>CM002499.2:12921520-17721520 GCA_000573905.2 Oryza punctata
ATATTGGCATTAATTGATAAAAGTTCGCCGCACGAGTCACGAAGTGATTTTTTCGCAACGGACACATCCTATCCACTCCAACATGACCAAAACTCATGTTTTGGTGCTTTTATAACTTTTTTGTTCCGGATAGAAACATCGCACCCACGTGTGCCAATATTGGCATTAATTGACAAAAGTTCGCCGCGCGAGTCACGGAGTGATTTTTCGACACCAACACATCCAATCCACTCCAATATGTCCGAAACTCATGTTTTGGTGCTTTTTGAACTTTTTTGTTCCGGCTAAAACATCACACCCACGAGTGCCAACATTGGCATTAATTGATAAAGTTCGCCGCGCGAGTCACGAAGTGATTTTTCGCAACGGACACACCCTATCCACTCCAATATTACCAAAACACATGTTTTGGTGCTTTTTGAACTTTTTTGTTCCGGCTAAAAACATCACACCCACGAGTGCCAATATTGGCGTTAACTGATAAAAGTTCGCCGCGCGAGTCACGAAGTGATTTTTTCGCAACGGACATACCCAATCCACCTCCAATATGACCAAAACTCATGTTTTGGTGCTTTTTGACTTTTTTGTTCCGGATAGAAACATCGCACCCAGGTGTGCCAATATTGGCATTAATTAACAAAAGTTCGCCGCGCGAGTCACGGAGTGAGTTTTCAACACGGACGCATCCAATCAACTCCAATATGTCCAAAACTCATGTTTTGGTGCTTTTTGAACTTTTTTTGTTCTGGCTAAAAACATCACACCCACGAGTGCCAATATTGGCATTAACTGATAAAAGTTCGCCGCGCGAGTCACGAAGTGATTTTTCGCAACGGACATACCCAATCCACTCCAATATGACCAAAACTCATGTTTTGGTGCTTTCTGAACTTTTTTGTTCCGGATAGAAACATCGCACCCAGGTGTGCCAATATTGGCATTAATTAACAAAAGTTCGCCGCGCGAGTCACTGAGTGAGTTTTCAACACGGACGCATCCAATCAACTCCAATATGTCGAAAACTCATGTTTTGGTGCTTTTTGAACTTTTTTGTTCCGGCTAAAAACATCACACCCACGAGTGCCAATATTGGCATTAATTGAGAAAAGTTCGCCGCGCGAGTCACCAAGTGAATTTCGCAACGGACACACCCAATCCACTCCAACATGACCAAAACTCATGTTTTGGTGCTTTTTGAACTTTTTTGTTCCAGGCAGAAACATCGCACCCAAGTGTGACAATATTGGCATTAAATGACGAAAGTTCGTCGCGCGAGTCACGGAGTGAGTTTTCGACTCGGACGTACCCAATCCACTCCAATATGTCAAAAAGTCATGTTTTGGTGCTTTTATAACTTTTTTATTCCGGATAGAAACATCTCACCCACGTGTGCCAATATTGGCATTAATTAACAAAAGTTCGCCGCGTGAGTAACGGAGTGAGTTTTCGACATGGACGCATCCAATCCACTCCAATATGACCAAAACTCATATTTTGGTCCTTTTTGAACTTTTTTTGTTCCGGACAGAAACATCGCACCCACGTGTGCCAATATTAGCATTAATTGACGAAAGTTCGTCGCGCGAGTCACGGAGTGATTTTTCGACTCGGACGCACACAATCCATTCCAATATTACAAAAACTCATGTTTTGGTGCTTTTTGAACTTTTTTGTTCCGGCTAAAAACATCACACCCACGAGTGCGAATATTGGCATTAATTCATAAAAGCTCGCCGCGCGAGTCACGAAGTGATTTTTCGCAACGGACACACCCTATCCACTACAATATGACCAAAACTCCTGTTTTGGTGTTTTTTGAACTTTTTTGTTCCGGATAGAAACATCGCACCCACGTGTGCCAATATTGGCATTAATTAACAAAAGTTCGCCGCGCGAGTCACGGAGTGAGTTTTCGACACGGACGCATCCAATCCACTCTAATATGTCCAAAACTCATGTTTTGGTGCTTTTTGAACTTTTTTGTTCTGGCTAAAAACATCACACCTACGAGTGCCAATATTGGCATTAATTGATAAAAGTTCGCCGCGCGAGTCACGAAGTGATTTTTCGCAACGGACACACCCAATCCACTCCAATATGACCAAAACTCATCTTTTGGTGCTTTTTGAACTTTTTTGTTCCGGATAGAAACATCGCACCCAGGTGTGCCAATATTGGCATTAATTAACAAAAGTTCGCCGCGCGAGTCACGAAGTGATTTTTCGCAACGGACACACCCAATCCACTCCAACATGACCAAAACTCATGTTTTGGTGCTTTTATAACTTTTTTGTTCCGGATAGAAACATCGCACCCACGTGTGCCAATATTGGCATTAATTGACAAAAGTTCGCCGCGCGAGTCACGGAGTGATTTTTCGACACCGACACATCCAATCCACTCCAATATGTCCGAAACTCATGTTTTGGTGCTTTTTGAACTTTTTTGTTCCGGCTAAAAACATCACACCCACGAGTGCCAACATTGGCATTAATTGATAAAAGTTCGCCGCGCGAGTCACGAAGTGATTTTTCGCAACGGACACACCCAATCCACTCCAACTTGACCAAAACTCATGTTTTGGTGCTTTTATAACTTTTTTGTTCCGGATAGAAACATCGCACCCACGTGTGCCAATATTGGCATTAATTGACAAAAGTTCGCCGCGCGAGTCACGGAGTGATTTTTTCGACACCGACACATCCAATCCACTCCAATATGTCCGAAACTCATGTTTTGGTGCTTTTTAACCTTTTTTGTTCCGGCTAAAAACATCACACCCACGAGTGCCAACATTGGCATTAATTGATAAAAGTTTGCCGCGCGAGTCACGAAGTGATTTTTCGCAACGGACACACCCTATCCACTCCAATATTACCAAAACACATGTTTTGGTGCTTTTTGAACTTTTTTGTTCCGGCTAAAAACATCACACCCACGAGTGCCAATATTGGCATTAACTGATAAAAGTTCGCCGCGCGAGTCACGAAGTGATTTTTCGCAACGGACACACCCAATCACTCCAATATGACCAAAACTCATCTTTTGGTGCTTTTTGAACTTTTTTGTTCCGGATAGAAACATCGCACCCAGGTGTGCAAATATTGGCATTATTTAACAAAAGTTCGCCGCGCAAGTCACGAAGTGATTTTTCGCAACGGACACACCCAAGCCACACCAAAATGACCAAAACTCATGTTTTGGTGCTTTTTGAACTTTTTTGTTCCGGACAGAAACATCGCACCCACGTGTGCCAATATTGGCATTAATTCACAAAAGTTCGTCGCGCGTGTCACGGAGTGAGTTTTCGACACCGACGCATCCAATCCACTCGAATTTGTCCAAAACTCATGTTTTGGTGCTTTTTGAACTTTTTTGTTCCAGCTAAAAACATCACACCCACGAGTGCCAATATTGGCATTAATTGATAAAAGTTCGCCGCACGAGTCACGAAGTGATTTTTCGCAACGGACACATCCTATCCACTCCAACATGACCAAAACTCATGTTTTGGTGCTTTTATAACTTTTTTGTTCCGGATAGAAACATCGCACCCACGTGTGCCAATATTGGCATTAATTGACAAAAGTTCGCCGCGCGAGTCACGGAGTGATTTTTCGACACCAACACATCCAATCCACTCCAATATGTCCGAAACTCATGTTTTGGTGCTTTTTGAACTTTTTTGTTCCGGCTAAAAACATCACACCCACGAGTGCCAACATTGGCATTAATTGATAAAAGTTCGCCGCGCGAGTCACGAAGTGATTTTTCGCAACGGACACACCCTATCCACTCCAATATTACCAAAACACATGTTTTGGTGCTTTTTGAACTTTTTTGTTCCGGCTAAAAACATCACACCCACGAGTGCCAATATTGGCGTTAACTGATAAAAGTTCGCCGCGCGAGTCACGAAGTGATTTTTCGCAACGGACATACCCAATCCACTCCAATATGACCAAAACTCATGTTTTGGTGCTTTTTGAACTTTTTTGTTCCGGATAGAAACATCGCACCCAGGTGTGCCAATATTGGCATTAATTAACAAAAGTTTGCCGCGCGAGTCACGGAGTGAGTTTTCAACACGGACGCATCCAATCAACTCCAATATGTCCAAAACTCATGTTTTGGTGCTTTTTGAACTTTTTTTGTTCTGGCTAAAAACATCACACCCACGAGTGCCAATATTGGCATTAACTGATAAAAGTTCGCCGCGCGAGTCACGAAGTGATTTTTCGCAACGGACATACCCAATCCACTCCAATATGACCAAAACTCATGTTTTGGTGCTTTTTGAACTTTTTTGTTCCGGATAGAAACATCGCACCCAGGTGTGCCAATATTGGCATTAATTAACAAAAGTTCGCCGCGCGAGTCACGGAGTGAGTTTTCAACACGGACGCATCCAATCAACTCCAATATGTCGAAAACTCATGTTTTGGTGCTTTTTGAACTTTTTTGTTCCGGCTAAAAACATCACACCCACGAGTGCCAATATTGGCATTAATTGATAAAAGTTCGCCGCGCGAGTCACCAAGTGAATTTCGCAACGGACACACCCAATCCACTCCAACATGACCAAAACTCATGTTTTGGTGCTTTTTGAACTTTTTTGTTCCAGGCAGAAACATCGCACCCAAGTGTGACAATATTGGCATTAAATGACGAAAGTTCGTCGCGCGAGTCACGGAGTGAGTTTTCGACTCGGACGTACCCAATCCACTCCAATATGTCAAAAAGTCATGTTTTGGTGCTTTTATAACTTTTTTATTCCGGATAGAAACATCTCACCCACGTGTGCCAATATTGGCATTAATTAACAAAAGTTCGCCGCGTGAGTAACGGAGTGAGTTTTCGACATGGACGCATCCAATCCACTCCAATATGACCAAAACTCATATTTTGGTCCTTTTTGAACTTTTTTGTTCCGGACAGAAACATCGCACCCACGTGTGCCAATATTAGCATTAATTGACGAAAGTTCGTCGCGCGAGTCACGGAGTGATTTTTCGACTCGGACGCACACAATCCATTCCAATATTACAAAAACTCATGTTTTGGTGCTTTTTGAACTTTTTTGTTCCGGCTAAAAACATCACACCCACGAGTGCGAATATTGGCATTAATTCATAAAAGCTCGCCGCGCGAGTCACGAAGTGATTTTTCGCAACGGACACACCCTATCCACTACAATATGACCAAAACTCCTGTTTTGGTGTTTTTTGAACTTTTTTGTTCCGGATAGAAACATCGCACCCACGTGTGCCAATATTGGCATTAATTAACAAAAGTTCGCCGCGCGAGTCACGGAGTGAGTTTTCGACACGGACGCATCCAATCCACTCTAATATGTCCAAAACTCATGTTTTGGTGCTTTTTGAACTTTTTTGTTCTGGCTAAAAACATCACACCTACGAGTGCCAATATTGGCATTAATTGATAAAAGTTCGCCGCGCGAGTCACGAAGTGATTTTTCGCAACGGACACACCCAATCCACTCCAATATGACCAAAACTCATCTTTTGGTGCTTTTTGAACTTTTTTGTTCCGGATAGAAACATCGCACCCAGGTGTGCCAATATTGGCATTAATTAACAAAAGTTCGCCGCGCGAGTCACGAAGTGATTTTTCGCAACGGACACACCCAATCCACTCCAACATGACCAAAACTCATGTTTTGGTGCTTTTATAACTTTTTTGTTCCGGATAGAAACATCGCACCCACGTGTGCCAATATTGGCATTAATTGACAAAAGTTCGCCGCGCGAGTCACGGAGTGATTTTTCGACACCGACACATCCAATCCACTCCAATATGTCCGAAACTCATGTTTTGGTGCTTTTTAAACTTTTTTGTTCCGGCTAAAAACATCACACCCACGAGTGCCAACATTGGCATTAATTGATAAAAGTTTGCCGCGCGAGTCACGAAGTGATTTTTCGCAACGGACACACCCTATCCACTCCAATATTACCAAAACACATGTTTTGGTGCTTTTTGAACTTTTTTGTTCCGGCTAAAAACATCACACCCACGAGTGCCAATATTGGCATTAACTGATAAAAGTTCGCCGCGCGAGTCACGAAGTGATTTTTCGCAACGGACACACCCAATCACTCCAATATGACCAAAACTCATCTTTTGATGCTTTTTGAACTTTTTTGTTCCGGATAGAAACATCGCACCCAGGTGTGCAAATATTGGCATTATTTAACAAAAGTTCGCCGCGCAAGTCACGAAGTGATTTTTCGCAACGGACACACCCAAGCCACACCAAAATGACCAAAACTCATGTTTTGGTGCTTTTTGAACTTTTTTGTTCCGGACAGAAACATCGCACCCACGTGTGCCAATATTAGCATTAATTCACAAAAGTTCGCCGCGCGTGTCACGGAGTGAGTTTTCGACACCGACGCATCCAATCCACTCGAATTTGTCCAAAACTCATGTTTTGGTGCTTTTTGAACTTTTTTGTTCCAGCTAAAAACATCACACCCACGAGTGCCAATATTGGCATTAATTGATAAAAGTTCGCCGCACGAGTCACGAAGTGATTTTTCGCAACGGACACATCCTATCCACTCCAACATGACCAAAACTCATGTTTTGGTGCTTTTATAACTTTTTTGTTCCGGATAGAAACATCGCACCCACGTGTGCCAATATTGGCATTAATTGACAAAAGTTCGCCGCGCGAGTCACGGAGTGATTTTTCGACACCAACACATCCAATCCACTCCAATATGTCCGAAACTCATGTTTTGGTGCTTTTTGAACTTTTTTGTTCCGGCTAAAAACATCACACCCACGAGTGCCAACATTGGCATTAATTGATAAAAGTTCGCCGCGCGAGTCACGAAGTGATTTTTCGCAACGGACACACCCTATCCACTCCAATATTACCAAAACACATGTTTTGGTGCTTTTTGAACTTTTTTGTTCCGGCTAAAAACATCACACCCACGAGTGCCAATATTGGCGTTAACTGATAAAAGTTCGCCGCGCGAGTCACGAAGTGATTTTTCGCAACGGACATACCCAATCCACTCCAATATGACCAAAACTCATGTTTTGGTGCTTTTTGAACTTTTTTGTTCCGGATAGAAACATCGCACCCAGGTGTGCCAATATTGGCATTAATTAACAAAAGTTTGCCGCGCGAGTCACGGAGTGAGTTTTCAACACGGACGCATCCAATCAACTCCAATATGTCCAAAACTCATGTTTTGGTGCTTTTTGAACTTTTTTTGTTCTGGCTAAAAACATCACACCCACGAGTGCCAATATTGGCATTAACTGATAAAAGTTCGCCGCGCGAGTCACGAAGTGATTTTTCGCAACGGACATACCCAATCCACTCCAATATGACCAAAACTCATGTTTTGGTGCTTTTTGAACTTTTTTGTTCCGGATAGAAACATCGCACCCAGGTGTGCCAATATTGGCATTAATTAACAAAAGTTCGCCGCGCGAGTCACGGAGTGATTTTTCGCAACGAACACACCCTATCCACTCCAACATGACCAAAACTCATGTTTTGGTGCTTTTTAAACTTTTTTGATCCGGACAGAAACATCGCACCCACGTCTGCCAATATTGGCATTAATTGACAAAAGTTCGCCGCGCGAGGAACGGAGTGATTTTTCGACACGGACGCATCCAATCCACTCCAATATGACCAAAACTCATGTTTTGGTGCTTTTTGAACTTTTTTGTTCCGCATAGAAACATCGCACCCACGTGTGCCAATATTGGCATTAGTTAACAAAAGTTCGCCGCGCGAGTCACGGAGTGAGTTTTCAACACGGATGCATCCAATCCACTCCAATATGTCCAAAACTCATGTTTTGGTGCTTTTTAAACTTTTTTGTTCCGGCTAAAAACATCACACCCACGAGTGCCAATATTGGCATTAATTGATAAAAGTTCGCCGCGCGAGTCACGAAGTGATTTTTCGCAACGGACACACCCTATCCACTCCAATATGACCAAAACTCATGTTTTGGTGCTTTTTAAACTTTTTTGATCCGGACAGAAACATCGCACCCACGTCTGCCAATATTGGCATTAATTGACAAAAGTTCGCCGCGCGAGGAACGGAGTGATTTTTCGATACGGACGCATCCAATCCACTCCAATATGACCAAAACTCATGTTTTGGTGCTTTTTGAACTTTTTTGTTCCGGACAGAAACATCGCACCCACGTGTGCCAATATTAGCATTAATTGACGAAAGTTCATCGCGCGAGTCACGGAGTGATTTTTCGACTCGGACGCACACAATCCATTCCAATATGACCAAAACTCATGTTTTGGTGCTTTTTGAACTTTTTTGTTCCGGCTAAAAACATCACACCCACGAGTGCCAATATTGGCATTAATTGACAGAAGATCGCCGCGCGAGTCACGAAGTGATTTTTCGCAACGAACACACCCAATCCACTGCAACATGACCAAAACTCATGTTTTGGTGCTTTTTGAACTTTTTTGTTCCGGATAGCAACATCGCACCTACGTGTGCCAATATTGGCAATAATTGACAAAAGTTCGCCGCGCGAGTCACGGAGTGATTTTTCGCAACGGACACACCCTATCCACTACAATATGACCAAAACTCCTGTTTTGGTGTTTTTTGAACTTTTTTGTTCCGGATAGAAACATCGCACCCACGTGTGCCAATATTGGCATTAATTAACAAAAGTTCGCCGCGCGAGTCACGGAGTGAGTTTTCGACACGGACGCATCCAATCCACTCTAATATGTCCAAAACTCATGTTTTGGTGCTTTTTGAACTTTTTTGTTCTGGCTAAAAACATCACACCTACGAGTGCCAATATTGGCATTAATTGATAAAAGTTCGCCGCGCGAGTCACGAAGTGATTTTTCGCAACGGACACACCCAATCCACTCCAATATGACCAAAACTCATCTTTTGGTGCTTTTTGAACTTTTTTGTTCCGGATAGAAACATCGCACCCAGGTGTGCCAATATTGGCATTAATTAACAAAAGTTCGCCGCGCGAGTCACGAAGTGATTTTTCGCAACGGACACACCCAATCCACTCCAACATGACCAAAACTCATGTTTTGGTGCTTTTATAACTTTTTTGTTCCGGATAGAAACATCGCACCCACGTGTGCCAATATTGGCATTAATTGACAAAAGTTCGCCGCGCGAGTCACGGAGTGATTTTTCGACACCGACACATCCAATCCACTCCAATATGTCCGAAACTCATGTTTTGGTGCTTTTTGAACTTTTTTGTTCCGGCTAAAAACATCACACCCACGAGTGCCAACATTGGCATTAATTGATAAAAGTTCGCCGCGCGAGTCACGAAGTGATTTTTCGCAACGGACACACCCAATCCACTCCAACATGACCAAAACTCATGTTTTGGTGCTTTTATAACTTTTTTGTTCCGGATAGAAACATCGCACCCACGTGTGCCAATATTGGCATTAATTGACAAAAGTTCGCCGCGCGAGTCACGGAGTGATTTTTCGACACCGACACATCCAATCCACTCCAAAATGTCCGAAACTCATGTTTTGGTGCTTTTTGAACTTTTTTGTTCCGGCTAAAAACATCACACCCACGAGTGCCAACATTGGCATTAATTGATAAAAGTTCGCCGCGCGAGTCACGAAGTGATTTTTCGCAACGGACACACCCAATCCACTCCAACATGACCAAAACTCATGTTTTGGTGCTTTTATAACTTTTTTGTTCCGGATAGAAACATCGCACCCACGTGTGCCAATATTGGCATTAATTGACAAAAGTTCGCCGCGCGAGTCACGGAGTGATTTTTCGACACCGACACATCCAATCCACTCCAATATGTCCGAAACTCATGTTTTGGTGCTTTTTAACCTTTTTTGTTCCGGCTAAAAACATCACACCCACGAGTGCCAACATTGGCATTAATTGATAAAAGTTTGCCGCGCGAGTCACGAAGTGATTTTTCGCAACGGACACACCCTATCCACTCCAATATTACCAAAACACATGTTTTGGTGCTTTTTGAACTTTTTTGTTCCGGCTAAAAACATCACACCCACGAGTGCCAATATTGGCATTAACTGATAAAAGTTCGCCGCGCGAGTCACGAAGTGATTTTTCGCAACGGACACACCCAATCACTCCAATATGACCAAAACTCATCTTTTGGTGCTTTTTGAACTTTTTTGTTCCGGATAGAAACATCGCACCCAGGTGTGCAAATATTGGCATTATTTAACAAAAGTTCGCCGCGCAAGTCACGAAGTGATTTTTCGCAACGGACACACCCAAGCCACACCAAAATGACCAAAACTCATGTTTTGGTGCTTTTTGAACTTTTTTGTTCCGGACAGAAACATCGCACCCACGTGTGCCAATATTAGCATTAATTCACAAAAGTTCGCCGCGCGTGTCACGGAGTGAGTTTTCGACACCGACGCATCCAATCCACTCGAATTTGTCCAAAACTCATGTTTTGGTGCTTTTTGAACTTTTTTGTTCCAGCTAAAAACATCACACCCACGAGTGCCAATATTGGCATTAATTGATAAAAGTTCGCCGCACGAGTCACGAAGTGATTTTTCGCAACGGACACATCCTATCCACTCCAACATGACCAAAACTCATGTTTTGGTGCTTTTATAACTTTTTTGTTCCGGATAGAAACATCGCACCCACGTGTGCCAATATTGGCATTAATTGACAAAAGTTCGCCGCGCGAGTCACGGAGTGATTTTTCGACACCAACACATCCAATCCACTCCAATATGTCCGAAACTCATGTTTTGGTGCTTTTTGAACTTTTTTGTTCCGGCTAAAAACATCACACCCACGAGTGCCAACATTGGCATTAATTGATAAAAGTTCGCCGCGCGAGTCACGAAGTGATTTTTCGCAACGGACACACCCTATCCACTCCAATATTACCAAAACACATGTTTTGGTGCTTTTTGAACTTTTTTGTTCCGGCTAAAAACATCACACCCACGAGTGCCAATATTGGCGTTAACTGATAAAAGTTCGCCGCGCGAGTCACGAAGTGATTTTTCGCAACGGACATACCCAATCCACTCCAATATGACCAAAACTCATGTTTTGGTGCTTTTTGAACTTTTTTGTTCCGGATAGAAACATCGCACCCAGGTGTGCCAATATTGGCATTAATTAACAAAAGTTTGCCGCGCGAGTCACGGAGTGAGTTTTCAACACGGACGCATCCAATCAACTCCAATATGTCCAAAACTCATGTTTTGGTGCTTTTTGAACTTTTTTTGTTCTGGCTAAAAACATCACACCCACGAGTGCCAATATTGGCATTAACTGATAAAAGTTCGCCGCGCGAGTCACGAAGTGATTTTTCGCAACGGACATACCCAATCCACTCCAATATGACCAAAACTCATGTTTTGGTGCTTTTTGAACTTTTTTGTTCCGGATAGAAACATCGCACCCAGGTGTGCCAATATTGGCATTAATTAACAAAAGTTCGCCGCGCGAGTCACGGAGTGAGTTTTCAACACGGACGCATCCAATCAACTCCAATATGTCGAAAACTCATGTTTTGGTGCTTTTTGAACTTTTTTGTTCCGGCTAAAAACATCACACCCACGAGTGCCAATATTGGCATTAATTGATAAAAGTTCGCCGCGCGAGTCACCAAGTGAATTTCGCAACGGACACACCCAATCCACTCCAACATGACCAAAACTCATGTTTTGGTGCTTTTTGAACTTTTTTGTTCCAGGCAGAAACATCGCACCCAAGTGTGACAATATTGGCATTAAATGACGAAAGTTCGTCGCGCGAGTCACGGAGTGAGTTTTCGACTCGGACGTACCCAATCCACTCCAATATGTCAAAAAGTCATGTTTTGGTGCTTTTATAACTTTTTTATTCCGGATAGAAACATCTCACCCACGTGTGCCAATATTGGCATTAATTAACAAAAGTTCGCCGCGTGAGTAACGGAGTGAGTTTTCGACATGGACGCATCCAATCCACTCCAATATGACCAAAACTCATATTTTGGTCCTTTTTGAACTTTTTTGTTCCGGACAGAAACATCGCACCCACGTGTGCCAATATTAGCATTAATTGACGAAAGTTCGTCGCGCGAGTCACGGAGTGATTTTTCGACTCGGACGCACACAATCCATTCCAATATTACAAAAACTCATGTTTTGGTGCTTTTTGAACTTTTTTGTTCCGGCTAAAAACATCACACCCACGAGTGCGAATATTGGCATTAATTCATAAAAGCTCGCCGCGCGAGTCACGAAGTGATTTTTCGCAACGGACACACCCTATCCACTACAATATGACCAAAACTCCTGTTTTGGTGTTTTTTGAACTTTTTTGTTCCGGATAGAAACATCGCACCCACGTGTGCCAATATTGGCATTAATTAACAAAAGTTCGCCGCGCGAGTCACGGAGTGAGTTTTCGACACGGACGCATCCAATCCACTCTAATATGTCCAAAACTCATGTTTTGGTGCTTTTTGAACTTTTTTGTTCTGGCTAAAAACATCACACCTACGAGTGCCAATATTGGCATTAATTGATAAAAGTTCGCCGCGCGAGTCACGAAGTGATTTTTCGCAACGGACACACCCAATCCACTCCAATATGACCAAAACTCATCTTTTGGTGCTTTTTGAACTTTTTTGTTCCGGATAGAAACATCGCACCCAGGTGTGCCAATATTGGCATTAATTAACAAAAGTTCGCCGCGCGAGTCACGAAGTGATTTTTCGCAACGGACACACCCAATCCACTCCAACATGACCAAAACTCATGTTTTGGTGCTTTTATAACTTTTTTGTTCCGGATAGAAACATCGCACCCACGTGTGCCAATATTGGCATTAATTGACAAAAGTTCGCCGCGCGAGTCACGGAGTGATTTTTCGACACCGACACATCCAATCCACTCCAATATGTCCGAAACTCATGTTTTGGTGCTTTTTAAACTTTTTTGTTCCGGCTAAAAACATCACACCCACGAGTGCCAACATTGGCATTAATTGATAAAAGTTTGCCGCGCGAGTCACGAAGTGATTTTTCGCAACGGACACACCCTATCCACTCCAATATTACCAAAACACATGTTTTGGTGCTTTTTGAACTTTTTTGTTCCGGCTAAAAACATCACACCCACGAGTGCCAATATTGGCATTAACTGATAAAAGTTCGCCGCGCGAGTCACGAAGTGATTTTTCGCAACGGACACACCCAATCACTCCAATATGACCAAAACTCATCTTTTGGTGCTTTTTGAACTTTTTTGTTCCGGATAGAAACATCGCACCCAGGTGTGCAAATATTGGCATTATTTAACAAAAGTTCGCCGCGCAAGTCACGAAGTGATTTTTCGCAACGGACACACCCAAGCCACACCAAAATGACCAAAACTCATGTTTTGGTGCTTTTTGAACTTTTTTGTTCCGGACAGAAACATCGCACCCACGTGTGCCAATATTAGCATTAATTCACAAAAGTTCGCCGCGCGTGTCACGGAGTGAGTTTTCGACACCGACGCATCCAATCCACTCGAATTTGTCCAAAACTCATGTTTTGGTGCTTTTTGAACTTTTTTGTTCCAGCTAAAAACATCACACCCACGAGTGCCAATATTGGCATTAATTGATAAAAGTTCGCCGCACGAGTCACGAAGTGATTTTTCGCAACGGACACATCCTATCCACTCCAACATGACCAAAACTCATGTTTTGGTGCTTTTATAACTTTTTTGTTCCGGATAGAAACATCGCACCCACGTGTGCCAATATTGGCATTAATTGACAAAAGTTCGCCGCGCGAGTCACGGAGTGATTTTTCGACACCAACACATCCAATCCACTCCAATATGTCCGAAACTCATGTTTTGGTGCTTTTTGAACTTTTTTGTTCCGGCTAAAAACATCACACCCACGAGTGCCAACATTGGCATTAATTGATAAAAGTTCGCCGCGCGAGTCACGAAGTGATTTTTCGCAACGGACACACCCTATCCACTCCAATATTACCAAAACACATGTTTTGGTGCTTTTTGAACTTTTTTGTTCCGGCTAAAAACATCACACCCACGAGTGCCAATATTGGCGTTAACTGATAAAAGTTCGCCGCGCGAGTCACGAAGTGATTTTTCGCAACGGACATACCCAATCCACTCCAATATGACCAAAACTCATGTTTTGGTGCTTTTTGAACTTTTTTGTTCCGGATAGAAACATCGCACCCAGGTGTGCCAATATTGGCATTAATTAACAAAAGTTTGCCGCGCGAGTCACGGAGTGAGTTTTCAACACGGACGCATCCAATCAACTCCAATATGTCCAAAACTCATGTTTTGGTGCTTTTTGAACTTTTTTTGTTCTGGCTAAAAACATCACACCCACGAGTGCCAATATTGGCATTAACTGATAAAAGTTCGCCGCGCGAGTCACGAAGTGATTTTTCGCAACGGACATACCCAATCCACTCCAATATGACCAAAACTCATGTTTTGGTGCTTTTTGAACTTTTTTGTTCCGGATAGAAACATCGCACCCAGGTGTGCCAATATTGGCATTAATTAACAAAAGTTCGCCGCGCGAGTCACGGAGTGAGTTTTCAACACGGACGCATCCAATCAACTCCAATATGTCGAAAACTCATGTTTTGGTGCTTTTTGAACTTTTTTGTTCCGGCTAAAAACATCACACCCACGAGTGCCAATATTGGCATTAATTGATAAAAGTTCGCCGCGCGAGTCACCAAGTGAATTTCGCAACGGACACACCCAATCCACTCCAACATGACCAAAACTCATGTTTTGGTGCTTTTTGAACTTTTTTGTTCCAGGCAGAAACATCGCACCCAAGTGTGACAATATTGGCATTAAATGACGAAAGTTCGTCGCGCGAGTCACGGAGTGAGTTTTCGACTCGGACGTACCCAATCCACTCCAATATGTCAAAAAGTCATGTTTTGGTGCTTTTATAACTTTTTTATTCCGGATAGAAACATCTCACCCACGTGTGCCAATATTGGCATTAATTAACAAAAGTTCGTCGCGTGAGTAACGGAGTGAGTTTTCGACATGGACGCATCCAATCCACTCCAATATGACCAAAACTCATATTTTGGTCCTTTTTGAACTTTTTTGTTCCGGACAGAAACATCGCACCCACGTGTGCCAATATTAGCATTAATTGACGAAAGTTCGTCGCGCGAGTCACGGAGTGATTTTTCGACTCGGACGCACACAATCCATTCCAATATTACAAAAACTCATGTTTTGGTGCTTTTTGAACTTTTTTGTTCCGGCTAAAAACATCACACCCACGAGTGCGAATATTGGCATTAATTCATAAAAGCTCGCCGCGCGAGTCACGAAGTGATTTTTCGCAACGGACACACCCTATCCACTACAATATGACCAAAACTCCTGTTTTGGTGTTTTTTGAACTTTTTTGTTCCGGATAGAAACATCGCACCCACGTGTGCCAATATTGGCATTAATTAACAAAAGTTCGCCGCGCGAGTCACGGAGTGAGTTTTCGACACGGACGCATCCAATCCACTCTAATATGTCCAAAACTCATGTTTTGGTGCTTTTTGAACTTTTTTGTTCTGGCTTAAAAATCACACCTACGAGTGCCAATATTGGCATTAATTGATAAAAGTTCGCCGCGCGAGTCACGAAGTGATTTTTCGCAACGGACACACCCAATCCACTCCAATATGACCAAAACTCATCTTTTGGTGCTTTTTGAACTTTTTTGTTCCGGATAGAAACATCGCACCCAGGTGTGCCAATATTGGCATTAATTAACAAAAGTTCGCCGCGCGAGTCACGAAGTGATTTTTCGCAACGGACACACCCAATCCACTCCAACATGACCAAAACTCATGTTTTGGTGCTTTTATAACTTTTTTGTTCCGGATAGAAACATCGCACCCACGTGTGCCAATATTGGCATTAATTGACAAAAGTTCGCCGCGCGAGTCACGGAGTGATTTTTCGACACCGACACATCCAATCCACTCCAATATGTCCGAAACTCATGTTTTGGTGCTTTTTAAACTTTTTTGTTCCGGCTAAAAACATCACACCCACGAGTGCCAACATTGGCATTAATTGATAAAAGTTTGCCGCGCGAGTCACGAAGTGATTTTTCGCAACGGACACACCCTATCCACTCCAATATTACCAAAACACATGTTTTGGTGCTTTTTGAACTTTTTTGTTCCGGCTAAAAACATCACACCCACGAGTGCCAATATTGGCATTAACTGATAAAAGTTCGCCGCGCGAGTCACGAAGTGATTTTTCGCAACGGACACACCCAATCACTCCAATATGACCAAAACTCATCTTTTGGTGCTTTTTGAACTTTTTTGTTCCGGATAGAAACATCGCACCCAGGTGTGCAAATATTGGCATTATTTAACAAAAGTTCGCCGCGCAAGTCACGAAGTGATTTTTCGCAACGGACACACCCAAGCCACACCAAAATGACCAAAACTCATGTTTTGGTGCTTTTTGAACTTTTTTGTTCCGGACAGAAACATCGCACCCACGTGTGCCAATATTAGCATTAATTCACAAAAGTTCGCCGCGCGTGTCACGGAGTGAGTTTTCGACACCGACGCATCCAATCCACTCGAATTTGTCCAAAACTCATGTTTTGGTGCTTTTTGAACTTTTTTGTTCCAGCTAAAAACATCACACCCACGAGTGCCAATATTGGCATTAATTGATAAAAGTTCGCCGCACGAGTCACGAAGTGATTTTTCGCAACGGACACATCCTATCCACTCCAACATGACCAAAACTCATGTTTTGGTGCTTTTATAACTTTTTTGTTCCGGATAGAAACATCGCACCCACGTGTGCCAATATTGGCATTAATTGACAAAAGTTCGCCGCGCGAGTCACGGAGTGATTTTTCGACACCAACACATCCAATCCACTCCAATATGTCCGAAACTCATGTTTTGGTGCTTTTTGAACTTTTTTGTTCCGGCTAAAAACATCACACCCACGAGTGCCAACATTGGCATTAATTGATAAAAGTTCGCCGCGCGAGTCACGAAGTGATTTTTCGCAACGGACACACCCTATCCACTCCAATATTACCAAAACACATGTTTTGGTGCTTTTTGAACTTTTTTGTTCCGGCTAAAAACATCACACCCACGAGTGCCAATATTGGCGTTAACTGATAAAAGTTCGCCGCGCGAGTCACGAAGTGATTTTTCGCAACGGACATACCCAATCCACTCCAATATGACCAAAACTCATGTTTTGGTGCTTTTTGAACTTTTTTGTTCCGGCTAAAAACATCACACCCACGAGTGCCAACATTGGCATTAATTGATAAAAGTTCGCCGCGCGAGTCACGAAGTGATTTTTCGCAACGGACACACCCTATCCACTCCAATATTACCAAAACACATGTTTTGGTGCTTTTTGAACTTTTTTGTTCCGGCTAAAAACATCACACCCACGAGTGCCAATATTGGCGTTAACTGATAAAAGTTCGCCGCGCGAGTCACGAAGTGATTTTTCGCAACGGACATACCCAATCCACTCCAATATGACCAAAACTCATGTTTTGGTGCTTTTTGAACTTTTTTGTTCCGGATAGAAACATCGCACCCAGGTGTGCCAATATTGGCATTAATTAACAAAAGTTTGCCGCGCGAGTCACGGAGTGAGTTTTCAACACGGACGCATCCAATCAACTCCAATATGTCCAAAACTCATGTTTTGGTGCTTTTTGAACTTTTTTTGTTCTAGCTAAAAACATCACACCCACGAGTGCCAATATTGGCATTAACTGATAAAAGTTCGCCGCGCGAGTCACGAAGTGATTTTTCGCAACGGACATACCCAATCCACTCCAATATGACCAAAACTCATGTTTTGGTGCTTTTTGAACTTTTTTGTTCCGGATAGAAACATCGCACCCAGGTGTGCCAATATTGGCATTAATTAACAAAAGTTCGCCGCGCGAGTCACGGAGTGAGTTTTCAACACGGACGCATCCAATCAACTCCAATATGTCGAAAACTCATGTTTTGGTGCTTTTTGAACTTTTTTGTTCCGGCTAAAAACATCACACCCACGAGTGCCAATATTGGCATTAATTGATAAAAGTTCGCCGCGCGAGTCACCAAGTGAATTTCGCAACGGACACACCCAATCCACTCCAACATGACCAAAACTCATGTTTTGGTGCTTTTTGAACTTTTTTGTTCCAGGCAGAAACATCGCACCCAAGTGTGACAATATTGGCATTAAATGACGAAAGTTCGTCGCGCGAGTCACGGAGTGAGTTTTCGACTCGGACGTACCCAATCCACTCCAATATGTCAAAAAGTCATGTTTTGGTGCTTTTATAACTTTTTTATTCCGGATAGAAACATCTCACCCACGTGTGCCAATATTGGCATTAATTAACAAAAGTTCGCCGCGTGAGTAACGGAGTGAGTTTTCGACATGGACGCATCCAATCCACTCCAATATGACCAAAACTCATATTTTGGTCCTTTTTGAACTTTTTTGTTCCGGACAGAAACATCGCACCCACGTGTGCCAATATTAGCATTAATTGACGAAAGTTCGTCGCGCGAGTCACGGAGTGATTTTTCGACTCGGACGCACACAATCCATTCCAATATTACAAAAACTCATGTTTTGGTGCTTTTTGAACTTTTTTGTTCCGGCTAAAAACATCACACCCACGAGTGCGAATATTGGCATTAATTCATAAAAGCTCGCCGCGCGAGTCACGAAGTGATTTTTCGCAACGGACACACCCTATCCACTACAATATGACCAAAACTCCTGTTTTGGTGTTTTTTGAACTTTTTTGTTCCGGATAGAAACATCGCACCCACGTGTGCCAATATTGGCATTAATTAACAAAAGTTCGCCGCGCGAGTCACGGAGTGAGTTTTCGACACGGACGCATCCAATCCACTCTAATATGTCCAAAACTCATGTTTTGGTGCTTTTTGAACTTTTTTGTTCTGGCTAAAAACATCACACCTACGAGTGCCAATATTGGCATTAATTGATAAAAGTTCGCCGCGCGAGTCACGAAGTGATTTTTCGCAACGGACACACCCAATCCACTCCAATATGACCAAAACTCATCTTTTGGTGCTTTTTGAACTTTTTTGTTCCGGATAGAAACATCGCACCCAGGTGTGCCAATATTGGCATTAATTAACAAAAGTTCGCCGCGCGAGTCACGAAGTGATTTTTCGCAACGGACACACCCAATCCACTCCAACATGACCAAAACTCATGTTTTGGTGCTTTTATAACTTTTTTGTTCCGGATAGAAACATCGCACCCACGTGTGCCAATATTGGCATTAATTGACAAAAGTTCGCCGCGCGAGTCACGGAGTGATTTTTCGACACCGACACATCCAATCCACTCCAATATGTCCGAAACTCATGTTTTGGTGCTTTTTAAACTTTTTTGTTCCGGCTAAAAACATCACACCCACGAGTGCCAACATTGGCATTAATTGATAAAAGTTTGCCGCGCGAGTCACGAAGTGATTTTTCGCAACGGACACACCCTATCCACTCCAATATTACCAAAACACATGTTTTGGTGCTTTTTGAACTTTTTTGTTCCGGCTAAAAACATCACACCCACGAGTGCCAATATTGGCATTAACTGATAAAAGTTCGCCGCGCGAGTCACGAAGTGATTTTTCGCAACGGACACACCCAATCACTCCAATATGACCAAAACTCATCTTTTGGTGCTTTTTGAACTTTTTTGTTCCGGATAGAAACATCGCACCCAGGTGTGCAAATATTGGCATTATTTAACAAAAGTTCGCCGCGCAAGTCACGAAGTGATTTTTCGCAACGGACACACCCAAGCCACACCAAAATGACCAAAACTCATGTTTTGGTGCTTTTTGAACTTTTTTGTTCCGGACAGAAACATCGCACCCACGTGTGCCAATATTAGCATTAATTCACAAAAGTTCGCCGCGCGTGTCACGGAGTGAGTTTTCGACACCGACGCATCCAATCCACTCGAATTTGTCCAAAACTCATGTTTTGGTGCTTTTTGAACTTTTTTGTTCCAGCTAAAAACATCACACCCACGAGTGCCAATATTGGCATTAATTGATAAAAGTTCGCCGCACGAGTCACGAAGTGATTTTTCGCAACGGACACATCCTATCCACTCCAACATGACCAAAACTCATGTTTTGGTGCTTTTATAACTTTTTTGTTCCGGATAGAAACATCGCACCCACGTGTGCCAATATTGGCATTAATTGACAAAAGTTCGCCGCGCGAGTCACGGAGTGATTTTTCGACACCAACACATCCAATCCACTCCAATATGTCCGAAACTCATGTTTTGGTGCTTTTTGAACTTTTTTGTTCCGGCTAAAAACATCACACCCACGAGTGCCAACATTGGCATTAATTGATAAAAGTTCGCCGCGCGAGTCACGAAGTGATTTTTCGCAACGGACACACCCTATCCACTCCAATATTACCAAAACACATGTTTTGGTGCTTTTTGAACTTTTTTGTTCCGGCTAAAAACATCACACCCACGAGTGCCAATATTGGCGTTAACTGATAAAAGTTCGCCGCGCGAGTCACGAAGTGATTTTTCGCAACGGACATACCCAATCCACTCCAATATGACCAAAACTCATGTTTTGGTGCTTTTTGAACTTTTTTGTTCCGGATAGAAACATCGCACCCAGGTGTGCCAATATTGGCATTAATTGACAAAAGTTCGCCGCGCGAGTCACGGAGTGATTTTTCGCAACGAACACACCCTATCCACTCCAACATGACCAAAACTCATGTTTTGGTGCTTTTTAAACTTTTTTGATCCGGACAGAAACATCGCACCCACGTCTGCCAATATTGGCATTAATTGACAAAAGTTCGCCGCGCGAGGAACGGAGTGATTTTTCGACACGGACGCATCCAATCCACTCCAATATGACCAAAACTCATGTTTTGGTGCTTTTTGAACTTTTTTGTTCCGCATAGAAACATCGCACCCACGTGTGCCAATATTGGCATTAATTAACAAAAGTTCGCCGCGCGAGTCACGGAGTGATTTTTCGACACGGACGCATCCAATCGACTCCAATATGACCAAAACTCATGTTTTGGTGCTTTTTAAACTTTTTTGTTCCGGCTAAAAACATCACACCCACGAGTGCCAATATTGGCATTAATTGATAAAAGTTCGCCGCGCGAGTCACGAAGTGATTTTTCGCAACGGACACACCCTATCCACTCCAATATGACCAAAACTCATGTTTTGGTGCTTTTTAAACTTTTTTGATCCGGACAGAAACATCGCACCCACGTCTGCCAATATTGGCATTAATTGACAAAAGTTCGCCGCGCGAGGAACGGAGTGATTTTTCGACACGGACGCATCCAATCCACTCCAATATGACCAAAACTCATGTTTTGGTGCTTTTTGAACTTTTTTGTTCCGGACAGAAACATCGCACCCACGTGTGCCAATATTAGCATTAATTGACGAAAGTTCATCGCGCGAGTCACGGAGTGATTTTTCGACTCGGACGCACACAATCCATTCCAATATTACAAAAACTCATGTTTTGGTGCTTTTTGAACTTTTTTGTTCCGGCTAAAAACATCACACCCACGAGTGCCAATATTGGCATTAATTCACAAAAGTTCGCCGCGCGAGTCACGAAGTGATTTTTCACAACGGACACACCCTATCCACTCCAATATAACCAAAACTCATGTTTTGGTGCTTTTTGAACCTTTTTGTTCCGGATAGAAACATCGCACCCACGTGTGGCAATATTGGCATTGAATGACGAAAGTTCGTCGCGCAAGTCACGGAGTGATTTTTCGACTCGGACGTACCCAATCCTCTCCAATATGTCAAAAACTCATGTTTTGGTGCTTTTATAACTTTTTTGTTCCGGATAGAAACATCGCACCCACGTGTGCCAATATTGGCATTAATTAACAAAAGATCGCCGCGCGTGTCATGGAGTGAGTTTTCGACACGGACGCATCCAATCCACTCCAATATGTCCAAAACTCATGTTTTGGTGCTTTTTGAACTTTTTTCTTCCGGCTAAAAACATCACACCCACGAGTGCCGATATTGACATTAATTGACAAAAGTTCGCCGCGCGAGTCACGTAGTGAGTTTTCGACACGGACGCATCCAATCCACTCCAATATGTCCAAAACTCATGTTTTAGTGCTTTTTGAACTTTTTTGTTCCGGCTAAAAACATCACACCCACGAGTGCCGATATTGGCATTAATTAACAAAAGTTCGCCGCGCGAGTCACGTAGTGAGTTTTCGACACGGACGCATCCAATCCACTCCAATATGTCCAAAACTCATGTTTTGGTGCTTTTTGAACTTTTTTTGTTCCGGCTAAAAACATCACACCCACGAGTGCCGATATTGGCATTAATTGATAAAAGTTCGCCGCGCGAGTCACGAAGTGATTTTTCGCAACGGACACACCCTATCCACTCCAATATGACCAAAACTCATGTTTTGGTGCTTTTTGAACTTTTTTGTTCCAGATAGAAACATCGCACCCACGTGTGCCAATATTGGCATTAATTCACAAATGTTTGCCGCGCGAGTCACGGAGTGAGTTTTCGACACGGACGCATCCAATCCACTCCAATATGTCCAAAACTCATGTTTTGGTGCTTTTTGAACTTTTTTGTTCCGGCTAAAAACATCACACCCACGAGTGCCAATATTGGCATTAATTGATAAAAGTTCGACGCGCGAGACACGAAGTGATTTTTCGCAACGGACACACCCTATCCACTCCAACATGACCAAAACTCATGTTTTGGTGCTTTTTGAACTTTTTTGATCCGGACAGAAACATCGCACCCACGTGTGCCAATATTGGCATTAATTGACAAAAGTTCGCCGCGCGAGTCACGGAGTGATTTTTCGACACGGACACATCCAATCCACTCCAATATGTCCAAAACTCATGTTTTGGTGCTTTTTGAACTTTTTTGTTCCGGCTAAAAACATCACACCCACGAGTGCCAACATTGGCATTAATTGATAAAAGTTCGCCGCACGAGTCACGAAGTGATTTTTCGCAACGGACACACCCAATCCACTCCAAAATGACCAAAACTCATGTTTTGGTGCGTTTTGAACTTTTTTGTTCCGGACAGAAACATCGCACCAACGTGTGCCAATATTAGCATTAATTGACGAAAGTTCGTCGCGCGAGTCACGGAGTGATTTTTCGACTCGGACGCACACAATCCATTCCAATATGTCAAAAAATCATGTTTTGGTGCTTTTTGAACTTTTTTGTTCCGGATAGAAACATCGCACCCAGGTGTTCCAATATTGCCATTAATTAACAAAAGTTCGCCGCGCGAGCCACGAAGTGATTTTTCGCAACGGACACACCCTATCAACTTCAATATGACCAAAACTCATGTTTTGGTGCTTTTTGAACATTTTTGTTCCGGATAGAAACATCGCACCCACGTGAGCCAATATTGGCATTAATTAACAAAAGTTCGCCGCGCGAGTCACGGAGTGAGTTTTCGACACGGACGCATCCAATCCACTACAATATGTCCAAAACTCATGTTTTGGTACTTTTTGAACTTTTTTGTTCTGGCTAAAAACATCAAACCTACGAGTGCCATTATTGGCATTAATTGATAAAAGTTCGCCGCGCGAGTCACGAAGTGATTTTTCGCAACGGACACACCCTATCCACTCCAACTTGACCAAAACTCATGTTTTGGTGCTTTTTGAACTTTTTTGTTCCAGATAGAAACATCGCACCCAGGTGTGCCAATATTGGCATTAATTGACAAAAGTTCGCCGCGCGAGTCACGGAGTGAGTTTTCAACACGGACGCATCCAATCCACTCCAATATGTCTAAAACTCATGTTTTGGTGCTTTTTGAACTTTTTTGTTCCGGCTAAAAACATCACACCCACGAGGGCCAACATTGACATTAATTGACCAAAGTTCGCCGCGTAAGTCACGAAGTGATTTTTCGCAACGGACATACCCAATCCACTCCAATATGACCAAAACTCATGTTTTGGTGCTTTTTGAACTTTTTTGTTCCGGATAGAAACATCGCACCCAGGTGTGCCAATATTGGCATTAATTAACAAAAGTTCGCCGCGCGAGTCACGGAGTGATTTTTCGCAACGAACACACCCTATCCACTCCAACATGACCAAAACTCATGTTTTGGTGCTTTTTAAACTTTTTTGATCCGGACAGAAACATCGCACCCACGTCTGCCAATATTGGCATTAATTGACAAAAGTTCGCCGCGCGAGAAACGGAGTGATTTTTCGACACGGACGCATCCAATCCACTCCAATATGACCAAAACTGATGTTTTGGTGCTTTTTGAACTTTTTTGTTCCGGACAGAAACATCGCACCCACGTGTGCCAATATTAGCATTAATTGACGAAAGTTCATCGCGCGAGTCACGGAGTGATTTTTCGACTCGGACGCACACAATCCATTCCAATATGACCAAAACTCATGTTTTGGTGCTTTTTGAACTTTTTTGTTCCGGCTAAAAACATCACACCCACGAGTGCCAATATTGGCATTAATTCACAAAAGTTCGCCGCGCGAGTCACGAAGTGATTTTTCACAACGGACACGCCCTATCCACTCCAATATAACCAAAACTCATGTTTTGGTGCTTTTTGAACCTTTTTGTTCCGGACAGAAACATCGCACCCACGTGTGGCAATATTGGCATTGAATGACGAAAGTTCATCGCGCGAGTCACGGAGTGATTTTTCGACTCGGACGTACCCAATCCTCTCCAATATGTCAAAAACTCATGTTTTGGTGCTTTTATAACTTTTTTGTTCCGGATAGAAACATCGCACCCACGTGTGCCAATATTGGCATTAATTAACAAAAGATCGCCGCGCGTGTCATGGAGTGAGTTTTCGACACGGACGCATCCAATCCACTCCAATATGTCCAAAACTCATGTTTTGGTGCTTTTTGAACTTTTTTGTTCCGGCTAAAAACATCACACCCACGTGTGCCAATATTGGCATTAATTGACAAATGTTCGCCGCGCGAGTCACGGAGTGAGTTTTCGACACGGACGCATCCAATCCACTCTAATATGTCCAAAACTCATGTTTTGGTGCTTTTTGAACTTTTTTGTTCCGGCTAAAAACATCACACCCACGAGTGCGAATATTGGCATTAATTCATAAAAGCTCGCCGCGCGAGTCACGAAGTGATTTTTCGCAACGGACACACCCTATCCACTACAATATGACCAAAACTCCTGTTTTGGTGTTTTTTGAACTTTTTTGTTCCGGATAGAAACATCGCACCCACGTGTGCCAATATTGGCATTAATTAACAAAAGTTCGCCGCGCGAGTCACGGAGTGAGTTTTCGACACGGACGTATCCAATCCACTCTAATATGTCCAAAACTCATGTTTTGGTGCTTTTTGAACATTTTTGTTCTGGCTAAAAACATCACACCTACGAGTGCCAATATTGGCATTAATTGATAAATGTTCGCCGCGCGAGTCACGAAGTGATTTTTCGCAACGGACACACCCAATCACTCCAATATGACCAAAACTCATCTTTTGGTGCTTTTTGAACTTTTTTGTTCCGGATAGAAACATCGCACCCAGGTGTGCAAATATTGGCATTATTTAACAAAAGTTCGCCGCGCAAGTCACGAAGTGATTTTTCGCAACGGACACACCCAAGCCACACCAAAATGACCAAAACTCATGTTTTGGTGCTTTTTGAACTTTTTTGTTCCGGACAGAAACATCGCACCCACGTGTGGCAATATTGGCATTGAATGACGAAAGTTCGTCGCGCGAGTCACGGAGTGATTTTTCGACTCGGACGTACCCAATCCTCTCCAATATGTCAAAAACTCATGTTTTGGTGCTTTTATAACTTTTTTGTTCCGGATAGAAACATCGCACCCACGTGTGCCAATATTGGCATTAATTAACAAAAGATCGCCGCGCGTGTCATGGAGTAAGTTTTCGACACGGACGCATCCAATCCACTCCAATATGTCCAAAACTCATGTTTTGGTGCTTTTTGAACTTTTTTGTTCCGGCTAAAAACATCACACCCACGTGTGCCAATATTGGCATTAATTGACAAATGTTCGCCGCGCGAGTCACGGAGTGAGTTTTCGACACGGACGCATCCAATCCACTCTAATATGTCCAAAACTCATGTTTTGGTGCTTTTTGAACTTTTTTGTTCCGGCTAAAAACATCACACCCACGAGTGCGAATATTGGCATTAATTCATAAAAGCTCGCCGCGCGAGTCACGAAGTGATTTTTCGCAACGGACACACCCTATCCACTACAATATGACCAAAACTCCTGTTTTGGTGTTTTTTGAACTTTTTTGTTCCGGATAGAAACATCGCACCCACGTGTGCCAATATTGGCATTAATTAACAAAAGTTCGCCGCGCGAGTCACGGAGTGAGTTTTCGACACGGACGCATCCAATCCACTCTAATATGTCCAAAACTCATGTTTTGGTGCTTTTTGAACTTTTTTGTTCTGGCTAAAAACATCACACCTACGAGTGCCAATATTGGCATTAATTGATAAAAGTTCGCCGCGCGAGTCACGAAGTGATTTTTCGCAACGGACACACCCAATCACTCCAATATGACCAAAACTCATCTTTTGGTGCTTTTTGAACTTTTTTGTTCCGGATAGAAACATCGCACCCAGGTGTGCAAATATTGGCATTATTTAACAAAAGTTCGCCGCGCAAGTCACGAAGTGATTTTTCGCAACGGACACACCCAAGCCACACCAAAATGACCAAAACTCATGTTTTGGTGCTTTTTGAACTTTTTTGTTCCGGACAGAAACATCGCACCCACGTGTGGCAATATTGGCATTGAATGACGAAAGTTCGTCGCGCGAGTCACGGAGTGATTTTTCGACTCGGACGCACACAATCCATTCCAATATGACCAAAACTCATGTTTTGGTGCTTTTTGAACTTTTTTGTTCCGGCTAAAAACATCACACCCACGAGTGCCAATATTGGCATTAATTCACAAAAGTTCGCCGCGCGAGTCACGAAGTGATTTTTCACAACGGACACACCCTATCCACTCCAATATAACCAAAACTCATGTTTTGGTGCTTTTTGAACCTTTTTGTTCCGGACAGAAACATCGCACCCACGTGTGGCAATATTGGCATTGAATGACGAAAGTTCGTCGCGCGAGTCACGGAGTGATTTTTCGACTCGGACGTACCCAATCCTCTCCAATATGTCAAAAACTCATGTTTTGGTGCTTTTATAACTTTTTTGTTCCGGATATAAACATCGCACCCACGTGTGCCAATATTGGCATTAATTAACAAAAGATCGCCGCGCGTGTCATGGAGTGAGTTTTCGACACGGACGCATCCAATCCACTCCAATATGTCCAAAACTCATGTTTTGGTGCTTTTTGAACTTTTTTCTTCCGGCTAAAAACATCACACCCACGAGTGCCGATATTGACATTAATTGACAAAAGTTCGCCGCGCGAGTCACGTAGTGAGTTTTCGACACGGACGCATCCAATCCACTCCAATATGTCCAAAACTCATGTTTTGGTGCTATTTGAACTTTTTTGTTCCGGCTAAAAACATCACACCCACGAGTGCCGATATTGGCATTAATTAACAAAAGTTCGCCGCGCGAGTCACGTAGTGAGTTTTCGACACGGACGCATCCAATCCACTCCAATATGTCCAAAACTCATGTTTTGGTGCTTTTTGAACTTTTTTTGTTCCGGCTAAAAACATCACACCCACGAGTGCCGATATTGGCATTAATTGATAAAAGTTCGCCGCGCGAGTCACGAAGTGATTTTTCGCAACGGACACACCCTATCCACTCCAATATGACCAAAACTCATGTTTTGGTGCTTTTTGAACTTTTTTGTTCCAGATAGAAACATCGCACCCACGTGTGCCAATATTGGCATTAATTCACAAAAGTTCGCCGCGCGAGTCACGGAGTGAGTTTTCGACACGGACGCATCCAATCCACTCCAATATGTCCAAAACTCATGTTTTGGTGCTTTTTGAACTTTTTTGTTCCGGCTAAAAACATCACACCCACGAGTGCCAATATTGGCATTAATTGATAAAAGTTCGACGCGCGAGACACGAAGTGATTTTTCGCAACGGACACACCCTATCCACTCCAACATGACCAAAACTCATGTTTTGGTGCTTTTTGAACTTTTTTGATCCGGACAGAAACATCGCACCCACGTGTGCCAATATTGGCATTAATTGACAAAAGTTCGCCGCGCGAGTCACGGAGTGATTTTTCGACACGGACACATCCAATCCACTCCAATATGTCCAAAACTCATGTTTTGGTGCTTTTTGAACTTTTTTGTTCCGGCTAAAAACATCACACCCACGAGTGCCAACATTGGCATTAATTGATAAAAGTTCGCCGCACGAGTCACGAAGTGATTTTTCGACACGGACACATCCAATCCACTCCAATATGTCCAAAACTCATGTTTTGGTGCTTTTTGAACATTTTTGTTCCGGATAGAAACATCGCACCCACGTGAGCCAATATTGGCATTAATTCACAAAAGTTCGCCGCGCGAGTCACGGAGTGAGTTTTCGACACGGACGCATCCAATCCACTACAATATGTCCAAAACTCATGTTTTGGTACTTTTTGAACTTTTTTGTTCTGGCTAAAAACATCAAACCTACGAGTGCCAATATTGGCATTAATTGATAAAAGTTCGCCGCGCGAGTCACGAAGTGATTTTTCGCAATGGACACACCCTATCCACTCCAACTTGACCAAAACTCATGTTTTGGTGCTTTTTGAACTTTTTTGTTCCGGATAGAAACATCGCACCCAGGTGTGCCAATATTGGCATTAATTGACAAAAGTTCGCCGCGCGAGTCACGGAGTGAGTTTTCAACACGGACGCATCCAATCCACTCCAATATGTCTAAAACTCATGTTTTGGTGCTTTTTGAACTTTTTTGTTCCGGCTAAAAACATCACACCCACGAGGGCCAACATTGACATTAATTGACCAAAGTTCGCCGCGTAAGTCACGAAGTGATTTTTCGCAACGGACATACCCAATCCACTCCAATATGACCAAAACTCATGTTTTGGTGCTTTTTGAACTTTTTTGTTCCGGATAGAAACATCGCACCCACGTGAGCCAATATTGGCATTAATTAACAAAAGTTCGCCGCGCGAGTCACGGAGTGAGTTTTCGACACGGACGCATCCAATCCACTACAATATGTCCAAAACTCATGTTTTGGTACTTTTTGAACTTTTTTGTTCTGGCTAAAAACATCAAACCTACGAGTGCCAATATTGGCATTAATTGATAAAAGTTCGCCGCGCGAGTCACGAAGTGATTTTTCGCAACGGACACACCCTATCCACTCCAACTTGACCAAAACTCATGTTTTGGTGCTTTTTGAACTTTTTTGTTCCGGATAGAAACATCGCACCCAGGTGTGCCAATATTGGCATTAATTGACAAAAGTTCGCCGCGCGAGTCACGGAGTGAGTTTTCAACACGGACGCATCCAATCCACTCCAATATGTCTAAAACTCATGTTTTGGTGCTTTTTGAACTTTTTTATTCCGGCTAAAAACATCACACCCACGAGGGCCAACATTGACATTAATTGACCAAAGTTCGCCGCGTAAGTCACGAAGTGATTTTTCGCAACGGACATACCCAATCCACTCCAATATGACCAAAACTCATGTTTTGGTGCTTTTTGAACTTTTTTGTTCCGGATAGAAACATCGCACCCAGGTGTGCCAATATTGGCATTAATTAACAAAAGTTCGCCGCGCGAGTCACGGAGTGATTTTTCGCAACGAACACACCCTATCCACTCCAACATGACCAAAACTCATGTTTTGGTGCTTTTTAAACTTTTTTGATCCGGACAGAAACATCGCACCCACGTCTGCCAATATTGGCATTAATTGACAAAAGTTCGCCGCGCGAGGAACGGAGTGATTTTTCGACACGGACGCATCCAATCCACTCCAATATGACCAAAACTCATGTTTTGGTGCTTTTTGAACTTTTTTGTTCCGGACAGAAACATCGCACCCACGTGTGCCAATATTAGCATTAATTGACGAAAGTTCATCGCGCGAGTCACGGAGTGAATTTTCGACTCGGACGCACACAATCCATTCCAATATGACCAAAACTCATGTTTTGGTGCTTTTTGAACTTTTTTGTTCCGGCTAAAAACATCACACCCACGAGTGCCAATATTGGCATTAATTCACAAAAGTTCGCCGCGCGAGTCACGAAGTGATTTTTCACAACGGACACACCCTATCCACTCCAATATAACCAAAACTCATGTTTTGGTGCTTTTTGAACCTTTTTGTTCCGGACAGAAACATCGCACCCACGTGTGGCAATATTGGCATTGAATGACGAAAGTTCATCGCGCGAGTCACGGAGTGATTTTTCGACACGGACACATCCAATCCACTCCAATATGTCCAAAACTCATGTTTTGGTGCTTTTTGAACTTTTTTGTTCCGGCTAAAAACATCACACCCACGAGGGCCAACATTGACATTAATTGACCAAAGTTCGCCGCGTAAGTCACGAAGTGATTTTTCGCAACGGACATACCCAATCCACTCCAATATGACCAAAACTCATGTTTTGGTGCTTTTTGAACTTTTTTGTTCCGGATAGAAACATCGCACCCACGTGAGCCAATATTGGCATTAATTAACAAAAGTTCGCCGCGCGAGTCACGGAGTGAGTTTTCGACACGGACGCATCCAATCCACTACAATATGTCCAAAACTCATGTTTTGGTACTTTTTGAACTTTTTTGTTCGGGCTAAAAACATCAAACCTACGAGTGCCAATATTGGCATTAATTGATAAAAGTTCGCCGCGCGAGTCACGAAGTGATTTTTCGCAACGGACACACCCTATCCACTCCAACTTGACCAAAACTCATGTTTTGGTGCTTTTTGAACTTTTTTGTTCCGGATAGAAACATCGCACCCAGGTGTGCCAATATTGGCATTAATTGACAAAAGTTCGCCGCGCGAGTCACGGAGTGAGTTTTCAACACGGACGCATCCAATCCACTCCAATATGTCTAAAACTCATGTTTTGGTGCTTTTTGAACTTTTTTGTTCCGGCTAAAAACATCACACCCACGAGGGCCAACATTGACATTAATTGACCAAAGTTCGCCGCGTAAGTCACGAAGTGATTTTTCGCAACGGACATACCCAATCCACTCCAATATGACCAAAACTCATGTTTTGGTGCTTTTTGAACTTTTTTGTTCCGGATAGAAACATCGCACCCACGTGAGCCAATATTGGCATTAATTAACAAAAGTTCGCCGCGCGAGTCACGGAGTGAGTTTTCGACACGGACGCATCCAATCCACTACAATATGTCCAAAACTCATGTTTTGGTACTTTTTGAACTTTTTTGTTCTGGCTAAAAACATCAAACCTACGAGTGCCAATATTGGCATTAATTGATAAAAGTTCGCCGCGCGAGTCACGAAGTGATTTTTCGCAACGGACACACCCTATCCACTCCAACTTGACCAAAACTCATGTTTTGGTGCTTTTTGAACTTTTTTGTTCCGGATAGAAACATCGCACCCAGGTGTGCCAATATTGGCATTAATTGACAAAAGTTCGCCGCGCGAGTCACGGAGTGAGTTTTCAACACGGACGCATCCAATCCACTCCAATATGTCTAAAACTCATGTTTTGGTGCTTTTTGAACTTTTTTGTTCCGGCTAAAAACATCACACCCACGAGGGCCAACATTGACATTAATTGACCAAAGTTCGCCGCGTAAGTCACGAAGTGATTTTTCGCAACGGACATACCCAATCCACTCCAATATGACCAAAACTCATGTTTTGGTGCTTTTTGAACTTTTTTGTTCCGGATAGAAACATCGCACCCACGTGAGCCAATATTGGCATTAATTAACAAAAGTTCGCCGCGCGAGTCACGGAGTGAGTTTTCGACACGGACGCATCCAATCCACTACAATATGTCCAAAACTCATGTTTTGGTACTTTTTGAACTTTTTTGTTCTGGCTAAAAACATCAAACCTACGAGTGCCAATATTGGCATTAATTGATAAAAGTTCGCCGCGCGAGTCACGAAGTGATTTTTCGCAACGGACACACCCTATCCACTCCAACTTGACCAAAACTCATGTTTTGGTGCTTTTTGAACTTTTTTGTTCCGGATAGAAACATCGCACCCAGGTGTGCCAATATTGGCATTAATTGACAAAAGCTCGCCGCGCGAGTCACGGAGTGAGTTTTCAACACGGACGCATCCAATCCACTCCAATATGTCTAAAACTCATGTTTTGGTGCTTTTTGAACTTTTTTGTTCCGGCTAAAAACATCACACCCACGAGGGCCAACATTGACATTAATTGACCAAAGTTCGCCGCGTAAGTCACGAAGTGATTTTTCGCAACGGACATACCCAATCCACTCCAATATGACCAAAACTCATGTTTTGGTGCTTTTTGAACTTTTTTGTTCCGGATAGAAACATCGCACCCAGGTGTGCCAATATTGGCATTAATTAACAAAAGTTCGCCGCGCGAGTCACGGAGTGATTTTTCGCAACGAACACACCCTATCCACTCCAACATGACCAAAACTCATGTTTTGGTGCTTTTTAAACTTTTTTGATCCGGACAGAAACATCGCACCCACGTCTGCCAATATTGGCATTAATTGACAAAAGTTCGCCGCGCGAGGAACGGAGTGATTTTTCGACACGGACGCATCCAATCCACTCCAATATGACCAAAACTCATGTTTTGGTGCTTTTTGAACTTTTTTGTTCCGGACAGAAACATCGCACCCACGTGTGCCAATATTAGCATTAATTGACGAAAGTTCATCGCGCGAGTCACGGAGTGAATTTTCGACTCGGACGCACACAATCCATTCCAATATGACCAAAACTCATGTTTTGGTGCTTTTTGAACTTTTTTGTTCCGGCTAAAAACATCACACCCACGAGTGCCAATATTGGCATTAATTCACAAAAGTTCGCCGCGCGAGTCACGAAGTGATTTTTCACAACGGACACACCCTATCCACTCCAATATAACCAAAACTGATGTTTTGGTGCTTTTTGAACCTTTTTGTTCCGGACAGAAACATCGCACCCACGTGTGGCAATATTGGCATTGAATGACGAAAGTTCATCGCGCGAGTCACGGAGTGATTTTTCGACACGGACACATCCAATCCACTCCAATATGTCCAAAACTCATGTTTTGGTGCTTTTTGAACTTTTTTGTTCCGGCTGAAAACATCACACCCACGAGGGCCAACATTGACATTAATTGACCAAAGTTCGCCGCGTAAGTCACGAAGTGATTTTTCGCAACGGACATACCCAATCCACTCCAATATGACCAAAACTCATGTTTTGGTGCTTTTTGAACTTTTTTGTTCCGGATAGAAACATCGCACCCACGTGAGCCAATATTGGCATTAATTAACAAAAGTTCGCCGCGCGAGTCACGGAGTGAGTTTTCGACACGGACGCATCCAATCCACTACAATATGTCCAAAACTCATGTTTTGGTACTTTTTGAACTTTTTTGTTCTGGCTAAAAACATCAAACCTACGAGTGCCAATATTGGCATTAATTGATAAAAGTTCGCCGCGCGAGTCACGAAGTGATTTTTCGCAACGGACACACCCTATCCACTCCAACTTGACCAAAACTCATGTTTTGGTGCTTTTTGAACTTTTTTGTTCCGGATAGAAACATCGCACCCAGGTGTGCCAATATTGGCATTAATTGACAAAAGCTCGCCGCGCGAGTCACGGAGTGAGTTTTCAACACGGACGCATCCAATCCACTCCAATATGTCTAAAACTCATGTTTTGGTGCTTTTTGAACTTTTTTGTTCCGGCTAAAAACATCACACCCACGAGGGCCAACATTGACATTAATTGACCAAAGTTCGCCGCGTAAGTCACGAAGTGATTTTTCGCAACGGACATACCCAATCCACTCCAATATGACCAAAACTCATGTTTTGGTGCTTTTTCAACTTTTTTGTTCTGGATAGAAACATCGCACCCAGGTGTGCCAATATTGGCATTAATTAACAAAAGTTCGCCGCGCGAGTCACGGAGTGATTTTTCGCAACGAACACACCCTATCCACTCCAACATGACCAAAACTCATGTTTTGGTGCTTTTTAAACTTTTTTGATCCGGACAGAAACATCGCACCCACGTCTGCCAATATTGACATTAATTGACAAAAGTTCGCCGCGCGAGGAACGGAGTGATTTTTCGACACGGACGCATCCAATCCACTCCAATATGACCAAAACTCATGTTTTGGTTCTTTTTGAACTTTTTTGTTCCGGACAGAAACATCGCACCCACGTGTGCCAATATTAGCATTAATTGACGAAAGTTCATCGCGCGAGTCACGGAGTGAATTTTCGACTCGGACGCACACAATCCATTCCAATATGACCAAAACTCATGTTTTGGTGCTTTTTGAACTTTTTTGTTCCGGCTAAAAACATCACACCCACGAGTGCCAATATTGGCATTAATTCACAAAAGTTCGCCGCGCGAGTCACGAAGTGATTTTTCACAACGGACACACCCTATCCACTCCAATATAACCAAAACTCATGTTTTGGTGCTTTTTGAACCTTTTTGTTCCGGACAGAAACATCGCACCCACGTGTGGCAATATTGGCATTGAATGACGAAAGTTCATCGCGCGAGTCACGGAGTGATTTTTCGACTCGGACGTACCCAATCCTCTCCAATATGTCAAAAACTCATGTTTTGGTGCTTTTATAACTTTTTTGTTCCGGATAGAAACATCGCACCCACGTGTGCCAATATTGGCATTAATTAACAAAAGATCGCCGCGCGTGTCATGGAGTGAGTTTTCGACACGGACGCATCCAATCCACTCCAATATGTCCAAAACTCATGTTTTGGTGCTTTTTGAACTTTTTTGTTCCGGCTAAAAACATCACACCCACGTGTGCCAATATTGGCATTAATTGACAAATGTTCGCCGCGCGAGTCACGGAGTGAGTTTTCGACACGGACGCATCCAATCCACTCTAATATGTCCAAAACTCATGTTTTGGTGCTTTTTGAACTTTTTTGTTCCGGCTAAAAACATCACACCCACGAGTGCGAATATTGGCATTAATTCATAAAAGCTCGCCGCGCGAGTCACGAAGTGATTTTTCGCAACGGACACACCCTATCCACTACAGTATGACCAAAACTCCTGTTTTGGTGTTTTTTGAACTTTTTTGTTCCGGATAGAAACATCGCACCCACGTGTGCCAATATTGGCATTAATTAACAAAAGTTCGCCGCGCGAGTCACGGAGTGAGTTTTCGACACGGACGCATCCAATCCACTCTAATATGTCCAAAACTCATGTTTTGGTGCTTTTTGAACTTTTTTGTTCTGGCTAAAAACATCACACCTACGAGTGCCAATATTGGCATTAATTGATAAAAGTTCGCCGCGCGAGTCACGAAGTGATTTTTCGCAACGGACACACCCAATCACTCCAATATGACCAAAACTCATCTTTTGGTGCTTTTTGAACTTTTTTGTTCCGGATAGAAACATCGCACCCAGGTGTGCAAATATTGGCATTATTTAACAAAAGTTCGCCGCGCAAGTCACGAAGTGATTTTTCGCAACGCACACACCCAAGCCACACCAAAATGACCAAAACTCATGTTTTGGTGCTTTTTGAACTTTTTTGTTCCGGACAGAAACATCGCACCCACGTGTGCCAATATTAGCATTAATTCACAAAAGTTCGCCGCGCGAGTCACGGAGTGAGTTTTCGACACGGACGCATCCAATCCACTCGAATTTGTCCAAAACTCATGTTTTGGTGCTTTTTGAACTTTTTTGTTCCAGCTTAAAACATCACACCCACGAGTGCCAATATTGGCATTAATTGATAAAAGTTCGCCGCACGAGTCACGAAGTGATTTTTCGCAACGGACACATCCTATCCACTCCAACATGACCAAAACTCATGTTTTGGTGCTTTTATAACTTTTTTGTTCCGGATAGAAACATCGCACCCACGTGTGCCAATATTGGCATTAATTGACAAAAGTTCGCCGCGCGAGTCACGGAGTGATTTTTCGACACCGACACATCCAATCCACTCCAATATGTCCGAAACTCATGTTTTGGTGCTTTTTGAACTTTTTTGTTCCGGCTAAAAACATCACACCCACGAGTGCCAACATTGGCATTAATTGATAAAAGTTCGCCGCGCGAGTCACGAAGTGATTTTTCGCAACGGACACACCCTATCCACTCCAATATTACCAAAACACATGTTTTGGTGCTTTTTGAACTTTTTTGTTCCGGCTAAAAACATCACACCCACGAGTGCCAATATTGGCATTAACTGATAAAAGTTCGCCGCGCGAGTCACGAAGTGATTTTTCGCAACGGACATACCCAATCCACTCCAATATGACCAAAACTCATGTTTTGGTGCTTTTTGAACTTTTTTGTTCCGGATAGAAACATCGCACCCAGGTGTGCCAATATTGGCATTAATTAACAAAAGTTCGCCGCGCGAGTCACGGAGTGATTTTTCGCAACGAACACACCCTATCCACTCCAACATGACCAAAACTCATGTTTTGGTGCTTTTTAAACTTTTTTGATCCGGACAGAAACATCGCACCCACGTCTGCCAATATTGGCATTAATTGACAAAAGTTCGCCGCGCGAGCAACGGAGTGATTTTTCGACACGGACGCATCCAATCCACTCCAATATGACCAAAACTCATGTTTTGGTGCTTTTTGAACTTTTTTGTTCCGCATAGAAACATCGCACCCACGTGTGCCAATATTGGCATTAATTAACAAAAGTTCGCCGCGCGAGTCACGGAGTGAGTTTTCAACACGGATGCATCCAATCCACTCCAATATGTCCAAAACTCATGTTTTGGTGCTTTTTAAACTTTTTTGTTCCGGCTAAAAACATCACACCCACGAGTGCCAATATTGGCATTAATTGATAAAAGTTCGCCGCGCGAGTCACGAAGTGATTTTTCGCAACGGACACACCCTATCCACTCCAATATGACCAAAACTCATGTTTTGGTGCTTTTTAAACTTTTTTGATCCGGACAGAAACATCGCACCCACGTCTGCCAATATTGGCATTAATTGACAAAAGTTCGCCGCGCGAGGAACGGAGTGATTTTTCGACACGGACGCATCCAATCCACTCCAATATGACCAAAACTCATGTTTTGGTGCTTTTATAACTTTTTTGTTCCGGATAGAAACATCGCACCCACGTGTGCCAATATTGGCATTAATTAACAAAAGATCGCCGCGCGTGTCATGGAGTGAGTTTTCGACACGGACGCATCCAATCCACTCCAATATGTCCAAAACTCATGTTTTGGTGCTTTTTGAACTTTTTTGTTCCGGCTAAAAACATCACACCCACGTGTGCCAATATTGGCATTAATTGACAAATGTTCGCCGCGCGAGTCACGGAGTGAGTTTTCGACACGGACGCATCCAATCCACTCTAATATGTCCAAAACTCATGTTTTGGTGCTTTTTGAACTTTTTTGTTCCGGCTAAAAACATCACACCCACGAGTGCGAATATTGGCATTAATTCATAAAAGCTCGCCGCGCGAGTCACGAAGTGATTTTTCGCAACGGACACACCCTATCCACTACAGTATGACCAAAACTCCTGTTTTGGTGTTTTTTGAACTTTTTTGTTCCGGATAGAAACATCGCACCCACGTGTGCCAATATTGGCATTAATTAACAAAAGTTCGCCGCGCGAGTCACGGAGTGAGTTTTCGACACGGACGCATCCAATCCACTCTAATATGTCCAAAACTCATGTTTTGGTGCTTTTTGAACTTTTTTGTTCTGGCTAAAAACATCACACCTACGAGTGCCAATATTGGCATTAATTGATAAAAGTTCGCCGCGCGAGTCACGAAGTGATTTTTCGCAACGGACACACCCAATCACTCCAATATGACCAAAACTCATCTTTTGGTGCTTTTTGAACTTTTTTGTTCCGGATAGAAACATCGCACCCAGGTGTGCAAATATTGGCATTATTTAACAAAAGTTCGCCGCGCAAGTCACGAAGTGATTTTTCGCAACGCACACACCCAAGCCACACCAAAATGACCAAAACTCATGTTTTGGTGCTTTTTGAACTTTTTTGTTCCGGACAGAAACATCGCACCCACGTGTGCCAATATTAGCATTAATTCACAAAAGTTCGCCGCGCGAGTCACGGAGTGAGTTTTCGACACGGACGCATCCAATCCACTCGAATTTGTCCAAAACTCATGTTTTGGTGCTTTTTGAACTTTTTTGTTCCAGCTTAAAACATCACACTCACGAGTGCCAATATTGGCATTAATTGATAAAAGTTCGCCGCACGAGTCACGAAGTGATTTTTCGCAACGGACACATCCTATCCACTCCAACATGACCAAAACTCATGTTTTGGTGCTTTTATAACTTTTTTGTTCCGGATAGAAACATCGCACCCACGTGTGCCAATATTGGCATTAATTGACAAAAGTTCGCCGCGCGAGTCACGGAGTGATTTTTCGACACCGACACATCCAATCCACTCCAATATGTCCGAAACTCATGTTTTGGTGCTTTTTGAACTTTTTTGTTCCGGCTAAAAACATCACACCCACGAGTGCCAACATTGGCATTAATTGATAAAAGTTCGCCGCGCGAGTCACGAAGTGATTTTTCGCAACGGACACACCCTATCCACTCCAATATTACCAAAACACATGTTTTGGTGCTTTTTGAACTTTTTTGTTCCGGCTAAAAACATCACACCCACGAGTGCCAATATTGGCATTAACTGATAAAAGTTCGCCGCGCGAGTCACGAAGTGATTTTTCGCAACGGACATACCCAATCCACTCCAATATGACCAAAACTCATGTTTTGGTGCTTTTTGAACTTTTTTGTTCCGGATAGAAACATCGCACCCAGGTGTGCCAATATTGGCATTAATTAACAAAAGTTCGCCGCGCGAGTCATGGAGTGATTTTTCGCAACGAACACACCCTATCCACTCCAACATGACCAAAACTCATGTTTTGGTGCTTTTTAAACTTTTTTGATCCGGACAGAAACATCGCACCCACGTCTGCCAATATTGGCATTAATTGACAAAAGTTCGCCGCGCGAGCAACGGAGTGATTTTTCGACACGGACGCATCCAATCCACTCCAATATGACCAAAACTCATGTTTTGGTGCTTTTTGAACTTTTTTGTTCCGCATAGAAACATCGCACCCACGTGTGCCAATATTGGCATTAATTAACAAAAGTTCGCCGCGCGAGTCACGGAGTGAGTTTTCAACACGGATGCATCCAATCCACTCCAATATGTCCAAAACTCATGTTTTGGTGCTTTTTAAACTTTTTTGTTCCGGCTAAAAACATCACACCCACGAGTGCCAATATTGGCATTAATTGATAAAAGTTCGCCGCGCGAGTCACGAAGTGATTTTTCGCAACGGACACACCCTATCCACTCCAATATGACCAAAACTCATGTTTTGGTGCTTTTTAAACTTTTTTGATCCGGACAGAAACATCGCACCCACGTCTGCCAATATTGGCATTAATTGACAAAAGTTCGCCGCGCGAGGAACGGAGTGATTTTTCGACACGGACGCATCCAATCCACTCCAATATGACCAAAACTCATGTTTTGGTGCTTTTTGAACTTTTTTGTTCCGGACAGAAACATCGCACCCACGTGTGCCAATATTAGCATTAATTGACGAAAGTTCATCGCGCGAGTCACGGAGTGATTTTTCGACTCGGACGCACACAATCCATTCCAATATGACCAAAACTCATGTTTTGGTGCTTTTTGAACTTTTTTGTTCCGGCTAAAAACATCACACCCACGAGTGCCAATATTGGCATTAATTCACAAAAGTTCGCCGCGCGAGTCACGAAGTGATTTTTCACAACGGACACACCCTATCCACTCCAACATGACCAAAACTCATGTTTTGGTGCTTTTTGAACTTTTTTGATCCGGACAGAAACATCGCACCCACGTGTGCCAATATTGGCATTAATTGACAAAAGTTCGCCGCGCGAGTCACGGAGTGATTTTTCGACACGGACACATCCAATCCACTCCAATATGTCCAAAACTCATGTTTTGGTGCTTTTTGAACTTTTTTGTTCCGGCTAAAAACATCACACCCACGAGTGCCAACATTGGCATTAATTGATAAAAGTTCGCCGCACGAGTCACGAAGTGATTTTTCGCAACGGACACACCCAATCCACTCCAAAATGACCAAAACTCATGTTTTGGTGCGTTTTGAACTTTTTTGTTCCGGACAGAAACATCGCACCCACGTGTGCCAATATTAGCATTAATTGACGAAAGTTCGTCGCGCGAGTCACGGAGTGATTTTTCGACTCGGACGCACACAATCCATTCCAATATTACCAAAACACATGTTTTGGTGCTTTTTGAACTTTTTTGTTCCGGCTAAAAACATCACACCCACGAGTGCCAATATTGGCATTAATTCACAAAAGTTCGCCGCGCGAGTCACGAAGTGATTTTTCACAACGGACACACCCTATCCACTCCAATATAACCAAAACTCTTGTTTTGGTGCTTTTTGAACCTTTTTGTTCCGGACAGAAACATCGCACCCACGTGTGGCAATATTGGCATTGAATGACGAAAGTTCATCGCGCGAGTCACGGAGTGATTTTTCGACTCGGACGTACCCAATCCTCTCCAATATGTCAAAAACTCATGTTTTGGTGCTTTTATAACTTTTTTGTTCCGGATAGAAACATCGCACCCACGTGTGCCAATATTGGCATTAATTAACAAAAGATCGCCGCGCGTGTCATGGAGTGAGTTTTCGACACGGACGCATCCAATCCACTCCAATATGTCCAAAACTCATGTTTTGGTGCTTTTTGAACTTTTTTGTTCCGGCTAAAAACATCACACCCACGAGTGCCGATATTGACATTAATTGACAAAAGTTCGCCGCGCGAGTCACGTAGTGAGTTTTCGACACGGACGCATCCAATCCACTCCAATATGTCCAAAACTCATGTTTTGGTGCTTTTTGAACTTTTTTGTTCCGGCTAAAAACATCACACCCACGAGTGCCGATATTGGCATTAATTAACAAAAGTTCGCCGCGCGAGTCACGTAGTGAGTTTTCGACACGGACGCATCCAATCCACTCCAATATGTCCAAAACTCATGTTTTGGTGCTTTTTGAACTTTTTTGTTCCGGCTAAAAACATCACACCCACGAGTGCCGATATTGGCATTAATTGATAAAAGTTCGCCGCGCGAGTCACGAAGTGATTTTTCGCAACGGACACACCCTATCCACTCCAATATGACCAAAACTCACGTTTTGGTGCTTTTTGAACTTTTTTGTTCCAGATAGAAACATCGCACCCACGTGTGCCAATATTGGCATTAATTCACAAAAGTTCGCCGCGCGAGTCACGGAGTGAGTTTTCGACACGGACGCATCCAATCCACTCCAATATGTCCAAAACTCATGTTTTGGTGCTTTTTGAACTTTTTTGTTCCGGCTAAAAACATCACACCCACGAGTGCCAATATTGGCATTAATTGATAAAAGTTCGACGCGCGAGACACGAAGTGATTTTTCGCAACGGACACACCCTATCCACTCCAACATGACCAAAACTCATGTTTTGGTGCTTTTTGAACTTTTTTGATCCGGACAGAAACATCGCACCCACCTGTGCCAATATTGGCATTAATTGACAAAAGTTCGCCGCGCGAGTCACGGAGTGATTTTTCGACACGGACACATCCAATCCACTCCAATATGTCCAAAACTCATGTTTTGGTGCTTTTTGAACTTTTTTGTTCCGGCTAAAAACATCACACCCACGAGTGCCAACATTGGCATTAATTGATAAAAGTTCGCCGCACGAGTCACGAAGTGATTTTTCGCAACGGACACACCCAATCCACTCCAAAATGACCAAAACTCATGTTTTGGTGCGTTTTGAACTTTTTTGTTCCGGACAGAAACATCGCACCAACGTGTGCCAATATTAGCATTAATTGACGAAAGTTCGTCGCGCGAGTCACGGAGTGATTTTTCGACTCGGACGCACACAATCCATTCCAATATGTCAAAAAATCATGTTTTGGTGCTTTTTGAACTTTTTTGTTCCGGATAGAAACATCGCACCCAGGTGTTCCAATATTGCCATTAATTAACAAAAGTTCGCCGCGCGAGCCACGAAGTGATTTTTCGCAACGGACACACCCTATCAACTTCAATATGACCAAAACTCATGTTTTGGTGCTTTTTGAACATTTTTGTTCCGGATAGAAACATCGCACCCACCTGAGCCAATATTGGCATTAATTAACAAAAGTTCGCCGCGCGAGTCACGGAGTGAGTTTTCGACACGGACGCATCCAATCCACTACAATATGTCCAAAACTCATGTTTTGGTACTTTTTGAACTTTTTTGTTCTGGCTAAAAACATCAAACCTACGAGTGCCAATATTGGCATTAATTGATAAAAGTTCGCCGCGCGAGTCACGAAGTGATTTTTCGCAACGGACACACCCTATCCACTCCAACTTGACCAAAACTCATGTTTTGGTGCTTTTTGAACTTTTTTGTTCCGGATAGAAACATCGCACCCAGGTGTGCCAATATTGGCATTAATTGACAAAAGTTCGCTGCGCGAGTCACGGAGTGAGTTTTCAACACGGACGCATCCAATCCACTCCAATATGTCTAAAACTCATGTTTTGGTGCTTTTTGAACTTTTTTGTTCCGGCTAAAAACATCACACCCACGAGGGCCAACATTGACATTAATTGACCAAAGTTCGCCGCGTAAGTCACGAAGTGATTTTTCGCAACGGACATACCCAATCCACTCCAATATGACCAAAACTCATGTTTTGGTGCTTTTTGAACTTTTTTGTTCCGGATAGAAACATCGCACCCAGGTGTGCCAATATTGGCATTAATTAACAAAAGTTCGCCGCGCGAGTCACGGAGTGATTTTTCGCAACGAACACACCCTATCCACTCCAACATGACCAAAACTCATGTTTTGGTGCTTTTTAAACTTTTTTGATCCGGACAGAAACATCGCACCCACGTCTGCCAATATTGGCATTAATTGACAAAAGTTCGCCGCGCGAGGAACGGAGTGATTTTTCGACACGGACGCATCCAATCCACTCCAATATGACCAAAACTCATGTTTTGGTGCTTTTTAACTTTTTTGTTCCGGACAGAAACATCGCACCCACGTGTGCCAATATTAGCATTAATTGACGAAAGTTCATCGCGCGAGTCACGGAGTGATTTTTCGACTCGGACGCACACAATCCATTCCAATATGACCAAAACTCATGTTTTGGTGCTTTTTGAACTTTTTTGTTCCGGCTAAAAACATCACACCCACGAGTGCCAATATTGGCATTAATTCACAAAAGTTCGCCGCGCGAGTCACGAAGTGATTTTTCACAACGGACACACCCTATCAACTCCAATATAACCAAAACTCATGTTTTGGTGCTTTTTGAACCTTTTTGTTCCGGACAGAAACATCGCACCCACGTGTGGCAATATTGGCATTGAATGACGAAAGTTCATCGCGCGAGTCACGGAGTGATTTTTCGACTCGGACGTACCCAATCCTCTCCAATATGTCAAAAACTCATGTTTTGGTGCTTTTATAACTTTTTTGTTCCGGATAGAAACATCGCACCCACGTGTGCCAATATTGGCATTAATTAACAAAAGATCGCCGCGCGTGTCATGGAGTGAGTTTTCGACACGGACGCATCCAATCCACTTCAATATGTCCAAAACTCATGTTTTGGTGCTTTTTGAACTTTTTTGTTCCGGCTAAAAACATCACACCCACGAGTGCCGATATTGACATTAATTGACAAAAGTTCGCCGCGCGAGTCACGTAGTGAGTTTTCGACACGGACGCATCCAATCCACTCCAATATGTCCAAAACTCATGTTTTGGTGCTTTTTGAACTTTTTTGTTCCGGCTAAAAACATCACACCCACGAGTGCCGATATTGGCATTAATTAACAAAAGTTCGCCGCGCGAGTCACGTAGTGAGTTTTCGACACGGACGCATCCAATCCACTCCAATATGTCCAAAACTCATGTTTTGGTGCTTTTTGAACTTTTTTGTTCCGGCTAAAAACATCACACCCACGAGTGCCGATATTGGCATTAATTGATAAAAGTTCGCCGCGCGAGTCACGAAGTGAATTTTCGCAACGGACACACCCTATCCACTCCAATATGACCAAAACTCACGTTTTGGTGCTTTTTGAACTTTTTTGTTCCAGATAGAAACATCGCACCCACGTGTGCCAATATTGGCATTAATTCACAAAAGTTCGCCGCGCGAGTCACGGAGTGAGTTTTCGACACGGACGCATCCAATCCACTCCAATATGTCCAAAACTCATGTTTTGGTGCTTTTTGAACTTTTTTGTTCCGGCTAAAAACATCACACCCACGAGTGCCAATATTGGCATTAATTGATAAAAGTTCGACGCGCGAGACACGAAGTGATTTTTCGCAACGGACACACCCTATCCACTCCAACATGACCAAAACTCATGTTTTGGTGCTTTTTGAACTTTTTTGATCCGGACAGAAACATCGCACCCACGTGTGCCAATATTGGCATTAATTGACAAAAGTTCGCCGCGCGAGTCACGGAGTGATTTTTCGACACGGACACATCCAATCCACTCCAATATGTCCAAAACTCATGTTTTGGTGCTTTTTGAACTTTTTTGTTCCGGCTAAAAACATCACACCCACGAGTGCCAACATTGGCATTAATTGATAAAAGTTCGCCGCACGAGTCACGAAGTGATTTTTCGCAACGGACACACCCAATCCACTCCAAAATGACCAAAACTCATGTTTTGGTGCGTTTTGAACTTTTTTGTTCCGGACAGAAACATCGCACCAACGTGTGCCAATATTAGCATTAATTGACGAAAGTTCGTCGCGCGAGTCACGGAGTGATTTTTCGACTCGGACGCACACAATCCATTCCAATATGTCAAAAAATCATGTTTTGGTGCTTTTTGAACTTTTTTGTTCCGGATAGAAACATCGCACCCAGGTGTTCCAATATTGCCATTAATTAACAAAAGTTCGCCGCGCGAGCCACGAAGTGATTTTTCGCAACGGACACACCCTATCAACTTCAATATGACCAAAACTCATGTTTTGGTGCTTTTTGAACATTTTTGTTCCGGATAGAAACATCGCACCCACGTGAGCCAATATTGGCATTAATTAACAAAAGTTCGCCGCGCGAGTCACGGAGTGAGTTTTCGACACGGACGCATCCAATCCACTACAATATGTCCAAAACTCATGTTTTGGTACTTTTTGAACTTTTTTGTTCTGGCTAAAAACATCAAACCTACGAGTGCCAATATTGGCATTAATTGATAAAAGTTCGCCGCGCGAGTCACGAAGTGATTTTTCGCAACGGACACACCCTATCCACTCCAACTTGACCAAAACTCATGTTTTGGTGCTTTTTGAACTTTTTTGTTCCGGACAGAAACATCGCACCCACGTGTGCCAATATTGGCATTAATTGACAAAAGTTCACCGCGCGAGTCACGGAGTGATTTTCGACACGGACGCATCCAAGCCACTACAATATGTCCAAAACTCATGTTTTGGTGCTTTTTGAACTTTTTTGTTCCGCCTAAAAACATCACACCCACGAGTGCCAACATTGGCATTAATTGATAAAAGTTCACCGCGCGAGTCACGAAGTGATTTTTCGCAACGGACACACCCAATCCACTCCAAAATGACCAAAAGTCATGTTTTGGTGCTTTTTGAACTTTTTTGTTCCGGACAGAAACATCGCACCCACGTGTGCCAATATTAGCATTAATTGACGAAAGTTCGTCGCGCGAGTCACGGAGTGATTTTTCGACTCGGACGCATCCAATCCACTCCAATATGTCAGAAACTCATGTTTTGGTGCTTTTTGAACTTTTTTGTTCCGGCTAAAAACATCACACTCACGAGTGCCAATATTGGTACTAATTGATAAAAGTTCGCCGCGCGAGTCACGAAGTGATTTTTCGCAACGGACACACCCTATCCAATCCAATATTACTAAAACTCATGTTTTGGTGCTTTTTGAACTTTTTTGTTCCGGATAGAAACATCGCACCCAGGTGTGCCAATATTGCCATTAATTAACAAAAGTTCGCCGCGCGAGTCACGAAGTGATTTTTGCAACGGACACACCCAATCCACTCCAAAATGACCAAAACTCATGTTTTGGTGCTTTTTGAATTTTTTTTGTTCCGGACAGAAAGATCACACCAACGTGTGCCAATATTAGCATTAATTGACGAAAGTTCGTCGCGCGAGTCACGGAGTGATTTTTCGACTCGGACGCACACAATCCATTCCAATATGTCAAAAAATCATGTTTTGGTGCTTTTCTAACTTTTTTTGTTCCGGATAGAAACATCACACCCACGTGTGCCAATATTGGCATTAATTAACAAAATTTCACCGCGCGAGTCACGGAGTGAGTTTTCAACACGGACGCATCCAATCCACTCCAATATGTCCAAAACTTATGTTTTGGTGCTTTTTGAACTTTTTTGTTCCGGCTAAAAACATCACACCCACGAGTGCCGATATTGGCATTAATTAACAAAAGTTCGCCGCGCGAGTCACGTAGTGAGTTTTCGACACGGACGCATCCAATCCACTCCAATATGTCCAAAACTCATGTTTTGGTGCTTTTTGAACTTTTTTGTTCCGGCTAAAAACATCACACCCACGAGTGCCGATATTGGCATTAATTGATAAAAGTTCGCCGCGCGAGTCACGAAGTGAATTTTCGCAACGGACACACCCTATCCACTCCAATATGACCAAAACTCACGTTTTGGTGCTTTTTGAACTTTTTTGTTCCAGATAGAAACATCGCACCCACGTGTGCCAATATTGGCATTAATTCACAAAAGTTCGCCGCGCGAGTCACGGAGTGAGTTTTCGACACGGACGCATCCAATCCACTCCAATATGTCCAAAACTCATGTTTTGGTGCTTTTTGAACTTTTTTTGTTCCGGCTAAAAACATCACACCCACGAGTGCCAATATTGGCATTAATTGATAAAAGTTCGACGCGCGAGACACGAAGTGATTTTTCGCAACGGACACACCCTATCCACTCCAACATGACCAAAACTCATGTTTTGGTGCTTTTTGAACTTTTTTGATCCGGACAGAAACATCGCACCCACGTGTGCCAATATTGGCATTAATTGACAAAAGTTCGCCGCGCGAGTCACGGAGTGATTTTTCGACACAGACACATCCAATCCACTCCAATATGTCCAAAACTCATGTTTTGGTGCTTTTTGAACTTTTTTGTTCCGGCTAAAAACATCACACCCACGAGTGCCAACATTGGCATTAATTGATAAAAGTTCGCCGCACGAGTCACGAAGTGATTTTTCGCAACGGACACACCCAATCCACTCCAAAATGACCAAAACTCATGTTTTGGTGCGTTTTGAACTTTTTTGTTCCGGACAGAAACATCGCACCAACGTGTGCCAATATTAGCATTAATTGACGAAAGTTCGTCGCGCGAGTCACGGAGTGATTTTTCGACTCGGACGCACACAATCCATTCCAATATGTCAAAAAATCATGTTTTGGTGCTTTTTGAACTTTTTTGTTCCGGATAGAAACATCGCACCCAGGTGTTCCAATATTGCCATTAATTAACAAAAGTTCGCCGCGCGAGCCACGAAGTGATTTTTCGCAACGGACACACCCTATCAACTTCAATATGACCAAAACTCATGTTTTGGTGCTTTTTGAACTTTTTTGTTCCGGATAGAAACATCGCACCCACGTGAGCCAATATTGGCATTAATTAACAAAAGTTCGCCGCGCGAGTCACGGAGTGAGTTTTCGACACGGACGCATCCAATCCACTACAATATGTCCAAAACTCATGTTTTGGTACTTTTTGAACTTTTTTGTTCTGGCTAAAAACATCAAACCTACGAGTGCCAATATTGGCATTAATTGATAAAAGTTCGCCGCGCGAGTCACGAAGTGATTTTTCGCAACGGACACACCCTATCCACTCCAACTTGACCAAAACTCATGTTTTGGTGCTTTTTGAACTTTTTTGTTCCGGACAGAAACATCGCACCCACGTGTGCCAATATTGGCATTAATTGACAAAAGTTCACCGCGCGAGTCACGGAGTGATTTTCGACACGGACGCATCCAAGCCACTACAATATGTCCAAAACTCATGTTTTGGTGCTTTTTGAACTTTTTTGTTTCGCCTAAAAACACCACACCCACGAGTGCCAACATTGGCATTAATTGATAAAAGTTCACCGCGCGAGTCACGAAGTGATTTTTCGCAACGGACACACCCAATCCACTCCAAAATGACCAAAAGTCATGTTTTGGTGCTTTTTGAACTTTTTTGTTCCGGACAGAAACATCGCACCCACGTGTGCCAATATTAGCATTAATTGACGAAAGTTCGTCGCGCGAGTCACGGAGTGATTTTTCGACTCGGACGCATCCAATCCACTCCAATATGTCAGAAACTCATGTTTTGGTGCTTTTTGAACTTTTTTGTTCCGGCTAAAAACATCACACTCACGAGTGCCAATATTGGTACTAATTGATAAAAGTTCGCCGCGCGAGTCACGAAGTGATTTTTCGCAACGGACACACCCTATCCAATCCAATATTACTAAAACTCATGTTTTGGTGCTTTTTGAACTTTTTTGTTCCGGATAGAAACATCGCACCCAGGTGTGCCAATATTGCCATTAATTAACAAAAGTTCGCCGCGCGAGTCACGAAGTGATTTTTGCAACGGACACACCCAATCCACTCCAAAATGACCAAAACTCATGTTTTGGTGCTTTTTGAATTTTTTTTGTTCCGGACAGAAAGATCACACCAACGTGTGCCAATATTAGCATTAATTGACGAAAGTTCGTCGCGGGAGTCACGGAGTGATTTTTCGACTCGGACGCACACAATCCATTCCAATATGTCAAAAAATCATGTTTTGGTGCTTTTCTAACTTTTTTTGTTCCGGATAGAAACATCACACCCACGTGTGCCAATATTGGCATTAATTAACAAAATTTCACCGCGCGAGTCACGGAGTGAGTTTTCAACACGGACGCATCCAATCCACTCCAATATGTCCAAAACTTATGTTTTGGTGCTTTTTGAACTTTTTTGTTCCGGCTAAAAACATCACACCCACGAGTGCCAATATTGGCATTAATTGATAAAAGTTCGCCTCGCGAGTCACGAAGTGATTTTTCGCAACGGACACCCCCAATCCACTCCAACATGACCAACACTCATGTTTTGGTGCTTGTTGAACTTTTTTGTTCTGGCTACAAACATCACACCCACGAGTGCCAATATTGGCATTAATTGATAAAAGTTCGCCGCGCGAGTCACGAAGTGATTTTTCGCAACGGACACAACCTATCCACTCCAATATGACCAAAACTCATGTATTTGTGCTTTTTGAACTTTTTTGTTCTGGCTAAAAACATCACACCTACGAGTGCCAATAGTGGCATTAATTGATAAAAGTTCGCCGCGCGAGTCACGAAGTGATTTTTCGCAACGGACACATCCTATCCACTCCAATATGACCAAAACTCATGTTTTGGTGCTTTTTGAACTTTTTTGTTCTGGTTAAAAACATCACCCACGAGTGCCAATATTGGCATTAATTGACAAAAGTTCGCCGCGTGAGTCACGAATTGATTTTTCGCAACGGACACACCCAATCGACTCCAATATGACCAAAACTCATCTTTTGGTGCTTTTTCAACTTTTTTGTTCCGGATAGAAACATCGCACCCAGGTGTGCCAATATTGGCATTAATAAACAAAAGTTCGCCGCGCGAGTCACGGAGTGAGTTTTCCACACGGACGCATCCAATCCACTCCAATATGTCCAAAACTCATGTTTTGGACATTTTGAACTTTTTCGTTCCGGCTAAAAACATCACACCCACTAGTGCCAATATTGGCATTAATTGATAAAAGTTCACCGCGCGAGTCACGAAGTGATTTTTCGCAACGGACACACCCAATCCACTCCAAAATGACCAAAACTCATGTTTTGGTGCTTTTTGAACTTTTTTGTTCCGGACAGAAACATCGCACCCACGTGTGCCAATATTGGCATTAATTGACGAAAGTTCGTCGCGCAAGTCACGGAGTGATTTTTCGACTCGGACGCACACAATCCATTCCAATATGTCAAAAAATCATGTTTTGGTGCTTTTTTAACTTTTTTGTTCTGGATGGAAACATCGCACCCACGTGTGCAAATATTGGCATTAATTAACAAAAGTTCGCCGCGCGAGTCACGGAGTGATTTTTCGACACGGACGCACCCAATCCACTCCAATATGTCCAAAACTCATGTTTTGGAGCTTTTTGAACTGTTTTGTTCCGGCTAAAAACATCACACCCACGAGTGCCAATATTGACATTAATTGACAAATGTTCGTCGCGCGAGTCACGAAGTGATTTTTCGCAACGGACACACCCAATCCACTCCAATATGACCAAAACTCATCTTGTGGTGCTTTTTGAACTTTTTTGTTCCGGATAGAAATATCGCATCCACGTGTGCCAATATTGGCATTAATTAACAAAAGTTCGCCGCGCGAGTCACGGAGTGAGTTTTCAACACGGACGCATCCAATCCTCTCCAATATGTCCAAAACTCATGTTTTGGTGCTTCTTGAAATTTTCTGTTCCGGCTAAAAACATCACACCCACGAGTGCCATTATTGGCATTAATTGACAAAAGTTCGCCACGCGAGTCACGAAGTGATTTTTCGCAACGGACACACCCTATCCACTCCAATATGACCAAAACTCATGTTTTGGTGCTTTTTGAACTTTTTTATGCCGGATAGAAACATCACACACACGTGTGCCAATATTGGCATTAATTGACAAAAGTTCGCCGCGCGAGTCACGGAGTGATTTTTCGACACGGACGCACCCAATCCACTCCAATATGTCCAAAACTCATGTTTTGGAGCTTTTTGAACTTTTTTGTTCCGGCTAAAAACATCACACCCACGAGTACCTATATTGACATTAATTGACAAAAGCTCGCCGCGCGGGTCACGAAGTGATTTTTCGCAACGGACACACCCAATCCACTCCAACGTGACTAAAACTCATGTTTTGGTGCTTTTTTAACTTTTTTGTTCCGGATGGAAACATCGCACCCACGTGTGCCAATATTGGCATTAATTAACAAAAGTTCGCCGCGCGAGTCACGGAGTGATTTTTCGACACGGACGCACCCAATCCACTCCAATATGTCCAAAACTCATGTTCTGGTGCTTTTTCAACTTTTTTGTTCCGGCTAAAAACATCATACCCACGAGTGGCGATATAGGCCAATATTGGCATTAATTGACAAAAGTTCGCCGCGCGAGTCACGGAGTGATTTTTCGACACGGACGCACCCAATCCACTCCAATATGTCCAAAACTCATGTTTTGGTGCTTTTTTAACTTTTTTGTTCCGCATAGAAACATCGCACCCACGTGTCCCAATATTGGTATTAATTCACGAAAGTTTGCCGCGCGAGTCATGGAGTGAGTTTTCAACACGGACGCATCCAATCCACTCCAATATGTCCAAAACTCATGTTTTGGTGCTTTTTGAAATTTTTTGTTCCGGCTAAAAACATCACACCCACGAGTGCCATTATTGGCATTAATTGACAAAAGTTCGCCGCGCGAGTCACGAAGTGATTTTTCGCAAGGGACACACCCAATCCACTCCAATATGACCAAAACTCATCTTGTGGTGCTTTTTGAACTTTTTTGTTCCGGATAGAAATATCGCACTCACGTGTGCCAATATTGGCATTAATTGACAAAAGATCGCCGCGCGAGTCACGGAGTGATTTTTCGACACGGACGCACCCAATCCACTCCAATATGTCCAAAACTCATGTTTTGGAGCTTTTTGAACTGTTTTGTTCCGGCTAAAAACATCACACCCACGAGTGCCAATATTGACATTAATTGACAAAAGTTCGTCGCGCGAGTCACGAAGTGATTTTTCGCAACGGACACACCCAATCCACTCCAATATGACCAAAACTCATCTTGTGGTGCTTTTTAAACTTTTTTGTTCCGGATAGAAATATCGCACCCACGTGTGCCAATATTGGCATTAATGGACAAAACTTCGCCGCGCGAGTCACGGAGTGATTTTTCGACACGGACGCACGCAATCCACTCCAATATGTCCAAAACTCATGTTTTGGAGCTTTTTGAACTTTTTTGTTCCGGCTAAAAACATCACACCCACGAGTGCCAATATTGACATTAATTGACAAAAGTTCGCCGCGCGAGTCACGAAGTTATTTTTCGCAACGGACACACCCAATCCACTCCAATATGACCAAAACTCATCTTTTGGTGCTTTTTGAACTTTTTTGTTCCGGATAGAAATATCGCACCCACGTGTGCCAATATTGGTATTAATTAACAAAAGTTCGCCGCGCGAGTCACGGAGTGAGTTTTCAATACGGACGCATCCAATCCACTCCAATATGTCCAAAACTCATGTTTTGGTGCTTTTTGAACTTTTTTGTTCCGGCTAAAAACATCACGCCCACGAGTGCCAATATTGGCATTAATTGATAAAAGTTCGCCACGCGAGTCACGAAGTGATTTTTCGAAACGGACACACCCAATCCACTCCAGAATGACAAAAACTCATGTTTTGGTGCTTTTTGAACTTTTTTGTTCCGGATAGAAACATCGCACCCACGTGTGCTATTATTGGCATTAATTAACAAAAGATCCCCGCGCAAGTCACGGAGTGAGTTTTCGACACGGACGCATCCAATCCACTCCAATATGTCGAAAACTCATGTTTTGGTGCTTTTTCAACTTTTTTGTTCCGGCTAAAAACATCACACCCACGAGTACCAATATTGGCATTAATTGATAAAAGTTCGCCGCGCGAGTCACGAAGTGATTTTTCGCAACGGACACACCCAATTCACTCCAACGTGACTAAAACTCATGTTTTGGTGCTTTTTTAACTTTTTTGTTCCGGATGGAAACATCGCACCCACGTGTGCCAATATTGGCATTAATTAACAAAAGTTCGCCGCGCGAGTCACGGAGTGATTTTTCGACACGGACGCACCCAATCCACTCCAATATGTCCAAAACTCATGTTTTGGTGCTTTTTCAGCTTTTTTGTTCCGTCTAAAAACATCACACCCAAGAGTGGCGATATAGGCCAATATTGGCATTAGTTGACAAAAGTTCGCCGCGCGAGTCACGGAGTGATTTTTCGGCACGGACGCACCCAATCCACTCCAATATGTCCAAAACTCATATTTTGTGCTTTTTGAACTTTTTTGTTTCGGATAGAAACATCGCACCCACGTGTGCCAATATTGGCATGAATTAACAAAAGTTCGCCGCGCGAGTCACGGAGTGAGTTTTCAACACGGATGCATCCAATCCACTCCAATATGTCCAAAACTCATGTTTTGGTGCTTTTTTAACTTTTTTGTTCCGGCTAAAAACTTCACACCCACGAGTTCCAATATTGGCATTAATTGATAAAAGTTCACCGCGCGAGTCACGAAGTGATTTTTCGCAACGGACACACCCAATCCACTCCAACGTGACCAAAACTCATGTTTTGGTGCTTTTTGAACTTTTTTGTTCTGGACAGAAACATCACACCCACGTGTGCCAATATTGGCATTAATTGACAAAAGTTCGCCGCGCGAGTCACGGAGTGATTTTTCGACTCGGACGCACCCAATCCTAGAAACATCGCATGATAAGCCCTAAGCAGCTCTGATACCACTTGATAAGCCGTGAGCGTATCGAGTGACCAAATATATTCCTCCATCAGTATATCCTCCAAAGATATGAAAAATAGCATTAATTGGACATCTCAAATCAGACTTAACAAATAATTTCTCCTTCAAATTATCGAGCTCACAAAATTTATCAAACTGAATATAGCCCAAAATATTTAAAGAAGATATCAATTCACGTTCCCCTACTTCATTAGCAATGTGAACAACATGCTTAAAATCAGCACATAAAGAACTAACACTAGAAATAGCATGTTCACTCACTAGTTGTGGCATGGATATAAGTGAAGCATTATCACACAACTCTTCTTTATCACAAGGAACAACAAACAAATCATCTTGTGACAAAGGAATCTCAGCAATTGGTTCCACTAAAGGTTGCTCTACTATAGCACGAAAAGTGGATATTTGTAGCTCAGCTTGAGAATACTCACATTCATTTATCTCAGCACCATTTAATTTACCTTCCAAACTTTCTTCAGATGTCACAGGTGCTTCATGCTTCTCCCCTTTCTTCTCAAGTATGTGTTTCTCCTCCTTTTGACAGCTATTTACTTCCTACAAATTATTAGTAACAGGAGGCACGGGCACAACTTGTTGCTTATTAACATTGTCAATTTGTTTTTCCACATTGCAAGCAAGTTCTAATAAATGAGAAAGAGATCTATATCTTTGACTAGCGAGCATATCCTGAATTTCTTTGTTAAGCCCACGCAAAAACCTCAATTTTGAAGCTTCTTCGCATTCATCTAAACCACAGCGTAATAAACAAGCACGCATATCGTGATAGTATGAAGTAACAGTTTTAGTATCTTGCTTTAAACATTGCAGTTTGTTGAACAGAATATCAACATAATACATGGGAACATAGATATCTCTAAAATATCGTTTCATGTCTTTCCAAGATTGAGGTATTTTGTTATGCCTACAAAGATATTTCCAATCATCAAAAGCATATTTAACTAAAACACTAGATGCACACATAACCATATGTTTCTCAGTCAATTTATTTTTTTGAAATTCTCTGTCAACAGCTAGCTCCCAATAAATGTAAGCATGAGGATCATAATTTCCTTCAAAATAAGGTAGTGCAGATTTGATGTTAGCTAGAACAACATCACTTACCTCAGAACGGTCATGTTGATCACTCCTCATGTCTCGATGAAGATGTCGATGTTTAGCATCACTGTCTCGTATTCCCTTGCTTAATCCTGCCATGGTTAGTTGAAAACAAGAAACATACACAAGAATATGCACGCTCCTATCAACTACTAGGTATTGGACGCTCAAATATCACACACACTCAAGCTTTTAACCGAGCTCTTACAAGTTCTTACCAATGCAAGCGCAATGGTGATATACACCGACTCAACCAAGCACCCCAATGGAGGTTGGATGTATCGATGTCGTGGCATACACTTGTTGTACGGCTGTAATCAAATCTGTGGAGCTTTGGGTAGGCTTAAATATGTAGCAAAGGAATAGCAAATGCTCAAATCAGAGAATGCAAAGTTGAATAATCGTTCAAAGTCAAGTACCGTGCTGGTCCTAGGCTAGAACGTGCTAGAGACGTGAGTCTAGACACAAACGGTACCACAAGATAGCACAACTCAAGCACAACTCTGATACGTGAAAGCAATCTCAAAGATAACAACTGATTTTCTCTTTCTTTTTTCTTTCTTTCTTTCTCTTTTTCCTTCTTTCTTTTTTTTGGTGCGGCTTTTATTTTCTTTTTTTTTATGCACCTTTCTGCCTTTTTCTCTCTCTTTTTTTTGAATTTTTTTCAGCAAAAACGACTCAAGGACCTGGATGCAAGATTACAGGGACTCAAATGTAAATATAAAAATTACAGGGACTCAAACGCAAAAGTGCAAACCCTAAAATTAAAATTATACAAAAATGGAATGCTCTCGTCGCATAGGTTCCGTTTTTGCAAACAGATTTCTAATCCGACACTCGAAAATTTTTTCACCAAGGTGTTTTGCAAGTTCCGGTATAGATTGGAACCGAGGGAAGAGAGGAGGAAGTCGGACTCAAGGAGGGGAGGGGGTGGGGCGGCATACCAAACCGAGAGAGAGTCTCGACCTTGGTTTTGGAAAAGGCCCACGCGAAAAAAAAGAAACAAACCCACACTTCCCTTTTTATCTCTTCTTCCTCAACCACAGAACCAATCTAATCTATTACCAAAAACCAATCTGTTCACTTCTCGTGCGGCATGAAAGCACGGCAAAGGCTAGCCGTCTATGGCAAACCCTAGATGCTACTTAGCAACTCCAAAACCGACCGACAGAAAATACCCGAAACGAGGAAAACGGAACCCTAGTGGCGACACGATTCCGTTTTCGAAGATCCCGACGACAACGAAGACACAGTGACGAAGGCAACAATGGTACTAACCATGACAAGAACTCGAAACTCTAAACGGACTAGACGCTAAGACCAGCAACACGACTCGACGATGCAACGCAAAACTCAACAAAGCAAAAACTGAAAAGAACAATGCAGTGGCACAAATATGGATAGGTAAAGGATGCAATTTTTTTTACGGCTATTTTCTGGTTATAGGTAGATAAAAAACTCACCGAGCAACGAAAGCTCTGATACCACTTGATAAACCCTGAACTCCACTCGATACGCTCACGGCTGATGTTTGGCCCGATCTTTCGGTGAGTTTGTGATAACTACGATTTGAGAGACACGTTGACGATCCGACTACAACCGAACGAGACGTTGTGTTGCGCCTTAGCGATCGATACACCTCTCCGTGGGTTGTTGATCTTATCGATGCAGATCAACCTTATTCCTGCAAGCAAATCGAAGAAACTAGCAAGCACAAGATAAAAGCAATCTGAATTGCAAATATGAATTGAATACAAATGATAAGTTGGGGTTCCGAAGAACAAGCAGACGGACGGTCTAGCCGACACGCGCGCTGCAAGCAAGTAGCAATGGCTAAACTTTAATCTAACAAAACCCCAAGAAACCCTGAAGGGGTACCTAGCTATTTAAAGGGGTGGGAGGACGACCAAGGGAGCCCTAGGGTCGTGCTCCACCTACATGGAACGCACCCCACATGGGCCCCTCATGGGCCGGGGTCACAGATTAAGTTACAAGCCCATAGGCCCATTATAGGTGACGCAGCACATTGTTTATATAATAGCGACCAACTCGGATGGAATTTGGAGATGAGGCTGCATCCATTGGAAAGAGGACTCCGAGAGCTTTCCATCAAGTACTCACGGGCCGAAAACGGAGCTCGTATGCAGATTTGGCGGCCGTTTGAATTCAACGTTACTGCAGGTGGCCGAATTGGATTCCAGAACCTGGAGGACTTGATCTTGATGTCTTCTTGTTGATCCATGATGTGAACAACGGTTGTATCCATATGAGCCATGGTCACATCATCGCACCCACGTGTGCCAATATTGGCATTAATTAACAAAAGATCGCCGCGCGAGTCACGGAGTGAGTTTTCGACACGGACGCATCCAATCCACTCCAATATGTCCAAAACTCATGTTTTGGTGCTTTTTTAACTTTTTTGTTCCGGCTAAAAACATCACACCCACGAGTGCCAATATTGGCATTAATTGATAAAAGTTCACCGCGCGAGTCACGGAGTGAGTTTTCAACACGGACGCATCCAATCCACTCCAATATGTCCGAAACTCATGTTTTGGTGCTTTTTTAACTTTTTTGTTCCGGCTAAAAACATCACACCCACGAGTGCCAATATTGGCATTAATTGATAAAACTTCACCGCGCGAGTCACAGAGTGATTTTTCGACACGGACGCACCCAATCCACTCCAATATGTCCAAAACTCATGTTTTGGTGCTTTTTGAACTTTTTTGTTCCGGCTAAAAACATCACACCCACGAGTGGCGATATAGGCCAATATTGGCATTAATTGACAAAACTTCGCCGCGCGAGTCACGAGTGATTTTTCGACACGGACGCACCCAATCCACTCCAATATGACCAAAACTCTTGTTTTGTGCTTTTTGAACTTTTTTGTTCCGGATAGAAACATCGCACCCACGTGTGCCAATATTGGCATTAATTGACAAAAGTTCGCCGCACGAGTCACGGAGTGATTTTTGGACACGAACGGACCCAATCCACTCCAATATGTCCAAAACTCATGATTTGGTGCTTTTTCAACTTTTTTGTTCAGGCTAAAAACAGCACACCCACGAGTGGTGATATAGGCCAATATTGGCATTAATTGACAAAAGTTCGCCACGCGAGTCACGGAGTGATTTTTCGACTCGGACGCACCCAATCCACTCCAATATGTCGAAAACTCATATTTTGGTGCTTTTTGAACTTTTTTGTTCCGGATAGAAACATCACACCCACGAGTGGCAATATTGGCATTAATTGACAAAAGTTCGCCGCGCGAGTCACGGAGTTTTTTCGACACAGACGCATCCAATCCACTCCAATATGTCCAAAACTCATGTTTTGGTGCTTTTTGAACTTTTTTGTTCCGGCTAAAAACATCACACGCACGAGTGGCGATATAGGCCAATATTGGCATTAATTGACAAAAGTTCACCGCGCGAGTCACGGAGAGATTTTTCGCAACGGACACACCCAATCCACTCCAATATGTCCAAAACTCATGTTTTGGTACTTTTTTAACTTTTTTGTTCCGGATAGAAAACATCGCACCCACGTATGCCAATATTGGCATTAATTAACAAAAGTTTTCCGCGCGAGTCACGGAGTGAGTTTTCAACACGGACGCATCCAATCCACTCCAATATGTCCAAAACTCATGTTTTGGTGCTTTTTGAAATTTTTTGTTCCAGCTAAAAACATCACACCCACGAGTGGCAATATTGGCATTAATTGACAAAAGTTCGCCGCGCGAGTCACGGAGTGTTTTCGACACAGATGGCATCCAATCCACTCCAATATGTCCAAAACTCATGTTTTGGTGCTTTTTGAACTTTTTTGTTCCGGCTAAAAACATCACACCCACGAGTGGCGATATAGGCCAATATTGGCATTAATTCACAAAAGTTCGCCGCGCTAGTCACGGAGTGATTTTTCGATACGGACGCCCCCAATCCACTGCAATATGTCCAAAACTCATGTTTTGTGCTTTTTGAACTTTTTTTGTTCCGGATAGAAACATCGCACCCACGTGTGCCAATATTGGCATTAATTAACAAAAGTTCGCCGCGCGAGTCACGGAGTGAGTTTTCAACACGGACGCATCCAATCCACTCCAATATGTCCAAAACTCATGTTTTGGTGCTTTTTTAACTTTTTTGTTCCGTTCCGGCTAAAAACATCACACCCACGAGTGCCAATATTGGCATTATTTGATAAAAGTTCGCCGCGCGAGTCACGAAGAGATTTTTCGCTACGGACACACCTAGTCCACTCCAACATGACCAAAACTCATGTTTTGGTGCTTTTTGAACTTTTTTGTTCTGGACAAAAACAGCGCACCCACGTGTGCCAATATTGGCATTAATTAACAAAAGTTCGCCGCGCGAGTCACGGAGTGAGTTTTCGACACGGACGCATCCAATCCACTCCAATATGTCCAAAACTCATGTTTTGGTGCTTTTTTAACTTTTTTGTTCAGAAACATCACACCCACGAGTGCCAATATTGGTATTAATTGACAAAAGTTCGCCGCGCGAGTCACGGAGTGAGTTTTCAACACGGACGCATCCAATCCACTCCAATATGTCCAAAACTCATGTTTTGTGCTTTTTAAACTTTTTTGTTCCGGATAGAAACATCGCACCAACGTGTGCCAATATTGGCATTAATTAACAAAAGTTCGTCGCGCGAGTCACGGAGTGAGTTTTCAACACGGACGCATCCAATCCACTCCAATATGTCCGAAACTCATGTTTTGGTGCTTTTTTAACTTTTTTGTTCCGGCTAAAAACATCACACCCACGAGTGCCAATATTGGCATTAATTGATAAAAGTTCACCGCGCGAGTCACGAAGTGATTTTTCGCAACGGACACACCCAATCCACTCGAACGTGACCAAAACTCATGTTTTGATGCTTTTTGAACTTCTTTGTTCCGGACAGAAACATCGCACCCACGTGTGCCAATATTGGCATTACTTAACAAAAGTTCGCCGCGCGAGTCACGGAGTGAGTTTTCGACACGGACGCATCCAATCCACTCCAATATGTCCAAAACTCATGTTTTGGTGCTTTTTGAACATTTTTGTTCCGGCTAAAAACATCACACCCACGAGTACCAATATTGGTATTAATTAACAAAAGTTCGCCGCGCGAGTCACGTAGTGAGTTTTCAAAACGGACGCATCCAATCCACTCAATTATGTCCAAAACTCATGTTTTGGTGCGTTTTGAACTTTTTTGTTCCGGCGAAAAATATCACACCCACGAGTGCCAATATTGGCATTAATCGATAAAAGTTCGCCGCGCGAGTCACGAAGTGATTTTTCGCAACGGACACACCCAATCCACTCCAACGTGACCAAAACTCATGTTTTGGTGCTTTTTTAACTTTTTTGTTCCGGATAGAAACATCGCACCCACGTGTGCCAATATTGGCATTAATTAACAAAAGTTCACCGCGCGAGTCACGGAGTAATTTTTCGACACGGACACACCCAATCCACTCCAATATGTCCAAAACTCATGTTTTGGTGTTTTTTCAACTTTTTTGTTTCGGCTAAAAACATCACACCCACGAGTGGCGATATAGGCCAATATTGGCATTAATTGAAAAAAGTTCGTCGCGCGAGTCACGGAGTGATTTTTCGACACGGACGCACCCAATCCACTCCAAGATGACCAAAACTCTTGTTTTGTGCTTTTTGAACTTTTTTGTTCCGGATAGAAACATCGCACCCACGTGTGCTGGCATTAATGAACAAAAGTTCGCCGCGCGAGTCACGGAGTGAGTTTTCAACACGGACGCATCCAATCCACTCCAATATGTCCAAAACTCATGTTTTGGTGCTTTTTGAAATTTTTTGTTCCGGCTAAAAACATAACACCCACGAGTGCCATTATTGGCATTAACTGACAAAAGTTCGCCGCGCGAGTCACGGAGTGATTTTTCGACACGAACGCACGCAATCTACTCCAATATGTCCAAAACTCATGTTTTGGTGCTTTTTCAACTCTTTTGTTCCGGCTAAAAACATCACACCCACGAGTGGCGATATAGGCCAATATTGGCAATAATTTACAAAAGTTCACCGTGCGAGTCACGGAGTGATTTTTCGACACGGACGCACCCAATTCACTCCAATAAGTCCAAAACTCATGTTTTGTGCTTTTTGAACTTTTTTTTGTTCCGGATAGAAACATCGCACCCACGTGTGCCAATATTGGCATTAATTAACAAAAGTTCGCCGCGCGAGTCACGGAGTGAGTTTTCGACACGGACGCATCCAATCCACTCCAATATGTCCAAAACTCATGTTTTGGTGCTTTTTGAATATTTTTGTTCCGGCTAAAAACATCACACCCACGAGTGCCAATATTGGTATTAATTGACAAAAGTTCGCCGCGCGAGTCACGGAGTGAGTTTTCAACACGGACGCATCCAATCCACTCCAATATGTCTAAAACTCATGTTTTGGTGCTTTTTGAACTTTTTTGTTCCGGCTAAAAACATCACACCCACGAGGGCCAACATTGACATTAATTGACCAAAGTTCGCCGCGTAAGTCATGAAGTGATTTTTCGCAACGGACACACCCAATCCACTCCAATATCAGCAAAACTCATGTTTTGGTGCTTTTTGAACTTTTTTGTTCCGGATAGAAACATCGCACCCACGTGTGCCAATATTGGCATTAATTGACAAAAGTTCACCGCGCGAGTCACGGAGTGATTTTTCGACACGGACGCATCCAATCCATTCCAAGATGTCCAAAACTCATGTTTTGGTGCTTTTTGAACTTTTTTGTTCCGGCTAAAAACATCACACCCACGAGCGCCAATATTGGCATTAATAGATAAAAGATCGCCGCGCGAGTCACGGAGAGATTTTTCGCAACGGACACACCCAATCCACTCCAACATGACCAAAACTCAAGTTTTGGTGCTTTTGGAACTTTTTTGTTCCGGATAGAAACATCACACCCACGAGTGGCAATATTGGCATTAATTGATAAAAGTTCGCCGCGCGAGTCACGAAGTGATTTTTCGCAACGGACACACCCAATCCACTCCAACATGACCTAAACTCATGTTTTGGTGCTTTTTGAACTTTTTGGTTCCGGACAGAAACATCGCACCCACGTGTGCCAATGTTGGGATTAATTAACAACAGTTCGCCGCGCGAGTCACGGAGTGAGTTTTCGACACGGACGCATCCAATCCACTCCAATATGTCCAAAACTCTTGTTTTGGTGCTTTTTGAACATTTTTGTTCCGGCTAAAAACATCACACCCACGAGTGCCAATATTGGTATTAATTGATAAAAGTTCGCCGCGCGAGTCACGGAGTGAGTTTTCAACACGGACGCATCCAATCCACTCCAATATGTCTAAAACTCATGTTTTGGTGCTTTTTGAACTTTTTTGTTCCGGCTAAAAACATCAAACCCACGAGTGCCAACATTGACATTAATTGACCAAAGTTCGCCGCGTGAGTCATGAAGTGATTTTTCGCAACGGACACACCCAATCCACTCCAATATCACCAAAACTCATGTTTTGGTGCTTTTTGAACTTTTTTGTTCCGGATAGAAACATCGCACCCACGTGTGCCAATATTGGCATTAATTGACAAAAGTTCACCGCGCGAGTCACGGAGTGATTTTTAGACACTGACGCATCCAATCCACTCCAATATGTCCAAAACTCATGTTTTGGTGCTTTTTGAACTTTTTTGTTCCGGCTAAAAACATCACACCCACGAGGGCCAACATTGACATTAATTGACCAAAGTTCGCCGCGTAAGTCATGAAGTGATTTTTCGCAACGGACACACCCAATCCACTCCAATATCAGCAAAACTCATGTTTTGGTGCTTTTTGAACTTTTTTGTTCCGGATAGAAACATCGCACCCACGTGTGCCAATATTGGCATTAATTGACAAAAGTTCACCGCGCGAGTCACGGAGTGATTTTTCGACACGGACGCATCCAATCCATTCCAAGATGTCCAAAACTCATGTTTTGGTGCTTTTTGAACTTTTTTGTTCCGGCTAAAAACATCACACCCACGAGCGCCAATATTGGCATTAATAGATAAAAGATCGCCGCGCGAGTCACGGAGAGATTTTTCGCAACGGACACACCCAATCCACTCCAACATGACCAAAACTCAAGTTTTGGTGCTTTTGGAACTTTTTTGTTCCGGATAGAAACATCACACCCACGAGTGGCAATATTGGCATTAATTGATAAAAGTTCGCCGCGCGAGTCACGAAGTGATTTTTCGCAACGGACACACCCAATCCACTCCAACATGACCTAAACTCATGTTTTGGTGCTTTTTGAACTTTTTGGTTCCGGACAGAAACATCGCACCCACGTGTGCCAATGTTGGGATTAATTAACAACAGTTCGCCGCGCGAGTCACGGAGTGAGTTTTCGACACGGACGCATCCAATCCACTCCAATATGTCCAAAACTCTTGTTTTGGTGCTTTTTGAACATTTTTGTTCCGGCTAAAAACATCACACCCACGAGTGCCAATATTGGTATTAATTGATAAAAGTTCGCCGCGCGAGTCACGGAGTGAGTTTTCAACACGGACGCATCCAATCCACTCCAATATGTCTAAAACTCATGTTTTGGTGCTTTTTGAACTTTTTTGTTCCGGCTAAAAACATCAAACCCACGAGTGCCAACATTGACATTAATTGACCAAAGTTCGCCGCGTGAGTCATGAAGTGATTTTTCGCAACGGACACACCCAATCCACTCCAATATCACCAAAACTCATGTTTTGGTGCTTTTTGAACTTTTTTGTTCCGGATAGAAACATCGCACCCACGTGTGCCAATATTGGCATTAATTGACAAAAGTTCACCGCGCGAGTCACGGAGTGATTTTTCGACACTGACGCATCCAATCCACTCCAATATGTCCAAAACTCATGTTTTGGTGCTTTTTGAACATTTTTGTTCCGGCTAAAAACATCACACCCACGAGTGCCAATATTGGTATTAATTGACAAAAGTTCGCCGCGCGAGTCACGGAGTGATTTTTCGACACGAACGCACGCAATCCACTCCAATATGTCCAAAACTCATGTTTTGGTGCTTTTTCAACTCTTTTGTTCCGGCTAAAAACATCACACCCACGAGTGGTGATATAGGCCAATATTGGTATTAATTTACAAAAGTTCGCCGCGCGAGTCACGGAGTGATTTTTCGACACGGACGCACCCAATCCACTCCAATATGTCCAAAACTCATGTTTTGGTACTTTTTAAACTTTTTTGTTCCGGATAGAAACATCGCACCCACGTGTGCAAATATTGGCATTACTTAACAAAAGTTCGCCGCGCGACTCACGGAGTGAGTTTTCAACACGGACACATCCGATCCACTCCAATATGTCCAAAACTCATGTTTTGGTACTTTTTTAACTTTTTTGCTTCAGCTAAAAACATCACACCCACGAGTGCCAATATTGGCATTAATTGATAAAAGTTCGTCGCGCGAGTCACGGAGTGTTTTTTCGCAACGGACACACCCAATCCACTCCAACATGACCAAAACTCATGTTTTGGTGCTTTTTTAACTTTTTTGTTCCGGACAGAAACATCGCACCCACGTGTGCCAATATTGGCATTAATTAACAAAAGTTCGTCGCGCGAGTCACGGAGTGAGTTCTCGACACGGACGCATCCAATCCACTCCAATATGTCCAAAACTCATGTTTGGGTGCTTTTTGAACATTTTTGTTCCGGCTAAAAACATCACACCCACGAGTGCCAATATTGGCATTAATTGATAAAAGTTCGCCGCGCGAGTCACGAAGTGATTTTTCGCAACGGACACACCCAATCCACTCCAACGTGACCAAAACTCATGTTTTGGTGTTTTGGTGCTTTTTTAACTTTTTTTTCCGGATAGAAACATCGCACCCACGTGTGCCAATGTTGCATTAATTAACAAAAGTTCACTGCGCGAGTCACGGAGTAATTTTTCGACACGGACGCACCCAATCCACTCCAATATGTCCAAAACTCATATTTTGGTGTTTTTTCAACTTTTTTGTTCCGGCTAAAAACATCACACCTACGAGTGGCGATATAGGCCAATATTGGCATTAATTGAAAAAAGTTCGTCGCGCGAGTCACGGAGTGATTTTTCGACACGGACGCACCCAATCTACTCCAAGATGACCAAAACTCTTGTTTTGTGCTTTTTGATCTTTTTTGTTCCGGATAGAAACATCGCACCCACGTGTGCCAATATTGGCATTAATGAACAAAAGTTCGCCGCGCGAGTCACGGAGTGAGTTTTCGACACGGACGCATCCAATCCACTCCAATATGTCCAAAACTCTTGTTTTGGTGCTTTTTGAACATTTTTGTTCCGGCTAAAAACATCACACCCACGAGTGCCAATATTGGTATTAATTGATAAAAGTTCGCCGCGCGAGTCACGGAGTGAGTTTTCAACACGGACGCATCCAATCCACTCCAATATGTCTAAAACTCATGTTTTGGTGCTTTTTGAACTTTTTTGTTCCGGCTAAAAACATCAAACCCACGAGTGCCAACATTGACATTAATTGACCAAAGTTCGCCGCGTGAGTCATGAAGTGATTTTTCGCAACGGACACACCCAATCCACTCCAATATCACCAAAACTCATGTTTTGGTGCTTTTTGAACTTTTTTGTTCCGGATAGAAACATCGCACCCACGTGTGCCAATATTGGCATTAATTGACAAAAGTTCACCGCGCGAGTCACGGAGTGATTTTTAGACACTGACGCATCCAATCCACTCCAATATGTCCAAAACTCATGTTTTGGTGCTTTTTGAACTTTTTTGTTCCGGCTAAAAACATCACACCCACGAGGGCCAACATTGACATTAATTGACCAAAGTTCGCCGCGTAAGTCATGAAGTGATTTTTCGCAACGGACACACCCAATCCACTCCAATATCAGCAAAACTCATGTTTTGGTGCTTTTTGAACTTTTTTGTTCCGGATAGAAACATCGCACCCACGTGTGCCAATATTGGCATTAATTGACAAAAGTTCACCGCGCGAGTCACGGAGTGATTTTTCGACACGGACGCATCCAATCCATTCCAAGATGTCCAAAACTCATGTTTTGGTGCTTTTTGAACTTTTTTGTTCCGGCTAAAAACATCACACCCACGAGCGCCAATATTGGCATTAATAGATAAAAGATCGCCGCGCGAGTCACGGAGAGATTTTTCGCAACGGACACACCCAATCCACTCCAACATGACCAAAACTCAAGTTTTGGTGCTTTTGGAACTTTTTTGTTCCGGATAGAAACATCACACCCACGAGTGGCAATATTGGCATTAATTGATAAAAGTTCGCCGCGCGAGTCACGAAGTGATTTTTCGCAACGGACACACCCAATCCACTCCAACATGACCTAAACTCATGTTTTGGTGCTTTTTGAACTTTTTGGTTCCGGACAGAAACATCGCACCCACGTGTGCCAATGTTGGGATTAATTAACAACAGTTCGCCGCGCGAGTCACGGAGTGAGTTTTCGACACGGACGCATCCAATCCACTCCAATATGTCCAAAACTCTTGTTTTGGTGCTTTTTGAACATTTTTGTTCCGGCTAAAAACATCACACCCACGAGTGCCAATATTGGTATTAATTGATAAAAGTTCGCCGCGCGAGTCACGGAGTGAGTTTTCAACACGGACGCATCCAATCCACTCCAATATGTCTAAAACTCATGTTTTGGTGCTTTTTGAACTTTTTTGTTCCGGCTAAAAACATCAAACCCACGAGTGCCAACATTGACATTAATTGACCAAAGTTCGCCGCGTGAGTCATGAAGTGATTTTTCGCAACGGACACACCCAATCCACTCCAATATCACCAAAACTCATGTTTTGGTGCTTTTTGAACTTTTTTGTTCCGGATAGAAACATCGCACCCACGTGTGCCAATATTGGCATTAATTGACAAAAGTTCACCGCGCGAGTCACGGAGTGATTTTTCGACACTGACGCATCCAATCCACTCCAATATGTCCAAAACTCATGTTTTGGTGCTTTTTGAACATTTTTGTTCCGGCTAAAAACATCACACCCACGAGTGCCAATATTGGTATTAATTGACAAAAGTTCGCCGCGCGAGTCACGGAGTGATTTTTCGACACGAACGCACGCAATCCACTCCAATATGTCCAAAACTCATGTTTTGGTGCTTTTTCAACTCTTTTGTTCCGGCTAAAAACATCACACCCACGAGTGGTGATATAGGCCAATATTGGTATTAATTTACAAAAGTTCGCCGCGCGAGTCACGGAGTGATTTTTCGACACGGACGCACCCAATCCACTCCAATATGTCCAAAACTCATGTTTTGGTACTTTTTAAACTTTTTTGTTCCGGATAGAAACATCGCACCCACGTGTGCAAATATTGGCATTACTTAACAAAAGTTCGCCGCGCGACTCACGGAGTGAGTTTTCAACACGGACACATCCGATCCACTCCAATATGTCCAAAACTCATGTTTTGGTACTTTTTTAACTTTTTTGCTTCAGCTAAAAACATCACACCCACGAGTGCCAATATTGGCATTAATTGATAAAAGTTCGTCGCGCGAGTCACGGAGTGTTTTTTCGCAACGGACACACCCAATCCACTCCAACATGACCAAAACTCATGTTTTGGTGCTTTTTTAACTTTTTTGTTCCGGACAGAAACATCGCACCCACGTGTGCCAATATTGGCATTAATTAACAAAAGTTCGTCGCGCGAGTCACGGAGTGAGTTCTCGACACGGACGCATCCAATCCACTCCAATATGTCCAAAACTCATGTTTGGGTGCTTTTTGAACATTTTTGTTCCGGCTAAAAACATCACACCCACGAGTGCCAATATTGGCATTAATTGATAAAAGTTCGCCGCGCGAGTCACGAAGTGATTTTTCGCAACGGACACACCCAATCCACTCCAACGTGACCAAATTCATGTTTTGGTGTTTTGGTGCTTTTTTAACTTTTTTTTCCGGATAGAAACATCGCACCCACGTGTGCCAATGTTGCATTAATTAACAAAAGTTCACTGCGCGAGTCACGGAGTAATTTTTCGACACGGACGCACCCAATCCACTCCAATATGTCCAAAACTCATATTTTGGTGTTTTTTCAACTTTTTTGTTCCGGCTAAAAACATCACACCTACGAGTGGCGATATAGGCCAATATTGGCATTAATTGAAAAAAGTTCGTCGCGCGAGTCACGGAGTGATTTTTCGACACGGACGCACCCAATCTACTCCAAGATGACCAAAACTCTTGGTTTGTGCTTTTTGATCTTTTTTGTTCCGGATAGAAACATCGCACCCACGTGTGCCAATATTGGCATTAATGAACAAAAGTTCGCCGCGCGAGTCACGGAGTGTGTTTTCAACACGGACGCATCCAATCCACTCCAATATGTCCAAAACTCATGTTTTGGTGTTTTTTGAAATTTTTTGTTCCGGCTAAAAACATCATACCCACGAGTGCCATTATTGGCATTAAGTGACAAAAGTTCGCCGCGCGAGTCACGAAGTGATTTTTCGCAACGGACACACCCTATCCACTCCAATATGACCAAAACTCATGTTTTGGTGCTTTTTGAACTTTTTGTTCCGGACAGAAACATCGCACCCACGTGTGCCAATATTGGCATTAATTGACAAAAGTTCGCCGCGCGAGTTACGGAGTGATTTTTCGACTCGGACGCACCCAATCCACTCCAATATGTCAAAAACTCATGTTCTGGTGCTTTTATAACTTTTTTGTTCCGGATAGAAACATCGCAGCCACGTGTGCCAATATTGGCATTAATTAACAAAAGATCGCCGCGCGAGTCACGGAGTGAGTTTTCGACACGGACGCATCTAATCCACTCCAATATGTCCAAAACTCACGTTTTGGTGCTTTTTGAACTTTTTTGTTCCGGCTAAAAACATCACACCCACGAGTGCCAATATTGGTATTAATTGACAAAGTTCGCCGCGCGAGTCACGAAGTGATTTTTCGCAACGGACACACCCTATCCACTCCAATATGACCAAAACTCATGTTTTGGTCATATTTGAACTTTTTTTGTTCCGGATAGAAACATCGCACCCACGTGTGCCAATACTGGCATTAATTAACAAAAGTTCGCCGCGCGAGTCACGGAGTGATTTTTCGCAACGGACACACCCAATCACTCCAATATGACCAAAACTCATCTTTTGGTGCTTTTTGAACCTTTTTGTTCCGGATAGAAACATCGCACCCAGGTGTGCCAATATTGGCATTAATTAACAAAAGTTCGTCGCGCGAGTCACGGAGTGATTTTCGACACGGACGCATCCAATCCACTCCAATATGTCCAAAACTCATGTTTTGGTGCTTTTTGAACATTTTTGTTCCGGCTAAAAACATCACACCCACGAGTGCCAATATTGGCATTAATTGATAAAAGTTCGCCGCGCGAGTCACGAAGTGATTTTTCGCAACGGACACACCCAATCCACTCCAACGTGACCAAAACTCATGTTTTGGTGTTTTGGTGCTTTTTTAACTTTTTTTTCCGGATAGAAACATCGCACCCACGTGTGCCAATGTTGCATTAATTAACAAAAGTTCACCGCGCGAGTCACGGAGTAATTTTTCGACACGGACGCACCCAATCCACTCCAATATGTCCAAAACTCATATTTTGGTGTTTTTTCAACTTTTTTGTTCCGGCTAAAAACATCACACCCACGAGTGGCGATATAGGCCAATATTGGCATTAATTGAAAAAAGTTCGTCGCGCGAGTCACGGAGTGATTTTTCGACACGGACGCACCCAATCTACTCCAAGATGACCAAAACTCTTGGTTTGTGCTTTTTGATCTTTTTTGTTCCGGATAGAAACATCGCACCCACGTGTGCCAATATTGGCATTAATGAACAAAAGTTCGCCGCGCGAGTCACGGAGTGTGTTTTCAACACGGACGCATCCAATCCACTCCAATATGTCCAAAACTCATGTTTTGGTGCTTTTTGAAATTTTTTGTTCCGGCTAAAAACATCATACCCACGAGTGCCATTATTGGCATTAAGTGACAAAAGTTCGCCGCGCGAGTCACGAAGTGATTTTTCGCAACGGACACACCCTATCCACTCCAATATGACCAAAACTCATGTTTTGGTGCTTTTTGAACTTTTTGTTCCGGACAGAAACATCGCACCCACGTGTGCCAATATTGGCATTAATTGACAAAAGTTCGCCGCGCGAGTTACGGAGTGATTTTTCGACTCGGACGCACCCAATCCACTCCAATATGTCAAAAACTCATGTTCTGGTGCTTTTATAACTTTTTTGTTCCGGATAGAAACATCGCACCCACGTGTGCCAATATTGGCATTAATTAACAAAAGATCGCCGCGCGAGTCACGGAGTGAGTTTTCGACACGGACGCATCTAATCCACTCCAATATGTCCAAAACTCATGTTTTGGTGCTTTTTGAGCTTTTTTGTTCCGGCTAAAAACATCACACCCACGAGTGCCAATATTGGTATTAATTGACAAAGTTCGCCGCGCGAGTCACGAAGTGATTTTTCGCAACGGACACACCCTATCCACTCCAATATGACCAAAACTCATGTTTTGGTCATATTTGAACTTTTTTTGTTCCGGATAGAAACATCGCACCCACGTGTGCCAATACTGGCATTAATTAACAAAAGTTCGCCGCGCGAGTCACTGAGTGAGTTTTCGACACGGACGCATCCAATAAACTCCAATATGTCCAAAACTTATGTTTTGGTGCTTTTTGAACTTTTTTGTTCCGGCTAAAAACATCACCCCCAAGAGTGGCGATATAGGCCAATATTGGCATTAATTGACAAAAGTTCGCCGCGCGAGTCACGGAGTGATTTTTCGACTCGGACGCACACAATCCATTCCAATATGTCAAGAAATCATGTTTTGGTGCTTTTTTAACTGTTCTGTTCCGGACAGAAACATCGCACCCACGAGTGCCAATATTGGCATTAATTGATAAAAGTTCGCCGCGCGAGTCACGAAGTGATTTTTCGCAACGGACACACCCAATCCACTCCAACATGACCAAAACTCATGTTTTGGTGATTTTTGAACTTTTTTGTTCCTGACAGAAACATCGCAGCCACATGTGCTAATATTGGCATTAATTGACAAAAGTTCGCCGCGTGAGTCACAGAGTGATTTTTCGACTCGGACACACACAATCCATTCCAATATGTCAAAAAATCATGTTTTGTTGCTTTTTTAACTGTTCTGTTCCGGACAGAAACATCGCACCGACGTGTGCCAATATTGGCATTAATTATCTATTGTTTGCCGCGCGAGTCACGGAGTGAGTTTTCGACACGGACGCATCCAATCCACTCCAATATGTCCAAAACTCATGTTTTGGTGCTTTTGAACTTTTTTGTTCCGGCTAGAAACATCACACCCACGAGTGCCAATATTGGCATTAATTGAGAAAAATTCACCGCGCGAGTCACGGAGTGAGTTTTCAACACGGCCGCTTCCGATCCACTCCAATATGTCAAAAACTCATGCTTGGGTGCTTTTTAAACTTTTTTGTTCCGGCTAAAAACATCACACCCACGAGTGCCAATATTGGCATTAATTGATAAAAGTTCGCCGCGCGAGTCACGAAGTGATTTTTCGCAACGGACACACCCAATCCACTCCAACATGACCAAAACTCATGTTTTCGTGCTTTTTGAACTTTTTTGTTCCTGACAGAAACATCGCACCCACGTGTGCCAATATTGGCATTAATTGACGAATGCTCGCCGCGCGAGTCACGGAGTGATTTTTCGACTCGGACGCACCCAATCCGCTCCAATATGTCAAAAACTCATGTTTTGGTGCTTTTCTAACTTTTTTTTGTTCGAGATAGAAACATCGCACCCACGTGTGCCAATATTGGCCTTAATTAACAAAAGTTCGCCGCGCGAGTTACGGAGTGAGTTTTCGACACGGACGCATCCAATCCACTCCAATATGTCCAAAACTCATGTTTTGGTGCTTTTTGAACTTTTTTATTTCGGCTTAAAAACATCACACCCACGAGTGCCAATATTGGCATTAATTGACAAAAGTTTGCCGCGCGAGTCACGAAGTGATTTTTCACAACGGACACACCCTATCCACTCCAATATGACCAAAACTCTTGTTTTAATGCTTTTTGAACTTTTTTGTTTCGGCTTAAAAACATCACACCCACGAGTGCCAATATTGGCATTAATTAACAAAAGTTCGCCGCGCGAGTCACGAAGTGATTTTTCGCAACGGACACACCCAATCCACTCCAACATGACCAAAACTCACGTTTTCGTGCTTTTTGAACTTTTTTGCTCCTGACAGAAACATCGCACCCACGTGTGCCAATATTGGCATTAATTGACGAATGCTCGCCGCGCGAGTCACGGAGTGATTTTTCGACTCGGACGCACCCAATCCGCTCCAATATGTCAAAAACTCATGTTTTGGTGCTTTTCTAACTTTTTTTGTTCCGGATAGAAACATCGCACCCACGTGTGCCAATATTGGTATTAATTAACAAAAGTTCGCCGCGCGAGTTACGGAGTGAGTTTTCGACAAGGACGCATCCAATCCACTCCAATATGTCCAAAACTCATGTTTTGGTGCTTTTTGAACTTTTTTGTTTCGGCTTAAAAACATTACACCCACGAGTGCCAATATTGGCATTAATTGACAAAAGTTCGTCGCGCGAGTCACGAAGTGATTTTTCACAACGGACACACCCTATCCACTCCAATATTACCAAAACTCATGTTTTAGTGCTTTTTGAACTTTTTTGTTCCGGATAGAAACATCGCACCCACGTGTGCCAATATTGGCACTAATTAACAAAAGTTCGCCGCGCGAGTTACGAAGTGATTTTTCGCAACGGACACACCCAATCCACTCCAACATGACCAAAACTCATGTTTTGGTGCATTTTTAACTTTTTTGTTCCGGATAGAAACATCGCACCCATGTGTGCCAATATAGGCATTAATTGACAAAAATTCACCGCGCGAGTCACGGAGTGATTTTTCGACACGGACGCACCCAGTCCACTCCAATATGTCGAAAACTCATGTTTTGGTGCTTTTTGAACTTTTTTGTTCCCGCTAAAAACATCACACCCACGAGTGCCAATATTGGCATTAATTGACAAAAATTCACCACGCGAGTCACGAAGTGATTTTTCGCAACGGACACACCCAATCCACTCCAACATGACCAAAACTCATGTTTTGGTGCTTTTTGAACTTTTCTGTTCCGGATAGAAACATCGCACCCACGTGTGCCAATATTGGCATTAATTAACAAAAGTTCGCCGCGCGAGTCACGGAGTGAGTTTTCGACACGGACGCATCCAATCCACTCCAATATGTCCAAAACTCATATTTTGGTGCTTTTTGAACTTTTTTGTTTCGGCTTAAAAACATCACACCCACGAGTGCCAATATTGGCATTAATTGACAAAAGTTCGCCGCGCGAGTAACGAAGTGATTTTTCACAACGGACACACCCTATCCACTCCAATATGACAAAAACTCATGTTTTAGTGCTTTTTGAACTTTTTTGTTCCGGATAGAAACATCGCACCCACGTGTGCCAATATTGGCACTAATTAACAAAAGTTCGCCGCGCGAGTCACGAAGTGATTTTTCGCAACGGACACACCCAATCCACTCCAACATGACCAAAACTCATGTTTTGGTGATTTTTGAACTTTGTTGTTCCTGACAGAAACATCGCAGCCACGTGTGCTATTATTGGCATTAATTGACAAAAGTTCGCCGCGTGAGTCACGGAGTGATTTTCGACTCGGACGCACACAATCCATTCCAATATGTCAAAAAATCATGTTTTGGTGCTTTTTTAACTTTTCTGTTCCGGACAGAAACATCGCACCCACGTGTGCCAATATTGGCATTAATTAACTATTGTTCGCCGCGCGAGTCACGGAGTGAGTTTTCGACACGGACGCATCCAATCCACTCCAATATGTCCAAAACTCATGTTTTGGCGCTTTTTGAACTTTTTTGTTCCGGCTAGAAACATCACACCCACGAGTGCCAATATTGGCATTAATTGCGAAAAATTCACCGCGCGAGTCACGGAGTGAGTTTTCAACACGGCCGCATCCGATCCACTCCAATATGTCCAAAACTCATGTTTTGGTGCTTTTTAAACTTTTTCGTTCCGGCTAAAAACATCACACCCACGAGTGCCAATATTGGCATTAATTGATAAAAGTTCGCCGCGGGAGTCACGAAGTGATTTTTCGCAACGGACACACCCAATCCACTCCAACATGACCAAAACTCTTGTTTTCGTGCTTTTTGAACTTTTTTGTTCCTGACAGAAACATCGCACCCACGTGAGCCAATATTGGCATTAATTGACGAATGCTCGCCGCGCGAGTCACGGCGTGATTTTTCGACTCGGACGCACCCAATCCGCTCCAATATGTCAAAAACTCATGTTTTGGTGCTTTTCTAACTTTTTTGTTCCAGATAGAAACATCGCACCCACGTGTGCCAATATTGGCATTAATTAACAAAAGTTCGCCGCGCGAGTTACGGAGTGAGTTTTCGACACGGACGCATCCAATCCACTCCAATATGTCCAAAACTCATGTTTTGGTGCTTTTTGAACTTTTTTGTTTCGGCTTAAAAACATCACACCCACGAGTGCCAATATTGGCATTAGTTGACAAAAGTTCGCCGCGCGAGTCACGAAGTGATTTTTCACAACGGACACACCCTAGCCACTCCAATATGACCAAAACTCATGTTTTAATGCTTTTTGAACTTTTTTGTTCCGGATAGAAACATCGCACCCACGTGTGCCAATATTGGCACTAATTAACAAAAGTTCGCCGCGCGAGTCACGAAGTGATTTTTCGCAACGGACACACCCAATCCACTCCAACATGACCAAAACTCATGTTTTGGTGATTTTTGAACTTTTTTGTTCCTGACAGAAACATCGTAGCCACGTGTGCCAATATTGGCATTAATTGACAAAAGTTCGCCGCGTGAGTCACGGAGTGATTTTTCGACTCGGACGCACACAATCCATTCCAATATGTCAAAAAATCATGTTTTGGTGCTTTTTTAACTTTTCTGTTCCGGACAGAAACATCGCACCCACGTGTGCCAATATTGGCATTAATTAACTATTGTTCGCCGCGCGAGTCACGGAGTGAGTTTTCGACACGGACGCATCCAATCCACTCCAATATGTCCAAAACTCATGTTTTGGTACTTTTTGAACTTTTTTGTTCCGGCTAGAAACATCACACCCACGAGTGCCAATATTGGCATTAATTGAGAAAAATTCACCGCGCGAGTCACGGAGTGAGTTTTCAACACGGCCGCATCCGATCCACTCCAATATGTCCAAAACTCATGTTTTGATGCTTTTTAAACTTTTTTGTTCCGGCTAAAAACATCACACCCACGAGTGCCAATATTGGCATTAATTGATAAAAGTTCGCCGCGCGAGTCACGAAGTGATTTTTCGCAACGGACACACCCAATCCACTCCAACATGACCAAAACTCATGTTTTCGTGCTTTTTGAACTTTTTTGTTCCTGACAGAAACATCGCACCCACGTGTGCCAATATTGGCATTAATTGACGAATGCTCGCCGCGCGAGTCACGGAGTGATTTTTCGACTCGGACGCACCCAATCCGCTCCAATATGTCAAAAACTCATGTTTTGGTGCTTTTCTAACTTTTTTTTGTTCCGGATAGAAACATCGCACCCACGTGTGCCAATATTGCCACTAATTAACAAAAGTTCGCCGCGCGAGTCACGAAGTGATTTTTCGCAACGGACACACCCAATCCACTCCAACATGACCAAAACTCATGTTTTGGTGATTTTTTAACATTTTTGTTCCGTACAGAAACATCGCAGCCACGTGTGCCAATATTGGCATTAATTGACAAAAGTTCGCCGCGCGAGTCACGGAGTGATTTTTTGACTCGGACGCACACAATCCATTCCAATATGTCAAGAAATCATGTTTTGGTGCTTTTTTAACTGTTCTGTTCCGGACAGAAACATCGCACCCTCGAGTGCCAATATTGGCATTAATTGAGAAAAATTCACCGCGCGAGTCACGGAGTGAGTTTTCAACACGGCCGCATCCGATCCACTCCAATATGTCCAAAACTCATGTTTTGGTGCTTTTTGAACTTTTTTGTTCCGGCTAAAAACATCACACCCACGAGTGCCAATATTGGCATTAATTGATAAAAGTTCGCCGCGCGAGTCACGAAGTGATTTTTCGCAGCGGACACACCCAATCCACTCCAACATGACCAAAACTCATGTTTTGGTGCTTTTTGAACTTTTTTGTTCCTGACAGAAACATCGCACCCACGTGTGCCAATATCAGCATTAATTGACGAATGCTCGCCGCGCGAGTCACGGAGTGATTTTTCGACTCGGACGCACCCAAACCACTCCAATATGTCAAAAACTCATGTTTTGGTGCTTTTCTAACTTTTTTTTGTTCCGGATAGAAACATCGCACCCTTGTGTTCCAATATTGGTATTAATGGACAAAAGATCGCCGCGCGAGTCACGGAGTGAGTTTTCGACACGGACGCATCCAATCCACTCCAATATGTCCAAAACTCATGTTTTGGTGCTTTTTGAACTTTTTTGTTCCGGCTAAAAACATCACACCCACGAGTGACAATATTGGCATTAATTGAGAAAAATTCACCGCGCGAGTCACGGAGTGAGTTTTCAACACGGCCGCATCCGATCCACTCCAATATGTCCAAAACTCATGTTTTGGTGCTTTTTAAACTTTTTTGTTCCGGCTAAAAACATCACACCCACGAGTGCCAATATTGGCATTAATTGATAAAAGTTCGCCGCACGAGTCACGAAGTGATTTTTCGCAGCGGACACACCCAATCCACTCCAACATGACCAAAACTCATGTTTTCGTGCTTTTTGAACTTTTTTGTTCCTGACAGAAACATCGCACCCACGTGTGCCAATATCAGCATTAATTGACGAATGCTCGCCGCGCGAGTCACGAAGTGATTTTTCGACTCGGACGCACCCAAACCACTCCAATATGTCAAAAACTCATGTTTTGGTGCTTTTTAAACTTTTTTTTGTTCCGGATAGAAATATCGCACCCACGTGTGCCAATATTGGCACTAATTAACAAAAGTTCGCCGCGCGAGTCACGAAGTGATTTTTCGCAACGGACACACCCAATCCACTCCAACATGACCAAAACTCATGTTTTGGTGCTTTTTTAACTTTTTTGTTCCGGATAGAAACATCGCACCCACGTGTGCCAATATAGGCATTAATTGACAAAAGTTCGCCGCGCGAGTCACGGAGTGATTTGTCGACACGGACGCACCCAATCTACTCCAATATGTCGAAAACTCATGTTTTGGTGCTTTTTGAACTTTTTTGTTCCGGCTAAAAACATCACACCCACGAGTGCCAATATTGGCATTAATTGACAAAAGTTCGCCACGCGAGTCACGAAGTGATTTCTCGCAACGGACACACCCTATCCACTCCAATATGACCAAAACTCATGTTTTGATGCTTTTTGAACTTTTTTTGTTCCGGATAGAAACATCGCACCCACGTGTGCCAATATTGGCACTAATTAACAAAAGTTCACCGCGCGAATCACGAAGTGATTTTTCGCAACAGACACACCCAATCCACTCAAACATGACCAAAACTTATGTTTTGGTGCTTTTTTAACTTTTTTGTTCCGGATAGAAACATCGCACCCACGTGTGCCAATATTGGCATTAATTGACAAAAGTTCACCGCACGAGTGACGGAGTGATTTTTCGATACGGACACACCCAATCGATTCCAATATGTCGAAAACTCATGTTTTGGTGCTTTTTCAACTTTTTTGTTCCGGCAAAAAACATCACACCCACGAGTGGCGATATAGGCCAATATTGGCATTAATTGACAAAAGTTCACCGCGCGAGTCACGGAGTGATTTTTCGACTCGGACGCAACCAAACCACTCCAATTTGTCAAAAACTCATGTTTTGGTGCTTTTTTTAACTTTTTTGTTCCGGATAGAAACATCGCACCCACGTGTGCCAATATTGGCATTAATTAACAAAAGTTCGCCGCGCGAGTCACGGAGTGAATTTTCAGCACGGCCGCATCCAATCCACTCCAATATGTCCAAAACTCATGTTTTGGTGCTTTTTGAACTTTTTTGTTCCGGCTAAAAACATCACAACCACGAGTGCCAATATTGTCATTAATTGATAAAAGTTCGCCGCGCGAGTCACGAAGTGATTTTTCGCAACGGACACACCCAATCCACTCCAACATGACCAAAACTCATGTTTTGGTGCTTTTTGAACTTTTTTGTTCCTGACAGAAACATCGCACCCACGTGTGCCAATATTGGCATTAATTGACGAATGCTCGCCGCGCGAATCACGGAGTGATTTTTCGACTCAGACGCACCCAAACCACTCCAATATGTCAAAAACTCATGTTTTGGTGCTTTTTTAACTTTTTTGTTCCGGATAGAAACGTCGCACCCACGAGTGCCAATATTGGCATTAATTGATAAAAGTTCGCCGCGCGAGTCACGAAGTGATTTTTCGCAACGGACACACCCAATCCACTCCAACATGACCAAAACTCATGTTTTGGTGCTTTTTGAACTTTTTTGTTCCGGACAGAAACATCGCATACCCGTGTGCCAATATTGGCATTAATTGACGAAAGTTCGTCGCGCGAGTCACGGAGTGATTTTTCGACTCAGACGCACCCAATCCACTCCAATATGTCAAAAACTCATGTTTTGGTGCTTTTTTAACTTTTTTGTTCCGGATAGAAATATCGCACCCACGTGTGCCAATATTGGCATTAATTAACAAAAGTTCGCCGTGCGAGTCACGGAGTGAGTTTTCGACACGGACGCATCCAATCGACTCCAATGTATCCAAAACTCATGTTTTGGTGCTTTTTGAACTGTTTTATTTCGGCTTAAAAACATCACACCCACGAGTGCCAATATTGGCATTAATTGACAAAAGTTCGTCGCGGGAGTCACGAAGTGTTTTTTCGCAACGGACACACCCTATCCACTCCAATATGATCAAAACTCATGTTTTGATGCTTTTTAAAATTTTTTGTTCCGGATAGAAACATCGCACCGACGTGTGCCAATATTGGCACTAATTAACAAAAGTTCGCCGCGCGAGTCACGAAGTGATTTTTCGCAACGGACACACCCAATCCACTCTAACATGACCAAAACTCATGTTTTGGTGCTTGTTGAACTTTTTTGTTCCTGACAGAAACATCGCACCCACGTGTGCCAATATTGGCATTAATTGACAAATGCTCGCCGCGCGAGTCACGGAGTGATTTTTCGACTCGGACGCACGCAATCCACTCCAATATGTCAAAAGCTCATGTCTTGATGCTTTTTGAACTTTTTTGTTACGGCTAAAAACATTACACCCACGAGTGCCAATATTGGCATTAATTGATAAAAGTTCGCCGCGCGAGTCAAGAAGTGATTTTTCGCAACGGACACACCCAATCCACTCCAACATGACCAAAACTGATGTTTTGGTTCTTTTTGAACTTTTTTGTTCCGGATAGGAACATCGCACCCACGTGTGCTAATATTGGCATTAATTGACAAAAGCTCGCCGCGCGAGTCACGGAGTGATTTTTTGACTCGGACGCACCCAATCCACTCCAATATGTCAAAAACTCATGTTTTGGTGCTTTTTTAACTTTTTTGTTCCGGATAGAAACATCGCACCCACGTGTGCCAATATTGGCATTAATTAACAAAAGTTCGCCGCGCGAGTCACGGAGTGAGTTTTCGACACGGACGCATCCAATCCACTCCAATATGTCCAAAACTCATGTTTTGGTGTTTTTTGAACTTTTTTGTTCCGGCTAAAAACATCACACCCACGAGTGGCGTTATAGGCCAATATTGGCATTAATTGACAAAAGTTCGCCGCGCGAGTCATGGAGTTATTTTTCGACACGAACGTACCCAATCCGCTCCAATAGACTTGATTCGTTGGAAAGATGACTCCAAGAGCTTTACATGAAGTACTCGCGGACTGAAACGAAGGTCGTATGCAGATTTGGCGATCGTTAAAGTCTACAATGTAGCAAGTGGCTGAATCGGATTCCAGCACTTGAAGGACTTGATCTTGATGTCTTCTTGTTGATCCATGATATTAGCAAGTTTGTATCCATAGTATCCATGGTCAGATCACAGGGAATCGACACCTACCAGACACCCTTCATGGCTGACATGTGGGGCTCATGTGGGTCCACTTGCTATGTCAGTCAAAACCGGTAGCTATACTACTCAAGGATCAAAAGTTGATACGATATTATGGGTTGGGGATGGGCTATACCATATTTCAGTTCAGGGATGAATTTTTAGACTCGGCAACATTTTAGAGCATCACCAACAGGTTGGCAATAATCCACCCACAAAATTCTAGTTTTGGGTTTGCTAAATTGAATATAGGAATTGGAAAAAACTCTCTCTCCAAGAGAAAATCTAATTTTAATTTCCCAAAATTAAAAAATGGACCCTTATCTTAAACTATCTTTGTTTTTCTCCTCCCACGAGCGGAAGAATTAAGATCGTGCCACGCCACCCAGCCTCGATGCCGATCTCACACGCGCTTCTGGCCGATGCTGATCTCCACCTCGCGGCCGCGCCAGCGCTGCCCTTGAAGCCGACTCCTCCACGCCCTCCCTGCCACTGAAGCCGATTTCCATCAGCAACAGCACCAAAAGGCAGCAAAATTTTGATATAAGATCAGCAACAGCAGCACCACGGCGATAACAGGTTCTTATCAGTGCGCATCAGTTCAGTAGTAGTAGCAAACAGAACCAGCTTTCATCTAATCAGCCAAGTGAACCAAAATATTTAAACAAATGGCATAACCAAAAAACTAAATTTATTAGTTATTTTTGGATCGAAATGAGAGAATTTTTGGATCAATCACCTTGGTTGTTGACAGAACGGGGAACGTCCAAATTGCTTTGATGCAGGAACCCCTCTTTATCAGCAAAAGGCCACTGCAATGGACAGATCAACGCTGGCGGAGTCATCCCCCATGGCAACCGCAACCTGGGAGTCTTCAGTAGTCGCGCTTTGTCGCTTCCGCCCGCTATCGCCTGCGTCTCCGAAGAACGACTGATGGGGACGTGGAGGCGCCAAGCCTACCCGATGCACCGGCGGTGGTGTGGGCCATGTTGAAGCGCTGGTCTGATGCGTGAATCGGGGCGGCGGGACAAATCTAGGCAGTGAAGGAGATGAGATGGAGGCTCGGCCGGCATCGGAGAGGGACCCAGGCAACAGCGGGGTAGCTCCAGGCGGTAGCGGACAACCCCACGGTGAAGCTGGACGTGGGAGCATTTCTGGGAGGGTGCGGGAATTGCTACGAGGACGTGTGCGAGGAAGATTTGGAGGAAATCGGGAGCGAGAGAGTCTCTCTACATGTCGAGAGCGAGAAAAGCAGTGACGGGATTCCCTATCGCTGATTTACTGTTTACAAAATCTGTTGGATCGGCTTTTCTTAACAAAACTCCTAAAATTTTGGATAGGGAGTGATTTACCAACGCTATTAAAGTTAACTTATTTTGAAGGTTTTGTTTTTCCCATCATTCCCAACTATCTTCCTGATGCTCCGTATGTACGTTTTTCAAACTATTAAACTGTGTATTTTTTTTTAAAAAATTTATACGAAAATTGTTTTAAAAATCATATTAATCCCTTTAAAAGTAATTAATTAATTAATTACAAGAAAATTCGTGTTAACGTGCACAAGAGGTTAATTCCCAAAGTCAACTCCCTAACACAGAGTAAGCGTAGCCCAGGAAGATGTGTTTACAGAAAGCCCATGCGCCAGAGCGCCCCAGGCTTCCAGCGTAATGGGCCTCTTGACTCCACTGGCCTCCCTCGATATCCGTCCCGTCTTACTCCAACCCACCCCCCACCCCCCCCCCCCCCTTCCGCCGCCGCCTGCGCCTTGCGCTCAGGTCAATCTTCCCGGGCCCACGGCCAGTTCGCCCGCCGCCGCCTGCGCGGATCTCCATCCCGCGAGCAGCGGTGCTGTCATCCTGCTGCTTCCGCCTCCGGTGAGCACCCGTGCCGACGCACATCCCCTTTCTTTCTCATCCCTCTCTACCCGCACGTTTTATCTTATGCCCCACGCTAGGTACGCCCCTGCTGCTCCCAGCACCATGGTTGGGCTTTCGGAAGGGGAGAAGCACTTCATCCGCGGCGGCATCGCGCAGGACCTCCGCACCGACGGCCGTAGGCGGCTGCAGTTCCGGGCCATCTCGGTCGAGACCGGAGTCATACTTCAGGTCTTTGGATTTATTTCCCCATGTTTAGTCTTTATTACGATTGGGCATGCAGGTCCTTACCTTGTTCTGGATTTGGTGGAGTTTGCAGGCAAACGGCTCCGCGCGTGTTAGACTCGGTGCGACTGAAGTCATCGCTACTGTAAAGGTACGGTTTCTTGCACCGTGCTTGATAAAAGAGAGAGGAGAGGGGGCCCCAAAATTTCCAGTGAGATCACAGCACCCGGAACTCTTGCCGTTTGGGTGATCATCAACGAGCATTCTGTTAACAATAATACCAATACTCCATCCTTGATTTTACAAGTAAAAAATCACAATCAAGAAAATTAATGAGCTAAATCAGTGAGGTGGGGAACTGCAGGTTCAAAATCAATCCATAAAAATGTGATCCAAATCACACCCAAAAAAGAATCGAAATATAATACAAGAAAGCAAAAAGTGTGAGGCAGCAAAATTCCAAATCACGAACCTACTGACTCCATTGACGACACTGATTCCATGGACAAAGCTAGGGCTTGCACGGCAGTGCTGTAGGTATCGGCCTCCTTGAGCAGCTGATGCACCTTCAGATTTGCTGCTGTGATTTCATCCTTCTCAGCCTGATGTGCCGCATGGAGGTCAATCCATCGAGCAGCTAGCTCCTCAATATCGATCTGCTTGCGGAAATAGCGACATGCATCGAGGCCTCCCCAACTGCGGAGTAGACTGACGCCAGTCTACAGGAGATAGTGCAGATCGAGGTTGACCCAGTGGCAGTGGCAGCGGCAGAGGCAGATATCGATGCCGGACCGACTGTGGCTGCGCAGATCGAAGTCGTGGGGGTGATGAGAGATGATGGCGATGGAGAGGAAACACGGAAGCGCCGGCGATGGGGAGAGGAGTGAGGATGCAGTGATGACGGCTGATGACGGGAGGAGCGGTGTGGAAGGTGAGCGAAACGAAGTGAACGCGACTCGGGCCCGATGGTCCAAGCCCAACTTCTGTCGGAAAGAAAGTGTGGCTCTGCAAGGCCACAATTTTTTTCCGTCGGAATGGGCTGAAAACCACCGTAAATTTAGTGTCTTACGGCCCATCCAAGCAGGCTTTTCATTTGACCAGGTAAAAAAATTCTGGGCCCATAAATTACACTGGTTTTGGGTCTATTACTGGGTTCCAAGCAGGCCCTAAAGGAAAATCCTTTGTGAACTGTACATAAGGATCTCTTGTAACAAAACTGTGTGAAACTTCAAAATTCAAAAACTAGGTTAAGCAACATTTTATATTTTCTCGAAAATGAAAAGCCTATCATCAATCAGTTGGTTATCATACAAAATCCCTAGCAAACAAAATCCAGGTTAAGAAGCATTTCAGATTCTCAAATACAGATAAAGTGCCTAACTATAAGACAAGTAAGCTTCTCCAGACCATACAAATGCAGAACAGATTGAGCTTACCATTGATTTATTAGTTATCATATGATCATTTGTAGACCTCTTCTGCCACCTGCTGCGAATTTACTGTTGCAATATGGATCGCATTATTTTCTATTTTTACTACTCTAAGGAGCTTTGAATATTTGATATGATTTCAAAGCTGTTGTTCCTCTGTTTTTGCTTTACTTCACCCTCTTTTATTATTCTGTCATCTGCAGGCTGAGTTGGGGAAACCAAGCATTCTCCATCCTGACAAAGGGAAAGTTTCCATTTTTGTTGATTGTAGCCCAACTGCAGCACCCATGTTTGAGGTTGGTAATGTGGTGTGCTAGATCAAACTTACCCTATTAACTTTTCTGGCCTGTTTATCATGTTATTCCAATTTCAATTTTATAGATATTTTACATAGTTATTAATTAAACATGAATACACAATTTGCCAAATTTATTGTCAAATACACTGTTGCAAACAGTTTCTGGCTATGAATAGTAAGGTGAGTAGGGATGAGTATGAAGGATCTCTTGAACATTTTTCTGCATCGATGATATAAAGTTAGTTGACATTTTACTTATTGGCCATAACCATACACCCCTGTTGCAGATAGAGAAAACCAATTATATGCTGTTGACAATATATCATCAAATTCTAAGTTATGCCATTGACAAAGCATGATTCTATTATATGTTGTCACTGCAAAGCAAATGTTAGTCAAACTCTGTTATGTGTGTGTATTTTGATGTAAAGGCTAAAATACCCTCCCTTTCTTTATGCAAACAAGGCAGTGAAGAGCAATAGACAATAGAACATAGAAAATAGAAGAGAATTCCTGGTCGATAGTAACATATATTTTCTTGTTGTGATAATGACATAGTGCACATAGCGTCCTAGCGACAAAATGGTATTTTTGCCTAAATAACAATGATGGTATATAAATAAGAAAATGAGTTTGCCGGTTGCACACATAGAACTGGTGTTTCGTCAGTGGTATCTAATGGAATTTCTCGATTTTCTATCACATTTCACTCTTTTCACAGCAATTGATTGAAAAACAGTACTTTGGTTTATTTGGTACATATTGTGGCCTGGTACTGCATTTCCTGCAGAGTTAAAAACTTGTGTGAAACATAGGTTTTTCTGAGCTTTAGTTCAAAGAAAATTAACTTATCATGTGGTCTTCTTTAGCATATTTTTATATATATATATATGAGATTGTGAAATATCTTATACGTTCTCTTAACCTTTTTGAGCTGCTGCCCACATAGTTGGGATTAATTCTATAACTAGATGTTCTCTGTAACTAGATAATGATCTTTTATTAAATAGCAGTAAAGTTGAGCAGTGGTCCTACTAGATGCTTTCCTGTATGCTGTCTCACATGTTTCTCTTAGTGCAATTGAACTATTAAAAACATATTTTTATGTGCAATTTTATCAAATATATGGTGAGCGTAAGTACGTGACTATGGATGGAAAGTGTGCACTGAAACAATAGAATAAGCCTTGAAGTCCTAAAGTAATTCCTATTATGCACCATGCAATGAAACCATGTGCCTTGTATTTCTCCTCATTTGTTAAGTCATTTTAGTTCAAATATTCATTTCCTAAAATTTTAAAACCACCTAAGAAAGCTACAATTGCAAACCTATAAATTATATACTATTTTTTCTAGCAATGTTCATTATTCCCAGATGTGCACAGGAGAGCATTGGAGTGCAATATGGGAGGAAAATAATATGCTGCATGAACTCGATTTAAATCAACACTCGATAATAATATGTATTTTAATATTGTGGACCTCTGGCCATGAGTGTGAAGTGTAAATGTGTTCTCATAAAGTAGTACACACATTCGTGATTGTAAATACATCATCTGAAGTAGTAAAATGCATCCCTGACATGGTGGAGCGATGGTATCACCGTGGGTCCTAGATATAGATCATATTCATGTATATTTATATGTATATGTTTTTGCACATGCTTAACCTATTTTGCATATCTCTTCTTTCTTAGGGTAGAGGTTCCGAAGAATTTTCTGCTGAGCTCTCTGTTGCACTGCAAAGATGCTTACTCGGTGGTAAAAGTGGGGCAGGTACGTATAATTTTATTGTTCTTCGTTGGCTGTCATGTGTACAGTTGTTTTTGTGTCTTGGTACTTGCTGGAGTCTATGGGGGGTGGATTGGTTTGTATGCCATCCAAGCTTCTGAAATTATGATTGCCTTTAGCAAAGATTTTGACAACCTCCAGTTTGATGCTAACAATTTGATATACAGTGAATCCATTCTTGTATGATTTCAATTTCACCTACTCTTTTAGCAAGCTTTTTTTTTGTTATAGGCTTCCTTACAATTGAAACTACAACTTCTTAGATATAATTTGATTAGATTAAATTTATATCGTACACTGCATAGCAGTTTATAGTTTGGAATTGGATGCACCGATCTGAAAGCAAATTCATCAAGATACCAGCTAAAGTGAGCTTATGATTTCTTGTTAACTGAAGCATGTTGATTCCATTGTCAGTATCAATTTATCAGCTGTTCATCACCATCAAATGCCATTATTATACCTATTATGTGCATTACTATTTCCATAACTAGTTTTTTTTTAGTATATGGACAGAGGCCCCCTTTGATTCAATGGAAAATCATAGGAATTTTGTAGGATTTCATTCCTATAGGATTTTTTCCTATATAGCTCTTTGAATCAAAGGAATGGACCATTTGAAATCCTATGAAATACCTATGGAATGCCTCACTCCATGTAAGTTTTGGAGGAAATTTAACATGAGGTAGAACCTCATGGAAAGTTTCCTTTGAGTCTTTATCTCTCCTCAAATTCCTGTGTTTCTCATGCGGAATCAAACGGTCTTTCCTATGTTTTTCCTGTGTTTTGCAATCCTCTGTTTTACTGTTGTATTCTTGTCAAAATCCTGTGTTTCTACCAATCACCATATATGTCATAATAAAATGTAATTGTAGGCAGGTATACAGTTCTCATGTGAAAACCTCTGCTAACTGGTGGTTACAGGATTTTCTGGTTGACTGGCCCCAACTGTGATTAAGTAGGCTAAGGCAAAGTTCACAAGTTTTAAATTTTAATTTGGAATAATATAAGGACTGTGGAAGCCCTTTTGATCATATCCTATTGAGAGATGCATCTTCTTTTCTGTGGATATAGCAAGCATTAGTTCCCATATAATCTGCAAGCATATTAACTAGATCAGTACCAACCTATTCAACACCTTATTCCAGAAAAACCTGCGCATTTCCGTGTTTCCTTTACTTTTTAATTGCTGCTAGGTGGGAATAGATTGCAGTTAACTTGTTGGTTGGAAACAGGAGATTTGTTTCAACTGTCACCATGAACAATTGTTTGTTTCTGTTGTATGTTGTAACATGGAACTCGGGCATGCATAACCAGCATATCTAATGTGTATCTCATGTTTGAGTGGCCACTACCTGTGATCTAGAAGTTAAGATCATTTACCAAAATGAATTGTACAAGCTCAGGGTTGTCCGGGTATTATTTGATCTCAGAATGAATTTTGTGCCGTAATCTCCAACTTGGAATGGTTGACTTATTACATTCCCTATGTTATGGACGAGTAGTAATTACTGATTTAAGAAATTTCCCTTCTGTTTCAGGTCATAAACTTGCTTATATTCAAGAAAACTTTAATGAAAAGTATCGTTTTGTTTTGCTGATTTGGTTTTATTTTTTGAAGAACATGCTGTCATGCTTGCTAATAGTTGTCATCTTATTGGCTTCAATGTAATGAACCGATGTTTCAGGGGCTGCAATTGATTTATCGTCGCTGATTGTCATTGATGGAAAGGTCTGCTGGGATCTCTACATTGATGGACTTGTTGTTAGTTCTGATGGAAATCTGCTTGATGCATTGGCTGCTGCAATAAAGGTAATTGACACTTAAATTAGACAATATCTTCTATGAAGTTTAGGTCGTTGCAAATATTTAGTGCAGCCAGGAAATCAAACTACAATATTATACTGGTTGAAAAGGTTAATAGATTTTATAGAACATTATGATGGTTTTGGAGATTGGAGGGCCCTGCTTACAAGTTTTGTAAAAATGGTCTTATGCAATGAATCCTCTGTCTTGAAATAAAAAGAAAATCCATGATTATCTTTCCATTCCCATTGAGGACTGTATTTCTTTGTGAAAGAACCATGTTACCTTCGTATTATATTATTATTCTTTGTTGTTACATTACTCCACTTTGTATATTAGAGGTATGCCGTAGATGCATTTATTTGTATCTATGCATGCATAGAGATGCATGATATTTTTTCTCTTTTGCATGAAGGAATAAGTCTTGGCTGTTTGGTTTTGGTCTTGTGGTGTCCTTTCCTTGCTTTTCAGCTTTCTAGGACAGCATCTCTACTCTCAGTTTGAATGCTCTAGGACAGCTAGGACAACAGTTTGTTGAGATGCTCTAGGACAGTTTGTTAAGATGCTCTAGGACAGTTTGTTGGGATGCTCTAGGATAGCACCCTCTTAGACTAGCAAGCAGCTATAAATATGTATCCAATCTGCCTTGGGAAGACATGGCTTTCAGTTTGTGAGTAAAGAAAAACCAGAAAATTGCCCCATCTTGAGTACCATCCTCTCATCCATGAGAGTATCCATTGAGATACTAACAACTGGTATCAGAGCCACACTTTCCTGTAGGCTGAACATTTCTTGCTCCTCCCCTTCACAAACTCCAGTGAGCACTCAGCCAGCAGCAGCAGCATTGGCTGCTCCTTCTTCCCCTCTCCCTTTCCCTTCTCCACGCAGCAGCCCCCCGGAGGCGTGCCATGTCCGACGTACGGTCTTGGCGCTCGGTCGCCTCGAGCACACGGCGCCAACAGGACGCCGAGCTCGCCGCGGCAGAAGAGCGCAAGCGAGCAATGGCACAGACCACTGCAGCAGCAGCGAGGCCGGCCAGACTGGCGGCAACGGAGTTGGCAGCGGCTAGGGCAGAGGCGGAAGCAGAGGAGGCGGAAGATGCGGCACGTGCGGCGGAGGTAGAGGTTGAGACCTTGCGCAGCAGCATCAACGGCTCCATCGCCGGCGACATCACCGCCGACAGGGAGCTTGAGGAGCTGGCAAGAGGAAAGGCGCGGGAGCGGGCAGAGTGGTGGGCAGCAGCCCAACACCCCTGCAACAGCGGCCCAAGGGACCGCGCGCCCGCCGACGGGAACCCAGACGGGCACGGGCATGTCGGCGGTAACCCAGAGCGCGCGCGCGGCGGCGGCGCTCCCGGTGGAGGTGGCTGGTTCGACGGAGAGCGCGGCCCTCGCAGGCAGCGCGGGTCTCCCTCCCCTGACCGGCGCCATGGCCACCACGACGTTCAGACGGTGGTCAGGGACTTTGGTCTCGGCGGTGGGTGGCCTACCCTCACCAAAACCAACTACATCGAGTGGGCTGCGGTCATGATGATGAGGCTTCAGGTGCGCCACATGTGGGAGGCAGTTTGGTATGGTGACATCGACTACGACGAAGATCGACGGGCGCTGGATGCACTCATCGCAGCAGTCCCGCCCGAGATGCAGTTCTCGCTTTCTCAGAAGCGGACTGCCAAGGAGGCCTAGGACGCCATCGCTGCGGCACGCATCGGCGGCGACTGTGCCCGCAAGTCCACATTGCAAGCGCTTCGCAAGGAGTGGGAGAGCCTGGCCTTCAAGTCAGGTGAGGATGTTGATGACTTTGCCCTCCGTCTTAATACCCTGCTGCAGATGATGGTGCAGTACGGCGACGACACCTACGACGAAGAGAGCCGTCGAGAAGCTCTTCCGGTGCGTCCCAGAGAAGTACAGGCAGATCGCTCGCTCGATCGAGTCTTTGCTGGACCTCTCCACGATGTTGATCGAGGAGGCTATAGGTCGCCTCAAGGTCGTCGACAGCGACGAGCCACAGCCTCTCTCGGGGCCTGTCACCATTGGCGGGAAGCTCCATCTCACTCGGGAGCAGTGGGAGGCCTGTCAAGGTGACGGGAGGAAGGGGGAGTCCTCTCCCTCGACAGGTGGCCGCAAGCCGCACAAGGCGCGCGGAGGCGTCCAGCTGCGGTGGGCGCGAAGATGCGCCGAGGGTGGCGCTCGCAGAGGCGCCCAAGGCAGCGCCACCGGCAACCACAAGCCGGCACGAGACGATGCCTGCCGCAACTGTGGCAAGCTTGGCCATTGGGCCAAAGACTGTCGATAGGCACGACACGGCTAGGCCCACGTCGCACAGGTGGAGGAGGAAGAGCCGGCTCTGCTCCTGGCACACGCGAGCATCGAGCTATCTCCAGCGGCACCAGCCGCAACGGCTTTCCTCCACCTCGACGAGCCGAAGGTACACGACTTCCTCAGCGACAGCTTCGGCAACGACAAGGCTGATGGTGGTACCTCGACACCGGCGCCACCCATCACATGACTGGCCGGCGGGAGTTCTTCACCGAGCTTGACTTCAGCGTCCAAGGCTTCGTCAAGTTTGGGGATGCCTCCGACGTGGAGATCAAGGGCGTCGGCTCCGTCACCTTCACCGCCATGTCCGGTGAGCATAGGCTGCTCACCGGAGTCTACTACATCCCCGTGTTGAACTCTATCATCAGCGTGGGACAGCTGGATGAGAGCGGTTCACGCGTATTGGTCGAGCACGGAGTCATGAGGATTTGGGATCGCCGTCGTCGCCTACTTGCCAAGGTAACCAGAGGCACCAATAGACTACGTTTTCAACGTGCAGGTGGCACAACCTGTCTACCTTGCCGCTCGTCGGGACGACGAGGCGTGGTAGTGGCACGAGCGCTTCGGGCACCTCCACTTCGAGGCCCTGAAGCGGCTCAGTGCCAAGGAGATGGTGCGAGGCCTGCCGTGCCTTGACAACGTGGAGCAGCTTTACGACGTTTGCGTCCTAACGAAGCAGAGGCGGCTCCTCTTTCCCTAGCAGACGAGCTTCCGAGCCAAGGAGCGGCTCGAGCTCGTGCACGGGGACTTGTGTGGCCCAGTGACACCGGCCACACTAGGAGGACGACGTTACTTCCTGCTGCTCGTCGACGACCTCTCCCGCTACATATGGGTGATGGTCCGCGGTAGCAAGGGAGGCTGCGGACGCCATCAGGCACGCAGGCTGCTGCGGAGGTGGAGTGCGGCCGCAAGTTGCGGTGCTGCACACCGACAACGGCGGCTGAATTCGCGTCATACTGCACTGATGAGGGCATTCAGCGCCACTAAACCGCGCCGTACAGCCCGCAGCAGAACGGCGTCGTCGAGCGGCGCAACCAGACGGTTGTAGGGATGGCTCGAGCTCTCCTCAAGCAGAGGGGGATGCCGGCCATCTTCTGGGAGAGGCGGTGGTGACGGCCGTCTACATCCTCAACCGCTCGCCTACCAAGGCCCTCGACGGCAGGACACCGTACGAGGCTTGGCATGGGCGCAAGCCGACGGTCTCCCACCTGCGGGTCTTCGGCTGCCTCGCGTTCGCCAAGGAGCTCGGCCACATCGGTGCTCGACCAGGACGCGTGAGCCGTTTTCATCCAGCTGTCCCACACTGATGATAGAGTTCCTCAACGCGGGGATGTAGTAGACTCCAGTAAGCAGCCTGTGCTCACCGGACTTGGAGGAGAAGGTGACGGAGCCGACGCCCTTGATCTCCACGCCGGAGGCATCCCCAAACTTGACGGAGCCTCGGACGCTGGAGTCAAGCTCGGTGAAGAACTCCCGCCGGCCAGTCATGTGATGGGTGGCACCGGTGTCGAGGTACCACCCATCAGCCTTGTCGTTGCTGGAGCTGTTGCCGAGGAAGGCGTGTACCTTCGGCTCGTCGAGGTGGAGGAAAGCCGTTGCGACCGGTGCTGCTAGAGATAGCTCGATGCTTGCGTCGTGGCTACCGACAGTCTTTGGCCCAATGGCCAGGCTTGCCATAGTTGCGGCAGGTGTCGTCTCGTGCCGGCTTGTGGTTGCCGGTGGCTCCGCCCTGGGCGCCTCTGCGAGCGCCACCCTCGGCGCGTCTTCGCACCCACCGTAGCTGGACGCCTCCGCGCGCCTTGCGCGGCTTGCGACCGCCTGTCGAGGGAGAAGGCTCCCCCTTCCTCCCATCACCCTGAGAGGCCTCCCACTGCTCCCGAGTGGGATGGAGCTTCCCGCCAATGGTGATAGGCCCCGAGAGAGGTTGTGGCTCATCACCGTCGACGACCTTGAGGCGACCTAACGCCTCCTCGATCGACATCGTGGAGAGGTCCAGCAGAGACTTGATCGAGCGAGCGATCTGCCTGTACTTCTCTGGGACGCAGCGGAAGAGCTTCTCGACAGCTCTCTCATCGTCGTAGGTGTCGTCGCTGTACTGCACCATTTTCTGCAAAAGTGTGTTGAGACGAAGGGCAAAGCGATGGCGTCCCAGGCCTCCTTGGCAGTCCGCTTCTGAGAAAGCGAGAACTGCATCTCGGGCGGGACTGCAGCGATGAGGGCATCCAACGCCTGCCGATCCTCGTCGTAGTCGACGTCGCCGTACCGGACTGCCTCCCACATGTGCCACACCTGGAGCCTCACCCTCATCACCACGGCCCACTCGATGTAGTTGGTTTTGGTGAGGGTAGGCCACCCACCGCCGGGACCAAAGTCCCTGACCACCATCTGGACGCCGTGGTGGCCATGGCGCCGGTCTTGGGAGGGAGAGCCGCACTGCCTACGGGGGCCCTCCGTCGAACCAGCCACCTCCGCCGGGAGCGCCGCCGCCGCGCGCGCGCTCCGGGCTGCTGCCGGCACGCCCGCGCCCGTCTGGGTTCCTGTCGGTGGGCGCGCGGTCCCTTGGGCCGTCACCGTCGCCGTGGGGGTGGGCTGCTGCCCACTGCTCTGCCCGCTCCCGCGCCCTTCCTCTTGCCAGCTCCTCAAGCTCCCTTTCAGCGGTGATGTCGCCGGCGATGGAGCCGTTGATGCTGCTGCGCAAGGTCTCAACCTCTACCTCCGCCGCACGTGCCGCATCTTCCGCCGCCTCTGCTTCTGCCTCCGCCCTGGCGGCTGCCAACTCCGCTGCCGCCAGCCTGGCCGCCCTCGCAGCTGCTGCAGCGGTCTGAGCGTTGCTCGCCTGCGCTCTTCTGCTGCGGCGAGCTCGGCGTCCTGCTGACGCCGAGTGCTCGAGGCGACCGAACGCCGAGACCGAACGTCGGACATGGCGCGACTCCGGAGGGCTACTGCGTGGAGAAGGGGAAGGGAAAGGAGAAGGAAGAGCAGCCGGTGCTGCTGCTGGCTGAGAGCTCAACCGAGCTTGAGAAGGGGTGGAACAGAGGATGTTTAGCCTACAGGAAAGTGTGGCTCTGATACTAGATGTTAGAATTTCAATGGTTACTAATTGAGAAGAGGATGACACTCAGGATGGGGCAATTTTCTGGTTTTCTTCATTCACAAACACAAAGCCATATCCTCCCAAGGAGGTTGGATACATATATATAGCCATAGCTGGCTGCACACCTAGTGCTACACCCTCCTAGTCTAAAATTCGAAATTTGAATGGGATGCTGTCCTAGAGGGCATCCAAACTGAATAAAGCATAAAGGAGGCATAAAGGAGGCATAAAGGACTAGTCAAGATGCTGTCCTAACTGAATAAAGCATAAAGCAAGATGTTGTCCTAACTGAAGACCAAAGACCACAAAGACTTATCCATCACGGTCAAGCAGCAGGTGGTGGCCCTGTCCAGCTGCGAGGCCGAGTACATGGCGGCCTCTACCGCTTCGACCCAGGCGCTTTGGCTTGCTCGATTGCTTAGTGATCTCCTCGGCAGAGACACTGGAGCAGTGGAGCTCAGGGTGGACAGCAAGTCCGCTCTGGCCCTGGCAAAGAACCCCGTTTTTCACGAACGGAGCAAGCACATCCGGGTGAGGTACCACCTCATCCGACGCTACTTGGAGGAAGGGAGCATCAAGGCGAGTTACATCAACACCAAGGAACAGCTTGCGAACCTGCTCACCAAGCCCCTTGGGAGGATCAAGTTCCTTGAGCTTTGCTCTCGGATCGGGATGGCTCAACTTTCCCACAAGACGGCGCACAAGACTTAGGGGGAGAATGAAGGAATAAGTTTTGGCTGTTTGGTCTTGGTCTTGTGGTGTCCTTTCCTTGCTTTTCAGCTTTCTAGGACAGCATCTCTACTCTCAGTTTGGATGCTCTAGGACAGCTAGGACAACAGTTTGTTGAGATGCTCTAGGACAGTTTGTTGGGATGCTCTAGGATAGCACCCTCTTAGACTAGCAAGCAGCTATAAATATGTATCCAATCTGCCTTGGGAAGACATGGCTTTCAGTTTGTGAGGAAAGAAAAACCAGAAAATTGCCCCATCTTGAGTGCCATCCTCTCATCAAAGAGAGTAACCATTGAGATACTAACATTGTAGACATGCAAATGCTTGAAGTCTTTCTAGAATATACTACCTCTGTTCCAAAATCTAAGCATTTCTAGGATTCAAATCTTGTTCCACAGAGTGTTGTCATGTGGTGCATCCATAACGGCAGTAGCCGCAGTTGACACATTGCAGTCAACTTATTTTAGCTATTATATATTATTCAATTAGTTGGGTTGTCATCTTTATTTAGCATCCAGCACAGTTTTCATATGAGGGTATGATCATCTAGTTGTTTGGATGCTCTGTTACTAAGTAATGAAGAAGAATGTACACTGGTTCTCTCTCTTGGATCTTCTCCCACATCTACAATCTCTTATCCTCATCTACAATCTCTCTGATCCCAATCAAGCTGATGCTGCAGAGTTGTCCTCCCTCCTGGTGGCATTTAACTGCAATGATATAAGATCATTACAGAGGCAAACTTCTGGTAATATGGTCATTCCAAATCACCTTGCCAAAAGTACCGAACTGATATTTATGTGCTTCGGCCCTGTGGGCAGCAACCAATAAGATATGAGCAGGTAGACACGCAACAGCAGCTGAGCAGCTGGAAGTTAAGTCCAAATTAGTTAGCTTGAGCTAACCTCTTTTATAAAAGAGAGGACCCATACCGTTCATTCAAGGAAAGAAATAAATATATCAAACTTCACCTATCAAATCCCATCCTTGCCTTTGTGGTGTGGCTGCCGGTCATTAGCCTGGTCGTGCAGCTTGTGTCCTGCAACACCTAACCGATGCATGAGGTTCAACTATTGATCGAATTCTTGCATAGCTTAATTCATGCCTAATCTGTAACTATTATCTTAAATCAATATGGTTGAGGTCAAATAACATACGGAACAAGACAAACATGAATGGAATTAATACAGAATGTTTTGGAGAGTTGTGGCATTTTATACACTATTCTCGTGGGTAATGGTTACATGGAGACACAGAGACTGCTTGTTGCAAAAAGAGTAAATATCATAGCACAGCTGACATTTTTACTTGACAAGAAGAAATCATATAAGATACTACAAATAAAACATAACTTTCTTGTGCAAAGAATACACAATATGCATTCTGAAATTTACATTTTCCATGTTACCTGTTATGGGCATGGGATAGGCCCATGCAACAGTTTAGACATGATAAATTAGGAATAAGTCAAATAAAGATGGGAGATTATCTAGTTAGGAAAGAGATGAGATTTACTAGAAAGTTAGAGATAGAGATTGGATGGTTTCTACAATACTAGAGATTAGTTCCTTCTATGTCAAGTCTGTCCTCCCTATATATAAAGGGACCCCATGTACTCTATTATCAATCAATGAGTGAATCTCTAAAGTTAGCCTAGGCCTCAGAGCCTCTTTTAGCTCAGTAGGGAGAAGCCCTGCTGCTGCTATTAGAGGGCGAGTGCCCTATCCCCTGGTCTTCGGACCCTTATCTTAGCCAATCCATAACATTACCTTTTTCAGTAATCTGTTTATATTAAGAAAAAAAGTCTTAACTATCTTAACTACAATCAATAAGGTATAACTTTCACCTATCAGGCCGTGGCAAGTTTCTTTTGGTTCCCACATTGTTGTGCTTTACCCAAATTATTACTCTACCATAATACATGTAAAGATACAGAGACCCTTCTAAAGAATTGTATAGTGGACAAGTTAGTTCTAATCATGGCATTTCTTGGGAAATCTTCAAAATAGCATTAGAAAGATTGTGGTCTGTAAATGTTAAAATGCACTACATCAGTAAGTATACTTTGTATATATGCCTGGGTGAGTTAACGAGGTTTTTGTTCATGTTCACTGAATTTGAGATATTGCTGGGGAATCCAGCTTTCACTTATCCATTTGCATCCCTCAACGTGTACCATATTCATGTTTGCTTGGTGATTTTGGCACATCGCTTGCCTGCCATTGCGTACATTTGCGGTGCGCTAACATTCTATAACATACAGGTGGCTTTGAGTGATACAGGTATCCCAAAAGTCAATGTTTCTCTTAGTGCTACAACAGATGAGGAACCTGAGGTTGATGTTAGTGATGAAGAATTTTTGCAATTTGACACCTCCAGTGTGCCTGTTATTGTTACATTGATGAAGGTACTGATTTTTGCATAACTCCATTCTTTGATGTTGAGAGGATTACATTTTTTAATTTCATTCTTCTTTTGAGAAAGAAATATGCTCAATTTTCATGATAATGTTATCTAATTGTTCAAAATTATTATAGAATTTCTTTTATATTTAGAAATTTGCACTGGTTACATAACCTACTTATTTTGAAGAAAATGAATTTCCTCTCCATTGTTATGTTCGATTTGCCCATTGAACAGTGGATGGCTTGTGGATGATCTAAGAAGTTATGGTTTACATGGGCTATTTATATTAATTATGTCTACGTAACAAGATTTATGTAAGCCTTTTTGGGTATCTACTTGAAAATATTATTGAATAACCTTCTTTTTAAACACATTCACGCACAATTTATTTTACATTTCTTATTGTTATTCTGAATTATAATATATGGAAGTAATAATCGCATACTAATCATTTTAGTAGTACACACTGCTGCATAAATCAATCTAATTCTAACTTTCCTAACAATTCTATAATTCAAAGCTGCTACTAAATGCAATATGCTCTTAGCTTTTAGATTATTACACAATCCATCATAATATGTTTTTCGTATTGATTTAATAACTGTAAATAGAGAATAATAAATGCAAGGTTGTACTTGGTATGGAACTTGATTTTTTTCTTGATTAAGTAAATTCTGAACTTTGGAATTAGTAGGTAGAATTTGTATTTGGATTGGAGTACTAATTTTGTTTCTGTACGGATGTAATAATTCTGAGCTAGTTTTAGTATTTTATTAATTTTAGATATTCCAAAATTCAAAATTTTCGTTTACCAAGTTATTCCTGACTTGCACTCTTATTTTAATCTGAACTGTTATAATTCAGTCAGACATTGATAGATGGTTAAATTTATTTTCTTTTTCTTTGATTAATATGAGAATTTATAGTGAGTGCCAGATTATGCTAAGTTAGTAGTTACAGATACACAATTAGCATGGCCAATATTATTTCTTGTACTTATGTTTCAATATTTACATAGTCTTTCCTTTCCATTTTCTGATTTGTTGAGTAATTGTGCTAGGTAGGTAAGCACTACATTGTGGATGCTGCCTCAGAGGAAGAATCTCAGATGAGCTCTGCAGTTTCAGTATCAGTTAATAGGCATGGTCAAATATGTGGATTGATTAAGAGGGGCGGCGCAGGGTTGGATCCAACTGTCATTTTTGATATGATATCTGTGGCTAAGCATGTAAGTCAACAATTCATCTCGGTATTGGATTCAGAGATATTAGCTGCTGAAGCGGCTCGGTAGAAAGGAGAGCAGAGGTCTTGATTATTGACATGCCAAGTTTGCAATGGATCTACCGGTTTCAGTTTTGCTCACAAGATTAAACTATCTTCTGATGAAGCGTACAATCTTACTGTAGCTTTATGGTGAAGTGAAAACGCATGGGATGCTGGCAACCTTCTGAAATGTATGCTTTTTAATTTATTCATAGATGCATTTAACTTTTTTGAGATAAGATACGTTTAACTTGGTATGCTTGCTAGATAAATTGTGGTCTTGTACTCTCCCCAAATATAAATATTTGATGTTTAGAGCAAGATTCTATGTTTAAAGCAGTTAAACTTTTAGGGGCCCTTTCCGCAATTCTGACGCTCCTTAATTTTCATCGACTTTGGAATAGTAGAGCAATTCAGAATAGGGCTCTAAGATCTTGGGAAATGGAGGATTCGCAAATGATTCTTGGGAAATGACACTCAATGTGTTTTGTTGTAGGACATCAAAGGATGTGTATTTGCTGTAGGATATAGTGAAAATATGGTAATTAGTCATTGGATACTGAACGAATTATTTTATATATGATGCAAATGGAGCATGTTTCTTCTTAGCCCGACCATGCCTAGTTCAACCGGGATCCAGACCAGGGAAGTGAGAACGGATTAGATTGGGGAGTAAGAATGATCTGGGTCTGAATCAGACCCAATCGGCTTACAAGCTTATAGACATAGGGGTAAAATGATGCTTTTTATGTTGTTTTTCTCTCCATTTGCATCCGATATAATAATAAAATAATGTGTGCGGTGTTTTGTACCATGTTTTTCACGGTGTCATGTAGCAAATGCACATTTTTAGATATCATGTAGCAAATTCATCGAATTTTGAGTGTCCTATAATAAATTTGGCTCTTTTTGAGGATTCAATTCTTTTAGGATTTTTTTCCTACGAACCCTTTGTTTTATAGGAAATTTTTTATAAGATTGTATTCTTATGGTCAATTTATAGGAAAATAAACAAGATGTTTGACCTCTTGGAAACTATGTTTTTTTTTTTGTGGAATCAAAGGTATCTCTTTCTATTTCCATTTCCTGTGTTTTCACTTCGGGTAGGATTGAAGAAACATGCTACTTTAATTCCAGCGTTTTTTTTTCTCTGTGTTTTTACTATCCTGTTTGAAAGGGGCCCTTAAAACTTTCAACTTTGACCATAAAAGAAGTTCCTCAAATACTTTAGGGTGCGTTTGGGGGATGAGGTTGGGATCTTCTCTTCCACGCACGCAAACGGGCTAGCTCATTAGCAAGTGATTAATTAAGTATTATAGATAGTTAATATGATCTTTTAAAGTAATTTTCCTACAAATTCGAGAAGCGTGTACGCGGAAAAATATCTTTTAAAGTAATTTTCCTATAAAAGTTCTTGAAAAAACACATCGTATGGTAGTTCGAGAAGTGTGTACACCGAAAAATAAAGAGCTAAGAAGTTGGTAACACTCACTACCGAATGTTTGAATTAGTTGTACAACTGTAGTTAGAAAATGGGTCGCATCATTAGTGCATAATAAATCGAGTAAATTAATTACTATAAACTTTTTTTTGCATGATCAAAACCAGACAGCACGATGATTCATTGAATAGAGTAGGAAAAAATTACAAGCCTAGAACCCTTGAAGGCAATAGCCACCACTACACACCGACAACACCTATACACAAGCAAGAAGGCTAGCACCGGATCGGCCAGTGCTAAGCCAACAAAGGATCTATAGTCGGGATTGTGCAAAACCTAACCCTAAAAGCCGATGACCGAATTCCACTCTAACCACATCTTTGGGATTGAGGGGGAGAGGGTGAGAAAAAAGGATGGAACTGTTCTCCCCCTAAGGCCTTCTGCGTAAGCTCGGGTACCAACACAAGAGGACTAGACATCTAGAGTGAGCTTGCATTAGTTGTCTAGGAGATTTTGGCAAGGGGGTTTCCTAGATAACGACTCCAGGGATAGGAGCGACGATGGCTCCATCAGCGCCGTCCGTCAAGGTCTCAAGGAGAACCAAGATAGGTTTTCACCCGACAGCCCCACAAGAGGAAACAGGATGATGCAACAACGCCCTCAAGAAGGAAAACGATGACCGAAGTATCGTTGTTGCTGGTCCAGCCAAGGTCGGCCTATCCACATCTAAAGCTCCTTTGCTCTACCACCGTGCATCCTCCGTCGGCGCGTGGACACTGCTACACCAATGCCCCCCGGCCAGTCTCCGCATGGCACCACGCAGCCACCTGTTCTCTGCCCCGGTCTCCCACAGCCGTCTGGCCTCGGCACTGCCAACGGCACCTCCTCGCGCCGAGCAGGCCTCCGTCGCCGCCAGTCGTGCCACCACGCGCCGCACCAGGCTCCAATACCGCTGGTCGTGGCTCCTCGCGCCGCGTCGGTGATAAACCCTGAGCTCCACTCGATGCGCTCAAGGCTATGATTGGCCTGATCTTTCAGTGAGTTGAGATAACTAAGATTTGGGAGACACGTTGACGATTCGACTACAACCGTACAAGACGTTCTTGTGTTGCGCCTTAGCGATCGATACACCTCTCCATGGGTTGTTGATCTTACCGATACAGATCAGCCTTATTCCTGCAAGCAAATCGAAGAAACAAGAAAGAACAAAATAAAAGCAATCTTATATTGCAAATAGGAATTGAATAAACACGATAAATTGGGGTTCCGAAGAACAAGCAGACGGACGGTCTAGCCGACACGTGCACTGCAAGCAAGTAGCCATTGGCTAAACTTTAATCTAACAAAATCCAAGAAACCCTGAAGGGGTACCTAGCTATTTAAGGAGGTGGAAGGACAACCAAGGGAGCCCTAGGGTCATGCTCCACCTAATTGGGGCGCAACCCACATGGGCCCCACATGGCCCGGGGTCCCAGATGAAGTTACAAGCCCATAGGCCAATTATAGGTGACGCAACACCTTGTTTCTGTAATTGCGGCCAACTGAGATAGAATTTGGAGATGAGGCTGGATCCATTGGAAAGAGGACTCCGAGAGCTTTCCATCAAGTACTCATGGGCCGAAAACGGAGCTCGTATGTATATTTAGCGACCGTTTGAAGTCAGCACTGTAGCAGGTAGCCGACTTGGATTCCAGCACTTGGGCAACTTGATCTTGATGTGAGCAATGGTTGTATCAATGGTAGCCATGGTCACATCATCCTCCTCTTCTTCACGGAAAACCGTCCTCGGTTTTTCCATATGGTGCTCTTCGCGTAGTTCATTTAAAACAACCTGTTTCTTCCAATCAAAACAAGACAAACTCGACATAATATGATTAATAACATGTCTCTCTAGCTTGCATGTTTTATCCATATCTCCAGGAGGTTCTAAATTTGAACAGTTGTAAACTCTATGCACCAAATATATTCCTCTATCATTATATTTGCCAAAGATATGAAATATAGTATTAGTTGGACACGGCAAATCAAAATTAGCAAATAATTTCTCCTTCAAATTATCGAGCTCACAAAATTCATCAAACCAAACATAGCCCAAAGTATTTAAAGAAGATATCAATTCATGTTCCTCTACTTCATTAGCAATGTGAACAACATGCTTAAAATCAGCATATAATGAACTAACACTAGAAATAACATGTTCATTCACTAGTTGTAGCATGGATATAAGTGAAGCATTATCACACAACTCTTCTTTATCTCAAGGAATAGCAAACAAATCAACTTGTGATAAAGGACTCTCAGCAATTGGTTCACTAATGGTTGCTCTAATATAGCATGAAAAGTGGACAAATTTAATTCATTAACATCACACTCACCTTGATTAATTTCAGAACCATTTAATTTACCTTTGATGCACTCTTCAGTTGATGGAGGTGCATCGAACTTGAGTGTGAGCAATGGGATTACCGGCTTATTTATGTCTCTCTCCTCCTTTTCGTGATTATGCACTTCCTGCAAATGGTTAGTAATAGGAGGCAAAAGCATAGTGTGTTGTTTTTTCATGTCCTCCTCTATTTTACGTTCAGCATTGCAAGCAAGTTGTAACAAATAAAGAAGAAATATATATCTTTTACTAGCAAGCTTATCCTGAATTTCTTTGTTAAGCCACGCTTCTTCGCATTCATCTAAACCACAACGTAATAAACAACAACGCATATCATGATAATATGAAGTAATAGGTCTGGTATCTTTTAAACATTGTAGTTTATTGAGCAGAATGTTAGCATAATACGTGGGAACATAAACATCTCTCAAATATCGTTTCAAGTCTTTCCAAGATTGTGGTATTTTGTTATGCCTACGAAGATGTTTCCAATCATCAGAAGCATATTTAACTAAAACACTAGAGGCACACATAACTATATGTTTCTCAGACAATTTATGTTTTTCAAATTCTCTATCAACAGCTAGTTCCCAATCAATGTAAGCATGAAGATCATAATTTCCTTCAAAATTAGGTAGTGCATATTTGATCTTACTTAGAACAACGTCACTTACCTCATATGTATCATGTTGACCACTCCTCACGTCTTGACTAAGATATCGATGTTGAGCACAATTATCCCCAATTGTCTTGCATATATCTACCATTGTTAGTAGAAAACAAGAAACATACACAAAGGTATATGTACGCTCCTATCAACTACTAGGTAGTGGAGGCTCAAATATCACATACACTCAAGCTTTTAACCAAGAGTTCTTACCAATGCAAGCGGAATAGTGACATACACCAACTGAACCAAGCACCCCAATGGAGGTTGGATGTATCGATGCCTTGGTAATCACTGGCTGTACGGCTGCAATCAAATCTGTAGAGCTCTGGGTAGGCTAACATACGTAGCAAAGGAATAGAAAATGCTCAAATCAGATAATGCAAAGTTGAATAATGGTTCAAAGTTAAGTACTGTGCTAGTCCTAGACTAGAACGTACTAGAGACGCGAGCCTAGACACAAACGATACAACAAGATAACACTAGGAACAACTCAAGCACAACTCTGATATACAAAAGCATATACAAAAACAAACTCAAAGATAACAGCTGATTTTCTCTTTTCTTTATTTTTTATTCTTTTTTTCCTTCCTTCTTTCTTTTTTTTGTGCGGCTTTTGTGTTCTTTTTTTAGCACCTTTCTGCCTTTTTTTTCTTTTTTGATTTTTTTTAGCAAAAACGACTCAAGGACCTGAATGCAAGATTACAGGGACTCGAATATAAGTATAAAAATTTACATGGACTCAAATGTAAAAGTCAAAACCCTAAAATTTGATATATATATATATATATATATACACACACACAAGAATGGAATGCTCTCGTCCCATAGATTCCATTTTTGCAAACGGAACTCGAATTCGACACCAATTTTTTTTTTAAAAGGTGTAGCAAGTCACTGTATGGGAGAGGAAACAACCGTATGTTACGGAGGTGGAGTAGGACACGTGCGGTGGGGAGGTGGAGGGGAAACCAACAGGTTCGGATTTGGTGTTGATAAAAAAACTGATCCAATCTACTATTTCTTTCCCGAACCAAACATATATCAATCGAATCTAATCTAATCTATTCTCCTCCTTCCACTTTCTCACGGCAACAACACGGACACGAGGCAGGGCACAACCACATGACAAAACCCTAACACAACTCCAAAACTAACCGATAGAAAATTCCCGAAACGAGAAAAACGGACCCTAGCGGCGACACGATTCCGTTTTCAAAGATCCCGATGACAACGATAGCGGCGGTGACGACAGTGGTACTAGACGTGACCAGAACTCGAAACTCTAAACAGACTAGATGCTAAGGCTAGCAATTCGACTCGACGATGCAACGCAAAACTCAACAAAGCAAAAACTGAAAAGAACAATGCAGTGGCACAAAGATGGCTAGGTAAAGGATGCCATTTTTTTTGTATGGCTATTTTCTGGTTATAGGTAGATAAAAACTCACCGAGCAACGAAAGCTCTAATACCACTTGATAAACCCTGAGCTCCACTTGATGCGCTCAAGGCTATGATTGGCCCGATCTTTCGGTGAGTTGAGATAACTGCGATTTGGGAGACACGTTGACGATCCGACTACAACCGTACAAGCTTGTGTTGTGCCTTAGCGATCGATACACCTCTCCGTGGGTTGTTGATCTTGCCGATGCAGATCAACCTTATTCCTACAAGCAAATCGAAGAAACAAGCAAGAATAAGATAAAAGCAATCTTATATTGCAAATAGGAATTGAATAAACACGATAAATTGGGGTTCTGAAGAACAAGCAGACGGACGGTCTAGCCGACACGCGCGCTGCAAGCAAGTAGCAATTGGCTAAACTTTAATGTAACAAAACCCAAGAAACTCTGAAGGGGTACCTAGCTATTTAAGGAGGTGGGAGGATGACCAAGGGAGCCCTAGGGTCGTGCTCCACCTAATTGGGGCGCACCCCACATGGGGCCCACATAGGGCCCACATGGGTTGGGGTCCCAGATGAAGCTATAAGCCCATAGGCCCATTTAGATGATGTAACACCTTGTTTCTATAATTGTGGCCAACTGAGATGGAATTTGGAGATAAAACTGGATCCATTGGAAAGAGGACTACGAGAGCTTTCCATCAAGTACTCACGGGCCAAAAACGGAGCTCGTATGAATATTTGGCGACCGTTTGAAGTCAGCACTGTAGCAGGTAGCCGACTTGGATTCCAACACTTGGGCAACTTGATCTTGATGTGAACAATGGTTGTACCAATGGTAGCCATGGTCACATCAATCGACCTCCGTAGCCGTTGGTCACACCTCCACGCACTTCGCTGGCCTTCACCGCCGCCAACCGCACCTCCTCGCGCCGTGCCGGCCTCCGCACCATTGCATCGCTGCTAGCCCGCTACCCTAGCTGCACTCTGGTCAGATCCAGCCTAGGGCGGCCCATGTGGGCCGGATCCAAAAAAGGCGGTGCCGGACCCGACTCCGTCCTTGCTGAGGGAGCTCGCCGCCTCCAACTCACCGTCACCGAGCATTCGCCACCTTCCCCGCACTTGAGATGGAGAGATGCCGAGAAAATTGGCCGCGCTGCCGCCATCCTAGCTCGCCAACCGGCTTCCGGCGATGATCTTCGACGGTGGTGAGGTGGGGGGTCAGCACCAGGATTTCGCCCCCCTGTCACCTGTGTGTGGGCAACGCGAGTTTACTCTGACATCTGTTTTTGTTACTATAAACTTGATAAATGAATTTATTTAATTTAAGAAAAACTTATATATAATTTTTTTTATAAAACACACTATTTGGTTTGGGAAGTGTGCTAATGGATAAAGAGGGAGTTGCCGAAGCCAATAGTCCAAAAGTATGGGGCCTTAGTTTAACGAAAAAACTACATCACGGTACGATGTTATGAAATTGTATAATTAATAACGAAGCGTCACTTATCGGTGTTCTCTACCATGTTGTGCATACCCTTAGGTGTGGCTCCTTCCGCTCGAGCCACGTGGGTCCACAGGAGCAACCAATTGAGTTTTTTTTAATAATTAGCTAAGTTCATTTTTGTTTTGAGAATTTGCAAATATATACCTTGCCAATCTCTGGGAGGACAAATTTAACAAGGTAGACAGGTGATTGTCACGCCCAGAAATTCAAGAGCCAGAATTTCCAAGCTGAATGTGCATTAAAACCCCTATCCAGGTCCAGTCAGGGTACACAAATGACAAAGTTGATATATAGATCCACGTCTTGCAAAACATTATAAAAGTCTTACAAATGCAACAGAAAGATAAAGCTAGCTAAACTTAGGATAACTGATGCTAGCGGTGCAGCGACTCCACTCCACATGCATTCTCGATGGTAGCGATGAAGCCTACTCCTCCGAGTAACCTCCATCCGAGAAATACTCCAACTCTAGTGTGGGGGAACAAAGCAAGACCGAGTAATACCCACTATACTCAGCAAGTCATACCGGAAGAGAGGGTATGATGTAAGTAATTCCAAAGGAGGCTAGGGGTTCTTTTGCATAAAGCAGTTATAAAGTAGTAGTTGAAAGTAGTAAAAATGTTCAAGTAAATTAAGCTATATTAATCATCGATGCCCAACACTAAACCATGTTGCGATAGGCCCAACCATCCACCTGAACTATATCAGTTCCATTAAGTCAAATTATTAGTGATGAGACTAATCACGGTGAATTTGGTTGATCGCCCATAACAGCGAGCATGGCTATTCGAATAGTTTTACTCTAATCAAAAGTGTACAGCTGTACCCACAAGACAGAGCCCGACAACACGTTTTCGTGTGCCGGCATGCCACCACAGCATACCCTCCCTAACCAATCGCACCACACTTCAGGTTTCGCCCCTACCCTTAAAACCATGGTAGGCAGCCCGTTTGTGCCTAGGTGAATCCGAAAGCCACTTAGACCATTGCAGGGCCCATTCAAACTCCATCACGCCCACCCTTGTCTGGTACGTCAGAAAGGGGTAAGCTACACTATAAGCCCAGCCATTGCGCACATTGGCTTGTGGTACACAAGGTAATTCTTCCAAGGTTTCCGTAAATCAGTCCTTATGGGCGCGTCTATCAAAACCATATGCCCACAGCCCACCATTAGATATATTTTAGTTGAATTAATACTATGATGGTACAAGTCCATAATCATCATCATTAAACCAAGATGGAAATTATATGTGATGTCCCATAGTGAGCTAGTTGACTTAGGAATGACTAAGCATTTCCTAGACCAATCCTCCAATGATATTAATTCCCAGGTTAGCAATGGGACAAGATAAACAATATAAAGGAGAGTAATAGGAACAATCCCACATGACATTATAAAACAATCTAGTATTTAATAGAAACCGAGACATTTGTGAAATAGGTACAATATGATCAAATGCAATGCATGACTTGCCTTGCTCTGGTGCTACTAGGACCTCTGCAACAACTCCAAAGTAAACCGGAGCGTCGAAATTGTGGGTTCTACGCGACATACAAAGCACACAAGCAAAACATACTATAAGTCTACTGAAAGAGGAAATAAAACCATTTTTAATGGATTCTAGGTATTTTTACGAATTAACTGCAATTTGAATGGACTTAAATGGAGCTTGGATGAACTAGTTATAAATTTTAGAAGATTCACTGTATTTTTACTATTAACAGAAAATTCCTTAATATATTTATTGCGCATTAAACCCGAGGGCTGACATCCGTGGGGAGGGAAGCCGACGCGGGCGGCGGCTAGCGGCCGAGAAGCAGTGGTGCACCCGAGAGGTGGTGGCGCGACGCGGAAAAAGAGGAGAGCGAGGAGGGGATTTCTCACCGGCTAACAACGGCAACCAGCGCAGAGAGGACAACGGCGACGGCGGCGCAACTACGAGGGGAGGATGGGCTCCGGCGAGACCTAAGGAAGGAGAGGAGGTAGGTTAGAGTGAAAAAGAGGGAACACAGTGACTGACATTGCCGGCTGGAGAAGAGAGGGGAGGTGAAGCTCACCAGCAAACGATGGGAGGTGGTTTCTGAAGGAGGAACGACGGGCAAGCGATGGACAAGGTAGCCCTCGACCTTGCGAACCGGACGTTGGCGACGACGCGGCTCGGCGGTGGCCCTAGCGGCAGCTAGTGTCGTGCTTGGTGCATGGTTTGGCGGTGCGACGCTGGTAGATTGCACGGGAGAGAGCGGCGAATGAGGTAAAATAAAGAGGGGATCTCGGGGATGGTTTTTATAGCACTGGGGCACTCAGGTGTGGCTAGATGAGGCACATTCGACGGCGGTATTGCGGAGAGAGAGAGAGAGAGAAAAAAACGGTGGATTTGAACTTGAATCCCAACCGTTTCTCGGTGCGGCGCGTGATGGAGTGGGCGAGTGGGGCAGGAGTTGCGGTAGCACACGTGGAAAGGGCGGGAGGTGGCCAAGTGGAGTGCGGGGTGGCGGTTGCTTCCCTCCAACTCCGCCGGTCGGAGGTAGGGGACAAGCCTGATAGGTGGGCCCTACTTATTGGCGTCCTGAAGAGAGGGGGAGGGCACGGGCGCCAGTTGGACCGCGGCCATGGGCCGGCCCAGTGTGGAGGCGGGCGCACGCGGGGAGTTTGGCCACGTGACGTGAAGTGATTTGTGAAGGTACGCCACGTCTTTGTGATGGACCTCTGTATCTATCCACTTCACAAAGTCACATATAGGAGGTGGTGGCTTAGGTACCTTCACATATGACAACACATTAGCATCTATGGATAAAATGATAACATATTAGCATCAAGGTATAAAAAATGATAAAACATCATATTACAATTGAATTTATTGCCGCTGGCTTCCTAGACTTCCCATTTTTCCCTATGGCTTCGTCCTGTCCAGGGATTATGCAGATTATCCGTAGTTACGGCATAGTTAATACTGACTGTACGTGTCATCTCTAATCACAAACTTGCACCCGTCGTCGCACCAATACATCGGCATAGCCGCATAGAGACGCCGATCGGAGGTTGTTGAGAAGGGATGCTACCATTTGCATCCATCCTATCCAACATGCCACTAAATAAATGAGGTACGTACAATCTACTATATTGAAATAAATTTATTTTATTCTTCCTTAAAGAAATAAAGTTAGCCAATTTGTCCTAAAGGTTATCGGTGATTTAATACACCTTTCAAATCAAATATTTTGACTACAACCACGAATACCCCAATTTAAATTATCATTTCAAATGGACCTACCAAACTGTAATATTGCCACGACAAAAATATGAAAATATAGACTTAATCCAACCATAGTGTTGAAGTCAAGCACAATTTATCATGATCTCCGTACATAGAAATTGGCAAAACTATAATTTTTGAATGATCTACTCGAATCCTACACAAATTTACCAATACCAAACAAAAAAAAGACCCTCAAACTCCAATTTATCAAAGGCCATGAGCTCAACAAACAAACTCCCAATATAAATTTAATAGAACACTCACCAAATTTGAGGGATCTAGAGAACTCACCTTGCAAATTGCCTTTGCTCAGACAAAACGAAAGGCGAGATGGATGAAAATCGGAATTGCGAGCTATTATGGTCTCCTACCTCAGCACCAAAGGAACTGGCGCTAAGGGGAAGGGTCAACACCATCTCTTGTGGCGCTTACTACCGAGCCACATCTCTGCTTCAGCCAGGTTGCCATCCACGGTAGCGATAATATCAAGCGAGCCAGATTAGATGCACCGGACAATTCATTTTTCATGATAAATTTTTGCCTCGGTCTGTTTTTTGAAAATTGTCAATCTGTCAAAATTTCAGTGAGGATATCAAGGCATACAAAGCTGATGGGCTCGCATATGTGCTGTAGCCCCCTGCTGCCGGAAAAGCTGATAGGCGACTGGTCACACGACCACCCCCCCCGGCCTACCCCGAGCGCGCGACCGATTCCCCCTTTAATCCATATACATACGTGTGTAAATATATATATATATATATAATTTTGTATATATATATACAATCTTTTATATACGTATAAATTTATACATATATGCATACTCTTTTGATATAAAAAAATATATATACGTGTATAAAACTTATAGATATACATATACAAACTTTATACATATACATATATATGCATATAAATTTTATATGTATACGTACAAACTTTATACTTATACTAGCAAGATGTCAACGCGTTGCAACAGGATTTAGTAGGATTTTTTAACCGTTCCACCTCATTATCGGGTGTTTTCAGTTTTTTTTAAATGTGTTTCAATGTTCTTGCTAACCATGTTTTCTAGGTTTTAATGTATGGTCACCGATTTTTGGCTAAGCTTTTTTTGAAGGGTAGGCAGACATACAAAACTGACCCTTCTGCCATTCTCCCCTATGGTGACGATACAACACAATGGATACAGAAATCCATCAAACAAATGATGGTCGTCTCCATTGTATGTCAGTGTTGGCTCCTGCCCAACTTCCACCATCTCGTCAACTACATCACCTCCCCATCTTCATTCAATCACTTCCCTGCCATGCAACACTGATGCCCTTTAACACCGACACACTGCCTCCCCACTCTGCGGATCTCTACACTCCACACCAGCCTCCGCATTGTCATACAAGCCTAACCGACACCAGCATGGCCTCCATAGGCGGCCGCTTCAAGCTACCCAGTACCGAGCACTTCCTTGAGAAAGTGTTCAAGTTATTGGATGGGTCATTTCTCAGATTGGGTCTTTGCTTGTTGATTACAAATTATAGAGATGTTGTGAGAGTGAGGAATTGAACGGAGGACTCATCGGCAAAAGAACGGTGGTGTCGAATTGGTCATCTCCACCTCAATGTAAGTTGCGGTCACAGAAATGGCTGGAGTTAAGGACCAACAGGGAACACACCAACATCCTTAGAGTTGTGTGGCCACATGGACAACGTGCAAGGGCAACCGGCCTTCAAAATAGTGTTCGTGTAGTTATTTGCTTTGGGATCTAGAATGGAAATTTTGTGTATTTATTTGCCTTGAGATATAGACCGGAGAACTTGTGCATGGTTGCGAGAGGGAGAGAGAGACTAGGAAGGAAAACATATGTCGTGCAGGAATTCCCTAACCCATAGTTGGGAAATAATCTCCATGCATATAAAACGGAGCAACTCATTAGCAAGGTATTAGCAAAAAAAATAGATTAATATGATTTTTAAAGTAACTTTTTAATATAATTTTTTTGCAAATATACACCACTACTAATTCGGGAAACGTGCGCATGGAATCCAAGGAAATAAAAGTTGAAAAAGTTAGTAGAAAAAAATTTGGTGGAGGGGTGCAGCGGGCTTGCTGTGCAGCCCCGATCTGGATGAGCAACATGTGGCCCAGCTACCAATCCAACGATGAGGCACGTAGGGCTTCCAGGAGAATGGTTTCAGGCTCGGCTAGCTCCCTCCCGCTTAGACTCGATCGGCTCCCGCCCGTCCCAGCTCTCTCCCCGCTCGATCGGCTCGTAGATGTGAAATTGGAAAGCTCCTATCGTGTGTCCCTGGATCACGCGGACGTGGAGTGAGACGTCTCATCCTGCACCCCAAGATCACAGCCAAAATCGCCGGCAACCGCAACAGCCATGGCAGGACAAGTCTCCACGGGTGATGCAGCCGCATCAGCTTCCATGGCAGGAGGAGGGCAGGAGGAGGACCCTACAGCCGCCGGGATATCATCTCATCTTGTGTCGTTTTCACCTGCCCTAGCACATGGCATGTAAGGAGTTGGATTGGAATCACCTGCACCCAAGGATGCAAAAATCGTCGGGGATGTTGGAGCCGACGGGGAGCGGATAACGCAGGTAATGTCGTATAATTCTTTAATTGTCATGTTTTTCAATCAGCATTGTTTGATCATGGATGATGTGCACCTATATGTAGACGATGACCATGATAATGACAATCATAATATTTCTTATACTGTGTTAATATAAGTATATAACTTTACTTATCAATTGATTATGTACAGAAAGTGGATGATAAAGTTGTGCAAACTTTGATTGTTCCTCAAGTTGGAATGGCTTTCGAATCAGAGAATAAAGCATATGAGATGTACAACACCTATGCCGGAAAGATTGGGTTTAGTGTTAGAAAGAGTAATGTAAAGAGCCGATCTGATGACACTATATATCAAAAGTATATAGTTTGCAGTAACCAGGGAAGCGAGATACTAACTCATCAATGGACACTACCAGGACATGTTGCAAGGCTCGTGTTCAGTTTAGTGTTTGTCGAAAGGAAATTTGGACAATGCAAAAGGTTGTACTGGAACATAACCATGATCTTGTCAGTCCAAATAAGTCGCACAAGCTGAGGTCCCAACGACGTGTTATAGAAGCGGATAGGCAGCTAATTGGCCAGATAAGGGAAGCCGGAATGAAGCCAGCTCAAGTGTATGGCTTTATGAAGGAGTGGTAGGTGGAGCTGACAAAGTGCCATTCTCAAAGATGGATTGCAATAATGAGATTGGTCGTGAGCGCAAGAAGTACTTAGAGTCCAATGACACGCAAACACTACTGGAATACTTGAGGAATAAGCAATCAGAGGATCCTGCATTTTTTTATGCCATTCAAGTAGACAAAGAAGATGGCCGGATAGCTAATTTCTTTTGGGCAGATGGTCAATCTATCATGGATTATGCATGCTTTGGTGATGTTGTATCATTTGACACCACATTTGACACCAATAAGTTTGAAATGCCTTTTGCTCCACTCCTACCAAGGAGCAGATCGAGCGCGAGCGCAGAGGGAGCCAAGACGGATGGGAGCCGATCGATTCCAGTCTCAGCGGGAGGGAGCTAGCCGAGCCTGAAACCATTCTCCTGGAAGCCCTACACGTCTCATCATTGGATCAGTAGCTGGGCCACGTGTTGCTCATCCAAATCAGGGCTGCACAGCATGTCCGCTGCACCCCTCCTCCACCAAATTTTTTTCCGATGGGAACTTTGCCAAAACTGATTCTACATTGTGTGCATGGGTAAAAACCGATACACATGGAAACCGGCCAAGACAAACTGCACTGGTTGGTCTTTTGATTTTTTTAATTGTTTAATACAGGCTGGACCACTTTCCATGTGGGGTTGGCCGGTTGGGTCTGATCAAGGCTTCGAACGGTCCAATCGGTCACTGTTGGAGAAAACGACTTGGTTCTGTCGAACCGAGTCAGCACAGTGCTGCTTCTTCCTCCTCAGGCTGGGATGAGAGAGTTACATAGAAACGCGGCAACCAAGACGGTGACTCCAGAGGGTACATATCGAAACAAGAATTCAGCAATATGAAAAGGGGTAGCGCACGAGACCTAAAAGTGGATGGATGCGGAGACAAAGATTTAGACAGGTTCAAACTCTCTCAATGAGAGGTAATACTATACTCCTGTTTGGAGATTGTATCCGCTGAGTTGTGTATTGATTTGACGATCTAGTTGTGCTCATCCCCGTGAGGGGGCAATTTGTCCTCCTTATATAGCCGAAGGATAGGGGTTTACAAGATAGAGATTTAACTCCTTACGTTTTAAATCTCTTATAACTAATCTACAATCTTAACAAACTAGGACTTTAGGCCGTACCTTGACAAATAAGGCAACGTAATACCTGAGTCCTAGTATTGTACATATTCTATATACATAACATATACCCTATATCCAGTCGGATAACTAGATCTGTGGGTATGTGGTACCTTTTATGATGCATTGTACCAACTCCTAAAAAGTTGAATAACAGCGGTATAAAAGGATTTTAAGGTATTGGGCACTCGATCACGCGCACTTTGGCCTAAGCAAAAAATGCCTAATTCCCTAAAAGAATGTGACTGGCCACACCTGAAATATGGACTGTAGACATATTAGGCCTAGACCCAAAAATATGCCCACAAATACTCTCGAAATATGATGTGAAGAGCACACCAATTAATATGCTCCTGAATGATAAATTTCCAAAAAGATGTAGATCAAGCGCATCTCATCTAAGTAACTTCTGATCCGGGTGGTTATCCCTCATGGGATGTACCAAAGTAGATGTAATAATCAAATCCCAACTAGCACAAGTACTTAGCCGATGGCCCTTATGGGGAATAATGATTGATCCAATCTTTGAGCGTAGGAAATAAGCTCCTAACCATAAATCGATGTAGTGTATATCCAGAACAAGCCAGATTGAATATATGATCCTTATGTTTGAGCTGATAAGCCCCTGAGCGTATAGCTTGTTCTTCTGTTGTAGTCGAAATTGTCCATTGATGGTAGCTGATGCAGTCAGCATGTAGATGAGATGACCACGTGGGGATGATGTGGTCCGTTAGCAGCAATAGCGAATTCCACCCATGATGGAGACGAAGAAACCAGTCGGTAATGCCAGACATGACCGGTAATAAAGACGAAATTGCTTATCCACAGCAATAGAATAGGTGCGGCAGAAGAGGCATAGCATGATGTTGATGAAGATGATAATGTCGGTGATCCAGTCAACAGCGGTGTAGCAGCCGATGATAATGACAAGGTCGCCCATCAACGGCGAGTAGTAGGCCAACCGTGAAGGCGAAATAACAAGTCGGCGATGACAAAGGCAACCAAAGGCAAAGATGTAGTTACCCATTAGCGACGGTGGAGACTTTGTGGATGGTGAAGTAAGAGCGATGCCGAATAGGTACGACATTGTCGATGAAGATGATCCAGTCGGATGTTCACTGTTGACTAAGCATGGACCCCTGAAGCAAACAACTTGGTTGACAATAATTAACCGGAGATCAGGATAGTGTCGATGAACAAGGTGCTGGTGATGATTTCAGTAAAATAGTCTATCAAATTGTTGAGAAGATGTCGAAGTTCGAGTAGTTCCCTTGACGCTAACACTTGCATGACAACGATTTATGCAATGCCCATTGATTTATGATGATGGCAGTAGAATTTGGTCTTGTAGCTGTTGCATATGCTTTTACTTGGAGGAAAGCACATGTTGTTGTCCAACTCACCGAATCTATGTTGATTGGTTGATAACTCCAAACTCACGGACATATAGATTAAATCTTGAACTTGATACTTGAGAGATTTGGAAATAAATTGTGGTAGCATACAGAAACCAAAATTACCGATAAAATAATTGGTGTTGCTGAAGTAGAATGCCTGTTCTGAGTCAAAGATGAAGATAATAACTTCCTGGAGTTGACTCGTTGGCTGGTTAATTGATTGCCTCATCTTAGCATAGTGTCTGTCGAATTTTGAGTCCTGTATTTGTGTAGCCTCGACTCTATGCTTAGTTGGGAAACAACTGATCATAGAGTTAAGAACTGTAGCTTCTCATCGAGTAACCATCACTTGAGTGAAGATACGCATTGAGAATGTCCGAGTAGAAATCTTGAAGTTGGAACGCCACTTGTTGTAGTAGATTAGCACGACATCATATTTGGTGGGACATGCAAAGATGTCGAGGTTCTTGGTTGATGAAGTAGCGAAGCTTGCGAAGTAGTGGCAATATAATTTGCCGGTGACGAAAATAATGAAGATGAAGTCGCCCCACAATGGTGATAGAGTTGCACTGCCGTGATGACGTGGACACGAGTCGGCGGCAACAAAAGCAAACCAGTGGCAAAGATGTATAGTCATGAAGATAAAAACACTAGTCGGCAGCGACGAAACTAGTCGACGATGAAAGACACTGAATGATGGTGAAAACGAAGGCATCCATCAACAGCGACATAATAGGCCATCCGTGCAGGTGGACATGCTAGTTGACGGCAGCAAAGACAAGCCGACGGTGAAGACGTAGATGCATATCAATGGTGGTGTGATCAACCAACCATGTAGAAGAAGACACCAGTCGACGGTGATGAAAGTGAGCAGGCGGTGAAGGCGTAGACGCCCGACAACAGTGTTGTGACCAACTAACCGTGTAGGCGAGAACACCAGTCGGCGACGATGAAGGCGAGCCGGCGGTGAAGACGTAGACACCCAACAACGGTATTGTGACCAACCAACCGTGTAGGAGAGAACACCAGTCGGCGATGATGAAGGCGAGCCAGCGGTGAAGACGTAGACGCCCAATAATGGTGGTGTGACCAACCAACCGTTTAGACGAGAACACCAGTCGGCGACGATGAAAGCGAGGCGGCGGTGAGGATGTAGATGCCCAACAACGGTGGTGTGACCAACCAATTGTGTAGGCGGAGACACCAGTCGGTGACGACGAAGGTGAGCCGGCGGTGAAGACGTAGATGCCCAACAACGGTGTTGTGACCAACCAACCGTGTAGGTGAGAACACCAGTCGGTGATGATGAAGGCGAGCCGGCGGTGAAGATGTAAAGGCCCAGCAATGGTGGTGTAACCAACCAACCGTGTAGGTGGAGGCACCAGTCGGCGGGGGTGAAGGCAAGCCGGCGGTGACGTTCTAACTGATCCATTCTCGAAGCGTAGGAGATAAGGTTAAAGCCATGAATCCCCACTATGCATATCTAGATTTGGATCCTGTAGTATAAACATATAGGATGAGTAGCATCTGATGCAAATATAATACTTGAGAAAAATTCAAGCATTTTAAAACATTTAAAAATATGTATTTCTCCTCTTGTCGGATTTGATTTTCCCGAGTAGATGACTCCTCACATTTAAACACTCCGCCCGACTAGTCATTGACATGAGTTCGTCGTCAATGGAACAAAGTTTCATGAATCGGAGTTTACTACTCGGGTAGTTTTACAATTATTAAGAGCAGAAAATAAATTATCTTATCTCTATGCTTTTGATTTCATCCGAGTAATACTTAGCACCTTGCGTTATACACTCCATCCAACGAGCCCCCGAGTGCTAGGAATCGGCCCAAAGGCAACTATCTATCGACAAACCAAACGGAAAGCATAGGGAAATCATCTCCATAACTCGATGAATTCTTTTTTACTCGGATTATTTCGTAAGCAATCAAGATACACATTATGAAAATTATTGAAAAAATATGATGTAACATCTGTAGCCCCCGATTCACTACTCAATGGAGAACTAATTGATGTAGTGAGGCAAAGGAAAAAGTAAATATCATATAAAGAATAAAATAATGATGACTTAGCTCTTTGATATTTCCCTCGGTGAAGATAAAGGCGACCGATGTAGAAGCAAAGTCGTCCATCAATAGCAATGAAATTAAGCAGTCGCGAAGGAGAAGGTACCAATCGACAGCGATGACAACGGTAGCCGATGGTGAAGACGTAGATGCCCCACAGCAGTGGCGTAACCAACCATCCATGTAGGCGAGGACACCAGTCAGCAGCGACGGAGGCAAGATGGCGGTGAAGACGATGACGTCCATCAACGGAGGTGTGACCAACCAACCGCGTAGGCAAGGAAACCAATCGATGGCGTCGGAGGCGGTCGACGGTGAAGACGATATCGTCATCAGCAACGGCGGCGGAGTACACCAACCGAGGAGACGAAGAAACCAGTCGACGGCGATGACAGCAGCCGGCGGTGAGGACGATGCTGCCATCAGCAACAGCCACGGAGTACACCAACCATGAATGCGAAAAAACTAGTCGGTGATAGATAAAGTGGCCGACGATTTAGACAAAGTCACCCGGCAACAGCGGCAGAGTCACGTAGCCGTGAAGAACAGGACATTAGTCGGCAACAGCGGAATCAACCGGCACCGGTACATGCAAAATTAGTCAATTAACAGATCAATCTGTTTAGTACCATAAACATAAAATGTGGGTATAAACTTGTGTATTAATGTGACCATGGCTACTATGGATACAACCGTTGTTCACATCATGGATCAACAAGAAGACAGCAAGATCAAGTCCTCCAAGTACTGGAATCCAATTCGGTCACCTGCAACAGCGTTGACTTCAAACAGCCACCAAATCTGCATACAAGCTCCGTTTTCGGCCCGTGAGTACTTGATGGAAAGCTCTCAGAGTCCTCTTTCCAATGGATCCAGCCTCATCTCCAAATTCCATCTCAGTTAGCCGCAAATTACAAAAACAAGGTGCTGCATCACATGTAATGGGCCTATGGGCTTGTAACTTCATCTGGGACCCCGGCCCATGTGGGGTGCGCACCAATTAGGTGGAGCATGACCCTAGGGCTCCCTTGGTGGTCCTCGCACCCCTTTAAATAGCTAGGTACCTCTTTAGGGTTTCTCGGGTTTTGTTAGATTAAAGTTTAGCCATTGCTACTTGCTTGCAGCGCGCGTGTCGGCTAGACCGTCCGTCTGCTTGTTCTTCGGAACCCCAACTTATCATTTGTATTCAATTCCTATTTGCAATTTAGATTGATTTTGTCTTGTTCTTGCTTGTTTCTTCGATTTGCTTGCAGGAATAAGGTTGATCTGCACCGGCAAGATCAACAACCCACGGAGAGGTGTATCGATCGCTAAGGCGCAACACAACAACGTCTCGTACGGTTGTAGTCGGATCATCAATGTGTCTCCCAAATCGTAGTTATCTCAACTCACCGAAAGATCGGGCCAATCATAGCCTTGAGCATATCGAGTAGAGCTCAGCGTTTATCAAGTGGTATCAGGGTTTTCGTTGGTCGGTGAGTTTTTATTTACCTATAACTAGAAAATAGACATACAAAAAAAATTGCATCCATTACCTAGCCATCTTTGTGCTGCCGCATTGTTCTTTTTAGTTTTTGCATTGTTGAGTTTTGCGTTGCATCGTCGTGTCGTGTTGCTGGTCTTAGCATCTAGTCTGTTTAGAGTTTCGAGTTCAGGTCACGTCTAGTACCACTGTCACCACCGCCGTCGTGTCTTCGTTGTCACCGGGATCTTCCAAAACGGAATTGTATCGCCGCTAGGGTTCCGTTTTTCTTGTTTCGGGCACGAGAACATTCCATTTTTGTATAATTTTAATTTTAGGGTTTGCACTTTTGCATTTGAGCCCCTGTCATTTTTATATTTACATTTGAGTCCCTGTAATCTTACGTCCAGATCCTTGAGTTGTTTTTGCTGAAAAAATTAAAAGAAAAAAGAAAAAAAGGCAGAAAGGTACTAGAAAAAAGAACACAAAAGTCGCATCAAAAAAAGAAAGAAAGAAGGAAAAGAAAAAGAAGAAAAAAAGAAAGAAAAGAGAAAATCAGCTGTTATCTTTGAGTTTGCTTTTGTATATCAGAGTTGTGCTTGAGTTGTTCCTAGTGTTATCTTGTGGTATCGTTTGTGTCTAAGCTCACGTCTCTAGTACGTTCTAGCCTAGGACCAGCACGTTACTGACTTTGAACAATTATTCAACTTTGCATTCTCTGATTTGAGCATTTGCTACTCCTTCGCTACATTTTTAAGCCTACCCATAGCTCCACAGATTTGATTGCAGCCGTACAGCAAATGTTTGCCAAGGCATCGATACATCCAACCTTCATTGGGGTGCTTGGTTGAGTCGGTGTACGTCATGATAGGAGTATGCATATTCTTGTGTATGTTTCTTGTTTTCAACTAACCATGGCAGGATTAAGCAAGGGAATATGAGACAGTGATGCTCAACATCGACATCTTCGTCGAGACATGAGGAGTGATCAACATGACCATTATGAGGTAAGTGATGTTGTTCTAGCTAATATCATATCTGCACTACCTTATTTTGAAGGAAATTACGATCCTCATGCTTACATTAAATGGGAGCTAGCGGTTGATAGAGAATTTAAAAAGCATGACTTATCTGAGAAACATATGATTATGTGTGCCTCTAGTGTTCTAATTAAAAATGCTTCTGATGATTGAAAATATCTTTGTAGGCATAACAAAATACCTCAATCTTGGAAAGACATGAAACAATATTTGAGAGATATTTATGTTCCCATGTATTATGTTGATATTCTGTTCAACAAACTGCAATGTTTAAAGCAAGATACTAAAACTGTTACTTCATACTATCATGATATGCATGCTTGTTTATTACGTTGTGGCTTAGATGAATGCGAAGAAGCAACGGAATTGAGGTTTTAAGTGGGTTTAATAGTGAAATTCAGGGCATGCTTGCATGTCAAAGTTATAGCTCTTTTGCTCATTTGTTACAACCTTCTTGCCATGCGGAAAAAACAAATTAAGGATGTAAAGAAGCAACAAGTTGTACACGTGCCTCCTATTGCTAATAATTTGCAGGAAGTAAACAATTGTCAAAAGGAGGAGAAAGACGTACTTGAGAAGAAAGAAGAGAACCATGAAGCGCCTGCGTTGTTAGAACAAAGTTCGCAAGGTAAATTAAATGGTGATGAAGTAAATGAAGGTAAGTATTCTCAAACTGAGCTACATATGTCCACTTTTCATGCTATAGTAGAGCAATCATTAGTGGAACCAATTGGTGATATTCCTTTGTCACACGTTGATTTGTTTGTTGTTACTTGTGATATAGAAGAGTTGTGTGATAATACTTCACTTATATCCATGCCACAAGTTGTGAGTGAACATGCTATTTCTAGTGTTAGTTCTTTATGTGCTGATTTTAAGTATGTTATTCACATTGCTAATGAAGTAGAGGAACGTGAATTGATATCTTCTTTAAATACTTTGGGCTATATTCAGTTTGATGATTTTTGTGAGCTCGACAATTTGAAGGAGGAATTATTTGTTAAGTCTGATTTGAGATGTCTAATTCATGCTATTTTTCATATCTTTGGTGGTATACTGATAGAGGAATATATTTGGTGCATAGAGTTTATATATGGTCAGATTTGGAACCTCCTGTAGTTATGCAAGGCAACAGCAGGCTAGAGAGTACTGTAACGACTAATCATGTTATCTCGAGTCTGCCTTGTTTTGATTTGGTGAAACATGTTGTTTTAAATGGACTACGTGAAGAGCACCGTATGGAAAAACCGAGAACGGTTTTCCGTGAAGAAGGGGATGATGATGTGACCATGGCTATTATGGATAGAACAGTTGTTCATCATGGATCAACAAGAAGACAGCAAGATCAACTCCTCCAAGTACTGGAATCCAATTCGGCCACCTGCAACAGCGTTGGCTTCAAACGGCCGCCAAATCTGCATACAAGCTCCGTTTTCGGCCCGTGAGTAATTGATGGAAAGCTTTCGGAGTCCTCTTTCAAATGTTCTAGCCTCATCTCCAAATTCCATTTCTGTTGGCTGCAATTACAAAAACACGGTGCTACCTCACATGTAATGGGCCTATGGGCTTGTAACTTCATCTGGGACCCCGGCCCATGTGGGGCCCATGTGGGGTGCGCTCCAATTAGGTGGAGCACGACCCTAGGGCTACTTTGGTCGTCCTCCCACCCCTTTAAATAGCTAGGTTCCTCTTTAGGGTTTCTCGAGTTTTGTTAGATTAAAGTTTAGCCATTGCTACTTGCTTGCTGCGCGCGTGTCGGCTAGACCGTCCATCTGCTTGTTCTTCGGAACCCCAACTTATCACTTGTATTCAATTTATATTTGCAATTCAGATTGCTTTTATCTTGTTCTTGCTTGTTTCTTCAATTTGCTTGCAGGAATAAGGTTCATCTGCACTAGCAAGATCAACAACCCACGGAGAGGTGTATCGATCGCTAAGGTGCAACACAACAACGTCTCGTACGGTTGTAGTCGGATCGTCAACGTGTCTCCCAAATCGTACTTATCTCAACTCACCGAAAGATCGGGCTAATCATAGCCTTGAACGCATCGAGTGGAGCTTAGGGTTTACCGTGTATGTATGTGTGAAACATGCAAACATGCTTAATTAGTTAATGGATGCATGATTCCGGCGAGATGTCCTGGCTCACAGCCAACGTGGGTAGGCAGCCATGCCAAATATATGGATGAACATACTACATGTGGCTGATGCATGCACTGTTCCTCAAAAATCTGCACGGTGGCAGGTTTAGCCCAATTGATCGAACACAGATGAAACCACCAAAGAGGGTAAAAAATCCGTCTGTGCATGCACGTCGTCAAGGCCGTGGTCGATGCTGATCATCGTAGCGAACAAAGCTGCAAAGTTCTGGCGGCCGTCACCGGCGCTCGGATAATTATGTGTGCATCACACGTTCTGTACGACGCCTTGGCCTCAATCTGAATGCCACCATGGCACCACAGCGTCGAGATGACCTCATCACACGATAAGAATAATGAGAAAAAACAGTGTAAAGTAATTCCGGATTAAAAATCAATCTAATAGAAATTATATTGGAACGACAAACTTCAATCGAAGATCTGAGCTATGGAACTTGTTGAGATTGATCTGAACACTTCTCTTGAAATTGATTCCATCGCACTTCTTCATGGGAAACTCAGCGTACCCCTACCTGGCACACCAACTGTCGAAACAAGAATTCGGCAATATGAAAAGGGGTAGCGCACAAGACCTAAAAGTGGATGGATGCGGAGACAAGGATTTAATCAGGTTCAGGCCCTCTCAATGAGAGGTAATACCCTACTCCTGTTTGGGGATTGTATCCGCCGAGTTCTGTATTGATCTGACGATCTAGTTGTGTTCATCCCCGTGAGGGGCACCCTGTCGTCCTTATATAGCGGAAGGATAGGGGTTTACAAGATAGAGATTTAACTTCTTACGGTTTTGTTGATGCAAAAAATACACACTGGCTTGAGAGATTTGCTTTACTCTAGTGCAGGTCCAAAACTTGTTCTTAGGTTCGAAGGGCGTGCCAGTTGATTTGATCCTGCAATCAACAAGAAGAAACATGCAAATTTATTAGTAGACGATAGCCAATCGGCCAGCTAGCCGATGTCGTATCGTGATGTAACCTAGCCGATGCAATAAAGCATGAATCGGTTGTAAGGTGTTTTATCCATGAAAAGCTAACCCTAAATTTGGTACATCGGCTGAAAAGATCAGTATTACATAATCAATATATCAACATCACTTTAGAAATAAGCAATTGGGATAGATCAGACTGAACTGAGACAGTATAAATTACCCAAGTCTAAAATAACATGAAATAATGATTACGTGTACTCATGTCATAGCCGATGTCCAGATTTAAGCATGTATTGGCTATAGCCCCGATACAACCTTATACTAGGATATTCTTTTGCAACAAATATATTCAACTAATATCAATCAGATTGATAATAAGTCCAATATATTTGTGTTAGATTAGATCCTAATATAAGGTGCAATTACAGAATATTAAACAAAGCATAAAACTATGTGAAACATCTATATCAGGTAAGATCGGCTGAAACCCCGATACTATCCTTATTAATAACCATAAAACAGGCTAGAGATTATGATTCAGAACACGACTTAGCAGATCAAACTTAACTGATGCAACGCTAAGTATGAAAAGAAGCATAATATCTAGACAATCAAGCCGATGGTTACTTTTTTGGGATGGTGGATACATTATATAATTTAAATCAACAAGGAAATCTAACTGTTATCGACAAAACCCTAAGTAGAGATCGGCCGATATAGATAGATAACATTGTCAGTCTAAATTATACAATGTATATGATAACTTGGAGATTCGCAAGATAGAATTAGAGTGTCATAAAGATGTAAGCACTAATTTCGATGATGCAAACCGCCATAACAAGACCTACCTCTTCGTCGAAGATCAGATTGATGCAGCTCGACTCGAAAGCATGAACTTGTCGAAAAGTAGAAAACAAAAGGTTGCCGATGCGCCGAGATTGATTGAACTTGGTTTTTGTTTATTTACAAGACCTCGGGTCTATATTTATACCTGAAAATACAAACATTGTCCATCACGGACACGACATATTAACCTAACACAAATCCAACTAGCGAACAAGTCCCTTAGGCGGACTCTTACCGAGATTATCTTTAAGGAAATTATACATATTCCTAATTAATAGATACAATTGCCAATCTTGGACTCTATCCTTGCCTGGCAACATCATCGTAAGCTCTCTATCGAATCCGATATTGATTTCACATGCGATAACAGCTACATCGGCTATCCCAATTGGACTCGGTTTCCAGCCGAGACAGACTCCAGCCGATGCGTACTTTTTTTCCGAGATTTCTGCATATCTTCGAATCCACTTTGGATTGGATCTTGTTTCCGTTTTATAACCTTGCCAAATTTCATCGTCAACACATGCTCCCCAATTTCAAAGTATTATATAATGCAACGGAATTATCTCCTTGTAACTGCAAAAATCTAGGGTTTCCTCTGTGACTGTTACACACCTAATTTCATAAATACCAATCGCTTTTCCAGAGATTTCACGGCGTTAACTCCGTTTTCACCGCTCAAACCACCAAACTCCTCCGTGAACTCCGGCGATCATTCTCCTCCTCTCCGGCGACCACAACAGCGAATCCACCCCTGGCGACGACCGTCGCATCAATGGCGTCATCATCGAGCCCATCCAACACCATAGCCAAGGAATTTCCTGAGGTAAGTCCCCATCAGCTCAAAGTTTATCTTTTGTTTTTCGTTTGTTCTTCTACCTTTAATCTATCTTTTTCAATCTGTAGCACTTAGCCCATCAAATTGCCATCCCAAAACTCAACGAGCCCAGTCACTTCTATCTGGGTCCAATAGGCGATATAGATCCTACTTATATCATCAACGCAGAAACAGCCAGAATCCCCTTCAGGCAATCCAGCCCGTCTCTTACCCACTGGACAGCCACCTTTAGATCTTGGCCTTCTCAAGTAGATAAGTGGATAGATTGTAACAAGAGGGTTGCTGCTAGTAAACAGGATCACTGGGACGAGATGGGAATAGCCCAATGCTTATCTTTGTCTATTGCTGATACAAAAAAGGACGAGCCGATGTTGTCTTCGGCTGCATATTTCTGGTCAGACACCCTAAATGCCTTTTTGTTCAACCACGGGCCGATGACCACCACCCTGCTGGATATAACTATGATTAATGGTCTAGATGTCACTACATCGGCCAATCCCATTAGTATGAAGACCAAATGTACTTATAAGTTCAAGACCAAGAATATTGGGGGCTGGTCTGGTTTTATTTCAGAGAATATGGGAACAGGCCCCGTATCGGCTAGGGAGCATGCTGCTTTTCTGATGATGTGGATGGACAAATTCCTGTTCTGCGGATCCACCTATGGCCCAACGGCTAACTGACAGCATCTAGTCGAAGCCATCGTCTCTAAGAAACAATTTCCCTTGGGAAAACACCTACTTGCTGCAGCATACCAAACTCTAAGCCAGTCATCGGCCAAATTAATTATGGATTCAAATGTTAGCACCGGCGGCCCATGGTGGTTTGTTCAGCTTTGGCTCACTCTGCATACATTAAAAGTTGCACTAAGACCATTACTCCTTGAAGCAGAATTCCCATCTTTAGCCGATCCTGACAGTGATGATGAAACAAATCCAGTACACCGATGTATATCTTATGGTGAGGCAGCCACTGGTTATGCCGGTTCTGGACCATCGACTGAACATTTCCAGAATTGGTTCGGTAATTTTTACGATGGATTTCCCAGAGATAGCCGAATCTGGTTTGCTTATGAGTCTTTTGACAAATTTGAACTGCCAGCCGATTTTAGATTGGACGAGATAAACGATGACAGATTTGAAAAACTCTGAGAAGTCCTTACTGCTGCAATTTCTCCATGCATACTCCCAACCGGCATATCCCAAGGCAGAAATGTCCAGCCATCTTATGAGTTCTATTATCCAATGGTGGCAGCAAGACAGCTAGGCATGGGACAATTGCCCGTCGGCTTGTACTATTCGGACAAGATCCAGACCAGAGGTGACATAGTATCAGCTCTGATGATGGACAAGTTGCTCAATATCCCTGGTCCCCCACTCGGCAGCATAGACAGATTCAACATAACCTTGATGAGGAGCATACTATTTGATAGATGGTGGTCTGAAATAAAAACTCATATATTCCATCTACCGGCCGAAGCATACTTCACCAAGATCATACCAGACTTGGTCCCTCAAGTAAGTTATCTCTCCTTGCATCTTATACTTTTATTCCATCGATACCTTAATTCTTAACACTTGTCATCTTCCTTTGCAGACATCAGATTGTCCTCCTCCTCTTGTCAGCCGAAGTGGAAAACCAATAGAAATATGCTGCTGCTAAACTCCCCAACGGCTGTGGTCCAGCTCCCTCCGTCATCGGCTTCAATGCTCCCAAGACAAACTCTCTGCTCCAGGGTCAACTCAAAGAGCCGATGCAGACTGGTGATAAGCGCAAAAGAACCAAACAAGCTACTGTCAAGCCGTCCATCTTGAAGAAACCAATTAAAAAGCAAAAGAAGGCAGCCGATGTAGAAATCCCTCTGGATCAAGAAGTGGATGAAATTTTGAAAGAAATTGAGATGGAAGAGGCTATCGATGATGCTGCTGCTCAAGTCAGCGAAACAACCGATATTGCAACACCTAAAGCCGATACCGCTCATGCAATCCAGTCTCAAACTACCAAGAGTCCAAACCCTCCAAAACAACTTCAGAAAGCACAAGTAAGAATATTCTAACAGCCATCTTCTTCTTTTATATTCATACATGCTCTAACTTAATTATCTCTCCCAGCTGAAAAAGAAACAGATTGCTGCCAGGAAGAAACCAACTCCACCACCAGTATCGGTAACTCTAACTCCTCTTAATTTTAACTCTATTTTCAGCCGTTACTGATCAATACTTAATATTATTTCAGCCTCCTCATCCTTCATCTCCACAACAAATCTCAAGTGAGCACACTCCATCGGCCATAGCTAGCCGACATGATGAAGAGATTGCTGCCACAGCTCCAATTCCTCAAATTCCTGTAAGTATATTTCCAAACTTATATCTATCGGCTAACTTTATCATTATCATTTAGTAATATTTTTTCTGTTTTCAGCTCTTAGCCGATATGTTCTCATTTGACATCAAATAGTTCCTGGATAGAGAGGAAGTAGAAACAACCAGCAAAGCCATCTTTCCCATATCAGAGGACCTAAAACAGAAGTTAGCCGATATTGCAGATCGGCTTAACGCCTCCTTGGATGAGCTGGTGGTAAACTGTGGGCCGATCAGGGCGAGGTTTGAAGAAATCCAAGATAAAATACCTGATAAGCTCATTGAGATGATTTCACCAGCAGTCTGCCTCGAACAGCATCATTTCAAATTAGGAAGAGCAAGACAAATGATTGTTGATCGGCTGGAGCGCTCTGCTCTTGAAGCTAATATCCAATCTAGCCGACAGCAGGTCAATGACAAGAAGACTAAGCTGGATGAACTAGAAGCTGGCCCAAGCTCAACTCAACAGAAGATTGAGATATTAAAGAAGAAAGAGACCGATCTGCTACAACAACTTGAATCTTGCAGGGCTGGAATCAAAACTGAAGAACAAAAGCTAGCCGATCTGCCTAAAGCTATTGAAGCCCAAAAATCAAAGTTAAAGAAATCTGTGAAGCATCTTTCTGCCTTGAGCAAATCACTTAAACCAATTCCTGGCACAGATGTAGCCGATGCTCAAGCCATTGATGAAGTAGAACAAATTAGGCAAAAAGTAGTATCGGCTATTCAAAAGTATCTGTCTTAATGTAATGGTCAAACGATCCTGAAACAATATTTTTGCTGTAATATATATATATCGGCCATCGAGCCAACTTATACTTAAGTGTGATCTGCTATCAGCCATCGAGCCGATATATGATATCAACTAAATCTTGCCTTGTCTTATCTTGTGTAATTTTGCTCAAAAAAAATTTGCAAAAAAAAAATTCCAACTTGATCCTCCATGCCCCCCAAGTTTGTAGTAGGGAACACAATGCTGCAAACTTATATGTCTAAGGGCGATAAAAATATCGGCCATCTAAAGGCGATGTAACCACATCGGCTGTAAACCATACATTGGCATAATTCAGCCAATTATGAACCAATACAAACACTTGGGTAGTATTTCTTCAAATATTTTCCATTAAGAGCCCGACCAAAAATTTCTCCATCAAGTCCTTTTAACATATAAGCCCCTTTTGAAACATATTTATGAATCCAAAAAGATCCTTCCCAATTCGGTGACCACTTCCCAAATTTGCTATGCTTGCTCCTATCGGCAACACCAATTTCCAGACCAATTCATCCTCCTCAAAAGACTTTGGTACAACCTTTTTATTGTAATGTCTAGTGATTCTTTCTTTGTCCTTTCTGACCTTTTCAAGAGCACGAAATCTGGATCGAACCAAATCTTCTGACTCATCAACCATCAAATTATGATAATCATCGGCTGTCAATTCATCCTGTAAAGAAATCCTTCTGGAGCCGATGTTAGTTTCCCATGGTAATACAGCTTCATGCCCATAAACCAATTGATATGGAGGAACTTGAATTGCACCATGACAAGCCATCCGATAGGACCATAATGCTTCTGCCAATATGGTATGCCACTTCTTAGGATGTTCTGCAATCTTTCTCTTAACCAACTTGATCAAACTCTTGTTAGATGCTTCAGCTTTCCCATTAGCTTGTGCATAATATGGTGAAGAATTCAACAATTTAATCTCCATGCTATCGGCAAACTGAACAAACTCATCGGACACAAAAATAGAACCTTGATCAGTTGTAATCGTCTGTGGCAAACCAAATCTGTATATAATATGCTATTTAACAAACTCAATAGCATCTTTAGAATCAACTTTCTTCAAAGGAATAGCCTCAACCCACTTGGTAAAAAAATCGGTAGCAACCAATATGAATTTATGACCTTTACTTGAAGGTGGATTGATCTGGCCGATCATATCAATACCCCAACCTCCGAACGCCATGGCTTGATTATTGGGTATTGTTTGTTCAATTTGCCATCGAGATCATCTACAGTATCCTTTGTATAAAAATTGGAACCCTCCACGGCACCCTCAAAACAACAATTGGGGCTCTCCATCTCCTGTTGGCTGTATATCATAATCAGAAATTTTTAAGTAATCTCCTTGCCAAACTTTTCCAGATAAACAATCAATTCCTTCCATCTCCCAAACAGATAAATCGGCACTACCTACATTGACTGACCTGTCAGCTGGCACGATTTCAATTTGGTCTCCTTGCCATTGAATCAGGCTTTGATGCATAGTTGAGGGAATACAACAATTAGTATGGATCCAATCCCTTCCCAGCAACAGACTATAGGAACCCTTCCCATCAATAGCAAAAAATGTGCTAGGAATTGTCTTGCTGCCGATGGTCAGCTCCACATCCAAAACTCCCTTGGTCTCAGATGGATTCCCACCAAAATCCTTAGGTATCATATTTGTCTTGATCAAATCCTCTAAACTCTTCCCAAACTTTCTGAATGTTGAATATGGCATCAGATTAACGGCTGCTCCTCCATCGACCAACATCTTCAACATCGGCTTCCCATTAACAAATCCCTCGACATATAATGGCTTGAGATGCCGATCATTAGTTCCTTCAGGTTTCTCGAATACGGCTTGCTGTGGAGATAATATCAACTTAGCTGATGGTGATTCATCTACTTGCTCGACCACCTGTTCGACTGCATATTCTGCTGGTAGCATGAAAACCATGTTTATTGAAGATGACACCACCTCTTTTCCCTTGTTCTGAAGATTTTTGTTTCGATCAGCTTGAACCTCATCGTTGATACCACTTTGCTTTTTACGCGCCAAACTTTCTTTGTTCGCCTCAGCCGATGTTCAATTTCACCTTCGATCTCCTGGAATTGTTCTCTATTCCTCATCCTTCGAACACGCCTTTTTTGATTCTTGGTAAAAATTCCAGAAGGGCACCACTGTGGTGTACATTTTTATTATCCCTTTGTGGATCATCCTTATGTTGGTCTTGCCTGATCGGCCCAAGTCTCTCATGAACTAACAGTCTTTTTTGAACTGGCCGATGCATACCTGCACTTTGTCGGCTTGGTCTCTGAATATACTGAGCATCAGAATCACTACATCTAGGGCAATCCTCAACAGATGGTAACCTCATGCCTTCATTCCAACAGAATCTGAAAAATTCACAGCTCCAATGGGGATCAAAATATTTCTCATTGTCGTAATGATATGACTCCTCCTCCCTCTGGCGCCTTTTCTGGTACTTAGTGATCATACCAGCCGATTTGATGTTTCTGGTGTGATTTTTACCTCCATCGGCCCGGTTCCTGCTAAACCCAGAATGAACCATGTTTACTGGAAAAGGATGTCCATCTATCTTCATCGGCCATTTGGATTCATTAATCTTGATCTTTCCTTGCTCTATTGCCGATTGGATCTGTTGTCTGAAAATCTTACCATCATTAGTGCTGTGAGATCCTGTGTTATGCCACTTGCAATATTTCCTCCTCTTCAACTCTTCAGCCGATGGAATCACATGTCCTGCCGGCAACTGAATCTGTTTTTCTTGAAGAAGAAGATCAAATATCTTGTCAGCTTTGGTGATGTCAAAATCAAACCTTTCTTCCTTCCCCGAATTCTTGACCCATTGGCACACTACTGTCTTCTTGTTTCTTGCCCACTCGACTGCATTGACTTCTGGGTCATCATCTTCAGAGTTAGAATTATAGCTGTAGATATTGTTGACATTATTGGCCTTCTTGACAAATTTTCTGGCTTCTTGGAATCTTGTTTCATGAGTTGATATCCTCTGGGCTAAATGAGCTAAACTCTCAAAGTCTTGAGCTGAAAATCTCCCCCTTATCAGCGCCAACAACCCATGGAAGGCCAAATCGGCTAGTTGTGAATCTATCAGAGCCAAACTATAACATCTGTTCCTCACATCCCTGAATCTTTGAATATAATCTGGCATCGTTTTTCATCTGATTTCTGCCTGATAGCTATGAGGTCTGATAATTTCATCTCTTGGATGCCACTAAAAAAGTATTTATGAAACTGCTTCTCCAGATCGGCCCAACTTCTGATAGAATTGTAGGGTAAAGATGAAAACCATGTGAATACCGATCCAGACAAAGAAAGTGGAAATAATCTGACTCTGAGGGCTTCTGTAGCCGATGCTTCCCCACATTGAGCTAAGAATCGGCTAACATGCTCGTAAGTTGACACATTATCTTGCCCTAAGAATTTGGAGAAATCTGGCACTTTGTATCGGTTTGGGAGTGGTACCCGATCAAAATACTCTGGATATGGATGCTGATACATATTACCATTGTCTTTAGGCTTGAGCCCGAATTGTTCCCTTATCACATCGGCGATCATATCAGCCCACGGCTGTTGTGGTGTTGCTCCACCATACTGTTGTTGGATATGGTCATACTGACCGTACTGGACCGGTTGAGGCCGTGGAGAATGAGGTTGATAATGTTGATTGAGATTGGCTGAAAGACCCTGAGAGGATACGTAAGGAAGTTGTTCTGTACTGTATTGTTGGCCTATCGGCTGAGTAATTCCAATCGGCTGTTGTGAAACCGAAGGAATATGATATGAAGTATCAACGACTGGCGGCTTTGCATTGAGTATATTCATCAGCTGTTCTGGTGTCAACTGATTTGAAGTTTGCTCCCCAGTGATCGGTGATTGTCTTGTCAAAATGGTTGGAATATTTGTACTGGACAGAGGAGCCGATGGTGCCTAGGTTTGAAACATTTCTTGCTTCCCGCCAATTTCTATCTTTACGGTCCTGTAGCCTGGAAGCGTATGGCCTGGCAGATATACTGGTCCTTTTGCTTTTTCCTCGGCTATAGTTCCATCAACTACTGATTTGATCATATTTGTCAACGTGTTCACAAGTACCCCAGATTGATTAATGAGAGCATGGTGCACTGCCGAATCAATGCGATCTTGTAGTGTGTGAAGTTCTTCATTACCTGAATCGGTCTTGGGCTCCTTGCCTTTCTCTTCGCTTGTTCCGGATGTACTCGGATCGGGTTTCACAACCGGCGGAAACTCGACTTTAGCTCTCTGGATGACCGTGCCCTGTCGGGTTATCGTGAACGAATGCAGGTACTGGTTCTGGATTTGGTCCATCAGTTTCTTCATCTCTTCCCTCTGCTCTTCGTTCAATTACTCGATCGTGATCAGCAAGACGTTGTCCTCTGAGACTTCAGTAATGCTGGGCGTCATGATGACACAATGGTCCCACTGTGCGTGCCAAAAGCGTGTTGATGCAAAAAACACACACTGGCCTGAGAGATTTGCTTTACTCTAGTGCAGGTCTAAAACTTGTTCTTAGTTTCGAAGGGCGTGCCAGTTGATTTGATCCTTCAATCAACAAGAAGAAACTTGCAAATTTATTAGTAAACGATAGCCAATCGGCCAGCTAGCCGATGTCGTATCGTGATGTAACCTAGCCGATGAAATAAGTTATGTGTGCATCACACGTTCTGTACGACGCCTTGGCCTCAATCTGAATGCCACCATGGCACCACATCATCGAGATGACCTCATCACACGATAAGAATAAAGAGAAAAAACAGCGTATAGTAATTCCGGATTAAAAATCAATATAATAGAAATTATATTGAATCGACAAACTCGAATCGAAGATCTGAGCTATGGAACTTCTTGAGATTGATCTGAACACTTCTCTTGAAATTGATTCCATCGCACTTCTTGATGGGAAACTCAGTGTACCCCAACCTGGCGCGCCAACTATCGAAACAAGAATTCAGCAATATGAAAAGGGGGTAGCGCACGAGACATAAAAGTGGATGGATGCGAAGACAAGGATTTAGACAGGTTCAAACCCTCTCAATGAGAGGTAATACCCCGATACAACCTTATACTAGGATATTCTTTTGCAACAAATATATTCAACTAATATCAATCAGATTGATAATAAGTCCAATATATTTGTATTAGATTAGATCCTAATATAAGGTGCAGTTACAGAATATTAAACAAAGCATAAAACTATGTGAAACATCTATATCAGGTAAGATCGGCTGAAACCCCGATACTATCCTTATTAATAACCATAAAACAGGCTAGAGATTATGATTCAGAACACGACTTAGTATATCAAACTTAACTGATGCAGCGCTAAGTATGAAAAGAAGCATAATATCTAGACAATCAAGCCGATGGTTACTTTTTTGGGATGGTGGATACATTATATAATTCAAACCAACAAGGAAATCTAACTGTTATCGACAAAACCCTAAGTAGAGATCGGCCGATATAGATAGATAACATTGTCAGTCTAAATTATACAATGTATATGATAACTCGGAGATTCGCAAGATAGAATTAGAGTGTCATAAAGATCTAAGCACTAATTCCGATGATGCAAACCGCCATATAAGACCTGCCTCTTTGTCGAAGATCAGATTGATGCAGCTCGACTCAAAAGCATGAACTTGTCGAAAAGTAGAAAACAAAAGGTTGGCGACGCGCCGAGATTGTTTATTTACAATATCTCGGGTCTATATTTATACCCGAAAATACAAACAATGTTCGTCACGGACACGACTCATATTAACCTAACACAAATCCAACTAGCGAACAAGTCCCTTAGACGTACTCTTACCGAGATCATCTATAAGGAAATTATACATATTCCTAATTAATAGATACAATTGCCAATCTTGGACTCTATCCTTGCCTGGCAACATCATCGTAAGCTCTCTGTCGAATCCAATATTGATTTCACATGCGATAACGGCTACATCGGCTATCCCAATCGGACTCGGTTTCCAGTCGATACAGACTCTAGCCAATGCACACTCTGTTTCCGAGATTTCTGCATATCTTCGATTCCGCTTCGGATTGGATCTTGTTTCCGATTTATAAGCTTGCTAAATTTCATCATCAATAGGTTTAAATCTCTTATAACTAATCTACAATCTTAACAAACCAGGACTTCAGGCTGTACCTTGACAAACAAGGCAACATAATACCCGAGTCCTAGTATTGTAAATATTCTATATACATAACATATCCCCTATATCCAGTCGGATAACTAGATATGAGGGTATGTGGTACCGATAATCTCCACAGTAGCCCCTGAGACCTTCACAGTCGACGAGATAATCTTCTCCCAAATTAAAACAATAACCACTGAGTGCTTCAATCATCTCTGCCATAGTCTTCCGAGTGCTTTTACCAAATCAAAAGGCTATGAAGGGCTGGAAAAATTTCAAAAATATACCTAGGTGCATCGACTAGATGCACCTAATTAGGTGTAGCCCCCGGCAACAACAGATGCTCAACGCGTTCCATGGCCTAGCGCACAAGCTGGTGGTGTTAGCCCGTGTGAGATACGATGAGCACGGCAAGAATATTACGGGCGGCAAGGTTCATTCTCTGACGGCAGGCGAAAAGGCGACGACGACCTCCGATGGAGATACCGGCCAAATGAAGTGGGCAGAATGTGTTCCCAGTGCTAGAGAACCCATTTTCCATGCAGATAGAGGTGGAGAATGTTCATGGGCAGCCGACGAGGGTGGGGCGGATCTAGAGCAGAGAGCTTCCATGGCGATCCTTCATGGTGGTCGACAACGAGTGAAAAGCGAGGGGAAGTCTTCGTGGTGTAGCGCTTTGGATTGGACGGAGACGATCTGTTCTGGAAGTTCCACCCCGGCGGCTGAGACAACGGCATTGGGGGTGGCAACAGGCACGCAAATTGCAAACATGATCGGAAACAGTTTGAGGATGCCCATCTCACCATCCTCTTTCCATGCAATTAGGATAACTAGTGAAACCCCGCACGTTATCGTGGGAGTTTAGTATGATAACGATAAATAAAAATAATGTGTAAGATAGTTAGACAATATAAGCTTACTTAAGTTGATGTGATTTTATGAGAAGAAAAATGAGGGAGATAGTTTGAACCATAGATTAATCATTTAAGGCTAAAAACAATTAATATGATATGACTTAATGAGAGGAGGGAGAAATAACATTGACTACGTGGGGATGATCTATATAGGTATATTGGATATTATAAAAAATGATAAAGAGATATATTGAAATATTATGTGAATTATGTGGGATGATGAATTAATATGCTTGAATTTTAAAAGCTCTAAAATTGAATAAATTATAAAATTATAGATAATATAGAATGATTGCATGTTCTTTAAATGTAATAATTGTTAATATATGTTAATTTGATATATTTGCATGTTAACCTTTAGGATTCAGTAGGTTATAACTTTATTGTAAGATAGGATAATGGGAACACAATCGGAAGCGATCTTTGGGAACACAATCTCTCTCGTTTCGCCAGTCGCCATGCAAATACGGAAAAGGATAACAAACAACGGGCAAAACACGAAAGCACCAAGACGGACAAAAACGTAATGTGACGATCTGAAAGTTACTTATTTTTATGGTTAATTTGATCTGTGCTATTGCAAATGTGCCTATTCAGATAAATGCCATTACAATTCACCTATTCATAGCCATACCACTCAAATTTTACAAAATTGGAACCATACCATCGCCGTCACGTTTTCCATTTTCTTCCCATCTACACGTGAGATCTACCCATTAGATTCATCTTCTTCCTTTCACCTCCCTAATCTTGTTCATTTCCATCTCTCCGCTACGGCGGGGAGCGAGGAGCGTGGGCAGGACGGGAGGAGAGGCGCCATGACCCGGAAGCAGCGCGGCCCGCCATCGCCCCTGCCGCCAGATGGATGGGAGGGAGAGATGGGAACCGTGTCAATCTCTGACACCTCTGCGGTGGCTGTGGCAGCGGCCTGTAGCGTCTTGCGGCTGCTTGCCGGAGCAGGGTTTACACTTTTGATTTCGGTGATTTCAGTAGGACCGAAATTTACGAAATTTCAGCACTTTTCGGTCCGAATTGTTTTTGAAATTTTGATAGATTTTGACTGAATTTGAATAAATTTTGACCAAGTTCCACAAAAAATTGAGAAAACCCAAGAATTTTGGTTGGTATATTGATTGCCGCGGGGTCCGAAATAACCGAAATTTCGAACCGAAATTGTAATCATTGTGCCGGAGTCGGCTGGGGTGGTTTGGGTTTGGGCTTGATGTGATCCACATCATTCTCCTTGTTGGGTGGCGGGATAAGGAGGAACAAGAACTTCTCCTTGCCATCACTGTGGCTGCGACCGACGACAAGCTCGCTGATACGGTGCCAAAGCACCATGGATCCCATACAGCCACTCTTCCAGCACGGGCACGGGGAGGCCGATGCTGAGGTGGAGCCGGCGCAGGCGCCGGGCGTCGAGAGACAGTAGCTCTCCCGCTACGTGCCGTCCAGGCCACCCTCGTTGAACGCTGCGGTGGAAGAGGACAACAACGAGGAGGAGGTGGACGTGGAAGTGCACACCGTCGAGCAGCATGCATGGGACACTTTGTTGGATTCTATCTTGTTAGATTTCTATGGAAGTGCACACCCTCAATTGGACCTTACTACCGATCATAATGGAGATAGATTGTTAGGTGGCACTGCAAGCTATCACTGTAAAGTATGATGCAGATTGCTCACGAATGGCCTTCATGGTAAGGGAGATGCAGCTGACTTGTTCATGGAGAGAGAAGCATAAAGTTCATCAAGATACATTGGGATCAGAATAGGATTAGTCATGAGTACGTTAGCCAACCTAGGGAGAAGAGGTGAACTTTCGGGTTTTTGGCTTGGCCATGAGACAACTTGTGTCTCGCGGTTGATTAATGACGAATGTAACATTTTCTATTCTAATTAATGAATTCTCTTTCCCCCAAAAAAAAGATTTCTATGGAAAAAATTCCTTGCTTTGTACTAGCACAAGACTGAATCAGAGACGATGTACAGCTCGTCCATGGAGACATCAAGTTGGTAGTGGAGCTGGTAGTGCAGAGAGAGAGAGAGAGAAAGGCCATGGATCAGAGAGAGAGAGAGCTGGTAGTGCAGACGACGACTTCGGGCAGGCGGCGCCGCTGTTTACGGACGCCATCCACGCCGACCCGTGCATGCATCAGCCTGCACCGCTACCTATCAAATCTTAACTAATTAAAAAAATCATAAACTTTAGTCTTTTTACGCTTTCATCCACGAGTGACACCCTCCACCCTCGCATATCGCACACGACAGACAAAGAACAAAATTGCCCAATTGAAAACAAAATCCAAATCAAAACCCAATCACTACACTACTACAGAAATAGATATTATTGCCGGTTGGGAACCGTCCTTCGGTGGTGATACAATTTGCAAAAAAAAAAACTCAGCTTGAACGCTCCGAATAGACAGAAAATAAATCGAAAAGCGAGAGAGAAAAATAATCACAAGTTTAGAAATCAAGCCAATGATTCCAACTAAACAAATCACATAATAAACACATTAAACAATCGATCACACATCACATAATCAATATTACAAAATTTATCACACGGATTTGGAAATTCAAGACCACTTGCTGCCGTTGTTCACCGTGGAGAATTCTAGCCACTCGCTGCCCTGGAAATAACCGCTGCCAACGAGATCAGAGGGATAGAGGATGGGGAAGGGAGAAGACGAGGGGGACACTGACCTTTGGCATCGGTGTCGAGGGACGACGCCTGCCTGGTGTTGCGATGGAGACAAGGAAGAGGTGGCTCCAGATCTGGTGGAGGCCTCCACCGTCACGTCACTGGGGAGTGGTGAGTTGTTGGCTTCACGTTGCTAGGGAATGGAGAAGGAATTGCCACAGATTTGCCATTGCTTCACCGCGGGGAAGTGAATGAGCTGAGGAGTAGGAGAAGGTGCGCCGCCATCGCTAGGAGTGGAGAAGGTGCGCCCCTGTCGCTAGGGAGTGACGAGGCGGAGAGAGGGAGAAGGTGCACCGCCATCGCTGAGAGTGGAGAGCCGGGGAGTGGAGAAGGTGTGCCGCCGTCGCTGGGAGTGGAGAAGGCACGTGAAGGAGAGATGGGGAGACAGAGAGAGTCACAAGAGAAGTCAAGAAGGAGGGGGATTCGAGAGACGGAGTCACGAGGAGATAAGGTTCGAGAGGTGGGGTCCACGCTGAAATTTTTTCTCTACTATGCGGCGTTCCAAGGATAAATAAAACACTAGTGCATTTAGTTTTCAGTTTATTTAACAAAACTGACACATATAATAGTTTTAATGCGACACTTATTAACTGTTGTAGGTGCTTTTTTTAGCCACGAGATGTTCGAACATGAAAAGCACTATAGATGTCGGTTTTAGATGTTCCAGGACCTATAGTACTGACTCTTATTTGATGTTCTGTAGTAGTTCCTTACAACCCAATCCAATTAATCCAAGCAGAACCCAAAATCCAATCGGGTAATCACTATTTAGTTAACCCAAGCAGAGGGGGAAAAAGAAATGAAGGAAAAAAAATGACACAAATCCAAAACCCAGCCAAAAATTGACAGATCTGCACCGCTAGTGTCTCGTTCGCCTCAATCTGTATCACGAAACAGGAAGAAGCTGAATTCGAGACTACTCTATCCAAATTATATATGGATGCCTAAATCAATACCCACATCATGCTAATGCTAGATCGAGACCTAAATCAACAAAATCATCCTATCTAAGAATTGAATCAAACAGAAAAGATGTGAATCATTCATGTCCCTGTCTCACAAAAGAAACTAACTTCTCAAATCCACAGTATACTGATGTCACCGATGCCGCTGTTGCTTGCCCAAGACCGAAGCTGAGGCCACCGCTGCTCCTGCTACCTGCCGAGGCTGAGGCCGAGGCCGCTGCTCACCGGGGTCATCGCAGCCTGTGCCGAGGCCATTGCCTCTCCCACCGCTCAACGAGGCGAGGTCGTTGCTCACGGTGGCGAGGCCGTCACCTCTCCAGCTGCTTGACGAGGCCACTGCTTGCTACCAGTGCGGAGGCCATCGCCTCTCCCACTGCTTGATGAGGCTGATGTCTCTGCTCGCCGGCCGGGGCCACCGCCACAATTAATGCTGCTCCTGCTGTGCTGCTCGTGTGTGGATATAGGAGAGATCGGCTGTGCAAGAGAGGAGAAAGAGGTAAGGAGAGAAGTTCTGTGTGGCTGTGGGAGACAGAAGAAATAGATAAGGGAGAGGAGAAAGAGATAAGGCTGGGTCTGTCCGCTCGTGATATGTGAGTGCTATAACTATGTAGATATTAGTCATGCTAGATGGCTGGATTGGAAATCTTGAAACATATATCCTAGAATTTTTTGGATTGTTCAATCTCTATTACCAGGATTGCTATTGTTTTATCGTGCTTTGGCACCATCAAATAAAATAATGTTGAATTAATAAAGCCAACTACTGCACAAATATATTGCTAGGAATATAAATGGAAAAAATTGTATTAGCCCAAATATAATTTTGAATTTTAATTTATTTTTTAAAACATAATTTTGAAGTTTTCTTAATGTAGTTTGTTTTTTACATTGGCTTTGCAGTCGTTAAGGACACGTATATAAAAGTTTTATCCGCAAAATATATTTTGGTCACTAATAAATCGTTATGACTTATAATGTTATGACTTATAATCAGATTTGACCAACCAATGAGGACCACCATGCATAGAGTATAATAAAATATAATTTCGATGTGCATGATTTAGATGTGTCGATCAGTTCAATCTCAGACATTTTCATAATGTAGCAATGCATGAGTATATTCCCATATTACGTTACATAGGGTACAAGAAAATACAATTTCTATATGTCGCGATTCGGATGTACCATCCTCTCAATTCCACTTATTTTTTATTACACTTATCTACTTAAAGAAAATATGGATTTTTCCGTTCATCATACAAATTTCCATCCATCGTCTCCCATACAAAAGATCACTTTGTGCACTCATTCGTTCCTCCCATACGCTACAAGCATCGGCCTCGTGTCATGAGCATCATCCACATCCGGCAAAATGTAAGCAGATTAATTGTTCTAGCACAAACACGACTTTTTGATCATCATACACACATCGCCGACGCCTATGATCATGCCTGGTGTTTCAATAAGTAATTGAAATCAAACTTCAGGCACCCACCATTACCCAGTGTAACGGATGGGTATTTTGCTAGTTCAAGAAAAGATAGGGAAGGAACAGTACAAGGAAGGTGAAAGGAAGAATATGAATATGATGTGTGGGTCCTACGTGCAGATAGGGGAAGATGGAAAATACGACGGTGATGGTATGATTTCAACTTTATAAAATTTGAGTGGGACAGCTACGAATAAACGAACTATAATGACATTTATGTAAATAAACACATTTGCGACTTATCAAATTAATCTTAATTTAAGGGATGTGCTAACCATCTGCCTGCTGAATTATTTTGATCTGTCAGCAGGATTTTGTGGCCGTCCGATTTATCTTCAAGATTCGTGATGGATTTTCTCTGGCCTGTAGGGTTTTGTACCCTTTTTTTTGGGGATCGGAAGTCCGAACGAGCGGAGTGGGCGACGCTTTCCCCCTGATCCCCCTCGACAATCTCGCTGCTGGCCTCCTCCACTCGAAATTCCTAATAGGCGATCGTTCGCTTGGATAAAAGCATAGCGATCATTTCCCCCTTCCGTTTCTAGCCCAACGATCCATATCCTTTCCTTTCTATTTTCGGTCCAACTGTTATTTGGTTGGGCTGTCCACTTTCCATTTTTGGTTGGTTCGGTCCAACTGTTATTTGGTTGGGCTGTCCACTTTCCATTTTTGGTTGGTTCATGGGTTGCACGTGGGGGTTTTCTATTTTGCTCTTGGATTTGGCCCGTTTTGTAGATTTTGCCTGATTGTGACTTTCATGCACACGTGGGCTGAGGGCAAGTGGGCCAAAAAGGAAAGGAATGGCTAAATGTTTTTTTTGTTTTTTATATTTTTAGAGACTGTTATATTAATTTGGCTTAGAATCTGTATGCATAAAGTTTCTACACTAATAATTTATATTTAGAATATTTCTATATCGAAAGTTTATGTATCAAAACTTTTATGTGTAAAGTTTTTATATATAAAGTTTGTATGCATAAAGTTTATATATAAATATATTCTTTTTATTGGAATGAGAATACATGGACCAATAGAAAAGAAAAAGGACATGAAATAAGTATATGTGGGCTCTTTGCAAACAATAGGCATGTCAGCATTTGTAGGCCATGCATATGAAGTAGAGGGGCACCGGGACGCCGGGACGCGATCGTGCATGTTCGCGACGGACAATCAATCGCGTATCAGATTCACCCGGGAGGAACGACGAGATCGTCTTGCATGGAAACGTGATCGCTGACATCGCGAACCCGCGATTGATCGCGCATTAGACAGACCCTCCTCCACTCCCTCCTGAGTTCATCGCAGTATCCTCATGCGCGTCAACGCCGTCGCCGGCGCCGGCAGATCTGGCCGGTCGGAGGGCAGGATGCGAGCCACCGACGTGTGCTATCGTCTCCTCTTCCTCTCTGTATCGCCACACCGCCCTCTCCCTCTCCCTCTCCACTCTATTCCCTGGCCCAGGGGCAACCTGCATGCCTTTTTGTGCTTCTTTTCGACAGATAATCTGAAGGAAAGATTACTGCCTAGTGCATGTGCAGATGTAGTTCATGCGTGATTTGATCGACATGAGCCAGTCACTTGTAGTGTGAAGAATATTTTTTTTATACCTTGGTTTGTTTTTCCTCATTGCCAATACAATAATATTATGATGAATACACTTTTATCACTTAGTTACCAAATGTCTAGGCTCCACTCAATCTCGTACCCTTGATGCGAAGAAAACGAATGCTTAATATCAGTAATTTAAGCGGAACACGTTGCATATAACATGCATTGTTATTTGTTTCTTTATCTCCTCTCAAAATTGTTGTTGTTTTCCACAGCGAAAGCTACCTATTGGCCCATACTGACCTGAGATAGGGGACTCCTTGTTAGGCAACCGGAGGTGTTTGGTTTGGTCAAAGAAGAGCTCGATCAGTTCACTAATTCCTAGTAGATGCGAAGGTGAAATCGTTTTGTTTGGAGCTGTAATACATTTGCTTGGCTTTACCTCGTATACAATGAATATTTAAAAACAAATTTCAAAGAAAACTAGTAACATGACTAGTTTTGTTAAGTTATGTCATTTGTCATTTTTTGTTAAATTTGTTTGCCAATTTAAATTAAAGTTAAATAAAGTGGGGCGAGGAGGTTGTGCAGACCATGCATGGATTATTTGTCTCTTATCTTCTGCTGGCTTTATATTTTGTCAGTTTTGTTAGCAATTTCACTATTTTGTATTTTATTTTGTTTTTGTCCAATTTTTACAGTTTTGGTACATATTAATCAAGTTGATACGCTGTCTCCATGATAATAACTATAAAATCTAGGTCATATCCTATCTTTTGTTTTTTTGTTTTTGTCTGATTTTTATAATTTTTCTACATATTAGTCAGGCTGATGCGCTACCTTCGTGATAGCAACTACAAAATCATAGGTCATATCCTATCTAGGTCATATCCTATCTTCTACTGGTTTTGTATTTTACAAGTGTTTGTCATATTTGTTTTTGTTGTCAATTTTTAAAATTTTGCAACATACTAATCAAGATGATATGCTATCTAAATGATAGCAACTATGAAATCATATTATTTAGACCATAGCCTAATTCTGCACCACTGAAATCTCATTTTTGTTAGTTCTGTAGTATTGTTAGTGGCTAGGAAGAGAATATCTCTCCATGCTTGTTTCAGCTTTTCAGATTAAAAGCATGCTGCCAAAATACTTAAAGCTTAACCTGGCGGGTTGCAACCTTGTGTATATATTTTGATGTTAGCATATAGCACTCCAAATAGCTCTCCATCAACTTCTTTGTTAGTTAATGTCCCAAAACTAACAAGAATAGTTGTAACTGATTTATTTTTCAAAATCCAAGGTTTGAAACTAGCAATATCGCTGGATGATACATATTTCTCAAGGTACTTCTGATCTATGTTGTACTATTACAATCTCATAAACTCCTGAACCAACTATAGTGGATACTTTTATTGTGTGTATGTGTGATGTTAAGAAGGTTGGATGTGTGATTTTTAGCACAACTGACGCTACCTGCGATTTTGTATTTCTTACAGCACAAATATTTTGTTATTCTCAAACGGTTTGCTTTTGGAAGCATTGGTCAGAGAAGACATCACTGCGTGATCTCAAGTGGCGGAGTAGATAGCATCATTATAGTTTCTGAACCCCTTGCTCAACCAAAGTGGAGGCAACATGGAAAAACACTCTAGCTCTGTTGACGACGAAATTTGGTAAGCCTCGAAGTGATCATCGGCCTAAAATCAGTATCGGCTTCAGAGTTCTAGAATCGGCCGATGGAAGCTAGCAATCGCCAACAGTCAGATTCTTACCAAATTCGGTTAAGAAATTAATCTATTAAAGGAAGCTTATCCAGAAGAGACCGGGTTCAAGGAGGATGCGGTATGGTAATTTATCTATTAATTAGGTATAGTCGTTAGTTTCCTTTTAATTTTAGGAAAGTGTGTTTAGTATCCGATAAGGACTTCAAGTTTTTCCTTTTATCTTTAGGAATGTTTGAGTCGTGTTCGATATGGACAAGTATCCACCCATGGGTATAAATATGTACACCCAGGGTTCATGTAAATTATCTCTCGATCAATACAACTACTCTCGGCGCATCGCCACCCTCTTTCTGAGGTTTTTACTTATCAAACCGACGGAATTTGGCACCTGACACGGGGCTGCAACGGCTTTCGATCTCCGACGAAGTGGTAAGCCCTACGTTCCATCGGGTCCAGGTGAATCTATCGGCTACATTGGTGTTGTTCAAGGCTGCATCACTTTGTTCTCTTGGATCGCTATGGTTCGGTTGATATATTTACCTGATATCTCAATTCTATTTTAATTGCATTGTGTTTAGAGACACATCGGTTTAGTTGGGACTGTCTCGGTTAAGTCTGATTTTCTGTCTTAACCGATATATCTCTACAATCACAATGTTATTTTAAATAGATTTGTTATATCCATCACATTAGACAGATCTATCGGTTCATCAAGTATAAGATTATCATATACAATCTTATGCTGCATCGGTTAGGTTCGACCTACTAGATTGTTGTTGATAATATAAATATTGTTAAGCCGATAGGTTCACGCAAATGTTTTATCGGAGCGCTAGCCGATGAGTTATCATATACGTTATATAATCTAGATTGATAATGTTTTCTGCTTGCATCGATCGATCTCTGTCTAGAGTTTTGTCGATATCAGCTAGATTACTTTGTTGGCTTAGATTATATAATGTATCCACCACCTCGAAAATCAGTCAAAAGCTTGATTGTCTAGATATTATGTTTCTTTTCATACTTAGTGTTGCATCAGTTAAGTTTGATCTACTAACTCGTGCTTAGAACCATAATCTCTACCATGCTTCTTAATTGCCAATAAGGGTTTCATCGGGTTTCAGCCGATGAGTTATCTGAACGTTGCATCGGCTTATAAGGATTATATATAAGTTGGATTAAGCCGATGATAACAAAGGTTTCACTGTTTATATAATCATTTGGATTTCTCGACATCGGACCTCCAACCGATTTATGCTTCAACCTTCGGATCATTGCTCATTCAATCTATCATTACTAGCCGATTGGTTTCTACTGGATTATATTATTGTTTTATTACATTATCATCAGCCGATTATCTTTATGTCATTATTTACTCAAGTATCAAGATCTATACTGGATATCGGCTGGTATCGGCATCGGCTGAAATTACTATATCGGCTTGTCAGCCGATCGGCTATCTGGTGATCAACATATTTATATATCTTGTCAATTGCAGGATCAAACTGACTGGCACGCCCGCATCTCATCATTATTTTGGACCTGCATAGAGTAAAGCAAATCTCTCAGACCGGTGTGTGTTTTTACGTCAACAATCTCTTAATATGTATCTGTTCTGAAATGCTAATTACTATAGTTGCTTCTTTGATATATGTTGTCTAGTGGCAACAACATCTGTCGAACGGATAGGCTTCACTCTGTTTTAAGTGGAAAGTAAGTAGAATATATTAATGATGGAATTTTTTGGATCCTCCATTACATGCCCCCTTAATTAGGGTCTACTTATATATTCAGTACATGGCTTGTTAACCCTAGGGTTTCTACCCCTATGATAGCGACATTTATGAGAGTAATCACAGATAATTGGCCCACCTACCCGGCCTTCGGCCACAAGTCCTACTCTTGTTCCCTTAAGTGGGCCTCCCTTTGATGGGCCAGCCCGCTTGGAGCGTGGTTCGCCTTAGCAGGATGCCGAAGGTCTTCAGCCTTCGCCTTCTTCCTTGGCCGTTTGCTAAGTTCAGCGTTCCAATGCTCCGACCATGCGTTCTGATAGAGCTTTGACTAAGGTTCGCCTGCGGCGATTCTATATCCCGGGTTTCGCCTGGACTTCAGCAGAGTGTTTCTGCAAGTCCGAGTGAAGGTCCTCATGGCAGGCCTCCAACAAACCCCTCACGAGCTAGGGTGAGTAAGGACCTTCGACCGAGACCGTGTTCACTGCTAGGTATGGCATGAGGCATCCCTTTTCGAAACTTAAATCAATTTGTTAATAAAGTGAAAAAATTCACCAGTTTTTTCCTTGTTTTTCTTACACACACATATATAGGAATGCGCTAAACCGTACCCGGGGTGCGCAATAACTAAAACGCTCCCCTCATATATACACCCCACCCCGACCCCCACCCACACCCCCCACCCCACCCACCCCACCCCACCCCAACCCACCCTAGGCACCTTTTCCCACCCCTGGCGCTCTCACCCATCCCCCATCCTCCCTGGAGACCTTTCAACCTGCATCTTTTTCTAAAATACCATATAGTAAAATGATTACTAACACATTATATGTGGCATGGTACACTATAAGTAAAATATTTACTCTACGTAGAAGCTGAATGATGTCCCTATCCTGCACCTTTTCTCGTTGAACATTAAGTAACGTTGAACATGAAGTAAACAGTTACTATCTCTGCCCTTTCATCGTGGGACTGTAAGTAAAAAGATTACTAGCAAGAATAAGACCCTCCATCAAACTCTTTTATTGATAGTAATTTTATTACTCCTTCCTCCATGTTTTCCGCCTCCCGATACACTGGGCACCTTCCACGGAAGAGTTCGAGTTAGTAATTTAATTACTAGAGACCATCCAATCTAATGTTTCTATTACCTAATCACCAACAAAATTACTGCTTGTTCTATATAGTGAAATAGTGTTTTAGTAAAAAAAGTTACTGCTCGTTCTATCTGGTGCGTTAGGGTGTCAGTAAAAATATTAGTGATGAGAGGACGACCCTAACCAATGAAAGAGATGAAGTCAATAAAAAGATAATTGGTTTAGTAAATAGATTACACCCTAGCTCGACACAATTTTATTTCTATCAGTAAATTAAATTACTCTTAATATCTTGCATTCTAAATGTACTAAATTCTTTTCAATATTACATCAGTAATCACAAACACGATTCATTACATATGTCGAATACACAAAAGTAATAAAAAAGTACACAACACAACCATCGTTGATGGATACAACGACACTGATCGGTGGAAGGACAAATATTGCTACGCATATCAGGGTTCACAACGTAGATCAATGCCAAATGTAGTGAGCAGTACTGACACCAACGGTACAAATCAACAATGAGTCGATATATCGCTGCATATTCCCTAGTCCTCCCTGCCAATAGATATCCATCACCCACAGCCATCTGAAGAGCATCCCATGGTCAGCTGTGGATGTATAGAAGCCTGAAAAAACTAAAATATCAGTTGATGTAAAAAAAAAACCAAGGCAAGTCACATAGGGAAAAAATGAGAACTTGCTTATCAATTATTCAGTACTAGGTTACTACCAGTCCACAGTAATCCAATACTAAATTGTATATATAATCATTATTCAGTACTAGGTTTATACAAAATCTTGGCTGCACAATGTTGCATTTAAATATTCACTCTAATCACAAAAAAAATGACTACAAAATGATTGCATGCAATTCAGCAAATATGAGACATTCCTGGACAGATCTAACAATTTGCATAACCAAAGTTGCAGAATGGAGCTTGTGTACATTAAAAAACAAGTATCTAAAATTCTGAAATTAAATCACTCTAAACAGTTTCTTATTAGATCCAAGCAATTTAAGCAAGGATTATACAGTGTGAATGAGCATATACAGATGACCAAGAAAATCTGTCACATGATTGCAGTGGAAAAGATTTTAGTTTAGAATCAAGCTGCAATTCAGAACCTCTTACTGACATAAAGCAAGTAAAAGCAGGATTTTGGCACTCTGAAACTGCAAACCTGAAATGCTTCCATTCTGTGCTTGTTTGACATTATGAATTCCACTCTATACGCTGAGTTGCCCAGTGTAATGGACATCACATTGCTGCTTTCCCAGTCCAGTAGGTTGAGGACTAATCATCAACGATCTCTGGGGCATCAAGAGATGTCTCGGTGTTCTGCACATGATTTTCAAGTTTCAACCAATGCACACCCAATAAGGCAAAGCAACCATAATCCACAGCCACTAGAGTTAAACAGCAGCAATGTGCACTATAACCAGAACCAGGGTGTGCACATACCCGAGGAATGTATTGGCGCTGCTTCGCCAGCTTGGCTTGGATGGAAGCCGCATCAACACGGAGCTCCTTGAGGATGCTGCTCTCAGGCTCTGGCAGCTTATTGCAGAACGAGAGAATCCCGGTGAGGTTGTTGAGGATCTTCTCGGGCAGCAGCTTCCGGTACCAACCCTTTGCGGCGGATGTCGTCGCGTTCTTCGTTAGCTCCGTCGTCAGGTAGTGCGCCATGTCCATGTCCATCGCCGACCTATCGGAAATAAAACCTGAAACCCTATGCAAAACAAGACCGGCATAGCGCGCGTGGCCGAGTGCATCGAGGATAGCGTCCTATGCATTGGCGGGGGACCGGAGATGAGGAGGAGACGGGAAGGTGGTGGAGGCGCGCGGCATGGAAGAGCGAGGCATCCTTGATGCCGCCACCGCCGCCGCTGAGCCGCCACCACCGATATTATCATTGTATATAATAATTCTACCAAAATACTGATGAGTTTATTTCAAGAGTGGAAGCTAATTGTAAAGCTAGAGCTCTAGCTGTAAATTTGAAATTTCAGGATGGTCTGTTCACGGTTGTAGGACCAGATGATATGCATGATAAATTTGAGTGAGACACAATCAGTAGCAGTTCTGATGGATAGTGAATGTAGTTATGTACAATTATGTTGATGTCTCTACTTTTAACCAAGGTGGACATCACAAATCAGTAAGCTAAATCTAGTACCTTGTAGTTTGTGAATTTTGAAGTGAGTAAAATTAATCTTGTATATTCTATTTAGTAGCAATTAACAGATTATAAACAAATACATTGCAAGTTCGACTCGTGGTAACACACATATATAATCGAAGGAAAAACTCATTTGTTTGTTCAGTTAAGAAATCTTGCAAAAATCCAAAAGTGGTAACCAGGGAACTAATATCCCTCTGCATTTTCATTTGGGTGTCTAGATAATTAAGCTTAAGCAAGGAAGCCTCTACAATAAGTATACAGTAAAATATAGGAGAAAGGCAGGCTGAGAATGTCGATGCCATCACCTTGGTGATTAACATAGAGCACGTCGGTAGCCTTCTGAATAGAGAAATTTGGTCCAACTCCAAGCTCTTGACAGCAAACCATTTGAGCATCTCTGTTCATCAAGAAAATTTATAGCACTAAAAAAATATGTCGGAATCCGACTCCAAAAGACCAAAAATTGGTATTTATCTGTTACAGCTATTGTTAGCCTCCATCTGAACAAAAAAATTAAAACACATCAGAAAATTACCATCAGAAGAAGATAAATTGGTATTTATCTGTTACAGCTATTGTTAACCTCCAACCAAAATAATTCCCATCAGAAGTCAAGAAGAGAACGACGATGCGAAATCCCATCACGGAGCCTGCTGAGGTGGATGCCATCCTCCCCGAGCCTGCATTGCTGACCTCCGTTCCCACCACAGATCCGCCGTCTCAGCTGCTGGGGGAGCTGCGCTGGATTTAGGGGCCAGTGGAGGAGCAGGGCACGAGCAGCACCTCGCAACCACCGCGCCTCTCCATGGCAGCCATCGTCGTCATTGGCACACATCCTCGCCGGATCCGGGCAAAGCTTCCTTCACCGGCGAAAATGGTTGGGGATTATGTGAGGGGAGCGTTCACATCCAGCGCGTACCTGCACACAAACGCGTACCATGGCCATGAGCGCGGCAACACGGAGAGAGAGAGAGAGAGAGAGAGAGAGAGAGAGAGAGAGAGAGAGTAGGAGAAGATATCACCGGGCGGGGATGCGGTGGAAGTGCACCCAGATTGCGTCCTCGTAGGCCGGCGATATCTCGATAGGGGCGGCGGTGCAGAGGCCCCGGAGGCGGCGAGCACGTCGTTGTACACCTCGAAGCATCGCCCGTTCTTGTCCGCCCGCCTCCCCCTGGCTCTGACCTCCGGCGGCTACTGCGGCGACTCCGTGGTGACCCGCGAGCGCTGCCTCTCCAGCCGATTTCACCCGTCAGGTCGATTTCGCCCATCGCTCGCCGTCTGCCGCTGGAGGACGCCGCCACCACCGACGCCGCTCTCCCTTGGCTGCCCAGATCCTGAAAAAACGGGGTATAACCGTACAAAGCAGGTAGAATAATAGAATAGCTAAAAAAAATGGTGCGGGGTGGGTTCACTCGAAGTAACAACATTACTACAAGGTAAATAATTATTCATATAGTAATCCTTTTACTACCAACTACAAGGAAATGTGTGAGGGAGCAGGGTGGGAGGACAGGGTCCGGAGCGGGAGAGGGGTGAAGGGGGTGCGGGGGTGGGGGGTGGGTTGTGTTTTAATAAAATGCACCTAAGGTGTAGTATAGTATAGTATATATATATATATATATATCTATGTATATATATACAGGGATGCGCTAAAACGCACCCAGGGTGCGTAATAACTAAAACGCTAAAACGCGCCCCTCATATAGTAATTGGTTTACTATATGTTATATGTTGTCAAATACCTGATAGTAATAACTTTACTATTAGGCTTAATTCAGGGATTTGTCATGATTGCACTGTTAGTAACAAAATTACTAACGTTGGGGTGCATTTTAACTGTAGCGCACCCCGGGTGCGGTATAGTATGTGTGTGTCTATATATATATATATATAGCTTTTAACTGTGCAGTCTTTTCAGCCTTCCGACCTTTTGAGGCCTACCGTGTTGTGGCCCATGGCCCATTGAAACGAAGCACGGTAGCCATTTGAGGTGACCGTTTGGGCTGGCCGTTGGTCCCTCTTCTCTGCCGTGTGGCACGCCGTGATTGGCGGGGTAACCGAACGTTGGGGCAGCTATATATACCCCCTCCCACCCCGGCAGTCATTTCTCCTCCGTGCTCTCAACACTCCTGCGCTCTTTAAGTTTCCCGATGCCTGCTTAGTCTCTTCAGTGCTTTGCTTCGCCATTCTCTCTTATGGCTCCTTGCAAACCGCCAACGACTTTGATCTCTGGTGCCGATCCAGGTAGGATAGGCAATGACCTATCTTATTATCTTGGTCCCTCATTGATCAAGGAATCAGACCTCACCACCCTGGTCTCCTCCGGGGCGATCGTCGATGGCCAAGCCATAGTGGCAGGCAAAGGTGTCGAAGCCCTTAGGGACCCAAACTGTGGTCTTCGCTGCCTTCTTTGATGCAGGACTTCACTTTCCTTGAGACGATGTCCTCCCCCGCATCCTTCACTGCTTTCGCCTGGAGCTCCCTCAACTGAGCCCAACAGCCATGGTCCGCATCTCAGTTTTCGACTGGATGTGTTGGACTTCGGGTTTCGCCCCTACCTCCAATCTTTTCGCGTCGATCTTCATGACGGTGGTTCTATCCAAGACAATGGTGACGCCAGTGAGGCCCAAAGAAGATGGTTTTCGGGAGTGTGAACTTCAATGTTCGCCCCGAACGAACGGATCTATGAACGATCCCAGCCTCCATGCCGAAGTGGGATCGACACTGGATGGAGAAGTTGTTCTACCACACAATCCCTTACACGACTGATAAACCCTGAGCTCCACTCGAAGCGCTCAAGGCTATAATTGGCCACGATCTTTCGGTGAGTTGAGGTAACTACGATTTGGGAGACACATTGACGATCCGACTACAACCGTACGAGATGTTGTGTTGCACCTTAGTGATCGATACAACTCTCCGTGGGTTGTTGATCTTGTGGTGTAGATCAACCTTATCATATTTAAAGGGGTGAGTGGACTAGAGAGGAGATGTGTGGAAAACATGCAAGCTAGAGAGACATGTTTTGATTGGAAGAAACAAGTTGTTTTAAATGGACTACGCGAAGAACAACATAAGGAAAAATCGAGGATGGTTTTCCGTGAAGAAGGGGAGGATGATGTGACCATGGCTACTATAGATACAACCATTGCTCACATCATGCATCAACAAGAAGACATCAAGATCATGTCCTCCAAGTGCTGGAATCCAATTTGACCACCTGCTACATTGCTGATTTCAAACAGCCGCCAAATCTGCATGCAAGCTCCGTTTTTGGCCCGTGAATACTTAATGGAAAGCTCTCGGAGTTTTCTTTCCAACGGATCCAGCCTCAACTCCAAATTCCTTTTCAGTTGGCTGCAATTACAGAAACAAGGTGCTGCATCACTTATAATGGGCCTATGAGCGTGTAACTTCATTTGGGACCCCGACCCAAGTGGGGCCCTTGTGGGGTCACCTCAACCAGGTGGAGCACGATCCTAGGGACCCCTTGGTTGACCTCCCGCCCCTTTAAATAGTTAGGTACCTCTTTAGGGTTTCTTGGATTTTGTTGATTAGAGTTAGCAACTTGCTACTTGCTTGCAGCGCATGTGTTGGCTAAACCGCCCATCTGCTTGTATTCAGAATCCCACCATATTGTGATTTTCCTAGTAGATAAAAACTCACCGAGCAAGGAAAGCTCTGATACCACCTAATGTGAACCCACGAGGGTTTGTGTCCTGATCTTTCGATGAGAGGCAGGGGATAATTCGATAGCAAGAAGACAATGTTCATGGCCCAACTACAACCGTCCAAGGACGATGCACCTTAGAAACCGATACATGCAATCAAATTTGTGGACCTCTGGGTAGGCTTAAATATGTAGCACATGAATAGAAAAAGGTCAAATCAGATAATGCAAAATTGAATAATTGTTTAAAGTCAAGTACCGTGCTGGTCCTAGGCTAGAATGTACTAGAGACACGAGCCAAGATACAAACGATACCACAAGATAGCACTGGGATCAACTCTAGCACAACTCTGCTATAAAAAAGCAAACTTAAAGATAACAGCTGATTATCTCTTCTCTTTCTTTCTTTCTTTTTTCTCTTTCTTTTTTTAGTGCGGCTTTTTGTTTTCTTTTTTAGCACCTTTCTACCTTTTTTTCTTTTTCTCCTTTTTTTATTTAACAAAAACGACTCAAGGACCTAAATGCAAGATTACAGGGACTCAAATGTAAATATAAAAATTACAGGGACTCAACGCAAAAGTGTAAACCCTAAAATTAAAATTATACAAAAATGGAATGCTCTCATCCCATAGGTTCCGTTTTTGCAAACAGATCTTTATCCGACACTCGAAAAATTTTCACCAAAGTGTATGAGAAGTCACAGTATAAGATTGAAACCGAGAGGAGACCGTGACTGGGAGGTCTCAACCACTTGGTGGAGATCGACTCCGTTCGACCTTAGTTTGGAAAGGTCCCATGTGGAAACAAAAACAAACTAACACTTGCTTTTTTTATCTCTTCTTTGTCGGCCACGGAAACAATCCAATATAATCTACAAAATTTCCTCCAAAAATCGACTATCCTCTCTTGTTCTTCCTCGCGTGACAGAAACAAGAGCACGAAATACTGCACAACCACACAACCGAAACCCTAGATGAACTCGACAACTCCAAAACCGATCGACAGAAACTGCCCGAAACGTGGAAAACGGAACCCTAGTGGTGACGCGATTCTATTTTCGAAGATCCCGATGACAACAAAGACACGGCGACGATAGCGACAGTGGTACTAGAAGTGACCAGAACTCGAAACACTAAATGGACAAGACGCTAAGACCAGCAACATGACATGGCGATGCAATGCAAAACTCAATAATCCAAAAACTAAAAGGAACAATGCAATGGCACAAATATGTCTAGGTAATGGATGCAAATTTTTTTCCGGTTATAAGTAGACAAAAACTCACCGAACAATGAAAGCTCTAATACCACTTTATAAACCCTGAGCTACACTCGAAGCGCTCTAGGCTATGATTGGCCCGATCTTTCGGTGAGTTGAGGTAAGTGCGATTTGGGAGACACGTTGACGATCCAACCACAACCGTACTAGACGTTGTGTTGCGCCTTAACGACCGATACACCTCTCCGTGGGTTGTTGATCTTGCGGTGTAGATCAACATTTTTCCTGCAAGCAAATTGAAGAAAAAAGCAGGAACAAGATAAAAGCAATCTGATATTGCAAATAGGAATTGAATATACATGATAGGTTGATGTTCCGAAGACAAGCAGACGGGCGGTCTAGCTGACACTCGTGCAACAAGCAAGTAGCAATGGCTAAACTTTAATCTAACAAAACCATCGAAACCCTAAAGGGGTACCTAGATATTTAAAAGGGTGAGAGGACGACCAAGGGTTCCTAGGGTCGTGCTACACCTTGTTGGGGTGCACCCCACATGGGCCCCAGTTGGGCTGGGGTCCCAAATGAAGTTACAAGCTCATAGGCCCATTATAGGTGATGCAACACCTTGTTTCTGTAATTGCGGCCAACTGATATGGAATTTGGAGATCAAGCAGGATCCATTGGAAAGGGGTCTTCGAGAGTTTTCCATCAAGCACTCACTAGCCCAAAATGGAGCTCGTATGAATATTTGGCGGTCGTTTGAAGTCAGCACCGTAGCAGGTGACTGAATTGGATTCGAGCACTTGGATAACTCGATCTTGATGTGAGCAATGGTTGTATCAATGGTAGCTATGGTCACATCAGCGGCTGACTCAGAAGAAGCAGCTGCTATTTGCAAAAAGCATGGTGCAATCGATGCAGAAATGAAGCTGCGCATTGCGCTTGACGGGACAATAGAAGCCCAGTGGAGTCTTCTTCGGAGGATATCCCTGCGATTGAGCTGCCGAGATCTTGTCAAGGAGTACTGCATGTTTCGTGTGTGCCCCGTTGCTCGCAACTGGGGGGTGAAGCTCTACCAAAATGACAAAGTTTTTGGTCTAGCACGTATCCTTTTCCATGCTGGAGTTGAACGTAAGACTGTTTCGCCCGTTTTGTTTTGTTTTGTTTTTGTTCTTTGGGCCTATGTGCTACTTCTTGCACTCTTCTTTTTTTCAGTGCTATCGCTTGCCCAAGCCGAAGTGGAAGCTAAAGAGATGATCGGCGACTTGATCCCTAAGGAGTACGGCTTGCTCTTTGTTCGGCAAGTTGACGGGTAGTGTTAAACCCTAAGCTCCACTCGATGCGCTCAAGACTATAATTGGCCCGATCTTTCGGTGAGTTGAGATAACTACGATTTGGGAGACACGTTGACGATCTGACTACAACCGTACGAGACGTTGTGTTGCGCCTTAGCGATCGATACACCTCTCCGTGGGTTGTTGATCTTACAACAAGCAGACGGACAGTCTAGCCGACACGCGCGCTGCAAGAAAGTAGCAATGGCTAAACTTTAATCTAACAAAACCCAAGAAACTCTGAAGGGGTACCTAGCTATTTTAAGGAGTGGGAGGATGACCAAGGGAGCTCTAGGGTCGTGCTCCACCTAATTGGGGCGCCTGCCACATGGGCCCCTCATGGGTCGGGGTCCCAGATGAAGTTACAAGCCCATAAGCCCATTATAGGTGATGCAGCACTTTGTTTATGTAATTGCGGCGAACTGAAATGGAATTTGGTGATGAGGCTGGATCCATTGTAAAGAGGACTCCGAGAGCTTTCCATCAAGTACTCACGGGCCAAAAACGGAGCTCGTATGCAGATTTGGCGGCCGTTTGAAGTCAATGCTGCTGCAGGTGGCCGAATTGGATTCCAGCACTTGGAGGACTTGATCTTGCTATCTTCTTGTTGATCCATGATGTAAACAATGGTTGTATCCATAGTAGTCATGGTCACATCAGGTAGGAGAACCACTTTTTCACCGTGGAGCTACCACCACACACCGATCCCACCTGGGAAACTGTTATGGGGGACGACACTGAACCTCCTTGTAATCTCAAGGTGCGGTGGCGAAGGGTGCATCTTCAAGCCGATCGAAAGAGACGTGGCCCTCGAAGCCCTCCGTTCCCTCCACAAATGAGGACTCGGACGCGGAGGACGGTGAAGATGCGAACGTCAAGTCTGAAGCCAAAGCAGAAAGGTTGAAGCTGATGGCAATGCCGAAGAAGACGTGCCTTATACTGACACTACCGCTCTGACCATAGCTGATGGGGCGAATCGCTCGGCTATACTCCCAGTCCTGATACATGGGCACTCCTTAAGGATGGCAAGGTGATAGACGCTTCTGCGCTTCGGTCCCTCGATATGGCTGGGGCCGAAGTGCTAACCACCATCGCCCGCAAGGTCGTTGCGTAGAATTGCAAGAAGGTGGTGAAGACCCCTCCCCCTCCAAAGGTGGCGGGCTTTGGGTGACTTGCTCAGGGTTTTAGCGACAGTGAATCGTTGACCCCGAGTTCCTCGGTTTGCCCCACGGCCTCGGCTGCGTTCGCTCCATCTGCTTCGGGATCGCTCCTCTCGGCATCAACTTCGGATGCAACCTTGGTGGGCCATGACGCGATACCTCTAGAGCAGGATATCGTGGCCACCTTCGATAGGTTCGCCACTATCCCCCATCGCTCATCGTCAGGGCAAGCAGCCGGTGATGGATACTTCGGCCTCCGAGAGGACGTTGTCCGTCCTGCGTTTCGTCCAATCAGACTTTGAGACACGGGCGGAGCTGGTCCCCTTCATCGGGGGCCACATGTTTCGCCAGTGACTTGCACCTGCCCGTTTGCTGAGTTTAACGAGTTCGACGAGGGCAACCTCGCCATCAAGAGTTTGCTTGTTCAAGTAAGTGTTTTATTTATTTTTTGTTTCGCCCTCCTTTTTCCTAAGCGAGTTTCCTGCTTACTGTTTTAGTCTTCGTAGGATCCTCGGCCTAGAGTAGCATCGAACAGGCTACACGGGCGTGCCTTGACAACTACTAGCGCCGATTGTGGGAGATGGAGGATGAAGCCAAACGCGCAGACCTCGAGCAGGCTATTTCGGCAGTGGCACTTAAAAAGGCGAAGACTAACGCGAAGGCGCTAAAGGTGGAGAAGGGTAAGCTGAAGGACCAGGTTGACACGCTAACAGAGTACTATAACAGCTCCAAACCGCAACTTAACTCCCTTCGCAACCAACTAAAGGCGGCACAGGCCACTGCTGCTTCAGCCAGAGCTCCCTGGCGCAGGCGCAGGAGTCCGCCAACAAGCCAGCCATGTGCTTCGGCTGGGCCTGGACTGGCTCGAGGCTTTGCCCGATGATCTCCTTGCCGAAGATGCTCCTCAATTGGACTTCACCGAATTGAGTCTGAACGCCGACGTTGTAGTTGCCAACGCGGACGGAATCTATAGTGATTGTTGTGCACGAATCTCCGCTGGCCTCGTGCTTGCCTTGCTTCAGGCGAACGACTGTGAACACATCGCTGATTTCTCGCAAATGCTCAGAGACGGTCTTCCCGGTGACACTGATACCGTTAACGCTGAACTGGCAGCCTTTCGGTGGTTATTCTAGACCTCCTCAAGACGGTAAGTTTGCACGGGATCAACTTCGGGCCTAGCCGGAGAAGCAGGCGAAAGCCGAGGCCGAGGAGCGACAAGTAGCTTTGGGGTCTCCGGCCGCGAGTGGGCCTAGGACGGGCGAAGCGAGCGGTGACGCCCCCGCGGATGAAGGTGCGGAGGATCACATTGAGGTGTTAGGCTCTTCGTCCCTTTATTTTTTTAGTTTATTTTTAGTCTTTAGGTCAAGTAGCTGCATTTTCTCCCTCCTTTTCTTTCGGCTTTTGTAGGAGAAAAACCAAGGCCTTGTAGTTAAGCTTTTGCAGTTGTATTTACTGTTAGCCTATATTAATATATGTGCGCTATGCACGTGTTTGTTTCAGCCAGAAATACTTTGCTTTTGAGACGTGCGTACTTGGATAGTCTTCTGTGCAGGGCTTTTGTTGAAAGATGTGTGTTTAGCCTCCGGTTCAATGTTGGCCAAGGAGAAACTTGAAAGTCGTGGTGAACCGGGGTTATCAAAAGCTCAAACACGCGGATATTCATCGTCCCCACGAAATGGCTATAAGTGGGTGGCATTATCCTGTACTTAGCGTGGCGAAGTGTGATGCTTAAACATGCTAGGTCAATGCTTGACGATTATGACCGAGATTATCGCCGATGCTAGGAAGGGATGAATTTATTTTGGCGAAATTTTGTCATGTCTGAACGCCAGGCATAATTTGCGTTTCGTCCCCGGTTCCGCTGAACACATGCTGCGATAGCGATGGCGAAACCGAGGCTCCTTCGACCGAGCTTAGTTTTTGTTTTAGTTCTCCCAGTATTTCTAGGAGTTGTATTAATATTTTGGATTCCGAACCAAGTGTTTCATCGACCGAAGGTAGCTTTTCTTCGGTTGAACCAAGGTCAGAATTCATGCGCTTCCTCGGGGCAGTGTAATTTATTTTAAAGTTTCGAAGATCCTTATGAAATAAAGTGATTAGTTTGTGTCTTTCTTCTACTTCAGGTTTTTTCACTGGGCGATCCTTTTTATTGGTGACCTTTGCCTTCCCCTTCATATTTTGAAGCTGTGAGCCTTATGCTTTAGCGGATCAAGTCTGTTTTCACCTTCTCGTTATATTGACACTTCACCATTTGAGACTTAGTGTTCTTTCGAGATGTGTTTTCTGTTGTACAGTCTTATACTAGTTGTTTGACGTTTTTTGTGAGAGCTCATCGTTTGGTCGGGCGATGCTCCGAGCCAATGCATTTCGCCCCATGACTTTTTAACTAATCAGGCGTTTGCCTTCAAGGTTTTTCTCAACAAACAATCACATTGAGAAACATGTATTTTTATACTGATTCGGGCCTCCATTATGGATAATAACCCTACATCCAGTTTTTTTCTTTTTTTTTCATTTTCCACTTTTTTCTTTTTGTGATGAAGGCTTACATATTACTTTGTACATGTGGCGAAAGTTGTACATAGGAGTGGTCAAACTCTTCGCCCTCCATTGTCGCTAGCCAAAACGATCCCACTCGGGACGTGCGAGTGATCAAGTATGGGTCTTCCCATTTTGACTCCAGCTTCCCCACCGAAATCAGGGTCGCCTTCTTTTTCAAGACGAGGTTGCCTAGAAGCAACTCCTTAGACCGAACCCATTTGTTGTATGTTGCTAAAGTGGCTTGGGCGTATTTTTCCATATGGCCCAGGGCTTCGACTCATACTTCTTCGAGAAGTTCTAGCAATGTTTGCTGCCCTTCTTCGCCCCCCGCAAAAATTACTCTTGGAGAGTTAGCCCTTAGCTCACTTGGGGTCATTGCTTCATCGCTATATAGGAGCATGAATGAGCTAAACTTGGTTGGCCTTGTGGGTGTGGTTCGGAGGGCCTATAGGACCGCAAGCATTTCTTCTGGCCATTTTCCCTTCACTGCCCCCTCCAGCCTCTTCTTAATGGCTTCCAAGATCTTTCCATTTGCTCTTTCGACTGCCCCACTGGACTGCGGGTGAGCAACCAAAGCGAACTTGATTTGCAAATTTAGCCCCTTGCACATTTTCTTGAAATTTCCAAAGTCGAACTGTTTGCCATTATAAGTGATGAACTCCTTCGGCTCACCGAATCGGTAGACATTGTTCTTCAATCCGGTCTTTTGTTCTCTTGCTGAGGTAATCAAGGCAAGTGGTTCGGCTTCGATCTACCTTGAGAAATATTCAATGGTGACAAACGGTGAAGCGATAGCCATTTCTTGCTGTAGGGAACATGCCAATTATGTTCAGTCCCCATCGGGTGAACGACCATATAGGGGCGATGGGCTGCAAGTCATATTTGGGTGCATTTTGGCTTCCACCATGCCGTTGACAGCCTTTGCACTTTTTGATGAGGTCGACACAAACTTGCAGTGTCGTTGGCCAGTACACCCCTTGACTCTTAGCTGCAAGCGTTTTGCTTCGGCCTCATCTTCCGGCAGCCACCCTTTGCTTAGAAATTTGACAAGTGGGATTCACCAATCTGCTTCGCCATCGACGAGGTTCCCGGGGTTTATGGATAAAACCTCCCGTTCTTCTTTAACACTTGGCGTGTATAGGACTTCGAAGAAGATGCCTGGCGAATATGGATCTCCATTTGTCACTGCTTTCGCCAACGCATTCACTTCTTCATTCTTTCCCCAGGGGAGATGTTCCACGGTGACTCCCGCAAAACTTTTCTTCATTGCCTGAACTGCCTCTAGAAATTTTCTAATGCTTTCATCCTTCGCCTCGAAAGACTTGTCAACTTGAATTGTAACTAGCTTGGAGTCGGTTCGGATCACCAACCTCTTGACTCCCAAGGCTCTTGCTTTTTGCAGCCCCAAGAGAATCACCTCGTACTCTGAAGCATTGTTGGTTGTTTCAAATTGCAGACGTGCGGCACAGCGGATCGCTGTTCCAGATGGAGAGACGAGAATCGCCACCACAATCGCCCCCTTGTCAGACCAAGACTGGTCGGAGTGCATAACCCAAAACTGCTCCACCAGATCGACTTCTAGCACGAATGTAGGTGTCCATTCGGCCACAAAATACACCAAGACTTGGGACTTGATCACCGTCCGGGCAATGAAATTGAGGTCAAAAGGAGCTAATTCTACCACCCAATTGCTTAGCTACCCCATGATTTCTTTGCCGTGGAGCACTTCGCCAATGGGGTATTGCGATGGTACTATTATCTTGTGTGCTTGGAAGTAATGCTGAAGCTTGCGTGAAGCCATCACTAAGGCATATGCCAGCTTTTCCATTTCCGTGTATCTTGTTTTCGCCCCGTGCAGGGTCTCGGAGACGAAGTACACAGGCTTTTGTCTTGCTTCGGTTTCTTGTACCAATGCCCGCTCAGATCACCACTAGCTAAGCCACCAAATATAGCAGCAGGTCGCTTCCTTCCTTCGGGCTGATCAGCACCGGTGGTCTCTGAAGGTATTGTTTTAGCTCGTTAAAGGCGCTCTGGCATTCTGGCATCCACTTGAACTTCTCAGCCCCTCGCAAGGTTTTGAAGAGAGGCAGGCCTCTTTCGACTGCTTTTGCAAGGAACCTGCTGAGCGCCACTATCCGCTCCGTTAGCTTTTGCACTTTTCGTGCAATCTTCAGCAGCTCCATTTATTGTATTGCGTTGATTTTCTCCCGGTTCGCCTCGATCCCTTTTTCGAACACAAGGAATCCAATAGTTTGCTCGCCCGTACGCTAAACATGTATTTTTCAAGGTTGAGTTTGATCCCCACCGCTTGCAAAAGTTTCTTTCAGATCAACGGCATGGTCAATTGCCTTTCGACTCTTGACAACAATGTCATCAACGTAGGCCCCAACATTCCGCCCTATTTGTTTCTTGAGGACGTTATACACCAGCCTGGCGAAAGTTACCCCAGCATTCCATAAGCTGAATAGCATTCTGATATGGCAAAAGTTGCCAAATGGGGTGATGAAGGCCGTCTTCGCCTGATCGCTTGGGTTCATGAAAATTTGGTGTTATCCGGAGTAGGTGTCAAGGAAGCTCATGAGGTCGTAGCCTACTGTAATCCACTAGTTGGTCGATTCAGGGAAGCGGGACATCATCCTTGGGCATGCCTTGTTCAGGTCGGTGAAGTCTATGCACATCCGCCACTTGCCATTTGACTTTTTCACCAATACTGGGTTCGCCAGCCATCCTGGGTGATCGATTTCTTGAATACTGCCAGCCTTGAGTACCTTTTGTACTTCGGCTTTGGTTGCGTCTTGTCGATCTTTGGACATCCTGGGTCCCCCTCCATCCTTATAGGACTCACGTTCTTCGTGGAGAAGAGTGTCGAGACCTATAAGATGTATATCTTAAAGTTTTTAGGAAATAGGGGATCTAGGACCCAACCTGCCTGGGACCTGACCCCCCCTATTGCCCTTGTAGGTTTCATGATCCTCTTTGAGAGGAGAGTAGAGATGTACAAGATATACATATTAGGACTACAAACATAAAGGGACCCGAATCCCAGCTTAGCCTGGGATCCTGGGTCCCCCTCCATCATTATAGGACTCGCGTTCTTCACGGAGAAGAGTGTCGAGACCTATAAGATTTATATCTTAAAGTTTGTAGGCAATGAGGGACCCGGGGCCCAACCTGCCATGGGACCAGATGTCACACCCAGAAATTTAGCCTAAATTTTCAGACTATTTTGTGTATAAATCCATATCCAGGAATCAAGCCAGGGTACATAAAACGACAAATTAATATACAGATCCAAACGTAAATAAAGTGTAAGTAAATACTTACAGAAGAGTCACTTAGTCCTCACACCAAAAGAACACAACAACAGCGGAAAGAGGCGATCCTAGCGGGGCTTCAGCTCCACTCTACAGGCAAAACTCAACTGGAGTATAAGTCTTGGTCCTCTAACTTCGTCTTTAGCTCAGATGCACTACACTTCTGAGAAACGGGAATAATAGCAAGGCTGAGTACAATCACCGTACTCAGTAAGCCACAACAATGATGTAGACGTGCAAGGGGAGACAAGGCGAAGGTTTGTGGCTATTTGCATAAAGGCGGTTATAAATATTTATAGTTTAAAAAGGTAAAATAGTTGATTAATTAAGAAAAGATTAGTTCTTCACTGAATAACGTTACCCCGCATTGAACAGGTCCAATCATTCCATCTGAACTAAACCAGTTCATTAAGTCAAGTTAATTAATAAAGTGAGACCAATGATGGCGAAACTGGTCGATCACTCATAACCGTAGGCACGGCTATTCAAATAGTTTTACTCTGGCCAGTGGCGGACAGCTGTACCCATAAGACACAACCAAACGTCATGTTATCGTGCCATGCATGACACGTCACCATGCCAAGTGATTGGGACAAGACCCTTCGTATAACTCCCCCTAACCAATCGTACCCACCTCAGGTTTCGCCCCTTGTCCTCAACGGGCAGTGCGCATCCCCCTCTTCTGAAACAATGGGTTCTACACGCTGGCACACAAACCAAGGAAAAAAAATCTAATAAAAACAGTAAACAATACAAGTAATGTAAACAAACATGTAGAGCGCAATTTTAGATAAATTCTGCAAGTTGAATGGCTCAATTCGGAGTTCGTATGAATTAGTTTTGAATTTTAGAAGTTTTGAGCCATTTAAATCAATTTCTCGAATTAAATATGATTTATTGCACAATTAATAAATAATTTCTCAAAGGAAAGGTAGCCGCTGATGTCATCAAAGGGGTCGCCGCCGACCGGCAGGCCCTGTGGGTCATCGGCACAAGGCAAGCGGCCCATGGTGGACACGGTCCACCACGGCAAGGGCGTGGGCGCACCACGTGGACAGCCATGTGGCGACCACAGTAGCACGATAGGGTGATGCGGTGCCAACATGGCGCCATGGTGGCACTGACGCGGGATGGTGCCAGGACGCCACGCGGATGGCCTGGAGCACCCGAAGGGGATTGGGCAGCCATGGTGAAAAGGGGCGGCGCCCGTCGGCCGATGGCAGAGGATATGGGGAGGGAGAGGGGAGCTCACCGAGCGGCGCCGGCGACGAGGGGCGGAGAGGAGCTTGGCGGCGGTGCTCCACAGGGAGGCGACGCCAACGGCGGTCCGGCGACGGCTGACAGACGATGCGTTGCGGCCGGGGTCCTCCGGAACCTGGGGTAGGAAATGGATAGGTTAGGGGAGAGAGAGGAGTGGAGATTCGGCGAGAAGCCAGCCGGAAAATGACGACGAGCTGTAGGCTCATCCCTCGAAAGGAGAATGTGTTTCTGGCGACGATTTGCGGAGGCAGAGTGGCGGCCGAGTTGCTCCAAGGGGCGGTGAATGAGATGGACGTGGTGGTGCGGCTTGAGGTGGTCGGAACTGGGTTGCCGGAGTTGGTGGAGGTGGTGGAGGCCCGGATTGCTGGTGGAGACGACGGCTCGGTGGTGGATTGGAGGAGTGGAGCGGCAGACGGGGTGGTGCCCGGTGCGGCGGTGCTGATGGTGCCAGCGGAGTAGTGGGACGGTGGCTAGAATTGCGGCGACGGTCGGCCAAAGTGCGGCAGCGAGCTGCGGAGAGAGAGAGAGAGCGAGCGAGCAGCGTAGGGAGGCGGTTCGAGGGCGCGGCAAGCTCGGGAGTTGAGGGAAATGGAGATAGGGAGCTTGCGGGATGCTTTTCATAGGGCCGGGAGGCAAGCTCAAGGCTGGGAAAGGCGGTAACGACCAGCGGAATGGAGTTCCGATGTGTTTGAGTGGCGGCCGGTCTTTGTGGGGAGGAGTGGGGTAAAAGAGAGGAAAGGAGGTGGAGTTGGGTAGGTGCTCCCACGTGCTTGGGTGCACGAGCACACACGGGAGCAGCGCGGGCTCGGCAGACGGCGTTGGCGACGACGTGGCCCGATTTTCCTGGTCGGAGGAGGAAGAAGGACCCGACAGGTGGGCCCCCCTATTGGTCGGACGAGAGAGGGGAAGGACGTCAAGCGGACTTGCAAGGGAAAAAGGGCAAATGGGCTTATGGCCCAGGAGGGGGGAGAGAGGAGGGAGGCAAACGAGACTTTGGTAGGGGAGGAAAGAGGAGCTGGCCTGGGAGGTAGAAAAGAATTTTGGGCTAGAAGAGGCCCAAAATGAAGGTGGGGAAATTTAGTTTGTTCTCTTTTTGTTTAATTGATTAAATGAACTTTGGGCATTTAAAATTAGATATTGAGCTCTGAAATATTCACAGGAAATTTCAGAGAGTATTTTTGACCACAGAGAATATTACAAAAAAAAATTTCGGCCATGATTGGAAAAGGAAATTTTTAATTTCCTCATTAATTCACTCGATTTAATTGCTTCAACTTTTAATATAATTTCTAGAAATGCATTACTTAATGATTTCTAATCTCGAACAGAAAATCGGGGCGTGACAAATCTACCCCCTTACAGGAATCTCGTCTCAAGATTTGGGGATGGCTAGAAAGAAAACTAGGGTGCAGGTTGTGTTGAACTGGTCTACTAACTCCTGTGGTTTCTTTCTGACTCACATTGACTGATTGACCAAGTCTGCACACTGACCCGACTAACATCGAACTGGTCGATCTGTTGCTTACTCAAAAACTACACCCATTGGTTCTGCTTGATCTGACACGAATCTGGATTACCGGTGCTCTTAGACCTCAATTCCTTGGACTGAGCCGTTAATACTAACACACTTGATACCTGACTAGATTGAACCGTTGGTACTGACATCTTTGATAACTTGAGGATTCACGACATAGACTAGAAATAGGTGGGGCTTTTCCAAAATCTTGCACTGACTTTCATGAACCCACAAATTCTGAACTTGCTATAAACTGCTCTTGATCTGAAGAACAAGTATTCCCAAGAAAATGTGTGGTCTAGCTTCCTTTTGGATTACGGGGTTCTGAGTTGCTGCTTCCCTAAGCTGACTATCAGCGCGGTAGCTCGAGGGTACCGTAGGATTCAACCTACTAACTTGAGATTGCTGTAGTTCGATTAGCACCTTGAAACTGACTTGTTGAGACCACGGACCTTGAATCTGCTCGAATTGCTTTAAGTCGAATAACAAGCACTCCAACAAACTGCTTGAATTGCCTTTTAGTTGAACTGCGTGGTTCTAGGTCACTGCTTTTGCAAGCTGAACAAATGGTACGACAACTCATGCCCACATGAGAACTCAATATGATGGCTTGAGGTTGGTGAGGCTTTGCTTAATAATTGCAACCAACTTCTTCAATTACAACTCATTTTGCTTTACTCGGTTGGACCTCCAAGCGGAACGGTTATGAAGTAAACTTCATTTAACTTCGGGCTTATCTTATCAATGTAGTTACACTTTCGCCTGTCTAAGAACAATGAAACTGCCATCCTTGCGAATGACCAAACTTCTTGACTTTCATAGAACCCTGGTTTTGAAAACTCGATACTCCATTGGTCAACCCAAATGAAGAACTGACGGTGCACTTCCATTCCAGGAAGGCTTGGAACTTTAAAACTCAGCTGACGACTAGAAGTGGCACAGGCAAGTGACTCTCATTCAGCTTCTGAACATACTGACTCTTTAACTTTTCCATCCGGTCTAATTGTTGACCAGTCTGTTATGCTTCTGTTCTTACTCCGGTGTCAACTGCCTGAACAGGTCGATCGATAGATGTCTGTTGAAACAAGCATAGATCACTTACCAGATCATGCCCAAAAGAGTGTTCTAACTGCTTCCCATTTCACTTACTCTCGTACCACTGGCTGACACTTCTGTATTGATAGAAACCAACTTCACTGTTGCTTACATACCAACATCGGAACATGTACAACTACTTAAAACCGCCTTTGTGGCTGCCAAGACTATCTGCTTAATAATCAGACAAATTCACTTTCAATCCTTGAGTAGAGATGATTCACCGAGAGGGATTCTTTGTCATACACTTTGTTGTGCTGACTATACCTTTCTGGTCCTGACTCTTGTATCCATTTACTTCAGACAGAGGTGATGGAGCAATTCTCTTGTTGACTTCCAAGAAACTAACCATGATTGCCAAGATGATAGATATGTCTTCCAAAGAACTTTAAGATGGTTCCCAGAACTATAACAGTTACCTCGAACTAAGGAAAACTACTCTTGACCCACCTACAGAATGCTTTGTTTGTCAACTTCCGAGAAACATTAAGATGGTTTCTGGAAGCTATAATTGTTGCTTTAAATCAAGAACAACCATTCTTGATCCATGTTCACACCACTAGGACAATGTTTCCCCTTACTATTCCATTACAGGCTTCCAAGGTTTGAGAGTTCCAAAATTCCTTATATGATGTCACTTTCAAATATTTCATCCTTCTTTCCATCATCTTTGGGTAACACGGATACTGCCCCTTTAGAGAAATCTCATCATGTTGGGCATTACTATGGTCTAACCATTCTCACTTCATTGGTTAATCTTTCCTTTATGGGCTTGCAATTAGGTTTCGGAGCTCAACAAAACTGTGATGAGCTAGAAAAGAAACTCTAGGTTTCTTGTGACACTGACAGATACAAGTCAACTTGCTTTTGGGTACACAAGATGAATCATAAGAGAAGGAGGTACCATCTGACTCATACTTTATTTTCTCTTCCAATTTCATTGCTGACATGAAACTGGTCTACACAGGGGAGGTACTTAAACATCACATATTTGTACATTGTTGTTGACCCTTGCTGGTAGAATTGTCGACCGGTATAACATTTACCCATTCTGATTCTACTAGGGTTGACTTGTTCTTTCGTGGGTTACAAACTGAAGCTCCCAAAAGAACAATGCTTTGACTACTGACATTCCTTAGAGAAACATCAATCTCCTTGGTAGCTGAAACAAACAAAACCTTCTTTCTGTTGGTTTACTTTTCTGTGATTACTTGCTATGCATCCGAGTTGGGGCAGCATGAGGTGCATGACTATTGTTGATGGCAATCTTCAAGCCTGACACTTGAGACATTGACTATGGTCGGGATGCTGAGAGATTGAACTGTCTCTTTGCAGTTAGAGTAGATCACTAATTTTCTGCATTGCTTGCCCTACTAGTGTTGATCCTGTAGCCTTGAAGCGGTTGTTGCGAAACGCTAGAGACTTTATCGGTGCCCTTAATGACAAATCATCGTGATGGAAACTTTACAATCAAGGGATGGTTGGTAGCACTTCTCTTCTAGTATCATTTGATTGGATCTGGCCACTATGTACATGAACTGATGTAACCTGAGAATGCAAAGATGTTGCAAAATGTTGTTGACTTGACGATAATGATGCTTTGGCACTGGACAATCTCTTGAGAAATGACCTGTCTTCCCACAATTGAAACAAGGTAGACTACTCTCGTTGGCCTCGGAAGTGGACATGTGCTGAGGTGGTGTCCTGGCTCAAGACAGTTCAAACAATTATGGCTTGGTTGATCCGAAGGTCCATTCTTCTCAGCATGCACGATCTCATCAGAAACTGAAGCAAGTAAGGGCTCATGAATCTCGCTGACGATACTTCTGCTACAACTGTTGGTTCTCACTTTAGTTGGAGCTGGTAGAAAAGTAGATTGATTGCAATTGCTGTTACCGTCCGCCATGGGTTGACTTATGAGTAGCAACGGTGTCCCTTAATCTTCCTTAGTCTTAGCTAGGACCAAATTTAGCTAACAGTCCTTAGGCGCATGATATGTTCCCTCACATAGGAAACATATGTCCTTCATAGAGCTTAACCTTACAGATTGTTGTCTCCACAACGGGGCATAGGAGGATACATATACTAGTGGTGCTTTATTTAGTAAATGCTTTAAACTCCAATTCTTTTTCAATAAATCCTTCAAGGATCGCTTCACTTTCAACATCATTAGAGGATACTCCTTTAGATTCATTATCTTCAAACTTGGGTGAACCGTACAACCTGAGGTGCCGAGTCAACTGACGTGCACCACGAGAGAAGTTCTTCATACCCTCCAGAGAGAATTCTATGTCCATGATGACCATGTTGCTGATACCTTCTAGGGTCTATGTGGCTATCTTCCTCTTATTAGGGTTGGACTGTGATGCACCATAATACTTGGTGATCGGTTGGCCAGAAGCTTTAGTTCTTCTGGGGCACTGCCTCTCATCTTCTGTCGGTGACCTGACCTACACCTTCCCTGAACGGTCAGACACTTTGCAAGAACTGCCTTGTAAACCATAACCATAGCATGCATCACTGGTTGCTTTATGGATTGGTGGTGGCTTGGATGTACTTGTCTGCTGGGGACTTGGCGGTATACTAGTTGAAGTTGCGGGTGCTTGTTCTTGAATATGCTAGCTTTGACTCTGATTATGCTTCTTGGACTGCATCTGAGCATACATCTGTTGCTACTGTGGTTACTTCCACTCTAGTTGACCTTGGATTGAGCTTTGCATTTCCTACACCAATACACCCATCATCTGATCTTGGATACCAAAAGTTGATCACAAGTAGGGGTTCATCTGGCATTGGGGTACATTATTGCTTTCAACTGAACCATTGATCTGAAACTTTTATACACTGTTGTCTATGAGGACATCAATACCACTGATACATCAACGCCTACACAAGTGCAATTTCATGGTCCTATTACCCGCGCTCGTGCACGTCAACTAAACTATCAGGTGAGTTCTTTCTTGAGTTCATATTCATCCTATTTATTCTCTGAAGACACGTGCACTCTTATTTTACTTAGGAATGATGGAGAGGATAAAAAGGAAAGAGAATTCGCGCGGGTTAGATTCGGACTGCAGAACAGCACCAGTGACGACCACCACGACTTCATGCAAACTCCGTGTTAGGCGTGCAAGTACTTCATGGAAAGCTTATCAAGTCTACTTTCAGATGGATCTGGCCTCATGTCCATATCTTTTCTGGAGAGGCCGTAATCGTTGTTTTACTACCGAGACCTTTTTCTGTCCACGGTGCTGCACCACCTTATTTGGGCCCAATGGGCTGTGTATCAAGTTGAGTCTGTTAGGGACGCGTCTTAGGGTTAGAGGACGAACCCAACTCGTCCTCCCACCTATATATTTACCTTAGTCGCCACATATCAACTTAGGTTTTGTTTAGATCAAAGTTTAGCATCGCTTCTTTGCCGTGTAATCCCATGATCGGTTAGATCGCCGGTTTGCTCGTTACGGAACCCCACTAGTGATACTTTTGTTGAATTAAATATTACATCTTTAATCCGCAAATTGAGTTGCTTGTTCATCTTGTTCTTGCTAGTTCTCGATTGATTGCAGGAACGAATATCCTCGTGGTTGGGTTGACCGTGCATCCGTCGAGATTCAGGACTATCTCTAGAGTTGGTGTAACGATTGCTAAGGCGCAACATCCCTGGATAGTTGTAGTCGGATCGCCAACGTCGCTCCATCTAATCGACTTTTCCCTCTCATCGAAAGATCGGGACACCCTCATGAACACCAGTTGTTGTTGTTGCTCTTCTTCTCTCTGACACTGACCATCTGCTGCTGGGACGGGGAAGAGAAGAAATAGAGGGGTTGAAGGGACATGGAAGAGAAGAAATATAGTTGTTGAACTAAAGATAAGACCTTAACCCACTTGACTACTGATCTGTTGTGAGTAGACTTTCATTGTTCAAGTTGCTTAAGCAAACAACCTAGTATGGTCGCATCCCCACTATTGATGCAAACCATACCCCTACATACAAGCAAACAACACACGTTCTAGCAGCTAACGAAACTACTATTCGGGGAATGATTGGGTTTAGGCAAACTCCGTGAAATCTTCAGTTGATCTTTGCAGAACGATGACTCTGAATTGATCTTCTCGCTCCTTTTGCTTGAAGCTTGAGGGCTGGATTTGACTTCCACGAGCAGACGTGAAACCGATGGTTTGTCCTCCAGGTTCAACAACTAAAAGAGTTGGAGGGGAAAGGAAGGAAATTTGATAAACAGTTTTGGAAAGAAGTGTTGAAAGGTGAGAGGAGACAATTTTGCATTTAGGGTTTTCGGAAAACTTGTCCTTGGGGTTTGAGCATTTGGCTCAACCTACAGTCAAGTTGTCTCTGATACCACTTTGTCACGCCCAAAAATTTAGCCTAAACTTCCAGACTATTTTGTGTATAAATCTCTGTCCAGGAATCAAGCCAGGGTACACAAAACGATAAATTAATATATACATCCAAACGTAAATAAAACGTAAATACTTACAGAAGAGGTACTTAGTCCTCACACCGAAAGAAAACAATAGCAGCAGAAAGAGGCGATCCTAGTGGGACTTCAGCTCCACTCCATAGGCAAAACTCAACTGGGTATAAGCCTTGGTCCTCTAACTTTATCTTCAGGTCAGAAGCACTACACTTCTGAAAAGGTGGAATAATAGCAAGGCTGAGTACAACCACCGTACTCAGCAAGCCACACTAATGATGTAGACGTGCAAGGGGAGATAAAGGGAATGTTTATGGCTATTTGCATAAAGGCAGTTATAAACATTTATAGCTTAAAAAGGTAAAACAATTGATTAATTAAGACAAGATTAATTCTCCACTGAACAACGCTACCCCACGTTGAATAGGCCCAACCATTCCACCTGAACTAAACCAGTTCACTAAGTCAAGTGAGACTAATCTCCCATAACCTCGGGCACGGCTATTCAAATAGATTTACTATGACCAGACGCGCATAACTGTACTCACAAGACACAACCCACTGTCATGTTACGGTGCCATGCATGACACGTCACCATGCCGAGTGATTATGACAAGACCCTTCACATAACTTCCCCTAACCAATTGTACCAATCTCAGGTTTCACCCCCTCTCCTCAACAGGCAGTGGGCAGCCCTCCCTTGTGCCTAGCTGAATCCGGAAGCCGCATAGACCGTAGCACGGTCCATCCAAACTCCATCACACCCACTCTTGCCTCAGTACGTCAGAAAGAGGAAAGCTATATTACAAGTCCTGCAGTTGCCCATTCTTGCTTGTGGTAAGCGCGTTAAGTCTCCCAGGATTTCCTGCGGACCGGTCCTTAATTGACATGGGTGAGACTAGCAAAACCATGCACCCTCAACCCACCATTAAACCATATTTTAGTTGGTTAATTATGACCAATAAAACATGGCTAGATGTCATGAGCTTACAGCTCACCAAGATACTAACAGTAGATAATGCGATTATCCCATTTTGTGAGCTAGTGGTAAATAAGCATGGCTAAGCATAAAATTCTAGCTAGGTTATCACAATAGACGCAAGCTAGTCAATTTATCACCCAGGTTGACAAAGGACGGATATCAAGTAAACAAGACACAAGCGAGCAGATAGGTAATTCCATAATCCCATTTAGTTAACAAAATATGCAATTTTATTTGCAAGTGGTAACACATTTGTAAATTAGGTTCAGCGTGCTCAAGGGGAATGTGTGACTTGCCTTCCTTCTTCAAACAATCTTCCGACCTCTAATCCTCGCGATCGCAATCTTCTGAAACAACGGGTTCTACACGCCGGCACGCAAAACGAGGAAAACTCTAATAAAAACCAAGTAACCAGTACATGAAAAGTAAACAAACATGTAGAGCTCAATTTTAGATAAAGTTTTGAGCCATTTAAATCAATTTCTTGAATTAAATATAATTTATTGTGCAATTAATAAATACTTTCTCATGGGAAAGGTAGCTGCTAACATCATCAAAGGGGTCGGCGCTGACGTCATGAAAGGTAGCGGCACGGCAGGGTGAAGTGGTCCAACGTGGTGCCACGATGGCACCGACGCGGGACGGCGCCAGGGCACCACGCAGATGGCCCGGATCACCCAAAGGGGACTGGGTAGCCATGGTGAAAGGGGGCGGCGCCTGCCGACCAACAGGCCGGGAGGCGGCGGCGCGCACGAGGATGTGGCGGAGGATATGAGGGGCGATAGGGGGAGCTAACCGATTGGCCTCGGCAAGGGGCGGTAGAGAGGAGCTTGGCGGTGGCGCTCCATGGGGAGGCGATGCGAATGGCGGTTCGACGGCGGCCGATGGTCGAGGCATAGCAGTCGAGGACCTCCGAAACCTGGGGAAGGAGATGGATATGTTAGGGGAGAGAAAGGAGTGGAGGTTCGGCGAGAAAAGCTAGCCGAAAATCGATGACGAGTTGCAGGCTCATCTCTCGATAGGAGAATGTGTTTCTGGCGATGAATTGTGGAGGTGGAGTGGCGGCCGAGTTGCTCCAACGGGCGATGAATGAGATGGAGGTGGTGGTGTGGCTTGAGGTGGTCAGAAACTCAAAGTTGTCGATGTTGTCTACTTCTGGAAGTTGAGTGGATCAAGGAACAGGAAGATGGTGGTCGGCCTAGGTATCAAGCCGTCAAGATGGATTGAAGTTTGAATCGTGTTTAGAACTCCAAACCATCAAAGTGACTTTGAAGAATAGTTAGGAGGGTAGAATGTTTGTTGCTTGCTGGTGTGTAGGTATGGTTGCATTCTCGTCAGTGATGAAGTTCATTGACGAGCATGTAATTGTACTAGGTTGCTTGCTTAATCAAATTAAACAACATAATAGTCTACCAACATCATAACAATGGTAACATGGTTAAGGTCTTATGTTTAGTGTAACCCCTCTCCTTCTATTCTTTCCAAATCTGCAACAGATGGCGAACACTTGTGCTAGTGGAAGTGGAAACAATAACAATGAAGTGAACCCAACACTAGCTCAGATCTTAGCTCAACAGACCCAGTTGATGAACATGATGATGCAGCAGATGCATAACCAGATTAACCAAGGGAACAACAATCCTCCGCCACCTCAAAACAAGCTAGCAGATTTTCTTCATGTGAGGCTGCCTAACTTTTCTAGCACTACCAACCCAGTGGAAGCAGGTGATTAGCTGCATGCTATCGAGAAGAAGTTGGAACTGCTCCAGTGTACGGATCAAGAGAAAGTCGTTTTTGCTTCGCATCAATTGCAAGGACCTGCTTCAGAATGGTTGGATGATTTCCGGATAAATAGAGCAAAAGGACAACCGATCACTTGGGTAGAGTACACTGAAGGATTCAAGAAGACACACATACCTGCAGGAGTTGTTGCTTTGAAGAAGCGTGAGTTTAGAGCATTGAAGCAAAGGTATTGTACCATGACAAAGTATCTTCGGAGTTCAACCGTCTAGTTCGCTATGCTCCAGAAGATGTGCGTACTGATGAATTATAGTTTTTAAGGAGGCATAGGGTAGTAGCCAGAGGCAACGTATCAAGCCACTCCAAGTTGGTGAATCAACTCCGACATCCCAAGAACAATTGCAGCAGTTCAACACCAGTAGTGAGATCAACTCACATAACAATGCAAGCAATGAAGTCAGTAATGAGCAAGCTACTCAATCACTGCCAGTTCAGCCAAATCAACGTCAAGGAGACAACAGTAATGGAAGGAATCAGCTTATATGTTTCAACTGCTATGAGCCAGGTCACTTTGCTAGAGAGTATTCAAAGCTGAGACGTCAACCGTCACAGGGACAAGTCTACAACATCATCGTCACAGGAGCCAATGCAGTGGCAGTTGCGTCTTCAAGTGATCCAGCTTAGTCTGAAGCCGCAATAGTTCTCTTAACCTGAGAATCATTATTGGATTTATGGAATAAGATAGACTGCAGTTTACCTATACCTTTTTCTTTCTAGCCATTCCGAATCTCTGGACGTGATTCTTAGTAAGAGGGTAGATTTGTCACACCCTGATTTTCTTTTCAGGGATGTATAAATTATTTAATAAACTATTCCTAGAATTTATATTAAATGTTCATTAGTTTACAAGTGAAGCTAAATGTGGGAAATGAAATTTCCCACATAAAGCATGGCTGGATTTAATTTTTATTAAATTCTCCATGGTTATTTCAACTCTCTGGAATTTTTTCAGATTTTTCAGAGCTCAATTATTAATTTTAATCATACAAAGAACATTTTAGTAATTATTTAAATAATAAATTTACCATTAAATGATCGGGTTATAATTTTGATAAATACTTTGATTGTCCAAGTATTTTCATGATTTTTCAGGGAATTATTTCAACATTGGAAGTATTTGTAAAGGTTCAAAGATCATTTCACTAATTGATTTATTTGGAAAGTCTACTTTGCGTCATCATGTTCTCTCCCCGGCCTCTCTCTCCCCTCTTTCTTGGGCCAAATTCGCAAAGTCTACTTTGCCTTCTCATGTTCTCTCCCCGGCCTCTCTCTCTCCTCTTTCCTCTTGGCCCGGTCTGCCTCCTCTCCATCTCCGGCAAAGTCTGTTCAGCATCCCTCTCAAGCTAGCCCAGCAAGCAAAGCAGCCCGGCAGAAACTACTTCGCCTCCCTATATACAGTACCATCTTCCACCTCTGTATAGAGTCGGCCGAACCCGACACCACCCGACCCAGTGCCGATCCCCTTCCAAAATCCGGTCTCCCTGTTGCTCCCCTTCCAAAAGTAGTTGCGGGAACGAAATCCTCTCAATCTCCTCTACCTTTTCCCTAAGAAATCCCCCTGAATCCCAAAGTAAATCCTTTCCAATTTTGCGGATCAATTCTTTCCTTTTCCCAGAGTTTTATTGCCGGCGATGTGGGCTCGATCCCGTCCTACCGAGCCTATAAATAGAGACCCCTCCCTCTCCATTTTCAGCTGCCACCTCCCCTTCTTCCGCCGTCGCCGAAAACCCCCTCCCCGCAAGCTCCTTCTCTCTCCGCTATCGGCCGCCGTTTCAGCCGCACTTCACTGTCGCCCCAGCCATCCCCGGTCAGAGCTGCTTCCTCCCTCGGCATCGCTGCACCAAGATGAAGACCAGCAACCATCTCCCCGAAGCTGAAGACCCCGGGAAGCCCTTTGTCGCCGTCGAGCTGATCTACTCCACCTCCGGCCAAGCCCCAGCACCATTGTCATCTTCACTAATAGTCTCCAAAGCCACCGTTAGCGTCGTAGAAGCAAGGAGAAGCCCATCCAACCCTCCGTTCTCGCTGCAAGTCGCCAAAACGTCGTTGTCATCGTCTACCTGAGGTCACCGCCTATTGAAGCTCATTGTCGGCCATCTTCTGCAGTCGTTCATCTTCGTTTTACCGCTGGTAAGCTTTGCCTTGATCTCCTCTCTTTCTCGGTGTCGTTGCTTCTAGCCGGAGCGTAACCGTTCATCGTCACCATCGTCCTCCTGTGCTCGCTGCCGTCGATCCTACGTGGTCACCACGCCATTGTCCCCCTCATCGCCTCAGTGCCATGTTGCCTTCTTGTCCCGCGTGGTAGCCACCTCAAAACCCTAGATCGGGATTGATCTCGTCCGTCGAATCCAGGTCAAAATCCGGTCAATCGATCTCAGCCGTCCAAAATCAATACAGATCATGTCTACCTCTTTTCAATGGTATATTGTCCTTTATATTATATGCCATCTACTAAATTTTATCCAATCTTTGTACCGGAGGATGTTGTTTCCAATCTTTTGTCTAAGTTATAAATTATTTGTACATTGTTTAATTAATTTGGAATAGTCTTTTCTTCAATAGGTTTAATTGGATTAAATATGGTAAACTTAATAATTAATTCATATGGATTAAGTTGGGAATAGTATTTTTCCTTGTTTTGCGTGTTAGCTTATCGTTTCCATCGTTTTGAAGGTTCGTGTGAGCGTCGGAAGTGTTCCAGAAGACTAATTGAAGACCGACTATTGCAAGGCAAGTCACACAGACCCCAAACACAATCCTTTGAGCATGTTGTTCCTATATTTAAATTCTCTATTTATTTCAAATGTGCATTTATTTTGGAATGTCATTGGGTGGTGTGAATCTATTCCTTTGTTATGGCCAATTTGCATTGATTACCCTATTCCTTCATACCTTGGGTTATAAATTTTACTAGTTGGACTTTACATATTTGTTCAACTATATATATTAGTATAATACATTAGCATACTAATGAGATAACTTATGCTTCACTATCACATATTGATGGATATTAAATGATAGCTCACGATGTTTAATCATGACTGGTTAATAAATTAATTGCCAACTAAAAACTTGACTAATGGTGGGTTGTGAGCATGGTTGGAGATGAGATTTGGATAGTTGTGCTCATGACGATTAAGGACCGATTCACGAGCTTCTGTTGTGAAGCATTAACCGTATTAACCACAAGCCAGCTAGGCAACGGCTTGATCTGTAGTGTAGCATGTCCCAGCAGGAGGTGCCACGGTATGTAGTTGATAGGTGGTAGTGTCACTAAATCCACAACGATCAGGTCAATAAGTCCATATTGGGAGCCATGGGAACTAGCCTAGAGGTTCGGCCACCTCTACTGGGGACTTGGCGGGTGACCATTCTGTTGGGCGTGTTATGTGAAGGGTCTTGTCACAATTTCTTTCCAAGGTACCGTGGTGGTATTGAGGCACATGGTAACATGTTGTGGAGTTGTGTCTTGTGGGTACATTGGTACACCTATGCCCAGAGTAGAACTATTCGAATAGTCGTGCCCGCAGTTATGGGTGGGCCTAGAAATGTTTTTCGTGATTAGTCCCACACTATTCATTAATGATAATAATTGGTGATGATAATTTGTTAGCTCCTGTTATGGAGTTTAGATCTGTGCAACTGGAATTGGTTGTTAAGAGATGGTTGGGCCTGTACAACATTGGTGTGTTGTTCAATAGTTGGTTAGCTTGGCTAATTAATTACTATAGTGTTTTACAATCCTTAAATGTTTTGCTAAGTGCTGCCTTTGCAAATGAACCCTATTATTGCTGTCAAGAAGGGGTATGCTGCCGACTACTCCGATAAAGATATCTAGAAGCTAGAGCAGGAGGTTCGTTCCACTGCGGCTGCCTAGGTGGAGGATCTTGCTCTGTGAACTCTTTATTTTATTCGTGCCTACAATAGACTTTTGCATGGAGACTTTTGGATGGTAAGATATTTTAAATTGTAATATATTTCCTTATCTTGTGCGGAGACATTGTTACCATGATGGTTTGTATTGACGCGCGGCGAGTGATCAGTCGGCATTGGCCATGTAGGGCATAGTGTTGACGATGAAATTTGGTAAGCATATGAATCGGAAACAATGTCCAATTCGAAGCGGATTTGGAGATATGCGGGATTCTCCGAAACAGAGTGCGCATCGGTTGGAAGACCGTATTGGCTGGAACCGAGTCTGACCTGACATGGATGGCCGATACAACCGATATTGGTTGCATAACTAATATCGGGTTCGAAAAGGAGATTGAGATGATGTTGCCAGGCAAGGATGGAGTCCGAGATTGACAATTGTATCTATTAATTAGGATTATATGTAGTTTCTTTATAGATATTTTCAGTAAGAGTCCGCCTAAGGGACTTGTTTGCTAGTTGGAGTTGTATTAGGACGATATGAATCGTGTTCATTATGGACAAGTTTGTATTTTTGGGTGTAAATATAAGCCCGAGATCTTATGAATAAAAAGAACAATTCAATCAATTTCGGCGCATCGCCAACCTTTTACTTTTACTTTCGACAAGTTCTTGCTTTCGAGTCGAGCTGCATCCGGTTTCATCTTCGGCGAAGAGGTAAAGCTTGTTTTGACAGTTTTCATTATCGGAATTAGTGCTTACATCTTTATGACACTCTAATTCTATCTTGTGAATCTCCGATTATCATATACGTTACATAATCTAGATTGACAATGCTATCTACTTGCATCGGTTGATCTCGATCTAGGGTTTTGCTGATAACGATTAGATCGGTTTGTTGGTTTAAATTATATAATGTATCCACCATGCTGAAAAGGAAACCATCGGCTTGATTATCTAGATATCGTGCTTCTTTTCATACTTAATGCTGCATTAGTTAAGTTTGATCTATTAAGTCGTGTTTAGAATCATGATCTCTAGCTTGCCTTATGGTTGTTAATAAGGATAGTAGCGGGGTTTCAACCGATCTTACCTGGTATAGTTATTTTACATGGTTTTATGTTTTGTTTAGTATGCTATATCTGCCCCTTTTATTAGGATCTAATCTAATATAAATATTTTGGACTTATTATCGATCTGATTGATGGTAGTTAGATATATTTGTTACAAGAGAATATCCTAGTATAAGGTTGTATCGGAGCTTTAGCCGATACATGCTTAAATCTGTACATCGGCTATAACATGACTACATATAATTGTTGTTTCATATCATTTTAGACTTGAGCAATTTATATTGTCTCGGTTAAGTCCGATCTATCCCAGTTGCTAGCTTCTAAAGTAATATTGATTCATAGATTATATAATACTGATATTTTCAACTGATGTACCAAGTTTAGGGTTAGTTTATCATCGAATATGCCTTATAGCCGATTCATGCCATATTGTATCGGCTAGGTTACATCACGATATGACATCGGCTTTCTGGCCAATCGATTATCGTTTACTAATAAAACTTGCATGTTTCATCTTGTTGATTGCAGGATCAAATCAACTGGCACGCCTTTGAACCCGAAAACAAGTTTTGGACCTGCACTGGAGTTAAGTAGATCTCCCAGGCCAGTGTGTGTTTTTTGCATCAACACATAGCTCCTTGTGGCATGTGGCGGAGTCGACGTGGCTTGGTAGGGCTTAGCCGAGTCTGCATTGGCCATTGAGGGTGGAGACCCCAGGCATGTGGTGAAGTTAGCGTGCCCGGGTAGGGCTGGGACGAGTTCACATGGGCCACTGAGGACGGAGCCCCCGTGCATGTGACAAAGTTAGCGTGGCCTGGTAGAGAGTAGCCGAGTCCGCATGGACCAGTGAGGGCGAGCCCCGGGCATGTGGCGAAGTTAGCGAGGCCTGGTAGGGCGTAGCCGAGTCCGCATGGGCCGCTGAGGCAGAGCCCCAGGCATGTTGCGAAGTCAGCGTGACTGGGTAGGGTGTAGCCGAGTCCGCACGAGTCACTAAGGACGGAGGCCCCGGGCATGTGGTGAAATCAACATGGCCAGGTAGGGCGTAGCCGAGTCCGCATGGGCCACTGACGCGCGGAGCCCCCGGGCATGTGGCGAAGTCAGCATGGCCGGGTAGGGCGTAGTCGAGTCAGCATGGGCCACTGAGGACGGAGCTCCCGGGCATGTGGCAAAGTTAGCATGGCCGGGTAAGGTGTAGCTAGGTCCGCATGGGGAGAAAAGATTCTTCTGTCGAATATATTATTATCAAAGCATGGTTTACATGTTATACATAAAATCAGCGAAGGTGTTCCATGTTCCAAGAGTTTGTGATTTGTTCGTCTTCCATCGTTGTCAGCCGATAGGCTCCCGGCCAAGTGATTGCGACCCCTAGGTCCTTCCCAGGTTGGTGATGGAGTCTTTCGTTGTCTACACTCGGCGGAGAACAAGGTTGCCGATGGAGAAGAAGCACCACCCAAGGGCTAGCTATTTCTTTAAAGTCGTGCTTGAGCCAAATGTTGCCACCTAGCTCAAGCTGGACACCTCATTCTCCACCATTTACTAAGCCAGATCACCATCACAATCTCCATCGTTCCTGCATCATGTTCCACAAAGAAACCCACTAAGAACTTCTCTTAGGCCTTGTTCGGTTTAGAGGGGATTGAAGGGGATTGAGGGGGAATAATTCCACACCACAATAGGTGTGGAATAAATCCCTTCCAATCCCTCTCTTATGGGGATTAAGCGAACAAGGCCTTAGTGGGATGACTGGAACAACGATTGGTTCTACACCGCCCTCCCCGACGAACTGCGTCTCCAACTACCGAGCAGGCCGCCGGTGCAGGCGTTGACTTGGCGGGCGACGGCCGAGCTGGGGGACTCACACGATGCCGTCTTGGATCGCCTAGCCGGCCTGCGCTCCCAGGGGCTTACAGGTGCCATGGTGTTCGGCGACTACCTTCGCCGCCGGATCGCGCCGCTCCGGCGGCGCGCCCAGGGCGCCTGGGAATACATCGGCTCCGATGACATCCTGAGGATGCACTAAGGCCGCGAGTGGGACTGGGATCCAGAGGATCTCAGGGTGGTCATCCAGGGCATGCTGAATCTCGGCACCGTGAAGTCATCGCTCATCCCACCTGGGATCCTCCCCCTCTGCAGTGACTCGAATCGCGCCAGCATCTTGGCCGTCATGCAGGCGGTTGGTGCCTCGGGGGACTGTACCCATCGTGGCCACGATGATGTAGGTGGCAGCAGCAGCGGAGGAGAGGAGCAACCTCCAACCGGAGGGGTCGCGTAGCAGGGTCTCACGACGGGGGTTCGAGGAGCGGCCGCCCCAACGACGCCAAGGGGAAGAGGAAATCCGAGGAGAGTCCTCCCCCATCTCCCCCAAGGGGGCGGCGCGGAGCGCGCCACCGGCAGGCGCTCGGGTAGGGGCGTCGGTGAGAGAAAGAAGAAACGGGTCCGCCGGATGGAGGAGATTGAGCCGCGCAGGGGGGCTTCATCAAGCCCCCTGAGTGGTCCTTCAACCACCCACCCCATAGGTATTATCTCCCCACCAAGGCCAACGGTCTTCTATCCCCCTCAGCCCCTTATTTCATTTCGTCCGTCCTTTGTGTTTCACTGAGCTCCCGTCCCGTGGCGCCCGAGGCGGCGATCCCTTCTGGCAATCAAAGGCCGATCAACCTGCGGGCGACGAGGCCGAGGGACTGACGTTCGAAGAGGCGCTCCGGTGGGAGGCCGAAGCTTGCTTCCGGGAGGCCAAGGAGGCCACCCGAGAAGCGGCACGCGCGTGGCAGGCCGAGACGGTATGCGCGAGGAAGGCCGAGGCGGCGTACACGGGGGCCGTGGTGGCCACGGGGCTGACAGGCGATGGCGAGGCGATGACCCACCCGGGGCCCGACACTACGTCGGATACCGAGGCAGGGCAGGCCCCGGGGAGGCCCACGCACTGGCGGCGCGGCCGAACACGAGCCTGGGGCCGCACCCCCACCACAAGACCGAGCCGAATTCCACCGCCGCATGGGCGCCAGTTCCCCTTCTCCATCTCCACTCCGCTGAGCGTGGAGCCCCTTCTGTAGGCGCTGGCCACAGCGAACTCCACCGTGCTGGAGGGGCTGAACGCTTAGATGCAGGCCCTGCTAGCGGAGCGGGCCGAGCTCGAGGCGGAATGGAAGCGGGTTGTCGAGGGGCGTCGCTCGGTAGAGGCGATGGTGGAGGCTGGCCGCAAAGCGCACGCGACGCGTCTAGCGATGCTCGGCGCCGCCGACGCCTTGGCCGAGGTGACGCGCGAAGTGTAGGAGGAGAGGGTCGCGGCGCTTGCCGCGACCGCCGCCCTTGACGAGAGTGTAGATGACCTCCACCTCCAGCACGAGACCCTCACGGAGGACGTGGCACGCAGGCTCGACGCCACACGCGGGGTGCTCGACGCTGCCGCAGCTCAGGAGCGGAGGGCGGTGGAGGCCGAGGCGTCCTTGTGGCAGTGCTAGGAGGCCTTGAGAGCGCGCACCAGGGTGCTGGAGGCTCGCACGGTGAGCTCGAGGAGCGGACCTCCCGCCTGCAGGGTGCGGAGGCCGCCGTAAGCTTGCGGGTCGAGGTCCTCGACCAGCGTGCCCGGGAGCTGGAGGTGCTGGATGGGCGTGCCCGAGCCTTAGATGCGCGGGAGGCGACTTTGGCGGTGCACGAGGCCGCCGCCGCAGAGATAGTCCTCACTCCGACTCCGCGAGGACGCGGTCACCGAACAGGCGCGCAGCCTCGCGGATTCTGAGGCCGCGACGCACCAACTTGCAGAGGACCTACGTCTCCGTGAGGAGGGCTGGAAGGAGCGTGTCGGGGGATCACCGAGCGCGAGTCCGACATCTCCCGCCACGAGGTGGTGGCGCATCGCCGTGAGGAACAAATCGCCAAGCGTGAGGAGGCCGTCGCGGCGCGCGAGCGTCGCCATCTGGAGGATACCCGTGGTGAGAGGGCCGCGCTGGAGCAACGCTCTTCCGAGCTCGAGGCGCGGGCGAGGGAGCTGGACATGCTGGTGCGCAGCGGTGGGGCGGCTGCAGGTCCGAGTGATCTGTCCAATCGCCTCGCGGTGGCCGAGTACACCGTCACCGAGTAGCAGGGCACCCTGGACTCGCGCCGAGGAGCTCGAAGCTCTCTGGTTGGCGAGCGAGGTGGGGCCCGGCATGTTGCGGGACGCCGTCGCCCGATTGGAGTGTGCGGGATGCCGAGCGGGCGTCTGGCGGGGCCGACACCTCAAGTTCGGTGGCAGCCAGGCCGGGCTCGCCCACCGTCTATTAGGACGCGCCTCAACTTGATATTGCAGATGGTGGGGGAGACTACCATCGCGATCTGCCCTCCCCAGGCAATGCACCGTGCCCGCCGTGCCACCTCGTGCGTGGGGATGGGGGCTAGAAGCTCTCGCCTCATGGCCTTGAAGCTGCGGTGGGAAGCATGAGTGCATCCTCCTCCGTCAATGGTAGCGACGGTGATCTCGGGCTCCTGGAAGCCCAAGTCCTCGTCGTCAGCATCCTCGGCGGGGGCCTTTTGCTTGGCCTCACTTCACCGGTTGTGGGGAGGGGTCGTCGGGCCCTTACCCTCACGGTGCCCCTGCTCCCTCTCCTCCTCCCACTTCCTCACGCGCTTGGCCAAGTTTTTGACCGCGTGGCAGTCAGTGAGGTCATGGTGGGAGGTATTGTGCACAGTGCACCACTTGCCCACCGGGCGCTCTCCACTGGGAGCGCCGGCATCCTTCTTCTTGTCGCTCGCGGGCCTCCCCTTGCGCTGTGACGGCGAAGCACCCTCGGCGGCGAGGACGTGACCCTCGTCGTCAGAACGGGCCGACCTCTTTTTCCTCCTCTTCTCCCGTCGCTCGGAATGGGCAGCGGGCTCATGGGCAGCCGCAACAGCCACACCAGAGCTAGAGGAGTTTCAGGTCCAGGCCTCCTCTTTACGGGTCACACGGTCCGCGAGCTCAAAAAGCTGCGCAGTGGTCTGGGGCTCCTTGGAGGCTATCTTGTCGAGCATGCGGTTGTGCCGCACGCCTCCCCTGAACGCGTAGATGACCGCGTGGGTGGGGATGCAAGGGATGGTGTTGCGGACCTGGCAGAACCGCTGGATGTATGATCAAAGGTACTCGTCATCCCTTCGTTGCACGGCGTGCAGGTCCGCTTCTTCCTCTGGGCGTGGACATGTGCCCTGGAAGTTCGTGGTGAACTATTGGCACAGGTCCTCCCAGGAGTGGACCGATGCTGGTGGTAGGTTCATCAGCCAACCCCGCGCTTGGCCTTTTATGGCCATGGGAAAGAAGTTCACCATGACCCTGTCGTTGCCCCCCGCGACCTCTATCCCAGTCGTGTAGATCTGGTGAAACTCGGCGGAGTTGACACTGCCGTCGTACTTCTCTGGGATGCTGGGCTGAAACTTCGAGGGCCATCGGACAATCCGAAGACTCGCCACGAAAGCTCGGTAGCCAGCCCCGACGACTGGGGATACAAGGGGCCTGCCCCTAAGGCTAGAGTGGTGCGGCGCTCCAGAGAAGGTGGCGCCTTCCCCCGTAGGGATGGTGCGGCGGTCGTCGTGCCGGCACTCGATGTTGAGCCGGGCATCCAGCACCCCATACATGCTCTCGTGACGCCCGCGGGTGGCTGTGGGCGTCGACTAGGAAAGTGGGGACAAGCGGCGGCGTTGGCCACCGCTCATCGAGCTCTCCGTCTCGACGACGAAGAGACGGCGGTCGTAGCGCTAGACGTCCCGGCCGTGGACGCCCGCCCACCGGTGCCTAGCTGCTGCTGCGCCACCATGACCAGGTCGGCCACATCATCCAGCCTGCGCTGGACCGGGGTCTCCAGGTCGGAGACAATGGGCGGGTAGCGCAGGAGCGCACCCGCAGCCTGGAGGGCACCCTGAGGCGTGCCGCCGTCACCATAGACGAGACGGCGACGCGCCCTGCCGCGACGTTCCCCACCGTCGCCGGGCGGCAGCGAGGTCGCGGATCCCTCCGGCTTCTCAGGCGCCTCCCCCCGCCAAGGGCTTCCGTGGGGGAGGCGAAGGAGTGTGCACTTGGTGACGAGGGTTCAATTCCCCACCGTCATCGCTGGCACTCGGAGTGGGAGTGTACACCACCGCTTATTCAGCCATATGGCTTACTTGGTGAAACTTGGTGCACACGAAAAGGGGTGGAGACAGAAAAACACACACGCGTCCCCTACCTGGCGCGCCAGCAGACGGAGCGTGAGCTCCTCAACGGGGGGCAGTAAGGACCTCCTTGTGTGAGTTCGGCCAGGGACGCAGGGTGAAATTCGTGCTCCGATGAGAGAGAGAGAGAGGTGCCAAGAGGGATTGTTGCCGGGAGGAGATGAGACAAAGGGAATTATACAGGTTCAGGCCACTGGCGAGGCGCAATACCTTACTCTGTGTATGTAGTTGATGAGTGTTTGTTTTTCGGAATCCCCTTGCACTAGGCTTAGACCTCCTTTTATATCTCAGGGGGTTACCACATGGGCCAACAGGCTACTTCAAAGAGAGGGGAAAACATTCCTTTACATTTAAGGGCCATCTTGTCAATTGACCCAGAAGTCGCGCTCACAGTCGCCGCGGCGCGACCCCCGTCCAATCAGCTGACTAACACAGGGGATGCCTCTGTCACCCCCCATTAAATGGGTGGTGATTTTCGCGCTCCGTCCGTATCAGGAGATGGGCGCCATCTGACCAGAGCTGACATACCAACTCCGGGTGGAATGAGAGGCAAAAAAGATCTCATTATTTTGATGGGACGGAACGGGGCATGCTGCACATCGCCTAACGCACGGGCAGTGCGCAAGCACTACGCCGCCGTCCCATCAATCATTCGGCCGGTCACGGACCGGTCAGTCGGCGTGATTGGTGACAGACCAGTCACGCACACCTCACACCGCACTACATGCGGCACGGAACGCTCGTCTGAGCCACCATTAGTGCGGTTCGGTGGGTGTTGGAAAGCTCACCTAACCCCGCACACGTGGCGCAAGCGCGGAGGGGTCGGGGCGGCCCGAACCCAGGGCAGCGAATTGAGACGGGAGCGGAGACTGGAGACTTGTAATTTATATAAATTACAAGTTATGCAATTATCTATTTTGGTGTTTAATTGCATAACTTGTAATTTATATAGATAATTGCAATAACGGTGAAGGAGGGATTTAGGTTCTAAGATTTCCCAGGAATAAGGCAAGTTTTTCCTCCCCTCCTCTTTGATCATATTGAAACCCATGTTTTGGGAGATGAAAAGTGTTGTTTGCAAAGTTGCATTAATATTTGGTTAAACCAATATTTGAAAACATAGGAAATGGTAGTTATCCCTAACTTGCTGCATAAACTCCCTTGAATTATTGTACACCTCTCCATTTGTATACTTAGGAATGGTCAGAATACATCACTTGTGCTTATTTGGGGCTATAAATGCTTAATATGCTACTATATGCTTAGCAATGCTTAGAATATGCCAAATAACATTATGGTCACTTTTTAAATGAAATTTTGGGCATAATTTCACTGCTGAACAGATTTGGAAATATTTACTTATCCGTGAACTAAAGGTGTGAAAATGTGGTTTTAGACTTGGGCAGCAAGTGCTGTGCATATGGTGGTAGTTGCACACCGATAGAGGGAGTGTTTGCCCGAGTTACCTAAGGACTGAACTTGTGTCACCAACTTAAAATTAACTGTGCATCCACATGTGTTATTTATGGGCTTACCTTAGACAATTAAGTTATTTAATGTCTAGTTCCTCTAAGGTGTGGGTATTAAACTTCTGTATTGGGCACCATTGTCGTCGAGGTTCGTTTCCTTGAGGGGTTGGGTGCTTAGTGGGTGGGTCCGCTTGGTCTATGGCAAGGACATCTGTTGATGCTTTGCGCTTCCCGTTCTTCTTGTTCTTCCTCTTGCTAGACTCTGGTGCATCTTTCTTATCCGATCTCTTCTCGCCGCCCGCCTTATTTTTCCTTTTTTCCTCCTTAGGGCATCATCCGCGTGAGCACATCTGTCGGTGATATCGAAGAGTTTCCACGTGGAGGTGATTCGCTTTGTCGCCAACTCCTGAGTAGTATGGTGGTCTCGGACACCTGACTTGAACGAGCGTATAACTTAGGCATCTGTGATCTCAGGGATCGTATTCCGGCATTCATTGAATCAATGTATATAGTCCCTCAGAGATTCACCTGGATCTTGAGTTAAAGCGTGGAGGTCGTCCTTGACTGCGTAGCGCTTGTATGTCCCCTGAAAGTTGGCGACAAATTGTTGGCATTGGTCTTCCTAGGAGGAAATTGAGCATTGCAGGAGATGGTAGAGCCATGATCGGGTGGATCCTTTCAGGGCAGCAGTCAAGTAGTTTGCGAGTGTGTTATCGTCGGCCCCGACAACGTAGAGGATCGTGGAGTACACATTTCGACATTCCTTGGGGTATGTGCTTCCATCATATTTCTCTACGGCTCCAGGCGAAATTTCTCAGGTCGTCGTACTTCACGTAGTCCTAGGGTGAACGCCCTGCATCCACCTCCAGGCACGATCGGTGGTTGATACCCACGTGGTCGTCGAGAACCACTTGCTGAAGATGACGAGGACGACGATGGATCGCTGTGGTTTGGAGCACGGCCACTGGGCCTGCGCCCCTGGTCGTGGTTTCTCCACGGACCCGGTAATCACGAATCACGACATCATCTGTTGTCATTGTGATAAGGGTGGCCTCGACCGTTGTCGGCCTGACTGGGTCGCCCTCGACTGTTTTCGACATGGCGGCTCTGGTGATCCTTTCATTCCCGGTCTTGGCGGCGTTCTCGATTGCCATCACTGTTATGTTGTCGTTGGGGTGAATGTCATTGTCGAGGGTGAGCATTCTCCAACTCATGTCGATCCCGCCTACGCCTGTTAAGATGATCTCGAAGATCATGATTGTTTTGGGGTGGTTGGGCCCGTCGAGGAGGTCTTCTTGGTGAAGCGTTCTAAGGATTGCGACCTAGATCTTGGCTTGGGTGGTAGCTGTGGACTTCATCGACGTCAGCGTCGTCGTTGCCCGTGTCATGCTGGTTTCCTCCTCGAGCTGGGAGGTGCGAGGGTCCCGCAGCCGTCGGTCCGACCGCTGGTTGCAAAGCACTGTTTAAATCTGCCATCGTGGAGTGTAGTCTTTCGACCCTGTGATCGCCTTCAGCAAACGTGATTGGATCAAAAGGACTTTCTTTCAATATCGACTGCAGCATAGTAAGATGTTGAACAGGGGTGCGGATAGGTTCCGGGCCCGCTCGAGAAGGCGGGTCTTGTGGAATTCTATCCCCTTCGAGAATGTATATGTCGCGTGAAGTGTTGGATCTCGAAGATGCTTGGTCTTCTAGGCTGTGTAGAACGGAAGGTTCGTAGGGGACGAGTTCGACAACTCCTACGAAGCGATCTGATGATTTTTTCGTGTTCTCGTCCTTTGCAACAATCTGTGTTTGAACTCGTTGCTGTTGGATATGGGAACGTGGATACAGGGTCATATGTTTGGTAGCGTTGAGAAAGACCTTGCAACTTGAGAGAGTATGCTTCTTTGACCGATGAATCAGGCACCCGAGGAGCTTGGTTGGTGAGTCGCGCTGAATATCTCATTCTTTGCAAGTGTCAAGTTCAGCCTTGACTTGCTGCGACACTTTACAGTCCCTCAGGTCATGGTCGGTCGTCTTGTGGATAGAACACCAAGTATGGTGTACGCGGGAAGCTTTCCAAGTTAGCGCTTGATCCTTGGTCTGAGACTGAGACTTGGCCTAAGGAGTGTCCTTCCTCGTTGTCACAGTTGGGCGGTTCTCGTTCCCGATAGGCATTGGGATAGACAAGATCAGCATTGCAGCGTAGACTAGGAAGACAATAGATCCGACTTGAGTCCACACCAACATTGTCCGGATTGGATCTCTTGGGCCAGAGTTGGTGTAGATACCGTTGTCAGGATGGTTTGAAGTTATCTCGGTAAAACCTTGAGCACAAAGGTCCCCTACCTGGCGCGGCACTGTCGATGAGCTACACTCGTAGACCGGATAAATAGGGTATTAGGGTACACTGGTACAAGGATCTAACGAGAACGACATCAAACACAAGAGACACAGAGATTATACTGGTTTAGGTGGTACGCCTACGTCCAGTTTATATGGAATTATCAAGAATAACCATAGCGATTACACAGAAGGACAATTGAAACAGAGTACCAACGTACTCCTGTCGAGATCGGCTCGGCGAGATAGATCGGCGAGATGGTCTTCGAGTCCTCCAAAGCGCTCCTACCTATGGTGGGTTCTGTCTGATTATGATTCAATCCCTCTACGCCCCTAGGGGGTCTATATTTATACTGCAGATCACCTTAGTCTCCAAGTAGAACTCGGGGACACTGGACCCGTACGATATGTTCGATGTCCTACTCTTCTCCGAGTAGGACTTCGTTGATCAAAACTTCAATACACGATTTACTTAATCTGACAAGCTCTTTCTGTGTACGTATAGAAACACCGTATCTGTATATTTGTATAACTCTAAGGATAGAAGGTATACCTTATCCGTAACCCTGACAACTTGTATTTCCTATGATATATGCTCGATCACGGACTGCTGATGATTATTCATCAATAGTAAAATAATTCCTTCATAGAAATAGGAGAATAACTTACATGGATATAGTAAGTCTCGCTTGGGCTACTTTAATGGTAGTCTTTACATTTTCTCTTTCACTAGTAGTATGGGGGAGGAGTGGACTCTACGAATACTACTAATTGATTGAGTAGTCGAATTGCTGTATCAACTTTTCTTTAATTGACCATTTTGCATTAATCATTTTGCCCAATTTTATTCTTTCTCATTCTTTAATTTTGTTTCACTCCCTTGAGGTATCCCAACTGATATCGATTGCTTCATCTTCAACAATTGAGTCAGCTGCTCCTTAGTAAATTGCTTGGAAGTATGCCCCCTCGTATTGGATGTTGCCTTGTTAACAATATAGGAATAGGGATAGCAGAAATAGGAGCAGTAGGAATAGGAGCCGATGGAACAGGGGCTGATGTAGAAGCCATCTGTTATTTGTTGCCACTCAACTCGGTCTTCACAGTCCTGTAAGCCGAGAAAGCATCATTCAGAAGATATATTGGTCCCTTGGCTTTTTCCTCAGCTATCGATTCATCTACTACTGTCTTGATCATGTTTGTCAAGGTATTAACCAAGAAATTGGACTATACTAGTTGATTAGTGCATGATGAATAGCATAATCAATCTGATCTTGTAGAGCAAGCTTAGCTTCATCTTCTTCATCAGTCTTCTGATCTCCAATCTTAGTCTTGTTCTCCCCTAATGTACTTGCCTCCCCCTTACCAAGCTTCGGTAGAATAATAGTTTTTGTATGATGCTCCCTTGCCAAGTTATGGTGAAAGAGTTCAAATACTGCGATTGAAGTTGTTGCAGCAACTGGTCCATATCGGCATTTTGCTCTTCAGTCAATTGTTCAACCGTCACAGGGATGATGTTGTCTTCAGTGATCTCCACCGTCATGATGAAAGTGTTGAAGTGTCCTATTGGGTGTGCCAAAAGCGTGTTGATGGAAAAACACAGTGGCCTGGGAGGTTTGCTTAACTCCAGTGTAGGTCCAAATTTTGCTTTCGGGTTCAGGGCATGCCAATTGGTTTGATCTTGCAACCAACAAGATTAAACAAGAAAATTGAGTTAGTAGATGATTGCTAATCGGCCAAGAAGTCGATGATGTCTCGCTTATGACCTAGCCGATGCCACTAAGTTGAATCGGTTGTGAGGTGTATCTGTGATAAATGTAAGGAAATCCTAAACTTACTCCATCAGTCAGCTGTAGGGATTAACCATATATAATCTAGAATTCAATATTCCTTCGGGTATAAGCAACTAGGATACATCCAATACGGTCTTATGCTTATGCTAGAATATCAGTGTCATGGTTATGGATAAGACATACCCGATAATCTTGGATTGGGCTCGGCGGAGCCCACCATATAGCGAGTCTTATACGGAATCAGACCTTATATATAGAAAGTGTTCCGAATAAGGAAGGAGAAGCAGAGTTAAGGTTGGAAACCACAGGGCCATAGATCTACCTTGACAAGGGATATCCAAGGGTATAAATACGAGACCCCTTAGGAGGAGAGGGGAAAGGATATAATATACACACCAAGACACGCCAACGAACACCGAGATGAGGGACAAGCCTAGATAGACCCAATTTGGAGCCACAGAGGTCGCATGATCTAGCGCCCTCTATCTCGCCGATTTCATATTCGATGATGAAGACTACTCTGTCGTCAACTACGTGTAGAGATCTGTGTTGTCAAGTCGATGACGACTAGATTAGGTTATACCAAATATTGTACTCGAGTGATACTAATATATAAGAGCAACACGGGCTTCGGCCAACAAAGGTAGGTCTATAACCTGATAGTTTAGGGGGTTGAACCTGTATAAAAAACCTTGTCTCCTGTCTCTTTTATCTCAGTCTTGCGTATACATTGGCGCCAACGATCCCCATACCATGCAAATACCGTAGTCGCGATCTACTCCGTCGATAGTGGCGCATCAGGTAAGGGAACTTGGTGCTAAAAGATATTGACGAGATTGGTTCAAGAGATGGATTTTCCGACGACAAACTTTTCAGCGACTTCGGCTTTGGGAAATACTACCTAACTGAAGCGCGTTCTTCGATGGATCGGGACCCTCATCATTTCGAACTTCATCAATATATCGTAACTACGGATTTTTTTCGAGAAGTGATATTTCAACGTCAATGATCCTAGGAGATCAGACCTCACCAGAATACGTTTCCCGCCCGGATCGGAACTGTGGATATTATGGTACCCATATACCCACAAATATAGATTATCTGATTGATTATAGGGGTATGTTATGTAATCAGAATATGTGTAGTACTAGGATTCGGGAGTTATATTGCCTTATTTGTTAAGGCATAGCCCGAATACCTAGTATGGTAAGATTGTAAATTAATTAGGAAAGATTTAGGCCATAACGGACTAGAACTTATCTTGTAAACCCTCATCTTCCGGGTATATAAGGAGGATAGGGTACCCCTTGGGGGCATAAGTTTTCGTAAGATCAATACACAACTCGGAGGCAAAACCACCGAAACAGGAGTAGGGTATTACTTCTTCGTGAAGGCTTGAACCTGTCTAAACCCTTTGTCTCGTAACCCATCTACTTTTCTATCTTGATTGCCACCCCCTTTTCATATTGCCAAAATCTAGTTTCGACAGTTGGCGTGCCAGGGTAGGGGGCATCAAGTTCATCGCCGATCAAGTAAGATGGGATCATCATCAGGCATCGACAACTTCGTCTTCCCTCCCAGGCAGGCGTACCGCTTCGGCAGCCTCGACTTCATCACCGACAACTTCGGCAAGATTACTCTTCTTGGCTCGGCTTCAAGCCAGTCGGGAGGAGATCGCATCTCTTGGCCGCTCGGGTTACCGAACGCGGCTGAGACCAGTGCCAAGATGTTTTCCCGTAGCATGGCGTCAAGCCACTCGGGGAAGGTGTCTACATCGACTTCACTTCCTACGACGAGCCCACCTCAAGATAATCAAATCTACCCGATGATCGCCATGGAGTTACCAACGGATCTGATCACGATCTCCGGTCTAAGGTCTTCGTCCATTCGTGGGGTAAGATCTGACCAAATCCCGTTCAAGATCGGATCCAGCTTCAGAGAGATCAACGTTGTTCTACCCAAACTCGGATCTTGCTCCTCCACTGAGCTCGCTGCCTACGCCAGCTCCTCGGAGGAGAGCGTTCACGGCAACCCACCCGACGCCGAAGCTGCTGACGATACCGACTCTGACGACAACTACACGCCGGTTTTCAACGGCGTCTTCATGGCCAACAATGAGACCGACGCGGAAGTGGCCGCGAGGCTACAAGTAGAAGAGGCAACGCGAGTTGGGGTCGAGCAAGAGAGGATTCTACTGGAGCAAGAACGTGCCAGATTGCAAGAAGATAGAGCCAGACTAGAACAAGAATGGCAAGCCCAAGCGGAACAAGAGCGACAACACAGAGAAGCTGAGGATACGAGACGTAGAGAAGACGAAGAACGTAGAAACAGAGATCTGGCTGTGGTAGGACGAAGGCCAAGAAACGCGATCGGGCAGACTATCATTGACAACACCAATGTCTTCCTTACACCACAACAGAACACAGTCGGGGCAGTCACCCTCCTTGACGCGTTACTCGGCGCAGCTCCGGCTCACATCACTCCAATGATAAATCAAGTCAAGACCCTGGTCGCGGTAACAGTGCCACGTGCCGAGTCAAGCCGGTGACCCAGTGAGTCAACTTCAAAGGCACCAGGCCGCAGTCACGCACCACCATCGAGAGTAAGAGACAGCAAGAGCAGAACAAACTCACGCGCCGACCACCACAGCGGGGTGCGCCGAGACCAGTCGGTCCACTCGCCTGCGGGCAACTTCGCCCGGCCATCAGACCACACCAGAGATCACCGGAATGAATCCGACTATCAAAGTCCACCTAGGGCTTCAGTCGACCTAAGAGACACCCTCAATCAGAGACGAAAAGATAGAGGCATCACAATTCAAGACGACGAGGACTGCGATGGGGTTCCAGCTTTCACTAGAGATCTGCGTCGAGTGAATTGGCCGGCTGGCTTCAAGCCGACTGGTATCGAGAAGTATGACGGAAAAACTGACCCAGAGTCATGGCTAACCGTCTACACACTCGCTGTTCGCGCAGCAGGAGGAGACAGCAAGGTCATGGCAAACTATTTGCCGGTAGCACTGACCGACTCAGCCAGAAATTGGCTCACCGGGTTGCCACGAGGCACCATCGGCTCTTGGAGCGAACTCCGTGATCACTTCGTCGCCAATTTCCAAGGCACTTTCGAGCGCCCTGGGACCCACTTCGAGCTATATAACATCGTCCAGAAGCCAGACGAAACTCTTAATGAGTACATACGGCGCTTCTCCGAGAAGCGCAACAAGATTTCTGACATCACCGACGACAACATCATCGCTGCATTTACACGGGGCTACGCAACGATCTAATGATTGGCAAATTCAGCCGCAAACCTCCGAAGACAGTCAAGCAAATGTTCGAGAAGGCAAATGAGTACGCCAAGTCGGACGACGTAGTCAAGGCATCAAGGCAGTCGGCAGGCACCTGGAAGAAGAAGGACAACGACACCGCGGTAGGTCCTAGTGGGAGCAACACAAAGCACAGAGATCGCAAGCGTAAGCCTGAAGATCTAGTCGCCACAACCTCAAATCAGAACCACCAGGGCCAGCGCCCCCGGGTCAACTCCTACGACAGAATCATGAACAGTCCATGCATGCACCATCCTAACAAGGGACACGCGGCCAAAGATTGCTTCATCTACAAACAGTTCACGGAAAATTATGCTGCCCAAATCAAGAAATCAACTGAAGGAGAAGGAACTTCAACTCAAAAGAAGAAAGATGACGATGAGCCAAGCCAAGGGGCATATCAAGATCCCAGAAGCGAGCTCAACCATATCTTCGGCGGTCCGCTTGCCTATGAGTCCAAAAGAAAACAAAAGATCACCGACAGGGAAGTCAATGCGGCGCAACCTGCAATCCCCCAATATCTGTGATGGTCGGAAGTCCCCATCAAGTTTGACCGCTCGGATCATCCCGACCGAGTGGTCCACCCGGGGCGGTACCCCCTAGTACTAGACTCAGTCGTCCGGAATGTCAAGCTGAAGCGCACCCTCATCGACGGCGGCAGCGCACTCAATATCCTTTTCGCCAAGACCCTGGATGAGATGCAGATTCCTCGATCCGAGATGAAGCCGAGTAATGCCCCTTTTCACGGAGTCATCCCGAGGCTATCTTCAACACCACTCGGCCAAATCACTCTCCCAGTGACCTTCGGGACCAAGGAGAATTTCAGGACGGAGAATATCAGCTTCGAGGTAGCCGACTTCGAGATAGCCTACCACGCCATCCTCGGTCGCCCGGCGTTAGCCAAGTTCATGGCAATTCCCCACTACACCTACATGATGATGAAGATGCCAGGACCACACGGAGTTATATCCTTACGGAGCGACGTCAAGCAAGCCCTCACGTGCGACAAGGATAGCTGTGAGTTGGCCCAATCTCGTGAGAGATCAGCCGGCCAACAGGAGGTCCGACTGGCCGCATCAACATCACAAGAAGGCGAGATCCCAGCCAGCAAGGCGGCCAAAACTGGAGAAGGCGACACCAAGACAAAGAAAATTCCTCCAGATCCCTCTGATCCTACTAAAACTGCTGTAATAGGCGCCGAGTTAGATTGCAAATAGGAAAGCGCGCTCATCACCTTTCTAATATGCCTAGTATTCCTAGAGAGGTGATTGAGCACTCCTTAAATGTTAGAGAAGACGCTAAACCTATCAAGCAACGACTCTGCCGATTTGCGCAGGACAGAAGAGAAGCTATCAAGGAGGAATTAACCAAGCTGCTCGCAGCAGGATTCATCAAGGAGGTATAACATCCCGACTGGCTCGCCAACCCGGTACTGGTTCACAAGAAGACTGGTCAATGGCGCATGTGCATCGACTACACAGATTTGAACAAAGCTTGCCCCAAAGATCCTTTCGGCTTACCCAGTATAGATCAAGTGGTGGATTCAACAGCCGGATGTGAACAACTCAGTTTTCTCGATTGTTACTCGGGTTACCACCAGATCAGCCTTAAAGAGTCCGACTGCTTGAAGACTTCATTCATCACCCCGTTCGGAGCATACTGCTACATCACCATGCCCTTTGGGATGAAGAATGCAGGGGCTACATATCAGCGCATGATCCAGCGTTGCCTTGCAACCCAACTCGGACGGAATGTGGAAGCTTACGTCGACGACGTCGTCATCAAGACCAAGCAGAACGACAACCTGATACAAGATCTGGAGGAGACATTTGCTAACATACGCGCCTTCAAGATGAAGTTGAACCCCGAGAAATGCATCTTCGGAGTACCGTCAGGGAAACTACTCGGCTTCATGGTGTCTCGTAGAGGCATCGAGGCCAACCCAGAGAAGATCAATGCCATACTAAATATGAAACCCCCGAGTTCTCATAAAGACGTCCAGAAGCTTACCGGGTGCATGGCTGCTCTTAGCAGGTTCATTTCAAGGCTTGGAGAGCGAGGAATGCCTTTTTTCAAGTTACTCAAGAAGAATGACGACTTTCAATGGACACCGGAAGCACAAAAGGCGTTTGATGATTTCAAAACCTTCTTGACAACTCAGCCGGCGCTAGCTTCACCACTACCACAGGAACCATTGCTACTTTATGTGTTGGCGACCGCAAAGGTGGTGAGTACGGTCTTAGTCGTTGAGCGAGAAGAGGATGATCGCACCCAAAAAATTCAGCGACCGGTCTACTTCGTCAGTGAGGTTCTTGCCGACTCCAAAACCCGATTCCCTCAAGTGCAGAAGCTGTTATATGGAGTCCTAATCACCGTCAGAAAGTTGGCCACTACTTCCAAGGTCACCCGGTCACGGTGGTCACATCATACCCACTCGGTGAAATCCTTCGCAACAGAGAAGTCACTGGCCGAATCACCAAATGGGCCCTAGAACTGATGCCTTTGGACATCACCTTCAAGCCCCGAGTTTCCATCAAGTCACAGGTGTTAGCCGACTTCGTCGCCGAGTGGACCGAGTGCCAAGAAGATATCCCTGCAGAAAAGATTGAATACTGGACGATGCACTTCGATGGGTCAAAGAGGATCTCAGGCTGCGGAGCAGGAGTTGTTTTGATTTCCCCAACTGGAGAACGCCTAAGCTACGTTCTATGGATTCACTTTCCCGCGTCCCACAATGTGGCAGAGTACGAAGCGCTCCTACATGGATTACGGATCGCCATATCCCTAGGGATTCGCAGGCTAATAGTCCGAGGAGATTCCCAACTTGTGGTCAAGCAAGTAATGAAAGACTGGACATGCCTTGACGACAACATGGCGGCCTACCGACAGGAAGTGCGTAAGCTAGAAGATAAATTTGACGGGTTGGAGTTAACCCACGTTCTCCGGCACAATAATGAGGCGGCCGACCGACTGGCCAACTTCAGATCAAAGAGAGAAGTTGCCCCATCAGATGTTTTTGTCGAGGACCTTCACCAACCCATAGTTTCAAACAATTCAACTACCGAAAAGGAAGCTGGAGAACAAGTACTGATGCTTGACGCCGACTGGAGGACACCTTTCATCAAGTACCTGAAACATCAAGAGTTGCCTCCTGACAAAAATGAAGCCGAACGGGTTCACCGCTGCTCCAAGACTTATGCTCTCGTAGAAGAAGAATTATACAAGAAAAACCCATCTGGAATACTACAAAGATGTATATCTCTCGAGGAAGGCATACAACTTTTAAATGACATTCACTCAGGAGTATGCGGAAATCATGCGGCAGCAAAAACAGTAGTCGGGAAGGCATATCGACAAGGCTTTTTCTGGCCTACAGCAGTCAGCGATGCAGACATTGTTCGCACATGTGAAGGTTGTCAGTTCTTCGCTAAACAGACCCACTTGCCAGCCCAGGAGTTACAAACCATTCCCCTTTCTTAGCCTTTTGCGGTCTGGGGACTGGACATGGTAGACCCTTTCAAAAGGGCGCAAGGCGGATACACTCACCTGTTCATCGCAGTGGACAAATTCTCCAAGTGGATCGAGGCGAGACCAGTAGCAACCATCACTGCGGATAAAGCACGCGACTTCTTCATCAACATAGTACATCGCTTTGGCGTGCCAAATCGAATCATCACCGACAATGGAACTCAGTTTACTGGTGGCGTATTCAAGGACTTTTGTGAGGACTTCGGTATCAAAATCTGCTACGCCTCAGTTGCTCACCCAATGAGTAACGGCCAAATTGAGCGCGCAAACGGCATGGTACTTCAAGGAATCAAGACTCGAGTTTTCGACAGGCTGCGTCCGTATGCCGGCCGATGGACGGAAGAATTACCCTCAGTACTGTGGTCACTGCGTACTACCCCGAGTCGGGCTATGGGCCAGTCACCTTTCTTTTTGGTATACGGCGCAGAAGCTATGTTGCCGAGTGAGATGGAGTTCGAGTCCCAACGAGTTCGCAATTTTAATGAAAAATGCCACGAGTCTGACAGAATCGATGATTTAAACCGACTGGAAGAAGCAAGGGAAGCAGCACTTATCCAGTCGGCCAGATATCTCCAAGGTCTACGACGCTATCACAATCGCAACGTCAAGTCACGCGCCTTTATAGTCGGCGACATGGTTCTCCGGAAGATTCAAACAACTAAAGACAGGCACCAATTGTCTCCCTTGTAGAAAGGCCGTTCATAATAGCAGAAGTCACTTGTCCGGGAGCCTATCGACTGAAGCGTGATGACGGAACTATTGTCGACAACTCATGGAATATAGAGCATCTCCGACGGTTCTATGCTTAAGAGCCATTTTGTAAATTTCTCCCTTAGACTGTCCACTCATTTGTCTCAACCGAGTGGCCAGTTGGGGGCTACCAATAATAATATAGTATTAAATTAGTTTTGTTCATGACTTGTCATTGACCCTGTTTAAATCTAGATCCAGCGGATAAGGACTAAAAATTTTTCAATGGCCGTAACAAGTTCTAGGCTTGAAGCAGTCAGACAAAAATTTTAAGAAATTTGAAACTGGATCTTCGATTTACTGCATGGCATAAATGAGTCATTGTACATTGCTAAGAATACTCTACATGTCATTATACATGGCATAAGCTGGATTTATGACTGAAAATTTTCTAATACATCTATGGAAAGCTTCTCAGCAGAATCTTGAGCTTGGTTGATCAGTGCCATAGCTAGCTCATCAGTCGTCCCGTCAGCAAAGCCATCCCCGACAGCGTCGATCTCTACTCGGGGATACAAGGATTTTAATATTGCCAAGGCCTAGCTGGCGCCCATCGTAGCAACATCTTTAATATTGTTGAAGTACTTCGCTGGAGCAGTACGGAGCCCTTCAAATATCTGGACCGCGTCCTCCTGACTGGTCCCGAGTCCGTTCTGGAATATCGCATTTAAGACTAGAGCAGCGGCATTGGCGATGTCGTCCCGAACGTTCTCTACCTTTTTTACCCTCTCGGTGAAGACTTCAAGCTGGGCTTTGGTTTTCACCTTGTGTTCTGCATTTGTACAAGTCAGAGACAGAATTCGGTGGTACAGCATAATTTTAATTCGTACACAGAGATGGGATAGTACCTTCGACGACATTTTCAGCTTGGATCTTGTCAGTTGCCAGTTGGGCATTGGCCTCTTCAAGCTTCTTTACTCAGGCAGCTAAGGATTCAATCTTGGTAGCTTGAGCTGTGGAAAAAACAGATAAATCGGTTAAATGATTTGGACAAGCAGCAAGTTTGTGGCAGAGTATTTTTTACCTCCAACTGTGCCCCGATAATTAAAGCTGGCGTCCATAAGCTGGTTGATTTGATCCTTTGATTTCCTCTCTTTGACTTGAGCGTCCTCTCGGGTCTTCGTTAGTTCAGCTTGGACTTGCTCAAGAGTTTCAAGGTGAGGCACGAGTTTTTCCAATGCACTCATTTTAGCCTCGTTCCTCAGATGGATCCTCTGGATAATACATCGAGTCAGCAGCATGGCTAGACCAGACCATTGAATACAAGAAGAAAAATACTTACATTCATCAGGCGAGTTGATTCGGCCAGGTTCTTTTTTAGCATCTCGAGTTCCTCGTCCTCCTTTTGACCGTTAATTATTATACCCTGCAAAACACCGTCTCGATCCCTCCATTGGAGCTTAGTCGGGGGAAATGAGTCCTCGACTGCTTTTATTCTTGGGATCTCCTCCTCGGTAACATCGGTCAAAGGACCTAGTTTGCAAACTTTGAGACGAATGGAGCACAGCGTGAAAATCGAATTGAAATACAGCAAGGTAACGTACCAGATATTATCTTGGAGTTTTTCCTTGGAGTTTTTTCCGACTCGCCGACTGGATCATTTGTCATACTTGGCTCTGCGGAAGTTGGTGGAGGAATCTCAGACGTTCTCCCTTCGTCTTTTTCTGTGAAATTCTCGCGAGTCGGTCCCTGGTCAGATTCCTTGGGATTCTCTCTGACTGGTTGGACAGACGTTCCGGGTGCACCAGTCAGGACATTTGTTTCCCCTGCTTGATTTTCGATTGGAGGACCGACTTCGGGGTTGCTTGCATCTTTCTCCGACTGGTCATCAGTCGGGGGCTAGGCTTCGGTGGTATTGATGGTTTTTCCCGACTGACTATAAGTACGGGGCTCGGGGCGTGATTCGCTTGGAGTTGCAGCAGGTGGAATGTCATTTTTGCTACCCAAATCAATATCTTGGGGTTTCCTGAACCACGCAAGATGGCTTTTGACGTCAACATTTTTTTCCAAGAAATCAAAAATAACAAGAATGAGAGTAAGAACGGCACCGTGTGGATCTTCGGATTTTGGGAGCTGGCCGACTGGCTGGAGATTTGGTCGGAGCCGGCTTGGTGTTAGCTTGCGACTCAGTCATTTCGTCTTCGGAGTCGCTGCAGACTAACTTTCTCCTCTTCTTCTTCTGTTTGGGGTCGCTCTCTTCGTCAACTAGTTTACTTTCCCGGCTAGGTTGATCATTGGTCCGCCGGTCGGTTGAGGCTTTTTCGGAGTCGGTTCCTTATAAGCTGGTACGGGTGGTCTTGAAGAGAAGTGCTTGTTGTCCTAACCAACGAATTGTTCGTGTGAGCTGAAATAATATTCAGATTGGTAACAGTTGGATAAAAAGGCTAGTGGATTTTTACCTCTAGAGGGGGCCGCACCAGGCCGTAAGGGGTCACTGGAAGCTTGTGGCTGTAGTCGACAGCGATCCCTGAGGAGAACACTTTGTACATCCGGTTGCACATGACTTTGTAGTCGATGGAATCCGGATCTTCTCGGTTGGGATCTGACTGCCCCTCATATTCGTACGCCGGCTTGCTCCTTTCCTTGATTGGAGCCAGTCGGCACTTGATGAAGTACCGAGTGACTTGCTCCCCTTGTAGACCTCGTTGCTTGATTTCCATTAAATGGAGTAGCAACTCATTGGCTTGGGCGAGTTCATCGCCATCCGGGAAATTTTTCCAATTTTCGTGAGGAATAGGAGGAAGACCGGCAACTCGGGAAGACTTGGAGGTGGATTTGGGATATAAAACCAGTTTGAATCCCATCCTTTGTTGGAGGTTTTAAAAGGAAGTGAGAAATATTTCTGTGTCAGAGTTCCTCGCAACTGGAATCCAGACCCGCCGACCACACACGGGTTGTTTTTGTCAGGCTGATGTTTGAGGTAGAATATGCGGCGGAACAATGCGAAATGCGGTTGGATGCCAAGAAAAGCTTCACAAAGATGGATGAAATTGGCTATATTGAGAACAGAGTTGGGATTCAAGTGGTATAATTGGATTTTGTAAAAAGAAAGGAGATCGCGGAAGAAGGAAGAAGCCGGAAGAGCGAAGCCAGAGTAAAAGAAAGAAGAAAATACCACAATCTCGCCAGTATCGGGGGTTGGAAAGTCCTCGCCGTAAGCAGGACGCCATTCGATGATTTCTTTGGCAGGTAGAACGCCATCCTTCACCATCTCAAGCAGAGTTGACTCCTTCACATCGGATTTTGCCCACTGCTCGAAAGGGATTTCTCTCTCTTCAGCCATGGATGCGGAATGAATCTAAGCGAAATGGTTAGTTTTTTTGCGGATGAGTTGGAGGCAAGATTTGGGAGGGGTGAACCGCTATAAAGTTTGATGAACGGAATCGAAGTTTGGAGGTTGTATGCGCGAGGATTTGGAACCTTAGTTTGTTGTCACTGTGCGCGGATTGGGGATTTTTGGCGAAGAAGACGAAGTGGCAAGTGTTTTAACGGTTAAGTCAGGATTTTCGTGCGCTGAATGGACCGGGAATTGAGGCTTAACTGTAGCCTATGAGGCTTTAAAAGTCTGATATATGTCCCTAGGGGTTTAATCTTTTCTGTGATGAGCGGAAAGGAATATATCAAGAATATTTTATACTGTTGTGGCATAAACTCTTCGGAGTGCATACAGTAAAAATTTTACCACGTCAGTGAGCATATCAAATTGGTCAAGTATTATTACTTTGGCTTATTAACTATTTTTTGTTACTTTTTGGCGATTGGAGAATCTTGTAGGAGATTTCTGCCATATATGCCTTACTTTCTCCAAATAAGGTGAAGTCGTGAATCCTTAGGGCTGAAACACATTTATTTTAATAATGTGTACATGACATGACTAAGCTGGTTGGGAAGCCTTATGTTTATAACATAAATGGTTTTGAATAGCCAATTTTGTTGTCAAACTTTTTGATATAAACAATTTTAGGATTGTTTATCATTTTCCTACTTAGGTGGCTAATAAGCCACCCGGCTGGTTAATTTTTATTGATTCTGACTATATGTTTATTTTTTTCAACTAAGCACATAGTCAGAGGCTACACCTAATTAGGTGCATCTAATCGATGCACCTGTGTATATTTTTTGAAATTTTTTAAAGACTTTCAGCCCTTCACAGTCTTGCGATTTGGATTTTGCGCCTAGGAGATTATGACAGAGATAATTGAAGTACTTGAAGTTGATGATTTGGGAGAAGATTATCTCGTCGACTGTAAAAGTCTCAGGGGCTACTGTGGATATTATGGTACCCATATACCCACAAATATAGATTACCTTATTGATTATAGTGGTATGTTATGTAATCAGAATATGTGTAGTACTAGGATTCGGGTGTTATATTGCTTTATTTGTTAAGGCATAGCCCGAATATCTGGTATGGTAAGATTGTAAATTAATTAGAACAGATTTAGGCCGTAACGGACTAGATCTTATCTTGTAAACCCTCATCTTCCGGGTATATAAGGAGTATAGGGTACCCCTTGGGGGCATAAGTTTTCGTAAGATCAATACACAACTCGGAGACAAAACCACCGAAACAGGAGTAGTGTATTACTTCTTCGTAAAGATCTGAACCTGTCTAAACTCTTTGTCTCATAACCTATCTATTTTTCTATCTTGATTATCACCTTTTTTTCATATTAAATCTAGTTTCGACAGGAACCATCGTTATCCAACAATTGAGATCAACCAAAAGCTTCAATACCGTCGCCACGAAGGACATCAGATACCCGCGAGGCCATCGCCCGGGTCAATTACTCCTGAGTCGTCGCGTTGTCGAAGTTTGTGCCGACTACCAGGTCATCCGAATCCGTTGCGCTGCAGTTCGGACAGATTCGCTTACGACGTCCCCAGCAACACGAGATCGGAATCCTTGTCGTGTACGGCATCCTTTCCAAATCAAGCACCAAAATATACGCGTGTACTAGTTCATACACGTATACTACATAAACGAGTTTGCATCGACAGTCAACCAACAACAAGATGGATAAAAAAATCGACAGTGTATCCTACAAGACAAGCCGGGCGGTAGAACAAATGTAATCGGACCAATGAACAAACTCGGGATACTGTAATCACGTCTGACTACACACATGTGCCCAACTCGATGACTTCAGGAGCCCCACTTCATCCAATGCTGCAGGTACACATGCACCTGGTCAGGGAGCTGATTAGTTCCTCTGATCAGTCGCATGAGCTAAAGCATATACTCGGATATGTACGTGGTCATCAAACTGACTGACTGACAGAGGTATTAAGTTAATTAATTTTTAAATTGATTTGCTAATTTCGTAGATATATCCCACATATATCTACACAAGTACGCAATACTTTATATATACAAGTACGTAATACTTTATATACAGTTTACCGTACCTATTTTCAGATCAATAATTTATTATGTTTACCTAAAACATATTTTTTTATACAATATCTATTGTGCGAGTGTTTCCTATATTAGGCTAAGTGCAGTTTAATAGTGGGGTTTACTCTGTTTCTTTTGTGTAAATTATATTTGCTTATGGTTTACATAGTATCTAATGCTTAATATGAATCTGTTCGTTATATCCTGATAGAGAGAATCCATTATATACCACTGAGTTTGTCACAGGTCGATGATTTACCACTGACTTTGTCACGTTCTATAATATGTCATCGACTTTTGCTCAACTTCTACGATTTACCATCGCCTTCCGGTTAGCCTCCGTTAGTATTGTACAATTTTATCCAAATGACCAAAATACCACTAAACCAAAAACTTCCAAATTTTGGACAAAAAATCTGAAATATTATATTTTAAGTTTTTGGCCAAATTATGGATGTTTACAATCTTACGTCTATAATATGATATTTAGGAATTTTTATCCAAAATTTGCAAGTTTTTATCGTAGGGGTATTTTGGTCATTTGAACAAAATTGTACAGTTAACGGAGGTTAACCGGACGGTGATGGTAAATCGTAGAAGTTAAGCAAAATTCAATGGCATATTGTAGAACGTGACAAACTCAGTGGCAAATCATAGACCTGTGACAAACTCAGTGGCATATAATTGATTCTCTCATCCTAATAATAATAGAAGATTTATATTGTTTTTCGAGTACCTACCCGGTACTCCCCACTATATATCTTGCTTTCTAGAAAATACTTTTCAGAAGTAATCGAGCACTTTAGTAGGTAGCGGTCAAGTACATCCCATTGTCGAGAACGTTCACGAACAAACCAGGAGTTGTCGGACCAAACCTACCAACAAAAACCGGCGACCTATCTCACATCTTAGTACCGGTCACGACTGGCTCTATTCGTGAAAAGATTACTACATACTATCCCTTCGCGAACGTTGTCGGCTTGATCACCCGACATGATTGTGAACAGACCCCGATATGCTATAAGTTGGGTATATGAGTAATACTGGTCACATGAGATGCACATGTAATAACCAACTATAGCACCCTTAAAAGTGGTCGAGGGATAATTACACCTGGTCCTCGACCAGCGTTGTAGCGATCTCTCACCACCTACCAGTTGCCTTCGGGCGGTCGAGAGTTGACTAAGTCCGGTCCTCGACCAGTGTTGTAGCTATCTCTCTGTTGACGATGAAATTTGGCAAGCTAATTGATACATATGAATCGGAAACAAGATCCAATTCGAAGCAGATTCAAAGATATACGGAATTCTCGGAAACAGAGTACGCATCGGCTGGGAGACCGTATCGGCTGGAACCTAGTACGATTTGGATAGCCGATATGGCCGATATTGCATGTGAAGTCAGTATTAGGTTCAAAGAAGAGTTTGAGACGATAATGCCAGACAAGGATAGAGTCTAGAATTGGTAATTGTATCTATTAATTAGGATTATCTGTAATTTCTTTATAGATATTTTCGGTAAGAGTCCACCTAAGGGACTTTTGCTAGTTAGATTTGTATTAGGACAATATGAGTCGTGTTCATTTTGGACAATGTTTGTATTTTCGGGTATAAATATAGACCCGAGGTCTTATGAACAAAATTCTATCTTGTAAATCTCCGAGTTATCATATACGTTGTATAATTTAGATTAACAATGCTATCTATTCATATCGATCGATCTCTATCTAGGGTTTTATCGATAACAGCTAGATTGTCTTGTTGGTTTGAAATACATAATGTATCTACCATCCCGAAAAGGCAACCATCGGCTTGATTGTCTAGATATTATGTTTCTTTTTATACTTAATGCTGTATCAGTTAAGTTTGATCTATTAAGTCGTATTTAGAATCATGATCTCTAGCCTGCTTTATCGTTGTTAATAAGGATAGTATCGGGGTTTTAGCCGATCTTATCTGATATAGTTGTTTTCCATAGTTTCATGCTTTGTTTAATACGCTATATCTACCCCTTATATCAGGATCTAATCTAACACAAATATATTGAATTTACTATCAATCTGATTGATATTAGTTAAATATATTTGTTGCAAGAGAATATCCTAGTATAGGGTTGTATCGGACCTATAGCCGATACATGCTTAAATCTGAACATCGGCTACAACATGAGTACATGTAATCTCTCAAGCCAGTGTGTGTTTTTTGCATCAACATGCTGTTGGCACGCCCGGTGGGACCATTGTGTCATCAAGACGCGCAATATAACTGAAGTTACTGAAGACAATATCCTACCAGTCACGATCGAGCAGCTGAATGAGGAACAGAGAGAAGAGATGAAGAAATTGTTGGATCAGCTCCAAGACCGTTATCTTCATTCGCTCACGGTAACCTAACAGGGCACGGTTATCCAAAGAACCAAAGTGGAGTTGTTGCCGATCGTGAAATCAGACCCAAGTACATCTGGAACAAGTGATGATAAGGACAAGCAAGTCAAAGCCGAACCAGACGATGAAGAACTCCACACATTACAAGATTGCATCGATTCGACAGTTCATCATGCTCTCATTAACCAATCTGGTGTACTCGTGAACACTTTGACAAACATGATCAAGACAGTGGTTGATGGTACTATAGCCGAGGAAAAAGCAAAAGGACCAGTATATCTGCCGAGAGATACTTTTCCAGGTTATAGGACTATGAAGACTGAAATTGGCAGGAAACATCAAACGTTTCAAACCTAGGTTTCATCGGCTCCCACGTCCAGCACAAATATCTCGACAATATTGACAAGACAACCACCGATCACTGGGGGGCAAACTTCAAATCAGCTGACACCAGAACAGTTGATGAATATACTTAACACAAAGCCGCCAGTCGTCGAGCCTACATATCATGTTCCTTCGGTTTCACAACAGTCGATTGGAGTTACTCAGTTGATAGGCTAGTAGTATGCAACAGAACCACCTCCATATGTCTCGTCACAAGGTCTAGCAACTAACCTCAATCAGCATTGTCAACCTCATTCTCCGCGGGCTCATTATCGGATTGAAAGTTCTCTACGACCTCAGCCGATACAGTATGGCCAGTACGATCAAATCTAACAGCAGTATGGTGGAGCAACATCACAACAGCCATGAGCCGATATGATTGCCGATGTGATGAGGGAACAATTTGGACTTAAGCCTAAAGATCATGACAACATGTATCGGCACCCATATCCAGAATACTTTGATCGAGTGCCACTCCCAAATCGATATAAGGTGCCAGATTTCTCAAAATTCTCAGGGCAAGACAATGTATCAACTTATGAACATGTCAGCCGATACTTAGCTCAATGTGGGGAGGCATCGGCTATAGAAGCCCTCAGAGTTAGATTATTTCCATTATCTTTATCTGGATCGGCGTTCACATGGTTTTCATCTCTACCTTACAATTCGATCAAAAGTTAGGCCGATCTAGAGAAACCGTTTCATAAATATTTCTTCAGTGGCATCCAAGAGATGAAGCTGTCAGATCTTACAGCAATCAAGCAAAAATCAGATGAAACAGTACCAGACTACATTCAGAGATTCAGAGATGCAAGGAATAGATGCTACAGTTTAGCTTTAACTGATTCACAATTAGCCAATCTGGCTTTCCAGGGATTGTTGGCACCGATAAGGAGAGATTTTCAGCTCAAGACTTTGAAAGTTTAGCTCACCTGGCTCAGAAGATATTGGCTCACGAAACACGGTTCCAAGAGGCTAGAAAATTCATCAAGAAAACTAACAATGTTAACAATGTGTATGGTTATGATTCTGACTCCGAAGATGAGGATCCAGAGGTTAATGCAGCCGAGTGGGCTAGGAATAAGAAAACAGTAGTATGCCAATGGGTTATGAATTCGGGAAAGAAGATTAACTTTGACATTACTAAAGCTGACAAGATATTTGACCTTCTTCTGCAAGAAAAGCAAATTCAGTTGCCGGTAGGACATGTGATACCATCTGCTGAAGGGCTGAAGAGAAGGAAATATTGCAAATGGCATAACACAGGATCTCATAGCACCAATGATTGCAAGATTTTCAGACAACAAATTCAATCGGCTATAGAACAAGGAAAAAATAAGATCGATGAATCTAAGAGGCCGATGAAGATAGATGGACATTTTTTCCCAGTAAACATGGTTCACACTGGAATCAACAGAAGTCAGGCCGATAGAGGTAAAAATCATGTGGGAAGTATCAAATCGGCTAGCATGATCAACAAGTACCAAAAAAGACGTCAAAAAGAAGAGGAGTCATATTATCATGATGATGAAAGATATTTTGGTCCACATTGGAGTTGTGAATTTTTTAGATTCTGCTGGAATGAAGGGATGAGATTACCATCTATTGAGGATTGTCCTGGCTGCAGTGATCCTGATGTGCAATATGTTCAAATACCAAACCGACAGAATACAGGTATGCATCGGCCGATTCAGTAAAGAATATCAGTTCATGAGAGACTTGGGCCGATCAAACAAGATTGTTATGAAGATGATTCGCAAGGAAAAACTGGAGATATGCAACCACGGTGGCGTCCTCCTGGAATTTTTACCAAGAGTCAGAAAAGGCGTGTCCAAAGAATGAGAAACATGGAGCAATTCCAGGAGGTTGAAGATGAAATCAAGCATCAGCTAAGGCGCACAAGGAAAGTTTGGCGTGTGAAGAGCAAAGTGGTGTCAGCCGATGAGATTCAAGCCGATCAGAACAAGAGTCTTCAAAGCAAGGCCAAAGAGATTGTACCCTCTTCAGTAAACATAGTTTTTATGCTACCAGCTGAATATGCAGTTGAACAAGTGGAAGAATCACAATCGGCTAGGTTGATATTATCTCCACAGCAAGCCGTTTTTGAGAAGCCAGAAGGAACTGATCATCGGCACCTCAAGCCGTTGTATGTCAAGGGGTTTGTTAATGGGAAGCCGATGTCAAAGATGCTAGTTGATGGAGAAACGGTTGTTAGTTTAATGCCATATTCAACTTTCAGGAAACTTGGGAAGAATTCTGATGATTTGATGAAGACTAACATGATTCTAAAGAATTTTGGTGGGAATCCATCTAAAACCAAGGGAGTTTTGAACGTGGAGTTGACCATCGGCAGCAAGACAATTCCTACTACATTCTTTTTTATTCCTTGAACAATGCATCAGAGTTTGATTCAATAGCAAGGAGACCAGATTGAAATCGTGCCAGCCGACAGGTCAGTTAATATAGCTAGTGTCGATTTGTCTGTTTGGGAGATGGAAGGAATTGATTGTTTATCTGGAAAACTTTGGCAAGGAGATTATCTAAAAGTTTATGATATACAGCCAACAGGAGATGGAGTGCCCCAATTGTTACTTTGAGGGTGCTGTCGAGGGTTCAAATTTCTATACAAAGGATACTGTGGATGATCTTGATGGTAAGCTGGGGCAAGGATTTATGTCGGCCGATGAATTAGAAGAAGTGGACATTGGACCAGGTGATAGGCCTAGGCCGACATATATTAGTAAAGGATTGACAAAGGAATTTAAATGTAAATTAATAGCACTTTTGAAAGATTATAGAGATTGTTTTGCTTGGGAATGCTATGAGATGCCAGGACTTAGCCGATCAATTGTTGAATCTCGGCTTCCTATTAAACCAGGCTATCGGTTGTACAAGCAACCCCCAAGACGTTGTAAAGCTGAAATGTACGATGCTCTCAAGGCCGAAATTAGAAGACTTTATGATGCCAATTTTATCAGACCATGCCGATATGCTGAGTGGATTTCAAATATAGTACTAGTGATCAAGAAGAAGGGCAAGCTTAGAGTTTGCATTGATTTTCCAGATTTAAATAAGGCTACTCCCAAAGATGAATACCCAATGCCGACTGCTGATCAATTGGTTGATGCAGCATCTGGACACAAGATCATCAGTTTTATGGATGGTAATGCAGGATATAATCAGATTTTTGTGGTTGAGGAAGATATTCACAAGACTTCCTTTAGATGTCCTAGTGCAATCGGCTTATATGAGTGGGTTTTCATGATTTTTGGATTGGGGAGTGCTGGTGCTACATATCACAGAGCGATGAATAATATATTTCATGATCTTATCAGCTTGTTGGTTGAAATCTATATTGATGATGTGGTGGTAAAGTCTAAGGAAGTTGATGGACATATATCCGATTTGAGAAAAGTTTTGGAAAGGGCAAGGAAATATGGGCTAAGGATGAATCCAACTAAATGTGCTTTTGGTGTATCAGCTGGGCAATTCCTTGGATTTTTGGTACATGAGAGAGGGATTGAGATACCTCAGAGGAGTATCAAGGCCATCAAAGACATAAAACCTCTAGCAGATAAGACTAAACTATAATCATTGATCGGCAAGATTAATTTTGTTCGGCGATTCATATCACATTTGTCAGGCCGAATAGAGCCCTTTACGCCATTGTTAAGGTTGAAAGCCGATCAAGAGTTTGTTTGGGGAGAGAAGCAGCAAAAGGCTTTGGACAACATCAAGGAATATTTGAGTACTCCTCCAGTTCTCATTCCACCACAGAAAGGGCTTCCTTTTAAGTTATATTTGTGAACCGATCAGAATTATATTGGCTCAGTTTTGATACAAGAAGTTGAAGGTACAGAACGAGTTATATTTTATCTCAGTAGAAGGCTTTTGGATGCAGAAACCAGATATTCAACTGTGGAGAAATTATGTTTATGCTTGTATTTTTCTTGTAGAAAGTTGAGGCATTATTTGCTTTCCAATGAATGCACTATAGTGTGTAAGGTCGATGTGGTACGATACATGCTATCGGCTCCAGTTTTGACAGGAAGAATTGGGAAGTGGATTTTTGCTTTGACAGAGTTTGATCTAAGGTACGAATCGGCTAAGTCAGTTAAAGGGCAGGCAATAGCCGATTTCATAGTTGAACACAGGAACGATTCAATTGATCATGTTGATATTATGCCTTGGACTTTGTTTTTTGATGGATCAGTCTGCACTTATGGATGTGGTATCGGCTTAGTGATCATATCGCCTAGGGGGGCAAGTTTTCGGTTTGCTTATACTATCAAACCTTATTCTACAAATAATCAAGCTGAGTATGAGGCTGTCTTGAAAGGATTACAATTGTTGAAGGAGGTTGAAGTCGATGCTGTTGAAATCATGGGTGACTCATTGTTGGTGATCAGTCAATTATTTGGAGAATATGAGTGCAATAATGATGTCTTGATTGTTTACAATGAGAAGTGTCAAGAGTTGATGCAGACTTTTAAGATAGTTACTTTGAAACATATTCCCAGAGAGCAAAATGTTGAAGCCAATGATTTAGCTCAGGGAGCATCAGGTTACATGCTGATGCTAAAGGGTGTTGAATTGGAAGTTGCATGTCTGCCAGCCGATGATTGGAGGTTTGAGATATTTGAATATTTAAAGAATCCTTCTAGGTCGGTTTCTAGGAAATTATGATATAAAGCTCTTAAGTACGTTTCGTTGGACGATACATTGTACTATCGGACAATTGATGGAGTATTGTTGAGATGTTTAAGCCTGGATGAAGCAAAGGTAGCCATGTATGAAGTGCATGAGGGAATATGTGGGACTCATCAATCGGCTCATAAGATGAAGTGGCTGATTAGAAGAGGGGGATATTTTTGGCCGACAATGCTGGAGGATTGTTTTAGATATTATAAAGGATGTCAAGACTGTCAGAAGTTTGGAGCTATTCAAAGAGCACCAGCATCGACTATGAATCCAATTATCAAACCATGGCCGTCCAGAGGTTGGAGTATTGATATGATCAGTCAGATCAATCCACCATCAAGTAAAGGGCATAAATTCATATTGGTTGCTACCGATTATTTTACTAAGTGGGTTGAGGCTATTCCTTTGAAGAAAGTTGATTCTAGAGATGCAATAGAGTTTGTCAAGGAACATATCATATACAGATTGGGCTTGCCTCAGACGATTACAACTGATCAAGGGTCTATTTTTGTGTCTGATGAATTTGTTCAGTTTGCCGATAGCATAGCGATTAAATTGTTGAATTCTTCACCATGTTATGCACAAGCTAATGGGCAGGCTGAGGCATCTAACAAGAGCTTGATCAAGTTGGTTAAGAGGAAGATTGCTGAATATCCTAAGAAGTGGCATACCATATTAGCTGAAGCATTGTGGTCCTATCGGATGGCTTGTCATGGTGCTATTCAAGTTCCTCCATATCAGTTGGTTTATGGGCATGAAGCTGTATTACCATGGGAAACTAATATCGGCTCTAGAAGGGTTTCTTTGGAAGATGAGTTAACAGCCGATGATTATCATAGTTTGATGGTTGATGAGTCAGAGGATTTGGTTCAATTTAGATTGCGTGCTCTTGAGAAAGTTAGAAAGGATAAAGAAAGGGTTGCTAGACATTATAATAAAAAGGTTGTGCCAAAGTCTTTTGAGGAGGATGAACTTGTTTGGAAGTTGGTGTTGCCGATAGGAGCACGAGATAGCAAATTTGGGAAGTGGTCACCGAATTGGGAAGGACCTTTTCGGATTCATAAATGTGTTTCTAAAGGGGCTTATATGTTAAAAGGACTTGATGGAGAAATTTTTGGAAGAACACTCAATGGAAAATATTTGAAGAAATACTACCCATGTGTTTGGATTGGTTCATAATCGGTTGAGTTCTACCAATGTATGGTTAATAGCCGATGTGGTTACATCGCCTTTAGATGGCCGATGTCTTTATCGTCCTTAGCATATTCTGTTTAAGTTTGTAGGAGCGTGTTCCCTACTACAAACTTGGGGGGCATGACAGGTTAAGGTATTGGAGATTTTTGAGCAGAAGAAATTTTTGAAGCAGAAATTTTTAAGCAAATTTTTACAAGTCAAGATTGATCATCTCATTCGGCTCGATGGCCGGTAACAGTTTATACATGAGTTTAAATCGGCTCAATGGCCGATAATGATAGAGTTATAATTACATAACAGCGAAAATTTACAATTGAAGTATTCATTACATTAAGACAAATATTTTTGGATAGCCGATATCGCCTTCTGCCTAATCTGCTCTACTTCATCTATTGCTTGAGCATCAGCTGCATCTATACCAGGGATTGGTTTAAGAGATTTGGTCAAGGAAGATAGATGTTTTACAGATTTCTTCAACTTGGTTTTTTGAACTTCGATGGCTTTAGGTAGATCAGCTAGCTTTTGTTCTTCAGATAATATTTCAGCTCTACAAGCTTCAAGTTGTGCTAGCAAATCGGCTTCTTTCTTCTTTAATCTCTCAATATTTTGTTGAGTTGAGCTTGGGCCAGCTTCTAGTTCATCCAACTTAGTCTTTTCATCATTGACTTGTTGTCGGCTGGTTTGGATAGTAGCTACAAGAGCAGAACGTTCCAGCCGATCAGCAATCCTTTGTCTGGCTCTCTCTAGCTTGAAGCGGTGTTGCTCAAGAAAAACTGCTGGAGAGATCATGTCACTGAGTTCATCAGGGATTTGGTCTTGGATTTCTTGGAATCTTGTCCTGATTGGCCCACAGTCTACGACCAATGCATCCAGAGAAGCACTGAGCCGATCAGCAATATCGGTTAGTTTATTCTTTAAATCTTCTGATACAGGAGAAGTAGCATTGCTGGTTGTTTCCTCTTCTTCCTCATCCAAGAATTGTTTGATATCAAAAGAGAACATATCGGCTAAGAGCTGAAGATAAGGAAATATTGTTAAGTAAAGATGTAAGGATTGGCCGATATATATATGAAGTTTGATTATATACTTACAGGAATTTGAGGAATTGGAGTTGTAGCAACGATTTCTTCATCTTGATGGCTTGCTGTAGCCGATGGAGTATGTTCACTTGAGGGTTGATGAGGAGATGAAGGTTGAGGGGGTTGAAATAATAGCAAATTTGCTCAGTATTGGCTAAAAGTGAAGATAGAGTTGAGATAAGTGCAAGTTACCGATGCTGGTGGTGGAGTTGGTTTTCTTCTGGCAGCAACTTGTTTCTTTTTCAGCTGAAAGGAATAATTGGGTTAGAAATCATCAGTTATGAAGAAGAGTGGATGGTTGTTAGAATATTTTTACCTGTGCTTTTTGAGGATGGCGTTTTGGAGGACTTGGAGTTTTGATAGCTTTAGATTGGACGGCAGGAGTAGTATCGGCTCTGGGAATTGTGACCTCAGCAGTTTCACTGATTTGAGCAGCTGCTTCATTGATGGTTTCCTCCATCTCGATCTCTTTAAGATATTCTTCTACCTCCTGGTCCAGAGGGGTATCTTCATCGGCTGTCTTCTTTTGTTTCTTGATGGGTTTCTTTGTGATGGTTGGTTTGACGGCAGCCTGTTTTGTCCGTCTGCGTTTATCTCCTGATTGCATCGGCTCTCTGAGTTGACCCTGGAGTAGGGTAATTGTCTTAGGGGCATTGAAGCCGATGGCCGAAGGAGCTGGACCGCAACTGTTAGGGAGTTTAGCTGTGGCATATTCTATCGGCTTGCCACTTCTGCTGATGAGAGGAGGAGGTGAATCTGATGTCTGCAAGAGGAAATGAATAAGCTTGAGTATTAAGGGATTGATGAATTAATGATAAAAGTTGAAAGAGGGAAAAGGTAGCTTACTTGAGGGGTTAGATCTGGTAATATCTTGACAAGATATGTTTTAGCCGATAGATGGAATATGTGAGTTTTCCATTCAGACCACTATCTATCAAACATGATGCATCTCATCAAAGTAATATTGAATCTGTCAATGCTGCCGAGGGGAGGACCAGGTATATTGAGCAGTTTGTCCATCATCAAAGCCGATACAATTTCTCCTCTGGTTTGGATTTTGTCAGAGTAGTACAAGCCGATGGGAAGTTGTCCCATGCCAAGTTGCATTACTGCTACCATTGGATGATAAAATTCGTACAATGGCTGTACGTTTCTACCTTGAGATATACCAGTTGGAAGGATGCATGGGGAGATTGCCGCAGTCAGAACTTCCCTGGGTTTCTCAAATCTTTCATCGTTAAGCTCATCCAATCTGAAATCGACTGGCAATTCATATTTGGAGAAAGACTCATAAGCAAACCAGATTCTGTTATCTCTTGGGAATCCATCATAAAAGTTTCCAAACCAATTCTGAAAATGCTCAACTAATGGACCTGAACCAGTGTAGCTGGTGGCTGCTTCTCCAAAGGACATACATCGGCGTATTGGGCTTGATTCCTCATCACTATCGGGATCGGCTAGAGATGGAAATTCTGCTTCATTGAGAGATGGTCTTAATGCAACTTTTAATGTGTGCAGGATGAGCCAAAGTTGCACAAACCACCAAGGGCCGCCTGTGCTCACACTTGAGTCCATGATAAGTTTGGCCGATGATTGACTCAAAGTCTGGTATATTGCACCTAGCAGATATTTGCCCAAGAGAAATTGTTTCTTTGATATGATGGCTTCGGCTAAGTGTTGTCAGTTGGCCGTTGGACCACAGGTGGAACCACAAAAAAGGAATTTGTCTAGCCACATAAGGAGAAAAGCTGTGTGCTCTCTAGCCGATACAGGGCCTGTTCCTATGTTGCCTGCAATAAAGCCTGACCAACCCCCAATATTTTTTGTCTTAAACCTATGAGTGCACTTGGTTTTCAAGCTGATGGGATTAGCCGATGTAGTGATGTCCAGACCGGTAATCATGGTGATATCAAGCAAAGTGGGGGTCATCGGCCCATGGTTGAACATAAAGGCATTCATGGTATCATACCAGAAATATGTAGCAAAGGACAGCATCGGTTCGTCTTTCTTCATATCGGCTATCAACAAAGACAGACATTGGGCTATTCCCATATCATCCCAATGGTCTTGTTTGCTTGCGGCAATTCTTTTGTACCAATTGGTCCATCCATCTACTTGGGAAGGCTAGGATCTAAAGGTGGTTGTTCAGTGAGAAAGGGATGGATTTGATTGTCTAAAAGGGATACTCTCTGTTTCTACATTGATTATAGTAATTGGATCTATATCGCCTATTGGTCCCAAGAAGAAATGACTGGAGTTTTTAAGACTTGGGATGGCTACTTGGTGGATTAAGTGCTACAAATTGAAAAAGATAGATTGAGGGCAGAAAACGAACAAGAAAGCGCAAGATGACTTTTGAGCCGATAGAACTTACCTCGGAAAATTCCTTGGCTGGGATGCGTGATGGGCTCGACGAGGACGCCATTGGTGCGTAAGGGATCATCGATGTGGTCACCGGAGAAGACGAGAGCAATCACCGGGGTTAGCTGAGGAGTTTGGTGGCTTAAGCGGTGAAAACGGAGTTAACGCTGTGAAAATTCCGGAGAAGCAGTTGGTATTTATGAAGTTGGGTGCGTAACGGTCATAGGGATAACCCTAGAATCTTGCAGGGATAAAGAGATAATTCCATTGCATTATATAATACTTCGCAATTGGGGGGCATGTGTTAACGATGAAATTTGGCAAGCTAATTGATACATATAAATCGGAAACAAGATCCAATTCGAAGCGGATTGGAAGATATAAGGAATTCTCGAAAACAGAGTGCGCATCGGTAGGGAGACCGTATCGGCTGGAACCGAGTCCGATTTGGATAGCCGATATGGCCGATATTGCATGTGAAGTCAGTATTGGGTTCAAAGAAGAGTTTGAGACGATAATGCCAGACAAGGATAGAGTTCAGAATTGGCAATTGTATCTATTAATTAGGATTATCTATAATTTCTTTATAGATATTTTCGGTAAGAGTCTGCCTAAATTACTTGTTTGCTGGTTAGATTTGTATTAGGACAATATGAGTCATGTTCATCTTGGACAATGTTTGTATTCTCGGGTATAAATATACCCCGAGGTCTTATGAATAAAATAATAACAGTTCAATCAATCTCGGTGCATCGCCAAACCTCATATTTTCTACTTTCGACAAGTTCTTACTTTTGAGTCGAGCTGCACCAATTTGATCTTCGGCGAAGAGGTAAGTCTTGTTATGGTGGTTTGCATCATCGGAATTAGTGCTTACATCTTTATGACACTCTAATTCTATCTTGTAAATCTCTGAGTTATCATATACGTTGTATAATTTAGATTGACAATGCTATCTATTCATATCGATCAATCTCTATCTAGGGTTTTATCGATAACAGCTAGATTGTCTTGTTGGTTTGAAATACATAATGTATCTACCATCCCGAAAAGGCAACCATCGGCTTGATTGTCTAGATATTATGTTTCTTTTTATACTTAATGTTGCATCAGTTAAGTTTGATCTATTAAGTCGTGTTTAGAATCATGATCTCTAGCCTGCTTTATGGTTGTTAATAAGGATAGTATCGGGGTTTCAGCCGATCTTATCTGATATAATTGTTTTACATAGTTTCATGCTTTGTTTAATACGCTATTTCTGCCCCTTATATCAGGATCTAATCTAACACAAATAGATTGAACTTACTATCAATCTGATTGATATTAGTTGAATATATTTGTTGCAAGAGAATATCCTAGTATAGGGTTGTATCGGAGCTATAGCCGATACATGCTTAAATCTGAACATCGGCTATAACATGAGTACATGTAATCGTTATTTCATGTTATTTTAGACTTGAGCAATTTATACTATCTCCGTTCTGTCCAATCTATCCCAGTTGCTCATTTCTAAAGTAATATTGACATATACATTATATGACACTGATATTTTCAGCCGATGTATCAATTTTAGGGTTAGTTTATCATTGGATATACCTTATAGCCGATCCATGCTATATTGCATCGGCTAGGTTACATCACGATATGATATCGGCTAACTGGCCGATTGATTATCGTTTACTAATAAACTTGCACGTTCTATCTTGTTGATTGCAGGATCAAATCAACTGGCACGCCCTTTGAACCTGAAAGCAAGTTTTGGACCTGCACTAGAGTAAAGCAAATCTCTCAGGCCAGTGTGTGTTTTTTGCATCAACACTCTCACCACCTACCAGTTGCCTTCGAGCAGTCTAGAGGTGCCTAGGTCTGGTCCTTATACAGCGTCATAGCGATCTGTCACCACCCAACAGTTGTCTTTCGGTGGTCAAGAAGTTACTACGACTGGTCCTCGACCAGAGTGGTAGCTATCTCTCACCACCTACCAGTTGCCTTCGGGCGGTCGAGAGGTGCCTACGCCTGGTCCTCGACCAACATCGTAGCGATCTCTCACCACCCACCAGTTGCCTTCAAGTGGTCGAGAGTTGACTATGCCTAGTCCTCGACCAACGTTGTAGCGATCTCTCACCACCTACCAGTTCCAGTTGCCTTCGGGTGGTTGAGAGGTGACTACTCCTGATGCTCACCCAGCGTTGTAGCAATCTCTCACCACCTATCAGTTGCCTTCGGGTGGTCGAGAGGTGACTACGCTTGGTCCTCGACCAGCGTTGTAGCGATATCTCACAATGGAACAAAACTTTGGGTTATATCTTAGGGGTTGGCAATATTTGTTCCCTAGGTACAAATTTATCATATACTAATCTAATTTAAGGTATGCAAGGAAAGTTTGACTAGTCATACTTGGATGCATCAGGACGGTCTCATTATATACATCCATATACTTGGGTCATGGTAGAAAACGGGTTGCTAGATGGCATGTGTAGCAATAACCTTTCTTTTTCTAAAAAGGCATGGATGAATGCTATGATATCATGATGAATGAATGATGCGATCCAAAGCTTATAAAGATATTTTGGTATTGAATACATGCCATAGAGCAATCCTTTTAGGAATTTTTTTTGAGATGATTGATCCTTCTCAAGGTTTTTCATGGGCATAGAAAGGGTTGCAACTCTTTATAGGCTGTAGGCTAGGATAAGGTGATAAAATTAAACTTTTATTTCAAAAATTCAGACTCATAACAAAGTTCTCCTTATCCTGGAAAAAGGTGGTAATTTTAAAAGACCAGCATTGTAGAGATCTCTCACCACCTATCAGTTGCCTTCGGGGGGTCGAGAGTTGACTGCGCCTGGTACTCGATCAGCGTTGTAGCGATTGCCACCCACCCCCCTAGGTTGACTTCGAGTGGTCGAGGCATAACTACACTTGATACTCACCCGGTGGTGGTAGTCATCCTCTCACCATCTCTTCGAGTTGATTTCGAGTGGTCGAGGGATAACTACACCTGGTACTCACCCAACGGTGGTAGTCATCCTCTCACCATCTCTCCAAGTTGCCTTCGAGTGATCAAGGGATAACTGCACCTGGTCCTCGACCGACGATGGTAATCATCCTCTCACCATCTCTCCGAGTTTTCTTTGGGTGGTTGAGTACGTCTACATACCAGGTCCTCGACCAACAGTTGTAGTGATTTCCCCACCACCTCTACATGTGGTTGAGTACGTCTACTTACCTGATCCTTGACTAGCGATTGTAGCGATTCTCCCACCACCTCTACGTGTGGTTGAGTACGTCTACGTACCTGGTCCTCGACCAGCGGTTGAAGCGATTCTCCCACCACCTATGCGAGTGGTTGAGAATGACTACATACCTGGTCCTCGACTAACGGTTATAGCAATTCTCCCACTACCTCTATGATTTGTTGAGTACGACTACACAACTGATACTTCACCAGCATGGTAGCGATCTCATCACCTCCCGTGCATCAATCTCTGTAAGGTTTTATACATATAAAATGTGAAATATTTGTCCGTTGATCCCCTTCTCTTATATCACTACATTAAGAAGTCAATCCTACTTCCTCTTATGCTAGTCTGGCAAGCTTCGGGGTCCCTAGGACCTCGGCTGGGGACGCCTAGCACTGTCAAAGCTTGACAGGCCATGCAGGATCAAACGGCTATGTTTAGATCTGGTCATGTCAGAGTTCCCACTTGAGTGTATTAACAGCCGTGTAACAAGGAATTGGTTTTTCCGACTTCACATCTAGGGCCTAGGACTTCATAGCTTCAGCATAGTTTGTTATAAGATTTAAGCTATCTTTAAGGAAAAACGACTTTTCCATAAAGACAGTTGGGAGGCTAGGAAAGGTACCATTCTTTGATGGTTGAGGGCAGCTTTGGCGACAGTACTCTTTTATTGTCACAAATAGATTCAATTTATTGTCAATTTTTCAGTTCATACTTTACCCCCCAAGTGTTCGCTCGGGGGCTTTTTCTATCTAACAATTTGCTTTGAGTAATTGATTTCAAGAGAGTTAGATATTAGAGCAGTTAAGTTGAATATCAGGACTTTGTCGCCTACTTTACACCTACTCGGCAATCCGAGAATGGCTAGTTGAGTTCGACAAGGGTTACTGGGTAAAGCGATGGTGATGAGGACATCAACACCAACGATACATCCACGCCTCCACAAGTACAACTTCAATGGTCCTATGACCCGCGCTCGTGCACGTCAACTCAACTATCAGGTGCGTTCATTCTTAAATTCATGTGCTTCTTATTTATACCCCGGAGACACGTGCACTCTTGTTTTACTCAGGAACAATGGAGAGGATCTAACGGGGAGAGGATTTGCGCGGGATGGATTCGGACTACAGCATAGCGCCAAGTTCTGACGGCCACCACGACTTCATGCGAGCTCCTATTTGAATGTGCAAGTACTTCATGGAAAGCTTGTCAAGTCTACTTTCAAATGGATCTAGCCTCATGTCCATATCAGTTCTAGAACGGCCGCAATCTGCGTTTTACTACCGAGTCTTTTCTATCCACAGTGCTACGTCACCTCTTTGGGCCCAATGAGCTGTGTATCAAGTTGAGTCCAATAGGGACGCGTCCTAGGGTTAGAGAACAACCCCAACATCCCTGTGGTTGGTCCTCCCCTCTTCTTATAGCTTTAGCCGCTGCCAAGAATACTTGGGTTTTGTTTAGATCAAAGTATAGTGCCGCTACTTTGCCGAGTTCATCCCGTGATCGGTTAGATCGCCGGATTGCTTAATACGGAACCCCACTTGTTCAACTTTTGTTGATTCAATCCATCATTATTTTGATTCACAAATTCAGTTGCTTGTTCATCTTGTTCTTGCTAGTTCTCGATTGCTCGCAGAACAAATACCCTCGTGGTTGGGCTGATCGTGCATCCGTCGAGATTCATGACCGCCTCTGTAGTTGGTGTAACGATTGCTAAGGCGCAACATCCCTGGATAGTTGTAGTCGGATCGCCAATGTCACTCCATCCAATCGACTTATCATTCTCATCGAAAGATTGGGACACCCCCGCGCGCATCAAGTGGTATCAGAGCCCAAGTTGCTCGGTGAGAGATTTTTTTGTTTCGTAATTTTCTTATACCAACAGTCCTAAAAAGCCCAAAAAAATTTTTCTAGTAGATTAGTTTTCACGTGATCCTAGAAACCCTTGAGCCTTTTTACTACTTAGTTAGGGCTTGTTGAGTTTTCGATTGCATCAGTTGTGTTATTTTGCTGGTCTTAGTGGCTGATCGATTATTGTTTCGAGTTCTTGATGTGACCATGCCTACTGCAGATACAACCATTGCTCACATTATACATCAAGAGGAAGACATCTTATGGAATCCCATTCAGCCACCTGCAATGGTGACTTTCGGACTACACATTCGGACTAGCGGGTAATGGTGATTTAAATTGGACATAACTCTTTACTCCGGAGGGTGTTAGAGGCCCATGAGCACTTGTTGGAAAGGGTGTTTTGTCTACTTTCTAATGAATCCAGAAACACCATCCAATACCATCGGAACTGCCATGAAACTGCACAAGAAATTGCATAAGAAACTGCCCTTGTATCCAGTAGAGCCCATTAAGGCTTTTCAGCTAGGGTTTCCCCCACCTCCTACTGCTCTCCCCCATATATAAGGCAGCAGCAGCCACCAAAGACACTTGGGTTTTGTTTAGATGCAAGTTTAGCTTCAGCTACTTCCTTGTACTCGCGTGTGTCGGCTAGACCACCCGGATACTTGTATTCAGAACCCCACCTTCGTGTGTTTCAGTTTCATCATTTGACAAGTGCCGTGAGCTGTTTCCTTGTCAACTTGTCCTTGCTTGTTCTTCGATTGCTTGCAGGTTCAAGGTTGTTCTTGGCACGGCAAGAACAGCAACAAAGTGGAGTTAGTGTACCGGTTGCTAAGGCGCAGCACCCCCTGTGGTAGTTGTAGTCGGACCGCCAACGTCGTCTCCTCCCCCAAATCGAAGTTATCCTCCTCTCATCGAAAGATCGGGAACCCCCGTTGCTGTATCAGTTCTTGCCACCGCACATCGCCATCTTCACCACCTTTGCCCGCCATCACTACCACAGCCACCCACTCACGCCCTTTCCATTTGTGTTTGATCTGTTACCGATAGCATTTGTGGGGTTGCCTTTGAACCTGCCACCACTAGAAAGGAAATAGAACCCTGATTCGAGTGACCTTCTAAACAGTCATTTCTTTTTCATACAGACTCGAAATTAGGCATATAATATATCCATGGACATCTACAAAAAAAGTTACATCCGTTTCTCCCCCGCTTTGTCGGGTTTGCCAAATTTAAAATCACCAAATTCTGCTTGCAAAATTCTGTTTTCGTGGCGAGAAGCTTCGGGACCTATTCGGATAGAACCTTAAAAAAATTTTGTATGCTTCATATTGTGTCCGTTTGAACTGAAAATTTCTGTGGTTGGTTCTAGTGTGCTCCTGGTTGTGAAAAAATATCAAAAAAATAAAATAAAAAAAATCGCATCTCTCTCCTCAGCATTAGAGAGAGAAAGCAAAAAAAAGCCGACTTGTGGGCACACCGTCACCCATTCCCTCTTTATCACCACCTTCCTGTCATCGCTCTTGTTTTTGTTTGTGTACTGTGGTGTTCTTTGTGGTTAGGCTCACATCTCTACTTCGGCTAGCCTAGGACCAGCATTGTACCAACAATGAGCGATTATTCAACTTGCTTTTGACTAATGTGGTTTCTAGTTTTTTCTTTGTCTCATTACACAGCCCACCCATAGCTCCACCGGTTCGACTAATACTTGATAGGGCTTAAGCGACCAAGGCATCAATACACCTTCTCCAGAGGTTCATCCAAGTCCGACGGTTGCTGTCACCTCCTGTTTAGCATGGTGAGAATTGGTAAGAGCTTGTGGAACAAGTTGAGTGTGAGTGACTTGATAGAACCACATCCAAGTAGTTTTGTAGGATTTTTTTCTTCCTTTCATTTGCTGCCCCATAGTATTTGTTTTGCCTGTTTCTTTTGTTTCTAACCATGTCAGGTGAAGAGCATTCCAACCCCCACTCACCCCGCACAAAAGGAAATATTTAGCATTTTGACAGGTTGGTGAGGGACCGCACACAAGGGCTCGAGGAGGATGTTCGTATCACCAACGAAAAGCTTGGTCATGTTGAACGCAGGCAAATTGATTCCAACACCAAGCTTACAACCTTGGAAGCTTCCGTGAGCACGGTGAACACCACTCTTGATGGTATTGTGAGGCGTCTTGATGAGATGGCCCGAGCATCCCACCATGGTAGTGAGATGGATGACCATGACTACGTTAGTGATTCTGAGGATGATCCGGACCAGCGACGACTTCAATTCAACCGCCGTGGTATGGCTCATCGTCGGTCACGCCGTGAGGTACGTGCTAATGATGATTCATTTGGTAAGATTAAATTCACTATTCCTGCTTTTGATGGTAAGTATGACCTTGCTTATCTTTCATGGGAATTAGCAATAGATCAAAAGTTTGCTTGCCATGATGTTCCTGAGGATAAGAGGGTTAGGGCTACCACTAGTGAATTTAATGATTTTGCTTCTGTTTGGTGGAGTGAATACCGTCGTACTCATCAGAATGCTTTGCCACCTAATTGGGATGATTTGAAAAGAATTATGCGTGCTAGATTTGTACCTTCATATTATGCACATGACATGTTAAATAAGATGCAGCAATTGAAACAAGGTGGTAATAGTGTGGAAGAATATTACCAAGCGCTGCAAATGGGTATGTTGTGTTGTGGTTTAGTAGAGGACGAGGAGGCTACCATGGCTCGATTCTTGGGGGGTTTAGACCGAAAAATTTATGATATTCTTAGTTACAAAGAGTATAATAATATAACTTGGTTATTTCACTATGCTTGTAAAGCTGAAAGGGAAGTGCAGGGACGACGTGCGCGAACAAGTGCTAACATTCCTGCAGGTAGAACTACATGGATGACTCGGAGTGGCGCTGCCCCAGCTGGTTGATCATTAGCTTCGACACCAACATCAACACCCTCCAACGGCAACGAAGCGCGGCCTACACCTTCTGCGGCCCCCTTCCGTGCTGTAGAGGCTGTAGAAAAGACCGCCAAGAGTGCCTCCTCCGTTGCTTCCACGAGCAGATTAAGAGATGTTCAGTGCCACCATTGCAAGGGCTTTGGGCACGTGCAGCATGGCTGCCCTAGCAAGCGTGTTTTGGTAGTCAAAGATGATGGTGAGTACTCCTCTGCTAGTGATTTCGATGAAGATACACTTGCATTGCTTGCAGCTAACAATACAGGTAGCGAGGATGAGGAACACATTAGGGCTGATGTTGCGGACCAGTATGAGAGCCTTATTGTGCAGCGTGACTTGAGTGCACAAATGGGCAAAGCGGAGCAGAACCAGTGGCATAACCTTTTTCAGATGAAGTGTGTCGTCAACAAGCGTTCCTACCGCACAATCATCGATGGGGGAAGTTGTAGGAACTTGGTGAGTACGGAGATGGTCACGAAGCTAGCTTTGCAGACGAAACCACATCCCCACCCATACTACATTCAGTGGTTCAACAACAGTGGACGCATTAAGGTAACACAATTGGTGAGATTAAATTTTACAATTGGTTTACTGTGATTTTGTTGATTGTGATGTCGTACCTATGCATGCTTGCCCCTTGCTGTTGGGTAGACCTTGGCAATATGATAAAGACTCATTGCATCATGGTGGAACGAATCAATACTCCTTTATGCATAATGGAAAGAAAATTGTGTTGCATCCTATGACTCATGAAGTAGTTTTTGAGAATGATGTTGCTAGAGCTAAGAAAGAGAAAAATGTTGAGCATGCTAAAAGTGAAAATCAGATTGTAGCAAAAGAACTTGTGCAACATAAAAAGAAAGATTCTACATCTGACCATGGCAAGGATAGTGTGATTAAATTGAAAGGTTCTTGTTTGCTTGCCACTAAATCTGATATTGTCAATTTGGATAAGGGTGACACTGTTTGCTATGCTGTCATTTGCAAGGCAGCATTGTTTTCTTTTGAGAATATGCCTATCTCTTTTCCTCCTGTGGTCACTAACCTTTTGCAGGAATATGAGGATGTGTTTCCCAAGGGCGTACCGCCGGGGCTGCCATCGGTGCATGGCATTGAGCATCAAATCGACTTGATCCCAGGAGCTTCACTACCCAACCGCGCGCCATACCGAACCAACCCCTGAGGAAACCAAGGAGATTTAGCGTCAAATTCAGGAATTACTTGACAAAGGGTACGTACGCGAGTCTCTTAGTCCATGTGCTGTTCTGGTGATTTTGGTTCCAAAGAATGATGGATCATGGCGTATGTGTGTTGATTGTAGAGCTATTAATAATATTACCATTAGATATCGTCATCCTATTCCTAGGTTAGATGATATGCTTGATGAATTGAGAGGCTCTACTATTTTCTCTAAAGTTGATTTGCGTTGTGGTTACCATCAGATTCGTATGAAGTTGAGCGATGAATAGAAAACAACAATTAAAACAAAGTTTGGGTTATATGAGTGGTTAGTGATACCTTTTGGTTTAACTAATGCACCAAGCACTTTCATGAGGTGGATGAATGAGCTTTTGCGTCCTTTCATTGGAAAATTTGTGGTGGTATACTTTGATGATATTCTGATTTATAGCAAATCTTTGGAGGAACATCTTCATCATTTACGTGTTGTTTTTGATGCTTTGCGTGATACACATTTGTTTGGTAACCTTGAGAAGTGCAGTTTTCGCACCGATCGAGTCTCGTTTCTTGGCTATGTTGTTACTCCACAGGGGATTGAGGTTGATCAAGCCAAGGTCGAGGCAATTCAGAGTTGGCCGACTCCTAAAACGGTCTCACAGGTACGGAGCTTTCTAGGGCTCGCGGGGTTTTATCGCCGTTTTGTGCGGGATTTCAGCACCATTGCTGCACCATTGAATGAGCTTATAAAGAAGGGAGTGTCTTTCACTTGGGGCACATCACAAGAGAACGCCTTCCACATGTTAAAGATAAGTTGACACATGCATCTCTCCTCCAACTTTCAGATTTTAATAAGACTTTTGAACTTGAATGTGATGCTAGTGGGATTGGATTGAGTGGTGTTTTGCTACAAGAAGGAAAACCTGTTGCATATTTCAGTGAAAAATTGAGTGGGTCTGTTCTGAATTACTCTACTTATTATAAGGAATTGTATGCTCTTGTGCGTACTAAAGAAACATGGCAATATTATTTGTGGTCTAAGGAATTTGTCATACATTCTGATCATGAGTCTTTGAAGCATATTCGTAGTCAAGGAAAACTGAACCGTAGACATGCTAAATGGGTTGAATTTATTGAATCTTTTCCTTATGTTAGCAAAGACAAGAAAGGGAAGGAAAATGTCATTGCTGATGCATTGTCTAGGAGATATACTTTGTTGACACAACTTGACTACAAAATGTTTGGCCTAGAAACAATTAAAGACCAATATGTGCATGATGATGATTTTAAAGATGTGTTACTGCATTGTAAGGATGGAAAGACATGGAACAAATTCGTCTTCACTGATGGGTTTGTTTTTAGAGCTAACAAGCTATGCATTCCAGCTAGCTCCGTTCGCTTGTTGTTGTTGCAGGAAGCGCATCAAGGTGGTTTGATGGGGCATTTTGGTGCGAAGAAGACGGAGGACATCCTTGCTGGTCATTTGTTTTGGCCAAAGATGAGAAGTGATGTGGAGCGATTCGTTGCTCGCTGTGCTATGTGTCAAAAGGCTAAGTCACGTTTAAATCCACATGGTTTGTATATGCCTCTCCCTGTTCCTAGTGTTCCTTGGGAAGATATTTCCATGGATTTTGTGTTGGGATTGCCTAGGACCAAGAGGAGGCGTGATAGTATTTTTGTGGTTGTTGATAGATTTTCTAAAATGGCACACTTCATACCATGTCATAAGACTGATGATGCTAACCATATTGCTGTTCTTTCGAGAAATTGTTCGTTTGCATGGTGTGCCAAACACAATTGTTTCTGATCGTGACACTAAATTTCTTAGCTACTTTTGGCGTGCTTTGTGGGCTAAATTGGGAACTAAGCTTTTGTTTTCTACTACTTGTCATCCCCAAACTGATGGTCAAAGTGAATTGTGAATCAAACCTTATCTACTATGTTAAAGGTTGTTTTGAAGAAAAATATTAAGATGTGGGAAGAACGCTTGCCTCATATTGAATTTGCTTATAATCGTTCACAACATTCTGCTACAAAGATGTGCCCTTTTGAGATTGTTTATGGTCTGTTGCCTCGTGCTCCTATTGATTTGATGTCATTGTCATCTTCTGAAAAACTGAATTTTGATGTTAAACAACGTGCTGAATTGATGTTGAAATTGCATCAAACAACTAAAGCAATCATAGAGCGCATGAATGCTAAGTACAAATTTGCTGGTGACAAAGGTATAAGGGAGTTGAATTTTGATCCGGGAGATTTGGTTTGGTTGCATTTGCGAAAAGAACGGTTTCCTGACTTGCGAAAATCTAAATTGATGCCTAGAGTTGATGGACCATTTAAAGTGTTAGCAAAAATTAATGAGAATGCATATAAGCTTGATTTGCCTGCAGATTATGGGGTTAGTCCAACATTTAACATTGCAGATTTGATGCCGTATTTGGGTGAAGAAGATGAACTTGAGTCAAGGACGACTCAAATGCAAGAAAGGGACGATGATGAGGACATCAACACCAACGATACATCCACGCCTCCACAAGTACAACTTCATGGTCCTATCACCCGCGCTCGTGCACGTCAACTCAACTATTAGGTGCGTTCATTCTTAAATTCATGTGCTTCTTATTTATACCCCAGAGATGTGTGCACTCTTGTTTTACTCAGGAACAATGGAGAGGATCTAACGGGGAGAGGATTCGCGCGGGATGGATTCGGACTGCAGCACAGCGCCAACTTCTGACGGCCACCACGACTTCATGCAAGCTCCGATTTGGGCATGCAAGTACTTCAAGGAAAGCTTGTCAACTCTACTTTCAAATGGATCCAGCCTCATGTCCATATCAGTTCTCGAACAGTCGCAATCTGCGTTTTACTACCGAGTCTTTTTCTATCCACGGTGCTACGTCACCTCTTTGGGCCCAATGGGCCGTGTATCAAGTTGAGTCCAATAGGGACGCGTCCTAGGGTTAGATAACAATTCCAGCACTCCTATGGTCGGTCCTCCCCTCTTCTTATAGCTTTAGCCGCTGCCAAGAATACTTGGGTTTTGTTTAGATCAAAGTATAGCATCGCTACTTTGCCGAGTTCATCCCGTGATCGGTTAGATCGCCGGATTGCTTATTATGGAACCCCACTTTTTCAACTTTTGTTGATTCAATCCATCATTATTTTGATTCGCAAATTCAGTTGCTTGTTCATCTTGTTCTTGCTAGATCTCGATTGCTGGCAGGACAAATACCCTCGTGGTTGGGCTGATCGTGCATCCGTCGAGATTCACGACCGCCTCTGGAGTTGGTGTAATGATTGCTAAGGCGCAACATCCCTGGATAGTTGTAGTCGGATCGCCAACGTCGCTCCATCCAATCAACTTATCATTCTCATCGAAAGATCGGGACACCCCTGCGCATCAGATGGTGCACACGCTGAGACGGAATCTTTTGACTTGAATCAAAAGTCTCGATCAAGGCTAGGTAGGGAACTTAGTCGCATACTCCACACTTTCTCGGTCATCTGAGAATGGTTAGGTGAGTTCGATAGCTGTTGTTCAAAGGTCCTCGGTCAAGTACATCAACTTGTTCATTTGCATTGAAGTCGGGGGCTACTGTCATGGTTATGGATAAGCCATACCCAATAATCTTGGGTTGGGCTCGGTGGGGCCCACCATATACCAAGTATTATAGGGAATCAGACCTCATGTACGGAAGGTGTTCCGAATAAGGAAGGAGAAGCAGAGTTCAGGTTGGAAACCATAGGGATTACTCGGATCGTATCCATACTTTTCTCCATAGTCCTACTTGGATAAGGGGATATTGGAAGGTATAAATACGAGACCCCTTAGGAGAAGAGGGGAAAGGATAGAATATACACACCAAGACACGCCAACAAACACCGAAATGAGGAAGAAGCCTAGACAGAACCAATCTAGAGCCATAGAGGTTGCATGAGGGATCTAACGCTACCCTCAATCTCGCTGAGTTTGTATTCAAGGATGAAAACTACCTTGTCGTCGACTACATGTAGAGATCCGTGCCACCAAGTTGACGATGACTTAATTAGGTTATCCCAGATATTGTACACGAGTAATACTAATATATAAGAGCAACACTGGTTTCGGCCAATAGAAGTAGGGCTATTACCTGACAGTTTAGGGCCTAAACCTATATAAAATTCCTTGTCTCCCGACTCTTTTACATCAGTCTCGCGTATACCCTGGCACCAACGATCCCCATAATGTAACGCCCGTGATTTTATTAAAAATCTCAGTTTAGGATTTATTTAAGCACGTTCTTTCTTCCCTTTTAAATTACCCAAAATTTCAAAATTTAGTTTAAATGATGTTTTTCCGGTCTTAACAAATCATTTCTTTCCCGTCCGAATATTTTGAAATGTTTTGGACTTCTACCGCCCGGTGTTTATCCTTCCCTTTTTGCCATAACATTTATCCCACACCGGAAGTTCTCTCTCCTCCCTGCACCTTCACTGAGACAAAGCAAGCAACAAGAGCACTCGTGCATGCACACGTTCATCTCTACCTCACTATCCTAAGCAAAACCTCGCGGTTAGGCATCGTCTCCGCTTTCTCCACTGAGGTTAGGCATCGTCTCCGTTTTCTCCGACGAGGTTAGGCCTTGTCCCACGTCTCTTGCCGAGCAAGTTTGGCAGCAGCAGCAGAGGAAGCCCTGTAGCCAGAATAGCAAGCACAAGCTCATCAATGGTCGTTCTCATCACCAAGCTCCCGTTCGAAAGCGCATGAGGGAGTATAAATACCCACGAAAACTTACTGCAAATTCTTAGTTACTTCACCGGAGCACTCTCACTCCATTTTTCACCACCTAGAGTAGAATCGTCGAAGGCACGGAGCTCGTTGTACCGAGGTATAGCCAACCCCTTTCTCTTCTTCCTCCTCCCCTTCCTCCTCCTCCTGCCCATGGATGATAGGGTTTACCTATCTGCTCGCTTGTGCCTTAATTACTTGATGTCCTTTCTTTGTCAACCTTGGGTGATAATTTGACTAGCTTGTGTCTCATGTTGACCTAGCTAGAATTATTTTACGCTTAGCCATGCTTAACACCACTAGCTCACAATATGGGATAATCACATTATCTATTTCTAGTATCTTGACGAGCTGCGGGCTCGAGACATGTCGGCCAGGTTTCATTGGTCGTAATTAACCAACTAAAATATGGCCTAATGGTGGGCTCTGGGTGTATGGTTTTGCTAGTCGCGCCCATGGCAATTAAGGACCGGTTCTCGGGAAACCCTTGAAGACTAACAGTGCTTACCACAAGCAGGCATGGGTAACTGTTGGACTTGTAGTGTAGCTTTTCCCTAGCTGACGCATCCAGGCAAGGGTGGGCGTGATGGAGTTGGGTCGGTGGGGGTTTACCCATTGATCGGCTTCCGGATTCACCAAGGCACGAGAGGGGGCTGCCTACCTTGGCTTTAAAGGTGGGGGCGAAACCTGAGGTGTGGTGCGCTTGGTTAGGGCGAGTTATGCGAAGGGTCTTGTCACGATTTCCCCCTTTGCAGTGTCATGGTGCTATTTCGGGGCATGGCAACATGTGTGGAATCATGTCTTGTGGGTACAGTTGCGCACCTCTGGCCAGAGTAAAACTATTCGAATAGCCGTGCCCGCGGTTATGGGCGATCAACCAGATTCACCGTGATTAGTCCCACTATTAATTAACATGATTTAATGAACTGGTTTAGTTCAGGTGGAATGGATGGGCCTGTTCAACGTGGTGTAGCGTTGTTCAGTGGTGATATTCAATCTTGCCTTAATTAATCAACTGTTTTACTGTTTTCAACTATAAATGTTTACAACCGCCTTTATGCAAATAGCCACAAACCCTCCTTGTCTCCCTTTGCACGAATGCAATGTTGGTGTGGCTTGTTGAGTACGGTGGTTGTACTCAGTCTTGCTAGCATTCCCCTTTTCAGAAGTGTAGTGCTTCTGAGTTGAAGATGGAGTTAGAAGACCAAGGCTTATACCCCAGTTGAGTTTTGCATGTGGAGAGGAGTTGAAGCCCCGCTAGGATCGTTGCCTTTTTCCGCTGCTGTTTTCTTTTCAGTGTGAGGACTAAGTGCCTTTTCTGTAAGTATTTACGCTTCATTTACGTTTGGATCTGTATATTAATTTGTCGTTTTGTGTACCCTGGTTTGATTCCTGGACAGGGATTTATTCTCGGCATTTCTTTGAAAAACGGTTTAAAAAATTTCCCTCCTTTCCCTTCCAACTCTTTTAGTTGTTGAACCTGGAGGGCAAACCGATGGTTTTGCGTCTACTCCTGGAAGTCAAGTCCAGCCCTCAAGCGTCAAGTTGGAAGAAGCAAGATGGTTAGTTCGGAGTCGTCGTTTCGCGAACATCAAGTGAAGGTTTTCCCGGAGCCTACCTAAACCCAATCCTTCCCGAAGAGTAGTTTCGTTAGCAGCTAGTACGTGTGTTGTTTGCTTATGTGTAGGGGTATGGTTTGCATCAGTGGTGGGGATGCGACCATACTAGGTTGTTTGCTTAATCAACTTGAACAATAAAGGTTTACTTACAACAGATCAGTAATCAAGTGGTTTAAGGTCTTATCTTTAGCAACCCCTCTCGTCCTTCCCTCCCTGTCCCGGCATCAGATGGTCAGTGTCAGAGAGAAGAAAAGCAACAACAACATCAGTGAGTCAGAGTCACAGGTCAGTGGTTCAGTTGACAACAACAACGTATCCCCAGTGCCAGATGAACCCCCGCTCGTGATCAATGTTTGGTGTCCGAGATCAAATGATGAGTGTATTAGTGCAGGAGACGCAAAGCTCGACGCAAGGTTAACTGCAGTAGAAGTGGCTCCAGCTCCAACTCTCGTGGAGACCAACAGTGGTTGCAGAAGCACCCTCAACGAGGTTCATCAGTCTCTCCTTGCTCTTGTCCTAGTTGCAAGCGAGTCGACCTAGAAGAATGTACATCATGGTCAACCAAATCAACATTGTTTCGGTTGTCTTGAGCCAATACACCGTCTCGATGAATGTTCGTTACCAAGACTAAGAGAGTTAGCCCACCGTTGCTCCAATTGTAAGAAGACATGTCACCTCTCAAAAGATTGTTCGATGTCATAGCGTCAGCATGATCAAGTCAACAGTTTTGGGTCCCAACATCTCTGCCCTTCAAGTTACATCAATTTCAACACATAGTAGTCAGATCCAACCTAAAGACACCACAAAGTCAGTGGATGCCGACCACCAGTTGCAATGTATAACCTCCATCGCAATGAATTGTCATTAAGGACACCGATAAAATCTCTATTGTTTCACTAGCAATCGCTTCAAGGCTACAGAATCAACATGGCAGGGCAAGTAATGCTAGAAAATCAGTGACCTACTCTAACTCCAGTGAGACAGTCAATTCTTCAGGTATCGACCGCAGTCAGGGTATCCAGTACCAAACCTCAAGATGGCCATCAACACCAGCCATGCACCTCGTGTTGCTTCAACTCAGATGCCTGGCAGCAATCACAAGGGAGTAGCACCAATAACCGGAAGGTTTGGTTTGTTTCAGCTACCAAGAAGATTGGAAAATTGATGCTTTTCTGAGGAATGTTAGAAGTCAGGATATTGTTCTTGTGAGATCTCCAGCTAGTAACCAACGATGGAGCCACATAACCATGGTAGAATCAAATGGTCAAAGTGTTACCTGATCAACAACTCTGTCAGCAAGGGTCATCGATCGTGCACGAGTCTTTGGTATTCAAGTACCTCCATTATGCAGAAATTTTCCATGGCAGTTAAGTAAGGAAAAGGAAAAGCTGAATAAAGTATGAGTCAGGCAATTTTCTTCTCTTAAGATTCATCTTGAGTATTCGAAAGGAGGTTAACTTGCGTACCTGTCAGTGTCGCGAGAAACCTAGAGTTTTTTCTCTAGCTCATCGCAGCTTTGTTGAGCTCCAAGACCTAATGGCCAATCAATAAAGGAATTGTTGATCAACGAAATGAAAATGGTTGGACCACAGTAACACTCAGCATGATGAGGTCTCTCTAGAGGACAGTATCAGTGGTACCCCAGGATGATGAAAGGATGAAGGAAATATTTGAGTGTGACAGCATATAAGAATTAACATAACTCTATAACTTTGGAAGTTCTTCAGAGTTTGGTAAATGTGGAGAACACCCTAGTGGTGTGAACATGGATCAAGAATGGTCGCTCTTGATTTAAGGCAACCATATAGCTTTCAGAAACCACCCCAATGTTTCTCGGAAGTCAAGAAGAGACTTGCTCCACCACCTCTATCTGAGTAATGGATACAAGAGTCAGGTCCAGAAAGGTGTAGACAACACAATGGAGTGTATGATAGAGGATCCCTCTCGGTGAATCATCTCTACTCAAGGATCGAAAGTGAACCTGTTTGGTTATTAAGTAGATAGTCTTGCCAGCCTCAAGAGTAGTTTTCAGTAGTTGTACATGTTCCGATTCTGGTATGTAAGCAACAGCGAAGTTGGTTTCTATCAGATACAGAGGTGTCAGTCAGTGGCGCGAGAGCAAGTGAAATGGGAAGCAGTTAGAACACTCTTGTGGGCATGATCTGGTAAGTGATCTATGCTTGTTTCAACAGACATCTACTAATTGACCTGTTCAGGCAGTCGACACAGAAGTCGTGACACCAACAGAACCATCGTTTTAGCACTCAGAGCTAATGGGAGTGTTGATCAAGAGTTTGTAGTAGATTCTTGAGCTGAATAAGAGTCACTCTTATGTGGGACTTCATGTCATCAATTACACGTTAGGTTCCAAGTTTCCTGGAATGGGAGTGCACCATCAGTGTTTCCTTGGGATTAACTGATAACGCATCAAGTGTTCAAAGTCAGGGCTACACAAAAAACCAAAGAAGTCTGGTATTCTCGAAGATAACAGTTTAAGTATTCCCAGTTAGATGAAATCTCACCTACCTCGGTAAAGAAATCTTGGAGTTAAAATGGGTTTACCTCGTAACAATTTTGCTTGGAGGTCTAACCAGGAAGAGCAAAATGGGGCCTAAATGAAGAAGTCACTTGTGAAGCCTTGGTAGGGCTACACCAACCCCAAGCCGTCATATTGAGATCTCATGTATACCCGGGTTGTCGTATCAACTGTTCTACCTACAAAAGCAGCGACCTACAGTCGAGCAGTCCAGCTTAGAGAAGCAGCGATCCAGAACCTGTGATCTGAACGAAAGTCAGATCGGACAACTTCTTGGTATAATCATCATTGAGATCAAGCAACTCCTTGGAAGACCCATTGTTCCAGTCAAGGGCAGTTCAAGGCCAGTTCAGAGTTTGTGGGTTCATGAAGGTCAGTGCAAGATTTCGAGGAGGCCCCACCAATCCCTTGTCTATGTGGTGAATCCTCAGGTTGTCAAAGATGGCGGCACTAACAGTTCAGTTTAAGCAGATTATCAGGCGTGTCAGTACTGTCAACGCAGTCCAAGGAAGTGAGATCTATGAGCACCTACAATCCAGGTCAGTGTCTGATTGAGCAAAACCAGTGGGTGCAGTTCTTAGAGAAGGCAACAGAGCGCTCGGTTTGGGGTCAATCAGTGTGTATGAGTCAGAAAGAAACCGCAGAAGTCAGCAGACCAGTCCAGCACCTCCCCCGCACCCCAGCTTTCTTTCTAGCCATCCCCGAATCTCGGGACAAGATTTCGTTTAAGGGGGTTAGGTTTGTCACACCCTGGAGTTTCCCCTTCTAGCTCTAAATTCATAAAATAAATTGCCTAGAAGAAATTGTTCTTTTAACCATGAGAAAACCCTAAATTAACAATGTGTGTAATAATCGGAATCATCGGGGAGAATTCTTTTTTCGAATTCTCTTTGCTTCAAATCATTAACAGGACTTTCAGTGGAATATTCAGAGCAGAGGAAGTAATAATGTTAATTTAAAATGTCAGGATTTGAACTAATAATTCTTTCCTTCCCCTCCTTTGGTCGTGACCCGTTCCCGGTTCACTCTCCCTGTTCGCGGTTCGTTGTATCCGCCGACCCGTTTTGCCGCTGCGGTTTCGTTTTGTATGACGAGCCAAATCCTACTCCTTTTCCGATTCAGTTTCTTCTTCCTTTCCCAAAAAGGCACCGCATTTCTTTCCCCACCTTTCCTTTTTAGGTTTCTTTTTCTCCCGTATTCTTTTCCCCCTCCCCCTTGCCGAGCGCTACTTCCACCCCCTGCCGTGCGCCATCTCCCTTCCTTGGGCCGGCCCAACCCGCACCCCCTCCTCCACCTCTATAAAAACCAATCCACCCCCTCCCTGCGCCCTCCTAGCCCTAGCCGCCCCCTCCCCTGCGCCCCCAACCCTAGCCGCCGCCTAACTGCGCCGCCGTGCCGCTGCCGGGTTGCCGCCGCTTCGCCCTAGCCGCCGTTGCATGCCGCCGCCGTGCTGCCGCTGCCGCTGCTGCCGCGTGCCTGCCGCTGCAGCCGCGTGCGCAGCCGCTGACACTGCTACCGCGTGCCGCCACCGCTGTGCGCTGCCGCGTGTCGCTGCCGCTGCTGCCGCGAGCCGCCGCCGCTGTGCGCTGCCGCGCCGCCGCTGCCGTGTGCTGCGCTGCCGCTGCCCTAGCCGCTGCCGCGCCGCTGCCGCCGCGCCGCTTGCTGCGTCGCCACTGTTTTGCCGTGCTGTGTCGCTGCTGCATTGCCTCGTCGCCGCTAGCCGCCGCTGCCATGCCGGCCCTACCACGCAGTGTCGTGCCGTGCCGCGCCGCTGCCGCTAGCCGCCGTTGCCGTGTCGCGCGGCAGCTGTGCCACCTCGCCGCCACTAGGCGCCGCTGCCGTGCCGGCCCTACCACGTCGTGCCATGCCGCTGCCGCTGCCCTAGCACCGCACACCGTCACTGCTCCGTCTGCCGGCTGCCGCGCTGCTATTTTGCTGCAGCCGTGCCACTGCTGCCGCTTTGTCGCACACGGTAGTCGTGCTGCCGACCCGTTACCGTGTCACTTGCCGCGCCGTTAGCCACCTAAAACCCTAGCTACCTAGCAGCCGCCTAGCCGTGTCGGTTTACCGACCTCGCTACCGCCGCACCTAGCCATAGCCGCAGCCGTGCCCTCGCCGGGGTACGTATGCATTCTCTAGCCGCTCGCTGCCTACGCTCGGGCTAGTGTGGCGTAGTGTCTTGTCGGTTTGATCGTACCGAGTCGTTCTAAAACCCTGGAGTCGTTCTGAGCCGCTGGTTCTGTTCGCCGGTTCGATTGACCGTTTGCGTGGTCCCGTGCCACAGTAGGTTGACTCGTTGAGTCGCTGACCCGTGAGGCTCGTTAACCGGGGTTTGTTTTCCGTTAACCTTGTCCGTTCGCGGGCTTTTAACATATCAATTGTTTAAGGTTTGTCGGTTAATAGTAATTACATAGTTCATATTCTAAAATTCATAACTAATTCATTCGAACTCCAAATTGAGCCATTCAACTTGCAAAATTCATCTAAAATTGAGCTCTACATGTTTATTTACTTTTTATGTACTGTTTATTTGGTTTTTATTAGAGTTTTTCCTCGTTTTGCGTGCTAGCATGTAGATTCCGCCGTTTCGGATGATCGCGGTCGCGAGGAAAAGTGTTCGGAAGATCAATCGAAGAAGCAAGGCAAGTCACACATTCCCCTTGAGCATTTTGATCCCAACTTATAAAATGTTTTACCGTTTACAAATAAATTGCATGTTTTGCTAATTACACGGGAATAGGGTTTACCTATCTGCTCGCTTGTGCCTTAATTACTTGATGTCCTTTCTTTGTCAACCTTGGGTGATAATTTGACTAGCTTGTGTCTCATGTTGACCTAGCTAGAATTATTTTACGCTTAGCCATGCTTAACACCACTAGCTCACAATATGGGATAATCACATTATCTATTTCTAGTATCTTGACGAGCTGCGGGCTCGAGACATGTCGGCCAGGTTTCATTGGTCGTAATTAACCAACTAAAATATGGCCTAATGGTGGGCTCTGGGTGTATGGTTTTGCTAGTCGCACCCATGGCAATTAAGGACCGGTTCTCGGGAAACTCTTGAAGACTAACAGTGCTTACCACAAGCAGGCATGGGTAACTGTTGGACTTGTAGTGTAGCTTTTCCCTAGCTGACGCATCCAGGCAAGGGTGGGCGTGATGGAGTTGGGTCGGTGGGGGTTTACCCATTGATCGGCTTCCGGATTCACCAAGGCACGAGAGGGGGCTGCCTACCTTGGCTTTAAAGGTGGGGGCGAAACCTGAGGTGTGGTGCGCTTGGTTAGGGCGAGTTATGCGAAGGGTCTTGTCACGATTTCCCCCTTTGCAGTGCCATGGTGCTATTTCGGGGCATGGCAACATGTGTGGAATCATGTCTTGTGGGTACAGTTGCGCACCTCTGGCCAGAGTAAAACTATTCGAATAGCCGTGCCCGCGGTTATGGGCGATCAACCAGATTCACCGTGATTAGTCCCACTATTAATTAACATGATTTAATGAACTGGTTTAGTTCAGGTGGAATGGATGGGCCTGTTCAACGTGGTGTAGCGTTGTTCAGTGGTGATATTCAATCTTGCCTTAATTAATCAACTGTTTTACTGTTTTCAACTATAAATGTTTACAACCGCCTTTATGCAAATAGCCACAAACCCTCCTTGTCTCCCTTTGCACGAATGCAATGTTGGTGTGGCTTGTTGAGTACGGTGGTTGTACTCAGTCTTGCTAGCATTCCCCTTTTCAGAAGTGTAGTGCTTCTGAGTTGAAGATGGAGTTAGAAGACCAAGGCTTATACCCCAGTTGAGTTTTGCATGTGGAGAGGAGTTGAAGCCCCGCTAGGATCGTTGCCTTTTTCCGCTGCTGTTTTCTTTTCAGTGTGAGGACTAAGTGCCTTTTCTGTAAGTATTTACGCTTTATTTACGTTTGGATCTGTATATTAATTTGTCGTTTTGTGTACCCTGGTTTGATTCCTGGACAGGGATTTATACACAAATGGTCTAGAAATTTGGGATAAATTTCTGGGCGTGACAGATAAGAAAGGAAGAGAAGAAGCAGGAGAAAGAAGAAGAGAAAAGGAAGGGGACCTATGACCTTTGACCTGACAACCGGACCCCATGAGGAATATTCCCTAGGATATTCCTCTCTGTTCCATTAATTCCATTGAAAATCCTCCAAACTTCAAAAATCCATATCTTTTCATCCCTAACTCTGTTTGACTCCGTTCAAGTTCCTAAATCTTTCTAAAATCCCCCTCTATTCGCTTATGCTGCCTCTTACATGTTTATTTTGTGTGATGTATGGTTCAACGTAGGAGTTCGACGCTCCTATTCCCGCGGGGATCAAGCCAAGCCTCCTTGACCACTTGTTGCACCCATATTTTTAATTAATTATTTCATTTGTCAACTCGCATGCTTAGGTTACACTGTTCAGCCATGATTTGAGTACGAGTCATCGGACCTTCCTAGTAGTGCACTTTTATTATGTAGGATTTGGTAACCCCTCCTTTTGTAGCTCCACTATATATTTTCGTCGGTATTCGCAATGCCGAAGTAGACTAGCTATAGGCCACGGTTGTACTGTCGTGTGGGAAAACTTGGACATTTACTGTTTTCATTTTTTTAAAACCCAACAAGATGTCGGCTTGGTTATAAAGTGGAGAATTGTTTTAATAAAACTTGATGGTGCGGGAGTAAGTACCTTGGTGGTTTGGCTACGCACTATCCATAAGGACCAATTCCTTTGGGAAATTCATCCAAACATAAAACAGTACGACGACACGGGTAGAATGGGATGCCCCTAGCCGAGTAAGTAGCTAAAACATAGGTGCCTAGCATGTTGGTAGCTGAGGAGCACCGATGTGGTAGAGTATGGCAATCTCCTGCAGTGGGGATGTGTCAGGGTCCATACGGTGGGGCCTAGGTAGATGAGGGCCTAAAATTTGGCCTGATGCTTGGTGGAGAGATTCCACCCATCTGTGTGATACGAGGCATTTATGGGTTGGTTATGGAAAAGCCCTATAGTGAGCTCTCCTTTGTCGGTCATGTCTGATCCACATGTGTTTGGTAATGTGAGGAATTCACGGCGTGTGGGTAATGTGTGCAACCTCTGCAGAGTTTAGTCAAACTGTTTAAACAGTCGTACCCACGATCATGGGCGGATGTGAGGTGTTTCTCATACAGTAGTTTTGTTTTCAACTTAATATATTGATTCTTGGGATGAGATTCGTTACCAGAGTTTGCCTTTGTGGCAAATGGCCAGCCTTCGTGGTTAGGAATGAGCCTGTGTGACTTAGGGTGCCTATTAGCACCAAGGTATGGTTTAGGGCTGAGATGGCCAAGGTAGAGTGGCTGAGATGGCCAAGTAGTGCTGAGATGGCACGACAATTATACGGTTTACTATAGTGATAGGTTGTTGCAAAGCAACCTGTGGAATGGAGTGAGGCGTTAGCCTTGCTTCGAAACTAAAACTTGACACGCTAGAGGTTTACAACTAAATTGTTTAAAAACCTTGGGTTTTCCAGCTGAAACCGTTCCACTCTTTGTTATAGCCTTGCATGTCATGTTTTTCCCCCGGCTTGCTGAGTACACTGAGTACTCACCTTGCTTATATTTATATGTATAGAGTTACAAGAAGGATATCTCGACCCCTTTGCGGAGGCTTATTTTCAAGAGCAGGTCGAGTACGACTTCTCGGGGTTGCAAGCCTAGTTCCCAAACCTAGCCTGTGGATTTGTGCATTGTCATAATGTTTATAGTGTTCTACCTTTCATGTTATCCACCACTACTTCTATGCTTCCACCAGCGTGTACCTTGTCTTTTCAGTATTCCTACCAGTCTGGGGTTTGTCCATGACGGTAGTAGTTGGAGACCTCCACTAGAGTTGTAATAAAGCTTTGTTATTTCTGAATTCCACTATTATTCTGTGAGTACCAGCTTATGTATCCTAGACTGGTACTGTAAGCACAAGTAATAATGTGACCTCCATCCTATGCCAGCTCATATTCTTAGACTGGCATAGTTTGAGGCGCCACACATACCAAGCAAATACCGGTGTCGCGATATATTCCATCGACAATAAGTCTGAAGCAAATATATTAAACAAGTATCAATCTTAAATAGAATAGATCTGATCAAGATTGATTACAAGCTTAATATATTTAAATTGACGATATTCTAATATAAGTGGCAGATATAACTTGTTAAGCAAGAATAAAACAAAGAAGAACAAATATATCAGATAAGATCAGCTGAAACCCTGATACTACTCTTAATGGCAATCATAGAGCAAGTTAGATCTTACAATTCTAAACACGACTTAGTAGGTGAAACCCAGTTGATGCAAAACTAAGTATGAAAACAAGTATAACATCTAAACAATCGAACCGATGACTGATTTTCAAGGTGATAGATACCTTAATTAATCTAAATCAATGAACAATATTTAGCCTTTGTTGACAAAAACCTTTGAGAAGGTTTAGTCGATTCCAGAAAACAAAGTCATCAACTTAGATTAATCAAAGTATATGATAATAGACAAGTCTTACCTCTTATCGAAGATCGAAGCTGATGCAGCCAACTCAAAACAAGAACTCGTCGAGAAATACGAAAAAGAAAATCTTTGGCGATGCGTCGAGAGTATATTGAAATGGTGTTAATTTATTACATGACCTTAGGCATCTAATAATACCCAAAATATACAAACTTGTCCATATCGGACACGACTCAAACTTGCCTAAATTACAATAACAGACAAACAAGCTACTAAGCGGACTCTTACCACGAATATCTTAAATGAAACTACTTATTATTCTAATTACTAGATACAATTGCCAATCCCATACTCTATCCTTGATTGGCAATATCTCTAAAGCTTTAATCCAAATCCAACAATATTTGTATCGGCTAACCGTGTCCGACTCCATATCAGCCGATACAACCTCCAACCGATATGCACTCTGTTTCCAGCAATAATTCATCTCCTCCAAATCCGCTTCGGTTTTATCTCTATCTCTGAATCTCTTTGCCAAATTTTACCATTAACAACCGACGAAGTGGTTCCTTGGGCCTGGGTCGGCAAAGGTGTCGATGTGATGGCGTGAGTTGGATTTGCCGTAGAGCCTGGCCTTCTTGAAGCCGCGGCCTTGGCTTGCATGGCCGCCTCTTGTGCTTGGTGCTGCTGCTGCATTTGCCCAAGCATTTCTTGTAGATGTGTCATGTATTGGCGCATGGCTTCGTACTCCACCCTTGGCACCACTGACACTTCGGCTTTCGGCCTTTGGCCTCCCACCGTCGTAGCCATCACCGACAAAACTCACACTTGGGTCGCAGCAGCCTTGGCCTGGGGTTGAGTCACAATAGCTTCGGCTTGTGCTTGGGCCATGGGTGCTTCGCTTTGTACTTGAGGTCTCTCAGCTTCGGCTCCTGCGGGTTCGACTTGAGGCCTCCCGGCTTCGGCTCCTACGGGTTCTGCTCAAGGCCTTATAGGTTCTTCGGACTTTGTTTCGGTTCCGGTCTCGCTTGCGGTCTCTACTTCTCCTTTGACTTCTTGCCTCCTCGAGACCGCTCTTTTTCTCAGTCTTCTTCTTGGGTGGCATCAGCTTCGGCCGGGGTTCCCCACGGTCGACGCTAGCTGTTGTCGAATGGCAACAATGTCTGTCAAATGGATATGCTTCACTCTGGTTTAAGTGGAAAGTAAATAAAATATATTAATGATGAATTTTTTTGGATCCCCCATGCCCCTTGGGGTCTATTTATAGATTTATGTAGACATGACCGGGCAACACTAGGGTTTCCCGGTCTTGGGCCCTTATGACTACCCTTATGATAGTGACATTAATATGGGTAATCACAGACAACTGGCACACTTGCTCGGCCTTGGGTCCTAAGTCCTACTCTTGTTCCCTTTGATGGGTCGACCCACTTGGAGCATGGTTCGCCTTAGCAAGATGCCGAAGGTCTTCGGCCTTCGCCTTTTTCCTTGGTCGTTCACCTAGTTCAGCGTTGCGACGCTCTGACCTTGCGTTCTGATGGAGCTTCGACCAAGGTTCGCTTGTGGTGTTTCTATATCCTAGGCTTCACTTAGACTTCAGCAGAGTGTTTCGGCACGTTCGACTGAAGGTCCTCATGACATGCCTCCAACAATATATATCTTATCACCGTGTACGTATTGGGTTTGCCTACTAATCTGAAATGCTGATAAGTGTTAAGTAAACACTTGTGGCTTGGTAATACGCACATATGGCCTTCTATTTTCTTCACTTTGTTTTCTTTATTTCTTCTCTCATGTGGCACCAAGCAAACCTAAATTCAAGGCTGGGTTACTCCACGATGACATGTAGCAAATTTGATATTATGTGTCATGACATGTCTGATTTGTGATACATACATGCTATCTTGTGAATGCATAAAATAAATTTGTTTGTTCTTCAGGATAGGTTGGACAGCTTTTTTTCCAGACAAAATACAAATGGGCCGGAAGCCCATCCGATATAATTTGACACAGAGGAAGCACGTGATACAGACGAGGAGTGCGCAACGCGCACACGAGGGGAGGCACCTGATCCTGACATGTGTACAATGTTACGGTTCAAAATCCTACTGTAAACAGGAAAAAAAGAGTCAATTATCACATAGATAGTCTATTTTATATTGTAAAAAAAATGTATACTACTATTTATATGTACGGTGTTTACGTAAGAGAAAACACGCGCTTAGTAGCTATTACTCCTTTCGTCTAAAATAATCAATTTAATATCATGAATCTGAATAGAGAAATAGAGAAACTGTGTATCATTTTACTCATATCGGTTTTTTATCATGGAGGGAGTACTCCGTAATTAGCTATCCCCCTGCTACCCTACAGAGATCTGGAAAAGCGGTCACGGGAACCCCGTCCACTCGTTCCTCCCCTCCCCTGCCAGTCTGCCACCACGGCACCACCCGATCGCCTCGCACCTTCTCGTTTCCACTCCACCCCGTCCTCCTCGCAGCGCGGTCCGAGGCGTCCTCCTCGCTCGCTGGCTGTGAGCCTCTGATCCTCTGCCTCCCCTCCCTCCGTGCCTTCTCGAACAAACCGACGCCGCGACGCCTTCCGGGAGCGACCGCCACCTGTTCGGCGGATTGCCGTGGAGGAGGATCGATGACGTCGCAGCGGCCCCTCGAAACCTCGCTCTCCATAGGCGGCAGGCCGCGCCGCGGTCTCGTCCTCCCGCCGCCCGGAGTGGGTGCGGGCGCGCTGCTCCGTCGGGGAGCGATTGCGCTCCCTGGGCGGCGCGGCTTCGCGTGCCGCGGGGGATCCGCGGCCTCGGCGGCAGAGAGGTGATATCTTCGTTCTTTTTTTTTTCCTTCTCTCTCTTACGCTTTCATGAGGCTGCGTGCAATAAACATGGTAGAGCAAAGCTCCGTTTGTTGGAGGCAGTTGTATGGTTGTTCCGAGATGTCTTTCGTGTTGGATATTATCCATTTCAACTCTAGTTCTGTAAATATCGTACGATTGGAAATTGCTACTAATAAACTTGTGATACAGCCCAATAGAATAGGTTTTTATGGAAACTGGTAAGCAACAACACAACAAACAAGTCTACCTAATGTAACCAAGGGATCAATCAAATAAATGCCAAATGTTGGACCATTCGTTATTTGTTTACTTAAGTTATTATAGTTCCTTCAGGATCAATGAAACAGAGTTGGCAGTTTGCTGTAAGTTGCAAGCAAAAAGGTAATGACAATGACACATATAGTGTTCCATTAGCATTCCTCTGCAACTTAAATCTTGGATGATGTGACATTTCTATTTCCTGAAACTCAGGTTTATTATTTTCACTAAGTGCAAAGTGGTGAAAATACCAATATTCTTTCGTATGTCCAAATTACGATGCCGCATTACTAAATTTTCTGCAATTAACGAGATATCATGGACCAATTCGAATGTGCATAGTTGATGGCCCATATTTTGATATTATATTTATTTTAATGAGAGTTTAGATATGTTTAAGGTACCTTGTAGAACCTTTGCCATCATAATCTATCACTCTAGACCCAATTAATTCATCATACCAATATACCACTACTAGTCCAAAAAAATATGTATTGATCATAGTACACTATGTAAGTCAGTATTATCTTTTTATTTCTGTCTTGATTTAGCACTTTCAATTGTAATGCTACAAAGTATTTATCAAATTATAATAAAACCTTGTTGAATGGTTATATGTTTTTAATGGATATATGTTTTTAGAGAAAATTGCACTTTGCACCATGTAAAGCGCACCTAGTTTTACTTTACACCAGGTTTAGCACATACTTTCAGTTTACACCAGGTTACCTTCAAATAAGTTTTACTTAGCACCATGATACATCATCAAACCTATAGAAAATTTCATCAAATTTTATGAAACTTTATGAAATGTGGTCTAAATTCAAAAGGTTTCATAAGATTCACTCATAGTTTATAAGATTTTCCTATAGATATATGACGAAGTCTAGTGCAAAGTGAAAATTATTTTGATACACCCTGATGCAAAGAGAAACAAGATACATTCCACCCAGTGCAAAGTGCAATTTACTCATGTTGTTTTTATCATCTAGTTTATATTAGTTTTAGTGCATCTTCACTTTTGTTTGTAAGCAGTGGCGGAGCAAGAAATTTTCTGAAGCCTGGGCAAGCCTAACAAGAACCGCTATGAATATATGCTCATATTGTCATCAAAGTTGATAAGTAGAATAGTTTTTCTATGAAAATATAATTCAACATTCATGTAACGTCCATACATGAAAAGAAAGATATGCGACGAATGAGTATAATTTTTTCTAGCTTGCTTGCTTTGACACTAGGAACTATTACTAGCTAGCATGCTGCTTGGAAGCAAACAAGCAATATTGGCACCGCTGCTCGCTTCTCAGCAAGTATGCAGACTGCACTCCAGGCTCTCTTGCCCGGGAATTAGCCATGTTTTTCAGCACAGAAGCCGCACACATGAAAGGTCGGGGATGTGAAGCCCGGGCAGGCGCCTGTGCTGCCCGGGAGGTAAATTCTCCCCTGTTTCTAAATTCTAATAGAGGTTGCCTATTTACATCTTGTATATGTTTGAAGGCGATACTATTGGTATACTTATCTAAACTCATTAAGATTCTCATTCCATATTTTCATCTGGTTAATGGTTACACATGATTGCTATTTAAATTTTGAATGAGAGATAATCTAACGTAATTCCATTATCTAGACTTCTGTATACTAACTGACTATCTCCATATTCCTTGACAATCTGTCTGTCATTATTATTATATTTCCACAATGGTGGTTTGCCTTTTCTTTTCTGGCTTCAAGTGATTAACTAAAATTGTGGACCTGAAAAAGTTCATTTTAAAGTGTTTTATTGCACACATTTATACTTTCCAGTTTACAAACTTAAATTTTCTGGACAATTTATTGGTTCAGTTGCTATAATTTGACTGTACATTGTACAGAACAAAGGAGAAAAAGAGAAGAGATTCTTCAAAGCAGCCATTGGTGCATCTCCAGGTTTGTCTAGAGCACCAGGTTAAGTTTGGTGAGCATGTAGGCATTATCGGTTCCACAAAGGAGCTCGGTTCATGGGAGGAGCAGGTTGAACTGGAATGGACTCCAAATGGTTGGGTCTGCCAGCTTAGGCTCCCTGGAGAAACACTTGTGGAGTTTAAATTTGTTATATTTCTGGTCGGAAGAAAAGATAAAATATGGGAAGATGGTAATAACCGTGTTGTTGAGCTGCCAAAGGATGGCAAATTTGATATAGTATGCCACTGGAATAGAACAGAAGAGCCATTAGAACTCTTAGGAACACCAAAGTTTGAGTTGGTTGGAGAAGCTGAAAAGAATACTGGCGAGGATGCTTCAGCATCTGTAACTATTGCACCTGAAAAAGTTCAAGATATTTCAGTGGTTGAGAATGGTGATCTAGCACCAGAGGCCGAGTCAAGCAAATTTGGTGGGCAATGGCAAGGAAGTGAAACTGTTTTCATGAGATCAAATGAGCATCGGAATAAGGAGGCTGATAGGATGTGGGATACAACTGGGCTTGATGGAATAGCACTGAAACTGGTGGAGGGCGATAAAGCATCCAGGAACTGGTGGCGGAAGGTTAGTTGCTTTATAGTTAATTCCTTTTCAAATGGGTCTTATATTCCATTTATTTATTTACGTGCAGAAGTTCGATACTAATTTTTATACCATCCCTGGATAGTACTTGGAAGTGTCTAATACTTTTAGGTACCAATTGAGTGGATTGAAATAGTGTTACTATTTCCTGGCCTGGACCATCGGTTGAACCAGAAAAAACCAGGATCCTTAGCTTGAAAAACCAGGGAACAATATTTCATTCAGCCAATGTGTGGACCTAATGCGATGGTTAAATGTTTGATAAAATGTGACATAGACTGGGATCGAAACCTTGGCTGCTAGCTAGTGCATGCTAGCTAGAGCAGGAGGTGATGTTGGCTGGAAAGAGCAGGAAAACAATAAGAAAAGTTTATACCAATATTTGAGAATTGAGATCCAAAGCGTTGGTTACTGCTTTTTCTGTTTTTGACATGGAATTGGTGAGAAGGTAACTGAGTAAGAGGTGGTGCAGCGCCTATTCCTCTGATCGATTCTGTCTCTTCAAGCTTTGCAATCAATATTTATGCCATGCTACGGAATATTTTGTGTAGCGGTGTAGCCACCATAAAGTCCAGTACTCCAATGTGCTATTTAAAGCTAATTTGTAGTTTAGGAAAAATCTGCTTAGCTTATGACAATGCAATACACACCATTACAGTGCAGAATACCCTTGGCTCAGATCCAGCCTCAAAGGCATTGAGCTATAACGCCTCAGTGCTGGTGAGCTCTTCCTGAGAGTTTGTCATATTATCAGAGGTCAATGCCAACATGCTTGGCACTGACCTCTGTACCGCTCAGAAATGATGCGCAAGACATTACCTCACAAGAAAACAATGCCAACAAAGTGGTAAGGGTTTTGCTTTTCACCCAAGAGAGCAAGGTTCAAACTAACGCTATCTTTTTATGGACCTTTCTCCTGCCAATCCTACATTTGTACTTCCCTAATTTTCTTTGAAAAGTGAAAACCTACATATTTTATATGTAAGTTCGTCTTTATTTTTGAAATGTGAAAATTATCAATTTGTAAGCTCTCTAGGATCGAAGTTTGTCACACAATATAAGCATTTCTAGGGCACTGAGTCCATTGCATGAAAATCCATACATTTTCAGCTAGTCAGGTGCTTGGGAAGGGAATCTAAGCAATTCAAAATTTGTCCATTGAGGTGACTGAAAGGGAATCTTTTTCGTTAACCTTAGTATTTGCTAAACAACCTAGAAATGCTTATATTTTGGGATGGGGGGAGTACTTTTTAATTTATAGCTATAAAGTTAAATGTATTATATAATTTATGTTAACTATCATTCTCCTAATATTATTTTAAAACTACATGTTCTATTTTTGAACTTGAAACATATGAAATGCTATATACTACATGTTCTGTTTTTTTTGTGTACTTTTTATTTGTAGACATAAAGTTAAATGTTAGTATGTAATTTATGTTCCCAAATTTGGTTGTTCCAAATTTGTAAGACAACAATAAACTATTTCGGAAAGGAAAAAAAAGTAAGATCTGTAAAAAGTTCAGCTCTTAAGAATGATCAGGACTAAGCTGTAAAAAGTTCAGCTCTTTCTCTGCAGGTCTATATATACCTTCAAATCCCAGTCAAACTGATATTGGGGCAGCAATTTTGTAGTCATTGCTGAAGGTAACTGAAGATGATTGTTTACAAAAAGGATAGCTGAAGATGAACTGCAGGCTTTGACCGGCTTATATTGCAGGGAATTGGCTGTCATTATGCACTAATCCTATACTTAGAACTGGTCATAATAGTGTTGTAAAACTGCAAACAAAATGCAGTAATCTTTTGGTTGTATGTTTTTTAGTTTGTAGTGCTGTTGCTGTCAGATCTTTCTGTGTTTCTTGCACCTCTACTGCGCACAAACAACTATATGGTGTAGCAGCACAGACAAATATATCTACATACATCAAGCCATAGTTGTACCCCCATGATTGTCAGTGGTTACTGAAATCTTTTTAGAAGTTCTGGCTATTTCATGAAAAATGTAATATCCTGGCTTGCTCTCTACTTTAGTGCTTCTGTGTTGGTCTAGTTGGTTATGTTAGCAAGCGTATGTGTGGAGTTTATGGGTTTGAATCTAATGAACAAATGCGAGCGGACAGAGGGGAGTCCCCTTTGTGTATTGAGAGTTAGGGCAGGTGTAGGTAGTTGATCTGTAGGGAGGTATATTATAACCCTGTCTACCTAATTATTTATATTAATTTAATTCATATTTTCCTTTTTGCAGTTAGAGGTTGTTCGTGGCATATTGTCAGAATCTTTTGATGACCAGAGTCGTCTGGGGGCCCTTGTATACTCAGCTATATATCTGAAGGTTTCTCCAGTTGCTCCTTACAATTGTTTTATGTCAGTGGTCCGAAAAAATCTATTTTCGTCTCTAGGATTATATAATTAGGAGTTAATAAGACTGTATAACAGTTTATTCATAGCTTACCTTTGAATTTTATATTTTATTTCAGTGGATTTATACAGGTCAGATATCGTGCTTTGAAGATGGTGGCCACCATCGGCCTAACAAACATGCTGAGATATCGAGGCAAATATTCCGTGAACTTGAAATGATGTATTATGGGAAAACCACATCAGCCAAGGTTAATTGCCCCTCTCATCGTAGTAACAAATTGTTACATCAGCATCAGCCTTTTCACGTATTGTGATTATATTCAGATCACAATGCCTTTAATCAAGATGAACTACTACAATTTTGTTCCCTTAAAAATAGAGCGAATGGTGTCCACGACGTATTGTAGCAGGACTCTGCTGCTTTATTTTAGTGAGAGCTAATATTAGGTAGGGTTGTTTTTTCCCCTTAAGGCTCCACCCAATCATATCTATATAAGGATATCTTTTGATTAAGCAAGCAATAAGAAATGATTAATCTAGTCTCTCATGTAGTCTTGTTCTTCGTACCAATCGATAGCCTCCTTGACCTAAGATCCCTCCTATTTCTCTGTGCTGTCCTTGGTCCTCTTCATATGGTAGTTATCCCAATGAACTGAGACTAAGCACATGAAACTAGTCCAACTTTTATATAATTGCTATTAAATGATTGTTCTGCTAACTATGTAATGTTTGACTGTTAGTTAAATCTTCAGGCGGACATAGGAGTAGGGCAGCTAGGGCTAGAGCCCTACTCCTATGCCCAAATATCGATTGAAATTACACTTCAAAATTTGAAAAATGGAAGACAAAAGACAAATTTATGTAGATTATACTAGTTCAGCCCTACTCTTGAGTACATTCTGGCTCCGCTAGACTAACGTTTGGGAAGAGGCACATAAACATCTATTATTTGCCTTGTGAATACAGACACTCAACTTCCAATTATGTTTGTGCAGGATGTTCTTGTGATTCGCAAAATTCATCCCTGTTTACCTTCATTTAAGTCAGAGTTTACAGCCTCTGTCCCTCTAACACGAATTCGTGATATTGCTCACCGGAATGACATCCCACATGATCTCAAGGTGGTGATCCCTTTCTGCAGTTTTAAATAATCTCTTCATTGGATTACTTTACTTAGTTGATCTTTTCATGTCGACAGCAAGAAATCAAGCATACTATACAAAACAAACTTCATCGTAATGCTGGCCCTGAGGATCTAATTGCTACAGAAGTCATGCTTGCTAGGATCACTAAGACCCCTGGAGAATACAGTGAAACATTTGTTGAACAATTCACAATATTTTATAGCGAACTAAAAGATTTCTTCAATGCTGGCAGGTTATTCTAATTCATAATTTTCTATTTTCCTACTTTCATAGATATGAGTTTTCTATTGGCTGAAAAAGCTAACAAAATTATCACTCTCTTTTTGAACTTATCGATCCTACTGTGTACTAAAACATACTAATGCCAATTATAGCTTTCCAATTCATGACTACTTATAACTAGAAGCAGTGGTAATTTTATAGCGATAGGGATAGACAGATGGTAGTCCCCCATCGACCCATGAATTCACACAAAGAAAGATAAATCAAGGTCTTGACTTGTGAAGAACACCAGACTGGTGCTAATAGTATACATACATATTTCTTGCAATAATGCTGGTATTAAGACTTCCATATATTTATTCATGGTATCAGTGAAGTTAAGGCTGCGTTATTAGCTACAAAAACTTGAAATATAGATTAATATGATTTTCTAAAGCAACTTTTATATAGAAATTTTTTTGCAGAAAACACACCATTTAGCAATTTGGAAGCGTGCGGAAAACGAGGGAGTAGAAGTTGGGAAAGGGGAGAAAAGAACACACCCTTGGGTTGTGTTCGAACCTGAGGGTTTGTAACTCATTCATCCCGCATGGAAAACGAGGTAGCTCATTAGCGCATGGTTAATTAAGGATTAGCTAAAAAAATTGAAGAATGGATTAATATGATTCTTTTAAAACAACTTTCCTATAGAAAATTTGTGCAAAAAATGCCCCGTGTAGCAGTTCGGGAAGCGTGCTCTCGGAAAACGAGTGAGTCGAAGATGAGAACTTGTAGTTCGAGCCTTATAATGCATTCAACATCAACGCAGTGACATGGAATGAAACTAGTATAAACTTTTAATTTATATTGTCAATTCTGGGTTTCATGTAATTGTTCACCAGGGTTCTAAGTGTCAGCAACAGACATGCTTAGGAGGCCGTGTGCTGCCTAATGCCAATGTGGCTGCCCTTTTAGATGTACACTAGAATAAAAAAAACTTGCCATGTACTGCTAACCTGCAATCAAACCTTAAGAAATAGTAACAGACTACTACAAAATAAATTTATAAAACAAAATTGAAAAAAAAAACAGATGTTCAGTGTGTTAGATATTCAAATGCCTGTTGGTCATATACTGTTCCATGTAAATATGCATTGTCTAACCTGATTACCAATTTCACAGCCTATTTGAGCAACTGGAGTCCATCAAGGAATCGCTGAATGAGTCAGGCTTAGAAGTTCTCTCATCCTTTGTGGAAACCAAAAGGGTAAACTTTGCTGAAACCAGTGAATTTTTCTTTGTATGTGTGATAATCAATTAATTATCTCCTTATTTCTTTGCATTGGAGTTGTGGATAATGCTCTACCAGGGATCACTCTCAATCAGACACTTCTGTGCTCTGGTTACCTAACATAACATAATCAAATAAACTTATAAATACGAATTTATGTCACCTCGCCTTGCACTATGTCCTTGTTATTTCTATGTTTTGACAGTTGATACTGACATTTGTTACTTTGTGGTATTTCAATAGAGGAACAAGTAGTACCGGTCTGGGATCAATTCATTGCTCATCATTGTCATGCCTAACTCATATTCCTTTCGTGTTTGTCTTCCTTTTCAGAGTTTGGACCAAGTGGATCATGCAGAAGATTTGGATAAAAATGATACCATTCAAATTTTGATGACTACCTTGCAATCATTATCTTCTCTAAGATCGGTTCTAATGAAGGGCCTTGAAAGTGGCCTTAGAAATGATGCACCTGATAATGCTATAGCAATGCGACAAAAGGTTATCTTGTCTAACATAATTGATAAGTGGTTGAAATTGGCTGCATATATCACAAGCGATACTTGATTACATTTTGCAGTGGCGCCTTTGTGAAATTAGTCTTGAGGATTATTCATTTGTTCTGTTAAGCAGGTAACTGTCCTAGTTTCAACTAAGTTTGTGATTTTAATTGGTGCTTTCTCACAAACCTTATGATCTTGTACTTTTGAATTGCCTTTTTTTTTCCATCCTGAAATGTTGGCTTCGTCCTTCATTTGTCTAGTAATAGTCATCAACCAGTACCACTTTTTCAGATTTTATGTTCTTTGTTGATTAATTTATATGCACTCGTACTGCTCTCTAAAAAAAAGCACATACCTTTCCAAACTACTTGTGGTCAATCGAAAATTTATTGACACTAACATGCCATAATCAATCTTTAAATAAAGTATTTACTTTGGGTATATATGAAGTGGGGGCTGCTCTTTGAAAACTGATGGCTGCATGAATTGCAATTTTTTCTTGATTATGTCAGCAATAAATTTGATTGCGTACTAGATTTCTCTTTTTGATCCAGAAGGACCATATTGGATTAAGTAAACAAATTGCTAGGGGTTTGATAGAAACATTGTATGGTTACTGTATTAGTCTGAGTTATCCCAATAAGATCAACTAATTTACCTCCATTAGAATTCTGCAATGAGAAACCAAGAATTGTTTGAAGCCTCTCTATCATGATAGGAAAAGTCGGTGGGTAGATGTGAACGAGTGCCCTGCCTCTTTTGAACCCCTATTGTGAGCTTATCTATATCATGTGGTGTGGAGTCTTGTTGAATATAAATATTAAAGGAAAATAATGATGAATATGGATAAAAAGTGAATGTAGAGGTTGCACTCTCATGTGACGTAGTCATACTTTAGTGAAGTCATATTATCTATGTGCATATATAGAGTGGATATCGACCTATTCGAGGGCATGCAGAGTCATAATTGTTAGATGAATCTTATGCTTAGGCATCAAATTTTGTTAAATAAAACCAGCAGCTTACTCGTGTACAAACAATAGATTGTTGGCAACTGATGTCATAGGTAGTGGGCCGAGAGGTTGAGGCCCTAGGGATCAGTTCCATCATCTTATGGTAGCTCAGTTGGATAGAGTCGGTTAGATAGGATTAGACTGGGTCCTTCCCTTCATCTTATCCATATATATAAGGATGGATTGTATCGCCATTTGGATTAAGCAATGAATCAGAATTAGTCTCTCCCAACCTAAGTCCCTCTTTCATCCCTAGTAGCCGTCGCTGCCCGGCTATACTCCCGGCGGTGTTTACCCCTATGAACCCTAACCCATAACAACTTGGTATCAGAGCCATGGCTGGTGAAGACAGGATCGAAGATCCTAAAGACACCTACATCCGGCTCCTCAAAAAGTTGCAGGCCGACTTGGCGATACTGGCAGCCTCAATGAAGGCGGAGCATGTGCCAAACCAGAGGCGCACCAAGCCGAAGGCTGTGGTGCGCTTGGTGATGTCTCTGCTGGCCATGGCACCATCATCTCAGCCCTCCCCAACAGAGGCTATTGTGTTGTGCCAATGTGCATCATCCGTGCTCCCACGATAGTATGTCTTCAAGAGGTGTACTTCGAGCAAGTTGTCGGGGTGCAGGGCGAGCCATGGCGCGCGACCGAAGGTATCGGCACCCGCTTTCCCTGCGACAACATCCTCCGCAGCACGATGGCAACAGTGTCCTTGTCCACGCGGCCGGTCCTGACAATGGCAGCATCGCCGCCACCCTCAATAGAGGTGGAGGTGGATTTCGGTGGCCCCAGCAGCTTCCGAGGGAAGCGGCGCAGCCTTCGTGGTCGTGCTATTTCCCTTCTCACGTGGGATCGGTAGGCAGGGAAGTTGCGCAGCTTGCGCGGTCTTTGGATGACGCGTCGGTGCTGTGAACAGCACTGAGATTCGTGGGGTTGACCGGTGGGCAGCGTCCTCGAGCACGGGGAAAAGTGATGGTGTGCTGGGCACGGGGATCTCACACGTGCTGCTGGAAGGGAAGCAGCAGCTGCGCAGCCCACCGATGATGCGAGCACGGATGCAGTTCTTGTCCACATCAGGAGCGCGACGCCTTGCGCATGGAAGGACAGCAGCACAACTGCCTTTTCCGCGCTGCAGGTGCGTGGATCTGTTTTTGGGCGGCGCGATTTCCTCGCCCTCCCGATTGTCTTTCCGCGGCATGGTCACTCTTTCCGCATGGCAGGTGCGTGGTTCGTTTTTCTGGTGGCGGTGCACACAGAAAAGGAGGATAGGGTTTTCCCCTCTCCAGGACTAGTGGGCCGGTTGGTGGGCCTTCGAGTTCTGGTGGTGCTTGGAGTTACGCTTTTCCTAAAGGCCTCAGGATGGGGCCCACCAACACATGAAGATACCATGGTGAAACAATCCATTATGATTGTAGGTTTATTTTCTTTTCAAAATAATAAAAGAAGCCGAGATGTAAAAGGCTTAAGTCATGTTAGGTTTTATTTAGGGAGTCGTTTGAGTCAGCCAAGTTGTGCTGCAGCTCGAGGACAAGCTGCTCGAAGAGAGGGATGTAGTGTCATAGGTAGGGGGGCCAAGTGGTGGAGGCCCTAGAGGGCCGAGGGGTTGAAGCCCTAGGGATCAGTTCCCTCATCTCAGTTGGATAGAGTCAGTTGGATAGGATTAGGCTGGGTCTTTCCCTCCATCTTATCCATCTATATGAGAATGGATTGTATCGTCATTTGGATTAAGCAATGAATCAGAATTAGCCTCTCCCAACCTAAGTCCCTCTCTCATCCCTAGCAGCCGTCGCCGTCCGGCTATCCTCCCGGCGGTGTTTACCCCTATGAACCCTAACCCATAACAACTGATGTCTGAACACTAGAAATGTTTGTAGGCTGCTGAATCCTTTGCTAATAAGTTTCCTTTGACAAGGCAGAAGTCAGGATAGAGTTGTCCTGCTCTAGGGACAGTAGTAATCAGAGACCTGCAGAGATTGCAGGCAGCTGTAGTATATATCGGTTTGGAGCAGAACCAACTGAAACATGTAGCTATAATTGGTAGTAATGCAAGCTAGCAGAAGTAGCTATTGCAGTGAAAACTCCTTCAGTCCATCACCTAGTTGTGCGTGTGTGTGTGTGTGTGAAGTGAGAAGAACAGTGGATTTCACTTGTTCTACTTTTGCTACAGTGAACTAATTTCCTTTTGTGCTTTAGTGAAAAGATAGACTTTGCATTCTGTTTTTCCAGATAATGCTAATGCATTGCATTGATTAAAATGGTATTAATTTCAGCTGACTTATTTGTTATGATTTATAGGTTAATTCACTCCATGACTCCATGTTATCATTTATAGCTTCAAAATAAAGTTGTAGCTAGGCAAACATGTATTACTCTTGGCGGTACCAGTGAGCTTATGTTCTTTGCTCTGGTACCATAACAGATTCATCAATACTCTTGAAGCCTTAGGTGCATCAGCTTCACTTGCAAAGGATGTAGCTAGAAATACTACTCTATGGGATACTACTCTTGATGCCCTTGTCATTGGCATCAATCAAGTTAGCTTTTCAGGTTGGAAAAAGGATGAATGTATTGCCATAGGGAATGAGATTCTTTCCTGGAAGCAAAAAGGTCTATCTGAAAGTGAAGGTGCCGTTTCTTCTTTAATGTCTATCAATTGTATATGCCCATGCTTAAATACCTTTATTTTAGTCAAGACTCAGAAATACCCGGACTGTTTCTTGTCATGTGTGAAGGCTGTGAAGATGGGAAATATATTTGGTCATTAAGACTTAAAGCTACACTGGATAGAGCACGCAGATTAACGGAAGAGTACTCTGAAGCACTTCTTTCTATATTCCCTGAAAAAGTAATGGTGAGTGTATTAACTGAAGCTAGAGCACCTTAACTCCATTAATGAAAAAAAGGTTCAATGGTATACAGCTATGTTATCATGATATGGTTTGCTCTTTTCAAAAAAGAAACCATTGTGTAATACTACTGCTTGGTAAGTCCGGATAAAATTAGATAAATCATTTTTTCCCCAAATATTGTCACATTTCATCTCAAATGGTCTGAAAAAAATAAATCCATTTGCAACTTGATTAAGAAAAAGAGTAGCCAGATGGACACGAGATATTAATAGCATTTTAACTGCTAAACTTAACGAGATTATCACAACCTGCTTCAGACTCAAACCAAACCTTCGTATGGAAAATCCCTTAATAAATTTTCCTGTCCTAGATATGCCACTGAAATTGTGATTATTTATTTGCCACTGCTCTAGTTTAACAAGATAAAACCGGTAGCCCACAAGAGGTTCTAATCCTTGCCTGAAAATGCGACTGTTGACCAAATGGTGTTAAATCTTGGTATGAAAGAGGTGGGAAATGCCAAATTTACCCTTGTTTTGCAAGTGAGGAAGTCTCGTATTTCTGTTCTGTCACCATGTTAGGTTTATTACTCGCATTTACGCCATTGTATTGAAACTAACACATGTTGCAGAAATTTGTTAAAAATATCACACAGAAAATAAGAGTTTAAGACAAGTTTGTGCTCTGTTTTCACTCATGAAAATCACGTCTTACTTCTTCACGTTCTGCTGCAAGTATATGCATATGTCCTGATCAGCATGCACAATTGTATGCATGCAGTTGAATGAAACAAATATGAAGATACAATGTTGTCAATATTATTATCCAACAAACTTAAACGCATAGTATAATAAGCTGATTTGTCTCTGAGTACAGCCTGGCGGTGTGGTTGACTGCCATTATGGCAACACACATCCGCCGCCCATAACCCACTCAGCTCAAACACCTGTGTTGTGTGAGCTAAATCCTGGACACTGCCCACCACCTCTGCCCTTCTCCTTTCCACTGGTTGTTTTGTCCATTACCTGAGAAGGATAGAAGCTAAGATGGAACAACATGGTGAATGGATGCCTAGGGTTATTATTGTCAATCCATTTTCACATGTTGAGTAAAGCAAGGGTAGGACTGCCATGTCAGAACAAAAGTTGGCATGTCAGCTGAGCTGATCCCTCACAACATTGACAATGATTGCAATTTCAGGCATGAATTAAAAAGCAGTGGTAAAACTGGAAGAACCAAAATTTCAGGGGTATATCTGGGATCAGACATTTTCAGTGGCATGTAAGCATGGAAAATTGGTTCATGGACAACTTTACTCAGATGGTCGTTCCTAAAGATTTACATTTTCTTTGTGATATTTGACCATACAAGTTTTGCACTCGGACTTTTTTGTCTTGTTTGGTTATGTTTCAAACATACATTCTGTGTGGCTTTCTTGTTAATAGGTTATTGGGAAAGCCCTTGGAATACCAGATAACAGTGTGAGAACTTACACAGAGGCAGAAATTCGTGCTGGGTAATCCTTCTCTGTACAGAGTCAGGAAGTTGTGGTTTTCTGGAGCTGTAATCAATCTAATTATTCTGAATCTAACTTTTTATATATGTCTAGCATTGTTTTTCAGGTATCTAAACTATGCACAGTACTTCAGAAAGCAATTCGAGAAGTACTTGGATCAACTGGCTGGGATGTTCTTGTTCCTGGAGTGACCCATGGAACTCTGATGCGGGTATTTTCTGTAACTAAGCAGCAGACTTTCTTGCATTGAACTTCCTTCTGTTTGCATTGCCTTGTTTCCTGAGTTGTCACCATAATCCTAATATGAAATTTTGTGCATATCCATTGACACAGTCCAGGGACTGATTGGGGTAATTTGGCAAGGTAGGTGGCTTTGGCCTCAGTTCTCTCTGGTCCACACACACACACACACACACACACACACACACACACACACAGAGAGAGAGAGAGAGAGAGAGGGAGATATGAAACATGCAGCAGCATCAGAAGATGTAGGCAACCTGATTAAAAGTCCACAGAAGTGAGGGGCCTATGGAAGCTGCCTTGATCAAAATGCAAATCATATTTTTTTTCTTGTAGTGTTGCTGCACTAGGAGACACTCGTTGACATCTTCTGTTGTGTAACAGTGCATTGGCCACCATAACTCTGGCAGCACACTTGGCATACTACTGCAAGGATGGGGGATCGTTCCTATACACTACCTTGAATGGTTTCTCTTTGATAACTCTGCCCATGACAACCAACTGAGCCATTCCCAACTGGCCATAAGATTGTAGACTAAATGTCAAACTCATGTGCAAATAAGAGGTCCGACAAAAAGTTGCTGTTGAAGAAGGGAACCTGATTACTTACAATAGAGCAAGGGAACCTAGCTAGCTGACCATGGAGTTGAAGAAATCCTTGGCCAGCGAGCATGTGGTTTAGGGATGAGCTTAGGGCACTTCAGACAAGAAGTGCAATATCATGACCATGAATGTGTGGTTTTATGGACAAAGTCATGTTTGTATATATGTTTTTTGTCCCAAATGTTCATCATCCTAGTTTATGGTCTCCTAGTCCTTTCCACTCCATCTATCACAGTCCACTCTTCCTCTGTGCATTTATTCCCTGAAGATTTATTACACATTCGGAATGTTGGGTGGACATTACATATTTTTGGAAGAGTATAAGACTCATTTAACATTAACCAAGACCTTTATCCTTGTCAGAATGGCATTTTGAGTAGAATTTTATTTTCCTGTGGCAGGCAAGTAATTAGATCTAGGTTTTTGTTGCCTTCAATTTTCATTAGTGACAGAAATTTCTCCTGTTTCCATTTTTCTACTCTCTAGGTTCTTACTTGTTTTCTGCTAGAGATATTACATGTTTATTTGATTCATAAAAAAAAACATGCATGTAAATTATTGTATGCTTCATTTCTAATTAAATTAGATCAGCTTGGGCCAGTGCCCTGCAAGAGACATTTCCTTCAGGTTACTAAACAAGGAATGGTTGTCATATCCTCAGTCCAACTAGAAGTTTTACCTGGGCATGAGTTTTTATCTAGTCTGATTGTCTATGTTTTGTGGAAACGGTTTGTTTATTCAGGTGGAAAAAATTCTTCCTGGATCATTGCCTTCATCTGTCGAAGAACCTGTGGTTCTAATTGTAAATAAGGCTGATGGAGATGAAGAGGTACATTGGGAGCGCCAAATTCTTATTTGCTGATCTTATCACCACAATAACTGATAAACCATGGTTTTACTCATTATTTGATAGGTCAAAGCTGCTGGGGATAATATAGTTGGTGTTATTCTTCTTCAGGAACTACCTCACCTTTCACATCTTGGTGTTAGAGCTCGTCAAGTTAGTCTTACTACACTCATTTTCTTTTACTTATGGTGGTGCCATTTCTGAAAGCAACTTTTGATATATTTACAGGAGAAAGTTGTATTCGTAACTTGTGAATATGATGACACAGTTACAGATGTGTGTTTGCTTGAGGGAAAATATATCAGGTCATGTTCTGTTCTAATGGTTTATTCTCGTCGGAAATGTTATTTCTTTTGCTTTGATCTTTTCAAGTTTCTGTTTTATTTGTTCAAGTGACAAATATGCCCATAATTCTTCCTGTGTGTTGTGCAAATATTAATATAAGAGATGATTATGTGACAAATATGATCTTGCTTGCGACTTTAGATTTCTATGACTGATAGTTTGGTGTACACTTTAAAATTGCTCTGCTAGAAATTTTGAATCGTAGATTGAATAACAGGCTGAAATTTTAATCGCGACTTGTGTGGTTGAAAGTTTTTCGTATCTTGTTAAAAGTTTTGAATATCTAGTTGTGCTATTTAAACCAGCTAACTCATAAACGCTTTGTTATATCATGATTTAATCCACATCTCTATCTCCACTATTATAAAAATTGATAGCATTTCTACCAGAAATTTTGGTCCATCGCCTCCGTAGCTGTGCTGGTCCCAAACACAACGCAATCGCTGGGCGATGCGGTTACGCTGTGTGAGGGGGCCTCACTCCTCCCTGCCCCCACATGGCTGGTTCCTCAGCTGGCCATGCCCCACCTAGGCCAGATGAGCCTACTTCCCTAAGCCATGATCTCATCACCTCTCTCATGCATGATGTGATGAACAATTCCACAGGAACAGTAGCCTAAGCAGAAAAAGTACATATTATGTCCCTTGTGATTTGCAAAATTTGATTCTTCTCCTATTCTCTTTCCATTTCTCTAGATATTTTCTTCTCATTTTTTGGCACTCATAAAAATCAACTTATACACCCATCGCATCAATCATTTCACATGGTGTTTGTTTGCCAATGTGTTTTGGCTCTTCTCTTAGCGTAATACCCGTAGCAAGGTTAACTCCAAGCCTCCTATGTATCAATAGTCCAAACAACCATATTGGGAATAGATTCTTTGCAAGCTGATCCATGTTAGTCAACACAGGCACCACCGCACTACTGCATCAAAGCATTGCGCTTCGTAACTTCAAAACTAAATACCATGCACAAATGATACCAATTTTTCATTGTATTTCATCAACCAAGCACACATGTCTTGTGATAACGGCTACTATGTACATGCGTTATTGATACTTCATTTTTTTTCAGTTCTTTTGAAATTGTTCTCTCTCCTTGCAATGCACGGGCATTTTGCTAGTAATCTTTAGAGTAGAAGAATATGATAGTAGGGAACCATGAATTGTACGATCTACAGTTTTTAGATAATGGAAGTATAATTTCTGGTTACCGTGCCAACTGCGAGCCGGATGGGTGGAAGACTGCACCACTCCAACGATGGTGCTTCCTCCAAAGAAGGATAACTTGCAGCCTCTCCAACTAGGGATGCGCATATCCATTTCATTGTGAGCTTCAAGATTTAAACCCTATTAGGTGAACCATGCACCCATGAGATCACGACTATACTACCACACCAATGTGCTTTCCCTTTACTTTGGAAGGATGATTTCGGTCTCTGCATGAATTAAGAATGCACATAGCCATTTTATTGTGCGCGCTAGGACTTAAAAGTCCTGGTGGGTGGTGTCGTGCATCCACAACTCGACCACCACATCAATCCTCCCTGCTAACACATGAGATGTGATGACTTTCCAACTTACTGAGTTGTGCCAAAAGGAACGAATGGGTACAGAAAAGGTGCAGGAATCAAATGTAGAAGAATATTCCAGCACACGTCATGAATTAGGCTTTATTCTTGGATAATAAGCATAAACTAAATCTAAGAGAAATATCACTTCCAAAAATGACCTCAGTTTTTATTTAAATCAGATTGAACTTTGAACTCTGAGTTTTCATCTACCATTGTAACAGACTTGCGATTTAAAGTTCACTTGTGTATTTGAGTTAGCAAATTCCATAGATGCTTTCTCGTCCTCAATGAGAATTAATTGGACATGTTCTGTCAACAATATAGCCCTAGGACTTCTCTTTTTCCCTTTTGGTGGACTGAAATTAACTTAGTTTCTTACAGATTGGAAGCATCATCCATCAATGTCAATCTGTCAATAGTTTCAGAAAAAAATGGCAGTGCTATCTCTACAGAACCAAAAAGTACAGGGAATCCATTTCAACAGAAAATCCAAAATGAATTCTCTCTACCATTGGATATCGAGATGCCAATGCCAATGTCTAAGGTGATGCTTCATTTCTTATCTTTGATAGGCATCATCCAGAAAGATGCATCCTGCATTCTTGTTGCAGTTGCTCTTACTTATTTTTCATTCCGTGGGCATTGCTGCAGCAAAAAAGCAAATCAGGAGTGAATGGTAGTTATCCTGTTCTCAAGCTTTCAGAAGCTTCAGTGGAATCAGCTGGTGCAAAAGCTGCTGCATGCAGAACTCTTTCTGTTCTTGCTTCATTGTCTAATAAAGGTATCAAGTTTTCATTTAAACTTTTGTTTGGGCGTATATTTTTTTTTTTTGCAAATGAACTTTACAAGGTTTGCAAGATATCGAGGGACTTTAAGTTTAAAGAAGTATTTAAATAAGCCCCAATTATTATCAATGGCGAAGTCGAAAGTATTGAACAAATACTACTCCCTCCGTTTCATATTATAAGTCGTTTGACTTTTTTTCTAGTCAAACGTTATTAAGTTTGATCAAGTTTATAGAAAAAATTAGCAACATCTAAAATATCAAATTAGTTCCATTTAATCTAATATTGAATATAGTTTGACAATATGTTTGTTTTGGGTTGAAAATACTAATATATTTTTCTATAAACTTGATCAAACTTAAAGAAGTTTGACTAGCGAAAAAAGTCAAATGACTTATAATATGAAACGGAGAGAGTAGGATATATTACACTGCACGATTTTGTATGTAATCAAAGTAGTATAAGGAAAACAATTCTGTGCATAATTTGGTGGATCATCCAAGTGTACATATCATTGTATTTTCTTTATTAAAAAAAAGTTTGCCAAGACAGTTAAAATGTAGTGCTATCCATGGTTACTGATGGAAAGTGAACATATCGTTCACAGGAAAACAATTGTAATGACTCTAGTACAGGATTGATATTATAGAGTTGTTTACTGCTAACGTTTGTTGAATGGAAAACTTCTAGATGATAAATTCATAAGAGAAGACTTACTCCTAACTCTTATTTTCTGATATATTTTTTTTTACCACTGTGTAGTCTATAGTGAGCAAGGAGTTCCAGCAGCCTTTAAAGTCCCTTCTGGTGCTGTGATACCATTTGGATCAATGGAGGATGCGCTCAAGAAAAGTGGATCACTGGAATCCTATACAAGCCTTCTAGAAAAGATTGAAACAGCTAAAGTCGAAAATGGTGAAGTTGATAGCCTGTCGTTGGAGCTGCAAGCAATAATTTCACATCTTTTCCCATCGGTGGAGACTATTAAATTTCTCAAAAGAATCTTCCCACAGGATGTCCGGTTGATTGTTAGATCTAGTGCTAATGTGGAGGATTTGGCTGGTATGTCCGCTGCTGGTCTCTATGATTCAATTCCCAATGTCAGTCTCATGGACCAATGTGCCTTTGGAGCTGCGGTTGGGAAGGTTTGGGCTTCTTTGTACACAAGGAGAGCCATCCTAAGCCGTCGAGCTGCTGGTGTTCCTCAGAGAGACGCGAAAATGGCTGTTCTTGTCCAAGAAATACTGCAGCCAGAACTCTCCTTCGTGCTTCATACTGTTTGCCCCGGTGACCATGACCCCAAGGTTGTCCAGGCTGAGGTCGCCCCTGGGCTGGGTGAAACGCTTGCTTCAGGAACCCGTGGCACCCCGTGGAGGCTGTCATGTAACAAATTCGATGGAAAAGTTGCCACTCTTGCCTTTTCAAATTTCAGTGAGGAAATGGTGGTGCACAACTCTGGTCCTGCCAATGGGGAAGTAATTCGTCTTACTGTTGATTACAGCAAGAAGCCATTGTCGGTTGATACAACCTTTAGGAAGCAGTTTGGTCAGCGACTGGCTGCGATTGGCCAGTATCTGGAGCAGAAGTTCGGAAGTGCACAGGATGTGGAAGGTTGCCTGGTTGGGAAAGATATTTTTATAGTGCAAAGCAGGCCACAGCCATAGCATGGATGTGCGCCAATATCAGTATGGTTAGTTAAATAAAGTTTGCCGCATGGATGGGAAAAACTTATGACTGTTGTAATGCGAATAGCATTCACGCAAAACTCGAAGGGTTGCCATTAGTGTTTCTTTACTTCTTTTTTTGGAAGCAAGGGGATAAATAATGCCTAAATTCTAAAGGAAAGTAGAAGTTCAAGGGCTAATTAATTTAACACTTCCATTCCATGCTAATTAATTTAACACTTCCATTCCATGGCTTGAGAATGCCAATATTAGCACGAATCGTACGGAAATGTAACTGGTATTCAAACAACTATTCAGAGTTCCTAGTTCCTAGGGCTCTTGTACAGCTTATTAGAAAACCCGATGTCGGACCTGATTCATCGCCGTTTTTTAGATTTTTTTTAATTGCTCCAAACTAAATTAAGATATGCGGTAAGCCTTCTAGCTCCAGCTCCAGCTTGTTATCTTTACCGTTTTATACGAAACAACGAAGAAATAATTCTGCGACTTACGATGAACTTCTGATATGCAGGTTGGTAGGTGTGCCTATATAATAGGAATTGAACTATAGACATTCAACTCAATTTTCTCAAAGCGTTAACCAAACAGTAGACTAAGTCTCACTTGTGATAGATGTTTCATAGTAAAATACTATCTTCTCATACATGTAATCGGTGTAGTATTTGGCGTAACATGCAATAACAACAATGCGATGGTTATTACTGTACACTTCAAACCATCTTACAGCACAATCACAAATTTATTATTATATTATTACGCTTACAGTAAAATCACCATAAGATTATATATTACTGTAGTAATATGAGACACCATTATTTAATTCTTATGAGTAAGAGCTACCACCACGTTATTGATTGTTATTGATTGATGTTAATACCATTAACCTTTACTCAAATATAGTATTTACTTTCACAGGTTACTACCCATTGTACTATGTGTTATTGCAAAAGCCCATAGTAACATTGTGAAATCAATATAGTAACAATATAACTCGTGTACAGTAAAAACGTAAATATATCTACTTTGTAATAATATCTCTCCTTCGAACTGCTTTAGCTGTTACCGAGCCACGGCCTAGCCCGCAGCATCGTACTCCCTCCTGCCCCGTAGACTGTGCCTTTCTCCCCAATATTGATCTCCTCTTCCTATGCATCTTGATCCTGATTCCTTGGGGTTGGCATTCGGTTTTTCTGGTTTAATCGGCTCGGTTTTATCGGTTCCTATAAGTTCGGTTTCCACGAAATGACAATCGAAGAGTGTACAAATAAACTAAAAACCAAGGAAAAAAGACCGAATCAGTTCAGTTTATTTGGTGTACAGTTTTTACCGAAGAAACTCGTGCTCTCAGTGCCCAAGCGAGGCATGGGGCCCATGTCATGCATGCATGACGTACAGACCAGGAATGTTGTGGGCTCCACAGCCCATGCGTAAAAGAACAAAGCGCGACGCACACGCTCCAAAATCATGTGAGTAGGAGCTCGGTTCGCTCGGACCACTCTCGCGTATGAGGGCTACAGCTTATTCGGTGAGTTCGGTTCGGAGCAGGCAGAAAACCGAAGAACGAACGAGCGCCGATCTAGATCAAAATCAAAACCGTGCTACAAGACGAACACCGCCATCACTTCGGTTCGGTGATCGGTTTTAAGGAAATTTGTGCCCACCCCTACCGATCCCTCTGCCTCTCATCTTTCTCTTGGCCTACTCAATCATACTTGTGAAAAACATATGGGTTAAAGCTGTTAAAGTAAACAGCAAGATGAAAAGCTTACTTAACTCAAGAGGGGTATATGTTCTTTTATAGGATTTTAAGTCGGTGTTACAGTATGCTACAGTAAAATCTAAATTTACTACTACCAGTTGTTAAGCAATTGTATATTCTTATTAGTTAATGAACCTGTAGCTTATTGAGTGCAGTAGCAAGGATTATACTAACAATTCTCCCCCTAATCCTTGCACATCAAACTTTGATTGATTTGGACCATTCCAATCCTGGCTAGCAGTTCATGGAATTTCACCCGCCCTAATGCTTCGTTAGAATGTCAGCCAGCTGGTTCATGGTGGTGATGAAGCTGGTGCTGATGCTTCCTTCCTCCAAATAGCCTTTGATGAAGAGATAGCGCAAATCAATGTGATTGTTGTGCTTATGGAAGACGGGGTTCTTTGCCAGCGCCAACGCAGACTTGCTGGCCACCTTTAGCTTGATTGCTTCCCGAGGAATTCACCGAGCAATCGAGCCAACCAGATTCCTTGTGTGGTAGCATTGGTGGCTGCAACATATTCTGCTTCACAGGAAGATAGAGCCACCACTTTCTACTTGATGGATTGCCAACTCACCAAGCTTGAACCAAGGACAAACAACATGCCACTTGTGCTTTTCCTTGTATCGATGTCGTCGGTGAGGTCGCTGTCGCTGTAACCAATCAGCCGTTGCTCCTCTTTCTCCCTTTTGTAGTGAAGACCGTACTCCATCGTGCCAGCGACATAGCATAGAATGCGCTTGACGGCCACCATGTGCTCCTCAGTTGGCTGCTCCATGAAGCAACTCGCGAACCCAAGAGCAAATGCTAGGTCTAGTTGTATGTGCACAAGATAGCGGAGGCTACCAACTAGCCGTCGATATTCTGTCACATCAACGGGAGGTGTCATGCTATCACAGCTCAGCTTGAGCCTTTCTTCCATTGGAGCGGCTCTAGGATTACATTGCGCTGAGCATAGTGCCCCTGGTTCAGGGAGATTCCATCTTCTCCTTGCTTCACCTCAATTCCAAGGTAGAAAGAGAGCAAGCCAAAATCACTCATTTGAAACTTCGCCTTCATTTCTTCCTTGAATTGGTCAATTGCTCTTGTTGATGGCCCGGTGATCACAAGGTCATCTACATAAACACTGACGAGCATAGCAGAGCCGCCATTGTCGATACATGATGTGGTCATGCTTGTTCTGGTCGAAGCCGAGCTCCTTCAGAGTACGATCAAGCTTCGGATTCCAGGCTCTTGGCGCCTACCGCAGGCCATAAAGAGCCTTGCGCAGGTGGAGGACCTTGTCTTCTTCTCCGACAACGACAAAACCAGGGGGTTGCTTCACATACACCTCCTCTGCCAAATCTCCATTGAGAAAGGCAGACTTCGCATCCATGTGATGGACACGCTACCCTTCCTTGGCGGCAAGCGCAAGTAGGAGACGAATCGACTCCATGCTCACGACGGGTGCAAACACCTCATCGAAGTCAATCCCAGGTTGCTGGACAAATCCCCTGGCAATGAGACGAGCTTTGTGTTTGACCACCTCCCGGCCTCATTCTTCTTCAATTTATAGACCCATTTGAGTGCAATGGGGCGATGGCAATGTGGGAGATCAACAAGCTCCCAAGTCCCATTGTGATTCACCGCGTCCATCTCTTCTTGCATCGCGGCGCGCCATGCCTTGCCACGATCAGCTTCAGCAAACGAGCACAGCTCACCAGGCCCAGCAAGGAGCAAGGACACCTCCTCGAGCTCCTGTTGTGCAAGGTGCCAGGGCATTCTCCCCGATCAAGCTGTCGACGGTGCGGTAGTGAACGGGGGTGTTGGAGTGCGCCACATTGATCCTCTCCTCGTCATGTGAGGGGGGTGACACGAACTCTGTTGGGGTAGCGCCTGGACTTGGTGCCGGTGTGGTAGGGGTTGTCGGTGAAGTCTCTTGCAATGGCGCTGAGGACGCAGATGGGTCCTTGCGCCTCCAACCAGGGCATAGGATGCCCAATGGTCTTCTCAACATGGTACTCAATGGTGAAATCGATACTCAGTGCCGCACCTGTGCCGCTTGCTGCCATCCAGTCCCATCCGCGGCTCTCATTAAAGATGACATCGTGGGCGAGACGTACATGCCGTGTCCTCGGATCCAGGACACGATATGCCTTCATCCCTCCTTCATAGCCGATAAAGACGTCGAGCGTGCTGTGGTCATCGAGATTGCGCACATCGTTTAGCTCTTTCACAAACGCCAAGCACCCAAAGGTGCGTAGGAAACTGACCATCGGCTTCTTGCCGTGCCAAGCTTCATATGGCGTCTTGCTAGTGAGGCTCTTGGTGTGCGATTGAGGAGGAAGACAGTCGTGCTGATAGCCTCCCCCCAAAACTCTGCAGGCATTCCCCTCTGCTTGAGAAGGGTGCGCACCATGGACACTGCTGTCCGATTCGGCCGCTCAACCACGCCATTTTGCTGTGGGGCGTAGGCCACAGAGAAGTGATGCTGGATACCCTCATCAACACAATAGGCGGCGAACTCAAGCGACGTGAACTCACCACCGTTGTCCGTGCGGAACACACGCAGCTTGCTCCTGTAACGAGTCTCGGCTGCTACCTGAATCTTCTTGATGGCATCAGGTGCATTGCTCTTGGCTGCTAGGAGCACCACTAACATGTATCGTGTGATGTTGTCGAACAGCAGCAAGAAGTGATGTCGGCCGCCTGGCGTTGCCAACGTGATGGGACCACAAATATCACCATGGATGAGATCGAGTGGCTCCATAGCGCGGTACTTGGCTGCCTTTGGGAAGGTACCGCGCCGATGCTTGGTGATGACACACGTGTTGCACAGTTGCTCGACATGTTCTAGTTGAGGCAGGCCGCGCACGAGCTCTTGTTGACCCATCTTCTCCAGCGAGCCGAAGTGGATGTGCCCGAAGGGCTCGTGCCAGCGCCAGGCAACATCATCGTGTCGTGTAGCCAAGCAAATTGGCCGAGCGACCTCGAGGCAGAGGACGTACAAACGGTTTCGTCCCCGCTTGATCTTGGCGAGGAGATGGCAGCGGCGGTCCCAGATGCGCATGATGTCATTCTCGACCAGCACATGCGTCCCACTTTCATCAAGTTGACCGATGCTGATGATCGAGCTCTTGAGGCACGGAATGTAGTAGATGCCACTGAGAACCTTGTGCTCATGATTCTTGCCGGTGAAGATGACATTACCAGCACCCTTGATGTCAACGATGGAGCCGTCGCCAAATTTGACAGTGCCGGCGACGCTTCAGTCGAGCTCTATGAAGACGTCTGCGTGACCTGTCATATGGTTAGTCGCTATAGCATGAAGGTACCACGCCTCCTCCTTGTCCTCGGCATCCTCGGCTCCTAGCTCACCTGCACAGCTCTATGAGCTTGAAGATGACGATGCCACTTTGTTGATGGCCCAAGCTTGCGAGCTCAACGATGACCCATAGTCGTGTAGAGCTCGTCGAACAAATATGAGCACGCACAACCTTTTTCATATAGCACCAGGATGATTAAGACCCGCTCCAAACAGGGGGGGCGAACTCTTATCTCCCCGATCTCCAGGACCACGGCTCGGTGGAGCTGAGCTGGGTTCCATTACACTCTGTAGGAAATGGGACTGCCGAGCTACAGGTCCTACGACACAGGAGCGGGATTCTCTAAAAAACCAAGGTCGTGGGTGGCCAAGAGGGCCCACTTGGAGACTTGGCATTCTGGGCTGGAAGGAGGCAAGCAAATGAAGGGAGGCATGGAGGGCCAACTACAAGAAGCGAAGTGTTGTAGTAGCGTCGGAGACTATGTGCTACAATACTGAACTAAGGACGTTCCGCCTTATCTATAGAAGCAGTCAACTGGATGAGAGAACACACACGATCGGCACATAGCCTTCAAAGTCGGGCTATTATCCAGTTGTGGATTAGACTACGGTCTCAAGGTCCAACACCACATCATTGGCTCCGTTCAGTGTTCTTCACTTTCTACCTTGGGACCAAGTCACATTATTAAACATACAGTACAAGAGATATCCCTAAACTTTTATATGAAGAATAAGTAACATAAAACATCCTCAAATTGTAAAATTGATAGAAAATTCATTTTAACTCCAAATGGGATGAATCAAATTTCAGTGGTTTCAGTAAAATGTGAACTTTTACTTAGTAAGATAAAACTTGACATGTCTGTACCTGAAACATCATTAAAAATATGTATAGCAAAATAATTACTACACTACCTATAGTCCAACTTCTAAAATTCATAGGAAATTCATACTAGCTTCAAATATTATGAACACAGTCTTACTATGATAGTAGGATCATGCACTTAGATTGGCAAAAACAGTAGGTAATACATTTTGTACAAAATAAGTCTCTAAAATATTATATAGAAATTTATTAATATTGACCACACTACAAATTGCAAAATGCATAATAAAATCATTCAAACTTCAAAAATTGTGAAACCAACTGGGTTGATTCCATAAAGCTATACACGTTATCACTGTAAAGTAAAATTTGACAAAACTACATCCACATGTGCTATTTATGGGGATAGCCTTGATTTATTAAGTTGTTTATTCGGCTAACCTTACATTCGTGAGGCCGTTGTAGTATGAGCTAGTTTGCTTGATAGTTTATAAGAGCTACCCATGTTTCTAGAAAAGGAACTGATGTTCGCTTTGTGACATGGGCATCTGAGCATGTCCAATACATTGTAGTGCCTTGTGGGTAGGGAATGCTACGCCACGGCGTCAGTGTCGGTTAGCCAACCGTCCTGAAAACAATAAGTATCTAGGCTTAGTGTGGAGTACCACGCATCGTGCTCATGCAACATTACACAATAGCAATGTAAGGCCTCATTGTGATCTCTAGACCGCATTCAATGTGTAGAGTGTGGTGGTGCCTTGCAAGCACAAAACACACTGGAGGGTTCACATTGTGTGGTTCACGTTGTACAAACTCTGTAGAGTCTAAAACTAATCGATTAGCCGTGCTCACGGTCATGAGCGACTTGGTGAAGTATCATGAGTATAGATTTATGTTTTCAAATTGTGTCTTGTGAAATATGACTTTGAAAATGGAAACTTGTGTTGAGTTATATTGGATATGATATATTTATCAAGGTTGTTAATATGATGGTATTATAAATATTACTATATTATATTTATGTTCATGCTTTTTAATTCAATTATCAACTCCTTTGCAAAACATTGTGAACTAAAATTTACTTTTATGCTGAAAATAAATTAAGTACAACCTTCCTTCGAATACTTGCCATGCATGTAGTATTTTAGGCTTGACTTGCGCTTGCTAGTACATTCAGATTAATGTACTAACTCTTGCCACTTGTATTTAATCTTTGTTTTGTAGGTGTTAAATTTAACTTGAGTGCTTCGGGTTCGAGTCTTTTAGGACTTGGTTCATCAGGGGTCTACCCCTAGTTCAGTTGCCTGAGGGAATGTTGTAAACTGGCTTCTCCTGAACTCTATATATTTGACCTTTGGTCTTTTACATAGCTATACTAGAAGTACTTTTGAGCCTTAATTCTGTTTTATCATTTGCTTAGATGGAAGTATGAAACTAGTGTTACTATCCTAGGAGCTAGTTTCATATGAGTATGGGTTTTAGAGCATTTGAGATGTTGTAGAGCTCTAGCAAATAGTCAAGTCTCCTGAGATATCTACCACATCTGGTCATAGCCTTCGTGTGGTTTGACGGGCATATCTCAGTCTGAAGTTGACTAGCACGCTAAGTCCCAGTAATATTTCCTATGCTCTCTACTCGATGCTTCGGGTTTCATAATATGTTTGCTATTTGACTTGATAGGGCAGTGATGAGGTTGGATGGTACCATTTTATTTATGCTTTATTGAGACCCCATCCAACTAAATATTTCGCGCTGTCATTTCAAGTAGCCAACATAATATTTAACCCAGGGTGTCCCACATTTTTTTACCTCAGTTCACCGTTACTGCCATCGTCGCTCGCCCAATTCCAGTGCTATGGCTACCACCGGTGATGTGACCATGGCTACTATGGATACAACCATTGCTCACATCATAGTTCAACAGGAAGATATCAAGATCAAACAGTCCAAGTTCTAGAATCCAATTCGGCCACCAGCAGCAGCGCTGAATTCAAACAGCCGCCAAATCTGCATACGAGCTCCGTTTTCAGTCCGTGAGTACTTAATGGAAAGCTCTCAGAGTCCTCTTTCCAATGGATCCAGACTCAACTCCAAAATCTATCTCAGTTGGCCGCAAATACAGAAACAAGATGTTGCGTCACCTATAATGGCCTATGGGCTTGTAACTTCATTTGGGACCCCGGCCCAAGTGGGGCCTATGTGGGGTGCGCTCCAATCAATGTAGAATCATGTGATGATTTAATCTTGGTGATGAACAATTTTTAAAGGTGAGTGTTTATTGAAAATACGGTGTGATGTGTTTTCGGTTATCGGATCAAGTGGCCGGTCAGATCGGGCGGGTGCCGCTGGTCAGACCGGTGGTGATTTGGCAGTCTGACCGGGTAGCCTGACGGTCAGACTGGCAGACTCTTGGAGGGAGTCGGTTTCGAGTTGTTTTCATGGAATTTCTAGATTTCTTCATGGATATGACTTCTAGATGATTTCTATTCGTATGTGATACTATTGTGTGCTGATGTGAGTCAAGTTAGTACGAACTTATACTCGGATATGGAGTTTCTTTGTTGTTCATGTGCAGGTGTTGCTTGAGTCCATGGGAGTATAGCCGGTGATGGATCGGGATTAGGCTTAGGAGAAGTTGAGGTCCAAACAGTCGAGGATATCACGCGGGATGCTCAGGCTAGAGAACAATGGATGTGAAGGTTTCCATATGGCATACACATGGTGTTGTGTGTGTATAGAAAGCGGAGTCAAATTTTGATTGGAGTCCAACTTTGGGAAGATTGGATTTTGTAGTTTGTTTCTTGTACGGGAAGGTTTCCTAGAGGATTAGGACTTCTTGTATGAGATGGATTCGTGGCTAGGTGGCAGCCACATTATGGGTATAAATAGAGAAGGAGGGTGTGTCCTCTCGGTTTCGGTTTTAGAGAGAGTTGAGTTGAGAGAAAAGTTGGGGTTTCGAGTTTAGTTCGAGATTTTGATGAGGAGTGTTGTTAGTGCACTTTGTAAACACTATAAGATGCAATAAAGTCGTGATAGATTAATCTACATCTTTGAGTGTTCATCTACCAATGTTTTTTTGATCCTGGCGGTTTGACCGGAGTACTACGGGCGGTCTAATCGGCGGCATAGCGGCGATCTAACCGGAGGCGATCAAGCGGTCAGACTGGCGGCAGCGGCAACAGCAACAGGCAACAACACGGCGGTCAGACTGGCGGCGTGGGCTGTCAGACCAGCGGTGGCACTGCAGTCAGATCGGAGTTAATCTGATGGTCAGACCGGGCTACGCCGACTTCATCAATATGAGGGTAACTTTTATTTCCACTAAAAGCTTTTGGTTTTTGGTGTTACAACCATTCACCCCCTCTGGTTGGCTTGGTTCTTGTGATTCGATCCTACAATCAGGTGGAGCATGACCCTAGGTCTCTCTTGGTCATCCTCTCACACCTTTAAATAGTTAGGTACCTCTTCAGGGTTTCTCGGGTTTTGTTAGATTAAATTTTAGCCATTGCTACTTGCTTGTAGCATGCGTGTCGGCTAGACCGCCCATCTGCTTATCTTCGAAACCCCAACCTATCGTGTTTATTCAATTCCTATTTGCAATATTAGATTGTTTTTATCTTGTTCTTGCTTGTTTCTTTGATTTGCTTGCAGGAATAAGGTTGATCTACACCACAAGATGAACAACCCACAGAGAGGTGTATCAATCGCTAAGGTGCAACACAACGTCTCGTACGATTGTAGTCAGATTGTCAACGTGTCTCTCAAATCGTAGTTATCACCAACTCACCGAAAGATAGGGCCAAACATCAACCATGAGCGTATCAAGTGGAGCTCAGGATTTATCAACCAGCCCCTCTTCCACCTTCCCTTCTACTTCTATACCCCATGCCAACGGTGTTGCCTTCTTGGGCTTCCCCAACCCCAAATGCTGAGGCCTCTAGAGCATCTCCGGTGTCGTGACCCATTTCTCTCCCCCTCCTAACAGAGGTAGGAGTTCCAGTTCCATCCACTTGTTCCATACGGGACGCCTGGAAGGAGGAGAACCAGCGGTAAGAAGGCGCACCGCGGCCCGCGAGCAGCGGCGGTGGTGGCAGCAACGTGCAGCGCGGTGGTGGGCTAGGGCGGCTTGTAGCAAGCGAGGGCTGGGGATAGCGTGCAGGAGGAGCTCGGTGGTGGGTTGCGTCGAGCGGCAACTGGTGACGGCGCGGGAGCGCGATTTGGTGGATCTACATGCGGCACATCCGTGTGAGGAGATGGGATGGGAGATGCGGTAAATTTAGGGTTTATTTCCTTCAATTTGTTTACCCAAAATATTTGACTGGAGTCACTATCAGGGCCCACCGATAGACCCGAAATTTCGAAAATCTCGTTCTGGAATTTTGAACTCTGAGTATTACATGATAGTTGTAGTGTTACTATGTCATCTTTGCACGATGAAGGTCGAGTTGGTGGATCATAGATGTAGGTGGCTTTGAGCGAGGTCTAACTAACATAGGAGTGTTTTGAACAATTTTATATATTTGGCAAAACCGTGTTACTGCATGTATACCCCTTGTTACTCCAAATTACACATTTTGTTACTTCGAAACTTGTTACTATGCAATATTTTTGTGGGATGAGGACGAACAAATCTAGGATATTATGATGATGTAAACCCAAGGGTTTGACTGTTATGGTTAAGATATGTTTGCTTTGGCACCCTTAATTCGATTGCGATAGCACATGAGTTTAGACCCTTGGGAGTGATGTGGGAGATAGGAGTTATAGACTAACTAATATTCTACACCCCTCCTCTTTCAAAGCGTTGCTCCCCAACCCTTCCGAAAGCACAACAGTAATCATCCTGCCCTACCGAAGGATCCAAGTAAGAAAATATGTATGTAAGAGGGCTTAAACATGCAACCTCTCATGCAATGTATTTTCCTCATTGAAAAAACACCGGTAACATATTGGTTGCTACTATGTTCATGCAATAACTTTAACAAGCAATTATAGTAACACACTATGTTACTGTAAAACAAGTAGCCAACCGATACACACTCTATTTCCAGCAAAATTGCATCTTCTTCAAATCCGCTTCGGTTTAATCCTCATCTCCAAATCCTCTCTTACCAAATTTTGTTGTTAACAGGAGGGTACATAATAGCTATTATATATATGGGGAACATATCAAGTCCACACGAGCATATCAAATAGCATTTACGCTTAACAAGTTAAGATATGTGGTAAACCGGCTATCTCAAGCTCCAGCTTGTTATCTGTACCATTTTATATGAAATAACGGAGAAATAATTCTGCAACTTACAATGAACTTCTGATATGCAGGGAATGTATTCTACACCCCCCTCCCCAATAGAATAACTATTCTACACCCACCTCCCACTCCCTTCCTAGAGTCCAACCCCCCTCCCCCCACCTTGGTCAAAGGCCAGTCAAAGCCCCCTCCCGCTAGTCAGATTGCGGTCAAAGCCGACTGTTGCCTCCCCCCACGTCCACCTCTTTTCAGTTCTCGTCTCACAGGAACTACGTAGAAACGCGATGATCAATGTGTAGTAACATGACTGCTTTCCATGGTAACAACGTCAAAAAATATTCATGATGAATCTAGTTCCGTTAAGAACTTTTTTACGAACATCATGGTGCAAACGGATTAGAAAAACAAGATATGATGTGAGAGATATTGCTCTCTAAAGATTGAGATTTAAAATATTTTAGCTCTACACAAACATTACTATATAGCACCAATGTTACTGTGACATTCTCTATGTTATTACCAAAAGTTTAGTAACAACCTATAAGTTTCATAGTAACATGTCTTGTTACTACAATCTCATAATGATGTTATGACGAGGACATAGTAACAATTAATAACTTTTGCAGTTGTGAGTGTCATGGGCCCAGGGGTATGTTGACTTAGGGCTTGAGGCGGCCCCATACGCCCATATGGCCATCCCCCGAGGGGGATCGGGCCCGAGGGTGATGTGGCGGTTGCCCGCTCTATTTCCCAGCGCCTCCCGCTTACTACTGTAGCAGGGGTCGGGTTCCCCCGACCCCCTCGAGCTGCTGCCACGTGCGCTGGGTGGATGAGCACCCCTAGCGCTCACCTACTCCCATTAATGGCGATGCAGGTGGAGTGCGCTGCAGGCGGAACTGCGCCTACGCATGCGTGCCGCATTAAATGCAAATAGACGCGCACGCGCACGCGTCTGACACCGGTGTTGGCCGGCTGACCGGTCTGTGACCAGTGCGAATGACCGATGGGACGTGGCACGGTGCCGAGTGTGATGGCTGCGCACCGTTAGGTACACTGCGCGTCCCATTGGGTCGCATCAAGACTGTCAGAGCGACTTTTGCACTCTAATCAGCCAGAGTTGGTAAGCCATGTATAATCACATGGCGCACGCCGCTGCGTACGGGCGGAGCACGTAAGTCTCCGGCCGTTTAATGAGGAATGGTGCACGGCGTCGCATGCGGATGATGGGCAGTCTGACAAGGGTCGCATCGACATCAGAGGAGGACTTCTGCCCCAAGCAATAGCATGGCCCTTGTTTGTGAAAGAATGTCTTCTCTTTTTCTCTAAGGGGTAACCTGTTGGCCCGTGTGGTGTCCCCTTGGAAGTATAAAAGGAGACCCAGGCCTAGAGGAAGAGGGTTCGATCCTCGGACAAGAACATACATAATCCATCGCTCACAGGAGTAGGGTATTACGCCTCACCGGCGACCCGAACCTGTATAATCCTTGGTGTCATGCCCCCTCTAGCACCCGAATCACCGGCGAACTCGCACGCACCGGTGAGCCGAATCACGTCTCGCGCCCTAGGCCGAACTCACAAGGGGGGCCCTCACAGTCCCCCGCTGAGGAGTTTACCCTCCATCAGCAGTAAACTAGTTGATTTCTTACTACAACCCCTATTATGGTTATGAAAATGATTAGGGTTTGGGTTCCCAATTCTTGCTTTGAAAGAAGGTACAAAAGAAAAAGAACAATGATCTCTAGACAAATAGTCTCATGCGGTGAATTGGTTAGGAGAACTTGCTATGAACTGTTATGGGTTCAATTCTTACCTTTTTTGTTATTGTCTAAGTGAAGTCAGTTTTCTTAGAAGGGAGAGAATCACGGGAGAGAAGAAAAATTATAAGAAAAAATGACAGGTAAGGAGAAGGGAAGAGAAAAAAACTAGAAAAAAGGGACAGAGAATCATGGAGAGAAGAAAAACGAGAAAAAAGGGAGAGATCAAGCGAGAGAAGGTGGGCCGGGGAAGGGAGAAGAACCACACCGCTTCCCGCACACGAGAGAGGGGGAGGGGCCATGCCGGCACAAGGAGGAGGGATAGATCGCGCAAGAGAAGGGGAGGCCCGCGAGAGGGAGGTGTTGAGTGGGGAGGAGGGGTGTAGAATAGTTACTTTATAGGGGTGTAGATTAGAGCTGTTTATATATGTATACTTATAATATATGTTAAAAGCCATCAATTGAAATACACGTTTTAACAAATATTTTTATATAACTTTCTTTCATAAGCATATCTATGTTTTATGATAAACTGTCTATTTTTTTAGCCATGATCATGATTTACCAATTTGTACATTCAATTCCTATTGGCTTGATATTTAATTGTATGTCTCTCTTTTTCTTTTTAGTTACATGGCATACGCACACGCACACACATTACTACACACGTAACGTCACTCCACCACCACACCACTAGTACTTCCCCGTATGTCTCTCTTTTTTTATGTCAAGAAAACACTCTTAGTACACCTAGTCTTCCCGTTCATTTTAAATAGTATAGGTTTCCCGAGCTTTAAAACGTATGATTTTTTATAAAAACTTCATATATTCATATGTGAAGTTTTTATAAAATAAATCAAACGTTTAGAAGCTCGGGGTTAGGGTTTAGGGTTTACTAACCCTTTCTTATCTATTTTATTTTTTTCTAGTTTTAAACTACCTTCGTCCTAACCGTCCTAAAATATAAGTTTTACGCTTGGAGTAAGGATGTAGGTGAAATTGAGTGGTAGAGAGTTGTGCTTGGTTAAAAAAATGTAGGTAGAGAAATAAAATGGAGGAGAGTTGTGATTGGTCGAGAAGAGAATACAGGTGGAGAAGTTGTTATATTTTAAAACAATTTCACAATGCTAAAAGTTTTTGTACTTTTGGATGCAAGGAGTTATATTTAATCAGAAAAACTCCAAATAACCCCCTAAACTTTAATGGAAAGTCTCCCTGAAGTTTGAAACAAGACATTTCACCTGCCAGACTTTTATCCCTAAGGTGGTTTTACAAAGGTTTTAAGGTGGTTTTACAGAGGTTTTTATTTAATGTGTAAATACGTTGGTTGAGCTTTTGTCATGTAACATACGCATTGGACATATATGTTAAAATTTTCACTTATATCTTTCTTTTTATCCCTTTTCAATCTCACTTACGAGAAAAGTACCATGTGACATCATGTACAGTATAAATTAACAACTTACAATTGATCCTCGCAAGAAAAGGATAACTTATAATTAACGATACGTAAATATATTGTATTAGTTATTTAAAATCTCTTGTTAAAGATCCCAAACATGCAAAACCACTGTCAAAAACACCTTAGGTTAGGGGTAATATGAATGGTATTAATAGGTAGGAGGTTGGATATTTATTTTTAAAGTTCAGGTGCCAAATAAACTTCCATCCCAAGTTTAAGATATTTAGATTTTCCCTATTTACTCTGATTGTTTGTACTCTGAAGTAATTATCTCAAATCATCTAGCTATCTAACCGTTAAACCATTTGGCACAACAGAACAGGGGATATTTCGAACCTTTAGAACCTATTTCTTAGCCGAAAACGAACTCCATTGAAAGCCAACCAGAGAGTAGATGTTTTTTTGTTCTCTCTAGAACCTATAAGAGGTCACGTTAGAAACATGGCAACGGATTGGTAGGAAACTGTTTCCAGAGCACTAGATCGAGCAGAATTGCCCAACAGATCAATCAGCTAATAAAATCGTTTATCAGCTTCTTCTGTGCCTGCATCTACGGCCAATGCAACACATTTAGCATGAACCATCGGTTTCATGTTAGCACGGAAAATAAATGGTTTCAGCAGTTGGGCAATTTGCCAACGTACGCATGACGTATGCGTCGGGCTTTAATTGCTACTCTTGATAACGATGTCCGCCACTGTGCTTGGGGAAAAAAGTGTATCCATCTTATTGGATGCTTTGAAGGGCTGTGACGCTTTAGTCATGATTTTTCGCCTCTCCATTCTTTTTTCGTTTAATTGTGAAAATTCATATTTGATTTGATCGTCTAAAATAGTTTAATAAAAATTTTATTAAAAAAGTTATAATGTTATTAAGTAATTAATTATGTCGTTGGTTTTATCGTATTTTAATTAGAGTTTATTTAGATTTAATTTAAATTTTGGATGTGGAGCTCATTTCTAACTCAAATACCACCCAAATTTAAATTCCTATTCAATTCCTAAATATCCTAAAATCCTCCAAAAATTCTAAATAATTTATATTTGGAATTTTTCAGAAAAGCACCTGTGTTTTCCCTTTTTCCCTTCCACTCTCTATTTTGTCCTTTTGCAGAAAAGTCCTCCTCGTTCTTTCTTTTCCCTCCTTCCTCCTCCTTCTTCTACCTCTAGCCTCCCTCCTCCTCTTCCCTAGCTGCAGGCCCGGGGGAGGCCAAGCCCCGAGCCCGCACCTCGGCCCAGCTCCCTCCTCTCCTTCGCGTCGCCACGCCGTCCCACGCCGCCGCCGACCGGGCCCGTGCCGCGCCGCTGCCGTCCGCAAGCCCGCGCCGTCACAGCTACGAGCCGTGCTGCGCCGCCGTTGCCGCAAGTCGAACCGCCACCTTCCATCGACGCCACCGCCGAATCCCGCCGAATCCGGAGCTGCCGCCTTCCAAAACCGCCGCTAACCCTAGCCCCTCCTCCTCTATAAATAGCTGCCACCGCCGCCGCCGCTGGGAGCCACGCCGCCGCCGGGAGCCGCGCCGCCGTGGACGTCGCCGCCGCCGCCTGTAAAGTGCCGAGGCCGAAGTCTTTTCTCCCCGCGCCGCCGTTTCCTCTCTCTTCCCCAACTCCGGCCGACGCCGCCCGTCGTCGATGCGTCGCATCCTCTCCCTCCCGGAGCCTCGTGCCACGCCACCGCGTTCGCCTCGAACTCCTCTTTCCGGCGCCGCCGTTCGCCACTGCTGCCGTGCGCCGTCGCCGACGAACGCCGCGCACCCGCCGCCGGTCCTGCCATGGCGCCATGGCCGGGCAGTGGAGCTGCTGCTACCTTCCCTCCCTTGTGACACCGATGTGTGGGACCCACCTTGCAAACACCCAAATCAATCTGAGCCGTCCGATTCCTTAGATTAATCTCCACCGTCGGATTTCCATAAACCCAGTTGCCACGTTAGCCCTAGATCTATGCCGCCATGTGTCCATCCACGTCATCAAGTCCACCATACTCCGAGCCATTGATGGTGGGACCCACCATATTTTTCCTATAAAAAATTTCAATTTCATAATCAAATATTCAGAGAATATTCTTAGAATATTTCATTTTTCTTTTATCCTCCGATTTTCTCAGAATTCAAACTTCTGGTGGTCATAACTTTCCATTTGAATTTCGATTCGATCCGTTCTTCTTCCTAAATTTCTCTAAAGTCGACTTCTACCTCCTTGTTCAGTTGGTTATTTCATTTGATGTTATTTAGTTAGCCTTTTCTTTTGTTTATTTGTTTCTCATTTTCGATTGTGTGGACGTGGGAGCAGAAGAGCAGTTCGCCTCTAAAGACGCAGTACAAGGATAATAATGGGAGCAAGGCACGTGCACTCTTTGAACATATTGATCATATTTGATAAAATGTTTTGTTTTCAATACATGCATTAATTTATTTATAAACTACCGATGGGTAGTATGATCTAATTATTATTACATCCTACCTTCGATAGTTGTTGATTACCTGGTATACCTTGTCACCCTAGTCTCCGTGAGTTGAACATTAGGCTCAACTCTAGGTAGAGTAGTTATGCTTAGCCCACTCAAGATTATTTTACAAGCAAAATATAATTTTGATTAATCATACTTATAACTGATATGATAAAAACTGTATGACTATGTGCTATCTTTCCTGTAGCATGTGTTGCACCGTGTAGTAAACAACGGGCGGATAAAATGATTTGGACTAGAGTGATGGGTGGTTCTGTGTGAACCTAGTTAGGTGATAATGTATCTATGTGATGATTATCGGGTATGGTCTCTGTGTAAGCCTACTGTTGTAGTTTGGCAAGTTACCCTAGTCAAATAAGGACTTGACTTCTTAAGCCATTGATCCGAGCCTAACATGCAACCACATGTTCTCATGGGAAGAACCTGGCCCAGTAGGATTCCGAGTCTTGGCACTGGCGACCCAGGTGGCTAGATGATAGGAGTTTAGGTTAGCCATGGTACTTTTCTTATCTGTGTGAGGGAAAGGTGTCTCATGTGGGAAGGCAGTGTTGGAGCGGAGTTTCTAAAAAGCCTTGTTACAGACTCTTCTTTGGCTGAACACAACCTGAAGTGTGACACTTGCGCATGATCGTTAAAAGGACGATGTATCTTGTGAATCAAGTTGTACAACATATGTAAAGTATTAAACTAATCTATTTGAATAGCTACGTCCTCGATCATGGATATGCTCGGTGATATCTCATGAGGGGTAGTTTACGAAAACTAGGAACGAGCTGTGTGCAGGTTAATGAATATAGTTAAGTGATCCAGTGTGGACAAATCCTGTGTGGATGGTTGGGTTGGTAACACCCGTTATTTACAAGTGTATTTTTGAACCTCTGTTTATAACTGCAAATTGTTGTGTTATGCAAAATAGCCATTGCCTTTATTGTCAGCCGTGCATATGCATATTTTCATGTACTTGCTGAGTATTTCATGTACTCACCTTGCAATTCTCTCAATTCCAGAAGAAAGGTTTCCACTGTCTCCTGAGGAATTTGCTGCTGAAGATGAGGAATAGGTCGTGTGTCCCAGTTGACTACCTGTGACAAGTTAAATGGAACTAGTATGCGTTTATCTTATTTCCATTGCTATTTTAATATTTTTCTTAGGCCTTTCGTGGCAGAATAAATGTAAATTTTAGCTATAAGGCTTATTAAAGTCACTTTATTAATATATATTAGGTTTCCTGCGTGATGTTGGTTATTATATTATCTTTGTGTCAGTGTGCTAACTTGATTCATAGGAGGTTCTATTTTGGATCCTCACATGAACTTCACGGACTGTACACATATTAAATATTTTTGTCATGCATATATTTGTCAAAACTATAAAAATATTAGTATATCGTGACAAATCTCTAAATCCTATTTCTTCCCATTATATTTTTGATCATCGGGATTTGGACCCTTACTAGATGCAGTGACTTTATCCCCATAGTACTCCCTTACTAGATGCAGTGACTTTATCCCCATAGTACTGGTGCTTCCCTATCTTCTAATCCTATTTCAATATGAAATCTTAACACTAATATGTATTTGTAGGTAAATTAAGATTAAGATATTTTAATTGTAGGTATTTTAAACACTAGCTGAATGCTCATGTGTTGCAGTGAGAATTAAATAAGAGAATCCCACCTTACACTTTAAAGCCTCAAAAATTAAAATAGAACTATTTTCATTGTAACATTTTTACCTCACTTTAAAATAAAATTTCCTGTTTAATGGCTTGAGGTTAGAAAAGGAGAAAAAGTCCATATACCTCACTGTTTGGGAGACCCATGTAACAAAAGTTGTGGTGATGATGATAGATTCACCACTCGTCATCACCATTAGGGTCTTTTAAAGGAGTATATCATAATTTCTACATCACGCCAGAAGAAATTTTCCCTGTTTTATTACTTGAGGTTAGGGGCTGAACAAAAATCCACCTACCTAATTGTTTTGGGAACCACATGGCAGTGGAGGTGGTGCTGACAGATTCACCACTTACCATTACCATTGGTGTTTTTTTAAAGGAGTATAGATTTGTTTTTATTTTTTTAGAAAAAAAGGAGTATAGATATGTATTTAAGAATGGAGTGAGTACAAATATATAACTCTGTAGAAACAATATTTTTAGAGGAACTCTCCTTGTCTTAACTTATTACCCAGGCAAGTTCAACATCACCTGAAAATGATAGATTCCGATGTAATTACGCACAATTGTTTTCACATGATATGATGGTGATAGGTTGATGTCTTGCTTCCTTTTTTTTTTGTCAAGAAACATTTTCGTTTCTACCAATTAAAAAAAATGAAAATTTAACTTTGTTTGTAATAAACTTCCCCGCAAAGAAATTGTTTCTGGTCCTTAATTTCATTTGTCTGGTTCATCCTAAAATTTTAATTAGTTTTTGACTCAAAATAAAAGAGCAATGCTACACATACTAAAAATTTCGTACAAACTTCTTATTAACAAAAAAAAATCTCAACTGTTTGATTGAGTCAAGTGAAAGTTATAAAAGGCCAAGATTAAACCACAATGTGTCAGTTTAGTGTTTTGTAAAAAAAAAAATACGCATATAGTTTCCCAAATAAAACTGAAACTCGATGTGTGGTTTGGACCTGAGACTGTTTGTGACAATGTCAAGTAAAACTTATTAGTGGATCATTCATGGATAGGAGGGAATTTGGCTCCATCCTTTAATGTCGTGTCTAATTCTAATTACAGGAGGAGATCCATGTGGGAGCTGGAATTTTCTTTTCTAGTTTGAACCTCTATAAGTTAAAATTTTAAAATAAACCACATAGTAATTATCTTGTATAAAAAAGAATCTTTTGACCTCCTCAGGTGGCGTGCCAACAGTACCTAGCCAAGGCACCGCGAATGGCATGTTTTTTTTTTTTTGCCAGCGTGAAAATGTTGTTCAATGATTAAAAGTTTTTAAATATTTGTTCGAAATATTTAAAAAAAGTTCAAAACATAAAAAACGATGCAGTAATTTTTTTTATTTTTAGAACTTTCAAAATAAATCTTTTAAAATGAGCATACTTTAATCCATTGCTACACTACCAAAGATGGCGTAGTAGCACAAGTGTGCCACATCAGAAAGATGTTTTGTTGTGGCAAGTTTTGGCCATTGGCATCAACCATGTTAGCAACATGGTTCATTTTTTTGAAATAAAGTTTAGTGGCCCATGTGTACAAAATAGTTTACGGTTATTCTTTTATTTATAAAAGAAATAAAAGTTTTGGGGTTGCTTTGAGTCCAATGTCCAGTTGTCCACCTAGGATTATGATGTTTTCATATTGTCATTTAAATGACCAAGTATACACCACAATGATAGGACATGCACCATCCTTCTAACTCAGACATGCGGCATAGCCTTCTAATGCACAAATATGCAGTGACACCCCAATCATAACCTGCACCTATACAAGTGCTCCACTTTAAGCAAATGCCACCGGCAGTGTATTGTTTCTCTGCATCAGCACCATCAACTCATGATCAAGTGATCAACCTCTCCCTCTTTTCAATGACACGTCTCAATCGGCTTATAGCTAGCCTCGGACCCAAAAAAACTATCAATACCGCCGCACTGCAATACACTTCCTTTATTCATATATAACTAAATATTTCAAATACATGAAGTGAACACGTTTAAACTTTAGCCATCAATTTCTCTTTAAATATTTCGACTTAAATTTTTTAAAAGTGATATTTATATTTTAAAATGTCTTCAGAATTATTATAACTCACCTATATATTTTATAAGCTTTATACTAGTACTAATAACTAACTACGCATAGCAAAGAAAATAATAATTAAACTATGTGCTTTACATATTTTATGAGCTTTAGAGCATCTTCAATGTGCATGTAAAGTTCACCTTATTAGTAATAAGTTAATATTTTTGATCCAACTTTATACATTGGGAGCTTAGAGCTAGTCATAAGGAATATAAAATTACTTTATATCTTTTCAGTTTATATATGTTGGTTTTGAATCCTTTATGCTAAAAGGATACTACCTCCAAAGAAAACAATTCTTTTTCTTGGTGGCCCCCTAGCTTAAGACAACAACAGACCGCAAACATTATATACTACCTCCATCCCACACACTGTTAACTTTTCGTATAACATTTGACCATTCATGTTATTCAAAAATTTAATATACATTAAAGTATAAATTAAAATTATAGTTTCTTTGATAATAAAATAAGTCACAAACAAAATAAATGATATTTATATATATTTTTGAATAAGAGGAATGGTGAAACGTTACGCAGAAAGATAACGATGTCATAAGTTTTAGGATAGATGGAGTATATAGTATTTGCTTCAAGGAAAAAAAGTAATATAATTGTGGGTCCCACATTTGTCACACCCTGGAGTTCCCCTTCTAGCCTTAATTTCATAAATAAATTGCCTAAAGAAATTTCCTTTTAACCTGGAGCAAACCCTAATTAAAAAGTGCACTTAATAAATTGGAATCGGCATGGTGGAATTCTTCCGGGTTCCTTCATACCAAAATACAATAACAAGATGTTTAGCGAAATTTAAAGAGCTCTAAACGTATTTCTTTTGAACCCAGTTAAAATTTTAACCATGCGCAAAAGTCCCGGGAAAACCTCCCTTTTTCTCTTTTCCCTTTTCCTTTTCATTTTTCCCTTTCCTCCCCTCCTTGTTCTCCTTTCTCCCTCCCCTCCGGGCCGGCCGCGCCCCTTTCTTCCCTACCGGGTCGGCCGCGCCGCTCCGCCCACTAGCCCCCACCGCCTCCTCCCTTTTCTCCTGCACTCTCTCTCTCCTCCCCGCGGGCCGGCCCATGGCCGTGGCCCGCAGGCCGCAAGTCCGTCGCGTCTCCCCCACGGATCGGGGCGCTAACAAGTGGGCCCCACCTGTCGGGCCCTTCTCCTAGCTCCGACCGGCGGAGCCGCTGTCACCGCCGCGCCTCCCGCCCCACGCGCGTCGCGCCGCCCGGTTGCCGCGCCACGTCACCCACCATCCCCGCAACGGCCGCCACTCCCCCGCGCCGCACGCCACGCGCCCACGCCACGAAACGGCCGGGATTCGGTTCTCTCCTCCCACTCCGGCGAGGAATCCGGGCCGTTCCCAGCCACGTCTGCTCCCCCCAATGCCCTATAAAAACCCCCGCGAACCCTCCCTCCGCTTTTCATTTTTCCGCCGCTCATCCCCGTGCTCTCTAGCGCCGGTCGCCGTTGTCTTCTTCCTCTCCGGTGAGTCCTCTCCGATGAGCTCTCTCTCTCTCTCCCTCCTCGCTGTCCGGCCGAGCCGCCTCGTCGCGCTGCGCGCCCGCCGGTCGCCGCCGCGCGCGCGCCCCTCTGTGTTCGGCCGCGCCGTCGCGTGTCGCCCGGCTGCCCGCGCCCAGCCACCCCGCATCGCCGCTGCGGTCGCCCGCTCCACCACGCGCACCTCCTTCCCTCTCCGCTCACGCCGCCGCTCGCCGCGTCTGCCGCCCGCTCGCGCCGCCGCTCGCCGCGCCGGTCGGCACTGCCTCACCGCGCTCCCCTTGCTCCCGCACCCGCCCACGTGGCGCCACGTGGCCGCCACGCGTGCGCCACGCGTGTGCCACGTGATGCGCCGCCGCCCGTTGGTCCCGTGGACTTAGTCCACCGTGGACCGGCGGTTTTGTGCCGCTGACAAGCGGTGTCCGCCTGCCGGCGCCGCCCCGCCCCTTGCTGATATCAGCCCTAGGATTAATTGCGCAATAAATTATTTACACTTTCTGTTTAGTTCTAGAACGCAGTAAAACTTGCAAAATTCATAACTAATTCATCCGGACTCTGTTTGAGTCCATTCAAATTGCAGAAAATTCATAAAAATACCTAGAATCCATTAAAAATACTTTTGTTCTCTGTTTCAGTAGACTTATAGCCTATATTGCTAGTTCGGATGAACCCGTCTACCTCGAAGTAGTCGCCGAAGTCGACCCAGCGCCAGAGCAAGGCAAGTCATGCTTTACCATTGATCATATTGTACCGATTTGTGCAATGTTCTACTTTCCTTTAAATACTGCATTATTTTATAATGTCATCTATATGGGTAATACTGTCCTATTGTACATGACCTTATACCTTGTTTACCTTGTACCTTTGATAGCTTGGGTAATTAAAGGTGTAGTTTCTTGGTTTAGGGTATGCTTAGCCTGCTTAGTTCAAATAGCTCACTAAAGGGGGATTCATTTAGTAACTCTGGTATAGTTTCTATACATGATAACTTTGTGGAAATGCCACCGTGGTAGTATTATAAACTTAAAACATGCTAAATGGTGGGCTGTGGGTGCATGGTTTTGCTAGTCGCACCCATGGCAATTAAGGACCGGTTCACGGAAACCCCTGGAAGAAACACCGTGCGTACCACAAGCCAGCGTGGGCAACGGCTGGACTTGTAGTATAGCTTTCCGCTAGCTGACGTACACTGGCTAGGGTGAGCGTGATGGAGTTTGGATGGGCCCTGCGACGGTCTATGCGGCTTCTGGATTCACCATGGCACGAGAGGGGGCTGCCCGCTGCCTGTTGAGGAGTAGGGGCGAAACCTGCGGTGGTACGACTGGTTAGAGGGGGTTATGCGAAGGGTCCTATCACAGTCCCTTTCCGGGGTACCATGGTGGTATACCGGCACACGGTAACGTGTCGTGGGGCTGTGTCTTGTGGGTACAGATGTACATCTCTGATCAGAGTAAAACTATTCGAATAGCCGTGCCCGTGGTTATGGGCGATCGACCAGCTCACCGTGATTAGTCTCACTCTAATATAATTGGACTTAATTGAACTGGGTAGTTCAGGTGGAATGGTTTGGGCCTGTCGTAACGTGGTGTAGCGTTGGGCAGTGATGGTTTAATTATGCTTAATTAACTCAACAGTTTTACCGCTTTCAACTACTGTTTTTAAGTGCCAGCTTTATGCAAATGAACCCTAGCCTTTCCTTGGCAACACTTGCATCATACCCTCTCTTCTGGTATGACTTGTTGAGTACAGTGGGTAGTACTCAGTCTTGCTCTTTTCCCCCACACCAGAGTTGGAGTACGTTTCTGATGGTGGTTTCTCCGAGTGATTGCCGTCCTGCCATCGAGGATGCCTGTGGAGTGGTTTCGCCGCGCTGCAAGCGTCAAGATTAGAATAAGCTTGTTTACCTCTTTCCGCTGCATTTATGTAAGACATTTGAATGTTTTGTAAGACGTGGATCTGTATGTCAACTTTGTCGGTTGTGTACCCTGGCTGGTCCTGGACAGGGGTTTTAATACACACTCTGTTTGGAAATTCGGCTTAGCGAATTTCTGGGCATGACAACATTACACTTATTTTGTGATACTCTCTTACGTGGTAGATACTCAGGGTGTAAGTAGGGCGGGTTGTGGCGCCCTGCCCTGCGTCCGCGTTGCCTACCAAGCCACGAGCAGAAGTGCATGAACCCACATATGAACCAGTGGCTTATTGTGGGTTTCCGTCGAAACCCACAAGTTAGCCTGCATCATGTACGACGACCCGGTCAATGCCATGGTTGCTCGGCTGCTCACCTAGTCCTCGCATTTGATCGCACGTCAGCCTATATCACGCCATAATGAATTGATCATGAAAATCGACGATGGTGCCATAGTAGGAAGCCTCTTATTAGCTTGAGGACATACTGCTTGGGGGTCAAGGTCCACTCCTGCTCCACATCCGTCGTGGTCATCGACGCTGTCGACGATGTCGGCTGTGGTGGAGGAAACTTTATCGTACCCTACTTCGCCAGTGATGCGAGTGCCGAATAACTGGTGGACGGCATGAGGTGCCACTGCCCGCCACCGGGAAGAGGACAACGGGCGTGGACCTTTGCGGTGATCGGCGGTGGCCAGGGGTGAAGGCAAGCCTAGGGCAGCTTGGGCTTGATTCCTAGGCTTGCCTCCATAATCATGCCTATATCCTTTTAAATCACCATGTAATTTTTTTTTGAGAAATCCAATATCCAATTAGTTGGGCCCTACTTGAGCCCTAGGCTTAGAAAATTTCTAGCTCCGCCACTAGTGGTGGCACCTGGCGGGGACCGACCAGCTTGACGTCGTCATGGTGGATGCCATGGAAGCAAGAAACTCGCCGGGGCGAAGATCTTTCCGTGTGCAGCAAGTCATGGACCTTGTAGGTTGCAGCACCACTAGACGACGTGGGTTTGCTGCATAAACCCACATTGGCTTTGGCGGGCTAGCCTAAGTGGGTTGGCAGGTTGATCTAGCCGATTAGCAGCGTGGCCCGCCCACTTAGACCATACCATATCATATAAACACTGTATATAGAAACTATATATCCAATGAACGGTGTCTTTAAATTAAATTTTAATCCAATCACCTCTCTTCTTTCTTTTTTTATCTATGTATGCCCTTGTTTTCATTCTTGGATGATTTCTTGCATGAGAAATAGTGTTTTCATATTTTTACCTCTCTCCTTGTTAACTCTCTTTATCATATTAGATTTTTTTTATGTGACAGTGTATTTTACACTAGATGACATGTATGTTTGGGATGACCTTACAGCCTTAGCAGGTACAGGTCGGGCCCGTTTTCCGTGTGTGTACGGTCGGGGTGCGCGTAGCATTATGCAGCGGGGCTGGTTTCAGTTGGGGGTAGGAAGCGCGGGTGAAAAAAGGTAGGGGGAGCTGAACAAAACGACTGGTTGTCCGTTCGGCCCAGGGGATGGACGCTTGTCTCCTCCTCTCTCCTCCTCGCCGTCTCCTCTCCTCGCGTGCCTAGCTTCCCTTCCCTACCCTTCTTCCCCCCACTCCTCCCACTCCACTCCACGCGCACCTCGCCGCGTCCCTGATCTGATTGATTGATGCCGGAGCGGCCGTGATGGCGGCGGGAGCAGGAGCGGGCGGCGGGGGCGGGGAGGGCGGCGGCAACGGGGGAGGCACCTCCCCGGGTGGCGTGTCGGCGGCGACGGCGGCGATCGGGCCCCACCACCTCGGGGTCGCCGCCGCGGAAGGTGGGTAGGGGTTCTTTTGCTCCGTTCTCCTGGTGCGTGGTTCGGGGGATGGCGCTGCAATGTCGCGCGCTGTTGGGGTTTGTGGCCGCTCGTCGCGCCGACGCGGGAGGTGGCTGGTGAGGGTTCCGCATGGGAGCCTGGGAGGAGGGGGAGCGATTCGATGGGGACGCCGGGGGAACGGTGTGTGCGATCTTTTTCGGGGCTGTGGTTAATAATAACGCTTCTCGGGGGCGGAATTGGGGTTGAACATGGTCGCGTTAGGGTTTCGATGCGCCGCGGCGGGTGTGGCATTGCGAAGGCGGTTCCAGCCCCTCCAGCTTGTTCGATCGGGGAGCGTTTGAGCCGAGCACACCGGGCCTTGATTTCGGGTCGTTGTTGGTGATAAGGGGTCCAGCTGCTTTTTCAGTTTTCTCTTGTGTCGGTGGCTTCAATGCTGGTGTGTTTGCGCAACTACGCTAGGTTGTGGATTGTAATTTTATTTTTGCCATATATCTTTGCGTGATCTTTATGCTTGTCATTTTGGGTTGAAAATTCAGTTCAACCTCTGGGAGAAGAGAGTGTGAGAGGTCAGAGGTTTTCCACTGAGCGTTCTCATCTCAGAGATGATGGCCTGAGGTAATGCGTTTTTGTTGGAGGTCCACATTTGTAGAATCAGGGGACGAACACATAGCTACTTGACTTTTGGTATAAAGGTGGCAACTTTGGTGGAATTGCTTCCCCCCCCCCCCCCCCCCCCCCACCATTGAGTTCACATTATCGCAAGGCCTTTTTCTGCTGGCTTATGTGGTCTCACTGGTAATTTACCTGTGCTGCAAGCATTGGGAGGAATTGGCAGATGTCTTCTTTTACTCATGATTAGTATTTGAACATTTGTTGATAACTTGCCCTTCTCTACTCATAGTAACCAAGTTTCCATTTCAGTAGAAAGAGTGGCTATCCGGACTAATATCGCCAGTGTTTGTTTGAAACTTTGAATGTGGTACCACATACTTTTCTACGATAATTAAGAACATAAAATAACATAAAATTCTCACTGCAACTCTAGCATGACTATTAGAAGGGGATTCCACAAAGAAAAGGATGAAATCATGTGAACTTTGTATTTTGCTTGTAAGTGGATGTGACAGTACCACACCAAGATTTGTTATATAAAGTGTGCGTGCAGATTTGCTTTGTTTGCTTCTACTCTAGCACAAGCTTCTGCCTTTTTAGTGCTAATGTTGTTCTAAACAAATTGATTTAAACTTGAATTCATGGATTATTAAATGTTGACCATGATATTTTAACTGTTTGGAGAGAATAATTTTGACATTGCTCTTTGTCTCTAGAATACCAATCATGTCAAGTGATTGTTAACAATGTTTCTCAATGATATTGCAGAAGCAATGTGGCAAATGACTTTAGGAGGAGGAGAGTCTATGGAGTCCAGTCCATACCCTGAGCGGATAGGAGAGCCAGACTGCAGTTATTATATGAGGACTGGACTATGTAGGTTTGGGATGACCTGCAAATTCAATCACCCCCCAAATAGAAAGCTGGTAATGTTACCTGTGCATCATGTATTATTTGTTTGGGTTAAGTCTACTTTTTACCCTTGAACTTTGCTCAAAGTTGTTTTTTCACCCCTGAACTACAATACCGGTTATTTTTTCACCCCTAGTTTCCAAAACCGGTCACATTAGGTCCTGGAAATTTGGCTGATATTTTATAATGTGTATAGATCTTTAATTGACCTAATTTGCCTTTTCATTTTTATTTTTCTTTCCAAATTCTCAGCTGCTGAATTTTTTGGGTTAAGAATCAATCAGTCCATATGTTACAGAAATTGTAAAGAGACCACTCAATGTTTATGGTCATTGATTGCATCATTGTTCATAATGATTTTAATCTGAAAATTGCAAGATAATGTTTCATTGTTGCTTGGAAAGATTGCGAAAATTTAAAGTGGCCCCAAAAACTAAATTGGGCAAACATACAAAGAATTCAGATTCTTTAGTCACTCATTTAACCATATCAACTCCTGTTGGATAGTTGTTTGTACACATTTAGTTAGCTTCTATTATCTTATTTGATGCATTTAAGCTTCCATACGTTCTGCTGTATAGTATTGTATATTATGTAGAGCAGTCTATTCCTTGTGTCAAGAATAGGTGGTGTATTTTCAATTTTTTTTCATAATTATTATTTGCATAGAAATATAAAATTAAAATTCAATTTAAGTGCTCAGGGGTTCCCATCCTAGGTCTCAATTTGCAGAAAGTGTATAACACCACATATCCTACATCCATGATTTTTTTGGTTATTGTTGACACTGTATGTTGCACACTTTTCACAAATGTGGATGCGACAGCACCTGGAAAAACGATATGCCAAATATGGTCCACTTTTTTGTTTGAATGTTAGAGATCATATGATTCTGTTTCCTTATCCCTTCTCTGCTTGATTCTAATTTTTATCTTTACCCAATTTTTTTTATTGAATTATCAGGCTGTTGCTGCTGCAAGGATGAATGGAGAGTATCCTTATAGAATTGGTCAACCTGAGTGTCAAGTGGGTACTCAATCTTTTATTAACTTCATAAATCAATTTGTCTTGATTTATTTTTTTTCTTCTTTACCATGTGATGTATGATTAACTGTTAACAGTTTGCTGGGTTTCAATACTCTGGTTGATACTTAATATGTTTGATCTAAGTTTAAGTTAAACTTAAGCTCATCTGTTTAGAATGTTGATAATCTATCATTAAAAAAATTATGAACATGAGCCATTTCAGTACAGTTCCTAGCAACATATTTTGTGGCAGCCTGGCAGGTTGGCAAAAATATTTGCTTGCATTCTTTGTTCTGTTTCTCTGACTATACATGTATTCAGAAGAATCAACCTTAACATTTTGCTATTATGACGTAATATTTTCTTTTGTTTTAGTAAATAATCTAGCTGTTAATACATTTTTCTGAGTAGTTTTTTTCTACTAGCCTTTCATTCTTATCAGCTATAAATGAACTTCGTTTTTAAAATTTACCATACCCTTCATCTTTTTATAGAATCTCGACTGCTATTTATGCCTCATCTTCTCATATTCTCTGACTACTATTTGTACTGAAACTGGCTTTTACATGTCATGAACGTTATGCTTAGAGTTCTCATATTTTCTGTTCTTTCAGTACTACTTGAAAACTGGAACGTGCAAGTTTGGTGCAACATGCAAGTTTCATCACCCCAGGGAGAAGGCTGCACTTGCAACCCATGTACAGTTAAATGTTCTAGGCTACCCGCTGCGTCCGGTTTGTTCCGTAATTCTATAATTTAGTTGTCACCTGATTGCTTAATCGTAATATCTGTTCTCTACCTCTTAGCTTGCCTGCAAGATTAGCTTTCATTGACTTGCAGTTTATTACTGCAGAGTGAGAAGGAATGTGCTTACTACTTAAGAACAGGGCAGTGTAAATTTGCAAGCACATGTAAATTTCATCACCCACAGCCCTCTAATACAATGGTTGCTGTGCGGAGCTCTATGTATTCACCTGGACAGTCAGCAACCTCTCCTGGTCAACATACTTATCCTGGGGCTGTAACAAACTGGACCTTGTCAAGATCTGCATCATTTATTGCAAGCCCCAGGTGGCCTGGCCATTCAGGCTATGCACAAGTAATCGTTCCCCAGGGCCTTGTTCAAGTTCCAGGATGGAATCCTTATGCTGTATGTTCCTTACCCTTGCTTCATACTTCAATTTGTGCAGTTATTCTCTATCCTATTATGTATTATATGCTCTTCCTCGGCATGCTATGCTGATACTTATTCTGAATGCATGTAAATGTGGTGTTTTACTTTTACTATGTTTATGTTCATCATTCATAATGTACCCACTGCATGCAGCATACTATCCTTATTTATAGTTGGCCCATTTTTTTTATTTGGAACAATCAACTTTTATGTTTATTCTAGTTGGGGGACTAATTTTTAGGTTTGTTTATGTATGTTGTCCGTTTATTTCCTGCTAATAAACCCTCCAATATGTTTGTTCACTTACTACTTTGTGCACCATTCTCATCCTACCCCACCTAAAACATGTGCCGAACTATTTGAAATCATGAACTTATCACTCAGTGGTCTCCATCAAACTTGTGTTAAACATGGGTGCAATTCTGGACAGATCCATTTAGTGTCTATAACCTCCATTGCTCCTAGACAATATGGATTGCCACATTTTGCATGGTATATTAAGTAATTAAATATGAAAATGTTCATGGCCTGAGGCATAAAATTTAGCTATCCGAGAAATCTGCATTTCTTGGCATATTGGATATGGCACCCTTTCTGTTGCAATGATATTATACCATTTCTTGGTATAACATATGTTTTAACAAGAATAACCTGGATTTGGGATCTCCAATCCCTGAAATTAGTTGCAATGATAACAAGATGTGAAGTTTCTAAAAAAAGTGATGTCAGATCTCAAGTGTGTAACCTGAGTACCCAAGTATTTTTGTCATGATAAAGTAAAACTGGTTAGAATTTAGCCCCAGTTCTTCACCTTCACAATTGTGTGTATTCACATCTTCTTTGTTGGATAAGCATTTGCTGCTTTTCCAGTTGTACTTATTTTATTTGTACTGGTGTAGATGTTCAATCTTTCCTTTCAGTTCAGTTTTACAGGAATGAAGATGTATCAGTATGGGGTTACATGCATTACAGTTTGATATTGTTCTGACTAAGGTTTAGGTTTGCTTTGTTACCAGATTGTTCGTCAAATTATTTTGAGTAAATTGCATATTGGTCCTGGTTTTCTTACCCATGTTGCACAATGGACTGGATGCTACCCCATGTTTTCACTTTAAACCATATGAAGTTACCAAAACTTTCATCTTGGACTAGTGGCCCACATGTCATGTAGGAAGTGTTTTCTTCCATCTCTCCCATCTCCACCGATGAACTGCTCAATCTCATCTTGGGCTCGTTAGTAGGTCAGTGACCAGTGACCAGCAGTCCAGCACGGGTGGAGGCAGCTTTGCTCGTGCGATTTGCTTGGGGTTGATTCCAATCGAGGTCCATCTTGAGCAACGCAGGCTGGCCAATGGATGGACCGAGATCAATCGAGCAGAGATGGAGATTGAGCGCCAGGCTGGAACTGGTGGAGCTTAAGCTCGTACGCGAGGATGGATTGACGGTTGTACGTGCCTTCACCAGTCAAGCACAAGGGGCGCCCGCACTCATCTCCCAGTGCCAGCGCCAACAACAGCGCCCCTTCCATCTCGCGCATCGCGCCAGCCGGTGGAGCGGTCGTTGACGGTGGCGCCATTTCATCCCACGCGGCGGACACAGCCGATGGAGCGGACGAGCGATCCTCTTCAAGAGGGAGGAATGTGGGGCAGAGCTGCAGAGGACATGCTGGTGACCACTCGATGTTCGTGCAGCCTGCTAGGCTGCTACTGCTGCATTATTGGGGAAGAGATGAGCTCTGCCCGATCAGGATCTAGGGACTAATAAAGAGGAGTATGAATGGCTGAGGCTGACATATGGGTCAACTAGTCCAAATTGCATAGTTTGGTAACAAAACCTGGTTCAAAGTGAAAAAGGCTTTTTATTCCTAGTCCAGCATGCAACTTAGGTAATTAAAACTAGTCCAAAGTGCAATTCACTCAATTATTTTCCTTCAAAGTTAAATCACTGCAAGATTAGAGAACATTATTTTCGATTACATGTTATATATGAAAGAGTCGTTCACAAATCAATGTGAGTGCACTTACTCTTTTTGGTTGCCTGCATTTTAACTGTATATGACTTTTTATTTATGATCTCTTAGGCACAAATGGGCTCTTCGTCTCCAGATGACCAGCAACGAACACCTGTAACCACTCAATACTATGGCTCACGTCAGAGTGAAACAGGTGGTATGGGCGATCATGGAATGTATCAGTCATACCAAGGAGGCTCTGTTCCAGTCAGTGTTTACACAGTACAAGGGGAAAATATATTTCCTGAGAGACCTGATCAACCAGAGTGTCAATTCTACATGAAAACTGGAGACTGTAAGTTTGGTGCTGTTTGCAAGTTTCATCACCCCAAGGAGCGACTGGTACCTGCTCCAAACTGCGCATTGAATTCACTTGGTCTTCCACTACGCCCGGTAAGTTTCTTTTTATGTTGAAATTTCTCAAGCCAAATTTTGTGAGGACCATTCCATTTATAGTGGCCATCATGCAAATTTTTCTGTATGTTAAGTTGTATTGTCTTGTTTCCTGTTCTTCTAGGGTACTAACCGTGTAGGTGAAAAGCATTTTTGGGAAAGTTATCATGGGAGGAACTATTATGTGAAACGGTTATAACCTGAAAATTGGTTGTATTCATGCGGTGTAAAGTGAGTTAAAAGTGCTAATACTGAAGTAAAAACAAAACACAGATTTCCTTTCTTATGATCTCCACGGTAGCAGCACCGAGCAACATGTCTGTACATGAGATTTTCCAATCTATTTACTGGTTTTAGTGGTGAACTGGTGACATACGGGTGGAGCTACATTAGGTTAGGGGGGTGCCCAGGAACCCGGTCCAGAAAATAGTTTGTCTATTTTCACCATATGTGGTGCCCCTCAATTCAAATTCAGGCACCCTCATCAGCCTAAACTCGGTCCAAAGTAGGGTAAAACAAGCGAGTGGCACCCCCCGCCATTTAGTTCTAGCTCTGCCCGGTAGAAGAGACAAAAACTTAGGCAGAAGTATCTTGCAGTAGTAAGCAAGTCCCCCCATAAGCCTTTCTTCAGTACTAGTACATATTCAGTTTCTCTATAATATTCAGGATCAAGCCAGTTATTTCTCCAACTTCAATTTAGTGGAGTTTAACTACTACAGCTTTTTGTTGATTGATTGAGAGCTGGAGTTGTTTGAGTTGAAAATTGGATATCTATACCGAGTAACTTCATTGTGTAAGGTATTTGGTGCATATTTCCCTTCCTAGTGTGGTAGTACAGATTAGTTGAAAGTTTCTTTTAATACTAGGTTGACAAGCTCGCTTGCAAGTTCCATTACTTTCTGCTTTATCAAGTTTTGGCACGAGGAACTGGATTTCTGATTATTATTTTTTGTGGTTCATGCCTATTAGTGTTATCCGATAAATTATAATATTTTAGTAATCTGTAATTTGATATTTTTTTCCTATCGGGGGATGCTACTCTAACATCTATCTCTTTCCTGCTAACAGGGAGAACCTGTCTGCACCTTCTATTCTCGTTACGGCATCTGCAAGTTTGGTCCTAATTGCAAATTTGACCATCCTATGGGAACCCTTATGTATGGAACTGCAACGTCACCAACAGGTGATGTGTCATCTATGCACTATCAGTTGTCACCCTCACCAGGGCATTCAGGAATATTGCTTGATGGAGGCTCTGGAAGGTCTCACCGGGTTCCTCAATCTGATTCCCAGCAAATACCCTCTGGCGATGGGAATACCGAGAGAGAGGCATCATAAGCCCTCCTCGGCCTTTCCTCATGCTACCTCCCATTCTTGACTCTTCAGTAATTATCTCCAACAAATTCAAAGAGCTGAAGCTGTACAGGTCCTTGTCCATCCTTTTTCTGCTTCTCTGAACCACCACACACCGGTGCTTCATCATGTATCACATTCAGGCAGGAAAATGTTCTTGCTTGCCCCCCCCCCCCCCCCCCCCCCCAATTCCTGCATGCCCCGTGAAAATAAATGGGGCAACCATTCTTATTTATCCCTACCATATATACACACACAAGATACACTCACCTCCTGACATTCGGTTCGGCGAATGATGTGCCTTGATCCCTTTGTTGTAGTTATACAGGTGGCCTGCAGTGGACAAAGCTTACCAAACTGACTGTATTGGGGATTCTGTTTCCTTTTGCTCTTCTTCATTTCTAGGCATTGGGGAGTAAGCGCAGGACTTGCTGCTTGTGCAAGTGTGCATGTTGAAAACAACGGAAATAATGCTCTGCGTTCATTGTAATAATTGTAATTTATGTTCTACCGACTGAATTATTTGTTCAATAAAAGAATCGGCCATGGCTGCGCGATCTGGGTGGTTTTCAACATTGAATTCTCCACCTCTCGGTCATCCTGTATTGGAGTTTACATTGCGAGATCATCTGTACTCAAACATAAGCTTAGTTTATTTTTATTGCCTGCTTGCAACACCCAGAAGGTCACGGTAAGTGAAGAATAAGCAATAAAAATAATTTAGGGTAAAACTTTTTTATTCTGTGTTCTTGGTTGATAGAATAAGTCTTGTGGCTGATTAATCTATTCTTTGCATTCTTTCTTGCTTTTTACAGCTTTTAGGATGCTCTAGCTTTTCAGCTTTTAGGATGCTCTAACTTTTCAGTTTTTAGGCTGTTTTTAGAGGACAGTATCTTCACTTTCGGTTTTAGAGGACAGCATCTTCATTTTCTGTTTTAGAGGACAGCATCTTGACTGGATACCCTAGACTAGCTGCAGCCAGCTAGCTACTACTATAAATATGTATCCCACCCTTTCCCGGGATGGTATGGCTTTCATATAAGAAATAGATAGAAAATTACCCCAACTCTCCTAGCGTCATCCTCTCAATGAGAGTAAAGATTTTGCTACTAACAAGCGATATCAGAGCCATTCTATCCTGTAGCTTAGACATCTCTTGCTCATCCCCTTCCCGAGCTCCCCTCTATCCTCAGCCGGCAGCAGGAACATCGGCTGTTCCTGCTCATCCTTCTTCCCCTGCGCTGACAAGTAGCAGCTCATCAGAGGCAGCCTCCTCCCTACGCAGCAGCCCCCCGTAGCGTGCCATGTCCGCAGGACAGTCTCAGCGCTCGCTCGCCTCGAGCGCGTGGCTCCGGCAGGAGGCCGAGCTCGCCGTGGCAAAGGAGTGCGAGCGAGCGGCGACAGAGATTGCTACGATGGCAGCGAGGGCGTCAAGGCTGGCGGCGGCAAGGACGGAAGTGGAAGCAGCAGCAGTGGCGGATGCAGCGCGTGCGGCGGCGGTAGAGCTCAAGGCTCTTTGCGCGACAGTAGCTCCAGCAGCTCTATCTCCGCCTACGACATCCCCGCTGATGAGCTGACGAGGGAGGCAGCTCGTGAGCGGGCGGAGCAGTGGGCAGCCGCACAAACCCATGCGCGCGGTGGCGGCAGCCCAGCCGGGCGTGGACGCGCCGGTGGCGTTCCTGGCAGGAGCGTGTGCGGCGGCGGCAGCCCAGACGGGCTTGGACGCGTCGGCAGACCCCCTAGCAGGGGTGCGCACGACGGTGGTGCTCCCGGCGGCAACGGCTGGGTCGACGGAAATCGCGGCCGTTGCAGGCGGCACGTCTTTCCCTCCCCGGACCGGTACAGTGGACACCACGGGATTCAAGCCATCATCAGGGAAGTCTTCCCCGGCGGTGGGTGGCCTACCCTCACCAAGACCAACTACGTCGAGTGGGCCGCTGTCATTAGGGTGAGGCTCCAGGTGCGGCACATGTGGAAGGCAGTTCGGTACGGCGACGTCGACTACGATGAGGATCGACTGGCGCTGGATGCCCTCATCGCTGCAGTCCCGCCCGAGATGCAGTTCTCACTCTCCCAGAAGCGGACTGCCAAGGAGGCCTGGGACGCCATCGCTGCGGCACGCATCGGCAGCGACCGCGCCCGCAAGTCCACATTGTAGGCGCTTCGCAAGGAGTGGGAAAGCCTAGCCTTCAAGCCAGGTGAGGACGTTGATGACTTTGCCCTCCGTCTTAATACTCTGCTGCAGAAGATGGTGCAGTTCGGCGACGACACCTACGACGAGGAGAGAGCCGTCGAGAAGCTTTTTCGGTGCGTCCCAGAGAAGTACAAGCAGATTGCTCGCTCGATCGAGTCTCTGCTGGACCTCTCCACGATGTCGATCGACGAGACGATAGGTCGCCTCAAGGTTGACGACAGCGACGAGCCACAGCCTCTCTCGGGGCCGGTCACCATTGGCGGGAAGCTCCATCTCACTCGGGAGCAGTGGGAGGCCTGTCAGGGTGACGAGAGGAAGGGGGAGTCCTCTCCCTCGACAGGCGGTCGCAAGCCGCGCAGAGGCGTCCAGCTGCGGTGGGCGTGAAGACGCGCCGAGGGTAGTGCTCGCAGAGGCACCCAAGGCGGCGTCGCCGGCAACCACAAGTCGGCACGAGACGACGCCTGCCCCAACTGTGGCAAGCTTGGCCATTGGGCCAAAGACTATCGACAGGCACGACGCGGCCAGGCCACGTCGCACAGGTGGAGGAGGAAGAGCCGGCTCTGCTCCTGGCACACGCAAGCATCGAGCTATCTCCAGCGGCACCGGCCGCAGCGGCTTTCCTCCACCTCAACGAGCCGAAGGTACACGCCTTGCTCGGTGACGGCTCCAGCAACGACAAGACTGATGGGTGGTACCTCGACACTGGCGCCACCCATCACATGACTGGCCGGCGGGAGTTCTTCACCGAGCTTGACTCCAGCGCCCGAGGCTCCGTCAAGTTTGGGGATGCCTCCGGCGTGGAGATCAAGGACGTTGGCTCCGTCACCTTCACCGCCAAGTCTGGTGAGCACAGGCTGCTCACCGGAGTCTACTACATCCCCGCGTTGAGGAACTCTATCATCAGCGTGGGACAGCTGGATGCGAACGGCTCACGCGTGTTGGTCGAGCACGGAGTCATGAGGATTTGGGATCGCCGTCGTCATCTTCTTGCCAAGGTAACCAGAGACACCAATCGACTCTACATCCTCAGTGTGCAGGTGGCACAACCGGTGTGCCTCGCCGCTCGTCGGGACGACGAGGCATGGCAGTGGCACGAGCGCTTCGGGCACCTCCACTTCGAGGCCCTGAAGCGGCTCAGTGCCAAGGAGATGGTGCGAGGCCTGCCATGCCTTGACCACGTGGAGCAGCTCTGCGACGTCTGTGTCCTAACGAAGCAGAGACGGCTCCCCTTTCCCTAGCAGACGAGCTTCCGAGTCAAAGAGCGGCTCGAGCTCGTGCACAGGGACTTGTGTGGCCCAGTGACACCGGCCACACCAGGAAGACGACGTTACTTCCTGCTGCTTGTCGATGACCTCTCCCGCTACATGTGGGTGATCGTCCTCGGTAGCAAGGGAGAAGCTGCGAACGCCATCAGGCGCGCGCAGGCAGCTGCGGAGGCGGAGTACGGCCGCAAGTTGCGCGTGCTGCGCACCGACAACGGCGGCGAATTCACGGCGGCTGAATTCGCGTCGTATTGCGCTGATGAGGGCATTCAGCGCCACTACACCACGCCGTACAGCCCGCAGCAGAACGACGTCGTCGAGCGGTGCAACCAGATAGTTGTGGGGATGGCTCGGGCTCTCCTCCAGCAGAGGGGGATGCCGGCCATCTTCTGGGGAGAGGCGGTGGTGACGGCCGTCTACATCCTCAACCGCTCGCCTACCAAGGCCCTTGACGGCAGGACACTGTACGAGGCTTGGCATGGGCGCAAGCCGGCGATCTCCCACCTGCGAGTCTTCGGCTGCCTCGCGTTCGCCAAGGAGCTTAGCCACACCAGCAAGCTCGACGACAAGAGCATCCCAGGGGTGTTCATCGGCTACGCGGAGGGCTCGAAGGCCTACCGCATTCTCGACCCGGAGACACAGCGTGTGCGCACGACGCGCGACGTAGTGTTCGACGAAGGGCGAGGGTGGGCATGGGACAAGGCGGTGGACGACGGCTCGACTCCGACGTACGACGACTTCACTGTCGAGTACGTCCACTTCGAGGGAGTTGGGGGAGTAGGCAGCTCTTCTTCACCGAGCGTGCCTACCCCAGTCTCCGAGCCTTCACCGACTCCGGCAGCGACACACCCTCGATCCATGACATCGACTGCAATGAGTCCTTCACCGACACCACCACAGCCAGTGACCCCATGCACTCCAGCACCAACAGCCACCCCTTCGGGCACATCCACTCCGACGCCGACTCGTGTCGAGCATAGCCCGGTGGAGTTCGCTACTCCGCTCTCCCATGATGAGGAGCGCATCGACGCGTACCACGACGGCGAGCTGCTGCGGTACTGTACGATGGAGGACCTTCTCGGCGACCAGCCGGTACCGGGACTGGTGCCTCGTGACCTGGAGGCGCAGTTGCACCTTGCGTGCGACGACGGTGAGCCTCGGTCTTTCGCAGAGGCTGAGAGACACGCGGCATGGCGTGCCGCGATGCAGTCAGAGATGGACGCGGTTGAGGAGAACCGCACCTGGGAGCTTGCTGACCTCCCTCGTGGTCACCGCGCGATCACCCTTAAGTGGGTGTTCAAGCTGAAGAGGGATGAAGCCGGAGCCATCGTCAAGCACAAGGCTCGCTTGGTGGCATGCGGTTTCGTGCAGCAGGTTGGGATCGACTTAGATGATGCCTTCGCCCCCATGGCACGGATGGAATCCGTGCGACTCCTCCTTGCGCTGGCTGCTCAGGAAGGCTGGTGCGTCCATCACATGGACGTCAAGTCGGCGTTGAACGGTGACTTGAAGGAGGAGGTCTACGTGCACCAGCCGCCGGGATTTGCGATCCCCGGTAAGGAGGACAAGGTGCTACGCCTGCACAAGGCCCTCTATGGCTTGCAGCAGGCACCGAGGGCGTGGAATGCCAGGTTGGATTCCACGCTCAAGGGGATGGGCTTCGAGCAAAGCCCGCACGAGGCGGCCATCTACCGGCGGGGCAGTGGAGGAAATGCCCTGCTGATGGGTGTCTACGTCGATGACTTGGTGATCACCGGCACCAAGGATGCGGAGGTGGCGGCGTTCAAGGAAGAGATGAAGGCCACCTTCCAGATGAGTGACCTGGGGCCTCCCTCCTTCTACCTGGGGATCAAGGTGCACCAGGACGACTCCAGGATCACGCTTCGATAGACCGCCTACGCCAAGCGCGTCGTTGAGTTGGCTGGGCTCACCGATTGCAACCCAGCTCTCACTCCGATGGAGGAGAGACTGAAGCTGAGCCGCGACAGTACGACGGAGGAGGTGGACGCTACGCAGTACCGACGTCTTGTGGGGAGCCTTCGCTACCTCACCCACACACGGCCGGACTTGGCATTCTCCGTCGGCTACGTTAGTTGGTTCATGCAACGACCGACGACGGAGCACTAGCAGGCTGTGAAGAGGATCATCCGCTACGTCGTGGGGACTCTCGACCACGGTCTCTACTACCCGAGGTGTCTTGGCAAGGCACACTTCGTCGGGTACAGCGACAGCGACCACGCCGGCCACATCGATACCAGCAAGAGCACGAGCGGCATTCTCTTCTTTCTCAGTGAGTGCCCCGTTAGCTGGCAGTCGGTCAAGCTGCAGGTGGTGGCCCTGTCCAGCTGCGAGGCCGAGTACATAGTGGCCTCCACCGCTTCGACCCAGGTGCTCTGGCTTGCTCGACTGCTTGGTGATCTCCTCGGCAGAGACACTGGAGCAGTGGAGCTCAGGGTGGACAGCAAGTCCGCTCTGGCCCTGGCAAAGAACCCCTTTTTCACGAACGGAGCAAGTACATCCGGGTGAGGTACCACTTCATCCGAAACTAATTGGAGGAAGGGCATCAAGGCGAGCTACATCAACACTAAGGACCAGCTTGCGGACCTGCTCACCAAGCCTCTCGGGAGGATCAAGTTCCTCGAGCTCTACTCCAGGATCGGGATGGCCCAACTTTCTCACAAGACAACACCCAAGACTTAGGGGGAGAATGATAGAATAAGTCTTTTGGCTGATTAGTCTAGTCTTTGCATTCTTTCGTGCTTTTTTCAGCTTTTAGGATACTCTAGCTTTTCAGCTTTTAGGCTGTTTTTAGAGGACAGCATCTTCACTTTCGGTTTTAGAGGACAACATCTTCACTTTCTGTTTTAAAGGATATCATCTTGACTGGATGCCCTATACTAGCTGCAGCCAGCTAGCTACTACTATAAATATGTATCCCACCCTTCCCCGGATGGTATGGCTTTCAAATAAGAAATAAACAGAAAATTGCCCCAACTCTCCTAGCGCCATCCTCTCAATGAGAGATTTTGCTACTAACAGGTTTTGTGACTAAAACGCTAGCTAATGTTGGAAAAGAAAACTCAAAATCAACTTCAAATTCAAAATTTGTGCGGCTGATAAGCTCGCAAGCAAATAATGGAGCTCATCAGCTTTTTTTTTTGCTTACGTGGGTTGGAGTTAGACTATAACCTTTAAACATAGTGAAAAAAGCCATCAGCTTGTAAACCCTACAGGCAAAGGTCAACTTAAAAATCTAAACCAACAAACTTAGGCAAAAATAATTTGAGTCCCTTGGTGTGAAATTGCTCCAAAAAAAACTTCCTACTAATTTTAGCCCCTTGTATTGTTCAAAGTGTATTAATATTTAATAAAGTCCTATTAAAAAGGGATAAATGGTTACAATAATGAGTGCGAAGATTACCTCGAAAATTTTGTGATTTTATGAGCCTCTATAAGCTAAGGAACTGGGCGATCCATTCAACTAACGGAAATATGCTAATTGGATGATAGGACGCTAAGCATTGTACCCAACAGAATACTCCCTCCGTTCCAAATTACTGAGAACCTACTGAGCACCCTCTTTTTTTTTAAAAAAAATAAACTTGGTAACTTTTAACTAATAATCATTCTAATATGTATACTAAGTACTATTCATATTATATTACTATATTCATATTCATATTTTAAAGTATTTTTATGTGATGCTAATTTTATATTCGTTGAAAACATAATATGGAATAAATTAGTGGTCAAAATATGTTATTAATGATCATGTAAAAAATATAGTGATTATAACTTGGGACGGATGTCCTAACTTATTAGGCAGTTCCCAGTGAGATTTTATTCTCATTCAATAGAGTGCTCATACGATAGAGTATTATATATTTGTATGAGTTATTTCAATCATCAATTAAACATTTTGTTATCTATGTGACACTCTTGGAAACATAAAAGTGGTATCTTCAATTGGGGACGGCCTTATAAGGTTAGAGAATTAGAGGATATGCCTCGATGCCTAACGCTTTACGCCTAAGTTGCCGATGCCAAAATGGAATGGAGCTATTTTCACCATCATGAGGCCAATGAACATTTGAGCTATTGCTGAGCCTCCTCTTGAAAACTAAGGTTATTGAGAGTAATTGTGGAGATTAAACCACCTCTTTTTATTTTTTATTTAATAGTTAAAATTTAAAATATTTGACTAAGCATTATTTTAAAGATGCTTATTATATTTTCGACTGACGAAGTATTTAAGATAAAATACGTTTAACAGCCCTCTTGTAGAGCAAAATATGGAAAAAAGAATTTGAAAATATACCTCTTTTTCATTGATTTTACGTTTGAAAAAGTTACAGAAATATACCATTATCGTAAATTGAAAGTGCGAAAACGCACGTTACCAACGACTTTATGCGGAGGGTGCGCGAGACTGCTCGGTGTCATGCGACTAGTCCGCGAGATCGTGATTTCCAATCCCTAACTACTCGATTAATAAATTAATTAATGTTATTAGCAATTAATTAATTATTGTTATTTCTTTAATTAGTATCATTAGTAATTAATCGCTAATCATGCACTAATCAGGAGTAATGTCAGGTCATCTCGCCGTTTGGTACAGCGAGACCGTCTCCCTAGCCATGCGACACAGTGCTGGTTTCCCGCGGTCTCGGAGCGCCAACTTGCGGGACCTTGGCACGGCCACCGGTTTCGTCACGTCATCGTTTCGTTTCGTTCTCTTTCGCGCAACTCTTCAGTGATATGATATCGTTCCACTCAGCGACGATGGTATAGGCGAAAACTAGAATTCGGTGATATAAAAATGAGTAGTGCATATGATGGAAATTGGATGGATTATAAGATAAAAAATTTAGATAGGTTTAGTTTTCCAAGAAGTAATATCTTATTCCTGTTTCGAGTATTGATTTCGTCATGTGGTGTATTGATCTTACGATCTCAATGTGATTATGCCCGTGAGAGATACCCTATCGTCCTTATATAGCTGGAAGATAAGAGTTTACAAGATAGATATTTACTGGCTTAAATCTTCTATAACTAACTTAAGATCTTACCGATTTTATGTCGTTTACTTAACTCACGAGTAAACGTAATACCCAAATATTTAACTCGTTACATAATCTATACAAATAATCTATCCCCTATAACCAGTCGGATAAACTAGATCTGTGGGTATATGGTACCCATAATCTCCTTTTACAATCGACGAGATAATCTTCTCCCGAGTTAAAACATTCACGCCTGTTGACGATGAAATTTGGCAAGCTGATGAATCGGAAACGAAGTATAATTCGAAGCGGAATTGAAGATATGCTGAATTCTCGGAAACAGAGTGCACATCGCCTGGAGCTGGAAACCGAGTCTGATCTGTATAGCCGATATGACCGATATTGCATGTATGGTCAATATCGGGTTTGAGAGAGAGTTTGAGACGATATTGCCAGATAAGGATAGAGTCCAGAATTGGGAAATGTATCTATTAATTAGGATTATCTTCCTTGTAGATATTCTCGGTAAGAGTCCGTCTAAGGGACTTGTTTGCTAGTTAGATTTGTATTAGGACAATATGAATCGTGTCCATCTTGGACAATGTTTGTATTTTCGGGTATAAATATAGACCCGAGGTCTTATGAATAAAACAACAACAGTTCAATCAATCTCGGCGCATCACCAAACCTTTTACTTTTCTACTTTCGACAAGTTCTTGCTTTCGAGTCGAACTGCATCAATTTGATCTTTGGCAAAGAGGTAGGTCTTGTTATGGCGGTTTGCATCATCGTAATTAGTGCCTACATTTTTATGACACTCTAATTCTATTTTGTGAATCTCCGAGTTATCATATACATTATATAATTTAGATTGACAATGTTATCTATCTATATCGGCTGATCTCTATTTATTGTTTTGTCGATAAAAGCTAGATTGTCTTGTTAGTTTGAATTATATAATGTATCCACCATCCAAAAAAGGCAACTATCGGCTTGATTATCTAGATATTATGCTTCTTTTCATACTTAATGCTGCATCAGTTAAGTTTGATCTATTAAGTCGTGTTGAGAATCATGATCTCTAACTTGCTTTATGGTTGTTAATAAGGATAGTATCGGGGTTTCAGCCGATCTTATCTGGTATAGTTGTTTTACATAGTTTTATGCTTTGTTTAATATGCTATATCTACCCCTTATATCAGGATCTAATCTAATACAAATATATTGAACTTACTATCAATCTGATTGGTAATAGTTGAATATATTTGTTGCAAGAGAATATCCTAGTATAAGGTTGTGTCAGAGCTATAGCCGATACATGCTTAAATCTGAATATCGGCTATGACATGAGTATATACAATCATTATTTCATGTTATTTTAGACTTGGGCAATTTATACTGTCTCGGTTCAGTCCGATCTATCCCAATTGCTGATTTCTAAAGTAATACTGATTTATAGATTATGTAACACTCATATTTTCAGCCGATGTGTCAAGTTTAGGGTTAGTTTATCATTGACTATACCTTACAGCCGATCCATGCTATATTGCATCGGCTAGGTTACATCACGATATGATATCGGCTAACTAGCCGATTGACTATCGTCTACTAACAAACTTGCACGTTCTATCTTGTTAATTGCAGGATCGAATCAACTGGCACGCCCTTTGAACCCGAAAGCAAGTTTTGGACCTGTACTAGAGTAAAGCAAATCTCTTAGGTCAGTGTGTGTTTTTTGCATCAACACGCTTTTGCACGCCCAGTGAGACCATAGTGTCATCATGACGTGCAACATAACTGAGGTTATGGAAGACAACGTCCTACCAGTCACGATCGAGCAGCTGAACGAAGAACAGAAGGAAGAGATGAAGAAATTGTTGGATCAGCTCCAAGACCAATACCTTCACTCGTTCACGGTAACCCAACAGGGCACGGTTATCCAAAGAACCAAAGTAGAGTTGCTGCCGATCGTGAAATCAGAACCAAGTACATCTGGAACAAGAGATGAGAAGAGCAAACAAGCTAAAGCTGAGTCAAACGACGAAGAACTCCACACATTGCAAGATCGTATTGATTCGGCAGTGCACCATGCTCTTATCAACCAATCTGTAGTACTCGTAAATACGTTAACAAATATGATCAAGACAGTGGTTGATGGTACTATAGCCGAGAAAAAGGCAAAAGGACCAGTATATCTGCCAGGAGACACTTTGCCAAGTTACAGGACTGTGAAGACTGAAATTAGCGGGAAACATCAAACATTTCAAACCCAGACTCCATCGGCTCCCACATCCACTGCAAATATCCCGATGATATTGACAAGACAACCGCCGGTCACTGGGGGGCAGACTTCAAATCAGTCGACACCAGAGCAGTTGATGAATATACTTAACGCAAAGTCACCAGTCGTTGAGCATACATACCATGTTCCTTCGGTCTCACAACAGCCGATTGGAATCACTCAGCCGATAGGCCAACAATATGGTCCAGAACCACGTCCTTATGTCTCGTCTCAAGGTCTATCGACTAACCTTAATCAACATTATCAGCCTCATTCTCCACGGGCTCAATATCAACTTGGAAGTTCTCCACGGCCTCAACCAACACAATACGGTCAATATGATCAACTCCAGTAACAGTATGGTGGGGCGACATCACAACAGCCGTGGGCCGATATGATTTCCGATGTGATGAGGGAACAATTTGGACTTAAGCCTAAGGATAATGGCAACATGTATCGGCATCCATATCCAGAATATTTTGATCGAGTGCCACTACCAAACCGATATAAAGTGCCAGATTTCTCAAAATTCTCAGGGCAAGATAACGTATCAACTTATGAACACGTTAGCCGATTCTTAGCTCAATATGGGGAGGCATTGGCTACAGAAGCCCTTAGAGTTAGATTATTTCCACTATCTTTGTTTGGATCGACATTCACATGGTTTTCAACTCTACCCTATAATTCCATCAGAAGTTGGGCCGATCTAGAGAAATAATTTCATAAATATTTCTTCAGTGGCATCCAAGAGATGAATTTGTCAGATCTCACGGCAATCAAGTAAAAATTAGATGAAATAGTGCCAGACTATATTCAGAGATTCAGAGACGTAAGGAACAGATGTTATAGTTTGGCCTTGACTGATTCACAGTTAGCCGATCTGGCTTTCTAGGGGCTGTTGGCACCGATAAGGGAGAGATTTTCAGCTCAGGACTTTGAAAGTTTAGCTCATCTGGCTCAGAAAATATCGGCTCATGAAACACGGTTCCAAGAGGCCAGAAAATTTGCTAAGAAAGCCAATAATATATATAGCTATGATTCTGACTCCGAAGATGAAGATCCAGAGGTTAATGCAGCCGAGTGGGCTAGGAATAAGAAGACAGTGGTATGCCAATGCGTGAAAAATTCGGGGAAGGAAGAAAGATTTGACTTCGACATTACCAAAGCTGACAAAATATTCAATCTCCTTCTTCAAGAAAAGCAAATTCAGTTGCCGGTAGGACATGTGATACCATCGGCTGAAGAGTTGAAGAGAAGGAAGTATTGCAAATGGCATAACACAGGATCTCATAGCACCAATGATTGCAAAATTTTTAGACAACAGATTCAATCAGCTAAAGAATAAGAAAAAATTAAGATTGATGAATCTAAGAGGCCGATGAAGATAGATGGACATCCTTTCCCAGTAAACATGGTTCATACTGGAGTCAACAGAAGTCAAGCCAATGGGGGTAAAAATTACATGAGAAGTATCAAATCGGCTAGCATGATCAACAAATATCAGAGAAGGCACCAAAGGGAAGAGGAGTCATATTATCACGATGATGAAAGATATTCTGATCCACATTGGAGTTGTGAATTTTTTAGATTCTGCTGGAATGAAGGGATGAGATTACCATCTATTGAGGATTGTCCTGGCTGCAGTGATCCTGATGTGCAATATGTTCAAAGACCAAGCCAACAGAATACAGGTATGCATCGGCCGATTCAGCAAAGAATATCAGTTCATGAGAGACTTGGGCCGATCAAACAAGATTGTTATGAAGATGATTCGCAAGGAAAAACTGGGGTGACCGCCCCAACTGCGTTCTGCTGAGGTGTGAGAAAGGCGTTGGTGTTGTCGACGATGGTTTGCCTAATGAGTTCTCGAGCCCTGCGTCCAGCCTCAGCCAGATCTCGAAGTCGGTGATCTTCCTCTTCCTTGCGTCTTCGTTCTTCCTCTTCTCTGTGCAGGTGGTCTTGATCTGCTTGTAATAGTCATTCTTGTTCCAATCTGGTTCTGTCTTGTTCCAATCTGATTCTTTCTTATTCCAACCTGACTTGTTCTTGTTCCACTCTGGCTCGTTTTGCTTGCACCCTCGCGGCCACCTCAATATCAGATTCATGGTTGGCCATGAATACAATGTGGAAGAGCGGGGTGTAGTCGTCATTGAAGTCGGAGTCATCTGCGCCCTTGGTGTCGGTGCCAGCGCCGTGGACGCTTTCTTCTGAAGAGCTGAGGTAGCCGGCGAGCTCAGTAGATGAACATGATCCGAGTGACGGGAGGAGGACGCTGACTTCCTTGGAGCCAGATCCGATCTCGACCGAGGCCAGGTCAAATCTAGACCTACGGGGGGAAGGTGACCTTGATCCGAGCACTGCGGGGTGGAAGTTGCATGTTGATTGTTGGGTACGCTGTCGCATCTTGAAGTGAACTTGACATAGGAAAAGAAGTCGTTGTTGCTGCCTCATCCGAGTGGTTTGAAGCCATCTCGAGGAAGCGTATCTTGGAGTAGATCTTAGTAGTGTTGGGAAGACCGAACGATGCCGAGATGTCGTCCCTTCCCGACTGGTTCGAATTCAAGTCGAGAAGTGATATCTTGCCGAAATCGTCCGAGAGGAAGTCGAGGCTGCCGAAGCGGTACGGCTGCCCTGGAGGGAAGGCGAAGTCGTCGATGCTTGATGCAGATCCCATCGCACTTGGTCGGCGAAGAACTTGATGCTCCCCTACCTGGCACGCCAATTGTTGAAACTAAAATTTGGCAATATGATAAGGGGTAGCACACAAGATGGAAAGTGGATGGGTTATGAGACAAAGAGTTTAGACAGGTTCAGGCCTTCTTGAAAGAGTAATACCCTACTCCTATTTCAGGGATTGATTCCGCCGAGTGATGTATTGATCTTACGATCTCAATGTGATTATGCCCGTGAGAGACATCCTGTCCGCATTATATAGCCGGAAGAAAATGGTTTACAAGATAGAGATTTAATGGCTTAAATCTTCTATTACTAACTTACAATCTTACTGACTTAAGATAACATGTCGTTTACTTATCTCACAGGTAAACGCAATATCCAAATGTTAACTTGTTACATAATCTATACAAATAATCTATCCCCTGTAACCAGTCAGATAAATTAGATATGTAGGTATATGATACTCATAATCTCCACAGTATATTTGTGCTAAAAAATTATATCCCGAATATTTATGAAAACAAAATGAATGAATAGTATATTTTCAAATTTAGATACAAAATATGTACTACTACACCTAGGGATGACAACGGAGGGGATAGTTTCTGTTCACTTCAGAGAAAAACAAATACGGATATCTTTCGGAGCGGATAATTCTGGATAGTTCGGATACATATATTTTCTCCTGGATACAGATATGAATATGGTATCGGGGTTTTCACCGGATACGAATATATCAGTGAATAGTACTATTCGGATATCCGTAGAAGTCATGAGACATACCCCATTTCTTTAAACTCTAATATCTTCAATATATCTTTTCTTTATAACTCTACTACCTTCAAAGTATCTTTTTAAATTTTAATAATAGTCCATCTCTTAACACTAGTACACACTATTAATATTATTTTAACTTTTTTAATAATATAAACTATACTATATTTTATATAAAATGAGTTAATTATATACTATGATATTTGTTTCTATTATAAGTTGAGTTGTTTTTCATGTTCCAAAAAAATAATGTTTTCGTATTTGTGTCCGATCATATACAATTCTTATTTGTATTTGAGATAATCCTTGTATTTTTCATACTCAATAAAAGAATATGAAAATAGATATGACATAAACCGTATCCGCTCCGTTTTTATCCCTGACTACACCTACAGCCATTTTCGTCAGCGAAGGGTCGGTCAACGTAAGGTCAAACTTTGTAGTCGACCGGCGGCACGGCTGGAGCCCGCCACGTCGACGCCACCCTCCAAATCCCCAAGCCGACCGCATCCTCCTCCCAAAGATGCCGCCTCCACCACTCTGACGTCTAACCCCCTCCCACCACCACCCCCACCACCACCACCCCGCCGCCGCACTCTCCCCTCCTCTCCGCCGCCGATGGCCTCCCACCTCCTCCTACGCCTCCCCGCTCCTCCGCCGCTTCTCCTACCCTTCCCGCGGCGGCGAGTGCCCCTGCCACCGAGCCGGGTGTCCCCCACGGCGCCGCTGCTCGGGGCCCGCCTCGTCTTCTCCCCAGCCCCGGCCGTCCGTCCGGCCCGGGCGAGGGGGTCCTCGATCGGCGGCGGGGGGGAGGACGACTCGGACGGTGATGTGGACGGGGCCCCGCGCCTCGTCGGGGAGGACTCGGCCGCGTTCCGGCTGGGCGACCAGCGGGTGGTGTCGTGGGTCTACTTCGGCGGGATACTCGCCATGGTGCTGTGGGGGCTCAACGTGCTGTGGATCGACCCGGCCACCGGGGTCGGGACCAGGTTCCTCGAGGCCGTCGCCGCCGTCTCCGACAACCACGAGGTGCGCCAGTAGATATCGTTTTCCCTTCCGGAGAATTACTTTTCGCTTCTCTTGTGTTAATTAGTGTACTTTGAGAGGGAGAGCTTCTTTACTTTTTATTTTGTCCAAACCTAATATTTCTGCGTTTTATATACTGAATTAGTAATTCAGTATGGACTAAATATTCTTGTTTTTAGAGAACCTGTACTGACAAGTGACAAACCAATGCAGATTCCATTTTTTTTTTTTGAAAGGAATCAGCACGAGACTGCTATTTCATTGAATATAGAGGTAAAAAATACAACCCCTAAGGGTAAAGAAAAGAAGACTGTACAAAGTTACAAAGATCCTATGTTCAGTTTGGTAGGAATTCTCGAAGTCTCTTTGCTCACGCCACCGTGCAGGTTTTTGCCTCTTATTTTTGCCATAAGGCTAGGAGCTGCAGTTCCCTTGTGCTCGAATACCCGTTGGTTTCTTTCCTTCCAGATTTCCCACACAACGAGTAGGATTAGGGTTCGCAGGCCTTTCTTGGGCACTTCCTTTGTATTAGCTAGCATTTCCCACCAGTCTTGGATGCTCTGACATGGATCCCAGTGGCTCAGGTCCAGCTGTTGGTATTCCACCCAGGTGGCAATCAGGCTCCAGATCCTTCTAGTGTATCTAAGTGGTCAGAAGGTGGATTGTTGTCTCGTTTGTCGTTCGGCAGAGGGGGCATGTCCCACTGTTTGGCCAGCCTCTAGCCGCAAGCGGGTCAGAAGTCCAAACTCTATTTTGGATTACAAGCCATGCATAGAATTTGCATTTTGCAGGGGCCCATGTTCTCCAAATTAAAGCGTTGAAGTTGGTACCTATTGTCCCCAGACATTGTGCTTTATAAGCTGACGATGCCGAGTGTTCTCCATGGTTTGACAGTTTCCAAACGATCTGGTCAGGCTCATTCTGGTCAAGGAGGATGCCCTGAGTTGCGTCCCATATGGAGACTAGTTGGTTGATCAGATCCACAGTGAAGAGGGTCTTACCGCTTAGGTCCAAATCATTGATCCAAGAGTCGGTTCTCGATGCCTTTCCGCAGTGGTTTTCCCCTTCTTTTGGAGACATCATAGGCAAATGGCATGATGTCTTTTGGCCTTTGCCCATCCAGCCAGGCGGAGTCCTAGAAGCGAATCGTGTTGCCGTCCCCAATAGTACTTTAGTGGCCGCTGCGAAGAGCAATTTGTCTGTTTCGTCACATGGCGTTTCAAGGCCCACCCACAGCTTGGTGGGAACTTTCCATTCATGCCATAGCCATCTTAGGTGTAGAGCCCTCGTGAACTTCTCCATGTTGAGAACCCCTAGTCCTTTTGCAGTTGAGAGGCATGTTTTCTTCCAGTTAATCTTGCATTTTCCTCCTATGATGTCCCATGTCCCCGCCCACAGGAACCTTCTTCTCTTTGCGTCAAGGAGACCTAGAGCTTCTTTGGTAACCTTGAGTGCAGTGAGTAGATAGATGGGTTGCGCTGTTAGAAATGATTTGACCAGGATTGACCGTCCTCCTGGTCCCATGTTCTTACCCCTCCAGTCGGTGACCTGCGCTGCGATCTTGTCAAAGATTGGCTGAATATCCGCCTTTCTCATTCTTTCGAGGATTTGTGGCAGCCCTAGATATTTTATTGGGAATTCGCCCGCACCGCTGGAAAGCCGTTGAGAATGGAGTCCAGATCTATGTTCTCACATCTTATTGCCGCCATCTGGGATTTTTGCATGTTTGTGACCAGCCCTGTCGCATGCTCGAAGCGCATAAAAATGTCAGAGATGGTCTGAACATCCTTCCTGACGGGGTTGATGAAAACCACTGCGTCGTCAGCGTACATGGAAATTCTTAAGCAGTTTGCTCTGCCACGTAGCTTGGATATGGCATTAAGGTCCGTTGCTTTGGAGAGAAGCCATTGTAGGGGATCAATTGCCAGGATGAAAAGGAGTGGCGATAACGGGTCGCCTTGTCTTAGACCTCTGCCATGCTGTATTTTGTCTCCCGGGATCCCATTGAGGAGCACTTGCGAGGTGGAGGTAGAGAGTATGACTGAAATCCAATCTCTCCATTTTTGCGGAAAGCCATGGAGTTGTAGCATAGCCACTAGGTAGTCCCATCGCACAGAGTCGAAAGCCTTAGTTATGTCAAGCTTAAGGAGTAGCATGGGTTGCCTTGTTCTGTGGTACCTTCTTGTCAAGTTTCTAACATACAGGAAATTGTCGTGGATGCTCCTGCCTTTGATAAAGGCGCTCTGGTTGACTGAGATGAGACTCCGCATGTGAGGTCTTAGTCGTAGCTCAAAGATCTTTGCTATACTGTGGATTAGGCTGATGGGCCTGAAATCCGTCACTTCTTCCGCACCCTCCTTCGGCATTAAGACAATGTTATCCGAATTCAACAGACTCATGTTTGCACATCTCAGGCTATTGATCGAGTTGAAGATTGCAACCATATCCACCTTGATGATGTCCCAGCAAACCTTGAAGAAGTTTCCAGTGTAGCCGTTTGGCCCTGGTGCCTTATCCATTTGCATTTCCTTAATCACTCAGTAGATCTCCTGCTCCATGAAGGGTTGGTCTAGTTGCGAGAGGTCTGTCGTTAGGACGTGTAGCGCCTGCCAGTTAAGTTCACTTGTTCTCGCCCCCGGCCGGCCCATTATCCTAGCAAAATGCTCAGAGATTACGTTCTCTTTGTCATCATGGGTCACTGCCCAGCCACCTTCCTTGCGCAGTCTTTGGATGTTGTTTTTCCTTATGCGTGCATTGACATTGAGGTGTACAAATTTAGTGTTGCCCCCCCTCTTATGTTTGTTATGTGGGAGGCTTGCCTTTTTCTCACGCTCGATCGTTGCCAACCTGAGGCGTCGTTTGAGTCTTGCTCTAAGATGATGTTATGAGCTCTCTTTGCTCCTGCGCTGGGTCTAGGCGTTGTATGACAAAGGGCCATGTGGAATTGTAATTTCACCTCTGTGCAGATTCCCCTGGACCACTCTCAATCACTTTCCCGTGGTTTGCAGCTTGTGGTTCAGCCGATGCATGGGATCTGTGTGTGTCGTTGTTTGCCTGTTCCAAACTTCCACAACGATGTCTTTGAAGCCTGGGATCTGTGTAGAAATTCTCGAACTTGAACGGGCGCGGTTTCCTCGGGCCGGAGGCATTGGAGAGGAGCAGTGGGCAGTGGTCTGAGTGAGCTGTTGGAAGAGCTTGCAGGATATGCTGAGGGAAAGCTAAGTCCCAGGCCTCGTTACAGAAGCACCTGTCCACTTTACCATGGTCGGGCGCCGTCTCATTATTCCAGGTGGATTTCCTGTTCTGGAGGTGGATTTCTTTTAGTTCACAGTGGTCGAGGGCTGAGCGGAACCGACTCATTCTTGCGAGTTTTATATTTGCATTACTCTTGTCTCTAGCCCTGAAGATCATGTTGAAGTCTCCTATGAGCAGCCAGCTCTCAACTGAGCTTGGCTTTAGTCTCCTGATGTGTCTAAGAAAGGTATCCTTTAGTCGGTGTCTTGTGGGGCCATATACTCCTATGAGAATGGAGGTGCCTGATTGGATGATTGTGACATTTGCTGAGAGCGAGAAGCGTCCTACACGGACATCTTGGACGTTGATCGGGTTGCTATCCCAAAGTAGCAATATTCCTCCCTTTGTCCCCCTGCCAGGCTTGAAGGCATAGCTATCAAGTTTGTAGGCCCCTAGAAACCAGGCTAGGGAATCATCAAAGTTTTGAAGTTTTTTTCCTGGAAACATGCCATATTGCATTTCATTCCCAGCATCAGCTCGTGTATTGTGTTGCACCGTGCAGCGGAGTTTAGGCCTCTCATGTTCCAGTTTACCAAGTCTAGGTTCTGTATCATTTGTTATAGTAGCATCCTCTGTGGGCCATGGATTGGCCCCATTTGTTTTGTGTGATGGGCTGCGACGGTCTCGGGGGCTTTGACAGGGCTTGGTATTTGGAGACCGTGAAGGCTGTGGGGCCAACGGAATGTGTTGTGCCGATTTGGCTAGAAATTGGGCCGCAAAATGGGCCTTGGAGGTCGGCCTGCTGGTGTCTTCAGTCGGCCTGGTGCGTGAAAGCCGCGCTTTTGCCCTCTGGGGCCATGGTTGGCCTGTGTTTTGACCTGATTTGCTGGCACATGTGCCAAGGAGGCCATGGGATTGCTGCCATCTTGGCCTATTGGCGCTCAGGCCCAAGCAAAGAGTTGAGGCTAGAGGCCTGCGCTGCAACTCGCTGCTTCCTTCGCCCTTGTTGCGGAGGTCGTCGCCATGATGGCCGCCGCGCTCATGCACTGCTCAGCTGCTCGTCGTCTTACTTTGCTCATAGCTCCAAATCGCAGCAACGAAGGAGGTAGATGAAAAGCGAAGGAAGTTCAAATCAGGCTTATGCCTGCACCGACATCGGCAGTACATGCAACACAAAAGGAAGTCTCGGAAGACTGGCTTGGCTGCACGCAGGTTGCCGCAGATCCGGCTGCAAAAGGTGTGTCGATACATGGAGATTGCAATCTCCAGCTGCCCCTTCTTGCCGGCGAGCATCAATTGATGAGTTCCTCAACCTCCGTGACCGCATCATCCACTCTTCCCCCAGTTCGACAAGAGCTTTAGCGGGATCGTTGTTGTCGTTGATATTGATGCCGAAGATTGCCGTGAGCGCCGCGATGTGCGATGGGAGCGGGCCGTCGAACATTGCCACATATTGGCAAGCAAATCCTCACGGGGGAGGGAGGCATCATTGCTGTTCAGTACCAAGCCCATGCGCTTGAAGAGGACGCGCTGGCATCGTTGCATCGTCGGTAGGGCCGGTTGCCTGGCAAAGCGAGAGCTGCGGTGCTTGGTGCCGGTGTTGTGCTGCCGACACAGCTTGACGTGGCGGCCAACTGCCGCCACTCGTCACCGGCGGTGTGGTGATGATCGCTTTTGTTGGCGCCATGAAGAGGTCGTCGATTGGGTTCCCCGAACCCCGGCAACCCGTGGAGTGGAGGGTGGTGTAGTTGTCACCCAGTATCGCCGGTAGCTAGCAATGAGCTGTTCCTTGGCGTCGCTTCCTTTGCCATCACCGCGGTTGGCGTCATGTCCACAGCGTTGCCGCGGTTAACACACCCGGTGTCGCGTTCCGGTTCGGTGACTGCAAGCTCAGAGGTGGATCGCCCATCGCCGCTGCCATGACAGCGGCCACCACCGCAGCTGGGGTGTGTGGCCCATCCCAGCATGATGACTGCGGGCTGAGGCAGTTCATCGGCCACCGCCGCTGCTGCCAGCTCAATTCTTACAAGCACATCTTCGACCTCCATGATGGCCGTCATTGTGGTGTTCACCAGCAGGGCATCTTGCGAGGAGATCACGCCGCTCGCCAGAAGATCATTTTTTGATGTGCGCGAGTGCTTGGTTCACTGGGATTGGCTCGTGTAGGGACCAAGCTTCATACCTTTTTGCAGTTGAGTTGGATCTTGTTCAATAGGATGGTGGCCCGATCGAGGCCAGTGTCGACTTGCGCAGCAATCACCATGTTGTCCTTTAAGGCAGGAGCATGCTAGGCAAGGAAAAACTGAAATTTGTTTACCATGGCATCACGCTCCCTTTGTTGTGGTGAAGCAGGTCGGAGGGGACCGAGCAGGTCGGTTTCGGCAGGTGGTTCGCCGCGTGCCTCATTTGCCTCTCGCGGCACCGCACAGCGGTTGCGCCGCGCCCCACTTCTGTTTTTGTTCTCCCTATCGCGTGGCCGTGGTGAGTGCGTTTGCTCGCGGCGATACTCTGTTTCTCCGTGCTTCCAGGAATCATGGCCAGGTGCGAGGTCCAATGGCCCCGATCATTGTTGTCACTGTCATGATTTCGCCTCCGCCACCCCTGGCTGTCGAAGAAGCCTGGTCATTGTTGTGCTCACGACGGTGCTATGGCTGCTCGCCACGACGGCCCTCGAGGCCCTCGCATTCACCGCAGCCGCCGTGGCTGTTGCGGTCTTCATGCTCCTTGCGTTCGTCATGGTCGCGCCCGCGACCGCACTTATCCCGGTTGTCTCGGCCCCTCCTGTCGTCGTAGTCATCGTGATCATCGTCATCGACACGCTCCTTGCCACGCCCAAGGCGTGCATGGACCAACCGTGGCGGTGGCGGGTGGTGCGGGAACGTCTCGAAGGTGCGGGTCAGAATTGGCTCACCGTCTTAACACTCCTAGGGTCCAGGGCAGGAGCCGGTGCCGTACCGGCTTGCAGGTGGTTTCCTCTATGAGGACCACGTCCGCCGTTGTGTGGTCATGAATCTCCTCAAGGTGGAAGAGGACAGGGTGGCGCACGCCACGCTGCCAATGCTCTGGTGGCTTCTCCTCGACGAACAACACCTCCATTTGTTGATCTTGTTCTCGATTAGTGAATCCAAGCCACATTCTCTTGGGAATGGAGCTCGGATTTGCAGTCCATGCCCAAAGGTTGATCGTGCATGTGTTACTGGACTCCACCGGGTGCACGAGGTTCGTCTCGATTTGCTCCAAAGCGCAGGTGTGACCAATGAGCCGCTCAGTGATGTCCGCCGCCTACGCGTGTATTGGCACTCCATCTAGACAGAGGCGCACCCTGAACATCAGAGCAGCTCCAAGGGTGTTTTGCAGGCTGGGCCACTTGATGAAATGCACTTCGATGCCGTGTCGCTTGGCGTAGCCCTTCACTATGTCCTCGCAATGGCGGCGGTGCTGGAACTTGATCAAGAAGGCCTCCAGGTGGTGCAGGGAAACGACCACCTCTCCTCGGCATAGTACAAAAAACCGGACCGGGTGGTAGTCTAACCGGAAAAAACTGGAACCAGCTTCCTCACCGGTTCGGTTTGCTACAAAGAACGCTCATGCAACTGACCCGGTGTGAACCAGATGAACCGGACGGTTTTCACAAGAAACCGTTGAACCGGAGACTTGTAAACCGGCTGGCTCATACGAACTGGGCCGCCGGATGACATTTTCGTAATGGGCCACTCAAGTCCTAAGGCCCAGCTATGATTTTTTTGTTTAAAAAAGGCTACAGCGTGGGGATAGATCCCTGGTCGGTTGGTTGTAATGGCAACTCACCCACCATGCTAATCTCGTTGTTGTGGAATGAAATGAACACTAAATTAGTTAATACATAGAACCGCGGTCAGACCGGCGACCCAGCAGTTCGACCGCTGGACCGGTGAATCGAACCCTTCACCGGTTCAATGTTCGGTCCGAGTTTTTGTAATATGCTCCTCGGTGAACCTTGAACTCCTCCAAGATTACCTTTTCCATCTCCGACGGGCCTGTGGATGTCGGTGCCTAGATCGCCCATGTTACCTCCGCGGTGTTGCCTCACTCCTTCAGCTCCTCGTCAATGGCATACGAGGTTGGGATGTAGCAGAAATCTTCCTCTGGTCACGTAGCCGGATTGCTGAGCTGCGCTATTGTGGTGGAAGAGCAACTTGAGCGACCTGCCGTGTGCAGATTGGCGGCGGTGGATGGCAGCCTGCCTGGCGCGCGCCGGGGGCTGGTGGCGTGGGAGCAAGTCTGACTGACAGGCGTTAGCGTGGAGCGTGTGGAAGGGGTCGCCCGGTGTGTTTTGTCAACCTGGGTGTTGCGTGGGCGTGGTGGTTCAGCACGACGATAATGACATTCTCGCGCACGGTGGCTGGACCGGTGGAAAGTGAAGCAGCGGATTGGGTCTCGGCACTGCGTGGCACAATGGCCATGCAAATGAAGCACTTCCTGCTCATCTCTGCCCAGAAAGCGCGGAAGGAAGCAGAGGAGGATGGGATGGGCAGCCGCCTCATCGAGTTGATTGCGGCCGATGGCCTCGGCTTGAGGACTGGAGTCGTTGGGAGGCACTTGAATGCCCTTCTCGTCGCCACCAATGCCGCCTCTTGATAGGGGTCCAAGCCGAATCCCCTGGCTCGCTGGCCTCCTGTTCCTGGCCGGCGATGTGACGCCGCGGTAGAGTAGGCACGTAGGCAGTACTCCGGCACGGTGGAGGATTAATGTTGACTGGGTGGTAGTTGCTCCGGACGGGAGTAGTGATTGAAGACTTCAATTTGGGGCGTTGCCGCTGCTCAGGAGGCGAATTCAAATCTGGCGACAGAATGGGGCGTTGTCGCTGCTGGAGTGGTGAATTCAAGGCCCGCCCTGCATTACCTTCACATCCACGCACAACCTCTGCAAAAGAACGATGCTCTGCATCACCCTGCAGATCTTGTGCCGTTGGAGCCTGAGGACAGCCAGATCTGGGCAGGGATTGGGGCGGCTGGTGTTGGCTCAGCCATGGCGATGCCTGCATCGGGTTGGTGGGGAGGCCAAAGGAGGCAGTAGACGGCCACGCAGCTGCGGAGACTTCAGGCTCCTGGCGGAGGAGGCAGACGAGCGTGGGTGGCACCGATGGGAGTGTCGCCACCGGCGGAGGGGGTGGGAGTGTTGCTAGCATCTCACTGCTATCTCAGTGACAGCACATTGGTCACAGGCTGATACTATTGTGTGTAGTAGGATGTGCACAACCGCATATTCCATTTTGATGCTCTGTGGAATGTAGGTAGTTCAACGCTTTTTAGTTTGTGCCAATGAAGCAATTGAATGTGATATTGATTTCTTGTGTGCTTCTAGTTTCAGTTATTCAATCAGAATTTGGACCAAATAAGACAGATCAGGCTTGATGCTTGTGAAACTGAACATTCCCTCCCTATAGTTACATGAAACCTATAAATTGGGTGTATAGCAAACTCCTATTTATGATGGAAAATCAATCTTTTGAGACCATAGTTATGGACATTAGTAAGCTAAATGTTCCTTTTGAACAATGGAGCACCATCATTCATGGGTTATCCATGTAATTTGATAACTGTAGAGGTTTGGTAATTTCTAAAGGGAAAAAGTCAGTTGTAAGTGTACCAGAAAAATGTTTTTGATAATTCAAGGCTCTGAATTTCAATAATAACTTCAAAGCTCTTTGCTGGTTGGAAATGCTTGGCTGGTTTTCAATTACACTTGCTGATGAAGAAAATTATGTTTAACATCACCTATTGACTTGATTTAGAGCAGTGCATAAGTGGCATGATGAATAATGTAGTGATAGTTCCCAAAAGTTGGGGCTAATGTACAACTCTCTTCTCTAATTATTTCCTGAATGTGAGGATATGTCAGACTTAATTTAAGTGCTGTATGTTCTCAAGCAGAGGTGCCCCTAAAAGAATCAATAACAAGAAAATTTGCAAAACTCTGTGTGGAGACATATTTCATCCTTCGTGTTGCCACACCATTGACGAAATCAATATTTGAGGAAGTAATTCTAATGTTTGTTGAGGCTCACCATAACATTATCATACTAGCTCATAACTGATGGTATTATCAAGCTATGATTTCATCATTGGGGTGGAAGTAATTATTCCCTTTTCAGGTAAAATATCTAGGTTACATTCAGCATACTGAAATTTTAAAATAATTAGCTGATAACATGGAAAAAATATGCACAACAGTACAATAGTTAATGGACATCTCGTAAGCATGTGGCTAATGAAATAAAAAGCCTCATGTCTTCATAATCCCTTCCATTGTGTTCTACAATCAGCATTTTCTTTCCTTCAAATGGTATTCAAAACCAAATTAGATATGTGTGTTGTGAACTTGTAATGTGACAATTTACATATTTAAATTTAGCAGTCAGTTTCTACCATTTTGCTTTGCTGTTCCCTTTATTTTTTTGTCTTTTCAGTGGTTTGACATATGGTTGACATTGTGTATGCTACTATGGTAATACTGTCAAGTACTACCTACTACCTGTATCTATTGTATAACATTTTAAAAATAGATAAATGTGCTTACCAAAAGACTATTGATTGCAGGTCACTATGCTGCTCCTTACCATCATTTTTGCTGTCGTCCATAGTGGTATGGCAAGCTTACGTGAAACTGGTGAGAAAATAATAGGGGAGAGAGCTTACCGTGTAATGTTTGCTGGAATCTCACTGCCTTTAGCAGTTAGTACTGTTGTAAGTGCTTGACATACCTTTTTTTGGACAGTTGGCATCTCAATGGCTAAGTTTTTCTGTATCTTAGAACGTTGTCCTTTCTTGTAGGTCTACTTTATAAATCATCGGTATGATGGCATTCAGCTATGGCAAGTTCAGGGTATTTCAGGCATCCATGAGCTTGTTTGGCTCTCATCTTTCATCTCATTCTTCTTTCTGTATCCATCTACTTTCAATCTTTTAGAAGTGGCAGCTGTCGACAAGCCAAAATTCCACATGTGGGAAACTGGAATAATGCGCATCACTAGACATCCGCAGGTAATTCCAGGAGGCCATGTTTTAAAGATACATGTCATGGAATTCTTTAGTGGTATTAGGTATAAACCTATGTTTTTTATCTGTTTCCTTGCATATGTTTTGACTCATAACATATAATATGGTTTGCTTTATGGCATTCTATAGATGGTTGGACAGGTAATTTGGTGCTTAGCCCACACGTTATGGATTGGCAACTCAGTTGCTGTTGCGGCATCAGTTGGATTAATTGGTCACCATCTGTTTGGTGTTTGGAATGGTGATAGGAGGCTGGAATCACGCTATGGTGAAGCCTTTGAAGTTCTGAAAAAGAGAACAAGTGTTATTCCTTTTGCTGCAGTTATCGATGGAAGACAGAAACTACCCAAAGATTATTACAAGGAGTTCATCCGGTTACCATATCTCGCAATCACCGCGTTAACTTTGGGAGCATACTTTGTTCATCCCTTAATGCAGGCATCCAGCTACCAACTCCCTTGGTGATTGATGTACATACAATGTTCCGATCACTGCAAACAATGCCCACCAACAGAACACGATACAGAAATAGTGACTTTGTACGTTGATAGACCTGATGGCCTTCCATTTGTCATAGTAATACTGGCCTGCTCACACTTGTTGTAAAAGAAGACTAACGAAAGAGTACCAGGTTGATGTAGATAAAAGAGTATTCAAGACAAATAGATTGCACGTTGCCATGCTTCCTGAGGACATCTCTATACTCATTAGTTGTGCATATGGAGAAAAATAGCGTAAACTATTAGATATTGTATGTGATTTTCTCTAGTTTAGCACTTTTGACGGATTAATTGCATCTGAAGACAAAATTGTTATAGTTTTTAGGTTACTAACCTTTGTCATAATTTATGTTATTACTTGTTTGCACGGCGTATGATTTGGGTGATCAACGTTGATATGCTGTAGGACATTTGGACTCTGAATCTCCTTTTGGGAATCACTGAAATGGCCATTAACAGTCATGTGAGTTCTTCGTGTTACTAGGAGAAGGTGCAGAAATCGATTGCTTGAAAGTGGTTAGTATTAGTATTTGGATTGTTTCTATTCATACGTGTATAGAAGGTTAGAAATTTCAAGGTTGTCTGAGATTGATTGCCTCTTAAGGGTTCTGCGAATGTTGGAGCGCATATCAAGTTTGTCATGGAGATCATTGTCAAAAATGAATTTGAGGATAGACACTTTGGAGTCAATTTGGATTTATTGTCACAGTTTAGTCTTATAGCTTGCACATACAAAGTCTGTTCTGGAATGTTTAGTTACTAGTTGAAATGATTGGAATTGTATGTTTGATGGCTGTTCCTGGCCATTCTAATCTTTGATGCAAAACCCAAAGCAGATAATTATAAATTATATTTTTTTCCTTGCGTCTAATCATACAAGAGGTGAAAGATAAATGGTGGGGATTACTTGTGCACATAATCTAACACGGCACGAATAATCTAAAACAAATGTTGTTTGTGCATAACAATTTAGGAGCGCGCAAATGTTCAAATGCAAAAGAATTAATTAGGAACGGAACATGTTAGATTGGCCTCCTGCCCTCTTGTGTTTTCATCCTGATATTATATTACACATGGCTGATTGCGCACACAGGTGAAATTTAAAGCAATTACATGACAAACGTACTTATAAACATATGCATGACGATAAAACTGATTATTGTGGAGAAATGAATACCGGCAAGACACATGATTAATCGGGGACCTTCTATAGCTTCTGCTAGCAATATGACTGACTGGCCGTGGTGGTGGTTGTGCTTGAGCTTGTGAGTTTGCAACGATCACCATCGCCAAAAAATGTGGGTCGATGGTGGCAGGCAACACGGGTTCGGCGGCTCGGGCGATGCCGTCCACCATGGTTTACACTAAGATGAGTAGGTGATGGAGACATATGGCACCTGGCTTTACCGGCGCTATAGCAGTAAACCATCCAAGACCACCAGGTTCCATCGACCATCCCATGATCCAAACAGACCATTAGCTCATTAATAATTAGCCATCGCATGGAATCCGTCGGCCATTGGCAGAGTTATTAAGTAGCAGTCTCCTCAAATCCCATCACACACTACTTCCTCCATCCAAAAAAAACCTTAATCTACAAAGGGATTTCCAGATTCATTGTATGGATCACATCTCCTAATTGTTCTATACTTCTTACTTGGTGTAGCTTGTTATATGGGTCGTGAGTGGGAACTGAGTTTCCGTCTGGGATATCCCCTCCTAAGTTAAGTTTCTTTTGAACGGAGTAAGTAGTTTCTTTTGAACGGAGTAAGTAGTAATCTCCTCAAATCCTATCAAAACTGAAGGCATTTAGGTTGCAGCCAACTTACTCCTATGGCTACATTTGAGATGAAGTGGGGCAACGTTAGAAGAGAGAATTAGCACTGGCGTGCTCGACAGCCCGGTAGTCGAACAGCCTGTTAAATATGTGATCTGAATTTGAGTCCACAATATATTTGGATTAGTTTCCTAATAGGATTCCCTATCGTTTCCTAGTAGGTGTCTTTCCTTATATCTCCTATATATATCCCTTGTAAGCCGTATCGGGAGGGTGCGATAGCCTAATGTATCCCTGTGTTTGTAATCAACTCCTCAATAGTGATCATTGCCGATCGGCGCCCGTGGTTTTTTCCCGCAAGGGTTTTCCACGTTAAATTCGTGTCTCCGTTGTGAATCTATTTTCTTAACAAGTGGTATCGGAGCGTATTGATCTACTATCCAGGTATTGGTATTTTTCCTATGGAAGAATCAATCTTATTGGTGACAGCGGCAGCACATGTCGTCGATCGTCTCGTTGGATTGCTATCGCAGTTCACGTTCCACACCTCCGCAGCAACGTGCCTGAAGAGGAGCAGCAGAGAAACCATCGGAGTAGCAGCGCACGTCGTGGCAGCACAGGAACACATCTATCACAACTCACAAGTGCACACGTCCCCAGGTGGAAAAGAGGGCAGTCAGGTCAGGTAGCCCTGTTCACGTGAATTAAGTTTCACGATTGGAAATTGCTACTCGCACACAGAGGTTTACCAGGAAGTTTTTCGAGCATTATTTCTGTTCTTATCAGGGGAAGACCGATTCACATGTAATTCTGCTATGCTACATTCACAAAGCCAAGTTTTTACCAGGAGGTTCTCTACGAAGATCAAGATACTTCGTTTTATACACCTAGAGTGTTTTGCGTTTCTGCTAGTGTTCCACAAAATTATATCAGCAGATTCAGGATTTAATTCCCAAGGCGAGTTTGAAGTTTGATCTACCACTCCTGGATTGAGATGCAATATTCTTGTTATGGTATGTGAAGATGCAAGTTGGCACATCTACCATGGAGGAGAAGCTAGTACTATCTTGCACCAGTCTATTAGTTACGCATATATTTATTATGACACACAAGCGAAGTCGTCGAGAGGGAGCCTCTGTTGGGATACGCGTAGGCTACGATAGCATAAAATAGAATTTTTCTACCGCGTAAACCAGGAACCATGCAAGTATGAGATCATAGATCGTTACCACTCGACGCGCTGCGCAGCGGAAGTATGCGCTAAGGAGCTGAAGGAATCCTCGCGATGTAGCGCGCGCCGGTGTAGAGGAAGTAGTCGATCGCAGCGGCTCGACCTTCTCCTCCTCGTGCGTTCTCCTCGTCGTGCTCCCACACCGATCAGCACCACAAGACAGCGGCGCCTCCACCGGTATCCACACGTCTAGGAAAGGAACACCACGCGCAGATGTGCTAGCACCCGCGCGTGGCTAGGGTTTGCTCGTGGAGGGGAGTGGCGGCTAGGGTTTCACGTGGCGTGATGTGTTAATACCGCCGGCCACACCCCCTCACATATATAGGAACCACGTCCGGGCCTCCAAGGCCCATAGGAGTCCTGCTAGGATGCCTATCCGAATTGAGTGCATATTGGATCTCCATCCAATCCCTTTATTCTGGCCCTTTAAGCGTGCGACCCTGTAGGTTCATGCATACACGGGTGCAACCCGAAAACTCCTTTTCGGTCCACGTGTCAACAGCGGCCCCTAGCATAACATATTGACCCACCGAACATACATAAAGATCATATCGGCTGAACCTTTAGTGTTTACTTGTATGAACCCCTTTGCTTCACGATATCGATTAAGCTCAAGGCTAGATATGTGCCATCCTCTAATAGCTCAATCATTCACTCGATCCTGTGATAGATTATATAACCTGCGATTGACTCCTCACTCATTTTTGGCATGGCTATGCACTTCAATAATCTATAACATCGAGGGGTCTAGAAATATCTCTCCATAGGAGGGACAAATCCCATCTTGATTATTCATATCCCACTACATGTTGAAACACACTCGAAGACTACTTTTATAACTACCCAGTTACGGAATAGCGTTTAGCAGTCCCTAAGTAAGTCACTACATATGTTGGAAACCATGATAATCTCAGGTCTAAGAATTCTATATCAACACTAATCGAGACCACTGATGGCACTACACAAATAGTTCTTGCAGTGTCTCATGTCGGGTCTATCCAACAATCATGTTCCCCAACATGTGTCTACATTATCAATTTGGTATCTCCATACCATGATCCATGAGACATGATCATCAATCAATACATGTGCTGATCATTTAATCATATTTGTTCCACATATGATATTTGATCAGGGATCCTTTAGAAATAGCAACATATAACATAAAGAGTCTCATAAATGAATCACATATTCATTAGTCAATAATGAGTTATCTATTTCAAGGAACAATATCAGATAAATATGTAAACATAGTATGTGATACAATCATCTCTATGATTGGCTCTAGGGCATATCACTAACAGCCTCAAGGTTCCTGTCCAGATCATGTGGAAGTGGTGCCCAAAATACCAGGAGGTTAATCAGGAGATCTAAGTACTTCGTTTTGAGCACAAGAGTTTCGCGTTTCTGCTACAGCAGATTCAAGATTTTATTCCCATGGCGAGTTTGAAGTTTGTGCATCAGGTTTCGCGTCTCTCCTAGGTTCAGACAGGTTTATACTAGCAGAATCAGGATTTATTCCCTATGGCGAGTTTGAAGTATGGTCTACCTCTTCTGGATCGAGGGTGTTATATTATAGTCATGCAGACTATTTGGCGCACGGTGATTTTACCTACATGAGGTATTTTTGGAGATTGAAGATTTTTTATACTACAAGGGAAATTCATCTCAAGGTGGAGATTGTTAAATATGTGATCCGAATTTTAGCATGCAATATATTCAGATTAGTTTTCTAATAGGACTTTGTATTATAGAATTAGCTACTAGGATTTCGTGTTTTTGCCTATTAGGACTCCTAGATTTCTCCTATATATATCCCTTGTAAGCCGCAAGAGGAGGGTGCAATAGCTCAATGTATACTCTGCGTTTGTATCCAACTCCTCGATAGTGATAATTGCCGGTCGGCACCCGTGGTTTTTTCCCGTAAGGGTTTTCCACGTTAAATTCGTGTCTTCGTTGTGCATCTATTTTCTTAACACAGCCCACTAAATTGTAGTTAGTGGTTGTCTTAGTTGTAGCCAACGTTGGAGGGAAACATGGCACGTTCTTGTTGTACGCTTAGAATTACGTATTTGATAGTTATGTCCTAAGCTACTAAGTACTAGTTTGAAAAGGTTGAAAGAAAGGTTTGAAGTTGTATTATTGTCGTTCTCGGGAAAAAAAAAAGAGCTTCCTCCAGCCAATCACGGGGTAATATCCAGTAAAACCAACAAATAAGCGAAAACCTGTAAAAACCAGACCTAAAAGTTATCTTAATTCATGGAAGAAACTACCAGAGACATAAGTCTAAACTTAACTTCATTTGAGAGGAATAAAAAAACCAAAATTTAGGTGAATAGTCACATGATACTATTCACATGAATTTTATCTATGTTTTCTTCTGAAATGAAGTTGAGTTTGGACTTCATATTTGGTGGTGCCTATACATGTTTCTAATATCTTATATTCTTATTTATCTTAATCTTAACTATTTAAAAAATCAATAATTTTCCGATCGTCACAAATTTTTTGTCCGTATTGTTCGACTGAGCGGCGCCCTCCATCTCCTCATGAGCGCAATCGTGTACGGCGGCCAAAGCAAAAAAAAAAAACAGAGATGATACAAAATCCTAATCGTGTATGGAGGACAAATCATAACATCAAAACCGACCGATAATCCCAAAAAATCAGTTTTTCATTTACTGTTTCGCTTCACAAGGACGCATAATCGAATACAATGAATAAAATAATGCAAACACAAAATCGACGCTACAAAAGTTATAAAGGCGGAAGCAGAAACACACAAACAAATCCCAAATCCCTAAAAAACCAATCTTTCGCCTTAACTTGCAGCAGCTCACAATGCGGCAAATCCAATTGTGAGCAAATCAGCCCAAACATCTCCACAACACCCATGGAGAGCAAATCGGACAAACAACCAAGATCCCCATAAAAAAAGGCCACAAATTTTCAAAGAACATCGCTGATGTATCATCTTACTAGCCATCTCACGATTGATGGAGGAATATAAGCAAGGGTGCTCGAGTGAAAGCGGGAGGAAGGCAGAAAAAAACGCTGGATCTAGCCCCGGCCACCCCGCGCCTCCTCCTTCATGGAACCGTCCAACATTCCTTGCCATCATCCTCGCCACCTCGCATCGTCCTCGGCATCCTCCTTGCCGCTGTGCTGGTCCCAAGCTTGGGGGCTGCTAGATCTAGCCCCCGCTGCCCCGCGCCTCCTCCTCCACCTCACGAGAGAGGAGAGGCCTCACCGCACAGGGGAGAGGGACGGAGAGGCGTCGACCGCAACGCAGGGGAGAGGGATGTTAGGAACCGGGGGCCAAAAGTTCTCCCAAATTCCTGAAATTTCATAGTCTGTGACTCAGTAGCTACCTATTTGGGAATCTTAGCGGAAGAATTGAAGAATTAACATGAAAATCGAAAGGAATTATAGGGCGCCGCAAGACAAGGAAATAGGTAGACTAGGGTTTTATCGAAACTAGATTTCGGCAATATGAAAAGGGGTAGCAATCAAGATAGAAAAGTAGATGGGTTGTGAGACAAGGAATTTAGACAGGTTCAGACCTTCACGAAGAAGTAATACCCTACTCCTGTTTGGGGATTATATCCGCCGGATTGTCTATTGATCTTACGATGTAATTGTGGTTATTCCCGCAAGGAGCACCCTGTCCTCCTTATATACACGGAATACCAGGGTTTACAAGATAAGATTTATCCCCTTACGGTTCAAATCTTATATAACTACTTTACAATCTTAACAAACCAGGACTACAACCTTGACTTGATAACCAAGTTAACATTATATCCGAGTCCTAGTATTATACATATTCTACATACATTACGTATCCCCCAGTAATAAGTCGGGTAATCTATACTTATGGGTATATGGTACCCATAATATCCACAGTAGCCCCTGAGACCTTTTCAGTCGACGAGATAATCTTCTCCCAGAATAAAACAATAAGTTCCAAGTACTTCAATTATCTCTGCTATAATCTCCCAAGTACGTTGTCCAAATCTCAAGACTGTAAAGGGCTGTAAAACTTTCAACAAAAAATATTTCAAAAAATATACCCAGGTGCATCGACTAGATGCACCTAATTAGGTGTAGCCCCCGACTATGTGCTTAGTTGAATAAACTAATCATATAGTCAGAATCAAGAAAATCAACCAGCCGAGTGGTTTATTAGCCACCTAAGTAGCAAAATAATGAACAATCCTAAGATTGTTTTCATCAAAAATTTCCATAACAAAATTAGCTATTAAAAAGCACATATGTTATGAATAAAAAAGTTCCCAAAATATTCAGCTCATGCCATGTACACACTGTCAAAACAAATGTGTTATTAGCCCCTAAGGATCCATGACTTCACCATATTTGGAAAAATAAGGCATGTGTGGCATTTATCTCATATAAGATGTACCAACCGCCAAAAATAACCAAAGTATTTAATAAGCCGAAGCGATAATACTCACTGACGTGGCAAAATTCTCACTGTATGCACTCCAAAGAGTTAAACCACAGCGATATAAAATATTCTAGACATATTCCTCTCTGCTCATCACAAAAAGGCTTAAGCCCCTAAGGACATATGTCAGACTTTTCACGCCTCACAAGCTACAATCAAGTTACAGTGCCCGGCCCATTTATCACACAGGAACCAAACTCAACCGTTAAAACACTCGCCGCTTCGTCTTCCTCGCCAAAAATCCCCAAACCGCACACAGTAACTGCAGTCTAGGGTTTCAAATCCTCACACACATAGCCCCCAAACTTCGATTCCCCACATCAAACTCCACAGCAGATCAACTCCACTTGAATCTTGCCTCTTACTCTCCCACAAAAATCTAACCATTTCGCTCAGATCCATTCCGCATCCATGGCTGAAGAGAGAGAAATTCCTTTCGAGCAATGGGCAAAATCCAATGTAAAGGAATCAAATCTTCTGGAGATGGTGAAGGATGGTGTCCTTCCGCCCAAGGAGATCATCGGATGGCGCCCCGCCTATGACGAGGATTTTCCAACCCTCGACACCGGTGAAATAGTGGTATTTTCTTCCTTTTTTTATTCCGGCTTCGCTCTTTCAGGCTCTTCTTTTTTCCGCAGCCTTCTGGCTTTTTACAAAATCCAGATATACCACTTAAATCCCAACTCTATTCTGCACATAGCCAACTTCATCCACCTCTGCGAAGCTTTCCTTGGCATCCATCTACACTTTGCTCTGTTCCGCCGCATTTTCTACCTCAAACCCCAACCTGACAAAAATAACCCCTGTGTCATCGGTGGGTCTGGATTTCAATTGCGAGGAATCCTTACTCAGAAATACTTTTCTCTCCCATTCAAAACTTCTAATAAAGGATGGCACTCGGATTGGTTTTACATTTCCAATCCATCACCGAGTCTCCCTGAGTTTGTCGGTCTTCCCCCTATTCTCCAAGAGAACTGGAGAAATTTTCCAGACGGCGACGAACTCGCCCAGGCCAATGAACTGTTGCTCTGACTGATGGAAATCAAGCAGCAAGGCCTCCAAGGAGAGCAAGTCACTCGGCACTTCATCAAGTGTCGACTGGCTCCAATCAAGGAGATGAGTAAACCGACTTATGAGTATGAAGGGCAGTCGGATCCTAACCGAGAAGATCCAGATTCTATCGACTTCAAAATTATGTGCAACCGGATGTACAAGGTCTTCTCCTCGGGGATTGCGATCAACTACAGCCACAAGCTTCCAGTCATTCCTTACGGTCTGGTGCGACTGCCTCCAGAGGTAAACATCAGTCAGCTTTTCTATGAGTACTATCATCCATTTAATTGTTATATCAATTCGTGCGAAAAACCCTTCTGCTAGGACAACAAACGCTTCTTTTCAAGACCGCCTGTGCCAGCTCACAAGGAAACTGCTCCGAGAAAACCTCAACCAACAGGCGGACCAACAATCAACCCACCCGGGAAAAGCAAGCGAATTGTCGAGGAAAATGATCCAAAGCAAAAGATGAAAAAGAGAAGATTGATCAGCAGTGATTCTGAAGATGAAACAACTAAGCCGCAAGCTAGCACCAAACCGCCTCTGATTAAGTCTCCCGCCAGTCGGCCAACTCCCAAGATTCGAAGATCCACAAGGTGTCATCTCTATTGAAACCTCTTAGTCTTATACTCTATGAAAATGATGATATTGAAATCCAACATGTCGGGTACATGAAACCCCGAGATATCGATCTGGGCAGCAAAGATAGTACTCCACTCGTCATTGCTCCATGTGAATCAGGCCCCGAGCCCTCGACTAGGAGTCAATCGGGAAAGACCACCGCCACTGCTGAAGTCAAGCCCCCGACTAGGGACCAGTCGGAGAGAAACGTTGCCGCTCCTGAAGTCAGGCCCCCGACTGAAAACCAGTCGGAAGAAACAACAGCTGCTCTGGCTGGTGCCCCTGAAGCACGAACCCAGCCGGACAAGGGCGTTCTTGAGGGATCTGACCAGGGACCGGCTCCCAGGAGCCTTGAAGAAGAAAGTAAGGAGAGAACATCTGGAGCCTCTCCACCAGCTTCTGAAGGGCCGGGTACCACCAGTCTACCAGCCAACCAATCGAAAAGTACTCCTGCGAAACGCGCCAAGATAATATCTGGTACGCCTTCTTGCTGTATTCCAACTTTCTTTTTATGTTATGTTTCAACCATCTCAAAACTTTGCGAACTAGGTCCTTTGGTTGATGAAACCGAAGAGGAGATCCCGAGGATAAAATCGGTCGAGGACTCCTTCCCCCCAACTAAACTCCAATGGAGGGATCAGGACGGTATTCTGCAAGGGATAATAATAAACCGCTAGAAGGAGGATGAAGAACTCCAAATGCTAAAGAAGAGCCTGACCGAGTCCACTCGGCTAATGAATGTAAGTCTTTTTCTTTCTATATTCGATAATTTGCTCTAGCTATCCCGCTGACCCAGCACATTATTCAGAGAATTCATTTTAGGAATGAGGCTAAAACGAGTGCATTAGAAAAACTCGTGCCCCATCTTGAGACCCTCGAGTGAGTCAAAGCTGAGCTAACACAGACCCGAGCAGATGCCCAAAACAAAGAGAGGAAACTGAAAGACCAAATCAACCAGCTCATGGACACCAGCTTCAATTATCGAGGCACTATTGGAAGTAAGAATTACTTCGCCATAAACTCATCGCTTGTCCAACCTGTCCGACTGACTTATCTATCTTTTTTAGCTCAAACTACAAGGATTGAATCCTTAACCGCCCAAGTGAAGAAGCTTGAAGAGGCTAATGCCTGACTGGCGGCCGACAAGGTTAAAGCTAAAGATGCCCTCGAAGGTATTAGTCCGTCTCTCTTTGTAAGTGAAATTATGCTGTGTAGTCGGACTCTGTCCTCTGTCTCTAACTTGCGAAGATGCAGAGCATAAAGTAAAAACCAAAGCACAGTTTGAAGTCTTTGCCGCGAGGGTGAAGAAGGTGGAAAGCGTCCGAGACGACATCGCTAACGCTGTTGCCCCGGTGCTGAACGTGATATTTCAAAACGGCCTCGGGACCAGTTAGGATGATGCAGTTCAAATATTTGAAGGGCTCTGGACTGCTCTAGCGAAATATTTTAGCAATATCAAAGATGCAGCTGCGATGGGTGCAAGCCAAGCGTTGGCTATAATCAAGTCCCTGTATCCCCGAGTGGAAATAAATGCTGTCGGAGATGGGTTTGCAGACAGGACGACTGACGAACAAGCCCTGGAGCTGATTAACCAAGCTCAGGATTCTGCCGAGAAGATTGCCTCAGATGTGTTAGAAAACTTCCAGTCGTAGGTTTCTATTTCCAAGTGTGGATTGAGATGTAAAGTACTCTTATTGTTGTAAAGTGACTCATTTATGCCATGCAGTAAATCGTAAATCTAGTTTCAAATTTCTTAAATTTTTTGTCTGACTGCTTCAAGCCTAAAGCTTGTTACGGCCATCAAAAGAATTTTAGTCCTTATCTACTAGATCTAGACTTAATAGGGTCAATGAAAAGTCTCATGAACAAAACTGATATCGTACTCCGTTATTATTGATAGCCCCCGACTGGCCACTAGGCTGAGACAGGTGAGTGGGCAGTCTAAGGGAGAAGATTACAAAAAAAGCTCTTAAGTATAAAACCGCCGAAGATGCTCTATATTCCATGAGTTGTCCACAATGGTTCCGTCTTCACGTTTCAGTCGGTAGGCCCCTGGGCGAGTAACTTCCGCTATTATAAACGGTCCTTTCCACAAGGAGGATAATTTATGCCTATCCTTAGTCGTTTGGATCTTTCGGAGAACCATGTCGCCAACTATAAAAGCGCGTGACTTGACATTGCGATTGTGATAGCGTTGTAGACCTTGCAGATATCTGGCCGACTGGATGAGCGCTGCTTCCCTGGCTTCTTCCAGTCGGGTTAAATCATCAACCCTATCAAGCTCGTGGCATTCTTCGTTGAAGTTGTGAACTCGAAGGGACTCGAACTCCATCTCGGCAACATAGCTTCTGCGCCATATACCAAGAAGAAGGGTGACTGACCGGTGGCACGACTCGGGGTAGTGTGCAATGACCATAGTACTGAGGGCAACTCTTCCGTCCATCGGCCAGCGTACGGGCACAATCTGTCGAAAACTCGAGTCTTGATTCCTTGAAGCACCATGTTGTTTGCATGCTCAGCCTGTCCATTACTCATTGGATGAGCTACTGAGGCATAGCAGATTTTGATACCGAAGTCCTCACAAAAGTCCTTGAATACACCGCCAGTGAACTGAGTTCCATTGTCGGTGATGATTCGATTTGGCACACCGAAGCGATGTACAATGTTGATGAAGAAGTCGCGTGCTTTGTCCGCGGTGATAGTTGCCACTAGTCTTGCCTCGATCCACTTGGAGAATTTATCTAATGCTACAAACAAGTGAGTGTATCCGCCTTGTGCCCTTTTGAAAGGGCCTACCATGTCCAGTCCCAGACCACAAAAGGCCAAGAAAGGGGAATAGTCTGTAACTCCTAGGCTGGCAGGTGGGTCTGTTTAGCGAAGAACTGACAACCTTCACATGTACGGACTATTTTGTCTGCATCGCTGACTGCTGTGGGCCAGAAAAAGCCCTGTCGGTATGCCTTCCCGACTAAAGTTAGTTCGTGCTGCCGCGTGGTTGCCGCATACTCCCGAGTGAATATCGTTTAGGAGCTGTATGCCTTCCTCGAGTGATATACACCTTTGCAGTATTCCAGATGGGCTTTTCTTGTATAATTCTTCTTCTACGAGGGTGTAAGTCTTGGAGCGGCCGTGAACTCGTTCGGCTTCATTTTTGTCGGGAGGCAACTCTTGGTGCTTTAGATACTTGATGAATGGCGTCCTCTAGTCGGTGTCAAGTAGTAGTACTTGTTCTGTAGCTTCCTTTTGAGTAGTCGAGTTGCTTGAAACAGTGGATTTGTAAAGGTGCTCGACGAAAACATCTGATGGGGCGGCTTCTATTTTTGATCCAAAGTTGGCCAGTCGGTCGGCCGCCTCATTGTTGTACCGGAGGACATGGGTCAATTCCAAGCCATCGAATTTATCTTCTAATTTGTGCACTTCTTGTTGGTAGGCTGCCATGTTGTCGTCGAGGCACGACCAGTCTTTCATCACTTGGTTGACCACAAGTTGGGAGTCTCCTCGAACTACTAACCTTCGGATCCCTAGGGATATGGTGAGCCGTAATCCGTGTAGAAGTGCTTCGTATTCAGCAACGTTGTGAGAGACCGGAAAGTGAATCCATAGGACGTAGCTCAGGCGTTCTCCGGTCGGGGAGATCAGGACAACTCCTGCTCCATCTCCTGAAATTCTCTTTGACCCGTCGAAGTGCATCGTCCAGTATTCCGTCTTTTCAGCAGGCGCCTGTTCTTGGTACTCAGTCCACTCGGTGACGAAGTCGGCAAGCACCTGTGACTTGACAGAAACTCGGGGATTGAAAGTGATGTCCAAAGCCATCAGCTCTAGGGCCCACTTGGCGATGCGGCCTGTGACTTCTCGATTACGAAGGATTTCACCGAGTGGAAACGATGTGACCACCGTGACTGGGTGACCCTGAAAATAGTGGGCCAGCTTTCTGACAGTGATTAGGACTCCGTATAACAACTTCTGCACTTGAGGGTACTGAGTTTTGGAGTCAGCGAGAACTTCGCTCACAAAGTAGACCGGCCGCTGAACTTTTTGAGTTCGATCATCTTCTTCACGCTCGATGACCAGAACTGTACTCACCACCTTTGAAGTTGCTGATAGATAAAGAAGCAATGGCTCTTGTGGCAGTGGTGAGGCTAACGCCGGCCGGGTCATCAGGAAAGTTTTGAATCTTCAAATGCCTTTTGGGCTTCCGAGGTCCATTGAAAGTTATCATTTTTCTTGAGTAGCTTGAAGAAAGGCATCCCACGCTCTCCGAGTCTATAAACGAACCTGCTAAGAGCAACCATGCACCCGGTAAGCTTCTGGACATCCTTCTGAGAGCTCGGGGGTTTCATTTTTAATATCGCATTGATTTTCTCCGGGTTGGCCTCGATGCCTCTATGAGACACCATGAAGCCGAGTAGTTTCCCTGACGGTACTCCGAAGGTGCATTTCTCGGGATTCAATTTCATCCTGAAAGCGCGTATGTTTGCAAATGTCTCCTCCAGGTCTTGTATCAAGTTGTGCTTCTGCTTGGTTTTGATGACAACGTCGTCGACGTAGACCTCCACATTCCATCTGAGTTGGGTTGCAAGGCACCGCTGCATCATGCGTTGGTAGGTAGCCCCTACATTCTTAAGTCCAAAGGGCATGGTGATGTAGCAATATGCTCCGAACAGGGTGATGAATGAAGTCTTCAAGCAGTCGGACTCCTTTAGGCTGATCTGGTGGTAACCTGAGTAGCAGTCAAGGAAACTGAGTAGCTCACATCCAGCTATTGAATCTACCACTTGATCTATCCGGCGTAAGCCGAAAGGATCTTTGGGGCAAGCCTTGTTCAAATCTGTGTAGTCGACGCACATGCGTCATTGACCAGTCTTCTTGTGGACCAGGACCGGGTAGGCGAGCTAGTCGGGATGATATACCTTCTTGATAAATCCTGCTGCGAGCAGCTTAGTTAGTTCCTCCTTGATGGCGTCTCTTATGTCCTGTGCAAATCGGCAAAGTCATTGTTTGATAGGTTTGGCGTCTTCTCTAACATTCAAAGAGTGCTCAATCACCTCTCTAGGAATACCAGGCATATCGGATGGTTTCCACGCAAAAATATCTTTATTAGCTTGAAGAAAGGTGATGAGCGCGCTTTCCTATTTGCTATCTAACTCAGCGCCTATTACAGCAGTTTTAGAGAAATCAGAGGGATCTAAAGGTATCTTCTTGGTCTTGGCGTCGCCTTCTCCAGTCTTGGCCGTCTTCTTGGCTGGGATCTCGCCAGTCGGACTTCCTGTTGGCCGACTGATCTCTCACGGTGTTGGGCCAACTCGCAGCTCTCCTTGTCGCAAGTGAGGGCTTGCTTGACGGCGCTTCGCAGGGATATAACTCCGCATGGTCCAGGCATCTTCATCATCATGTAGGTGTAGTGGGGAATTGCCATGAACTTGGCTAACACCGGGCGGCCGAGGATGGCTTGGTAGGCCGTCTCGAAGTTGGCTACCTCGAAGCTGATGTTCTCTCTCCGGAAATTCTCCTTGGTCCCGAAGGTCACCGGGAGAGTGATCTGGCCGAGTGGGGTTGAAGACAGCCCCGGGATGACTCCGTGGAAAGGGGCATTACTTGGCTTCATCTCGGATCGAGGAATCTGCATCTCATCCAGGGTCTTGGTGAAGAGGATGTTAAGCACACTGCCGCCGTCAATGAAGGTGCGCTTCAGCTTGACGTTCCGGACGACTAGGTCTAGTACCAGGGGGTACAGCCCCGGGTGGACCACTCGGTCGGGATGATCTGAGCGGTCGAACTTGATGGGGATCTCCGACCATCGCAGATATTGGGGGACTGCAGGTTGTGCAGCGTTGACTTCTCTGTCTGTGATTTTCTGCTTTCTCTTGGACTCGTAAGCAAGCGGTGCTCCGAAGATATGATTGAGCTCGCTTCTGGGGTCTTGATACGCCCCTTGGCTTGGTTCGTCATCGTTCTTCTTTTGTGTGGAAGTTCCTTCTCCTTCAGTCAACTTCTTGAGTTGGGCAGCATATTTTTCTGCAAACTGTCTGTAGATGAAGCAGTCCTTGGCCACGTGTCCCTTGTTAGGATGGTGCATGCAGGGGCCGTTCATTATCCTGTCGTAGGAGGTGACTCGGGGGCGTTGGCCTTGGTGATTCGAAGTGGTGGCGACTAAATCTCAGGTTTACGCTTGCGATCTTTGTGTTTTACGTTGCTTCCACTGGGCCCTGCCATGGCGTCATTGTCCTTCTTCTTCCAGCTTCCCGCCGACTGCCTCGATGCCTTGACTGCGTCATCCGACTTAGCGTACTCATTTGCCTTCTCGAACATCTGCTTGACTGTCTTCGGAGGTTTGCGGCTGAATTTCCCGATCAATAGATCATTGCGGAGTCCTTGTGTAAATGCGGCGATGATGTTGTCATCGGTGACGTCAGAAATCTTGTTGCGCTTCTTGAAAAAACGTCGTATGTACTCGTTGAGAGTTTCGTCTGGCTTCTGGACGATATTGTATAACTCAAAGTGCGTCCCGGGGCGCTCGAAAGTGCCTTGGAAATTGGCGACGAAGTGATCGCGGAGTTCGCTCCAGGAACTGGTTGTGCCTCGCGGTAACCCGGGGAGCCAGTTTCTGGCCGAGTCAGTCAATGCCACCGGCAAATAGTTTGCCATGACCTTGCTGTCTCCCCCTGCTGCACGAATTGCGAGCGTGTAGACGGTTAACCACGACTTAGGGTCGGTTTTTCCGTCATACTTCTCGATACCAGTCGGCTTAAAGCCAGTCGGCCAATTCACTCAATGCAGGTCACTGGTGAAAGCCGGAACCCCGTCGTAGTCCTCATCGTCTTGAATTACGATGCCTCTTTCTCTTCGTCTTTGGTTGAGGGTGTCCCTTAGGTCGATTGAAGCCCTGGATGGACTATGATAGTCGGAGTGGTTTCTACGATCTCTGGTGTGGTGTGACGGCTGGGCAAAGTGGCCCGCGGGCGACTGGGCCGACTGATCTCGGCGTGCTCCACTGTGGTGGTTGGCGCGAGAGTTAGTCCTGCTTTTGCTGTCTCTTACTCTTGATGGAGGTGCGCGGCTGCCGCCTGGTGCTCTTGATGTTGACTCACTGGGTCGCCGGCTTGCTTCGGCATTTGGGATAGTTGCCGCAACAAGAGTCTTGACTTGATTTATTAACGGTGTCATGGGCTAGAGCTGCACCGAGTAACGCGTCAAGGAGGGTGACTGCCCCGACAGCGTTTTGTTGCAGTGTGAGGAATACATTTGTGTTGTCGACGACAGTTTGGCCAATCTGGTTTCTTGCCCTTCGCCCTGCCGCAGCCAGATCTATGTTTCTGCGCTCTTCGTCTTCTCTACGTCTTGCGTCCTCAGCTTCCCTGCGTTGGCGCTCTTGTTCCGCTTGGGCTTGTTGTTCCTGTTCCAGCCAGGCTCTATCTTCATCCAGTCTGGCGCGTTCTTGTTCCAGTTGGATCCTTTCATGTTCAACTCCAACTCGAGCTGCCTCTTCCGCTTGTAGCCTTGTGGCCACTTCGGCATCGGTCTCATTGTTCGCCATGAAGACGCCGTTGAAGACTGGTGTGTAGTCATCGTCGAAGTCGGAGTCGTTTCCAACCTCAGCGTCGGGTGGGTTGCCGTGAACGCTCTCCTCCGAAGAGCTGGCGTAGGCGGCGAGCTCAGTGGTGGTGCAGGATCCGAGTTTGGGTAGCACGACGTTGACCTCCCTGAAGCCAGATCCGATCTTGAACGAGATTGGATCAGATCTCATCCCACGAAAAGATAATGACCTTGAACCAGAAATCGTGAGCAGATCCGTTGGTAACTCCATGGCAATCGTCGGGTAGATTTGGTCGACTCGAGGTAGGCTTGACGTAGGAAGTGAAGTTGGTTTAGACGCCTTTACCGAGTGACTTGGAGCCATCTTATGGGAAAGTATTCTGGCACTGGTCCTGGCCGCGTTCGGAAAACCGAGCGGCCAAGAGATGCGATCTCCTCCCGACTGGCTTGACGCCAAGTCGAGAAGTGTAATCTTGCTGAAGTTGTCGGTGATGAAGTCGAGGCTGCCAAAGCGGTACGCCTGCCCTGGGGGAAGGCGTAGTTGTCGATTCCTGACGATGATCCCATCTCACTTATCGGCGATGAACTTGACGCATCCCTACCTGGTGCGCCAACTGTCAAAACTAGATTTCGGCAATATGAAAAGGGGGTAGCAATCAAGATAGAAAAGTAGATGGGTTGTGAGACAAGGAATTTAGATAGGTTCAGACCTTCACGAAGAAGTAATACCCTACTCCTGTTTGGAGATTATATCCGCCTGATTGTCTATTGATCTTACGATGTAATTGTGGTTATTCCCGCAAGGAGCACCCTATCCTCCTTATATACACGGAAGACCAGGGTTTACAAGATAAGATTTATCCCCTTACGGTTCAAATCTTATATAAGTACTTTACAATCTTAACAAACCAGGACTACAACCTTGACTTGATAACCAAGTCAATATTATACCCGAGTCCTAATATTATACATATTCTACATACATTACGTATCCCCAATAACAAATCGGGTAATCTATACTTATGGGTATACAGTACCCATAATATCTACAGGTTTATATTTCTTGATCCCCTCTACAGATGATATCGGCCGGCTTATAAGGAGTTCGCCACCGCAACAAGACAAAGCGCAAAAGCTAGCTGACTCGATATTTCTCTTAACCTGCTAATGACAATCTCAATACACAAACAATAGTTACTCAAAGCTTCCAACACCGTAAGATGCTCATTAACGAACCGGTATCAGTGCATCAACGCCATTCATTCATTCTGCCTCCCCTGTATCATATATCTCCATTGCCTTTAGTTGCATCTTCAGTTTCAGAATATTCAGAGTTCCTGACAAGGGAGAGGCACAAGCCGCCGCGAGGGGGGAGGGATTGGCGCCGGCCCACCGTGCAAGGGAGAGGGAGAGGTGGAGACGGAGGTGCGAGAGGATAAGGAGTGCAATTCTTTTTCCCTCACTCCACTCGGCTGAGATATTTTTTCCTCGCTCCACACGGCTCCACACAGCCACGCCGCCTGACCGTCCACTCGGCTACACGAGTGTCAATTTTTATAAAATGGACACTTGTATCCGATATATGTATCGGTTTTAAAAAAATCACACGAGTGCCTTTTTTTTATAAAATGAACATTTATATCCCATATATATGTGCCGGCTAAAAAAAGTATAAAATATTATTGGTGCGAACACTTATAATGGGTTATAGGTGCGTCACAATTTTTTTGTCCGTAGAGTCCGGCCGAGCGGCACCCTCCATCTCCGCACGAGCGTAATCTTGTTCGGCGGCCAAAGCAAAAAAAATAGAGATGATACAAAATCCTAATCGTGTACGGAGGATAAACCACAACATCAAAACCGACCAATAATCCGATAAAAAAGAAAAAAGAAGAAAAATAAAAATAACGGCAAAAATCTTCAACGGTACTGCTACCCTCACCTTGAGCCACTGAGCATTAACCGACGCGGCGGGGCAACAGGGAGGAGGAGGCGACCATCGGTGACTAGGATGCAGCCTAGTGCACACGGTCCACCCCCTCGCTGCACGCTGCCAGGGATTGACCGAAACGATGGGGCAATGTCACACCCTGGAGTTCCCCTTTCTAGCTCTAAATTCATAAAATAAATAGCTTAAAAGAAATTATTTATTTAACCTAGAGCAAATCCTAATTAAAAAGTGTATTTAATTAATTGTAATTGGCAAGGTGGGATTTTTCTTGAGTTCCCCTTGTTAAAATACACTAACAGGATTTTTACTGAAATTTTTAGATCATCTAAAATAATTTTAAACAATTAAAAACTCCCACTGCAATTTTAAATCCCCATAAAACCCCCTTTTTCTTTTTCTTTCTTTTTCCTCTTTTTTTCTCTTTTGGACCACCAGCCCATTCCCTCGTCGGCCCCTTTTTCCTTCCCGGCTGGCCCACTCCTTGCGCCGCCGCCGCCTTGCGCTGCCGCTCAGGCGCCACCGCCGCGCGCCGCCGCCCCGCGTGGCCGGCCGGTTGCCTCTAGGCCGCCCCGGTCGCGGGCGCCGCCGCCACCGTCCGCATCGCCGCCTCGCGCCGCGCCGCCGTGGCCGCATCCTGGCCGGCCGCCGCCCGGCCGACGCCGCGCCCGCACGCGCCGCCGCCGCTGTCGCACGGCCGCCACCGCCGCACTCGCGTCGCGGCTGACGTCAGCCCTAGGGCTACGGCTGACGTCAGCCCTAGCCGCTGACGTAAGCCCTAGGGGAATTTATTGCGCAATAAATTATTTAGTTTCTTTTTTGTTTTAGTTTAAAATACAGTTAAACTTCTAAAATTCATAACTAATTCATACGGACTCCGTTTGAGTCCGTTCAAGTCTTAGAAAATTCATAAAAATGTCTAGAATCCACTAAAAATAGTTTTGTTTCCTGTTTCAGTAGTGTTATAGTCTGTTTTGTTTGTATGCTTTGCTTGTCGTGTAGAGTCCGATAATTCCGACGCTCCCGAGTACTTCGAGGTCGTTGCCGAGGTTCCTTTCGCGCCGGAGCAAGGCAAGTCATACTTTCTATTTGATCATATTGTACCTACTTTGCAAATATCCTATTTATTCTTAAATACTGCATTGTTTTATAATGTCATTTTATGGGCTTATTTACCTACTGTACTCAGCCATGTAATTCCAAGTACCATGTACCTTTGATAGCTTGGGTATCAATATGATTACTTGCTAGGTTAGGACATGCTTAGCCCTGCTTGGAAACTTTAGCACACTAATGGGATAACTAATGTATCACTATTACTCAATGATTAATGGTAGCTCATGATGGTTATTCGTGAGTGGTTAACTACTCGGTCCAACTAAAACTTGATAAATGGTGGGTTATGAGTACATGGTTTTGATGGTCGTACTCATGACAATTAAGGACCGGTTCACGGAAAACCCTGGAAGAATTACCGTGCTTACCACAAGCTAGCGTGGGTAATAGCTGGATTCGGAGTGTAGCTTTTCTTAGCCGACGCATCCAGGCAAGGGTGGGCATGATGGAGTTGGGTCGGCGGGGGATTTACCCGTTGATCGGCTGCCGGATTCACCTAGGCACGAGGGGGGCTGCCTGCCTTGGGATTAAAGGTGGGGGCGAAACCTGAGGTGTGGTGCGCTTGGTTAATGAGGGTTATGCGAAAGGTCTTGTCACAGTTTCCTTTCCAGTATACCGTGGTGGTATGCTGGCGCACGGTAACGTGTTATGGGGCTGTGCCTTGTGGGTACAGTTGTACACCTCTGATCAGAGTAAAACTATTCGAATAGCCATGCCCACGGTTATGGGCGATCAACCAGATTCACCGTGATTAGTCATAATCTTAATAACTTGACCTAATGGAACTAGTTTAGTTCAGGTGGTATGGTTTGGGCCTGTCGCAACGTGGTGTAGCGTTTGACAGTGATGATTTAATATTGCTTAATCTACTCAAATGCTTTATCGCTTTCAACTATTTTTTTAAATGCCTGTATTATGCAAATTAGCCTTTAGCCTTCCATTGAAATTATTTGCATCATTGTCTTCTATTCCGGTATGACTTGTTGAGTACAGTGGGTAGTACTCAGTCTTGCTTCATTTTTCCCCCACACCAGAATTGGAGTATGTGTCCAAGGATGGTTTCTCGGAGGATTAGGCTTGCTGCTATCATTGAGGATGCCCGTGGATTGGAGTCGCCACGCTACGAGTGTCTAGTTATTTGGATTAGTTTATTTATCTTTTCCGCTGCATTAATGTAAGATATTTTTATGGTGTTTGTAAGACGTGGATTTGTGTATCGACTTTGTCGTTTGTGTACCCTGGCTGGTCCTGGACAGGGGATTTTAAATACACATTCTGCCTGGAATTCGGGTTAGCGAATCTCTGGGCGTGACAGGCAACAAGAAGGAGGAAGCCTGGTGATGAAGGACCATCGGTGATAGTGGTGGTGGCACTATGTGAGAACGGTGAGGAAGAGGCCATGAGGAGACGATGTATGGACGGAGGAGGAGGTGGCGGAGCAGGGGCGGAAGAGGAGGCGGTGGTGGCGGCACACAATGCGCTATGCAGAGCGGAAGAGGAGGAGTGATGCGGAGGAAAAAACGGCGGCGCGTGATGTGGAGTGGGAGACAGTTGGAGTTAGGATTGGTCAATTCTGGTTGCTTTAGCTTGTTGGGCCGATTGGGTCAAATTCGGTTTGTTTGGTCTTTTTTTAAGGAATAAGTCCATTTGGACTCCCTCAAATATAGCTCCAATCTAATTCATATCCATGAACCGCAATACCATATATCTTAACACCCAACTATTAAAACCGATGTAATTTGACTCCCTCAACGATTTTAGAGGGCGGTTTCACTGATATGGTGCTTTGACTTGGTATAACCTATTGAGCCTTACTATAGGGTCCACCCGTCAGTGACCCTTATATTTCTTCTCTTCCTTCCCTTTTCCCTCCATCAGATCGACGTCGTCCCATCTTCCCCCTTCCGCTCCATGTCGGGCCGCTATTGGGGAGAAGTAAGCGTGAATGTCAGGGGGAATAAGGGTATATCAGCGGTGCCAATGATGAGCTGTCCCATGCCAACAAGCTCGCTAGATCGACGGCGGGCAAGACGATGGTACCGCGAGATGATGTACCAGAGACGGTTCAGCTTTGTCCTCATCGAATCTCCACGCCCTTGCGCTTGTTCCACGTCCTCGAGTAGTGGGTGTAGCAGAAGAGCACCACGATCTCCTGGCCGCCACCAGCGGCCGGGTTGTCCCTGTCTACGGTGACACGCATGGAGCCAGCGATGCATCTGGTGGTGGACAACTGCGTCGGGCTGAGGAACTTCCCTTCGGGTACGAACGACGCAGGGACGATGACGACACCTTTCTCATTCTATTTTATTTTGTATGTCCTTTATCTCAGGATTTGACCTAATCGAGTTGCATTTTTTTTCATTCCATTTTTTAAATATTTATCTAAGGATTTGAGCTAATCGAGCTGTTTGAGTTAGCTTGATTATTTTGCTTCATGGCTTTTGATGATTGTGTGCCATTCTACACGAAACAATTCATACCGAACATCCTACTTTCAATGGAATTGGTTATTTTCCTAGCTTTACTGATCTGTCAGAAAAGGTACGTAGATCCGGCATCTATTCTTGGATTGATTTCTTTGTTAGTGATGAGTGTGTAACTGTGTATTTTTTTTAGAAATATCATTCTTTTAAAGTGTTCAAATCATAAAAAAAATAATCATATTCTCGGTGCAACGCATGAGCACTTTGCTAGTCTTCTAAATAAATTTAGGACACTCTTAGGTTCGATTTTTACGGGCTTCTACTTATTGAAGGTTTAGCCTGTATTTTCCCCACATATCATTTTGGCTATCAGTTCAAAATGTAACTTTGACATCTATTTTTTATCGAAAATATTGCAAATCCCAATAAATTAGAATAGCATGGAGTTTTTGTCGATGAAAAAAACTACAGATATGATATTTATTAACATCTAATTTAAATATTTTTTATTCATATCTTAACTACTTAAAAAATACGTAACTTTCCGGTCGTCACACAAAAAATTTTCATCCATAAATCCGACCGAGCAGCGCCCTCCGTCCCTGCGTGCGTGATGAAACACTGACCAAAGAAAAAAAACAGAGATCAGAGATCGAATCAAATAAGAAAATAAGAGATAGATTTAAATGTTGTTGTGATCGGTGGTAACAAACTAAGAATTCTATCCGGATTACCCCAAGCCCCATCAGTTGCAAATAAAAAGGTGAAAAGGCGTTGAGAAGAGGTGACGAACCAAAAGTAAAACTAGACATCGGCTTCAATGGCTTCATCTCAGGTCAGAGAATTAATTTTTGTAATAGAAAGGTGACTGTTTATAGGCTAAAGCAATAAGACCTTGAATTAGAACTCCAACATTGTGGTATCAGAGCTTAACTTTAGCCTACTCAATTCCTTATTCACATCGTCCCTGTGATTAGAAGCCATCGGTGCCATCTTGGTTCGACATGCACAATTTTGAGTCAAATAAGTTTAATCTAATCCCTTTAGCTTCTTATCTTTACTGCTTAGTGAAGATTAGCTCTTGTTCATGTTCAATTAAAGTTAATAAGAGTGAGTTAGGGTTCATGATGCACTGCTATGTTTAGACTTATTTTAAGTTTCAAGTTTTATGTCCAATTAAGTTTCACTTAGCATTAGAATTAAGAAATTAAGGGAAGGGAAGAATTGGATCAATCGGTTTCAATTTTCCCGAAATCCCCAAATTGAAAAGAACCCTAAGCCCCAAAATACGAACCAAATCCAAATCAAATTAAGAAAATTAAGCTCAAGTTCGGATTCTTACCTGATTTGGAGCCCTAATTCTACCGGGAAACCCTACCGCTGTGTGGGTCCTTCTGGGAAGCGGCACCGCCGCACCTTTACCTCCTCGCGGTCGTGTCGGGCTCCTCGTGCATGCGCCGTCTAGGAGTACCTCCACCATCCCGTGTGTGCGTGTTGGCTTGGCGCCCCCAAACCCCCCTGCATGAAGGCCGGCCACTCTCGGCGCCCGTCGCCGCTTGCGCCCCCGCTTCGTCGGATTGCCGATGCCATGGCTTTGTTTGGTGCCGTCCTCAGGCACGCCTCCCAGTCGATGAAGCCGGAGCCGCTCACTGCCGCGTGCGTGCTCCACCTCGATGGACCGCCCTCACTACCATCGCTGTCGTCCAATCTCTCGCGTCGCCGAAGTTTGGATCGTGGAGAGTAGAGGAGAAAGGGGATTAGGGTTAGGGTTTTTGGACCCCCCTCCAGCCGACGATTTCATCGGCGTGGGACTGGATGGCTCAGATTTAATCGGGCTCAGATCGGCCCCGCGTCAGGCTGCCACCGCTGTTGGGCGACGCGGTCTTTGGGCCGCGGAAGAATACTGGGCCACGCGCCGCACGCCGCTCGCTGCGCGCGGGAGTGTCCCGATATTTTGATGAGAATGATAAGTCGATTGGATGGAGCGACGTTAGTGATCCGACTACAACTATACAGGGATGTTGCGCCTTAGCAATTGTTACAGCAACTCCAGAGGTGGTCGTGAATCTCGACGGATGCACAATCAGCCCAACCACGAGGGTATTTGTCCTGCAAGCAATCGAGAACTAGCAAGAACAAGATGAACAAGCAACTGAATTTGCGAATCAAAATAATGATGGATTGAATCAACAAAAGTTAAACAAGTGGGGTTCCGTAACAAGCAATCCGGCAATCTAACCGATCACGGGATGAACTCGGCAAAGTAGCGACGCTATACTTTGATCTAAACAAAACCCAAGAAATCCTAATGGGGTACCTAGCTATTTAAGGGGGTGGGAGGATGACTAAGAGGGTGTTTGGATCCCTTTAGTCAGACTAAAAAATTTTAGTCACCCCCTGTTTGGAAGATGGGACTAAAGTGCATTAAAGTCCAGATTTACCTCCCCTTCTCTCTCCTCTCCCTCCCCCTTCTCTCTCCTTCTCTCTCCATGGGATGAGCAATTAATTAGGTGAGAGAGGGGATTAGTCACTAGAAGTTGGGTCACCCTTGACTAGAGACTAGACTAGTTTTAGTCACCATTTAGTCAGGGGTGTTTGGAGATTTAGTCCCCTAGTGTAACTAAAATTAGTCAAGTAGTCTCTAGTCAGGTGGATCCAAACACCCCCTAAGGGAGCCCTAGGGTCGTGCTCCACCTAATTGGGGCGCACCCCTCATGGGCCCTGCCTAGGCCGGGGTCCCAGATGAGGTTACAATCCCATAGGCCCATTATAGGTGACGCAGCACCTTGTTTATTCAATTGCGGATGACTGAGGTGGAATTTGGAGATGAGGTTGGATCCATTAGAAAGAGGACTCCAAGAGCTTTCCATCAAGTACTCATGGGCCTAAAACGGAGCTCGTATGTATATTTGGCGGCTATTTGAAGTCAGCACTGTAGCAGGTGGCCGAATTGGATTACAACACTTGGGCAACTTGATCTTGATGTGATCAATGGTTGTAACAATGCTAGTCATGGTCACATCAGCGCACGCGTTAAACGGGCCGGGTTGAGTTTTTGGGTCGGTTCTGAAGTAATGGGCTGGAATAAGATTTTATTTAATTCCCGCCTATTTAATTCATTTAGTCAATTACAAAATATTCTTTGGCATTATTTTGAGCCATTTAAAATTGCTGGAAAATTATGATCGATTACTTGATCACTGATAAAATCTATATACCTAATAAAATATATGCAAAGCTTCCGGTTTATTTTGGTCCGTTGCTTCTTTGTTTTTTGTCTGATTTTTTGTTGTTGTTTTTTCCATAATCCTAATTGATCTGTTGCACCGTGCGCCTCCTACCTTCGCCGCCGCCCGGGCCAAATCCCAGCGCAGCGCCACCGCCATGTTGTAATGCCTGTTCCATTGTGGCGTTAATAGAAAAATTTAATTCAATAAAAACCCTAATTTCAAAACTCGTTTTTGGTTGCGATGTAGTTGTGTGTGCTAAGGTCTCAGTCCCTCTCTACCTCGTAATCGAGTCCAAATCAAATCCAATATCTAGTCCCTCCAATTAAATTTACTCAGTAAAAGTCTATTTTGCCTCCCTCGGGTTTAATGGGCCAAAACCCTTGCTCGGCCCATTTCTTTCTCCGGCCCGATCTCCCCCACGCGCACTGCACGTGCAGCCAGCCGCTGCTCTCTCTTCTCTTGCTTTTCTCTCTCTCTCACCGTGTCTTGGTCGTCGGTGCCGTTCGAAATTGGCGTGTCATTGTTGCTTCCCGCGGGCGGCGCCGCTCGTGGCCGACCACCCGGTCGCCGCCACCATCACCCTCTGGCCACCGACGTCGCCTTGTCACCACTCCACGCTGCGCCGACCGTCATCGTCACCCGGCCTCATCGTCCTCCTTGTTCCCTTTGCCGCCACCTACTAGCGTGCGTCCAAAGCTGGGAGCAGCAGCCACTGCAGCCTCCCCCCTCCTCTCTCTTCTTTTCCCAAACCGGCAAGGGACCAAGCCATTTTTCTTTCCCCCTTTTTCCTTTTTCTTACCGCTGGCGTCACTCCCCTGCCACTGTCAAAGCCATGGAGCGCCAGCTCCCACGCGCGCCTCTACCGCCTATCCGCGCACCGCCATGCCGCTCCTATAAAGCCACTCCCCCTTCTTCCCGTTCGGCCACCCTCCCGCTCTCGCTACCGAACACCTTCACCACCGCTCCCTCGTCACCGTTTGTCCGCCGTTGCGCTTACCGGAGGAGCCGACGCACTCCTGGATACGCGAAGGGGACTCTGGGCGCCGTCTCCTTCTCCTTCCCTAGCTCGAGGCCAAAATGATTACGTTTCGCGCCCTTGGCCGTCTTCCGGCGATCCTCCCCTTGCAGTATACCCCCATCCTTTCGCTCCACTTCTTCCTCCCCTCAGTAGCTGGCCAGCTTGCCGTCGCGCACTCGAGCTCGTAGGCGCCGCCGTTCCGCTCGTTGCTACCGTCCCGCTCGCCGCCATGACGCCGCTCTGCGTTGTGCGCATGCTTGCCATCGCCGCCCCAACCGACGCTTGGAACGCACTCCCGAGCCCATGTAGAAGCTTTCGCCGCCCGGAATCAACCTCTCGCCGCCCCGGCGAGATTTCCCCCTTCCGCCGCCGACGGCCAGCCCAGCTGCGATTCGCCGCCCTCGGTTCATTGCGGTGAAATCCGAGCCGTTGGTTCAACTCACCTCACCCTGCTCGTCGCTCCGGTGGCCTTCCCCTTTTCCGCCTCAGCTTGCTTCGCACCGAAGACCATCGTCGCCACCCGCCGTCGGATGAAGTCCTTGTTCTTCTTCCTCCTTCCACCGTTCGACGTAGCTACCACATCGGCGCCACGTCAATGCCACATCGCTGCCCGAGCCGCGTCGGCCTACATCGCGCACGCGTCCGTGGACCCGCTCGCCTTGATCTCGCTCCCTGCAAGGCCTTAGGCCGTCATACTTGGTCGGCGCGCTCGGCCTCCGCCCCCGGCCCATTCAGCCTTCGCACGAATCGCGTCGCGCTGCGTCCGTGGGTTGCCTCCCTCGCACGCTGGCCCAGTTGTTCGGCCGCGCCGCGCATATCCCTCGGGTCGCCTCTAGCCGCCTGAAACAAGTCTAATTCTAGCCCCTCCTCTCTTTTCTTTTTTTAAAGGAATTAATAATTCCTTTTCCTTTAGATAGAAAATCAATTAATCTTACGAAATTCATATCTCTTCAACCGTCCGTCTGTTTGACTCTGTTCAACTTCCAAAATTTCTCAAAAATCGAGATCTACCTAATAGCACACTTAGAGGTCATTAATAGGGCTTTCTTTTGACCATTTTGTTGAGTCACCTCGTTTCACGTGTAGCTTCGGAGCCTAGAGACTCGCAATGTGCAGATTACGAGAGGAATCTCAAGGTCTCAAGCAAGGCAAGTATCCTTTGATCATCTTGCACCCATAATTTCAAACTAAGTAATCTGTTTTCGCAAAACTATCCTTTTCTAGGTTACACTTAAGAATGTTGGCTGCGACTTGCAATATAGTCGACAGGCCCTACCTAAATTGCTGCAATTATCCTCCTTGTCATTGATTATCCTATCCCACCTTTGTCAACTGATATTAGGTCTCGGAGTTCACGCCTTCGGGCACGAACACCGGTAACCTTCCTCAAAATTTAAAATATCCAATGATGGGTAAAATCTGGGTTTATGAAACTCTTGAAAAACCTGACACCTGGGTCAGTGCCTGCGAAATAAAATGATTTCTAAAAATCACAGTGCGGGAGACGTACTGGTGGTACGGTTTTCCCCGTTGTCGTACTTAAGTACCGATTCCTTTGGGATTTCATCCAAACATAATCAGTGCGACCACATGGGTGAAGTGGGACACCCCTGGCTGAGTAACTAGCTAGGCCAGAGAAGCCTTGATGCCAAGGGACAAGTGGATTCACCGGGTGGTGTCGAGGAGATCCCCTGGGCTTCCTGGCACAGTATGGTCTGGGACCTAACCTGTTGTTGGTCCGGATGACCCCTCCTGTTCGCATATGTTGACTCTATGTCGGCTTAGGAAATGCCTTGTCGTGAAAGCCTCAAAGTCACCAGACGTGGCTGTCCTGCACGGGGTGACCCGGGCTAGTAACATCGTGTGGGTAAAGTGTACCCCTCTGCAGAGGTTAACAAATTGTTCGAACAGCCGTGCACATGGTCATGGGTGTTGTGAGGTGATTTGTTAGTGTAGTTTTGTTTGGCTACTGCTTGTGAAATTACCATGATGGTTTGGATTATCGTTGCTTTTAAACTGTGGCTGACGGGGTCAACTGGGCCCGGGAGGCCGTCTAAAGTGTTTGGTCAGGAGCCATCTCTTGATCAAGTTAAAGATTGATACAGTGCACAACTCCGACCAGGCAGAACGCACTGTTTGCTTGAGTCGTTGAGAAGCACTCTCTTAGGCTCATTTGAAAAGTTTAAACAAAACCAATTGTGAAAACAAACAGCCTTACCTTGAAGCTTGCAATAAACACATAATTCCCAAGACTTGCTGAGTACTCCCTGTACTTACCCTTGCTCTACATAGTTAACCCTCCAGTTCCTGAGGAGGAGGAGATGGATCCCGCTGACGAGGAGTTCTTCCAAGAGCAGTCTCGCTACGAGCAGTTTTAGGGTTTCGACCTAGTTCCCAATTCAGGCTTGTGGCCTTAGGCCAGTCTTCGCTTCCGCATTTCCCTTTTATAATGCAGTTGTGAGCTCGGGATCTGTCCGTAACCTAACATGACTGTAAAACTACTCTTATTAAAGAGACCACTGTTACTATGATATTCTGTCTTCTTATGATACCAGTACTGTGTCCTGGGTTTGGTATCAGCATATAGGTTAATTTGGAGCGTCTCGCGCTAGCTCTCATCTGGGGTTAGATCGGGGCGTGACACATGTCTATCGAGTGTTTCCTCTGCTCTGGCATCGTAAGGGCACAGGACTATTTTCGGAGGTTGAAGACATGGTCGACTGGCCTGCAGCTCCACTTGTGGACTAAGCTGAGTAAACAGAGGTAGCAGACTAGTTTAGAACTAAAAAAGAAGGAAGGAATGGGCTTTCGCTGCAAAACCAAGAAAAAATTTCATTTTTTTATTTATAGCGATCCGATTTCATTAAAATTTTCAATTATAATATATAGCGATCATAATGTTTCAATTTATTACTCAGCTCTTAATAACTATTGTCTCACTGAGAAAACGTATTTACCTGTTTTAATATACGGATATTATAGTTAATAATGTGAGATGTTTAAAATCTTTCAAAAGTTTGACGTGCGAATTCCTGGTCAGTCTGGACTCTGGAGTAACAAATCGCGCTGGCTATGATGGGCGAGAGGACGGGCCTACATGGGCCCACCCAGGGCCGCTCTTATACAGAAAGCAGCATATCCCGTGCTTATTATCTCCACCCTTCTACCCCAGAATCCAGGCACCCCGTGAAACCCTAGCGACTCTTGCACCGGCGGCGGCGGCGGCGGCGGCGGCAAAGGCGAAGATGATCTACGACGTGAACTCCCCCCTCTTCCGCTCCTTCCTCAGCCAGAAGGGCGGCGCCTCCTCCGACAAGAGGTAACGAGTCTCCTCCCTCCTCTCACGCCTTCTCGATCTGTTCCCCCCTCCCGAATGGTTTGGTTCCGACTCGTCGTGGCGCGTTTGTCTGGAGATAACCGGCGCGGTTAAAGCCCTCCGGATAGGTTACCGCCATCGCGATTTGCGGTGGTATTCTCGTCTAGGGGATTCACTGTAGCGTTACAGTTTGTGAGCAAATCCTTGTTCTTGCCTAAAAGTTTGTAAGGACAGACAGGGCTTGTTTGTTTCAGATAGTTTTGCCGTTTGGATTAATCTGGTTTAGATTGATAGAGTAAGGGTTGGTGAGCAAGGTTCTAAAAATCGATAAGAAGTATTCATTGGGCTAACAGTATCTGATTTAGACTTTAGAGTAGGTTGGTGAGAAGTTCTAAATATCGATAAGTAGTACTTATTGTGTTCTGTATAGTCGGATGGAATATATATGTCATATGTGGCGGCCATTTGGTCTGGCAGTGCTATTTTTAGTGCAATTGCTTGTGTGCCGTGGTTATTTTATTTAAGGGAAAAAATGCCTTATCAAAGTAAGATGAAAGAAAAAAATTACAGTGTTTTTGTTCCTTGAAGCTTGTCCTGTGCCATGGAGTAGTCCTCAGCAAGCGCTGGGCATGGAAAGGTTATTTGACATTTCTCTAAAAATTGAACAAATGGACTTCTATCTTTGCAGCAACTTATTCTTGCATTATTTGATGATTAACAATAGTTAATCAAACCTGTTTACATTTGACAAATGTTAACAAAAGCGCCTTGGCAGTTAAATTTATTGTCACCTGCTATTCTTAAATGACTGTATAATCCTGTATGGTGTTCTGAGTGAAGATTGAAAGCTTATTTGATACTCTCAAATGGCATAGCTGCATTCTAAATCAGGGTAAAAAGTTTATTAGTTTTCTCTTTGAATGGGAAAATTTGTCTTTTGGCACTAAGTAAGATTCACTTCCATATTTTGCCACTTCTCAGTTTTGCCAACCTTAGAGTCTTCTTTGCTTTTCCCGCTATGGCCAAATACTCTGTTATATTTCCACTGTTAGAGGCACAATGACTAATTAACCAAGTAAATCATATGATCCGCTTATTTTTTATAGTAGTAGGTGATAACTGTATATGTGTCTCTTACTCTCTTTTAATGTATGGCAAGCTGGTAGGATATCCTTATGTTTCAACTTTCAAGCACTTTTAAGTGGAGTCGTTTTAGTTTCATGAAATGAAATGTCCTAGGTCTTAATTTGGTAAGAAGCAAGGTACTGTTTAAAGAAATAAGTTCCGTTGAATACTTTTGGCTATAACAACCTGAATTCAAAAGGAAAATAATCTCCCTTCTTCAATGCTTTTAGTTACAAATACTCGAATTTGAAACTAAGCAGTTGGGTGGAGGTGTGAAGCTTTACCCTTTAAGTTAGATAATTTTGATGTGAAACCAGGAACTTTGTATCTTTCTTGTCTGCCTCAAGATTTCGGATCTAGTCAGTTGTGTCAAACCTATGCTTCCAAGCTGTGCATATTAGTTATAACCTTCATGCACTGCTGCTCTATTATGCTGTTTCTCCACTTATTATTGGTATTTGGATGACAGGAAAATGGAAGAGCAAAAGCCCAAGGAGCAGAGGCCCAAGGCCAGTGAGAACAAGCCTGTGATGAATGAATGAAGGCTTTCTGATGTGTTTGGTCCTTACAACGAATAGGCTTCAATCATGTGATTCCTAGTGTGTTTCTGTACTGGTCCTGTTTAAGTGAGTTTGATGTGAACCGTGTCTGGAACATCTGAGAACTTCCCAGCTATCAAGTTTCTTTAATTTAGCTTGATAACTTCATGCGTGAGATGGAATGCGATGTTGCTTTCATATGGATGGTTAATGCTCCCGGTAAAGCAAAATCTTGTCCAAGCTTCCGGGTATAAAAATGTCGGTGCTGGCTAGTTGTGCTTGTTTAGTAATAAGAGAATAACATCTCATTTGCATCGTTGTGCTGTCTAATTCAACATCCAGTGGTTATATATGGACAAAATATTATGTGCTACGCCCTCTACCACTTATTTAAAAAATTAATGGGTTCCAAAGGCTTAATTTGGTAGGATCATTTCGTGAATTGCTCTGAGACGGCAGCTGAGTTATGGGAGTCCAAGCTTGTATCTGCAGCAGCGTCAGTAACGGGTACTGATTTGACGGTACCACTAACGGATTAATAGGGATTCTGGATGTCAAAGAATTGTTTGGCCTACATGTAATTTTAGTCTTAGGTATTGTTTGTTTCAGCTTAAGATTATTATAATCTAAATAATTAGTAATAATCTGAAATAAATAGTTAGATTATTATAATCATAAGTTAGATTAGTATAATTTGGTAATCTCCTCTAAATGTGTTTTTTCAGATTATTGGGTGACTACAGATTCACTACTCTTATTTTACCGTAATTCAGAGAAACAAACAACTCATAGTTTATTTTACTGTAGCTTATTATAATCCAGTTTATAGTAATCTGACTCAATAATCTGGATTATTGTAATCTGGATTTCAATAATCTGGATTATTGTAATCTGGATTACAATAATCTTAAGTTAAAACAAACAGGGTCGGTCTTAATAAGTTGCAATTGAAGGTGACAAGAAATTTAAACTCAAAATTTTTCAGGTAACTGAAATTCAGCAAATATTAGTAACTAGTACTCACTTGTCTGACTAATGATCACAATGAGTCACATGCTCACTTGTCTGTTATCATCATTGGTATATTATTTGTCAAACACTATTCCATGAAACTCAGTGCCATATACAACAAATAGATCGATCCAAATTTCCATTATGCACACAACATGCAAAGACCAATATGTTAAACACCAAACTTCATTGGTTAGGCCAGAAGTCCCATCCTGTACTTATATGTAATTCCGCATCCATGTATATATAATGGCCACAGTATGGGCAATCATCATACTATCAATAGATATAGCATCATTTCAGAGTCTCATCTCACACAGACACAGATCTCTAGCAATCGAAAGAAAATTTTCAGGCTTCGACGACGAAGCTACCATCGACTAGCTACTTAGCTAGCACCAATGGCAGCTCACCGCATCGTCGTCTTCCTCCTCCTGCTGCTGCTGCAGCTGGCGTTCTTCCATGCCGTCGCCTACGACCCGCTCAACGGGAACAAAGCCGCGTGCAACCCCAACTGCCCGGCGCCCGGTGGCCCGTACTCCCGCGGCTGTCAGAACATCTACCACTGCCATTAGTAGCCCGCCCGGCCGTCAGGCTCCGGCATCAGTGTGGCTAGGCACCTAGCTCCATGCTTATGGATCGGGTTAATTCGGATTGTTCGGGCTCCATCTCCGCAGATGTACATGCGTGGCTAATTTGATTTCGTTGGCTCATCTTAGTTCCTTGATGTTGATATCAGTGTCCAATCATCAAACTTCATGTTCTACGACCAGCTTGAGTGGCGTTCGATATGACAAAATCAGAAGAAAACTCTTTTTTTTTCGTGCACGTTTTCGAACTACAGAACGACGTGTTTGTTAAAAAAATTATAAAAAAGTTGTTTTAATGTATATGAACTGCTAAACTGTGCGTTGTTCACTTTATCTAAAAATTAATAACAATTAATAGTCAAAATTTAAATGGGAAAATAAGTTTTATCGGTTATTTAGGAATAGCATATCTTTCACCATTGATTTACCTAGTAGCTTTTTTTTATTATCAATTCAAGATAAAAATCGACAGTGCTTCACACCTAGATCACTTACCTCACGCTTTCTAAGTCTCTGTCCCTCTCCCTCTTCCCAATCTCCCTTTGTCTCTAGTGACTTTCGAGCTCTCTATCAATCTACCCCTTCTCTCGATCCCGCGCATAGTAGGTCGTGACTGGAATCAACAATAGGGGGCTAGAGCCGCTATTGCCACTTCTTCTCCTTCCTAATATATGGGTGTGGGCGACGATGATGAGGGGAAGCATCGAAGCATCATATCTAGCCGCCACTAGATCGATACTATTGATCTAGTGGCTCTAAGCATAAATATGGATGATCGATCATGAGAGAGGAGAGGCGTGGAAGTCTAGATATGGTTACTTCGAGCTCAGGATTGTCGGACGTGGTCAATGACAAGCGACGATGAAGGAGGAAAGGTGCAGGAGGGCTAAATATACATTTTTTTATACGCACGCAAAGATAGTACTAAGGGTAGGGATAAATCCGTGAAACCCACAAATTCCCTGACTTATACACCATACAAAACATACCTGCCTCCCCCATCTACTTTCGCACTCTTTAAACATCCTAGATATGCATTCATGGTCGAAATCCTAGATGTATTCATGGTCGAAATTTACTAACTCCTCTCCACTATTCTTCGCCAAAACTGTCTGGACGAGTGAATGGTCCGTGACCTTTGGTAGCTAGCTCCCTGGAGGAATCTGAAGGGCACCTCGCTTTAGTAGATCGGACAGCTAACAACTAATCATTTGAGCTGCTAGGTAGTAGAGTCGGACGTGCATGAAGCTTCAAACAAAATAGATATGTATGAAATGGAATGTTGTCGGATCACTTGTAATACTAACTATAGCGCGCACGCACCGACACTACTTGAGACAAATTAAGTAGCAAACGATTCCCTTCAACTAATTAACATTATCATCCCATTATGTGTAATCAGAAGAACTAATGGTTTTGCGACAGTAGGTGGCAGAGTGAGGGGGTCTGGGAGGGAGCTCGCTTGTTAGCATTATAATTAATTAGTAAGAAATATTCCCGCTACTATAAAATATAACAACTTGAATGAGACTCAATCTAGTATCATGAATCTGGATAGATCTTATCTGATCATAAGTTACTATATTTTGAGATGGAAAGAGAGAGTAAGCTCTTTATTAATGCAGCCAGCGATCGAGAGGTTGGTGCTTTGCTTCAGTTTGAAGAATCATTTGCTTACCACATGAATTTCCTGTTGGAAAATACAGCATTTTAATTAGGTTTAATATATTCTAGTATAAATAGATCAGGATTGAAAATGAATACATAAGCAACCATGGTGATCGTGTAACACAAGTTGACAAGTACTCCCTCTATCTCAGAAAAAAACCAAATCCTATAAGCCCAATAAAATTTAAAATACCCTCATTAAAGTACAGCCAATCGTTAACATTTTTTTAAAAAATAGGGGGAGGGGGAAGTTGGATAACATTTGGCATATGAGAGGAGAGAGATAGTAGGGCAAAGGATAATGTGCATTAGTGCTTCTCGATATGTGGAGTGCAAGTTGGTTTTTTGTGGGACAAGTATATCCTAGTTCCTAAACATGTATAACATGAACTACACTCGAATTTATCTAATTTAGTCAATGACATGTGCTTCTCGAATGAACATGAACTACACTCGACTTTATTTCAAATGAGTTTGTACTATTCTCGAACCAAAACCTTCGAACAATGATGTCGTGTGCGTTTACGTTACCGCGGTTTACCGTGCGGTTACCGCGGGGGTACGGTAAAAGGAAAACCGCGGTAACTGTCTTAAATTCAAATAAATTTAAAAATAATTTGAAATTTTGATAAATTTTATACGAATTTCTTACGGTTTACCACGGTTACCGCGGTTACCGCGCGGTAACCGTGCTTACCGCCGGGGCACGATAACCGCGCGGTAAATGGTAATGTAAACCCTCGCGTCCATTCGACCATTCTCGAGATCACGAGAAGGCAAGGACATGCAACAACACCACTGAATATCAAACAACCCACCACGAATTTGAACTGAAGTCTAAAAAACTACCATGGCTCAAAATTGAGAAAAGTCCAGCGGTGAATTCTCTCTCTTCCTTGAAATACGAACCATTGGACGTGAAATTATAAATTCAAGCTCAGAGATCTATTTGAGCTCTGTTTACCCAAACCATCTTTTGCTTTCGCTGTTCTTGCGCCCTTCGCATTTTCCACCCCCTCAATCAAACCCTAATTCTGCTTTTCCTCCCTACCTCGCACTTCGATCCTATGGATTTAGAAAAATCCATCGTCGACACTGGCGACCTGGCGAGGCTGCAGATTGAGGGCTCTCTCCTAGGGACGACGGTCATGAACCTCTCAAAAGGAGGTACCGATCCTAAACCCGTCCTAGGACAAATCGTCTATATTGAATCTTTTGCCCAATGCGGTTTCTTACCTCCTCCTTCCGAGTTCCTTTTTCTCATTCTAAACTTCTACGACCTTCATCTTCTTCACCTCAACCCCAACTCCATCGCCTTTCTCAGCATCTTTTCACATCTTTGCGAGGCGTACCTCAGGTACCGCCTTTTTTAGATCCGTTTAGATACTTTTATGAACTGAGGTGGATGGATGCCCGTAGAATCTCCGGTTGTAGCAGATTTTGCCTTCGGGATGGAATGAAAGCATAATACATTCCCTTCAACTGCCACTCTTCCCGAGGAAACTGGAGGTCGAAATGGTTCTATTTGCACGTCCTGGATCATCCAGCGGAACTTGATGTCCTACAAGAGCAACCCGAATGCACACCTTCGTGGACGTCAAAACCCTCCTTGACACGCACCCTCAAAACATTTGTAGAAAAAATCCATAACTTTCAAGAGTGGGAGTTGTCGGGGTATGAAGTTGCGGAGGACTTCATACACCGCCGAATTCAATCATTGCAAGCCCGCGCTCACGCGTATGAGTATGCAGGGGCACAAGACGAGACACGGATCTCGGTTCAGGGTATACGTTCTCGTAACCCGCCTGACCTTACCATAACCCAACCACGAAATTTCTAACACTTATGTTACCATTTTTTACTTGCAGATCAAGACAATGACACCGTAGCTACCCGAGTAGGCCACTTGGTGGTTGACATTCCCTTGGACCCCAAGAAAAGGCTCATGCCTTTGTGCGAGCTCCCGTCCTTGGAGAAGGATGTCGCCATCAATGTAAGTAACTTAATCATACTATGTTCCTTCGAGTTATTAATACTCGAAGAAATAGTAATTAAAGTTTTATAGGCACTGCCCTTGACGGATGTCATTGGTTCGCTCGTGGATCATCAGGCTGCTGCCTTCCTTAAGGAGACAACGGTGACTGAACAGGCGGCTACCGTGAACACTGCAAGTGGTAGTGGAACAAAAGATTCCAAGAGGAGATGGGTAACTGCGGTAAAGAGGTCTGGAGCTGGACACTAACGGGAACAAGTAGCTCTGAGGTTAGTAGTCCTACTCATCTCAAGCTCGTTATTGTTACATTTTGGTTTATGACTCACGTGTTCTACAAACCGCTTCAGATGCCAGGCCCACCCCAGGAAGAGAGGAGGCCTCCAGAAACGGCAAAGAACCAGGTAAGCAAAATTCCCATCCCTACTCCCATCACCTCTTCGCATCCACTATTCACGATATCTTTCCCTTGCCATCGTGATGCAACTCCTCTCCCGCCATGTCCGGCGAGAGCACTGGAGACATGGAGACGAATTGTCCCCCAACCGCCACCGTAGTCGCTTCGTCACTCCCGCCTCCCCCGTCGCCGAGAATCCCTCCCCCTACTGCTCCCTCATCAGCCATCGACCAACTGGTCAAGACCGGTCGCAAGCTCCAAGTTGACACCCGCAACGTGCTCACAGAGTTCGAGCAACTCAAGAAGGCTGCTGCGACCACGAGGACCATGCTAAGGTCTTGGAGCGGCGACTCGAGGAGGCAGAAAGGGACTTGAAGAAATTCAAGGACCTCATCGCCGGTGATGAGTGACAACATCAAGGCATGGAGCAGCGGTTGGAGGAGATACAGGACAACCTGGCGGCACTTTGCCAAGGCCTCCACGACAACTACGGGCGGCTGGACACGGTCTCTTGTGGCCTGGGAGTCCATGAAAAGGGGCCCGAGTTCCCTGACGAGGCAACCATCTTGGGGTCTCTAGGTACCCTTATCAGGAGACTTGGCAAGGTGGTCACCAAGCACGTCGAGCGGGTAGAGGAAGAGATGTGCACTGGTCTCCGGACCGGTGCATGCCATGTCCTTGCATGCTTGAAGCTTTCCCACCCCGAGATCAACCAGCAGGAGGCGTTGGCCAAGGGCGGAGCCGACGAGTCTCGCGAGGATGTGATGGAGGAGCTGGAAGAGTTCAGGGAGAGTGTGATTCCCTTTTTTGAGCAGTAATCGACCGCTCCCCCTTGTAATTTTGACAACAACACTTTAGGCTTGTTGTCCTTGTTTGAACAATTCCCTTCTTTATTGTAATCAAGCTTCATGGGGTTTTATCTCCCTATCTTGTAAATGTATAGAAGATGAGGCCGTCCAGCAGGGAGGGGCATTCTCAAGAAAATGCCGCTATACTTTTGTCGCCCCGCATTTCCCCGATGTTGGGTGTCGACAAACGGGCACTGGCAGTTGTCGATCCCGCAGACGTGCATGGTCCTTAGGGACCCATGTTCAGCCCCCTCCTCAAGCAGATGTCATGTATCATCTTTTTGATCATGTAGTTTCCGCCCGTTCATAGGTAACGAGTTGCTAATTGAGATCAACTAATATCTACAGCCCTTGAGAACGCTCTTGAGGAAAATGAACATTGCGCCGAGTACTGGAACACTCGTTTCGAGAGGGCGGAACTCAAGCAGACCGTTGACACCGTTCGTAAGGAGTGTGATGTCGAAACTCTTTAAGGTCGAGAAGTCTGGCTCATTGCCTACCTCGAGGGTTCCTGCTTGGCACTAGCACGGTTATGTGAGGAGCTACGCGTGGCACATCCTCCCCCCGAGAAGATAGCGAATGGCTACTTGTCCTAGATACGGAGTACGTGTAACCAGCTAGCAGGGATCGACAAGCGTATCAACAACTGCCTGAAATAGGAGTGTCGCCGTGCTAGTCGATATGCGGGTGGTCACCTCCTCGCCTATATTCGGGATTGTAGGCCGCATATGAATCTGGAGTTCCTCTGGGGAGGCTTCTTGAGTTCTCGGATGAGGCCGGAGGAGATCGACCAACCTGCACAGTTCTTTGCCCCGTTAGCCGAAAATGTTTTCTCTACCGTAGATTGGTGGTGGCCGTCCTGGTAGGCTCTTATACCTACAATCAAGTTCTCGTAAACCAGTTAGACTTTTGTGTATCTAGATATGCAAGAATTGAAATGTATGTTAAGTAACATGTTCAGAGATGTGTACGAGTATTCTCCCATTAGCTTCTTTCAGCTAGCGGAGTACGATACTCTCCCTAGCTGCAGCCAACTTTGCGGAAAGGTTAATTTCCAGTAAGGTGGCTTAATCTTATAACTTAGCTAAGCTGAAGCTGCGAATTCCTAGACCCTAGCCGTGAAGTTGGGAAACCAATTTCCGATTACGCGGCTTAGTTAATACGCATCCATGGGCACTATGACATGACCAAATCTAACTTGGTCATTTGGCCCTGCAGTGCCTGACGAAACCTTATCAGCTCTGGGCGTCCCCAACCGAGATCTAAGAGGTCTCAGAGGTTTGTCAGACTAGCATAAGAGGACAATAGGTCCGACTTCGAGACAAGGTGATATGGGAAAAGGGGTTTTGCCGGGAAGACACATAACTACAAATAGATGCTTTATATTATTAAGTATACTTACAGACGTTGTTTACATTGATTTTATACATAAAATTTACGTAATTGGTCGATGTTCCAAGAGTTTGCCAACTCGCGGCCTTCGTCGTCTGCAATTTTGAATGCGTCTAGCCTCAAGACTTTGACTACCATGTACGGTCCCTCCCACTTAGGCGAGATCTTGTTTCACCCTACCTAATTCTGATCTCTTCGGAGGACGTAACGCCGGTGTTGATTGTGTAGGCGCGAATGCGCTTCTCGTGATATCGACACAGGGCCTGTTGGTATGCGGCTGCTCGGATGGCAACACGTTCTCGATGTTCTTCTAGGAGATTAACGTCATCGGCTCGGTGCTCCTCTTGATCCTCGTTTGAGTACTGCTCAATACGTGTCGACCGATGACGGAGCTCAGAGGAAAGCATGGCTTCGGAACCGTAGACGAGGAACAAAGGAGTTTCCTTGGTGGGGGTTTCGAGGTAGTACATACGACCCACAAGACTGAAGGGAGTTCCTCAACCCATCGTGTGTCATAGGCCAAGAGCCTATCGTACACACTTGTTTTGATCCCCTGGAGCATGATGTCGTTTGCCCGCTCGACCTGCCCGTTACTCTGAGGATGGGAGACTGATGCGAAGTAGTTCAATACTTTGAATTCGTCACCGTATTCTTGAAAAGCACCGCTGGTGAATTGGAAGCCATTGTCCGTCAAAATCCTATGTGGTAGTCCATATCTACAGAATATCCCCTTCACGAACTTGATGGCATGATCGACCTTGATTTCTCTTGTTGGCTCCGCTTCAATCCACTTCGTGAATTTATCGATAGCCACGAACAAGAATTTGTATCCGCCTTGTCCTCTAGGGAACGGCTCGAGGATGCCAAGCCCCCAACATGAGAATGGATAGGTGAGAGGGATAGTCTGAAGCGCTTGGGCTGGCATCTTGGAGTGCTTGTGTAAGGACCCCCGTTTTGCAACAGGGATCACACGTGTATTTCGTGCCATTTCCCTGGATCAAGTAGTTTGGCACACACGATACAAAGTCGAATTACCAAAAGCGCATACATATGCGTCGTGTACGAATTATTACATCATAGGCCCGAAGGCATAGTCTTAGAACAAAGGACAAAACGGTCCGGAGTACAGTCCAAAAGCAGAATATAGATAAGTAGCGGAGCGAAGGCAGCGGCATTGTCATTGCCACAGGCAACGACCGTATCTAGACCTAGTGGGCACCCTCATCTTCCGCATCCTCTTCGTAGTAGGCGTATGGATCTTCCGCGGTGTCATCTTCGGCTTCTGATGAAGTTTATAATTGCAAGGGTGAGTACCAACCGTACTCAACAAGTCACCACAACAACGATGCATATGAAGGATTTTTATTCAAGGCAAGGCAAAGGCTCAGTTGCATAAAGCTGGTTTTGCAATCATTTTCACAAACCTAAGACCTAGCATAACTGGTCAAGTTTTAATACCAGAGTTTAACTTAAACAACGACGGTTCTATCTACCATCCATTGTGATCCCAAGGATGGCTTCCCGCCGTTGGTCGTCATGGTTTTCTGTGGACGCCCATCTTCCCTGCTCTCAGGGAGTGGCTCCAACAGCATAAAATTCATCATGCAAATAACCCATCCCACACAGGTTAAGAGTTTAGAGTCTAGCCAAGTGTAATACATGTCCCGGTGCTCAATATCCGCGAGCACGGCTATTCGAATAGATTTGGTTTACTCACACTGCAGTGGATGTACACTTTACCCGCACTCCGCGACTGCCCAACACATGAGCCTCGTCCCAACACATGAGACGCGTCACGGCAAAGCATTTCGATAACCTTGCATTGGCAGTACCCGCTCCATGAACTATCATCCTCATGCACTCTAGGCGTATCTGTTTCTAGCAGTGAGAGGAGTTCTGGCGCTCCCGGGAAGGGAAGTCTCACACGCACGTAAAGTTTATAATTTATAGTTTGAGTTTCGATTCTCACTCTCACACACGTGGCAGTCCTACCAATGGCGACACCGACGTAGGGCACGCATCGCGACCCTACCTCAACGGCTGCCCCACCGTAGCGAACCTGCCTCACACACGGGGGTGAACCATCTATGCAAGGATACTGCCTCTGCTCGGCTATCTAGTCCGCTAGGTCTATACCCATCCGAGAAGTGCGGTTGTACGAGGGTCGTTTCATGCTTAACTTCATGGCTCGGTCCTTAACTGACCGGGGACGGTACTAGCCTTTTCCAGATACCACCCAAATCCACCATCCGCCCCGGTCGAAAACAGTTGTTTAGTTTCATTTCTCCTTTCACAAATCATGTCATCATATCATGGCAATGTGGCGCTCATGTCTCCACATGCCGCATCTCAATTACTTTCCCAAAGGTAATTGCCCAAGCATATAGCATTTTGATAAACATGAGTATGCATGATTCTAGAATAGCATTACTAAGCATTTATCATAATTGACTAGGGACTCATACGTAACATGGTTACAAGGGGATATGGGGTGAACAATATTCAAGGCATGGCATAACAACAAGAAGGGTATTCATCATTGCATGCAACTTTATTTGTAAATAAAATAATTTCGCAACTTGGGTTCAACATGCTCAAGGATAGTGATGACTTGCCTTGCTCAAAGTCCGGTTGTTCTTGGTCTTCGGTCGGACTTGCAGCTCCCTCGGTGTCTAAAATTACGTGCGAAAGAAATTGAACTCTTTCAGAATTCAATTAGAATCCAACAAAATCCAACTAAAGAGAAGATCGAGCACGAGCGTTTGAATGTCGGTATCGATTCCATTTTAATCTAGGAAATAATCCTATTTTGATTTTTAACTCTATTGTCCTAAAAATATTAATGTTATCCAATTAGAATATTATTCCGCTTCAATTTTACGCGACTCGAATAAATTAGATCCCGATAATAGTACTTAACCCTTGGTGATAAATAGTTGATTAATTCACCGCGACGGCTAATTAAGCGGGTAACCTATTCAACGAGTATCCAACAGCAAGATTAAATAAACAATGATTAAATGGATATTTTAATGAATATTAGATGGCCACGATTCATTTTGGAAGTCTGAAAAAAAAACATAACCAGCGAATAAATTCTCCGGTCAATATATGCGCGAGTTGGCAAATCCTAGTGGATGTAAATCTAAATAAATAGGCTAAACATCCCGCAAAATAATCGTTAAACAAATAACCTAATTAAGTGAATATTTGCAATTCAAATACCCGATTTAGTCTTATGAGTTTCTAAAATAACATACGGTGACGGATCTAGATTTTCTAAATAACATTTTATATTATTCTAGCACCTAAATTCGAGCTAACAAAATATTAAATCCCTACCCCTTAATTTATCTTTCCCCATTTTTTTTATTTTTATTTTTTTCCTTTTTCTTTCCCTTTCTTTTCTTCTATTTTCTCTTTTCTTTTCTTTTCTCTCTCTCTTATCCTCCTCTCTGTTTCTGCCTTCTTCTTCCTCCTTCTTTCCTCTCTTCTTTCTCTCTCTCCCTACTGCCTCTCTCTTTCTCACCGTCGACAGAAGAAGAGGGGAAGGAAAGGAAAGGGGGGGCTCACCGGCGGCGGCGGCTGGCGAGGCACGCAGCGGCTTGGGCGCGGCGTCGGCGGCGAGGGGATGTGGGGAGCCGAGGGGGAAAATGGAAGGGGAGGCTACCGGGTATGGGGAGATGAGAGGGGGCGGGCGGCTCTTATAGGGCGAGGGGGGCGGCCGGCTCGAGGCGGCGACGTGCGGCGGCATGGGCGGCGACGGTATGGCGCACGGCGGGGCGGTACAGTGGTGACGCGCGGCGGTATGGCGCGGTGACGCGAGCGCGTACGGGGTGGCGCGGCGGTATGGCGCAACGGCGTGGGGTGGCGTGTACGGGGCGGCGCGGCGGCATGGCGCGGTGACGCGAGCGCGTACGGCGGTGACGCGCGGCGGTACGACGCGTGCGGGCGCGGGGCGCGAGGGCGGCGTGCGTCGTGGGCGCGGTAGGGTGTGGGCGCGCGCGCGGCGCGGCGGGCGGCGCGGTCATGCGGCGCGGCAGGGCAGCGCGCGGCGCGGGGCACGGCACGGCAGGGCGGCGGGTCCGAGCGCGCCCGGGCGCGTGGGCGCAGGCCGGGGGACACGGCCGAACACCTGGCGGCCAATGAACAGTGTCGCCAGGGTGTTTGCTAGATATTTAGGGTTTTTCTTCACCAAAATTTGTTTTAAAAATTGGTAAATGTAGGCAAAATTAATGTGACCAATTTTTTTAATGTTTGCAACAATTTTTCTACCATTTATATATATATATATTTATTTTATCTATACTTTTCTTGTATCCATTATCCCCACATATACCTACACTCATATATACATTTGTTATAATCCCTCCTAAAATATGTATATTATTTGTTAGGCGTAACATTAGTTAAATCCCCGCATAGAACCTAAATAAAAGTGCGAACAAATCCGGTACGATGCGATTTATTTTAAAAAATTTTGGCGGTTCGTAATTTAGGGCTTTGGTTTTGTCGGTCGAATTTTTAGGGTGTTACAGCTTGCTATGAAAGTGACAAGATTCGCATCGTTGTACCAATTCGCAAGCGTCTTGAAGGGCGGTTGGCGAAACAAACCTTGTCGAAAGGCTTTTCCGACCAGAGTTCACCACCGGCATGAGATCCACATATGCGTTCGTGGATGTCGAGTAGCAAGTCCTTACCATCCTCGGGGAGACACTTGAGCAGGATTCCGTTCGGGGCCTTTTTGTATAGATCGTTGCCGATCATACAATAGATTTTTGCCTGACAGATAAGTTTTTCTGCCTCGATGTCATCGTTCGGTAATTTGTTGGCATCCAGATAGTTGATAAGCGAAGTTCGCCAGTCTGAAGTGATTTTGATGTCGGCCAAGATGTTGTCGGCTGATGCAGTAGCCCCAAGTTATTCTCGTTGGCCGAATCGACGTTGTCGATGTCGACTTTGACCGAAGGTGTTGTCAGGACATCTAGGAACGTGCCCGATTCGATGGGTTCCGTCCTGGACGCTCGCCATGTGTTGATGCAAAAAATACACACTGGCCTTAAAGATTTGCTTTACTCTAGTGCAGGTCCAAAACTTGCTTTCGGGTTAAAGGGCGTGCTAGTTGATTTGATCATGCAATCAACAAGATGAAACATGCAAGTTCTATTAGTAAATGATAATCGATCGGCCAGAGAGCCGATGACATATCGTGATGTAACCTAGTTGATGCAATATAGCATGAATCAACTGATAGGCATATTGGATGACAAGCTAACCCTAAGCTTAGTACATCGGCTGTAAATATCAGTATTATATAATCTATAAATCAATATTACTTTAGAAATTAGCAATTGGGATAGATCGGACTTAACTGAGACAGTATAAATTGTCCAAATCTAAAATAACCTGAAATAACGATTATTGTATTCATATCATAGCCGATGCCCAGATTTAAGCGTGTATCGGCTATAGCTCCGATACAACCTTATACCAGGATATTCTCTTGCAACAAATATATCTAACTACTACCAATTGGATTGATAATAAGTCCAGTATATTTATATTAGATTAGATCCCAATATAAGGGGCAGATACAACATATTAAACAAAGCATAAAATGATGTAAAACAACTATACCAGGTAAGATCAACTGAAACCCCGATACTATCCTTATTAACAACCATAACGCAGGCTAGAGATTATGATTCTAAGCACGACTTAATAGATCAAACTTAACTGATGCAACATTAAGTATGAAAAGAAGCATAATATCTAGACAATCAAGCCGATCGTTGACTTTTCGGGATGGTGGATACATTATATAATTCAAACCAATATATGATAACTTGAAGATTCACAAGATAGAATTATAGTGTCATAAAGATGTAAGCACTAATTCCGATAATGCAAACCGCCATAACAAGTTTTTACCTCTTCGCCGAAGATCAAACCTGATGCAGCTCGACACGAAAGCAAGAACTCGCCGAAAGTAAAATGTCAAAGGTTGGCGATGCGCCAAGATTTATTGAACTGTTGTTGTTTTATTCATAAGATCTCGAGCTTATATTTATACCCGAAAATACAAACTTGTCCATGATGGACACGACTCATATCGTCCTAATACAACTCCAACAAACAAACAAGTACCTTAGGCGGATTCTTACTGTTGGCAGTATGCCATGAGGCCCCTTCGACCGAGCCTGCCGGAACCAACCAGGCGGCAAGAATCCAGTCTCCCAACGCCCAAGGACCAGGGGGCGAAGCCCCAACGCGAAGCCCGATGGCGGAACCCAGCGGCGAAATCCGATGGCGAGGAGCCACAAGGGGTTCCGGCCAGCCAAGGCAAAGCCTACATGGCGAAGGCATGCGCCGAAGGAGGATGGCTTCGCCAGAGCAGACCTGGTCCGAGAAAGGCCAGCAAGCCGGCCCGATCGCCCCAGGCCATGGGCCAATGAACCGGAAGCCGCCAGGCGGCCCATCGAGGGCCCATGTGCCTGGATTACACTAAATACCCATGTAAGGGCCCCTTTATGAGGGTGACCATGTAAATTCCCCTGTAATAGCCCTAAACCCTAATAGGGGGATCTGTAAGGGGGTTATAAATAGTCACCTAGGGCCATGTAAAGGGGAGAGATTTTTTATATACAAAATTTATTACACTTTACCTTCCCAACAATTGTTGAGTATCCACGTCTTTCGACATATGTGGTTGTCGTTTCGACAACAGCTGGCGCCGACCGTGGAGACCTCTGAGCGAAACCACTGAGAGCGAATGCCACCGAAAAAGGTCTCAAAAGAGAGGGTTGTGAACCCAAAGGAAGGCATGGCCGAAGGAGGGATGGCCGCCGGCGAAGGCACGGAGCCTCCGGCGCCTGCCGAGGCGGCGACCGCGCCGGTGGTTTCGACGCCCGCGCTGCAACCACCGCCCTCGGCCTCGACCACCCCAGCGGAGCATGTACTGGAAATCCCTTCGTCAACGAAGCCGACTTCGACAACAATCGCCGCTGCGCAAGTCGATCCTGGCCTTGACGCACAAGCTGAAGCAAACATGGAGGCCATGCGGCAAAACATGGCACGACTCCAGGACATGCTTCGACAAATGCAGGAGCAGCAACAGGCGTACGAAGCGGCACGGCAGGCCAAGATCGCTCCGGCCCCCATCCTCCAATATTCGGCAAGTTACATTCCGCCTCAAGCCTATCAGCAGGCGCCGGTTCGGCCTCCCGCGGTCCAGGCACATCCTTCGCCCGCTCAAGTGTCGCGGGCAATGGTGGAGGGGGCCTCGGCACTGCAGGCACAACTTCAGGCTTTCCTTCAGCAGCTCAACCAACCCCACATCTCAAGCATAACCCCTTCGGCTCAGCCGGAAGGGGGCTCCGGCCAAGGCGCTTCAGGGTGGCCGCCGACGAACCCACCTGGGCCAGGGGCTTCGCCCTGGAATCGGGGGCAATAGTTCGACGTGTACAACACCACCCAAGCGCCACCGTTCGGAAGCGGGCCGCCGAACGTCGCAGCCCAGCCGCTCCCCCAAGCCATCACCTCGCCTTTCGCCACGCCGTATCCACAGTCGAGCGGACCTTCGCTGCAGGGCACAGGGGGCAAGGCCGGGGGCGAAAAGGGGCTGCCACTGAGTGGGGGGATCAAAAATCGTCCGATCCCACCTCAGCTCAAATTCCCACCCGTTCCGCGGTACTCGGGCGAAACAGACCCAAAAGAGTTCTTCTCAATCTACGAGTCCGCGATCGAAGCTGCTCACGGCGATGAAAACACCAAGGCGAAGGTAATCCACCTCGCTCTTGACGGCATCGCCCGTTCTTGGTATTTCAATCTGCCATCCAATAGCATTTACTCATGGGAGCAATTGTGTGATGTTTTCATCCTCAACTTCCGAGGCACCTACGAGGAGCCGAAGACGCAGCAGCATTTGCTCGGCATTCGCCAGCGACCGGGCGAATCAATACGAGAGTACATGCGTCGGTTCTCGCAGGCATGATGCCAAGTTCAAGACATAACAGAGGCATCTGTCATCAATGCCGCTTCGGCTGGGTTGCTCGAGGGCGAACTCACAAGAAAGATCGCCAACAAGGAGCCGCAAACCCTCGAGCACCTGCTTCGCATCATTGATGGGTACGCAAGAGGCGAAGAGGACTCCAAGCGAAGACAGGCGATTCAAGCCGAGTACGACAAAGCCTCCATCGCTGCGGCCCAAGCCCAAACGCAAGAGCAGGTCGTCGAACCGGCTCCCCCCGCGGCTCGCCAGCCCCAGCCGGCGAACCCGGGGCAGCCGCCCCGGCAAGGCTAAGCTCCCATGACCTGGAGGAAATTCAGGACCGACCGAACAGGCAAGGCGATCATGGCTGTCGAAGAAGTACAAGCGCTCCGCAAGGAGTTCGATGCCTAACAGGGCGGCAGCCATCAGCAGCCCATTCGTAAAAAAGTCAGAAAAGATCTCTATTGCACCTATCATGGGCGGTCTTCGCACACCACCGAGCAGTGCCGAAACATCCGCCAGCGAAACAACGCCCACGAACCAAGGCCACATCAGGGTGTCTCTGCCGAAGCGCCTCGCGAAGCGGTCCAAGAACAGTCGCCCCCAGCCGAACAGCACCAAGACGTGTAGCGTCGCATTATTCAAGTAATCACAAGGGCCGATCCACCAGTCCCGCTGTCGAAGCGGCAAAAGAAGTCGCAACTGCGAACGGTGCATAGCATCACCGCCACAGGCGAAGGGGTCCCGAAATACTTGAGCCAGCAAATCTCTTTCGGGCCGGAAGATGCTGAAGGAGTGTTGTTCCCGCACCAAGACCCGTTGGTGATTTCGGCTGAAGTGGCCGGCTTCGAGGTCCGGCGCATTCTGGTCGATAGAGGTAGCTCGGCTGATGTCATCTTCGCCGAGGCATACGCCAGGATGGGGCTACCAACCTCGGCCCTCACTCGGGCGCCGGCCTCACTTCGCGGTTTCGGCGGTGAGGCGGTTCAGGTCCTCGGCCAAGCACGGTTAAAGGTTGTCTTCGGCACGGGCAAAAACCGACGCGAAGAGCAGATATTGTTCGACGTCGTCGACATCCCGTACGGCTACAACACCATCTTCGGCCGCACAACCCTGAACAAGTTTGAAGCCGTCTCCCACCACAACTACCTCAAGCTCAAGATGCCGGGTTCGGCAGGGGTGATTGTTGTCAAGGGGCTTCAGCCTTCGGCCGCGCCGAAAGGCGACTTGGCTGTCATCAGCAGGGTGGTACACAACGTGGAGACCGAACCACATGCTAACCGGGCGCCGAATCCAGCCCCTCACGGCAAGGTAATCAAGGTGCAAGTGAGCGAGGCAGAACCGTCGAAGCTCGTCCAGCTGGGCGGCGATCTAGGCGCAGAAGAAGCCGCAAAAATACTGGAAGTGCTCAAAAGAAACATCGACATCTTCGCCTGGAGCCCCAGTGAAGTGGGTGGCGTTTCGCCGAAACTCATCATGCATCACCTGGCCATCAAGCCGGACGCCAAGCCAAGGAAGCAGAAGCTGCGCAAGATGTCTGCTGATCGCCAAGAAGCAGCGAAGGCCGAAGTGCAAAAGCTTCTCAGGGCCGGGGTGATCAGGGAAATTGATCACCCGGAGTGGCTGGCGAACCTGGTCTTGGTAAAAAAGTCGAATGGCAAGTGGCGCATGTGCATCAACTTCACGGACCTCAACAAAGTTTGTCCGAAGGACGACTTCCCCTTGCCGCGAATCGACCAGCTTGTTGATTCGACGGCTGGCTGCGAGCTTATGAGCTTTCTGGACGCCTACTCTGGCTATCACCAGATCCACATGAATCCAGACGACATCGCCAAGACTGCCTTCATCACACCGTTCGGCACGTTCTGCCACCTCAGGATGCCTTTCGGCCTGAGGAACGCCGGAGCAACATTCGCCAGGCTAGTGTACAAGGTGCTTCGCAAGCAACTGGGGCGAAACGTGGAGGCGTACGTCGATGACATTGTCGTGAAAAGCCGTAAGGCCTTCGACCATGTGTCCGATTTGCAAGAAACCTTCGACAACTTGCGTACGGCGGGTATGAAGCTGAACCCTGAGAAGTGTGTTTTTGGAGTCCGCGCCGGCAAGTTGTTGGGTTTTCTTGTTTCCGAAAGGGGTATCGAGGCGAACCCCGAGAAAATCGACGCCATTCAGCAAATGAGGCCACCGTCGAGCGTACACGAAGTACAAAAGCTCGCGGGCCGAATTGCGGCACTCAGTCGTTTTCTCTCAAAAGCAGCCGAAAAGGGCCTGCCATTCTTTAAGACCCTCCGGGGCGCAAGCAAGTTTAACTGGACTTCCGAATACCAGGCCGCATTCGAGGAACTAAAACAGTATTTGCAAAGTCCACCCGCCCTAGTCAGCCCAACACCAGGAAGTGAAATGCTATTGTACCTAGCGGCTTTGCCAATGGCGGTCAGCGCAGCCCTAGTCCAAGAGACATAATCAGGGCAGAAACCGGTGTACTTCGTCTCCGAAGCATTACAGGGGGCGAAGACGCGGTACATTGAAATGGAAAAGCTCGCTTACACCCTGGTGATGGCTTCGCGCAAGCTTAAGCACTACTTCCAAGCCCACAAAATCACAGTGCCTTCGCAATACCCCCTGGGTGAAATACTGCGAGGTAAAGAAATCTCGGGCAGACTCAGCAAGTGGGCAGCGGAGCTATCCCCTTTCGACCTGCACTTCGTGGCGCGCACCGCCATCAAATCACAAGTCCTCGCTGATTTTGTGGTCGAATGGACTCCGGCGTTCGCCCGCGAACCCCAACTTGTCGAACAGCCTTGGACAATGTATTCCGATGGCTCGTGGTCACATAGGGGGGCGGGCGCCGCGGCCATACTCATTTCGCCGGGGGGCGTGCCGATCCGGTATGCCGCAAGGCTGCAATTCGACACAACCAACAACATGGCGGAATACGAAGCGGTGCTGCTAGGCCTAAGGAAGGCAAAGGCAATGGGGGTTCGGCGCTTACTCATCCGAACTGACTCCAAGCTAGTGGCTTGTCATGTTGATAAGTCTTTTGAGGAAAAAGATGAAGGGATGAAGAGATACTTGGAGGCCGTTCGGTCAATGGAAAAGTGTTTCGCCGGCATAACGGTCGAACACTTGCCCAGAGGGCAAAATGAGGAGGCTGATGCCCTGGCAAAATCTGCCGCCTGCGGAGGACTGAATTCGCCAGGCATCTTCTTTGAAATCCTGTATGCACCAAGTGTGCCCAAAGGAATCGAGGATGTCACGGCCATAAACCACACTGCCACGAGCGAAGACCCGGAGGACTGGCGGACACCGTTCGTGAAGTACCTCAGGGACGGCTGGCTTCCGGATGACGAAGCAGAGGCGAAACGCCTGCAAATCAGGGCCAGGCGGTACAAGCTGGTTGCAGGGCAGTTATACCGCTCTGGAGTGCTCCAACCTTTGCTTCGCTGCGTTTCCTTTGCCGAGGGCGAAGAAATGGTGAAGGAAATTCATCAAGAACTTTGTGGGGCACACCAAGCTGCTCGAACTGTTGCCTCCAAGGTGTTTCGCCAAGGGGTATATTGGCCAACCGTGCTGAAAGTTTGCGTGACGCATGCCAAAAGATGCGAAGGCTGCCAACGGCATGGCCGAAGCCAAACCGCCCCACAGTATGAGTTGCAGCCGATCGCTCCAGTATGGCCCTTTGCCAGGTGGGGGCTGGACATCATTGGCCCATTCCCAGCAGCGCGAAATGGTTACAAGTTTGCGATTGTGGCCATCGAGTACTTTTCTCGCTGGATCGAGGCCGAACCACTCGGCACGATCACTTCGGCGGCAGTGCAGAAGTTTGTGTGGAAAAACATTGTTTGCCGTTTTGGAGTTCCAAGGGAATTCATCACAGACAATGGCAAACAATTCGATTCTGACAAGTTCAGAGAAATGTGCGAAGGGCTAAGCCTGGAAATTAAGTTCGCATCGGTCGCACACCCGCAGTCGAACGGGGCTGCCAAACGCGCAAATGGCAAAATCTTGGAGGCGCTCAAGAAAAGGCTCGAGGGGGCGGCGAAGGGCAAATGGCCAGACGAAATGCTGTCCGTCCTTTGGGCTCTTCGAACAACTCCCACGAGGCCAACCAAGTGCAGCCCATTCATGCTCCTTTACGGAGACGAAGCAATGACCCCAACAGAGCTAGGGGCTAACTCACCAAGGGTGATGTTCTCGGGGGGCGAAGATGGGCGCGAAGTGTCGCTCGAACTCCTTGAGGGGGTGCGAGTCGAAGCACTGGAACACATGTGCAAATACGCCACAAGCACTTCGGCAACCTACAACAAGAAGGTTCGCTCTACAGAGCTCCTACCGGGCCACCTCATTTTGAGGAGAAAGGCGAACCCAGTAGCGGTTGGGAAGCTTGAGTCAAAATGGGAGGGGCCGTATCTCATCAAGCACAAGTCAAGGACGGGCTCTTTCCACCTAGCAACACTGGAGGGCGAAGAGTTCGATCACTCGTGGAACGCCGCTTCACTCAAGCGTTTTTATGTTTAGAGGGTGGCACCCTGTTCGCCAACATGTAAAAATGTACATATTGCCATGTAGCTTTTCGGCACCTGCCATTTTGTAAGCCGTTCGGCACAAAAATACAAAAAAAGAAAAAAAAGGAGAAAATGGAAAAGGAAAAAAAACTGGATGTAGGGCTGTTATCCACTCTGGAGGCCCGAACCAGTATAAAATTTCTGTGTTTTTCGCCTCTTTTACTTATGTGCATGATAATTCGTGGAAAAAACCCCAAGGCAAACGCCTGATCAGCGAAAACGCCAGGGGGGCGAAACGAATCGGTCGAAGCATCGCTCGCCGAACGTTGAAACCGCGACAGCTTGTTTCGGGAGAAAAAGAAAAAAAAACCCGAGCACCGTTATAATCGATCCACGCAAAATCAAGCCACTAAACGCAAAGTGCAAGAGATCGACAACGGAAGTCGAAAGCTGAAAAGTCAGTGTGCCTATTTCGCCAATACACGCAAAGGGGTCGATACGTCATCACCCAACAAAAGCACAAAATGTGACAATGCAGAAAATGGCGAAAAGGAAACGAAAGCACATTTTTATTAAACGTTGAAAATACACTCAATAGCTTACATTGTGTAACGCGATACAGGCGAAACGATCTAAGCGTTCGCTTACAAGAAAATTACATCTTCGCCCCCAAGGCAACTACTAAAGGAGTGATCCGGCGAACATGGTTCGTCATCACTACTGATATTGTACACTACCCTAAGAGGAGAGGGGGGCGAAGCTACAGTAAGGGCGTAGCGACGCCGGGCGATCGCCTCCTGCCGATCAGTCCGCCGATGGTTTCGCCAGAAACGGGCCATGCCCTCCAGGCGTGCCACATGGACACGATCGTAGTCATCCAGTGTTCGCCCAGGATGGGATCGCATCTAGTAAGCGACGCTTACAACCCTATAGTTGTTCCCGTTGATTGTCATTTCGCGGTAGATAGGCCGAAGCTAGTATCGAGCCTTCGGCAAATTCTTCACCGCAATGAACTTCTCGTTTTTGCTTCGCCAATCCCCAAGAGGAGGCCGAACGCAAAGCTTTCGGCACCAACCCTACAAAAATGGGAGTGTCACGAAGGCGAGCGGAATAAGAGAAAAGTGAACACGAAAGAACTAGGCGAGACAATCGCAAAAACATCTCAAACGGTTCGCGCGTCGCACAACAATGATATAAATGGCGAAAGGAGTCATATATTTCCACTAGTTCAAGGCCTCAGCCGTATTTACATAATTCGCCCCTAAAAACGGCGAAGAACAAAAGGAAAAGCTTACAAAAATAGACGGGCGGAGGGCCTCACACCTCGGGGTGGTCTTCGGCTCCTCCTCCGCCCCTTGCTGCTGGCTCTTCATCCTGGTTCGCCGCCTCTGACTTCGCCAGCTGCTCAAGTAGGCGGGTCTTAGCTGCGGAACGGCCCTCCTTCAGCCAAAACTGCCTTCGCCAGGCACGAAGGGCGGGCGTTACGTCTTGGGAGCTAACCTCCCAATCCCCCTTCGCCAGCTCGGTGAATCGGGCGACGTGTTCGCACCCGTTCTGCTGAAGTAACCCCAGGGCGAAGGCGGCCGACACGCGCGCACAGCAATCGCCATATGCGGTGGCGCAATCAGAGACAGCGCAGCCGCCCTCCTGGCTCCAATCACAGAAGTCCAGCACGGAAGCGTCTTCGCCCGGAAAGCTACTCGCCTTCGCCCCCATATCCGTAAGGGCAAGGCGAAGGGTGCAGCAGGACGCCTTCGCCGCTTCGGTCGCCCGGGCCGCCTCTTGGGCAAGGTGCTTGTTTTTCTCCTCCACCTTGCGCGCCCTCTGGCGAAGGGCTTCCATCTGGGGCTCCGTCGTGTCATAGTAGACAGTCAACATGGTGGTATGCTCCCGCTCTTTCGCCAGCTCGGCCGAAAGGCGATCGATCTCAGCCTTTGCCTCGCTGCCTTTGTCGAGCTCGGCCTGAAGGCGCCTGTTCTCCGCTTTCGCCTCTCGAAGGGATCGGGCAAGCCCCTCCATTTCAAGGCCTTTTCGGCCAAGCTCGTCGTCCTTTGCCCGGAGCCGGTTTTTTAGGCCGTCCAAGCGGGCCCGCATTGTCCGCTCAGTGGAACAATGGGCCGCCAAAAGCTGGTGAAGAAGGAAAAAAGGGGGGCACAACGTAAGCCAAGTGTAGAAAGGGGAGGTCGAAAAACAAAAAGAAATTCGGAGGACACCGAAACTTACCCGTACGGCCAAACTCTTCACGGCGGAGCACCCCTCGTCAAACTCATTGAGTTCGGCGAAGAGCCTGGGACCGCCAGCCGGCGAAACAATGTTGCTCGCCCCCTCCACGAAGGGGATGAGCTCAGCCCGGGTCTCGAAGTCCCCGGGGACGAAGCGGGCCGACCCCTGAGAGTACTCGGAGCCAGATCCCTCGGCGGCTTTTTTGCCCTTATCTGGGGTGAGCGGCGAAAGCGGCCGGCGTATGGGGCTGCCGAAGACGCGAGTGGCCACCCTCACCACCCGTTCGGCCGACGGCGAAGCACCAGCCCGTCGGCCGCCCCCAGGGACGTCGAAGGCCCCTGACTTCGCCCCGCAAGCGAGGTAGGGGTCCCGTCAGACGACTCCTCATCGCTGAAGGCGTTGGCGATGGTGATGACCCCCCTTTTCCGGGGGGCTGCTTTCGTCACGCTGCCTCCTGCCGCCTTGGCCGCGGCGATAGAGACTAGGGCCTTGGCGCCCTCCACGTCTTTTCGCCGCAGGGGCGAAGAGGCGGACTCCGCCCCGGTGTCGACTTGTTCCGGGCTGGGAGTCGGCGTATAACCGTGCGTCCCGGAGCGGCTATCACCCGCCTCGTCAGTAGCCCCTTCGGCCGCGGCGTCGGCCCGTCCCGCTCCCTCCTCTTCGACATCCTCGTCTTCGACATCATCCCCTGAAGAGACGGGGGCCTTCTGTTTGCGGGGGGCAAATCTAACCTGCCCCCGTGGGCGCTTCCGAGAGGGGCCGGCTTCGCCATCCGCCTTAGATGGCTTCGCCCTCGCAGGGAGCTCGCCGACATGGACGCGGTTCGCCCGGCCAGCTGCTTGCCGAGTCAGCAGCTGGCTATATTCGGTCAGCGAGATATCACCAACAAGCCGTCTGGCTTCGGTGTCGGCTTGGGCCAGCGTCAACACTGGAAAATGGCAAGACACAAAGTTAGGAGACGAAGCGAAAGCATGGTAAAAAGGCGAAGCGTAAAAAAAAAGAGAAGAGGGAAAAAGAGAGCTCACCATTCGCCCCTGGGGGCAAAACAAGTCTAGGCAGGCCGTCGACCACTTCGTCTTGATCGACTTCGACCTACCATGCCTGCGAAAGCGGATGAATCCGTAGCATGCAGAACTCTTCTACTAAATCCTGGCAACTCAGCCGGGAACACACCCTGCGAAGCAGGGCGAAGCGGGACTCTAGGGTGCCGGTAACGGCAACCCTAGGTCTCCACGCTGGCGAAATTGCGCGACGCCGCCAACACAGCGCCCTCGCCGCTTCGGAGTCCGACTCGAAGGGGATGGAGTGGTAGAACCACTTCGCCATCCAGTGGCGGTCCCATTTCGACATGGCGGCATTGACCGGCCACAAGTCGGCGCGTTCGGGGTGAACGTTGAAGTTCACACTCCCGAACGTTGTCTTCCGGGTCCCAGCGGGCGTGATCGCCGTCTTCGTGTTGACGGCGGCGGAGAAGATGGCGCCGAAAAGATCGGCGCTGGGCTCAAACCCCGCGGTCCGAGAAAGGCCAGCAGGCCGGCCCGATCGCCCCGGGCCATGGGCCAATGAACCGGAAGCCGCCAGGCGGCCCATCGAGGGCCCATGTGCCTGGATTACACTAAATACCCATGTAAGGGCCCCTTTATGAGGGTGACCATGTAAATTCCCCTGTAATAGCCCTAAACCCTAATAGGGGGATCTGTAAGGGGGTTATAAATAGTCACCTAGGGCCATGTAAAGGGGAGAGATTTTTTATATACAAAATTTATTACACTTTACCTTCCCAACAATTGTTGAGTATCCACGTCCTTCGACATATGTGGTTGTTGTTTCGACAACACTTACCGAAAATATTTATAAAGAAATTACATATAATCCTAATTAATAGATACAATTGCCAATCTTGGACTCTATCCTTGCCTGGCAACATCGTCGCAATCCCTCTTTCAAATCCGATATTGACTATGTAACCAATATCGGCTGTATCGGCTATCCATATCAGACTCCGTCCCAGCCGATACGATCTTCCAGCCGATGCACACTCTATTTCCGAGAACTCCGCAAATCTCCAAATCCACTTCGAATTGGACCTTGTTTCCGATTCATATGCTTAACAAATTTCATCGTCAACACATGCCCCCCAATTCTGAAGTATTATATAATTCAACGGAATTATTTCGTTAGTCCCGTAAAAATCTAGGGTTACACCATCGACCTTATGCACCTACTTTTATAAATAGCAACCGCCTTTCCAGAATTTTCACGGTGTTAACTCCGTTTTCACCGCTTAAGCCACCAAACTTTCCTCTTCAACTCCAGTGGTTTCTCTCGACCACTCCGGTGACCAAATCAGAAATCGTCATCTCCAGCAACAACGACCCTTCCTCCTTGATGGCGACATCCACAGACGTCCCCCAGGTAATCTCCCACTAATTCATCTCCCACTCATATCGGCCACCACCTTTTTCGTAAAATTTATCTGTCTCAATCAATCCCGATTGATTCAATTTGCTTTTTTTTTAAATATCCTTACAACATTTGAGGAACCAGATCACCATCCCGATTCTCAAAGAATCAACCCACTATTTCCTTGGGCTGATGGGTGATGAAGATCCAATCTCCTTCATCAGCGCCGAGACCAACCGCATCCCCTTCAGGGAAACCAAGCCCAGCCCAACTCACTGGCCGAACATCTTCAGATCATGGCCATCTTCCGTAGATGGATGGAAAGCATGGTACAAACGGATGGCCGCAAGCAAACAGATTCACTGGGATGAAATAGGTATCTCCCAATGTCTTTCTCTCTCCTTAGCCGATACTAAAAAGGATGAACCAATGCTATCGGCTGCCTCTTACTTCTGGTCCGATACGCTTAATGCTTTCTTATTCAGCCATGGACCAATGACTCCTACCCTACTAGACATCAAGATGCTAACAGGCTTAGATATCTCCTCATCGGCCAACCCCATTAGTCTGAAGATAAAGTATGATCACAAATTCCAAACCAAGAACATTGGGGGTTGGTTAGGTCTCATAGCTGAAAATATGTGCACAGGATCTGTCTCCCCTAGAGAACATGTTGCTTTCTTGATGATGTGGATGGACAAATTCCTTTTCTGTGGTTCCACCTGTGGCCCAACTGCAAACTGGCAACATCTGGCAGAGGCCCTAGTATCCAAAGGATCAATCCTCTTAGGTAAATATCTTTTAGGAGCAATGTATGAAACCATGAGTCAGATATTATCCAAACTACTCTTGAACACATCGGCCAATTATGGAGGTCCTTAGTGGTTTGTCCAGATATGGCTAAACTTATACACCATCAAGATTGCTAACAGGACTCCATTGGATGAATTAGAATTCTCCTCTTTAGCAGATGTTGGCGATAAAACAGCAACACGCCGATGCCTAGCATTTGGAGAAGGAGCATCGTCCTACCCTGAATCAGGAACATCGGCTGAGCTGTTATGTGAGTGGTTCAACCACTTCTACAATGGATTTTCTCATGATTCCCGGGTCTGGTTTCCATATGAGGATTACATCAACTATGAACTGCCAACAAACCTCAGACTGGATGATCTAAACAACGAAGACTTCCAAGGAATGAGAGACACATTCATATCGATCATATCTCCTTGCATACTTCCAATTGGCGTCTCCCAAGGCCGATATATCCAAGCATCTGATGAATTCTATCTCCCCATGATCGCAGCCAGGCAACTTGGCATGGGACAACTACCAATCGGCTTGTACTTCACGGATAAAATCCAGACAAGGGGTGTTGTTCCATCGGCCCTTATTACGGACAAGATCTTGAACCTTGAAAACCCCCCTTTGGGCTCTATCGGTCGAATCTTCTTGATCAGAGAACGGAGCCAACTCTTTGATGAATGGTGGGGTGAATGGAAAACTCATCTTTTCCTAACTTAATCGGCTGATTTCTACCTGACCATAATGGATCCTTCCATCAGTCCTCAGGTAAATTCATAATCACAAAATTTTTCTTCCTTAAGTATTATTATGATTTCCTAATATTCCTCAAAACATGCTTTCATGCTGGTAATTCTCCTCCTCCAACCAAAAGTAAAAGTGGCAAAGATATTCATTATGCATCGGTCAAAACATCATCAGGCAAGGACTTGGCTCCTTCTTCTATCGGCTTCAATGCCCGGGCCATCAAAAACCTGCTTCAAGGCCGGATCAGACAGCCGATCACAACTGTAGGCAAACGCAAAAGAACTAAAAATACTGCCATCAAGCCTACTGCAGTCAAGAAAAAGATGTCTGCCAAGAAGCAAAAATCTTCAGCCGATGATATCCCCATTGATCCTGATGTAGAAGAATATCTTAAGGAGGCAGTGATAGAAGAAGAAATTGATGAAGGTGCTACACAAATTAGTGAAATTGAACAACTTTCCAGCCCAGGATCTCAAACCGATACGCCGCAAGCCAATCCATCAGCCCGGCTAAAACTCCAAGCCCTCCTAAGCGCCGGCCTCGCAAAACTCAGGTATTCATCCCTTCAACCTCTTCTTTGTTAATCCTTGTCATCCTTCTTCCAATATTAAACATATTCACAGCCTTCCCGAACTCTGTCACCTCCTCAGCAGCCAGCATAAGCGAGCACACAACATTGGCTGCAGGAAGTCATCATATGGAGGAAGCAGCTGCTATAATTTCAACTTCTCCAGCCCCTGTAAGAACACACTCAACTATCTGTTATATCAGCTATACTTAAAGTTTTTATTTACAACAACTCTCTCCTTGCAGGCTTTAGCCGATATGTTCTCTTTTGATATAATGTAGTTCCTGGATGAAGATGAAGAAGATATAACCAGCAAGACTAAATCTCTAGTACCTGATGATTTAAGGACAAGAATAGCTGATATTGCCAATCGACTCCAGGCCTCACTAGACACCTTAGTCACAGATTGCGGCTCAATTAGGTCAAGATTCCAAGAAATCCAAGATCAACTTCCAGAAGATCTTATTGATGCCATCTCCCCTGCGGTTTTCCTTGAGCAGCATAAGTACAAACTTGAGAGAGCAAAACAAAGACTTGCTGATCGGCTGGAACACAAAGCTCTTGAAGCAACAATTCAAACCGGTCGTAAGCAAGTAAATGAAGAAAAATCTAAATTGGACGAACTATCGGCTGGTCCAGAGTCAACTCAACCAGAATTAGATAGACTCAAACAAGAAGAATCTGATCTCTTAGTCCGACTACGCCAATGCCGAGTCAAGATTTTTGAGGTAGAAAGAAATTAGTCGATCTTCCTCAAGCTATTGAAGAACAAAAGTCCAAGCTTAAATCTTCAATCAAACACCTGGCTTCTCTCAATGAATCACTCAAACCTATCCCAAGAAGTGAAGCTGCAAATACTAAAATTATAGATGAAGTAGAACAAATTCGCCTACATGCGATTTCAGCAATCCAAAATTACTTGGGTTAATGTAACAGACTAGTATTTGTTTCAAACAACAACTTTTGCTATGATATGATTTTCAATGCAACTTGAAAATTTTGCTTAAAGATTTCGAAATTTTTTTCAATGCAACTCAATGGTCGATTGATCTGGCCGATCATGTCAATACCCCGACCTCTAAACAGCTATGGCTTGATAATGGGATTCATAGTCGATGCTGGTGCCCTTTGGATAGCCCCAAACTTCTGACAGTCTTGACACCCTTTATAATATCCAAAGCAATCTTCCAGCATTATCAAACAAAAAAATCCCACTCTCCTAATCAGCCACTTCATCTTATGAGCCGATTGATGAGTACCACATATTCCCTCATGCACCTCACACATGATAATTTTTGCTTCTTCTAGGCTCAAACATCGCAACAAAACCCCATCAATAGCTCGATGGTACAATGTATCATCCAACAAAACATATTTAAGAGTTTTATACCTTAATTTCCTGGAAACCGATCTAGAAGGATCCTTTAAAAACTCAAGTATCTCAAACCTCCAATCATCAGCTTGTAAGCATGCAACTTCTACCTCAACATCCTTCAACATCGGCTTGTAACCCGATGCTCCCTAAGCTAAATCATTGGTCTCAACATGTTGTTCTCTGGGAATATGCTTTAAAGTAACTATCCTGAAGGTCTTCATCAACTCTTGGCACTTCTCATTATAAATCATCAAGATATCATCCTTGCACTCATATTCCCCAGACAATTGACTAATCACCAATAGTGAATCACCCATGATTTCAACAGCATCGGCTTCAACCTCCTTCACCAACTGCAACCCTTTTAGAACAGCCTCATACTCAGCATGATTATTAGTAGAATAAGGTTTAATAGTGAAAGACAACTGAAAACTTGCCTCCTAGGTGATATGATTACTAAGCCGATACCACATCTTGAGTGCAAACTGATCCATCGAAAAATAGTGTCCAAGGCATAATCTCAACATGATTAATCGAGTTATCCCGGTGTTTGACTATGAAATCAGCTATCGCTTGCCCTTTTACTGCTGTAGCTGATTCATATCCTAGATCAAACTATTTTAAGGCAAATATCCATTTTCCGATCCTCCCCTTCAAAATAGGAGCCGATAGCATATATCGTACTACATCGGCCTTACACATTATCGTGCACTCATTGGAAAGCAAATAATGCCTCAACTTTGTACAGGAAAAATATAAGCATAAGCACAACTTTTCTACAGATGAATATCTGGTCTCTGCATACAAAAGCCTTCTACTTAGATAAAACATAACTCGCTCTTTACCTTCAATTTCTTGGATAAGGACAGAGCCGATAGTATTCTGATCAGCTGACAAATACAACTTAAAAGGAAGCCCTTTCTGTGGTGGAATAAGGACTGAAGGAGTACTCAGATATTCCTTTATATTATCCAAAGCTTTTTATTGCTACTCCCCCCAGATAAACTCTTGATCGGCTTTCAACCTGAGCAATGGAGTAAACGGCCCTATTCTACCAGAGAGATTAGATATAAACCGTCTAACAAAATTGATCTTATCGATCAAAAAATGCAACTTTGTCTTGTCTTTTGGAGGATTTATTTCTTTGATGGCATTGATACTCCTCTGAGGTATGTCAATTCCCCTTTCATGCACTAAAAACCCAAGGAACTGCCCAGCCGATACACCAAAAGCGCACTTGGTTGGGTTCATCCTTAATCCATATTTTCTTGCCCATTCCAAAACTATTCTTAAATCGGCTATGTGTTCATCAACCTCTTTTGACTTAACCACCACATCATCAATATAAATCTCAACCAATAAGACGATAACATCATGAAATATATAATTCATTGCTCTTTGATACATGGCACCAGCACTCGTTAATCCGAAAGTCATAACAACCCACTCATACAAGCCGATTGCACCGGGACATCGAAAAGCAGTCTTATGAATATCTTCCTCAGCCATAAAAATTTGATTATATCCTGCATTGCCATCCATGAAACTAATAATGTTGTGTCCAGATGCTACATCAACCAATTGATCGGCAAACGGCATTGGGAATTCATCTTTAGGTGTAGCTTTGTTCAAATCCCTAAAGTCGATGAAAACTCTACGCTTGCCGTTTTTCTTGATTACTGGTACTATATTTGAAATCCACTCAACAAACCAGCATGGTCTGATAAAATTAGCATCATAAAGTCTTGTAATCTCGGCCTTGATAACATCATACATCTCAGCTTTACAACGTCTTGGAGGTTGCTTGTATGGCCGATAGCCAGGTTTAATAGGGAGCCGATGTTCAACAATCGATCGGCTGAGTCCTAGCATCTCATAATATTCGCAGGCGAAACAATTTGTGTAAGCCTTTAACAGCTCTATTAATCTATGCTTAAATTCTTTTGACAAACCCTTGCTAATGTATGTCGGCCTAGGTTTGTCGCCTGGTCCAATATCCACTTCTTCTAGCTCATCGGCCGACATAAACCCTTATCCCAGCTTGCCATCGAGATCATCTACAGTATCATTTATATAAAAATTCGAACCCTCCACGGCGCCCTCAAAGGAATAATTGGGGCTCTCCATCTCCTGTTGGCTATCATAATCAGAAACTCTTAGATAATCCCCTTAACAAACTTTACCAAACAAACAATCAATTACTTCCATCTCCCAAACAGACAAATCGGCACTAGCTACATTAACTGACCTATCAGCAGGTATGATTTCTATCTGGTCTCCCTATCATTGAATCAGACTTTGATGCATAGTTGATGGAACACAATAGTTAGCATGGATCCAATCTCTTCCCAGACTGTAGGAACCCTTACCATCAATGACAAAGAATGTAGTAGGAATTGTCTTGCTACCGATGGTCAACTCCATATTTAAAACTCCCTTAGTCTCAGATGGATTCCCTCTAAAATCTTTCAAAATCATGTTGGTCTTGATCAAATCCTCTGAATTCTTTCCCGGTTTTCTGAAAGTTGCGTATGGCATCAAGTTAACAGCTGCTCCTCCATCGACCTACATTTTTGATATCGGCTTCCCATTGACAAACCCCTTGAAATACAAAGGCTTGAGGTGCCAATGTCCGGTTCCTTCTGATTTCTCAAAAACGGCTTGCTGTGGAGACAACACCGATTTTGCCGATGGTGGTTCGCATGCTTCTTCTACGACTTGTTCCACACCATATTCAACTGGTAGCATAAAGACCATATTTATTGAAGATGACGCAACCTCTTTTTCCTTGCTCTCAGAAAGACTTTTATCGGCTCTGACCTCATCGGTTGGAACAACTTTACTTTTAATACACCAAACTTTCTTTGTACGCTTCAGCCGATGCTCAATCTCATCTTCAACTTCTTGAAACTGCTCTCTGTTCCTCATCCTCTGGACACGTCTTTTTTGACTTTTGGTAAAAATTTCAGAAGGACACCATTGAGGTTCCATGGTCCAAGCTCTTGCTTGTGGCTTGTCTTCAAAGTAATCTTGTCGGATAGGCCCAAGCCTCCGATGAACCGGCAACTTTCGTGGAATCGACCGATGCAACACTATTATTCTGTCGGCTTGGTCCCCCAACATATTGCACATCAGGATCGCTATAACCAGAACAATCTTCAATAGATGGTAGTCATATTCCTTCATTTCAGCAAAATCTAAAGAATTCACAACCCCAATGAGGATCGAAACAACCCTCATCATTGTAGTGATACGCTTCTTCCTCCCTTTGGCATTTGTTCTGATACTTGTTGATCATAGTAGCCGATTTGAAACCTCTTGCATGATATTTGTTCCTATCGGCTTGGCCCCTATTGGCTCCAATATAAACCATGTTTACCAGAAAAGGATGACCATCTATCTTCATCGGCCTTTTAGCTTCATCGAACTTTATCCTTCCTAGCTCTATGGCCGATTGAATCTGCTGTCTAAAAATCTTGCACTCATTGGTACTGTGTGATCCTGTGTTACGCCACTTGCAATATTTCCTCCTTTTCAATTCTTCAGCCGATGGTATCACATGTCCTATAGGCAATTGAATCTGCTTTTCCTGAAGAAGAAGATCAAATATCTTGTCGGTTTTAGTAATGTCAAAATCAAATATTTTTTCCTTTCCCGAATTCTTAACCCATTGGCACACCACCGTCTTCTTGTTCCTAGCCTACTCGGCTGCATTGACTTCTGGATCTTCATCTTCAGAATCATAATCATAATTATAGATATTATTGACATTGTTGACCTTCTTAGCAAACTTTTTGGCCTCCTGAAATCGTGTTTCATGAGTCGATACCTTCTGAGCTAGGTGTGCTAAACTTTCAAAGTCCTAAGCAGAAAATCTTTCCCTTATTAGCGCCAACAGTCCCTGGAAAGCCAGATCGGCTAGCTGTGAATCGGTCAGTACCAAACTATAACACATGTTCCTTACATCCCTGAATCTCTGAATATAATCTAGCACTATTTCATCTGATTTTTGCTTGATGGATGTGAGATCCGACAGCTTCATCTCTTGGATTCCATTGAAAAAGTATTTATGGAATTGTTTTTCTAGATCGGCCCAACTCCTGATGGAATTATATGGTAAGGAAGAAAACCATGTAAACACCGATCCAGATAATGACAGTGGGGATAATCCGACTCCGAGGGCCTCTGTAGCCGATGCTTCTCCACATTGCGCTAAGAAACGGCTAACATGCTCATAAGTTGACACATTGTCCTGCCCTGATAATTTTGAGAAGTCTGGCACCTTGTATCGGTTTGGCAATGGTACTCGATCAAAATATTCAGGGTATGGATGCCGATACATAAGACGCACGGTGGTAGTTTTGACATATACTACTGGCCTATCGGCTAGGTAATTCCGATTGGCTGTTGTAGAACCGAAGGAATGTGATATGCGGGTTCAATGACTGGCAGCTTTGTGTTGAGTATATTGATCAACTGTTCCGGCGTCAATTGGGTCGAACTCTTGATGCAGCAACGGGGGTTCCCGATCTTTTGATGAGAGGAGGATAAATTCGATTTGGGAGAGGAGATGACGTTGGCGGCTGACTACAACTACCACAGGGGGTGTTGCGCCTTAGCAACCGGTACACCAACTCCACTTTGTTGCTGTTCTTGCTGTGCCAAGAATAACCTTGAACCTGCAAGCAATCGAAGAACAAGCAAGAACAAGTTAACAAGGAAACAGCTCACGGCACTTGTCAAATGATGAAACTGAAACACACGAAGGTGGGGTTCTGAAAACAAGTATCCGGGTGGTCTAGCCGACACACGCGAGTACAAGGAAGTAGCTGAAGCTAAACTTGCATCTAAATAAAACCCAAGTGTCTTTCGTGGCTACTGCTGCCTTATATATGGGGGGAGAGCAGCAGGAGGTGGGGGAACCCTAGCTGAAAAGCCTTAATGGGCTCTACTGGATACAAGGCCCAACTCGCAGGTTGGAGGTCCGACCATTTCTTATGCAGTTTCATGGCAGTTCCGATGGTATTTGATGGTGTTTCTGGATCCATTAGAAAGTAGACATCACACCCTCCGGAGTAAAGAGTTATGTCCAATTTAAATCGCCATTGCCCAGTAGTCCGAACGTGTAGTCCAAAACTCATCATTGCAGGTGGCTGAATTGGATTGCATAAGATGTCTTCCTCTCGATGTATAATGTGAGCAATGGTTGTATCCGCAGTAGGCATGGTCACATCAACTCTGTCCCCCAGGGATTGGCTGTTGTCTTGTTAATATTGTTGGGATGTTTCCACTGGACATGGGAGCCGATGAAGCCTAGGTTTGAACTGATTGGTGTTTCCCGCTAATTTTCGACTTCACAGCCCTATAACCTGGAAAAGCATCTCCTGGAAGATAGATGGGCTCTTTGCTTTCTCCTCGTCTATAGTGCCATCCACCACTATCTTGATTATATTCGTCAACGTATTTACGAGTACACCGGACTGATTGATGAGGGCATGATGGACTGCCGAATCGATACGATCTTTTAAAGTATGGAGTTCCTCACTGCTTGATTCGGTCTTGATCTCTTTGTCTTTATCATCGTTTGCTCCAGATGTACTTGGTTCCGTTTTCACGATCGGTGGCAACTCTACTTTGGACTACTGAATTATCGTGCCTTGGCGGGTCACCGCGAACGAGTGAAGGTATTGGCTTTGGAGTTGATCCAGCAGTTTCTTCATCTCCTCCTTCTGCTCCTCGTTCAACTGCTCGATCGTGATCGGTAGAACATTGTCCTCCGTGACTTCAGTAATGTTGGGCGTCATGATGACACAAAGGTCCCACCGGGCGTGCTAAAAGCGTGTTGATGCAAAAACACACACTGGCCTGAGAGATTTGCTTTACTCTAGTGCAGATCCAAAACTTGCTTTTGGGTTCAAGGGCGTGCCAGTTGATTTGATCCTGCAATCAACAAGATGAAACATGCAAGTTCTATTAGTAAACGATAATCGACCAGCCAGAAAGCCGATGTCATATAGTGATGTAACCTAGTCGATGTAATATAGCATGAATCGGTTGTTAGGCATATTCGATGACAAGATAACCCTAAACTTGGTATATCAGCTGTAAATATCAATATTATATAATCTATAAATCAATATTACTTTAGAAATTAGCAATTGGGATAGATCGGACTTAACCGAGACAGTATAAATTGCCCAAGTCTAAAATAATATGAAATAACGATTATGTGTATTCATATCATAGCTGATGCCAAGATTTAAGCGTGTATCGGCTAGAGCTCCGATACAACCTTATACCAGCATATTCTCTTGCAACAAATATATCTAATTACTACCAATCGGATTGATAATAAGTCCAATATATTTATATTAGATTATATCCTAATATAAGGGGCAGATACAGCATATTAAATAAAGCATAAAACGATGTAAAACAACTATACCAGGTAAGATCGGCTGAAACCCCGATACTATCCGTATAAACAACCATAAAGCAAGCTAGAGATTATGATTCTAAGCACGACTTAATAGATCAAACTTAACTGATGCAGCATTAAGTATGAAAAGAAGCATAATATCTAGACAATCAAGCCGATGGTTGCCTTTTTGGGATGGTGGATACATTATATAATTTAAACCAACAGGACAATCTAGTCGTTATCAGCAAAACCCTAAACAGAGATCGGCCGATGCAGGTAGATAGCATTGTCAATCTAGATTATATAATGTATATGATAACTTGGAGATTCACAAGATAGAATTAGAGTGTCATAAAGATGTAAGCACTAATTCCGATAATGCAAACCGCCATAACAAGTTTTTACCTCTTCGCCGAAGATCAAACCTGATGCAGCTCGACTCAAAAGCAAGAACTCGTCGAAAGTAAAAAGTAAAAGGTTGGCGATGCACCGAGATTGATTGAACTGTTGTTGTTTAATTCATAAGATCTCGGGCTTATATTTATACCCGAAAATACAAACTTGTCCGTGAAGGACACGACTCATATCGTCCTAATACATCTCCAACTAGCAAACAAGTCCCTTAGGCGGACTCTTACCGAAAATATCTATAAACAAATTACATATAATCCTAATTAATAGATACAATTGCCAATCTTGGACTCTATCCTTACCTAGAAACATCATTGCAATCCCTCTTTCAAATCCGACATTGACTATGTAACCAATATCGGTTGTATCGGCTATCCATATCAGTCTCGGTCCTAGCCGATACGATCTTCCGACCAATGCACACTCTGTTTCCGAGAACTCCGCATATCTCCATATCCACTTCGAATTGGACCTTGTTTCCGATTCATATGCTTACCAAATTTCATCGTCAACGCCATGCTAAGTTGTCTGCCTTGGTGTTGTTCTTGCAATAGACGCGGCGCACCTCGAGGCCGTCAAACTTTCGCTCCAGCTTCCTAACTTCGGCGAGGTACTTGGTTAACTCTTGGTTCGAGCACTTGTAGTCTTTGTGCATTGGTTTGCGACCAACTCTGAGTCCCCTTTCACAATTAGTCTCTTTACACCAAGTGTTGCGGCTGCTCATAGTCCCGCTAGTAGACCTGTCTCTTTACACCAAGTGTTGCGGCTGCTCATAGTCCCGCTAGTAGACCTTCATACTCTGTTGTGTTGTTTGTCGCTCGGAAGTTTAAATGTATGGCATGTCTGAACTGATCTCCGGTTAGCGATTTGAGGATGAAGCCTGCTCCTGCTCCTTGGCTATTGAAAGCCCCATCGAACGCCATTGTCCATGTCTCATTATTCGTTTGATCAGTTGTACCGTCCTCAAGCGTGTTCTAGTCGGCGATGAAGTCAGCGAGAACCTGGGACTTGATGGCAGTGTGTGGTATGAAGTGGATTTCAAATTGGCTGAGCTCGACGATCCACTTGGCAATGTGTCCTATGACATCTTTATTCCTGACAACCTTGCCTAGGGGGAAAGAAGAAACGACCGTGACTTTATGGGCCTGAAAGTAGTGGCGCAACTTCCGTGATGTCATGACCACAGCGTAGAGCAGCTTCTGGATTTGCGGATATTTGGCTTTGGCATCGTGGAGGACCTCACTGACGTAATACACTAGGTATTGGACTCTGTCCCTCTCGATGACGATGACAGTGCTAACGGAGTAAGGTGTGGTGGCGATGTAAAGAAACATGTCCATGTTTGGCTATGGGGCAACGAGTACAGGCGTTTTGGACAAGTACCGTTTTAGAGCGATGAACGCGTTCTCGGCTTCCTATGTCCACTCAAATTTATCTTGATTTTTTAATAAAGCAAAGAAAGGTTGTCCTCGTTCTCCCATCCTAGCCCATGAACCTGCTTAAAGATGCCATAAACCCTGTCAGCTTCTGCACCTCTTTGAGACGTGCCGGCGACTTCATGTTCTTGATGGCCTTGATCTTCTCGGGGTTAGCCTCGATGCCTCGTCCGGAGATGAGGAATCTGGGTAACTTGCCCGACGGTACTCCAAACATGCACTTCTCCATATTGAGCTTTAGTCGATGTCGTCGGAGGTTGTTGAATGTTTCTTGTAGGTCATCGATCAGCTTGTCGCCAGTTTTTCTCCTGACTACCACATCGTTGACGTAGGCTTCCATGTTCCAACCGATCTAGTCGTCGAAGGCCCCTTGGATCTCCCATTGGTATGTGTTACCTACGTTGATCAACCCGAAAGACACTTTTGTGTAGCAGAAGACACCGATAGGCGTGATGAACGATGTCTTCTCCTCGTCCTCTTTGGCCATGCTGATTTGGTGGTAACCGGAATAGGCGTTGAGAAAACTCAAGAGCTCACATCCGGCTATCGAGTCCACCAATTGGTCGATGCGAGGAAGAGGGAAGTGGTCCTTGGGACATGCCTTGTTCAGGTTGGTGAAATCCACACACATCCTCCACTTGCCGTTGGACTTGCGGACCATTACTGGGTTCGTGAGCCACTCTGGATGGAGGACTTCTCTAATGAAGCCGGCCTTGACGAGCTTGTCGAGCTCTTCTCGGATGGCTTCTTTTCTGTCTTGGCGAACCAGTGAAGTTTTTGCTTAACTGGCTTGGCATCGAGATGCACCATGAGTTTGTGCTCAATCACCTCTCTAGGGACTCCAGGCATTTCGGACGATTGCCAAGTGAACACGTCTACATACTCACGGAGGAAGGTGATAAGCTCGAGTTCCTATTTGTTGTTGAGCATCGCCCCGACCATGACTGTTTTTCGGGGTTTTTGCTATTCAACGGGATTAGCTTGACTGCGCTGTCGGGCTTTGGGGTCATGTTGGGCTTTGTCACTTTCCGAGGAGGTTCTGTAGCAGCGGGCGGGCGGGAGTCTACTCGACCATGTTAAGGCTCCGCTTGTAGCACTATAGTGCAACCCTTGCGTTCCCTGGTACCGTGAATGTCCCCTTCGGACCTGGTATCTTGACCAGTTGGTATGCATAATGTGTCACGGCCATGAAGTTTGCTAGTGCAGTCCTTCCAAGGATGGCATTGTAAGCCGTGTCGAAGTCCGCGACATCAAAGTTTATCTATTATGTGCGGAAGTTTCATGACTAGCCAAATGTTACAGGCAGCATGATCTTCCCTAGCGGCCTTGACGATGATTCCGGAGAAATTCCGTGGAAGGGTTGTTCGGAAGGAACGAGCTCGCTTCGCGGGATACCCATCGCATCAAGCGTACTGGCGAATTGAAGGTTGATGGAACTGCCACCGTCTATGAGTACCCTTGAGACCTTGATATTCCGGATAGTGGGACCGACCACAATTGGATATCGTTCGGGAGTCATCATTGTAGTTGGGTGATCACGTTCAGAGAACTTGACGTTCCACCTTTTTGTAGTCGCGTTTGGAGGCATAAGTTGTAGATCCACCGAAGATGTGCGTGACATGTTGGCCAAGATCCGGGAATGTGGTTTTGTCGTCGAACGGGAGATCATCTGCGTCTTCTTGACCACGCAAACCTTCTTTCCTTTTTCGATGGCCAACTGTCTGTCTAAAGCTCTCTAGAAGATCTAGCACTCCTCCAATGTATGCGCATTGGTTTTATCTATCGGGTACCATTGTCGTACAGCTTCACCGCTTTGAGGGACTGGGTGTCTTTGGGGTGGGTTCGCCTGTTTAGTAACAAGGACCTCTGGCTCCGCCTTATGCCTTACGCTTCCCATTCTTCTTGTAGTTCTTGTTCTGCCTTTTGCTTGATTTTGGTGCATCTTTTTTAGTTGGTTTAGTTGGCTGCTTTTCCTCCATCGCTTTTCCTTTTCCTTCCTGCTGAGGGTGTCGTCGGCGTGGGCACACCTGTCTATAATCTCGAATAGCTTCATAGCCGAAGTGATTCACCTTGTAGCCAATTCTTGCATGGTGTAGCGATCTCGGACGCCTGACTTGAACGCACGGATAACAGAGGCATCAGTTATCTCAGGGATCATATTTCGGCACTCATTGAAGCGTCGAATATAGTCCCTTAAGGATTCAGCGTTGTTCTATTTTAGGGCTTGAAAGTTCGTGATGAATTGTTGCCACAGATCTTCCCAAGATGATATCGAATTTGATGGAAGATGAACCAGCCACGACCGAGCAGATCCCTTCAACGTCGCCGGCAAGTAGTTTGCAAGCGCGTTGTCATATGCGCCGACCGCGTAGAGAATTGTGGAGTGGACGTGCAGGAACTCCTCGGGTCAGTACTGCCATCGTACTTATCCATAACCGCTGGTCGGAATTTGGCTGGCCACCGCACCTCTCGTAGTGTGAGGGTGAAAGCCCAACATCCGCCTCCCGGCAGGAAGAGTGTGCGGCGTCCTTGTTACCTGTGAGAACCCGCCTGAGAAGAAGAAGATGACAACGAGGGGTCATCATGATCTGGAGTGCAACAGGTTGTCTTCCTCTGTTCTCGAAACGTTGGTCTCGATCCCAACAGGTTTTTGAGAAGGCGAGACTGGCGTTGGAGCGAAGACGGGGAAGACAGTGGAACCGACCTGAGTCCAAACAAACGTCGGCTAGGTAAGATCTTCTAGGCCAAGACAATTGAAGGTGTGGTACAGTGGCCCGTATTATGAGGGTATTAGGGTACATTGGCACGATGATCTACACGAAACGACATCAAGAACATGGAAGAAAAAGATTATACTGGTTCAGGCCCCTCGTAAGGTAATAGCCCTAATCCAGTTTATATGAGATTACGATTAAACCATAGAGAGTACAATAGAAGACAACAAAACTAACGGTTACCAACAAGATCCTCAGTGAGATGAGCTCGGTGAGATCAAGCTGCGGTAAGCTTCAAGTCCTCCGGATTGCGACCACCATGGATGTGATTCCGCTATGATTCAATGTCCCGACTACCCTATGGGCCTTGTTTATATAGTGCAAATACCTGGGCTTAAAGTGGGATTGGGGAAAGTTTTGACCGCGTACTGAATCATAGATCCCTTATCTTCTCCGAGTATGACTCTGGTATTCCATCCGGAGAAAAGGTTTCCTTATACGACTAAGTAAATTCCATAGATCTTAAGGAACCTTCCTGTATACTTGAGGGTATCCGTATCCGTATACTTCATAACCCCCAAGGATAGGAGGTATGTCTTATCCACAACCTTGAAACGAGTTTATAGTAATTAATACTTAATTAATCATGTGCTAATAAGTTTTTTCCTTTTGTGTGTGGCTGAATATGCAATCTAACATGCAAAAACAAACGAACCCTTAGTATGGAGGAAAAAGGACTAAAGTGACCATCGTTATTTAGAAAGTAGTATATTCATGATGGGTAGGTAAGGGGTATTAAAAGAATAAAATTTCTCAATTTGTAGACCGATGGCAAGTAGGAGAAAAAAAACTTGTTTAGGATAAATGTTAGGGGCTAAAAATTAATTTGGGACTTAGAGAAAGATAACATTTCCTACTCTCATTTTAGTTTCGTAGGACAACACTGTGAGGAAGGCGCAATGGATTGCCAAGGGGACACATTACGTGAGCTCTGGGTTCTTCCAATTTTTTTTGAGTAGCTATATTTCTAGCGTCATATTTTTTACTAAAAATAATCGGTATGTATTTACATTGTAAGTCCCTAAATTACATACGTAAGTCCCTATAGGTAAATCTCAAAATTCCATATATAGGTTTCAAAATTACATACATAAGTAGAGTGTATGATGTGACCATGGCTCATATGGATACAACCGTTGTTCACATCATGGATCAACAAGAAGACATCAAGATCAAGTCCTCCAGGTGCTGGAATCCAATTCGGCCACCTGCAGCAACGTTGAATTCAAACGGCCGCCAAATCTGCATACGAGCTCCGTTTTTGGCCCGTGAGTACTTGATGGAAAGCTCTCGGAGTCCTCTTTCCAATGGATCCAGCCTCATCTCCAAGTTCCATCCGAGTTGGTCGCTATTATATAAACAAGGTGCTGCGTCACCTATAATGGGCCTATGGGCTTGTAACTTCATCTGGGACCCCGGTCCATGAGGGGCCCATGTGGGGTGCGCCCCAAACAGGTGGAGCACGACCCTAGGGCTCCCTAGGTCGTCCTCCCACCTCCATAAATAGCTAGGTACCCCTTTAGGGTTTCTTGGGGTTTTTTTTAGATTAAAGTTTAGCCATTGCTACTTGCTTGCAGCGCGCGTGTCGGCTAGACCGTCCGTCTGCTTGTTCTTCGGAACCCCAACTTATCATTTGTATTTAATTCCTATTTGCAATTCAGATTGCTTTTATCTTGTTCTTGCTAGTTTCTTCGATTTGCTTGCAGGAATAAGGTTGATCTGCATCGATAAGATCAACAACCCACGGAGAGGTGTATCGATCGCTAAGGCGCAACACAACGTCTTGTACGGTTGTAGTCGGATCGTCAACGTGTCTCCCAAATCGTAGTTATCTCAACTCACCGAAAGATCGGGCCAAATCATATCCTTGAGCGCAACGAGTGGAGCTCAGGGTTTATCAAGTGGTATCAGAGCTTTCGTTGCTCGGTGAGTTTTTTATCTACCTATAACCAGAAAATAGCCATACAAAAAATTTGCATCCTTTACCCAGCCATATTTGTGTCATTGCATTGTTCTTTTCAGTTTTTACTTTGTTGAGTTTTGCGTTGCATCGTCGAGTCGTGTTGCTGGTCTTAGCGTCTAGTCCGTTTAGAGTTTCGAGTTCTTGTCACGGTTAGTACCATTGTCGCCTTCGTCACTGTGTCTTCGTTGTCGTCGGGATCTTCGAAAACGGAATCGTGTCGCCACTAGGGTTCCGTTTTTCTCATTTCGGGCATTTTCTGTCGGTCGGTTTTGGAGTTCTGAGTAGCATCTAGGGTTTGCCATAGGCGGCTAGCCTTTGCCGTGCTTTCATGCCGCACGAGAAGTGAACAGATTGGTTTTTGGTAATAGATTAGATTGGTTCTGTGGTTGAGGAAGAAGAGATAAAAAGGGAAGTGTGGGTTTGTTTCTTTTTTTCACGTGGGCCTTTTCCAAAACCAAGGCCGAGACTCTCTCTCGGTTTGGTATGCCGCCCCACCCCCTCCCCTCCTTGAGTCTGACTTCCTCCTCTCTTCTCTCGGTTCCAATCTATACCGGAACTTGCAAAACACCTTGGTGAAAAATTTTCGAGTGTCGGATTAGAAATCTGTTTGCAAAAACGGAACCTATGCGATGAGAGCATTCCATTTTTGTATAATTTTAATTTTTGGGTTTACACTTTTACATTCGAGTCCCTGTAATTTTTATATTTACATTTGAGTCCCTGTAATCTTGCATCCAGGTCCTTGAGTCGTTTTTGCTGAAAAAAAAGTCAAAAAAAAGAAAAAAAAGGCAGAAAGGTGCTTAAAAAAGGAAAAGAAAAGCCGCACCAAAGAAAAGAAAGAAGGAAAAAAAAGAGAAAGAAAGAAAAAAAAAGAAAGAGAAAATTAGTTGTTATCTTTGAGATTGCTTTGACGTATCAGAGTTGTGCTTGAGTTGTGCTATCTTGTGGTACCGTTTGTGTCTAGGCTCGCGTCTCTAGTACGTTTTAGCCTAGGACCAGCACGGTACTGACTTTGAACGATTATTCAACTTTGCATTCTCTGATTTGAGCATTTGCTATTCCTTTGCTAAATATTTAAGCCTACCTAGAGCTCCACAGATTTGATTGCAGCCGTACAGCAAGTGTTTGCTAAGGCATCGATACAGCCAACCTCCATCGGGGTGCTTTGTTGAGTCGGTGTATATCACCATTCCGCTTGCATTGGTAAGAACTTGTAAGAGCTCGGTTAAAAGCTTAAGTGTATGTGATATTTGAGCGTCCAATACCTAGTAGTTAATAGGAACGTGCATATTTTTGTATGTTTCTTGTTTTCTACTAACAATGGCAGCGATACGGAAGACGATTGGGAATAGCTGTGCTCAACATCGACATCTTCGTCAAGACATGAGGAGTAATCAACATGACCATTATGAGGTAAGTGATGATGTTCTAGCTAAGATCAAATCTGCACTACCTTATTTTGAAGGAAATTATGATCCTCATGCTTACGTTGATTGGGAGCTTGCTGTCGATAGAGAATTTCAAAAATATAAATTGACTGAGAATCATATGGTTATGTGTGCCTCTAGTGTTTTAGTTAAACATGCTTCAAATGATTGGAAATATCTTTGTAGGCATAACAAAATACCTCAATCTTGGAAAGACATGAAACGATATTTCAGAGATATTTATGTTCCCATGTATTATGCTGATATTCTGTTCAACAAACTGCAATGTTTAAAGCAAGATACTAAAACTGTTACTTCATACTATCACGATATGCGTGCTTGTTTATTACGTTGTGGTTTAGATGAATGCGAAGAAGCTTCAGAATTGAGGTTTTTGCGTGGGCTTAACAAAGAAATTCAGGATATGCTCGCTAGTCAAAGATATAGATCTCTTTCTCATTTGTTACAACTTGCTTGCAATGTGGAAAAACAAATTGACAATGTTAATAAGCAACAAGTTGTGCTCGTGCCTCCTGTTACTAATAATTTGCAGGAAGTAAATAGCTGTCAAAAGGAGGAGAAACACATACTTGAGAAGAAAGGGGAGAAGCATGAAGCACCTGCGACATCTGAAGAAAGTTTGGAAGGTAAATTAAATGGTGCTGAGATAAATGAATGTGAGTATTCTCAAGTTGAGCTACAAATGTCCACTTTTCGTGCTATAGTAGAGCAACCTTTAGTGGAACCAATTGCTGAGATTCCTTTGTCACAAGTTGATTTACTTGCTGTCTCTTGTGATAAAGAAGAGTTGTGTGGTAATGCTTCACTTATACCCATACCACAACTAGTGAATGAATATGCTATTTCTAGTGTTAGTTCTTTATGTGCTGATTTTAAGCATGTTGTTCACATTGCTAATGAAGTAGGGGAACGTGAATTGATATCTTCTTTAAATATTTTGGGCTATATTCAGTTTGATAAATTTTGTGAGCTCGACAATTTGAAGGAGAAATTATTTGTTAAGTCTGATTTGAGATGTCCAATTAATGCTATTTTTCATATCTTTGGAGGATATACTGATGGAGGAATATATTTGGTGCATAGAGTTTATATATGTTCAGATTTGGAACCTCCTGTAGTTATGCAAGGCAACAGCAGGCTAGAGAGTGTTGTAACGACTAATCATGTTATCTCGAGTCTATCTTGTTTTGATTTGGTGAAACAGGTTCTTTTAAATGGACTACGTGAAGAGCACCGTATGGAAAAACCGAGGACGGTTTTCCGTGAAGAAGGGGAGGATGATGTGACCATGGCTCATATGGATACAACCGTTGTTCACATCATGGATCAACAAGAAGACATCAAGATCAAGTCCTCCAGGTGCTGGAATCCAATTCGGCCACCTGCAGCAACGTTGAATTCAAACGGCCGCCAAATCTGCATACGAGCTCCGTTTTTGGCCCGTGAGTACTTGATGGAAAGCTCTCGGAGTCCTCTTTCCAATGGATCCAGCCTCATCTCCAAGTTCCATCCGAGTTGGTCGCTATTATATAAACAAGGTGCTGCGTCACCTATAATGGACCTATGGGCTTGTAACTTCATCTGGGACCCCGGTCCATGAGGGGCCCATGTGGGGTGCGCCCCAAACAGGTGGAGCACGACCCTAGGGCTCCCTAGGTCGTCCTCCCACCTCCATAAATAGCTAGGTACCCCTTTAGGGTTTCTTGGGGTTTTTTTTAGATTAAAGTTTAGCCATTGCTACTTGCTTGCAGCGCGCGTGTCGGCTAGACCGTCCGTCTGCTTGTTCTTCGGAACCCCAACTTATCATTTGTATTTAATTCCTATTTGCAATTCAGATTGCTTTTATCTTGTTCTTGCTAGTTTCTTCGATTTGCTTGCAGGAATAAGGTTGATCTGCATCGATAAGATCAACAACCCACGGAGAGGTGTATCGATCGCTAAGGCGCAACACAACGTCTTGTACGGTTGTAGTCGGATCGTCAACGTGTCTCCCAAATCGTAGTTATCTCAACTCACCGAAAGATCAGGCCAAATCATATCCTTGAGCGTATCGAGTGGAGCTCAGGGTTTATCAGTGTATATATAAAAGTAGAGTGTAAGTAGGGTATAATTTTATTTCAAATCAATGAATAAACATATTGGGAGTTATGAGATGTAAATTAATTCATTATATTAACTAAATTAAGTAGGTGGTCCCACTGCTAATGACCATACCTACATATTAATCAGATGAGTTGTACGTGCACAAACACGAATCTCACTGAAGATCTGGTGGCCAAAATATTCGACTGTGATGAGCAACAAAATGTGACGCCAAAAATGTAGGAAACCCGATTTTTTTTAGCGCATCCTATTCCCACAAAAATCCCCATACCTCTTCTTCTATTCCATCTAGGTCTCTCCTTCAACCTCCCACCACACCTACACCAGCTGCTCCAAAAGAACACCTCTCTCATCAAAATCCCCTCACATCCTCCAAAATCCCACCTCAGATCTCCATCCTCCACCCAAATTGCTTCCTCCTCCCTCGAATCCTTCCTCCACCCACACTGTGACATCCATTGTTGGCCCTCCGCTACCGCACTCATTCCATCAAACTCGTCGACATCCGTAGTGATTCCTGTGGCTTCATCCTCCTTAGTTCACCACATTTATTTTGTGTATAATAATAGGAAATCATGCATAGCCTAAATTTATGTGTACAAGTATTAGCTCCGTTACAAGCAAACTAAAATGTATGAGACACCATATACTCTACACACGGGGCATACATGTGTTCCGTGAGGCACCAAAACATAGTGTGCACGAACTATTGGTATGCTTCCCTAACGCTTTTGAAACGAAAAGGCATTTTAAGGTAGAAGTAAACTCCAGAAGAAAAAATAAAATATGCTCTCTCTTTATCCTATTTAAACATAACAATCCGATGATAATTTGAATGGCATCAAGGAAAATAAGTAGCTCACATTAAAGTCATAGTCGACAAGCTGATCAATCATAGGGAGTGTGAAGGCCTAAAGGGTCCTTAGGACCCTTCATGAGGTCAGTAAAATTCACACATACCCTCTATTTTGGCCTTTTTCACCCTTGTAGGATTAGGTAACCAATTGTGGTGCAATGTCTCTCGTATGAATCCTGTCTCTAGTTAGTTGCTTGTCAATCTCATCCTTGATGCACAACTTTTGATCAAGTGACCCACAGGATAGTACGAAGATTTATTTCTCATCATAAGATTTTAACACTGTTTATTTGTATTCACTTTTATAATTCAGCCGGTTATGCCCCAGCGTTTTTTATACAACTAAAATAACAAAAATGGTTAATCCTGTTGAAGTATAAAAATAAGTAACCCATAAGTACGCTCCCAATAAGATGAACATGCATGATTGTTTTATAACCAAACTTGCGAAAGAACATACGCGTGGTCATAAACATAGTTGGTAAAGCAAGGTAAAAGTATGACTGACCGTTGCAGGCTCCCTGCATCTTACCACAAACAGCAGCAGTTTTGCGAGTGAGTACATGACATTTGAGCTTTCAGCAGATAGGTCACAAGACAAACCCATATTTGATATTTCTGCAGCCACATTATTACTCTCAGTAAAAGGAAAAAATAATCAACACCACACCTCGCCCACCAGGCCACAACCATTTATGTGATTTAAGAACAAACCAAAAAAACTGCACATTTACAACTCTACCTGATCTAAACCTGATCTATACAGTGCACTCCAATGTGTCGTGTCAATAATTTGGTATGGTATCTCTAGTATGACCACCATGTATAAATTGTACAGCAATTTCAGTCCTCAAGTAAATTTCAGGAGTCCCTCCACCCCTCAGGGAGCTGCCACCGTCTGTGCCAGTAAATCGACACCCGGGACCAGAGAGGGAACATGAAGCTGTAATCTGCAGCCTCATCAGGTAGTCCACCTACTGTCAAAGGCAGCCATACGTATCGCGAATCTCTCAGCTCGGATGGGCTCCACCGATCAGCCATGAAAATGAATGAACCTGACAGTCCTGGAATCGGCAACACAAAAGTACTCTGGGAGAAGAATGTTGTTGATCTGAATATGTCATTCCCTCCCACGCAAGGATTTCCCAGCGTCTCCCAAGGTCCCATTATTGCTGCCGCCGCGTGAGCTAGTGCAGTGTTTGGTGCCCAGCCAGTGCAACCAGAGGTTATCATGTAGTAGGTGCCCTCATACTTGAAAAGCGCAGGAGCTTCTCGATGTTGTGCAATGAGAAGCCTTCGCATATTATCAGTTACATCAAGGTAGTCATCAGTTAACTGACCAATGTGGAGCTCGCTGTTGTCCTCAGAAGAATATATCAGGTAGGCCTTCCCATTGTCATCCTTGAAGATGGTCATGTCTCTACTTTCACAGTCATGTGGCCGCTTGCTGTACAGGTAACTGAATGGGCCTGTGGGAGAGTCACTGATGGCCACACCAACTGATGCTTTGGTGTAGTTTGTATCGTCTATGTGCATCCACATAACATATTTGCCAGTCCGATCATTATATATAACTTTGGGTCTCTCCAGGACATTGGATTTATGGAGATCATGTGTCACATTCTTTTTCTCACCTTGGAGAACAACTCCTTCATTTCTCCACATCCACAGGTCCTTCGATGAATAGCAACTTACTCCCACAATGTCAACCTGGAAAAGGTTATCATGGTTAGGAATGACATAGGGACATACAGAAATCTATACAGAACAGTATAACAGAATATCACAGTTAATTCCAATGACAGTCACTAACTCTGACACCACTAGCTCTGACACGCTACAGATGTCACTTGACTCCGAAATACTACGTGTCTCTGCAGGGTGGTGCATTTTGCTCTTGAGACAGAAAATGATGATTGTTCCCTGATCTATCTAGAGTCAGTGCTCCGCATATCAGGACAACCAAGTAAAGCACTACATAGGGAATCCTCACTGAACAGATAAACACCTCTCTTTACATCAGAACCAGCCCTTTTGCTCATTTTTAATACCCAGAGACATAATTTCCAATCATGCTGGTTAGTTAACAATATCAGATGCCATGGCACTATTGAAGTCACTTTGAATTAACTAAATGAAAGAATCGCATTCATGGTAACGTCCAAAAGACATACCAAACTGCATCTTCTGCGGCTATGGCACAATAGTGTAGGAGCAGATGCAGCATATTGCTGCACTTGGTTTTAGCAAACAATGCAAACTTCCACCCATAGCTACAATCAAAACCTTTACCCAGAATCGAAACTGATATAATTGAGCACACTATTATATTAAAAGGTATTCAAACAATATAAATAGGACGAACATAAATTATTTTCTATGCGAGAGGAGAGCATGAGACTCGAAACCTTAATTATTGTATGACACTGTTGCAGAAGCTTTATCTATTCTTTTCATCTTTGCAATCTATGTATTAGACTAAATTCCTAGTGGCCTGCCTTCACACAAGCCAGGCTTTTCCTTACCTCCCCAACATAACATAATTGCAACATGTCCCCTAGCAATTGGGTGTCACCAACAGAATGTAAAAGGGCAAGAAAACTTGGTCCATGCATTAGCACACACTACTCCAAAGAAACATGCATACTACATGTATTAGATTTAGTTTCTGTGAGAAGTGCTACCCAAGTGACTACTCCTACCTAAGTCATGTCAAAAGCTCTTGAACACATAAATGATGTCAAATAAGAAAAGCATAAGAAAATTTTCAACCTACCCGATCAGCTCCCTTGCTATGAGCTTTGTATGTTTTGCCATCCTTATTCTCCCCATACCAGAAATAGGTCTCGGTTTTCTCATCATACAGTACACCTCCTCCATGAGCTTGGATTGGATTACCATCAGTGTCAAGCCAAACTCTCCCTGGGTAGTAGAAGTAAATGCTGTCATTGCCACCATTGATTGGATCTATAGCCGTGTTCCTTTCTGGAAAGAACATGTCGTGCACCGCAGAAGACTCATCCAAGAACTCATCCACTATAGAAGGTGGCTTCTGCTCCCCCTTGCGCCGCACAGCCCGGGGATTCCTCCGGCTCCGGGGAGGCGATACCCGGAACTTTTCCTCCTCCACCTCCTCCAGCTTGCTTACAATTGACCGATTGATCTCATGTGTGCTGGTGATCTCATCCTCCTTATGTATGATAAGAAGATGGAAATTCACAACTACTACCAATGCCGCAAGGCTCCACACTGCCAGAGTTAGAGATCGGTGGCTCGCCGCATAGCAGCGGAAAGCTAATGCTTTTGGCTGCTTGCTCCTCAAACCCATGCTGGCACCTTTCTGCTCCAGCTGATAATCGCTGCAATAAATTGAAAGAACGGTTTAAGGGCACAAATTGGAATGAATCAATGAACAAACTTATCTCTATATCAAATCAGGAAACAAACAATTGGGGCAATTAAGAAGGGGAATTCCCCATATTATTCACTGTCCCCAGATTTCATTCCCAAAAATAGTGATGCGCCAACTCAGAAATGTTGAATGCCACATGACAATTACAGAAATCTTTCAGAAACAAGCAAGTGAAATCAAGAATCACATCATGGGAAATGTTGAATGCCACATGACAATTACAGAAATCTTTCAGAAACAAGCAAGTGAAATCAAGAATCACATCATGGGCTAAACAAGGCAGACAGCCCACCCGCTCCCCAGTGAGAAAGGCAAACTTGGACCAAGAAACCCAACAGAAGCAACCCAGTACCAAGAATTCAGCAAAACATGGAGCACGTCCGTAGATTTATCCCAAGGCTACAGAATCACCCAAGAAACTAATCACTTGCTTCACAGAACAAAACCAAAAAGAAACGAAGAAAAAAAAAAGAGAGAGAGAAAAAGAAAGAGAGAGGGAAGAAGAAGCTCACCATGGCAGGTTGATCCAGAGTACTAAGGAAGCAAAATTAAAGGCTAAACTAAACTAAATTAAACCCAATCTAATCAAGCAAGTACCTACCAACCAGCAGTAGGACAAACGAAAAGACTTCCCCCCATCAAACAAACCAATTTAAAAAGAATCAGGTGAGGAGGCTCACCATGGGGTGGTTCTCGCTGCTCTTGTGAGATCTCGCAAACGGATCAGGCCCCGACACCCTCTGATTATCCTCGCTGTGATCCAAACCCCCTACCCCTGCAGGGACAGGGAGATTGTGGTGGCACCCGCAGTTGCTCGAGCGGCCTGCAAGGCTGCAAGTAGTTGGTCGTTGTGGGGGAAAGGTCGGGCGTCAGGTAGAGGAGGCCGGGAGGGGACACCACCTGTACTGGCGGGGATGTGGTTGGTCTTGTGCGGCAGCAGGTGGCCGCCGTGTTTGATGTGGGTTTGTGTGCCTGCCTCGCAAGCGGCCACGCTGCTACTGCGCTGCACACAGCACAACGACGCGACGGAGGACCTTGGCGGCCGGAGATTTTTTTCATGGGGTGGAAATTTTGGGGTGAAGGGAGGAAAAACGACTAGAGGAAAATGGATGAAACGAGTAGATGAGAGTCTTTTACCCCTATGCCATTATGTTGTTTACCTCTATGCCATAGAAAAGTTTGGAGTTACTTGTATGTCATCAGCCCAACTTTCGTTGACCCGTGTGTCATTTTGGATGGATGGAGACATAACAGAGGTGTTAGGAGCTGTGTAAAGACAGTTTTGCCCTTGTGTGCAATAAAGGGTTTAAAAAATCAGAAAAATGAAAAATAACTTAGAAAATGCGTTCAAAATCAGAAAAAATGGAAAATAATTTTTTGAAAAAGGTAAAAATCAGAAAAAGTTAGAATAAATTTTAAAATTGTTTAAAAATCCTGGAATAATTAGGAAAAAATGTGGGGAAAATTAGAAAATGGTGGAGAAAATAAGGAAAAATTGGAAATAAATTTTTTAAAAAGGAAAAAACAGGTGCATGACCCTTGCATACCGATAAAGAACGACATATCACATGAAAAAAACAAGAGCATGACCATTGCACCCCTAGCAACAAGTTCATATCAAACCATACAGTGCATATCAAACCATACATGACCATTACATCCATAGTAACAAGTTCATATCAAACCAACAAGTTCATAGCAACAAGTTCACTAGTTTTCATCACACTAAGTCCACACATAAAAGTAGTAGTTCACTAGTTTTCATCACACTAAGTCCACACATAAAAGTAGTAGTTCACTAGTTTTCATCACACCAAACCATACATGCCTTAAATTACATCAAAAGTAGTAGTTCCTCCACATAATTTATTCAAGCTGGAGTTTCTTCTTGCTTCTAGTATTAGAAGCTGGGCTGGATGGGTTGGCCACTTCAATTGGAGCCCTCCTTGGTGTACACTTCTTCTTGACGGCTTGCTTCTTCCTTGGTGTCTCCACTGTCTGTGGAGAGACTTCATAGGATGCAATGTCTTCATGAACAACTGGAGGGTGCTCAATTTGGAGAGCCAAGGGGTCATTGGATCCAGTTACAGACCTTGTGTGAAAGCAAGAAAAAGAGATCAGTGAGGTTGTAAATGACAAGATCAAGAAAAGTGAAAGATCATACCTGCTCGGCACCGAATTATCAGTACTTGCTGATGTTGGTGGCCCCTTCTTTTTGGCGGCTTTTTTCACTCTCTTTGGCTTCTGTGTAGCACTATCCACCACCTCATTGTGTGGGAATACCATGCCTGATCCAGGAGTGGCCACAACAATGCTAGTCACTGTGTTACTGGAAGATGTCTTCTTCAGCCTTTTTTTTGGTGGACCCCTGAAATAAAGTATGAAAAATTGTTATTTTGCATAGGTAAACATGAAGTGTTATAATTGTGTAGCTATGTGTAGGAAGTCTACCTCTCAATGGATATAGAGTGCTACAAAGAATTTACCTTCACTGTGACTTGATCACTCAAAAGAGTGGTATGAATTCTCCACCTACAGCCCACATCCTTGCCACTGCAATACACCCTGTACCGAGATTTATCACTCTTTTCAATTTTATATTGGAACTCATATTTGGTAGCATGTGTAGCTAAAGCCAACTTAAAAGCATTCATGTCTGAATACATAGTGCCTACTGCCATAGGAGGATCATTCTTGTCATAGTCTGCATCAGGTTTCTGGGAAGGCCCTCTATCTGTAACAATGTCATCTTCCTCTATTTCATCTGCCTCTACTTCATCTTCCTCTACTTCATCTTCCTCTATTTCATCTTCCTCTACTTCATCATCTAACAATGTGTCTGGTTCAGATTGACTAGTGGGAATGGGAGGTGCAGGACCAATGTCAATGTACAAGCATTCATCATCAACACCCACATGCTCATTGGATGGGTTTGGGTTAGCAAGGGATTCACTATCTGTAGATTTAGTATGCTTTAGTTCAACTGATTGCCCACTCCCAATTTCCCACTGTGAAATGTCAGGAGGCTCACTACCCAATCCGGCGTCCATCCTACAGATGAACAATCCCCCACTATGAAATGTCAGTGTTGAATGGAGAATAACGAAGAAAATAAAAAATCCTTTCATACATTTCAAAGAAGGCAAAATCCTTTCCATCACATACATTTCCTAGCATTAGCACGAACAAACAATTGCTGTGAACACCAAGAAAGTAACAGAGGTTCTAAAAATGACATAAATAAATTAGTAGACGATGCCTAAAATTAAAAATGATAAAGAACCAAAATTTTATATGCATGTCAGGGTGACAAACTCTAAATAGTCTATCATGAACAACTAAGATAGTCTATCTCACATTATTCCACAGGCATCTATTGCCACCCATAATTTTATTTCCTATCTATGCTACTGCTACTGCTAGATATCCATATTGAGTACTCTCTACCTTGAACCACAGTGTGGAGGAAGGGGCGCCGGCGGCCTAGGGCGTGGAGGCAGAGGCTTGGAGGCAGGGGCGCCGGCGGCCTGGGGGCGTGGAGGCAGGACCGCCGGCCTGGGTGCCCGCCGGCCTGGGTGCCCGCCGGCCTGGGTGCTGGCCTGGGGCCGCCGGCCTGGGGACGCCGGCCTGGCCTGGGTCGCCGCGGCCTAGGGCACGCTGGGCCGTCGGCGTGGGGCGCCGGCCGGCTAGGCGGCGGCGGCGGCTACGGAGCACCGGCCTGGGCGGCGGCGCCGGCGGCCGCGACGGGGCGACGGGGTGCCGGCCTGGGGCGCCTGCCTGGCTAGGCGGCGGCGGCGGCGTCCGACGGCGTCCGGCGGCGGCGGCGTCCGACGGCGGCGGCGGCGGCGCCCTGCGGCTAGGGTTAGGATGCGGCGTGCCGCGTGCGGCTAGGCAAGCACGGGCAGAGAGCAAGACAGGAGAGAGAGAGTTAGAGCTGTAAATGGAAAAGGGGTAAAATAGTCAATTTCATACATGGGTCCCACATGTCAGATATATGAAACTGTTAAGTTCTAACAGAAGTTGGACGGAATGGCACACTGGTCAACGAAATTTAAGCTCATGATATACAGGTGACTTCAAATTTTTTTGTGGCATAGAGGTAAACAACAACTTTCTTAATGGCATAGGGGTAAAAGACTCAGTAGAGACTCAGTAGGGGTAAAAGACTCAGTAAAGACACCATGGAATGATAGCTGCTTGGACCCACCTGTCAAGCAGGTTAGATGGCTTGGTTGCGAGGTTATTAAAAAATGGATGTATTATTTTAGAACATTGGTACAAACGGTGGACGCACACACTCATATGTATAAACACATACACACATTATTTTTAACGGACTAGATCGATATATTTTAAAAATAAAAAATCATGCCATATTGAAATAAAATTGTAAGTTTAAAGGTGACTTTTTGTTATCTTATTTAATACATCACTCATGAAAAACAGTAAAAAGCGTGTGGAAAATCAAATCCGTATCAAGATATATTATGTAGGTATACGCTTTCTAAATTCATGCGGAACAAAAGGAAAGAGCAACGGTCCCAAAAGTAACATACCGAAAATAAATTTTGTGATATAATTGTGCTGTCCATAGTTAACATGGTTGATAAAATGTACATGTGTCCAATTCATAACGCATTGTTGCATGGCAGACACTGCCTATGATTCAAGCCTGTCACTAAGAGAATCTCCAACAAACTACCAAAATCAAATCTCCAAACACCTGTATAACCAGAGAACTTTTGATTAATTATACCTCACTGCAGCAGCAGGAGGAGGTTGAGATTAATTATACCATTTCTTTTTTTTGTGAAGAACGCCACAAAACTTTATTGAGGCTCCTTCAGAACAAAGGATTTGTAAACCTTTAAATCAATTTATGGAGGAATTATATAGGATTGAAATCCAATAGGAAATTTCCCTTTGTAGCCCTTTGATTCAAAGGATTAGGGTTTTCCAAATCCTACAAATTTCCTATGGAATGGCTCATTGCATGTATGTTTTAGAGGAAATTAACAATAGGTCCAATCTTTTGAAAAAATTCCTTTAAGTCTATTTCTCTCATACGATTCCTATGTTTTTCCTGCGTTCAATTAAACGATTATTTTTATATTTTTATGTATTTTGCAATCCTATATTTTATACTTGCATTCCTATCAGAATTCTGTGTTTTTCATATTCCTCCATTTTTTCATACATACGATTCAAAGGGAACCTTAAAAAAAGTTTAGAGGAATTCAATCCAATAGAAAATTTTCCTATGTGGTCATTTGGATGGTAGCAATAGCTAAAAAAAAATCCTATGAAATTTCTTTGCTTTGGTTCAAAACAAAGGAATTTTGGAAGAATTCTAACATGAGCTTCAACCTCTTGGAAAAAAAAATCTTTTGTGAGGTTGAAAAAAAAATCCTGTATTCACCTTTTCTAATGATTCATGCGTTTTTCCTACGCTCTATCAAAATGGCTATTCTGGCAGTTCTTATGTGTTTTTCCAATCCATAGGATTTGAGGTGTGCCATAGGATTTATAGGATTTAAGCTGTTTAGGGCATTTCAATTCTGCATTTTTCATGTTCCTACGTTTTAAGAATCAAACAAGACCATGATACATCAACCTACCAACCTGGCACCAAATTGCCAATGATGCTCGAGTCTCTTTCCTATGTAGAGAGCCTGAGAGGGTCAGAGTCGTCGTGGCATCAAGCAACGCCTAGGACTACATTGGCTCGAACCAAATTTTGTTCTTCATATTTACAAGAAGAAAGCTAGTACTTCAAGAAATGAAAAGTTGAATCCTTCGTTTGATGGGTGCGTTGTCATTACCAGGTTACTTATCATAGAAGCCTTGGCCAGTCATATATAAATGTTGTTGGCTGAAAAGTTGCATACAGTGCAGCTGGTATGGATGATATGGTAGTGCCTTCAATATGAAGCTGTTTTCTCGTGTTAGGAGAAAAAAAAAAGAAAGCCAAATGAAAATACAGAATTCTCACATGAGACAAACCACATTAATATGAGATTGATACAAGCTACAGCCCTACACAACTATCGACAAGATAATATGGCAAGCAAGCGAATGCATGCAAACGTCGCCAGAAGTAACGAACAAGTTCTGTTAAATGCATTAGGAGAAGCAAGCAACAAATAGTACTCAACCATGCATACATAACGGAGAAGTACAGAACAGGATTTGTCAAGTGTAGACTCCAGAGCCTGGGTTAGGCTTAGCAAGAGCAAGGCATAACCAGAGTTTTTGCGGCCATCACAAAACAAAGAACTAAAAACAGTAGCACAATTACACACCACCAAAACTGACAACCGCATAATGTCAAAAAAAACTGACAACCGCATAGAGGTCCAAAGCATTAGAGATCAGTTAAAGAACTTTCTTTATCAGTCTTATCGGCTTGCAAATATCCAAAGCCATAGCTTGACTTGTCAGGTTGCAAAAAAAGAAGAAGGAAAGCACACAAGCTAAAGACAATTAAACATCCATCCAGAAAACAAATACGATGCTGGCTAGTAATCTCAACAAAGTATTCAGGAAATTAGCCACAAAAACCGAGCCTGATGCTCACGATCAAAACCTTGATAGGTGATACATATATATATTGTCTGAATAAAAGAGCAGTAAAATAAGTGAAACTCTACTCGGCAGTGACCTCCTGTCCTACCACAGCCTCATCTTCTGCAGGCCTCTCGAGCTTCGTACCAACGTCCTCCTTGTAATCTCCATGAACCTGGAACAAGGCACAAGCCACATTATAATGCTGAATTGCTGATTCATGTCATACAAGGTCCAAATGAAAATGAATTAGATTGTAACAGTCACCTCCATAAGCTTGCCCAGGTCAAATTTTGGGGCCTTGAGGATCTTGACTTTGCGCACAAACACATTCTGAAGAGGGAAGATGCTTGATGTAGCCTTCTCGATTTCCTTCCCAATCACCTCAGGAATGAATTTTGACACCAGCTCCTTGAGATCACAAGATGATGCTTGGTTCACCATGATCTCCACCATCTTGCGACGGATCTGCACAGATTACAATCAAATACAGTAAACAAGCAGCTCAACAATAGCAGAACTATACATCAATTGAATTTGATAAAAGGAAACAATTATACATCAATTGAACTTACCTGTCTAATCTGGCTTGCTTGAGCATAGCATGTGCGCTTGACCTGGTTTGGCCTCCTCTTGGTGAAGCCAATGCAGAAGAGACGAAGCATATAGTTATCCGTGGTCTTTACATCCACATGAGCTTCGATGAGCGTCTGCCATTTTTTCACCAATGACCTGAGCTTATCGGTAGTGAAACTCATTCCCTACATACAGTATAACTGGTTAGCAACAAAACATAACTATAACCTGGAGAAGCAATTTTGCACAGTAAAAGAAACGTTACCCAGAAGTTTGTAAGCACATTCTTCCCCTGGACATCCTCAGCGCGTAGTCTGATCTTACGGTACGCCTGATCCTCATCGTTCTGAAGATCAGCCAAGGAGACCTCAAACACGCGGTGCTTGAGGCCTTCTGAAGCAATCTAAAAAGAAGGAAATATCAAATGTCATCAAATGATATCTAAGATTATGTTGCAGATGACCAAATGTGTAAACCCTGAGAAATAGACAAATAAAGGAACACTTGCAATTGAAGAACTATAACATTCAGAGATCCACTAAGAACAACATATTGCTGTCCCAGACCTAGCAAGCAAGGAGTGCATCCAATGCAGTGGAGGAACACATAATACTTAAAAGAGCACTTTAACAACTAACAACACTACTGTTGTTTTTTTATAGGGCTATGGATTACTAAAACTATTTAGAGCATATCAGCATAAACAGAAAAAATTGGAGGAAACACTAAACTGTACATTACTGTAGTTCAAATGTGGAAGTAGAGAGAGCATTGGATCCAAGGCAAAATAAGGGAGTGCTTTCTGCAATTGAACAATAATAGTTTGGCACTTTGATGAAATAAACCAATTGACATGCAAAGTCATAACAGCTCAACAAGGCTGATCTATTCTGTATCACCAAGCTCATCTGAACTAGCATCGTCATATTGAACCAAAAATATTTCTTTATGCTAATTAGAGGCACTGTAGAAGCCTCCATACTAATTCCATATAAGTTATAAAGAGCCAGACATTTTCACATTAATCTGAAAAAGAAAAATCATTTAGCTATGAATCTACAGTTAAATCTTCCAGCCTATTGTGGAATATGCATGTATCATCTGTAATGAAGCATATAGGACACAAACGTGCATACAGGATTCAAATTTTTACTTAGATGCACAGGTCAAATGCATGTCTGAATGGTTTTGTGTACCTTCAACAGGATTCATGCATGAGTAATTCTTTTTCTTAACTCTTTTTTGTTAATGCATATAGGACTCGATAGTATGCATGCATATCCTATTGTTTTTCCACAGAACAGAAGAATAAACAGGATATAGGAATGCAAGGTCATGTTAGTTCCAACTTTTAATCTAAGCTAATAACATCAAACTGTTCTGTGTCACCAGTATAGAATAGATGACGTAATATAACCGTATTGTTTTTAAATAGCACATAAACAACAGTAGAACTGGAAAAGGAACATAAATCTTCTAGATATGGGTATGCTCTCCCAGCCCATACTACAAGTACATCATAAACAGATCAATCCTACATATCCCGTGCTCAAGCATAACAAAGATACAAACTGGCTAAATCAATGACATGGCCAATGCAATGGAACATCACGCAGGAACGACTAAACAAAAATTCCTTGGTGCAGTACAAAACAGAGACCACCCAAGCGCAAGTAAGCGAGCAGGGCGATACCTTTGTGCCCTGTGTCCTGGACACGAGCGTCTTCCCGACGTTCCTCACGTTGAACACCGACGGGGCCTTGATATCATACCAATCCTTCTTCGCAAAAGGATCGACGCTGCAAGAAAAAACGAATGCGCAGGAAGCCACATCAACACCCATGCGACATGGCAACCAAGAGCGAAAGGAAGAAGGACGGACGAGGAAGGTGGGGGGAGAGGTATACTCACGTCTTCTTCTTGGATCCCTTCTTACCCTTCGAGATCCGCTTGTTCTTGCCGACGGCCATGGTTGACGCTGCTCCTGCTCCGGTGGTGCTCGGGCGGCGTCAGTGGCGGTGGCGGTGGCGGCGGCGGCAGCACTGCCTCGCTCGCTCTCGTCTTGGGTGGAACCCTATCTAGGGCGAGGGGTTGGTTTATATACTCATGGCGTGCGGGGAGCTCGATCCCGCGGCTGAGATGGGCCGCTCGAATAGAGTGGATGAACGGCTGCGATTCGCGAAGGCCCCAGCGGCTAACAGGGCCGTGTGCTCTCCACTGGGCCTAGGACTATCAGGCCCAACAGAGCCTGTCAAACAGAATTGGATTCTGCCATTATCAGGCCCTAATATCCCCCCCTCTCTCTCTCTCTCTCTAAAAAGAAGGCCTAATACGGAATTTATCATTTATCAGAAGGAGAGATGCAGGCTTATTTTCTCCTTTCCCAGCTAAACCTTCGGCTGATTCTGTTTAAAAAGAGGAAAAATCTTTGGCCGATAGGATATCGGACACCGCGCAAGTCTGCAATAGTTTGTGTTTCTTCACTTGATGTTTTTTCTTTCGAAACACACAGTCCTTCAGTCTTTCCTAGTCGATGTTTTCGCATCGATACATTTTGAAAGTCTTTTATGACAAAAATACTAATATATTTTAAATAATATCACTAAGAAATGATTTGTGTAACATTAGCAAATAGATTATGAACCACTATTACTAGAGAATGGATCTTTGCTCGACCGGTCAAAATCACATTAGTCCTGGTTTGAATTAGCCCCGGTTCAAAAGGCCAAAGACAATTTATGATCTTTTGTCCCAATTGGTATTACCAACCGGGACTAAAGATCATTTATAGTCCTAGTTCAATATCTGTCAGGTCGTGTCTGGCCTCCACCGGGACTAAAAATCATATTTTTAACCCCGGTTGATATCACCAGCCGGGAATAAAAATATCTCTCCCACGTCCTTATCCTCTCCCACACCTCTCTCTCTCACACGGAGCGGTGGCCGGGCGGCAGATGCGGCGACGGCGGCCGGGTGGCGGGATGGGAGGCCACCTCTCTCGCCTCTCTCTCTCTCACGTGAAGCGGAAGCGGCGACCGGGCGGCGGCGGCCAGCGCCGGGCAGCGGGATGTGAGGTGGTGGGCGCTGAGGCCGCCTCTCTCGCCTCTCTCTCACACACACACACGCGAAGAAGCGGCGGCTGGATTGGAGGCCGCCTCTCTCGGCTCAGTTTCGCTCTCTCTCTCTCTCTCTCAAGCGGCAGCGGCGGCAGCCGGGCGGCGGGACGGGAGGCCACCTCTCTCGCCTCTCTCTCTCACGCGAAGCGGAAGCGGCGGTCGAGCAGCAGCTGCCGGCGCCGGGCAGCGGGATGGGAGGCGGCGGGCACCACCTCTCTCGCCTCTCTCTCTCACGTGAAGAAGCGGCGGCTGGATTGGAGGCCGCCTCTCTCGCCTCAATTTCGCTCTCTCTCTCTCTCTCAAGCGGTAGTGGCGGCGGGTGGGTGGCGGGATGGGAGGCGGCAGGATGGGAGGCCACCTCTCTCGCCTCTCTCTCTCTCACGCAAAGCGGAAGCAGCGGTCGGGCAGCGGCGGCCGGCGCCGGGCGACGGGATGGGAGGCGGCGGGCACCGAGGCCGCCTCTCTCTATCTCACGCGAAGCGGTGGCGGCCGGGCGGCAGGATTGGAGGCCGCCTCTCTTCACGCGAAGCGGAAGCGGCGACCGGGCAGCGGTGGCCAACGGGATGGGAGGCCAACGCCGGGCGGCGGTGGAGTGATTTTGTGATATGATGTCTGTGAATTTGTGGATCCGTGATTTTGTGATGTCTGTGAATTTGTGGATCCGTGATTTGTTCATTGCGATGTCTGTTAATTTGTTTATTGTGGATTTGTAAATTTGTGATGTCAATTTGAGGATGTTCGTTCGATCTGTGAATTTGTGGATGATTTTGTTGTTGAGTTTGGTTCGAAGTCAATATGCAAGAAGCATAAAACAATGAAAAAAAAAACTTTAGTCCCAATTGGTAACACTTTCCGGGACTATTAAAGATGGATCTTTAGTCTCTGTTATTTCACCTGGGACTAAAGATACCTATCTTTAGTCCCGGATTCGTTGTTCCGGTTGCATAACCGGGACTAAAGGGGGTTACGAACCGGTGGTAAAAACCACTTCTCCAGTAGTGAACATGTTCACTTTGTTGCCATAATTTTATAGAGTAACAAACTAAACATAGCCTTCCCATATAATGGAGTCATATAATGGAGTGATGTACTCTTTGTTCTCGAAATAAATAAAAAGCTTTGGTTAAGTATTTTGGTCAGCCCTTCGATTAGGCTTAATTTGAAGCATATGATATCGATCATATTATTATTGTGAATTGTCTAATTGCTTATAGGGATAAAATAAATATTTTTATATATAATTAGATTTAGCTTATAGTTGAAAGCAAGTGGTCTAATCAGTAGAAGAAAGCTTTTAATGAAATGAATTCCTTAAGCATGAGCAAATAATCCATTTCAGTAATCGGGTGAATAATTTGAAGATAACTAAACCCTATACCAGTAATGACCCACCAACAGACTCGAAAAATTTCAGCGGTAAACTTGATTTTTCAAACAACCCGCATTGTTTGGTGCGGAGTTTCTTTATTGATAAAAAAATTACAAGATTACTTCCTTGGAGATTGCAACAAACGGTAAACTTGTGATGTATGACTTGTTCACTTTGTCCCCATTTTCAAGCTTACAGAAAGGTTGTTAATGCCAAAATTTAGCATCGTTTGGTGTTACAAAATTTTGGTAGCGTTAGATGTGTATGGTATGAAGCCTTGCTAAATTTTGGTGGTGTTTTTGTGAGAAGAAACTTCTAGAATTATCATTTTTTGGGTGGAGTGGTAAGACCATCCCCAACCCATAAACTATTAACTAGTTTCCATACTTACCATGTCATATAGACACTGTGTATAGAAACTATATATCCAATGGATGGTGTCTTGAAATTAAATTCTCTTCCAATCACCTCTCTTCTCTCTCCTTTTATCCACTTATCTCCTGTTTTTATTCTTGATTCTTGTGTAGACATGGTTTCTTACATGAGAAATGATGTTTTCACCCTTTTACCTCTCTTCTCATTAACTCTATTGCCACATCAGATTTTTGCTTATGTGGTAATGTATTAAATACTATCGACACTAGATGACATGGAGGGTTGGGGATGACCTAATTAAGTAAGAGTAGTCACAAGCACTCGAAGTTGGCAAATAAGCTAGCTAGCCACTCTCTTCCTAGAGAAAATGAATGGTAGCACACGGTACCTATCTGTGGTTGGGAAATGCTTTGTGCGCTTAGCTTATGATTGTGGATTATATAATTTGTTGTTTAGCTGAATGAGAATCATGAGATCTGCCCCTTCTCAACTAAATGAGAATCAGGAGCTTGTGTACATAACCTTCAACCTCCCCAACCTCCCCAGCAACTCTCAGTTTCTCAAATTCAAAGAATGGATAACCAGGATCTTCACAGTCAAAGGGGATATAGGTGGTAAACTTGTGAATATGCTTTTGCAATTTGCTTTGTATAAATCCTTCTAACTATGTACTACCTCTGTTCCGTTTTAGATTATAAGTTGTTTTGACTTTAGTCAAAGTCAAACTACTTTAAGTTTGACCAAGTTCATGCACAAATACACTAGTAATATCTATAACACGAAGCTAGTCTCATTAAATCTATAATTGAATATATTTTTATAGTATATTTGTCTTGTGTTGCATATGTTACTATTTTTTCTACAAACTTTAGTCAAATTTGAAGCAATTTGACTTTGACTAAAGTCAAAATAGCTTATAATATGAAATGGAGGAAGTAGTAACCAATCTGAAATTAAACGCAGAACAACACATATGAGATTTCACACTAGTAAGAAACGATTTTTCCATGCTGTCAAAATAGATTTTCACATGCGGGTGGGTGGCCCCCCGTACCTAGGTGTCTACAAAAATCAGTATTATTCATGCGGGTAGAGCAACTACATACAAAAATACAATTTTCATATGCAACATTTAAGCCATCCGTCTGCAAGAATAATTTTGGCAAAAAAAAAACTCCAAATCCAAAAATCCCAAAACCCTAGATCAAAAAAAATCAAGAAGCCAGATCCGTGTTGTCGTCGGTCGAAGCCACCGCTGCCGCCGTCGTTGTCGCTCGAAGCCACCGGTGGATCCGCACGCATGGGAGGTGGAGTGGCGACAGGATCCGCGAGGGAGAGGGTGCAGGCGTGGAATCCACCCCTGCCGATGCCGCTTCCAATGGATCCTCGCGCATGGGGGTGGGAGAAGCGACGTGATCCACGTTGGAACCGGGGTTGGAGCCAGATCCGCCCTTCCCGTCGCCACTACCGGCGGATCCACGTGCGTCTGGAGCGGAGAGGCGGTGGGATCTACACGTGAAGGGGAAGAGGCGCCGGATCTACCCCTCCCATCACCACCGTTGCCACCCTGGTTGTCAATGAGGATTAAATACGATGAGTAAAAAGCCGAATTGAAATGGAAAACATGGGAGAAATGATGAGAGAAGAGAGGGGACCGATTTTTGCAATCAAATCGAAGAGCAAACACGTGAGCAGGTTGATAGATTGGGGCGGCAGTGCTAGGGTTTGTCGAGAGAGAGGGATGGGCGATTGGACGAATCCGGCCTTTAGAAAGAAGAGAGGATAGGGGGTGAGGAGAGGATAAGGGAGGAGTGGAGTGGGAGAGGGGACTTAGATATTTAAGGATGATGGATTGGTGAGCTTTTTAATAGTCACGTCTGTTAAAATAGGTTTTTATTTTCACATGCGAGCCTCTTAAGAGGTTGGTTTGTGAAAATCAATTTTTGCATGTGTGAGATGTTTGTTGAATATGTAGGCGGATGATGTGTTATGGCCAGTCTGGAGGTTGGAGGGGGATCGTCCTTTATGTAGTAGCGCCAATATGTTCTTATTTTCATTCGTTTTATTGGCTTACATGGGTTGCATTACACGATTACTATAATAAATCCAAAAGTACCCAATTACTCAACTCATAAAAGAGTTGCAAATTCGGAGGTAGACCGCGACGAATCTACTGATATAATTAAGTTTAACCGTTTGAGCTGAAAAATCTTGACAAAATATGTATGCATATGCCTTTGTAATTGCTACCTGAAAGGGTACTATACTAATCCAGGGCGTAGTGGTGGCCGCTGAGCTGGGACAGCAAGCACGCCGGCCAATCGATCTCCAGGACCACGACCTTGACAGGGTTGAAGCAGCTGCTCCAGTCCACCACCTCCACCATCTCCCCAGTCTCAACGTCAACGACGTGCAGGTGCAGCGGCTGCGAGTCCCCCACAACGACGGCGCCACTCTCCTCGCCCACGCACACGCGCTGCAGCCTGTGCAGCCACTTCGACTGCGACAGCGACGGCAATGGCAACGGCGACGGCGGCGTCAGTTGCACCACCCGGTTAAGGAGCCACTTGGGGGGCGGCGGCGCCTCGTCGCCTTCTTGCCGCGTCCAGATCTCCCCACTTGGGGGGCGGCGGCGCCACGTCGCCTTCTTGCCGCGTCCAGATCTCCAGCTTGGTGTGGTAGCCTCCTCCTTGTTGTACTACCTGCTGGCCGCTGATCAGTGACAGGCTCCCATCCACGGGGACGCTCAGGCGTGGCTCGCCTTCGAGGCCGTGCTTCGGCGAGGACAGCCTGCTCGTCGGGATGGGGATCTTCGTCATCGTGATAGGAGGCCCGACGACGTGCGGCACGTCGAGGGTGTACATGCCCGACGTCTCGTCAACGGTAATCTTGACGAGCCAGTGAGTGGTGCGGCGGCTGACGACGCCGCGTTCCGGTGAGTTCACCCTGTTAGTTGCGATCCCCGGGGGAATCGGTAAAACCCGACGAGCAGGGGGCGCCAGCCGTACATGGCTGTGTGCCCCTCTCACGCAGCGCTAAATAAATAGGGGGCCGCCGGGCACGCCGTACGAGGTTCGCCGTGCACTAGCGCTCCCCACACAAACCCTAGCTCCCACCGATCCGGGATTCGCGCTGAAGTGAGGGGAAGCCCGCCATCGGCAGTCATCATCGTCCCCAACTCCGAACCCTAGTCATGGCTGTGTCGAGCTCCAAGGGCGGCGAAGGTGTGGACTCATCTCTTCCTCTCTCTCTCCGTTTCTCTTCCAAAGAACCCATCTATTATTCCTATGAGGTAGCAAAACCCCTAGATCGGCACCTAGGCACTGCAAGATTTCTAACACTGGTATCAAAGCTAACCTACGGTGAAGGTCTAGGAGGGAAGAAGAAGTGGAAAGGGGATCTCGGGTCCCCGAAGAAAAGATCAAACAAGATTGAAACAAAAAAAGGAGGGGAAAACCCTAACCTTTTCCACCGCCGCCCGCTGCCGACGGGCCAAAAGACGCCACCGCGCCACCAGCCATCGCCGCGCGCGCGCGGGAAGTCCGCCACCGCCGCCGCCGGCCGTTGCTGGCGCGCGCGGGAAGACCACCGCCACCGCCGGCCCTAGCCGACGCGCGTGGGAAGCCACCGCCGTCGGCCATCGCCGACGCGCACAGGAACCACCGCCGCCATCAGCCGTCGCCGATGCGAGCGGGAAAGGGAAGTGCCGGCGGCCACGGGCACCGCCGCTGGGCCACTCGACGGAGGTGCGCTCAGCCTAGGGCGAACATGAAAATTGTTTAGAGAGTAGATAAATGTAAGTTATGCTTCTGAAATTGCATGTTATTATTTTTATCCGCTGCCATAATGTGTGTAATGTTGTTATTAAGACCAACGTTGATAATAGCAATATTATTATAATGTTTATCAGTTTTCCATGCATTGGTTCTATTTCTGCCCAACGGTGATGTAGAATTAATGTGGTAGTATGATGTATGTTTTAATTTTGACCAACGTTAAATTAAGACGTACAAGAGTTTTAAAAGTTTCTCAATTTCTTTAATTTGTTTTCAGGAACAACTAACCCCCACTAGTGTACATCTTGGCCGTTGAGCCTCTTAACGGGCATAATTATGGCTCATGGCGAGAGAAGATTGAGATAGCACTTGCACTATCCGACATAGATTTAGCTCTCACCGAGGCTCGCCCCACTGAGCCTGTTGCTCCAGTGAGGGCAGAAGGTGAGAGCGAAGATGGCTTCAAGCAAAGGATGTTGGACCATGCTCCAATAAGACAAAAGTACGACACCGATCGTGCGAAGTGGGAGTCATCAAACCGCAAGTGCCTAATGGTAATTAAGAGCCCCATTGTGGAGGCAATAAGGGGAGCAATCCCACCTTGTACCACCGCCAGTGAGTATCTTTAGAAGGTGGAGAATCAGTTTACTGGTTCTTCAAAGGCTTATGCAAGCACCCTCATTAAGAACTTAGTAACCATGAAGTACACTGGCGGAGGGGTTAGAGAGCACATTTTGAAGATGAGCGGCATCACTTCAAAGCTCAAGAAGATGGACTTGGTATTCCCTGATGAGTTCCTAGTTCACCTTGTTTTTGCCTCCTTGCCCTCAGATTTTGAGGCTTTTGTTGTTAATTACAACTCACAGCCTGAAAACTGGGACATTGAGAATCTCATTGCCATGTGTGTGCAAGAAGAGGATAGACCCAAGTCCCGTGGTGATTCCGTCAACTATGTAAAGCACAATAAGAAGAGGAATAACCACAACCAGACTACAGTCTCTCCTAAGGCACACGGAAAGGCACCACAAAGTGACCCACGACCAAGCAATGCAGTGGTGGTGGATAAGGACACTTGCAAGTGGTGCAAGCAGAAGGGGCACCACATGAAGGATTGCCCTGAATTCCTGAAGCACATGCTAAAGAAAGGTGAGGATATTATTACATTTGTAGATGAATCCCTGTATGTAAGATATTCAAAATTCACTTGGTGGGTTGATTCAGGTGCGACCATTCATGTTGCAAATTCATTACAGGGATTTGGTACGAGGAGGATCCTAACAAGAGGAGAAAGATGCATTAGAGTGGCAAATGGTGTCGAAGCTGAAGTTGATGCTATTGGAGAACATCCATTAGAATTGAATAATGACTTCACACTTTATTTGCAGAATGTTCTCTATGTACCCTCCTTAAGTAGAAATTTAGTTTCCGTCTCATGTTTAGCGGATGATGCATATAATTGCTATTTCGATCAAGACTTATGTTCAATTATATTCAAAGATAAGTGTGTGGGTGTCACACCCTGGAGTTTCTCCTTCTAGCTCTAAATTCATAAAATAAATTACCTAAAAGAAATTGTTTATTTAACCAGGAGCAAATCCTAAATTAACAATGTGCGTAATAATCGGAATCGTCAGGGAGAATTCTTTTTTGAATTCTCTTTGCTTCAAATCGTTAACAGGACTTTCACCGGAATATGCAGAGTAGACGAAGTAATAATGTTAATTTAAAATGTAAGGTTTTGAATTAATAATTCCTTCCCTCCCCTCCTTTGGTCGTGAACCGTTCCCGGTTCACCCTCCCTGTTCGCGGTTCGTTGCATCCGCTGACCCTTTTTGTTGCCACGGTTTCGTTTTGTATGACGAGCCAAGTCCTACTCCTATTCCGGTTTAGTTTCTTGTTTCTTTCCCAAAATGGCACCGTATTTGTTTCCCCCACCTTTCCTTTTTAGGTCTCTTTTTCTCCGTATTCTTTTTCCCCCTATGCCGAGCACCATCTCCCCCTCTCCCTACCGTGTGCCATCTCCCTTCCTTGGGCCGGCCCAACCAGCACCCCCTCCTCCACCTCTATAAAAACCACTCCACCACCTCCCCTGTGCCCCCTAGCCCTAGCCGCCCCCTCCCCTGCGCCCCCAACCCTAGCCGCCGCCACCCTGCGCCGTGCCGCTGCCGGGTTGCCGCCTCGCTGCGCCACCAGTGAGCCTCCCCTTTTTCGTTATCGGCATAGCTACCGTCGTGACCCTTCCGTTTATTTTTTTAGCTAATCGTGCGTGTGCCACCGCGCTGCCTCGTTGCAGCCGCATGCCGCTGCCATACCGTCGCTGCCGTGCCGTGTGTCGCCGCGCTGTTTTGCTGCAGCCGCGTGCCGCTGCTGCCCTAGCCGCAGCCGCGTGTCCTTGCTTTGCCGCGCCGCTGCCGTACCGCACGCAGCCGCTGCGTTGCTGCCATGCCGCACGCAGTCGCCGCCGCGGCTGTACCACACGCCGCCGTTGCCGCGTTGCTGCCGTGTCGCGTTGCTGCTGCGTCACCTCGCCACGATAGGCGCCGCTGCCGTGTCATGTCACTGCTGCATCGCCTCGCCGTCGCTGCCATGCCGGCCCTACCGCCTCGTGTCGTGCCGCTGCTGCTGCCCTAGTGCCGCACGCTGTCGCTGCCCCGTCTGCCGACTGTCGAGCTGCTATTTTGCTGCAGCCGTGCCGCTGCCGCCGCTTTGTCGCACATGGTAGCCGTGCTGCCGACCCGTTACCGTGTCGCTGCCGCTTCGCCGTGTCGCTTGCCGCATCGTTAGCCGCCTAAAACCCTAGCTATCTAGCAGCCGCCTAGCCATGTCGGTTTACCGACTTCGCTACCGCCGCACCTAGCCATAGCCGCAGTCGTGCACTCGCCGGGGTATGCATGCATTCTCTAGCCGCTCGCTGCTTACGCTCGCGCGTAGTGTGGTGTAGTGTCATGTCGGTTTGGTAGTACCGAGTCGTTCTAAAACCCTAGAGCCTTTCTGAGCTGCCGGTTCTGTTCGCCGGTTCGGTTGACCGTTTGCGTGGTCCCGTGCCACGGTAGGTTGACTCTTCGAGTCACTGACCCGTGAGGCTCGTTAACCGGAGTTTGTTTTCCGTTAACCTTGTCCCCGTTAACCTTGTCCGTTCGCGGGCGTTAAAACATATCATTGATTAAGGTTTGTCGGTTAGTAGTAATTACATAGTTCATATTCTAAAATTCATAACTAATTCATTCGAACTCCAAATTGAGCCATTCAACTTGCAAAGTTCATCTAAAATTGAGCTCTACATGTTAGTTTACTTTTATGTACTGTTTATTTGGTTTTTATTAGAGTTTTTCCTCGTTTTGCGTGCTAGCGTGTAGATTCCGCCGTGTCGGATGATCGCGGTTGCGAGGAAAAGAGTTCGGAAGATCAATCGAAGAAGCAAGGCAAGTCTCACAATCCCCTTGAGCATTTTCATCCCAATTTATAAAATGTTTTACCGTTTACAAATAAATTGCATGTTTTGCTAATTACACGGGAATAGGGTTTACCTATCTGCTCGCTTGTGCCTTAATTACTTGATGTCCTTTCTTTGTCAACCTTGGGTCATAATTTGACTAGCTTGTGTCTCATGTTGACCTAGCTAGAATTATTTTACGCTTACCATGCTTAACACCACTAGCTCACAATATGGGATAATCACATTATCTATTTCTAGTATCTTGACGAGCTGCGGGCTCGAGGCAAGTCGGCCAGGTTTCATTGGTCGTAATTAACCAACTAAAATATGGCCTAATGGTGGGCCGTGGGTGTATGGTTTTGCTAGTCGCACCCATGGCAATTAAGGACCGGTTCTCGGGAAGCCCTGGAAAACTAACAGTGCTTACCACAAGCAGGCATGGGTAACTGTTGGACTTGTAGTGTAGCTTTTCCCTAGCTGACGCATCTAGGCAAGGGTGGGCGTGATGGAGTTGGGTCGGTGGGAGGTTCCCCATTGATCGGCTTCCGGATTCACCAAGGCACAAGAGGGGGCTGCCTACCTTGGCTTTAAAGGTGGGGGCGAAACCTGAGGTGTGGTGCGCTTGGTTAGGGCGAGTTATGCGAAGGGTCTTGTCACGATTTCCCCCTTTGCAGTACCATGGTGGTAATTCGGGGCATGGCAACATGTGTGGAATCGTGTCTTGTGGGTACAGTTGCGCACCTCTGGCCAGAGTAAAACTATTCGAATAGCCGTGCCCGCGGTTATGGGCGATCAACCAGATTCACCGTGATTAGTCCCACTCTATTAATTAAATTGACTTAATGAACTGGTTTAGTTCAGGTGGAATGGTTGGGCCTGTTCAACGTGGTGTAGCGTTGTTCAGTGGAGATATTTAATCCTGCTTCAATTAATCAACTGTTTTACTGTTTTCAACAATAAATGTTTACAACCGCTTTTATGCAAATAGCCTAAAAAATCCTCCTTGTCTCCCCTTGCACGAATGCATCGTTGGTGTGGCTTGTTGAGTACGGTGGTAGTACTCAGTCTTGCTATCATTCCCCTTTTCAGAAGTGTAGTGCTTCTGAGTTGAAGATGGAGTTAGAAGACCAAGGCTTATACCCTAGTTGAGTTTCGCCTGTGGAGTGGAGCTGACGCCCCGCTAGGATCGTCGTCTTTTTCCGCTGCAGTTTTCTTTTCGGTGTGAGGACTAAGTGCCTTTTCTGTAAGTATTTACGCTTTATTTACGTTTGGATCTGTATATTGATTTGTCATTTTGTGTACCTTGCTTTGATTTCTGGACAGGGATTTATACACAAAATTGTCTGGAAATTTGGGATAAATTTCCGGGCGTGACAAAGTGGTATCAGAGCCAACTCGACTATAGGTTGAGCCAAATGGTCAAACCCTAATGACAAGTTTTTCTGAAAAACCGTAATTGCGAAAATGTCTCCTTCCCTCTCGGCATTTCTTTGCAAAACGGTTTAACAAATTTCCCTCCTTTCCCCTCCAACTCTCTAGCTGTTAAACCTGGAGGGCAAACCGATGGTTTCGCGCCTACTCTCGGAAGTCAAGTCAAGCCCTCAAGATTCAAGTTGAAAGGAGCAAGAAGGTTAGCTCAGAGTCGTCGTTTCACGAAGATCAAGTGAAGGTTTTCCCCAAGCTTACCTAAACCCAATCCTCCCCGAAGAGTAGTATCGTTAGCTGCTAGAACGTGTGTTGTTTGCTTGTGTGTAGGGGTATAGTTTGCGTCAGTGGTGGGGATGTGACCATACTAGGTTGTTTGCTTAATCAACTTGAACAATAAAGGTCTAGTTACAACAGATCAATAATCAAGTGGTTTAAGGCCTTATCTTTAGCAACCTCTCTCTTCCTTCTCTCCCTGTCCCGGCAGCAGATGGTCAGTGTTAGAGAGAAGAAGAGCAACATTAACATCAGTGTGTTAGAGTCACCAATCCATGTTTCTGTTGAAAGCAACAAGGAGACGCAAAGCTCGACGCAGGGTTAACTACAGTGCAAGTTTCTCCAGCAGCAGATGCATGCTCAAAATGCAATCCTAGAATCGGGATCGGAGTCAAAACCAGTATACTCAAGAGTAAGCATCCGCAACTTCAGCCAGTATATCACCGGATCCCCAGCAGACAGGTACACCCAAACCACCACCAACCCATGAAGCAACTAGTGATGCGGGTGATGCGTCCAACGGTAACAGCAGCAGCAATTCTGTCGGTTTCCAACCAGCTCCAACTCCAGTGGAGACAAACAGTGGTTGCAGAAGCATCCTCAACAAGGTTCAATAGTCCCTCCTTGCTTCAGTTCCAGTTGCAAGCGAGCTGATCTAGAAGAATGTACATCATGGTCGACCAAATTAGTATTGTTTCGGCTGCCTTGATCCAGGACCCCACTTCAGATAAGGTTCACCTTGGAGACCAAAGAAGATAGTGTACCGTTGTTTCAATTGTAAGAAGACATGTCACCTCTCAAAAGATTGTTTGATGTCACAGCGTCAGTATGATCAAGTCAACAGTTTTGGTCCCAACATCCCTGCCCTTCAAGTTACATCAATTTCAACACAGAGTAGTCAGATCCAACCTAAAGACACCGGAAAGTCAGTGGATGCCGACCACTAGTTGCAACTCTGATGCCTGACAGCAATCACACGAGTGTGGCACCAACAACTAGAAGGTTTTGTTTGTTTCAGCTAACAAGAAGATTGGAAAATTGATTCTTTTCCGAGGAATGTCAGCAGTCAGGATATTGTTCTTGTGAGATCTCCAGCTAGTAATCAACTATGGAGCTAGATAACTATTGTAGAATCAAATGGTCAAAGTGTTACCTGATCAACAACTCTGTCAGCAAGGGTCATCAATCGTGCACGAGTCGTTGGTGTTCAAGTACCTCCTCTGTGCATAAAAGTTCCAGGGCAATTAAGGAAGATGGAAAGTTGGATAAAGTATGAGTCAGACAATTTTTCTTCTCTTATGATTCATCTTGAGTATCCAAAAGCAAGTCAACTTGTGTATGTGCCAGTGTTGTGAGAAATCTATAGTCTCTTCTCTAGCCCATCGCAGCGTTGTGAGCTCCAAGACCTAATGGCCAGTGAATAAAGGAATGGTTGACCAACGAAATGAAAATGGTTAGACCACAGTAACACTCAACATGATGTGGTCCCTCTAGAGGACAGTATCAGTGGTACCCTAGGATGATGAAAGGATGGAGGAAATATTTGAGTGTGACAGCATATAAGAATTAACGGAACTCTGTAACTTTGGAAGTTCTTCAGAATTTGGTAAATGAGGACAACACCCTAGTGGTGTGAACATGGATCAAGAACGGTCGCTCTTGATTTAAGGCAACCATATAGCTTCCAGAAACCATCCCAATGTTTCTCGGAAGTCAGCAAAGAAATCACTCCATACAGGGGTTAGGAAAGCTATGGAAGTCATCTCTCGAAACGTATAGTCAACAGAGTATGACAGAAAGCACCTAAAAGTTTCTTGGAAGATACCAATGGAAGTGTTTCACCTTATCGGTCCGTAGTAAATGGATGCGAATGTCAGGCCAGAAAAATACAACCAACAGATTAAGCGACACAGAATCCTCACCAGTGAACCATCTCTAACCAAGGTGTTAAGGTGAAGTGGTTATGACCAAATGATCAAAGAGCAGAAACTCATCGCAGTAGTTGTGGGAAAGCAGCTGCAGAACTTATAGTTTGTCAACCTAGGGGAGCCAGTGAAGGATAAGCAAGGAAGTCAACAGGAGATTTGCCCACCATCCTTGGTCTGAGTAAATGGATACAGGAGCCAGGTCCAGAAAGGTGTAGTCGGCACAGTAGAGTGTATGACAGAGGATCCCTTTCGGTGAATCATCTCTACTCAAGGATTGAAAGTGAACTTGTTTGATTATTAAGCAGATAGTCTTGGCAGCCTCAAGGGCAGTTTCCAGTAGTTGTACATGTTCCGATGCTGGTATTTAAGCAACAGCGAAGTTGGTTTCTATCAGATACAGAGGTGTCAGTCAGTGGCACGAGAGCAAGTGAAATGGGAAGCAGTTAAAACACTCTTGTGCGCATGATCTGGTAAGTGACCTATACTTGTTTCAACATACATCTATTAATTGACCTGTTCAGGCAGTCGACACCGAAGTCATGACACCAACAGAACCGTCATTTTAGCACTCAGATCTAATGGGAGTGTTGATCAAGAGTTGGTAGATTCATGAGCTGAATAAGAGTCGCTCTTATGTGGGACTTCATATCATCAATTACGTGTTAGATTCCGAGTTTCCTGGAATAGAAGTGCACTATCAATGTTTCATCGGGATTAACTGATAAAGCACCAAGTGTTTATGATATGAAGTCCCTTTATATCATACGGAAAGAATCTATTTAGATCGAGGAAAAAGTCTCCACGAAAAAGGAAATAAAAGTATCCTACTCAGAGATGATTGGGATATTGCCTTTCCATGCAAGATCCATTGTCTCCGAGTTCTACTTGGAGACTAAGGTGATTTGCGGTATAAAAGCAGGCCCTCCTGAGGGGTTAAGGGCATCGAATCTTGGAGCCGGACATCTGCTACCATTGACACAATCCGGAGGACTTGAAGACAAATCGCCATGATAGGATCTCATCGAGGACCACTCGACTAAGATCTCGTCGGTAATCTCGGAGCTCGGTTGTTCTCTATTGTACTATGTGGTTTTCTCCTATAATCTCATATAAACCTCTATTGTACCTTGTGATAAACCCTGAGCTCCACTCGATGCGCTCAAGGCTATGATTGGCCCGATCTTTCGGTGAGTTGAGATATCTACGATTTGGGAGACACGTTGATGATCCGACTACAACCGTACAAGACGTTGTGTTGCACCTTAGCGATCGATACACCTCTCCGTGGGTTGTTGATCTTACCGGTGCAGATCAACCTTATTGCTGCAAGCAAATCAAAGAAACAAAAATGAACAAGATAAAAGCAATCTGATATTGCAAATAGGAATTGAATACACACGATAGGTTGGTTCCGAAGACAAGCAGACGGACGGTCTAGCCGACACGCGCGCTGCAAGCAAGTAGCAATTAGCTAAACTTTAATCTAACAAAACCCGAGAAATCCTAAAGGGGTACCTAGCTATTTAAAGGGGTGGGAGGACGACCAAGGGGTCCCTAGGGTCATGCTCCACCTGATTGGGGCGCACCCCACATGGGCCCTACTTGGGCCGGGGTCCCAAATGAAGTTACAAGCCCATAGGCCCATTATAGGTGATGCAACACATTGTTTCTATAATTATAGTCAACTGAGATGGAATTTGGAGATGAGGCTAGATCCATTGGAAAGGGGACTCCGAGATCTTTCCATCAAGTACTCACGGGCCGAAAACGGAGCTTGTATACAGATTTGGCGGCCGTTTGAAGTCAACGCTACTGCAGGTGGCCGAATAGGATTCCAGAACTTAGACTGTTTGATCTTGATATCTTCCGGTTGAACTATGATGTGAGAAATGGTTGTATCCATAGTAGCCATAGTTACATCATCCTCCCTTCTTCACGGAAAACCGTCCTCGATTTTTCCATATGGTGTTCTTCGTGTAGTCCATTTAAATCAACCTGTTTCTTTAAATCAAAACAAGACAAACTCGAGATAACATGATTAGCAATAACATATTTCGCTAGCTTGCAATTTTCATCCAAATCTACAAGAGGTTCCAAATCCGAACATATGTAAACTCTATGCACCATATATATTCCTCTATCATTATATTTGCTAAAGATATGAAAAATAACATTAGTTGGAGATGGCAACTCAGACGTAGCAAATAATTTCTCCTTCAAATTGTCGAGCTCACAAAAATCATCAAACTGAATATAGCCCAAAGTATTTAAAGAAGATATCAATTCACGTTCCTCTACTTCATTAGCAATGTGAACAGCATGCTTAAAATCAGCACATAAAGAACTGACACTAGAAATAGCATATTCATTCACTAGTTGTGGCATAGGTATAAGTGAAGCACTATCACACAACTCTTCTTTATCACCAGGAACAACAAATAAATCAACTTGTGACAAAGAAATCTCAGCAATTGTTTACACCAATGGTTGCTCTACTATAGCATGAAAAGTGGACATGTGTAGCTCATCTTGACAATTCTCACCTTCATTTATCTCAACACCATTTAATTTACCTTGAAAACTTTCATAAGACATTGCAGGTGCTTCAAGCTTCTCCTCCTTCTCAAGTACGTCTTTCTTCTCCTCTTGACAATTGTTTACTTCCTGGAAATTATTAGAAATAGGAGGCACGTGTACAACCTTTTGTTTAATTATCTTTTGAACCTTTGTTTACCTATCTTTGAAGTGGTAATAGCAATGGCAATAGCCATAGAAATGTGAATAGGAAGATGATCATCATTGCAGCTGGTATTCCCCCTAACCGTGGCTTTCGGTGGAGGAGCGCCCCTTGAGATGGGATAGGAGCGAAGCCTACGCTGATCTATGAGACCTTGTTACTTCTTTACATCCTCAATTTGTTTTTCCGTATCGCAAGCAAGTTGTAACAAATGAGCAAAAGAGCTATAACTTTGACATGCAAGCATGCCCTGAATTTCACTATTAAGCTCACGCAAAAACCTCAATTCCGTTGCTTCTTTGCATTCATCTAAACCACAATGTAATAAACAAACATGCATTGATAGTATGAAGTAACAATTTTAGTATATTGCTTTAAACATTGCAGTTTGTTGAACAAATATCAGCATAATACATGGGAACATAAATATCTCTCAAATATCGTTTCATGTCTTTCCAAAATTGAGGTATTTTGTTATATCTACAAAGATATTTCCAATCATCAGAAGCATTTTTAATTAGAACACTAGAGGCACACATAGCCATATGTTTCTCAGACAAGTCATGCTTTTTAAATTCTCTATCAATAGCTAGTTCCCATTTAATATAAGCATGAGGATCGTAATTTCCTTCAAAATAAGATAGTGCATATTTGATCTTAGCTAGAACAACATCACTTACCTCATAATGATCATGTTGATCACTCCTCATGTCTCGACGAAGATGTCGATGTTGAGCATCACTGTCTCGTATTCCCTTGCTTAATCCTGCCATGGTTAGTTGAAAACAAGAAACATACACAAGAATATGCACGCTCCTATCAACTACTAGGGCAGTGGCAGCTCAAATATCACACATACTGAAGCTTTAACTGAGCTCTTACAAGTTCTTACCAATGCAAGCGGAATGGTGACATACACCGACTCAACCAAGCACCCCAATGGAGGTTGGATGTATCGATGCCTTAGCAAACACTTGCTGTACGGCTGCAATCAAATATGTGGAGCTCTAGGTAGGCTTAAATATGTAGCAAAGGAATAGCAAATACTCAAATCAAAGAATGCAAAGTTGAATAATCGTTCAAAGTCAAGTATCGTGCTGGTCCTAGGCTAGAACGTACAAGAGACACGAGCCTAGACACAAATGATACCACAAGATAACACTAGAAACAACTCAAGCACAACTCTGATATACAAAAAACAAACTCAGAGATAACAATTTATTTTCTCTTTTCTTTCTTTCTTTCTTCTTCTTTTTTTCTTTCCTTTTTAGTGCGGCTTTTCTTTTCTTTTTTTAAGCACCTTTCTGCCTTTTTTTCCTTTTATTTATTATTTTTCAATTATAACCAACTTAAGGACCTCGATGTAAAATTATAGGGACTCAAATGTAAATAAGAAGATTACAAGGACTCAAATGCAAAAGTGCAAACCCTAAAATTAAAATTATACAAAAATGGAATGCTCTTGTTGCGTAGGTTCCATTTTTGTAAACAAATCTCGAATCTGACACCAAAATATTTTTTTTACAAGGTGTAGCCAACTCACGGTATGGGAGAGGAAACAACCGTGGGGAGGTGGAGTGGGAGATGTGCGGTGGGGAGGTCGAGGGGAAACCGACAGGTTCGGCTTTGGTGTCTACATTAAAAAAGAAACTGATCCAATCTACTATTTCTTTCCCGAACCAAAAAGATATCAATCTAATATAATCTAATCTCCCCTTCCATCTTTCTCACAGCAACAGCACAGTCACGGGACAGTGCGCAACCACACAACCAAAACCCTAGATGCAACTCGACAACTCCAAAACCAACCAACAGAAAATGCCCAAAACGAGAAAAAGGAACCCTAGTGGTGACACGATTCCGTTTTCGAAGATCCCGATGAAAACGAAAACACGGCGGCGGCGGCGTCAGTGGTACTAGACATGACCAGAACTCGAAACTCTAAAAGTACTAGATGCTAAGACCAGCAACACGACACGACGATGCAACGCAAAAATCAACAATGCAAAAACTAAAAGGAACAATGCAATGGCACAAATATGGCTAGGTAATAGATGCATTTTTTTGTTTGGCTATTTTCTGGCTATAGGTAGATAAAACCTCACCGAGCAACGAAAGCTCTGATAGCACTTGATAAACCCTGAGCTCCACTCGATGCGCTCAAGGCTATGATTGGACCGATCTTTCGGTGAGTTGAGATAAATACGATTTGAGAGACACGTTGACGATCTGACTACAACCGTACGGGATGTTGTGTTGCGCCTTAGCGATCGAAACAAACAAGAACAAGATAAAAACAATCTGATATTGCAAATAGGAATTGAATACACACGATAGGTTGGGGTTCTGAAGACAAGCAGATGGGCGGTCTTGCCGACACGCACGCTGCAAGCAAGTAGCAATTAGCTAAACTTTAATCTAACAAAACCCGAGAAACCCTGAAGGGTACCTAGATATTTAAAGGGGTGGGAGGATGACCAAGGGGTCCCTAGGGTCATGCTCCACCTGGTTGGGGTGCACCCCACTGTTGACGTAAAAACACGACGGCCTGGGAGATCTGCTTAACTCCAGTGCAGGTCCAGAATAATGATGAGATGTGAGCGTGCCAGTCAGTTTGATCCTGCAACTGACAAGATATATAAATTGAAGATCAAAAGATAGCCGATCGGCTGACAAGCCAATGGAGTGATTCCAGCCGATGCCGATATCAGCCGATATCCAATATAGATCTTGATACTTGAGTAAATAATGACATAAAGATAATCGGCTGATGAAAATAAAATAATATAATCCAGTAGAAACCAATCGGCTAGTAATGATAGATTAAATAAGCACTGATCCGAAGGTTGAAGCATTCATCGGCTGGTGGTCTGATGTCAATAGATCCAAATGATTATATAAACAGTGAAACCTTTGTTGTCATCGGCTAAAACCAACTTTGTAAGTAATCCTTGTAAGCCGATGCAACGTCCAGATAACTCATCGGTTGAAACCCCGATGAAACCCTTATTGGCAATCAAGAAGCAGGCTAGAGATTATGGTCCTAAGCACGACTTAGTAGATCAAACTTAACTGATGCAGCACTAAGTATGAAAAGAAACATAATATCTAGACAATCAAGCCTTTGACTGATTTTCAGGGTGGTGGATACATTATATAATCTAAGCCAACAAAGTAATCTAGCTGATATCGACAAAACTCTAGATGGAGATCGGCCGATGCAAGTAGAAAACATTGTCAATCTAGATTATATAATGTATATGATAACTCGACGACTTACATGAACAAGATTAGAGTGTCCAAGCGATGGAAGCACTAATCCCGATAATGCAAGCCACCATAAGAAGCCTCACTCCTCGTCGGAGATCGAAGTCGATGCAGCCCAACTTGAAAGAAGAACTCGTTGAAAGTAAAAAGGGTAAAAGGTGGCGATGCGCCGAAGTTGTATTGATCGAGAGATAATTTACATAGACCCCGGGTGTACATATTTATACCCATGGGTAGATACTAGTCCATATCGGACATGACTCAAACTTTCCTAAAGATAAAAGGAAACACATAAAGTCCTTATCGGACACTAAACACACTTTCCTAAAGATAAAAGGAAACTAACAAACTAATCCTAATTAATAGATACAATTGCCTTCTTCAGACTCAATTCATACATGGCAATCCTCATGAAGCACTTTAAACGAACCCGACAATGGTTCCAACATCCCCTTGTCGGAATCGGCTACATCGGCTTCCTTGTCCGATTCAATATCAGCCGATGCACACCGTAGCCGATGCAGTTCCGAAGCCGATTTATACTCTGTTTCTATTACCGATTTTTTTACAAATCCGCTTCAGTCTTAACTCCAAATTCGATGCATGATTTACCAAATTTCGTCGTCAACACCCACATGGGTCTCACTTGGGTCGTGGTCCCAAATGAAGTTACAACCCCATAGGCCCATTATAGGTGACGCAATACATTGTTTCTATAATTGCAGCCAACTGAGATGGAATTTGGAGATGAGGCTGGATCCATTGGAAAGAGGACTCTGAGATCTTTCCATCAAGTACTTATGGGCTGAAAACAGAGCTCGTATGCAGGTTTGGCGGTCGTTTGAAGTCAACGCTACTTCAGGTGACCGAATTGGATTCTAGAACTTGGACCGTTTGATCTTGATATCTTTCGATTGAACTATGATGTGAGAAATGCTTGTATCCATAGTAGCCATGGTCACATCATCTTGCTAGGGGCCTGAACTACTATAATCCTTATCTTTTTGTGTGTGCTTGATCTCGTATTGTGTAGATCCTTATATATCAACGTACCCCAATACCCCTGTCGACACTTTTGTACCTTCACAAGTACTTTGCTCTAGTTTAGTTTATTCTATTTAAGTAATTGAGATTTATCTTGTGTGGAATACTTCTTAGTTAGTTCCTATTTAGCTTGCTGGATCATTGTTCACTATTGCTTTGGTGAGCTATAAACATTAAAGAGTAAGTAATTGCATAGACATGTTGTCTAGGTAGTTAGTTACCAGTGTTTGCTGCGTATCCCACAGTACGTTAGAGGTTAATGTAGAGGTGGTCATAGCCCTCGAGATCACTGTAGTCCTCCTAGTCCGGGTACGGAGTAGAGCGCATTCTGGTAGCAGAGAGCAAGCCAGTGCTTGAAGTATAGCGATAGGATTAAAGTCAAGCTTTCTAAATGACCATGTACCACACTAGAAAATCCTCTTTACCCTTTGGCCTACATTTGTCTTGTATCCTTGGATGAACCTGAAGAAGAGCTAAACACACACGTTCCCTGTGGAAATTTGATACCTTGGAATACTTCCGGGTGAAGTGTTAGAGTTGTATCTCCGTGCGCTTGCGGATTTTATCTGTGAACGTAATAAATAACAACAAGCATTTCTGGTGCCGTTGTCGGGAAACGTTTGCTGTTTATCTCCGAACCTTGTTCGTCCTCATATTTTTTCTCTTTAATTCTACTTTTACCCCCACTACCCAGTAGAAGCCTTCCCGTAAACAACTTCTTTACTATGGAGCAACAACCTATCTTTTCAACCTGGCTTTATAGCCATGGTTCGGGAACGATCCTTGTCGGGTCTCGAACACGAGAACCCATACCACCACCTGCGAAAGTTCGAGCAGCTGTGCTCTTGTCTCATGATCTAAGGCATGGCACAGGAAACCATTCGGTGGAAGTTGTTTCCCTTTTCTCTTTTAGGGAGAGCGAAGCAATGGTATACCCTTACCGTTGGGAGCGTACACGGTAATTGGGGTGAATTGCGAGACAAATTCTGCCTTGCCTTCTTCCCTCTATCTCGTGTCGCCTCCTTGCGAGTAGAAATTCTCAGCTTTTGGCAGCGTGAGAAGGAGTTGTTAGGAGCAGCCTGGGCCAGATTTATCTTTCTACTACAATCTGGTCTTAACTTATCGATACCCGAGCATGTATTGTTACAACATTTTCATGCGGCTTTAGATAAGGAGTCTAACTTTTACCTCGACATTACCATCGGAGGTTCATTCGTGCACAAAACTCCATCCCAAGCGAAGGAAATCCTAGTTCGCATCTAGGAGAATACTTCCTTCATGGAGAGCCTTACCGAACCATCCTAGGAGGAAACTATGTCAAAACCCAAGGAGCCTTCTATAGCTGAATCCGAACCACAACCATCCACATCCATATATTCAACTCTAGAGCCCTCACCTGAACTAGGAACATCGAAGGGAGAAGAAATTCAACCACCGAAGTTCCCTTTCCAATTCGAGGATGATCCATCTGGCAACCATTGAAACACCTCGAAATTTTTCAATGCCCGACTAGGGAAGGAACCGCCATCTATCCATGTCTCTCAAGTCAAAAATCATATGATAGAACCTTCCCTCAGACCTACGGTACCTCCTTACCCTCCCGATCCTCCCAACAAAGCAATTCTCACGGAGGCCACGAAGGTGGAGTGGTTGGAGGAAGTGAGACGCTCTTCCGAAGTAATTCGGATCATTTCACCTTCTACGACCATAACTTGTTCTATAGGAGGAATCGTTGGGGAAGCCCTTCACAACCCCACAATTGGGGCTAGTATCATGTCCGAGTACTCTGCGGACACCCTTTTGAGCGGCATACCCCTAGCCCCAACGGACAAACTTTTCACAAGTCCTTCCGGACTTATATTTGAGTGTCGTGGGATTGTGAGGGTCGTGCCAATTCAAATAGACAAAATTGAGGTCTACCTAGATTTCCACATCCTTCCTACTCTCGATTTTAATCTTCTAATAGGCTTCCCCTTAGAAAAACTTCTCCAAGAAGGTGAATATCAAGGAAGCCTCAAGGAAAAGCTTGGAAAAAATGGTTTTACCACTCATAGCTTTTGCCTAGAAACATTAAGGGCAAAGCCTCATCCCAAGCATGAGCCGTTCGAGGAGGCGATGTTTGTATCTCCGTTCGTTTCATCGAAACCTACTGTCCATCTTCATGAAACTGAATGACCTTCATCGTCCTCGATCGAGCCTAAGCCTTGTCCCTCTGACCCTTAGAACGTTGTTCTTGTTAATCATAAAAAACAGCCCTGATCTTGCACGATGCATCTTTTGGGAAGGAGAACCTTCAGGCCATGGACAAGCTTGAGATGTCGACTCTGGAGGACGAGAGAAAACATTCTGAGCATGAAAGTTGCTCTTTCAAATTTCCCCAGGATTCATGCTCATATAAGGAATCCCTAGAGTCATGTCCGATTAGTGTCGCTTCCTTGTGCGAGGACCACAACCACCTTACGGTCCGCATTTCTAACATGTTTAGAAGGGTGGTTGTGGATGGTTATGTTTACCATAAATACTGCAAATCTCTTATTTGTTCGTGGTACTAACCTTGCAGCGTGATGTCTCTATGGTCGAGCTTGTGACCATAAACAAAGCACTACCGGGAGACAACCCGGATTATCATGGTAAGTTTCCATTATAATAAAAGCAAGAACCAGTTTCTAGGATAGTATGCACCTTCAGGTATTCTTGGTCGCTAAACCTTTCAGGTTGAGATTAAGAAGAAGGGTGATGCGATGCCTAAGAACACGGTTTCTACATCAACTGTACATTTTGATGTCTTGGGACACAAAAGTACAAGTGTATGGGGGGAGGTCAATGAGCTTGTCATGACGAGTTCCATCAACCAAGGTCATCCTGGTTTAAAGTTGGTGTTAGTCCTACCTTGCTAAAAAAAAGGGGTTCACCACTGTTTTTACTCATACCATCTCCATTTGAGTGTGGCTTGATCATAAATAGTTATGCTTCCTTTGCCTATTTTCATATGCTCTGGTTTGGGAGTTCTCGCAAGACATCCATAGGCTTTTTAAATTAAGCATGATGCTTAGGTTAAAATAGTCTGCTTTAATCAAATGAGACATGGTGTCAAATTCATTTAATGAACCATTAGAGCTAGTACTTTCATGGACATTGGATATATATCTTCTGTGGACTACCCCCGATAGGAAATTTTTCAAATTGATGAGTGGCTCCTCACGTTCAATTCACACTGGAGGTAAGTCAGGGCCCAAGAGACAAATCAATAAATTGCCAACATGCAATGGAGGGACACATCACTTTCCAAGGTGCATGGTGATTATACTATCAAATGCTCCTTTGTTATTGTTGGCAGTATGCCATGAGGCCCTTCGACCGAACCTGCCGAAACCAGCCAGGTAGCGAGGATCCGGACTCCAGGCGCCCAAGACCCCTCGGGGCGAAGCCCCGTGGTGAAGACATCAGGGCGAAAGGGGCAAAGGGCGAAGAGTTGCACCGGGTCCCTGCTAGTCTGGGCGAAAGCTGCATGGCGAAGGCGTACACCAAAGGAGGACGACTTCGCCAGGCCGGACCCGATCCAAGAAGGCCCAGCGGGCCAGCCCAATCGCCCCGGCCTGTTGGCCAGTGGCCCAGTAGTCGCCGGGCGGCCCATTAAGGGCCCATATACCTCAATTACAGTGAGTACTCATGTTAGTATCCCTTTTGTAATGGTGACCATGTAAATTCCCCTGTAATAGCCCTAAACCCTAATAGGGGGATCTGTAATGAGATTATAAATAGCCACCTAGGGCCATGTAAAAGGGGGATCCCAAGAAAAATCCAAAATTTAATACACTTTACTTTCCCAACAACCGTTGAGTATCCACATCCTTCAACGTATGCAGTTGTCGTTTCGACAACAGCTGGCGCCGACCATGGGGACCTCCGAGCGAAACCACTGAGAGCGAATGCCACCGAAGAAGGTCTCGAAGGAGAGGGTTGTTAACCCTAAGGAAGGTGTAGCAGAAGAGGCGATGGCCGCCGAAGAGGGGGCGGAACCTTCAGCACCCGCTGCCGAAGCCGGGGTAGCGCCGTCGGCTTCGGCGCCTGCACCACAGCCGCCGTCTTCGGCCCTGGCTGCTTCGGCAGAGCCAGCACCGGAGATCCCTTCGGCAAACCAACCAACTTCGACCACACCCGCTGTTGAGCAAGCCAACCCCAGCCTCGAGGCGCAAGCCGAAGCCGGCATGGAAGCCATGGGGCAGAATATGACGCGACTCCATTATATGCTTCGCCAGATGCAAGAGCAGCAACAGGCGTACGAAGCGGCACGGCAAGCGAAGGTTGCTTCGGCCCCAGTCCTACAGTACTCGGCAGGCCACATCCTGCCTCAAGCCTACCAGCAAGCGCCGGTACATGCCCCTCCGTCACAAGCCGCACAAGGACCGGTGTACTTCCCCGGCCAACCTTCGACCGCAGCAGCGCACCCGCTTCCTGGCGTACGGCCGCAGGTTCGACCGGCTGCAGTCCAGGTGCACCCCTCACCACCCGGTCAAATGTCACGAGTGATGACGGAGGGGGCTTCGGCCCTGCAAGCACAGCTTCAAGCTTTCCTTCAGCAATTCAACCAACCCCACAACATCTCAAGCACAACCCATTCGGCGCAACCGGAGGGAGGCACCTGCCAGGGCACCCTCGGGTGGCCGCCGTCGAACCAACCCGGGCCAGGGGCTTCGCCTTGGAATCAAGGGCCGCAGTTCGACTTCTACAACGTCGCCCAAGTGCCACTGTTTGGAACTGGGCCACCGAACGCTATAGCCCAGCCACATGCGCAGGCCATGACTTCACCCTCCGCCACGCCGTACCCGCAGCCGAGCGGACCCTCGCTGCAGGGCGTCATGGGTAAGGCTGGGGGCGAAAAGGGGCTGCCACTGAGTGGGGGATCAAAAACCGTCCGATACCACCCCAATTCAAGTTTCCACCTGTTCTGCGGTACTCGGGCGAAACAGATCCAAAAGAGTTTCTCTCAATCTACGAGTCCGCGATCGAAGCAGCTCACGGTGATGAAAATACCAAGGCGAAGGTAATACATCTCGCTCTGGACGGCATCGCCCGTTTTTGGTATTTCAATTTGCCATCTAACAACATTTACTCATGGGAGCAATTGCGCGATGTATTTATCCTGAATTTTCGAGGCACCTATGAGGAGCCGAAGACGCAACAGCATTTGCTCGGCATTCGCCAGAGGCCGGGCGAATCAATACGGGAGTACATGCGCCGCTTCTCGCAAGCCCGATGCCAAGTTCAAGATATAACTGAAGCATCCGTCATCAACGCCGCTTCGGCCGGGCTGCTCGAGGGCGAACTCACAAGGAAGATCACCAACAAGGAGCCGCAAACTCTCGAACACCTGCTTCGCATAATCGACGGGTACGCAAGGGGCGAAGAGGACTCCAAGCGAAGGCAGGCAATTCAAGCTGGGTACGACAAAGCTTCCATCGCCACTGCCCAGGGCCAGATGCAAGCGCAGGTCCCCGAACCGGCTCCCCCCGTTATTCGCCAAACCCTGCCAGCGAACCAGGGGCAGCCGCCGAGACAAGGCCAAGCTCCCATGACTTGGAGGAAATTCAGGACTGACCGTACAGGCAAGGTGGTGATGGCTGTCGAAGAAGTACAAGCCCTCCGCAAGGAGTTCGACGCCCAGCAGGGTGGTAGCGATCAACAGCCTGTTCGCAAGAAGGTCAGAAAGGACCTCTATTGCGCCTATCATGGGCGATCTTCGCACACCACCGAGCAGTGCCGAAACATTCGTCAACGAAGCAACACTCAAGAACCAAGGCCGCATCAGGGTGCCGCGGTCGAAGCGCCTCGCGAAACGGCCCGAGAGCCGTCACCCCCAGCCGATCAGCGCCCAGACATGTAGTGCAGAATCATCCAGGTGATCACGAGGGCTGATCCACCGATCCAGCCGTCGAAGCGGCAGAGAAAGATGCAGCTGCGAACGGTGCATAACATCACTGCCATGGGCGAAGGGGTCCCAAGGTACTTGAGCCAGCAAATCTCTTTCGGGCCGGAAGATGCCGAAAGAGTGCTGTTCCCGCATCAAGACCCCCTGGTAATTTCGGCCGAGGTAGCTGGCTTTGAGGTTAGGCGAATTCTGGTCTATGGAGGTAGCTCGGCCGATGTCATCTTCGCCGAGGCATACACCAGGATGGGGCTGCCAACTTTGGCCCTCACCCAAGCATCGGCCTCGCTTCGCGGCTTCGGCGGCGAGGTGGTTCAAGTTCTCGGCCAGGCACGGTTGATGGTCGCCTTCAGCACAGGCGAAAATAGGCGCGAAGCAGATACTGTTCGACGTAGTTGACATCCCATACAGCTACAACGCCATCTTCGGACGTGCAACCCTGAACAAGTTCGAAGCCATCTCACACCACAACTATCTCAAGCTCAAGATGCCCGGTCCGGTGGGGGTAATCGTCGTCAAGGGGCTTCAACCTCCAGCCATGTCGAAAGGCGACTTAGATGTGATTAACAGGGCAGTACACAGTGTGGAGGCCGAACCGCAAGTCAAGCGCGTACTAAAGCCAGCCCCTCACGGCAAGTGGTCAAGGTGCACGTAAGCGAGGCTGACCCGGCAAAGTTCATCCAGCTGGGGGGCGATCTAGGCGAAGAGGAAGCTAGGAAAATCCTAGAATACTCAAGAAAAACATTGACATCTTCGCCTGGAGCCCCAGCGAAGTGGGGGGCGTTTCGGCAGAACTCATCATGCATCACCTAGCGGTCAAGCCGGACGCCAAGCCAAAAAAGCAGAAGCTGTGCAAGATGTCTGCTGATCGCCAAGAGGCAGTGAAGGCCGAAGTGCAGAAGCTACTCAAGGCTAGGGTGATCAAGAAGATCGACCACCCGGAGTGGCTGGCGAACCTGGTCTTGGTGAAAAAGTCGAACGGCAAATGGCGCATGTGCGTCGACTTCACGGACCTCAACAAGGTGTGCCCGAAGGATGACTTCCCTTTACCGCGGATCGATCAGCTTGTTGATTCGACGACTGACTGCGAGCTCATGACCTTCTTGGATGCCTACTCCGGCTATCACCAGATCCACATGAATCCGGACGACATCGCCAAGACAGCTTTCATCACGCTGTTCGGCACTTTTTGCCATCTCAGGATGCCTTTCGGCCTGAGGAACGCCGGAGCAACGTTCGCTAGGCTGGTGTACAAGGTGCTTCGCAAGCAGCTGGGGCGAAATGTGGAGGCCTATGTTGATGACATCGTCGTAAAGAGCCGCAAGGCTTTCGACCATGCGTCTGATTTACAAGAGACCTTCGACAACTTGCGCGCGGCGGGTATGAAACTAAACCCGGAGAAGTGTGTGTTTGGAGTTCGCGCGAGCAAGTTGTTGGGTTTTCTTGTTTCTGAAAGGGGTATCGAGGTGAACCCCGAGAAAATTGATGCCATTCAGCAAATGAGGCCACCGTCGAGCGTACGCGAAGTGCAAAAGCTCGCGGGCCGAAAATCGGCACTCAGTCGTTTTCTCTCGAAAGCAGCCGAAAGGGGCCTGCCGTTTTTCAAGACCCTCCGGGGTGCAGGAAAGTTTAGCTGGACCCCTGAATGCCAGGCCGCATTCGATGAGCTGAAGCAGTATCTGCAAAGCCCACCAGCCCTGGTCAGCCCAACCCTATGAAGCGAAATGCTGCTATATCTAGCGGCTTCGCCAGTGGCAGTCAGTGCAGTCCTTGTCCAAGAGACAGGGTCAGGACAGAAACCAGTATACTTCGTCTCCGAAGCCTTACAAGGGGCGAAGACAAGGTACATTGAGATGGAAAAGCTGGCTTACGCCTTGGTGATGGCTTCGCGCAAACTCAAGCACTACTTTCAGGCCCACAAAATCACTGTGCCATCACAGTATCCTCTGGGCGAAATAGTCCGGGGCAAAGAAATCTCAGGTAGACTCAGCAAGTGGGCAGCAGAGTTATCCCCCTTCGACCTGCATTTCGTTGCACGCACCGCTATCAAATCCCAAGTCCTGGCCGATTTCGTGGCCGAATGGACACCGGCATCCACCCCCGAACCTCAGCCTGTCGAACAGCCTTGGATAATGCACTCCGATGGCTCATGGTCGCACAGGGGGGCGGGCGCCGTGGCCGTGCTCACTTCGCCAGGAGGCGTGCTGATTCGGTATGCCGCAAGGCTGCAGTTCGACACAACCAACAACACGGCAGAGTACGAAGCAGTGCTGCTGGGGTTAAGAAAGGTGAAAGCATTGGGGGTTCGGCACTTGCTCATCCGAACAGACTCCAAGCTGGTGGCGTGTCACGTTGACAAGTCTTTTGAAGCAAAAGACGAAGGGATGAAAAGATATTTGGATGCTGTCCGGACTATGGAAAAGTTCTTCGCCGGGATAACGGTCGAACACTTACCTAGAGGCCAGAATGAGGAAGCAGACAACTTGGCGAAATTCGCCGCCTGCGGGGGACCGCATTCACCAAGCATCTTTTTCGAGATCCTGTATGCACCAGGCGTGCCCGCAGAAACTATAGATATCATGGTCATTGACCAGACAGATCCGGGCGAAGACCTAGAGGACTGACGAACTCCGTTCGTAAAGTACCTCAAGGAGGGCTGGCTTCTAGAGGATGAAGCAGAGGCGAAGCGCTTGCAAATAAGAGCCAGACAGTACAAGCTGGTCTCAGGGCAGCTATATCGCTCTGGGGTACTTCAACCTTTGCTTCGATGCATCTCCTTCACCGAGGGCGAGGAAATGGTGAAGGAAATACACCAGGGGCTCTGCGGTGCGCACCAAGCCGTGAGAACAGTTGCCTCCAAGGTGTTTCGCCAGGGAGTATATTGGCCCAATGTGCTAAAAGTTTGCGTTGAGCAGGCCAAAAAGTGCGAAAGCTGCTAGCGACACGGCCGAAGCCAGACCGCACCACAATATGAGCTGCAGCCTATCGCGCCAGTCTGGCCCTTCGCCAGGTGGGGGCTAGACATCATCGGCCCATTCCCGGTGGCACGAAATGGATACAAGTTTGCAATCGTAGCCATCGAATACTTCTCGCGTTGGATCGAGGCCGAACCACTCGGCGCGATCACTTCGGCGGCAGTACAGAAGTTTGTCTGGAAAAACATTGTTTTCCGTTTCGGAGTACCGAGGGAGTTCATCACGGACAATGGCAAGCAGTTCGACTCTGACAGATTCAGAGAAATGTGCGAGGGGCTAAACCTAGAAATCAGGTACGCGTCGGTCGCGCACCCGCAATCGAATGGGGTGGCCGAACGCACAAACGGCAAGATCTTGGAGGCGCTCAAGAAAAGGCTTGAGGGAGCAACGAAGGGCAGATGGTCAGACGAAATGTTGTCTGTTCTTTGGGCCCTCCGAACAACTCCCACAAGGCCAACCAAGTTGAGCCCATTCATGCTCCTCTACGGAGACGAGGCGATGACCCCAACAGAGCTAGGGGCTAACTCACCAAGGGTGATGTTCTCTGGGGGCGAAGATGGGTGCGAAGTGTCGCTCGAACTCCTCGAGGGGGTACGAGTCGAAGCGCTGGAACACATGCGCAAATACGCCACAGGCACTTCAGCAACCTACAACAAAAAGGTTCGCCCAACAGAGCTCCTACCTGGACATCTTGTCCTGAGGAAAAAGGTGAACCCAATAGCGGTCGGGAAGCTTGAGTCAAAATGGGAAGGGCCATATCTCATCAAGCACAGGTCAAGCACGGGCTCCTTTCGCCTGGCAACACTAGAGGGCGAAGAGTTCGATCACTCCTGGAACGCCGCTTCTCTTAAGCGTTTCTACGTTTAGAAAGGGTGGCACCCTATTCGCCAAAATGTAAAAATGTACATACTATTATGTAGCTCTTTCGGCATCTGCCATTATGTATGCCTTCCGGCACAAAAATACAAAAAAAAGGAGAAAATGAAAAAAGAAAAAAAAACTGGACGTAGGGCTATTATCCACTCTGGAGGCCCGAACCAGTATAAAATCCCTGTGTCTTTCGCCTTTTTTTTACTTGTGTGCATGATCATTCGTGGAAAAACCCCAAGGAAAACGCCTGATCAGCGAAAACACCAGGGGGGTGAAACGAATCGGCCGGAGCATCGCTCGCCGAACGTTGAAACCGCGACAGCTTGTTTCGGAAAATGACTAAACCGAACACCGTTATAGTCGATCTACACCAAAAATTTGCGCCGTTGTTAACACGGAGTACCAAAGATCGATAATGGAAGTCGAAAGCTGAAAAGTCAGCAGACCTATTTCGCCAATGTACGCAACGGGGCCGATATATTCCGGCCCAACGAAAGCACGAGACGTGATAATGCAGAAAATGGCGAAAAGGAAACAAGAGCACACCTTTATTAACTTCGAGAAAAAATCGACAAAGCATATATCATACAACATGATACAGGCCAAAGGAGTTACATTTTCGCTTACAAGTAAATTACATCTTCGCTCCCAAAACAACTACCAAAGGAATGATCTGGCGAACATGGTTCATCGTCACTGCTAATATTATACACTACCCTAAGGGGAGAAGGGGGCGAAACAAGAGAAAGACTATAGCAGCGTCGGGCGATCGCCTCCTGCCGATCGGTCCGTCGATGATCTCGCCAGAAGCGAGCCATGCCCTCCAAGCGCGCCACGTGGACACGATCGTAGTCCTCCTGCGTTCGCCCGGGGTGGGTTCGCATCCAGTTAACAACGTTCACAACTTTGTAGTTGCGGTCGTTAATCGTCATTTTGCGGTAAAAAGGTCGAAGCACGTAACGAGCCTTCGGCAAATTCCTCACCGCAACAAACTTCTCGTTCTTACTTCGCCAATCCCCAAAAGGGGGCCGAACACACAGCTTTCGGCATAGACCCTGCAAAAAGCGGGGAAGTCATGTAGGGGAACATAGAAAGCGAAGCGGGGACGCATGAATCGGGCGAAATGATTATGCGAAACAGTGCAAGCACGAGAAAGGAAAACATGAAACACGAATGGTGAAAATAAGTCATACATTTCAAACATTACGACACTCTACAATAAGGCGGGCCATCGACCATATTTACACTGTTCGCCTATACGGCAAACATCAAAAGTAAAAAACGAAAATTTACAAAACACGGGCGGAGGGCCTCACACCTCTGGGTGGTCTTGGGCTCCACCTCTGTCCTCTTCCACTGGCTCTTCGCCTTGATCCACCACTTCTATCTTCGCTAACTGCTCGAGCAGGCGGGCCTTGGCAGCAGACCTGCCGTCCTTCTGCCAGAACTGCTTGCGCCAGGCGCGAAGTGCTGGCGAAATGTCCTGGGTGCTCACCTCCCAGTCCCCCTTTGCGAAGTCAGGGAACTGGGCGACGTGCTCGCACCCAGATTGCTGCAGCAGGCCCAAGGCGAAAGCCGCTGACACGTGCGCACAGCAATCACCGTACGCCATCGCACAGTCCGAAACTGCACAGCCAGCCTACTGGGTCCACTTGCAGAACTCGAGTGCGGAGGCATTTTCGCCCGGAACACCTCGCGCCTTCGCCCCCATGTTGTTGAACGCGAGGCGAAGAGTGCGGCAGGCAGTCTTAGCGGATTCGGTGGCCCTCGCCGCCACCCGGGCGAGGCGTTGTGCCTTCGCCTCCGCCCTGTCCACCTCTTGACAAAGAGCATCTATTTTCGGCTCCGTCAAGTTATAATAATCGGTGAGGGCGGCGGAATGCCCTAGCTCTTTCGCCAGCTCGGCCTTGAGGCGATCGATTTCCGCCTTCGCCTCGCTGCCCTTGTCCAGTTCAGCCTGGAAGCGCTTGTTTTCCGCCTTCACCTCCCGGAGGGACCGAGCAAGGCCCTCCATCTCCAGGCTCTTACGGCCCAACTCGTCTTCCTTGGCCCGAAGACGGTTCTTCAGGACATCAAGGCGAGCCCGCATCGTTTGCTCTGTCGAACAATGGGCCGCAAGAATCTGGCGAAACAAAAATGACGGGGGAGGCAAATGATAAGTTAGGATGTCGAAGACAGCGACAAAAAAAAGATAGAAATAAAAAGTTAACTTACCCGAACTGCCAAGCTCTTAATGGCGGAGCAGCCCTCGTCGAACTCATTAAGCTCGGCGAAGAGACTGGGGCCGCCATCCGGCGCGACGATATTGCTCACCCCCTCGACGAAGGGAATGAGCTCCGCCCGGGTCTCAAAGTCACAAGGGGCGAAGCGGGGCGGCACCTGCGAATAGTCGGAGCCGGACGTCTCCGCCATCTTCTTGCCCTTGCCAACGGTAAGCGGCGAAACGATTGGCCGACAAACCGGGCTATTAAAAACCCGGGTGGCCGCCTCCACCACTCGATCGGCCGAAGCCGAAGCTCCAGCCCCGCCCGTTGCCCCAAGGGAGGTCGTCGGACCCTGGCTTCGCCCCGCGGGCGAAGTGGGCGTCCTGTCGGACGACTCGTCATCACTAAATGCAGTAGCGATGGCGACGACCCCCTTTTTCTGGGGGGCCTCTTAACAGGCTCCCCCTTCGCCGCCTTAGTCGCAGCGATCGCGATCAAGGCCTTCGCGACCTCCACGTCCTTGCGGTGAAGGGGCGAGGAGACCGACTCCGCCCCGGTTTCGACACGATCTGGGCTGGGGGTTGGAGTATAGCCCCGGGTCTCGGAACGGCTATCGCTAGCCCCGTCTGCGACCGCTTCGACCGCGATCTCCTTCTCCTCCGCATCCTCCTGCTCTTCGACTTCGTCCTCGTCATCAGCATCGGAGTCGGCGGAGGCGAGGGCCTTTCGCTTACGAGGGGCAAATTTCACTTGCCCCCGCAAACGTTTTCGAGACGGGCCCGCTTCGTCATCAGCCCTGAACGGCTTCACCCTTGGGGGGAGTTCGCCAGTATAGACCCGGTTCGCCCGGCCAGCTGCTTGTCGGGTTAACAGTTGGCCGTACTCGCTGACCAACACGTCGCCGATCAGCTTGCGGGCTTCGGTGTCGGCCTAGGCAAGGGTCAACACTGAAAAACGACATATCGTTAATGACGAAGTCGAACAAGAAAAAGAGGTGAAGAGCGAAACATAAAAATGGGGAAAAACGAAAACTTACCATTCGCCCCGGCAGGCAAGATGAGTTTTGGCAGGCCGTTGACCTCTTCGCCCTGATCAACTTCAACCTGCCATGACTGGGAGAGGGGGCATACACGCAGCATGCAAAACTCCTCGACCAAGTCACGGCAACTTAGCCGGGAGCAAACCTTGCGGAGCAGGGCGAACCGTGCCTCCAAGGCGCCACTGATGGCTGCCCTCGGCTTTCGGGCCGGCGAAATCGCACGACGCCGCCAGCGAAGGGCTTTCGCCACTTCGGACCCTGCCTCGAAGGGGATGGAGTGGTAAAACCACTTCGCCATCTAATGGCGATCCCACTTCGACATCGCGGCGTTGACCGGCCACAAGTCGGAGCGCTCGGGGCGAACATTGAAGTTCACACTCCCGAACGCTGTCTTCCGGGTTCCAGCAGGGGTGACCACCGTCTTTGAGTTCACGGTGGCTGAGAAGATGGCGCCGAAAAGCTCGGCGCTGGGTTCGAACCCAGCAGTCCGGCACGCCTAGTCAAAGATGGCGATGCGGACTAGAGCCGAAGGGCTCAGCTGGGGCAGCTCCACCTGAAAAAGGCAAAGAATTTCCGGCAACAATATGTTGCACGGAAACCGGAGGCCAGCCTCGAAGAAAACGGCGAACACGACAGTCTGGTGTTCGCCGGGTTTTGGGACTTCGGCATCCCCAGGGGCGAACGCCCGCCCCTCTGCCACCAGGCCCACGGCAACCATCCTCGTCAGCTCATCTTCGTCAATAAGCGAAGTCCCTAGAAACGCGGTGGTGTCTTCGTCGATACAGCCTAGGTCAGGACCCGTCGTGGAGACAGGGTTTGGCTTGCGTGGGGCCATAGCGAAACGAGCGTGGATTGGCGAAAAGGTCTAGCTAGGCGAATGGGTTCGTTCAAAATTAGAGAGCCATGAGCAAAAGACTGAGAAGAGAGTGACTGCGGTGAAAATGAAGGGGGTAACGGCGGTGAAAAGGGTGAGGAAAGAATATATAGCCTACCAGGCGACGCTTCGCCTTCCTGACCAATCAGGAACGGCCACGTGTCGCGGGGTAGGCGAAACAGTAAAATCCTATGGACCAGGCCGTGCAGTGGCGGGCCCTCGAGAAGAGGCCCATCATTGTTCACTGTGGCCCAGTGGAACAGTATGGGCCACCTCACAATTCATGGAAGGCGAAGGCTCATCGTTGTTCATATTGGGACCAGTCAAACAGTAAAGATAACATCGCCACTCGTGGTAGGCGAAAGCTATACATAAAAATCTTTTTTCGCAAAAACGCATATTACACACATTTTCTGCAGGACCAAAAAGACAGGTTTCGGCAGGAGCATCGGTCGAAAGGGGGCGCCTCATACCATACTACATGGTTTGCACGGTCTCGGCCGAAGCTCCTATCTCACCCTTGCCCGTGAGGGGCTTGATGGCAGTATGCCATGAGGCCCTTCGACCGAACCTGCCGAAACCAGCCAGGTAGCAAGGATCCGGACTCCAGGCGCCCAAGACCCCTTGGGGCGAAGCCCCGTGGCGAAGACATCAGGGCGAAAGGGGCAAAGGGCGAAGAGTTGCACCGGGTCCCTGCCAGTCTGGGCGAAAGCTGCATGGCGAAGGCGTACACCAAAGGAGGACGACTTCGCCAGGCCGGACCCGATCCAAGAAGGCCCAGCGGGCCAGCCCAATCGCCCCGGCCTGTTGGCCAGTGGCCCAGTAGTCGCCGAGCGGCCCATTAAGGGCCCATATACCTCAATTACAGTGAGTACCCATGTAAGTGTCCCTTTTGTAAGGGTGACCATGTAAATTCCCCTGTAACAGCCCTAAACCCTAATAGGGGGATCTGTAATGGGATTATAAATAGCCACCTAGGGCCATGTAAAAGGGGGATCCCGAGAAAAATCCAAAATTTAATACACTTTACTTTCCTAACAACCGTTGAGTATCCACGTCCTTCGACGTATGCAGTTGTCGTTTCGACAACAGTTATGTTCGTCTAATTTTATCTTAAGTCTTGTATGAGTTTTTCTTAAAATGAAAATTTGGTGAACAATAAAAATTTTGAAAAAAACCTTTTAAGAATAGAAGAGCCTCTCGAAAAAAAAGAGAAAAAATATGACAAAATAAAACAGATGGTAAACTTTTGGGATCCATGATATTTGAGTTTTGGATTTTTTTTCCTTTAGCATGGATGTGAACAACTAATCTTGAGGCCACAATAAAATCTTTTGAATTCTTTGTAGTCCCTCAGGTATTTATTGTCCACTAACCTTTTGCAGGGAATAAAAATGACAACCAAAGAGCGGTGTACAATAACTCCAATACCCATACCATGCTCCTTGGTCTATGAGAAAAGAGATGCATAGGGAACCAAGCAGAACAAATGCAAAATTTTGTTGCATTCAATTCAGATCTCAACTTGGCGAGACATATCTAGTAAGAATCCCAAACACCTTGTGCATGCTCGCCACATATCTCCACCGTACTAATTTACCCATCACCTCCATTGTTGCCATGAAAAAAATGATAAAATAAAATAGATAAAATAAAGTAAATTAAGGCACTTCAGGCGCCTAGAGTTACTTAAATAAAGTTTGGCTCACCGGTATTTCACCCCGGTGGAAGCTCTTTTGCTTTCTATGTTTTTGTTTGAATAAAGTTCAGGTACAAAATAAGTGTGGGGGAGTTTTTTTTCGGAACTCATGATGTGCAACAAATGCAAGTTGACACACCAACATGAAGAACAGAACCCCACGAGCGATCATGAGCAAAATCTACCAGAGCAGAGGACAAAGGGGTTCAGCCGAACTTATGGTTCGGCTGACTCATCTCTGCCCCTTACTCCCTTCCACTTTTTCATGTGGTCAGGTTTGCGCGTCTCCTTCTTTATCCTCCCTGGTTTGTGAGTCAAATATTCTTAGAAAATTCAAATAAAATTTAGTTTGACTCCAAATTAAAAACAATGCTTCTCAACAAATGAAATTTTCCTATGGTTGATATGTATACTCTTTATTCTTTGCTAACACTTGTTACTTGTGAACATATATCTATCATAGGAACCCTTGCTAATCTAAGTAATTGATATTTGTGATATGGAGATGACAAAAGAAACTTATGTCTAACTGTCATGATACTTGGGATTTTATCTGTGAAAATTTAATTTTTCGAGCAATACTCCTCAGTGACTATATGATTACCTAACAAGGCCAAATATGATTAATATTGCAAACCATATATTTTGGTTGCTTCACATTAAATTGAACCTTGTCAAATTATTGTGACCCATGTGAGATGATTTTCATGCTTTATGATCAAGATCACACACACTCCACATACACGCACATATACTAAACTTCTACACTGGAAGCTAGCATCCCTCATTTATCATCCATCATCCATAAAATAAATACTCCATGTTATTTATGCCTCTTTCTCCAAAGTTCTTTCATTCAAAAGAAAAGGGAGACATGGCTATGAAAAACAAGGAAAGAAAAAAAAGTCTTGCTCATACAAATATGGAGCATGATGGAAAAAAAAGAAGAAAGCAAAGAGAAAGATAGCCATGCACTCTCTCAAATTTCCAAAAAGAAAAAAATGGAGGAGGTATACAAAAGGAGTTATCATTTCCCTTTTTCCATCACCATACCATACATATGCACATTCTTGATTAGAATGTATGACTTGCTATCTCCTTGGGTCCTGTCTTTTGGCTTAGCAAAATATGTGATGCAGGTATGCCCCGATTGATCCCTACCAAGCTCCACATATATAGCCTTTGAAAATAGGGACAATTCGGCAATACATGCCTTGGTGAGGATCCAAAAATCAAAATGAGTGATTCAAGAGCGTCATTTAAGGAGTATAGCTATATTTTGAAAATATATGAAAAACCCAAGTGATTGACAGAAGGAACAGGAACGACTTGAGTCATGATCGTTCCATTCATCAATTACCCAAAATGGTAAGATAGACACCGCAAAGTTCACATGTACAAGTATGGCTTAGAATAAATTGTATACTAGTACCATGCTTTGGAAAGTTTTATTCCACAATAATCCTTAACCTTTACTCGGGACGAGTAAAGAGCTAAGTTTGGGGGTTTGTTGATGGCTGTTACATACCAAATTTATACCGTCAATACCTGCATTAATCTAAAAATGTAAAACATCCAAATAGTGGTAGGGTTTATTTCTAACAAATTCCACAAGTGTTGGTGTATATTTGGATGTCGATAACAAACTACTAAAGTTGGGAAGAAATACACATGAAAGAGGGGAAATATTATAAGCCCATGGAGTCTTGGGCCCACAAACCCGACAAAATCATATCCAAGTAGGCTAACTCCTGAAGAACCCAAGAGGAGACCCACCTGCTAGGACCCAGGAGAAGGGCATGGGCTAGATGGGCCAGCCAGGGGTCGGCCAACCCAAGCCTAGCTCCTCTCAGCCCCATTTTCCACGTGCTGGCAGTCACCGACTTGCTAAGTCAGTTGGGACCGTTTCTTGCACAGTTACCGACTCCAGGAGGGTTCACTTGGCAAGAGGAGAGGGAAAATGCCCTTAGGATCCCATGGAGGAACTCCACATGCTCAAGGCACCTCCCCCTGTAAATACCCCCATTTTCCTCACTTGAACACACACCAAGACTTGAGTTGAATTATAAGAGGTTCTTTGTATTCTTTTATGTATACTTAGAAAAGGGAGAAAGTGAGTAAGAAAGAGTTGGAAGAGTTCCGGAGTTGTCGCTATCTCTCTCTATTTCTTTTGTACCTTAACAATTACTTTAGTCTAGTTTACTTTATTCTATTTGAGTAATTGACATTTATCTTATATGGTATACTTCTTATTTAGTTCCTATTTAGCTTGTTGGATCATTGTTCACTATTACTCATTAAGAGATAATGATTGCTTTGGTGAGTTATTAACACTAAAGTAGTAATTAATTGCATAGACGTGGTGTCTAGGTAGTTAATTACCTGCATATCCCATAGTACGTTAGAGGTTGGTGTAGAGGTCGTGACAGCCCTCAAGATCACCATAGTCCTCCCTATCCGGGTATGGAGTAGAGCGTGTTCTGGTAGCAGCGAGCAAGCCAGTGCCCGAAGTATAGCGATAGGATTAAAGTTAAGCTTTCTAAACGACCTTGTACCACACTAGAAAATTCTCTCTACCCTTTGGCCTACATTTATCTTGTGTCCTTGATGAACCTGAAAAAGAGCTAAACACACATGTTTCCTGTGGAAATTCGATACCTTGGAATACTTCCGATTGAAGGGCTACAGCGGTATCTTTGTGCAGTTGCGGATTTTATCTGTGAACGTAAGAAATACGAACAGTGTCGTAAACCGTCCGCCTTTGCCGCAAGAGTGCGATTATCTCTTTATAGATTTATCCCGTAAACCTTCCGTTCGCCCACGAGACGGGTAGTTATCTTCAAATCGACTTAAATCAGCCTTGAGGCTGATTTGATCTCTAAATCAGCTCCGCTAGCCGGTTTAGCTGTTTTCTACAAAACCCATCTTAATTTGGCCCTTCAGCTAGATCGGGGTGGTTGGCGACTCCATATCACCGCAAGGCGTTTAGGTGTCAATCGTGTTTTGCGGCTTTGGCAAAAAAGTTGCCAACATGATTTTTAGCGACTCCGCTGGGGACGATAATTATTTCGGCTATTCCAGCGGAAATTAATCTTGACATCAGTCACCGCCGACATATTCATCTAGCTGGTCTAACTGCCAGTTTACAGCCGGTTTGATCGAGCCTCGAGGCCGGTCTGACCGACGGTTTATAGTTGGTCTGACTGGGTTGCATGACTGGTCCGACCGGGGGGCACCAGAAAAGATCGAGAAATTCAAGGGTAGCACAGGAGCTTCCACTTCGAACAAAAATATTGACAAGCGTCAGTTAGCTCCTGGAACAAAGCCAATATCGGGTTGAACACGGTAAGCCGATACAAACAGAGTTGTGTTGGCAACTTTTTTGGCAAAGCCGCAAAACACAATTAACACCTAAATGCCTTGTGGTGATATGAAGTCGCCAACCACCCCGATCTAGCCAAAGGGCCAAATTAAGATGGATTTTGTAGAAAACGGCTAAACCGGCTAGTGGAGCCGATTTAGAGATCAAATCAGCCTCAAGGCCAATTTAGATAATTTGAAGACAACTACCCATCTCGTGGGCGAATGGAAGGTTTACGGGAGAAACCTATAAAGAGATAATTGCACTCTTGCGGTGAAGACGGATGATTAACGGTGCAAACCAACAAAGATGGACGAAACTAAGGTAAAGTAGAAAACATGGCTGAAAGTAGAAGTAAAAGAACGATCCGATTATGTTTAGATTGAGATTGTGGGGGCTTTGAATCGAACCAGCCACAAGTCCTCCACGTCCAACCCGGGGTAGAAACCAATGGAAACCCGAAACATACCTTCAAAGAAAGGAAATCCAAAACCCGACGAAAACAACTCAGAGTCAGACTCTGCCGATCTGACGAATTTGACCACTACTCAAAAGAAAAGGTTGCAACATCTTCGTGCTCAAGAGTTGATAGATAAAAGGTTCAATGAGTTGCGGCCGCCACCGAGACAATGAATAGAGGCTTAAACCAATAAAGGTTGAGAAGCCGGTGATCAATGAAGATGATGAGGATGACAATGAAGGAGAAGGATCACCGGTTATTATCAATGATTCGCCACCAAAGGAGAACATGGATGTCAATATGGTGTTTTCATTGCCTTTGGACTTCTGTACCATGAATAAGGCCGAAATTACACAACTTCCACTTAGTCCAAGAGATACTTAAAGTGAAACGGCCGGTAATCAAACTATCGCCCTAAGACCACGTGTTCTATGCTTTTTGGTTCTCAACTTCACCAAAAAGGCAGGGGGCATGTGTTTACACCCAAATTTGGCACCTAGATTCGAATTAGGAAAACAAGGCAAAAATTTGGAAAGCGACGGGTTTCCTTCACGGAGCCGGTCTGACTGGCAGGTAGGGCCGGTCTGACCGGTGGCATGTGGCCGATCAGACCGGCAGAGTCTGACTCTGAGTTGTTTTCGTCGGGTTTTGGGTTTCCTTTCTCGGGAAGGTATGTTTCGGGTTTCCATTGGTTTCTACCCCTGCGGGTTGGACGTGAAGGAGGACTTGTGGCTGGTTTGATTCAAAGCCCCCACAATCTCAATCTAAACATAATCGGATCGTCCTTTTACTTCTACTTTTAGCCATGTTTTCTACTTTACCTTAGTTTCGTCCATCTTTGTTGGTTTGCACCGTTAATCATCCGTCTTCACCGCAAGAGTGCAATTATCTCTTTATAGGTTTCTCCCGTAAACCTTCCATTCGCCCACGAGATGGGTAGTTGTCTTCAAATTATCTAAATTGGCCTTGAGGCTGATTTGATCTCTAAATCGGCTCCACTAGCCGGTTTAGCCGTTTTCTACAAAATCCATCTTAATTTGGCCCTTTGGCTAGATCGGAGTGGTTGGCGACTATCACCACAAGGCGTTTAGGTGTTAATTGTGTTTTGCAGCTTTGCCAAAAAAGTTACCAACACAACTCTGTTTGTATCGGCTTACCGTGTTCAACCTGATATCGACCGATAAAGCCTTCAACAGATGTGTACTCTATTTCCAGAAATATTGCATCTCCTCCAAATCCGTTTCGGTTTAATCTTCACCTCCGAATCTTCTTTACCAAATTTTACTATTAACACTGATAGTTCCTTCCATAAAATATATATGGGACTTCTACCTATTGATTCCAGGTGGTATCCTAATATCCTATCGTGGTCTGAAAAGTACCAACTATACAAAGGCGAACCAGGCGCGCACAAAGGCCTCATTGAGTAGCAGAGTAAGAATTCCTTACGGAGATCCACCCAGGTGAGGGGATTGTGTTAATCCGCTCCCACCACCCAATCCCCCTCCCCCACTGGTTAGCTACTTTGACCATTTATATCAGATGGGAATCACATGCGGCGGGATATTTTTCATGTAAAATTCAGAAGAAACGAACATAGGACTAATTTTTTAGGTCTTTTTCCCATCGTGCAGGAATCAACGTATAGCAGCAGCAATACAAGATTCTATTTCCTCTCTGAAACTCTGAATATGCAGACAGATTTCTGAATCTTTAGTTCTTTACAACAGATCGAAATCATATCATAACCTTAATAATTATTAACAAGTCGCTAGTAAATATAGCATATATTCGAATATATATCAGACAGAGTACATCCTTAATCAATTAGAACTCAGAATCATCACAAAGTTTTAACCGCACAACCTTTAGTACCACATCAGGGAAACAACTGGACTAAATCTGTAGTTGACATCACTGGACTAAATCTATAGCAGTTGAATCTAATACAAATTACATATAAATTTGCATATTATATTACATATAAACTTTTACAGAAATCCAGTTCTGTCTAAAGTTGAGAAGTTCCCATCATTCCATCTCCACCCAAATTAATGAGCACATTCATCACTGCCAGAGGAAAAAAATATGTGATTAAAGTCAATATCAACAAAAATCTGAATAGTGGTGTACAAAAGATGCCTAGAAAATTACAAGAATTAGGAAATATGATAATATTGAAGATTGGCAGCAAAATTCATGCCAAAATCACTACAACAGTCCAGCAAACATGTCAATCCAGATTATAGGAGCTTAGTGCACCATGAGGTTATAGACTCATACATGTAGATCTCTCTTACAGTAAGTAACAGGTCAAAAGGATTAAATTGTACAAAACATAATTATATTAATTGAAGTTAAATCATCTGTGCTTGTTTGCTAAAAGTTCCCTTTAGTAACAACTAACAACACATGAGATGAACTACAGGAAAATATGGCAAAGTCATAACAACCTTTTGTGTCAAAATAATGACATGCACCTAAAAAAACACATAAGATGAATATTTGCATATTTGGAAATAGATTGCTTAAAAGGACAATCCATTCAACAGCCCCATCTAAATCTTACTTTGTCTTCGAGTAATTCCTGTATAATTTTATTCAAACGCAGCATCATTCCACTATAACTAATGACTTAGTGACTATCTATTAATGACCTATTTCCAACTTATTTTCAGACTTGAAATACAATGGTTGAATAATAAAACTTGGCATTAGTTTCTTTATTTATACACTTCTAAAAATTCTAGGTATCAGACAGTTAACTATTCATTTATAATCAGCTAACTGCATGCACCAAGTTCAGAACCAGAACATTATCCAAAATCAAGAACTTCTAAAAACTCTAGGCAGGACTCAGTATTCTAAAAATCAAAATATATCAGATTAACGTTCAGTACATGCTGCATACTACATCAGAAATACTGAACTAATGTTGCATTTAACAGTTCGTTGAAGATCACAATTTTAGACTAATGTTGGGCACCCATGGTTACAACATACAACTTACAAATTAACATAGCTGATCTTGGAAACTTATACAAGTCATTATAGTTGTGGGCTTGTGGCCATGACAACTTATACATCTTCTCGACAAATAAATATTCTAATGGCATGGATGGTAGTGGAATGTAATTGATTTTAAATGCATTTAGAACAAATCTTTGGACTGGACAAGGGTAGTAAGATGAAGAGACCCTCGAGGTCCTTGCCTGATCTTGCAGGGAGAAAGTGCTGGCGGGTCTTGTAGGGAGGCACACAGCGGCAGATTTTGCAGGGAGGGGAGAAGGGCAGCCGCATGGAGAGGAATAATGGCATACCTGGAGGCTGGCACGGCGGATCTGGATTTGGAGGCTGCTATGCCGATGCCGTGCAACGTGCGATCGAGCAGACTGCAGCAGTGATGGATTTTGCAGGGAGGGAAGGCGTCAGCTGTGGGGAAATGGAGGTGGTGGCACTGGTGGAGGGAGGAGCCGGCGCCGGCAGGATGACGCGGTGGTGCGGAGCAGGCGTTCGCAGGGAGGAGGCGGCGCTCGCGAGCTGCGTGGGTGGGGAAGTTCCACGGATCAGAGTAGTGGATCAATTTCCCTAGGGTTTGAGGGGTATTGGGCCGGGAATCCTACCTTCCCAGACCTTGCCAAATGGACTTTCGAGCAGGCTAGGGATTTCCCTCCCAGGTGGTGGCCTTCCCATTTGGGGCCAGGAAAAAGGCCGGGGTACCGGCCATTTACTCGTCTTCCGAACGAGGCCAAAAGGGTGTGGATTATTCGCTTTCATAGTCGTCTTCATCTCCGAATGAGAAGACCGAAGCATCTGCAGCAATTGCCTTGAATTCGTTCACCCTGGAGTCAGCAGCAGCTGGGGGTGGTGGTGCTGTGGTGGAGCTGCTCTTGTTGCTAACTCCACTTTTGAGTGGTGCAGCATCAGGTGTCCTTGCAGTTCCTTGTTCGCTGGTTATTGATACTTTCTCAATTCTGGAAGCAGCAGCAGACGCCTCCTTTTGCACAGAGCGTGTTTCAGACGCTTTTGCAGCATTTGTAGTACCTTCAACGTTCCTAGAGACCTTCTCCCTTCTGCCCCTAAATGATCCATCTTCTGCTTCACTGTCAGAGAAGACGTCATCCTTATCATTCCTTGCAGATTCCTTGTTGGACACTTCTGCAGGTGAAGCATTACGGTTCCAGTCGAGGAATCAGCTTCAGACTTCTGATCACTAGATGTCGCAGTGTTTTGGTTTTGGTGGTTGTGAACCATCATAGTCTACCAGGACAACCTCAACCTGGAATCCAGGTGATAGTAATTTCCTCTGGATGACATTATAACAGTTAGTGTAAGTATGTATAAATAAAAAGAACTATGAACAAGAGCGAAAACTCAGTAACAATAACTCATTGTTGGTACAATTTCTTTTTCCCCTTCAACAACTGCTAATAAATTGTTGCAATTCATAATGACAGAAAAAAATGCTTTTAATCTGACATAGCTCAACTAGAAGCAAAAATTGTCAGCATGGCAACACATGGTACAAATAATGAAAGGGTAGAAGCATAAGGATATTCCAAATAAGGCCATTCCCGATCATAAAGAACGGATTCAGGGAACACATATCTGATATTTTGATCTCATATCAGAAAAGTGCTGTACAATCATGCCTCATGGTGCTACGAAACTATAAATATTACCATGTCGATTTAAAGAGTTCTATGTTCAAAAATATCTATGTTAAGGATATCAAAAAGAGAACCTTGACAAATGATAAAGAGTTCAAATCTGTCAGAATAGTTATATAGTCAATCAACATCCTAACATATTAATGGTCAAAATTGTGAAAGATCTACTGCACAATCCCTTAGCAACCTACAATCGATGAACAAACAGGAAAAACAATCCACCTAAGGGTTAATATCATCATAGAGAATATTCCATACTCTGACTCATCATCTATAACATATAGACTCAAAACTTTGAATTTGTATTGGCACTCAATGCATACTTTCTGGTTGCCATCCTTGTTTAACTAAAAACATTTCAGGGAGCATCATTCATGTTAATTTGCATCATTGTACTTAAGACTACACAAAACATAATGACCAATTGACCATCATACTGTGATGCACATCAAGGAAACATATCTGCCATGGGCAACAATAGACTAGAATTTATTATTCAACGAAGATCGAGTTGTTCTACAAGGCTGAGGCCGCATGGCTTGATAAGGGCCTCGTGTGCACTATATGTGTGAAACATCATATAGACTGCAAGAAAGAATTTCGGTGAAAGAGCACTTATGTACGTATTTGGCCCAAAGGGATTGTAGGGTCCTTTTGGGCCCCATGAGTCTCTCTTTATGTTGCAACTTTATCTCTACAGTAGATGTTAGAACAGCTTTCATGTGACTAATAACAGTTTAACACTGCAATCTATTTGTAGATGCTCTATTCTGACTAGCCTTGCCTGCAATAGCTTGAAAAACAAGGCCACGGGTGTTTGATTTGAGCTTACAATGCTTGGCAATGTTAACATAGGAAAATTTGGTAGCTTTGATCAAGATTTGGCATTAACTTGGTTTATCACAAAAAATAGGTAAGGGGTCATTCGCTTTGGATCCCTAGTCCGTTTTTTATAACGAAACTTATTTTATAGATGGGCTTTGTAGTGTGCCTAGAGGAAATAGCTTGATAGAGATTTTGACAAGCATATCCATAAAATAGCTTAAAATGAAGTGACAATTACCTTGTCAAAATCATCAAGATCAGTTGGATTCAAAGTCACCCTGTTCTCCATCATTGTTGTATTTAACCAGCTGAAGGAAACAGGTTTAAAAATGGAACTTAGAATTAAGCCAACTATTTACTTAGTTTCAACGTAAAATTTTGATACCATCCAATCTAAGTTAGATCTAAATGTACATGTATGCAACGAAAACATTGTTCCAGTAATAAGAAAATGAAATCATTAAGCACGAGAAAAACATATACTTCGTTCAAGGAAATAATACATAAAGAACTGGAGCTCACCAGTCACCAGTAGAAATCTCCCTGTCGATCATGAAACTGAATCTTGAAGACACCGGCTACTTCTGTTAATCCAGGCTCTCCAGGCAACACAAAAACCATGATCCCTTTCTTTGGTGCACTAAACCAGAAATCTTCTGGCTGAAAATAAATAGTAAAGTTAGTTCCCAATGGAGCTCACAAAGTAATAACTTTCATAGATTAATCACAACCAACAAACAAACAGACCAACTGATGGTCGAAGATCCATAGTGCTAGAAAGCTTCGATAGATCATACCATAGCTATGGTAATATGAAGTGAGGTGGCAGGACTAAAGGTTAATCAGTCATGTGGGCCAAGCTGGTGAAAGCAAATGGAGTGGTCTTTACTCTAGTAAGGTTGAGAGGGTACAAAAGCCAACTACTGTGTAACAAGAGGGTAGAAATGAAACAGAGAGAATACCAGTTCTCCCCATCTGGGCTCTGTTTCCAGTCTCCTCCCTCCTCTCGATTCCCAATTTCCTCGTGTCAGCTCATGCATTGCCTATTCCTTTGATCTATGTAAGTTTATTCAGGATATAACACACATGTGGCAGGAAACAAGTGGGCTAGACGGTCTTTTATGATTATGGAACCTTGTTTTACAGGAAACAGCAAGAATACTACTATAATATATGAAAGAAAGCTTGAAAAATTGAAATTTACAAAAATAATAAATATAGAGAAAACAAAACAGGATGCTCAAATAGTAACATTCACAAAACCCACAGAGCACATTTCATGTTATATATTCACTGGATTCCAAAAGTATGTTCATTTATCATCATGAGATGCATAAATAGTCTAACACCTGTGACAAGTGAAACTAAGCTATTTCTTGAATAGGATATGGCAACTCTAAAAGATGTTTCATTACTTAGCATTAATACCTATAAACTTCTGTCAAAATTTGGATGATATTACCAAAGGTACAAGAACAGGCGTTAAAGTACACAATTCATAAACCTAGTATGAATAGTCTACTTAAACATTGTTGATAGACAATTGATACACTTTAGGTATTACATAAACTTAACCAAATGAAGGAAAACATGCAGAACTGAGCAGAAGCTACTGAACAAAAGACATGAGCTGTTGCAACATAAATGTTCCATAGCTGTTGCAACCCTAATTATGCAATAACATTAGAAAAAATAGCACAGCCATGTTCCATCACAGCGAGTATGTTCAAACCAGTAAAACAAAATTGAAAAGAATGAATTTACCTTGAGATATGGTCATTATTCATTTTATACAATTAAAAGTATACCCTTGCACAACAGAATATCTCCTAGACGATATATTTTTTAGCTATTTTTTTGTTGATATACCATCCATGAGTATTCTCTATTAAAAAGGATGTCTAGGACGGTTTATCCAATAAAAATTTCTTCACAAAACATAAGCCTGATGTACCATTGATACACTGCCCATCAGCATTTCTACAAACAATAAAGAGTTTTCGGACTATGTATCCAACAGAATCTGATTCTTGGCAGCTTCATCAGTACTTTTCCAATCATTTAGTTTTTGTAGGGACCTTTTAGCATCATAAACACCATAAACTTTATAATACCACACCATCCTTGATACATCATCCTGCGGTGAATTTATCTCCTTCCTTTTGATTGTCTTATGAAGTTCACAGAAGAATTTTGGATCTTGCAGTTTAATATACTCACGCAATACAAGCTCATGGTGAGGCACCCAGTTTCTAGGGAAAGGTGTGTAGTCGCACGATGGAATTGATGCCATGCGTGCAAATTGTACACCCTCAATAATATCAACAAGCCCCATTCTCAAGAGATCGGAGTATTCTGGTGCATCATTCCTTGTGCTCTCTCTCAATGGGCGGCTAAGATCACGTGAGGCAATCTTGTAAACTTTAGCTCGAGACTTGAGTCTATACCTTGCTGCATAAAGCTTTGCCAAAGAACTCCTAATGACATATGCACAGAACCCTACGATCTTCTTCCGGTTGTCTGCATATCTGTACCAATCCGCCATGGTCTCAAGAAATTTGTTCATCTGAGAGTTAGTGTGCGCCTGCCCAGAGTACAGCATTGGTGAACACGGCAATGGCTCAGGATCCCGATCCCCCTTTACAAGTTCAAGCTTCCTGAAATGCCTTATGCATCTCTGAAGGCTTGCCGTTACTGACAATAATGTTCCAACACCTTTCTCACTCACAATGTTCCCTCCACTAGCAGTATATCGTAAGGTTGGGTAGATGACCCGGCGGGTGATCACATGATCCAAGAACTCAATCCCTCTTGTGATGTGCTCAATCTCTACCATGGAATTCTCAGGCCTCAAACCAAACGTGCTCTCGCAAAACTCCATCAGTTGTCTCCTTATCTCAACTGCGTCCTCCCTTGGTCCCCTGATCCCGATAAGAACATGGGAGCCAAATCTAAGGTAATCCATCTTCCTTGTCTTCTCCTTCCCACTTGATGGGACAAACTCAGGCCAGGCAGGATTATGGCATCCCTCATCACCCACCTCCTTCCAAATCGAATCATGGCTGGACGGGCGGAAGTACTCATGAATTCTCTCCTCGAGCCACCAATCCAGTTCGTTAAGGCACACATTGGCAAGCAAAGGGCTAAGTATCCCACAATGCCCATAATTCGGTACATGGCACGCCTGTTCTGGGGCAAACCCAAAGAATAACCTCAACCAATACGGATCAGGCTTGGGCTCGTTCTCATTGAGCACCTTCTTCTTCCTGCTTTTCCTGAGCACCTTCCTCTTCAGCCTCTTCTTAGCTAGGCCATCAAGCTCCTTCTCCCTTGGCGGCACAGACCCAGGCCGGACAGGGGCATTGAGCGCCGACTTCAGCAACGACAACACCTTGCGGTCAGAGATGGCCTTCTGGACGCAGGATAGTATGGTATCCGGCGAGAGCGCGTCCACCACCCCGGTGAGGTCGGCGGAGATGAACCAGAGGTAGGCTGCGAAGTGGGAGCGAACGGAGCGGATGGCGGTGTGGGGCCCGCGGCCGGGGCGGAAGGCGTGGGACTTCGGGGAGAAGCGGGGCTCGAAGACGGGCTCGAGGAGCAGGAGGAGGAGCTCCTGGACGACGCGGTCCTGGAACGGGGGCGGCGCGTCGGCGAGGCGGGCTTCGAGCTTGCGGCGGGAGATGGGGACGGTGGAAGGGGGGTCGGCCGGGGAGCGGATGTGGAGGTGCGTGGAGGCGCCCCAGGGGAAGGCGGGGTGGCGGCGGAGGGCGGCGGCGCGGAGGCGGAGGAGGGAGTGGAGGGTGGGGAGCTGGACGGCGTGGCGCGGCGGGAAGGAGCCCGTGGCGTGGGCGCAGGCTCGCTGGTAGGAGAGGAGCCAGAGATCGAGGCGGGAGGCGTACCCGGAGAGGTTGGGGAAGGGCGCCGGGAGCGGGTGCGCGAAGGCGCGGCGCCACAGAGAGGAGAGGAGGTCGATGGGGTCGTGGACGAGGAGAGCGTAGGGGTCCGGGAGGGGCCCCTCGTCGGCGGCCGCTGGCGGCGGCGGGGCGCGGCGGCTGACGGGTTGGAGGTGGCTGGGGATGAGGCGGCGGAGCGCCGTGCGTGGCGTCATCGCAGGCTCGCGGCTGGGGTTTCCGTCGAACAGGTGGTGGGAGATTTGCAAGGAATTTTTGTTTGGGTTAATTAGATAGGTGCCGTTAAAATTTTGCCGGTTTTAAAATATGCCATTAGTATTTACGTATTCTCAGTTGTACCACTAAGACACGTATTTTATATGTATTGGATAAAAATATCCTCATCTTCTACCTCTCTCTTCCCTCATCTTTTTTTAACTCTCTCTTCCCTACAACAGTGCCACCGACGTGTGTTGGACAAGGTTGAGGCCGCTGCGCGGGCGGGCGACACGGCGAGGTGCGGTGCAGCGGTGTGCGAGGTTGGGCGCCACGCGTAGGAGTCCGACCGAGATTGGCAGTGCCTCGCGTCCGCCGGTGCGGGGCGCGCGCTCACCGCGGCGGTCGCATCTGTCGACCCATGTTTTCGTAACAGGAATCTTTCGTGTAAACCGTACCATTTCTCTGGATCAAGTAGTCAGGTACACACGAATTCCATAGTGGAAGTACCAAGTGCGCATACACATGCGTCTAGTGTGAATTATTATAGTATAGGCCTGAAGGTATAGTCTTAGAACATAGAACCAAACGGTCCAAAATACATCCCAAAAGCAGAAATAGATGAGACAGCGGAATTAAGGCCGCGGTATCGTCATTGTCACAGGCAACGACCGTATCTAAGACCTACTAGGCGCCGTCATCATAAGCATCCTCCTGGTAGTAAGCATACGGATCCTCCAAGGCATCATCGCCGACTTTTGGTTGAGTTCGTAAATAGCAAGGGTGAGTACCAACCGTACTCAGCAAGCCACCACAACAACAATGCATATGATAGAGGGTATTCAAGGTATGGCTTCAGGTTCTTTTGTGTAAAGCAAGTTTAGCAATTTTTTTCACAACCCTATGACCTAACATAGACTGATCAAGTTTTAATTCCATAGTTCATTATTCAATGACAGTTCTATCTACCATCCATTGTGATCCCAAGGATAGCTTCTCGCCATTGAGTCGTCATGGTTTTATGGGGTCTAGCCCTTCTCGCCTCCCGAGAAGTTGATCCACCAGTATAAAATCATCATGCAACATCCCATCCCAATCAGTTTAAGAATTTAGAGTCTAGCCAAGTGTAATACATATCTCGGTGCTCAATAACCGTGAGCACGGCTATTCGAGTAGATTTGATTTATTCACACTACAGTGGATGTACACTTTACCCGCACTCCGTGACTTGCCCAACACATGAGCCTCGCCTCAACACATGAGACGCGTCACGGCAAATCCTTTCAATACCCTCGCTCCATGAACTTAAGTCCTCATGCACTCTAGGTGTCATAAGTTTCTAGCAGTAAGAGGAGTTCTGGCGCTCCCAGGGAGGGAGGACTCACACATGCATTAATTTATAATTAAGTTTAGGTTTACACATGGCGGTCCTACCGGTGGCTATCCCCACCGTAGGCCCCCGCCTCTCACACACTTCATGAAATCCACTATGCATTGATACTGCCTCCGCTCGGCTATTTACTCCGCTAGGTTTATACCCATTTGAGAAGTACGGTTGTAAGGGAGTCGTTTCATGCTTAGCTTCATGGCTCGGTCCTTAACTGAGTAGGGACGGCACTAGCCTTTACCAGGTACCACCCAAGTCCTCCAGCCGCCCCAATCAAAAACAGTTATTCAGTTTTATTTTTCCTTTCACAGATCATGTCATCAATGGCATGACAATATGGCGCTCATGTTTCCACATGCCGCATCTCAACTACTTTCCTAAAGGTACTTGCCCGAGCATAAAGCATTTTGATAAATATAAATATGCATGATTCTAAAGTAGCATGCCTAAGCATTTGTTAAGTATTGAATAAAGATGGACGATATCATGGATTACAAGGATTGCATGGATGATCAATATCAAAGGCATGTATATAGCAAATAGGGCATTCACATGTATTCATATAACATGAAAACTTTATTTAAAATCAAAGAAGTTCGCAATAGATCAACATGCTCAAAGATTAGTGATGACTTGCCTTGCTCATAGTCCTGTAGACCTTGATCCTCGTTCGACACCGCAACTCCTTCGGAATCTAAATTTAACATGCAAAAGAGTTGATTTGAATTCGATTAGAATTCAAATAAAATCCAACAAAATCCAATTTTAAAAATAAGCGTGTTATATCGAATTTTTATATCGATTCAACTATTTGTGAAGCGACACTAGTATTTTCCTAAACTCCCATTAATTTGAAACATTAGTTATAATTTAATTTATGTGGTTGCTACAGCGACAAAACATGTTAAAAATAATTATTTTACTGTACAACATCTACTTTTATTTATTAGCACACTATTTAGGTTAACTATTATCTAATCATTTGATATCAATTATTTTATAAATATAAATATATTTTATTAAATAGTGAATTATATACCATTGGAAAGCTTATGAATTTAGATGAATTTAGATTCAAGTATCACTTAAACCGGAGCTAAAATGAATAAGTTATGATTGTTCAAAGATTCAAATTTGAATTAATTCGAGAAATTGTGAAAATGTACTATTCATAAATAATTTATTTTTATCCCAAATCCTAAGGACTGACATGTGGGACCCACATATCACACCTCTCTCTTCTTCCTTTTCTTTTTCTCCTCTTTTTCTTCTTCTCTTTCTTCTCTCTTCTCCTCTCTTCTCCTTCCCTGCTCCTTCCTCCTCTCCTCTCTCTTCTTATTCCTCTTCTCTCGCTCGGCCAAGCCGGCCCTAGCGACGTGGCAACGGTCGGCGGAGGGGGGTTCACCTGGCGGCGGCGGCAATGAGGGTGACACGGTGACGGACGCACGGCGGGGCGACGGCAGCGCGGTGACTGGCGGCGGAGAGGAGAGGGGGATGGGAGGGGAGAGGTGTGGAGGAGGGGGCAAGAAGGGGGGAGTATTTATAGGGGAAGAGGGAGACGGCCGGGACGGCGACGATGGTGATGTGGCGACGTCGATGGCGCGTGGCAGCATGGGGCTCGGCGCTGCAGGGTGGCGCGGGGCGCGAGGCACGGGTGCGGCGCAGGGCATGAGGCACGGCGGACGGGATGGCAGGGCAACGCGGCAACGCGACGGCACGGCGCGGGGTGTGAGGCGCGGGTGCGGCGCGCGCGGCAGGGACGACGGCGATGACCGGTGATGGCGGCGGTGGCGCGCGCGCGGTGCAGGGTGATGGCGATAGCGACAGAGATGGCGAGAGAGACAATGTCGATTTTTTTTTGAAAAACAGGATGTTGCAGCATCGTTCGCTGTTGTCGGTCCTGCTGGACGACATCCTGGAAAGTGCTGGTGCTCATCATGCCGCTCGACGAGGAGGCCATCGGCTCGTCGACCGCGTTGGTGGCGCTGCTCGCCAATGTCGCCAAGCACGGCGACCTACAGAGGAGGCTCCAGGCAGTGATCACCATCAGGGAGATCATCGCGTTGTCATCGTGCTGCTCACGCAACGGCGGCGCCACCACTGCCATTGATCTCAGCGACCACCACTGCGCTTGATTCCCAAATCCTATCACCGGCGACGTCCGCCGCGGGAGCTCGGAGCGCTCGAAGTGAGGAGAGGTGGCTGGATTTGGGACGCGCTGACGTGCAAGAGGAGGCCGGCGGTGGGCCGAGGTAGAGGGAGATGATGTGCAAGAGGAGGCCGACGGTCAGGTCATGCCATGGAAGAAGAGAGAAGGAATAAGGGGAAAAGGGAGTAGTTTGGTCCAGATTTTTTGTAAATGCATCCAATGGGTAAAGTAGTGGTATACCTTGAATATGTGTAAAATTATAATCTGCATGGTTCCAGTTACGCGAATACTATTGGCATATTGCAAAACCAGTATATTTTTAATGGCATGGATCCAATTAACTTTTTTTTTCCCACGGTGGATATCAGTAGTGTCGATGGGTGATACCCGCGGACCATATTCGGATGGTATTAGGGTACGTTGGTACGAGGATCTACACGATATGACATCAAGCACACAGAAGACAAGAATTATACTGGTTTAGTCCCCTCGTAAGGTAATAGCCCTAATCCAGTTTATATGAGATTATGAGAAATACCGCAGAATACAAAAGAGAATAACTGAACTCCGAGATTACCGACGAGATCCCTATCGAGAGTGGCTCGACGAGTAGGCTTCAAGTCCTCCGGACTGCGTTTGTGGTGGCGGATGTCTAGTTTTGAGATTCGATGTCCTGTACCCCCTCGAGGGGATCTATATTTATACTGCAGATCACCTTAATCTCCAAGTAGAACTCAGAGACATTGGACCCCGTACGATATAGATAATGTCATACTCTTCTTCGTGTAGGACTCTATTACTTCCTTCTCCACAAACAAGATTTCCTTAATCTAACAAACTATTTCCATATATACATGAGTATACCATATCCGTATATTTACATGACTCTGTTGACGTAAAAACACGATGGCCTGGGATTTGCTTAGCTCCAATGCAGGTCTAAAATAATGATGATATGCAGGCGTGCTAATCAGTTTGATCCTGCCACTGACAAGATATATAAATACGTTGATCACTAGATAGCCGATCGGTTGATAAGCCGATATAGTAAATCCAACCGATGCCAATACCAGCCGATATTAATAGGGTTTTGAGCAATCAGCTATATATCCAATGTAGATAATGACATAAAGATGATCGGCTGATGACAATGGAATGAAACAATAATATATTCCAGTAGAAACCAATCGACTAGTAATGATAGATTGAATAAGCGTTGATCCAAAGGCAAAAGTATACATCGGCTGGAGGTCCGATGTCAATAAGTCCAAAAGATTAGATAAACAATGAAATCTTTGTTGTCATCGGCTAAATCCAACTTGTATGTAATCCTTATAAGCCGATGCAACGTCCAGATAACTCATCGGCTGAAACCCCGATGAAACCCTTATTGGTAATCAAGAAGCAGGCTAGAGATTATAGTTCTAAGCACGACTTAATAGATCAAACTTAACTAATGCAGTACTAAGTATGAAAAGAAATACAATTTCTAGACAATCAAGCTTTTGACTGATTTTCTAGGTGGTGGATACATTATATAATCTAAGCCAACAAACTAATCTAGCTAATATCGACAAAACCCTAGATGGAGATCGGCCGATGCAAGTAGAAAACATTGTCAATCTAGATTATATAACGTATACGATAGCTCATCGGCTAGCACTCCGATAAAACATTAGCATGAACCTATGGGCTTAACAAGATTTATATTATCAACAACAATCTAGTAGGTCGAACCTAACCGATGCAGCACGAGATTGCATATGATAGTGTAATACTTAATGAACCAATAGATCTGTGATGGATATAACAAATCTATTTAAAACAACATTGTGATTGTAGAGATATATCAGCTAAGACAGAAGATCAGACCTAACTAAGACAGTCCCAACTAAACCGATGCGTCTCTAAACACAGTGCAATTAAAATGAATTGAAATATCAGGTAGGTAAATATATCAACCGAACCAGAGCGAACCAAGATATCGAAGCGATGCAACCTTGAACAATACCAATGTAGCCGATAAATTCACCAGGGCCCGACAGAATGTAGGGCTTACCCCTTCGCTGGAAATCGAAAGCCGATGCAGCCCCCCAGCAGGTGCTAAGTTCCACCTGTTGATAAGTAAAACCTCGCAAAAGAGCGTGGCGATGCGTCGAGAGTAGTTGTATTGATCGAGAGATAATTTGTAGGGACCCTTGGTGTACATATTTATACCCATGGGTAGATACTAGTCCATATCGGACACGATACAAACTTTCCTAAATATAAAAGGAAAAACATAAAGTCCTTATCGAACACTAAACACACTTTCCTAAGATAAAAGGAAACTAATAACTCTGCATAATTAATAGATAAACTGTCATGCCGCATCCTCCTTCAACTCGAACTCTTCTGGATAAACTTCCTTTAATTAATTAATTTCCTTAATCGAATTCATGAAGAATACAACTGCTGGCGATTAATAATGCCCATCGGTCGATTCTAGGACTCTGAAGCCGATACTCACTCTAGGTTGATGATGACTTCGAGGCTTACCGAATTTCATCGTTAACAGACTCCAAGGATAAAGGGAATGCCTTATCCGTAACCCTGATGGTAGCTCCCGACTTCAAATCAAATGAATACTCTTTCTTATACCTAGACTTCTCAATTACCGACATCACGTTTTCTAGGTTGTTCTCAACTCAACGAGAAGACATGAAACATGCGACATCAAATAACGAAACAACAATGGTCTAAAAACGAATTTGATTTGAAGTTTAAGCAACTGCCATAAACAAATCTGAGAAAATCACGGCGGCATTCTCTCACCTCCTCGAAATTTGAAACGTCGGGAGTGCACCTATAAATTCTGGCTCTGAAACTCGGTTGAGTTCCATTTGCCAAAACTCTCTTCATCTCCCTGCGCATATTTCCCTAAGACCGCATATTTCCCTAAGACCACTTCCCGCCCGCATGAAACCCTAATCCACTCCTTTTTTCTCCGCCATCTCCGAGCTTGACTCCATGGATCTAGGAAAAATCCACCGTCAGCGTTACAAAGATGAAGAAACTGCAAGTAGAAGGATCTATCCCTGGGCGTAACATCATGGAGTGCTCAGAAGGAGGTACTGATCCTAAACCCGCTCTTGGTCAAATAGTAATTTTAGAGAATTTTGTTCGATGTGGCTTTCTCCCCTCCCTCCGAGTTTCTTCTGCTCCTCTTCAACTTCTACGCCCTTCATTTTCTTCACTTGAACCCGAACTCTATCACTTTTTTAAGCATCTTTGCTCATCTCTATGTAGCCTACCTTGGGGTAGTGCCCTTTCTTGATCTATTCCGCCACTTCTATAAGCTCCGATGGATGGAATCCCGCAGGATCTCCGGATGTTGCGGCTTCCGCTTCCGAGAGGGGATGAAGGCGGAGTACATCCCCTTCGATTGCCAATCATCTCGGAGTTCATGGATATCCAAACGGTTTTATCTCCATGTAGAAGAACATTCTTCCGTACTCATCATCCCGGATGACCAGCCTGAGCGCTCTTCATCCTGGACCTCGAGACCTTCCTCATTCCCTTCTCTCCAAACTTTTGTAGACAAAATCAAAAGCCTTCGAGAAAAAGGATTAACGGGGTATGAAGTCACCGCAGACTTCATACGTCGTCGAATCCAACCACTTCAAGCTTGTGCTCATCTTGCGTTCAAATACACAGGAACTGACGACGAGACACGGATCTCAAAACGGGGTATTCATTCTCGCAACCCACCTGTCCTCGATCATGTAGTAGTTCTATATTCAATCTCTAACTTTATGCTAGCTCTTCAGATCTTGATGACAACACCATGGCGCCCCGGTTAGGTCAAGTCCTCATGAGCCCTGCATCTGAATCCGCCGAACCGCCCACTCCCATCTGCGACCTCCCGGTTGTAGATAAGAACAAGGTCATCAATGTAAGTAACCCTATCTTACTACATCCATCCTCTACTTATCTTTGATTCCGAAGATGTAGTAATCTAAAGCTATCCAGGCTCCTCCTCTGATGGATGCGATCGGTCCCCACATTGATCATCATACCTCCTCCTCGCTAAAGGAGAAAGTTGACGCCGAGCAGGCCAATGCCGCCACCATCCCAAGTGGGAGCGGCACCAAGGCACCAAAGAGAAAACTTCTCCGAGGTGAGTCCTAACTCCTCTATCAGACGAGCTTGATAAAGATGACATTGCTTCTCACTTTCCTTCTTACTCAGGCCACCGTCATAGCTCCCACCTGACCACGTGGGAGACTCTTGAAACGACAGAGAACCAAGTAAGTAAAGTCTCCAGCAATCATTGTCTTATGTCATTTTCGTTATCTTTTTCTCTCTGTAGCCCCTAATGTATACTTCTGACAACATCTCCCCTGCGTCCTCTGCTCAAAGCGTTGGGCGTACGGGCACCAGTCTATCACCGCCGGCCACCGTTGCCACTGGATCGGTCTTAGACCCTCCTCTTCCTCCGTTGCCCTCCAACTCGTCAATGCCTGTCATCGATAAATTAGCCAAGGCGTGCCGCCTGTTTGACGTCGAAACTCAATACATGCTCGCCGAGATCGAGTGTCTCAAAAAAGATGCATCGTCTTCGGCGCAGCTCAAGAATGAACTCACGGAAGCGCGCAAGGACCTTCATCTCATTGCAGGCCACGAGAAGCAGTGGCAGGGGTGAGAGTCGTGGATGGTGGAAACCGAAGGACATCTGGAATTCATCCGTGATGGAATACGACAAAACTACAACCGGTAGAACATGTTGGCGCGTAGTCTGGGGAGCCACGAGGAGGGTCCCCCTTCTCCGATGAAACCTCGATTGTGTCCTCGCTCGCAGACCTTATCAGGGAACTTGAAAAGGTCCCTGTTAAGCTTGCCGAGAGAGTAGCCGAGGACACATGCGCCGGCCTCCACACGGGCGCAATCACATTCTCGTGTGCTTGCGGCTCACACACCCCGAGATTGACCTAAAAGAAGTCCTTGAGAAGGGTGGAGCTGACCTGTCGCGCGAGGACGTGATGTTGGAGGTTGAGGACTGGGGGACACCGTGGTCCCTTTTTTGAGCAGTAATATCTTGTACTCTTTTTGTTGCTGTTAAATGAAACGTTTGGGCCTGTTGTCCGTTTGAGAACAATTTCCCTTCTCATCACATTTTAAGTGATTTCCTTTATTGTTGTGCAATTTGTAGATTTATTGGTGTCGAGCACGTCCTGCAAGGAGGATGTTCCGAAGATAATGACGCAGCGCCTACTCCTCCTCTCGACTTGTCCGCACCTGATGTCGGCGACCGTATCCTAGTTGCGGTCAATCCCGATGACGCACTTGCATCATTTGGATCGCATATGAGTTCTCTTCTCTAGCACACTCCAGGTAAGGCTGTTGATTCATGCACCCATAGACTTCATGGCTATCACGAGGTGTCCATGAGGCCCGATGAGATCGACCGGCTAGTTCAGTCCCTTGCTCCTCTGGCTGAGAGAGTGCAATCCTCCATGAACTGGCAATGGCCTTCGTGGTAGAGTCCTTTCCCGCAAAGAGTTCTAATAGTGTATTTGTGAGATCTGACTATTTATCATCCCTAAGTAAATAAATGAATCTATGACCTAAGTGTTAATAAATAGATAGTGTACAAGTACTTCTCGATTGAGTTGTTCTCAGCTTTTTTAGAGTAGGATACTCTCCCTAGCCCCCAGCCACATCCTTGGAGAAGTCGTTCTCGAAGGAGGTGGCTTGAAAACCTACAACAGTTCAACTTGAAGCTGCGAATACCTAGCCCCCAGTAGTGAAGTTGGAAAAATCAATTTCTGATTACATGGCTTAGTTAATACGCAGCCATTGAGCACTCTGACATGACCAAATATGACATGGTCGTTTGGCTCTGCAGTGCCTGACAACACCTTATCAGCTCTGGGCATCTCAAGGCGAGGACCATGAGGACCTCCGAGGTGTGTCAGACTAGCGTAAAGGAACGTTAGGATCGACTTTAGCTCAAGGTGTTATACGGGTAAAGGATCTCTGGGTAAAACACTGTTAAGAAAATTTGGACAGAACTGGATATATCTTTATTGGACTGAAAAAACATACAGACTTAGATACATCGATTATTATACATAGAATTTATGTAATTGGTCGATGTTCCAAGAGTTTATCAACTGCAATCTTGAATAAGCCTAGTCTCAAGGCTTCAACCACCGTGTATGGTCCCTCCCACCTTTGGAGAAAGTTTGTTTCGCCCTGTTTGATTTTGTACTCGTTGGAGGACATAATCATCGATGGCAAGTGTGCGGCTGCTGGACGGCAACCTGTTCTCGATGTTCCTCCAGGAGGTTGACATCGTTTGTTCGCCTTTCCTCTTGTGCCTCGTCAGATTAGTTCTGAACTCATGGGGATTGATGGTGCAACTCAGACGGGAGTATTGCCTTAGATCCATAAACGAGAAAGAAGAGAGTTTCCTTGTTGGACGATGTCGGTGTAGTGCATACGGCCCACAAGACAGACGGAAGTTCTTCAACCCATCGCGTATCATAGGCCATAAGCCTATCGTATATGCGTGTTTTGATCCCTTGGAGCAGATACCATTAGCCCGCTCGACTTGTCCATTACTCTGAGCGTGGGAAAGTGAAGCGAAGCAAATCTTGACTCCGAATTCAATGCAGTAGTCTTGGAAGGCACCGCTTGTGAATTGGGAGTTGTTATCTGTCAGGATGCGATGAGGCAACCCGTATCTGCAGAATATCCCTTTCATGAACTTGATGGTGTGCTCGGCTTCGATCCACGTGGTGAATTTATCGATAGCCACTAACAAGAATTTGTAGCCGCCTTGTCCTTGCAGGAATGGCCCGAGTATGTCGAGCCCCCAGCATAGGAACGACCATGTGAGAGGGATTGTTTGGAGTGCTTGGGCTGGCATCTTCGTGTGTTTGCTGTGAAATCGACAGGCTTCGCACCGTTGTACCAAGTCGCAAGGGTCTATGAGGGCGGTTGGCCATAAAACCCCTTGTCGGAAAGGTTTTTCTACCAAAGTCCGCCCGCCGACGTGAGATCCGTAAATTCCTTCATGGATATCGCATAGCAAATCGTTGCCGTCCTCGAGAGAGACACATTTTAGGAGAACTCCGTTTGGGGCTTTCTTGTAGAGGTCGTTGCTGACCATATAGTACACCTTGGCTTGTCGGGAGATCTTTTCTATTTCTGTGTCATCTTCCGGTAGTTTGTCGACATCCAAGAAGTCGATGAGCGGTTTACGCCAGTCTTCGATCATTTCGATGTCTTCCACGACGTTCTTGGCCTCTATGGTAGTCCCCGAGCTATTGTCGGGATTGGCTATGGTGCCATCATCGTGAGACTCCTTTACCGAAGGTATTGTCAGGACGTCTAGAAAAGTGTCTGGCTCAAGAGGTTCTGTTCTGAATGAGTGCCATGCCAGGTTATTGGGTTCAGTGTTGTCCTGACGATAGACGTGCCGGACCTCGATACCATCAAATTTCCGCTCCAGCTTCCTGACTTTTGCGAGGTACTTGGCCAACTCGGGTTTAGAGAATTTGTAGTCCTTGTGCACTTGGTTGGCGACTTACTTCGAGTACCCTTTCACAATTAGTCGCTTGACTCCAAGCGACGTGGTAGCTCGTAGCCCGGCGAGTGGTCCCTCGTACTCCGCGGTGTGTTTGTTGCCCGAAAATTAAGGAGGATTGCGTGTCTGAACTGGTCTCCAGTCGGAGATGTCAGAATGAATCATGCCCCTGCTCCTTGGCTGTTGAGTGCTCCATCGAACGCCATCGTCCATGTCTCGCTATCTGTTTTCGCTTATTGGACTGTTCTCAGGAATAGTCTAATCAGCAACAAAATCTGTGAGAACCTGGGACTCGATGGCCGTTCTAGGAACAAAGTGGACATCTAATTGACTAAGTTTGACAACCCACTTAGCAATGCGCCCAATAACGTCTTTGTTCCTGACAACTTCTCCTAGCGGAAAAGATGAGACAACCGTAACTTTGTGGGCTTGGAAGTAGTGGTGTAGCTTTCTTGATGTCATGATCACAACATAGAGCAATTTTTGTATCTGGGGGTATTGTGCCTTGGCATTGTGAAGGGCCTCACTGAAATAGTACACGGGATGTTGTACTCTGTCCCTTTCGACGATGATGACAATGCTGACAAAGTATGGCGTGGCTGCGATGTAAAGGAATAACTCTTCCATTGGTTGTGGGGCAACAAATACGGGGGGTTTGACAGGTACCGTTTGAGCACGATAAATGCGTTCTCGCCATCCTGTGCCCACTTGAATTTATCTTGCCTTTTGAGTAAAGCAAAGAAAGGTTGTCCTCGTTCTCCCATCTTGGCCACGAAGCGACTAAGTGCAGCCACGGATCGTGTTAGCTTCTGGACCTCCTTGAGTCTTGTCGGTGAACTCATGTTCTCGATGGCCTTGATCTTCTCGGGGTTCACCTCAATACCTCGTCTAGAGACGTGAAAGCCGAGTAATTTTCCCGATGGTACTCCAAACGTGCACTTCTCCGGGTGCAGCTTCAGACGATGTCGCTGGAGATTGTTGAATGTTTCCCTCAAGTCATAGATTAGCTTGTCACCTATCTTTGTTTTGACCACCACATCATCAAAGTAGGCTTCCACGTTCTGGCCTATTTGGTCACTGGGAACCCCTGGATCTTGCGTTGATAGGTGTTACCAGCTCTAATCAACCCGAAGGGCATCTTGCTGTAGGAGAAAACACCGAAGAGCGTGATGAATGTTGTTTTCTCCTCGTCCTCTTTGGCCATACTGATTTGGTGGTAGCCAGAGTAAGCGCCAAGAAAACTTAAAAACTCACAACCAGCTGTTGAATCCACAAGTTGATCAATACGTGGGAGGGAAAAGTGATCCTTGGGGCACGCTTTGTTGAGGTTGGTGAAGTCCACGCACATTCTCCACTTGTCGTTGGCTTTACGCACCATGACTGGGTTCGCAAGCCACTCAAGATGAAGAACTTATCTGATGAAGCTAGCTTTGAGAAGTTTGTCGAGTTCTTCTCGGATGGCTTGTTTTCTATCCGGTGCAAATCGACATTGCTTTTGTATGATTGGCTTGGCGTCGGGTCGCACCATGAGTTTGTGCTCAATCACCTCCCTAGGGACCTCGGGCATGTTGGACGGTTGCCAAGCGAACACGTCTGCATTATCACGGAGGAAGGTGATGAGCTCGAGTTCCTATTTGTTGTCGAGCGTCGCTCTGATCTTGACGGTCTTGTTGGGGTTGGTGTTGATCCGTGGAACGATTTTGATGGTGCCATCTTGTAACGCCCTAAAAATGCGACCGACAAAAACCGAAGCCCTAAATCACGGACCGTCAAAAAAAAACTTTTGAAATAAACATCATGTTGGATTTATTCGCGCTTCTTATTAGGTTTTATGCGGGGTTTAAACAAATATTACGCCTAGCAAATAATATATATATATTAGGAAGGATTTATAATAAATATGCAAGTATACGTAGGTATGTGTGAGAATAATGGGTACAAGGAGAAATAATAAAGCATGTATATACAAAAAAAAATATATATAATAATAATGATAATAAAATAAATAAATCATTGCAAACATTGGAAACATTAGTCACTTTGATTTGTCTAAATTTACAAATTTTAAGAACGAATTTTGGTGAAGAAAAAAAAAAGAAACCCTAAATATCTAGAAATCACCCTGGCGGCACTGTTCATTGGCCGCCAGGTGTTCGGCCGTGTTCCCCGGCCCGCGCCCGCGCGCCCGCACCCGCGCCCCCGCGCCCACGCGCGCCCGCATCTGCGCCCGCGCGCCCGCCCCCGTGCCCGCGCACCCACGGCGCCGCTCGCCGCCGCCCGCGCCGTCCCGCGCCGCGCGCACGCGCCCCTGCCGCGCGCCGCCTGCCGGCTGCCCTCGCGCGCCGCTCGCCGCCGCCCGCGCCGTCCCGCTCGCCGCCGCCACGCGCCGCACGCGCGCACGGCGCCACCCGCGCCGCACGCGCGCCTGCCGCCAGCCCGCGCCGCGCGCGCCACGCCGCCGTACCGGCCGTACGTGCCGCCCCGTACGCGCCCCACGCCGCCGTGCCATGCCGCCGCGCCGCCCCGTACGCGCCCCACGCCGCGCGCCATGCCGCCGCACGTCGCCACCTCGAGCCGGCTGCCTTTCCCTCCTTTTCCCCCACCGGCCGGCCTATAAAAGCCCCGGCCGAGCCCTCCTCTTCCCCGCCTCCCTCCTTCCCCATTTTCCCCTCTTCTCCCTTGCCCTACCGCGCCGCTGCCGCTCGGTTGGAGCTCGCCGCCGCCGCGCCGAGGGTTGCCGCCGCACCGCCGGTAGCCGCTTTGCCACCGCCTAGGCGCCGCTGCCGCTGGTCGCCGCCGCCGCCGCCGCCACCGCCGGGTAAGCCCCTCCCCTCCCTGCCGGCTGCACAGAGAGAAAGAGAGAAGGGAGAAGCAAGCTGAGAGAGAGAGCCGAGAGAGAAGGAAGGAGAGAGAGGATAGGCAGAATAGAGAAAAGAGAGAGAAAACAGAAAGAAAAAAAAAAGAGAGAAAAAGAAAAGGGAGAGAGAGAGAAAAAAATAAAACAAAAAAAAATATAAAAATAAAAATAAAATAGAGAGAGGTAAAATTAGAGGATTTTTTGTTTATCTCGAATATATGTGCTAGATTAATATAAAGTGTTAGTTTAATTAAAAAATAAGATAGACCGACATCGGTTATTTTGGAAACGCGGGTAGAATTATATCGGACATTTAATGGCGATTTAAAATGTTCACCTAACTAGATTATTCTTTAATGGTTAATACTTAGCAATGTACTTATCCGATTATGTAGATTTCTATTAGTTAAATTTCGCTAGTCGTTTATATATATATATAATCGGAGGATTAATTACCGGTCGTTTTTAAATTGCTATCATATGTATGCGATCGTTCGCATCTATTTAAATATTTATTTAGTCGGTATCTAGCTGGTTCCTACTCAACAATAGGGCTATCCGCTAAATTACCGTCGTGATTATTTTAGCCAACTATTCACTGGGTAGGGTTACCTTTTATTATCGGTTTCTAATTTATTCGAGATGCGTAAATCAAATCGGATTAATAGTTTAAATTGGCTAGCGCTAATATTTTAGAACAACGGTATTAAAAATCAAAATAGTACTATTTTTAAACGAAATGGGATCGACGTCGTCGTTCAACGCTCGCGCTCGAATCTTTTCTTTAAACTGAATTTTGTTGGAGTTTAAATTGAATTCTAAATGAATTCAATTCCTTTCGCACGTAATTATAGATCCCGAGGGAGCTGTGAGTCCGACCGAAGACCAAGAACCACCGGACTTCGAGCAAGGCAAGTCATCACTATTCCTTGAACATATTGATCCCTAATTGCGAAATTATTTAGTTTGCAAATAAAGTTGCATGCAATGATGAATATCCTACTTGTTGTTATGCCATGCCTTGAATATTGTTTACCCCATATCCCCTTGTAACCATGTTTACGTATGAGTCCCTAGTCAATTATGACAATACTTAGTAATGCTATTCTAGTATCATGCATACTCATATTTATCAAAATGCTATATGCTTGGGCAATTACCTTTGGGAAGGTAATTGAGATGCGGCATGTGGAGACATGAGCGCCACATTGCCAGGATATGATGACATAAATTGTGAAAGGAGAAATGAAACTAAACAACTGTTTTCGACCGGGGCGGATGGTGGATTTGGGTGGAATCTGGAAAAAGGCTAGTACCGTCCCCAGTCAGTTAAGGACCGAGCCATGAAGTTAAGCATGAAACGACCCTCGTACAACCGCACTTCTTGGATGGGTATAGACCTAGCGGACTAGATAGCCGAGCAGAGGCAGTATCCTTGCATAGATGGTTCACCCCCGTGTGTGAGGCAGGTGCGCTACGGTGGGGCAGCCGTTGAGGTAGGGTCGCGATGCGTGCCCTACGTCGGTGTCGCCATTTGTAGGACTGCCACGTGTGTGAGAGTGAGAGTATAAACTTAAACTATAAACTATAAACTTTACGTGCGTGCGAGACTTCCCTTCCCGGGAGCGCCAGAACTCCTCTCACTGCTAGAAACAGATACGCCTAGAGTGCATGAGGATGATAGTTCATGGAGCGGGTACTGCCAATGAAAGGCTTTGCCGTGACGCGTCTCATGTGTTGGGACGAGGCTCATGTGTTGGGCAGTCGCGGAGCGCGGGTAAAGTGTACATCCACTGCAGTGTGAGTAAACCAAATCTATTCGAATAGCCGTGCTCGCGGATATTGAGCACCGGGACATGTACTACACTTGGCTAGACTCTAAGCTTTTAACCTGTGTGGGGTGGGTTATTGCATGATGAATTTTATGCTGTTGGAGCCACTCCCTGAGAGCAGGAAAGGTAGGCGTCCACAGAAAACCATGACGACCAACGGCGGGAAGCCATCCTTGGGATCACAATGGATGGTAGACAGAACCGTCGTTGTTTAAGTTAAACTCTGGTATTAAAACTTGACCAGTTATGCTAGGTCTTAGGTTTGTGAAAATAATTGCAAAACTAGCTTTATGCAACTGAGCCTTTGCCTTGCCTTGAATAAAAATCCTTCATATGCATCGTTGCTGTGATGACTTGCTGAGTACGGTTGGTACTCACCCTTGCAACTATAAACTTCATCAGAAGCCGAAGATGACACCGCGGAAGATCCGTACGCCTACTACGAAGAGGATGCGGAAGATGAGGGTGCCCACTAGGTCTAGATACGGTCCTTGCCTGTGGCAATGACAATGCCGCTGCCTTCGCTCCGCTACTTATCTATATTCTGCTTATGGACTGTATTCCGGACCGCTTGGTCCTTTGTTCTAAGACTACGCCTTCGGGCCTATGATGTAATAATTCGTAGACGACGCATATGTATGCGCTTTTGGTGATTCAACTATGTATCGTGTGTGCCAAACTACTTGATCCAGGGAAATGGCACAGAATACACGAGTGATTCCTGTTGCAAAACGGGGGTCCCTACACATCTGGCTTGGGCGCCATGTTGGGTTGATCACTTTCTTGGGTGGCTCTGTAGTGGTGGACAGTGTGGTAGTATGCTCAAGATTGAGCGAGATGGGAGATGAACGAGCCATGATCGGGTAGATCCTTTTAGAGCAGCCAACAAGTAATTTGGAAGCGCGTTGTCGTTGACCCCGGCGACGTACAGAACTGTGGACTAGACATATAGGAATTCCTCTGGGTCCGTGCTTCCGTCGTATTTCTCTACGGCTCCTGCGCGAAAATTCTCGAGCCACCGTACTTCTCGTAGAGCTAGGGTGAATGCCCTCCATCCCCCTCCAGGTACAAGGGGTGATCGATGCCCGCGTGGTCTCCGGGAACCGCCTGCTGATGAAGACGACGATGATGAAGGGTTGCTGTGATCTGGGGTGCAGTGACTGGGTTTGTGCCCCTGATCACGGTTTCTCCGAGGACTCGGAGATCGCGAATCGTGACATCGTCTGTCGTTGTTGTAATGTCGATGGCCTCAGGCATTGTCATCCTAACTATGCTAATCTTGATTGTTCTCATCTTGGTAACTTTGGCAATCCAGTCGGTCTCGGTTTTCATTCTGGTGGTGTTCTCAATTACCATCGTTGTTGCGTCATTGGTGTGGAGAACACTGTTGATGAGGATGGACGTTGCCCTGTTCTTGTTGATCCCGCCTACGCCCTTTCAGGTGGTCGCGAAGATCACAATCATTTCGAGGCGGTAGGGTTTGTCGATCGGGTCTTCTCGGCGGAGCATTTCGTGGGTTTCGACCTGGATCTCAGCTTGGGTGCTCGCTGGGGACCTCCTCTGCGTTGATGTTGGCGTGCCCTGCGTCGCGTGGTTCTTCTCCTCGAGCTGGGAAACAAAAAGGGCCCACAGCCATTGGCCCAGCCACAGCCAAGAAAGTGTTGTTCAGATTGGCAATTGTGGAGCGTAATCTTCTAACCCAGTAATCTCCTTCGAGAAATGTAACAGGGTCGAAGGGGCTCTCTCTGAGTATGGAATTGATTACAGTAAGGTGTTGTGCAGGAGTCCGGATGGGATCTATGTTCTCTTGAGGGTGGACCATTGGGGTTGATGTTTTCTTCTGAGCCGACTTCTCCCACCTCTCGTATGGCATTGGTGTCTCCCTTGATAGCATTCACATCGCGTCGAGTATTGGATCCTGAAGATTCTTGATCCTCCAAGCTATGTAGAATGAAAGGTTCATAGGGGTCTATGTCGATGACCCCTACGAAGCGATCTGATGGCTCCTCCGTGTTCGTGTCCTCTGCGATAGGTTGAGATTGATCTCATTGTTGTAGGATCTGGGAACACGGAGATGGGGTTATGGATTTGGTAGCGTCGAGGAAGACTTTGCAACTTGAAAGATCATGTCCTCTCGTTCGGTGAATCGGACACCAGGTGACCTTGGTTGGTGAGCGCGCTACATATCTCGTTCCTTGCAAGTGTCGAGTTTAGCCTTCGCATGGTGTACAACTTTGCAGTCTTTCAAGGTGTGATTGGTTGTCTTGTTGATGGTGCACCGAGCGTGGCACGCACGGGAAGTCTTCCTTGTCAGCACTTGGTCCTCAGTTGTCCTTTGTGGTTCGGCCGCTTGAGGTCTTTTCCCCAGAGTCAAAGTAGTCGGCTTCCTCTTTTCTGACAGGCATTGGGATAGACGAGATCCTCGTTATCACGGCTGCGCGGTTCTTGTTCCTTGTTGTAGTCTCATTTCTCGTTGTCACGGTTGCACGGTTGCCTGACAGGCATTGGGACATACGAGATCGGCATTGCAACGTAGACCGGGAATACGATAGATCCGACTTGAGTCCACATCAACGTTGTCCAGGTCGGATCTCCTGGGCCAAAGTTGGTGTAGACGTCATTGTCGGGATAGCTTGAAGTCATCTCGGCGAAACCTTGAGCACCAAGTTCCCCTACCTGGAGCGCCACTATTGACGGGTGATACCCATGGACCGTATTCGGATGGTATTGGGGATACGTTGGTATGAGGATCTACACGATACGACATCAAGCACAGAGAAGACAAGAATTATATTGGTTCAGACCCCTCGTAAGGTCATAGCCCTAATCTATTTTATATGAGATTATCAGAAATACCACAAAATACAAAAAAGAACAACTGAACTCCGAGATTGCCAATGAGATCCCTGTCGAGAGTGGCTCGACGAGATCTATCGGCGAATAGGCTTCAAGACCTCTGAATTGCTCTGTGGTGGTAGATGTCTAGTTCTGAGATTCGATGTCCTGTACCCCCTCCAGGGGATCTATATTTATACCGTAAATCACCTTAGTCTCCAAGTAGAACTCGGAAACATTGGATCCCATACGATATAGATAATGTCCTACTCTTCTCTCCGTGTAGGTCTCTATTACTTCCTTCTCCACAAACACTATTTCCTTAATCTAACAAACTCTTTCCATATACACACGGGTATACCATATCTGTATATTTACATGACTCAAAGGATAAAGGTTATGCCTTATCTGTAACCCTAATAAGTAGCAATTTTTGAATTTACTTTTCTACGTAACATGAGTAAAGCGTACCTGCTTGAGTAGGCGGGTAATATGTAGTACTCCCTCCGTTTCATATTATCAAATTTAGTAGTTGCTGGACTAGGAAAAAAGTCAAACGACTTATAATATGAAACAGAGGGAGTAGAAAAATTTAGTAACATGCAAATTATCAAATTAGTTTCATTAAATCTAATATTAAACATATTTTTATAATATGTTTGTTTTGTGTTGAAAATACTAATATATTTTTCTATAAATTTGTTCAAACTTAAAGAAGTTTTACTAGGAAAAAAGTCAAATGACTTGTAATATGAAAGAGGTAGTACTACTTACCTGGTTCAAATGGAGGGGAACATATTCTATACATACCAGTTTCCCATGCACACTAACTAGCAAATATCACAAACAATTCAATTCTACAAAAAGTTGGACATTTAGTCATAATGGTATTACACATATCTGCAAAGTCTTGTATTCAAATTCATTATATTTTAGCCGTAACAAAAAAAATGAAAAATCTGACCGTTTTAATGGCAAAAATCTGTCAGAATTTTTGTCTTTTTTGTTACGGCTAAAATATAATGAATTTTAAGATAAGATTTCATATGTAGGTGTAATACTATTGAAAGTACATGTTCATTTTTTTCTAGAATTTTCTATGATATCTGCTAATTGGTGTGCACACAGTGTGCACGGGAAGCTTGTTCATAGGATATGTTCCCTAGATGGAGTATCTAAATGGAAATAAATTGTGCTAATGAAAAGGTATTGTGATATACTGTACTCTAGAGAAAATGGACATTGTGTTACTGCCAAAAGAGAGTTTTGCTCGAATGTCACTCCGTGATGAGAACACGCGAGGGTTTCGTTCCCAATCTTCTGATGAGAGGATTGGATAACTTGATTAGGAGACAAAGTTTATGGCTCGACTACAACCATCCAAGTATGTTGCGCCTTAGCAACCGAAACACCACCTCAAATGGTCGTCACGAACTTGAGGTGCACGATAAATCGGACACGAGAGCACTCGTCCTACCATCAATCGAAGAACAAGAAAAAACAAGTAAAAGAAGCACTGGATTGCAAGATAGATATGAAGTGTTCATTCTAAAAATCATAATATGGTGGGGTTCCGAAGACGAACAGACGGGCGGTTTAGCCAACACGCGTGCAACAAGTAAGTAGCAAGTTGCTAACTCTAATCGACAAAATCCCAGTGTTCTTAGCGGTGGCTAAGAGTATAAATATAGGGGGAGAACGACCACAGGGGTGTTTGGGTTGTGCTCTAACCCTAGGACGCGCCTCAAATGGACCTAACTTGATACACGGCCCATTGGGTCCAAATAAGTTGCGCAGCACCGTGGATAGAAAAAGGTCTCGGTAGTAAAACGACGATTGTGGCATCTCCAGCACAGATATGGACTTGAGGCTGATTCCATTTGAAAGTAAACTTTATAAGCTTTCCATGAAGTACTTTCCCGCCCAAAACGGTGTTCGTACGAAGTCGTGGCGGTTGTCACAAGTTGGTGTTGTGCTGCAGTCCGAATCCAACCCGCGCGAATCCTCTTCCCTTTTGATCCTCTCCATCATTCCTAAGTAAAATAAAGTGCAAGCGTCTCTAGGGTATAAATAAGATGAACATTAACTCAAGAATAAATTCACCTGATAGTTCAGTTGACGTGCACGAGCACGGGTAATTGGACCATGAGGTTGTGATTGTGTAGACGACGTGGGTGTATCAAGTGGTAAACCCTGAGCTCCACTCGATATGCTCAAGGCTATGATTGGCCTGATCTGTCGGTGGTTTGATGGTAACTACGATTTGGGAGAAACATTGATGACCCGACTACAACCGTACAAGACGTTACTGTGTTGCGCCTTAGCGATCGATACACCTCTCCGTGGTTTGTTGATCATGTCGGTGCAGATCAACCTTATTCCTGCAAGCAAATCAAAGAAACAAGCAAGAACAAAATAAAAACAATCTAATATTGAAAGTAGGAATTGAATACACACAATAAGTTGGGGTTCCGAAGATGAGTAATTAGGTGGTCTAGCCGACACACGTAACAAGGTAAATTAGCAATGGCTAAAACTTTAATCTAACAAAACCCAAAAAACCCTGAAGGGATACCTAACTATTTAAAGAAGTGTGAGGACGACCAAGAGGGCTCTAGGGTCGTGCTCCACCAAATTGGGGCGCACCCCACATGGGATAGGGTCCGAGACATAGTTACATGCCCATAGGCTCATTACAGGTGATGCAACACCTTGTTTCTTCAATTTTGTATGACTAAGATGGAATTTGGCAATGAGGCTGGATCCATTAGAAAAAGGACTCTAAGAGTTTTCCATCAAGTACTCATGAACCGAAAACGGAGCTCGTATGCACATTCAGCGACAGTTTGAAGTCAGGAATGTAGCATGTGGCCGAATCGGATTCCACCACTTGGATGTCTTCTTGTTGATTCATAACGTGAACAATTGTTGTATCCATAGTAGGCATGGTCACATCATCCTCCACTTCTTCATGGAAAACCGTCCTCGGTTTTTCCATATAGAACCAACATGTTTCTTCAAAACCAACATGTTTCTTTACATCAAGACAACACAAACTCGAGAGAATATGATTAGCAATAATATGATTCTCTAGCTTGTTATTTTTATCCACAGATAAAGTAGGTTCTAAAGTTAAACATACATAACTTTGAGCACCAAATATACTACTCTTCTCCTTTTGGCAATTGTTTACTTCCTGCAAATTATTAGTAATAAGAGGCACGAACACAACTTGTTGCTTATTCATATCCTCAATTTGTTTTTCTGCATTGCAAGCAAGTTGTAACAAATGTTGTAAATGTTGCCTCAATCTTTAAAGATGTTGCTTATTACCTCAATCTTTGAGTAGGCATAACCAAATACCTCAATCTTTGATAAGCAAGCATGTCCTGAATTTCATTGTTAAGTCCACTTAAAAACCTCAATTTTATAACTTCTTCGCATTTATCTAAACCACATTGTAATAAACAAGCATGCATATCATGATAGTATGAAGTAATAGTTCTAGTATCTTATTTTAAACATTGTAGTTTATTGAGCAGAATATCAGCATAATACACGGGAACATAAACATCTCTCAAATATTTTTTCACGTCTTTCCAAGATTGAGGTATTTTGTTATGCCTACAAATAAAAGATGTTTCCAATCATAAGAAGCATTTTTAATTAGAACACTAGAGGCACACATAATCTTTTGTTTCTCATACAAGTCATGCTTTTTAAATTCTCTATCAACCACTAGCTCTCATTTAATGTAAGCATGAGGATCATAATTTCCTTCAAAGTAAGGTAGTGCAGATTTGATCTTGGTTAGAACAACATCACTTTCCTCATATGTATCATGTTGATCACTTCTCATGTCTTGACGAAGATGTCGATGTTGAGCACAATAATCCCCAATTGTCTTCCGTATCCCTACCATTGTTTTTAGAAAACAAGAAACATAAAAAAATATGCACATTCATATTAACTACTAGGTAGTGGAGGCTCAAAAGACACACACTCAAGCTTTTAACCAAGCTCTTGCAAGTTCTTACAATTGCAAGCGGAATTGTGACATACACCGACTCAACCAACCAACACAATGGAGGTTAGATGTATCGATGCCTTGGCAAACACTTGTCGTACAACTGCAATCAAATTTGTGGAGCTCTGGGTAGGTTTAAATATGTAGCAAAGGAATAGCAAATGCTCAAATCAGAGAATGCAAAGCTGAATAATTATTCAAAGTCAGTACCACGGTGGTCCTAGGCTAGAACGTACTAGAGACGTGAGCCTAAACACAAACGATACCACGAGATAGCACTTAGAAACAACTCAAGGACAACTCTCATATATGTGAGCAATCTCAAAGATAACAATTGATTTTCTCTTTTCTTTCTTTCTTTCTTTCTTTCTCTCTATTTTTTTCTTCATTTTTTCCCTTTTCTGGTGCAGCTTTTGTTCTCTTTTTTTAAGCACCTTTCTGTCTTTTCTCTTTTTTTGCCTTCTTTTAAAAAAAATGACTCAAGAACCTCTATGCAAGATTACAGGGACTCAAAAGTAAATAAGAAAATTACAAGAACTCAAATGCAAAAGTGCAAACACTAAAATTATAATTATACAAAAATAGAATGCTCTCATCCCATAGGTTCTGTTTTTACAAACAGATCTCCAAACCGACACTAAAAAAAAATTTCACCAAGATGTCAGGCAACTCACGGTAGAGGAGGAAACAACCGTATATGGTGGGCAGGTGGAGGTACGGTGGGTGGAAAGTACAGCCAGAACAGTCCCCGGATGTGATGTAGAGATAAAAAGGAAACACATTTTCATCCAATACATTCTACTATTTCTTTCCCAACAAAAGAGAAAAAATCTAATCTAATCTCCTTCTTCCATCCTCCTCACGCAACAGCGGACACGACCACGGGACAGAGTACAACCAAACCCTAGCGACTTGCTATAACATGAAATCCGACCAACAGAAACTTCTAAAAACTATAAAAATGGAACTCTAGCAGCGAGGCGATTCCGTTTTCGTAAGTCCCGATGATAACAAAGACACGGCGACAGCGACGACAGTGGTACTAGACGTGACCAAAACTCGAAACTCTAAACGGACTAAACACTAAGACCAGCAGCACGACTCGACGGTGCAAAGCAAAACTCAACAAAGCAAAAACTGAAAAGAACAATGCAATGGCACAAATATGACTAGGTAAAGGATGCAACTTTTATTTCTGTAAGGCTATTTTCTTGTTATAGTTAGATAGAAAAAACTCACCGAGCAATGAAAACTCTGATATCACTTGATAAATCATGAGCTCCACTCGATATGCTCAAGGCTATGATTAACCTTATCCTTCGGTGAGTTGATGATAACTACAATTTGAGAGAAATGTTGATGACCCGACTACAACCGTACAAGACGTTGTTGTGTTGCGCCTTAGCGATCGATGCACCTCTCCATGGGTTGTTGATCTTATCGGTGCAGATCAACCTTATTCCTGCAAGCAAATTGAAGAAACAAGTAAGAACAAGATAAAAGCAATCTAATATTGCAAGCAGGAATTAAATACACACGATAAGTTGGAGTTCTGAAGACGAGTAATTAGGTGGTCTAGCCGACACACGTAATTATAAGGTGAAGTAGCAATGGCTAAAACTTTAATCTAACAAAACCCGAGAAACCCTGAAGGGTACCTAACTATTTAAGGAGGTGGGAGAATGACCAACAGAGCCCTAGGGTCGTGCTCCACCAGATTGGGGCGCACCCCACATGGGCTCCACATGAGTCGGGTCCCAGACGAAGTTACAAGCCCATAAGCCCATTAGATGTGATGCAATACCTTTTTTCTTCAATTGTGGATGACTAAGATGGAATTTGACGACGAGGTTAGATCTGTTGGAAAGAGCACTCCGAGAGCTTTCCATCAAGTACTTATAGACCCAAGACGGAGCTCGTATACACATTTAGCATCCGTTTGAAGTCAACAATGTAGCAGGTGACCGAATCTGATTTCCCTCCTTGGACGGCTTGATCTTGATGTCTTCCTTTTGATCCACGATGTGAACAAGTGGTGTATCTATGGTCATATCAGGAAACAAAAATGTTCATGGAAAATGAAGTAGTAGCCCTCCTGAGGAGGAGGGTGATCTAATGGGGAAGTTGAAGGTGAAGGAGACACAATATGGTGAATTTGCATTCATAAAAATACAAAAAGTGGTGCGGGAAACAACGGTAGATCCTTAATTCCTTACACAAATTAGAGCCGAATACTTCTTATTAATAAACTTTTCTTTAGAAAAAAAAGCTTGGTTTCTTCTCTAGCACCCTTATCCAACATGTTGTTTTGCCCTTATTACTACAAACTTGTTTTCATCTAGCATATGATCTTTTTAGAAGAGATCACTTTGATAATAAGAAAATTGTAAGTTCGATCACCCATACTTAGATCTTAGATATGTTACTGGATAGAAAGGAAGTAAGGATGAATGAGGCAATTGCCATAATTTAACTAATCAATCAATAAGAGAGAGCATAAGATATCTTCCTCGGTAGCTAGTGTGTGTGCGCTTCAATTATATTATAGTAAACCTCTCAACGGATTCGATGCCTTCTCACTTCTCAAAGTTGTCACCCTCAGAACAACCATAGAAAAGAGACCTAGATGATCTGACTGTTGGTAATTTTTTGTGACAAGTTGACAAGCACGATCGCAGCACCTTACGCCTTGCGGTGATCCTAGAGTCGCCAACCACCTCAATCTAGCAAAACTAGACCAAAATGGGTTTTGATAACTAAACCGGCTAGCGGAGCCGATTTCTAGATAACTACCCGTCTCGTGGGCAAAACGGAAAGTTTTCAGGACAACCCTACAAAGAGGTGTCGCACTCTCGCAGCGGCGGCGGACTGCCCACATACCTGCGGTAAGACCGGCCCTACTAGCCGGTCAGACCGCCCACATACCTGCGGTCTGACCGGCCCTGTGAAGGTAACCCGTCACTTTCCAAACTTTGGCAATTTTTCCTATCTTATCCTTAGGTGCCAAATTTGGGTGTAAACACATGCCCCACTGCCTTTTTGATGAACAACGTGAATCTAAAAGCATAGAACATGTTTTTGATCTTAGGGCGATAATCCAATTACCGGCCATAGCACCTCCTAAGCGTCTTGCCAAATGCTCGGGAAATATTTCTTCAAGTATTTCCCATTGATTGCTTGCTGAAAACGCTCCCCTTGAAGTGTCTCCAAAAAATATGCATTCCCTCGAACAATACCACATACTCGATAAGGACCTTCCCAACTAGGAGACCACTTACCGAATTCCCTGGATCGAGTACCCAAAGGCAAAATTGTCTTCCAAACCAAGTCTCCAACTTGAAACAACTTTGCTTTCACCCTTTTGTTGCACGCCTTGGCCACCCTTTTCTTCTCTTTCTCTATCTCTTCCAAAGCCTTCAAACTCTTGTCAATGACTTCATCAAGGTTGTCTCCCATCAATGTCTTATAATCTTCACTTGATAAATCATCTTGCTTGATGTAACGAAGAGAACCAAGATTTACCTCAGTCGGTAAAACGGCTTCTTGACCATAAACCAACTCAAAAGGAGTGACTTTAGTGGCTTTGGATATCCTATGCGCTCACAATGCTTCGGAGAGCACCTCATGCCACCTCTTTGGGGGTTCCTCAATCTTTTTTTTTACTAGCTTCAACAACGTCTTATTACTCGACTCGGCTTGTCCATTAGCCTGAGCGTAGTAAGGAGAAGAACTCAACAATTTGATACCATAAGATTCGGCAAAACTCTTCACTTCCTTAGACACGAAAGAAGCACCTTGATCCGTAGTCAATGTTTGCGGAATACCGAATCTATGTATAATATGCTTCAAAATAAAGTCAATTACCTCCGTATGAGTCATATTCTTGAGCGGCACGGCTTCGGCCCACTTGGTGAAGTAATCCGTAGCAACTAGCACGAACCTGTGCCCCTTTGATGGCGAAGGATAAATTTGACCAATAAAATCTAAAGCCCAACCTCGGAACGGCCAAGGTTTGATGATAGGGTTCAACACGGCGGCAGGCGCCAATTGAACATTGCTGAACCGTTGACAAGCTTCACATCCCCTATAGTATTTGAAACAATCATCAATCATCCTCGGCCAATAGAATCCCGCTCTCCTAAGCAACCAATTCATCTTGTGGGCCGATTGATGAGTCCCACAAATTCCTTCATGTACCTCTCCCATAGCCACTTTAGATTGATCTCCATCTAAACACTTCAATAAAACTCCATCTATATTTCGGCGATATAGATCTTCATCAAGCAACGTATATTTGAATGCTTGCCGCCGAATTTTCCGATCAACCTTAAGTGTGGGATCTTTCAAACATCGAATCAAAGGAATCCTCCAATCCTCTTCTGTTTCCTGCTGGAATTTGGCCCATGTTTGGCCTATTTTGTAAATTCTAAAGCATGCACAACAATAGTCCCATATTGCTAAGTCAAGGAGAGGTCGCCTTGCTTAAATATGGGAGTCTTCTTTCTTAGCAAAAATAGATGCATGTGAAAGATAAGGAGACTATTGATACACGCACGCGCAGCCCGCGCATTTTCGCGTGAATTATCGCGTGACTTGTGACTTGCGACGAGCGCGACGCGTATGTGTACAACAAACTGTTTCATGTGCAATTTTTTTTAAATATTTGTGCTGTGTTGATGGCGTTTCAGTTACTCCTTTTGATTGCATCAGTTTTTGCTGCGTTATGATGGCAGTTTCTACTGCAATCTAATGGGCAGTTTTAGCCTGTTTAATGAGAGGGGAATTTGAAGCGCTTGATGGAGCCTATAACATCAGGAGACGTCTTGGTGGCTAAAAGGCAGAAAACACGGTCACTTCACCTCCCACGCGTACGTTGTTCTGACCTCTAGCTACTGCGCTTCGTCGACCTTCAATCTCGGCGTGCACCGGGCTTGGAGGAAGCGGGATCTCCGAAACCACTGCCGCGAGACTCCTGCACGGGGCGGCAATCAGGTTTTTGGGCAGCGTACACACGCGACCGCTTGAGGAATCTGCAACTACTTCGTCGACAAGTTCGTCATCTTCTTGCGCAAGAACTGTGAGTGATTTCAATATGTGTTTTGTGTTTGCATCTTTCTTGTTCAATATGCTTTTTCTCAAATTTAAATCTGGACAGTACATAATTAGGCTCCTTTTTTTAACAATCCAAAAACCTGATTTCGCCTATTTTTGTTATCTAGCAATGGCGGGTGCATCTGATGCCATGAAACCTGAGAGGTTTGGAGGTGAAAACTTCCGTAGATGGCAGACAAGGGCCAAGTTTTGGCTCATGTCGTTGGGAGTGTGGTGGGTGATATACCCAATGTATCCCTTCACAGAGGAACAGCAAGCTCAGTTTGATAATGCGAATAACACCGCATTAGGCTGTCTCCTCACCATCTTGGCAGATCAACTCTACGATGTGTATATGAATTACACGTCGGCCACTGCCCTGTGGGAGGCTTTGGAGCAGAAATATGCTGAAGCTGAAGCCGGTCGCTGGTTGTATGTGTGCGAAAAGTTCATTGATTTCAGCATGGATAATGCTAAATCAATTGTAACCCAAGCACACGACCTCCAGCTTCTGGTTGGCGAAATTGCACATTTGGGATGTGCTCTGCCTCCAAAGTTTGTTGCGGCAACGATTGTTGCAAAACTTCCTGCAGAGTGGCGTGATTTTGCTACATCTCTAAAGCACAAAAGAGAGGAGATTTCTATGGAGGATCTCATTGCAGCTCTCGATGTGGAAGAGAAGGCAAGGGCAAAAGATGTGCGGGTCAAGAACATGCAGAACAGTGCCAATTTTGTGCAAAAGAAAAAACAATTTAACAAGAAGAAGGGCCCCAAGCAGAACAAAACTACTAGCTTTAAAAGGAAGAAAACAGAGAAGAAGGATTTGAAGAACCTCACCTGTTTCGTGTGCGGTAATCCTGGTCACTTTGCCAAGGATTGTCAAGACCGCAAGGACAGGACCACTGAACTTAGCAAGAAGTTCACTCATGTGACCATAGGCGAGGCCTCAACTTCTGGAGGGTACGGTAATCCTTCTGTTGTCTATTCTGCATTTCAGTCTATCGACTGGTGGGTTGACACTGGTGCAAATGTTCACGTGTGTTCTGATATTTCATTGTTTTCTTCGTATCAGGCAGCAGGGGCTTCCAGCGTCCTAATGGGGAACGGATCGCGTGTGTCTGTTCTTGGTGTTGGTACGGTAGATCTGAAGCTTACTTCAGGGAAAACCCTCCAATTGAAGAATGTCCAGCACGCGCCAACAATAAACAAGAACCTGTTGAGCGGGTCTCTCCTGTGTAGGAGTGGTTATAAGCTAGTTTTTGAGTCGAATAAATTAGTTGTGTCCAAATTTGGGGTTTTTATAGGAAAAGGCTATGACAGCGGAGGCTTGTTCCGCCTAAGTACTGTGGACTCTTGTTATAATTTGAATGTTAGTACTATTTTGAATAAAAATCTTGCTGATGTATGGCATTCAAGGTTCTGTCATGTTGGCTTTGATACAATTGCTAGAATGTCCAGATCTGAGTTAATTCCTAAATGCGATATAGTCAAAAATTCTAAGTGCCAAACTTGTGTGCAAGCAAAACAACCTCGAAAGCCTTTCAAGGCATTAGAGTTTGAAAAGATTTTGACACCTCTAGATTTAATTCACACTGATCTATGTGAGATGAATGGTGTTTTGACTAAAGGAGGAAAAAGATATTGTCTTACTTTTATTGATGGTGCAACACGTTACTGCTATGTCTATTTGCTGAAAACAAAGGATGAAGCGCTTAACTATTTTAAGATATATAAGGCAGAGGTTGAGAATCAATTAGAAAGAAAGATTAAGAGACTTAGGGATGATAGAGGAGGAGAGTATACCTCTACAGACTTTTCTAATTTTTGTTCTGAGCATGGGATCATTCATGAATTCACACCACCCTATTCACCACAATCAAATGGTGTAGCTGAGAGGAAAAATCGGACGCTTATAGATTTGGTGAACGCCTTATTACAAAGTGCCGGTATGCCTAACATGTGGTGGGGGGAAGCAATCTTGACTGTAAATTTCGTGCTAAATAGAGTGATCACGAAAAGAAATGACATAACTCCATACGAGGCATGGAGGGGAAGAAAACCCAATGTCAACTTTCTGAGAACATGGGGATGTTTGGCGAAAGTCAATATTCCAGAGCCGAAGAAGAGAAAGCTTGGGCCAAAAACAGTCGATTGCATTTTTATAGGATATGCTCAGAATAGTCCTGCCTATAGATTCTTGGTAGTTAAATCCGAAACTCCAGAGATGATAGTTGATACTATAATGGAGTCTAAGGATGCGTCTTTCTTTGAGGATATCTTTCCTATGCGACAGACTAGCAGCAGTTTAGAAAATGTGGATGTAGTCATTCCAAACTTTCCTCATTCTGAACAAGTTGAGAACATATCTCTACGAGAGGATGATGTTGATGATAATAATTTACAAGAGGCCAATGAGGAGGATAACAGTTTAGTCATCACTCCGCGCAGGAGTAAGAGACAAAGGGTTGAGAAATCCTTTGGAGATGACTTTATTGTATACCTTGTAGATGATGTGCCTAAAACTCTAGCTGATGCTTATGCATCTTCAGATGCAGAGTATTGGAAAGAGGCAGTCCGTAGTGAGATGGACTCCATCATGGCAAATGAGACTTGGGAAGTCATTGAACGTCCTGCTGGGTGCAAACCCATTGGATGTAAATGGATTTTCAAGAAAAAGATGAGACCAGATGGCACGATCGACAAATATAAAGCGAGGCTTGTGGCCAAAGGCTTTACCCAGAAAGAAGGTGAAGATTATTTTGACACATATTCACCCGTGGCCAGGTTAACCACTATTAGACTGCTCATTGCATTAGCTGCTTCCTATGGTCTACACATTCATCAAATGGATGTAAAGACAGCTTTTCTTAATGGAGAGTTGGAGGAAGAAATCTATATGGAGCAACCTGATGGTTTTGTGGTTAAGGGACAGGAGGGTAGAGTGTGCCGATTGCTGAAATCATTGTATGGTCTGAAACAAGCACCCAAACAATGGCACGAAAAATTTGACCAGACCTTAACATCTGCTGGTTTTGTTGTAAACGAAGCAGATAAGTGTGTTTATTATCGCCAAGGTGGGGGTCAAACGGTGATCTTGTGCTTGTATGTTGATGATATACTTATATTTGGGACTAACACTGCAGTGATTGATGAGGTCAAATCATTTCTATCCTCATGCTTTGACATGAAGGATCTGGGAGAAGCAGATGTTATCCTGAATATTAAGTTGACAAGAAATGAGAATGGTATTATTTTAAATCAATCTCATTATGTGGAAAAATTATTGTGTCGCTTTGGTTTTGAGAATGCCAAAGTAGCCCCTACGCCCTACGATGCGAGTGTAAAATTAAGGAAAAATAAGGGCGAAGGGTTGGACCAATTGAGATTTTCACAAATAATTGGGTCTCTCTTGTACCTTGCTGGAGCAACACGTCCCGACATCTCTTTTGCTGTGAGCAAATTAAGTCGATTTACTTCCAATCCAGGGAAGGATCATTGGGAGGCACTAGAGAGAGTGCTACGTTACCTAGTAGGTACAATCGCATATGGAATTCACTATACTGGTTATCCATCTGTACTAGAAGGATATAGTGATTCCAATTGGATCTCCGATGCAGATGAGATTAAAGCCACGAGTGGCTATGTATTTACACTAGGAGGTGCCGCAATATCATGGAGATCATGTAAGCAGACCATTTTGACGCGGTCAACCATGGAAGCTGAGCTTGTAGCACTTGACACAACTACAGTTGAAGCTGAGTGGCTAAGGGAACTACTCATGGACTTGCCACTGGTAGAGAAACCAGTTCCTGCAATCCTTACGTACTGTGACAATCAAACAGTCTTGGCCAAGATAATGAGTACTAAGGATAACATGAAGTCCTCGAGACATGTGAAGCGGAGGCTTAAATCTGTTAGAAAGCTGAAAAACTCCGGAGTAATTGCTGTGAATTATATTCGCAGTGAGAAAAATCTAGCAGATCCCTTTACAAAAGGACTTGCACGGACAGCAATATCTGTTGCAAGTATGGACATGGGACTGAGGCCCATTTAGTTGCAAAGTAATAGTAACTCATTTCCTCTGAAAGGAGATCCCTTATTTGGAAAATGAGAAAAACAAAGTTACTATTGTAACGGGGAGTACAATTCATCTAAATACCTATGTCCATAACGTGTACTCTCTTCTGTATGGAAGGCTGGCTATAATGCCTTAATGTGTTCTAGTGTCTACCGAGAGAAAAGGTATCGTCCTACAGGATACCTATAATGAACACACCTATGTGAGCTAAACTGTTGGGTCTCAGTTCATGAGAGTGGGGTGCTCTCTGGAAAGCTCATGAGAAGATCGGGGAGCAAGACCTTTAAAGCTCCGTTTAGACTTGGCGTTTTGGTAGCCTAGTACCAGATAGGTCTTCATGAGAAATCTGATGGCAAAAAGCTATGAATTCAAGGCTTAGTCCATTCACAAGCTGCTGGTAGATGGACCTTGTTGATCTAGGTGTAAGTTCAACCCGTACGGGACTTATACCGAAAATCTAGTATATAAAAGTGGTTTAGAACAGCAACTGCTTTAGAATTGGTGGGGGAATGCTGGAATTTGGCCCATGTTTGGCCTATTTTGTAAATTCTAAAGCATGCACAACAATAGTCCCATATTGCTAAGTCAAGGAGAGGTCGCCTTGCTTAAATATGGGAGTCTTCTTTCTTAGCAAAAATAGATGCATGTGAAAGATAAGGAGACTATTGATACACGCACGCGCAGCCCGCGCATTTTCGCGTGAATTATCGCGTGACTTGTGACTTGCGACGAGCGCGACGCGTATGTGTACAACAAACTGTTTCATGTGCAATTTTTTTTAAATATTTGTGCTGTGTTGATGGCGTTTCAGTTACTCCTTTTGATTGCATCAGTTTTTGCTGCGTTATGATGGCAGTTTCTACTGCAATCTAATGGGCAGTTTTAGCCTGTTTAATGAGAGGGGAATTTGAAGCGCTTGATGGAGCCTATAACATCAGGAGACGTCTTGGTGGCTAAAAGGCAGAAAACACGGTCACTTCACCTCCCACGCGTACGTTGTTCTGACCTCTAGCTACTGCGCTTCGTCGACCTTCAATCTCGGCGTGCACCGGGCTTGGAGGAAGCGGGATCTCCGAAACCACTGCCGCGAGACTCCTGCACGGGGCGGCAATCAGGTTTTTGGGCAGCGTACACACGCGACCGCTTGAGGAATCTGCAACTACTTCGTCGACAAGTTCGTCATCTTCTTGCGCAAGAACTGTGAGTGATTTCAATATGTGTTTTGTGTTTGCATCTTTCTTGTTCAATATGCTTTTTCTCAAATTTAAATCTGGACAGTACATAATTAGGCTCCTTTTTTTAACATTTCCTGGGCACAAACATCCGAATTCACAGTTAATTCGGCCTTTGAGTCAATTGTGGCGTGCTCCCCAGCCCTCTGCCCAGAGCCGGTCAGACCGGCCATACAGGGCCGGTCAGACCACTCGGGGTCGCCGGTCAGACCGGCCGCGCAACGCCGGTCAGACCGCCCCTGGTCTCCAGTTTTACCAATTTCGCACAAAGGTTTAAAATCAAGCACCGGCTCTTCTAATACCAGAAATAATCCTTTCTTCACATTATAGCCAGATGCTTGTTGTGCCAAATCATTTGCTCTAGTATTATCATGCCTAGCAATATGTCTAATAGCAAAATTATCAAAATTGGCAATAATGTCCAAACACGAAACAAGATATCTATTTAGTGATCCGTCCAAGCATTTGTAGACTCCGGTGACTTGTTGCACCACCAATTCTGAATCACCAAAAGCTTGCACGTGTTTAGCTCCAATCATCTCCATCACTTGTAAGCCGAATAATAAAGCATCATATTCGGCTTGATTATTTGTACAATAATATTCCAAACAAACCGATGCCTCATAACACATGCCACTAGGTGAAAATAAAACTACTCCTATGCCTTGACCTTCTTTGCATGAAGAACCATCAAAATAAATCTTCCAAGGTATAACTTCAATTAAACAAACCTCTTCCTCATAAGCAACATCTACATGATGGTCTACTATAAAATCACATACAATTTGGCCTCTCATAGATTTCAACGGTTCATAAGCCAAATCATATTCAATCAAAGCATATGCCCACTTGCCAACTCTCCCACTTAGAATTGGCCTTTGCAACATGTGTTTAATAACATCGGCTTGACAAGCAACTATGCATGTACTAGATAACAAGTAATGCCTTAATTTGGTACAAGCATAGTATAAGCATAGACAAAGCCTCTCTATAAAGACATACCTCGTTTCGGCATCCAAAAGACGGCGACTCAAATATGTAATGATATATTCCTTGCCATCTTCCTCTTGCATCAAAACGGCACCAATGACTTTGTCTTCGGAGGAAATATATAACCGAAAAGGCTTTCCGGCTTTAAGCGCTCGCACAATGGGTGGAGTAGACAAATACTTCTTCAACCCTTCAAACGCTTCATGTTGTTTTGCCCCCCAAGTAAAATCGGCTTCTTTTTTCAAACGAAGTATAGGGACAAAAGCATTGATTTTACCCGCTAGGTTAGAAATAAATCTTCTCAAATAATTCACTTTACCTAGCAACTTTTGAACTTCCTTCTTGCATGTCGGCGCCTTGAAATCACGAATCTTTTCTATCTTCTTAGGATCAATCTCAATTCCTCTCTCATGCACCATGAATCCTAAGAACTTCCCCGCCGACACACCAAAAGCACATTTAAGTGGGTTCATCTTCAAACCATACCGGCGCATCCTCTCAAAAGCTAACCTCAAATCGGCTATATGTCCCTCCATACCATCCGATTTGATAACAATATCATCAATATAGATTTCCAAAATAATACCGAGCAAATCATGAAAGATCAAATTCATTGCTCTTTGATATGTTGCACCGGCGTTCTTCAATCCAAAGGTCATAACAACCCACTCAAACAAACCAACAAATCCCGGGCACCTAAAAGTCGTCTTGTACATATCCTCCTCCGCCATAAAGATTTGATTATAGCTGGCATTACCATCCAAAAAACTAATTACCTTATGACCGAGGCATCATTGATCATCATGTCGGCTATAGGCATAGGATATTCATCTTTGGGAGTAGCTTTATTCAAATCTCTAAAGTCTATGCAAACTCTAATCTTACCACTCCCCTTCTTCTCCACCGGGACTATGCTAGAAACCCATTCCGCATAACGACATGGCCTAATAAACTCCGCCTTCAACAACCGATCAATTTCCTCTTTGACTCAGTCATATAATAAAGGATTAAAACGACGAGGTGGTTGTTTATAAGGCCTAAAACCCGGTTTGATCGGAAGTCGATGCTCAACAAGCTCACGGCTAAGACCCGGCATCTCATGATACTCCCACGCAAAACAATCCACATACTCCTTAAGTAGCTCGATTATTTTAACCTTATAACCGGCTCTCATATTTTTGTTTACAAAAGTCGGCCTTGGTTTAGTTCCATCACCTATGTCTACTTCCTCCAATGGATCGGCCGATGTAAACCCTTGTCCAAACTTCTCCACTTCATCAAAATCTTCAATAGTTTCACCAATATCGTTCTTTGTAGACCGATATTCTTGCACCCTCTTTTGCAACCACTCTAAATTAGCTTCTTTACTCATTATACAAATTTATATGGCCTAGCCGTGCTACACTAGCCGGCTTTACAGAGATAGGTACAAATTTGCCATCGGAAATACTAATGAAATCATAGCTAGAAAGATCTCTTCCCGATAAGCATTGGATATTCCCATGACGCCATTCAAATGTAGCATCGGCCATTGCAACCTCGGCCGACGTATCCGCTTTAACAACTTCAACATCATCGTCGTCCCATTGAATTAAACATTGATGCAAGGTAGAAGGCACACAACAATTGGCATGGATCCAACAACATCCCAAAATAACATTGTAATTACCTTGCACATCAACGATGAAGAAAGCGGTTGGTAGCATCTTGTTTCCCACGGTGAGCTCCGCCGAAAAGATACCCTTCGCCTCCGTTGGTTCACCATTGAAGCCATTGAGAATCATGTTGGTCTTCTTCAACTCATCATCCTCACGCCCCAACTTCTTGAACAATGAATATGGCATCAAGTTCACTGCAGCGCCTCCATCTACTTGCATCCTAGAGACCGGCTTCCCATCAACATGACCTTTTAGATAGAGAGGCTTCGTATGACGGTTCGATTCATCGGGCTTCTCAAAAACAGCATCTTTAGGACCTAGTGAAAATTGAGCAACCTCGGCTTCATCCATAGCACAAAATTCCATAGGCAACATACATACCATGTTGATATCCATGTCCTCCTTTAGAGATGACTCATCTTTAACAACTGATTGTTCTTCTTTCCCTTCTACAACAACTGGTTCTTCCTTCTCTACGGATTTACGCCTCCAAACCGGTGGTGGTCGCAACTCATTGAACCTCTTATCTCTTTGTTCTTCAGCCTTTTCTCTCTTATCTCTTGGGCCCGAAGACGTTGCAACCTTCTCCTTTGATTAGCCGTTAAATCCTTAGGGATCCACCTAGGTTTCGGCTCTGTTCCAGGAGGTAAATAATGCCCCCTATTGATTTTCAATGAAGCCCCCGCACTACTCCTTTCAAACCTCTTGTCAAACCGGCGCTGAAGCCCGGTCAGACCGGACGTAGACCACCGGTCAGACCGGCCAGATGTGCCGGTCAGACCGACATGGGGTCGGCGGTCAGACCGGCCAAAGGGCCTGGTTGGACCGACGTGAGGCCGGCGGTCAGACCGGCCTGATGGCCCGGTCAAACCGTCCGCAGAGCTGCGGTCAGACCGGCCAGAGGGCCTGGTCAGACCGGCTGATTGCGATGAAATGGTCCCGGCTTCGGATTTGTTGCTTGATGATTCTCCAACTCCATCTCCAGAAGGTATTGGCACATCATGAGACCCTACTTTGATGGTAATCACCTCCGAAGACCTTGCTTCTACCTTAACACGCTTTCCTTCTCTCTTTTCTTCATTAACCCGATTTCTTCTATAAAACCGGCTATCATTTGGTGAAGACAAACGCTCATGAATTGGCCTCCTTGGTCCTCCCCACCCTTGGTTGAATTGCTTTGGAGGCATATGATTGAACATTAGCGGTGTTGCCCCTCATGGCATGTAGTAAGGATAAGGATAACCCGGCGGCGGCATTGGGTAAGGTCCCCATGACATATCTTGTGAATGATGATATGGAGGTGATTGCGACCGTCTTGGTGAATGACCAAATCGCTCCCTAGTAGGTGATCTTGGTCTTTTTCCTTTGTTGTGAGCTCTCTTACCACCTTGTCTCTCATACTTCTCCAAAAGCATATCCAAAGTCACTTTAGTCTTCCTAGGAGCTTTAGAAGTTGAAGCCTCACCCTTATTCTCCTTCCACACACCAACCTCCGGCTTCTTTGGCACTATCATCTTTGGCCTAGGTTCACCAATGATCACTTCCTTTCCTTTAGTAGATTCGGCTTGCTCTGGCCGAATCAACACCTTCTTATCATTGAAATTAATTGTATTCACCGGAAAAGGATCATGATCAAGCTTCATCTTGGAACCATCGGTAAACTTCAATCGTCCTTCATCTATGGCCGATTGAACCTATCGTTGAAACACATTGCAATCATTAGTAGAATGAGAATGAGAATCATGCCATTTACAATAAGCTCGACGCTTCAACTCTTCTTGATATGGTATGATATGGCCTTTAGGTAATCTAATTTTTTTTCTTGCAAAAGATAATCAAAGAACTTATCACACTTGGCCACATCAAAACTATACTTAATCTCACTTTGTCGATCTTTACAAGGAGTCGGCATTAGATTAGAGCAAACGAAAGGCTTATTGTTGTTAGTCCATGACCACTCAGCAACATACATATCATGATCACCCTCATCTTCACTATCACTAGTTTCAGGGTAATCAATCAAATTAACATTAGGCTTCTTCTCATATGGTCTAACAAATTTTTTATTATCCTTAACCCGGCTTTCCTGAGCCAAAGCCTTTTGCATGAGTTGACTAACATCAAGAAATTGTTGGCCATCTAATCTTTCTTTAATAGGAGCAATTAAACCATTAAAAGCAAGATCAGCCAAGTCTCTATCAGTTATGTTTAAACTATAACATCGGTTTCTAACATCTCTAAATCTTTTAACATAATCAATGACAGATTCATTATACTTTTGCTTAACCGATGTTAAATCAGATAACCTAAGCTCAGTTTCACCAGTATAGAAATAATCATGAAATCTTTGTTCTAATTGAGCCCAAGTATGAATAGAATTTGCCGGTAAAGAAGTAAACCATGTAAAAGCGGTACCGGACAAAGATAAAGAAAATAAGCGCAATTTAAAAGTATCACTATTAGCCTCTCCACATTGCGCTAAAAATTGACCTACATGCTCCCATGTGGTCCTACTATCCTCGCCACTAAACTTAGTGAATTCGGGAACTCTATAATTATGAGGATATGGCACATTATCATAGTAATCACGATACGGCTTTTGGTAAACCTTAGCACGATTCCTAGCTTCAATCCCGAATTTATCCCTAATAATCCCACTAATCAATTCCTCTATATTATCAGGCCTATGTTGATTTGGTGGTGGATTTGGTGGCCTAATAGGTTGATGTTGTGGCGCAATATAATTATATTGGCCTTGCCTAGTATCGGGAGGATACCCCCTAGAAACATCATTATAAGCATTAGGAACATGTGGGGGAACTTGGGGATTATTTGTAGCAGTAGATACAGGAGGATCAAATGTTCTAACATGATACAAATAACTAGCATTAGTCATTGGATCTATCCCCTGAATCAGCACTATTACGCTGGTCTGACCGGTTAAAAGCCCGGTCTGACCGGCGTCCAGAGGCGCGGTTAGACCGGCCTGAGTCCCAGTCTGACCGTTGGGGTAAAACCCGATCTGACTGGCCATCTGGCCGGTCTGACCGGCGGCGGCATCCCGGTCAGACCGGCCACCTGGCCCGGTCTGACCGGCCGTATGCACCAGAATACCTTCACCGATTTGTTGTGTCTTTACTCCATCGGTTTTACTATTTATTTGATCTATGGGAGCTTGGCTAGCACTGGTAGAGGTTTTATCTTTGAATATAAAATCGGTCACGAGAGGGCCGAGTTTATTTCTCATAAATTTTTCACAATTATTTTCAAAAGATGCTTCTAATTTATTATTGAAAGCAATCATAGATGCATCTATTGTGTGAGCAACTTGTTGAATAGATTGTGATAATTCCTCAATACTTACCTTGTCAAAAGTAGACGAAGACACTAAATTCGGCTTGAAGACTACGCCATGACGGGTCTTTGAGCATGTCTTCAAAAGCTCGTCGGCGTACTTCTTCATATGTTCATCGAAGGCCTTGCGTGCTTCCTCATCAAGATTCTCTATCGTCACCGGCAGCACGTTGGATGGATCCACCTCCGTCTTGGATGGCGGCGGCTTCGTCATGGCGAAGTCGAAGTTGATTTGACGTTGAATAGATCTCCCCAGCGGAGTCGCCAAAAATCGTGTTGGTAACTTTTTGTGACAAGTTGACAAGCACGATCGCAGCACCTTACGCCTTGCGGTGATCCTAGAGTCGCCAACCAACTCAATCTAGCAAAACTAGACCAAGATGGGTTTTGATAACTAAACCGGCTAGCGAAGCCGATTTCTAGATAACTACCCGTCACGTGGGCAAAACGGAAGGATTTCAGGACAAACCTATAAAGAGGTGTCGCACTCTCGCAGCGGTGGCGGACGATTTACGGCGCAAATCGACAAAGATGGACAAACTAAGAGAAAACTAAAAGCAATAAGAAAAACGATTCGATTATTTGATTGTAGATTGGTTAGTTACAATTGAACCGGCCATGACCCTTATATAGGGATTGGTCTTGCCCTCTACAGACCCTCCTCCATGTCCAACTTGGGGTAGAAACCAAAAGAAACACGAAACATGCCTCCCCGAATAAGGAAACCCGAGATCCGACGAAAACAGCTCGGACTCGGACCCTGACGGTCTGACCGCCCACATACCTGCGGTCAGACCAGCCCTACTAGCCGGTCAGACCGCCCACATACCTGCGGTCCGACCGGCCCTGTGAAGGTAACCCGTCACTTTCCAAACTTTGGTAATTTTTCCTATCTTATCCTTAGGTGCTAAATTTGGGTGTAAACACTGACTTTACGCAACAAGTTATCACGTCTCTGCTAAATTCTCAAGTTATAATAGTCTCTAAATTTCCTATTCCAAGGAAACTAGATGTTACAATTTGTTTCAACTGGTTATGCGAAACTAGTCCTTAAAAAGTGTAGTTTTTTATAGTAGAAGTGCATGTTTGTGATGTTTGCACAATGATTTATGAACAAATATTTCTCCTCGAGTTAAGGTCAGGGATTTCAAATACCAATATCAAAATGAATTGCATATGCATACCACAGCTGGAATTTGGGCACATCAAAGTGTTTGAAGTTTTGTAAACACACAAAAAATCATCCTAACATCCAGACATTCGCTCTCAGGATACACAATTGCAAAATTGGATGTAGAAATCAAGGAGACTGGTTACTAGTAATTCCTTTCAAGGCCAAACAAGAATCGACAAAATTTCTGGAAGCAGCAGATTATCGTGTCTCCTTCCACTCATCTACTGAATTTGACTAGAGAATGAAAGACGAACGAGAAAAAAAAATGGAGCATTGCACCTATTGTAGCACTAATTACATGATTATTATGCAAGCGCTAAACCTGATTATAGAGATGTAACTAAAAGAAGCGGGCGAGGCGAGCGGCGCCTCCTACCGCCGCCGCCGCTGCTTCAGAAGCGGCGGCGGCTGGGGGGCGAGCAGGGCGTTGACGTGGCGGCCGACGTTGTCCCTGAGCTTCTTGAGCGCCTTGACGAACTCCGGCAGCTGGGCCTCCCCGAGCGCGTCCACGTCGGCCTCCCACCAGAACCGCCTCCCGGCCTTCGCCTGCACGATCTGCGCCGCGACGCCGCGCATCCGCGCCTGCTCCGCCGCGACCTGCGCTCCGATCTCATCCGCCGCTATCCTCAGCCAGTGGAGGTCGACGTCCTCGCCGTGGACGGGGACGGGTGCGGCCGCCGCGGCCTCCCCGGGTACTGGGGCGTAGGAGCGGAGGACGGCGTCGACGGACAGGTGGCCGAAGGCGTAGGTGTGGTTGGCCTCGGAGAAGACGACGACGGCGACGCTGGCGCCGGTGAGCAGGGCTAGCTCCGACGCCTTCTTGAACAGCCCGCCCCTCCGCTTGGTGAAGGTGACCTGCCGCCTTTCCTTGTTGTCGATGCGGCGGATCTCGATGCGCTGCCGCCCCATACTCGTCCTCCCCAGTAGATGCGCCATCGCCGTCGTCGACCAAGAAACGCGGATATGCGGGAGGCGGCGTGGCTGCTGCTCTGCTCCGTGCCCTGTTTCTTGCAAGGGCTGCTCTCCAATGGAATATATATATACACACATTTGGAGTATATGAATCTTGATAAGATTGAAGAATACAAAAAGGAAAGAGATAACGGTGTAAGATATCATCCTACAAATCTTTGGGGGCTCCAATTCTTCTCCTTTCCTAAATCTTGGAGAAGGAAAATGCTAGAAAAATAGAAATGCATCAAATAAATCTTCGAGTTACCTTATGTGAAAAGATTACGGCTATGTCTAGTATTGTATCCGACACGAAGCAGAGCGGCGTCCGCTTCGATTCCCGTTTAATCATCCGATTGCTGTGTGCATCCGATTAGCCTGACCAGCGCACTAGCTAACTAATCTTTCTGGGTTATTTTTCCTCGTCGCGCCAAATGTCACCAAGCGCATCGGTTTTCATACCCGTACATGAGATCACTGGATCGAGCAATCCAATTCAGCCTAATTCAAATATTCGTTTGAGGAGGCGAGGAGCGATCTGGCCACAAGAAAAACAAAACGAGAAAAAAAAAAGAAGAAAAGGGAAGTTGTGGGCTGGTTTGATTTAGGCCCGTTACTGAGCAAGATTTGACTAGATATTGATTACAGGGTTGACCGGTTTCTTTTCCGTGACAACACATGATACCGTGCACATAAGCATATATGGGCTAGGAAACAGTTGGTTTGAACAAAGAAATCAAATTTATATGGGCAGAGGGATGGTTAATTTGATTATAGTTCAAGTTTGATATGACGGAGTTAGATGGCACTAATATTTTTTTTGCTCTCTTATATATGAGGGTGAAAAAAAATATTGGCTCAATAGGAAAAATAATATAGATCTCATGCAAAGGCAGTAAAATCAGTGAGGATGAAGGATGACAAGCGGAAGAAAATCAAATGCGCATGTAATTGCGATTATAAGACTGTGCCTCTTAGATTTTGTCATGTACCATGTCATTGATAAATATTCACAATTAAAAAAGCTAGGATAAATTTGCAACCATAAGAGAGAATTTGAAAAAAATGACAACATAGGACACTCTCTCTCCTTGCACGATTTACATTTTCTTTCTATTCATCGGTGGAAATTGGAATCTCAAACCTGTCTCAGTAGATCTGCCAACCACAATTTTGTTTCTCTTCTTCTTCTTCTAATTATTTTCTTCCCACCACAAAGTTCGGGCACTTTGCTAGTATCTATAAAATCTACATCTTTTTCTGTTTTCGGTGATAGCTAGCCAGTACATAACAAGGAAATATGGATGAAAATGGTGATGGAAATTCTAATGAGTCAATCGAATTTATCAAGTTAATATGCTACATAGTCGGTCCCTATTCGAGCTCGGAGGACTTATGACATCTCCTACGACAGGCAGGTCCTACTTGCAAGAGGTAGGCTACGGGTGATGAAAGCGTGTAGTTTCTCTCAAACCTTTGGGGGAAAAGTGTAGTTGTACAAAACTGGTACTCTCTCCGTCCTAAAATATAAAAAAATTTGTGAATGGTATGTATGACTGTCAAGATTCACAGTACTATGATATATTATAACCAAAAATTGTTATTATATTTTGGGATGGAGGGAGTAGTCCTTATTTAAAAAAGTGCAATTTTGTACCAATTTTGGGAATAGAAGTGAATGCTTGCACAAAGATTTATTAACACATAATCTTGCTCCTCAAGTTCAGGTAGGAATTTCATGTGCCAATCGAACTGAACTGCGTATGCACACCAGAGCAGGAATTTGGGCAACTCAAAGTGCTTGCAGGTTTGCAAACACACAAAAATCCATCCCAACATGTACGCATTCGCTCTCCGGATCCACAGTTACATAGAGAAATTGTACTACATAGGAGTACCAAATTGAATGGAAGTCAAACAACACCATCTCCCAAGAATCTTGTCAACGAGACTGCTTAAGTAATTCCTTTCAAGACACCGTACAAGAATCGACAAAATTTCTGAAATATTCCCAAGATCATGTTTCTTCCACTCATCTACTGAATTAGATGATGATGAATGAAAGAAAGTGAGACGAGAATGCGCTAAACCTTACTTAGAGATGCAATTGCAAGAACAGTGCGTGCGAGCGGCTGTCCCCTACCGCCGCCGCCTCTACTGCTGCTGGCGTGGCTGTCGAGGTTGTCCCTGAGCTCCTCGAGCGCTCTGGCGAACTCTGGGAACACAGCCTCCCCGACCTCGTCCACGTCGACCTCCCACCAGAACCGCCTCTCGGCCTTCGCCTGCAAGATCTTCGCCGCGACGCCGCGACCTCCGCACTGGTCTCCTCCACCGCCCGCCTCAGCTCCTCGAGGTCGACGTCCTCACCTAACCCGTCGCCGCGGTGGACGGGTGCGGCCGCGGCGGCCTCCCCGGGGACGGGGGCGTAGGAGAGGACGACGGCGTCGACGGACGGGTCGCCGAAGGCGTAGGCGCGGTTGGTCTCGGAGAAGACGACGACGGCGATGCTCGCGCCGATGAGTAGGGCGAGCTCCGCCACCTTCTTGAAAAGCCCGCACCGCCGCTTGGCGAAGGTGACCCTCCGCCGGTCATTGGTGTCGATGAGGCGGATCTCGATGTGATGCCTCCCCTTACTAGTCCTCCCGGGCGGGCGCATCGTCCTCGTCGATCAAGCGACGCGGATGCGGGCGACGGCGGCGGCTCTGCTTCTTGCAAGCGCTGCTTCTCCAACATGGAAAACAACGCGAAAATATCCGACAAAAATGGAGATCGAAATTTTTGGGGTGCTTCGCACTCCTTTTCTAAATCTTTAGGAGGGAAAATGGGAAGTGCTAGAAGAATATGTGTGGAGAAAATAAAAATAAAAAATCCCTGAATCGCAATGGGAACTGGGAAAATTGCCAGAAGAATTAGGTGTGGAGAGAACTTAAAAAAAAAGAAATGCATCAAATAAATCTTCCAATTACCTATAAGGTTGCTTCTAAAAAATTCCTTGTATCTACGTATTCTTATGTTTCTTAGCTAAGAAGTATATTATAATCGAGGTAGTTAAAAGTTTTTTTACACTTAGTACTATGGTGATAGAGGCGACGGTATATAAAGATAGTGCTCTATTTACGTCTAATCAAGAGGTGTAAATGCTTATTCTAAAAAGGAATTTTATGATTTATAAACAACTCAAATTCACAAGTTCATGGTGCCCCATATGGGTATCTACGGTGTTCGGGTATCATGGTGTGAAATATACAAGTTCATTCAAATTTTTTAAAATTTTTAAATTGTGAGTATATACCTAGGTATGTACATTTGATTCATACCTATACTTAGCAATAAAAAAACTCAAATTCAACTTTATTTGATTATACATTATTACATACTTAACTAATTATATGTTTGGATGTTATATACTTAGGAACAAAATCTAACCAAAACAAGTTCAAATTCAGTTCAAACTTGTTTGAAAGTAGTTAATAAGTATTTAATTTTAATACCTAAATATTTAAAAAAATTCATACTCATTTGAATTGGGTATATACTTAATTTGAAACATGGAGCCCGGATACCATGGAGCACCAAACAAATTTAATATATATAGAGAGAGACAGAGATAGAGAGGAAGCCGGTAGCGCGACTCAGTCCACGTTTCCGGTCAGGTTCCCACCCATCTTCATTGAATGGAGGGTAGTTAAAGTTTTACTCATTGGGGTGAGCAGCAACATCTTCATTTTCCTAAAAAAGCATGTAGTTAAAATTTTACTTGTTTTTACCGGTCATTAATCTCCGAAACTAGACGTAATTTGAAGATTAGAAAAAACGGGTTGGCCATCGTGGCGGTCGGCATGCATCCTGGAGATCTTTTGGAGTTAATATTTAACTTAATGTATGTCTCATGAGGTTACAATTTTCTGTCAAAAAACTGAATGCAGTTAAAAATTACTTGGTCATATGATGCGACTTCATACCCTCTGATTGACATGATATCTTTGATTATTTAAGGATTTGTTTGGTCCGGACGCACGTCATGAGTAAATTTATAACTTAAGTTGGTTCATGATGATGATTAAGTCGATGGAAAAAATTTAAACGTGAAGAATATTTTTACAATCTGTTTTAGTTTTTTTATTTTTATTTAAACGTGAAGAATATTTTTACAATCTATTTTAGTTTTTTATTTTTACTTAACGGGTGAATTAATTCACGGGAGAATGGATACGTATAGAATTTTGGAAATCCAGATATAATTAATAGAAAGTTATTTTTAAACTTATATGTTTTTAAACTTGATACTGGAATTATAAAATTGTTTCGAATCAATTCTCAAGAACCATCTATATTTTTAATAGGGGATGTTCACATTTGTGGAGGCAAGACAAGTATCTAAAAAGTACACAGAAAAAAACAAATGAGACGAATTTAGATTTATAACAATATATCACGAACTAATGAGCCAAATCTAGATTTATAACAATATATCACGGTCTCGCAGAAAATAAATCTGGATTTCATGTTACATTTTAAGCACTACACATGTGAAGAATATTATAAATATCTCAAGATAAATGTTTGACGTCCAGTATTAATTCCTGATTTGTTTCTAGAAATATCTTTAAAAAAAATCTGGGTAAAATTATGTAAAATATATATTATGTATAGTTAAAAAACAATCATAGATCCTCATATGTGTTTATAACTTTTTAAGAAGATGATGTTCATTGAGAAAGTATTTTGTAAGATCAGTAAAAAAACTACTGGCTTAATCTCACGAATATATGTAACTGTGTTACTAGGTGTCCATATTATTAGTTAAAACTTAACTCATGCAACCGTGATGAATCTATCTTATATATATCATGTTTGGTCGTCTATGAATAAAATTTTTACAATATGTAAGTGGGAGATTTTGGTTTCGCCAGGTGTGGGAGCAGGGGTGGTTACGCTAGGGTGTGGATGCCCAGTGTGTGCCTCGTGTCATCTAATACGTACGCGCCCTATATATACACACACAAGTATCTACGCAGCACCTCTCACAGTGACCCATACCCCTGAGAACAACGACTATCCCTATCAATTATAATTTTACTCTTATCCCCCACCCCTACCACAGTGATTTTTTTACTGCAACCAAACCCAACTCTATAAATACGATTTTTACGCATGGTAAAATCATTCCCCCGTTACCCGTCTTATCTCCGGTATTTCAGACCTGAGCGAGCAGGTGGCCGACGAGATCGAGCCCACCGCCGGTCACGCCAGCAACGGGCAGCGAGCCGGTGATGGTCGAGGCCATCGTCTCTGTTGGTGATGCGGCCTAGATATGTGCGCGCGCCATCGGCGTGCTAGAGTGGATGAGGCAGCGTCCGCAGGATCTGAGCGCGTACGTCCCACTGAGCCGGCCACCATGCCATCCCAAGTGCAATCACCGAGCGACATCAATTGCAGGAACGGATTGTGGCAGGTGGTGTGCTTGTCGCTGCCTCCGCTGATGGATCTTCGACCTCAGCCCCTTCTATCCTCAACAGATCTGGCCGGTTGTCGTCATCACCAATGCCGGCACCGCTTCTCCAAGGGATGGATCCCACGGGGAGGAAGGAATTAGGAGTACTAATGCCAGCGGCAATCTTCACCAACTGCATCACTCTTCATGTCAGGACCATGGTGGCGACCACAGGGTTGGTGTTCCATCCAGCGCAAATCACCTGGCTGCCCTCCTCGTCGACCACCGTATGATGGATCACCAAAATCGTCTTGATGTAGTTGGGCCAGTGGATGCGGTGGAGTGGCGGCAGCGGTGGCTAGCGCAGCTGGGGGGTCAGCCAAGCTCTTTGTCATCAGGGCCTGATCGGGAGGGAAAGGGGACGCAGCCCAGCCCGATGGAACCGGCTCCAGTGAACGCCCGGGGAGTCTGTGCTGACGAGGTCTACCTCAGTCATGTTCTCCGCCTGCGGAAGGAGCTGAAACTAGGACGACCGACGACGAATCCAGAACCGCCGCCCGCTGGTTCCTTTACTTGATCTGGACACCGCCGACAGTCACCCATGTGGCCATGTCTTCTCTTCCATCTCTTCTTTTTCCACCGTGTGAACACATGTGATTCATCAGTGGAGCAAAAAAATTACTATAACTTTTTACCATGAATCAATTATTACCAAGCTAAATCGAGTAGTCTACTGTTGAAAAAAGATAACATCCCAATTTTTTTACCGGGTGTATTTTTTATACATGTGATTCATAGTACAATCCATAGTACAATCCACAAATCATAGTCGAGTAAAAAAGTTACTACTGTTTTTTACTCAAGAAAAAATACTAATGTTTTTTACTGAAGGAAAAAAATTACTATTGGTTTTTACCAAAGGTCCAATCAGTAATTATACTACGGTACTGCCACATTTGTTTGTCCTGGACGAATACGGTTAGGAAAACAAATAAAAATACAGTTGGTAAAAAAATAGTTAGTCCCTGAAAGATACAGGAGTAAAAAATGAAAAGTACAATTAGTAAAAAAATAACTAAAGGTAATTAATTGTGAGTGAAAAATAAAAAATACAATCAGTAAAAAAACTAAAGGTAATTAATTTACAGGTGAGAGGTTTGGTTGTGTGGGAACCGTAGGAATATTTGATGGGTGGAGTAAATTTTTTACTTGCCTCAGTGACGTGTGGGAGGTACAAGCTGAAACCACGAGGGGGCACATGGAAAAAACGAGAAACAGGGAGGTGGGGTGCGATGTGTGTCGCGCTACTTAACTTACTAGCGCGCAACGCTCTGTGTAGTGTGACCGTGTGTGTATAGAATAGCTATTTCATACCCCCTCCCTCTAACCTAACTTCCTTCCCTAAGACCCAAAACCAACCTCCCACCTCGATGTTAAAGGCTGGTCAAAGGTCTCCCACGTCGGTCAAACCTCGGTCAAACCCGCTTGTGAGTTTCCCCACCACTCCACTCTTCTTAGCTCTCGTCTTGTAACGACGTAGTAACGCGATGTTCATTGTGTAGTAACACCATGTCTTACTTACGGTAACAACATTGAAATGTGTTATAATATAGTCATGACGAATCTACTTTTAATAAGCACTTTTTTTCTAATATCATGGTGCAAATAAGTTTTAAAAGTAATACATGATGTGAGAGATATTGCTTTTCTAAGATTGATTTATTTGAAATCTAACTCTCCACATGTAGTAATGTTATAGCATTATTTTTACTATTTTATGTTTTACGTTACTACATTCACATCATATCGTTATGGCATGATGTATTAACATTTTATGTGTTTTACAGTAACCATTCCGTGGTGGATACAACATCTAGTTAAAATTGTGCAGTAATATAGTGCTAGAGGGTAGTAACAACTTATGAGTTTTGCAGTAACTGAGCATGTTACTACAATTGTGCGATGACGTTACTATGAAATTGCAACATAATATATTTTTATTTACATGGTGCTAAAGTTAATCTAGGTTTGAACAACATACCAAATGATAGGGGATGTTTGTAACATGGTTTAATGTTTAATAAGATCGATCACCTTCTTCCTTTCTCACAAAATATCATAGGTGTGAATTGGTTAGAACAATTTGATTTAAACCATGAGGTTATGAATTTAAAGTCTAAAGTTTACAAATTTATTTTTTAGTTTTCTTTAGCACCTAAAAGAGAGAGTAAAGAGAATGTAAAAAACAAAAAAACTGGAGCGAGAAAAAAAGAAAAAACAATGGAGAAAAGAAAAACTAAACCATTATTGTTACTACCTTTTGTGGTGCGTTACTACCATTCCATCGTGTAACAACTATATTTTTTATAGTAACGTAGTGTCTCACTACAATTTCTTAATAGTGTTACTGTAATAACATGCGGTAACAATCGAACACAGGTACAAGACCTACCACCCACCTTGAACTAGCAAAGCTAGGTGCAAGTGATATCTTTTGAATTCTCATCTTTAAACAATGATATCTCTCACACCACATATTATATTTTTGAACCGTTTGCACAATAATGCTTTACAAAAAGAGCTCTATAAAACTAGATCCGTCATGATTATATTTTAACTATATTTTATCATTATTACTGCACGTAAGCTACAGCGTTATTGCATGGTGGTTGTCCTGTTACTGCACTGTTCGTACGAGACGACGACATCAAATAGGTGAATGTGAGGAGAAGTTAGCATGCGGGTTTGACTGACGTGGCAGCGATTTGACCGTCCTTTGACCACACTTTGACTAGGGTGGGAGGTGGGTTGGGCCCTTTAGGGGAGAGAATGTAGAATAGCTATTCTAGGGGTGGAGTATAGAATAGTCTTGTTCTATATATATATATATATCAATGAGAACATATCCCTGAAACATTTTTTTCTCTTTTCTAGAAAAATAAAAATAAACAGCAAAATTTAAGACTTGAACCCATGATCTCATAATTCATACCATATTCTTCTAACCAATTCATCTAATGATGCTATTTGTTTTAAGAATTATTGATTATTTCTTTTGTATCTTAGAAAGGAATATGATAACCAATTCTAACTTTTCACTACCATCGTAGAAAAAATACATGTTACTATGAAACTCATAACATATTAATGTTTCAGCAGTAACATTATGTAAAAGTACAGTAACACGTCATGTTACTGTGGAACATATAGGATGTTACTGCCTTTTTGCAGTAACATCATGGTGAAATTATAGTAAATCATGTATCGAAACAAAAATACATGGATTAAAAGTCTCACATGCTAGCCATATACTTGTCACTGCATAAAAGTGGAATTGTTATTGCATGACAGTTACACGTTATCACATGTTTATGCAGTAACACTATCCAAGAATTGTAATAATACACTTTGTTACTGTAGAACATATAGGATGTTACTACAGTTTTGAGAGTAACGTTATGGTTGAATTGTAGTAAACGAGTAATCGAAAAATATATATGGGTTAAAAGTCTCACATGCTAAATATACTTGTTTCTGCACAAAAGTGGAAGTGTTACTCCATGGCAGGTACATTCATGCAGTAACACTATCGAAGAATTGCAGTAAGACTTATTGTTACTACAAAACTTATGGTCACTGCACACTTACAATAACACCGTGATAGGATTGTAGTAACGTACAAATAACAGTAGTAACAAGTAATAATGCCACAAAGTCAAATTCAAAAAAGTCAAGCTTCGAAGAACAATATCTCTTTGAATTACCAAATTTGGTCTCTGTTGATGTATGGTTTTTTTAAACCGTTTGCACCATGATGCTAGAAAAAAATACTTATCAAAACTAGATTCGTCATGACTATATTTCAATTATATTTGAATGTTGTTATTCCACGTAAGACACAATGTTACTACATAGTAGTTGTCGTGTTACTTCACCGTTCTGCGAGATGAGAGCTGAGAAGAGGTGGGTGGTGGGGGGAGTTAGTAGACGGGTTCACCAGGCTTTGACATAGGGACGCATTGACCGACCTTTGACCGAAGTGTGAGGTGGGTTTTGGATCCTTAAAAGGGAGGGGAGGTGGGTTTAGCCCTTGGGAGAGAGGGAGTATATAATAGTTTTGTTGTATGTATATATATATATATGTATATAGGGAGAGACTATTCTACACCCCCCTCTCCCCCTCCCTCCCATCCTCTTCCGCTCCCCTCTCCCTCCCTCCTCATTTTTTTCGCTCCCTCCTCTCCCAACTCCCGCCCTCCCGACGCCCTCTCTTTTTTTCCTTTTTTTTCGCTCCTTCCCCTCCCACGCCCTCCCTCCCTCTCTTCCGCCTTTCTCCTTCCTCTCCCGACTCCCGCCCCACCGACGTCCTCTCTTTTTTCATTTTTTTCGCTCCTTCCCCTCTCACGCCCTCTGAAAGGACCTTGATGTCGCTTAGAGGGGGGTGAATAGGCGATTTAAAAATAAATGCGGAAGCTACAACAAAACAGGGTCGGATTGTCTGATACTAGGTCGGATAGTCCTATGTAGATCGGATTGTCTGAAGTGAGATCAGACAATCTGACCGGGTCGGATAGTCCTATGTAGATCGGATTGTCTGAACTGAGATCAGACTATCTGACCTGCACAACAACAATCAACCAAACAACAACCTAAAAGCTCTAGATCTAATCCACAAACAAGGATATGAGCTCAACCAACAACAAGATTAGCGTGGCACAAAGCAATGCAACAAGAAGGTAAAGAGAGTAAGGATATCACCGAGATTTACGCGACGATGTATTTCCCGGAGTTCAAATCCTTGAGGGGATTCTAGTCTCCGTTGAGGAGCTCGCAAAGAGCCGGGTCTTTTTCAACCCTATCCTCGTGAGGTTGCACAAATGCACTCCTCCTTCCACTAAGGGTATCTCTTTCCTTGCGGAGGCGAGATCCGGCCTTCACAAACTTCTCTTGGCCAACCACAAGTAGATCGGTGGCCCAAGAATGACACCTAGCCGTCTAGGAGTCCTCAACCTCCAAGAGTAATAAACACCACACAACTCTTGGATAAATCCTAGTGCTCAAGATCGAGTGGAACGCACACTAGGCCCTCAAACACCAAATCCACAACCACCAAGATCCACCACACAAAGAACAAGGGAGGGATTTGAGAGAGGAAGAAGGAGCTCAAAGATCCAAAGCACTTAAGCACAAAGCTTAACCCAAAGTGAATATGAGTTGAATGAGTTGGGTAACCCTAGAAAAGGGTTAGGTGGGGGGTATTTATAGATCCCCAAAAATATGGCCGTTGGGAGAGAATCTTTTCATCCCACCTCGGATAATCCGAGATGGCATCGGATAGTCCGATGTTTTTGACCCCCAAGCAAGCCAGAGACAGAGAACAAAGTTCTGAAGAATTTCGGATTGTCTGATCAATCGGATAGTCCGAAGTCACGTCGGATAGTCTGATATTTTTTGAACCAAGAACTTCATCCTCTCACAGAGACTCAAGTTCCATTGAACTTCGGAGTTTCTGGATCATTGGATAGTCTGATCACATCGGATAGTCTGATTGACACTTAGAAAAATTCACTCAAGAGGAATAAAAATCAATTCAAGACAGAGAGTGAAGTTCTGTGAAATTTCGGATAGTCCGATGCATCAGACAATCTGATCTCACATCGGATAGTCCGATGTTTTTAAGCCAACACTCAGTCCAAAGACAGAGAGTGAAGTTCTGTGAAATTTCGGATAGTCTGAGCATCGGATAGTCTGATGTGATCGGATAGTCTGATTTCAAATCGGATAGTCTGATGTTGCTCAAGTAAAAATGCAATAACTTTTCACTCCGAAGTCCGATTTCGATGATCTTGGACTCTATGGAAAGCTAGTTTCGTGGGCTATCAAACCCAACAAATAAACATGGTCCAAAACCTTCAAGAGATGTTGAAAAACTTGCAAATAAACCCGGTGTAAGTGTTGTGATATGTGAGACAACCCGGAGTTAGAATTTTGACTTAGGTTTTTCAACTCATACAAAGATGAATCATTTTGAGCACTAGTATTCAACCAATTATATGCATGTGGTATCCCTCTTAATAGTACGGCATCCTAAACTCAAATGTAGAAAGGAAAGCTATACCAATAGGAATACCTTCACACCATTTTCTTTCTTCACTTGGAGGGTTGCTAGCGTCAAAGTTGTTTTCATCATCGGGAGTATCCTCCAACAAATCACATCTTCTTGATCTTTGATCTTTTATCTTCTATTTCTCAAATGATTGATGCGAATACTCCATAGCTTCAAATGGCCTCGCATGATTCATCACGACAAAGTCTTCACTCGCCCTTCACCACCGGTTTCGGTTCATTGGCGCCAAGCCCCTTGCTTGCCATTCACCACCGCATGGTCCATCACAGCTGAGCGTCGCTTGCGCTACTCCATCTTGCCATAGGTAGTCACTTCATACCCCGCATCTTCAATATCTTCTCTTTAATTCTCATCCATCGATAAGTCCATCTTTTAGTTTCTTCATCCGACTAATCACTTGCTTACACACTCAATAAGCTCATTAGTCCCTCAATCGTTTGTCATCAATTAACCAAAACCCACTAGGGGCATAGATGCTCTTTCACCCTCCCTCCCTCTCTTCCGCCTTTCTCTTTTTTTTCCCATGGAGCCTCCTATTTTTTTCTCTTTTCTAGAAAAAAGAAAAATAAATTGGTAAATTCGTGACTTGAACCCATGATCTCATAGTTTATACCATATTGTTCTAACCAATTCATCTAATGGTTTTATTTGTTTTAAGGATTATTGTTTGTTTCTTTTGTATCTCACTTTGTGAAAAAGGAATATAGTGACCGATTCTAATCTCTCTTACTACCACCGTAGAACAAAATAGATATGTTACTATGAAACTCATAACATGGTACTATGTTCAGCCAGTAACATTATCATAGAATTGCAGTAACACGTCACGCTACTATAGAACATATAAAACGTTACTGCACTTCTAGCAGTAACATTGTGATGAAATTATAGTAAACCAGGAATCGAAACAAAAATATATGGGTTAAAAGTTTCATATGCTAATCATATACTTGTTATTGCATAAAAGTGGAAGTGTTACCGCATGGCAATTACACGTTACCACATGTTTGTGCAGTAACACTATCCAAGAATTGCAGTAAGACACTTTGTTACTGTAGAACATATAGGACGTTACTGCACTTTTGGCAGTAACATCGTGGTGAAATTGTAGTAAACTAGGAATCAAAACAAAAATATATGGGTCAAAGTCTCACATGCTAAATATACTTGTTACTACACAAAAGTGGAATGTTAGTGCATTACAGGTACACATTACCACACGTTTATGCAGTAGCACTATCCAAAAAATACAGTAAGATAAATTGTTACTGCAAAACTTATAGTCTTTTATTACACTCTTACATTAAAGTTGCGATGGGATTGTAGTAACGTACAACTAACAGTAGTAACAAGTAATGCTATAGTATTATTATTTGTAGAAAGTCAAATACCAAAAAACCAAGTTTTGAAGAACAATATCTCTCACGTGATGTACTTTTTTTTTAAATCGTTTGCACCATGATGCTAGAAAAAAAGTGCTTATTAAAAGTAGATCCGTCATGACTATATTTCAACTATATTTGAGCATCGTTACTACACATAAGACACAATGTTACTACACCGTGGTCGTCGCGTTACTGCACCGTTCTGCGAGACGAAAGCTGAGAAGAGGTGGGTGGTGGGGGGAGTTAGCAGACGGTTTGACTAGGGTTTGACCGACGTGGGGGTGCTTTGACTGACCTTTGACTGAGGTGGGAGGTGGGTTTTGGACCCTTAGAAGGGAGATGAGGTGGGTTTGACCCTTAGGAGGGAGGGGGTATAGAATAGTTATTCTATACCCCGGGTGTAGAATAGTTTTGCTATATGTATATATATATATATTAAATTTGTTTGGTGCTCCATGGTGCTCGGGCTCCATGATTCAAATTGAGTATATACTCAATTAAAATGAGTATGAAATTTTTTTAAATGTTTAGTATTAACATTAACTACTTTACTAACTAGTTCAAAACAAGTTTGAACTGAATTTGAACATATTTTTGTTAGATTTTGATACTAGGTATATAACATCCAAACATATAATTAGTTAGGAACGTAATAATGGATTGTGAAATAAAGTTGAATTTGAGTTGTTTCGTTGGTAGGTATAGGTATGAATCAAATTCTTATACCTAGATATATACTCACAATTTGAAAATTTTGAAAAATTTGAGTGAACTTGTGTATTTCACAGTATGGTACCCGGGCACCATGGTGCCCCATATGGGTGTCCTATTTATTTACAATCCATTATTACATACGTAACTAATTATATGTTTAGATGCTATATACCTAAAATCAAAATCTAACAAAAAACTTCAAACTCAGTTCAAACTTGTTTGAACTTGTTTGTAAAGAAATTAATGTTCACACCTAACCTTTAAAAAAAATTCGTACTCATTCAAATTGGGTATATACTCAATTTGAATTTTGGAGCCCATGCACCATGGTGCCCCAGTTAATTTTAAAATATATATATACACATATCTATATGTATATACATATATATACATATATACATATACATATGTATACATATATACATATACATACACATACACTTGAATTAAATGCTTGAATGCGTGAAGGTGAATGCTCAATGTACTTTAAGATCTCACGGATCTTATCTATTGCCGCACGAATCACCCTCATTCCATCTTGAACCAACAAATTAAGGATGTGTACAGAACACCTCACATGAAAATGTCTACCTTCCAATACCAACTCATCCTTGAGATTTTTTGCTAATTCTTGACAAGCAGCGGTGTTGCTACTAGCATTGTCTAAAGTCAAGGTGAACAATTTGCTTCTCAAGCCCCACTCAGCCAAACACCTCATCATGGCTTCTTCAATTGCAAAGCTAGTGTGTAGATACTTCACAGGCTTCAAACTTATAATTTTCTTTTTCATTTTGAATTCTGCATCAACATAATGTGCTGTGACAACCATGTATCCCAAGTTTTGATTTGAGGTCCACATATCCGATGTTAGGCATACACGCGAATCAATATTCTCTAATTCAACATGCAATTCTTGCTTTAGCCTATTGTAATAGTTGTAAATCTTGTCACGAATTGATTGACAGCCCACAACTTTAAAGGTTGGCTGCATGGACTCCATCCAATAATCAAAGTAGGGATTCTCAATTTTTTGGAATGGTATCTCAGCATGGATGAAATATTTGACATCAACTCTTCAGTTTTTTTTGGATCAAACACGAAATTTTCCACGGGTTGTTTCCTAACTATTGCTATAAACCTATTTCTAACTTCACCATCAACTAGTGGACAAGATTCACAAATATGGTTTATGAGATGGCTGGTTCCTGATTTTCTAGTCGCTGACAACATTAACCCACAATATTTGCACTGTGCTTTTAGAAGACCATCTATCATGACAAGCTCCTGCTCAAAATGTTCCCACACTTTTACTCTTTTACGTGTTTGTGAAGACAATTCATGGCTAGAACTATTGGCAGATGAACTTTCAGAATTCTGCATAGACATGTTTAATAAACCTGTGTTTGACAATATTAGAAAATTAATATCTACATTTACTACTTGTGCAGAATTAATATTTACATTTACTACTTGTGCTAAAAATTAGTAAAAATGATAAGCACCATGCCACCATGACAATATCATGTAGTACAGTATAAACAGAGAAGTGTGAAAAGTAATAAAAATATTGATAATCAACAGAGTTAATAGACCAAATGATGTAGATGAACTTGCATAATAATCCAAATATCCAGTAATAGCTTTTTCTTGAGAAGTCTATGTACGAAACAAATGTATGCAAACAACAATATGCTACCAGTTTAAGATTTGCTACTATTAACAATATAATTCACTCATACTACCAGGCAATGATTTAGGAGATAGTCATTTAGATCCAACATAAACCACTAGTTATTAATATTGTTTCTGATCAGAGAGAAGAAGCACTGAAGCAGTAGTAGCTTGTCACTGGAGGTATAGCACTAGAAAGCATACCAGAGAAGACAGTGCAGTGCAGTGCAGAGAAGACTCTGCAGATCGAGCGAGAAGACTGCAGATCAAGCGAGAAGACTGAAGATCGAGGACTGCAGTGCAGAGGCCTCCCCTCTTCTTGATGCCGCCTCCCTCTCGGCGGTCTCCTCCTCGCAGATCGGTGGTGGCGGCGCTCGGCGGTGACGGCGAGCGGGTCACGGCGCGGAAGAAGCAACCTTCCTCTCGGCGGCCTCCTCCTCGCAGACCGGGAACAAGTCCGGCGATGGTGGCGGCGAGTGGCGGTGGCGGCGCTCGGTGGTGGCGGCGCGCGGTGGTGATGGCGAGCGGGTCACGGCGCGGAAGAAGCAACCTCCCTCTCGGCGACCTCCTCCTCGCAGACCGGGAACAAGTCCGGCGATGGTGGCGGCGAGCGATGGTGGCAGCGCTCGGTGGTGGCGGCGCTATGGATGTGAGGAGTCTAGGTTTGGCATAATGTGACCGGGGAGGTGGGGATTGGGGCTAATCCATGGGTTGAGTCCATGGATTGTCTTAACAGGCCAACCCGCATCCACTCCAGATCAAACCGCAATTCTCCATAGGCCAACCCACTCCGATCCAAAATTAATATCAGCCCACTTGAATCCAACCATCACCATCCAAATCAGCATCCAGCCCATTTCACCCATTCAAATCCGCCCCACTGGCAGGCTTACATACACATACACATACCTCCCTCCCGGGCCCGCCCTCCTCCCTCGCGATCCTCCCTCCCCCCACCCTGAGCGCGCCACCCCTCTTTTCGATCACTCCCCTCCACCCCTCCCACTTTTTCTCTCGATCCCTCTTCCACCCCTCCCTTTTTTTATAGAGAAAAAATAAAGAAAAAAATTTGCATTCAATGGGAATTGAACTCATGACCTTCAACTCAAATTACCACATGGCACTAACCAGTAGACTATCTCAATTGTGATAGATTTTGTCAGTACAATTTTATCTTCTCATACGTGCTAATCCGTGTAGTATTTGGCACAAAACATGCAGTAATGATACTAGGATGGTTGTTACTGTATGTTTCAAACCATCTTACTGCACTATCACAAATCTTTTACTACACAACTACAGTAACATTACCATGAGAATTATAGATTACTATTGTAACATAAGACACACCATCATTTAATTGTCATGAGTAGGAGTGAACACCACGCTATTGATTATTATTCGTACAACTAACGATTCCTAAACTTTAGTATTTACTCTTGCACGTTACTGCTTTGTACTATGTAATATTGCGAAATAAATATAGTAACAGTGTAACTAGTGTGCAGTAACATAATAGATATAATCCTAGTAGTGGCGGAGCTTGAATGAAAAATGTGAGGGGGCCAATGTAAAAGGTTCATTTTATAGTAGGGGCTATTATCCTATTTCATGTAATACTTGGGTATAGTGACTTTGAACTTCAATGTAATTCTTCAAAAGCTGGAGGGGCCATGGCCAAGGTTGGCCTCTACGAAGCTCCGCTACTGAATCCTGGTCTCTCTCCCTCTCATGAACCCTCTGCTTTCTTCTCTCTCGATCTGTCTCTTCCCAAAAAAATCGGTCTTCCTCTCTCTTCTCAACAAAACCGGTCTCCTTCCTCTATCTACATACTCCCACCCTTTTGGTAGTAACGCTATTGTCAGGGTTATGGGTAAGGTATACCTATGATCATGGGTTAAGCTCCGCGGGGCCCACCATATACCAAGTCTTATACGGAATTATGCCTCATATACGGAAGGAATTCTGGATAAGAAAGGAGAAACATAGTTCTACATGGAAACTGCAAGGACTACTCGGATCATATCCATATTTATCTTACTAGTTCTACTTGGATAAATGGATATCTATGGGTATAAATACAAGATCCCCTAAGAGGAGAGGGGACAAGCCTAGTCAGAGGGAGGCAACAGTCAGAATAGATATCAATACACGCCGCTAGATCTCGACATCAGAGATAAGCCTAGACATATTCAATCTGGTACCCGCGGAGACCGACAAGAGGGATCTAGCACTACCTCTGGTCTCGCTAAGTCCATATTCGAGGAGGAAGACTACTCCATCGTCGACTATGAGTGGTGGTCCACGCCTCCGTATCGACGATGATTAGATAGGTTGTCCGAAACATTGTACTCGAGTGATAAAGCATAACAGGAGTAGAGCTTTTACCTATCAGATAAGGGGTCCGAACCTGTATAAAAATCCTTGTCTTTTGTCTCTTTTACCTTAATCTCGCGTATGCCCTGGTACCAACGATTCCCATACCATGCAAATACCGTAGTCGTGATTTACATCATCGACAGCCATCACGAAATATAGTAACGCAGTCAATTACTACAAAATATATAGGTTGTTATTACATTGCACTAATATTACTGCACAATTTTCATAAGAATAATACTACAACCACTTAGATGATTGACTAAGGTTGGACATGGTGGATTCTCTTTGACTAGCTTTAAGCAAGGTGGTTGGTTGGTCTTATATCTCTGTTCTTACTCCCCTCCCATTCGCTTCATGGGTCTACTATCATGCTCCCAATGTTCTCGATCCAAGCATACTCCCCCGCCCCCACCTCGCACAGTGCATCCTCGACTGCACCTCCTCCTCCTATAGAAAACCATTTTCTAGTTTTTCTCTCTTGGGAAGTTATCATAACTTGTTGATTCTTACCATATGTTCTTATAGTATCACTATCAAGAAATTGCAGTAACACGCTATGTTACTATGAAACTTATAGTCCTTACCGCACTCTTGCAGTAACATCGTGATGAGGTGATGAGATGATAGTAATGCACAACAAAAATTAGTAACAAATAAAGTATAGTGTTACTGCTTGTGGAGAGTCAAATTTCAAAAAGTCAATTTTCGAAGAACAATATCTCTTATGTGATGTACTATTTTTTTAAACCGTTTGTACCATGATGCTATGTTATAGTAGTAACATTATTGTAGTAACATTATTGTATAAGTACAGTAACACATCGTGTTACTGCAAAACACATAGGTCGTTACTGTACTTTTGGCAGTAACATCATTGTGAAATTTTAGTGAACTAGGAATCGAAACAAAAATATATGGGCTAAAGTCTCACATGCTAAATATACTTGTTACTACACAAAAGTGGAGTGTTACTACATGACAGGCACACGTTACCACATATTTATATAGTAGCACTATCCAAAAGATGCACTAAGACTGCAAAACTTATAGTCTTTGCTACACTCTTATAGTAACGTCGCACGATGGGATTGTAGTGACGTACAACTAACAGTAGTAATAAGTAATGCTATAGTATTACTACTTGTGGAGACTCAAATTCCAAAAAAACCAAGCTTTGAAGAAAAATTACTTTTTTTAAAATCGTTTACACCATGATGCTAGAAAAAAAGTCTTTATCAAAAGTAGATCTGTCATGACTATATTTCATCTATATTTGAGCATTGTTACTACACATAAGAAATGTGTTACTGTACGGTGACCGTCGCGTTACTGCACCATTCCACGAGACGAGAGCTGAGAAGAGGTGGGTAGTGGGAGGAGTTAGCAGGTGGTTTGATCGGGATTTGATCGACATGGGGGTGTTGACCAACCTTTGACTGAGGTGGGAGGTGGGTTTTAGGCCCTCAGAAGGGGTGGGAGGTGGGTTTGGCCCTTGGGAGGAAGAGGTATAGAATAGTTTTGCTAATATATATATAGAGAGAGGATCTCTAAATTTCTTTTTTTTAAAAAATCACTATTTCTACTTCACTAAATCGATCGACTAGAACGAGTTGTTTCCTTCTCAACTCCGACAATTGTTCAACGGTGATCGTAACTATGTCAAATAAATGTATTACATGATGGCGATGTAACTAGTTAATAAGGATTTCATTTTTCTATTTAGTAAGAAAAAAGCTGAATTATTGTAACGATTCTTCTTCTGGTTAGCCGGAACACCACTACATATGTGCGTGGATGAGCTTGTTCAACATAGCTCAAGTTGTCATTGGTTACGAACAATTCTTGCTTGTTTGATAGCAGGGCATAGTAAAAAAAAGAAGAGTATCGGATTGATGCTAGCTTTCCGGATGTAGTTGGAAGGCAGTGCAAATCAAGCAAAAAATAGTGGTAATGGAGACCGGTCTATATGTATTATAAATAACATATAACCATAATTTATTTTGTAATTTGTATTTTTCTAAAGATAGGGACTCATTTTATAAAATATGCCCCCAAATTATTAAGGTGGCTATAGGAAATGAAATTCCTAGAGTCCTTTTAGAAAAAAAAAAAAAAAGCCAAGATCTCGTAGGCCAGCGGGGCTTGACGGTACCACGGCCGATCAGGCTCAAGGCCATTGCGGCCGGCGGAGCTCGTGGCCAACAAGCGCTCTTCAACTCTCGGCTCTTCTGCCTGAACGAAAAATACAAGGGAGAAATATGCAGCTGTCTAAACATAATTAATCGTCAAGTTTAAGGTGTCATGTTAATAGCAACGAATAATAATAATAATAATAATAATAATAATAATAATAATAAAAAAGAGTCCAAGCAACTTAAGCATAGCTAATATTTGTTATAGAAATTCTATTTCATTTTTATAGTTGCACTCCCATGGATCAGCGACAAGCGATGGATCCACCGGTGGGTCGTAGACACAGCTACTATTCTTAGTATAGGCTTTCAAATATAGGTCATCTTATCGTTATATACAGGATTTAGGAAAAGTATTACAATAATCATTGAAATAAGTTTAATTACCGGTCTCAATTATCATGTTTGTATCCCGCTCCTATATACTAGACAACTTTCTTTTTTAAAAATCCTTCAGTTTAACCTTCCCCGATTTAAATCAATTTTAAATCGGGATGATTTTCACCAACGTGGCACTAATAAAAGAACAGTGGACCTCACTTGTACTAAGTAACATTTCGCAATAATCAGTCAGTCTCGTAAGAATCCATGTATAGAATCTCTCTGTAAACAAATAAGCGAGGTATCAACAAAGTTCTGACATTTTTGGAGTTACAAAGTTCATCATTGTACAACATTACAGCTTGAAAAAGGGCTACAATGAAACACAAAAAGGTAGAATAAAGCTTTTTTTTTTCATCTTTTCATCCTGTTGCTTCCAGGTGGTATCCTATCATGGTCGGGAAAACACCAAACTATACAATGGCGAACCACGCCCACAAAAGGGTGTGGATTATTCGCTTTCATAGTCGTCTTCATCTCCGAATGAGAAGACCGAAGCGTCTGCAGCAATTGCCTTGAATTCGCTCATGCTGGAGTCAGCAGCAGCTGGGGGTGGTGGTGCTGCGGTGGAGCTGCTCTTGCTGCTAACTCCACTTTTGAGAGGTGCAGCATCAGGTGTCCTTGCAGTTCCTTGTTCGCTGGTTATTGATACTTTCTCAATTCTGGAAGCAGCAGCAGACGCCTCCTTTTGCACAGAGCGTGTTTCAGACGCTTTTGCAGCATTTGTAGTACCTTCAACGTTCCTAGAGACCTTCTCCCTTCTGCCCCTAGATGATCCATCTTCTGCTTCACTGTCAGAGAAGACATCATCCTTATCATTGCTTGCAGATTCCTTGTTGGACACTTCTGCAGGTGAAGCATTATTTTCTTTTGCAATGGTTCCAGTCGAGGAATCAGCTTCAGATTTCTGATCAGTAGATGCGGCAGCTGGTTTTGGTTTCGGTGGTTGTGAACCATCATAGTCTACCAGGACAACCTCAACCTGGAATCCAGGTGATGGTAATTTCCTCTGGATGACATTATAACAGTTAGTGTTAGTATGTATAAATAAAAAGAACTATGAACAAGAGCGGAAACTCAGTAACAATAACTCATTGTTGGTACAATTTATTTTTCCCCTTCAACAACTGCTAATAAATTGTTGCAATTCATAATGACAGAAAAAATGCCTTTGATCTGACATAGCTCAACTACAAGCAAAAATTGTCAGCATGGCAAGACATGGTACAAATAATGAAAGGGTAGAAGCAGAAGTATAATCCAAATAAGGCCACTCACGATCATAAAGAACAGATTCATGGAACACATATCTGATATTTTGATCTCATATCAGAAAGTGTTGTATAATCATGCCTCATGGTGCTACGAAACTATAATTATTACCATGTGGATTTAAAGAGTTCTATGTTCAAATATCTATGTGAAGGATATAAAAAGGAGAAACTTGACAAATGATAAAGAGTTCAAATCTGTAAGAATAGTTATATAGTCAATCAACATCCTAACATACTAATGGTCAAAATTGTGAAAGATCTACTGCACAATCCCATAGCAACCTACAAACGACGAACAAACAGGAAAAACAATCCACCTAAGGGTTAATATCATTATAACATATAGACTCAAAACTTAAAATTCGTATTGGCACTCAATGCATACTTTCTGGTTGCCATCCTTGTTTAACTAAAAACATTTCAGGGAGCAGTATTCATGTTAAATATTTCATCGTTGTACTCAGAATACACAAAACATAGTGACCAATTAACCATCATACTGTGATGTACATCAAGGAAAGATATTCGCCATGGGCAACAATAGACTAGTACTCCCTCCGTCCCGAAATATAAGAAGTTTTGGTTAGATGGAACACATCCTAGTACTATGAATCTGCTAGGCTCTCTGCCCAGATTCGTAGTACTAGGATGTGTCTCATCCAACCAAAACTTATTATATTTTGGGACGGAGGGAGTATTTATTATTTAATGAAGATCGAGTTGTTCTACAAGGCTGAGGCTGCATGGCTTGAGAAGGGCCCCGTGTGCTCTATATGTGTGAAACATCATATAGACTGCAAGAAAGAATTTTGGCGAAAGAGCACTTATGCACGTATTTGGCCCAAAGGGATTTTAGGGTCCTTTTGAGCCCCATGAGTCTCTCATTAAGTTGCAACTCGCATATCTCTACAGTGGATGTTAGAACAGCTTTCATGTGACTAATAACGGTTTAACACTGCAATATATTTGTAGATTCTCTATTCTGACTAGCCTTGCCTGCAATAACTTGAAAAACAAGGCCACAGGTGTTTGATTTGAACTTACAATGCTTGGCAGTGTTAAATAGGAAAATGTGGTAGCTTTGATCAAGATTTGGCATTAACTTGGTTTATCACAGAAATTAGGTAAGAGGTCACTCATTCGCTTTGGATCCCTAGACCGTTTTTTATAACCAAACTTATTTTATGGATGGGCTTTGTAGTGTGCCTAGTGGAAATAGCTTGATAGAGATTTTTACAAGCATATCCATAAAATAGCTTAAAAATGAAGTGACAGTTACCTTGTCAAAATCATCAAGATCAGTTGGATTCAAAGTCACCCTGTTCTCCATCATTGTTGTATTTAACCAGCTGAAGGAAACAGGTTAACAAATGGAACTTAGAATTAAGCCAATTATTTATTTAGTTTCAATGTAAAATTTTGATACCATCCAATCTAAGTTAGATCTAAATGTACATGTATGCAATGAAAACATTGTTCCAGTAATAAGAAAATGAAACCTTTAAGCACGAGAAAAGCATATACTTCATTCAAGGAAATAATACTATCATAAAGAACTGGAGCTCACCAGTAAAAATCTCCCTGTCGATCATGAAACTGAATCTTGAAGTCACCAGCTACCTCTGTTAATCCAGGCTCTCCAGGCAACGCAAAAACCATGATCCCTTTCTTTGGTGCACTAAACCAGAAATCTTCTGGCTGAAAATAAAGAGTAAAGTTAGTTCCCAATGGAGCTCACAAAGTAATAACTTTCACAGATTAATCACAACCAACAAACAGACCAACTGATGGTCAAAGATCCATAGTGCTAGAAAGCTTCGATAGATCATACCATAGCTACAGCTATGGTAATATGAAGTGAGGCGGCAGGACTAAAGGTTAATCGGTCATGTGGGTCAGGCTTGTGAAAGCAAATGGAGTGGTCTTTATTCTAGTAAGGTTGAGAGGGTACAAAAGCTAACTACTGTGTAACAAGAGGGTAGAAATGAAACGGAGAGAATGCTAGTTCTCCCCATCTGGGCTCTATTTCCAGTCTCCTCCCTCCTCTCAATCCAATTTCCTCGTGGAAGCCAATGCATTGCCTATTCCTTTGATCTATGTAAGTTTATTCAGGATATAACACACATGTGGCAGTTATCAAGTGGGCTAGACTGTCTTTTGTGATTATGGAACTTACTTTTACACTTTTACGGGAAACAGCAAGAATACTACTATAACATATGAAAGGAAGCTTGAAAAATTGAAACTACAAAAATAATAAATATAGAGAAAACAAAACAGGATGCTCAAATAGTAACATTCACAAAACCCACAGAGCACATTTCATGTTATATTCACTGGATTCCAAAAGTATGTTCATTTGTCATCATGAGATGCATAAATAATGTAACACCTGTGACAAGTGAAACTAAGCTATTTCTTGAATGGGATATACTACCAACTCTAAAAAATAATTGATTAAGGTACAAAAACAGGCATTAAAGTAGACAATTCATAAACCTAGTATGAATAGTCTACTTAAACATTGTTGATAGACAATTGATACACTTTAAGTATTACATAAACTTTACCAAATGAAGGAAAACGTGCAGAACTGAGCAGAAGCTACTGAACAAAAGACATGAGTAGTTTATACAGTCAGAAGGCATACCATCAGTTCCTTTGTTCTAGGGTGCTTCTTAGTAGTGAAAAGAACGCCTAAACAATAAAGTTATTACTCAGCGTATGAGAAAAACTTCAAACCACAGCAAGAGTCATTTTACGAACTATGGTACCATGATTTTTTAGGGAAAAAAACAATTTCAAGCAAATAGCAAAACATACCATTGTGATTAGACACAGTGATTGATGGTCTAATCCAATAAGGGCATCTATGAAGGCGAAATCCCCTGAGCATGCACCTGCAAAATAAAACTACATATTAATAACTAAGGTACGAGATACATGCAGCTCATATCCTCATACTGAAACCATGGTAGAACTAGCATGAATACCTGCGTGGAGGCTGATTTTCACCATTGAAGTAAGTTAAGATGCGCTCAAAATACTTCACATATCTCTGTAATTTTGGAACACATTCAGAACAGCCACTGTTAAGTTATAAGAATAAATTTGAATAATTTTGGAGTTACTTACAATCTGACTTGGGAGAATAAGCCCTTTTCCATCTACACATCTTTTCTGATTGTAGTATTCAATGGACTCCTCCGCAGTTGGAAAGAACTGTCAATTGTATGATACACAGGCTTCAAATGTTAAGAAAATTTGATGAAGTTTCTCTTGTGCAATGTATCATAGTTGTCATTTAATGCAAAACCAATTTTACCTTCAGGTATAGTAGCAGACTGGAGATCATCAATCCTGTCCTCGCCTTTCCAGCTTTGCAATGAACAACCACTACATTTTCTATATCTTCCTTCAACCAAGAGTAGGCACTATGGCAGAAGGATATGACAAGTTGTATCGGAGGGCAATTGTGATCATCAAAAGGGAAGCATGCAACCTGAAACATGGATACTAAATTTGACTATGTGCAATATGCAATTAAATTTATTATTACACACCATTAAAGTACTGATACAAAAGATGGAATATTCAATACATCACAGATGAACTGTTAGACTTTGAGACATTAAGATTTTCGTCAAGTCTATTTCTAGCCTTGATAAGCTAGAGTGCTAGACTAGTCACTTGGAACTAAGAAATAAAACTAGATTTTGGATGCCACCTAGCCTAGGTGAGCTAGAATAAATTTGCTTCTTAAGGAGAGCAGAATTGGCTAGCAATCACACACAAAATTAGTGATTACTCCATCCTAATCGTGTCCCACTCCTCTTCAAACACTAAAGCTTGCTGAATAACCAAACATGCAACCAAGGCAAACATAGCAAACAATCTAGGTAGCTCAGCTAAGCTATAGTTCATCTCAGCAAAGAACCAAGCGTACCCTTTATTGTATTCCCATTTTTGGTGGTTGCATACGTGTATCACATGGTATGGAAATTACAGAACAGAAGACCTAGACAAAATTATAAGTTTCACATACCTTTCCCTCAAAAAGAGATGCGTCATACAGCCTTTCCGAGCAAAGGTTGTACACCTTATACTTTCCCTGTAACACAATATTATAATAAGGGGTTAAAAAACACAAATAGATTATTAACACCTCTATGCACCAATCAAGTGATTTTACTACAATGATATTTCTCAAATGCAACAAAAAAATCAAATATCAACAATGTAAATAACATGTGTGCAGTATGTGCATCACATATGAAACCCTCATGCAAATGCAGAACATGTACTAGTACCAAATAATCTATTGCCCCATGCTCATAATCTTATGAAAAAAATACATCTTTATAGACGATGACAAAGTTAACCAGCACAAACATCAATGATAGAAAATACTAGACTCCTTCAGTAGTTATACTAAGTCATGGTTTTAACACAAAATAATATCCTTTAATATGTGATGTTGAAGCTGATTCATTCCACGAAAAGTAATTTAAACATATTAATAAGTCAATGCAGCATGATCAAGGTATCCAACACCATACAGATGCATCAATGAGCAAAAGGAACCAGATATTTGTAAAAAGAAGTTTTAACAACGGCCTGAGATGAGTTGTCAGGTGGCATATACATCAACAAACTCAACAGTGGATCAAAGCTACCTTATGGTGCATTTCAAAGAACCTGATGACTTCCTCCATGTGGTTGCGGTAGAAGCCCTGCAATAGAAGTATTACCCTGTTTTTGTCTACAGAGAAACGAAAAGGTGCCATAAGTGATTTGTGTCTGGTCAGTATACTGACCTCAAAATATCCAAAAAGCCCTGAGCTCAAATCTCCAGCAGGGAAACCCATAGCAATTATGTTCTCTGTAATATATGTCATATCTAAATCAAAGCCTCCTTCCTGTCACAGGAATGAGAGAATCAGAACAGTTGTTATCCCTGATATCAGGTCTACGAAGTACACAAATAATAAGACCATCTGTTTGCCATGTGATTTCTTAAGGCGATGGAAAGAAAAATCAATTTCCAAGGAAGCTAATACATGGAATCAAATTGGAGACCATTGCTGCGGTACAGAAGTTTGAATCTTCTCTAGCAGTTTAAATGCTTATTGTCTTCGACACTGTACCAAAGCAACACAGGCCCATTGTTTTACTGTCACCCTAAGGAATAATAAATGATCAATCAATCACCAAGTTATATGGAAACACAAAACTGCCATCCACATTTTGATGAGAAAATCTATACTATTTAAAAAAACCGTAGTGGTGACGGTGAAGCCAACCTGATAAACACACGCAATCCTAACCGTGCAATCTCAAAGATCCAACGCTCCCAATCGTCCTGCTAATGTGGATCGCTCACGCGCGTCTTATCCTCGCATCACCGCACGTCCGCACCAAACGCCGCCCCGCTCTCCCCTCTCTCCCCGTGTGTCCAGCGTCCCTCTCGCTCCCCACGCCCAACTCTGCCCCTGCAACATCCACCGCGCCGCTCTCCTCTCCCTCAGCACGCGTCCCCCTCCCCACGCCCGACGCCGCCGCCGCCACCTCCAGCACGCCGATCCGCCACCGCCGCCATCCCGAGTTCTAACCCTCGCTAAAAACCCAACGCCCGACGCCCTCCACGCCACCATCGCCGACGCATCCCCACCACGGCATCACCTCTCCCGACCCCAATCCCTCCACAAATCACGCCGCTGCATCGCCGATCTGTCACCGCCGCTCTCATTGCTGATCTAGCATCGTCACTCCGTCTCGCGCGATCCCTCCACAAATCACGCCGCTGCATCGCCGATCCGTCGCCGCCGCTCGCATCCATCCCCTCGCATAAACCATTGCACTCACAAAAATCACGCCGCCTCCGCCTCCTCATCGTCCCACCACGCTCCCGGCCTCCCCTCTGGTGCGCCCCTAGCCCACCACTCCCGATCTCCCCTCACGCCGTCACACATGCCTGCGCCCTCCTATCCCTCCTCCCCCTTCTCCTCAACGCCACCTCCAACTGTCACCGCCGTCGTTCCCACCCCGATGCTGCTCCCTTGGGTAACAATGGAGAGAGAGCAGGGCCATGTGCAGCGGCGACCAGAGGGGAAGCAGCAAGCATGGAGGAGCTCGCTGATGTGGGAGCTGTAGCTGTGGATGTCCTCACCCGTGAGAACCAGCAGGTAAATCTCGTGAGAGGTGAGCAATTGAACAGAACTCATCAGGCAGTTCATCTCATGTCCACCTTGGTAATTTGGGTCTTTTATCATTACTGATTTTGCTGGTGATGCTCAGGATCTCACGATGAATTGACAAAGAGGAGAATAAATAAGTGCAATGAGAAGGGCAGTGTATCGACGAAGAGAAAAATCAGAGCAAGGACAAGGGCGAGATGGGCGTGCATTATGTGTTCCTCGACATTGGTGGTAATTTCTTGCTTCTCTGAATTCTGAAGCAGTGTGTATCTGACGGCCTGAGACAGCAAGCTGGAGATGGCCATGATCCATCTAAAGCATTGCACTTTAATTTGCACCTGAGACTGTCTGAATGTGATGCAGTTGTCGGAAGCATCAACACCAGTGGGACGAGCATGCTGGATGAACTCAGGCAATTGCCATCTTTGCTGCAAATGCATATATTCTTTAGGTTCAGATTTGTGCATCAGGAATCCAGGATGATTCAGTATCTGCCATTGCTTTCAGATGATGCCTGCCTTTTCACTCCTTCGCGTTTATCTGAAATCTTTTTAGTACTTCCGAAAGGACGGAGGCTTCGTGCTGTTTTTTGTAAGTCCATGATGAATTTTAATTCCTCATTGAAAGGGCACTCTTTCTTTTGATTTTGTCTACATGGACAGATCCAGTCCATAACATTCTGTCGACACGGTCAAGGACTCAGTTAATAATAAAATGATAATCACTTTCCTTTCATTTTAAACAGGGCTGTCATGCAACCTGAAGTAGAGGGACTGAAGGAGCATTGGCCTGGTATAAATGAATTTTTTTTCTGAGCTTGGCATAAAAATGTGGATTACCAATTGAATGCACTAGCTGTTGTATTATCACATTGACTGTAACATCAAAACAATCTACTACTGGAAGATACTAAAGTTTCTAAATGGTTATTAGAACACTTCTAATGCAATTGTTTTATGGGCTTAATGTCCTAGATTGCATTCCTTCACAATTGAAGTTTGCCATCACTTATGGCACTCTTTCAGCTTGATAATCTGAAAAAAAATAGATGACTAAATCTAGAATTTCCTTTTATCCAGGGGGAGATATGGCTTTTCTGCATGCTTCTGTAAGGATTTAGCAGATGGTATTGTTATTTTTGCTGGTATGTATTTCTTTAGGCTAATCGCATATTTGTTGATGATCATAATTGGCACATAAAATGGATATATTTGTATATCATGATGATTCTACTCATTTTAGATGTCATATGGTAGCATCCTTTGTTTGACAAGGAAAAAGCAGTGTTCTTTACATATTCAGTTAGAGAAGAGCATGAACACTGTTATTCTAGGAAGAATGCTTATATTATGAAAGGAGCACTAACATTGCTAGATGCAACTTGTTTATTTTTCTTTTCAGTTCTGAAGAAAAAGGGCAAGATAGCTTGTGTTTGTCTGAAAAATGTTCAGACTAGAGGAATACTGTATACCACAACTGAATATGTGTCACTGCCCAAGTTTGATGAGCTGAATAGTGCAACAGATATATTTGAGAGGAAAGGAACTCCCTCTGGTTAAAAGTGAATGCAGTAACTAAGCTCATCATAATTCAAGAACTTTACATAAATAGTGAACTATAAAACTGAAAGGGTAAAGGTAATTTCAGCATCAAAATTTAATGAAAAATAAAAACATTTGGTTACCCATGGATATATCTATTACCAAAGTATATATTTTTCTCCCGTTGCAAAGCACGGGCACATAACTAGTGAATGTTAAATATGTACAGACTGCAGAGGCAGAGGTCCTGCTAACACGGATATATGCTGACAGAATACATAACATGTATAAAGGTTTTCCAAGACAATGTTCTGAAAAGATCTAATAGGCCATCAGTGCAGCATGCTAAGGAGAAATAAATATAAATTGAACAACCTTCATGACGAATGCTGGAAAATTTGTTATTCAACCACACAACGCAACACATGAATGCGCTGATCATGAATATTCTACAATAAAGAAAAGAGATTGAACTATGAAGAAATAAAAGTTCACTCAAGCTTAAGATAACAAGCATATAAAATGCACCTGATATCGTCTTTTATTCTGTGAGACCATGTGGCGAGCCTTGACTTGCACTGCCTTAACAGCATTCTTAGAGGAATCCACGATGCCTTTAGTAAAAGAGCCAAAAACACCAGATTGTGCTGTTGTTGGGGTTGTGCTGCCTTCAGCACTCTCATCTTGCTGAGGAGCTTTTGGAGACAAGCGCAACCCAAGGCCACTCGTGAGGCGAGAAAATGTGTTCTTCCCCGGTGGTGATTCTTGACCTGAAGAAGGCTGTGGTATTTTCAGGTTTTTTGCCCAGGAGGATAAGCCAGATGTAGAAAATATGGAGGATTGTGCCTCGTGTCCTGCAGCATCTTGTATTGGAACAGCATTTGGAATAGGTGCAGGTGAAGGGGCTACATGGACTGTACTGGCAAACTGGGTGGCAGAATCATTTGAAGTAGCCTGAGAAACAGGGTCAGGAGTTCTGACAGGAGGTGCAGTTGAATCCTGGCTGTCCACTGGAGTGGCAGGTGGTGGATGTGAATCAGAGGGCTTTACTTGCTGTTCTTCCATGATAACTAACAGATTTAATAAACCTCAGAGTTTTGAAGCAGGAGTAACATCTGCAAAATCATTATATACAGATATAAAACGGGCAGTTCGACCGGCAATCATTCAGACAAATGATGATTAAAAAGATCAATTTGCGCCTAATTGCAATAACTCCTGGTTACAGAGAATATGAGTGCACACTTCAGTTTCTACGCTATTTACTAACGTGCAACACCTGATTTGATAACTAAAACAAAAAAAGCAAATTAGTGTGCCATGCTTCTAAGAGCAACAGCATCCAACACATTGTTATAACTATTGCCTCATCACCTCATCATTATCACCAGCTGCCTGTGGCATCGAGGAGCTCTAGCAAAATCCAATGGGACGCACTACCACATGGAGACCTACATACTGTTCAGAGGTTTGCTAATATAACAAGAAGAGGTACAAGAACTAAGTCTAGAGAGGATGTTACTGTGCAAGAACGACACGTAGTGAAGAACAGCTTCATCCACATCTACAAGAAACAGACAACACAAGCACCACAAGCGTCGAGGCCACGCCCCAAGGCACGAATGGGACAAGAACCTTACAGGGGCGGATCCAACTTGGGACATGGGGGTTTGGGGGAACAAACAAACTGTTACTTGTATTAAGGTTAAGGCTCTGAAATTAAGAGAAGAGCTTCTTCCAGATCTAGAAGAGAAGCTAAGGTTAACGCAAGCAAATTCGACACAAAAGTAGGTGGGCGAGAGAGATGGATCAGAAAGAGGATGTGGATGCTCACCAGGATGCAGCAGGACGACGGCGCCCCTCCCCTGCTCTGCTCGCCAGATGGAGATCGGCGCCCCTCCCCTGCTCTGCCGCGAGATGGCGAAAGGAGCGGAGACGAGACGGGAGATTTTCTTTCACGCAAGGCTGGGGGGTTGGGGCCTGAGATACTCGAGTACCCCACCCTTCTCTACTAATACTAATATAAGAGCGGTTCATATTTTTGCTACAGTTACCCAGGAAAATGTACACAGATCAAACAAGCCTTTTCCCAGCCGTTCGATCGTCTCATCCTACGGCTACATACCGACTAGAGAATTAGAGATCCTACGGTGAACTCACCGAATCCGCCTCGGATGGGAACGAGACAGGGCCGGTCCTGGATAAGGCCCATAGCGGCATAAAAACGGAGACCATCAAAGAATATAATACGTGGATTATTTCATTTGTTTCAAATTAATTATCATTGTAGTTTTATCATAAGTCGAATTTGTTTATCTTTAACCATTAATTCATATAAATCCGTATAGGTTAACAACATGTGAAATATATATTGTAAAATATTTTTCACAGTGAATAAAAATATACCTTATTATGTTAAATTATATGAGTTTATAGAAACTGATGGTCAAAATGTTTGATTTAGGATAAATATAGAACGAGTGACATGAACGACTCCATCGTTTTGTTTATTGACGGAATAAGCAAAATGGCATATTTTACAAACGAAGAATAATTTGTAAATAAAACTTTTATATACGTGTTCTTAGCGATCTAGAAGCAAAGGCTGAAAAATAAACTATGATGAAATACCTCAAAATCAACTCCAAATTTAAGATTGAAAATTCAAATTTTAGTTTATAAGCATAAGCATAAGCCAAAATATGAGACTGGAAGGGAGTAGCATTTGTTCGAGCAAAATTCAATGGTTGTTATAATATCACCAGATCAGCGATCTCGTCATCTTCATGTAATGGTACTAATCTTAAAACTATTTGTTAATAATCATCTTAGTAATAAAGAAGAGTCATGAGAAAAGAAATGAGATGGCGATAAAATAATTTAGTATTGGAATGAAGGCTTGAGCTTTCTCAGAACCGTTGACAGGTTAGACCGTACTACTAGGCAACGCATTGTGCTTGGTTATTTGAAGAAACAAAAAGTAAATGTATATAGTGTTATGCATGGCTGGCCTAGGGCCTAGAATGAGATCGTCTAACGTAGCTCTTGCTACGTCAGAGGGACGTTCGGAGTAGTTACTCCATCCGTTTTGCATCAGATGGAAGAGAGCGCTCGCAAAACATCCAAAGCCTCCAGGACTTCGTGGGGCCTGCTCGTGACGGCCCATTCATGAGCAAGCGAGTGCAGCGAGGACGAACAGGCACTGCTCGAGTTACTCATGAAAACCCCAATCCGCCATGGTTGCCGCATGCTGGCTAGCTCAGCTCTCGCCGTCTTCCCAATGCGGAGCGGGTGGAGCCAAGCTCGGCTCTCGCCATCTTCCCAATGCGGAGCGGGTGGAGCCAGCCTCTGAAGAAGCAACCCTCTTGGACACGGCCCTCCTCCCCATACCACACCCCCACGTCCTTCGCCACGTTGGTGCCCCAACTTCACCTAGCATAGAGAGAAGCACGGTCTGGCTCACCAAGACACTCCTTTGTAAGTTGGTGTTTAGCGGTTGGTTTCTGGACCTGATGGTGATGCAATTAGCTTGATGACAGTTCGTTCATCGCTCCATGGCTGGCACTAGAGGCAACCCTCTGCTCCCCTCTCCAATGACAACCATGCCAACGCTGCCCTCTATCGTGGTGTTCGATGTCGAGATTGCCACCGGTGTTCACCATCATGGCAACAAGCCCATATGCAGCTGGCGCCTAGCGCCACCTTCGTGCTCGAGTCCAAAGGTATCCACTACCTGGTTACATACCGTATCTTGGATTTTTGCTGAATTGGTTAAGCGATGGACGATGGTTGTGTCCAGGAAGGTGGTAGCACTCCGCCCACCGAGTTCCACCTGATGACCGCGATCGTGGGCTGATGGTGCTAACGCTATCATATGAGCTATGGGGGATGGGTTGAGCACTCAGGCCTAGTGGCACTCACCGTCGTCACCTTCTACGCCTACTACCTCATGACCAGCGTCACCGTGCTCGACCGAGGCCAATGGTCGTCACCTCATCCACTTCCACGAGCTCGCCGTCTTTTCGTCCTCGCTACGCTCACTTGCTGTCGCGAGCAGGCCCAACGACGCCCTTGAGGCTTTGGATGCTGCGGGAGCACTCGCTTCCGTCCAATGCAAAATGGATGGAGCAACGACTTCGAACATCCCTCTGATGTAGCGAGAGCTGCGTCAGATGATCTCGTTCCCCTCGAATGATGCCTCCTCCCGCCGCGGTGCTCATTCTCCTACCAAAAATCACTTCCTCTCGCCAAAAGTCGCATATGTTAATGTTGTAGATCACGACTACGATATTTTCATGGTATGGGGATCGTTGGCACCAGGGTATATGCGAGATTGAGGTAAAAGAGACAGGGGACAGAGATTTTTATACAGGTTCGGGCCCCCTGAACTAACAGGTAATAGCCCTACTCCTGTTGGTCGAAGTTGGTGTTGCTCTTATTCATTAGAATCACTTAAGTACAATATTTGAGATAACCTATCTAGTCATCGTCAACACGGTGGCATGGACCACCACCCGTAGTCAACGACGAGGTAGTCTTCATCCTCGAATATGAACTCAGCGAGATCAGAGATAGTGCTAGATCCCTGTTGTCAGCCTCCACGAGCACCAGATTGGGTATGTCTAGGTTTATCTCTGATGTCGATGTCTGGTGGCGTATATTGTTGTCTATTCTAACTGTGGGGTGCCTCCCTACGGGCACCAGATTGCCCTCTCTTCTCCTATGGGTCTTATATTTATACCCACAAATGTCCCCTTGTCCAAATAGAACGAGGGAGACAAATATGGATAGGATATGAGTACTTGTATTTTCCACGTAGAACTCTACTTCTCCTTCATTATTTGGAATACCTTTCGTATATGAGGCATGATTCCGTATAGGACTTGGTATATGGTGGGTCTCTCTGAGCTTAACCCAAGACTATTGGGTATACCTTACCATAGCACTAATAGTAGCCCCGACTTCAATGCAAATGAGCGAGTCAATGTTCCCGACCGAAGACCTTGAAACAACAGTTGTCGAACTCGCCTAACTGTTCTCGGACAACCAAGAAGGTATGGAGTCTGCGACTAAGTTCCCAGTCCAGTCATAATCGAGAATTTGGATTGAAGTCAAAAGATTCCATCGTTTCATCCAGTAACCCTGTTGGACTCATCCAACCGTTCTTGGACAACCGAGCTGGTGCAGAGTACGCGACAAGATCCTTCTCTTTTCCTGAACCGAGAGGTCGACTTGAACTTGAATTCACTAATCCAGCATCCATCTAGACGAAATCAAAATTCGACTATTGTGTGCCCTAGGACCAGTATATGTCTGTTAATTGAGTATAAGAATTATTGGTTTAAGCTTTAATTAGTCAAAATTGACTACTATAAAGTCTCCAACTAGTCTCTATCACTCAAAAAAGGCTAATTGCTCTTATATTTGATTTTCCTGAAATCAATTACTCAAAGCAAGTTCTTAGAATGAAAAAGCCCCCGGGCAGACGCTTGGGGTAAAAGTATGAATTGAAAAAACCGGAAATGAATTAATTCTACATATGACAATAAAGAGTACTCTCGCTAAAGCTATCCTTAGTAATCGGAGTATGGTACCCTTCCTAACCCCTAGCTGCATTTATGGAAAAGTTGTTTTTCCACAAAGATAGTTTAAATCTTATAACAAACCAAGCTCAAGCTGCGATTACCTAGCCCCCAGCTGTGAGGTTGGGAAAACCAATTCCCGTTTACACGGCTTGGTTACTACACTACCATGGAGCTCTCTGACATGACCAATTATAATATGGACGTTCGGCTCTACAGTGTCTGACATCACATTATCCACTTTGAGCGTCCCAACCGAAGACCATTAGGACCTCGAAGGTGTGTCAGACTAGCGTAAGAGGATGATAGATTCGACTTCGAGACAAGGCGATATAAGAAAAGGGGATCAACGAATAAATATTGCACATATTATATGTATAACCACTTAAGGAGATTGATGGACATGGGGGGATGAGGTGACTACCACATTGGTCAAAAATCAGTTGTGTAGTTGTACTCAATCACTTCACGGAAGCAGTGAGAGAATCGCTACAACAACTGGCCTAAGACTAGGTATATAGACGTACTCGACCACTCGAAGGCGTAGTGGGAGGACCACTACAACCGCTGGTCAATGACCAGGTGCAGACATACCTCGACCACTCGAAGACATGGTCGGAGGACCGCTACGCTACTGATCGAAGACTAGTTGTAGTCATATCTTGGCCATTCAAAGACGTGGTGCGAGGACCACTACATTGCTGGTCGAAGATCAGTTGTAGTCGTACCTCGTCCATTCGAAGACGTGGTGCGAGGACCGCTACGCTATTGGCCCAAGACCAGTTGTAGTCGTACCTCGACCATTCGAAGAGTACTCGGAAAGATGGTGAGATAGCTACCGCCCCTGTACTCAAACCAAGTTGGTAGTCGTATCTCGACCACTTGGAGAGATGGTGAGATAGCTACCGCCCTTTTATTCGGAGCAAGTGGGTAGTCGTATCTCACCACTCGGAGAGATGGTTAGATAGCTACCGCCCCTGTATTTAGACCAAGTGAGTAGTCGTATCTCGACCATTTGAAGATGTAGTGGGAGGACTGCTACAACCGCTGGTCGACGACCAGGTGTAGACATACCTCGACCACCTGAAGGCAACTGATAGGTGGCGAGAGGTCGCCATAGCGCTGGTCGACAACCAGCCGTAGTCGTCTCTCGGCCACCCGAAGGCAACTGATAGGTGCCGAGAGGTCTTTTACAGCGCTGGTCGACAACCAGCCGTAGTTGTCTCTCGACCACCCGAAGGCAACTAGTAGGTGGCGAGAGGTCGCTACAGTGCTGATCGACAACCAGCTACAGTCGTCTCTCGACCACCCGAAGACAACTGATAGGTGGCGAGAGGTTGCTACAGCGCTGGCCGACAACCAACCGTAGTCGTCTCCCGACCACCCAATAGGGTGCTACAGTTTGTTATTGCATGTGCATCTCATGTGGTTAGCATGACTCACAAACCCAACTTGTAGCATATCCGGATGTCCGTTCACAATCATGTTGGGTGATCAAGCCAAGAACGTTCACGGGGGGATTATCCCCAACAACTCTTTCTCAAATAGTCCGACCGTAGTCGGCGCTATATGTGAAATAGTTCATCGATTTTCGTTGGTAGGTTTGTTCGGGTAACTCCGCATTTGTTGAGAACGCTCTTGATAATGGTGTTGTACCCAACCGCTACCTACTCGAGTACTCAATTGTTCCTAAAAAATATTTCCTAGAAGACAAGAGATATAGCAGAGAACATCGAGTATGTACTTAAAAAAATATACGAATCTTCTATGGTGGACCATGCTGAGCTTAACCTAAGACTATTAGGTATGCTTTATCCATAACACTGACATCATCCTCCCGCCATTGGCACTTCGCACATCCCTCCTCATCATCGACGTCGTGATGGTCCGACCTTCCGCCTGTGGGGTTGCTTTGCCTCCATAACCACCACAAATTAGCAATCGGGGCCACGGGCAGAGCCAAATCAGCGGGAGTGGTCTCAGGCACCTGGATCCAGAGGCTGCACGATACTAGGACACCACCTCCACCTCGTGCCCCCTTAGCCTGCTGTTGCATGATCCCTCTTAGCTAAGTCTCAAAGGACCTTGATGTCGCTTAGAGGAGGTGTGAATAGGCGTTCCTAAAAATTATCATAACTTCATATTATATTAGAACGAAGAAAACTTTCGGTTCAAATCGGAACTTCCGGTATAGGATTGGAAGTTCCGGTCTCAACCAAAAAGTTCGGCGGATAACGGAATAAAACACTGGCTATGAACTTGTAGCTCGAACAAACAAAATGTATATGAATCAAAAGGTGACAAATAAGGTATCTAAGCAAGATATAATGTCACCAATATATCAATTAAACATACAAGTACATCGGGTTAAAACAAGCTCAAGCACAATATGAGAGATTATCACAAGTTCCCTTCCCTAGCCCTAAAATCCATTTAAATAAATCGCCAAAGAAATTGTTTAATTAATCCCTGAGCAAACCCTAATCAATAAATGCACTTAATTAAGTGGAATCAGCATGGTGGAATTTTCCTTGTGTTCTTCATGCCAAAATACACTAACATGATTTTTAGTGGAATTTTCAAATCTCTGAAAATAATTTTAAAACCAACTAAATCTTTTTTAGTGCAATAATCCCAGTAAAACCCTTTTCTGTTTTCTTTCCTTTTTTCCTTTTTCCTTTTTCCTTTTCCTTTCTTTTTCCTTCCTCCCTCCTTTTCCCTTCTCTGGGCCGGCAGCCCAGCCCGCCCCTCTCCTCCCCTCGGCCTCTCCCCACGCCTTCCCCCTCCCTCTCCACGGGCCGGTCCACGGCTGTGGCCCGCGGCCTCTCTCTGCCACCCCCAAGTCCACTCCGCCTTTCCACACCACCCGGCTCGCCGACAGGTGGGGCCCACCTATCGGGCCCGTCTCCCACCTCCGGCCGGCCGCACCACCACCCGCAACCACCGCCTGCACCACCCGCGCCACCTCCCGGCGCACGCCGCCCACCTCTCGCGCCCCGTGCCCCACCTTTCCCCACACGCCCGCACGCGAGAAGGCCGGGATTCGGTTTCGTATCCCGCCGCCCCTCTCTCCACCTCCCCTCATCGGTGCAAAATCCGGCCACCTCCCGGCCTTATCCACCCTCCCGCCCCTATATAAAGCCTCCCCGCACCCCCCTCTCTCTTTCCCCCAATCGCCACTCGCTCCCGTGCCCCCTAGCGCCGCCGCCGCCGTCGTCTTCCCCGTCGCCGGCCGCTCCTTCGGTGAGGAACCCCTCCCCCCTTCTCTCTCTCGCGCATGTGTCGCTGCCCCGCGCGTGCCGCCCGTGCCGTCACCCGCTCGGCCCGCACCGCCCCGCGCTACCGCACCGCCCACCGCCGCGTCGCTACCGCGCGCTGCCCGCGAGCGCCGCCCCACTCGGCCGTCACCGTGCTCGCTGCCCGTGGCCGCCGCGTGTGCAAGGACCCCCGTTTTGCAACAGGAATCACTCGTGTATTCTGTGCCATTTCCCTGGATCAAGTAGTTTGACACACACGATACACAGTTGAATTACCAAAAGCGCATACATATGCGTCGAGTACGAATCATTACATCATAGGCCCGAAGGCATTATCTTAGAACAAAGGACCAAACGGTCCGGAATACAGTCCAAAAGCAGAATATAGATAAGTAGCGGAGCGAAGGCAGCGGCCACGCCATTGCCACAGGCAACGACCGTAACTAGACCTAGTAGGCACCCTCTTCTTCCGCGTCCTCCTCGTAGTAGGCGTATGGATCCTCCACGGTGTCACCTTCGGCTTCTGATGGAGTTTATAATTGTAAGGGTGAGTACCAACCGTACTCAGCAAGTCACCAGGGAACGATGCATATGACAGGTTTCATTCAAGGCAAGGCATATGTTTTATTGCATAAAGCTGGTTTTGCAATTCTTTTCACAAACCTAAGACCTAGCATAACTGATCAAGTTTTAATACCAGAGTTCAATTTAAACAACGACGGTTCTGTCCACCATCCATTGTGATCCCAAGGATAGCTTCCCGTCATTGGTTCGTCATGGTTTTCTGTGGACGTCCACCTTCCCTCCTCTCAGGAAGTGGCTCCATCAGCATAAAATTCATCATGCATTATCCCATCCCACACAGGTTAAGAATTGAGAGTCTAGCCAAGTGTAATGCATGTCCCGGTGCTCAATGTCCGCGAGCACGGCTATTCGAATAGATTGTTTTACTCACACTGCAGTGGATGTACACTTTACCCGTACTCCGCGACTGCCCAACACATGAGCCTCGTCCCAACACATGAGACGCGTCACGTCAAAGCCTTTCGATAACCTTACATTGGCAGTACCCGCTCCATGAACTATCATCCTCGTGCACTCTAGGCGTATCTGTTTCTAGCAGTGAGAGGAGTTCTGGCGCTCCCGGGGAAAGGAGTCTCACACATGCGCAAAATTTATAACTTAAGTTTAGATTCTCACTCTCACACACGTGGCAGTCCTACCAACGGCGACACTGATGTAGGGTACGCATCGCGTCCCCACCTCAACGGCTGCCCCGTCGTAGCGAACCTGCCTCACACACTGGGGTGAACCATCTATGCAAGGATACTGCCTCTGCTCGGCTATCTAGTCCGCTAGGTCTATACCCATCCGAGAAGTACGGTTGTACTGGGGTCGTTTCACGCTTAACTTCATGGCTCGGTCCTTACTGACCGGGGACGGTGCTAGCCTTTTCCGGATACCACCCAAATCCTCCATCCGTCCCAGTCGAAGACACTTGTTTAGTTTTATTTCTCCTTTCACAAATCATGTCACCATATCATGGCAATGTGGCGCTCATGTCTCCACATGCCGCATCTCAATTACCTTCCCCAAGGTAATTGCCCAAGCATAAAGCATTTGATAAATATGAGTATGCATGATTCTAGAATAGCGTCACTAAGCATTTGTCATAATTGACTAGGGACTCATATGTAAGCATGGTTACAAAGGAATATAGGGGATAAACAATAATCAAGGCATGGCATAATAACAAGTAGGTTGTTCATCATCGCATGCAACTTTTTTTTTGTAAACAAAATAATTTCGCAACTTGGGATCAATATGTTCGAGGGTAGTGATGACTTGCCTTGCTCGAATTCTTGCGGGTCTTGATCCTCAGTCGGACTCGCAACTCCCTCGGTGTCTAAAATTACGTGCGAAAGAAATTGAATTCATTTAGAATTCAATTCAGATCCGACCAAATCCAATTAAAGAAAAAGAAAGAAAAATCAAGCGCGGGCGTTGAACGTCGACATCGATTCCATGTTATTTATGAAGTAATTCTATTTTGATTTTTAACACCGTTGTCCTAAAATATTAGCGCTAGCCAATTTAGAATATTAATCCGATTTAATTTAGACGTCTCGAATAAATTAGGTCCCGCTAATAACACTTTAACCTTAGGTGATTAATAATTGACTAAATAATCGCGACGGTTAATTAGGCGGATAACCTAAATGAGCAAGAACTATCTAAATACCGACTAAATAGATATTTAAATAGATACGGACAGTCGCATTCATTTGATATCAATTTAAAAATGACCGGTAATTAATCCTCCGATTATATATAAACGATTTAGCGAAACTTGACGAATAAAAATCTAAATAATCGGCTAAGTACCCCGCTAAGGATTTAATCATTTAAAAGAATAATCTATTTATATTGCAATTAAATATCTGATTTAATCTTACTTGTTTTCTAAAATAATCGATGGCGATGAATATATCGATTTCCTAAACTAACATTTTATATTAATCTAGCACCTATATTCAAGATAAACAAAAATTAAATCCCTAATCCTTAATTTATCTTTCCCCATTTTATTTTTATTTTTCCCTTTTCTCTTTTTCTTTCTTTTCTTTTCTTTTCTCTCTCTCTTCTCTGTTTCTTCTTCTTTCTCTGCTCTTTCTGTTTGCTAGCTCTCTCTCTCTGTGCAGTCGGCAAGGGGGGAGAGGGGGAGGCGGCACCTACCGGGCGGCGGTGGCGGTAGCAGGGGGCAGTGACGCGGCGGTGACCGGCGGCAGGACGGCAGCGGGGCGGCGGCGACGTCCAGTGGCGGAGCTCCAATCGGCGGCGGCGGCGCGGTAGAGAGGGGAGAGGAGAGGAAAATGGAGGAGGAGAGATGGGGGAGGAGGGCTCGGCCGGAGGGCTTTATAGGCCGGCCGGGGAGGGGAAAGGGGGCGGCCGGCTCGAGGCGGCGACGACGGGACGGGCGCGCAGCGCGGCGTCGTGGGCGCGACGTGGGGAGGCGGCGATGTGCGCACGGCGGCAGCGGGCGGCGCGCTTGAGGGCGCGGGTACGGCGGCGTGCAAGCGGACGTGCGCGCGTACAGCGCGGGTACGGCGGCATGGCGCTCGGCGTGGGGGGGGCAGGGCGTGCGTACGGCGGCAGCGGCGGCATGTGGCGCGCGCGAGCGCGTTCGGGGCGCGAGGGCGCGGCGGCTGCGGCGGGCGGCGCGCGCGGTGGCAGGCGGCGGCGCGCGTGCAGCGGCGTGCGCGCGTGCGGCGCGGGTACGGCGGCGTGCGGGTGGGGCTCGGGCCGAACACCTGGCGCACGGTGAAGAGTGCCGCCAGGTGGTTTTTGGGCTTTTTGGCTAATTTCTCCACTAAAAATTCATTTTAGAAATTATGTATATTCATCCAAATTAATGTGATCCATGTTTTTAATATTTACGATAATTTATTTATTATTTATATATATTTTATTCTTTCTTTTCTCTTACCCATTAGCCTGACATATTCATACGTACGCCTATATATATTTATACCTAGGATCTATACCTAGCCTCCTATGTATATATACATATTTATATATTGGCAAAATATATCCGCTTGAATTTGTGTCACAGTATTCCTTATATATTTATTATAATTCCTCCTAAGATTATATTATTTACTAGGTGCAATATTTGTTAAAACCCTGCATAAAACATTATTCTAAATTGTATTTTAATTATGTCCCTCGCCAAATTATTTTTTTAGAGCGTATCACGATTAATCATTTGGCTAATCACTTTGGGCTATTCCGAATTACTTCCTTATAATGCACAATTGATTGACCCGCCATAAAATCTCAATAAAACGTGCGACTAAATTTAGCATGATGCAATTCATTTTAAAAGTTTTTGAAGGTCCGTATTTTAGGGTTTTGGTTTTGTCGGTCGAATTTTTTGGGTGTTACAGCATGGCCGCCGCGTGGCCGCTACATCGGCACCGCGTGTGCGCCACGTGGTGCGCCGCATGCCTGCTGGTCCCGTGGACTCGGTCCACCGTGGACCGTGGCCCTGTACCACTGATAGGTGGGCCCACCTATCAGCGCTGCCGCCCCTCCCCGTGCTGACGTCAGCCCTGGGATTTATTGTGCAATAATTTAATAAAGATTTTTCTGTTTTAGTAAAAACTATAAAAATTCCAAAAATCATAACTAATTCATCCGAGCTCCGTTTAAGTCCATTCAAGTTCCAGAAAATTCATAAAAATGCCAAGATCCATTAAAAATGATTTTGTTCCCTGTTTCAATAGACTTATAGCCTGTTTTGCTTGTGTGCTTTGTTTATCGCTTATATTCCGGTAATTCTGACGCTCCTGTGTACTTCAAGGTCGTTGTAGAGGTCGATCCAGCACAAGAGCAAGGCAAGCCATGCTTTTCGTTTGAACATATTGTACCTAAATTGCGAATGTCTTATTTTTCTCTAAATACTGCATGGTTTTATCATATTCAGGGCTTAATTACCTATTGTACTCAGCCTTACATTTCGACTATCATGTTCCTTTGATAGCTTGGGAGATAATTTGATGAGCTGCTGGTTTAGGAAACGCTTAGCCATGCTTAGATCAAATAGGACACTAAAGGGGGGTTGTTTCACCTAATTATTTAGCATAGTCCCTATGATGATATCTTCACGTAAGTGCCACCATGGTACTAGTTAAACTAAAACATGACAAATGGTGGGTTGTGGGTGTGTGGTTTTGCTAGTCGCACCGATGGCAATTAAGGACCGGTTCGCGGGAAACCCTGGAAGAATTACCGTGCTTTCCACAAGCCAGCGTGGGCAACGGCTGGGCTTGTAGTGTAACTTTCCTAGCTGACGCATCCAGGCAAGGGTGGGCGTGATGGGGTAGGGTCGGCAGGGGTTTACTCGTTGATCGGCTTCCGGATTCACCTAGGCACGAGAGGGGCTGCCTGCTTTGGCTAAAAGGTGGGGGTGAAACCTGAGGTGTGGTGCGCTTGGTTAGGCAGGGTTATACGAAGGGCCTTGTCACAATCCCTTTCCGGTGTGCCATGGTGGTACATCGGCACACGGTAACGTGTTGTGGGGTTATGTCTTGTGGGTACAGTAGTACACCTTTGATCAGAGTAAAACTATTCGAATAATCGTGCCCGCGGTTATGGGCGATCAACCAGATTCACCATGATTAGTTCAACTATTGATAACTTGATCTAATGGAACTGGCGTAGTTTAGGTGGATGGTTGGGCCTATCGCAATGTGGTGTAATGTTGGGCAGTGATTGTTTAATATTGATTACTAACTATAACCGTTTTACTGCTTTCAACTACTGTTTCTAAATGCTTACTTTATGCAAACAAATCCCCTTAGCCTCCTTTGGATTATTTGCATCATATCCCCTGTTCCGGTATGACTTGTTGAGTATAGTGGGTAGTACTCAGTATTGCTCTATCTTTTCCCCCACATCAGAGTTGGAGTACGTGTCTGATGGAGGCTACACAGAGGAGTAGGCTTGTGGCTGCCATCAAGGATGCCCGTGGGTTGGAGTCGCCACGCTGCGAGCGTCTAATTATCTAGAATAGCTTGTTTATCTCTTTCCACTGCATTTATGTAAAATCCTTTTATGGTGTTTGTAAGACGTGGATCTGTATGTCAACTTTGTCGTTTGTGTACCCTGGCCAGTCCTGGACAGGGGTTTAATGCACATCCTGCTTGGAATTCGGGTTAGCGAATCTCTGGGTGTGACAAGTTGATATCAGAGCTAACCTTGACCGTAGCAAAAGCCAACTGGAAACCCTAAGAGCCCTCTGAAACTCTTTCATGTGCATTTGCCCTTTCACTTGGAGTTGTTTCGGGAAAGTTCGGGATTTTTGTTCCTTGGGTTTATGGGAAAAAAATCTAGGTCGCTTATTCGATGGGGATTTCCTTGACTAAAGTTAGCCTAGGGTTTTAGGAATTTTGGGGGTGGTAATTTAGGAGTTCGTTTGGAATCAACTTGAAAATTGGTCGGGAAAATTTGTCGGGAAAATGCATTAGGTCCTAGCTAAGGTATATGGGATGCAAAACTCATTTACTTTGGTTCTTACTATTATTACTATGTTTACTAATATTATTATTATTATATTTTCTCATTATTTTTAGTATGGTAATAGCGTTTATTTGACTCATATAAAATATTCCATCCACAAAATTCTTCTTTTACTCGTTTATTTACTTGAGTCCTTTAATTGCTTTCTTTAACTTGGATTTGAGCATGCATTGATTCCCACCCCTTATCTTCTGTAGATGGCAGATTTTCCCCCTACGCACCGTGGTGAAGATATGGATGGTTGTGTGGCAGAGGTTGCCCGCAAGACTTTAGTTGTGGGTTACTTGAAGCGCCGGAGTACACCACGATTGAGCCTCTCATTGGCGAGTTTCCGCACAGAGTTCGCTTAGAGGTCCATGGCTTTGTGGGCACCAGCCTTCCCAACATGGTGGTCGAGGCTTCTGGAGGCACTGTCGTGCACTATAACTGTTTTACTGCTTTCAACTACTGTTTCTAAATGCTTACTTTATGCAAACAAATCCCCTTAGCCTCCTTTGGATTATTTGCATCATATCCCTTGCTCCGGTATGACTTGTTGAGTATAATGGGTAGTATTCAGTCTTGCTCTATCTTTTCCCCCACACTAGAGTTGGAGTACGTGTCTGATGGAGGCTACGTGAAGGAGTAGACTTGTGCCTGCTGTCAAGATGCCCGTGGGTTGGAGTCACCACGCTGCGAGCATCTAGTTATCTATTATCTCTTTCCGCTGCATTTATGTAAGACCCTTTTATGGTGTTTGTAAGACGTGGATCTGTATGTCAACTTTGTCGTTTGTGTACCCTGGTCGGTCCTGGACAGGGGTTTAATGCACATCCTGCTTGGAATTCGGGTTAGCAAATCTCTGGGCTTGACAGAGATGGCAAGAACGAGCAAACCAAGAGAGGAGACACGTTGATTTGTTCCCGAAGTTCGGATCCATGGATCCAACGTCTCCGTTGAGGGGCCACAAAGGACGGGTCTATTTCAACCCTTTCCTTACGAGGTTGCACAAATGCACTCCTCGATTTTACTCTTCATTTCTTCCCTTGCGGAGGTGAACTTGAAGCCTTCACAAACTTTCCAAGGCACACCACAACCTTGGGTGCTCACCGGTGACACCTAGCCGTATAGGAGACCTTAGTCCCAAGAATAACAAACACAATCGAAGATTTGCTTGCTATGAACTCGAGTGCTCAAAGTATGGAGTGAATCTCACTAGCTCTCAAATTCTCAATCTCAATCCAACTCTCTTATCTTCTCAAATCCCTCTCACAAAAGAGTCACCACAAAGGTAGGAGAATGGGGGAGGCTATTTGGCTTTGGATGTGTCTAATAATGCCCAAGAACAACAGCCACTCAAAGGAGGGGTGGAGGAGTTTATATACTCGAGCCTCTCAAAACTATCCATTGGAGACCAAAACTGCAATTTTCGGAATTTCTGAAATGCATTTTTAGACAAGTCCGAAAATCAACAGAGGGCAATCTTAGTTTCACAGCTATTTTCGGAATTTCCGAAAAATTTCGGACCTTCCGAGATGTTTTTCGGAATTTCCGAAAAGCACAGAGTAAAATAACCATAACTTTTCGCTCGGGAGTCCGTTTTTGATGATCTTGGTCTCTATGGAAAGCTCACTCAGAGGACTACCCAACTCAAGCAATAATAGGGTTTAAAACCACTCAAAACGATAAGTTAAAGCTTGGATTTCTTTCAATGTAGCACTAGGATGGGTCACTTTGAGCACCGAGACATACACAAACGCATCGATGTTGTATCCCTCTTTATAGTATGGCATTCCTATACTCAAATTTAAATAAGAAGAGAATTATACCAATAGCAATACCTTCTTTCCATATTCATTTCTTTGTCTTAAGGGACGCCAACGTCAAAACCGTTTCACTATATATTCTTCAAATGATTGATGCGGTTACTTGTAGCTTCAAAAGGCCTTACACGGTCCATCATGATAAAGCCATCACTTACCCTTCTCCACCGGATTTGGTTCTTCGGCGCCAAGCCCCTTGCTTGCCCTTCACCACCACCTGGTCCATCGTGACTGAGCATCGCTTGCCCTTCACCATCTCGCCTTAGTAGCCACTTCGTATTCCACATTTTCAATATCTTCACTTTGTCATCCTTGGTATCTTTAGGTGTAATGATATTACTTGAGCATCAACACCTTTGCAATCCTTGAGACTTATTTATCTCATGCAACTCAATGAAATTATTAGTCCCAATAATCCGATTGTCAACCTTCACATGTTGACCAACCGATCGCGTATATAAAATGATATGAATAAGTGATGAGTATTAATCAACACTACAAGTGTCATATACTCAAATATATGCTCAAATGTAAAGATCTCAATTAAATGAAAGTGAATAACTTGGATTAAGTACATGCATAACTAAGGTATATGATTTGCTCCCCCTAAATGTATGCATACGGAATATTTGTGTGAAGCAAGCATAGCTAGAATAAAACATTGGGAGCTTACCTATACAAAAATAAAAGGTATTGATGATATGTAGACATTAAGATATAAGCATACCTTTAATATATCCATGTTCTCAATATGAAGAGACTAAACAAGACATGACTCAAACAAAATATTAGTCTCACATGCATATGTCAGTCACATGAAAATATTATATATGAATATATATTAATATGTGCATGAGAGTAAGAGTGATACATATAGCTTATCTCCATGTATTTCATCCTTGTGATTTAGTTCCACCATCAATGAACGTTTCTATCTCAACTCATATGAAATCCGGGAATCACCTCCAACACATTCCACTTTCATATCCACATGAGACTAGGCAAAGAAATGCTTATAAAAATATTAGTCTTAAATAATTGGATTTGTCATTAAACACCAAAACCAAAATAATGGAATTGAACTTTCAAGGTCGTTCTATGATTCTGCGGAGATTGTTGCCATCCATAATCTTCCCTTGTAACATGTGCCCAATCAAGTTGTTATCTCTAGGTTGATTTCGTAGCAAAATTATGCTGCTCGAAGAAAGATACTTCAAAGAAAGATTGGGAAATGAAGCTTGCACATGGTGATAGTACTCTGAGGTATTGTTTCACTTTCGCTCTAAATTAACATGATAAATTCTAAAAGAAATGATAGATGCAATTGTTTTTTTAATAATGGAATAAAATTCCGACATTTGCTCAAAAGTTACAACCAATTATTATACATTTCACTCAATAACAAGCACACACCAACAAGTCCATAAAAGCACACCCAAGTAACATAAAACAAGCACAAACTAAAATATATCAACACTAGATGAAGATCTCACAATTATTGAATCCTATTTGTGAACCTCCATCCAAAGTTGGCGAAAAGTTGCATGACTGTTATTTCAAGTTTACAACATGCAATAATTATTAGCTTGATATTCTCATCACACTTTTGTAGCTGAGCCTAGAACCGAAGCTACGTTGTTATGAAAAGTACCTGCATTATAGGATTTAGATGATGATTTGTTAAAAACCATGTCATTTCTACTAAGCCATAAAGCCTAATATTTTGCAGATGCTTCTACTAGAATAAATTTGTTAGATTTTTTATCAATAGTCATAAGCCAATTCTCAAAGATATGAGATATATTATGTGAAGGGGATAGCCCAAAAGAAATATGTAGAGCTCTCAGATAAATCTAGCAAAATGACAATCCAAGAATAAATGATAGATAATCTCATTTTTCATCAAAGATAACATCTCATAATGTGATAGATGCAAATGTCAGATTTGATTTACCTCTGTACATGATGCAAGATTTAAGTGGAGCTGAAATCTCATGATCGCAAGATTCTATATTTTGTTTTACCCATGAGGGATCATGTAACCGTTTCGTGTGCATCTAACTATTACATCAATTAACAGTTCAATACATTCTTTTATAGATCCGGTGCCAATCTCATGTAGCGATTCTTCTTCTGAATATATGTATGATACTCTACTTGTTAAGCTCACAAATATGTGCTATGACATGCTTTTGTAAAAAGTACAGTTCATAACTTTGTCAGTAATGTAATATATAGGAAGATAACTTTTGGGAGTACCTATATTTATGGCGCCATGTTTTTCACCAAAAAATAGTGGGTATGTATTTACATTGTAAGTTCATAAATTACAAATATAATTTTATGTATTTACAATGTAAGTCCCAAAATTACATATGTAAATCCTAAAATTACATACTAATTACATATGTAAGTGGTGTATAAGTGGTGTGTAAGTGAGGTGTAATTACATATGTAAGATTTATGGCGCAATAAATATAGCAATTTCATTGTAAATTTGTATAAAATACATAATTATAACAACAAAGAAAGTTATTTAGTACGCATGAACAAACACATGCACGAATCTTATAAAATTTGACTAAGATCTAAAAAAATGTGTCACCACAAATCTAGCAAAACCTTTTGAGGTGATAATTATAGTGTTTATATAATTGGAACACTGTCACCTTTTGAGGTGATGGCAACTTTGATACCATGTTTCGGATTTGGCGATGGTAAGTGTTAGTTGGATTTATTCTTTTCCCTTGAAAACAATAATTTTCTTCCGTCGAAGTTGTGCGCGGTGGGTGACGGTCTAACGCAAAAGTAAAACAACGTGGAGGACGGCCACCGTGGCCTTGGCAAGGGGCGCGGCTTGCACGGGGCAACGCATGGTGTGGGGACCATTGTCGAGTTGGCGCGGACGGCATGCATGCGCAGCGAGGTGTGCCTTGTGCGGTATTCGTGGCTATTGCATGGTTGTGGCACCAACGAGGCATGATCGAGAGCATGGTGAGGCGCAACCAAGGGCGTAGCCGTCCTATCCTTCATGGCCAACGTGTGGTTGTGGTTGGTCGAGGGTATGACCGTTGTGAGCGTGCGGTCACAACCATTATTCGTTCGGTGATCGGTTATCAAGGCAGCCGGTGCAACATTCATGCTTGAGCAACAGTTGTTCCTGGCAATACCCCAAGTTGACTTTCACCGGCAACTCCGAGTCGGCGGTGGTGGTGTTCATTGGGAACGGCTAAAACGAAACAAGAACGAGAAGGCAAATTCATTTTTGCAATTCAATTCAACAAGATCCAAAGAGATTCAAGATCTCCTCTACCTTCCTCTACCTCGGTCTCCGTTAGAACATCACGTTGTTTCCCCGCAAAAAAAGGAAAATCATGTTGTTAACGTATTCCCTCCCGCTACAGAGTTTAAGAGGGACTACATTATCTGCATAGTAAATGGAGACATAAGATGTAGGGGTAGAGCATTATCTTTTTCATCCATTCGTTGCTCAAGTGTATAATAGTGAGTCTCCTCCCCTCTATTCCGCATCTACCTTTCATATCTAGTGTGATGTGATCATGGCTCATATGGATACAACCGTTGTTCAGATCGTGGATCAACAAGAAGACATCAAGATCAAGTCCTCCAGGTGCTGGAATCCAATTCAGCCACCTGTAGCAATGTTGACTTCAAACGGCCGCCAAATCTGTATACAAGCTCCGTTTTCGGCCCGTCAGTACTTGATGGAAAGCTCTCGGAGTTCTCTTTCCAATGAATCTAGTCTCATCACCAAACTCCATCTCAGTCAGCCGCAATTAGAGAAACAAGATGCTGCATCACCTATAATGGGCCTATGGGCTTGTAACTTCGTTTGGGACCCCGGCCCATGTGGGGTGCGCCCCAATTAGGTGGAGCACGACCTTAGGGCTCCCTTGGTCATCCTCCCACCTCTATAAATAGCTAGGCACCCCTTTAGGGTTTCTTGGGATTTGTTAGATTAAAGTTTAGCCATTGCTACTTGCTTGCAGCGCGCGCGTCGGCTAGACCGTCCGTCTGCTTGTTCTTCGGAACCCAACTTATCATTCGTATTCAATTCCTATTTGCAATTCAGATTGCTTTTATCTTGTTCTTGCTAGTTTCTTCGATTTGCTTGCAAGAATAAGGTTGATCTGCATCGTAAGATGATCAACCCACGGAGAGGTGTATCGATTGCTAAGGCGCAACACAAACGTCTCGTACGGTTGTAGTCGGATCATCAACGTTTCTCCCAAATCGTAGTTATCACAAACTTACTGAAAGATCGGGCCAAACATCAGCCGTGAGCGTATCGAGTGGAGCTCAGGGTTTATCAAGTGGTATCAGAGCTTTCGTTGCTCGGTGAGTTTTTATCTACCTATAACCAGAAAATAGCCATACAAAAAAAATTTGTATCCTTTACCTAGCCATATTTGTGCCATTGCATTGTTCTTTTCAGTTTTTGCTTTGTTGAGTTGTCCGTTGCATCGTCGAGTCGTGTTCATCTAGTCCGTTTAGAGTTTCGAGTTCTGGTCTCGGTTAGTACCACTGTCGCCGTCGTCACCGTGTCTTCGTTGTCATCGGGATCTTCGAAAACGGAATCGTGTCACCGCTAGGGTTCCGTTTTTCTTGTTTCGGGCATTTTCTGTCGGTTGGTTTTGGAGTTGTGGAGTTGCATCTAGGGTTTGCCTCGACCTGCTAGTGCTTGTCCCGTGTTTCTGTTTAGCCGTGTAGAAAGAAAAAGAAGGGAGGAAATTTTGTAGATTAGATTAGATTGGTTTGGTTTGTTTTGGAAACAACTAGTAGATTGGATCAGTTTCCTATTTTTTAGACACCTAATCCGAACTTTCCTGTTCCCTCTCCACCTTCCCACCGCACAGCTTCCACCCCGCCTCCCCACGCACAGCTTCCACTCCACCTTCCTCTCCCATACCGTGAGTTGCTACAACTTGTAAAAAAATATTTTGATATCGGACTCGAGATCTGTTTGCAAAAATGGAACCTATGGGACGAGAGCATTCCGTTTTTGTATAATTTAAAATTTTGGGTTTGCACTTTTGCACTTGAGTCCCTGTAACTTTTACATTTACATTTGAGTCCACGTAATCTTGCATTCAGGTCCTTAGTCGTTTTTGCTGAAAAAAATCAAAAAGGAAAAAAAATGGCAGAAAGGTGCTTAAAAAAAGGAAAAGAAAAGCCGCACCAAAAAAAAGAGAGAAGAAAAGAGCAAAAGAAAGAAAGAAAGAAAAAGAAGGAAGGAAAAGAGAAAAACACTTTATCTTTGAGTTTGCTTTTGCATATCAGAGTTGTGCTTGAGTTGTTCCTAGTATTATCTTGTGGTATCGTTTGTGTCTAGGCTCGCGTCTCTAGTACGTTCTAGCCTAGGACCAGCACGGTACTTGACTTTGAACTATTATTTAACTTTGCATTCTCTGATTTGAGCATTTGCTATTCCTTTACTATATATTTAAGCCTACCCAGAGCTCCATAGATTTGATTGCAGACGTACAGCAAGTGTTTGCCAAGGCATCGATACATCCAACCTCCATTGGGTTCCGCTTGCTTTGGTAAGATCTTGTAAGAGCTTGGTTAAAAGCTTGAGTGTGTGTGATTTTTGAGCCTCCACTACCTAGTAGTTAATAGGAACGTGCATAATTTTGTATGTTTCTTGTCTTCTACTAACAATGGCAGCGATACGGAAGACGATTAGGAATAACTGTGCTCAACATCGACATCTTTGTCGAGACATGAGGAGTAATCAACATGACCATTATAAGGCAAGTGATGATGTTCTAGCTAAGATCAAATCTGCACTACCTTATTTTGAAGGAAATTATGATCCTCATGCTTACGTTGATTGGGAGCTAGCTATTGATAGAGAATTTCAAAAACATAAATTGTCTGAGAAACATATGGTTATGTGTGCCTCTAGTATTTTAGTTAAATATGCTTCTGATAATTGGAAATATCTTTGTAGGCATAACAAAATACCTCAATCTTGGAAAGACATGAAACGATATTTGAGAGATATTTATGTTCTCATGTATTATGCTGATATTCTGTTCAACAAACTACAATGTTTAAAGCAACATACTAAAACTGTTACTTCATACATACTATCATGATATGCATGCTTGTTTATTACGTTGTGGTTTAGATGAATGCGAAGAAGCAACGGAATTGAGGTTTTTATGTGGGCTTAATACTGAAATTAAGGACATGCTTGCATGTCAAAGTTATAATTCTTTTGCTCATTTGTTACAACTTGCTTGCGATGCGGAGAAACAAATTGAGGTTGTAAAGAAGCAACAAGTTGTACACATGCCTCCTATTGCTAATAATTTGCAGGAAGTAAACAATTGTCAAAAGGAGGAGAAAGACGTACTTGAGAAGAAAGAGGAGAAGCATGAAGCACCTGCGATGTCCGAAGAAAGTTTGGAAGGTAAATTAAATGGTGCTGAAATAAATGAATGTGAGTATTATCAAGCTAACTACACATATCCACTTTTCATGCTACAGTAGAGCAACTAGGTGTGGCAATTTCCCCGTTGGGGCCGGGGACCCGGTGGGTACCCGCCCCTACGGGGCCAGGGCCGGGTTGAAATTCTCACCCGCGGGTGAGTGGGGGCGGGGCTCCGCAAATTACTGGGGACGGGGGCGGGGATTCAAAACTACCCGCGGGTGACCCAGCGAGGCCCCGGAGTATGAGCTATTGTTGTAAAAATAGCCCATTTCAAAAATATTGGCCCAACTAGCCCACATATAAAACCTAACCCTAATCTATCCACTCTCCCTCTCTTCACCCAACCTACTCCCCCCACCCCAGCCGCCACCCCCATCCCTCCTGTCTCCCTCCCGTGCCGTCCGCCTGCGGCGCCGCCTCATCCTCGCGCACGCTCGCCATCCGCCGCTTTCCCCCGCGCTGGTCGTCACCGAGCCGCTAGCCACCACCTTCTTCTCCTAGCCGCGAGCAGTGAGTCCGCGAGGGCCGCGACCACTAGCGACGCCGGCTCCGCCGCATGGCCGTCCGCCGTCCCTCCTTCTCCGGCCTCCGTCGCACGAGATGCCGGCCCACCCCTCCACCCCCAGCACGCGACCAGCCGGCTGCCGGCAAGGCAGCCACGCTCCGGCAAGGCAAGACGCCGTTCACCGGCCTGACCCATCCCCAGCGCGACACCACCGTCCGTCTCACCCGCGCGCCGGAGCTCGCCCGTTGTCATCGCTGCCGGAGCTCGCTCGGGTGTTGTGGGGCCCCGCTCACCCGCCGGGTCCCCTGCGGGGGCGGGGACGGGTGAGGTTTTCCACCCGGTGGCCAATGCGGGGCCGGGGCTGGGGAGAAAATGCGGGGAGCGGGGACGGGGGCGTTCCTGTCTAACCCGGCCCCGCCCCGCCCCGCTGCCACCCCTAAGAGCAACCATTAGTGGAACCAATTGCTGAGATGCCTTTGTCACAAGTTGATTTACTTGCTGTTTGTTGTGATAAAGAAGAGTTGTGTGATAATGCTTCACTTATACCCATACCACAACTAGTGAATGAACATGCTATTTCTAGTGTTAGTTCTTTATGTGCTGATTTTAAGCATGTTGTTCACATTGGTAATGAAGTAGAGGAACGTGAATTGATATCTTCTTTAAATACTTTGGGCTATATTCAGTTTGATGATTTTTGTGAGCTCGATAATTTGAAGGAGAAATTATTTGTTAAGTCTGATTTGAGATGTCCAATTAATGCTATTTTTCATATCTTTGGAGGATATACTGATAGAGGAATATATTTGGTGCATAGAGTTTATATATGTTCAGATTTAGAACCTCCTGTAGTTATGCAAGGCAACAGTAGGCTAGAGAGTACTGTAACGACTAATCATGTTATCTCGAGTCTGTCTTGTTTTGATTTTGTGAAACAGGTTATTTTAAATGGACTACGTGAAGAGCACCTTATGGAAAAACCGAGGACAGTTTTCCGTGAAGAAGGGGGGGATGATGTGACCAGGGCTCATATGGATACAACCGTTGTTCAGATCGTGGATCAACAAGAAGAGATCAAGATCAAGTCCTCCAGGTACTAGAATCCAATTCGGCCACCTGCAGCAATGTTGACTTCAAACGGCCGCCAAATCTGTATACGAGCTCCGTTTTCGGCCCGTGAGTACTTGATGGAAAGCTCTCGGAGTCCTCTTTCCAATGGATCTAGTCTCATCACCAAACTCCATCTCAGTCGGCCGCAATTGGAAAAACAAGATGCTGCATCACCTATAATGGGCCTATAGGCTTGTAACTTCGTTTGGGACCCCGGCCCATGTGGGGTGCACCCCAATTAGGTGGAGCACGACCCTAGGGCTCCCTTGGTCATCCTCCCACCTCTATAAATAGCTAGGTACCCCTTTAGGATTTCTTAGGTTTTGTTAGATTAAAGTTTAGCCATTGCTACTTGCTTGCAGTGCTTGTGTCAGCTAGATCGTCCGTCTGCTTGTTCTTCGGAACCCCAACTTGTCATTCGTATTCAATTCCTATTTGCAATTCAGATTGCTTTTATCTTGTTCTTGCTAGTTTCTTCGATTTGCTTGCACGAATAAGGATCTGCATCGATAAGATGATCAACCCACGGAGAGGTGTATCGATTGCTAAGGCGCAACACAAACGTCTCGTACGGTTGTAGTCGGATCGTCAACGTTTCTCCCAAATCATAGTTATCACAAACTCACCGAAAGATCGGGCCAAACATCAGCCGTGAGCGTATCGAGTGGAGCTCAGGGTTTATCATAATGGTGGACCCAATTAGTGAGTAACTGAGCTAGACCTTCATGAGCTGCTAGTTTTCTAACAGTTCTCCTTGTTGGGTGCTGACCTGGAGGAGGTGGTGGCGTGATAGTTGTCGCACACGCCGGCCACCGCTGATAGAGAAGGTTAGGTTTCAAGATGAGGTGGCTGTCGACCGACCGACAATGTGCATGCTAGTATGATTCCGTTACCGCTTTGAGGGGAGAGTTCCGAGGGGAATTCACCAAGACGAGTTATGGTTGCGACGGAGATAATGAAATCGAGCGACATCTTATAGGGAGGGTATTTTTGACCTCGTTAACTCCATGTAGGCTAAACTTGAGCTATGGTAAAAACCACTGTGGTATAAGCCAAAAAAAAGATTCGTGCTATCTTATGAATTTGACTCCCTGCCCATGCTATAAACCGGGATTTTTCCTAAATTAAGTGCCATCCATGCACCAATGCACTGATAAGCTCTTATATTAGAGGAAGTAAGTAGTACTCTATTTAAAACGGGTTATATTTTGAGATAAAGATAATAGGTTGTATCAAATCAAATCATTTTTATTCACCGAACATGAATTTCCCAGTGATTTGTATTCATTTCTATATTTTTCTATATCAACCAAACACAAAATTTTGGCTTCGTAAGAAATTGAATTCTGTTTGGAATTCAAATAATACAGTCTGATAGTTGGAACCAAACGGAGCCTAGAATTTCGAGGGGAGGTATAGCAGAGAATTTGGAAAGGAGCTACCCGTCCACCCGAGGCGCGCTCCCGTCCGAGCCGTCGCCGCCATGGGCGGAGATCCCACCGCCGACCCTTCCTCCCCATACTTCATCGACGCCGACCACCCGTACGCCGCCGCCGCGGCCTCCGCGCTCACCTCCCACCGCTCCAGGTCCAAGTGGTCCCACCTCTCCTCCCTCACTGTGCCCGATCCCCTCCCGGCCTCCGCCGTCGCGGCGGTCCCCCTCCTGCTCCGCCGCCGCCCCCACGTGGCCCTCACCTTCCACCTCTTCGCCACCCGCCGCCTCCTCCCCTCTGGCTCCCCACCCCCGCTCCTCCTCTCCGTCTCCGCCGCCCATGTCGCCGCCGCCTCCCGCCTCCGCCGCGCCGCCATCTCCGTCCTCTCTTCCGCCGCCCGCCACTACCCGCATTCTCAAATCTTCGCCGCCCTGGCCGCCACCTACCGCCGGTTCGCCTCCGCGCCCTTCGTCTTCGACCTTCTCCTCCTCGCCTACCTCCGCTCCCGCCGCGACACCCTCGCCGCGGCCTCCGTCGCCCGCCGCATCCTCGCTGCCGGCGCCCGCCCCCTCCCCTCCACCTCCGCCGCCCTCCTCCGCTCCTTCCCCTCCGCCGCGGCGGCCCTCGACATGTACCACGAAATCTACACGCGCCCGAGTTCAAGGATCAACAGCCAACTACTGCCGACCGTTCATACCTTCAACTCCCTCCTCCTCGCTTTCTACCGTGAAGGGAAGTGCGATGATTTCAAGATTGTGCTCCAGGAAATGGATAGATATTCATGCGTGCACAATGTGTGCACCTACAGTATCCGGATGGCCGCTTATTGTGATATCAAGGAGGTAGAGAAGGCACGAGGGCTGTGGGATGAGATGGTTGAGGGAGGTATCCAACCGGATGTTGCCGCTTACAACACGATGATCAGCGGGTACTGTGGTGCAGGGGAGGTAGGGACTGCAGAGGAGATGTTTAAGGATATGGAGATGGGTGGGATCAACCCGAGCGTTACGACATTTGAATGGTTAGTTAGAGGGCATTGTAGGGTGGGGGATATCGATGCGGCAATGCTTGTGCGTGCAGACATGAGCAGGAGGGGGTTCCGGATGGCGGCAGAGGTTGTAGAGGAGGTGGTGAATCTACTGTGTCAGAAGAAGAGAGTGAAGGAGGCATTAGATGTTTTGAAGGAAGAGATGAGGAAGGAAGAGTTTGTGCCAAGTCGGGAATGTTACGAGGTATTGATAAGGGAACTTTGTGAGCAAGGGGAGGTGGAGGTGGCAATGAGACTCCAGGCGGAGATGGCTGGTATGGGATTCAAGGCTGGCAGTGAGGTGTACTGTGCCTTTGTCTGTGCCTATGAGAAGGCTGAGGATTATGAGATGGCAGAGAAGTTGAGGGAAGAATTGTCGGTGATAAGCATTGAGGATGGATGATATTTTCCTTATTTTACACAGTGATGCGTGATTTTTCATCTCTGTTCATTGCAATGAAAAAGTCTGGTAAAATTCATGTCGAACTTATCGTAAGGATATTATTCTTCTATTTGTGTTCTCTCTTAGTTTTTTGGTACTCCTATCAAATAGTAATAGTTTCTTCTGATATTTTTGTCCTTTGTGCAGTACATTACTGTTGTGTTAATACTAGTTCTTTTTTTTTTAATTTCAAATGTTCATTTTGAATCCCTGGCCTCAGTTTTTGTACTCATCTAGATGATTTACACAGTTACCACCTCTGTTCTCAGATAGATGTCGTCCTAGAGTGCGTGTTGTCAAACATCAAAACCTTAAATGGTTAATTGATATAGTTAAATTTGTTATGAAAATCACTTACATATAGTTATATTTTTAAGAGGGAGACTACGTAACGGTATACCGTTCCAACGGAATAGCATGATATTAGCATGATATTCCATAGGTACCAGACATAATACCCCGCATGTATCACATATGATACCTAAATACTATACTGACGTCAGCATGATACCGTAGATATGATACTCCGTAAGTATCATGCTGATATCAGCTATTTCGTTGGAACGGTATAGCGTTCTGTAGTATTTCTGTATTTTTAATTGCTTTTATAAAAATATAGTTGGAAAAAGTAGCGATGAAACTTGTGCATTGGAGACTGTGGCGATGTCCAAAACGACAAGTAAAAAGAACAGATGTAGTATTTGTTTGCACTGAATGCTCTGACTATAAAATCTTTGCTTTTTGGAACCATAGGGGAGAGGTCATATCCTTTTTGTTGCAAATGGAACTTTACAGGGTTATATATCTTAGGTGTTCTTTTATATGATCCCATGTGCACTTCCTTACCAGTTCTCATAAAATTCATTATTATCATGTGGTATATATTTGATTTAGTTTTTAAAGCGCAATCGGTTTTTGTTAATTATGCCCAGCTGTCTCAATTCTCAAACGATCTGATTTTTTAATGGAGTCACTCTGCACACAAAAATTATTTACTTGATTCATGGCACATAAGTGATTAGTTAATATCTTGATGGCAGGTTTGCTTCTTCTTATCCATTGCAATAGGCCCATTATACTGTGATGTCAGATATGTCAAGCAGGCAGCAGTTTCATATCCCACACACAGTCACACGATCCGAGATGCAACTGCTTGTTGTAATTGTGTGGTTAACTTGAAGTTAGTGTTTGTGGAACACCAATCACAATCCATGATGATTTTCTGCTCTACCATCAATAGCGTGATATAGAAGAAGTATGGTCTAAGTGGATGGCAGTTTGCAGTTCATACAGTAGATCAGGTATGAATTATGATGTATCGCAAAATTCTTTTTTTTACATTTAAATATTTTCTTATGGATCCTTACAGCAGTATAATTTGTTGCTGAAATGTACATCTAGTGTTGGGGAATCAAACCTCGCTTTGAGTTTGAAGTCTTATGCCCTTCATCAACTTATTTGCCCTTCAATGTTTATAGAGTGCAGACCCTAGAAACAGCAGGACAAATTGAAAGATTTATAGAACTTCTAAATAGTGCTCTTAGTTGTGAAAAGCCTGGAACCAATGAGATCGATAAACAAAAATGTATCTCCCAGATTATGAACATTTGTATATAAATGCTATTCCTTCAGGTTATATACTTGGTTCTGTTCAAGTATTCTGTTGTCTTAGAAACCGATAGTGAATTCTCTGATACAAGATGAGTAAATGACATTTACCCTTGTTTTTCCAGGCAAGTAGCAAACTCTGTCTCGTACTCAGTCTTCATATGTGGAGTGCTATCTGTTGCGGTAAACTTGCTGTCCTCACCATTTACAGAACTGTTATTTCATTTGTCTAAGGTCCAATTTCTAGCAATGCTAATTGGTTAGTCAGTTTCCTGTACATTCATGGACTTGCAGAAAAAAATAGAGAAAGGTAGAAACATTTTATGTTCAATATTATCTAAACTAGTTTTATGACTCGTAGACTTGTGCAATGTACGTAATCCAGAAGGGAGTTTAAACAAATTGTTAAGAATACAAGTTACTCCAAGATGTTCTCATAATCAAATTAACAGAGAACATAGTGATTAACAGAGAAGAGAAGATAGCAGCACAGCACTATCAATTGGCATGCAGCAGCAGGAATTTCTGCTCTATCCATCCTCTTTTCCGCTTTTGTTTCATCTTCCTGGTTGACAGCAGCTAATCAGATTAGCTGCAGGTTTGGTCCAAGGGGAAGAACAAGGGGAGCTAGAAATGGGAAGAGGATGCAAGCAACAAGAACAGCATCTCTTGCATACATTTATCATTTCATTACATCGCCGTGTGTAACAAGAATCCTGAGGCTAGGATTAGACTAGATCTCAAATGTGCCCTATGCCATGCCTGTCTGATTGGTTTTATTTTAAATATTGATAGTTAAACAAATTATGTTCAGATTTTGAATCCTCATTGTGTTAGTGATGTTATCTTGTGTAGATGATATTCTTAATACTCCAGGTGTTATTTAGCAAGAGGATGCTTGCTGAATGTACAGCACTTCTCATCATCGAGTCATTCTAAGGTAACAGTTCATACTTTATCTGTTTGAGCTACCAAATGAATCTAACTTTAAATGGTACCTTATATTTTTAGCCCTTGGATCTGTTGGTACCAAGAGGTACCATGTATATTTTTAACCATATGATCTAACATGATGGACGGCATAGATATTATTTACCATGAGGTACCATGTACTACAAAAAACCCTCAATGATTTACAATGCAGAATTCAACAACTCTCCACACACCATCTTTTTGTAACAAACTTCACTAGTATATGACCATATGCATTTAGATTCTACTGTGCCTACTTGGCTGCTTGAGTTATGAATTGCTTTGGAAGTGATTAATTAGCGGACAACAAAGAATCATATGGAAAGCTAGGCGGTGGCCCCATATGGATCAAATTTCAACAATAGATAAGACTATTGTCTTCTACAGATAAGAAGATGGTCGAATGCTAAATAAATTGGTCAAGACCAATTAAAACACAGAATAATATCAAAGTTAACCTAACATGTAGGATATATGAATCGGCAAATATCAAAACAACAAACATGATCGATGTAAGACAATACTCACGTATGAGTTGGCAGTTTATGCACATGAAATGAGTGATACAATTAATGATGTTTTTCCTGTGCATCATAGATTTTAAGTTGGTAAAGGTGCTCTACAGCAAGCCATACGATGGTTGTAAACTCACCACCGTTGTTGAGCCTCTTGGCATGGGACTCCCTGCTGCATCGATTGGACGCATATATGAGAAAATCTACCCAGACCCCATAGACCAGCTCCATTGTGTCATCCCTTTCAAGCAGTTGTTTAGCTAGTTGGGTCGCGAAAAATAAACGGTTAGATATCAGATCTTGTATGACCTCCTTGTCATGTAGCATGTTAGCAAGTTTCTGACTTGGATGGAGCCCAGAAACATATGCGGGTCCACCAGCTAAATCCCACTCTTTGGCCAGACTTTCTTTGGTCCATTGGTACATCTTGTTTTGAGCAAGGCCCGGTAGCATTTCTGGTCGTTTGACAAGGAGGAACATCATGTAGTTTGATAATGCCTTAACAGCTTCCTTCACAGCATATTGATCGTCAGCCTTGCGCTGAGCAAGGAAGATGTCCGTGGCGATGTGCCAAACAATGATCCCCTCGTGGAGCTCAGCACCAAGCCACTTCTCGAGGTATTCCTTGTACTTGTCATCAACTTGTTTATTTTCCAACCAGCGCTTTATTGCCACCTTTCCCCATTGCTCCCTAAAAATTCCTAGCGTATTCACGGTCTTGTCCTTGATCATGAATTTTATATACTTAATTACCATGTCCTTGAGCCCCTTTGGAATGTTAGCTGTCCCCACATTGTAGCTCAATTCTTCTGCCAGTCCGCCGAAGCCCAACATCTCTGCCAATCTGCTGAAGCCTAGCTTCTTGGACAGTCTGCTGAAGACTAGCCTCACTACCAGTTTGCCAAGTAGAGGAGGCCTGGCAGTGCAGGCATCCAACATGTTGTATTGCCCCAGGGTACCTGACCACCTCCTTGACAAGCTCAAGTAACTCCAAATCCCTGTGCTGTAGGCAAACCGGCGAAAGGAGAGGACCATATTGCGAAGGCTGTGCCACTTCTCAGAGCACAACGCTGCATGTCGAAGGCTGGTCCACCGCGTCGCACATAGGAAGGAGAACGTCCAGGTGGACCAGAGCGCGCTCAAAAGTGATGCCATCTCCATGAGCAAGGAAGAACTCAGCAAAACATAGGTGATGGTAATGTCAGCTCTGCTACTTTGCCCCTCCTTACCATATAATTGGAACAGCAGGAATGAGGCAGCCACAGCGAGCGATGAGACGATGCGGATGCAGTAGCCGGTCCAGGTGTGGACGACGGCTGCCTTGGTGTAGAGAATGTCATACATGAGGGAGAGCTCCATCTCCATCAGCGTCCACATGTAATCCACCCTGTTCTCCCTAAGGTACGCGAGTATTCTGAGAAAGTATCTATCTGGATCATACACCGAAGAATCAACCATGGCAGACTTGCAGATGAGGAACACGGCGTGGGCACGCCGCATGAGGAATTCCTCCTCGTCGACTTCCTTCCCCTTGAATCCCCCCCGAGGTAGTTCGTCTTCCTCAAGGTAAACCCGGTACAACTGCCGTGGTTCCTCCTCAGCGTCTGCTCCCTCCACCGACCACCGGATGACCTCAAAGTTGGCAATCCAGAGAGCCCAAGTCTTCTCAAACATCTTGAACACAGCCACAGTGGTGACCATGATGGCACCCGGCAACAGCAAGGTCCCGCTGCTGCCGACATGTTTGACGAGGACAAACACAGCTCCTAGGCCCTGCACAAAGAGAGTCAGGGCATGGCGCCCTGCGATCTTGCTGTCCTCGAGCGAGTAGGCGGTGATGTTGTCCGGACCAGCGAGGTGGAGCAGCAAGAAGGGAGCCCAGAAGGGGACGAGGCGGTGGCCGCGCTGGGCGGCGCTGAGGGAGAGCCTGCCGAGGGCGTATGTCGCGGTGATGTTGGCGAACTGGTACGCCAGCCAGAGGACAGCCCTCCGTTTGCTTTTGCCTTGGCGCCGCCGGATGCCGGAGAAGAAGAGCAGGAACAACTGCTGGATGAGGCTGAGGACTACAAGGATCTGGGTTGCCCATTCGCTCCAAAAGCCCAGCAGCAGCCGGCCGATTTCTCTCGGCTTCAGCACTGACCAATGCAGATCATCATTTCACACTTGAATATAATGGCTGGCATGCATGATGCAGATCCAAACAGGTACAGAACGAACAATACATACCATGGCTAGCGGCCTCTAGTTGATTACTAGGACCAAAATTTGGCATGTATGGCAGGAAGCGAGACATAGTTGAAGTGCCAACCGATTGAGCTCTGGGTGCTGAGCTAGCTAGAACGATATGATGCTAGATGCATGGTGGCGGGTATGAAGTAGCTATAGCTATCTCATTTCTCCCACACTGTACGTGTGTGTGCATGCAGTCTGCTCCAAAGGTGGCCATGCCAGCCTCACCAAATCCAAATGTTGATTTTCTTTTTGTTATTCTTTGGATCGTACGGCAGGGAGTAACCATACTATATGCGTCCATTCACATGAGCTTCAATTCAATCATCTGGATCAGGGCCATGCATTTGAAAGGTGGCCATGTGATGGCACAACCACTAGAATACAAATCAATAATCTGCCGGCTAGCTGCGGCATTATATTTATCAGCCTTATATACTACATTTACATCCTTTTACATGAAACGGGCGGACGGAGGTGCCACACCCTGATTTTTTTTCAGGGATTTAAAAATTACTTAATAAATTATTTTTGGAATTATTATTAATATGCAAATCCGTTAACGCGTGGAAAATAACTCTGTCTGGGGTGGGGCTACCTATTATTTGTAGGCGCTACGTACGGCGCAACAGGGCCTCGATTGGTTTGCTGCGTGGGTAAATTATCTTTGTTCTAAACTACTCTTTGAAAGTTTTATGGAATTTTTGTAGTTCAAGAAGTAATTTTAATAATAAAAACATTATTTTAGCAAGTATCGAAATGGGAAGTTGACATCTCCACGTCCACTCTGTTTCTCACTCCCTTCCACCTCCTCTGCTTTCTTGTGCTCTGCTTTCCCCTGCTCTGCGCGTCCCTAATGTTCTTTCTTGCTAGTAGTATTAACCTGAAAAATTATTCCAGGTGGTTCTGTGGCTAATGCTTTTTAAAATATATAAGGCAACGTCACTAATCCTAATGTCGTCTAGTGCCGTACTACTCGAGTGAGTCTTTCTTTTGTGCAATGTTGTACTGAGATATCTGCATCACTATTCAGTCCATTGAAAGAAAAACAGTTGGTGTTTTGTTTCAGATTGAATGATGAGACACTATCATTATTACGAGAGAATTCCCTACGTGCACCTGATAATTCACTTAATCCGTTATGTGTCTTTGAATTTTATCTTATCCCTTATATACCCCTCCTGAATTTTTCCTTACGTGTTTTTGAATTTTGCTTTATCCCTTATATACCCCTCCCGAGTTTTCATTTTGATCTTCAGTGTACCCATTCCATTAGTTAATCATGAGTTGGCCTTTATATTTTCTGGAATTGACTATTATACTGCCTCTCTGTTACGTGTGTGCTAGTTTAGTGATAAAAACACAATTCTCATGTGAAAAAATATTTATTGTTAAAAATAATGGAAATAAATTATTTGACCATATTTTTTAAAAAATAAATTTTGAAATAAATTTAAATTAACTTTTATGAAATTTATATATTTTTTACCAAAAATTAAACCCAATAAATAAATAATATTGATTCTCAATTTCTGGCTGAAACTCTTATATTGATGTTATCAAAAATTTAAATTTTGGGTTTCAAATTTTACTTTAAATAATTCTGTCCCATTTGATTTTATTGTAAATTACAATTTTTCACATTGAGATTTATGAAGTAGATAGCACATAATGGGAAAGGGGTGCTATAGTAATTTTTTTAAAAATCTAACGGTCAACTAACAGGATGTGGATAGAGGAGATCAAAATAAAAACTCAAGGATATGCAATAGACAAGGCAAAATTCAAGGTACATAAAGGATTGCGAAAATTTTTAGAGGTATCTTTGGAATTTTCTCGATTATAATCTGTTGGCTAGCACATAGCAACTGGCATTACTGTTCTTTTGTATTCTTACATCATTTGGTTCTCAAAGTCACATATGTTTGGTTCTTTTGTATTTACAATTGATCATTATCTATATTTGACAACTGATGCGTATCCATTCATTTGCATACAAACCGGTGCAATGAGTCTTACTTTTATATTACAAACTAGAAATGCATGAGTCTTAAAACAAATAAGAGTGCTATTAGCACAAGAGCTACAAAGTTACACCGTTACAACACAAGGAGCTCAGTCATATGAGTGTTAAAATGAAAATTTTGTATGAGCACAAAAGCTACAAAACTACAAAGACAACATGGCATTGACATCCACAGCAAGGATTCCGTACCACACTAAATACTGATCATGCATCATCCGTCTACAGGGGCTGACACATTAAGTAAAACTATATGATGCCCTGCGTGTTGTGGTGGGAATTTTATAAAAAAAAGTTCAAGTAAAATAGGGAAGATTGAATAGAATGATGGCAACTGTTTATTTTATTACCATGATCATTGTTTTTATTGAGAGTACCTAGTTTGAAAATTTCAAAGAAAATAAGGCATATGATCATGTAGCTCTAGTTTTACTTAAAAAGTGAGGCTAGGTTCCTTGTACCATGTTACATGGTGTTTTATCTTTTACATGTGTATGTAGCTAGATGTAAACATTCGTATGCAGGTAAATAAAAAAAAAAGTCCAATGTGCAGAAACTTTCTCAGTTTCACTATAAACATATTAAAAGTTACATGAATACAAAATTGCTTCAAATAATCAAAATTTAAACATACTGTCAAATGCTTTCCCCTGACTGTAACGCCATACTATATAACCTTACAAAATTAGGTACAGTGGAAATGTGGAATGAGTTACTTGTGCGCTCGGAAGTTGTATTATGTGTTTGACAGTGGCTGCAGGCTGATGGTGTTTCATTTGGATGGGCAGTGTTGGTCATCCTACAGTCTTTACTTGCGGGGTCCGTATCTTGTGGAATTTGAAGGGAAGGTGTTGTCTGTTTGTGCTCCAAAACCCTTTGAACCTGATGGTGGTGGGAAGTTCTTCGTCGGGGAGTTGACAGTTGGTGAAAACCGAGCAGCTCTAGTGAAGCTGGATGACTCTGAGCTGAGTAACAATTCTTGGTTTGTAGGTCCAGTCCAATCATTCTGTGCAAGGATGAAGGGTCAGAGAGTTTATGAGTTTGCATATAAACCACAATGGGATGGAGAAGATATTGGGAAGAAACATTATCACGTGCATTACCATGACTTGCTCAAGAAAAAAGTTCAGATATCTCACAGTTGATTAATTCAGCTCTGGGCATTCTTGGGTTGATTTCGGTGGAGTGCTTGTAACACGCTACCCCAAGACACAAGCATGATGATGGTTATGTGAACTTGCTTTGCTATTGGCAGCTGTAAATAAATTATATATCTTATACCTATATTTTGCCGGAATAGCCATCTAATAAGATTGAGGGAAAAAAGTTACAAGAAAAGTTTTAAGAAAAGTTTTACAACGACAGAAGGCTGTCGAGGTTGGCCATGCACACCAGAACACTCGATTTTTTGGTATCTAATCACATGCAACCCTTCTATTACAAATATGAGCATGTAATGTTTAGAACTCCATTTCTAAAATGTAGAACATGAAAACGTCAGTCTTGACATATCTAACAAAAATAAATGGACTTTTTTTTAAGAAAAAAAGGACTTTTTGCAGCCTTATTTCTAGCAATAACGAGCATATATAACTTAGCAGCACGGTAGCGTAAACTCACCTATGTTAAGCTAATAGCACATGTTTAGGTCTCTTAACTTGCTATATTGAGATTATACTAAAAAAATTTATATGTACAACAATGATTTGTAGAAGCAAAATAACGCAATATAAACCATATTTGGACTTGCATGCTCTCACCACATTACAACGTAAATAAACTCAATTTAGGAGCCTATCATTTTGATCGATATCAGGTTCGATGGAATAACACACGCCCGTAAGCATCTTGCCTATAGACTGATATTTGGGCTTGGTGTGCTCACTTTTGGAATTTACACTGCTGCATGTGCTTTCATGTATAAAAGTCGCCAGAGCACACACCTAGGAACCACACACCAACCACACAAACACAAGTCCCTGAGAGGGGTGAACTTTTGGTGGTTAGTGTAATGACCAGGTTAATGTTAAAGCTATCCTTATGTTTGAGACACTGTCAACTAAGCAAAACCTTTGTCGAAAATAAACTTATATATGTTTAATTATGCCTCTCTTGTCCTTGTGTGGATCAAGGGAAAATATATTTCAGTGAATGCTGATCTACCTGCTTTTTCCCCTTCATTTTTTCTTGAATTAATGTTTTTTTTTATGCCTTAGTGATTGATGGAGTTTGTGTTTTCATTAGTAATGGAAGGGGCGCAGTTAGTCAATAGAGAACTAGAAATGCTTTTGGTTCTTGCCTGCAGATGTTTACTGCTATGATATGCGTGGTACTCCCTCCATCAAAAAGAACCAATCTAGGATCGAATTTAACACATCATAATACTATGAATCTGAATAGAGGTTTGTTCAGATTCGTAGTACTAGGATGCGTCACATCCGATTTTAGATTGATTTTTATGGAACGGACGGAGTAGATATCAGTTGCTAGCCGGTGCGTCCGGTTCATTAGCTGAGAGAGCACTCTTGACAACATCCATTTGAGCTGTACCTTTATAATTTGTAATTTGACAGAGTACCAAAAGAACTGTGCACTGTGCCATTATAATTTGTAAGTGTGTTCTCGTAAGTTAGACGTGCAGTAAGAGCTGGAAGTTAAAACATTTCCTAAGCTTGACAGCTTGGTTGCATCTGACGATGCCTTACATCTCGTGGTTTGGGGATGAAGTGATGAACCGATTCAGGCAAACTGATTTGAGATATAACCATTAGTCCAGATAAGTTAATTTTAATAGTTCATGGGTGAAAAGTTTTCGATTTTAGGGTTTAGATTAAAATATACGATGTAGCTATACTCTTTCGTTGCCGCCAGCTATTTACCACTTCTCACTGTCTCTTAACTAAGTGTCATTCTCATAGAGAGGCGCTTCGAGTTGTAGTAGCGCCGGAGACTATTTGTTATAATAGGGAATCGGTTCCAATCATCCAGAGCTTGTGCTAGATGGATCCCAGGAGCTGGGGGTGGTTGCATGATGGAGCTTGAGGACCCCTTCTTCTCATAGTTCCTCCAAGATCATGGTTGCCAGGCCCCTGCACCACCTCATAGTTGAAAAAACTGGAGTGGACATCGAACTGAGCGAGCTCCTGGTTCACCGGTATAGCTGTCCAACTGCCAGGTCGACCGGTTCAAATGCTGAACCAGAAATCTATTATACAATGTGTATATCTTGCAAATCAGCAACATCAAGTCGGCCTAGCGGTCGAATCTACGAGCTCTCGGCCAAGTGACACAAGTTTGAACCCCTCCCCCGCCCCCCATCCTCACCTTTTCTTTACAAAAAACTGCAGTACCATGTAACTTGGGCAGGCCTTATAGAGGTCCATTTCAGGTGGGATAAAGACCCATCACGCAATGAGCCATCCCGCTCGGTCTACCTTGGTTCGGCGGTTCTCGCATAAATCGTCCCGTTCAAGCGTTTCACTTTGGCTCGATTGCAGGAATGGTCTTCACAACAAACCGAGCACAAAGGTTGTTGGTTTCGGTTATTTTAGTTCACAGCCGGCCTGCTCTGTTTTTTTACTAGGCTCCGCCTAGTCCGGCGTGGTCAGTGTTCGAGGCATAAAAAAAAATCTGGACCGGTGGGTGACCTATCCGACATCTCGGTTAGTCTAATTGGTGGGCTGGGCAGTCGAACCACGGACCACAGTTCACTTATATACATGTATGTTACTATTATCTTCTATTAGTAAGCTGTGGAATAGTCTGATGGTTAGGGCATTGCGTTCTCAACTCGCTGCCCTAGAGCGATTCCCACCAAATACACCTTTCCTAGCCGATTTTGCCAAAATAAAACACCAGCCGCAACAAGCATTGAACAAATGGGCCTTTAACCAGCCCATTTATGGCCCATTCGCAAGGTTGATTGGTCCAACCAATAGCAGTTTAATGTCCGGTTCGTCCGAAAACCTACTAGTTCAGCCAGTCCAGAACGGTCTAAATACATTTTTAGAGGAAACCGAACCATACTTAGTTCTTGTTACGGTTTTTTTCGGGTCGCTAGAGCCCCTCGCTGTGTGACTTCCACACCAATGAATCACCATCACTTAGATGTAGGTTATCGCTGCCTCTTCTGTGATTATGGACCATCGTTAGTCCGAACTTCTTCCCATTTATCAACCAGCGGGAAGGTAGAGGCGGTAAGTTAGTCCGAACTTCTTCCCATTTATCAACCAGCGGGAAGGTAGAGGCGGTAAGATAGGTGGATAGGGAGGGAGAGGGAGATCAGGTGGCGGTGATGCTATGAAGAGGAGAGGGAAATGTAAGTGGCACTGTCCGGTGACAGGTACAAGGCAGTGGTTCCAATAGTTTAGAAGTTCCACTGCTACCTAGGCTTAAACCACCTAAAGTCGTAAACTAAGATACATTCATCTGCAATTAAAAGTGTCTATTAGTTATCCCAACATCAATTTGTTTTTGACTAACGGGTGTATAAAACAACATGAAGTACTGTTATGTAATCATATCTATAAAGGCTATTGTTTTCGGTGGAGTACCGATGGAGGCATCGGTTCTTGCCACATCGATGTCCACTGTTGCACTATTCAAGCTTCTCATAGACTTCTGATTTCTTTGCTATCCATCCTGTCCATCCACCTACTCCTCCAAGGCATAACCGCGTAAGCTTCCGTGGGCCATCCAGCCTGCTAAAGCGATTGAAAAAAAATGGTGAGGTGTGTGTATCTCAGGTTTTTTTAAAAAAAGTTTGACATGGTTAATTTCATCAAAAAAGTCGCTTCTACATTTTTGGATTAGTTTATTTACTCTATTTACATGACGGAAGTGACAAAGTGAGTCCACCATCAAACCTATTTAAATGACCAACAATAATACCACAAGACCACCTTATATTTAACAGGTGGCATAACTTGAAAAGAAAACTATTTTAAAACAAGTGATCTGTTTGGCCACTATTATATCAAGCTCAATTTATAGGCTCTATATCAAATTTAACAATGTGCAACATAACTAAACAAGTTATGTATAGTGGATTGTTACAAAAATGATCACTGATCTACCCACAATTATATCCATGGTAAAAATGTTAGACACCCCTCCTTAGGCTGTGTTCTTGGGTGAACCCTCACCTTCCGCACGAAAACAAATCGATTAATTAAGTAGTAGCCAAAAAACATAAAAATGGGTTAGTATGATTTTTAAAAGCAACTTTCGTATAAAAAGTTTTTGTAAAAAATACACCGTTTAGCTGTTTGAGAAGCGTGCACACGAAAATAAGGGAAGAGAGGATGGAAAGTGGAACACATCCTTAGAATTGAGCAATCATATACATGAAAAATACTTAGTGATATAATTTAAAATGGACAACTGATAACTTTATTACCATATTTGTGCAACAAACTTGAAGTTTGGAATATAATAGCAAATATATATGAAAAAAAAGATTATCAGGAAATCTTTGGGCTAACAACACGTGGATAGGCTTTACGAAAAATCGGGTTTTATGCTTAAAAGGCTCATATTTTATTAAAAAATATGATTTGTCTATCTAAATTCGTCACTTTAAATTTATTCCCGCGGTAACGCGTGGGTGTGTCGGCTTGTTAAATTTTTAGTTTTCCTGAGCCACTGTCTATGCGTTTTGGACTGTCCAATGCACCCACGTTGCTGAGATCTGAACATCTGCATGTCTGCTTCTGCGCCGGACCCGAGACCCAGCCAAGCAGACCACGCATCCACTGCTCAGCTCACAAATCCCCATCGATCCCCATTCCCGTGGACTAGAATTCAAAAATCGGCGTCTCCACCTCATCGCCCGTCGATCGCATTCAGCTTTGCCCCTCCATTCTTCCCCTCCAAGCGCCGACTCCTTCCCTCCGTTCTTCCTCACTGAATCAACTATTGGTTGTTTGTATGGCAGCTCAACCTCATCTTGCTGTCCTCCGGCTGTGGTGGCAGGAAGGGAAGCACTTACCTGTCTTCCTATAGCTCAAGGTATTATTTGGAGAGTGCTACAAATCGGACGTCCGATATTTGAAAAAATATCGGACGGTGTTGCACTATATTATCACAAAATGTTTCACATGTTGCATCCCTCGATTAAAAATGTTACAATGAAAATGTTTCAAATGTTTCATCAATCGAGAAAAAAAATTTTATTGCTCGAACAAAATTGTTTCAACCAAATGCAACATCTGAAATAGACTGGTTGCAACACGGAGCATCAATAAAAGCAACACTGAATCAAAACAAAATGAAACACACTAACACAATAAAGTGCAACAAGATAAAACAATATGCTGCAACATCACTAAAACTCCAATAAAATGAACCTACCTTTATCTTTTTCTTCTACCCCTAGCTGCTAGAACCAACTAATTGATGCTCGTGGGAGAAGAGTAGCGGCACGAGGTGGGCGACCTCGCCCAAGACTAATCGCGTTGTCCAGTCCTCACCGACAGCCAAATCTAGCACTTCTACCACGTCGCCGCCGCCTCTGTGTGGCCACCGGCGAGGTCCAGCGCCTCCTCCCCAATCCTACGTTGTTTGCCCCGCCATCGTCGGGTGACTGCTAGAGAGGTCCAGCACCTCCTCCTCAATCCTACGTTGTCTACTCCTCCGTCGCCGTGTGGATGCCGGCGAGGTCCAGCGCCTCCTCCCTACCACGAGCTGCCTTGCCCCATTGTTGCCGTCTAGGTCCATCACTTCCTCCGTACCATGCGCCGCCTTGCCCCGCCGTCGATGCCGCTGTGTGGCCACCAGCGACGATGCCTTACCATGGCTTGCAACTCCTCTGTGTAGAGACTTTGAGAGGAGAGAGACTTTGAGGAGAGAGAAGAAAATATGAAAGGGAACGTGTGGTGGAGGAGGTGCTGAGAGATTTGGATAATAACAAGCGTTCGAAATTTTGCGCTCATCCGAACGTCTTATACGAAGTGTTTTCGGTATTATTTTAAAGTTTTACCAAATCTTGCTCATCATATCAGATGATTTGGCCCTGTTTGGATTTGATTAGATTAGTGCTGTCTAAATGTGATCTTTTGCACTGTCAGGAATCACCCAACCAATCGGCGAGCTGAACACACGCGACACTCTGGATGAACACCTTTGTGGAGCACTGTATACCGTCCGAAAACACGAAGAACAGAGCAAAAACAGAGGAGTTTGGCGCTGCGAACTGCTTGCAGCTTTTCAGGTTGTTCTTCTCCTTATTTATAGTGAATACAAGAAAACGTGTGCTTCAGAAACGTTCCCACGTCGCGGATTGATCGTGTCCATCCCCACGGATCCGCAGAACGCGTGTACGCCCCGTCGCTTGCGCCAAGCCGAGCTATTCCCGCGCCATGACAGCTATTCGCACGGCTTCCACAAACCGGAGCTCGCGCGCATGCATAACGGAAATGGAAACATGCAAACACACAAGGTTTATCCACTAACAAATCTCCCCCTAAACCTTGCGTGGAGTTTTGATTTCGACGAGGCCAATCCGAGAGCGAAGTTCGATGAATCTGTCACGCTCGAGTGCCTTCATCAGGATGTCCGCCAACTGCCCGTCAGTGCCGATGAACTCAGCCTTCACCCTGCCCTCCTCAATGCATTCTCTGATGTAGTGATATCTCGTGTCGATGTGCTTGCTGCGATCGTGGAAGACAGGGTTTTTGCTAAGCATGATGGCAGATTGGTTGTCAATCTTCAATGTGACGGCGTCGGCCTCCTCTCCCCGGAGTTCAGCAAGGGGACGCGCCAGCCACACGCCCTGGCAAGCCGCAGTTGTCGCCGCTATGTATTCAGCCTCGCAGGATGACAAGGCCACAACTTTCTGCTTCTGCGACTGCCAGGTGATCAAGTTTTCACCGAGGAAGAAGAAGACGCCGGAGGTGCTCTTGCGGGTGTCAACGTCTCCGGCGAGATCGCTGTCGCTGTAGCCGACTAGACGAGCAGCTTCCTTCTTCCTCTTGTAGCAGCAGCCGTAGTTGATGGTGCCGCCGATATAACGCAGCACGCGCTTCACGGCCGCCAAGTGTTCGACAGTGGGCTTCTCCATGAATCTGCTCACGTAGCCCACTGCATATGCCAAATCCGGCCTTGAGTTCACCAGGTAACGCAACGATCCCACGATTCGGCGATAATCCGTGGCATCAACCGAAGGGGCAGTACTTGATTTGCTCAACTTCAGTCGCGTCTCCATGGGAGTAGAGCTCGGATTACTCCCGGTCATGCCAGCCCACCTCGAGTATCTTCTGTGCATAGGCGCTCTGGCACACCGTGATCCCCTCTTCAGTTTGATTCACCTCCAGGCCGAGATAATACTTCAACAGCCCGAGGTTGCTCATCTGAAAGGTGTTCTTCATCTCCTCCTTGAACTGCATGAGTTCGCCGGTGTTGCCACCCGTGATGATGAGATCGTCGATGTACACGCCGACCACCAGTCGGTCCACGCCCGCGCCCCGCATGTACACAGCATGTTCAGAGCTGCTGCGGTGGAAGCCGAGCGTCAGCAACGACGCGTCGAGCTTGGAGTACCAAGCCCGCGGCGCTTGTCGAAGACCGTAGAGCACCTTGTCGAGGCGCAACACCTTGTGCTCCTAGCCGTCGACGACGAATCCCGGCGGCTGCACGACGTACACCTTCTCGAGGAGCTCACCATTCAAGAACGCGGATTTCACGTCCATGTGGTGCACGGCCCAGCCCTCGCACGCCGCATGAGCCAGCAGCAACCGTACGGACTCCAACCGCGCCACCGGAGCGAAGACTTCGTCGAAGTCGATGCCCTGGCGCTGCACATATCCCTTGGCGACGAGGCGAGCCTTGTGCTTGGTGATGTTGCCGGCGGCGTCCTTCTTCATCTTGAAGACCCACTTGAGGCCAATCGGACGTTGCCGGGGAGGAGGATCAACGAGCCGCCACGTCTTGTTCGCCTCGATCAACGCCATCTCCTCGTTCATCGCCTGACGCCAGCACGCCTGCTGCTCTGCCTCCGCAAACGACGCCGGCTCCTCTGCTGTTACCGTGAGTAGCTTCTCGCTCAGCTCGCGAACGGCCTATCCTGGCGGCGTCGCCAGCCCAAGCATGTCGTCAATACGACGGAACCGGAGTGGCGCGTCGTCGTGGTCCGCATCGAGGTCATCCTCCACGTCAGGCGGAGGAGAAGCGAACTCCACTGGCGGCTCTTCGGTCACGGGCGGAGTTGGCGGAGTCGGGCCTAATGCAGGCGAGCGCGGCGAGGCCGGAGCTCCCCCGTGCTCCGTGCCGGTTTGCGTCGGGGCCACCATCGCTGGGTGGTACACCGCAGTGTACTCTATGGCAAAGTCGGAGTCGATATCGGCGACCGCCTCGCCACCCCAATTCCACTACGCTTCCTCATCGAACACCACGTCGTGGGAAACATGGACGCGCCGTGACGCCGGGTCATAGACACGGTACGCCTTGGAGCCGGGCTCATAGTCGACGAATATCATCAGCCGGCTACGGTCGTCCAGCTTCTTCACGTTCGGCGCCGTGACCTTCACATGTGCCACACACCCGAACGTGCGCAGGTGGTGCACGGGCGGTCGGACTCCATTCCAGAGCTCGTATGAGGTCTTGCCGCCGATGCTCTTGGACGAGCTCCTGTTCAACAGATACACAGCCGTGTTCACCGCCTCCCCCCAAAACATACCTGGGAGTCCTTTCGCCTTAAGCATGCTTCTCGCGGTGCCCACAACGGACTGGTTCCGTCGTTCGACGACGCCGTTTTGTTGCGGCGAGTAGGGAGCCGTCAGCTCGCGTCGCACCCCGAGCTCCGCACAGTACTTGGTGAAGTGGCCGACCGTGAACTCGCCCCCGCGATCGGTGCAGAGTGCCTGAAGTTTGCGGCTACTCTTGCGTTCGGCCGCTGCCTGAACGCGCTTGATGGCAGCCGGTGCGCCGTCTTTGGTGGCGAGGAGCACTAGCCACATATAGCGGCTATAATCGTCGACGAGGAGGAGGAAGTAGCGGTTCCCGCTCGGTGTCGCCGGCGTGATCGGCCCACAGAGATCGCCATGGACCAGTGCGAGTGGCTCGGTGGAGCGGTGTAGCGCCTGGTGCGGGAAAGGTGCTCGACGATGTTTTCCGGCGAGACAAGCCTCGCACACTTGATCAACCTGCGACAGCACTGGCAAACCACATACCAGTTCATCACGCCCCATCTTGCGCAGTGCAGTGAAGTTGATGTGGCCGAAACGTGCGTGCCACCACCATGCATCCTCTCCAGCTCGAGCCACCAAGCACACCGGACGAGCGAGGTCGATGTCGAGGAAGTAGAGTCGGCCGGGGCTGCGCTTGATCCGGGCTAGCAGGTGCCGCTGGTCGTCCCAGATGTGCATGACGCCATCTTCAACCAGCACCTTGAAGCCGGTCTCGTCTAATTGCCCGACGCTGATGATGTTGGCGGTGAGGCGCGGGAGGTAGTACGTGTTGTGGAGCATGCGGTGTTCACCGTTTTTACACGCGAACAGCACTGTCCCGCGGCCGCCGATGCGCACGATTGATCCGTCCCCGAGCCGCACGTTGCCGATGATCTTGGTGTCGATGTCGGAGAAGGCAGATCGCGACCCCGTCATGTGATTGGACGCGCCGGAGTCGAGAATCCAGCGCGTGTGGTCGTGGTCCGCTGCGTCGTCCAGTGCCGCGTACACTTTCTTTTCCTCCAGCTCGATGTGGTCGTGGCCTGGCGCGGACTGGTACGGCGGCGGCGCGTGATCCTGCTCGACCTCATCGACACAGCCCCCGGTCATGAGCATGAGCGTGGGCTCGTCGTCCTCCTGGGCCACGTGGGCCTGCTCCTCCCGCTTGGGCTTGCTCCTGCAGTCCTTGGCCCAGTGGCCAAGTTTGCCGCAGTTGCGGCACTTGTCGGTCCTGTGGGCCAGCCCAGCGCCAGCGCTGTCCGTGTTCCCGGTACCACCGCCACCGCCGCCACCGGTTCGTCCTTGTCCGCCGCGACGCCTGCCGCGGCCATTGCCACCACCACTACTCCTTCTTCTTGTGGCGTTCCAGCCATTCCTCCTCAGTGAGATACAGCTTACCACCGGCACTTGGTGAGGACGACGACACGCTCTGGCCGGAGTCCTCGGCAGCCCTAAGACGGCCGGTGACCTCCTCCAGCGACAAGGTGGAGATGTCGAACTCTTTCAATGGAAAGAACGAGTTGGGAGAACCTGGGTCGCGCGACGCGAAGATTCTTCTCGACGACCTTGTCATCCGGCTCGGGGTCGCCCAAGGTCGCCAGCTACGTGACGATGGTGTTCAGCCGCATGGCGAAATCTTCCACCGACTCGCTGTCGCGGAACGCTAGCGCCTTGTACTCCGAACGCAGCTTCTGCGCGCTCGCTTTGCGGATGCGGTCGTTGCCGACGCGCAGAGTCTTGATGCACTCCCATGCCGCCTTGGCCGTCGCCTTGGTCGCCAATGTCGAGATCATCTCGGCGGGCACCACGTTGCAGATGGCATCGACTGCCATCCGGTCTTCGTGGAGCTCAACCCCTCCTGGGTCGATGGCTCCCCACAAGCAGCGAGCTTGCAACTTGATCTTCATCAACAGAGACCATTCGTTGTAATTCGTCTTCGTGAGCACCGGGTAGTTTGCCGGACCTCCCGCCTCCTTGACCACGCGGTGAATCACCAGCCCGCGATCATTCCCGCCGCTGCCCGTGGTGCGGCTGCCGGAACTTCCTGGAGTACGCCCGATTGGGGACGACGAGCGACAGCGAGGCATGAATGCTGCTTCTAGTGCGCGATCACGTGTCCACGCCCTAAACCTCGCTCTGATACCAATTGTCAGGAATCACCCAACCAATCGGCGAGCTGAACACACACGACACTCTGGACGAACACCTTTGTGGAGCACTGTATACCATCCGAAAACGTGAAGAACAGAGCAAAAACAGAGGAGTTTGGCGCTGCGAACTGTTTGCAGCTTTTCAGGTTTTTCTTCTCCTTATTTGTGAATACAAGAAAACGTGTGCTTCAGAAACGTTCCCACGTCGCGGATTGATCGTGTCCATCCCCACGGATCCGCAGAACGCGTGTACGCCCCGTCGCTTGCGCCAAGCCGAGCTATTCCCGCGCCATGACAGCTATTCGCACGGCTTCCACAAACCGGAGCTCGCGCGCATGCATAACAGAAATGGAAACATGCAAACACACAAGGTTTATCCACTAACATGCACTGGCCGTGGTTCAGCAGTTATGATGGCATGGAGGCTAATCTTCCTTTCCTGCACGTATCAATCTTTTTGTCCTGTGTCTTGCCAACCTTTACGACGTTGTGCTACTCGATCTAATTGCACATGTTCTAAGCCATTCATGGTTGCACAGAAATAATTAGGTAATGCTTTGTTGTATATAAGATGTTTCTGTTTTTGCACCTACTTCAGGTTCCTAATTGGCTTCAATGTCATACAGTGACGCTGATGAGAAGAATGTACTGCCTTTCATGCCAAAAAATGTTTACTGCTTTGAGCAACAATCTTATGGAAAATATAGGTTAGTTTTTGCCAATGTTTCACCTGTACCTTACCACCCCAAACCATACTTACATTTTCAGTATATATATTACCGAGACATGTTTTCCTAGACTGCTGCTGCTCTTTTATAGTCCAAGCCATCAATTCATCTTCCTGTGCCATAAATCATACATGGGAGATGCTCTGTTTCGTGCTTCAGCACAGGCTATATCTTGCAATTTATACATTGGATTTACTCATATTTAACTCATACGAAACCTTTTGCATGATTTTTCTTTTTGGATCGCGGAATTCAGATTTGCTAAGTAATATCTTGATACAAATGTTGCAGCTTGATGATTGTGATGCCAGCTATGGAAAATTACTGACAAGTTCATCAAACTTTAGATTAAAATCCTGCAATATCCTACGACACCTACATGTGTTATTCTACCTACATGTATTAGATTAAAAAAGAGCATCTCATATACATTTCAGGTTGACATTCCATTTGTTTGTAAATGATCTTTCGCTCTATTTCAAGGATCAAATTCTCATCATAAAAGTACATATTGCCCTTCATATATGCTTTAGTTCACGAAGAATCATATGAAGATGTTCTTTATTTTTATTATACACCATATCCTCCAAAAACAAATCATTAAGATTAATTCTGATATTTGTCAATTATCAGGATAGCTATGGATTCTTCATTCTTTCCTATGGCATGTGTGCTGGCTACATATTGATGGCAGTGATGATGAGTTTGCAAGAAGTCTGTTCTGTCTTTCAACTCAATGTCACATAGTAAGAGTCAATACTGGTAATAAAATCATAGATGGAATCAAGCTACCTAGGTTAACAGCCAATTGAGCATAGATACTTCATTGTTCATCGTAGACTTGCAGCCAACCACCTGTATATGTCATACTTTGCAATGACTGTACTTCCAATTAAATCATGTCCACCTCCATGTTTTTCCAACTTAGGTACCCCTCCTAAAAAAAAAAAAGGTTCCAATGAGGATGTATCTGGATATACACGTTGTGCAGATACATCCTCAGGATTTTTTTGGACAGAGGAGTATTTATCCTTCTCGAATACACTTTTATCTATGTAAATTATAGGTGTTCTGTATAAAAAAAATTTCCCATCAGAAATCTTTATGGTTGTTCCTATGTTTAATATTTTGTTTTGCTTAAGCAGCCCGCGGCAACGCGCGGGTTCCGTCTAGTTTCTTATTCTACTGTTAACACAAGTTACAAAAACCTACACTGAAAACTTATTGCCAAAGCTACAATGAAAACTTAGCGAACCGTGAATATGTTTACATCGATGCAATCACATAAAAACAGCAAAACCAGGGAGAGCTCATCAGGCGATAAAAGCTCAATCAAATATTGAGAATCCGAGGCACCTAGACAGAAAGTAAATGAGAAAACTTGGTCCTTCAAATAGATCAATCTTATTTCATGTAAAGAAAAAGAAAAGGAAATGAAGCCGGCTTCCCCAGAATATCCATCCATAGGGAGGATGGTCACAATTAAGCAATTTACGGTTAGGTCCTTGAAAAATTATCTGGCAGAAGAAAAAAAGTTATTCTAGCAATTTTTCACTCAATTAGTTGACACATGGGTAAAGCTTACGGTCATCCTCACCACACATCGAAGGCAAATCCACGATTGTGCAAATTGTCCCGTGGTAAATCTGGGATCACGCAGATTGTCCAATGGAAAAAGAAGAGGAAATATTATCACTTTGTCGAATGCTCTCCATGATTATATTATAATTATTCTTATACCACATCGTTACAGTTCCAGCATTTAGCGACTGAATGGCACAACCAGCTCAGGTAGAAGACTACCATAATTCAGCAAAATCCATACACCACGATCCACGCCACAGTAATCAGGTTTCAAGGGCGCCAACGCTCGGGGCGAGAGAGAGAGAGAGAGAGAGAGAGAGAGAGAGAGAGAGAGAGAGAGAGCGCGATGTGCACGGGTGCCCGGTTATTCCTTGTACTTCATGTCGGATACCCTGAAGCCAGGCATCTCGAATGAAGTGGCAAACTTCTCAACCTCCGCCCTGAGGTCCTCAATGTCCTTGTTGTTCTCCAGGCCCTCGTTGAAGTACTTGAGAAGCTTGCCACGCTCCTTCTGAACATCCAAGCAGATGGTCACTGCCTGGTGAAGGTACTCAGCGATCTGTACGAAGTCCTTCTCTACCAAACCCCTTGATGTCATGGCAGGTGTACCTGGAACCAGCATTCGGAGATCAATAATAATGGACAACATGGCAAGTTACTGTACAGATAAAGTAAAGTAAGATGTTTAGAGTTCGATGAAAGCCTTTATAATCAAGTCATAGTCTCAGGACATTAGGGTACAGAACAGATGCTTAGAAATAAAACAATGTCTTTAAGCCATAAAAAATCTAGGACATAAACTTTGATAAGCATGTCACAAACTAACAGATTTCTTTTAGGTTACGTGTGGAACGTGCAAAAGCATATGTCGCAAACTGACAGATCTCTTTTAGGTTATGTGCGGAATGTACAAATGCAAGATCGTAATCTGCATGTTTATTATGTTCTTCGGTAGTATACACTACTGAAGAACAGTTGCTCTAATACAAGGACTAGAAAGATGAGCCTTGAAAGCGCAAGAGTTAGTTTTCAATATTACCACTATAGCCCCTTTGAATTGTACTGGTTAGAAATTATAATTTTTAGCTGTAATACGTTGAATTTTAATCAAGTTACAGGTGATTCGTAAATTTGAATAATAATATTGATGTGTCCGGTGAATTGGACAAAAAACTTAAGTTTGTACAAGGTGTAGCACTAACAGTTTATTTAATTTAACAGAAATAGCACTTAGGATCTAATAGTGTTATGTTGGGACCAAAGAAAATATCAATTTGGATCCAAGGTCTTTCTTCAATGAAGTACCTGTGATTCACGGATACACGATACTGGTACGGCGATATGGATACGTCGATACAGCGATACAGGAAATTTAAAAAACATAAATAATTTAAAAAACATAAATACGGGGATATGGTGAGTATATATACATTCAATAGAAAATAATATATCAAAGCAATTTAACAAGGGGTGAAATAATAGACTGTTGTATGGTTGGCGTTTCAACGATCGTAATTTGTTGTTGGCTGATAAGTTTACTCTTCGTACCCACCTGGCCACCTCAATAAAAAAATTCCTCAAAGTAATCTTCATCCTTCTCATCTGGCAGAACGGACGAAAGGAGGTTGTTTTGTTGAGGCCGGCCAGCTACTTCTAGTTCTCTCCCAGTGACTCTTCTCCTAGCTCCTCCCGGCGTTTCCTCACCCAGCGCCTCCTTGGATCCTCCTCTCTCTGCACTAGTCCTCCCTGGCTAGGTGGCTACAACTCTTTTGGTGCTTCCTCCCCAATCCGATGGAACCAACCATGGACAACGATGAAGCAAGAAGGCCATCGTCTCGATTCAGTGTTGGCGTCCATGGCCGACGGATGCTCCCTCTCCATGGATGCCGCTACTTCCAACCCACGGTGAGGTGTCGGAACTCAAGAGGTCCTCAATGGCTCAATATGTATCGAAGCAAAGTATCTAATCCGTAACCTTGAAATATCGGTAATTATTTTGATTTATTTTCGCTCTTAAATATTCGATACTTTGTCAATACCGTACCGATGACGTATCCGACGTATCACCATATCGGATACATATCCCATACGGATGCGGGAACAGCTGTTGAGAACCATACCTGTGCATCACAGGGAAGTGCTAATTGGATAATTCTAATGTGTTAGCCCATCATCCCACTTTCTCAGGTACCACTTTGAATGACAGATCCTTGCCAGTGACCATTAACCACCCCAAAGCATGTGGGCAAAAAAAGTAACAGAACATTATATAATTTGATGAGCAAGGAGCAGATACTGACCAATGCGGACACCACCAGGTGACATTGCACTGCTATCCCCAAAGACAGCATTTTTGTTCAGTGTAATGCTGCACAAATCACAGACCTTCTCAACTTTGTTACCTATGGCAGACCAACATTAGAGTTAGTTCACATGGACTCAGAGAAAATAACATAAGACACCATTAAACATGCTCAGCATACCAGTCAAGCCAAGAGGGCGCAGATCCCAGAGAACGAGATGGTTCTCTGTTCCGTCAGTAACCAATTTGTAGCCCTTGCTCATCAAATGGTTACCAAGGGCAACAGCGTTAGCCTTGACCTGCTTAATATAAGACTTGAATCCAGGTGACATAGTCTGCTTCAAACCAACCGCCAGCGCAGCAATTTGGTGGTTGTGTGGGCCCCCTTGGAGAGACGGAAACACTGCAAAGTTGATCCTGTCCTCGTAGTCATACAGAGCACCCTCAGGCTGGCCTTTCTTGGGAGGCTTCGGGCCCTTCCTGTAGAAGATCATACCAGATCTTGGCCCTCGGAGACTCTTGTGGGTGGTGGTTGTAACCACATCAGAATATTGAAAAGGATTTGCAGCCTCCTACAAAAGTCAACAGTAATAATTATAGAAAAGATGTTTCAAAAGATTAAGGCCCTGACTGAATACTCTATATCATAGGAATCATTGCATGATAACATCTCATGTTGAGATTGAATGGATTCCCTAATCCATTTCTATGTTAGTAGGTTCAAAATTAACTGCTAATACAATGACTCCATCAATTACTGTACTTCAATACTTGGAGAGATTATGAGCAGTTTAGTGAAAGCAATTCTTGGAAGCCCAGGAAATTCTTAATGACAACTTAATTTAGATAATTGTACAAATAGGGAAGATCGGTAGTTGCCAAAAGGGTAGGGTTGATAACAATTGCTAGTTGCAACAAAGACATGTCAGTTGTCACATTCAGACAGTGGTATACACATATTAGTAACAGGGAAACAATCCATCATTCCTGGTGGTAATTTTAAAATATCTATCTGAGTCAAGCATTTCCCTTATTTGTGATATCACAACTAATTATAACTAATTCCCAGGCATCAACCAATCTCTTCCTCCAATAGCAAAGGGACTTGAAATGCAATAGTGACCTAGATACAGAAAAGAAGGCCATGTCCGCGCACAGATGTTGCATCAACTATGTAGGAGAAAACAAGGAAATCAGATACTCCCTCTAGTCAAATTTATTTGACGTGGGGACTTCAGAGTACTAATCCTAGTTCTCCTAATGTCAAATAAGTTTGACTGGAGGGACTATTTCGTAACATTGACAAACCCAGCAACTAAGGGGTTGTTCAGATTGATGCTATTTCAAACCATATCATTTTTTGGTAAAGTTGTCAAAGATGTGTATTCATTTAGTTTCTTACCAAACTTTGGTAAATACATAAGAAATTCTGCCAAAACATGGCAATATTGATTAATTGCCAACATTAATTTGGTAAGGTTTATTTTGACTACAATCTGAGCAGCCCCTAAAACTCGCAGAACAAAGCCATCTGCAGTAGTGGCATGTGCCAATTAGGAGCCGATGCTACCTAGTAAGAATTATCCAGGTAATCGCGATGAACTAAAATGTAATACCAATAAATCAAGAACCCGACCAACAAGGCAAATGCAATCTAGAACACAATTACATAAGGACACAAATAATTCCATACCTGCGCGGCCACTAGGCCACTGATGTGAGCCATGTCGACGAGCAACATGGCGCCGCACTTATCCGCGATGGCCCTGAACCTGGCGTAATCCCAGTCCCGCGGGTACGCGCTCCCGCCGCAGATGATGAGCTTGGGCCGGAAATCCATGGCCTTCTCCTCCAGCTTATCATAATCGACGTATCCTGTCTCGGAGCTCACCTTGTACGGCAGGCTCTCGAAGTAGATGGACGTGGCGGAGATCTTTTTGCCGCCGGCGGTGTAGTAGCCGTGCGTGAGGTGTCCGCCGGACGGCAAATCGAGCCCCATGATCCGCTCGTGGGGTTGGAGCAGCCCGGTGTAGGCGGCGAAGTTCGCCGGCGAGCCGGAGTAGGGCTGCACGTTGACGCCCCAGGCCTCGGGGTCGAGGTGGAACGCGGCGAGCGCGCGGGCGCGGCAGAGCTCCTCCACCTCGTCGATGACCTCGTTGCCGCCGTAGTAGCGGGCCCCCGGCATGCCCTCGGAGTACTTGTTGGTGAGCGGCGAGCCCAGCGCCTCCATGACGGCGAGCGAGGTGAAGTTCTCCGACGCGATGAGCTCGACTCCCGCGCGCTGCCGCCGCTTCTCGCGCTCGACGAGGTCGTACACCTCCGGGTCGGCCTCCTCCAGCGTGGTCAGCCCCCAGTCGGCCACAGCGTCCATCGCTGGTGCGGCGACAGGGGACGTCGCCACCGCGGGGGACAGCCTGCTGCGCCGCGCCCCGCTGAGGAGAGGGAGCTGGAGACGGGAGGAGTGGTGGTGGCCGGAGAGCGGGTAGGTGGGGCGCGAGGAGAGAGCCGCGCGCGTGGGCGGCTGGGCGAGGTGGTGCGAAGCCATCGCCATGCGCTTCAGGTGCTCGGCGGAATGCCCCCGCGGATAGCGGCTGCGGCTGCTGCTGCGGCGCAGGTGGGGGAAAGGGGAGAGGAGAGGGGAGCCTCGGGTGGGCTTGGGCTGGGTTTGGGCTTGCTCCGCCACTGTCTGTTATTATATAGCGGCGGGCGGTGCTCAAGGGTTTTGTGCCTCGAGATTCGTGTAGTTCGTGCAGCTGCTGCAGCTCTCAGCCGTTGATGACTCCGTAGGTTTGCTTTCCTTTTTGTTTTTTTTTTGGTTCTTTTTAGTTCGACGAGAGTAGCAAGTTGACGAAACCCTAGCGAAGCGACCGAGGCTGGCCGATTCCTCTCCTTTCCGTTTTCGTGTCGTCTCGTCGCGGACTTGTGTTGTGTTCTACGGTCGCGGGTGAGTCGACGTGTCTTGCGGGCTCACCTAGCGTACGTGCGTAGGCACTCGCGGATGTGGGCCCCATCGGTCAGGCGGTCGGTGAAGGTTTTGCCCGTCGTTTTGCATCGGGCACGAAATGGTTCGGAGGCTCGAGCGTATGAATGAATCGAGAAAAGTAACATATGGACCTGTCACGCGATTCTCGTGATCGTGTACCATTATCATCCGTTTTTTCACGTTTGGGAAGGCTGAAAATGACATTGATATGGGTAGATAATAGCTCTACCATATTTTTCACATATAAAAATAATATAAAATAGGACACGGATATGGAACGAATGTAAAGCTAAAACTTAATTTTAAATTTTAATCTTAAACTTAATTTTTGAAATTTATTTTGTGTTTTTACTGTATTTTAGTTTATATCATTTTTTATATCATTAAAGACACATAAACACAAATTTAAACTCATAAATTATTTTTTATTGCTAATAAACCATACAAATAGGCATAAGTGAAAAGATATAACGATACCATAATGGATACTTTTGGAATATGAAGATTGTGTTTTAACCATTGCACATTAAAGCCAGGGGTTATTACATTCTTACTCCTATCCCTACTTTGTATTGCAATTGTGATTTTGTTAAAATTCTTTAAGGGTTTGTGATTTTGTCCTTACTTTTTTCAAATGAAGTTTTAGATTGCCCCTTACTCTGTTTAGGTCGACTAATGGTGGCAAACCAGCTGTAAGAAGACATATATACCCTTTACATTTGCCCTCAAATGTGACCAAATTTTGACGTATTTTGATAAGAGTTCTAATATCAACTTAACAACACTTTCACATAATGTAACACCCTAAAAATTTCAAATTTAAAATAAGGAAACACAAATTTGGAATAATCAAAAAAAAATTTCAAAATTCCTTTATGCTGGAATTTATTAGATCTTATTTTTCCTTTTCCTGTTGTGCCAGTGCCAAAATAATGAAATAAGGGAATTTAACTCAATTTCTAAATTCAATTGTGGATTCAAAATATTATTTACTAAAGAACCATGATTATGAAATAATATCAATTGATAAAAATATTTTACAAATAAAGGAAAATGCTAATTATTTTCCTAAAACCCCTTTTTATTAATTGATATCCCTTTATGGAATTATTTTACAAATGAGAGAAACTAATAATTATTTTCTATTAACCTTTTGCTGAAACTAAATTCATTTAGAAATTGTTTTGCAAATCTATAGCAAAAGTTTAGTTTTCCTCCCTGGTGGGTCTAGCCAAGCCCACCTAACCTAAAACCCTAACTATTCTTAAAAACTAAAGTATAATAAAGTTTCGTCAACTCCTGCCTTTCCTTTTCTTTTCCCTCTTTCTGGTATCAAACACCAGGCTAGCCCAACTTGGATGCCCACACGCTGGCCTACGGCCAGCCTGCCCCTCTCCCAGCCTCCCCCATGCCAGCTATCATGCCTCGATTTTCTTTCAGGAATTAAAAATCATTTAATAATTCATTTCTAGAATTTATATTAAAATTAAATGCACTCGGTTCAGCAGAAGAGAAGGACGTTGTCGCGTACTCTACACCTACTTGATTATTCGAGAAAGGTTGGATGAGTTCGACAAGGATTATGTACGAGATATTTGATCAAGATCATTATAGCATGGTCACATATCTTGTATGGATCAGAGAACCTATATAAGGAGAAAGAAAGATTGAACAAAGTAATGGTTTACCCATCAAGATGATATTTCTGATCTCAATCCAAACTCAAACAATACCATGTTACTAATTCATATCATACTTATGTAGATCGAAGTCTATGCAGGGTTAATCAATCATAAGGTAAGGGTAGGTTGACACACAGAAGGAACATTATAAGAAAACTCTCTCTAAATAATAAATCTAGACTAAGTGGAGAAGAATAAAGAAAAGCATCACTTTTATACTTCTAGTGTATAGTCATTTTAGTATACACTTGCTAATGTACAACTATATGGCTATAACCCCCTAACTATGCCCTCTTGGTATATCAAGAAACCACCCCTAATTATCGAGTTCCTTACAACAATCCGTCATGGCCATCTAACTGGTTATGGATACGAAGGAGTATCTGCACCACGAACCTTTCTTAGCCCTATATACGTATATGGAGGAATACCGTTCTAGGCTATCACCACCAGCGGCCTACCTATATAGTTCCGTAGCATATAGCACCACTTAATTATATTCAATAATCTAAGCACCGCGCTTACATTACTAAATATTACTCTACATCTATACAGATGACATAGAACAATCATACGAATGAACACTAAGCCAATACCACTGCATATCTCTAGTAAGCTAGTCATATAATTAATATAAAATGAGTCTAGACTATAGTTGGTACTCAAATAATTGTGTGAATAAAGTAAAGGACCATTATATAAAGAAGAATATTTCATTATAGAATAAAGTCTTACAAGAGGGATATAAACTACTAAAACCATACTCGAATTCTCCCAAAAGACTTGAAGAACTCAAGAGCTATTCTATTTCTAACTCCACTAGCACTAGAACAAAAATAAATCACTAAGGAGAGCTTCTTTCTCTTTGATTCCTTCTTGGTGTGTGTTGAAATGAAGGAGGAGGATGTCTTTATAGCTTCATGAGGTCGGTTGGACCGTGGGAACCGACCACAACCGCCATAGGAACGTCGGTAGTTACTGCCAAAGGCGGTCATGGCTGGACTGGGCTGAGCCTGGTTCAACCGACCCTAGGGGTCGACTAACCCGTGGCTGGCCCTGATGTGGTGCAAGGGTGTCCCGATCTTTCGATGAGAGGATAAGTCGATTGGATGGAGCGACGTTGGTGATCCGACTACAACTGTCCGGGGACGTTGCGCCTTAGCAATCTTTACACCAATTCCAGAGGCAGTTGTGAATCTTAACAGATGCACGGTCAGCCCAACCACGAGGGTATTTGTTCCTGCAAGCAATCGAGAACTAGCAAAAACAAGATGAACAAGCAACTCAATTTACAGATTAAGGACCCATTTGGTAGAGCTCCAACTCCTAAATTTAACTTCAGGAGTTGGGTCTGGAGTGGAGTTGTGGAGCTGTCTAAACCCAGCTCCACCTCTCTAGTTCATTTTGTGAGAGAGCTCCACCAGCTCCACTCCCATTTTAGGTGGAGCTGGAACTGTGGTTGAGCTCTAGCTCCAGGAGAGGTGGAGCTGGATCTGTGCCAAACAGGCTCTAAAGATAGAAGATTGAATCAACAAAAGTATCAAAGGTGGGATTCCGTAACGAGCAAACCAGCGATCTAACCGATCATAGGATTACGCGGTAAAGTAGCGAAGCTAAACTTTGACCTAAACAAAACCCAAGTTGATCTATGACGGTTAGGGTAAATATACAGGTGAGAGAACGAGTTGGGGTCGTGCTCTAACCCTAGGACCAGTCCCTAACGGACTCAACTTAGTACATAGCCCATTGGGCCCAATTAAGCTGACGTAGCACCTTTGACAGAAAAAGACTCGGTAGTAAAACAACGATTGCAGCCACTCCAGAACAGATATGGACATGAGGCCAGATCCATTTGAAAGTAGACTTGATAAGCTTTCCATGAAGTATTTACACCCCCAAATCAGAGTTCTCATGAAGTCGTGGTGGTCGTCACAAGTCGGTGCTGTTCTGCAGTCCGAATCTAGCCCGCGATACGTTTCCTTTTGGGTCCTGTCCATCATTCCTAACCAAAACAAGAGTGCAAATGTTTCCATGGTCTAAATAAGATAGAAATTCTGAAAATGGATATCGGACAACTCCGGAAATTTACAGAACCATATCGGCTTCACTGGCCATTTTCGAAACTTCCGAAAAGTCGTTTCGGAGAAATCCAAAAATTTACAGAACCATATTGGTCATTTTCGGAACTTCCGAAAATCCCTTTCGGATAACTCCGAAAATTTCCAGAAGCCAAATATCGTTCTGTCCTTTTTCGGAAATTCCGAAAATCCATATCGGAACTTTCGAAAATTTCCAGAACATAGAAGCTGAGGAGAAACACCTTTTTAAAATTGATTTTTGAGCACTTCATCACTCCTCATATGTCAATGCATCATCCCTCTTAATAGTGCGGTTTTCCTAATGATCCAAAGAAATGAAAACATATAGTACAACCTTTGATCATTGCCGCAACTCATGATTTTGTCGCATCCGTTGAGCTATGCATTACGCTACAAATCGTCATGGACTAACATTCCTTCACATTCACTTAAATAAAATTGTTAGTCCTTTCTAATCGTATTGTCATCAGTCATCAAAACAATTAGGGGCCTAGATGCACTTTGAATCTCCCCCTTTTTGGTGATTAATGACAACACGATTAGATCACAATAGAGAATGAAACGATATAAAGGTTTTGGTGGAAGATCTTAGTGAAAGATCCCCCTAGAAGTGTGCATTATAAGCAAGTGGTGAGCTCCCCCTGAAACCTTGCATCCACACTTAAGGTCACAATGAGAAACACAATGTTGGCTTAATGATCACCACATGTCATGTGAATATAGAAGAAGGCATTGCATCACATAGACATTTAGCATAAATGGCATTTCATCGCAGAGTCACACATAAGCAGTCATTAAGAACTTACATAAAAGTATAAATGAGATTACAATAGTTCAAGTTCTACCACACATAGTCTCATACAAATAGAGATGCCATTAGTGTTCGACCAAACTAGGATAGAAATAAGGATAGATATTCTCCCCCTTTGGCATCAAAGCACCAAAAAGGGAGGACGATGCAATGACGACTCAAACGAAAGGTGCCTGGGGAGGATCCTCGGGAGGAGGATGACCACAGCCATGACCAAAATCGAAGAAGTCGTAGTCCTGAGGAAGACAGGCGAAGGGATCCTCAATCTCCTCCTCAGGCTCATCAGGCTCCGCCTCAAAACCCGGAGGAGAAGGAGGGACATCCACCTGAAGATGCTGGTTCAGCTGGGCCTGCATAGACTTGACGCGCCGGGCCGTCTTCTTAACTTCGTTTCGCGCTTTGCGGTTCTGTTTAGCCTCTGCAGAGCAAAGACCAAACAGACTCCGCAAAATGCGAAACAAGGTAGACGACACGCGCGTGTCACATACGCAGATGACTGAGGCTATGTCGAGGATGAGGGGATGTCTTCAGTTGCAGCAGAAGTACTTGCCCGAGGGGGCGGTCCGCCTTGAGCAGGCGCAAGTGAAGCTGGAGGTGAGGCATGTCATGCTCAAACTGTAACTGAGTTACAGATTCAATCATCCGCATGAGATGAGGAGCGTAGACCAAGCCCTTCTTGTACTGAATTGAGGCCATCCAGATTTCCTCCCACACAAAGTTGAAAACATGGAAGGGTTCGGATGGAGGGTTGAACCTGAGCAAGACATTCTGGGTGAGATGATTTATGCTGCTAGCATCACCATCCTTGGGTACAAGGGAGCGGTGCATCATCCGGTTCAGATAGATGTGAAAGGCTTAAGGCCATCAATCTTGCCCAAGACATCACCAGGAAGATACAGAGGGCGAAGGTCGGGGTTGAGAGGAATCGGATGATCATGCAAGTTGGTGTAGTAGCGCATCCAGTGCAGATCAAAACCCCAGATCTCAGCCAATCTCTCATAGGTGACTGAGTACCAAGTGCCCTGAGTCATCCAATGCATGCCACGATGGCTATCAAAGAACACTGTGGCATAGAATTGGGCAATGATCTCATTGCACCAAGACTGTTGAAGAGTCATAAAAGCACGGACCCCCATCTCCTCACAGACGGCAACAACTGAGTTGAGGACAACATCATCAAGGGCAAGCAATTCCTCCCAGTTGATCCATTTCATGTGCACAGGGGGGTGAGACTTGGTCTTAATGACAGCCTCATAGGAGTCTTGCTGAAGCAGGGTCTAGAACCGTGCATCAGTGGCAGAACGGCGACTGGCACGAGGATCTTCATCCCGATGAGGGGCAACCACCTCAGATTTCTTCCGCCAATCGTGGACCTGGCGAATCACCGCCGGGTCCCGCTCGGGCGTGTGGATCCGAAGAGGCCCAATGGGAACGGTGGGAATATGCGGTGGTGTCTGCGGTCGCTGAGAGGAACCCTCACCAGTAGACTGGCGAGGTTGCCGCGAGGACCCCGCAGCACCGTGCGACTGGGCCGACCGACGGGGAGGAAGAGTGCCGCCCTTGGCCACCCGCATCACTTGAGGACCCGTATCCTCAGCTCCGGACCAATCACGGTCCGAATCCTCCGAAGAGGATGGAGTTGGAGAGCGATCCCGGTGATGCTTGGACTTGCGGGAAGCAATCTTGAGACGAGGCATCCTTGATTCAAGAAAAAAGATACAATGAGTGCAAGGAAGTCAAGGAGGTGAACTACAAGTGATGTAAGGCAAAGGCATGCGCAAATCTAGGTTGGAGGGTTCGGGCAGCACTTTTCGGAATTTCGGAAAAGAATTTTCGGATATATCGGAAAAATGCTGGCCGAGCCCTAAATCTTAGATCCGCATGAATCTACCAACAAAAACTTGTGAAATTGAATCTACAGGTACTAGGGCACTAGGGGAACATCTCCATTGAAGAGAAGCAAACGATTTGAGCCGAGGAAACCAAAGATTTGATTTGAAGAAGTATACCTCAAGAACGCGAAGAACGTGGAAGGGACTTGGTGAAGAATGAGAATGTAACCGGCACAAAAGTCCCCAAAACGTGCACCCGCGAGGGAGGAGACGAGGGGAGAGCCGAGGAGTTACCGGAGAGGGGTTGGCCGCCGGGGGGGAGTGGATTTGTGAGGGAACCCGTGGGAAAGAGAAGAGAGAGAGACACGGGTGGAGGGGGGTATATAAGAGCCCCGAAATTTTCGGAGGTTCCGAAAACTATTTTCGAATATATCCGAAAATTTACAGAACGTTCCCGCACGCTTCTGGAAATTTTCGGAAATTCCGGAAATTTTTCGGTAGTTCCAAAAAATCCTGGGAAGATGGATGCTGAGCTCCAAAAGGACTGCAATTTTTCGAAGTTTCCGGAAATTTTTCGGAATTTCCGAAAAATTACAGAAAAACTTAGGTTTTGAAGGGCCGGAAATTTTGAAGAAAACTTTTCACATCCAATTTGAAATGAATTTTTAAAGGATTTGCACCGGGAATTTTGATGAACAACACTTTTACAATCTTTTGAAGGGAATTTGGGAAGGATGATTAGTCGAACACTTTAGCCCCCATTTGAACTTGTGACTAGCACACAAGCAATCGCATAAAACAATAGTCACAACTCAAATGGGTTGATCCAAGAATCAAAAAGAGTGTAAATTATCATGATACAAGATAATTCACCCTCGAAGGAGGGAATGTGTGAATATATCTCAAATTGTGCAATGACCAAGATTCATTGAAAAATGAGATCCCTTAACACATAGATTCAAATTATCCACAAAAATGACTAGTGTCCATCCATTAATTGAATGTTCATTTTGTCACAAGGTGGTATACAACCCTATTCTAGTAATAAAAAATGTATGCAATAGATCAAGCCACATTCCGAGAATTCAATATATTTAGTTCATTTCTCAACTCACAAAACCTAGCTTCATCTAGAGGCTTGGTAAAGATATCCGCCAATTGTTTGTCGGTGCGCACATGTTGGATATCTATGTCGCCTCTTGTGGAATGGTCTCTCAAGAAGTGGTGGCGAATATCAATATGATTGGTTCGGGAGTGTTGGATAGGGTTGTTGGCTATCTTGACGGCGCTCTCGTTGTCACATAGGAGTGGAATGTTGCTCACATTTAGGCCATAGTCGCTCAAGGTTTGTTTCATCCAAAGAAGTTGAGCACAACAACTCCACGCCGAAACGTATTCCACTTCGGCGGTGGGTAGGGCGACGGAGTTTTGCTTCTTAGAAGACCAAGAAACAAGGGACCTACCCAAGAATTGGCAAGTACCCGATGTGCTTTTCCTATCCACCTTACATCCGGCATAGTCCGCATCGGCATAGCCAATGAGGTTGAACCTCGCTCCCTCAGGGTACCAAAGACCAAGGTTAGGAGTATGCACTAAATATCGAAGGATTCTCTTCACGGCCACAAGATGACACTCCTTCGGAGCGGCTTGAAATCTTGCACACATGCACACACTAAGCATGATATCGGGCCTAGATGCACAAAGGTAAAGGAGTGAGCCAATGATGGAACGGTATACCTTTTGGTCGACGTCTTTACCTTGCTCGTTGAGGTCTAGGTGCCCATTTGACGGCATAGGAGTGTGAATTGGCTTGGCATTCTCCATCCTGAATTTCTTGAGCATGTCCTTCAAGTACTTTGTTTGGCAAATGAAGGTTCCTTCCTTGAGTTGCTTGATTTGGAGACCGAGGAAGAACTTCAATTCACCTATCATAGACATCTCAAAACGCTTGGTCATCATTCTACTAAATTCTTCACTAAAAGACTTGTTAGTAGAGCCAAATATGATATCGTCGACATATATTTGGCACACGAAGATATCATGATCATGTCTTTTAGTAAAGAGAGTAGAATCGACCTTGCCAATCTCAAAGCCGTTTTTAACAAGAAAATCACGAAGGCATTCATACCATGCTCTAGGAGCTTGCTTAAGTCCATAGAGCGCCTTGTGAAGCTTATACACGTGATTAGGATACTTTGGATCTTCGAACCCCGGTGGTTGCTCCACATATACCAACTCATTGATTGGACCATTGAGGAGGGCGCTCTTCACGTCCATTTGATAGAGCTTGAAATCGAGGTTAGTAGCAAAGGCTAGTAAAATGCGAATTGACTCAAGTCTAGCTACCGGCGCAAAGGTTTCACCAAAATCCAATCCTTTGATTTGGGTGAACCCTTGAGCCACTAACCTTGCCTTGTTTCTTACCACCACGCCGTTCTCATCTTGTTTGTTCCGGAAGATCCACTTGGTACCTATCACGTTTTGCCTCGGTCTCTCCACCAATGTCCACACTTCATTCCGGGTGAAGTTGTTCAACTCTTCTTGCATCGCCATCACCCAATCCGGATCACCGAGTGCTTCTTCTACCCTTAGTGGCTCAATGGAAGACACAAAAGAGTAATGTTCACAAAAATTTGCAACTCGAGATCTAGTGGATACTCCCTTGTTGATATCACCTAGAATGTTGTCGGTGGGGTGATCTCGTTGAATACTTTGGTGAATCCTTGGGCGTGAGAGGTTGATTGGTGAAGATGGTACGTGCTCGTCTCCTTCACTATGATCCAAGTGTGAAGGTGAGGAATCGTTGGCTTAGGTTGATGTAGATGGCTCCACTTGTGTTGAGGAAGAGGCCCCTTGTTGTGGCTCCCTAGGACGAACATCCCCTAGGGCTAACCTCTTGATAGCTTCGCTTGGGTCCTCCTCTTCACCTAACACATGTGAGTCAACTTGCTCTACTTCAGAGCCATTAGTTTCATCGAATGTCACATCACGCGCGATCTCAACAATACCGGAGGTTTTGTTGAAAACTCGGTATGCGCACTCATTTGACCCATACCCAAGTAAGAACCCCTCATCCACTTTAGGAGCAAACTTTGAGGATCTCGCCTTCTTGTTAAGAATATAGCACTTACTACCGAAAACACGAAAGTAAGAGACATTTGGTTTGTTACCGGTAAGAAACTCATAGGGAGTCTTCTTAAGAAGGCGGTGAAGATAGAGACGGTTGATGGCATGGCATGCAGTGTTGACCGCTTCGGCCCAAAAGCGGTCCGATGTCTTGTATTCATCCAACATAGTCCTTGCCATCTCAATGAGAGTCCTATTCTTCCTCTCGGCTACTCCATTTTGTTGAGGTGAATATGAAGCGGAGAACTCATGCTTGATGCCTTCTTCATCAAGGAAGCTCTCCACGCACGTGTTCTTGAATTCTTTGCCGTTGCCACTTCGGATGTTCTTGATCTTGAGCTCGAACTCATTTTGTGCTCTTCTTGCAAACTTCTTGAAGATAGCTTGAGTCTCACTCTTGTCGTGCAAAAAGAACACCCACGTGAAGCGTGAAAAGTCATCAACAATAACAAGACCATATTTGTTACCTCCAATGCTTAGATAAGCAATGGGTCCGAAGAGATCCATGTGGAGAAGCTCCAATGGTCTTGTGGTAGTCATCACATTCTTAACCGGGTGATGAGCTCCAACTTGTTTCCCGGCTTGACATACGCTACACACCCTGCCTTTCTCAAATTGCACATTTGTTAGTCCAAGAATGTGATCGCCTTTTAGAAGTTTGTGAAGATTCCTCATACCAACATGGGCTAGCCTCCGATGCTAAAGCCACCCTGTGTTGGACTTAGCCACTAAGCATGTCTCAAGTTTAGCTTTATTTGAGGTGAAATCTACAAGATAAAGCTTTCCCTTGAGAACACCCTTAAAGACTATGGAGAAATCATTCCTTCTATAAACGGTCACATCAACATCGGTAAAAAGACAATTGTAACCCAAAGAGCATAATTGCGAGACTGACGAAAGATTGTAGTTGAGAGATTTTACCAAGAGGACATTGGAAATGGAAAGGTCATTTGAGATTGCAATTTTACCTAACCCCATTACCTTTCCCTTCCCATCATCCCCGAAGACTATATTGTCTTGTGAAGTGCCATTTGGATCAAGGTAAGAAAACATTGATTCTTCTCCGGTCATGTGATTTGTGCATCCGCTATCAATCACCCAACTTTTTCCACCGGAGACATAATCCTACAAGAGATCAATTTCTAATTTTAGGTACCCATACTTGCTTGGGTCCTCTTATGTTACTAACAAGTGCCTTAGGCACCCAAAGTACTCTCTTGATGGAAATGTTCTTACCCCTTGGGCCAACATACTTAGCTACAACACGACCATTAGCAATCTTCTTAAGAACATAAGATGCATCAAAAGAACTATGTGAAGCACAATCATTAGGAATGATACTTTTGGCCTTAACAAAGTTGCTAAGACCTTGAGGCTTCTTGATCATCACACTCTTGTCCACCTTTCCTTTTGGTGGAGGAACATACCCAAGACCTTCGTGGTTGAAGTTGTCCCTTTGATAGCCTAGGTATTCCTTTAGGGCCTTACTACCCATATGGCACTTGAAAAGGCCATTGTGAAGGAGTCCCATAAGCTTCTCATTTTGCTTTTGCAAAGCACTTAAGGATGTAGAGTTAGTAGCACAAGCATCAATATCAATGTCCTTACACCTATCACATGGTTCATTGCTTGGGGCAATCTTAGAGCAAGATCCCTCACTAGGAAGAGAGACACTATTCTTTAAGGTTTCGAACTTTTCTTCAAGAGAGAGGTAAGCTTTGTCCAAGCCATCCACTCTCTCTTGAAGTTGAGCATTCGTCAACTCAAGATTAGCGTGAGATTCTTTGGTTTTCTTATAAAGCCGTACCAAAGCCTTATTTTTCTCTCTTTCCTTAGCAAGCTCAACCTTGAGTTCATGAGCTCGCTCCTTCTCACGAATGAGCAAAACCTCTTGTCTCTCAAGGGTTGCATATTGATCCTCGATTCTCCCAAGCAACTCACTCAAGTACGGTATTGATTCCTTAGTTATGGATTTGAAAAAGTCCTCATCCATAACCTTGTCAATCTCATCCTCCTCATCACTAACAAGATCAACATTTAAGGACTTGAGAGAGGAAGGTACCTTAGACTCCTTTGCCATAAGGCTAATGGGAGCATCGTCATCACTTGAGTAGTTGAAGAGCCTAGGTGTAGAAGGTGATGTAGGCTTGACGGCGAACGTGGCCACTCCCTCATCATCACTTGAGCTTGATTCGGAATCGGAACCGGAGATCATCCCAAGGTGAGCTTGGCCATGTCGCTCGCGCTTGCTATGCTTGTGCTTCTCCCTCTTGTCGCCCTTCTTCTTCTCTTCCTTGAGGTTGGGGCAATCGGCCATAAAATGTCCGTGTTCATGACACTCATAGCATTTCCTTGTGGAGTGCCTCCCACTTGACTTGTCGATGGAGCGCTTGGACGAACTCCCCTTGAAGAAACCGCTTCGCCCCATGAACTTCTCGAATTTCTTGACAAAGAGAGCCATCTCTTCATCATCGATCTCCGCCTTGCTCTTGCTCTTGCGGCTCTCTTCTTTTTCTTCTTCCTTCGCCTTCAACACCAAGTCTTCCTTCTTGATGATTGTGGTTGAGCTTTGGTTGATGTATTGGATGACGTCCTTGGATTCTTGCTCAAGCATGTCATGGGCAAGAATGCGTCCGAGCAAATCATGAGGTGTGAGAGTCTTGTAGTCCGGACGCTCACGAATGATGGTCACCAAGGTAGAGTTCCTTGGAGTGATTGCTCGAACCATCTTCTTGACCACAACCTCATCGGTCATGTCCTTGGAGCCAAGCCCCTTGATCTCATTGACAATCTTGCTCAACCGATCATACATGTCGCTTGGGCTCTCACCATCCAACATAACAAATCGCTCAAATTGCCCTTTGAGGATCTCCACCTTTGACTCGCGAACACTGTCCGTGCCTTCATGCAAGTTCCGAAGTGTGTCCCAAATCACTTTGGCACTTTCAATGCCGTCCACACGGTTGAAATCACTTCCACTCAAGGCGCTAGGTATCGCATTAGCGGCTTGAGCGTTCTTGTGCTCGTTCTCGTCGTCCTCCTTGGTGGGATCCTCGGGTCTCTGCAAAACATAGCCATTTTCGACTATTCTCCAAATAGATGGGTTAATAGACTTCAAATGCATCTTCATCTTATGTTTCCAAGCGGCATAGTCCATACCATTGAAGAACGGAGCTTTACCACTGTAGGTGCTCACATAAGATGTAAATGTAGATGTAGAGGAGTAGTCATAAGGAACTTTAGCTCCCTTATCACTCTCCTTGCCATCCCCTGTTTGACCTGACATGATCTCTCCAAGCGGTTAAGCCTAATAAGGAGATTAGGCTCTGATACCAATTGAAAGAGTCACTTGAGCCTAGAGGGGGGTGAATAGGCTACTTAAAATTAAACAACGGAAGCTAAAACCTAAAACAAGATCGGATAGTCTGATTCACAGTCGGACTATCTGATCCGATCAGGTAGTCCGAAGTTGGATCAGACAGTCTAACTCAAAAGGAATGCAAGAACCTCAAAACTACAATACTAGCAAGAATATACGAACAGGCAACTAGGGTATAGAGACATAACTAGGCAATTAGTAGAGTAGAGAGGAAAGCGAATATTACCGAGATTTCTTGCCGAAGTAGTTCCCGGAGTTCAAATCCTTGAGGGGATTCTACTCTCCGTTGAGGAGCTCACAAAGAGCCGGGTCTTTGCTAACCCTTTCCTCCTTCCACTAGAGGTATCTCTTCCCTTTCGGAGGCGAGATCCGGCCTTCACAAACTTCTCTTGGCTCACCACAAGTAGATCGGTGGCTCAAGAGCAACGCCTAGCCGTCTAGGAGTCCTCAACCTCCAAGAGTAACAAACACCACACAACTCTTGGAACAACCGTAGTGCTCAAGATCGAGTGAAACGCACACTAGGCCCTCAACAACCAAATCCACAACCACCAAGATTCACCACACAAAGAACTAGGAGGGATTTGAGAGAGGGAGAAAGAGCTCAAGGATCCAAAATCACTTTAGCACCAAGCTCAACCCAAATGTGAATGAGAATGAATGAGTTGGGTAACCCTAGAATAGGGTTAGGTGGGGGTATTTATAGATCCCCAAAAAGTGGCCGTTGGGAGAGAATCTTTTCATCCCACCTCGGATAGTCCGAGACTACATCGGATAGTCCGATGTTTTTAACCCCCAAGCAAGCCAGAGACAGAGAGCAAAGTTCTGATGAATTTCGGACTATATGATCGATCGGATAGTCCGAAATCATGTCGGATAGTCCGATATTTTTGAACCAAGAACTTCATCCTCTCACAGAGACTCAAGTTTCATTGAACTTCGGAGTTTCTGGTTCATCGGATAGTCCGATCACATCGGATAGTCCGATAGGTACTTAGAAAAATTCACTCAAGAAGAATAAACAACAGTTCAAGACAGAGAGTGAAGTTCTGTGAAATTTCGGATAGTCCGACGATCGGATAGTCTGACTTCACATCAGATGGTCTGATGTTTTTAACTCAGTGCTCAGTACACAGACAGAGAGTGAAGTTCTGTAACATTTCGGATAGTCCGACGATCGGATAGTCCGACAAGGAAATTCAGCAACACTTAAGAAAAAAGATTTTGAGCACTAGTGTTGTACCAATCATATGCATGTGGTATCCCTCTTAATAGTACGGCATCCTAAACACAAGAATACAAGAATTACAAGGATCACAACATGATTACCACAAATATGACGCCGTTAAGCTCTTAATCACGGTTTCATTCCTTTTCATCCTTGCATCCACTTCAACAAAGCATTAGTGTATCTCTATTTGTGTTGTCATTAACACCAAAACAAATTAGGGATTCTAGATACACTTTCACAATTAAATATACCATTAATACAACTAAATAATATCATTAAATAATACCATCCATTGGTCCAAAGTCAAATTGGTCCTAAGTCTAAATTCAGAACATGTGCATATAATCGTTAAATGAGAGATAGTGACTCAAGATATTGGGTGAAAACAACACCTCGTTCGCTTTGTCGTGCGTTCGCTAGTTCGCTAGGTCATTCGTTCGCAAGTTCACTAAGTCGTTCGTTCGGTCATTCGCTAAGTCGTCCGTTCGGTCATTCGCTAAGTCGTTCGCTCGTTCATTAAGTCGTTCTCCAGGTCGTTCTCTAGGTCGTTCGCTAGGTTGTTCGCTAGTTCACTAAATTGTTCGCTAGGTCGTTCGTTCGGTCGTTCACTAGGTCGTTGGTTAAGTCGTTCGTTCGCTGAGTTGTTCATTCGGTCGTTCGTTCAACTGTTCGGTTGTTCTTTCGGTCGCTCGTTCGGTCGTACGGTCCCTCGTTTGTTCAATTCCGTCGTTCGGTTGGACGATCGCTCACGTTCGGTCTGACGGCAGTGGCAGCGTGGTACGACGACAGTTATGGCGATGGCATTGGTGGAGGCGTGACGTTGGTGGTGGCGGTGCGGTGGTGGTGTTGGCGGTAGCGGTGGTGGCTGCAGTGGCAGCGGCGTGGTGGCCCGAGTTGGAGGGGGAAAGATCTGGAGGGGATGTGGGCGAGATGGCCGGTAGGGGTGGACCTACAATAAAGGAGTGCGCACAACGGCGGTGGTCGTGACGGTGGCGGTGGCGGTGACGGAGGCTGCGACAGTGACGATGGTGACGACGTGCGGTGGTGACGGCGGGAGATCGATGGAGCGTGCACTGCGTGAGACGGATCGGAGAAGACGATGCGCCTCCTATATATATATATTCTTTACTTCCGGTTGATGGTTACAACCAGGACTAAAGATGTCTTTACTACCTGTTGTAGCTAACAACCGGGAGTAAAGATATTTCTCGCTATTTCCAAATTTATTTTTATTCCAGCTTGTGATAACAACCGGGATTAAAAATTAATTAACCCATGCCCGTTTAAATGCATTTAAGATGAAATAAAATGACAAAACTAATGAGAAAACATTTATAATAGTTACATATTGTTACTAAATTCTAAAAGTCATATATAATTAACCAATGCCCCGTTTAAATGGATTTAAGATGAAATAAAATCACAAAAATAGTAAGAACACATTTAAAATAGTTACAACTTGTTACTAAATTCTAAAAGTCATATATAAGAAACCCATGCTCGACTAAATGCATTTAAGATGAAATAAAATCACAAAAATAATGAGAAAATATTTATAATAGTTACAAATTGTTATTAAATTCTAAATGTCATATATAATTAACCCAAGCCCATTTAAATGCATTTAAGATGAAATAAAATCACAAAAATAATTAGAACACATTTAAAATAGTTACAAATTATTACTAAATTCTAAAAGTCATATATATAAGTAACCCATGCTCGATTAAATGCATTTAAAATGAAATAAAATCACAAAAACAATGAGAACACATTTAAAATAGTTACAAATTGTTGTTAAATTTTAAAAATCATCTATAATTAACCCATCACCGATTAAATATATTAAAGAAGAAATAAAATCACAGAAATAATTGGAACAGATGGATCCTCAACACATTAACCCCATCTTTATATCGTCAATACATGCAACAACCTTGGTCAATATAAATCAATTGAAACAGATGGACCTTCAATACATTAAAAATAATTTACATTATGATGGTTGACCTCATGTACTTTCTCCTAATGAATGTTCCTTCGCTATGATTGTTGCATGAGTAAGGGATATCCTCATTTGATACGACTATGCTCGGGTCCACCCTCACCGTGAATGGAGATTGCCCGTCAAACAGATCATAATCTTCGTCAGTCTTATCCTCCACTCCGATGATTTTCCTTTTGCTTGGGAGAACCATGTGGCGCTTTGGCTCATTGGGCCCTTCCCCCTTTTTTTGGATTGCTAGCTATGTCCTTAACGTAGAAAACTAGCGTTACATCATTGGCTAGGACAAGTAGTTCGTCTCAGTATCCAACCTTGTTAAGGTCAATCGTTGTCATCCCACAGCCATCAACTGTAACACCTCCACTAGTTAGCCTAACCCATTGGCACCAAAACAGAGGGACCTTCAAAGGTCCATAATCGAGTTCCCATATCTCGTCGATGGCACCATAGTACGTGCCAGTTGTCACATTGTATCGCATGGCATCGATACGAACAACAATATTCTGGTTCATGCTCTTTCTGTCTTGGGCTCTTGTGTAAAATTTATACCCATTAATCTCATATCCTTGGAATGTTGAGATCGAGCAAGATGGTCCCCTCGCCAAGAAGGCTAGTTGTTGGTCAATCGTCTCATTACCCATGAGATGTTGTCGCAACCAAGAAGGAAAAATATCAATGTGATGGCGTGTAATCCAGATATCGGACTTACCGATGTTTTTGGAGCGAACAACCGCCAAGTGCTCCTCGATGTAAGGAGCCACCAACGAAGATTGTTGCAACACCGTAAAATTTGCTTTACGGAACAAATCGTTGTCTACAGTCATTATTGTTTTCCTTCCAGGAGTCTCCTTCCCCGTAGTCTACCTTCATGGCTTGATTCGGGCACACTGATTGGACGAAGGTCTTCAATAAATTCTACGCAGAACTCAATGACCTCCTCTGTTCCATACCCCTTGGCAATGCTTGCCTCTGGACGGGAACCGTTACGAACGTACTTTTTCAGAACACCCATGTACCATGTACGTCTCGAAAGGGAACATGTTGTGTAGGTACACAGGACCGAGAATACGGATCTCTTTAACAAGATGACATAGAAGATGTGTCGTTGTATTGAAGAAGGATGGTGGAAATATCATCTCAAAGCTAACAAGACATTGCACCACGTCATTTTCAAGGGCTATTAAACTGTCTGGATCGATGATCTTCTGCGAAATTGCATTGAAGAAAGCTTTGTTACTGTTGCCTGAACATTATCAGGAAGGACACCTCGAATTATAACAGGAAACAATTGTGTCATCAACACGTGGCAGTCATGAGACTTTAGATTTGTGAACTTCTTCTCTTTCACGCTTATTATTCCCTTTATAGTCGATGAGTAGCCAGACAGTATCTTGATGCTCTCCAAGCATTCAAACATATTTTCCTTCCCTGCCTTGCTCGGAGTGTAGCTGTGTCACGCCCAGAAATTTATCCCAAATTTCCAGACTATTTTGTGTATAAATCCCTGTCCAGGAATCAAGCCAGGGTACACAAAACGACAAATCAATATACATGTCCAAACGTAAATAATGCGTAAATACTTACAGAAGAGGCACTTAGTCCTCACACCGAAAAGGAAGCAGCAGCGGAAAAAGGGCGACGATCCTAGCGGGGCTTCAGCTCCACTCCACAGGCAAAACTCAACTGGGGCATAAGCCTTGGTCTTCTAACTTCGTCTTCAGCTCAGAAGCACTACACTTCTGAAAAGGGGAATAATAGCAAGGCTGAGTACAACCACCGTACTCAGCAAGCCACACCAACGATGCATTCGTGCAAGGGGAGACAAGGAGAGTTTGTGGCTATTTGCATAAAGGCGGTTGTAAACATTTATAGTTGAAAACAGTAAAACAGTTGATTGATTAAGGCAATATTAAACATCTCCACTAAACAACGCTACACCACGTCGAACAGGCCCAACCATTCCACCTGAACTATACCAATTCATTAAGTCAAATTATTTTAGAGTGAGACTAATCACGGTGAGCTCATCAATCGCCCATAACCACGGGCACGGCTATTCGAATAGTTTTACTCTGGCCAGAGGTGTACATCTGTACCCACAAGACACAGCCCCACGACACGTTACCGCGTGCTGGTATACCACCACGGTACCCCGGAAAGGGACTGTGACCAGACCCTTCGCATAACCCCCTCTAACCAATCGTACCACCGCAGGTTTCGCCACCGCTCCTCAACAGGCAGCGGGCAACCCCCTCTCGTGCCACAGTGGATCCGGAAGCCGCATAGACCGTCGCGGGGCCCATCCAAACTCCATCACTCTCACCCTAGCCAGTGTACGTCAGCTAGAGGAAAGCTACACTACTAGTCCAGCTGTTGCCCACGCTGGCTTGTGGTACGCACGGTGTTATTTCCAGGGATTCCCGCGAACCGGTCCTTAATTGCCATGGGTGCGACTAGCAAAACCATACACCCACAGCCCACCATTAATCCATATTTTAGTTAGTTAATTACGACCAACGAAACATGTTCGACAGGTCTCGAGCTCGCAGCTCATCAAGATCCTAGAAATAGATAATGTAATTGTCCCATATTGTGAGCTAGTGGTATTAAGGATGACTAAGCATAATATAATTCTAGCGAGGTCCACATGAGACACAAGCTAGTTAAATTATCACCCAGTTTGACAAAGAAAGGACATCAAGTAGATATGGCTCAAGCGAGCAGATAGGTAAACCCTATTCCCATGTAATTAGCAAAACATGGAATTTATTTGTAAAAGGTAAAACATTTTATAAATTGGGATAAAAATGCTCAAGGGGAATGTGTGACTTGCCTTGCTTCTTCAATTGATCTTCCGAACTCTTTTCCATGCGAACGCGATCGTCCGAAACGGCGGAATCTACACGCTGGCACGCAAAACGAGAAAAACTCTAATAAAACCCAAACAAACAGTACATAAAAAGTAAAAAAACATGTAGAGCTTAATTTTAGATAAATTTTGCAATTTGAATGGCTCAATTTGGAGTTCGTATCAATTAGTTATGCATTTTAGAAGTTTTGAGCCATTTTAGTCAATTTCTAGAATTAACCCGAATTATTGCGCAATAAATATTTATTTTCTTAAAAGAAATCAAGGATGATTGCGTCAGCGAGGGTGGGTGTGGACCGAGTCCACCAAAGGTGGGCCCCAAGCGTCAGCGGGGAAGGAGGCAGCCGGTGCACCATGGACCGGGACCATGGGGTGGTCCACGGGCACGGGTGGCCGGGATCAGCCCCCGTGGCAGCGGCGGCGGGAGGACGGCACCGGCCCGACCGGCGGTGCGACGCGTGTGGCCCGGGGGGGAAGAGGCGAGTGTTCACCGGCGGTGCCACGGCGGGGACTTAGCGACGAGCGGTGGCACGGGCGGAGGGAGGCGGCGACGCCAACGGCGAAGCGGGAGGCAGCACGGCGACGACCGGAGCGGCGGCGTGGTGATGCGGGCGACGCGGCTGCGGGGCAGCGCCCGGTGCGGGCAGCCGAGGCGGCGGCCCGGCGGCACGGCGACGTGCGGGCGGCAGCGCACGCGGGCGCGGGCGGCAGCGGCGCGACGACGGCCGAGTGGTGGCGCACGGCGGCCGAGGGGCTATGCGGCACGGTGAAACTGGTGAGGCGAGTGGCGCAACACGGCGGCAGCCATAGCGATGGCAAACGGCGGCCGGAGGCGGTGGAAGAGGTACCGAGCTCGGATCTGCGGTGGAGGTGGCAGCTCGACGGTGGATTGGAGGAACAAGGAGGTGGCCGAGGTGCGGGGCAGTGTGGTGGAGCTCGTGGAGGCGGCAACACAGCGCGACGGTGGCAAGGGCGGCGGTGGCGCGCGGCCGGTGGATTCCGGCGAGCGGCGGTGATGCGCGCGGTGCGGTGAGGATGGGAGAGGGTGCGGCGATCCCGGGCGAGCGGGGAAAACGGGAGAGGGAGCTTGGGGAATTCTGTTTATAGGGTCGGGAGGCGGCGAGGAGCTCAGGACGTGGTGGCAACGGCCGGTGGAGTGGGGGAGAAAGAAAGGGCGCGGGAGGCGGAACCGATTTACGCGGGAGAGGTGGTGGTGGGCGCAGGAGAGGCGCGGGTTGGAGGAGGTGGGCGGCGAGCGCGCGGAGTGGGGCGCGCATCCCAAGGCGCGCGGGGTGGCCGGCGATGTGGGCGGCTTGCTGGTGGTGGTGGCCAGCCGGTTAGAGGAGGAAGAAGGGCCCGACAGGTGGGCCCCACCTGTCGGTGGCTCAGGGGAGGGGAGGGGGAAGAATAGACTTTGCACGTGAGAGGGAGGACCATGGGCTGGCGGCCCAACAGAGAGGGGGAAGGAAAAGGGAGAGGGAGGACAATGGGCCTGGCCGCACGGGGGAGAAAAGGGGAGGAAGGAGGTCGGCTCGAGGAGAAGGGGGAGAGGGCCATGGGAGAGAGAGGCTTTGGGCCGAAAGCGGCCCAAAGTGAAGGAGGGGGATTTTAGTTTGCTTTTTAATTTATTTAATTTGTTAAATGAACTTTGTGCTATTAAAATTATTTCTTGAGGTTTGAAAATTCACGAAAAATTTCAGAGAGTAATTTAGGGCACGGAGAATATTACAAAAATATTTCCGGCCATGATTTTTAAAAGAAAATTTTAATTTCCCTCATTATTTCACTTGATTAATTTGGTTTAAATTTTTGAATAAATTCTAGAAATGTATTATTTAATGATTTTTAATCCCGATCGAAAATCGGGGCGTGACAAGCTGGCTGGGCTCAAGTAATTGTTTCCTTTCTCATTCGGTTCCAGATGAAGGCTGTCGCGTTGATTCATATGCTTTAGATAATTATGTGCTTCAAGTGTATATTTTGATTTCCCATATACACCAAGGAAGCCCAGCAGGATGATGCAAAGGTTCTTCGTTAGGTGAATCACGTTGATTGCGTAGCGGACGTCTAAGACTTACCAATATGGTAACTCCAAAAATAGACTTCTTCTTCCACATTGCCGCGTGCCCACCTCCACTCGCTATAGGTTGGCTTCCAGATCTCTTTCCAAATACTACTTTCAGATCTTTCACCAATGCAAGTACGGTTTCCCGTTATGATGTTTAGGCTTCAGACGGTGATCTACCTTCTGTTCGAAATGTTTTCCTTTCTTTCGGATAGGGTGGCTTGCAACAAGAAATTGATGATGACCCATGTACACAACCTTCCTACAATGTTTCAAGTACATACTGCTAGTATCATTCATACAGTGGGTGCAAGCTTTATACCCCTTGTTTGATTGTCCGGATAGGTTGCTAAGAGTAGTCTAATCGTTAATGGTTACGAATAGAAGCGCTTGTAGCTTAAATTGCTCCTGTCTATCCTCATCCCACACGGGGACACTTTTTTTCCACAGCAATTTCAGATCATCAACTAATGGTCTTAGGTACACACCAATATCGTTATCAGGTTGTTTTGGACCTTGAATAATAATCGACATCATGATGTACTTCCGCTTCATGCATAACCAAGGGGGAGGTTGTAGATACACATGGTCACATACCAAGTGCTATGACCGCTGCTCATCTCTCCAAATGGATTTATGCCATCCGTACTTAAACCGAGCCTTATGTTTCGTGCATCCTCTCCGAAGTCTTCAAATGTATGTCGATATTTCGCCACTTCGACCCATCGGCTGGGTGTCTCAGCATCCTGTTTGTTGATGTTTTTCTGCATGCATTCGCTTTGTTCCTAAACAAACGCCTCAGCTGTGGTATTATAGGGAAATACGACATCACCTTAGCAGGAACTCTCTTCTTTGAAGGTTGTCCATCAACATCACCTGGGTCATCTCGACTAATCTTGTATCATAGGGCCTTACAAACCGGGCATTCTTCTAGGTTCTCGTACTACTTACCGCAATAGAGGATACAATCGTTCGGACATACGTTTATCTTATGTACTTCCAGACTTAGAGGGTAGACTACCTTCTTAGCTTCGTACGTTGTTTTGGAGAATTCGTTTCCCTCCGGAAAAATGTTCTTTACGAGTTTCAATAACTCACCAAATGCCTTGTCACTCACACCTTTTTTGCCTTTCATTGCAAGAATTCCAGCGTGGTACCTAACTTTTTTTTTGCCCCTGTTCGCAACCTGGGTACGGTCCGCTAACATACGCTCTAAATTCTGGACCTCCTTTTCACTTTCGCAGTCCTTCGTTACATTGCACAACATCTTACCAAGATCATCCGCACCATCGTTATCTTCAACAGCCCTGTCTGCCTCTCCTGTTGTATTTTCTTCAAATCCACCATATTTAACCCAGTCCGGAGTGTTGTCTTCTTCTTCATCATCTTCCATTGCAACCCCTAACTCTCCGTGCGAGGTCCAACAATTATAGCTAGGCATGAATCCCGACTCAAACAAGTGGGTATGAATAGTTCTTGATGTGGAATACTCCTTCTGGTTTTCGCACTTTTTGCATGGACAACATATAGAAACCCTTATGTTTGTTGGCATTGGCCACACTCAAAAAATGATGCACACCATCAATAAACTTATTCAACCGTCGGTCCGTGGTGTACATCCATTGCCGATACATCTACAAATAATAAACAAATGTAAAGGAAGTTCACGAAAGTGAAACTAATTAAATAATCATATAATAATTTAAAACATTGTAATTAAACTGACACATTTTTAGTGATTCTTTCTTATGTCTAAACATTTTATCGATTTTTAAGTGGTCTTAACCGGAGTCATGGTTAATTATATATAAACCCTATCATTTTAAAAAAATTGTAAATAAATTTTCTCCATGGTTAATTATATGGTTTATCCTTATTTTCATTATTTCAAAAGAGTTGTTTAAAGTTCTAATCATATTTTTAATTTATTCTACTTATTTATAACTATTTTAGTGATGTTTAAATGGACTTAGTTTTCTATTCTTTGTCCTCATTATCTATATTTTTTCTTCTTTAACTTTTTTTAACTTTTTTATCCAAACGTTTCTAATATTATTCCCTACATCAATTTTCTCTCTCTTCGTTTTCCATATACCTATTTGATAGATAATAACGTATAGAAATATAGCTAAAAGTATAATATGTTAACCATACATTAATAGAGCATGAAGTTGCTCACCTGTTATAACCCTTCGATTAGTATAATATCACCAAAATATTTCCACAAAAAATTTGGTAGCGCCTCCACTCCTCCTCCTTGCTAATTTTTACAGCAATGACTCAAGCTGAAGGAGGAAGAAGAATATATAAAAGACATAATCTTTAGTACTGGTTGGTAACACAACTGGTACTAAAGATCAATCTAATCTTTAGTCCCGATTGGTGTAATCAACCAGGACTAAAGTGTCGATCTTTAGTTCAGGTTAGTGATACCAACCGAGACTAAAGCTCCCTAGAGGCTGACGAAGTCTGACAAAAAGTAAACCGGGATTAAAGATGATCTTTAGTATCGGTTGGTGTTATTAAAGATTATATCGAGCCATTGAGATTACGAACCGATATTAAAGTCTTTAGTACCGGTTCGTAGTACAATGGAGAAATTTGTGGTTTTCAGTCACCGAAGAAAGATCGATCAGTGTAAGGTCCCCGCCACATCTGCTCACCTGCCTAGCTGGAGTGCTGTGGTCACTACACACGGTGGAGCGTCGTACATGGGCTTAAGAGGTTGTTTAGATGGGGCTAAAACTTTATAGCTCATGCCACATCGGATGTTTGGACGCTAATTTGGAGTATTAAATATAGACTAATAAAAAACTAATTTCATAAATGAGAGCTAATCTGCGAGACGAATTTTTTAAGCCTAATTAATCTATAATTATGAAAAGTTTACTGTAGCATCATATTGTTAAATTATAACGTAATTAGATTCAAAAGATTTATGAGGCGAATTAGTATAAGGTTATGGAATAAGTTGTGACAGGAGGTGTGAATAACTCACCGTTTCCCAAACAGCACCTACGCATAGCCCGTTTAGCGAGCATCACACGGAAATTGGCCTCTCGTCGATGTCCCCGTGGACCTCAGCTCCCCTCTGCCCACTCTCTTAAGCTCGTCGCCACAGTTCGCGCCGCCTGCGTCGATCCCCCATCCCCCGCGAGCAGCGGCGCCGGCGACCTGTTGCTTCCGCCGCATCCTCGCCGGTGAGCGCCAGTACCTGCGCACTATCCTCTTCCTCATCCCTCTCTCCCCCGCACCTTTTTCTCTTTGCCTTTGACCTTGTCCTCTCTTCTAGATCTGGAAGCATTTCTCTTTGCCGTACTACTAACAGTTTGTCCCCCGCGAAAAATTGGGGGTTCAACTGAATCCCCATGCTCCGCCGCTTCTCTTAACATCCTCCGGCTTCTGGAATGAGAGGGGTGATGTTGAGCGCATATCACCCCCAAACTCCTCGATTTCTAAGGATGAGTAAATCCAGTGGCATGTCTGTGATAGTGCCGCGAAATTCTTTATGTAGTTGCGCAAAGAAAAAAAAGGTTACTGCTGAAGTGCTGAATGGAAAGAAATGATAATTATGATATGGTGTTTATTATCCATGTATGAGCATTGCATTCGACAGAGCTGCTAACCTATATGAGTTGTAGCATATTCGGAAGAAAAAAAATTACATTGGCCTGAAAGACATTTACTTAATAACCTTATTTTGTTAGCTTGTGACTTGCATAAAACATATGCAGATTCCAGTATATGATGGTGTGTTAGTAGATCATAGTATAATTCATTTGCTGAGACATCCAATGAATGCCGGTAGTCGATGGTAGAATTATTTTGCTCGGGCAACCTCGAGTGTCGCATCTAAAATCATGTCACCAAATACATGTACTAGAAATTTTCAACCATATGATTTGTATGATATTAGGCTTTTCTGATTTGTTAAATAGACTGCAGTTGTTATATGCCTTTATGGAAATTTATTCTTGATAAGTTTCTGCCAATATGTAGCACAAGTTGTGACCAAATTCGCTGGTACTGGAATTATATTTTTCTATTTGTTTTTGTATATTAGTCCCTCCGTTACATATTATAAGTTGTTTTGATTTTTTTCCTAGTCAGACTTCTTTAAGTTTGACCAAGTTTATAGAAAAATTTAGCAACATCTACAACACCAAATTAGTTTCATTAAAATTAACATTTAATATATTTTGATAATATGTTTGTTTTATGTTGGAAATGTTGCTATAATTTTCTACAAACTTGGTCAAAACTTAAAAAGAGTTTGGTCAAAACCTAATAGAGTTTGAGTAGGGAAAAAATTAAAGTGGCTTATAATATGCGGAGGGAGTACCAAGTAACTCCTGTGTTGAATATTTTCTGTTTGATGCATGCATTGATCCTGAAATGTTCTTTGCCAGGTTCTGTAGCAGCATTCATGCCAGTGACGCCAGACAATGCTCACAATTCACTGTCTAACGACAGGAGTGCCACTCCAGAGCCTCCAGTGGCCTCTGGCCTCAACCATGTTGGTTCTGAAATGTTCCAACCAACTGAAAGAAAAGGTAGATTAAAAGGTTGTGCACCACAGGACACCTTGAGTAATGCTGGAGCTGCCACCAATGCTGGCATGGGTACATCTGTCTTGGTTCCTGTGAAGGCAACCCAACTCGAGTCAGGAAGCGCTATCACCCATACGAAGGACATCCCAAGACCAGCTGGTGATATTTCCAATGCAATCATTTGTACTGATACCCTGATCCCTCAGAAGGTGTCGCAGCTGAAGCTTGTTAAGGACATCAGCCAACAAACGAACACCCAAAAGCTAGTTGGCTCTACTTCCAATACAGGTAATTGCACTGATCCGATGATCCCTGCGAAGGTGCCTCAGCTCCAGTTAGTGAAGGACATCACCCTCCAGATGGTCACTGGGAAGCCAGCTAGCATTGCCACCAGTTCAAGCCATGGTACTGCTGTGCCGATCTCTCGGCAGGTGCCCTGGGTCAAGTTGGTGAAGGATGTCACCCCACAGATGTTCACCTCGAGACCTGGCAGTGCTGCTGTCAAAGTTGACTATCGTACGGCTGTGGCAATCCCTCAGAAGTTGTCCCAGCTCAAGTTAGTCAAGGATATCACACCACATACAGCCACCCAAAAGCCTGCCACAATTGCGGAGAAGGCCATTCACCAGAAGAAGCGGAAAGCTAACAATGACCCTGGTGAGAGCCCAATGGCACGGCATAAGCCGAATATCAATGACGTGCCACCCAGCCCGTTGGAAAGATCATCAGTAAGCAGCACTCCGCATCACTTCAGCAAAGCTATGCTGACGGACAATCTTAGGTCACTCGCAAAGCTTCACTTGGCTGATGAACTGCCTCGCACATTAACAACATCGACCAAGGACGATGACATGCGCTTCTTAACCCGATCTGAGCTGATGGAAAACCTGAGATTCCTTGCAAAGAACCACAACTTTTCAAATGTTGCCACGAATGATGGTAACTAGAACTCTAGAAGAGCTCCAAGGATGAATGACAGTAAGTTGAATAAGCTAGTACTTGTACACTATGCATATGAAAATTCTATCTTGTCCCCTCTGAAATAAACCACATTATACCCTGTCACTTTGTTGCAGTAGATGATGATATGCACCTCTGCTGCCTGTAAGTTTCAGGATGACTAATTGAGGACAAGAACTCATGGTGGGAACTTTTGGTAATTGACCTTGCTTTATTCTGCTACCCATTAATATTGGACTTCGAAATTGTTTTGGTTACTTATGCCTTTTTTAGAATTACCATTTTTGGGTCTACAGAAGATGTTATGCAGACCCCCCTATGTTTATGCAGTTAATCACATGTACTTAAATAATTTAAGCATTCATCGTTGCTTGCTAAGGTAGGAATTCATAATGTACACGAATCTTTCTGTTAGATCATTTCCTCCAAAAGGGAATTGAAATGTTCTATACAAAAAAGATTGAAGTTCTGTATTTGTTTTATCTGGACATGATTTAGGTTCCTTATCCATGTATGTTCCTATGTATTGTTTTAAATTTTGTTGTGGACCCAGGATTGAATTCTAGGTGTGGCGGACTCACAAGAGTGAAAATCCAATAGCTTAATGAGTCATAAAGAATCACACAAACTATGTGTATCGATCATTGCCAAGCTTCTCGTGGTAGACTGATTAGAGTCCTTGAAACTCCCGTCCAACCCGGGTTCGAAGCGTGGCACCTCCTTAGATCAAAGCATGGGGGAAGTCTCCCCCCATGGTCGAGTTTTATGCTATTGATCATCAGAAAATGCATTCCCAATTTCCAATTTCAAATTTCAATGAAATTACTAGCTTACAAGATAATGCATTCCCAATTTCCTATTTCAGATTTCAACTAAATTTACTAACTTATCAGACAATCCCTCCTTTTCCATTTCAATTATCATATTTCAACTAATTTGCTAGCTTACCAGACTATCCATTCCTACTTCCCAGTTTCAGTTCTCAAAATGTTTACTAACCTACTTTCTTAATGCCACACTTGGATACGAAATGTTTCTTGTAAACATCACTTTGTTATAATCTTAATCAATTGTGTGCCTCAGGAGGGTGCAGCTACCAGCCTAGCCAACACCCTCAGGCCATATGGACTTGCTGGACACTTGCATGCCGCACATGGTCACTAGGCTGTGTACTGTGTGCTGCTTCCTGCTGCTGCCCTTGGGCCATGTGGAACCGCCGGCTAAGCCACATCATCCACCACAGTTTGTGCCTTTGCACAATGCCTTCCGCCAGCTCTGCCTGCAGCCTGCCACCATCTGCCATGTGCGATATGCCTTGCCATCCTGTGGCCCTGGCAGTCGCCACACTGCCCAAATTAATGAATTGCTTGCACACAGCGGCATGTAGGGGAACAGGGTAGCTGGGAGTGTGGGTTTGTAGATTTGGGAGTTGGGCTGTTCATCCACACTTGGCTCACTTATTCCATCATACACTGGCTCAAAAGCTCATACCCTTGACTGAATCAATGCATCGTGCCATTCATCTGTTACTCTATTCTTTAATGCCTCCACCCTCACCATGGCGCCCTGCTCGTGTACCTTGGCGATGCCCACAGCCTTGGAGGAAGAAGCCCCGAGGGCATTTGCCGTCTTCAGTAGCTCTGCAACTGTCCAAGCTTGCCATATTTGTGGGTCCGTGCTAATTAAATTATCATGTTCACAGACTAAAGTAGGTTTTTTAGTTTTCAGCGAGGCCGCAATTTTTATGCTTTAGCTACACATGCTTGGACAATTTACACCTGAAATTGAAGCTTGGAATAGGAATTCAAAAGGATTTTAAGAATATACTCAAGTTTATTACCTTGCATTCATATCAGCCGTAAAAAAAAGAATATACTCAACTTTATTACCTTGTGTTTATATCTGCCATAAAAGAATAAAACTGTCATGCACAAAATGATCAAAGCTCATTTTTTGTGCTTCTTTAATTTTGTGCTTGGATAGACTCCTTAGAGAATGCACTAACTGCTGTACACCATTTGTTTCCAAATGTATGATCAGGGGGTGCATGTGCCATTTGCAGCAACTCTGGATTGTTCAGGGAGGATTCTCCACTGTTACACCATACCATTAGATTTGGGGTGATGACATCAGCATGTCCAACGAAATCCTGGAAAAGAACTCTATGTGATGTGTATACTTTATCATGTGCTGAAGGTAATCATAACTCTTGTTTATAAATGCATGGCTCTTTGTTGACCTCTCCTCTCGTAACTACACAAATTTTTATGCATTTTTATTTGGCAGTACTTGAGTTTTTTTTTTCTGTTTAGGTTTGATTATTTATTGGTTATATATGTAAATTTCTTAATTTCCAGTTTGCTAAATTGAGACAAGCTCAGAAGCTCATCATGCCATGCAAGATTGATTGAATGCCTGGTTGGTACTCATCCTTCAATCAAACTGTTCATATGTCATACATTAAATATCCTCGTGAGTGTTTGCTTTAGGAATTAGCGGGGAGAATTTGGCTAATGAATTGATGCGCAAGAGACCTCATGAACATGTATGATTGTACAAGTTTTCCTGAATCCTCCTATTTTCATAAATATCTGTTACCCTTCCATAAAAAAAAGAGGCATAAACTTTTGTGCCGTCTTATAGGAACAGCTCAGTACTTCAGTGCTATGAAAGAGAAAGCATGGAAATTCGTTTACCCCTTGATCAAATATATTTTGTGGAATACACAATGACATATTTACCATTTCTGTTTGCATGTTGATTAAGGAAAATTCATCTAACCAAACTCCAAATGAGAACATCATAATTCATGCATTTCCAAACAGAGCTTTTTAGAACATTGCTACTAGTTTGTAAGCAGCTTTCTTATGTCAATTTTTGATAGGGCTTGTGTCCTTCATAACTACCCGCCAGCACTACATAGTTAAAGATATTCATCTAATTTTATTGCTAAAAATGACAACTGTCCCCGCTGCGTGCAGAGATGCAGAGAATAGGTGTCTCACAAAATTCAAGTGCCAAAGGCTCAGCCTGTCTGCCGAAATCCGCCATCACTTGCAGCCTGGTCTCCGCAGAGCCCTAAAACTGCCATCTACTTGCTCGGCGACATCTTTAGTTTGACGTACAGAAGTAACTCTTTTTGACGAACCAGCAAATTGATCGTGTATGTACAGTCATATTCTGCTCCATTTGATGTCACCAAGGTCAGCCGTTAATTTTCGTAAATATGAAGTTCTGAACTTGTCATCATGTCTCTTGGTGTGTGAATGCAGCAGGAATTAGAATTTCATGGCATGTCACTCTTGCCAAACCAAATAATGTTTGTATTCAAGCCTTCAAGGTTAGTACATGAATGTTTGGTACAGGTGCATAACTGTGTTCCAGATCTTGTATTTGTGAACTAAAGCTTGCAAATCTTTCCGAATCAACAAAATTACCTTTGCTCCTGAGCTTACATAATCATTGAAAAGCATACATATCGAATGGCACAAAAAAATAAGCTTGTTTACTTTAAATGTACTGAGATAGCACATAATTCAAATGTCAATCATATATTCAGGCATCCAAAACTTATAGCACTCGGTATAGTTCTAAATAATTAAACATTTTAAATTAGTCCTAAAAGTATTTTTATCTATATATTAATATTAAGAACTCTATAAATATTGAAGTGAGGGTAACATGGACGTTTTAACTTCAATTCTCTGTTGTACTGATTTGAAGGCAAGCCAAGTAGCCAACCTGCTAGGCAACACTTCATCGTACTGATTTTTTATTCCCTTCATTACCAGATTCAGAGATTTTGAATCACAATCACCAAGAATCAGAATCTAAAGCCGTACCAAATGAGCCCGTAGTTAGATCAAGAGTACATCGATAAGTTGCTCATATTATTTGACTTCAGGTTTTATCTAGTGTTATGGGTTACAGGTCAAGTGCATTTTGAACTTGACAACAGACATGACAAATCTCTTCGGAAGCAAGAACAGGAAACGGGAGAGATGAATTAGAGACAGCATTTCATCTTTGGCCTGACACCCTCCGCAACCTTGATAATTGCGAAAAACATCATCCTGTATACCAACGCCATCCCAAACAGGATCGCGAGGTTTACCCACTTGGAGTAGCACATCTCCACCTGCAACGACTCGAGAACCTGATGACCAGTAATGGTGGCATTCGCGAATGTCTGCCCGATGAACTCGTTCTTGTAAAACCCCTGCACGGCGTACTTGTGGAAGGAGATGTAGTAGCAAGGATACTTCCACACCGGCTTCGGGAGCTCGTTCGGGAGGCGGAAGAAGCCGCCGTTCGTCATCATCACGCCCTGTAACCCGGCACCGATGATGATTCCCATGAGGAAGTCCGGGACGACGACGGCGATCACCATCATTATGCTCTCGACCAACATGATGCAAATGTAGAGGGTGGCGACGAAGTAGGCGATGTTGCTGCCTCCTCTTGTTAGCCCAGTGAGGTAGTACAGTATTGCGCCGGGGATAATGATCATGACGGCTAGGTAAGGAGTAGCTGACAGAGTGTTGGAGATGAGAAACTCGGTGACACCATAGTGGCCACTTAATCTCTCTCTCCTGAATACCTGAATTCCAAATACAAACACAGATTTTGGTGAGGTATGTGGAACCATTTTTTAAAAAGAGAGAATTATTTATTTTGGTCTGCTAATTGTGTAGAGAAGAAAATACCTTATATTCTACCAAGTTAAATTATGTTGAACCATTGACCGAATCATTTTCCTTGTAAACATTTATCTAGTGTAGTTTCTTCTTTCCAAAAAAGCACAATACTTGTGATGACCGAACATCTTCTAAATATATATGATTAGGAATAACATAGAATAACATTTTTAACCAATCTTTAATGCTCCATTTGTCAATATGCCATAATTTGTTTTTGTCAAATTGCTATAGTGCCATCAGATTGAAGTTTACCTAGAAAATTTGCCACTACTGGTAGGGTTTTCTTAATATTGTTAATAGTTATATTTTCTAAAAAAAAGAGAGAAAAATCCTTATAGTACACATGGAAAGTGATACAAAGGCTGATGAAAGAGGAATTTGATGGCTACCACAAAAATTTCTCCTTTTGTTGTATTTTACTCAAGGGGCATTTTTATCTATTGTTATTGTATAATCTAAGCATCCTGACTTGACAACGTTAATCCAATTTAACGGTAGAGTGGTATAGTTACAACTTTTGCATAAAACTAGTGGCATTTTAGAAATTTTGACAAAAACAGTAGCATACAAATAAATATAGGGAAACCTAGTGGCACATCCACATATTTTATAATGCAATTTAAATGCTCCCCCATTTCAAATTACTTTTTGTTCTAGTTTTGTCTTGAGTTAAATTTATTTCTATCTTTGACCATTAATTCTAGCAATCCAACATGTGAATTATATATCAGGATAGTATTTCCTATGGTCAACCTAACAACATTTCTTTTTGGTTAAACTGCTTGAATTTCAAAAATTAATGGTAAAACATACAAATGTTTGAGTTACAACAAAACTAGAATGACAACTAATTTGAAATGGATAGGAGCATTTGTTTTGATGATATCCTATATAACTACAAAGTTCATCCCACTAAGTGTAGTTAATGCTATTTTTCCCTTCTCTATTAAGTCACATCATTTCAATTGTTTCTAACCCTTTGATGATTAATCTATGGTCCAAATTATCTATATCATCTTAGTTTTATCTTTGGCTGATTAATCTATATTATCATCCTTCTTTTCATTCTGTCATTGAGGTATATCACTTTAGTTTTGCTTTTGAATGATCAATCTACATATGATTTATGTTGTTACAAACCACATCATCTTCACTACTTATAACTTTTTTCTGTGGTCGATAAAAAGAAAATTATATAAAGTATATACAGTTATATCGTCTAGAGTTTCATCTAGTTACATTGATGATTCCCTTCTTCGAGGAAAAAATAAAGGATACTTGATGAATGGTGGTTAAGTACTTTTTTCCCCGAAAGATTATGTATTTCATAATGCCAACAAAATATTAGACAGTCCCTACTGGCTACTGGCTAAACTTGAATTCCATCAGGTGCAATGTGCAACAAACATATCACTTCGTACGGGAGAGATGATGACCTTTATATCCTCTGCAAAAGAAGGGAACCCTCCAATCGCCATAAAAGTTAGAAATATCGTCATATACTTTATCACATTGCATCTAGTCTGAAAAGTTTAAGAACAACATATGTATCAATGATAGTAATAGGTAAAATCAAGTTCTACATGGTCATAAGAAAATAATTTATTCCTCTATTACGCAATTTTACCTGTATAGAATTGTTACTATTATCAATATGGTGGAATACAGTGCCAACACATGTGCAAGCGACAGTAAAAACAGCAAAACGCATCCAGTAGTACCCCATATCCCTGCGCATATTTACGGATGACCTTTTGGTGAGTGCAAGGAGCTTTGTGCAGAAGCTGGCCTGTTCTCTCGTCCTAAATGGAGTTCCACCCTTTAACACACCGCACATTAGAAACATAATAATTATCCAAGAAGATATGCACCATATCTATATTTGCAATTTACTTACCATTTCTTTCATCTGAATTATCTGATATGTTGTTTTTTCTGAATAAGCAGAGGACTGATATGCATTTGCCAGGGTATCTATTGCTTCAGCTGCTGTTTTTCTCTTATTTCTGGAATCTTCCACAATTTCCTACATATAGTTTTTGTCTCAATGAAAGTTGAGGACGTGCAATAAATATATAACTGTTTGAACTATTACATACCTCATCAAAATCTTTATTGATTGTTCCTAGAAAATGTTCAGATGGGTTCCTCAGGCATGGACATGGGAAACCATTCAGGTCAAAAAACTGCAAGAAATGAATAAATACTACAAGTGTTAGCCTACAAACTATTATGTTTACAACGGGCATATGTTGAAGGTTCTTTTATGTGTTAATAATTTATATAAATGTTTTCTTTTGAATGAGTTCATAGAATGGCTAGCTTCCGTAGATATCGACACATAATTACATATTTAAGAAGCATTGTGCCTCTTTTTCAGGGCCGTTGATTGACAGATGCAAGGTGTGCCTGTTCTGCCCCCCAAAAATTAAGGGCCTCCAAATACATTAGTACTACTAATCATATAAGAAAATTAATAGGAAAAAAGATAATTACACTAGAAAGAAAAGCAGCAGTCTGCTTTGTTTCTATTGATCGTTGTTTTTTTGCTCTTCATTTTATTTATGACGTCGGACGTCGCTAGGGCACGGATAGGGATGAAAACAGATCGAAAACGGACGGAATCTAGCTTTATCATATTTATTTTTATATTTTTTTCGAAATCGGAATGGGATTCGAAAACTTGGATACGGAAATGAAATCGAATATTATCGAATACAGATACAGAGCGAATACGGAACGGAACGAATACGGTAACGAATATTTACCGTATAAAAATACTCTCAAATTGAGTTTACTTAATAAGGAAGGGATATCGCTTATTATTTTAGGTCAACGTTTCCAACATTTATATCGTTAATTTTGTAGGTTCTCCCAAAATCCCAACAGTTAGATCCATATGAAAATATGATTATTCATTTTGTAATCCCAATACCTTTTACTACATATATAGCTTACTACTTACCATATCACTTATCAAGTTCTTACTGTATAAATCGGATATATATGTTATTTATTTTATTGCACATCTTCGAAAGTGTTTGTTTTATACTTTAAACATTTTCAAATACAAATGTTATAAGCTTCAAAGAGGTAGATACCATTGTATCCTACAATATTGATATGGAACACATCTCCATCAGATGTTGCTGGAATTATAGATATGCGATTTTGTAAAAACAGATATGGTATTTTATAATGAATATTTAGACCCTTAAATGATCTCAAATAATAAAATAGTCAACAAGAAAGTTGTAGATCTCATCGAGCTCTAGAATTTGATATAAAGTTTATCTTCATATGATTTTGTATGAAAAAGTTATGTATATATACGTATTTTTTCTGAAATTTGATCCATGTCTGCGGATATCCGAACAAAATTCCCGGATAGTTTCCGACCGTTTTCCGATTCGACGGATAGTACCATTACTGTATTCATTTTCGTTTCCGAGAAAAAAATCTAAATTCGTTTCCGAATCCGAGAATATTTTTCGAATAGTTCCGACCGAACCTATCCGAATTCGAAAAATAGTCCGGACGGACGGAAACTATCCGTACCAGTTTCAATCCTACCCACAAACTCCAAGCCACCGCTGCAATCTTCACTAGTACCTCTATAGTGTATTTTTAAAATTTTATGGTCCTATCATGTATTTCGTACTGGCCCTGCTTCTTTCAACTCAGATTTAAAAATTTTCAAGTCAACATTCAAAAACTTTCAATCCAAATTTAAACACTTTCATCTCAAATTTTAAAACTTTCAACTCAAAACTAAAAAACTCTCAATTCAAATTTAAAAATTTCATCTATTTTTTTAAACATAACTAAATTATTTAGTATTTTATAAAAAAACTAGTACTAAATACTACCATTAGCACTAATCAACACCATTATAGCTAATCAATGCCATTAGTCGGCGGCAGCTGAGCGACTTACGCAGCCAGAGCGTGCGCGCCAACTAGCCACCCCCTAAACAAGCTTATACAGGATTCCTTGTCATGGACAGGTTCTTCAAATGGTTCTACCTAAAACAAGTTGTTATGAGATTTTTGCATAAGTTAACAAAAAAGCTATCTAAAAATGTATCTATCACTACTAAAGAAACCATTTTTCAGTACGAGACCCCTAAAAATGTAAGTAGCGTCACCTGGAAAAACCAGTTCACTGGGACCAGGTCATTGCTCGCATGCAATAACTTATTATCCCGTGCAGGCCGCTTAAGCGGCCCGCACGCGATAATGGATGTATTATCCCGTGCGGGCCTCTTAAGGCCTAGTACACGAGGTTGGATGCGGGGGCCTTAAGAGGCCCGCATGTGATAATTGTCCATTGTTGCGTGCGGTTGGCTTAAGATGCCCGCACGGGATAATAGATTATCCCGTGTGGGGCGCTTAATCTAACCGCACACGATTATGTATGCCATATATTGCCCCAGCCCGAGGTTGCACCATTCAAACCTGGTGTTTTTCTAAGTCCGGATGTTTCCAAAGCGACGCTGCAGGCTACCCAAATCGCCGCCCGCCCAGAACCGCCGCCACATTCCCCTCCGCCCTCCACGCCGCTGACGCCGCCTTCCTCCCTCCACGCCGATGTCCTCGACACCGTCGACACCACTGCCTTCGCTCTCCTCCACAACCGCCTTCCTCGCCATCGGCCCCCTCCTCACCTGGCCCGGGCGACGAGGACGCCGCCGACACCGCCGCCTTCCTCCCTCCACGCCGATGACCTCGACGCCGCCGCCTTCCGCCCTCCTCCATGGCCGCCTCCCTCGCCGACGACCTTACTACCGCCGCCTCTTGGAGGACACCGATGACACCGCCGCCTTCCTCCCTCCTGACCCGGCCGCCGCCTTCCTTCCTCCTGACCCGGCCGCCGCCTCCTAGTATGTGTGATTTTTTTTGGTTTTCGATGTAATGCGAAATTATTTTGATGTATGTTTGGATGATTATAGGTGAATTTTGGATGATTATATGTGAATTTTGATGACTATATGTTCTTTTGAAAATGATGTGATGTGATGTGATGATTATATGTGAAATTTTGATGTATATATATGCTCTTTGTAGATGAATTTACTTATATTTATGATGGATGTTTTGAGATGGACTCCTCAATCATGTTTATAATTGAGCACGAATAGCTGTGACTAGATTGGTTAGTGTACCATTCAAAAACACAACAACAAAAAAAGTACAAGTGAGTACGAGATCTTCCCAAACGGCTAGCATGTGCTAGGGTGTATGCAAGAATATATCTTCCCGTGCGGTCGGTATAATACATCTTCCCGTGCGGTCGGTGTAATCCCGTGCAGTTGGGTTAAGTGGACCGCATGGGGGAGATATATTTTCCAGCGGTTGGACCACCCGCACGAGAAAATATTTATTTTCCCAGACCCCTGGGTGCAGACGGGCAAGACTTTCGCACGAAAAAAGGAAAAACAAAATCTATACTAGTGTATCATATGCTATTTATTTTAAAACTACCTATAATAACCGCCTATATTGGTTTTAAATTCAACTGTTAGGGATCCTTTGGAACAATGAGTTTTACAAGGATTTAAGTACAATTCCTTCAAAATTTATGAAGTCCCTCAATTCCAAAGGAGACATTAGATTCGTTGTCCAAAAATATAAGTTACCTCACTCATTTCCTTATCCTCTTTCTCACCATCTAGCCGTACCCTCTATCCCAATCCAGCCAAAAGCTCAAGTGGTGCTCCAAATCCAGCAAGGTAGCCATCCCCATTCCCCCAACCACAACCCACAGGAGTGTTTTCAGGGTGAAGGAGCCACCAGTTGAGGGAAGTTGAGGGAAGGGTGGAGGCAGAGTTTTTAATATTACTGGTGACCACTCAGTAACTGAGCTTATCGACGGGCATCGGTAATGGAAATTTAGTGAGGTTTTGATGAAATTCATTTGAATTGAAATTTAAATTGGAAAAAAAGATAAACATATATAAGAAAATCTTAGTCTCCTACAACGATAGTTCGTAAATGTCAGCGATGATTTTTTTGTCAATAAACTTCCATTACCTGTAAATATCGACTGGTTATCAATACATACAGCTCAGTTACCAATTTTCAATCCGAGTTTGTCTCCTTGTTTGAATTCAGGTTTTGTTTTGTGAATTTTGTCGGTAATTGAGTGGTTACCGTAGTAAAAACCATCGTACCAACTGGGGTCGATAACCCCCTAAATCAGGAATAATGCAAACCCTGGATGGTGGTGCACGATGATGATTTGTGTGCTGAGAAGGTTGGGGTGATAACTGATAAGTTACAAATATATGATGGTGACAGTGGGGTGATTTTTTTTCTCTCACCAACATGATACCAACAGACTTTTGATGTTTTTATAGATGGTCCAGAAAGCTGTCCATGAAAGTTTTCAAACTGTACACGCGCGTATAAACATGTCTGCACCAAGGTGTTGAAGATGACCAATTCATTAGTCTTGGAAGAAGAAAATTTTACCTCGGTAGCATCGTTAACTGTCCCGAAGAAGACCGTCCTCCCGTTGGCGAGCAAGCAGAGGCTGTGGAAGAGCTCGAAGACTTCGCCGGGCTGGTGCACGGCGGCGACGATGGTCATGCCCTCCCCGGCGGCGACGCTGGTGATGTGGCTCATAACGTGGTAGGAGGCGGCGCTGTCGAGCCCGCTGGTGGGTTCGTCGAGGAAGAGCAGCCGCGGCCGCGTCAGCATCTCCACACAAATGCTCACCCGCTTGCGCTGCCCACCACTGATGCCCTTGGTGATCCGGCCACCGATGCGTGTGTCCATGGCATCACTAAGCCCCATCTCCCGGATCACATGCTCCGCGTGGGTACGCTTCTCCGACCTAGACATCGTGTCCGGCAGTTGTAGGTGAGCCGAGTAGTAGACGGCCTCCCTCACTGAGAGCGTCGACATCAACACGTTGTCTTGGGTCACGTACGCCTTAATGAGAGATGTAATGCTTATTATTTTTTGTACAATTTTACAGTGTCACTTTCAGAAAAAGGTTACAGTACATATCATGATAATCCTACTTTTCTAATAATTTATCTTATGACCTACACCCTTCGTCCTAGAAAAAACTAACTTTTAGAGTCGAACCTGTAATTCAGATGTTTGTCCAAATTTATTCCTAGAATTTGTTTTTTTACGGAGGGAGTAACCCTTGAGATGACTTAACAATTTTTTTCTTTATGTAAATTACTCTAAGAAAGAAACTTGACTAGTATGGTGGTGCGATTTAGTGCAGGAACTAGATAATGAGCGGACTAGCCAGCAATTTCCAAGGTTGCATAACTATTGTGGCCATAAAATCCAAAGTGTCATCATTTTGTTTTGCCAAAAGACATGCTATTTTTTTCGAAGAACAATAACCTAGTTGTTACACTGGTTATGCTCATCCGATCTTATGCTACATCCCACCCGTGTGCCAAAATTTTCTACTATAAGAGCAATTTATTTCTCTTTTCTCCTATACATGTAAAGGTGTCACCAATTTACTCATCTTTTCTTGTCTCCATGCAAACATACCATCATGTGTTAACATGCGACTCTACTGTGTACTACACAAGAATATCCCATTAGAGGCACGTGATAGTTTAGGTGCTAATGTCATGCTAGTGTTAGCGTGATGTAAGCATTAAACCTAGGTACTGAGACCTTGTAGTCGTAGGTGTCACGGTGGCAATGGTGTCAAATGTGGTACTAGATGGATACCAGGTCTAGTATTATCATGTGTACTTAGACTATTAGTAGCCCCTCTTTAGTAAAATAAGGGTTTGAAATTATATCTGTGTTTACATCGGTGATAATAGTTGAGAGGCCCAAACTTGATTTCTCTGTTAATATTAGTACACTTTGCAGAAAACCCTTGTTGCAGTAAACAAGATGGTTTTAGATCACTGAAAGAATATATATTTACTGATGTTCCGAAGGCAAGCTTCTCCTGCCGCCCGTTGATTAAAATCAATCCGGTTTTACTCATGCCTGGCCCTAACCTTCCTGTAGATGAATGGCATGAAAAAGTTAAAACCAGTGCACTAGATGATTTTGCTCAGCAGTAAAATGCTGAATAATAAATATTTTGCATTGTTGGTCAACCATGCATGTTACAACTAGTGTGAAGCTTCGACGTTGATAGAAAGATATGGCAGGCAGTCAAAAAAGGGAAAAAGGGGAAAAGAAAGAAAGCTAAGTTCGAACTGGAAAAACAAAGTATGAATAGCTTGAGAGTTACTGCACCACAACACCTGATAGGATTATGTTGTGTGTCGATAAAATTAATATTTGTTCAGAAAAAAATGATAGAGGATATGAAATAGAGTCAATATTTGTTTCACCATGAAACTGAAACCCAAAATCATCTTTATTTGGGTCTAAATTTTGGTGAAAGGGTGTGCAAATTTCATCACATTTGTTTTGAAAATTTTTAAAATTAAAATTTCATTTTTCAAATTTGTAGTCAAACAATCTGAAGGATGTGTTTAGAATAAGACAAAATATAGAGGCGTAGAAGAGATTGAGTACTCATGGGCACATAAGAATTTTTTCCCAAATAGATACGAAAGTACATCATTGTACATATCGTTTGGCCTTTATGTATACGTACTTGAGTATGTTTATCATTTATCATTGACCTCTGATTTTTGCTAGTGTTGATGTGTTAGACATGTATACACGTGCATCTTTCATGTAATAAAAGAAATTCAAAATAGGTACTATCTCTATCCCATTTTAAGTGTAGTTGTGGATTTCCGTGTAAAACGTTTGATATTTGAAAATTTTATAAAAAATTAATCACACACAAAATGCTATTCATGTTTTACCATCTAATAACAATAAAAATACTAATAATAAAAAAAATCAAATAAGACGGACGATTAAACGTTAGGCATAAACAGTATAAAACTACAATCTCTTTAGAATGGAGGTAGTACCACGGGTATCTTTCAAACAAAAAATCAATTAGAAAAAAATGAGCTTGAGCACTATCAAGCAGGGTCGGTTTGAAATTTTCAAAATTTTAAACCTCCGCACGAAACTATTTCATCTGAAGCTTTCAAAAAAAAAGTATTCAACTTTTTTTTTACGAATTCAGAAAAAAATATTCAAGTTTCCGTTTTTCTTCATTGGGAAACCCCTGCTATGGACAGTGAGACGACAAACCTGCAAGTGTATCAAGAAGCGTCGTCTTGCCACAGCCCGACGGCCCCATGATGGCCAGTACCCCCCCGGCGCGGGCGTGCCCGCTGATCCCCTCCAGGATCCTCGCCGGCGACGCCCTGCTGCCGGCGCCGGCCGCCGTCACGCACACGTCCTCCCAAGTCAGGTACACCGCGGGGTCATCCCTGGCGTCAGGCGATGGCTGCACCGCCTCGACGTCGGCGAAGCACACCTCCTCCCGGACACCACCGCCGCTGCCACTGCCAACTGATGTGGGACGACGACGGCCGCTGTGCTGTCCGCTCGTCAACGAGAAGTCGACGCTGCCGGTGCCGCCGCCGTTGGGACAGAGTGGCTGCATCGTTCTCTCGGCTTGATCCGGAGGGTACAGGAGCACAAGCAGTGGTTGGTGTTGGCGAACGAATTGAGGCAACCCGTCGGAGTCAGAGAGATAAACAGCAGCTTGCTCAGTGGTTACTGGTTAGTGGTTCTTATCGCAACTATTCATTGCTTTTAATTTGCATGCGCCCTTATCACGCCTCTCAATTTTATCGATCGGCTTCATCCGAAACTACGAAACTACATATTTTACACCCCCACAACAATCAAAACGGGCTCAATACCATGCAATATAAGCGGTTTTAATAGCGGTTTCCACGATTTCGACATCAATGAAATAATGCCAAGTAATTAATACTCACACAAAATTAAAGATTAGAACTTTAGACAATGAGAAAAGAAATGGATAATACAAGTCAACTCCATGGGATGGAGAAGAAAAACGTAATTTTTTTTCTATACTAAGACATTATTAATAAAGAGTGTTTAGTCAGTCTAATCTTGTGGAATGAAATCATCTACTGGTGACACATAGACCGAGCCCGTATCGCTCCGCTCCTGGGAGACATGGGCGGCGATGCCAGCCCCGCCGCCAGCTCCCCTCCACCTCCTCTGCCTCGCAGCCACCCGAGCAGCCGCAGGCAAAGAGGTGGCGGCCAGGATGGTGGCGGTGGGGCCTTCTTCTCCCTCGCACTATGACCTGGGAGATGGATCACTGATGGGGAACGGGCGGAGGGCCGGAGATGGTGGCCTTCGACGCCATCGACGGCTGGAGGCGACAGATCCATCACCGGCGAAGGCGGATCTGGCCCCCTCTCCAACCCAACCATGTGGATCTGGCATGCACTCTTTGGCGCGGGAGAGTAGAACAATGGGCGAAGGCCTAGCCTGCGAGCACCATTTTCCTCTTGGGGCGTTGCTGCATTTTCTATCCTCTCTCAATGGGTTTCTCAGGTGAAAACCACGTCATGATTCTCTAGGATGGGCGGTGGCGGCGCTATTGGTGTCGTTTCCTCCTTGGACGCGTCGTTTAGAAGACCCATTCCTTAGGGGTGTTGTGTGTTTGTTCAATTTTTAGTAGTAGGATTAGACGTAGATGCATGGTGTGGTTGCATATTTTTCTTTTTCCTGACTATAGTCTCCTAGGACTATAGACTTATATTTTATTCCTGCTTTATCAATAGAAACGTTACACTATCCCTTGTTGTTTAAAAAAAAAAGAAATCACCTAATCAGACCCAACCACCCACTTGTCTTTGTCTTTGAAAGATACTACTTTGCTTTTATTTTTAAATGTACGTAGTTGTTAATAGTTGGACATGATATTTGATCATTCTTTTCATTAAAACAAATTAAACTATATACGCATTATTTATTTATTTGTTGTGATTTATTTTATTATCAAAGATACTTTAAGCCTGACTTATAACTTTTTGAAGTAAGACTAATGATGAACAGTCATACCAAAATTTAACAACGTTGTTTATTTAAAAAAGTACGGAGTACTATGATCTGTGTTTACATGTGTAATACCATAATCTTCCATTTGTAGATATTCATTATCTTAACTAATTAGCTTAGATATATTTCTCAAATGTCTTAGAGAATTAATTAAACAGTAAGTGGTAAGAATACAAACAAATTTATTTTGATATATCATAAACAATATTATCATGATAATAAATTATTTTCTGTAATTTATCGCAAACTCAAATTTCTAGTAGAGTTTTATATAAATTTTAGAAAAAAATACCATTTATTTAAATTTTACAAATTCTACTGTATTTTTCTATTTTAGCGAGTTTACTATGAATTGGTAGAATAAGAAGTAATTACATGGATATACAATTTCAAGTTTGAACTGATACACAATTTTTAACATAGACTCATCTTACTGGCCGAACAAAAGGGCGCTAGGGTTCCTCCCCTTCCTTTCGCTTATGTAGGCCTCTTCTCTCCTTCGTAGCTACTCCAAATCTCCACTGCTATCCATCGCCCATATATGGCCCCGTACCTGAGGAGACATAGGGTGGTGGGATAGTGGATCCAACCACGTACCAATTCGATACGGTGGCACCGGTGCACATGCGCCAATCCGACGGTGGTGGTGGCACCAAGGGGAGCTCTTTTGCCTCACTGTGCATGTTGCCAGGCTGCCGACGGTCTGAAACTAACCACAATGCCAGGTGACCGGATGAGCTGCCAATCCGACGTTTTGATGCACTGTCACATGGATACCCACCATAACCCCTTTATTAATTAATGTTGTTTCTTCTAGAAGACTAGAACTGGTGATGCCACTCCTTTTACTGCATGTTCGTAACAAAAAAAGGTAATGATCCTATCTCTGCAGGTTCTTATCTCCAACCGGCACTGATCAGTTGAGCCGTATGAAATAGAGATCACAAGCCTCCACTACTCGAGAGATGCTAAGTCTCAGTCACTATTGAAAGTGCATGTGCCCCCCAAGTGAGTTTTGGTGGATTAAGGATAAAACAGTTAAGGGGTTAATGATTTTATCAAAATGTGTGCAGATAATTAGTCCCAGGATGCTTAGGTGTGCATGGAGGCATCCTACAAACAGAATGCAAAGCGACGCAAGGAGTCAGAGCTTTATTTCAATGTCTTCTATCTTTTGCTCTTGAGTTTAAGAAAGCAATACTATCAAGGGGCAAAATGGTTTCTTGCGTCTATCCAATTACTTAAGGTTCAATTTTTTGTAGATGACAGACACAGTTGCACAACACTTTCACGAGTTCAAGAGTCAATAGAGAGTATGGGGGCTGAAAGTTCCTCCTATTCTGGGAGGGAACCTCCTGGTCCCTGTTTTTAGCCTGTGCAAGTGTTGGTAAAAAGTTCCTAGTGGTTTTGGCCGGAAATTCCAGGTGTTGTTCAATTCAAATATGTGAGTAACATCTACATGACATCAGGGAGTGGATATATAACCCCTCCATCTCCCACAAAGCTCATCTGACCATTCCACTTTTGTTTTTCTGTCTCCTAGCCTCTCCTAGTGTTCTCCACCTAAATCTTGAGCTTCTATGGAGTTTTGAGTTTGATTTTTGGGTGGTGGTGAGGATTGTTTCTTGTGAGTGAGCTTGGAGGACCTAATCACTTGGGGATCATCGTCAGGCTACTGTTTAGTGCTTTTTACTCTTGGAGGGTGATCTCCTAGATGGTTAGGCGTCGTCCGCGAGCTTCCTCAAGCTTGGATTGATTGGGGCAAGTTTGTAGGTAACTTTGAGTGAATTCCGAGCTGGTGGCTAGGTGGTTGCCTTGGTAGAGCAAACCTCATAGTGATGAGTCCGGCTCAGGTGGGGTTGGACGAAAGCCCGACACACCGATCCGGATTTTTCCAAACCCCGCAATCTTAGCACCGCAACTCCGACGCACCCACTCGGGGAAAGGCCAAATCATCCTAAAAAACTAGTCTGATAGGAGAAGAGTGACTCTCCCTTTTAAGGTGGCTTCCTCCTCCCAAGCTAAGCAAGGTGGGATTATTCAGAGGCTCACACGGTCGCCGCCCGACTATAACTTGGCCACTCGGCCCATCTTGTTGCGTCTTTGCCAGCGGGTAATAGTGGAGAATGTCCTCATCATTCTCCCCTTCTTAACAAGTGCCCAGCTCTGATACCAAATGATGAGTCCGACCAAGGTGGGGTTGGACGAAAGCCCGACACACCGATCCAGATTTTTCCAAACCCCGCAATCTTAGCACTGCAACTCCGACCGCACCCACTTGGGGAAAGGCCCAACCATCCTAAAAGACTAGTCTGATAGGAGAAGGGTGGCTCTCCCTTTTAAGGTGGCTTCCTCCTCCCAAGCTAAGCAAGGTGGGATTATTCAGAGGCTCACACGGTCGCTGCCCGACTACAACTGGGCCACTCGGTCCATCTTGTTGCGTCTTTGCCAGCGGGTAATAGTGGAGGATGTCCTCATCACATAGGTGGTTAGAATTCGGGTGTCCAAGTTTAGGATCCTGGTGGTCACTTGGAATCTACAGAGACGTAGGTGTTGGATTGGAGGCTAAAATCTTTTTCTTAGTTACTTGCTTGGTGAGGCAAGGGGTGAATCGTGACACGACTCTTTGGAGCTCCTCAATAGAGAGTAGGATCACCGTTATCCGAATTTTGGGAAAAAAATACTTGTCTCCTATTGTTTTGTTCTATGAGGACCCAAAATAGGACCTCCTGTGTATAAGTGCTTGTCCAGGATCAAGCTAGCATACACAGACACAAAGATAATATCACAGCCAACATCACGCAGGAAACCTAACATTTATTAATAAAGTGACAGTGATAAGCCTTATGGCTAGAGTTTACATTTATTTATGCCACGAAGGGCCTAAGGAAAATAATAAAGTAGCAGCGGAAAATAAGATAAACGCGTAGTAGTTCCATTCAACTTGCCACAGGCAGTCAACTGGGACTCGCGGCCTATTCCTCGTCTTCAGCATCAAACTCCTCAGGAAACAGCGGGAACCTTTCTTTTGAAATTGGGGGAATTGCAAGGTGAGTACATGGAATACTTAGCTAGTACACGAAAATATGCATATGCACAGCTGTCAAGAAAGGCAATAGCTATTTTGCATAACACAACAATTTTGCAGTTATAAATAATTTAGAAATAGCAGTTTAAAACAACATTTATAAATAACGGGTGTTACCAACCAACCAACCATCCACACAGGATCTGTCCACACATGACTATTTAGCTATACTAATCAACCTGCACACAGATCATTCCCAGTTTTCGCAAACTACCCCTCATGAGATATCACCGAGCATGTCCATGACCAAGGACGCGGCTATTCGAATAGATTAATTAACTCTCTGCAGAGGTTGTACAGCTTGACCCACAAGATACATTGTCCTTTTAGCGGCCGTGCGCAAATGTCACACTTCAGGTTGTGTGCGGCCAAGGAGTCTGTAACAAGGCTTTTTAGAAACTCCGCCCAACACTGTCTTCCCCCATGAGTCATCTTTCCCTCACACAGACAAGAAAGTACCCATGGCCAACCTTAACACCTATCATCTAGCCACCTGGGCCGACAGTGCCGAGACTCGAAATCCTACTAGGCCAGGTTCTTCCCATGAGAACATGTGGTTGCACGTTAGGCTCAGATCTATGACTTATGAAGTGAAGTCCTTAATTGACCGGGGCAACTTACCAACTACATTAGCACACAGCTCAGCACTAGGCTCACACAGAGACCATACCCGATAATGATCACACAGATACATTACCGCCTAACTAGGTTCACACAGAACCACCCATCACCCCAGTCCAAATCATTTTATCCGCCCGTTGTTTACTACACGGTGCAACACATGCTACCGGAAAGATAGCACACAGCCACACAGTTCTTATCAAATCAATTATAAGTATAAGATTAACCAAAATTATATTTTACTTGTAAAACAACCTTAAGCGGGGCTAAGCATAACTACTCTACCTTGAGTTGAGCCCAATATTCAACTCATAAAGACCAGGGTGACAAGGTATGATAGGTGATCAATATTTATCAAAGGTAGGATATAAAAACAATTAAGTCACACTACACATCGATAGTTTATAAATAAAATAATGCATGAATTGAAAACAAAATATTTATAAAGTGGGATCAATATGTTCAAAGAGTGCACTTGCCTTGCTCCCAGTACTGTCCTTGCACTGCGTCTTCGGAAACGAACTGCTCCTCTGCTCCGACGTCTACACGATCGGAAACGAGAAACAAATAAACAAAAGAAAAGCTAACTAAATAACAACAAATAAAATAACCAACTGAACCAGGAGGTAGAGCTCGATTTTAGAGAAATTTAGGAAAAAGAACGGACCGAATCGGAGTTCAAACGGAGAAGTTATGACCTCCGGAAGTTTGAATTTAGAGAAAATCCGAGGATAAAAGAAAAAGGAATACTCCGAGAATATTCTCTGAATATTTAATTTCGAAATTGAATTATTTTTATTAGGAAAATAAGGTGTGACCCACTGGCCAGTGACATGGAATATTTGGTGGACTCGGTATATGTGGACTTGATGACATGGACTGCCACGTGGCGACACATAGGCAAAAGAGGATGATGTGGTGATGACGTGGATAGATCTAGGGCTGACGTGGCGATGTTTAGGTTTATGTAGATCCAACGGTTGAGATTGGATCTAAAGGATGGATGGCTGTGATTTGGTTTGAGTGTGTTTGTAGCTGCGGGACCCACTTGTCATTGGCACAAAAGAGAAGAAGAGAAAAAGAGAAAGGGAAAAAAGAAAGGGAAGCAGAGAGCTGCTGCTCCTCTGCCAGCGCCATGGCGCCATGGGCGTGGCGTGGATCGGCGGCGTTTGTCGGCGATGGCGCCCGACGGCGATGGCGGGTGGTGGCACAGGGAAGAGGAGGTGGAGGCGAAGTCATTGGCGTGGCACCGGACTTCGGGACGGCGGGAACGTGGCGCATCGGTGGTGAGCGGCGTCGGCCGGAGTTGGAGAGGAGAGAGAAACGGCGGCGCACGAGGGTGGAGGGCTTGGCCCCGGGCTCACCAGTGGCGGCGGCGATGCGGAAGGAAGATGGCGACGACGGCGCGGCTCGGCTCCTGGTGGCAGCGGCAGCTTGCGGTGGCAGAAACGGCGACGTCGGCACAAGGTTGGGCGGCGGCGGCTTCGGAGAAAAGAAAAAGAAGGGCGGCGGCAGCAGCTTTTATAGGGGAGGAAGGAGTTAGGGTTAGGGCAATGCGAGGCGCCGGTTTAAGGAGAGGGAGGCGGCGGCGTTAGTGGCAAGGTGGCGCAGCGTGCGGCAAAGGCGGCGCACGGCGTGGTGGCGGCTGCGGCACGGGCAGGCGTTGGTTGGGGTGGTAGCGTGGGCCGGCGATGCGAGGGGGGAGAGGGCTGGGCCGAGGGCAGCACGCCTGGGCCGGGACTTGGCCTCACCGGCCTGCAACCTGTGAGGAGGAGAGAGAGAGCTAGAGGTAGAAGAAGGTGGAGGGAGGAAGAAAAAGAAAGAAAGGAAGAGGGCTATCTGCAAAAAAACAGAATAGAGAAAGAGAGGAAGGAAATGGAAAATAGATAGGGTCTTTTCTGAAAAATTCCAAATGAAAAATATTTGGAATTTTTGGAGGATTTAGGATATTAGGAATTGAATAGGAATTTGAATTTGGGCACAAATTTAATTAAAGAAATGAGCTCCACTTCCGAAATTCCAATTAAATCTAAATAAACTCCAATTAAAATACGACAAAGCCAACGACGTAATTAATTAAATAATTACATTAAAACCTTTTTATTTAACGAAATTTTCATTAAGCTGTTTTGGATAGTTAAACCAATGTGAATTTTCGTAATTCAGACGAAAAGAACGAAAAACGAAAAATCAGGACGTGACAGGTTCATCTTGTATGTGTGATGAATTCCTTGAAGTATCTATGATGTATTTTTGTTATGTAAACCTGTTTTTGCTTTGTGTGTTAGGTTTTCTGTTAATCTCACTTGAGCTTGTTGTGAGATGCTTGATAGTGCAACTCACAGCCAGTTGGAAGTTCTTTGCCCAGAGCCTGGAAATTCCAGCCGACCCTCTCGATCTAGCTGAGAGAGCTGGCAAGAAGTTCTGACCCACTGGGGAGGGAAGTTTTGACTAGTTGAATTTTACCACTGTATTAACACCAAAATTTGGTAAGATTGTTTAGTGCATTCAGGTAAGGAAAGAACACAATCATTCGATGGAAAGATTATCCAGAAGAGTCCGTGTTCAAGAAGGAACCATGAAGACCATAGGATGACGGTTTAATTCTATGTATTAATTAGGTAGGATTTAGTAATTTTCTTGTCTAGTGTCCGATTAGGACTTATCTTTCCTTCTATCTTCAGGAAACTTGTATCATATCCGATATAGACTAGTATTTATCCATGGGTATAAATATGTACAGCCAGTATCTTTATAATCTATCTCTCGATCAATACGTCGGTGCATTGCCACCCTTTTATTTTCGCCTTTCTTGACGAGTTCTTGTTTCGAGTTGGGCTGCATCGGCTTGGGTCACCGATAAGGGGTAAGGCTTGTTATGGCTGTTTGTATCAGTGAGGATAGGGCCTCGACACTCTAATCTTGTCGATGTAAATAACTATTTATCATATATCTTATTTAATCTAAGTCGATGTCTCGATTTACCTGTATCGACCAGATCTTTTGTAGGGTTTTGTTGGTATTAGTTAAATTATTTCATCGACCTAGATTAGTTAAGGTATCCACCTCCTGAAAATCAGTCAAAGGCTTGATTCTTTAGACTTTATTCGTCTTTTTATACTTAGTGCTGCATCAATTGGGGGTTTGACCTACTAAGTTATGCTTAAAATCATAAAAACTAACCTGCGGTTTCATCGAGATTTCAGCCGATGAGTTATCTGGACGTTGCATCGGCTTATAAGGATTACATACAAGTTGGTTTTAGCTAATTGTAACAAATGTTTCACTGATTATGTAATCTTGTTGATTTAATGACATTGGAACACCAGCCGATGTATGCTTAACCTTCGGATCAAGCAATTATTATATCATACCATTATTGATCGATTGGTTTCCATTGGATGTTATTATTGTTTTATTACATTATCATCATCCGATTGTCTTTATATCATTATTTACTCAAGTGTCAGAATCTACATTGGATATATAGCCGATTGCTAAAAATCGTATCGATATCGGCTGGTATCGACATCGGCTAGCATTGCTTTATCGACTTATTGGCCGATTGGCTATTTGATCTTCAATATATCCATCAATTCAATTTTACTCAGTTGCAGGATCAAACTGACTGGCATGCTCGCATCTCATCAAAGTTTAGTACCTGCACTGGAGCTAAGCCCATCTCCCAAGCTGTTGTGTTCATCAACTTAATTCGCGTCAATGCAGATTTGGCACCGTCGGTCAAGCGCGGATTATTCATCAACACGCTGTGATTAGAGAATTTTTCATTCCTATCCTCTCTATCCATATCTCTCTCACCTCCTCTCCTCATACTCATCTCTCTTAGACTCCTCTCTCCCGGAGTTCACTTCTCTCCTCTCTCTCACTCGACTCCCCGCCCAGGAGCGGCCGACGGCAAGAGTGTCAGCGAGCGGCAGCGGCCAGAGGGCGCGCGACGACAGGTGGCATCAGCGGGCACGTGTTGACAGGAGGCAGGGCACACGGCGGCGGATGCTATTTTTATTCTTTTTCGGATTTTATTTTTTGTTGCAGTTTCGCGTGCGGGTGCACCATCCGTATGAAAAAATAGCGATTTTCGCACACCCTTCTTGGTAGACGGGCTGGAGGTCCGCACGCGAAAATCACTTTTGACCCTTCTGAAATTTTTTTTACTAGTGATTACTGCAAATCTTTTTTTTCTATATTCCTTGATACAACCCACAGAGTGCAATTACTACTATCAAACATCCATCATATTAACAAACTTCACTTTTAGAGCCCCACAGCGCGATGAAGAACTTCTACTTTGGAGTATCATATAGAAATTACCATTAATACGCGTACGTAACTCAAGAAAATGCACCATCTTTATATCTGTAAAGGTAATGTGAGGGGATTTTGAGAGACGTTCTAGATTGATCGTGAGATGGCTGGAATTGATAAAATTAGATTCTTCTTCTACATTAGCTTTTTCGCGTAAAGCGAAGAGACATCAGATGGAACGCGATTCTGGTACTCACGCTCAGGTAAGTCGCCTTGACTTATGTGCCCTAGGACCGGCCCTATCTTCAACCACCATCCCATTCCCTGCCATCACTCATTTAACAGGTACATCTAAGCCATTTTCCTTCTTTACTAATTTATCTTTTAATTGCTACGGTTACATTATTTTCCTCGTTGCCAGAATCCTAGTATGGAAGCTTAACCATTGGTCTTCAATTCGGTCACCACACCATTGCCTTGCCATGCGTGCTAAGGTGCAAGTGCAATTGTGCAAATCATGGTGCACTACTAGGAAAACCATTTTTGTAGGTGATCAAAAACAGTTTTCGCAGGTGGGCGGTGACCCGCCTATATACGCGAAGGCCTGTGAAAATCAGCGATTCGCTGCCTGTGCCTTCATGAAAACCGTTTGGGGTGTTTGACCTACTAACACTTAAACAGGGGATTTTATAGTCGACTTCCCAGAGTTTTTCAATGAACCCAAAGTCGACTGCCGCGAGACATCCATTGCCTCCACGCGGACTCCGTTGTTTTGAGTGACGGACTTATTATCTTAGGCTTTCGTGCAAAACGTGTATCCATTAATATTATATCCTTGCCAAGAATTGACTGTACTTGATGGACCACATGACAAACGCTTCATGGTAATTTCATCAGTGGTTTCTCCCTCCGGTAAGTTAAGTTCTCCCAACCAATCTGCGAAGTGACACAGATGTTCTTTCATGATCCACTTACTTGTGCGTCCCTTTTTGGTAGCTTTTATAATTTCGAAGTGTTGCTTGATATATGGCTCCACGATATCAAGTTGTTGAAGAATGTTGTAGTGAGCTTCTCAAAGTGATTTTTACTCAAGGTCAATATGCCCTCATCGATCACTGATCATTGATCCCTCTGGGTGGACATGGTTCCATACATAGCCTTTCAGAACAGCCATGTAACGCTCGTACGACCACATTTGATGTAGGTACAATGGACCTATTGCAATTATTTGGGGCACAATATGAACTATGAGGTGCTCCATCAATTAAAATATGATGCAGGGAAGCACATCTCAAGTTGGCATTGAATCTCATGTGAGAATGAACGAAGGAGTGCTAACTCTTCAGGATTGATGACCATTTGTAATACTACATTGAAAAAGTAGCACATCCTTGTGATAGCAACCTTTACATGGTCTAGTTTAAGGGCCCTTATAGCAATGGCGAGAAACACGGTGAGGAGGGATGAAAACGGTTTGGAAAGTTTCCGGATTCCGGATGTGTTTTCGGAAACGGAAAGTGTTAGTCGGAATTTTTTCGGAAACTTTCAGAAATGGAAATGAATTCAGAATTTTTTTCTCGGAAACGAAAACGAATATGATAAGGCTACTATCCGTCGGAAACTTTCCGGAAATGAATTTGGAAACTTTCTGGAAATAAATTCAGGTTTTCTCTTGGAATCGGAATCAGAAAATTTCTCATATATAACTGATTAGTTTCAGATTTCTATATTCTAAATGTTTAGATTTATACTATGTATTGAGGTGCTAAATTAAATAGAGATGTTTTTTAGTGCAGTACTTTAGATTTTATTTGCCTAATGGCTATTTTTTAATTTTTATTAGCCCATGCCATACTTAGTTATAAATAAATATAGTTCTTTTTGTTGAAGAAAGTAAAGTGTACAACTAGTTGTATTATTATTAATTGATAAAATATAGAAATATTGATTTATTTTTTTAAAACAAAATTTAGCTACATCTCTTCATTGATATGAGAAGTTTAGTTTAAGGAGTTTTTTATATTCCGATAAATATCCGTTACCGTATTCGTTTTGATTCGTATTCGCTCCATTTTCGTATTCAATAATATTTGATTCCTTTTTCATATATGGAGTTTCCGATTCCAGAAAAATAAGGAAACAAAAAGATAAAGGCGGTTTCCGTCTGTTTCCGAACCGTTTTCATTCCTAACGGGAAGCATGACATGACAATCGTGTGAATTATAATCGGACATCGACAAATCTTTCATCGAGACTAGTCATTTGATGTTTGATGAGAAACTATGGGCAATTTAACATCGTGATGGGACTTGCAAAATATCTTCTTCTCCTTAGGTGTGAGTGTGAAACAGGTTGGAGGGAGATATACTTTTCCATTTTTCTCTCACTTTTTTCAAGTGTATCTCTTCCCTAATTCTTATTTCTAGTAGGTGACTGTAGAACATCTTTTGTCTTGCTTGGTATGTCCGGCAATGTTCCAATGGTTTTATTGAACACATTCTTTTCTAGATGCATGACATCTATGGCATGGCGAATCTCCAGATTTTTCCAGTACGAGAGGTACTTAAAGAAAATCGAATGCTTTTTAAATGGGGAGGGAGCTCATCATCTAGTTTCTTACGTTTTGTTCTCTTTGAGCATTCCTTATGTCCTTTCCCGAACATGGAATATATTTTCTCTATCTCCGCACATATTTTCTGACCACTTTTGATTTTTGGTGGAGGATCATTCTCTTCGGTACCATCAAATTCTGATGTTATCTCTCGATATTTATGATCTCTGAGTAAGAAACGTCATTGCCGCATGTAAACCAACTTATTAGAACCTAGGAGGTACCTATAGTATGTTCCATTCAAGCAGATCACAAATCATGTTTTCCCTTTAATATGCTCCAAAACTAAAAACATGGTGGGGGTAATCGTTAATGGTTACAAAAATAATGGCCTTCACTGTGAAGTATTGTCTTAAGTACTCGTCCCACACATTCATCTCAGTTTTCCATAAATCTTCCATATTTTCATCAATGGTTCAAGAAATATATCAATATCAATACTAGGCTGTTGGGGGCCTTGTATCAACACGCAGAGTAGAACGTATTTTCGCTTCTGACAAAGCCAGGTAGGAAAATTGTACATGGTCAGAAGCACTGGCCATGTGCTATGTGATTTGCTCACGTCTCCAAAAGGATTAACTCCATCAGTGTTAAGTGCAAACTTAATATTTCATGCGTCTTTAAAAAAATATAGGTACAATGCATCAAAGTTTTTCCAATGACGAGCATTTGCTCGGTGTCGGAGCATCCCATCTTTCTTGTGCCCTTCTTGATGCCGGCGCATTAGTTTCGCATCTCGGGGGTTTGAGTACAAACGCTTCATGCGATCCTTCTCAGGAAGGTACGACATCCCCAGCTAGGGATTTTTCTCTTATTTTCCTCAAATGCGTCAGACTCTTCTTTATCGACAAAATCAACATCCAGGGAAGTGTTGTTAGTTGATTTGTACCGGCTAGCACCTTATGTTGGACATTTATCCAAATAAGTGTACTCTTTCCTGTACAGGATGCAGTGGTTCACGTATACATGAATTTTCTCACACGAAGAGAAAGGGGACATATTAGTTTCTTCGCTTGATATGTGTTGGATGGTAATGAGTTAGTCTTGGCAACATGATTTTCAAAGCATGTAATAAGCTATAGAAACACATAAATCGATAATATTATCACCATAACTATCACCATCAGTAGCCTCCATGTGATCAACATCCGACCGATCTTCTTTGTCAGCAGACTCCACTTCTGGCTCACCATGATGAGTCCATACCATGTAGCCAGTCATAAATATCTACGCATCACTAAGTGTCCCATTATTGTCATCGCATCTGCCCATACTTTTTCGTTCTTACAGTCAGCACATGGACGATGTATCTCTGTTGTATTGTTGCTGTAAGCGTGCGCCTTGGAAACATTCATAAATTTAGATACTTCATCTGCATATAATGGCAAATACTTTGGCATATGGTACATCCATTGCCTGTCCATATCTCTGAAAAAATTTCATTGACAATTATATTAAAAAACTAATTTTTGTAATAATACATATTTACAAAAAAACTTAACTTTGCTTGTTATAGCAAAGAGAAATATAAGTAAATAGGAGATGGTGATTTATAAATTTATCGTAAACAAAATACATAATTATTGTATTTAGACCTAGGGGATGGTTAATGGGAAAAATATTTTTTTTCTCTCTCCTATCTAGATCTAGGGATGGATGAGAGAAAAATACTTTATTTTGGATAATAAACTTATCACATTTAACTACTAAAGGATGAGAGGACAATACGACATCAAGGTATTGTTGATGAAAAAAACACACACTCGCCTGAGAGATTTGCTTTACTCTAGTGCAGGTCCAAAATTAGGTTTTAAGTTCAAGGGCGTGCCAGTTGATTTGATCCTGCACTCAACAATAAAAAATATGTAAAGAATATCAGTAAACGATAGACAATCGGCCATAAGGCCGATTTCATATCGTATGTGACCTAGCCGATGCAAAAAAACATAAATCGGCTGTAAGATATAAGTAAATATGAAAATAACCCTAAAACTAGTATATCGGCTGCAGATATCAATATTATGTAATCAAAGAATCATTATTACTTTAGAAATAAACAATTGGTATAGATCGGACTGAACCGAGACAGTATAAATTGCTTAAGTCTATCGCAATATGAAATAATGAGTACATAAAACCAATGTCATAGCCGATACCTAGATCTAAGTGCATATCGGTCATAAATCCGATACAATCTTAAGATAAAGCAATGAGAATTAAATATAGAACATTAAACAAAGCATAAAACCCTGTCAAATATTCTAATTAGATAAGATCGGCTGAAACTCCGATACTATCCCTATTAACAACCGTAAAGCAAGCTAGAGATCATGATTCTAAAACAACTTAATAGGTTGGACTTAACCAATGCAGCATTAAGCATAAAAGAAACATAACATCTAGAAAACAAGCCAATAGTCATCAAATCAGGATGGTGGATATATCATATAACATGAATCAACAAAGTAAACTAGCCGATACCGACAAAACCCTAAAACAGATCTAGCCGATATAAAGAGATAGCATTGTTGATCTAAGCTATATGACATATATGATAACTTTGGAGACTTGCAAGATAGAGTTAGAGTGTCATGAAGATGTAAGCACTAACTCCAATGATGCAAACTGCCATGACAAGATATACCTTTTCGCTGAAGATCAAATTGATGCACCACGACTCGAAAGCACAAGCTTGTCGGGAAATAGAAAACAAAGGTGGCGATGCGCCGAGATTGATTGAACGTCTGTTGTTATTATTTACAAGACCTCGGGCTATATTTATACCCGAAAATACAAACATTGTCCATCACGAACACGACTCATATTAACCTAATACAAATCCAACTAACGAACAAGTCCCTTAGGCGGACTCTTACCGTGATAATCTATAAGGAAATTACAAAATATCCTAATTAATAGATACAATTGCCAATTTCGGACTCTATCCTTGCACGGCAATCTCATCGTAAGTCTTTTGTCGAATCCGATATTGATTTCACATGCAATATCGGCCTCATCGGCTATCCCGATCGGAATCGGTCTCCAGCCGATACGAACTCCAGCCGATGCGCACTCTGTTTCCGATATCTCCGCATATCTTCAAATCCGCTTTGGAGTAGATTGTGTTTCCGATTCACATAGATTAGATTTGCTTACCAAATTTCATCGTCAACACATGCCCCCCAATTCCGAAGTATTATATAATGCAACGGAATTATCTCTTCAAATCCACAAAAATCTAAGGTTTCCGCTGTGACCGTTACGCACCTACTTTTTTAAATACCAACCGCTTTTCCAGAGATTTCACGGCGTTAATTCCGCTTTCACCGCTTGAACCACCAAACCTCTCCGTGAACCTCGGCAATTTCTTTCTCTATCCACTCCGGCCATCGAAACAGCGAATCCTCCCCCGGCGACAATCTTCGCACATCGATGGTAGCATCATCGAGCCCATCCAACATCACCGCCAAGGAATTTCCTGAGGTAAGTCTTCCATCGGCTCAAGGTTTTTTCTGAGTTCCTCATTTTTCTTTCGCCTTCAACCTCTTTTGTTTTCTTTTTCCAATCTGTAGCACCTAGTTCATCAAGTTGCCATCCCAAAACTCAACGAGCCCAACCATTTCTATCTGGGTCCGATAGGTGATATAGATCCCACTTATATCATCAACGCAGAAACAGAGAGGATTCCTTTTAGGCAATCAAACCCAGCCCTCACTCATTGGACTGCAACCTTCAGATCCTGGCCCTCCCAAGTAGACAAGTGGACAGACTGGTATAAAAGAGTTGCAGCTAGCAAACAGGATCACTGGGATGAAATAGGAATAGTCCAATGCCTATCTTTATCCATAGCCGATATGAAGAAAGATGAACCAATGCTGTCTTCGGCTGCATATTTTTGGTCAAATACCCTAAATGCCTTCCTATTCAATCATGGGCCGATGACTCCCACCTTATTGGACATAACCATGATAACCGGCCTGGATATAACCACATCGGCCAACCCTATCAGCATGAAGACCAAGTGTTCTTACAAGTTTAAAACTAAGAATATCGGAGGTTGGTCTGGTTTCATTTCTGAAAACATAGGCACAAGCCCTGTATCGGCTAGAGAGCATGCTGCCTTCTTAATGATGTGGTTAGACAAATTCGTATTTTATGGATCCACCTGCGGCCCAACAGCCAACTGGCAACACCTAGCTGAGGCCATCGTCTCGAAGAAAGAATTCCCTCTAGGAAAATGCCTACTAGGTGCAGTGTATCACACACTAAGCCAGTCATCGGCCAGATTAATCATGGATTCAAATGTCAATACTGGTGGCCCATGATGGTTCATCCAACTCTGGTTAACCTTGCATACCCTGAAAGTTGCAAAAAGACCATCACTCCTAGAGGCAAAATTTCCCTCCATAGCCGTTTCTGGAAGTGATGATGAAGCAAACCAAGTGCGCCGATGCATATCATATGGTGAAGCAGCCACTAGTTACGCTGGACATGGACCATCGGCTGAGCACTTTCACAACTGGTTCGGCAATTTTTATGATGGATTTCCTAGAGACAGCCGAATCTGGTTTGCTTATGATTCTTTTCAGAGCTTTGAACTGCCAGCCAATTTCAGGCTAGATAAGATCAGCGATGACACATTTCTGTGGGTTGTTGATCTTACCGATGCAAATCAACCTTATTCCTGCAAGCAAATCGAAGAAACAAACAAGAACAAGATAAAATCAATCTGAATTGCAAATAGGAATTAAAGCTCATGATAAGTTGGGGTTCCGAAGACAAACAGACAGTGGTCTAGCTGACACGTGCGCTGCAAGCAATTAGCAATGGCTAAACTTTAATCTAAACAAAACCCGAGAAACCCTGAAGGGGTACCTAGCCATTGAAAGGTGTGGGATGATGACCAAGAGAACCGTAGGGTCGTGCTCGATCTAATTGGGGCGCACCCCTCATGAGGCCAGTTGGGTAGGGGTCCCAGATGAAGTTAGAAGCCTACATGCCTATTATAGGTGATGTTGCACCTTGTTTCTTCAATTGCGCGTGACTAAGATGGAATTTGGCAATGAGGCTTGATCCGTTGGAAAGGACTCTGAGATCTTTCCATCAAGTACTCATAGACCCAAAACGGAGCTCGTATGTACATTTGGCGGCTGTTTGAAGTCAACAATGTAGCAAGTAGCCGAATCAGATTTTAGCACTTGGAGGACTTGATCTTATGTCTTGTTGATCCATGATGTGAGCAACGGTTGTATCCGTAATAGCCGTGGTCACATCACAATCTCTCTTTGATTTTGTGCACCCTATTAGTTTTATTGCCGATCAGTAGAATCGACACTTCGACTCTGCACTTCATAGAGTGGAGCTAGCAAGACCATTCCACCTGAACTAAACCTGTTTTATTAGATCAAATTATTAAGGTTATAACAAATCACGGTGAATCTGGTTAATCGCCCATAACAGCGGGCACGGCTATTCGAATAGTTTTACTCTGATCAGAGGTGTACAACTATACCCACAAGACACAGCCCCACAACACGTTACCGTGCGCCAGCATACCACCACGGTATACCGGAAAGGAAACTGTGACAAGACCCTTCACATAACTTTCCCTAACCAAGCGCACCACACCTCAGGTTTCGCCCCCACCTTTTACCCAAGGCAGGCAGCCCCCTCTCGTGCCTAGGTGAATCCGACAGCTGATCAACGGGTAAAGCCCCCACCAACCCAACTCCATCACGCCCACCCTTGCCTGGATGCGTCAACTAAAAAAGCTACACTACGAGCCCATCTATTACCCACGCTAGCTTGTGGAGAGAACGGTAATTCTTCCAGGGTTTCCCATGAACTGGTCCTTAATTGTCATGAGTATGACCATCAAAACCATGTAATCACAACCCACCATTTATCAGGTTTTAGTTGGACCAATTAATTAACCACTCACGAATAACCATCGTGAGCTACCATTAATCATTCATCATTGAATAATAGTGGTACACTATTATTAGTGTGCTAATGTTTCTAAGCAAGGCTAAGCATGTCATAACCTAACAACTAGTCATATTGATCCCCAGGCTAACAAAGGTACAAGGTAATCAGAACTATGTGGCTGAGTCCAGTAGGTAAATAGACCCATAAAATGACATTATAAAATAGTGCAATATTTGAGAATAAATAAGCTATTTGCAAAATAGGTACAATATGATCAAATGAACAGCATGACTTGCCTTGCTCTTGAACTGACGGAACTTCGGCGTCTACTTCAAAACACTCCGGAATGTTGGAACTATCGGATTCTATACGACAAAGAAAGCACACAAGCAATACAAGCAGTAAGTCTACTGAAACAGCAAAAGAAACCAATTTTAATGAATTCTAGGCATTTTAATGAATCCACCGAAACTTGAATGGATTGAAACGGAACTTGGATGATTAAGATATGAATTTCAGAATATGAACTATGTAATTACTATCAACCAAAAAACCTGAATGAATTGATATGCTTTAACGCCCGCGAACGGACAAGGTTAACGGAAAACAAACTCCGGTTAACGAGCCTGATGGGTCAGCGACTCAACGAGTCAACCTACCGTGGTACGGGACCACGCAAGCGGTCAATCGAACCGGCGAGCAAAACCGGCGGCTCAGAACAGCTCTAGGGTTTTAGAACGACTCGGTACGACCAACCGATATGACACTATGCCACACTATGTGCGAACGTATGTGACAAACAACTAGCAAGCGCTTGCAACACGGCCGATGACTCGACAACGTAGCTAAGGTTAGGGCGGTGGCACAGCAAAGCAGCGGCGGTGGCACACGGTGCAACAGTGACAACACGGTAACGATGGCGCGCGGCAGTAGCGGCACGACAGCGGCTAGGGCAACAGCGGCGTGTGGTACAGCCGCGGCGGCGGCTGAGCGCGATACGGCAGCGACGCGGCTGCGACAGCAACGCAGCGGCTGCGTACGGTGCGGCAGCGGCGCGGCAGGACAGCAGCCGTACGCGGCTGCAGCGAGGGCAGCAGTGGCACGGCAGCGGCACGACAGCAGCGGCGGCAGCGGCAGCGGTAGCGGCACGCGGCAGCAGTGGCAGCGGCACGGCAGTAGTGGCAGCGGCAGCGGCGGCAGTGACTGCGGCGGCAGGGGCAGCGACAGCGGCAGCGGCAGCGGCACGCGGCAGAGACACGGCAGCGGCGGCAGCGATTAGCTACGAAAAAATAAACGGGACAGATCACGACGGTAACTATGCCGGTAACGAAAAGGGGAAGCTCACCGGGGCGCAGTGAGGCGGCAGGGAGGCGGCGGCACGGTAGTGGCTAGCGGCGGCCCAGGGAGGCGGTGGCTAGGGTTGGGGCGCAGGGGAGGGGGCGGCTAGGGTTAGGGGGTGCAGGGGGAGGGTGGAGTGGCTTTTATAGAGGTGGAGGAGGGGCGGTCTAGTCGGGCCGGCCCAAGGAAGGGGCGCACGGCAGGAAAAAAAGGGGGGTGGAGTGGCGCTCGGCAGGGGATGAGGGGAAAGAAAAAGTATGAGAGAAAAGGAAAACCCAAAAGGGAAAGGTGGGGGAAACAAATGTGGTGACTTTTCATGAAAGGAAAAAGAAACAGAACCGGAATAGGAGAAGGGCTTGGCTCGTCATACAAAACAAAACCGTGGCGACAAAAGGAGTCGACGGATACAACGAACCGCGAACAGAGAGAGTGAACCAGGAACGGTTCACGACCAAAGGAGGGGAAGGAAGGAATTATTAATTCAAATTAACATTATTACTTCGTCTGCTCTGCATATTCCGCTGAAAGTCCTGTTAACGATTTGAGGTATCTCCCCGACGATTCCGATTATTACGCACATTGTTAATTTAGGGTTTGCTCCTGGTTAAATAAACAATTTCTTTTAGGCAACTTATTTTATGAATTTAGAGCTAGAAGGGGAAACTCCAGGATGTGACATTTCAGCAACCAGGAAATGTGGCATGGCATCGCCTACCGAAGCTGCCATAACATTATGCACTGTGCGAGCTTGTGCCTTTTTCTGGCATTTCGATAGGCGTGGCGCCGGGTCTGTTCTTGTGATGACTTGGATCACTCTTCTTGGCCCATCATGATGTTCATAGCCCTGCGGCGGCCATTTCTGCCCTACCACCGCATTGTTTCTTCATTATTGGCAAGGTTTGATTTTGGCGATTGATCATGGCCTTGATGTTGGATGTTTCGGTATTTTTTGGTTGGTGTTGAAGAAAAATCCGTGCTGGGCCAATGGTGCCAGATTTGTGTTGGCGCGAACTAAGTTGATGAACACAACAGCCTGGGAGATCTGCTAACTCCAGTGTAGGTCCAAAATATTGATGAGATGCGGGCGTGCCAGTTAGTTTGATCCGGTTACTGACAAGATAGATAAATATATTGATCACCAGATAGTCGATCAGCTGACCAGCCGATAGGCGAAAGATAGGTGAAAGCAAATGACTCAAAGATGAGGTTAGCACCGACCGTTGGACAATATAGAATGTCGACCGTATTCCCTCCTAATTGGCAAGGAATGGTGCGAGGAGAGGAGTTGATCCAAATTATTTCGGAAGAGAACTCTACTTCTTTTAGCCATTCGTTACTCATGATAGTGGTTAACTCCCGAACGGTTTCTTTGAGATAATCATCTTCGATGGGATCGAGAGGTGGAGCAGGAATCGGTGGCTTCTTTCTACTGAAGTAATTCAGGGTGTTTCCATGATCTTCATGAAAAACAATCCCGAATTCAAGAGCGCAACTCGGAGCTTGAATTTCTTCGGGGTTAAGAGAATTGCCCAATGAATGAAGTGTTTTCTGATATTCGATCAAGAATTTCCTTTCCTTCGGATGGGGTTTTATGCATGAACGAACCTCCAGCAGTGATGTCAAGGTGGAATGCAGACTCCTTATCTAAACCCATATGGAAATGTTGCAACAGGGCATAATCCGGAATAGATAAGTTTGGTTCAAATCGTACAAATGAAGTAAATCTGGCTCAAGCTGCACTGGTTGATTCATTATTGGTCTATCAAAAGCTGAGGACTTCAACCCGAATGTATGTAATATGTGTAACGGGGAAGAATGCGAGGAAGAACCTATCTCGCAACCTATCCCAGTTCTTGTTTACACTCCCGATAGTATAAGTGCACCATTGTTTCGCTGGATTAACTAAGATATATGATAAATAGGTAGGCAAGTATATCAACCGAACCAGAGCAATCCAAGAGGTCGAAGTGATGCAGTCTTGAAGAACACCAATGTAGCTGATATAATTACCAGGGCCAGTGGAACTTACGACTTACCCCTTCGCCGGAGATCGAAAGCCGATGCAGCCCCATGTTAGGAGACAAGTTCCACTGGATGATTAGTAGAAACCTTGGAAAAGAGGGTGGTGATGCGTCGAGAGTAATTGTATTGATCGAGAGATAGATTACAATGAACCCCGGGTGTACATATTTATACCATGGGTAATATGAATCCTTATAGGACAAGACACAAACTTTCCTATAGATAAAAGGAAAACATAAAGTCCTTATAAAATTCGTCGACTTCTTCAGACAGGTAGGTATAAAATTCGTGTCCCACCAGGCATGCCAAATATGTGTTGACAAAAAATCCGCGCTCAACCGATGGTGCCAGATCTGTGTTGGTGCGAACAAAGTCGACGAACACAACAACCTAGGAGTTCTGCTTAGCTCCAGTGCATGTCCAAAATATTGATGCGATGCAGGCATGCTAGTTAGTTTGATCATCCAACTGATAAGACATATAAATATTTTGATCACCAAAGAGTTGATCAGTTGACCAGTCGATATAGTAATTTCAGCCGATGTCGATACCAGCCGATGTTGATAGGGTTTTGAAATATCGGCTATACATATTTAATATAGATCTTGATACTTGAGTAAATAATGACAATCTGATGTGACCATGACTACCATTGATATAACCATTGCTCATATCATAGGACAACTGGAAGACATCGAGATTGAGCCGCAGAAGTTCTGGAATCCAATTCAGCCACCTGCTACACTGCTGACTTCAAACGGCTGATAAATATGCATACGAGCTCCATTTTGGGCCCATGAGTACTTGATGGAATGATCTTGGAGTCCTCTTTCCAATGGATCCAGCCTCATCTCCAAATTCCATCTCAATCATCCGTAATTAAAGAAACAAGGTGCTGTATCACCTATAAGGGGCCTATGGGCTTGGAACTTCATCTGGGACACCGGCCCGGGTGGGGCCCATGTGGGGTGCACCCCAACCTGGTGGAGCACGACCTAGGAACCCCTTGGTTATCCTCCCACTCCTTTAAATAGCTAGGTACCCCTTCAGGATTTCTTGGTTTTTGTTTGGATTAAAGTTTAGCTTCGCTACTTTACCGTGTAATCCGTGATCGGTTAGATCGCCGGTTTGCTCGTTACGGAATCCCAACTTATCATTTGTATTCAATTCCTATTTGCAATTCAGATTACTTTCATCTTGTTCTTGCTTGTTTCTTCGATTTGCTTGTAGAAATAAGATTGATCTGCACCGGCAAGATCAACAACCAACGGAGAGGTGTATCAATCGCTAAGGCGCAACACAACAACGTCTCGTATGGTAGTAGTCGAGTCATCAACGTTTCTCGCAAATCGTAGTTATCATCAACTCACCAAAAGATCGGGCCAATCATAGCCTTGAGCGCACCGAGGGAGCTCAGGGGTTTATCACAATCGGTTGATGATAATATAATAAAAGAATAGTATAATTCAATAGAAACCAATTGGCTAATAGTGATGTGATAGAATAAGCGTTGATCCGAAGGTTAAAGCATACATCGGCTGGAGATCCGATGTTAGTAAATCCAAACGAGTAGATAAATAGTAAAACGTTTGTTGCGATCGGCTAAAACCAACTTATATGTAAGCCGATGCAACGTCCATATAATTCATCGGCTAAAATCCTGATGAAACCCTTATTATAATCAAATACAGATTAGCCTTCATGATTTTAAGCATGCCTAGGGATGATGCATCGTAAAGAATGCAAAGAATCAAAGTCTAAACAATCAAGTCTTCGACTAATTTTCAGGGTGGTGGATACCTTAGCTAATCTAATTTGGTAAAATAATTTAGCCGACACCGGCAAAAACCTAAAGCAGATCTCAGCCGATACAAGTAAATCGAGCTACCAAGCTATATTAACTAAGATATATGATAAATAGGTAGACAAACATACCATCCAAACCAGAGCAATCTAATAGGTCGAGAACGATGCAGGCTTGAACAACACCAGCATAGCCGATACAATTGTTAGGGCCAGCGGAACTTAGGACTTACCCCTTCACCAGAGATCGAAAGTCGATGCAGCCCCGCGTCAGGTGCCAAGTTCCACCGGATGATAAGTAAAAACCTCGGAAAAAAAGGGTGGCGATGCGCCGAGAGTAATTGTATTGATTGAGTGATAATTTACAAGGACCCTGGGTATATATATTTACACTCATGGGTAGATATGAATTCTTGTAGGACAAGACACAAACTTTCCTAAAGATAAAAGTAAAACATAAAGTCCTTATCGAATACTAAACACACTTTCTTAAAATTAAATGGAAACTAACGATCCTGCCTAATTAGTAGATAAATTAACTTGTCGCATCCTCCTTGAACTCGGTTTCTTCTGAATAAACTTCCATTTATTGATTAGTTTCCTTAACCGAATTTGCTAAGAATTCGACTGTTGGCGACTTGATACATTCATCGGCTGATTCCAAAACTCTGAAGCCGATACTGATTGTAGGCCAATAAAACCTTCGAGGCTTACCAATTTTTGGTGTTAATAGCGACATCAAGATCTTTTTAGGACCTTTATAGGCTAATTGGCCTGCTTAAACCTTGAGCCCACTGTCTTGAGGGCGAAAAATCTTGAGCCTGAGGCGAAGGTCCCTGGCTTCACCTAGTGCCTTGACTGGTTCCTTCTTCGCGATCATTGATCCTTCGCCAGCTGCTATTCACCTAGGCAGCTGTGGACAGGTTTGAGCGACTAGGTCAAAGGTACTCATGGTATACTTCCAACAGTATATTCGATGATTACAGCACTAACAGTAAAGATAAATAACTCTCCATGATTGAGGGAGCATGAAACTCATTTCAGAAAAAATGTTAATTATGATTTTCGTGACAGCGCGCGAAGGCAGCATGTTAATGATTGGTAAAATGACAGCATGGTTCAGCGCAACCTCACGTCATTTTGTAGTATGTCTTGGCTCATTAAGTAAACGAGATGGGCCGTGCGTCCTTGAATTCGTACACCTGATTATGGGAATCCATCTGTCCAAGAAAAATCTTGGGTATAATGTCCAAGTTTATACCTAGGATTAGGTTTTTTATATGTCTAGATTGATATGTAGGATTAGATTTTTTTTATGAAACAAGCATACTCAGTCAAGAATTAATGAGTCAAAGAGAAGAGAGGAAGGAAAAACGCATAAGGTTGCCATCGGATTAATGAGTCAAATGTGACAGGTAGGTAGAGTAGAAAACTGCTTAGCAACAAAAAATTGACATGACTCGATGTATTGGCAAAATCAATTCTGTGATTATAACTCATATCTAGATTCTTTTCTACTGGATTGATAGACAAGTCTTATTCCAACAATTAATCGTCCTTCACGATCCCTAAGCTACATTCTTTTGTACTGTTCCCTTTGTTTTTCTGTATTGTTCTCCAACACAAAACATGAAGATGGCCAACATGAATGGGATTTTTTATGGCATATATAGAGCAAACAAACAAGTTGTTTATTTTTCAGGACTCCGCACCCACCTTTGTAAACAGAGATCGATGCAGAAATTCATAGCTAATTATTACAAGTTTGTTTTTTCATGGAAAAACAACTGCATTATTCATACTGCACTTTATTAATATAATATAAATATTTACATTGTATATACGAATGAAAAAAAAGAAAATAATTATACAAAGTTGTCTAGCCATGATTATCATTTTCGTTAATTCTTACAAGTTTTCATACCAAAAGTGAAATATAATGCGACCACTTGACACAAACAATGAAATTTGAAAGCCATTCAATAATCAACAGCCTTGCCCCAATAATCAGACAGTCTAACATGTATATTGAAGCATGTGAAGACAACCGGGGGACAAATATCTAAAAATAAAAAAAATGTGAAGATAACCAGGGGACAAATACAGATCTTCTTTTTATCAAACATAAATAGTCAGACAGAGACGGACTAACATCAATATGGACCACCATTTCATCTACCCTACCCAAAGTTTGTTTCTCAAACAGTCTTCTATATCTATTAAGTTGCAAGCCACACAAACCACTCGCATATATAAAAAGTGAGATAATCACAGTCGGTCCTCAGTTTTAATGGGCCTGGGGCGACACATAGGGCTCTTAATATACCTGCTAAACAATAATCAATAGGTATGTATATGTACGCACTAATTAAATTGTATTTAGAAATGATTTATATGAAAAAACTGCATATATTATCTTAAAATCACTACTACGGAAACAGTCTTTCGTGGCGGTCATTTTAGATCTTCACTGGCGGTATTTGGCGCCGCCACAAAGCAAAGGCCAATGAAAATCAAGATCTTCGCTAGCAGTTATACACCGCCAGTAAAGAAATATCTTCGCTGGCGGCTGCCTGCCAGCAAATAAAAATTTTCTCTGGTGGCCGCTTTATGTCAGCCGCCAGCAAAGACATATCTTCGCTGGCAGCTGACTTAAGACAGCCGCCAGCGCAGATATTCTTCTCTGGCGGCTTACACTCTTTTAGGACACGTGGCCCGCTAGGAAAAAAACCTAACAGTTTCAGGGAAAGTACACGTGGCCCACCAGCAAAAATAGGACAACGTCCTATTTTTAACACGTGGGCTGCATGCGAAGATGCAATATTTTTATAAACAAAATTGAAACAATATTATATTTTTTTCTTCTCTTTGTTCATGTATTTTAGAGTCACACGTGGATGATATAACTAATCGAGCTATCGATAAAGTATGTTCTCTTTCATGCAGCCGCCATTGATAATTAATATACATGCACGCGGAAATAATATATGAAGATTAATATATACATATATATACAATTTCGAAGCACCTATATAGATAGAATTCGACTGACACCACATATACAAGTAGTTGAATGTCTTACAACCCGACCGATGACACATACGCGTGAAACCTATCTATATTGCAGTCCTGCTCCAGTTAGATAGACATTCATTCTCCGCCAGGGCCAAAACTCCTTCGTGGTCGAAAAACCTCCCAAGCTGATGTGCGCACTCACGGTGGATGAAAGAGCACATGTCCCATTGTATGTTCTCAATGGATTTATCATCGAGCTCCCTTTCAGACTTGGGAATTTTCGGAAGCTGCATCGAGATCATGACAAGTTAAGGAAATTGTTCATAGTAATGCAAGTTAGTGATTAACTTAACAGGCGTATTGACGGTTTGTACTTACATTATCGTAATTCGCGCAATATCTCCCATTCACCCTAAGGTACTCACAGGTGTAATATCCGCATAGTACGGTTCCCACTGGTTGCTTATGACACTTTCAACATCAATTACAAAGTATATTAGTTAATTAAATGGAAAAAACATGCATTTATAAAAAATAAGTAGTATTGTTTGGCATCCAAATTTACTTACCAGCCACTTATTGCGGATGAGTATACGTTGTCTGGAGTTTTTCTGTTGTCCGCCTTGCTGGTAATACCTTTTATATGCACTGTTTGCAGAGATAATTAATTTAGATTCCTCAAAGATAACAACATGTCATGAGAATATGTAAGAATAAGAAACGTCCATGTATATAACTTATAGATCGATAACTCTGAGCATTTTTTGATATGTACTGCTGTCTTTATCAAGAGAATCCAAGACGACGACTTCATTGTACTTTGGATAGAGAATAAATACTATCCAATGGTCACTACAAAAAAAATGGTTAGTCCAGCCGTGATTATATGCATATACTCGTAGTGGATATGAAAACTTACACAAAGGCATATGGCGCGTAAACTCATTCCTTGTCCTGCATAGATTCAAGTGCTATAGCTACATAAGTAGCAACATTGAGAATCTTTTCCTGATACCTTTGTTCTATATATGCGTCCCTCTCTTGCTGAGTCATCGCCTGAACATGTGCCGGTAGCTTCTTCTCGTCTAGCAGGTAGGTGTGGTTCGGCTTGCTTATCCGGCACGGGTTTAGGTAGCCGACAGGCTTTCGCATCGCTTTGGCTTCCACGTAATTCATCCTGCCAAAAAATGTATGGTCAAATTAGGTACGCACATAGGTACAATGATTTATTGACACATTCCAGTCATGCACTTACAGACACTAGATGCCGACCAAATTGGCGTCGAGCCTCTTCCGACGGTAGAGGTCATGCATATCGGAGAAATGGACTTGGAATAGGCATGGCCTGCTCCAGAAGATGTTCTCTTGCACGGCAACTGTAAACGATGAAAGGCCTTTTATGGTGCTTGCCCTGATGTACCATTCATGCTACCTCCTTAGTTGCCACGGTCCTCCTGTTAGTTTCCAGGCATGGATGAATGGTTGGCCATTCTGAAACTCATGCGGCACATCCGAGCAGTTGATATAATTGAGATAATCATCCATGATTTGCTTCAGGCCTGTTAATTTTCTGTCATCAAAATCGGCATCTTTGATATCTTTGTCCCTTCCTCGGAATGCCATTACCATATATCTTTTCTTCGATTCACTTTTTCCTTTGTGCTTGTGTGTCCTTACCAGCAATGGCACATCGGCACCCTTAGGTTCCTCCGTTTGCGATGGCTGTGGTTGCGATGGGTCTAGTTCATTGGGCATTGTCCGTTCAGGCTCTGATTGTGCAGGCTCTGATTGCTGTGCCGGAGGCACTTACTGAATTTGTACTTCTGATTGATCCTTTTCAAGCCCTGATTGTACTTCTGTCTGCTTTTCAATTGGAGGTAATGCAACAGGAGGCTCTGATCTTGGAGGTGATGCAACTAGAGGATCTGATTGCGGAGGTGATGAAACTGGAGGATCCCTCGGTTCTTGGTCCCTTGGTGGATGAGACGGTGACACCGGTATCCTTAGTGGACAATCCGTTCCATCCGTTGACCCTAGTTGAATATCATTCTTGTGCCACTGTATAAACTGGTCAACGGCATCTCCAAGGTACACAATCCCCTCGGGTGTTGGAATGTCGATCTCGTGCATCTGGTGAGCCTCATTGACCGTCCGGACCTCTACCTTGGCATAGTCGTCCAGAATGTCTTGGCAATGGAATTTGTGGCCCGGTATGAACCTCCCAGTTGCAACCTATATTTTCTTTCCTACCCTGCCGACCGGAATCAAGAGCTTGCAAGGAGTATCCTCCGTTACATCGTCCATCGGATAGCTCGGATCAGGCTGCGAAACGGCACCATCATGCATCATTTTCTGGCTCCAATATCTATGGCATTCCTCACGAGCTGCTGCCCCAGCCTGGGATTCTATCTCTTCCTTATAGCGATCACGCTTCTTGTAGGTATGAGCATCCTCTTTGAATCCATCCTTCCAGCTAGTCCTTGAGGATACTCCCCGGACACGGCCAGAGTGCTCCGGGTTGCCCAACGCATATGTCAGCTCGTCCCGGTCTCTATCTGGAACGAACATCCCGGCCTCTTGCTGTGTGACAATGTTCTTCATCTTGACAGCTACCTCCTGGAGCTTTGGATCCTTGAAGATTATATCCCCCTCCGGGGTGAAGGCCGGTGTTCTTGCACGCACCCAGTTCCTGGTTTGTGGGTTGTGATTTTTCATAGGAACCGGTTTCCCCCGCCTTTTCCATCTCTTCATCTTGTTTTGTCCATTTCTTAACCGTTGGACAGTAACCGGTCGATCCCAAATGGTGAGGATATTCATTTCTTCTTGCTAGTTCAGACATCCTCTGGCTCTTCTCCTTTTCCTCCGCCGATGTCTTCAGGGCAACGAACTCATCCCATTGGGCTGGAATTATCTTTTCGTACTCCGTAAACGGCGTGCGTCCCTTCTGAACATATTTCTTGTTAAAGTCTGTTTTCCAGTTTCGCCACAGCTTGCCCATGGTCTTCAGTGCATAGTCCTTCGCTGCATCATCGTCTGTCCCTTGCAGATACTCAAACTTGCTTCAGTGACGTCCAACAGCTGTTCTTTCTAGTGTCAGGAACTTTCTTCCAATCCTTCCATGTGATCTCGATGATATCCCTAACTATCGCCCCGCATTGATTGCTATACTTGGAACATGAATCTTCGGGTGATAGGGGATCCCCTTTCTCACTGATCCTCGTCAGGACGCTAACTTCTTTCAACAACATGTTCTTCCCTCGCTCGCCCCTTCTTTTCTTGGGTTTACTTGAAGCTGAGACGCGCACGATAGCTCCAGCTTCGGCTTCCGCTTCGGGTGGTGCGGCTTGGGCTTTCCTTTTAGATCGGCTGGAGAATTCTTCTATATTTGCATTTCACGTGACATCGGTTATAATCCATAATGTACTTAATAGGATCGGAACTAATCATATATAATATGTTACGTACCACCGGTTCGCGGGGGATGTAGTAGGAGTCAACTTCTTCATTGTCGGTCCCACCGTTTTTCTTCCTTGCAGGAGAAGGATGTGGGTCACTCGGCGAGTGATACGATCCACTCCCTTTGTCACCTGATCTTGACGACGACGATTCCTCGACGACTACTTGTGTGCAAATGTCCTCCTCGACCATCGGTGGAGTTTCCTTGCCCTTGTCACCCGAGGGTTGTGCTTCAGTCGGTTTTTCCATTGATATCCTTTTAAGATGAGTTTATATTAGATGCGGAATGGAATTGTTTTACTGTCCCAAGTGCATAGGATGGAGTAGAGGAGTGCATAGAGGATGGTATGGTGTAATTAAATAACCTCGAATGTACTTTGATGGTTTATGAAAATATAATAAATGGTTTCTTCTCACGGTTATTCTATGTGTTAGTGTGGTGTGTACTTGGCTACTCATGAGTTCTTAATGTAGATGTAAAAGTAAAATAAAAAATGAAACATGAATAAGGAGGTTTTTGTGGCAACCTTGAATTTTAGAATTTAGTTTTAAAATTGATATATGAATATCTTTATTTTAGTCATCTAACTTTAAAAGCAGAAGTACAAATGCCTCATCCTAAAATAATTTTTCATTGTTTCATTCACATGTCTCTAGCTTGAGCTGTAGCCCCCCCCACCCCAAAATATACTACTTTAACTAGGTCGGCTTGGCTCGGCAAACTAGCTCGAGCTGGATGTTAACAAGCTATAGGCATGTAATCATGTACAATTAATGCAACTATATTTATTAATGTACCATATGAAGTAATTTTAAGCCCACACTACCAATTAACCAACGCTTAAGTAAAAAAAATGGATCGAATATCTCGTCCAACAAATACTAGCTCGTGAAATTGAGTTATTATTTTCCCATCGATATTATACACCAAGCAGTTTGGATATTTTTCTAGAGAGAGGAGCAATTTAGATTCTAAAAGCATGTGCACACGTATAATTTTAATGTTACATACATATATTTATAAAAGGTAATATCTTCCTTCCTACTCATCTCCAATGTATACGATGCAAACTACGTAAATATTCACTCAAATAGAAAAAAAACACAACACTCAATCCAACATAATCAATCCATCCATCCAACCATCCATCCACACAATACTGTTCTTAATCAACACAATACTGTTCATACTAAAAACTGGAAAAAAAAATTCAACATAATCAATCCATCCATCCATCCATCCACCAATCAATCCAAGAAATGAGCACAAATTATTCACATAATTTGAAGACGAACTCACAAAATTTGCGATGGCGCGCGGTGAAGTGGCAGCTAGCGTGGCGATCGGCGGCGGTGGCACAGAGGAGGCGGCGCCGGCGGTGAGGTGGCGGCGGTGCCGGTGTGCTCCGAGGGAAGGAGGAGGCGGCCGGTGGCCGGCAGCGTGGTGTTGTGCTCGGTGGTGGCAGTCACGTGGCGGCGGCGGTGCAGAGGAGGCGGCCGGCATCGGTTCTCGGAGGGCCAGGAGGAGGCGGCCGCGGGCGTGGTGGTCGGCAGCGGTGGCGGTGCTCGGAGGGGCTGGAGGAGGCGGCCGCGGGTGTGGTGGTCGGAGGCGGTGGCGGTGCTCGGAGGGGACGAAGGAGGCGGCTGGCGTGGTGCCCGGCAACTGTGGCACGGAGGAGGCGACGACGTCGGTGGGGCCGGCGTGGTGCTCCTCAGTGGCAGCAGCTCGCTGGCGACGGTGGTGCAGAGGAGGCGGACGGCGTCGGTGAGGAGGCGGTGGCGCTAGGTTTTCGCTAGCGGCGGCGCTCAAAATTTCGGCAGCCTATCGGTAGATCTAGGGTTTTCGCGCCTTCGGGACTTAGGAAAATTTGGGACTCCCGCGCGCCCACACTTAGAGCCAAGCCATTTTCGCTGGCGGCCGGCTTAAGTGGCCGCTAGCGAAAATATTTTCGCTGGCGGACGGCATATGTGGCCGCTAGCGAAAACCATTTTTGCTAGCATCCAAATAGGCCGTCCGCCAGCGAAAATGGTTTTCGCTAGCAGCCACTTAAGCCGGCCGCCAGCGAAAAATATTTTCGCTAGCGGAGAGATGACATCGACCGCCAGCGAAAATATTTTGGCCCACCTGTCAGTATTTATTTTTTTACACAACTAAATGTACAAATAAATTTATAACATAAATATGCACATACATTTATTTAATAAATTTATGTGCATATTTATTTTATAAATTTATTTGTACATTTACTTGTATAAATTTATAAATATATAAAGTAAATGTATTTTCTAGAACCAAACTTATAAAATTTCAATTCTTACATATTGCACTATAAGTAATTGTATTTCTTTTCTAAAAGCGAGGAAATAATATAAAATTCATCATCCATACAAAAATTCATCATCCAACATAAGTCACCATAATTATGTATATAAATTAGCCTTTCTCATTCTTCCCTACTCCCTTATTCCTCATGTATGGCTTCGGTGATTCACCAATCATTGCTTCTGCGACCTTAATGTTGTTTGTAAAGTCTGTGAAGAGTGTCATGTTCTCATACTGATTATATGCCTCAACATCTTGGACATCATCAACTCCCAAAATCTTTTGTTTTCCCTAGATAACTATGTCTTTCTTCAACTGAGATGGATCAGTCACATAGAAAACCTGAGCGGCCCGATCGGCAGGTACCCATGGGTCATTCGTGTGCCATACGTTGACGAGGTCGACGATTGTTAGCCCAAAATTATCGACAACCACGCCAGATGGGTGTTTCACCCATTGGCACAGGTACAGTGGAATCTGCATGTTAGATCCATAGTCCAGTTCACAGATTTATTCTATGAATCCATAGTATGTGCTCTTTTGCCCAGTTGTGTCGATTGCCTCTACTCGAAGGCCACTGTTTAGGTATGCACTCCTTTGGTCTTTCGCTTTGGTATAAATTGTGTACCCATTCAGATCATATGCTTGCCATGAGGTGTAAACACTTGATGGCTCGTTAGCCAACCTCTTAATAGTTTTTTCCTCCATAATATCGCCATCTGGTAGGCCGAGGTTCTTGAACCATTCAGTAAAGGCAGCCTTGTGTCGCTTCATGATCCATGCATCAGAACGCCCCATGTAATTCCTTAAGGCGCTGATCTATGTACGGCTCCGCTATCGCGAGCTGTTGCAGCACAGTGAAATGGGCTTCTTTCAGTTTCTTGTAATCATCGTCGTGGATTCTTTTCTGCCCTTTTGTCCCTCTTCCAGAAAATCTACCTTCATGTCGAGGTACCGGTAAACCAATTGCTTTCCCCTCTTTTAGGTAATCAATGCAACACTCAACGACTTCCTCGGTAGTATATCCCTGTATCATCGATCCCCCTGGGTGGGCACGGATCCGTACGTAGCCTTTTAGAATGGACATGTACTGTTCGAATGGCCACATCTGATGCAGGTACAGGGGACCAAGTGCAATAATCTGAGGCAAAATATGAACTATGAGGTGTTCCATCATATTGAAAAATGACGGCGGGAAACACATCTCAAGCTCGCACATGGTAAAGTGCGGAGAGGACCTAACTCGTCAAGATCAATTACTCTCTGTGAGATTGCATTGAAGAAGTAACACAGCTTTGTGATGACCACCTTAACGTGTAATGGTTCGATTGCTCTGATGGCGATAGCGAGGAATACTGTGAGCATTACCTGGCAATCATGGGAATTGTAGCCTGAAAATGACAAATCCTTCATCGACACCAGTCGCTTAATGTTTGAGGAGAAACCAGTAGGCACTCTCACCCCACGTAGGCATTTGCACATCGCCTTTTTCTCCTCATTTGTCAAGGTGTAGCAGGCCGGTGGAAGATACACTTTTCCGTTACTCTCATCTATAGGGTGAAGCTCTTTCCGTATCTGCATATTCACGAGGTCCTTACGGGACTTCAGTCCATCCTTTGTCTTGCTTGGTATGTCTAGTAAAGTACCCATGGTGCTATCGAAGACATTTTTCTCTAGGTGCATGACATCGATAGAATGACGTATCTCTAAATCTTGCTAGTACGGAAGGTACTTAAAGAAAATGGAGTGCTTCTTGAATGGCCCGCTACCGCTTGCTAGCTCTTGGGCCTCATTTCTCTTCCGCTTGTTTGTTTCCTTCTTTTTGGCCTTCCCAAAAACAACCTTGAGCTTTTTCGTTATTGTGAACACTTTATCACCCTTCCATGGTTCTGGTGGATCACCATCCTCAACAGTGTTGTCGAAATATTCTGCTTTGGAGCGGTACGGGTGATTCTTTCTTAAGTAACGTTGGTGCCGCATGTACACTAGCTTCTTTGATCCCTGAAGATACCTGTACACTGTACTATCAACACAAATAACGCAGCCTGTCTTCCCCTTGAGCTGTCCTGATAGGGAAAACAGTGCGGGCAAGTCGTTGACGGTGACAAAGATAATTGCATGAAGCGTGAAGTAATTCTGCATGAATTCATCCTAAACCCGGACCCCGTGATTCCACATATCAGCCATATCCTCCAGCAAAGGCTCCAGAAACACATCCATGTCATTACCTGGTTGTCGTGGTCCCTGTACAAGGATAGTCAACAAAATATACTTCCTTTTCTGACACAGCCACGTTGGGAGGTTGTACATGGTTAGGAGTACTGACCACGTGCTCTGTGAGCTGCTCAAGTCACCAAATGGATTCATTCCATCGGTGCTCAATGCAAACCTTACATTTCTTGGGTCCTCTGCAAACTCATGGTACTTTGTGTCAAATTCCTTCCACTGTCGAGCATCTGCTGGATGTCGAATCATCCCATCCTTTTTCCGCTTTTCATGATGCCAGCGCATCAGTTCGGCATCCCTTGGGTTCGAGAACAAACGCTTCAATCGATCTTTCACCGGAAGGTACCACATGACCAACTGGGGGATCTTCTTCTTGTTGTTGTCTTCTACCTCGTCTTGGGTAACATCCTGACCCTCAGACTGGCTACAGCTTGTTTTGTATCGACTAGTGTTGCACGTTGGGCATCTGTCCAAATCCTCGTACTCTTTACGAAACAGTATGCAGTGGTTAACACACGCGTGTATCTTTCGCACACCTAGAGATAAAGGGCAAATAAGCTTCTTCGCTTCATAAGTGCTGGTTGGCAGGGAGTTGGGTTGCGGAAACAGTTTCTTCAACAGAACCAACAAATCGTTGAAACTATTGTCCGACCAACCGTTTCTGGCCTTCAATCTCATAAGTTCAAGCACCGTCCTCAACAATGTGAAATCCTTCTTGCAACCATTTGCCTCATCGTACAAAAAATCCTTCGTTGCCTTTTGAAATGATTCGAAGTTCTCCAACCCACGAGCGAACCCAGCTACAACCTCAGGTTTAGCATGACGCAACATCTCTTCCACATCAAAATTGCCATCATCTACGCAGACATTACCATCGTCGACATCATCAACTATACTGTGTTGACCATCATCGGCACCAACATCATCATCAACATTAATGGGCTCTACTTCCTCTTCTTCCTCTTCTCCTTCTTCTGCTACTACCATCAAATACTCGTCCCAGTTGAACACTTCATCCTGTACTATCACCCGGTTGGGAACTTGTTTGCTTGGGATCTCTCCATGATGTAACCAATTTGTGTAGCGTGCAACAAATCCATGCGTCACCAAGTGCTGCTCGATTATAGATGGGTCGATCCAAATTTTCTGATTCTTGCAGTGTAAGCATGGACATCTAATTTCCTTCGTCTTCTTTGATGCAGCATTCTTCTTAGCAGCTTTCATGAATATGTTAACTCCTTCAATGTATGCCGCACGATATCTCTCTCTATATATCCATGCTCTGTCCGCCATCTATGCATTATTTGCGAAAAAATAAGTACAACTTCGTCACTTTATATATTTTTCATAATGTCACATTAAAATTATACTAATTAATATTTATAACCACTATAATCTAGACAAGATATTTAAAGCTAGCCAAAAATCTACAAACTACAAACAACTAGAAAAAATAAAAAACTAGCTCTTTTTATCTTCTTCTCTTCGTTCTCTGCAGTCAACTAATATATAGATCTGCTACAAATAAACATATCAAAACTAGATATATATATATGGAACATCGATCATGCATAATATTTCTTACAAAGTTTGCCCATTTTAAGCTCCAAATAACAAATAAAAAATACTTTTCTTCCCCCGTATCACATACTTTTTCCTATGCAAAATCTCAACAAACAACCAATAAAAATAAAAAAAAACTTGACAAATAGAGTAGGAGAAAGTATATGTAACCTCTGGTGCAGTAGATTTTTCAAAAGATTGAAGATCAAAACCTTCCCCCCTATGTATTTGTTCATAAGAGAGAGAAAATCGTGCTCAAATGCCATAGCTGCTAGCTGTACAGGTGATATAGGTGATGGTATTTTCCCTGGCGGTTAACATATGTCGGTTGAGAACAACCGCCATAGAAAATATTTAGGGGTGGCGGCGGCTTAAGTGGCCCGCCAGCGAAGATGTAGGAATCTTCGCTAGCGGGCCACGTCACCTTACTGCCAGCGATGATGTGATATTTTCTCTGGTGACGTCTTAAGATGGCCGCCAGAGAAAATACCATATCTTCACTGGTGGCCTGCTTTAGGAGGCCGCCAGCGAAAATGTGTTTTTGCTGGCGGCCCGTGACCCCCCAACCTCCGTATTATTTGAGCTGGCGGTTTCACCTCGTAGCCGTCAGAGAAAAGGTTTTCCAAACGCCATGAAAAACTGATTTCATAGTAGTGAATTTTCTTTGGACATTTCTAAATGCATGCGATGTCATTGGTGATAGTATCAATAGCAGTTTTCTCCCAATGATATTCTTCTTAATGCATAAATTTGCCAAACAATTTTATCTTTATTGGGATATTGCAAGCCTCAAATAGTTCTTCAATAATTTGAACTTTGAAAAGTTCTTTTTCAGCAGATGCCACAGTTCAGGCACTGTAAACAAAATCCAATAAGGAACAAAAATATTAGGATAACAATATGTACCCGGTAAACTAAAAAAGTTAACATTATTAATAGTGGTTCAATTTATATAATTAATTATATTATAAAACTACATTATTAGCACGGCAAGTAAGTGGGCAATACACTAGCATAGCTTCGTCCAGCTGTCCCCTGTCGGTCTAACTCCAAGCTCAACCTATGAACTCTAATTCTCTGAGCAAGTAACAAGAGATAGACAAAAGTCTAGTATTAAGTATTAACCAAACATAACAAGGCAGAGTACAGATGGCAACGGAGATAAATAGAAAATCTCAAATGGCGATGGCAACGTAGTGGTGTTGCTGCTGGCCGCTGCATGCAGCTTGCTGCTTACATTCTATTGAGTCTTGATAATCTGGCGCCAGTGCACTTTAGCAATTAGCAGCTGCAGTTTCAGATTTGCACTCGGGCCGGCGGCGGTAGACGACGGCAACTCAGCAGTCAGCAAGGCGCACCGCGAGCGGATGCTGCCGATGCGGGATGAACAGTGACGGGTGCCTGGTGGTAGTGTACCGTTGATTCGGAGGGCATCTCAATAGCATTAAATAAAAGAGCCAAGTTTATCAAATGGTAGGAATACCAAAAATCAAAATATTTTTGTGGAACAAAAAAACCCTCAACCATGATGACGATGAGTCCGTCGGACTGCCATGATAGCCCTGGTCAAACCGTCTTTGCACTACTGGTCAGATCACCTGTGGCCTACGGTCAGACCATATGCTTGCCTGCCTACTCATCGCCGCCAGTTCAACACCATGCTTGTTGCCAGTTAGACCACCCATCGCTTAGACCGCTCAGCTTATGCCAGTTTGACTGTTGGGATCAAGAAAAATACATCTCAACGGAACTCTGGAAAGTAGAACAATTTTATGACATCAAGATGTATTTATAAAGTGCACTATAGTAATGCTCGCTCAACTCATCAACTAGGATCGAAGTCTAAAAACAAACTCTAACTTTTCGGTTCCAAAAAGTTAGATTTCCTTTTAACCTTGACCCCTCAACTATTTATACCTAAACATGGTTGTCCCTAACCATGAATCCAACTAAAACTAGACATGTAATCACATAGGAAATCCCTTAAACTAGGGAAACAATATTCCTTTACAACTTCAATCTTTCCAAACTTAGACTCTAATCCAAATATGACTTCACTTCCCACATTATACAATACCAGTTTCTGTCATATGGAAACCTTTACCTCATATGCATTGTTCTTTAGTCTTAGTATAACACATGATCTCTTTGACCGTCTGGATCTCAACTCCTTCCAAGTTCCCGATCCATCACCAGCAATACTCTTTGAGGCCGCAAGCAACACCTGTAAATCAATAGGCAATAAAATCACATGCAAGTACAAGTTCACACCAACTTGACACTGGTAAGCACGTATCAGTATCATATACATATAGAAATCATTTACAGGTCATATACATGAAGCAATGTAGAAAATCCAAAAAAATAACTTGAAACCGACTCCTTCTTGGAACTCTTGGAAATCTACCAGCTTGACCTTCAATCTACCCTGTCAGACTGCTTGAACACCTCTAATCTGATCAGCAACACCTGCTCAGTCTGATTAGCCTCGTCAAGAGGTGAAAAACCTTGTTCACCATAATCTCCCGGTTTGACCGACCCGTTCACACCCATCTGACCGGATGTTCACATATAAAAAAACAACATTGCATATCAACACAAACACTATGATATTGGCAAACTCTAACTTTCCGGTTCCAAAAAGTCGATGTCCCCAAGACTACATCATCACATGATTCAATCATCAAGGAATTGACGATCTCTTCCGGTTTCCCAACTTTTACGTTTTTGTTCGGTTTCCGTATTAACTTGTGATTTTTGTTTTGCTACGATTTTATCCAGGTTAAGCCATCCAAAACCTTTCTAATAATTGATCAGATCTGGAAGGTTTCGTCGATTTATTCTTACTAGATTCGAATTTGCTTAAGTTTTAGATTTTGTTCGGATTTATTGAAATTTGTGAAGCAACTGATTTTCGAGGTGTTTTCTCTTTACACCGTGTTGTCTGTTTGCAAGTCCTCTAGTAGAGTTGTTCCTTGGTTTATCTAGTTCATTATGACAAGATTGGAGCTCGATACAATGGTTGGTTTTGTAGAAAACGAGTTTTTACTAAGTGTTTACATGCTGTTTTTAGCCTAGTCAGACTGCTAATACAGCCTCGGTCAGATTGCCGTAAGTGTGTTCTTTTGTTTTTTGAGGTTGGGCTCTTTTTTGATCTAGGAACATTCAGTTATTTGTCTTCCGTGGACACTAACTACCATTCACCTCCCTCCCTCTTGTAGACTTAGTTACTTGTGTTCGATCCTAGATCCTACAATCACAAAGCATGTGCATAGGGCGACAATCTCGCATCATATGAATTGTGAACGGGGATATTCGGTCCTGCCTCCTGTGGGGCCACGACATCAGGGGCTTGCGGGGAGGAGGGAGGAGAGTAGGTCGGGGCCCCTTCGACTTGGAGGCCCCGAGTGGCCATACTGCTCACCCAACCCCGCCGGCCTAGGAGATAGTGAGAACAATCGAGAAATAGAAGAAGTGATGCATTTCCATTTTCTGTTTATCAATTATCTCTGAATATTGCTCATCTTTTCAGCTACCAATATACTTTCACCTTCTACAGGAAATTCGACTTCCATAATCTTCTATTGATTATTAAAATAAAAACTTGACCTACGGGTTAATGACCACCCCCACGGTATTTTATTAGGTAGAAGAAGCCTCAAGTAAACCTGCTGATAAAAGTCACAAATTCTATCCCCACGTGTGGACTCATCCCTTATGGATCGGTCCTTAATCCGTGCTCGAGGCTCCGCCTACCATCTATAGGTCAATTCTTAATATGTGTTTTTACAAGAGGCTAGCGAGTAACTTTTTTAAAAGACCTAAAGTTCGCTTCCGTGTAAGTCAAACCGAGATGCTACTGCCTGGCCACAGGCCCTTTCACTTTTCTCACTAGAACGGTAACCCTTATCTGTGTCGGGCTCCAACCCACATCTGTGTCGGGTATGGAGTCCGACACAGCGTAAAGGTCACTGATGTGAAGAATCATCTCAAACGGGCATAAGTCCGTTACGGATGGAGTTATCTCAATCGGGCATTAACTAAGGCCCGTCACCGATAGCTTTGACCCAGACGACCAGTCAAAGAGAGCCCGTCACGGATGACCTATCTCAATCGGGCTACAACCAGCGCCCGTCACGGATGTCTATCCTCTCAAACGGGCCTAAACAGAAGCCCGTCACAGATGACTTATATTCGCACTCGGGCCCCAACAACAGCCCGTCACAGATTACTTAATCTCAATCGGGCCTTAACTTACAGCCCGTCACGGATGACTGTATTCTCAATCGGGCTTTAACTTATAGCCCGTCACCGATGAGTATAACTTATAGCCTCAGGCCTGTGCTAGCCATGCCCGCTGCAAAAATAACAGAAACACATATGCCAATCACATATATATATATCCCAGCATCCCCATTCACATATATACATCGCTGCATCCCATTCACAAATGCCATTCACATATATTTTAGACAAATAACATCCATATTGACAGTTGCATATTGGTCAAGTGGTAAGCATCATAATTAAGCTGCAATATTCATCTAGAAAGAATTTACATAGAGATAATAAATGTAATAAACAATAATATTACATAGTAACATGTGTTTGACAATTCAAATAGAATGTTAAAAATTGTTTTCACTTAATCTTAACCCTAAACATTCCTTTAGGGTGAATAATTTCGTGGAGGATGAACTCGGCAATCTCCTCACGAATATCCTGAAAGCTGCTACCCTTGTCCTTTGAAAATTTGTCCTACATGTACAAAATTCGAAATTAGTCGAACGATCTTTAGATATATGTATGTACTTTAATTCAGTTAGAACATTTCACGAATGAGACCACAAACCTCCAATTCACCCAAAGTCTTCACCTTATCTCTGCAAAGTAGGCGCATGTTGTGGCAGACATGGTATCCGCACTGGTCGCCTATTTGTTGTTTGACTGGGAAGTCCTTCTTATGGATAAGTGTATCCTGCCCTGCCTTTTGAATGCCGTCCTTTTGCACATATTGGGCCCACGCCTCATCTATCGCGAGTTGAATCGGGGTCCAATCGTATGCTTTCTTGTCAATCCTGGAGTTTAAGTAGTGGCACGTACTCCACTTAGGCGTTATTACCAGTAGGATCCAATGTCCACTGCGGCATTAAAATATTTAAAGTTAATACTAAAGCTAGACGTGTAATGCAATGAATTTAGGGAGCACACTTACTATTGATTATAGGCGCACATGATGTACTCCTTGTCTTGTCGGGCCCATAAGGTGTCAAACAAGTAGTTTACCATTCCTTCACGGTCCCCTTCAAGATTTGTGACATTCAGTACCGTAGGATCAAGGAAGGCAACTTCCGGTGCATTTTTGAGACACCACTTCCAACTATACCTACACGCAAGACAACATTACTTATAAGCATGTTACACGGAATGGGATGAATAATTTTCGTGAGCAAGAGTACTTACAAGGAATAGCACTTGAGGAGGGTTGTGTCCACCGAGCGGAGCCTGTAGAGGTCGAATAGATCCTTGTAGTCTACCATGATATAATTTGGTGGCCCAAGGAATGGCGCTCTTGCGTGTTCGCCTATTATATCACTTTCTCTTTTCTTCCTCCTCACGTTAGATTTTTCCATGTAGTACATGTGTAGCTCCTTGCAAGCGGGGCCCATCGTAGCTAGCATGTCGTCTCCAACCAACGGCATGCCTAGTTGGAAGGAGGATGGAGGTACGGGCTTCTTAGGAACTACCAGTGCCTTGCTCAGATCTAGCTTTGTTGGAGCAAGTCGTGAGCCCTGCAGCTTTCCCTTTCCTCGCCCCCTTGCAGCAGGTTTTTCCATAGCAACTCTCTGGGGGGAAGAATGCGCCTTCCTGCTCTTCTTCATTGGTGGGGGTTTGATGAACGCCCCACTGTCGACCTCCATAGGCTCGTCACCGAAGTCCGTGTCATACTGTAACTCGAGATCATCTGTATCTTCGTGACGAGCCGGAGCTGGTGGTGCTGAAGGAGCAGGGGCAGGTTGTATCGGCAGGCGACCGCTTGGTGCAGTGGTTGGCCTCGGGATCACCCTTATCTCAATGAGATCCTTGGGCCATTGGATGAATGTTCCACGTGCATTTCCAAGGGTTAGGACCTCGTCGTTCGGTGGATGCCTGAGCGGGAAATGATCGAATTCTGGCTTCACCGAGTCGACTTGGACCTTCGCACAGTCAGCCCGTAGTTGCGCCCCATGCACTCTAGTTTCCGGGGTCGGCTGGAAAGCTAGGCCTTCAGCTGCAGGAACCGTGAAGGACGGCATCACCCTCACTGTCAGGGTGCAGCTAGTTGGCTCCTGCGATATATTAATAACAATTTTTAGAGCAGTACTTACCGTATGATTTTGTTATGAATTATATTCGTTAAGAATTATATGCGTTGCGGACGAGAGATTTACCGTAATTTGGTCGACGGCGGCGGGCACCGATGGGGGATTTTTCCCCCCTCAGTTGATGCACAGCTGCTGCGCCTCTGCGTCGGACTAGCTAGATCCTGTTGCACAGCAGCAGCGACAGCCTCCGGGATATTCTGTTCTTCTCGAATCTCCTGCCTGATACGGGCCCTCATCGATTCGAGCTTCTCGTCGAATTCAGAGCTCAACTCGGCTCTGACCTATTCACGGATCTGGGCGGCAAGGCGGGCATCTTTTTGCGCCTTCGTTACTGTCCGCTTCCTGTACTGCCACGCGTAGTCCGCGAATCCAACTTTCCACGGTACGTTGGCGCCAAGTCCCCTAGTGCGTCCACGGTGCTCCTTGTTGCCCAACGCTTTACTGAGGATGTCGTCCTCGCGTCTTTGGGAGCTTCCCTCTTGCGAGGCCTCTTGGGAGGCAACCAACTCCTTCTGTAGTACAAATGAGTTCAGATTAAACGAAAAGTTCGGTGGGGACAATGCGAACAAATATTGAGATAGGGCACTTACTATATTATCGTACACTTGTTGATCTTGGGGATTTGGAAGCGAAACCGACCCATCCTGATTCTTCTGGTACCTCGCGCGGGCCCAGTTCCTTGCCCGTGGGTGTGGGATGTCGGCAAACACCGGAGGTGTGTTCGCTGCCGCTGCCGCTTCATCCTCCTGCTGCCATTCCTCCAGCTTCCCGACGTATCCTGCGGTGCCTAGGCGGTGCGGGTGCACGTTCCTAGACTGCAGTACTCTATACGCTTCGCTTCTAGCCCGGGATTCGGGGGTCGATTTCTTCTCGTAGAATTGCTCGCATACCTCTTCTGTTATGAAGGGCCATTGGTCTTTTGGATCAGGGGTCATCGGATTTAGGACAAACTCCGTGACCAGCCTGCTCTTGAAATTCTTCCAGCAATTGCCCATCACCTTGAACGCGGCCTGCTTGAGCCTCTCCTCGTCGGCTTCAGGATATTCGAAGCTCTCCTTGAACTTGAGCCAAGCAGCGTTCTTCTCCGCCTCGGGCACGCCCTTGATGTCATCCGCGAGGATTGTGAAGTTTTCCCTCGCTACGACACCGCAGAGGGTCCTGAACTTGGCTAGGACATTGCGAGGCCGCGTCGGCAGTCCAACCTGGTTCACCTCTAAGATGGTCAACCGTTCCTTAGGGATTCTATTCCCTGTCCTACGACCCCTTGCCCTTGAGGACCCACTAGTTGTCGTCGACATCGGTTCACCTTGCCCTTGAGACATCGTCTAAATAACTTTGCTTTTAAATAACAAAATTAATAATTTTGTAAACAAAACACGTATGCACATAACTCGGTTACTTCAGTCCTTACGTAAATCTAGAAACCATCTTGACACCCGGAACACTTCGTATTCTATGATGATTTGATAATCTAGAAACAAAGTCCTTACGTAAATGAGTAATTATCAAAAAATGACAGAAACCGAGGTGCACTGGGATCAGAAGTTTTTCAAATCGGTGTTGTGAGTGCACTAACTCGACCGAACTAACTTCTGACCCTAGGCACCCCGGATTCTGCGACGTTTCGATAATATTTTCCTGAACCAACTTTAATTTTAGAGTCGATTAATTACCAAAAAATAACAAAAACTATATTTCACCTATAATCCCTAAAGATGAAATAATAAAGTAACGTATATTTCATAAAATGTACTGAGCTTAACTTAAAAAAACCTAAGTAACCCTAACATCACTAAAATAACCTACATTTCACCTATAATCACGAAAGTTCACTAAAATATCCTAAGTAAAAATAAAATCACTAAACTAACCATACATTGGATTAAATTATCAAAAGTTCACTAAAATTGAATCAATAAAGCGTATATTTCATAAAATGTAATAAACTTAACTTTAAAAAACCTAAGTAACCCTAACATCCCTTAAAGTTAACTCATCTATCTTCCATTCGGCAACACATCACTAAAATGTACTAAAATAACCTAACTAAAACTAAAATCAATGGAGTCACTAAACCTAAAAATCATTAAATCTAAATTTCACTAAACCTAAAAATCATTAAATCTAAATTTCACTAAACCTAAAAATCATTAAATCTAAATTTCACTAAACCTAAAAATCATTAAATCTAATTTTTACTAAACCTAAAAATCAGTTAACCTAAAAATCACTAATACTAATTTTTCACTAAACCTAAAAATCAATATATCTAAATTTCACTAAACCTAATTTTTATCTAAACCTAATTTGCACTATCACTAAAAATCTCAGAACTAACATCACTAAAATCACTAAAATTACCTAAGTTAAAAACCTAAAAAACACACTAACTAAAAATCCCTAATAAAGTAACCCTAACCTAAACACACTCACCGGGTTGGAGAGGTGGCGACCGGCGGCGGGTTGGAGGAGAGGCGGCCGGCGGCGGGTTGGAGGAGTGGCGACCGGCGGTGGCTTGGTGAAGCGGCGACCGGCGGCGGCTTGGTGAAGCGGTGACCGGCGGCGGCTTGGTGAAGCGGCGGCTTGGTGAGGACGCCGACTTGGAGAGGTGGCGACCGGCGGCGGGTTGGAGGAGAGGCGGCCGGAGGAGGGTTGGAGGAGTGGCGACCGGCGGTGGCTTGGTGAAGCGGCGACCGGCGGCGGCTTGGTGAAGCAGCGGCTTGGTGAGGACGCCGGCTTGGAGAGGTGGCGACCGGCGGCGGGTTGGAGAAGTGGCGACCGGCGGCGGGCTGGAGACCGGTTGGCGGCGTCGGCGTCGGCGTCGTACGTGGTCGTCGGCGGTGGTGGTTAGGGACTTAGAAAATTTCGAATCCAGATCCAGATCCAGCGCGCTTATTTTATTCTTAGTACGGTATTTAACATCTCAATCGGGCCTGAACAAGAGCCCGTCACGGATGTCAACATCCGTGACGGGCTCCACTTCCACGCCCGATAGAGATGATGTCATCTCTATCGGGCACCGCACCACGGCCCATCACGGATGACAACATCTGTGACGGGCTCTAGTTTGGGCCCGATAGAGATGTCGTCATCTGTATCGAGCCTGCCCTAAGGCCCGTCACAGATGACATTTGACTCCTGTTCATGTTTCCCTGAACTGATAATAAAATATACAATACTTCACATTTAACATGTGCTCATTTCACATTTAACACAATAATCAATTTTACAATACAAAGTAATTTAGTGAAGCACAATAAATCACTAAAATTTAGTACATTCATCATAAAAATATATTACAAGTTGCACCAAGCTAGCTATTACTAATAAAAAATACTTCCTTTCCATTTTACTTCACTAGTATCCGAAACCAACATAACAATTAAGCACAGCTAAAATCACAAGGTTATGCCTTCCATATGATCTGAGCGAGTATACCCTATAGGCTCCTGTGGATCATCGTCAAGGTCGATTTGGGGCCATACATGAAGATTCTGGTTGTACTCTTCTTCGTCGACGACGTTGTCAACACCAACAATTCAGCGCTTGCCATCCCTCACGATGTGCATCTTCTTGTTTGCGGGGTCTTTAATGTAGAAAATTTGCTCGACCTGTTTCGCAAGTACGAATGGTTCGTCGGTGTATCCAACCTTGGATAGATCTACTAAAGTGAAACCTTCCTTATCGACTTTAACACCAGTGTGTATATTCACCCAACGGCATCGAAACAAAGGAACCTTGAACTTCACGTAGTTCAGCTCCCAGATCTGCTCAATGCGGCCGTAGTATGTGTTCGAGCCAACTTGATCCTGGAAGGCATCAATACGGACTCCGCTGTTTTGCACTGTGCTTTTGTCATCTTGCTGGACGGTGTAAAATGTGTATCCGTTAATATCGTATCCTTGCTATGTGTCTATGGCCCAACATGGTCCCATCCCCAACAATTGTACTGTCTCATTTGGGATATCCGTCGATATTGTGACACGATTCTTGAACCAAGCGTTGAACCGTGAGTTATGTTCCCTGTTAATGCACGTCTCAGATCGACCCACGTTCTCCTGCCGGATTTTCGCTAAGTGCTCCTCAAAGTATGGGCCAACTTCTGCCATGTGTTGGAGCACAGCAAAATGAGCCTGCGCGTAGGAAGCTTGATCGGGCCTAATTCTTTTCCTCCCTATTGTGCCAGCACCTGACAACCTTCCTTCGTGACGAGACGCTGGAACTCCTATAGGTTCGGCCTCGGACATGTAATCCACGCAGAACTCAATGACCTCCTCGGTCGTGTATCCTTCAATGATGCTCCCCTCCGGTTTTGCTCTGTTCCGAACGTATGCCTTCAGAACTCCCATGTACCTCTCGAACGGGTACATTTCTCTTAGAAAAGCTGGGCCACATAGTTTTGTTTGCTTCACAAGATGAACAGGGAGATGAACCATGATATCAAAGAAAGACAGCGGAAAAAACATCTCCATGTGGCAGAGGGTATTAACAATATCGGTCTGCAACCCATCTAGATCTTCGGGATCTATAATTTTCTGACCGATTGCATTGAAAAAGGCGCACAGACGTTGGATCGTATGTCAGACCTTGGGGGGAAGAATGCCTCTTATAGCAACTGGCAAGATTTGTGTGATTAGCACGTGGCAATCGTGAGACTTCGTTCCAACCAGTTTTAGGTCTTCCGATTTGACGTACTTACTAATCCTCGTTGAATAGCCCGATGGAACTTTGATATCTCTCAGGCAAGACAACATTGCGATCTTCTCATTCTTCGACAGTGTGTGGCAAGCTGGAGGGAGGTACACTCTACCTGTCTCTGCATCTGTTACGGGCTGGAGTTCACTGCGAATGTTCATGTCCTATAGATCAAGGTGCGCGTTCAACCCGTCCTTTGTTTTGCTGGGAATATTCAGCAGCAGGCCAACCAAACTCTCACACACATTCTTTTCTACATGCATGAGGTCAATGCAATGACGAACCTCAAGATCTTTCCAGTAAGGTAATCGCCAAAATATGGACTTCTTCTTCCACATACCCTTGTCCTTTGCCTGACTATGTTTTCTTTTCTTCCCAAACTCGTTGGTTATATCTTTGACCAAGTTGTACACCTCATCCCCGGACAAATCCTTGGGAGCCTGCTGAAGTTCTCTCTTACCATTGAAAACATTCTTCTTCCTTCGGAACGCGTGACGTAGCGGGGGCCACCTCCTATGACCCATGTAAACCATCTTTCGTGATTTCTTCAACCATCGGCTGCGTGTATGTTCCATGCAGTCGGAGCAAGCCTTCTTTCCTTTCACGGTTTGGCCAGAAAGATTACCGAGGGCGGGATAGTCATTAATGGTGCAGAACAGTAGAACTCGTAACTTGAAATTCTCCTGACCATACGCATCCCAAGTTTCCACACCTTCTTTCCATAGCATCTCAAGATCATCCATAACAGGCTCCAAGAACACGTCGATATCATTGCCCGGTTGTTTCGGTCCTCGGATTAGCAAGCACAGCATAATATATTTCCTTTTAAAGCACAACCATGGCGGTAGGTTAAAGTTTGAAATAAGAACTGGCCAGGTGCTGTGAGTACTACTCAAGTCTCCAAAAGGATTCATGTCATCTGTACAAAGACATATCCTCATGTTTCTGGGGTCGGCAGCAAAGTCACTATGTTTTCGATCGATATTTCTCCATTGAATTGAATCCGCTGGGTGTCTTAGCGTTCCTTCTCTCAGTGGCATGCCAACGTACTAACTTCGCCTCCTTGAGGTTTGCAAATAATCTTTTGAAACGATCAATGATTGGTAGGTACCACAAAACCTTCGCGGGACCACCCCGCTTTGATCTTTTCCCTTCGTCAGGACTTTTCTTTCGCTTGTATCGAGATGCCTTGCAGACAGGATAAGCATCTAAGTCCGCATACTGCTTCTGATACAATATGCAGTCGTTTGGACAAGCTTGAATTCTACGGACCTCTAACCCCAGGGGACACAAAACCTGCTTTGCTTCGTATGTTGTCTCGGGCAATGTGTTCCCATCAGGCAGCAAGGACTTCAAAATTCCCAAAAGCTCCGTGAAACTCTTGTCTGTCCATCCACTACTTGCCTTCAGCTTCATTAGGTCTAAGGTAGCTGATAATTTGGTGTGCTTTGCTTTGCATCCGGCGTACAGAGGCGTCTGCGAGTCACTGACCAACCTACTGAACTTTATGGAATCTCTCTCGTTGTAGGCTGGATCCTCAACATCACATAACATGTCTTGCAGCAGATCGTGATCAACATCAACCATTTCACCGCCCAGTGGAGAATGTACAAACATGTCATGCTCATCTTCATCTTCCTGATTTTGCGCACCAGTACTGTCTACAGCTGCAACACCTCCAGATTCTTGCTCTCCATGCTTGACCCAACATGTGTAGCCTTCCATGAATTCTCGTTGTATCAGATGAGCGTGTACATCCACTCGACTACCAAACATATTCTCATTCTTGCAATCTGCACATGGACAGCACATGTAATCGCTGTTTCTTCTTTTCCTATCCTCCTCCGCGGTGTTTATAAACTTTAATACCCCATTTCTATACTCCTGACTATGACGTTTCACGGATTTCGCATACATCCAACTTCGATCCATCGCTGCAGAAATGAAAAAAATAATCAAAGAAACATCTTAAAAGATAAATACTCCGAATTAAAGACAATTGATGAATTGTCTAAAGTACAGATTACTATTTAAGTACCTTTATGAATTTACTGTTTTTTTGAAAAAAAATTAAAATTTCGCCCCCTCCAACCTCCCACCAAAATTGTGAATAGTGGGATACAGTTACACCGATAGTTGCGGCTAGTTATAGTGTGCAACAACTATCTGTAACGGTCCATAAAATTGTATTCTCTGTCGGGCATATCAGTTATCTTTATCGGGTCTAAAAAAATGCCCGTCACAGAGGACTGCAATCTGTGACGGGCTTTATTGTTATCTCAAACGGGCCTCAAGCTAGAGCCCGTCACGGATGACACATATCTGTAACGGGCTCCAACTAGGGCCCGATTGAGATAACCTTAAAATCTCAAACGGGCCACAAGTTTGAGCCCGTCACGGATGACTATCATCCGTGACGGGCCCCTGCTTGGGGCCCGATTGAGATATTTAAGGTTATCTCAATTGGGCCCTAGTTGGAGCCCGTCACAGATATGTGTCATCCGTGACGGGCTTCAGTTCTACGCACATTTAACATATCTCTCCGATCCTATCTCAATCGGCCTCTTTTAAGGCTCGTTTGAGATGTATTCTTCGTGACGGCCTGCAAAATCCAGTTATGTTGCAGCCCGTCACAGATGAGAGGACCTACACTAGTGTCTATTGATTATTAATAGGGTTATAATTATCCAAAATCGTCATACATCAACTGGACAAGGTTTGTCTATTTTGACGAAAATTCTGTCTAAAGCAATATCATTTTTGTGTTAGCTGAACAATCCCAACCTACATCATTAATGGGGCAATCGCTTATCTGACCCTGTTTCGAAGTCTAACTACTAATTTGATTCTACTTTTCTAGTTTGCTTAGTTGACCCTATTTTTCTAAATCGAACGTATTGTCTGATCTTATTCCGTTAAGACGAGTTAACAGTATTAAGGGGCAAATAGCCTCTTTTGCTCTTGTTTATTTGACCATATTATATCTTGCTTATTTGACCTTGTTATATCAAAATGTGTATATATTCAAATATTTTGACATATTTATAATAAAATTGACATACTTTCATATTATCGACAAGTTTGACAGTTTTTTTACAAAATCAACAAAATTTGACATAATTATGGTAGATTTTTTTACAAAATTTTGACAGCATATTGTATTATTTTGTGGACAATAGAACAATAGTGAACAAGAAGAACAGTATCCAACATTGCTTCTCTGAGTGTATGGAATTAATTTCAAATTCCAAATGATTAACATAGCCACATTACTAATACAAACATCATGTAGTAGTAGAAGTAGTAGTCTAATGATGCAGTATCTGAAGAACAGGAATACATATTTCTCTAGACTTCTGTGAATTCATGGCAAACAACCTTCAGTTGGGAATGCGAAACGCTGGGAGAAATACCAATGGCCGCCGCCGGCTATGCTCCGGCGATCAGTGCATAGGCGGCGAACTCCGAGGAGACGTTGCAGCTGGGCACCGTGGCGAGCTTGATGGCGTGCTTGACCCAGCTCATGAACACCAGGAGGTAGGACATGGCCTAGCAGATGCAGGAGTTGTCGATGCCCATCAGCCAACGGCAGAAGCCGTGTTGCAGGGGTCGGCACGGTGGTTGCGCAAGCGCCCATCGCCGTGCGCAGCAACCACCGCCACGCCCGACGCCGCCTATAGCCGCTGACCCGCGCACCGGCGCATCCTCCCTCCCTTCCCTCCCCGCGTCGGCGCCGCCACCGCTCCTCCCTCCACGCGTCGGCTCCCACCGCAAATCTCCTTCTCCGTGTGCCAGCACTCCCGCCACTCCCAGCATCCGTGCGCCGGCGCCACAAGCACTCCTTCCCTCCATGCGTCGGCGCCCGCTGCAAATCCCCTTCTCCGTGTGCCACCGCCGCTCCCAGCTCCACGCATCGGCGCCACCGCAGATCCCCTTCCGTGTGCTGCCGCCACCGCCACTCATGCTGAGAGGATGCGTGAGAGAGAGATAGGCTCGGTTGAAAGGATAGGGTTCTTCGAGGGTATTTTGGTCTGTATGAATAGTAATTTTTTAAAAAAATTAAACTCTAATGATGTGGTGGAAACAGGGTTAGATATGATGTTCGGTTTTGAAAAGTAAGGTCAAATAAGCAAACTAACAAAAGTAGACTCAGATTAGTTAGACTTCGAAACAAGGTTAAATAAGCAATTATTTCAAAATTAATTGGTTTCAAGCTGTAAGATTACTATACTTTCCACCAAAGCTCTAGAAAAGAGATGCTTATAGGTACATTAATTGCCAGCGTAGATTGTTTTACTTTACTACCTCGCTGTTTTGTCTATTAGTCCATTCTTTCAGTGAGTTGGACCATGTTATGTCGTCGACATGCACTCCAATGCGTATGTAAACGTAACCTTATTTGTTTATTTGTAGTATAACTTTATGCATAGAGAGGTGTGATTGGATGAGATTATGGCTATGACAAACAACCTTAATTTTAGACCTAGCTATGAGGAAAATATAAAATTATTTTATGTCTTATGTCTTTTTATCATGTATGTTGGTTTGAATCCTTCGTGCTAAAAGGATTAAACTTAAGATCAAGATAAGATCTTCAACATATGTTTAGTATTATCTATACGTCAAAGGATATATGCATGTGGGTCCAATCTTATGATATAGTGCATCTCAACATTGAGGATTATTATATTTGCATTAAAAAACTTTAAAGAATCTGTGATGATTATTTTTATTTTTACACAGTATTGTTCAAATAATTACAATGTTACATTGTTCACACATGGACAGGAAAGATAACGTTGATGATTATTGTTATTTTAACTACTAGATAGTCCATGATGTTCTACATTAATACAAATAGAAAAGGCCAAGGACAAATTGGCCAGGAAATCAAATATGTTGCTTTCGAGGACAAAAAAGAATTTAACACATCTGGTTTAATTCTTTGGGGTTTATCACATGGGTAAAACATGAATCATCTTGTTTTATTTTATTTTACATAATGCAACACACTAGCACAGAAAAAGATCATTGCCACAATTCCAGACTGCCAAAATTGGCAGTGAACAATAGGCAATGATGCCTCCAGACTATTTCTGCCAGTCCAGGAAACTACTGTGATAGTGCTCCTAAACCCTAGTAGTCTGGACACCTAAACCAACCCTAGTTACAGGTAGTAGAAATGTGGAAGGGTATTATTGTCTCAAAAAATAGGGGTATAATTGTTATTTAGCACTGATTAAACTTTTTTCCTTCTTTTTTTATTTTTATGGAATATGAGCAATACCAACATAATGGATAACCACATATCGATCTAGTGTGGAAAAAATATAAATAATAAACTTACTTGTAATCGTTATATTATTAAATTACTAATTTACCCTTAATATTACCAGTAGTATAATACTATAAGTAGAAAGTACCGGAGCATCAACCACTTACATGGGACTTAGCCCCCAGGCCTCACCCCATGTCCTGGGTTTCGGTCATGTATGGATTTGTCCGAACCTTTTTCTCGCCCAGAAGAAAAGTTTTGAACTAGCCCGTTTGTAAATACATCACTCTATAAATATTCCTTGTGTCTTCACATTTCACTCTTGCATGGCATATGTTTCTTTGTTGTGCTGTCTGTGGAGATTATGGGTACCAATACCACGGATCTTTTTATCCGACTAGTTATATGGATGTATTATGTATATAAGATATGTATAATTTTAGGACTCGGGTATTATGTTGACTTGTTTATGGAGGCACGGCCTGTTGTCCTGGTTTGTTAAGATTGTAAATTAGTTATATGAGAATTAAATTGTAAGGAGTTAAATCTTATCTTGTAAACCCTTTCTCTCCGGCTATATAAGGAGGGCAGGGTGCCCCATGCGGACATGAGCATTACGAGATCGTCAGATCAATACACAACTCGAAGGCTCAAATCCCCGAAACAGGAGTAGGGTATTACTTCTTCGTGAAGGCCTGAACCTGTCTAAATCCTTTGTCTCATAACCCATCCACTTTTCCATGTTGTTCGCTACCCCCTTTTCATATTGCCGAATTCTAGTTTCGACAGTTGGCGCGTCAGGTAGGGGCAGCGTCAATTTCATCGCCAATCAAGTGAGATAGGTTTGTTATCAGGCATCGACAACTACGCCTTTCCCGCGCTTTGGCCGCCTTGAATTCACCGACGACTTCGGCAAAATATCTCTTCTCGACTCAGCATCCAACCAGTCGGGGGGAGACGACATCTCTTGGCTGCTTGGTTTGCCTAATGCAGCCAGGACCAGCACCAAGATATTTTCCTTAAGATGGCATCGAACCACCCAGGAAAAGCATCTACACCAACTTCACTTCCTACGTCAACACTGTTTCAAGACGAACAAGCGTACCCGACAATCATCATGCAGTTACCGCTAGATCTGCTCACGGTTCCTGGGTCAGGGTCGCCATTCCCTCGTGGGCTGAGATCCGATCCGAGCCCATTCAAGATTGGATCTACCTTCAGGGAGGTCAACATCGTACTCCCACCACTCGGATCCTACGCCACCGAGCTCGCCACCTACGCCAGTTCTTCGGAGGAAAGCGTTCACAGCAATCCACCCGATACCGAGATTGGAGATGGCTCTGACTTCGACGACGACTACACCCCGGTCTTCAACAGAGTCTTCATAGCAAGCAACGAGACCGATGCTGAAGTAGCCACAAGGCTGCCAGCAGAGGAGGCGCCTCGAGTTGGAGTTGAGCAAGAACGGATCAGATTGGATCAAGAACGCATCAGATTGGATCAAGATAGAGCCAGACTGGACCAGGAGCGACAAGCGCAAGCAGAGCAAGATCACCTACGCAGAGAAGACGAAGAGAAGAGGCGCAGGGAAGAAGATCGCAGAAACCAAGATCTGGCTGTGGCTGGACGAAAGGCAAGAAATCTCATTGGGCAAACTGTCGTTGACAACACCGACGTATTCCTAACACCACAACAAAATGTTGTCGGGGCAGTCACCCTCCTCGACACGCTACTCGGCACAGCCCCGCCTCATGTCACTCCGCTGATCAATCAAGTGAAAACCCTTGTTGCGGCAACTGTCCCGACTACCGGCGCAAGTCGGCGAACCAGCGAATCCACATCAAGAACTCCAGGTGGTAGTCGCCCACCTCCCTCAAGAATGAGAGACAGCAGAAGCAAGACCAATTCACGTGCCGACCACAACAGCGGAGCACACCGAGAGCAGTCGGCTCAATCACCCATGGGCCAATTCGCCCGACCGTCACCTCATGTCAGAGATCGCAGGATGCACTCCGACTATCACAGTCCCCTCATGGCTTCAATCGACCTAAGAGACACCCTTAACCAGCTGCGTAGAGAAAGAGGCATCGTCATACAAGACGACAAAGACTGTGAAGGGATCCCAGCTTTCACCAGTGACCTGCGTCGAGTGAATTAGCCGACTGGCATCGAGAAGAATGATGGCAAAACCGACCCTGAGTCATGGTTGACCGTCTACACACTCGCAATTCGCGCAGCAGGAGGAGACAGCAAGCCCATGGCAAATGATTTGCCGGTGGCATTGACCGACTCGGCTAGAAACTGGCTCACCGGGTTACCGCGAGGCACTATTGGTTCTTGGAGTGAGCTTTGCGACCACGTCATCGCCAACTTCCAGGGCACTTTCGAGTGTCCTGCGACACACTTCGAGCTATATAATATCGTGCAGAAGGCGGATGAAACGCTGCATGAGTACATACGGTGCTTCTCCAAGAAGTGCAACAAGATTTCTGACGTCACCGATGACAACATCATCGCCAACATCATCGCCGCATTTACACGAGGGCTTCGCAACGACCTATTGATTAGAAAATTCAGCCGCAAACCTCCAAAGACAGTCAAGCAGATGTTCAAGAAGGCAAATGAATACTCCAAGTCAGATGACGCAGTCAAAGCCTTCAAGGCAGTCGGCAGGAGGCTGGAGTTCCAAGAAGAAGGATAATGACGGTACCCCGGGAGCCAGTGGGAGCGGTGGAAAGCACAAGGATCGCAAGCGTAAGCCCGAGGATCTGGTTGCTACAACTTCGAACCACCAAAACCAACGACCCCGAGTAACCACCTACGACAGAAATAATGACTGACCCCTGCACGCACCATCCTAATAAGGGACACACAACCAAAGACTGTTTCATCTACAAGCAATTCGCAGAAAGATACGCCGCTCAAATCAAGAAGCTAGCTGAAGGAGAAGGAACCTCTACGCAAAATAAGAACAAGGATGAGCCAAGTCAAGGGGCTTACCAAGATCCCAGAAGCGAGCTAAATCATATCTTCGGAGGACCACTTGCTTATGAGTCAAAGAGAAAGCAAAAACTCACCGACAGAGAGGTCAACGCGGCACAACCTGCAGTCCCCAATACTTGTGATGGTCGGAGGTCCCTATCAAGTTCGACCGCTCGGATCATCCTGACCGAGTGGTCCACCCGGGGCGGTACCCCCTAGTATTAGACCCAGTCGTCTGCAACGTCAAGCTCAAGCACACCCTTATCGATGGAGGCAGTGCACTCAACATTCTCTTCGGCAAGACCCTGGATGAGATGCAGATCCCCGTTCCGAGATGAAGCCGAGCACCGCTCCTTTCCACGGAGTTATCCCAGGATTATCTTCGACACCACTCGGCCATATCACTCTCCCGGTCACCTTTGGAACGAAGGAGAACTTCCGTACGGAGAACATCAGCTTCGAGGTTGCCGACTTCGAGACTACCTATCACGCCATCCTCGGTCGTTCGGTGCTAGCCAAGTTCATAGCAATACCCCACTACACCTACATGATGACGAAGATGCCAGAACCACGTGGAGTCATATCCCTGCATAGCGACATCAAGCTGGCTCTCACCTGCGACAAGGAGAGCTGTGAGTTGGCACAATCTCGTGCGAGATCAGTCGGCCAATAGGAGATCCGGCTGGCGGCGTCCACATCACAAGAAGGTGAGATCCCTGCCAAGAAGTTGGCCAAGACTGGAGAAGGCGACGCCAAGACCAAGAAGATTCCTTTAGATTCCTCTGATCCTTCTAAAATTGCTGTAATAGGCGCTGAGTTACATAGCAAGTAGGAAAGCACGCTCATCACCTTTCTTCATGCTAATAAAGATATTTTTGCGTGGAAACCATCTGATATGCCTGGTATTCCTAGAGAGGTGATTGAGCACTCCTTAAATGTTAAAGAAGACGGCAAACCTATCAAGCAATGACTCCGTCGATTCGCACAGGATAGAAGAGATGCTATCAAAGAAGAATTAACCAAGCTACTTGCAGCAGGCTTCATCAAGGAAGTTTATCATCCCGACTGGCTCGCAAAGCCGGTTCGGGTTCGCAAGAAGATAGGACAGTGGCGCATGTGCGTCGACTACACAGATTTGAACAAGGCTTGTCCCAAAGATTCTTTCGGCTTACCCCGCATAGATCAAGTAGTAGATTCAACAGCCAGATGCGAGCTGCTCAGTTTCCTTGACTGCTACTTCGGATACCATCAAATCAGCCTGAAGGAATCCGACTGCTTAAAGACTTCGTTCATCATCCCATTCGGAGCATATTGCTACATCACCATGCCCTTCGGTTTGAAGAATGCGGGGGCTACCTACCAACGCATGATCCAACGGTGCCTCGCAATGCAACTCGGACGCAATGTGGAGGCTTACATCGACGATATCGTCATCAAGACAAAGCAGAAGGACAACTTGATAGAATATGTGCAGGAGACTTTCGCAAACATACACGCTTTCAGAATGAAGCTAAATCCTGAGAAATGCACCTTTGGAGTACCGTCAGGGAAATTACTCGGCTTCATGGTGTCTCGTAGGGGCATCGAAGCCAACTCGGAGAAAATCAATGCCACCTTAAAAATGAAGCCCCCGAGTTCCCAGAAAGATGTCCAAAAGCTTACCAGGTGCATGGCTGCACTTAGTCGGTTCGTTTCAAGGCTTGGAGAGCGTAGGATGCCCTTCTTTAAGTTGCTTAAGAAGAACGATGATTTTCAGTGGACCTCAAAAGCTCAACAAGCATTCGAAGACTTCAAGACTTTTCTGATAACTCGGCCGGTGCTAGCTTCACCACTACCACAAGAGCCGTTGCTACTTTATGTATCGGCAACTTCAAAAGTAGTGAGCACAGTCCTGGTCGTCGAGCGCGAAGAAGAAGACCGCACTCAGAAAGTTCAGTGACCGATTTATTTTGTAAGCGAAGTTCTCGCCGACTCCAAAACCCGCTATCCGCAAGTGCAAAAGCTGTTAACGAGTCCTAATCACTGTCAGGAAGCTGGCCCACTACTTCCAAGGCCACCCAATCACGGTGGTCACATCGTTTCCACTCGGCAATATTCTCCGCAATCGGGAAGTTATAGGCCGCATCGCCAAGTGGGCCTTAGAGTTGATGGCCTTGGACATCACTTTCAAGCCCCGGGTTTCTGTAAAGTCACAGGTGCTTGCCGACTTCGTCGCCGAGTGGACCGAGTGCCAAGAAGAGGCGCCTGCGGAGAAGATGGAATACTGGACGATGCACTTCGATGGGTCAAAGAGGATTTCTGGAGCTGGGGCAGGAGTCGTTCTGATCTCCCCGACTGGAGAACACCTGAGCTATGTTCTCTGGATCCATTTCTCAGCATCACAGAATGTAGCCGAGTATGAAGCTCTTCTGCACGGATTGCGGCTCGCTGTGTCCCTAGGGATACGACGCTTGATAGTTCGAGGAGATTCTCAACTTGTGGTTAACCAAGTAATGAAGGATATTGGTCATGCCTCAACGACAACATGGCCGCTTATCGACAAGAGGTCCGTAAATTGGAAGACAAATTTGACGGGTTGAAGCTAACCCACGTTCTCTGACACAACAATGAGGCGGCCGACCGACTGGCTAACTTCGGATCAGAAAGGGAAGCAAACCCTTTAGACGTCTTTGTACAACACCTTTACCAGCCTACTATTTCAAATAACTCAATTTCGAAAAAAGGAGCTGGGGAACAAGTTTTACTGCTCGACACCGACTGGAGGACACCTAATATTTGAAACTTCAAGAGTTGCCTCCCGATAAAAACGAGGTTGAACGTGTTCACCGCTGTTGCAAGACTTATGTCCTCGTAGAGGAAGAATTATACAAGAAAAGCCCATCTGGAATATTGCAAAGATGTATTTCTCTCGAGGAAGGCATACAGCTTTTAAAGGATATCCACTCGGGAGTGTGTGGCAACCACGCGGAAGCACGAACGCTGGTCGGAAAGGCATACCGATAGGGTTTCTTCTGGCCCACAGCAGTAAGCGAGGCAGACAAAATTGTTCGTACTTGTGAAGGCTGTCAATTTTTCACCAAACAGACCCACCAGCTAGCCCAAGAATTGCAGACTATTCCCCTTTCTTGGCCTTTTGCGGTCTAGGGATTGGATATGGTAGGTCCTTTTAAAAGGGCACAAGGAGGATACACTCATCTTTTCGTAGCGGTGGACAAATTTTTCAAGTGGATCGAGGCAAAACCAGTGGCGACCATCACCGCGGACAAAGCACACGACTTTTTCATCAACATCGTGCATCGCTTCGGTGTGCCTAATCGAATCATCACCGATAATGGAACTCAATTCACAGGAGGAGTGTTCAAAGACTTTTGTGAAGACTTTGGTATCAAGATCTGTTATGCTTCGGTAGCTCACCCCATGAGTAATGGACAAGTCGAGCGCTCAAATGGCATGGTACTCCAAGGGATTAAGACTTGAGTTTTCGACAGACTGGGTCCGTACGCCGGCCGGTGGACAGAAGAGTTACCCTCAGTTTTGTGGTCATTACGTACTACTCCGAGTCGCACTACGGGCCAGTCACCCTTCTTCTTGGTATATGGCGCAGAAGTTATGTTGCCGAGTGAAATGGTGTTTGAGTCCCTCCGAGTCCGCAATTTCAATGATGAACGCCAGGAGCATGACAGAGTCGACGATCGGACCCGACTGGAGGAAGCCAGGGAAGCAACACTCGTTCAGTCGGCTAGATATCTGCAAGGTCTACGATGCTATCACAATCGCAATGTCAGATCACGTGCCTTCATAGTCGGGGACATGGTTCTTCGGAAGATTCAGATGACCAAAGATAGGCACAAATTGTCACCTATGTGGGAGGGGCCATTTATAATAGCGGAATTCACTCGGCCGGGAGCTGACCGACTGAAACGTGAAGACGGAACAATCGTAGACAACTCATGGAACATAGAACATCTTCATCGTTTTTACACTTAGAGATTCTGTTGTAATTTTCTCCTTCTGACTGCCGACTCAATATTTTCTTTTGAGTAGCCAGTCGGGGACTATCAATAATAATGGAGTATGATACTAGTTTGTTCATGTGATTTATCGTTGACCCTGTTTAAGTTTAGATCTAGTGGATGAGGACTAAAAATTTTTCAATGGTTGTGACGAGCTCTAGGCTTGAAATAGTCCGAGAGAAGTTTTAAGAAATTTAAAACTAGATTTACAACGTAGTGCATGGCATAAATAAGTCACTATACAAAGAATCAAGTGCTTCACAGACAACTTATACATGGAAACAGAAGTTCAAGATCGAAAGTTTTCTAATACATCAGAGACAATCTTCTCGGCTGGGTCTTGTGCTTGATTGATCAATTCAAGGGCTTCTTCGTCTGTGGTCCCATCAGCAAAGCCATCCCCAGCAGCCTCTACATCAATTCGAGGATATAAAGATTTCATTGTGGCTAAAGCTTGGCTTGCACCCATTGCAGCTGCATCTTTAATATTATTGAAAATACTTTGCTGGAGCAGTCTGAAGTCCTTCGAAGATCTGAACAGCGTCTTCATGGATGGAGCCAAGTCCAGATATATTGCATTCAAGATCGGAGCGGCGGTGTTAGCTATATCATCACGGACGTTTTCTGCCCTCTTCAATCGTTCGGCGAAGACATCGAACTGAGCCTTAGTTTTCAGCTTGTGATCGGCATCTTTAGGAGTTAAAGTCAGTACCCGAGTAAATATGGCGAAATCATTTGCAAGCAGGAGAGACATAACTTTACCTTCAAGAGATACTTCAGCTTTCATTTTGTCGGCTGCAAGCTGGGCATTGGTCTCCTCAAGCTTTTTTAACTAGGTAGTTAGGGACTCAATTGTTGTTGTTTGAGTTGCAAGAAGACAGATGAGTTTGCCGGGCTAATTTATGATCATAAAAATGTATAGAGACGATGATTACCTCCGATTGTGCCCTGGTGGTCAAAGCTGACGTCCATGAGTTGGCTGATATGCTTTTTCAATTCTCTCTCCTTACTCTAAGCATCTTCTCGGGCTTGTTTCAACTTGGCCTTGACCTTTTCGAGGGTTCCAAGGTGCGGCACAAGTTTCTCCAACGCATTGGTTTTGGCTTCGTTCCAAAGATGGATTCTCTGAGGAGTGACTTAATTTAGCAAGCAATCGAGGCAAATGATAAGGTTAAAGGGAGAAGGACTTACGTTGACTAGCCAAGTGGATTCATTTAGACTCTTAATCAGCGTGTGAAGTTCTTCATCTTCTTTTTGCCGGTTTATTACCACACCCTGCAAAGTGTCATCTCTATCCCGCCATTGAAGTTTGGTTGGGGGAAGAGAGTCCTCGGTCGACTTAATCCTAAGGATTTCTTCTTCTTTTTCATTGATTAAAGGGCCTAGTTTATGAGATTTCAAATTATTGAGACGAAATATGAATATGGGCTTAAAGTGGAGTAAGAGGCTTACCTGATATAATTTTGGGGCGTTTAGAAGATGGAGCTTGTGCCTGGCTAGTCGGCTGGCCGACAAGACTTGACTCTTCAATGCTTGGCGGTGGAGAGCTTGCTGGTTTTTCTTTATCCCCTTCCTGGAAGCGGGTCTTGGACAGTTATTTTGGGATCTCCTTTGCCCGACCTAGTCTCGACTGGGGGTTCGGCTTCTGGAGCAGTGGTAGTTTTCTCCGACTGGCTTCCGATCGGGGGCTCAGACTTTGACTCGGACGGAGTGTTGACATTTCTGCATTTGGTGTATGGGATCCTTGATATTTCCAGCCTTCCAATTGATAATGAGATGGTATAAGTATGAAAAATCTTGAGATTAGATAATACCTCGAGGATCTGCGGAATTTGGGAGCTAGCCGAGTGACAGGAGACTTGGTCGGAGCTGGCGTAGCGCTGGCTTGTTGCTCGTTTACTTCGTCGTCATCGGAATCATTGTTGACCAGCTTTCTCCGTTTCATCTTTTGCTTTGGATTGTCTTCTTCGGCGGCCCATTTGCTCTTGGCAGTCGGATTGATGGTGGGATCGCCAGAAGGTTGAGCTTTCTTCGCTGCTGATTCCTTGGGAGCAGGCATTGGAGGTCTGGAAGAAAAACGCCGATTTTCCTGGCGAACAAATTTCGGAAAGATTGTTAAAATATTTGAGTTGGTATTAGTAACTCACAGTTAAGTTGAATGTTACTTACCACTGGAGGTGGCTGCATCAAGCCGTATGGAGTGACTGGGAGCTTGTGTCCATAGTCGACGGCGATTCTGGAAGAGAAGACTTTATACATGCGTCTGCACATGACTTTATAGTCAATGGAGTTTGGATCTTCGTGGTTTCAGTCGGCATTTGATGAAATGCCGAGTGACTTTTTCTCCTTGGAGGCCTTGTTTCTTGATTTCCATCAAGCGAAGGAGTAATTCGTTCGCCTAGGCAAGTTCATCACTGATTGGAAAGTTTCTCCAGTTTTCTTGGGGAACAGGAGGAAGGCCGACAAAGTCGGGAAGACAAGGGGTTGGATTGGATACATAGAACCAATTAGAATGCCAACCTTTGTTTGAAGTTTTGAATAGAAGAGAGAAATTTTTTTGTAAGGGTTCCGCGCAACTGAAACACAAATCCATCGACAATGCAAGGATTGTTCTCGTTAGGTTGGGGTTTGAGATAGAATATGCGGTGGAACAAAGCGAAAAAGGGTTCGATTCCAAGAAAGGCTTCATAGAGATGGATAAAATTGGCTATATGAAGTACCGAGTTCGGATTCAAGTGAAAGATTTGGATTTCATAAAATGCGAGAAGACCATGGAAGAAAGAAGAAGTTTGAAGAGCGAAACCGGGATAAAAAATGGAGTGAATACCATGATTTCGCTAGTGTCTAGAGTTGAGAAATCTTCGCCGAAAGCGGGGCGCCACCCGATGATTTTCTTGGGCGGAAGAACGCCATCCTTCATCATCTCCAAAAGACTTATTTCCTTGAAACCGGATCTTGCCCACTGTTCGAAGGGGATTTTTCTCTCTCCAGCCATGAGTGTGGGGGTGGATTCGAACGGATTGGGGAAGCTTTTTTGGGAGCGATTGGAGCAGGAAGCGAATAGAGCCTATCCGCTGTAAGATCTGATAGGGGAGCAAAGGTTTGGAGATTGTACGCACAAGGATTTGGAACCCTAGCAGGAAGCACTGTGCGAGATTGGAGATTTTTGTGAGGAAGACGAAGAGGCGACAAATTTAACGGTTACCTTGGTTTCCTATTTGGAAACTGTGCCGAGAACTGTTGGATATTTTTAGCCTATGAGATTGGAAGAAGTCTGACATATGTCCCTAGGGGCTTAAGCTTTTTTGTGATGAGCAAAAAGGAATATGTCGCTGATGTTCGATATTTATAAAATTTATTATTGTGACTCAACTTTTTAGGAGTGAGTGCAGTAAGTTTTTACCACGTAAATGAGCATTTTTATATAAAGACCAAGTATTATAGCTTTAGCTTATTAAATATTTTGGTCATTTTTGGCGATTGCTAACTTCTTTATGAGTTTGTTTACTCGGAATTAATACCACATATGCCTTAGTTTTCCAAATATGGTGAAGTCATGGATCCTTAGGGGCTATAATACATCTGTTTAGGCAATGTGTATATGACATTAGCTTGATATTTTGGAAATTTCTTTGTTCATAACATATAAGCTTTTTATAGTTGTTTTTGTTATGAAAATTTTTGATGTCACTAATTTTAGGTTGTTCACATCATATTTTACAAAGTAGTTAGTTTAATCACTTGAGTCATGTTTGCTCGGGGGTTAATGCTGCATATATTATTATTATGTTACTTAGGTGGCTTAAAACCACTCGGATGATTGATTTTATTGATCTTGACTATATGTTTAGTTTGTTCAACTAATCACATAGTCAGGGGCTACACCTAATTAGGTGTCTCTAGTCGATGCACCTGGGTATATTTTTGAAAGTTTTTCAGCGCTTCACAGCCTTGTGATTTGGTAAATGCACTCAGGAGACTATAGCAGAGATGATTGAAGCACTCGGTGATTGTTGTTTTTACTCGGGAGAAGATTATTTCGTCGACTGTGAAGGTCTCAGGGGCTACTGTGGAGATTATGGGTACCACATACCCACAGATCTAGTTATCCGACTGGTTATAGAGATGTATTATGTATATAAGATATGTATAATTCTAGGACTCGGGTATTATGTTGACTTGTTTATCAAGGCACAGCCTGTTGTCCTGGTTTGTTAAGATTGTAAATTAGTTATAGGAGATTTAAACCATAAGGAGTTAAATCTTATCTTGTAAACCCTTTCTCTCTGGCTATATAAGGAAGGCAGGGTGCCCCATGCGGGCATAAGCATTACGAGATCGTCAGATCAATACACAACTCGGAGGCTCAAAATCCCCAAAACAGGAGTAGGGTATTACTTCTTCGTGAAGGTCTGAACCTGTCTAAATTCTTTATCTCATAACCCATCCTCTTTTCCATCTTGTTCGCTATCTCTTTTTCATATTACCGAATTCTAGTTTCGACACTGAAGAAACATTAAAACATGTTTAATGCTCTTCCAGTGCAAATCAAAGGACATTAGGCAACATTGCTCCATTCCTTATAGGAATGCAATAATATGCAATTGAGAAATTTTAGATATCAAGAAATGAGATCTTACCACCACTGTCATAAGTGCAATGTTAGCCCTTCGAGCAGTGTGCAACGAACCGTTCATGATAACTTGGTTTATCTTAAAAAATTATTTAGAATTTTGTTCCGTTGGCAAGGACTCAAATGACACAAATTACTCGTTAAGTTAGGAATTAGCAAGCACAAATAACACAAGTAAACACTACTGTAGTACATTTTGTACTTCAAATTGCATTGGTGTTTAGTGATATCCCTTCTTCCTGGGTTTTCCAAGACAGAAGACGACTATCTAAGCCGTCTAAATCTCATTCCTCTCAGTTTTGGCCTGAGTTCCTCCGCAATCTTGACAATAACGAAGAATATGATCCTGTATGTCACCATCATCCCAAACAGGATAGCAAGGTTTACCCACTTTGAGTAGCCCATCTCCACTTGCAGCCTCTCCTCGAGAACCTTAAGACCACTGATAGTGGAATTGGCCTCGATGAGCTGATCACTTGGAAAAGACAGTCCTATGAACTCGTTCTTGTAAAACCCCTGCACCGCGTACTTGTGGAAGGAGATGTAGTAGCAAGGGTACTTCCACACCGGCTTCGGAAGCTCGTTCGGGAGGCGGAAGAAGCCACCATTGAGCATCATCACGCCCTGTAACCCGGCACCGACGATGATTCCCATGAGGAAGTCTGGGACGATGACTGCGATGATCATCATCATGCTCTCCACCAGCAGCGTGCACATGCAGAGCGTGGTGACAAAGTATGCGAAGTGTTCTGCACCTCGGGTCAGCCCAGTGAGGTAATACAACATTGCTCCAGGGATCACAGCGATAACGGCGAGGTATGGGGTGGCTGAGAGGGTGTTTGAGATTACGAACTCCGCAACGCCGTAATGGCCGCTCAATCTCTCCCTTCTGAATACCTGATTTCCAAAAAATTTCCTCGGGAGTTATTGAATGATTTATGTGTTATTACGGTGTAAACATTAGTGCAAGAAGGAAAACATTTATATTAGTTTGACTTGTTGTTTATACAAACATGCTGCTTTATTGAATAGGGAAAATAAAATACTGTTTTGTTTTATTAGTACAAGAGGAAACATTTCCTGCTATTTAAAATTTTCACTATACTGTTTTCTTGTAATAAATTGAAAATTATGAAATTTCTTTTTATTTTAAAGGACAAGTGTAAGATGCCACTAGATATGTTTCTTCTAATTATAAGTATTAACATATATAAATATTTGATGAATGCTTTACATGTAGTTTGTCTTTCAAATATAAATTAGATAACTGTAATATTGAGAATTGAATTCTACGACAGAAAAAAGGGATCTCAATGGATCGGATAATGTTTAGGCATAATTACTTCATTACTCAACTTTACTTTAAAATATAATAAGTTTCAAATGGAAGCAATGTCACACCAAAGTTTAGTTTCCATAAGGATAAAAGAACTACCTTTATGTCCTCTACGAAAGAAGGGAATCCTCCAATCGCCATGAAAGTTAGAAGCGCAGTCGTATACATTATTACTTCACATCTACTCTGAAACATTTGAGCAAGTATATCAATGCAAGTGTACATAATACGTATTGCTAGGTAAAACCATATTTCTAATGAATATTTGTTACCCAACTCACCTGGATAGAATTGTAGCTGTAACCAACTTGGTAGAAGATGGTGCCGAGGCAAATGCCAATGCCCAAATAAACGGCCAAACGCATCCAGTAGTAGCCTATGTCCCTGTGCATATTTAGGAAGGATCTTCTGGTTAGCACAAGGAGCTTTGTCAAGAAGCCGGCTTGCTCTTTCCTTCTAAATGGAGCTCCACCCTGTTAACACATAATACAATAGCAAATATATATCTGTGAGGCCATGAAGCATCAATGCCAAATGCTTCAATACAAACATAGTATTTAACAATCATGTGTCAAACTTCTATGATGTACTTCTAGTAATTCTAGCTTGGGCAATCCTCATATACCAAAATGGACGATTATCGTGAGCATATGCAAAAAAGGATATATTAATTACATAAACTATAATATACATTTAGCGGTTTTACTAATTGGAAACAATGTTGATGTAAATTTGAAACGATGTTGACGTGACTGCAATAACATATACTTAAATATTCTTAACAGTATGTTAGTAGAAAACTATTGTCAAATTGAAAAGAAAGCAAAACACATTTTTAGTGATAGGTGTTAAAAGAATGACTTTTTGGAGAAAGCAAACTGTATGTATACCAACACGAAAGGTTTGCAAAGGCAGGGGACATGATCAAATATAAATAGTAACAAAATGCAACGGTGAAGGACTGCATATGTTCGTTGAAATGAAAACCAGATGGCTATAAGAATTGGTCTTAAAGAAATCATAGAATGCTGACTAACAATTAAAATTTTCAATTTATCCACAATTTCTGTATATATACCACATATTCGTCCATATAGTTTTATCTATGATTATAGAGTGCTCTGTGAATAAAACTAAGAGAATGTTTAGATTCACTAACAACTATATCAATTTGGACATATATATGGAGCACATACATGATCCATGATAATCTACTCAAAACGCAAAACATCTTATAACTAATATGAAACAAAGGAAGTATATCTTAATAAAGAAAACTCAACTAGTTAACAATCATAACGTACCATCCCTTTCATTTCAACTATCTCATTGGATGTTTTCTCTGAATAAGTGGAGGACTGGTATGCATTTGTTAGAATTTCGGTTGCTTCAACTGCTGTTTTTCTGTTAGCCTTGGAGCTTTCCATGGTTCCCTACATACATTTTAATGCTAAGTTAATAAATATAATTCCAACAGTCCTGGCAGAAAAAAATTGTTATTACAACATGGTTGTCAAAATCTGATAATATAACACGTATACCTCATCAAAGTCCTTGTTGATTGTTCTCAGGAAGTGGTCAGATGGGTTCCTCAGGTGTGGGCATGGAAAACCACTTTGGGTAAAAAACTGAAATAGATGAATATAGATGTGCAATTTCAAGTTCAATTAAAGAGATTTTGGTTATTGGTGACAAACATAGTTGTTAGGCCAACACTCCCTCCTTTGTTACACTGAATGGAAAATACATTTTGAACACTGAAGTCCAACTTTCATAAATGCATATGTTTTCTTATTTACGAATATAATGGATTCTAGTTTCTTTAAAGAGATTAAGAAAGACTATGATGAACTCCATTAAATAAGGGGTAGTTAGGGAGTGCAGGGTGTTAAGGGGTAAAATCGGGTGAAAATTGAGGGGTGGTTACATGGAAAAGTAGTACCCAAAATCTCTGTGAATAAAATTTGAATCAAAAATCAAAATCCCAGTGAACATAGGTTGCAGAGAAGCGTTTTAATTAATTACCTCGGTAGCATTAGAAACCGTCCCAAAAAATACCATCCTCCCATAGGCGAGCAAGCAAAGACCATGGAAGAGCTCAAAGACATCGCCGCTGGGCTGGTGCACAGCGGCAACTACAGTCATCCCTTCCCTGGCAGCGACCCGGGTGATGTGGCTCATGACGTGGTAAGAGGCAGCACTGTCCAGCCCGCTGGTGGGCTCATCGAGGAAGAGTAGCCGCGGCCGCGTCAGCATCTCGATGCAAATGCTCATCCGTTTCCGCTGTCCGCCGCTGATGCCCTTGGTGATCCGCCCGCCAATGCGCGTCTCCATGGCGTCGCTGAGCCCCATCTCCCGTATTACGCGCTCCGCGTGGGCGCGTTTCTCCGATGCCGGCATCGTGTCTGGAAGCTGCAGGTGAGCCGAGTAGTAGACGGCTTCTCTCACCGATAGGGTCGACATGAGCACGTTGTCTTGGGTTACATATGCCTACACAAGAATTATGATTATTCTTTTTTTCTGACGGTAAAGAATTAACATTTTCCGGGCTCTGCAATTCGTATACACATCTACATTGGCTGATCAGTCTGGCATGGTAATATGCGGTGAAATAAAACAGAGACGAGAGACAAACCTCACCTCCCGTGAAGCTTAAAATATATCCCTTTTTCAGGAGTTTCATTATTAATTCATGGATTATTGTATATAATTATTAGCTCATTGATTATTACAGTAAATATTTTGTCAGTGTAGGAAGCCATAAAACACTAGTATGCAATTACAACAAAGTGCAGAAAAGGTAGCAAAATAAAAGCATGGCTAGTAACCTTGACCTTTCCCAAGATAAATGGTTGGAAAATACAATTGTGAGTGACAGAGATGATAAAGTTTTCTTACCGAGGTACCAAAGGCAAGCTTTTCCTGCCGGCCGTTGATTAAAATCACACCGGTTTGATTCATTTCTGGACGTAACCGTCCTGCAGTGCCGTAAATTCATCAATGGTTAAAACGAGATATGGAGAGGAGAAGTATAAATTTACTAAACATTATAATTTTGCATCCATGAACAATATATTTGATTTATAATGTCTGCTGCCATCTTGTTTCAGCATGAAAAAAATAAAAATGCTGAATAAAATCTACACTTGGTAACATTCTGTCTAGGATGAAATAATATCGTAAATTATTTCATCTTAGATAGAATACTGCTAATGTCATTTCATAAAAAAATGTTCTCTATGATATAATATTTTTGAGACAAATGTTCTTTATTATATTATTTCATAGAAACCAATCACCATGTGGAAATATCCTGCAGTCCAATTAAAGGGTGTATTCTTGGGAATTTATCGACGAAATACGATAGAAAGGATCGTCCAAGATTAATAGTAAATCTTAGGGTAAAATTTGTTTTCAAGTCCGGGTTGGTCGAAGCGAAAATCATAGAAAAAGTCATTGTTCCTCTGTTTGGAACAATGTAGAGTATAAACAGGAGGAGGCAAAGCAGAGTAAGTGTTTCGTTTCTTGCACCAGTACTTTTGCACCAATAATGTAGGAAAATAAATGTCCAGTAAAACTCGATATTTACTTTTGCTATGTGTTAGAGTGAGACGAGACAAAATTCCTTCATCTCATACCCCAATGATCTATTGTTTCTGTTATTTTCTAATTTTTAAAACTAGATGAGAAAAATACCTTCAGCATACTTTTAGTGGTATTGCTTGCAAAGGAAATGCCTTTCCTAGTTCGTATTGACATTGCACTCATTGTCCATGTAGATGTGTCACCTAAGTAGGCCCACAATTGCGAAACTTACCTAAATTAAGTTTATGTGAGAAAAAATTACTAGCTCTAGTACATCGATCAGAAACCTATATGTTTTAGACCTAGGTATCCGGCTTTAAAAGTTGAAAGTGAGATAACTGTTTATGTAATTCAGGGTGAAAAATAGACTTTGAGCAAAGTTAAGGGCTAAAATAGACTTTAGCCTAAAATTTGTAGGTGCCCACTTCCCTCTAGTAATAATGTACATGGAGCACACTCAGGTGAAAGTGAAAAAAATAGTGCTGCCTCTGTTTTATATAATAAGGTTTTTTATATTTTTTCTAGTCAAACATAAATTTGATTAAGTTTTAGAAAAAAATAATAACTAAAATACTAAATTAGATTCGTTACACTAATATTTAATATATTTTGATAAAATGTTGCTATATTTTTCTGTTAACAAAATTTAAGTAAGGAAAATATCAAAGCGAACTGTAATATGAAATGAAGAGAGTAGAGTAATACAAAGTTTTTATAAATAGATGAAGTTCTGAAATGTTTTTTTAGGAAGGGTTTGTTATCTGATTTTTTATATTCGTCAAAAAAAATTTCTCCATTGCCTTTGTTCAGTAAAGTATACTGTAAGAACATTTCGAGTGGTTGAAGTGGACGAAACAATAAAAGAATGGACTAAGGTTCGGTTAGTCCGATCATTAATTTACAACCAATAATAAGAGCTCAGGTATTACGTATTTCTTTGATTAATTATTCTTCAATATTGACAACTTGCATGGTGGCTTGGATTATCCATTATCTTTATCTCCACTAATTTAAACAGGCAAACCTCCATCCCCCTATAAAGATCCCCCTATAAAGAATGTCCGGAAAAGTATTTTTTAATCTGTCCATTGCTTTTGTAATTGATTTGATGAAACCAAGAAAGTATCTTAGGACATCTTAGGAATTTAAGCTCCTATGTACTATATAGGAGTAATATTTAAGAAATATTGATGCTTATTTTCTTAAGACAAAGAAAGTATTATGTTTCTTTTCCCTTTTGAGCGATGAGAGTATCGTTTCTGTTCGGGTGTACGTTTCTGGGATTTGGACCACGAATCTCCTCCACCTGAAGCGATTGCATCAAGGCACTGTTTCGTACTTATATCTGAAGCGCGTTGGAGACGACAAGTTAATAAAAATCCAACGAAATGGAACATAGGAATATATTAACATCTGTACAGCGTTAGTCTAACGACAAACTAATTAATTCCTTGACTGGCCACCCAACATACGTAGGTCAACATTATACTGCTAATTAATTTCTTGGATAGGTTAATGACGCCCAATTATCCTTGAATATTAAAAGAAGTCTTCGAACCGTATACTCCATTTGTTTCAAAACCTTAAACATCACTAAATATAAATCCTTAAACCTCACTGAAATTCTTTTGAAAACATATGCACACGTATGTAATTGTGGCCATGAAGATTTAATCTTGATTTGGACTGATCACTAATGCACCCACGAGTTCACACTACACCTCTAGTTTATTTTTTTATAGAATTTACTTCAATTGCATATTAACAATGAAACGAGTAGATAGATACTCTCTCCGTATTATAAAAATTAAATCATTTATAAGATATGACACATCCTAATACTAATATAAATTTAAATTTATCTAAAATCATAATACTACTAAGATTTATCATATCCCATTCTAAATTTATTTCTTTATACAACGGAGAAAGCATACTGTAGCAACCAGTCACTGACGCATAATACATACTTTCTCTGTACGTCTTAATGATAGGCAGCCAGAAGAATCTTCGATCGATTGCTTTTAAAAAAATATTTAACTAATCAATCAATTAATTAATTTACTAGTTAGCGCGTTTGAAGGGCAAACAGCAGTAGGCGTATGTTTCCAGCTCCAGCACCATGGATTGCGACCATTATAACATTATTCATTATTTTTCCGCGAGTCCAAGGTTATAGAGAGTTAATATTAATTTAAGTTTTTGATTTACTTTCCGGTGCTGTGGTTATACAACAATTACGCAATCAATTTTTTTGTCACCCGATTAGGCTGTTCATCGCACCATCAACTCAAACTTGATATCGGTTAGAGCAACAAATTATGAGATCGATTTGTTAAGATTGGAATGTATACGTAGTACTCCACTCAATACCAATAGCATTATTCTTAGTTTGCAAGAATATTCTTAACACAATTTGGCCAACTAATGTTTGATAGACGGCATGTACGGATCAAAAAAAATATAAGTAGATCTCGTTGAAAGCGTGCACTAGTCTGTAATAACTATTGTACAAAACTATCCTATATCGGGCACTTTACATGATAAATATATATTAAATATTATAAAAGTACTAGATAGATTTATGTTGAAATATTAATAAAGTGATGTATGAATGATGTTTTTGACATACATGTATTTCGAGATTTAAAATATAATAAATTGTATATAGCAGGTTATTTTTGCAGGAGCTATGCTCTAGCTAGCTAGTGGGTGATGATATAATATATTTATATGTTGAGTTTTAGAGGATAATAATTGTTAGTGAAAACCAATAAAAATTATAGATAAGATTGTAGGCAGAGTACATGGATTATTCTATCTGAATATTAACTGTACAATTAGTCTGATACAACCCATCATCTCTTTGTCATTTATGAACTATTGTTTTATTACTATGTACGTAGGCCAACACGATAGTTATTCGTATATACATCAAGTTACCAACTATACGAATACATATGACATATGTCATCTTTACAGAGATGAAGTATAAAAGGTCCATCTATAATTAAACTAGCTACTAGAACTAAAACTTTAAACTAGAACACTTCAAATGAGGGGAGGCTGCATTCTTTATGTTGGGAACAAACCCTCCCAACACACAAAACGGAGTGACTCATTAACGCATGATTAATTAGTATTTAGTAATTTTTTTGAAAATGGATTGATATGATTTTTTAAGCAACTTTCGTATAGAAACTTTTGCAAAAAATACACCGTTTAGTAGTTTAAAAAGCCTGCGCGTGGGGAAGAACACACCCTAGCCTCCCTCACATTTAACTTAATATTTTAACCAAATTAGTATTTTCACCCTCTTAGAAAATAAATTTTATAGCTAAACTAAGGATCAGGCATCCGAACCTGCCAAAAATCAGGCAGTCAAAATATTTATTTACATTTTACCATCAGTATATCCAAGTTATATGCTGTAAAAAGAAGTTAGTCATTAAAACATTTGAATAAAATGTAAAACACAATAAAATATTATTTGAAATTTTTTATTCTCATACATACTACATTAAATTTTAGCAGTTTGAACATATATATGTATATATATATTATCAAAATATAATCATCCAATATCTTTTTATTAAAAATAATTATGATGTATAGAATGGCGTAACCAGTTTCCAAACCGAATAAATAATTTAGTGTAAAAAATTATTTAAAGCTTACCAACAGATCCTTTGCCTTTTATCTTTATGAAAAAAGTACGAATTACCCTCCTAACTATTACGGTCGACCACCCTGAAGTCAAAAACCGGACATCGCTCACCCAAAACATTCAGTACCGGAGAAAACACCCCAGCATTGTTGCGAGCAGTTTAGGTTCGAATAGCACACGTGGCAATACAACAATTTTTTTCTAAAAAAATCTCTAGGGCCCACTCATCAGAATCCCCAGCCCTCTCTCTCTTCTCCCTCCCCTTCTGAAGCGCACGGCAGTGGGGGAGAGGGGGCAACGCGGTGGGATGGCATGTGCCGGTGACGGCATGGAGGCGGAGGCGAGGGCGGCGCATGTTGGCAGCGGCATGAAGGCGGAGGCGAGGGCGGTGCGTGCCGGTGGCGTCAAATCTGAACCAGCACAACCGGCGAGGAGCTCCACCTCCTCGCCGGCGGGCTCTACAAACGCGCCGCCGCATCAACCCGTCTCCCCTGCCATGGTCGTCTTCGCCGCCCTTGCCTCTGCAGCCACCCTGTCGCGTTGCCCCCTCTTACCCGTCATGGCCGCCTTGTCGTGCAAGTCCGTCGCTGAACGCCGCTTCCCCCAACCACATGATGGTCAGTTTGACAGGCCGGTCACCACCAGCACGCGTCTCATCCTTGGCCTCCGAAGCTAGGAGGCTAGCAGCCGCTGGTGCGCCGCTCGTCCTCGACCGCATCGCCCTCGCCTCCATGGTCACCGGCCTTTGCAGCTACCCCGCCGCGTCGCTCCCTATCCCCCACCATGGCCTCCTTCTCGTGCAAGTCCAGCGCCAGCCGTCGCTCCCCCGACCACAGAAGGACAAGGGGATGGCGAGCTTGACGGGCCGGCCACCACCAGTGCGCCTCATCATCGGCCTCCACCACAATCTGGCTCGCAGCCACCGGCGCGCCACTTGTTTTCAACCTCCGACGAGAGAGATAGAGAGATGTGAGAGGGGATAGGGTATGACCGGTGGGTCTCACCAATTTTTTAAATAAAAAGTTGCTAACTGGACTACCATGTAGAATCAAAACTACTCCGAATTTAGTTGGGGGTTATTTGTTTAGTATTGAAAGTTCAGGGTGAGTGATATCTGGTTTTCGAGTTAGGAGATAATTCAGTTGACCGTGATCGTGATAGTTAGGAGGTAATTCATACTTTTTCCTTTATCTTTATATTTATTGTTACATGCATTTATTCCAGCCCATCAGCCATCAGCTCATTCGAACGGGACCTAAATACGATGTATGCACAACTATGGAGATCTAATTTGTTTGTAATAATTTCCTACACTGCTGAACTATAAGGTACAGTGGATGCGCGTGCACTCAATTAGTTGTACTCCAGTTCACAAGGATGGTCTCAGTGTGCACGCAAACCTCTCACTCGACCAGCTCGGCTCCTAAAAAATTGAACCCACACCACACCCGCGGTTGAATTTGTCTCATTTGGGCATAGCGATTAACACCAATTTAAAACAAGTAGACAGACTGTCTACTTTAAATTTTGGTGAATGGAATTCTGCATATATGACTTCATCGACACATCTTAAGTACTTCTACTTCGCTGAATGAAAATTAAAGGGATACATATACGTTTAATTTGTTTGAGTTTTTTTCATCATATCCACATTTTGGCACATGTAGTGTAATTTATTTCCTGATATTCTACAAGTACCTATGACAATTTCATATGGCATCATTTTAATTTGTCAGTATGGCATGGCGACAAAAATAATACCATATGCTATGGTCAATGTTAGGGACATGGAACTCTCACTTGTAGATACTTTTATCATTGCCATCTCCAAACCATTTATATGTGACACCTTTAGAGCAGACACTCCTAAATCGGCATTGATGAGTGATTGTCATACAGCGATGTGCTATTTTTTCAACCTTTTAGGCAACAAAAAAGTTTAAAAACTATTTTGTAGATCTCGTTATTCTCTATAAAAATTCATAGAGTTTGTCTCCGCATGAAGGCATTTGAAAATTTTTAAAATCCAATAATTCAAATAGATTTGAGAGTTTGAAATGAATATTCAAACATTTAAATGACCTCAAATTAAAAAAGTTATTAACTAGATTTTGGTAGGCTCTACCATTTTAATCAAAAAGTGTTTTCATCCGACATTAAAAAAATGCACGTATGAGTGGGTATATATCATATTTGCCTCTATAAGGGGTATATATTTGCCTGTTATTAACTTTGGCTCCCTTACAGCTTAGGAAAGACGGAATAAGCTATATATGCGTCCGTTTTATATACATGAACCAACATAGCTAGTGACATCACCTATTTGATACACCTCAGTTTATATTACATGTCATTTGATTTTTTTCTTAGTCAAACTTCTTTAAAATTTTTAGAAAAATATAGTAACATTTTCAACACAAAACAAACATATTATCAAAATATATCCAATATTAAATTTAACGTAACTAATTTAGTGTTGTATATGTTGTTAATTTTTTTAAAAAATTTTATCAAAATTAAAGAATTTTGAGTAAGAAAAAATAAATGATTTATAATATGAAATGGAGAGAGTATTTTCTAGCGTGCGTGAGCATTCCTCATGGTATAATTTAAAACGATACCCAGAGGTTTTATTTTTACAAACAGGAAAAAGATGGGGAGATAGTAAAATCCCGTTCTGTAAAGATAAGACATAAAAATATATATTGCATATCTGAAATTTTTATATGTACCTGGACAAATTAAGGCCTCCTTGAACACAGGACTTTTGAAAACAGAGAAACGCAACAAAACGGAGGAATAGATGTCATGCCCATTGATTCAAATGAAGGTGTCAAAAAAATCAACGGAGGAAATTATCGGTGCAACAAAAATCCAAGGGAATTAATAACCTACCCACTGTCCCAAGAAAACAATTCAGTTCCAAAAAAAAAAAGTTATAGGTTGGTTAACGTTAAAAATTTGCTATAATTCTCCATTTCTTTTTCATGAGATTACACGATACACGCACACATGCACACACCATCACACACCTAACACCAAGCTCGTACCCTGTGACAGCGTCCCCTAGTGTACACGCTATAAGCGATGGAAACCAGCGGCACATCCTACGCCGCTTTGATCTTCACCACCTACATATGCTTAGTATTGTTTGCTATACGAATTGAATCCGGTGGGACTTCACCACCACACCACTAATACTTCCCTTGATTTCAATTTCAAAAAAAAAAGTCTCAAATCCACAACTACTAATACTACTTTATTTAACGGTATCACAGTATGCACGTGTAACAGTGATGAGCCTGAAAACGAACCTGCGAGAGTGTCAAGAAGTGTCGTCTTCCCGCACCCCGACGGCCCCATGATCGCCAGCACCTCCCCTGCCCGCGCGTGCCCGGTGATCCCGTCGAGGATCCTCGCCGGCGGCGAGCCGCGCGTGCGGCCGGGCACCGTCACGCACACGTCCTCCCACGTCAGGAACACCGCGGGGTCGTCGACGACGTCCGCTGCCGCCCGGGGAAACGACACTTCCTGCGCCGCCGGCAGCACCTCGACGCCGTCGAACGTCCCCACTCCGCCGCCGGGCGATGGCGCCCATCTGTCATCGACACGTCTCCTCGTCCACGGGAAGACGGCGGCGAAGAGCGACGAGGACCAGCCGGTGACACCGCCCTCCGCCCGCGCGTCCGGCGTGGTGCCGCCCCAGCGCCAGAGCGGCCGCGACGGACTTGGCGTCGGCGCCCACCGTGGCAGTGGCGACGTAGCCGCCATGATCGGCAACGACTGATTCGGTGGCAAGCGCTGGGCGTGCTTGCTTCTTTTGGTGCCGACTCGAGAGCTGGGCGAAGCAGTTTACTACGTTGTTTGGCTGGGCCGGGCGGGAATTAATAGCAGTGTTGATGTTGGGCATCTGCTGATCGACACGTGAAACGTCAAAAAAAAATCAAACGTTTTACGTCAAGTCGTGTTATATGAGAATTATATTTATGCAGTATAATCAACTGTGCTGCTACAGCGCATGGAGACGGTGAGACCGACGTCTACAAGGTACATAATGGAAAAAGATTTGCTGGGGGCTTTTCTCGCAGATTCACCGTCGACAGATCCGCGCTAAAATTACATTCCGGTCTATTACGTGTCCGAAGATTATGAAATCGTTTTGCGATGAAAAAATTTGATTAAGCACTGATGATTAAAGTCCTTAACCAAATAGGGGTCAAGTTGACTGGATGTGTACCTACATAAATGCAAAAAAAGGACGGCACTATACGTCCGGAAATACTAAAATCAGCGTCCTTTTCCTGTCCAAGGCGTGCGCCCACGTGGCACCATCAGCATATTTGTGGAGAGATCGATGTTGGTTTTTTATAAGAACTGGCACATATTTACTTTTACCGAAGAAAGATGTCGGTTCTAGCGTAAAACTAGCACTCCATGGAGTGGTTGGTTGTGGGGTCCTCTTTAAAACCAATACATTTAACGTTATCAGTGAAAAGCAATGGTTATTAAAATAGAATCGGCACTTATGAGCTCGTAGTATATAGCCCGTTCTCCCTCCTCGATCTCGACCTGATCGAGCAAAGAACAGAACAGAGTGAGTTCTTACTCGATCAGCTAGAAAATGGGGAGGTTTTGCTCTAAATTTTTAGAGTAATTTGTTACTTCGTTTCAATCTTTCTTGTTGAATTCAACCATTTGCTACGTATATTTATATGGTGCGCAACGAAAATAATTATTGTATTTGTTTCCTAGTGTTTTTTATCTTTTTTTTCATTTAATTACTCCAATTAGTAGATCCATCCTCGATAACCACATGATAATTTTGAAATTAAGTATTGACAAGACAGTAGAGTAGAGTAGTATAGAGAGGTGTCACAATGTTATAATAATTAAATTATGGAAGATCAATCATTTTTGTTATTCCAATTTGCTTGTAAATTATAAAATTCTCATTGTATTTATTTTGCATGGCTTTTAATAAATGATAAATTATTATATTTTTCCTCTAGTGGTGGTAAATTTCTTTTTATCTTTTCCTGTTCATTTAATTAATTATTTCATGCCATAGTATTTAAATTATGGAAGATCTACCAGTTTTGTTATTCGTATGGGTAAATTGAGTTCGTATCATTGAGAGTAATTGATATTAGATAATATTCGTAGGTATCCGACCTAAGAAGTTTTGATGAGGCCAATAGCGACTATGGAGTATATTAGGGGAGTAATATCTCTCGTGGCCACTACGAAGAGCACAAATTCAGTGCATGCGTCAGATTATTTATGGTATCCATGGTTTGACTGTAAGAAAGGCAAATAATTTCTGGCGCAACAGGTTCATGCACAACTTCTTATTAGGGTGTTAGTGTTATGGATATGGCATACCCAATAGTTTGGGTTAAGCTCGGCGGACCTACCATACACCAACTCTTATACGAAAACATGCCTCATATACGGAAGATATTCCGGATAAGGAAGGAGAAGTAGAGTTCTACATGGAAACTATAAGAACTACTCAGATCGTATCCGTATTTATCTCCCTAGTTCTACTTGAACAAGGGGACATCTATGGGTATAAGTATAAGACCCCTAGGAGGAGAGAGGGAGGGAACAGTCAGAATAGATAGCAATACACGCTGCTAGACATTGACATCATAGATAACCTAGACATACCCAACCGGGTGCCCGGGATGGCCAACAAGAGAGATCTAGCGCTATCTCTGATCTCACCGAGTTTGCATTCGAGGATGAAGACTACCCCATCGTCGACTATGGGTGGTGGTCCATGCCACCGTATCGACGATGACTAGATAGGTTATCCCAAATATTGTACTTGAGTGATTCTTATGAATAAGAGCAACACGGGCTTCGAGACGCATTTATCAAGTTGGTTCTTGAAAGCAATGAATCAGAAAGTTATCGATCTAGGTTCATCGGACAATCTTCAGGAGGACATGCTCGTTACCCTTTGCCAGCTTGAGATGTTATTCCCTCTCTCATTTTTCTATATCATGGTGCATCTCGTAGCTCATCTTGTGAAACAAGTAAAGATACTAGTACCAATGTATATGCATAGCATGTAGGCTTTCGAGAGGTTTATGGGCATTGTAAAGAAATATTTCTGGAAAAGGTCATGACCCTATTGATGGAAAAACACACAATAACGTGAGAGATTTGCTTTACTATAGTGCAGGTCCAAATCTTGCTTTCAGGTTCAGGGCGTGCCAATTAGTTTTTATTCTGCAACCAACAAGAATAAATAGAACAATTAAATTAGCAAACAATAGTCAATCGGCTGAAGGGTTGATGACGTGTCGTGTATGACCTAGCTGATGCATCTAGGTTGAATTGGCTGTGAGGTATATGTTGAATGAATATAAAGAAACCCTAAAACTATTTGATTGATAGTAGAGATTAACAATATATATTCTAGAATTTAATGTTCTTTTGATTACAAGCAACTAGGATAGATCGAACTAAATTGAGACAATATACATTGCTTATATCCAAAATTCATATGAACAAGAGTTTATAAGTGCTTATGTCACAGCCAATGACTTCATTTAGGTGCAAAGATAATGTATCGGCTATTGCCCCGATACAACCTTGTGCTAGAATATCAATCAAAAAAAAATTGTGTTAAACAAGTATCAATCTTAGACTAGATCTATCTAGATTAGATTACAAGCTTAACGTACTTAAATGAGTGATATTTTAATATAAGGGGTAGATATAACATGAAAAATATGATTGAGAGATTCAAACATAACGAAACAATTATATCATGTAAGATCGGCTGAAACCTCGATTCTACCCCTATTGGCAATCAGCAAGTTAGTTTTTATGGTTCTAAACACGAGTTAGTACGTGAAACTCAATTGATGCAGCACTAAGTATGAAAAGAAACGTAAAGTCTAAACAATCAAGTTTTTTTTACTGATTTTCATACCTTATCTAATCTAAAGCGACAAAACAATTTTGCCAACACCGGTAACCCTTTGAAAAATTGGGCCAATACAAATAAATTGAGTCATTAACTTAGATTAACTAAGGTATATGGTAAAAAGTGATTATATAAGATAGATTAAAAATCTAAAACGACATGATAATCTCACCAATTCAAACCACTATGACAAGTTGTACCTCTTGATGGAAGATCGAAACCGATACCCCAACTTCATGCAAGAACTCGTCAAAAAAGGTGGCGAGAGTATATTGAACTGGTGTAATCTCTTAAATGACCCTGGGTGTCTATTTACCCAAAATATACAAACTTATCCATATCGGACACGACTCAAACTTGCCTAAATTACAATAACAGACAAACAAGTCCCTAGGCGGACTCTTACCATGAATATCTTAAAGGAAACTACTTATTATACTAATTAATACATACAATTGCTTATCGAGGACTCTATCTTTGTTTCGCAATATCTTTGAAGCTTCAATTCAAATCCAACTATATCTGTATTGGCTAACCATATCTGATTCGGTATCAGCCGATACAGCCTCTATCCGATGCACACTCTGTTTCCGGAAATAACTAATCTCCTTCAAATCCGCCTCGGTTTTATCTTCATCTCCAAATCTTCTTTACCAATTTTTGTTGTTAACAGACCCAAATGAAACATCGTTGAGGGTTGTTGATAAACCCTAAACTCCACTCAATACGCTCAGGATCTAGTTGTCCCGATCTTTCGATAAGTTGAAGATAACTACGATTTGGGAGAAATGTTGATGACCCGACTACAACCGTCCGAGACGTTGTTGTGTTGCGCCTTAGCGATTGATACACCTCTCCGTTGGTTATCGATCTTGCCGGTGCAGATCAACCTTATTTCCGCAAGCAAATTGAAGAAACAAGCAAGAACAAGATAAAACCAATCTGAATTGCAAATAGGAATTGAATGCAAATGATAAGTTGGGGTTCAGTAACGAGCAAACCGGCGATCTAACCGATCACGGGATTACACGGCAAAATAGTGAAGCTAAACTTTAATCTAAACAAAACCCAAGAAACCCTAAAGGGGTACCTAGCTATTTAAGGAGGTGGGAGGACGACCGAGGGAGATCTAGGGTCGTGCTCCACCTATTTGGGGCGCACCCCACATGGGCCGGGGTCCGAGATGAAGTTACAAACCCATAGGCCCATTATAGGTGATGTATCACCTTGTTTCTGTAATTGCAGCCAATTGAGATGGAGTTTGGTGATAAGAACAGATCCATTGGAAAGACTAGACCCATCAAGTAATCACGGGCCGAAAACGGAGCTCGCATGCACATATGGCGGCCGTTTGAAGTCAACGTTGCTGCAGGTGGCCGAATTGGATTCCAGCACTTGGAGGACTTGATCTTGATGTCTTCTTGTCGATCCATGATGTGAACAACGGTTATATCAATAGTAGCCATAGTCACATCAGTTGTGAACAAGGGAGGTGGTAGAATTATGCATAGATTATATGGATCTGAACCTATCGGCGTACATGTGTCCCATCATGAAGGCAGGATGTTTGGAAAAACATCATTAGCCATAATTTTGTGTTCTGTTCAAGGGATGAAGTGGGTTGGGTTAGGTCAAACCTATTTTTTAGGGTGTTTGGTTTGGGGATAGGTGGGTGTTGATGACTATTAAATACCAAATTTACGCTGTTAATACCTGCATAAATCTGAAAAGATAAAACATCCAACATAGTGGTAGGATTTATTTCTAACAATTTCCACGAGTGTTGGTGTATATTGGGTGCAGATGACAAACTACAAAAGTTGAGAAGAAATATAAATAAAGTAGGGGAAGAACTACATTCACATCCAAGCCCATAGAGTCTTGGGCTGACAAACTCAATGATATACCAAAAAATGGGCCCAACCACCATAACACTGGACCAAGGAACCATTTGCCAGGGACCACGAGGAAGCCCAGGGCCAGAAAGGCTAGCCATGGGTCAGCAGACCCCGAGGGTCGGTCGACCTAGACCAAGCCCAACTGGCCCTCAAACTTTATAGGTCGGTAGTAACCAGCGACCTAAGGCGGTTGTGAAAGTTATTGCCGGTCGAAACCGCCATCAGGGGGGACACATGGCAGCTCAAGAGAGAAGATGCTCTTTTGAGGCTTGGAACCTCCACTCTCTCCACCACTATATAAAGAGCAAGCTCCCTCTTGTTCAAGACACACCAAGTTTGAGCTGAATTATAAGAGACTCTTTGTATTCTTTATGTATACTTAAAATAGGGAGAGAATTAGGGAGAAAGATTTGGAGGAATTCCGGAGTTGTCGGTATTTTCCTCTAATTCCTTTTATACCTTGTCAATTACTTTGATCTAATTGATAATATCTTAATCAAGTAATTGAGATTTATATCGTGAAGTATATTTCTTAGTTAGTCCTATTTAGCGTACTGGAATACTGTTCACTAGAAATAGTGTTTACACTAGTGTTTGATCAACATTAGAGTAGTATTGAATACTGTAGACGTGGTGTCTATATTGTTGAATACCTGTATTTGTTGCGTATCCCATAATTCGTTAGAGGTTGGTGTAGAGGTGGTGACAGCCCTCGTGATAATCGTAGTCCTCCCTGTCCTGGTACGGAGTAGAGTGCGATCAAGTAGCAGCGAACAAGCCAGTGCCTAAAGTATTGCGATAGGATTAAAATTAAGCTTTCTAAACAACCCTGTGCTTCACTAGAAAATCCTCTCTACCCTTACCCCATTTTATGTTGTGTCCTTGGATGAACTTGATGAAGAGCTAAACACACTCGTTCTCTGGGGAAATTCGATAATTTGGAATACTTCCGGGTGAAGTGCTACATCGGTATATCCGTGCACATGTGAATTTTATCTGTGAACGTAAGAAATAACAACAGTGGGTTGGGATGATCCCTGAAAAGGAATATTCTCCTGAGATTCGGGTTGGACTAGTTCCTCAAAAACTGGTGGACCAATCCAACCCACTTTTTTTTCTCATTGACATGTGGTCATCCTCTAAAGATTAGGATCATCCCATACCTTATGCTAAACGGATAGTAGGGATGATCCCATCCTAAAAACAAGGATGAGTCCAACCCATCCTACCTCATCCTCAAACCAAACGCATGCTAAGAGAATTATCCCTCCCTCCTTCCTGATCGACAAACCATAAGACAAGCACATTTTGCAGTACTATAGCAATCATCTTTGCTGGCTCCTTACGTGGACATGCACTTAGATAAAATCCACAATGAACCTAGGAAATCGGATGCATGGCTCATGAAGAAGCATAAACTTCAATTTGTGAAATGGTTGATGAAGTACTTATCAATTGCAGACATCGATAGTAACCAACAGTATTCTTTGTCCCGAGGCCATGCAACACAATCCACTCAAACAAAGGCTAGGACATAAGCGGGCGTACCTTTTACACGAAAGAGCAGGACAACAAGAGTACTAATCAAAATGGTGGTGTATGCAAAGATGCCTTTCATGAGGTGGCAACAAGCAGCAATTAATATGGGAGCTAGAGTATGGAGCCCTCAAAGTCCCTCTATTCCAATGCAAATGAGTAAGAAACTGCGAATTCGTGCTCGTGAAATCCTTTAAACAAGTATTCTATGTCGAAGACCCATCGATCATATCCGCTGAGTATGTTGTTTTCGAAGGCAAGCGATTATTGTTGGAATGGAGAATATCGTTCCTTGTGATAAAGAACAGCTGTCTGATAATGCTTCACATATATCCATGCCATAACTAGTGAATAAACATGTTATTTCTAGCGTTTTCTTAAGTGCTGATTTTAAGCATGTTGTTCTTGTTGATGGTTGTTAAGTACAAACTTTAACCGTCAACTCCTACATGAAATAAATAAAATATACTATCAAAACTTAGTGGTAGGGGTTTATTACTAACAATTTTCACAAGCTTTGGTAAATATATGTATGCAGGTCAATTTACTAACAATTAAGCTTTGGTAAACCTCCGACCAATCATGCGCGAGTACATGGATTGGAGGGCCCACCTGATAGTCGCAACTAACCTAAAGTGGGATCAAACCATCCTTAACCACCATAGGGGCCCACCTATAAGCTATTGGAGAATGTCGGTGGAGAGAAGTAAGGCCCAGGGGTCGGCCGAACCAATCCTGGCCCACCTCATCTCCACCTTCCACATGGACATCCCTGATGGCCTCCCCATGATGGTTGCGGGAGTTACCGACCTTCCTGACCATCATAACCAGCTATAAAAGGAGTTCACACACTTGGAAGATGCACAACAAAGTAGAGTACAACTCACTTTTACAAATTAGACTTTGCTTTAGTATGTTGTCTTGAATAGAGAGTGAGGTGAAGCTCCGGAAGGAGTGCCCCTAATATCGAAGTTTTCTCTAAGACTTTTACGGAGGAGTGTCGAGTGTGTTAGCATTCTTCCAACTGATTTCCGGATAAGCGCTGGGACTACCGGCCTTTTCTCGCTTGTACCTCGGCGGATGCTTCTTTTTATAAAGTAAGTATTCGAATCTTCTTATGTTCTTTAACTAGTTTACTTAACTGAGATATGTTCTCATTGGTGTGGGTTCGTCGCTTAGTGTGCAACTAAGTGCTCTATTACTAGTACTCTAGATAAAGAAGGAAGTTCCTGTATAAGGCTAGAGTAGTACTCAATAACTTAGGCATGGTGTCTAGGTTAGCAGTTACCTTCATTTGTTGTGTACTCCATGGAAAGTGAGGTAGGAGGCAGGTGGTGAAAACCCTATCCATCCTTTGCATCTCTCCACATTCGGGTACATCATAGAGCTCAAGCCCGAACTGAACCTGCCAGACTAGGGGAGGGCCAGTACCCGAAGCATTCGATAGAGTTTTACCTTTAACTTAACCTAACTAGTTAAGTCCATAGGAGTCCTCTCTAACCAAACCTATCATCAGTTGTTGTCCTTTGGTAGAATCTTGTTCGTAGATAGAACACACACGCTCCTTGTGTTTGATACCCTTGGAATACTCTAAGGGGAAGTACTATAGCGGTATCTGTGCACTCGCAGATTTATCTGTGATCTCAATAGTTTGAGGGAGAAATTATTTGCTAAGTTTGATTTGCTGTGTCCAAATAATGCTATTTTTTATATCTTTGGTGAATATAATTAATGAGAGAGGAATATATTTCGTGCATAGAGTTTACATATGCTCGGATTTAGAAAGTTAAGGAAATAGTAGGCTAGAGAGTAGTATAACGACTAATCATGTTATCTCGAGTTTGTGTCGTTTTGATCTAAAGAAGTTGGTTTGTTCTATTGAAGGGGAGCGACTAAATTGGTCAATATTGATGCCAAACACGGTTACTGTTTACCATGTCGTACTCTGTTCATCAAGAAGGAGAGTGATATACGCTGCAAGAGAATGCTTTCAATGTAGCATCTACATCCTATGTTGTGCATCCTCATTACTAGGTATATCCATTTCGTTGGACGTTAATATTATTTTCTAAAGAATCCATGATATTGCTTGACAAAACTTTCTTGCGTTTGTTTTCATGTAGACACTTCTATGGGCAAGACCATGCACTACGTGAAAAACACCACATGGAAAAACTAAGAATGGTTTCCCGTGAAGAAGGGGAGGATAATGTGACTATGCTAACTATGGATACAACTATTGTTCACATCATGGATCAACAAGAAGACATCAAGATCAAATTGTCCAAGTGCTGGAATCTGATTCCGCCACTGCAAAATTGCTGACTTCAAATGACCGCCAAATATGCATATGAGCTCTGTTTTGGGTCCATGAGTACTTGATGGAAAACACTCAGATTCCTTTTTCTAACGGATCCCGTCTCATCTCCAAATTCCATCTTTGTTGGCTGCAATCATATAACAAGGTGTCGGGTCACCTATAATGGACCTATAAGCTCGTAACTTCATCTAGGGCCCTAGCCCTAGTGGGGCTCATGTGGCGTGTGCCCCAACCTGGTGGAGCATGACACTAGGGACCCCTTGGTCGTCCTCCCACCTTATTAAATAGCTAGGCACTCCTTCAGGGTTTTTCGGGTTTTGTTTACATGAAAGTTTAGCCATTGCTAATTTACTTTGTACTTATGTGTGTTGGCTAGACCGCCCAAATACTCATCTTCAGAACCCAACCTCATCGTGAGCTTTAATTCCTATTTGCAATTCAGATTGTTTTTTTCTTATTCTTGCTTGTTTCTTCTATTTAGTTGCAGGAATAAGGTTGATCTGCACCAGCAAGGTCAACAACTCACGGTGAGGTGTATCGATCGCTAAGGCACAATACAACAACATCTCGTACGGTTGTAGTCGGGTCGACAACATTTCTCCCAAATTGTAGTTATCTCAAGTCACCGAAAGATCGTGCTAATCAGTGTCGTGAGCGTATCAAGTGGAGCTCAGGGTTTATCAGCTGATTGATTAGTTCCACAAATACCCTCATGAACTTCTGGCATAACAACTTTTGATTAATCACTATCTAAGCATTTCAAAAGCATCCCATCTACATTTCAGCGATACAACTCATCATCAAGCAAGATATACTTAAACACGTGTTGCCGAACTTTCTAATCAATCCTAAGGCTAGGATCTTTCAAATAACTAGATGAAACCCCATGCATAGTTGCGGGAGTTTTGTATTATAATAGTAGAAATAATATACAAGGTATCTTGATGATATAATTTTATAATACTTTATATAATTTTATCTTTGACCAACTATTGAAGAAAAGGATTATATATAGATTAATCATTTAAAAGAAAAACTAAGGTAATATGGCTCAGTGAGGTAAGGAAAAGGAATGTAATATAGATTAATCATCCAAAGGCAAAACTAAGGTAATATGAGTTCATAGGAGAAGAAAATAAGGCAGATAACATGGACCATAGATCAACCATCTAAGGTGATGCAGACTAGGGTTCCCAATCTTCCGAAAGGTTCTGATAATCAACGATTTTGGTGGAGGCGGAACACAAATCGATCCAGCTTCTTGAACGAGCACGTTCCTGAACCCCGCAATCGCAGCACCACGTCTCCTCTGGTTATCAACCGTGCCGAAACCCGGTTGACCTCGCCAAGAAGGCTAATCCCTGCTTGCAAATCGAAGAACACAAACAAGAACAATGAAGATTGCAACCAAAATTGCAGATGAATGATTTAGCTCACAAATTGGGGTCTTACAAACCGATCTAGCGGCGAAACTATTCTTGACAGATTAATCTAAGCAAAACCCAAAAACTAAAGATAGCGACGGCTACTGATATATGGAGTTTAGGGTCGTGCAAACACCCCTTGACGCAACCCTAATGGGCTCCAACACGATACACGGCCCAAAGACCCAAATACGGCGTCGCAGCGCCGGAACAGATTCTGAAGGTCAACTTGTTCGGTCAATTCCCGATGACTCGTAATGAATTTGGACATGGAACCAGAACCATTGGAAAGATTATCTTCTTAGCTTTCCATCCATATAAAGAACGCCCCAATCCAAGCACGTATGCAACCTGGGCGCCCGTTTTAATGCAGACTGGTCCTGGACTCCGAAACAGACTCGAAGTCGACTTGGTTTAAGCCTCCACCTTGATTTGAACGTCCTCGCTGACCTTCCACAACTCTAAGTCCTTCTCTAAGTATTTCCTTGTCCTCTCCATTGTTCCTAATCATAATATAATCATTAGGTAGCAATCTATTCTCAAAATCATATAAAGAAGAACTTAGGAACGAACTCACCTCTAAATTCAATTGTCGTGCGCGAGCTCCTGTGATTGGACCTTGAATGACCAATGGAGGCTTGTTGTGTATATCCGACGGAGTGATGTCCGCATCATCCTTCCCCTCTTGAATTGAAGTCGTCCTCGACTCAAGCTCATCTTCCTCTCCGAAGTATGGCTTCAAATATGAAATGTTAAACGTGGGACTAACCCCAAACTCGGAAGGCAACTCAAGTTTATATGCATTATCATTAATCTTCTCAACAATTTTAAAAGGACCATCAGCTCTAGGCATCAATTTAGACTTTCGCAATTCTGAAAATCTATCCTTTCGCAAGTGCAACCAAACTAAATCACCCGGTTCAAGTTTCACTTCTTGCCTACTTTTGCTACCAGCAATTCTATACTTTTCATTCATCTTTTCAATGTTGTGCTTAGTTGTTTCATGCATTTTCAAAATAAAATCAGCACGTGCGTTAGCATCACTGTGAACCCTCTCACTAGTAGGTAAAGACAAAATATCAATAGGAGCACGGGGGTTGAAACCATACACTACCTGAAAAGAACTTACCTTGGTAGTAGAATGTGTTGCCCGATTATATGCAAATTCCACATGTGGCAAACATTCCTCCCATATTTTCAAATTTTTCTTCAAAATAGCCCTCAACATTGTACCCAAAGTGCGGTTAACTACCACCGTTTGTCCATATGTTTGTGGGTGACATGTAGTAGAAAACAATAACTTTGTACCCAACTTGTTCCATAGCGTGCGCCAAAAATGACTAAGGAATTTTGCATCACGATCTGAAACAATAGTAGAAGGCATACCATGCAAACGAACAATCTCATGGAAAAAGAGGCCAGCAATATGAATAGCATCATCACTTTTATGACATGGTATGAAGTGTGCCATCTTAGAAAAACAATCGACCACAACAAAAATACTATCCCAACCCCTCTTAGTCCTAGGCAATCCCAAAACAAAGTCCATAGAAATATCTGCCCAAGGAGTAGAAGGAACAGGAAGAGGCATATACAAACCATGTGGATTCAAATGAGACTTAGCTTTTTGACAAGTAGTGCAGCATGCCACAAACCTCTCAACATCTCTCCTCATCTTTGGCCAAAAGAAATGTGAAGCCAAAACATCCTCTGTCTTCTTAGCTCCAAAATGTCCCATCAATCCTCCTCCATGCGCTTCCTGTATCAACAAAAGACGAATGGACCCAACTGGAACGCATAGACGGTTAGCTCGAAACACAAATCCATCATTAATCACAAATTTATTCCAAGTGCGTCCTTCTTTACAATTCAACATCACGTCTTTAAATTCAGGATCAAGTGCATATTGTTCTTTAATTGATTCAAGACCAAAAATCCGACAATCAAGTTGGGACAACAAAGTATAACGTCTGGACAAAGCATCAGCAATCACATTATCTTTTCCTTTCTTGTGCTTGATGACATAAGGAAAAGATTCAATAAACTCAACCCATTTAGCATGTCTACGATTCAAATTATTTTGAGAGCGAAGATACTTAAGCGATTCATGATCAGAATGAATAACAAATTCTTTAGGCCACAAATAATGACACCACGTCTCTAAAGAACGTACAAGAGCATACAATTCCTTATCATACGTAGAATAATTCAAAACAGGGCCATGCAACTTCTCGCTAAAGTATGCAACAGGTTTATCATCTTGCATCAAAACACCTCCTATGCCTACTCCACTAGCATCACATTCTAACTGAAAAGTCTTACCAAAGTTTGGAAGTTGGAGCAAAGGTGCGTGTGTAAGCTTGTCCTTCAAAGTGACAAAAGACTCCTCCTGTGTTTTTCCCCAATGAAAGACCACCCCTTTCTTCGTCAACTCATTCAAGGGTGCAGCAAAGGTGCTGAAATCTTTGACGAAACGGCAATAGAATCCTGCAAGACCAAGAAAACTTCTCACCTGTGTGATGGTTTGGGGAACCGGCCAACTCTTAATGGCTTCAATTTTTGTCTCATCCACCTCAATTCCCTGTGGAGTAACAACATAGCCAAGAAAAGTGACTCGTTCCGTGCAAAACATGCACTTATCAAGGTTAGCAAACAAACGTGCATCACGTAAGACATGAAAAACAACACGTAAATGATCCAAGTGTTCATCCAAAGACTTGCTGTAAATCAAGATGTCATCAAAGTAGACTACCACAAATCGTCCAATAAAAGGCCTTAAAACCTCATTCATTAAGCGCATGAAAGTACTAGGGGCATTAGTCAAACCAAAAGGCATTACTAACCACTCATACAATCCAAATTTGGTTTTGAAAGCTGTTTTCCATTCATCTCCAAGTTTCATTCTAATTTGATGGTATCCACTACGCAAGTCAATCTTTGTGAAAATTATTGAACCACACAACTCATCAAGCATATCGTCTAACCGAGGAATAGGATGACGATACCGAATAGTAATATTATTAATGGCTCTACAATCAACACACATTTGCCAAGACCCATCTTTCTTAGGAACCAAAATTACAGGCACTGCACAAGGACTAAGGCTTTCACGTACATACCCGCGGTCCAAAAGATCTTGGACTTGTCGCTGAATTTCCTAAGTCTCCTCGGGATTGGTTCGATAAGCAGCACGGTTTGGTAATGTTGCTCCCGGGATCAAATCAATTTGGTGCTCGATCCCTCTCATAGGTGGCAATCCTGGGGGTATCTCAGCTGGAAAAACATCCTCATACTCCTGCAAAAGGTTAGTGACAGCAGGAGGTATCGAGCTAGCAATATCATCAAGAGAAAACAAAGCTTGTTTGCATATCAAGGAATAGCAAATGTCATCAGCAGAAATTTCAGCAATGTCACATTTTGTTGCAAGCATAACACCACCCTTCAATTTAATTCCCTCGGCCTTAGAACTAGGCTTTTTAGGTGGAAAAACAGATTTAGCAATTTGCTGATTTTCAGATTCATTAAGTTTTAGACTAGCAGCTCGTTCTTTATCAGCCTCTACAATTTCAGCAGGGTTTAATGGAACCAAAGTAATTTTCTTTCCTTTATGCACAAAACTGTATCTATTACTTCTACCATGGTGTGTAGCATCATTATCATGTTCCCAAGGACGCCCCAACAAAAGTGAACAAGCTTGCATAGGAACCACATCACAATCAACAGAATCAACATATGAACCAATGGAAAACGAAACTCTGCAAGATCGTGTTACCTTTGCCTTTCCAGAATCATTTAACCACTGAATATGGTATGGATGTGGGTGTGGGCGTGTGGTCAAGCCAAGCTTCTTGACCAAGTCAGAACTCACCAAATTATTGCAGCTACCTCCATCAATGATCACACGTGCACGACGATTGTTGATGACGAAGAAAATCTGGAACAAATTGTGGCGTTGCAACCTTTCAGATTGTTGTACCTGCGTGCTAAGCACCCGCTGTACAATAATGTTCATGTAGGTCGCTGTGTCCTCACGCCCAAAGAATTCACCATCCTCAGCATCAACTCCTTCCTCCTCGTCTTCTTCATCATCCTCAACATCGGAGGTGCTGATATAGCCATCTTCTGTGGCAATGTATGCCCGTTGACTAGGACAATCTTTCTGTACATGGCCAAATCCTTGGCAGCGGTGGCACTGAATGTTTGGAGTGCGTCCCGTCGAAGCAACGGATGAAGCGCTCTTAGCGGGTACCTGCGAAGGACTTTTACCTGAATCTGATGGTCGTGGTGGAGGTGGTTTTGGCACCGCAGAAACTCCGGATGCAGCTGGTCGCTTGTTCGCTGGAGGGGGTGTCCGGAAAGAGGTAGCCTTGGTCGGCCCCGGAGGTGGCGTCGTGCGCGGAGTGTACGTACTTGCCTTGGTCTTGCCCTGTTGATCACGCCCCTGCAATTCCTTCTCTTCAAGCATAGCAAACTGAAACAACTGGTTGACAGTGTTAAATTCCTTATAATCAACTATGTTCTGGATTTCAACCCTTGAACCCGAATAAAAACGACAAATGGCATCCTCAGTCCCCTCCACAATGCTACAGCGCATTAATCCCTTTTGTAGCTCACCATAGTAATCCTGTACAGATTTATTCCCTTGTTCTAAACGCATCAGTTTCTTGCGTAACTCTCTATGATAGGATGGAGGAACAAATCTATCGTGCATAGCTACTTTAAGTCCTTCCCAAGTAGTAGGTAAAACACCCTCAGTAGCTAACCCAGTCCACCAAATGATAGCAAAATCTTTAAACTCACTACTGGCTTGTCGAACTCTATGCTGCTCAGGCACAAGGTGGGCACTAAATTTTTGCTCTATTGTCATCTCCCAATCAAGGTATTTCTCAGCATCATAATGACCCGAAAAGGAAGGTATTTTAAACTTAACCTTAGCATAAGGATCATCGGGCACACGATTATTATGATTATTATTATTACCTTGTTGGTGGTGGTGTTGAGCGCCACCCATACCTGCCATGTTGAAGCGAAGACGACGTCGTAACCGTGCTTGTCGTGTAGCTTGTTCATCAACATTACCATTGGAATCGTATACCGTGTCTTCTGGACGTCCTCCGGCGTTGCTGTCGTTCAATTCCTCATTGGTTGGTTGTCGAGTCTCCAACGTAGCAACCCGATCAGTTAGTGTCGACACCCGCTTGTCCAACCTCTCCATGTGCCTGCTGAGGTCGAGTTTAATGATGGCTTCGTGGACAGCTGTTGTGATTGCCTCCATTATCTCTTTATGAGCATTTCCTACAACAGTTCGTAGTTGCTCTTGACTGACACAGTCAGCAAATTCCTTGGGAGTCGTCTCCTCATCGTCTCCTGCCATTGAAACACCAAAACAGCAACCAAAGGTGAAGGTTATCCCTAATAATCTACTACACAAGTATAGTAGTGCCTCTCAACAACTCAGCAATATGGAGCACCTTACCAAGCCCTTATAAGGTTCTTACTAGCAAAGCAAAGGATACTTGGAAGGCGTAGTCAGCGATTGCAAGGCTCAAGAACCTGTGCTGTCCAGAAGTAATATGTAGAGCTAGGAAGGCCAAATATATGTGAGTGGTACACAATCCAATGACAGATAGTAATGCTGAATAAGAAATCCCAAGTCACTTGCCCTCAGTTGCTGGTCTACTCGTGTCCTAGACAGTAGTGGTACCAAATGATGGCGTCAAGGAATATATCACTGGTAAACAGCTAGGAACGATGGACAGGCAAGTTTCGGCGAGTTTCAGCAAAAACAACAAAACCGTAAGGCAGATAAGCTCAACGGAGCACGTCGTGAGCTCGACGCACTAGTGGAAATCAACTTTTCTTTCTTTTTTCTTTTATTTTTCTTTTATTTTTCTTCTTTTCCAGGAGAACGAAAATAGGGACACCACAAAGTTACAGCTCAATCGGAGTTGATACGTGTCCTATGGAATTTTCTGAAACCACTATTAAGAGAGTGCGGAATCTTGAGAGCTTGAACAGACAATTTTGCAAGCCAAATTTCGGAATTCTGATTTCGCCAAACCCGCCGAAGTTAAATTTTGCCTGATTCTGAGTCCGTATGCAAAAGTTATGGCTGTTTAATGTTTATGGCTTCCGACTAGGTTTTCCAGAGGTGATATAACCTAATCGGTTTTGGCAGTGGAGATGGATATGGTGGCAACGGAGTTTGGGAAGGTCTTCTGGTGTTGCGTGGTGATCTTGGTAAGTGTTTATGATGGTGGAAACGGTTTCTCAAAGGATGAACCCTAACAAACAGAGTGAAGATGGTGGTGGCTAGGGTTACAAAGTAAAACACACGACTAGTCTAAAACACGAACTAAACCAGCAACAAGAACTTAAACTAGGACTCAAACTCAATACTACGGACTCAGAAAAGGATCATGCAAAGACTAAACACGGTCTAGGTTAAGGAGAGACTATAGACTATAAACTTTTTTTTGGCTTTTCTGTAGACTCTAGGATAACGGCGAAATAAAAAACTACACTAGAGTAAAGAAACTGAGCGAACCTGACGGTGAACCTAGAGCTCTGATACCACTTGATGTAGACTAGGGTTCCCAATCTTCTGAAAGGTTCTGATAATCAACGATTTTGGTGGAGGCGCAACACAAATAGATCCGGCTTCTTGAACGAGCACGTTAGATCGGTTTGTAAGACCCCAATTTGTGAGCTAAATCATTCATCTGCAATTTTGGTTGCAATCTTCTTTGTTCTTGTTTGTGTTCTTCGATTTGCAAGCAGGGATTAGCCTTCTTGGCGAGGTCAACCGGGTTTCGGCATGGTTGATAACCAGAGGAGACGTGGTGCTGTGATTGCGGGGTTCAGGAACGTGCTCGTTCAAGAAACCGGATCGATTTGTGTTGCGCCTCCACCAAAATCGTTGATTATCAGAACCTTTCGGAAGATTGGGAACCCTAGTATACATCATAAGGCCTAGAAAGAATAGAGGTGATGTGGCTTAATAAGAGAAGAGAGAAATAACATTAACTACACTTAGTGCGGATAAACTTTATAGATATATATGATTCATCAAAGGGGACTCTCTAATCGTCTTCAGATTCTTGAGCACATTCGTTCTAATTTACAACCAATTTGGATTCCAAATCCATTGAAAAATTGTGCCCCTAGCTCTCTGTGAATATCGGTCCGACCGGCCATACCAAGTCGGTCAGATCGCCGGTCAGACCAGCCTCAGTGCGCTAGTTGGACCGCCCTAGGTCTGGAACTTCACTAATTTCGCCCAAACTATTGAATTCAAGCATTGGTTTTTTCAAAATGAGAAATATACCTTTGTCAACATGATAGCCAGATGCTTGTTCAGCCAAGTCATTTTCCCTAGAATTTCATTTTCTAGCAATGTGTCTAATAACAAAATCATTGAAATTGGTGATAATGTCTAAGCATTGATCCAAATATCCGTTTAGTGACCCATCAAAACAATTATAAACCCCGACAACTTGTTGCACTATGAATTTCTAGTCACCAAAGGCTTCTATATGTGTTGCTCCTATAGCCTCCAATTCATGTAAACCGAATAATAAAGCATCTGTTGATGCAAAAAAACACACACTGGCCTGAGAGATTTGCTTTACTCTAGTGCAGGTCCAAAATTAGGATTTTCGGTTCAAGGGCGTGCCAGTTGATTTGATCCTGCAATCAACAAGAAAAAAATATGCAAAGAATATTAGTAAACGATAGACAATCGGCCATATGGCCGATTTCATATCGTATGTGACCTAGCCGATGCAATAAAGCATGGATCGGCTGTAAGGTATAGTCAAATATGAATATAACCCTAAAACTAGTATGTCGGCTGTAGAGATCAATGTTACATAATCAATAGATCAATATTACTTTAGAAACAAGCAATTGGGATAGATCAGACAGAACCGAGACAGTATAAATTGCTCAAGTCTAAAGATAACACAAAATAATGATTATATATACTCATGTCATAGCCGATATCTAGGTTTTAGTATGTATCGGCTATAGCTCCGATACAACCTTATACCAGGATATTCTCTAGTAATAAATATATTCAACTATAACCAATTAGATTGGTATTAAAATCAATATATTTATATTAGATTAGATCCTGATATAAGGGGCAGATATAGAATATTAAACAAAACATAAAACAATGTAAAACATCTATACCAGATAAGATTGGCTGAAAGCCCGATACTATCCTTATAACCAAACCATAAGACAGGCTAGATATCATGATTCTAAATATGACTTAATAGGTTGGACTTGACCAATGCAGCATTAAGTATAAAAAGGAGCATGACATCTAGAAAATTAAACCGATGATTACCTTTTCGGGATGGTAGATATATTATATAATCTAAACCAACAAAGTATCCTAGTCGATATCGACGAAATCCTGAAAAGAATCCAGCCGATGTAAGTAGATTGCATTGTCGATCTAAATTATACAATGTATATGATAACTTAGGGATTCACAACATAGAACTAGAGTGTCATGAAGTTGTAAGCACTAGCCCTAATGATGTAAATCGCCATGACAAGATATACCTTTTCATCGAAGATCAAATTGATACAGCACGACTCGAGAGCACAAACTTGTCGAAAAGTAAGAAACAAAGGTGGCGATGTGTCGAGATTGATTGAACGTGTGTTGTTATTATTTACACGACCTCGGGATTATATTTATACCCGAAAATACAAACATTTTCTATCACGGATACGACTCATATTAACCTAATACAAATCCAACGAGCGAACAAGTCCCTTAGGCGGACTCTTACCGGGAATATCTATAAAGAAATTACATAAAATAACCTAATTAATAGATACAATTGCCTCTTCAGGACTCTATCCGTGCATGGCAATCCGTATGAAGCACCCTAACGTAACCCGATGACGTATACTAAGTCATATTATCAAAATCTGCTCAATCGGCTATCCTCGTCCGACTCTGATTCTGCCGATCCAGTCCACAGCCGATTCGGACTACAGTCGATTCTCTCTCTGTTTCCGATACGATCTAATCTCTTCGATTCTCTTTGATTCTATCTTCATCTCTGATAATTGTATTACCAAATTTGGTCGTCAACACATGCCCCCCAAGTCCGGAATATTTGGTAATGTTTCGGATTTGCCAAATCTTATCTCCAAGATAATATCGCACTTTCCGTTTTTTACCTTTACAGTACCCCTTTAAATACTTAACCGACGGCCCCGAGAAACTTCGCACCGTTATACTGCTCCACCACTCTAGCGATTCCGTCTTCTCCAACTCCGGCGATCCCCTCGGCGCAGCAAAGCAATCTCCAAGCAACCTCCTGCTCGTCCAACTTCCGCCGACGAAAATGTCGTCTACATCCGCTCCGTCCACCGCTCCATCGGCCGAATACGCAGAGGTAAATTCCATCGGCTAGATCCCCTTTTTCTTATCAAATTCTGTTTTTCGCAATCTTAGTCCGTTTTCTTCCTCTTCTGATTTGTCGATGTAGCATCTCGCAAATTTAATCACTGTTCCCAGCCTGAACCATGACAACAGCTACTATCTTGGACCAATCGGCAATCTGGACCCAATTGAGTTTATCACCGCTAAAATAAACAGAATTCCCTTTAGGCTAGCAAACCCAAACATAGGGCACTGGAAAAAAAACCTTTAAGTCTTGGCTATCCCTAGAGAAAAGCTGGCCTGCATGGTACAAGTGCATATCGGCTAGCAAACAGAGCCACTGGGATGAGATAGGAATCGGCCAAACACTAACTCTGACATTAGCAAATTAGGCTAAGGATGAACCGCTGATGGCTTCTGCTAGCTATTTTTGGTCCAACACCATTAATACTTTCTTATTCAACCAAGGACCAATGACCCCCAATTTGTTGGATATCACCATGCTCACCGGCTTGGACATTACTTCATCGGCCAATCCCATGACATGGAATTCCAAGAACAGATTCGATTTTAAAACTAAGAGTATAGGAGGATGGTCTGGCTTTATTTCGGCCAATATGGGTCAAGGTTCGGTTTCCCCCAGGGAGCATACTGCTTTCTTATTGATGTGGCTGGAGAAATTCCTTTTTTGTGTGTCTAGCTGTGGCCCAACCTCCAACTGGCAGCACATAGCTGAAGCACTTGAGGAAAAAAGACAATTCCCCTTAGGAAAGATTCTGCTCGGCTATCTGTATCAAACCCTGAACAATGCATCAGCCAAACTAGCCATCGGCTCTGTGGTCAGTGCAGGTGGTCCCTGGTGGCTACTCCAAACCTGGTTAAATTTGGTAGCAATGAAAACTGTGAATCGGCCATCCCTGACAGAAGCAGAGTTTCCAAGACTAGAGCCGATCACTGATGATGATGGAGAAGAGATAACTCATCGGAGGTGTACTTCATTTGGAGAATATGCCACCACCCCAGCCGATGCCGGAGCAAAACTGTCAGCCGAACTCCTCAAAGACTGGTTTTTCAGTTTTTATGATGGTTTTCAAAAGAATGCCTGAGTCAATCAACTTCGAGCCACCATCAGATTTTAGATTTGAAGAAATCAATCACGAAAAATTCCAAAAATCCAGAGAAGTCTTTGCTGCAGCAATCAGCCCATGCATCCTCCCTGTCGGCATCATCAAGGCAGGAATATCAAAGTATCTTATGAGTTTTATCATCCCATGAGCTCAGCTAGACAGTTTGGCATGGGACAGCTCCCAATCGGCTTGTGGTTTGCCGATAAGATCCAGTGTAGAGGAGAAATAACATCAAGTCTGATGATGGATCGGCTACTCAACATTCCAGGGCCTCCCCTTGGCAGTATCAACAATATTGAGTTAGCCATGTTCAGGAGTAGAGTTTTTACTTCATGGTGGGCTGAATGGAAGCAACACCTCTTCCATCAATCGGCTACGGTCTACATGACAGATCTCTTCCCTGATATGATCCCCCAGGTAACTCCTTTATTTCTTCTATCTCACTCCTGTTTTAAATATATCAGCCGATTCTACTTCTAACTTCATATGCTATTTTACTCTTACAGACCACAGACTCATCTCCTCCTCGCACAAGCAAAAGTGGCAAGAATATTGAATATGCTGCAGGGCGGCTACCAAATGGATGCGGCCTGGCTTCTCCCAGCATCGGCTACCATGCCCCCAAGACATCAAGTCTACTCCAAGGACAAATAAGGCAACCAGCCGATGCAGGCAGAAAAAGGAAAGCTAAAGTACCAACTGCCATGCCACCAGCCGCCAAGAAAAAGTCCAACAAACAACCTCCTCCACCAGCCGATGACATTGACGAAATCTTGGATGATGCAGCTATTGATCAAGCAATAGATGAAGCTGCAGCCGAACTAAGCGATGTGGGAGAAAGAACACCTCCAGTTTCCCCAGCTCCAAAACAAACTCCCACAACTCCTGCTGCTCCAGCAGTCTTCTCTCGGCAACCCAGGGTAAAATCATCTCCTTTGTTATAAAATCTCTTCATTTATTATCAATCTCATTATCTAAATTTTGCACTTTGCAGAAGAAAAGACCAGCCGAGAAGAAAAAACCAGTACCAGTATCGGTTAAACCAACTGCTCAAACTCCTCCGGTAACTCCCAATTCCTAAAATTTCAAACTTATTCTTAGCCGATACCATCTAACACTTGTTTAAAATTTGTCAGCCTCCTTCTCCACCATCTCCTGCAGCACAACCAGCTTCCAGTGAACATACTACATCGGCTGTAGGCAGCCACAACGTTGTGGAAGAAGAAGCTGCTGCCCCTGCTATTCCTGTAAGTCTCATATCCTTAAAGATTTCAAATCGGCTATACAAAATGTTGTATTACTTATATCCTCTTCATCTTCCTTTCTTGCAGGTCCTAGCCGATTTATTCTCCTTTGATATCAAGGATTACTTTGATGAAGAAGTAGAAGGAGATATTACAAGTAAAGCTCTGGCTCCTCTAGCCGACGATGTAAAAAGAAACCTTGAAGACATCTCACATCGGCTGGAAGCATCCCTTGACAGGTTGGTAGTTGACTGCAGCTCTCTCCGGGCAAGATTCCAAGAAATCCAATCTCTGATCGCAGATGAGCTATCCAATGCCATCACTCCAGCTATGTTCCTTGAGTAGCATCAATTCAAATTAGAGAAAGCTAGACAAAGGATAGCTGATCGGCTAGAGAAGAAAAGCATCGAAGCCACTATTCAGGCAAATCGGCAACTCGTGCATGATGAAAAGAACAAGCTTGATCAACTAGCCGAAGAGCCAATTAAAGCTGCCATAGATCAGCTGGAAGCTGAAAGAATCAATCTTTTAGCCAAGCTCAAAGAATGCACTGCTAAGATTGCATTGGAAAAGCAGAAACTAGCCGATCTCCCACAGGCTGTTGGAGAACAAAAGGCAAAACTGAGATCGGCTATAAAAAATGTTGCCAACATGACCAAGTCCCTGAAGGTAATTCCTGGAACCGATGCACAAGACGCCCAAGCAATTGCAGAAGTTGAAGAAATTCGACAGATTGCGATATCGGCTATCCAGCGCTATCTATCCCACTAATAACTTGTAAAGGGACTTAGAAAAATTTTGTAACCAATTCTGTAATCGGCTAGAACACTTTACTTGTAATACATACTTTGATATCCTTTACGCCGATTAATATTTTTGCACTGAAATCCCATGATTCTCATCTTATTTTTGCGTTACTTTCATCATATATATATATGCCCCCCTAATTTTGGCATGTTGATAAACAAAGGCAAAATTAATCATAACTAAGGGCGATATCAATATCGGCCAACATACATCGGCAGCAACAGCCGATTATGACAAAAAACCTAAGGGCGATATGAACTATATCGGCCATGGATAGAAACCGGCAAAACTCAGCCGATTATGAACCAATCCAAACGCTTGAGTAGTGTTTCTTCAAGTATTTTCCATTGAGTGCTCTCCCAAATACTTCCCCATCCAATCCTTTTAACATCTAGGCTCCTTTAGAAACACACTTATGGATTTGAAACGGCCCCTCCCAATTCGGTGACCACTTGCCAAATTTATTATCTCTGGCCCCTATCGGCAACACCAATTTCCAAACAAGTTCACCTTCTTCAAAAGATTTGGGCACAACCTTTTTGTTATAATGCCTAGCAACTCTCTCCTTATCTTTCTTAACTTTCTCAAGAGCTCGCAATCTAGCTTGAACCAAATCTTCTAACTCATAGACCATCAAATTATGATAATCATCGGCTGTTAACTCATCTTGTAAAGAAATCCTTCTGGAGCCGATGTTGGTCTCCCATGGTAACACAGCTTCATGCCCATAAACCAATTGATAAGGAGGTACCTGAATTGCACCATGACAAGCCATCCTATAGGACCACAATGCTTCAGCTAGAATAGTATGCCACTTCTTGGGATATTCGGCTATTTTTCTCTTAACCAGCTTAATCAAACTCTTGTTGGATGCCTCAGCTTGTCCATTTGCTTGTGCATAATATGATGAAGAATTTAACAACTTGATCCCCATGCTATCGGCAAACTGAACAAACTCATCAGATACAAAAATAGAACCTTGATCAGTTGTAATTGTTTGTGGCAAACCAAACTGATATATAATGTGTTCCTTGACAAACTCGATTGCATCCCTAGTGTCAACCTTTTTCAGAGGAATTGCCTCAAACCACTTAGTAAAATAATCAGTTGCAACCAATATGAATTTATGTCCTTTACTTGATGGTGGATTGATCTGGCCGATCATATCAATACCCCAACCTCTGAACGGCCATGGCTTGATAATAGGATTCCACGGCCGATGCTGGTGCTCTCTGAATTGCTCCAAATTTTTGACAATCTTGACAACCCTTGTAATATCTGAAACAATCCTCCAGCATTGTCGGCCAAAAATATCCAACTCTTCGGATTAACCATCTCATCTTGTGAGCCGATTGATGTGTCCCACAAATTCCCTCATGAACTTCACACATAACAACTTTTGCCTCTTCCAAGCTTAAGCACTTCAAAAGAACTCCATCAATCGTTCGATAGTATAATGTATCATCCAAAAGAACATATTTGAGAGCTTTATATCGTAATTTCCTTGAAATCGATCTGGAAGGATTTTTCAAATATTCAAAAACATCAAACCTCCAATCATCGGCTGATATGCAGACCACTTCCATTTCAATTCCTTGTAACATCGGCTTGTAGCCTCATGCACCTTGAGCTAAATCATTGGCCTCAGCATTTTGTTCCCTAGGGATATGTTTCAGAGTAACTATCTTGAAAGTCATCATCAGCTCTTGACATTTCTCATTGTAGATCATCAAAATATCATTTTTGCACTCATATTCCCTAGATAATTGACTGATCACTAACAATGAATCACCCATGATTTTTCAACAGCATCGGCTTCAACTTCTCTCAGTAATTTCAGTCCTTTAAGAACAGCTTAATATTCTGCTTGACTATTTGTAGAGTAAGGTTTGATAGTAAAAGCAAATTGAAAACTTGCCCCCTAGGCGATATAATTACCAAGCCGATACCACAACCATGAGTGCAAACAGACCCATCAAAAAACAAAGTCCATGGCACAATATCAACATTGTCAACACCGGTATCCCTATGCTCAACTATGAAATCGGCTATCGCTTGCCCTTTAACTGCCTTAGCCGATTCATACCTAATATCGAACTCTGATAAAGCAAAGATCCACTTCCCAATTCGCCCTTTCAGAACTGGAGCCGACAACATGTATCGTACCACATCGGCTTTACATACTATGATACACTCATTGGAGAGCAGATAATGTCTTAACTTTGTACAAGAAAAATATAAACACAGGCATAACTTCTCCACATGTGAATACCTTGTTTCTGCATCCAAAAGACGTCTACTGAGATAGAATATGACTCTTTCCTTCCCTTCAACCTCTTGGATCAAAACTAAGCCGATGGAGTTCTGATCGGCTGATAAATATAGTTTAAATGGAATCCCTTTCTGTGGTGGTATAAGAACTGGAGGAGTACTCAAATATTCTTTGATATTGTCCAATGCTTGCTGCTGCTTTTCTCCCCAAACAAATTCTTGATTGGCTTTCAACCTTAACAATGGAGTAAATGGTTCTATTCGGCCAGACAGGTTCGATATGAAACGCTGAACAAAATTTATTTTGCCGATCAATGATTGCAACTTGGTTTTATCTTCTGGAGGTTTTATATCTTTGATTGCCTTAATACTCCTCTCAGGAATCTTAATCCCACGTTCATGTACCAAAAATCCAAGAAATTACTCAGCCGATACGCCAAAAGCACATTCAGTAGGATTCATCTTCAACTCATACTTCCTTGCTCTTTCCAAGACTTGTCTCAAATCGGCTATATGTTCATCAACTTCCTTAGATTTGACCACCACATCATCAATATATATCTGTACAAACATGCCGATTAGATCATGGAAGATGTAGTTCATGGCCCTCTGATATGTAGCACCAGCACTCCTTAAACCGAAAGTCATAACCACCCACTCATACAAGCCGATTGCACTTGCACATCTAAAAGCAGTCTTGTGAATATCTTCCTGTTGACGTAAAAACACGATGGCCTGGGAGATCTGCTTAGCTCCAGTGCAGGTCCAAAATAATAATAAGATGCGGGCGTGCCAGTCAGTTTGATCCTGCAACTGACAAGATATGTAAATTGAAGATCAAAAGATAGCCGATCGGCTGACAAGCCGATGGAGTGATTCCTGCCGATGCCGATACCAGCCGATATCCAGTATAGATCTTGATACTTGAGTAAATAATGACATAAAGATAATCGGCTGATGATAATGTAATAAAACAATAATATAATCCAGTAGAAACCAATCGGCTAGTAATGATAGATTAAATAAGCACTGATCCGAAGGTTGAAGCATTCATCGGCTGGTGGTCCGATGTCAATAGATCCAAATGATTATATAAACAGTGAAACCTTTGTTGTCATCGGCTAAAACCAACTTTGTAAGTAATCCTTGTAAGCCGATGCAACGTCCAGATAACTCATCGGCTGAAACCCCGATGAAACCCTTATTGGCAATCAAGAAGCAGGCTAAGGATTATGGTTCTAAGCACGACTTAGTAGATCAAACTTAACTGATGCAGCACTAAGTATGAAAAGAAACATAATATCTAGACAATCAAGCTTTTGACTGATTTTCAGGGTGGTGGATACGTTATATAATCTAAGCCAACAAAGTAATCTAGCCGATATCGACAAAACTCTAGATGGAGATCGGCCGATGCAAGTAGAAAACATTGTCAATCTAGATTATATAATGTATATGATAACTCGACGACTTACATGAACAAGATTAGAGTGTCGAAGCGATGGAAGCACTAATCCCGATAATGCAAGCCGCCATAACAAGCCTTACTCCTCGTCGGAGATCGAAGTCGATGCAGCCCAACTTGAAACAAGAACTCGTCGCACGTAAAAAGGTAAAAGGTGGCGATGCGCCGAAGTTGTATTGATCGAGAGATAATTTACATAGACCCCGGGTGTACATATTTATACCCATGGGTAGATACTAGTCCATATCAGACACGACTCAAACTTTCATAAAGATAAAAGGAAACTAACAAACTATTCCTAATTAATAGATACAATTGCCTTTTTCGGACTCAATCCATACATGGCAATCCTCATGAAGCACTTTAAACCAACCCGACAATGGTTCCAACACCCCCTTGTCGGAATCGGCTACATCGGCTTCCTTGTCCGATTCAATATCAGCCGATGCACACCGTAGCCGATGCAGTTCCGAAGCCGATTTATACTCTCTTTCTGTTACCGATTTCCTTCCAAATCCGCTTCGGTCTTAACTCCAAATTCGATGCATGATTTACCAAATTTCGTCGTCAACAGATGCCCCCCAGTTTTGGAGTATGAGGACCCATGCTTCAAAATTCTCTTCTATCTCGCCTTGATTACTCCAAAAGTGATCTTCCTTTGCTTCTTGCAATCGGCTCTCGTAAGCCGATACCGTCTGCGCTAGATGAGCTAGATCATCAAACTCATGACAAAAGAACATGTGTCTGATAGGTGCTGACAATCCTTGGAATGCAAGATCTGCTAGTTGTTCATCACTTAGGCTCAAACTGTAGCATCGGCTACGGACATTGCGAAATCTTTGAATATATTCCATAGCCGATTCTCCCTTTTGCTGCTGAACCAATATCAAGTCTGAAAGCTTTATCTCATCAATTCCAGCAAAGAAATAATCATGAAATTGCTTCTCAAGATCGGCCCATTCTCTGATAGAATATGGAGGTAATGATGAAAACCATGTGAAAGCCGATCCAGTCAAAGACAATGGAAAAAATCTAACTTTCAAAGCTTCTTGAACCGATGCCTCCCCACATTGCACTAAGAATCGGCTGATATGTTCCGTAGTAGATATATCATCTTGCCCTGAAAACTTGGAAAAGTCTGGAATCTTGTATCGGTATGGAAGTGGAACTCTATCGAACCATTCAGGATATGGCTGCCGATACATATGGATTTGCTCTTTAGGTCTAAGTCCAAACTGCTCCTCTACTAACTTCGCAATTCTATCAGCCCAACCATTGTTCATCTGATGGCATTGTTCCTCTGGCCGATATTGTTGTTGTTCTTCAATCTGCCCCTCGAGCTGGCTTCTTTGAACAATTAAGTCATCAACTTTTCCCTTGATCAAATCTTGCAATGTGTCCACCAAAACTCCAGATTGATCAAACAATGCGCGATGAACTGCTTCATCAACTTTATCTTGAAGTATTTCAATCATCGGCTCGGGAAGTTGAGATTTCTGAATTGGCCCTTCCGGTGTCATGACGAAACATTGAAGATAACGATTTTGAAAATCTGCTTTAAATTTCTCCAATTCTTGCTTCTGTTCCGCCGTCAAATCCTCCATTGTGACTATGATCTTGGCGTCGACTTCTTCTTCAGACATGTAGGTACAAAAATCGTGTCCCACCAGGCGTGCCAAATTGTGTTGACGTAAAAACAGGACAGCCTGGGAGATCTGCTTAGCTCCAGTGCAGGTCCAAAATAATAATAAGATGCAGGCGTGCCAGTCAGTTTGATCCTGCAACTGACAAGATATATAAATTGAAGATCAAAAGATAGCTGATCGGCTGACAAGCCGATGGAGTGATTCCAGCCGATGTCGATACCAGCCGATATCCAGTATAGATCTTGATACTTGAGCAAATAATGATATAAAGATAATCGGCTGATAAAAATAAAATAATATAATCCAGTAGAAACCAATCGGCTAGTAATGATAGATTAAATAAGCACTGATCCGAAGGTTGAAGCATTCATCGGCTGGTGGTCCGATGTCAATAGATCCAAATGATTATATAAACAGTGAAACCTTTGTTGTCATCGGCTAAAACCAACTTTGTAAGTAATCCTTGTAAGCCGATGCAACGTCCAGATAACTCATCAGCTGAAACCCCGATGAAACCCTTATTGGCAATCAAGAAGCAGGCTAAGGATTATGGTTCTAAGCACGACTTAGTAGATCAAACTTAACTGATGCAGCACTAAGTATGAAAAGAAACATAATATCTAGACAATCAAGCTTTTGACTGATTTTCAGGGTGGTGGATACGTTATATAATCTAAGCCAACAAAGTAATCTAGCCGATATCGACAAAACTCTAGATGGAGATCGGCCGATGCAAGTAGAAAACATTGTCAATCTAGATTATATAATGTATATGATAACTCGACGACTTACATGAACAAGATTAGAGTGTCGAAGCGATGGAAGCACTAATCCCGATAATGCAAGCCGCCATAACAAGCCTTACTCCTCGTCGGAGATCGAAGTCGATGCAGCCCAACTTGAAACAAGAACTCGTCGCAAGTAAAAAGGTAAAAGGTGGCGATGCGCCGAAGCTGTATTGATCGAGAGATAATTTACATAGACCCCGGGTGTACATATTTATACCCATGGGTAGATACTAGTCCATATCGGACACGACTCAAACTTTCCTAAAGATAAAAGGAAACACATAAAGTTCTTATCGGACACTAAACACACTTTCCTAAAGATAAAAGGAAACTAATAAACTATTCCTAATTAATAGATACAATTGCCTTTTTCGAACTCAATCCATACATGGCAATCCTCATGAAGCACTTTAAACCAACCCGACAATGGTTCCAACACCCCCTTGTCGGAATCGGCTACATCGGCTTCCTTGTCCGATTCAATATCAGCCGATGCACACCGTAGCCGATGCAGTTCCGAAGCCGATTTATACTCTGTTTCTGTTACCGATTTCCTTCCAAATCCGCTTCGGTCTTAACTCCAAATTCGATGCATGATTTACCAAATTTCGTCGTCAACACTTCCTCAGCCATGAAAATTTGATTATAACCAGCATTGCCATCCATGAAGCTGATGATTTTGTGTCCAGATGCTGCATCGACGAGTTGATCGGCTACTGGCATTGGGTATTCATCTTTCGGTGTAGCCTTGTTTAAATCTCTGAAATCAATACAAACTCGAAGTTTGCCATTTTTCTTGATGACTGACACTATGTTGGAAATCCACTCAGCATATCGGCGAGGTCTGATGAAATTGGCATCGTAAAGTCTTGTTATTTCAGCCTTAATAGCATCATACATTGCAGCTTTACAACGTCTTGGAGGTTGCTTGTATGGCCGATAGCCTGGCTTGATAGGTAGCCGATGTTCAACTATCGATCGGCTAAGTCCTGGCATCCCATAATATTCCCAGGCAAAACAATCTCTATACTCTTTCAAGAGTGCTATTAATTTACATTTAAATTCTTTTGATAAACCCTTGCTAATATATGTCGTCCTAGGCCTATGACCTGGTCCAATGTCAATTTCTTCCAGTTCATCGGCCGACATAAAACCTTGTCCTAGCTTGCCGTCGAGATCATCAATAGTGTCATTTGTGTAGAAGTTGGAACCCTCCACGACGCCCTCAAAACAAGAATTGGGGCTCTCCATCTCCTGTTGGTTGTATGGCATAATCAGAAACCTTTAAGTAATCTCCTTGCCAAACTTTTCCAGATAAACAATCAATTCCTTCCATCTCCCAAATAGATAAATCGGCACTAGCTACATTGACTGACCTGTCGGCTGGCACGATTTCGATTTGGTCTCCTTGCCACTGAATCAGACTTTGGTGCATTGTTGAGGCAATACAACAGTTAGCATGGATCCAATCTCTTCCCAGCAACAGACTGTAGGAACCCTTCCCATCAATAACAAAGAACGTGGGAGGAATTGTTTTACTGCCAATGGTCAGCTCCACATTCAAAACTCCCTTGGTTTCAGATGGATTCCCGCCAAAATCTTTTAGAACCATGTTGGTCTTGATCAAGTCCTCTGAATTCTTCCCAAGCTTCCTGAATGTTGAATATGGCATTAAATTGGCAGCTGCTCCTCCATCGACTAGCATCTTTGACATCGGCTTGCCATTGACAAATCCCTTGACATACAGTGGCTTGAGGTGCCGATGATCAGTTCCTTTGGGCTTCTCAAAAACGGCTTGCTGTGGGGATAGTATCAATCTGGCCGATGGTAGATTTTCTTCTTGCTTGACGACCTGCTCAACTGCATATTCGGTTGGTAACATGAAAATCATGTTTATGGCAGATGACATCACCTCTTTGCCCTTTTGTTGATTCTTGTTACAATCAGCTTTAACTTCATTAGCTGGTACCACTTTGCTCTTCACGCGCCAGATTTTCCTTGTTCTCTGCCTCAGCCAATGTTCAATTTCTCCTTCAACCTCCTGGAATTGTTCCGTGTTCCTCATTCTTTGGACTCTCCTCTTTTGATTCTTGGTAAAAATTCCAGAAGGGCACCATTGTGGTTGCATTTGTTTGGACTCTCTTGGTGAATCATCTCCATCATTGGTCTGTTGCATCGGTCCAAGTCTTTCATAAACTGACAGTTTTGTGTGGACCGGCCGATGTACACTTGCATTCTGTCTGCTTGGTCTTTGGATAAATTGTGCATCAGAATCACTGCAGCCAGCACAATCTTCAATAGATGGTAGTCTCATACCCTCATTCCAGCAAAATCTAAAAAATTCACAGCTCCAGTGAGGATCAAAATATCTTTCACTTTCATGAAAATATGACTCTTCTTCCCTCTGATGCCTTTTTTGATACTTGTTGATCATACCAGCCGACCTGATGTTCTTGGCATAATTTTTACGTCCATCGGCTGTATTCCGATTGTATCCAGGGTGCACCATGTTGACTAGGAAAGGATGTCCATCTATCTTATCGGCCTCTTGGATTCATCTATCTTGATCTTGCCTTGTTCGATAGCCGACTGAATTTGCTGTCTAAAAATCTTGCAATCATTGGTATTATGAGATCCTATATTGTGCCACTTGCAATACTTCCTTCTATTCAACTCCTCAGCCGATGGGATAACATGTCCAACTGGCAGTTGAATTTGTTTCTCTTGAAGAAGAAGATCAAAAATCTTGTCGGCTTTGGTAATGTCAAAGTCAAATCTCTCCTCCTTTCCTGCATTCTTGACCCATTGACAGACCACCGTCTTCTTGTTTGTAGCCCACTCAGCTGCATTGACTTCTGGGTCATCATCTTCAGAGTCAGAGTCATAACCATAGGCATTATTGACATTGTTTGCCTTCTTGATGAATTTTCTAGCTTCCTGAAATCTTGTCTCGTGAGCCGATACCTTCTGAGCTAGATGAGCTAAACTCTCAAAGTCTTGAGCCGAAAATCTTTCCCTTATCGACACCAACAAACCTTGGAAGGCCAAATTGGCTAGCTGAGATTCTGTCAAGGCTAGACTATAGCATCTATTCCTCACATATCTGAACCGTTGGATATAATCTGGAACTGATTCATCTGATTTTTGTTTGATTGCTGTGAGGTCTGATAGCTTTATCTCTTGAACACCACTGAAAAAGTACTTGTGAAATTGTTTCTCCAAATCGGCCCAACTTCTGATAGAATTGTAAGGTAAAGATGAAAACCAAGTGAATGCCGATCCGAATAAAAATAATGGGAACAATCTAATTCTGAGAGCTTTCGTAGCCGATGCTTCACCACACTGAGCTAGAAATCGGCTAACATGCTCATAGGTAGATACATTGCCTTGTCCTGAAAATTTGGAGAAGTCTGACACCTTGTATCGGTTTGGCAATGGTACCCGATCGAAGTACTCTGGGTATGGGTGCCGATACATGTTACCATTATCCTTTGGCTTGAGCCCAAACTGTTCCCTCATGACGTCAGCGATCATATCGGTCCAGGACTGATGTGGTGTTGCTCCACCATATTGCTGCTAAAGTGGATCCGTCTGGCCGTATTGGATCGGCTGAGGTCGTGGTGAGTGAGGTTGATAAACATGATTGAAGCCGGCCGATATGCCTTGAGGTGGCACGTATGGAAGCTGCTCTGTGTTGTACTGCTGGCTTATCGGCTGAGTAATTCCAATCGGCTGTTGTGGAACCGAAGGAATTTGATATGATGAGTTGACAATTGGTGGTTTTGGATTGAGAATACCCATTAATTGTTCTGGTGTTAGCTGAGTTGGTGCTTGTCCCCCAGTGATCGGCTGTGACCTAGTCAAAATTGTTGGAATATTTGAGCTTGAGTAAGGAGCCGATGGAGCCTGGGTTTGAAGCAGTTGTTGACTCCTTTGATTCCCGCTAGTGTCCGTCTTCACAGTTCTGTATCCTGGGAACGTGCCGTCTGGTAAATATATAGGTCCTTTAGCCTTTTCCTCGGCTAGTGTCCCATCGACTACCGACTTGATCATGTTTGTTAAGGTGTTCACGAGCACTCCGGACTGGTTGACTAAAGTATGATGTACAGCCGAATCAATGCGATCTTGCATTGTGTGGAGTTCGTCATCAGTCGATTCGACCTTGGTCTGTTTGTCCTTTTCTTCTTCTGATTCGGAACTACTTGGGTCTTGCTTGACGATCGTCGGCAGCTTGACTTTAGTTCTTTGAACAACCGTGCCTTGTTGAGTGACTGTGAACGAGTGCAGATATTGATTCTGAAGCTGATCCAACATTTGTTTCATCTCTTCTCTCTGCTCTTCATTCAGCTGTTCGACCGTGATTGGTAAGATGTTGTCTTCTGAGACGTCGGTGATGTTTGGAGTTATGATGACACTTGGTCCCACTGGGCGTGCCAAAAGCGTGTTGATGCAAAAAAACACATACTGGCCTGAGAGATTTGCTTTACTCTAGTGCAGGTCCAAAATTGTGCCCCTAGCTCTCTGTGAATATCGGTCCGACCGGCCATACCAAGTCGGTCAGATCGCCGGTCAGACCGGCCTCAGTGCACTAGTCGGACCGCCCTAGGTCTGGAACTTCACTAATTTCGCCCAAACTATTGAATTCAAGCATTGGTTTTTTCAAAATGAGAAATATACCTTTGTCAACATGATAGCCAGATGCTTGTTCAGCCAAGTCATTTTCCCTAGAATTTCATTTTCTAGCAATGTGTCTAATAACAAAATCATTGAAATTGGTGATAATGTCTAAGCATTGATCCAAATATCCGTTTAGTGACCCATCAAAACAATTATAAACCCCGACAACTTGTTGCACTATGAATTTCTAGTCACCAAAGGCTTCCATATGTGTTGCTCCTATAGCCTCCAATTCATGTAAACCGAATAATAAAGCATCTGTTGATGCAAAAAAACACACACTGGCCTGAGAGATTTGCTTTACTCTAGTGCAGGTCCAAAATTAGGATTTTCGGTTCAAGGGCGTGCGAGTTGATTTGATCCTGCAATCAACAAGAAAAAAATATGCAAAGAATATTAGTAAACGATAGACAATCGGCCATATGGCCGATTTCATATCGTATGTGACCTAGCCGATGCAATAAAGCATGGATCGGCTGTAAGATATAGTCAAATATGAATATAACCCTAAAACTAGTATATCGGCTGTAGAGATCAATGTTACATAATCAATACATCAATATTACTTTAGAAACAAGCAATTGGGATAGATCGGACTGAACCGAGACAGTATAAATTGCTCAAGTCTAAAGATAACACAAAATAATGATTATATATACTCATGTCATAGCCGATATCTAGGTTTTAGTATGTGTCGGCTATAGCTCCGATACAACCTTATACCAGGATATTCTCTAGTAATAAATATATTCAACTATAACCAATTAGATTGGTATTAAGCTCAATATATTTATATTAGATTAGATCCTGATACAAGGGGCAGATATAGAATATTAAACAAAGCATAAAACAATGTAAAACATCTATATCAGATAAGATCGGCTGAAACCTCGATACTATCCTTATTAACAACCATAAGACAGGCTAGATATCATGATTCTAAATATGACTTAATAGGTTGGACTTGACCAATGCAGCATTAAGTATAAAAAGAAGCATGACATCTAGAAAATCAAACCGATGATTGCCTTTTCGGGATGGTAGATACATTATATAATCTAAACCAACAAAGTAATCTAGTCGATATCGACAAAATCCTGAAAAGAATCCGGCCGATATAAGTAGATTGCATTGTCGATCTAAATTATATAATGTATATGATAACTTAGGGATTCACAACATAGAACTAGAGTGTCATGAAGTTGTAAGTATTAGCCCTAATGATGTAAATCGCCATGACAAGATATACCTTTTCGTCGAAGATCAAATTGATACAGCACGACTCGAGAGCACAAACTTGTCGAAAAGTAAGAAACAAAGGTGGCGATGTGTCGAGATTGATTGAACATGTGTTGTTATTATTTACAAGACCTCGGGATTATATTTATACCCGAAAATACAAACATTGTCCATCACGGACACGACTCATACTAACCTAATACAAATCCAACTAGCGAACAAGTCCCTTAGGCGGACCCTTACCGGGAATATCTATAAGGAAATTACATAAAATAACCTAATTAATAGATACAATTACCTCTTCAGGACTCTATCCGTGCATGGCAATCCGTATGAAGCACCCTAACGTAACCCGATGATGTATACCGAGTCATATTATCGAAATCGGCTCAATTGGCTATCCTCGTCCGACTCTGATTCTGCGGATCCAGTCCACAGCCGATTCGGACAACAGCCGATTCTCACTGTTTCCGATACGATCTAATCTCTTCGATTCTCTTTGATTCTATCTTCATCTCTGATAATTGTATTACCAAATTTGGTCGTCAACAGCATCATATTCAGCTTGATTATTTGTGAAAGAATATTCTAAGCGAACCGATGTTTCAAAGATAGTATTATTGGCGAAATTAAAACTGCACCTGTACATTGTCCCTCATTGCAAGAAGAACCATCAAAAGAAAGCTTTCAAGGTGTAACACTAAGAAAATAGACTTCACTGTCATAAGCAATATACACATCATGATCTACTATAAAATCAGCTACGATTGGCCTTCCATAGATTTTAACAACTCATAAACCAAATCATGTTCAATTAAAGTATATGCCCACTTCCCAATTCTTGCACTTAGAATTGGCCTTTTCAACATGTATTTAATAACATCGGTTTGACAAGTAACTATGCCATTACTAGATAACAAATAATGCCACAACTTGGTACAAACATAAGCAAAGCTTCTCTATATAAACATACCTTGCTTCGGCATCACGAAGATGGCGGATCAAGTATGTGATGATATGCTCCTTTTCATCCACTTCATGTCTCAAAACATTGCCCATGACATTGTCCTCGGTGGTATTGTAGAGCTGAAAAGGATAAGTATCTTTTAATTTCCTCAAATGCCTCCTTCTTTTTTGCCCCCAATTAAAATTGGCTTCTTTCTTCAAACAAAGTATAGAAATAAAAACATCAATTTTACCCGCCAGATTGGATATGAGCCTCTTCAAATAATTGACCTTACCTAGCAACTTTTTAACCTCTTTCTTGCATGTCGGCGCTTTAAACTCTCTAATCGTTTCTATCTTCCTATGATCAATTTCAACACCTCTCTCACGCACCGTCAATCCTAAGAACCTCCCCGCCAACAAAAGTACACTTGAGTGGATTCATCCTCAAACCATGCCGGCACATCCTCTCAGAAGCTAAGCACAAATCAGCTAAATGGCCTTCCATGCCATCCAAATTGACAACAATATCATCAATATAGATTTCTAAGATTATACCTAGTAAATCATGAAAAATTAAGTTGATTGCCCTTTTCAACCAAAAAGTCATGAAAACCAACTCATAACAACATGACAAAACCGAGACACCTAAAGGTCGTTCTGAACATGTCTTCTTCAGCCATAAAGATTTGATCGTAACCGGCGTTACTATCCAAAAAGCTAATGACTTATGTCCCAAAGCATCATTAATTAACAAGTTGTCTATAGGCATATGATATTCATCTTGAGGAGTGGTTCTATTTGAATCTCTAAAATCAATGCATACTCTAATCTTACCACTCCTTTTCTTTTCAACAGGGGTGATGTTGGATACCCACTCCGCATACCTACATGGCCTAATAAACCCCGTTTTCAATAATTGGTCTATCTCATTGACATGATCATATATGTTAGAATTAATACGACGTGGTGGTTGCTTTTAAGGCCTAAAACCTGATTTTATTGGAAGTCAATGCTCAAAAAGCTCGTGCCTAAGTCCTGACATTTCATGATATTCCAATGCAAAACAACCAACATAATCATTAAGTAACTAGATTACTTTAACCTTGTAATCGGCTTTCATATTTTTGTTTACAAGAGATGGCCTTGGAAAAGATCCATCACCTATATCAACTTCTTCTAGTGAATCGACCGATGCAAAACCTTGACCCAATTTCTCAACTTCATCAAACTCCTCTATAGTCTCTCAATATCATTTTTTATAGACCGATATTCTTGCACCCTCTTATGCAACCACTTATTAGCGTATTTACTCATAATACATGGCTACATTACCTAGCCATGTTAAATTAGTCGACTTTACAGAGATGGGTACAAAGCCATCTTCAAAGACACTAATAAAATCATAGCTAGAAACATCTAACCCCGACGAACATTGAATATTACCTTGTGCCACTCAATTGATGCAGCGACCATTGCAACCTCAGATGATGTATCCGCTTGAACAATCTCAATCTCATCACCATCCCATTGCACGGTACAAGATAGAATGAACAAAACAATTGGCATTAAGCCAACAATGGCCTAAAATTAGACTATAGTTACCTTGCACATCGAAGAAGAATAAAGCGGTTGGCAACGTCTTGTTCCCCAGGGTAAGCTCCATAGTAAAGATCCCCTATATGACATCAAATTCACGGCGACACCTCCATCCACCAACATCCTAGAAATCGGCTTCCCATCAATGCACCCTTTGAGATAGAGTGGTTTCATATGAAGGTTAGACTGATCGGGCTTCTCCAAAACCGCATCTCTCGGTCCATAGGTAACATGACCACCATATTGATATCATATTCTCCCTTGGCGGTGAATCATTGCTAATAATTGGTGATTCACATCCTTCAAGATCCTCATCATCATCATCTTGATCAATGATTGGCTTTTCAACCTCGATTAGCTTAGGTCTCCACTCTTGTCTTGGCAGTGACCATAACTCACTCATACTTCTTGTCTCTCAACTCTCCGGCTTTTTTTTCCTTTAACTCTTGATCACGAAGACGTTGCACCTTCTCTTTTGAGTAGCCGTCAAATTCGAAAGCACCCACTCGAGTTCGGCTCTATTCCAGGGGTGATATAATGACTCTTAACATCTTTACCCAATGAAGATGACGCTCCCGAATGCATCCAGTCATACCGGCCTCGGGGTCTAGTCAGACCAGCCATAGGACCCGATGAGATCGACTCGGTACGGTGGCTCAGCTCATCCGTTGCGTCGTTCAGACCAGCCCTAAGGCGTGGTCAGATTGGCCTATTGCCGCCGGTCAGACCGGCCAGAGAACTCGGTCAGACTGACACTACACGCTACATCAGCTTCAGCTTTGGTCTTCTCGCCTTGGACCACCTTGGCTTCACCTCCAGTAGGTATAGGCACCTCACGGGACCCCACCTTGCGCACTTTTCTCCACCTCTTTCCTCCTTAAACTAATTTTATGATTGAAACCGACTTTTGCATGATGAAGACAACCACTCATGTACTGACCATCATGGCTCCAACCAACCTTTCGATGAAATTGCATTGGCGGTATAAACTCGTACATTGGTGGTGGTGTCCCCACATGGCATGAAGAAAGGAAAAGGACAACCTGACAATGGCATCGGACAAGGTGCCCATGGCATGACTTGAATATTGTACGAAAAAGGTGGCTCCAATTGCATTTGTGGTTGACGAAATGTCTCTCTAGGAGGTGATCTTGGTCTATTTCCTTTCTTACGGCGTTTCCCAGCCTTCCCTCTCTCATACTTGTTCAAAAGCATCTCAAAAGATACCTTCGGCTTTTGTGGTATTCTAGAGATCGAAGTGTCACTATTATTCTCTTTACAAACACAGACCTCTAGTCCTTTTGGAATAATCATCCAATGTGAGCCTCTCCAATGACTACCTCCTTGCCCTTTCTAGAATTCGGCTTGCTATGGCCGAATTAACACATTACAATGTATTAAATGTGAAAGGATCATGATCAAGTTTTATCTTGGAATCTTCATTAAATTTCAATTGTCCATAATCTATAGCCGATTGAACCTGTCGACGAAACACATTACAATTATTAGTAGCGTGAGAATGAGAATCATGCCACTTACACTAAATACGATGTTTCAACTTCTCCAAAGGTGGTATGACATGGCCTTTAGGTAACCTAGTTTGTTTCTCTTGCACAAGATAATCCAAGATTTTATCATACTTGGCCAGATAAAAACTATATTTAACTTCACTTTTGTCGATCCTTGCGAGGAGTCAATATTAAATTAGAGCAAATGAATGGTTTGGTTTTATTAGTCCATGACCATTCGACTATATAGATATCATGATCACCATAATCATCATTATCAGATTCACTATTATCAAGGCAATCAACAATAATAACACTTGGTTTCTTATCATTAGACCTAACAAACTATTTAGTTTCTTTAGCCCTGCTTTCTTGAGCCAAAGCTTTTTACATGACTTACTAATATCAAGAAATTGTTGGTCATCTAATTTTTCTTTAATAGGAACAAGTAAACCATTATAAGCAAGGTTAGCCAAATCTCTTTCAATCATATTCAAACTAAAACATCGTTTTATAGCATCTCTAAATCTCTTGATATAATCAGTGACATATTCATTATATTTTTGCCTAACCAATCTCAAATCAGATAACCTAAGCTCACTTTCACCAATCTAAAAGTAATCATGGAATTATATTCTAATTGAGCCCTAGTATAAATAGAATTTTTCAATAAAGAAGTGATACGAATTGCCCAAGGCTATTGACTCGTAATATGATTGTTAAACATCTATGCAAGGTTAAAGAATGCTTAACTCCAAATATTATTATTTTCAAAAGGTTAAAGCATATCGATGTGCTTAAAGATAGAGACATAACTCGGATTGTTTACTCGACCAATACCACCACTACGCCATGGCAAAATAATTGTGCACTAACCTTGCTATTATCCGAACGTAAACTATCAATTGGACTAGTGGCACCATCTCGAGGACCGACTACGCTAAGTCATGTTGTGACTTCATCACCAAGAGATTGTGCCAAGCAAAGATGGAGTGCACAACATCATTCAATAAAAATACAACAAAAGGTTAACTCATTTCTTGCTTAATTGAACTTTAGTATTGATGAGAATTTTATACTATCTAAATGGTGTACATCTACTTTTTCAAGGTTTATATGCGAGGATCATGTCGCTGCTACAACAACAAATTAATGCATCCATGATGGGATGGATTGCACAAAAGATGAAGTGGCACTTGATCAAGTCGAGATGGTTCACAACAACGAGCAGACCCGCTACGCACAGATGCTCCAACTTCCAAATAATGTGCAGCCCATCCAGTCAACTTCCTCCATACATAATATAATGGTTGGAAATATAATAAAGTCTAGTTCCACCTTCAACAAACGGCTTGTCATTTTGACTTCCCATGAGAGAGTAATGTCTATTTTAGTGGAGGCTGCACTGAAGCTGAAAGGGCCTAGCGAATCTGCTCGGGAATGACTCATGGAGACCTTTGAGCTAGCCCACTTACCTTGAATTTCAGCAGCCATTTTATCCCCAACTAGAAGGGTTGTTCCTAATATAAATATTTCTTATGTTTTATCATTTGGGGGACCTTTGATAATCTGAAATATAAACACCTTTCGTTTGGTTGTGTGCTAAAAAATTCAGAGAGTGATCTCTACTCATTTGCTCTTATGATTTCCTTGTGGGATTACAGAAGCAGCATTTGATGCCTCCCAATTGGTGCTCCTGCCCCCTTCGAGATTTTTCCTTGACTGATTGCATGTTGTGTTGGTTGGTAACATAGAGTGTGGTTTGGCGAACCCTCGATCCAGGTTGCCGTAATAGAAACAACGATTGGCTTCGATTACGATCGTCAGGTTGCACTGTTACCTTTGGCTGCTTGTAGCTAGTTATGTTAGTCTCTTTGAGGCTTGTTATCGGTTCTTGATCCTAGATCGTGAAGATCGGGACACCACCCCTATCGCGGTAGTATCAAAAAGTAAACGATGTAAAAGTAGTACCGGACAAAGATTAACAAAACAAACGTAATAAAAGCATTTGTGTTACTAGCTTAACCACATTATGCTAAGAATTGGCCTATGTGTTCCCATGTGGTCGTACCATCTTCACCATTAAACTTAGTAAACTCAGGGACTCTAAAACCATGAGGATGTGGGATGTTATCAAAATTGTCTCAGTATACGGCTTTTGTCAAACCCTAGCCCGATTTCTTAGCCCAAACCCAAGTGCTTCTCTAATGATATTCCTCACATGCTCTTCCATATTCTCAGGCCTTGGTTGTGGATTTTGTGGCCTAAGTGGAAGTGGTGGCGCAATATGATTATATTGGCCATATCGAACATCTTATGGGTACTCACCATAAACATGATTAGGATCATTACAAACGTTGTGAATGGGTGGAGGAATTGGTGGAATAGGGGCTACATGTGGATTAGGGGCTTGATAATGATGCAAAACAGAATTATTAGTGATGGGATCAATTTACTGCACTGGGACAATTGCACAGGTCTGATCAATGGTCGGATGTACGGTCGGTCCGGCCTAGTGGTTGGTCAGACCGGTGGTGGACTGCAGCGTGGGACCTGCCTAATGGCTGGTCTGACCAATGGTGGGAGAGTCGGTCAGACCGGCTGAAGGAGCGGTCAGACCAGCCGTGAAGCTAGGGTTTGCCTCGCTCCGGGCATGTTGCGTCGTGTGACCACTCGCCCCATCTGTTTTGCTATATATGTGATGTATAGGGGTTTTACTAGTACATGGACTAGATGATAGCAAATCGGTCTTGAGAGGACCGAATTTTGAATTCATAATGGATTCAAAGCTCCTATCAAAGAAAAACTCATAGTGGCCTCTAACTTATTATTGAAAGCGGCAGTTATAGATTGATCTACGGAACTCGCTACAAGTTGTTGAATAGGAAGGGATACGTCATTGGGATTTACCTCGGAGACAATTCGGGTTAGAGAACCAGTCTTTCGTGAAATCCCTTGGTGAGTCTTCATGTAGCTCGCAAGGACCGCCTCCTTCATCTCCTTTTGCTTCTCGAGTTCTTGGCACTGCTCCACGGACAAATCCTACATGGTGATGGGCATGATGTTGATTGGATCAACCTCGTCGTGCTTGGTCATGATGTCGATGTAGTCGTTCTCCGATGAAAAACCTAATGCATTGCGGTGAAACAGAGTCGCCAACCACCTTAATCTGAACCAAATCAAACCAAGATGAGTTTTGTAAAACCAAACAGGCTAGTGGAGCCGATTTAGGTGAAATAGGGATAAACACCATTGACGGTCCTTAAATACCAAATCCTACCATCAATTCCTACATAAAAGCAATAGAAATAACACATAAAACATAGTGGTAGTGGTTATTACTAATCATTTCCAGAAGTATTGCTGAAATATATGTATGTAGGGATTTTGTATGAAAACCACCCGCCATACGAAGAAAACACACCTCCGGCCAATCAGACGTGAGTACATGGATTGGAGGGTCCACAAGCTCACCAAATCACCACAAAATGGGCCAACCACTATGCACCATCATAAAGGCACACTGGACAATGACCAAGCCGAATGAGAAGGGTGATGGTGGTGCTAGGAGGTCAGTCGAACAATGGTTCGGCCGAACGACCCCTATTCCCATTCTTCCCCACCTTCCATGTGGAGGATGGAGATTGGTTCCCTATGGCGGTTGTGGGTAAACCGACCTCGTAACAGCCATAGTAACCACCATTAGAGCCTATAAAAGGAGTTCTCACTTCATTCTCAAAGCATACACTTTCATATTTAGGCTACTCTCTAGTAGACTTAGAATCTATACTATCTATATAGTTGATGCCCACTAACTCCTAAAACTTAACATGCAAGTGTGTCACACCATCATCCACTAGAAATTATTATCTAGAGTATTTTAAATCACATGCAAGTGTGCTAAATCATCACCCACTAGCAATTATTATTTAGGGTATATTAAATATCATTCAAACATGACATATCATTACAATTTTATTGTATTTTTAGAACTCAATATGCAAGCAATGTCAAATACATCTATCATTTTTACATTATTTAAACATATACATCTATCATTTTTATAAGGGGCAATTTCGTTCTTGCCCCTACTTCGATGTCCAATATTGATTTTGCCCCAATTTTTTAGGATTTTGATTTTTGCCCCAACTCTTTCGAAATGAATCAGTCGTTTGCCCCTGTTCCGTTAATTCTTGCTAATGGTGTTAATTGTGGGGTAAAAACGACAAGTACACCCTTAGATATTTTCCAGTACTTTTGTACATCACTTGCACATTTGCCCTATTCTGAGATAAGCCATTTTGATATGCACTTTGAATATGTTGTAAACTGATTCTTCCTACATTTCAAATTTGACCCAAATTTTGGCAAACTTTCACAAAATTTTGACAAATTAAATTACTGCTATAGTATGGCATCATAGATTTGTATTTAGATTATGTCAAAAGTACGGGAAAATATCTAAGGGTATACTTGTATTTTTACCCCCATTTTTAACACCGTTAACAAGAATTAACGGAATAGGGGTAAACGGTTAACTTGTTTTTAAAAAGTAGGGGTAAAAACGACAACCCTAAAAAACAAGGTCAAAACCAATATTGAACATCAAAGTGGGGGCAAGAATGAAATTGTCCCTTTTTATAATGTATAACATGCATTCATCCACATATCCCGCAGCAAAGCATGGTTTATCACCTAGTAGAGGAAGAGAGTGATGGGAAGCTCCGAAAGGAATGCCCAGATGTCGGAGTTCTCTTCGCGGGAGTTCCAGAGGAGTGCCAGAGATGTCGGCACTCTCTCCATTGGAGTCCCGGAGGAGTGCCAGAGTTGTCGGCACTCTCCCGATCTTGTAACTCGATGGATGCTTCTTTTATATAAGTAAGTGTTCATGATTTCCTTTGGTATTTATTTTTATTATTTAAGAAAGATATATTTTCTTTTATACATACTTTCCTTTGGTATTTACATAGTGTCTAGGTTAGAGATTATCTTTGTTTGTTGTGTGCTTCACGGACAACCATGTCTGTCCTTCGTAGTCCTCCATGTTCGGTACATCATAGAGCTATAGACTGGAGTCCCTTGGCAGTCCAAGGGTTAACCAGTGCCCGAAGCAACCGATAGTTTTACCTTAACTTAATTAAGATTATTAATCCGTAGGAATCCTATCTATCCTAAGCCTACCATTTAGTTGTTGTCCTTGGATGAATCTTGTTCTTAGAATATACACACACATTCCTTGTTATTCGATACCCTTAGAATACTCTAAGGTGAAGTGCTACATTGGTATCCATACGCTTGCGGAATTATCGTCACCATAATAATTTTGCGGTGATACAGAGTCATCAACCACCTCGATCTGAACCAAATTAAACCAAGATGGGTTTTGTAAAACCAAGTCTGCTAGAGGGGCTGATTTAGGTGAATTAGGGATAAACAATTGTTTCGTGGGTGGAATGGAAGGTTTACGGGACAAACCTACAAAGGGAATTCACACTCTCATGACAAGGATGGACGGATTTCAGCACAAACGGATGAAGATGAACGGAAACTAGGCTAGAACTAGGTAAAAAGTACCTGCGATATTGAAAAAGTTATTCAATTAGCTAATTATGCTGGAAGTAGATTGGTACCTCAATTGAACCGGCCTTGATCCTTATAAACGGGTTAGTATTGCCTCCTACTAGACCTCCTCCAACTCCAACTCAAGGTAGAGACCAATTAGAACTCGGAAAATACCTTCCCAAGTAAGAAAACACGAGACCCGATGAAATTCGACCCTGATTCAGAATCAGCCGATCTGACCAGCCACATGTCACCGGTCAGACCAGCCCAAAGGCGGTGGTCAAACTGGCCCCGTGAAGGAAACTGAGTCCTTTCCAAGCTGTAGCAATATTTTCCCAGCTCGTGTCTAGGTGTCAAATTTGGGTGTTCTAGTCAGTTAATATACACACCAATCCATCCAACCACGCTGGCATGTCATTGGCCCACCATTATGTTATAATTTAACAAAACAATCAACTACTATTATATACAAGCCACTGCAATCAACATTGTTAAAGCAAACGTTGCATGAAATACCACTACCTTAATATTTTCAGTACACTTTTAGCTTTAAATTTTTCTTCGGTTGATTTCCTCCATAATCTACCTATATCTCCCACGCAATTAACATAAAAAAGTAGAGAGGCAATAAACCAAGTAGATCTATTTGCTTCCAGCTGAAACCCTAAACCCTAGGCTGTGAGGCAAGCTTGAAACTCTGGCAATAACAACGTCGAGACAGCGTACCTGGATGTTGGATCACAGTGAAAGATCCAGCGGGACAGCGCTCACATGGATGTGGATGCATCCCCCTTTGCCACTGCGTAGGTCGAGGAGGCATAGTGGAAGAGTAGGAGGAGTGCAAATCTAGTAGGCAACCGCGGTGGCGCTAGAGATTTCGAGCAGAATACTACCTCGCGACTTAGAGCTCTGAAACACTATAGGCTATCTAACGATTTTTGCAGGCACTGCTGCGTAAACACTTTCCATAGGCGCATCTGTTAGAGCATCGCTTGGGTAGATCAGTGGGCCTCAGCTTGTCTGTGAATAATTCAAAAAATTTATATGGGTGGAGAACTTAACAAGTTGCCTGTGAAATTGATTTTCTCAGGCGGTTGTCATAGATGCTGCCCGCAATAATAATTTTCAAAAATTTTGAAAATTCGTAGTGATCATTCATATGGACTCCAATATGTAATTTTGAAAATTTTTGAAACTTCTCTATGTGATTCTTGCCACAAGTGCTTCGGTTTGGTTGGGTATCTTTACCCTTAAAATACTTGCATTAAAAGGGTCAAGTTACCTGCTAAAGTTACATATCATGACATTTGTTGGAAATCCATACTAAAGCTAGTAGCTGAAGCAACTGTTGACCAAACCGAACTGAAGAAAGTGCTGTAAGCATCACTCTGAAAGTTTGCTACTCTAAATCGAACTTCGTACGAACTTTCTGTCAGTTTTTGAATAATACATAAAGTCTCTTCAGAGGCGGTGTCATATCAAAGCCGCTCAGCAAAAAAATGTGACCACATGTTAGTGAGAAACCACATTTGTATGGATCCACTTGCCAACTGCTCTGGATACTATATCATAGGAGATGAAAGATTTAATATATATTAATTTGGACAAAAAAATATAATGACATATCACGAAGCAAAAGTTTCTCCCTAATTTAAATACTACTTGGACCCACTTGTCATACTCTGGGGGCCAGTGTCGCGGCTGGCAGACAGCCCAACCTCGGTCCACTCGCGTTGGCTTGGGGCCACTGCTTATCCTCCGCCTCCACCGGTGACTCCTCCCAACTGGCCGGTGGCCTAGCCTCTGCTTGGTCCTATGGCACTATATCTGTGTTGGCACCTGCCTTCTGTGCCACGGCCACACTAGCACCTGCCTCTTGCACCTTGGTTGGCCGTGCAGGGGCCCCTCCTGTACTAGTGCCGCACAGGGAGTTGACTCAGATCCTCGCCCGTGTAGGCACAAGCCACCATGACCAAGGCCTCAACCTCAGCCTCCACCTCCGTGTGCTCCTTGAGCTCCTCTTCCTCTGCGCCAGTCTCTGCTGCCCTATTCCTCGTTGTTGGCCTCGTTGCCGCTCTTGTCGTCATCGTCCTCGTCCTCCACCCTGACATCGGGTCTTCAACGGAGTACTTCTTCAGCGTGGACCCATTGTACCGGAAATCGAGGTTGTTGTCCACTTGATCATCGGACATTTCTCCTGGCAATGGTTGGAGTAACGACGATGAGGTGGTGGTGTCCCTGCCATTGTTCTCCTCCTCCTTGCTGGTGATATACTGCATCTGCCGCGGTGAGCCCGCCATGGTTAGAGAGAATGGAGAGAGGTGGGAAATGATGGAGAGTGAGAGCTTGGCAAGAAAAACTTCATTGATCCCTATTTATTGGAAAATAGCCGCGGCATGGGAGGTGAGGAGGCATACCATGGTAATGGAGTACGTCACCGGTGGCTGGTGGTTCGTCTTCTGAGGAACTCACTCAATAGGTTATGGTAGGGGATGTAGTTGAAGTAGTGGTGCAAGAAACACGAAAAGATAAGACACAGGCAGGCATTATAACAGCACCGCTCGGAAAATGTCATGGACACAAGTGAGTATCTAAACTACGCTGCCCATGTAAATAAACTAATTTTCACAAGCAGCTGGTTTTCACAAGCAGCTTGGTAAGACAGCAACCTGCAAAAGTTGTGTTATCATAGGTGGCCTATTAAGGTAGCCACCCGGGAAAATAAAAATGATTTTCATAGGTGGCTCCCTTAAAGTTCACCCATGCTATTCGGCTCTTGATCCCCCCTCCACCACGATAAAATTCAATTAGCTGTTTTGTATTTTTGTCTGCCTATGAAATTAAGGGTGAGGGGCATGCAATAATCCCTTTGCTACTCGTGATCCCCCCCCCCCCCGCTGCACAGTTGCTAGGGCTCGGTTCCGCTCATGGAAAACAGCCTCCGGAGCTAGGCCCACTAGAAATACACACGACGAGCATTGCTCCCCATCCAGGGATGCCGGGGAGCAGTGGTGGAATGAAATGGTACCAGGTACTCACAAGGCACTCACAAGGCTTGCATATTCGACTAGAGATAGGAGGTGGGACAGATCCATGTATTATGTAATAGAGTAGGACTTGGTCGCCATATTGACTTATATTTTAAGGTAGGGTATAGAGTCTTGACCGGGTACTACCATGTAAGAGATTAGGAAACTGATGTCATGTCCGGAAGGATTGTCCTCATTGTAACCCTACCCCCAACCTATATAAGGTGGCACAAATCTTAACGATTTTCCTCATGTTGGGCAACTTCGTCTTCACCGTCGGGCGCCTGTTCTGCCACCGTCTAGTCTCCTCGCCTCCATGTTGCGCGACTCCATTACTGTTGTTGGTTGATTGGTCTTCACCACTGGGTTGCCTCCGCCGTCATCGTCTGATGTTGTCACCTCCACGGTTGGTCAACTCCAACGCTGTTGATGAGCGACCTCGTCTTCACCACCGGCTTCCCTCTTCCGCTGCCGCCGACTAGTGTTTCGCCTCCATGGTTGGTCGACTCCGTCACCGATGATAGGTGAACTTGTCTTCACCACCGGCTTCCCTCCAATGCCGCCGCCGCCATCTTGTCTCCTCGCCGCCACTATTGATCGACTCTACCACAGTTGCGGGGAATGGGCGACCTCTTCTTCACTGCCAGCCATCTCTGCTACCGTCGTCTGGCCTATTCGCCTCCACGGTTGCGGGATTCTGCCACCATTGCTGGGCAACTACATCTCCACAACGGCTTTGCCTCTGCCACCGTCGTTTGGTGTCTTCGTCTTCAAGGTTAGCCAACTTCTCCACCGTCTACGGGCGACCTCGTCTTTACCACCGGCTTACCTCCGCCGTAGCCAATTGGTGTCATCGCCTCCACACGGTTGGTCAACTCCGCCGCCGATAATAGATGACCTTGTCTTCACCACAGCTTTCCTTCATCGCCACTAACTGGTGTCATCGCCTTCACTATTGGTCAACTCCACCACCGATAATGTGTGATCTCATCTTCACCACCGGCTTGCCTCCGCCACCGCCATCTGGTCTCCTCGCCTCCACGGTTTTGTGACTCTACCACCGTTGCTGGGCGACCTCATCTTCATTGTCGGTCGTCGTCTGGTCTACTCACCTCGACAGTTGCATGACTCTGCCACCATTGTTGGGTGACTTCAACTCCAACACCAGCTTGCCTCAACCACCGCCATCCGGTATATTCTCCTGCACGAATGGCCGACTCTACCACCGTTGATGGGCGACCTCATCTTCACCACCGGCTTACCTCCATCGCCACCGATTCGTGTCTTCACCTTCACGGTTTTTTGACTCCGCCGCCGATAATGGTTGACCTCGTCTTTACCACTGGCTTGCCATCGTCGCCGTTGACTGGTGTCGTCCACTTCACGGTTCGTTGACTACGCAGTCGATGATGAGCGACCTCGTCTTAACAACTAGCTGCCTCTACTGCCGTAGTCTGGTCTCCTCGCCTCCATGGCTGCGGGACTTTGCTACCGTTGTTGAGCAACTTCGTCTTAACCGTCGACTGTCTTTGCAGCCACCGACTGGTCTCCTCCCTCCACATTTTGATTACTCCGTCACCGTTGTTGGGCGACTACGTCTTCACCATCGGCTACCTCTATTGCCGCCGATCGTCTTCATCACCGGTAACCTCTGGCCGAGGCGACCAGAGGTTGCCGGTGATGAAGACGATCGGTGGCAATAGTGGCAACACTATTCTACTCCATCAAGTGGTGCCCCAATCCTCTAGTTTTCCACTCAACATGGCTTTGATCCCATTGATTTTGAATCTAGGGAGTTTGGACAACACTCTCAATGTGCATCTCCATGCAAGCGATGGCTACTCGATAACAAGAAGCTACATTTCTTGACTCTATGTTTAGTTGTTTTCCAATTAAGCATGGAGTCTAGGCCCGCAGAATACACATGATTGAAATTCGACATGTGTTTTCTCTTCAGTAACTCCAACTTTCTCACTAACAACTTCGATTGGAGTCATCAATCAATCAGTTCAGTTCGATTACATGGATGACATGTACTCTCCTCATGCAAAACATCATCAATGGCTACGACATCAAATTCTACTGCCACCAAGATTACAGGAGATCGCCCATTGCCGATATTGCCTTCATCTCCGGCCAACTACTGTCAACCAGGTTGGTTCTTTGCTTCAGGAGTCTTGGCTGAAATCTGATTGGGTTACCAACATCGTCATCTTCATCAACATTCCGCCATGCCTTTTCGGCCTCATTTCTACGTCAGCCTTGATGTGACTGCCGCCAACCTGTAACCTCGCCTCCATGCTAGCCTACTATGTTGCCGCCGATGGGTGACTTTGTATTGACCGTCGGCTGCCTTTGCCATCATCGATGGGTGCCCTTGCTTTCACGGCTGGCCTACTGTATTGGCGCTAATGGGTGATCTCATCTCTTCCGTCAGCTGCCTCCGCCTTGCTGGCCCCAATGTTTCCATCGTTTCTGATAGGTGACCTCCTTTCCACCGTTGTCTGCCTCCGCTTCGCTGGCCCCGATTTCTCCGTTGCCACCGAGTGGTGATCTTGTCTCCATGCTGCCTACATAAGCCGCCACCAACGAGCAACCTCGACTGTGACGGAAGGACAACCGATATGCTCGAGGGTTGTGTAGTAAAAAAGAGCATTATAAAATAGGAAATTTTAAAAACATTTCAAATTTTGATTCAAAAATTGTGGGAAATATTAAATTATACAACTAGTGCAATCTTCCCAAACAACCATTGAATTAAAGGTCGCATGGGAAAACCATTATTGCATGCGAGCCTTGGCCATCTACGAATAATGTATTTTCACATGCGGACACCATAAGAGGTCAGCCTACGATAATGGGTCTACGCAAGTGGCTGGGGCGCCTGCATGTGAAAATGTGCATTTTGGTAGATACCCTATGAAGGAAGACTCAGTTTTTTAAGAAAGCAACAACGTTGTGATGGTATGGTCGTATGTATAATTTAACGCAGCATGTTTTAAATCCTAGCTGCATCGGTAGATCACTATTACAGATTACATTTTTCCGTGCGATCAAAACACGTTTTTCCGTGCAGAGGTTTTGGCCGTCTGCACCTAGGGGTATGCGAAAATAAACATTTTCGCGTGCGGGCGTCCCAACCGCACGGAAAAATAATCTTCCCATGCGGTCCGCTTAACACGTCCACACGGGATAATAGATTATCTCGTGCGATTGTGTTATACCGACCACACGGGATAATCTATTATCCCGTGCGGACGTGTTAAGCGGACCGCATGGGAACACTTAATATTGCAAACGCCCTAGATTACACTAGTCGTTTGGATAGATCTCGTATGGACTTGTAATTTTTTTTAAGTTTTGTTTATGAATGGTACAGTAGCAAATATAGTCGCAGTTATTCACGATCAATTACAAACACGATTGATTTTTATAACGAAAGTATCACAAGTTAAACATTATAATACATCGATACGAATAATTAATTAGCATATATACATGAAAGTAGCTACAATGCCAGTGTAACAAATATTACAAGTTATGTCTCCCTCGTAAATAAATCTTTTTATCTTACTGCATGTTCTCTTTCCGAGTCCCTTAGGCGTTTGAATTTATCGTTGCAAGCAAGTTCGCTCTCAGGGTCATAGAACTCCCCTAGATGGTTGCAGATGTCGCGACGAATGAACCGGCACAAGTCCCCACACAAGTTGAGAAGCGTCTTTTTGTCGAACCGGTTTGCGGTACATGGAATGCTCGGGAGCTATTGAAAATAGGAGAAAAATGTATTTTCGTTAAAATCAATTTAAACAAACTAGTTCGTATATGTAAGGAGCACGATAACTTACATCTGTAAACTCAGTTCTGTATCTCCCGCAGACTCTGAGCATCTCACACATATAATATCCGCACAGGCTCATACTGGGGGTTGCTTGTAACACTGCGTAAGAATAGTAGACACGTCAGTAGTAAAAACTGACAATCGCATCATTAAGTTAACGAATATATGATAACATACCGGCCAGCGTGCCTTTACGAGAAGCTTTGTTCTCTGTTGATCCTTCACGAACCCGCCATGTCTTTTGTAATAGTCATGTCCTCTACAAAGATTAAAAATTTGTTTGAGCTAACTTTAAAATTACATCTAAGCAGTATGGTATGTAGGAGGTTTGTTTAAAACTTACAAATTCAGCAAGACAAGGAACTCCATGAACTTCTGCTCTTCGTAGTGGGCCGGATCAAGAACTACGACCAAGTGGTCCCTTGGATATACGAGGAATGGTATGTAGTGATCGCTGCGAACACGGGTTATGAATTACATAAGGCATCTGGTACATATTTTGATGTGCTATGATATTATATGAATGGAGCAAAGGGGATGTTGCTTACGTTAGGTGGTATGGGACCATCAAGACTCTTTTGTCCGTGTGCGTGAGCATTGCTTGTCCCAGGTAAGTTGCCACCTCGACCCTCTTATTCTTGTGCAACCTGTCCACATATGCTTTTCTTTTCTCCGGCGTCTTATTGTTCAGTTGCGGACCATCCAGATTTAGCCTCACAGTGTGTGTCGTCATGCAAACCCTCGTCGGGTTGGCGTAACCTATTGAGGCCCCCATTCGTTGGGCATCTACCCATTGTGACCTAACAAATTATGCAAGTTAAATGACTGATAGTTTTTTGGCACACATTCGCTAAGCAAAAAACAAGCCGGGAAACTTACAGGCACCACGCGCCGACGAGATTGATATCCATTTTTTCCATCTTAAAGAATGCGTGTAGGTCATTGAAACTGATGATGAAGTTTCCGTTGGGTCCGTTGACGAAAGCGTTATCTGGGACCTTGACACTAATCATCCCAAGCCCCTTCTCACTTGCTCTTAGATACCAGTCATGCAGCAACCTCATTGGCCATGAGAGTTCGATCATGACGTGGTACGGCAAGAACGGCTTGCCATACTCGTACAACTTTGGCACTTCTGTAGAATTCCAAGATTTGATATTGTCTGCATGACCTAGTACGCTTTTCTGTGCATCCGATTACAGTTCAGGTTGGCCTGGCTTTATCGGACCCTGTCCCCTGAATGACTTGAAAACTATTCTTGCCTCGTACTCTGCCATTTCCTTAGGTTTGTACGTGGAAACCATTTGTGGTACGGGCTTGCGGGCTTGCGAAGTACTAGGCTTTTGGATGGACGCATCTTCCTGGGAAGGTGGCACAGGTTGCACGAGAGCATATTGCGGCGTAGGAGGTGACTGGTGTTGGGGACGCTGATGCAGTAGGCTCTGCAGGTGGAGAAGGTACTCTTTTCGGGGACAGAGATCTTGCTGGCACAGGAGATCCTGGCGGGATTGGGGAATTCGGTGGAGATGGCGGTGCTGGAGGGGCATCCGTCTGTCGCACCTTTGGAGCTGAGGTCGTCAAAGTTGCCTGTCCCGTGAGGATGATATCTCAACGATGCCAGAGGATGAACTGGTTCACCGCATCTCCGAGTAGTTCTATCCCCTCTGGTGCTTGGATGTCCAGCTCGAACGTCATTTGATCGCCATTAACCCTTGATACTTGCACCCTTGCGTAGTCCTCCGGGATTGGCGTATTATGGAACTGTCGCTTTGGTATCGCTAGTCCGGACCCAACCTCCTTCATTTTCCCAGCTCTGCCTAACGGAATGACAAGGATGCATGGTGTCGGACCGGTTACCAGATCGACCGGGTAGGGTGTTGTTTCTACGGAACCGACACTGCTTGGGATCTGTACCGTCTGCTCGGCTTGAGGGACTAAGCCCGGAAAGGCTTGGGGATGTTGTGCGGCTAGCCTGTAGAATTGTTGGGTTACTTGCTGGGTTACTTGTTCGGTGACTTCTTCGCGCAACTTTGCCTTATAGGCGTCCCGCTTCTTCTAACTTTTGGATTCTGTTGGAAACCCTACCTTCCAACTCGTTCTTGAAGATTTTCCTCTTATACTACTGGAGTGTTCGGTAGTCCCCAACGCAATGGTGAGTTTGTCATGCTCCCTTCTGGCGACGAACTCCCCTAAGTTCTCCTTCTCGGTGATCTGTTGGAGAGATGTGGTCACATTCTCGATGTCAGGGGACTCGAAGAGCATCTCACCCTGATCCGTCACTTGCCCCGTACTTTGTGCCCAAAGCCAGTTTCGACTTCCCTTGAGTAGCAAATTTTTCCTTCGTAGCTCGCCATTGGTCCACGTGACCGTCGTATCCACTAGACCCCAATCAGTGTGGATATTTGTTTTTCTTCGCCAGGTCCGACATCTTGTTCCTCCTTGCCAGCGCTTCAGGGGTTGTCATCTTCGCCACAAACTTGTCCCATTCAGCTGGTGGGATATTGCCGTATTTTTCAAATGGAGTCTTGTTCTTCTGAACATAATGAGTGTTCATGTCGGACTTCCACTGGCGCCACCGATGGGCCATTGTACTCAATGCAAATCTGATCCCAATGACCTCCGATCCAGGCGGATACACAAGGTACTTCTGCAACTCCTCCCACATTAAATTCTTGATGTTTTGGTTAACGTCCTTCCACTCATCCACGTTCAGCGGCCCATGAAGTCTTACCACTGTCCCGCACGCGTTGCTAACTTGGCCATCACGTGTTTCGGCTTGACAGGCTTCCCATCTTCGTTCATAGCAGCAATGTAGTACGACTCCTTCGGTAGTTGATTTCTGCTCCTCTCACCACGTCGTTTCTTTGCATGTCCTCCTCCACTTGCTGACGTGTCAGTTGGGTCTGGCCCTGATGTGGCGGTGTCGGCCTCTGCTTGAGCCTTGGTGGTAATCTGGTTGGCCTTCCGTTTCGACCTACGCCGAGTAGCCATCTGCACGAGTAGGCCATTAGACGGCTATGATCGGGAACGCTAACAAATGTATAACGAGTTGGATTGTGAACTTACGGCTTGCTCGATCGGAATATAATCAGGGTCATTCTCCAGTTGCTCGGTGGCCATTTGCACTACTTCTATTTCAAACGGGTCACTTGGTGTGCGCCAGGATTCCTCGCTAGAGTCCGCATCATGTCCGACAGCTGCTTCAGCTGTGTCTGTGCACGGATGGTTCGTGGGCTCTGCGCCCGACGCAGCTAAGGGTGTCGGGTCCGGCTGATTGACCGTTGGTCATGTGCCCGATGTTGGTACCACTGTCTCGGAGGGAACCTTGTCGTTCGATATTTTCTTCTAGTTTAGCTCGTTCTAGACACAGAAAGTGTACGAAATGCATATGTATATAGCAAAGTTAGTTGGCTATGGATAGTTCCTGAAGTAATTAATCCCTATAAAAATAACTAACATATAATGATAAAATATAATATTTGTTTATTTCTTTATCTATAGAGTGTAAGTACAGTACTTTTATTCAACACATACCACATTTCCAATATTAATATTTATTTGGTTATTTATTTATAGAGCGTAAGTACAGTCAATTTATACAACAAAAATCATATTTCTGCAATAACTATTTATTTATTTATTTCAGTAATTTTATACAACAAAAACCATATTTTGTAAATTAATGTTTATTTGTTTCATACATTCCTTTAAACATCTCACAAAATACAAATACATTTTCTTCTCATACAACAAACGAATACATCATTTCGCAAAAATTAGCATATTTCCTAAAATAATGGACAATTTCCAAAAAATGAAAAAAAAATCTCACATTAATTAGGAGGTGGCCGGCCGGGGAGGAGAGGAGCCGGCGGTGCAGGAGGTGGCCGGGGAGGAGAGGAAGTGGCGGCCGGCATCGCAGTAGGTGGCCGGGGAGGAGGCGGCGGCGGCCGGTGGTGCAGGGTTTAGGCCGGGGAGGAGGCTGTGGACACCCCGAGTATTATACCATCCAGTGTCCAACGTGACCGCCACATACAATTGGAGGAGTGGGATCCAAACACGCATAAATAGCCACTCGTCCCAATGTGCCCATGGTCGCGGTTGACACTTTTTGCTATAATTACCGGAATGGCGAGTAGTGAGCGCAAGAGATAACCATAAGATAGCTTGCCAGTCCACTCCATCATATGCTTGTCAAACCACATGAAGGCGGTGACCAAAAACATACCCCAGTGACTCGATCCAAAAGCGCTATCCCCAATTATCTCAAGCGATCAAAACCCGTTACTCATGCTTAGCTAGTCCCCAGGAATGCGACTAGCCTCACACTTTCATCGCAAGCAATTAATAAACATAGCAAGCACCATAATAGGGTTAAAGTGCAGCGAGGTACATGACACATAATAGGGTCCGAGGTCCCAACATACAACACATAAATATAGCAGCGAAAGTCTCAGATAGAGCTCACAAGCAAAAGATAAAACCGGTGGTGCCACGACCGCACTAGGGCAAAGCAACCGGGCAAGAGCCAAGTTGCAAGAGATCACTCATCGCCCTCGCCGCCCTCGGCAGAGCAATGTCCACATAGGAAGCATAACTCATAAACGGTATCCTCACCTGAAACAGCGGCACCGGGTTAAGTACAAGATTGTACTCGCAAGTCTTACCCAAAATTATATATACATAAGGGAGAGAGAAGTATGCATGCTTTCTAGCCTATAGTGGGTCTCTAGGTTCAACATTTGCATAAAGCTAATTCTATTGACCAATTAATGAGTAAAATAAGCAAGGACGAGCAAATCTAGCATCATTTTAATTTATGGACAGCAAGTATATAATTCTGAAATGTATAAGCAAATGAGCCCAAACGAAACTCTCATCATCAACCATGGACTACCAAAGTCCATACCAACATGGCACAACATGCCAACCCCACCATCAAACATAATCCCATCCATAATATTCCACAATTGATGCTAACATAACTGACTAACACATCAAGCATTGTCCATAACCGAGGACGCGCCTATTCGAATAGGTTATACTCTGATCAGAGATGTACAACTGGACCCACACGAAATGAACAAGGATCAAATGCTACACACCCCGTCGAGTGCGGTACACAAGTGATTCAAGCTCATTACATGCCCTTTCTTAGCCCCACCCCAACCACCTATACCACGCTGGGGTTCCCGATGACTCAGTCACATGCGTGCGTGATGTGACCAAGGCAGGCGCGCCATGCGGGAGGCACCCCCGGCCAAACCTAGGCACCCGAGGCCCTCCAAAGGCTACCTGCCTCACGACTCTCCAACGTGGTATAAATGATCACAGTAGAACTAGTAAGAACAAGCCGGTCCTAAATAAGGCATGTGGTAAGTACGTAGTGTGCTTGATTAGATATCAAAATGTTCGGTCCTTAACGACCTAGACGGGGCTACTTGCATCAGGGGAAACCAACCTCCCATCATCACCCTATCACCCGTCCAAGTCCAACATATTTCATCAACCATTATTTAGCGTAAGTGCTCAAGTTTTATGCCTAATAATGCAAGTTGTCTATATACCACAATTAATAGCACTGTCCATCCCTATAGTTCTATTAGCACTAAGCATGGCTAAGCATTAATGAATAACACATCCCAAGTATTCCCAACCAGTGGTAATGGGGTATAAGGACAGCAATATCACAAGAACTAAATGCACAAATAGGTTCTACCCATACACCACAAACCGACAATATTAATATCTACGCAATGCATGCATATATATACGTATAGATTGCAACCAAATCATTTTTAGAGAAAGCATAGGTCCTATATGCTTAGGTGCTTGCCTTGCTGCTGAGGGTAGTCACTATCCTCCTTTGGATATGGCTCGTTACTCTCCGGAATATCCGAATAAGAGCCAAATAAACATGCACATGCAAAATGATCAATAAATTATGAAATAAATACAGCGGGTAGATCATATTTTAACTTGAATTTAGGTGAAAGAATCACCAGATTATCACTTATGGTTTGGGAGATATGAAAATAACAAGCTCTCATGTGCTGAAAATGGCAGTTCTGCAAATAATTAAGTCTACTTTAGCATTACAAGCAACTTGCAACTCAAACCAAGTTTTTACAACTATGATAATTTTTGGAAGTACATCATTCACAGGTCCTAAGAAAAAATATTTCACAGCTATATGTGTTGCCATTATTTATATATGGGTTTTACCACTTAAAAACATATGAATGCTAAATAAACTCTTAAGCATGATTTAAGAGGTAGTTTTGTCAAAAACAACAACAAAACAGCAAAGAGTACTAAAATATAAGCTCAACAAAAATGGTTTCACAATTTTAGCTTTTACCAACAATTTCTTACAAATTTATTAAGAGCTAGACCACGCAAGGGATACATATAGCCATTTATATTTTTACTGGGAAAACCAGTACAAAAGTTGGTCATTTTTATTTTACAACATTGAAGAGCTCTGTTTTATGAATCTATAGGAATTTGGTTCACTGAATTCGGAGTTCATATGAATTAGTTACGGATTTTTAAAGTTCATACCTCTTTCAACTCAAAAGCTATCTCAGAAATCGATTTCTATTTTCACTCCCCTTTTCTCCAACTTCCACCGGACTTCGCTCACATGGCAGCAACCTGGACATAGGGTCGTGCGATGCTAAGGCCTCGGGCTGATGGCAAGAGACGGAGCAAGGCCTTGGGCTGATGGCAAGAGACGTTGCCTAGGGCTGCTTCAACCGAAATCAAAAGAGATGAACTCGGGGTGAGTTGCAGCCACCTTCTAGCTGCAGCAATGGAGTGGACAACCTATAGAACGTTGCTATAGATGTTCAACATGGAGAGAATTCAAAAGAGGCACCATGGATGAAAAGGAAGCTCACCAAATGGAGGAAAACAAAATGCTGCTGCTGCAGCCCTGCAGGCTGAAACCACCACTCTCTTATTCCATCTCGATCTCACTCAACTCTCCATGCATGTGCAAGATGTTGGGATGGATGGAAAGCTTGGATGATGGGGATTATTGTGGTCTAACACGCAGCGATTGATCTTGGGCTATTGGATGAGATTTGGGGAGGAGAAGTGAGATGAGAGCTCAGCTTGAGGAAGAAAAGAAAGAACAAGCAGTGAAGATGAAAGGGGAGGAAGAAGAAGTGGTTTTCTCTGCACCCCTTAAGTCCTGAGGTGGGAGCACGCCCATGGGTGTGTTGTGGGGCTAAAGAGGCACCTAAGGTCAGTGACAAGTGGGCCCAAGTCGTGGTTGTGTATGAGGGTGAGACGGGTGGGTGAAAAACTGAGTATAGATTCGTTCTTGCAATTTCCAGGATTTATTTTCTTTCCCTCTCTTGGTAAATTCAATTTGGCTAGGTAAAACTTGTTCAACAATTCAGGAGTTTGGTGTGGTGATAGGTGTTGGTTTATAGGTTCCATTTTTCAAGGTTTCAAACATAAATTCCAAGTATTTTAAATCTGGTGAAACGATGAAATTGGTTAGACTAAAAGTTGGTTTGAATTTTTAGGAGGCCAAAACAGAGAGTAAAAATTCCACAAAATTTATATTTAGTGATGACAAATAAACTAATATTTTAATAAACTAATATTTAGTGATAAATAAACCAATGACATCTCACATATTTTCACAGAGATAAACAATTACAAAATATACCATCGTTTTACACTTTTTACAACACCGTCCGTCCGCTTCTTGCTAAAGTTCTCTTCATCAATCTTTCGCTCTATGTTTTTGATCCGGTTTGGAAGATCTGTGAATAACGGTACGTCCTCGTATTGGTTGTAATCTGATGTGTCTTCGATGTTATCAACACCAGCGATTTGTTGCTTTCCCGGTACAGTAGCGTCCATCCGCTCGTCAGATGGGTCCTTCACGTAGAAAACTTGTGCGACACGCTCAGCGAGAACCCACGGATCATCCTTGTGGCCTAATTTACCGCAGTCCACAACCGTAAGGCCGTAGTAATCGATGGATATGCCTGTTGTGTCCTTCACCCATTGGCATCGAAGCACCGGGATCTGTATGTTAAGGCCGTAGTCAAGCTCCCAAATATCTTGTATGATGCCATAGTATGATTTCTTCTCGCCTGTTGCATCCAATGCCTCCACACGAACTCCACTATTCTGAGCTGCGCTTTTCTTGTCCTTGCCTATCGTGTACAATGTATATCCACCGATATTGTACCCTTGCCATGAGGTCACGAGGCTACTTGGGCCAGTTGCCAGCCTCTACAATGTTTTTTCCTCCAGTGACTCACCAAACGGTAGGTTTTGATCCTTCAACTATTCTGGAAATTTGCGCTTCTGTTCCTTTGAGATCCAAGGAGCCGGTCTTCTGGGGTTGTTGGCTCTTATCTCCATCATGTGCTTCTCAATGTACGGCTCGAGGATGGCGAGCTGTTGCAGCTCGCTGCTATGTGCTTCGGCTACAGAAATATAGTCATTATCATAGAACCTTTTCTTGCCTACGGTCCCCTTCCCAGATAGCTGACCCTCGTGAAGAGGGGGGTATCCCAATGAGTGTGGCGTCCTTCATGTAATCTATACAGCAGTCGACCACCTCCTCAGTTGTGTACCCCTCTATCATTGATCCCTCTGGATGAGCTCGGTTACAGACATATCCTTTTAGAACTGACATGTACCTCTCGTACGCCCACATCTGATGTAGGTATAAGGGACCAATTTCAATAATCTGAGGAATGATGTGGACAATCAGATGTTCCATCATATTGAAGTACGATGGAGGGAAAAACATCTCAAGCTGGCACGCTGTCTCGATTGCGAACGTTTGAAGGGGGCCTAACTCTTCAGGATCAAAAACCTTCTGTGATATTCGATTGAAAAAGTAGCACAACTTGGTTATCACTACCTTAGTGTGAATTGGCTTGACCGCTCTTATAGCAATAGGTTGGAAGACAGTTAACATCTTGTGACAATCATGAGCATTGTAACCGGAGATAATCAAATCTTTCATGGATACAAGTTTTCTGATGTTCGATGAGAAACCAGTAGGGACTTTCAAACTATTCAAGCATCTACAGAAAGCTTTTTTCTCTTCTGGTGTCAGTGAGTAGCATGTCGGAGGAATTTCGATCTTCCCATTTGCCAGCTCTTTTGGGTGAAGCTCATGCCTTAAGTCCATATTTACCAGGTCGGTACATGACTTCAGCCCATCTTTCGTCTTACTGGGGATGTCTAGTAAAGTGCCAATGGTGCTATCGGACACGTTCTTCTCAAGATGCATTACAGCAATGGCATGACGAATCTCCAGGTCTTTCCAGTATTCCAGATACCTGAAAAATATTGAATGCTTCTTGAAAAGCAACGTATTTTCCTGATCCGTTGCATCTATATTACCTTGATTCGTTGCTTTCTTCCTCTTGCATGCCTTCTTCTTACCCTTCCCGAACACGACCTTAATATTCTTTGTCATGTGAAAGACTTGTGTACCAGTTCGTGTTTCGGGAGGAAGATCGTTCTCTACTGTATTGTCGAAAAATCTGGCCATCGCACGCTACCTGTGCCTCTGTGGTAAGAAGCGACGATGACGCATGTACAATACCTTGCTTGAGGCGGTGAGGTACTTGTACGACGTGTTGTCGATACATATAAGACATCCAAACTTCCCCTTAAGCTGACCTGAGAGCGAAAAGTTCACCGGCAGGTCGTTGATGGTAACGAATATGATGGCACGCAGAGTAAAATATTACCTGCAGTACTCATCCCACACTCGTAACCCTTCTTTCCACATTTCTTGCATGTCCTCCATCAATGGTTCAAGAAACACATTTATGTCAATCCAGGCTGTTTTGGCCCTTGTATAAGGATAGTCAACAAAATGTACTTTCGCTTCTGGAAAATCCATGTAGGTAAGTTATACATGGTGAGCAGCACTGGTCAAGTGCTGTATGAGCTGCTTAAGTCACCGAACGGGTTCATTCCGTCCGTGCTCAATGCAAACCTTACATTTCTCCGGTCCTTTGCAAATTCCGGGTGTAGTGCATCAAAGTTTTTCCTCTGTCGAGCATCGGCGGGGTGTCGGATCATACCATTTGTCTTCCGACCCTCTCGATGTCAGCTCAACAACTCGGCGTCGATACGGTTTGAAAACAGTCGCTTCAGGCGATCTTTAACTGGCAGGTACCGCATCACCATAGCCGGAATCTTTTTCTTTCCTGGCATCGATGAATCTTGGTCGCCAACCTCTCCGTCTCAGGATCCGTTGCCTATCGTGTAGCGACTCGTCCCACATGTTGGGCAACAGTCTAAATCCGCGTATTCCTTACGGTACAGTATACAATGATTTACACATGCATGAATCTTTTGAACAACTAGAGATAATGGACATATTAGTTTCTTGGCTTGATATGTGTTGGTCGGCAACAAGTTCGGCTTCGGAAGCATAACTCTCAACAGATCCAACAAATCGTTGAAACTAGTGTCCGACCATCCATGTCTGGCCTTCAATCTGAGTAGTACAAGTACAGAGCGTAACACCGTGTACTCCCTGTCACATCCTTTCGATTCGTCGTAAAGAAGATCCTTCGTTGCTTTTTCCAATGCTTTCCAACTGTCCAACCCTTGTTTTGTCGCAGTCACAACCTCTGGTTCAATGTGCTGCAACATATCCTCGAGATCAAAATCAATATATGCATCATCTATACCAAAGCCACCAAATTCAGGGATCGTTCCCTGTGATATGTCTTCGATTATAAAATTTTCTCCCGCATCAAAGCAAAAAACATCGGCCTCCTCCGTGTCCTGTAATCATCCTTAAATCCACGCTCTACAATGTGCCCCAAAATTATCTTTGGATCTTGGAACATCTTTTCGTTCTTGCAATCGACGCTTGGACAAAAAATGTCCCTCCTGTTCTCCCTCAAAGCATGTGCCTTTGCCTGATCAACAAATTTGGATGCTTCCTTCAAGAACATCGGATAAGTTCTTCTGGTGTCGTACATCCATGCCCGATCCATCTCCTAAAATTTTTTTTCGATGAGTCGAATAGGACTTTATTAAATCATATAAAAACGATACGACGTAAATGGCCATCTTATTACTCCATGTGCACTTGTGAGTCCAATAACATTAATTTAATAATGAAAAATAAACTAAAATTACTAGACTTGCAAAATTAGTATATTACACGCATTGCACTGAACAAATTTTGAAATAAATTAAGGGAACTAAACAAAGAGTAAAGTAAAGTACTATGCAGTACTAACTATTCAAATTTATTCATGCAAACAATATATTTAATCGATAAAAAAATAGTCCATTTTCAAAAATAGAAAAATACTTCGCTTTTAACCGATGAAATTTGAAATAAATTGGGGCAAACGTAACCAAGTACCCATTAAAAATGTACGGACAAACTACACACATTTTAAGACCTAATATGCAAATAATATATGTTAACTAAAAATGAAAATGTGCCTACACTACTCCATTTGAAAAGATGCAAATTTCATCGCATTGCACCGATAAAAATTGAGATAAATGGAAGCAAATAAAGGAGGATAACAAACATGTCACCTTTTATATGGATTCTAAGCAAAGAATATAGGTTGAAAACCTCCCCTCTAATTTGTGTCAAATATATGACAGAGAAAATGCCGGCTTAAATGGGGCAAGCTCGGGCTGAGCTCAATATATGCTATGCATCATCGTGTGCGGTTGAGTTAAGTCGGCCACATGGGATAATCTATTATCCCGTGCGGGCGGCTTAACTTAACCGCACGCGATAATATCCATTTTCGCGTGCGGTTGATTTAAGCCACCGGCACGGGATAATAGATTATCCCGTGCGGTCAGTTACCCTGCCTAGGTGGACCGATTTTTCTAGGCGGAGCCACTTACGGCCTAAATGGAACCAAATATGGCCCTCGTACAGGAAAAATCATTTCTGTAGTAGTGGATGGATGATGGATACATGCATACTAATAGCGACCATTCTTCTCGACTTTTCCTAATAACGAAATATAGGTGGATGATTGATGGATAGAGGCTTTGCGATCATATCATGAGGTAGGGAAAACATTATTTTTGGTTAGGTGTCTCTTAGATAAAGGAATTGTTTGGCATCAGGAATATAGAATGGTCTCAACTTTTTTAAGAAATGAGAGAGTGTGGCCCACATATCAATTAGAGAGATAATGGGTTGGATGGTCCGGCCGTATTTACATATGGAGCTGAATCAAATCTAAAAAGAATAACTAATACAGTATTGATTTTTGCAGATGAGATCCCTGAAAGCTCTAGGGAGGTCATAATGGTGTCCGCATGCACTTCTTCGTAAACACAAACACAAATAGGTACCGGTTGGGTACACCACATAGGTACCGTTTCTCAATTGGCACCTAGTAAGTGGCACTAATTAGAAAAATCAAAGGCGTCGGTTTTGAGATCCCAAGAATAAAAAAGATAACTCGATGCATCGGTTCAAATCAAGCTGATATATCAAGCAATTCCCAATCACCCCTGAATTGATCAACATGAACACAACTACACAATCAACTTTCAAAAACAAAATCTACATCCACATCAACAAAAAAAAATCCAAGAAATACCGATCTCCGCACTTGAGCCACACTAGTCAGATCTGGCCGCGCTTGACGCTGTCTTCATAGGAAGGTGAGGGGAGGGCGCCACTGACGTGGGGAGGTGAGGGGGCACTACCGAGGGGAGTAAGGGCATCATTGCCGAGGGGAGGTGAGGAGGATGCCTCCGATGCTAGATCCACTGCGAGAGCAGCCGCTGATGCCGCGTCGCCCACCACTGACATCGGATCCGCCGCGGAAGCAGCCGCCGATGCCGCCCCACCCACCGCTTACGCCTGATCCACCAAGGAAGGGACCACCGACGCTACCCCACCCGCAGGAGAAGCCTCCGCCGCCGACGTTGATGCCGGATGTGGCTTCACCCGCCATCACCGTCGTGTCAGGAGAGGAGGGGAGGACAGGGAGCCTGCGGAGAGGGAGAGGAGACTACGCGAGAGAGAGATGGGCGAGAGGAGGTGGCGAGTGGATAAGGCCCCTATCTCGGCGCCCTGTGCGTTAAAAAAATACCGGATCGGCTCGGTTTTTCTAGGTATCTTTTTTTAAAAATCCGACACTGTTTTTTTAAAAAATAGCACCTATAGTATGGGTATCGGTTTTTCTCGAAAACAGGCACCTCTAGTAGCTTAAATGTGCCGGTTTTTTGTATTTCCAGATTGTGGAGGTGGGGAAAATACTATAGGTGTCGGTTTTAGCTGTTTCAGCACATCTAGTGCCAACTTGTATGTGTCTTTTTTAGTAGTGATGCAATAATTAATACCCAGAGTGGGTCAAGGCCTGCTTGCCAAAACTCATTTTGGCATGCAGGGCGTCTTTAAAGGCCCGCATGCGAAAATAGCCCGTATGCAAAAATGAGTTTTCGCAGTCGGGGGTTTCTGTCTAGTGCAAAAGTGTGTTTGCGAAAATGCATCTCTCTGTCTCCATTCTTTGAGCCACGATGACCACAGATCCAGGCGGCGGTGGCCGGATCCGACTTCTAGGCTTTGTGGATTTTTGGGTGATTTTTTATTTTTTGGGTTTTTATTATTTTTTATGAAAAATATTTTTTTTTAGACAGACAGCTTACGCCCGCTTGCAACAATATAGTTTTCGTGAGTGGTTGCACTATCCACGTGCAAAAAAATACTGATTTTCGTACACCTGAGTGCAGACTGCAAAAATGCTGCCCAGCCACCTGCAAAACCTATTTTGACCGCATGCAAAAATCGAGTCTAGTAGTGAATATTTCTTTTTAGGCTTATCCTATTTCACATGTCCCTAAACTAAACACCTGAAAAACACCAACCTAACTCATCCTATCCCTCCAACCACATGCGCTAGAAAGTGAGTACACGTACGTTGTAACTCATCTTTGGCCACGTAAATTGGGTCAGCGGAAAGTTGTTGTTAGGTATGCATTGGGTATTAAATCCCCTGTCAGCTTAGCATGGGTCGGCAATCCATTTGATCGTCTAAATTTAAGACGTGATGAATGGCAGAAGATGGAAAGAGATACTCCGGTTGACAGCAACCTATCCCGGCATCATATATTAAGCTGTGTTTTCTGTGTTTTCTAAGTAGTTGGGAACTCTCACTGACAGAACGATAAATTAACGCATAATTAATTAAATATTAGTTATAAAAAAATAAATAATAAATTAATATGATTTTTTAAAAGTAACTTTTCTATAGAAATATTTTTACAAAATGATTTAGTAGTTTGAGAAACGTGCTCGTAAAAAATGAGAGAAATGAGTTCGGTTAAAGAACAGCCTTATTCCTGCAGTGAACACTTGAAAGATACGTTACAACTACATTCGATGTAGAGATTGGATTGAAGTTTGTTGTCAGAGAAAAAGAACAAATCCTATGTTGATACGTCTGCACTGAATTTATTCCAGCAAAGACTAATATAGGATCTGTTGTAACTAGAACCTAACAAAGCTAGTTACCGTATTAAAATCGATTACTTCTTCTCTACTGCAAATTATGCCGGTTTCAATCAAATTCATGCACATACTATCAATGAACATTGAAGCAGAATGTACCGTAGTCCGTAGATGGTGCACACATGTTATGTGTTTTTGTGGTTTGAAGTCTAAGCACACTTCAAGCATTTAATGGGGTCGACATAATATTCAACAGCATGAACAGCTCCAAAAGCTTTAAGGAAGAATAATAGTGGGCTATAATCAACTATATACAAAAGTTTTGTGGAGAAGAGAGATTTGCGGAGTGTTGGTTTTTATACTAGAGCTAACTATATATATGCTCCAAAATATTCATATTAAATTTATAGTGAGAGAAAGATAAAAGAGAAAAATAAAATTAATCTTATAGTATACTTGTTAGTTTAATATAGGCTACTATTAAACTTCTTATGAGGCTCAAACTTTACATTGCCGATAACAGAACATGCACATCATAAATAATGTACCAGTCTGATAAATTCAGGGGTACACGTACCTAAATGATGAAGATGATTTTTTTTTGACATACATGTCCAACCTAATCATCCACCTCTAGTTTCATGATTCCTAACATTCTGTACAATGATACGGTGTTCAAAACATATCTATAACTGTAATTTTCTATCGCCATATATAAAAATAGATAAATATTTAATTTTATTAAAATATCCTTTTAAGACTAATTATTAATAGTCACAGTTCTAATTGTTTTATCTCAGTCTTGTCTATAGACAAAATATCAAGAATTGAGTTCAACACATTAAACTTCGCAACCATATATACAAATCTCACAACCTTTTAATAAATGTCTGGAGGAGCAACTGTGAATGGTTTCTGGCTAGCTGATTTTAAGTCAACAGGCTAAGCACGAGATAAATGGTGGACAAGAAACATCCTTGCCCACCAAACAGTGATATGAACTGTGTGCCATTCCTCTGTCAGGAGCACTTGGAAACTCTGCACCATCTTTTCTTCTCATGCAACTTTAGCAACATTTGCTGGGCCTCAATTGGATTCTTTCCCAATGCAATCATCTCAAGGATGGCAATAATAGAACAAATCAAACTACAATATCATGGGAGCTGCTTTATGGATGTGCAATTTTCCTGGTAACAGTAGAAAATATACGGAAGTCACAATGCAATGAATGATGTTCGATGGTACTCCCTCCGTCCAAAAGTGTTGGGGACCATTTCCAGTAATATCCCCTATTTCAGATCCCATAAAAGGAAAATAGAGGCTACCCCATTTATTTGGCCCCTCGATATAATACCCCAAATTCCAGCAATAGCTCTTATTTCTCAGCCTCCATCTTTTTCTCTTCTACTTCACCACAGATAGAATTTCATCGTCAAATCCATCACTCCGTTACATAGTATATTTCATCTTAAATTCCATTACACAGACTAAATTTCATCATCAAAATTTAATCCCAAAAAACAAATTCAACACAAATTACATCATCAACTGACCGAATAGGAGGTCATCAGGCTTGGGGAGCTTGTCACAGTCGGACTCATCATGGAGTCAGAGGTGGAGGCTGGCGGGGAGGCAACCAAGCTCCACCTAGCCGTGTGATGAAGCCGAAGGTGAAGGCCGACAGGTAAGTAGACCGAGCTCAGCTTAGTTGCATCCTGAAGCCGAATACAAAGGGAAACAAAGTCATCCCATCTTCAGACCAAACACCAAGAGACGCGGGGAGACTGGCTGAGCTCTATAATCGTAGTGGGGGGCGGGGTCACGAGGAGGTGCAGAGAGGAGGCGACACGTTGTCTCCGAGATCATGGATGGGGCCATACCACCTGGCGCCTTCTAGGGATCTAGATGGTAGCTCAAGGTGGCGTGGACAGTGGAGGAGGCGGGGGAGGGCAGCATGGGTCACGGGGGAGAGTGGACGTCAGTCGGCCAGCGTGGAGACGGAAGGATGGTGGACGGATGCGGTCAGTGCCGTCGTCGCTGGGAAAAAGAGTGGAGCGAGGGAGTGACTTGGTGCGTCCATCTGTGGTAAATTTTCAGCCACTTAGGTAACATTTGGACTAGGGGCTCGAACAAGATTTTTGTGAGGATCTTCCTATAATGGAGGCTTTAGTTGAACCCCTGCTGGAGCCGTAATTTTGCACTTAGTCCTCAAAAATTGTTTAGGGACTGCGTCTAGGAGTCTTGCTGAGGATGCTTAACCCATAGGTTTTGTTGTTACACTTCTATTCTACTTAATGGATCCTCAGGAGGGTCTAAATTGCAACTTATATTATAAATTAAAGATAGCAACAATGCTTGTCTTGCTTGGGTGTCAGAGTGCACTATCTTCTAGAACTAGTATTGGTATCGTGGTTCTACTAGAGGTGGTTTGTCTGCTCTCTTACACTGCACCCTATGTGATGCCACGGAATGGAGGTGTCAAACGGGGCATGACAAATGAGCTCGATAAGTCAATGTATATGTAAATGTCGGGAAAAAAATGCTGCAGTTGTGATACACGAGTCAATTCAAATCCTGGTGCCTAGCATAAATGATAGCAATATAAAGAAAATGAGAAGTGATAAAAATGTAATTTGATTTTTAAAAGATGGTGTGGTGTATATATATATACACACGGTGATGTTACCTAACGCGTAGCGCGTCAACAAGGTTAATAGCGCGACTCACAAAAATCCCCGTGTCCTTAGTTCCCATTCTCCTCCACTCCCTCATCGGTTTTGGTAAAAAAATTACTCCCTCATTTGGTTTTTGTTGCACTGGTGGAATTCTCACGGTCTGACTCCTCCCATACGGGCCCACCCGTTTCTAACACTTCCCAACATGTCAAAGTGAAATAACTACCGGCAAAATCACAGTAACTAACAAATCTAATACGTAATTGTTAGCAACACATTTACTATGCATTTATTGGTGAAAAATATTTTTTCTAGGAGCTCCGTGAACAATTATGCTAGTAATATTTTTACTGCCGTGTTTTTTTTTACTCGTATGTTCTCTTGTAATATTTTTAGTCATAGTATTTCTTTTACTCATTTGTTCTATTAGTAAATTTTTTACTCCCTTATCATTTGAGTAGATAAGATAGTAATATTTTTACTATCGAGTACGTTATTCGATCGTGCAAAAGTAGTTTTTCCCAAGATGTTTGGTTAACAATGCAGGTACTCCATTGAGGGGTGATAAAAATTTAGTCGTAGGATTTTTACACCGAAAATAAATTAGCGGCGCCTTTGTTACTGTGTATTCAGGGAATGACATGACGTTGCAAAAAACAGAAAAATACACCAAAGGATACAGAGTGACGACGGTGCAGTGAATCCCTCCATCACTGCCTCACTGGAAGGGATTATGCAGGGGCGGCCGAACATTAGCTGGTGGCCACCTCGCCGACAACCCTCGACGGCGCTGTGCCTGTTAGTGATATGCCCTAGAGACAATCATAGAGATGATTGTATCACATACTATGTTTACATATTTATCTGATATTGTTCCTTGAAATAGATAACTCATTATTGGTTAATGAATATGTGATTCATTTATGAGACTCTTTATATTATATGTTGCTATTTCTAAAGGATCCCTGATCAAATATCATATGTGGAACAAATATGGTTAAATGATCAGCGCATGTATTGATTGATGATCAGGTCTCATGGATCATGGTATGGAGATACCAAATTGATAATGTGGACACATGTTGGGGAACATGGCGTTGGATAGACCCGACATGAGACACTGCAAGAACTATTTGTGTAGTGCCATCAGTGGTCTCGATTAGTGTTGGTATAGAATTCTTAGACCTGAGATTATCATGGTTTCCAACATGTGTAGTGACTTACTTAGGGACTGCTAAACGCTATTCCGTAACTGGATAGTTATAAAAGTAGTCTTCGGGTGTGTTATGAAACATGTAGTGGGATATGAATAATCAAGATGGGATTTGTCCCTCCTATGGAGAGATATCTCTGGGCCCCTCGACGTTATAGATTATGGAAGTGCATGGCCATGCCAAAAGTGATTGAGGAGTCAATCGCAGGTTATATAATCTATCATAGGATCGAGTGAATGATTGAGCTATTAGAGGATGGCACATATCTAGCCTTGAGCTTAATCGATATCGTGAGGCAAAGGGATTCATACAAGTAAACACTAAAGGTTCAGCCGATATGATCTTTATGTATGCTCGGTGGGTCAATACGTTCTGCTAGGGGCCGCTGTTGACACGTGGACCGAAAAGGAGTTTTCGGGTTGCACCCGAGTGTGCATGAACCTACAGGGTCGCACGCTTAAGGGGCCGGAATGAAGGGATTGGATGGAGATCCATTATGCGCTCAATTTCGGATAGGGATCCGAGTAGGACTCCTATGGGCCTTGGAGGCCCGGACTTGGTCCCTATATATACATGAGGGGGTGTGGCCGGCGGGATTAACAAATCACGCCACGTGAAACCCTAGCCGCGACTTCCCTCCACGAGCAAACCCTAGCCGCGCGCGGGTGCTAGCACATCTGCGCGTGGTGTTCCTTCCCTGGACGTGTGGATACCGGTGGAGGCGCCGCTGTCCTGCGGTGCTGATCGGCGTGGGAGCACGGCGAGAAGAACGCACGAGGAGGAGAAGGTCAAGCAACTGCGATCGACTACTTCCTCTACATCGGCGCGCGCTACATCGCGAGGATTCCTTCGGCTCCTTAGCGCATACTTCCGCTGCACAGCGCGTCGAGTGGTAACGATCTATGATCTCATACTTGCATGGTTCCTGGTTTACACGGTGGAAAAATTTTGTTTTATACTATCGTAGCCTACGCGTATCCCAACAGTGGTATCAGAGCCATCTTGTATAGTTTGTGATCTAGATCCAAGCATATAGTTGATATGCGGGTGTAGTAGATGAGATCTATTACATAGTAGATGAGTTCTTACTTGATTGGAACATGAGATGGACCGATAGGCACATGGGTTGATGAGATCAATCAGTATAGATGGGCGAAATTGCGTTCATCGGATGGTCCGATGTCAGCTGGAACCGCGCGCCATTGAGAAAACGAGCCAATGAGATTGACTCAGTTTCGGCATAATTTGATTACGCCGTTAAAGTTTTCACATGGCGAATCGTAGCTGGAACCGCCGTGTGCGTCGCCCCTTATACTTCGTTTGGGGTTTTATATTAATGAATAGAATTCGATTCTATGTCAAACATGTACCAACTGAGTTACATGAGGGTAGAGATCACATCACTCTTTGGATTATAGTGCAACACAGTTTAATGTTCTGGCATATGATGTTTATCTATCTTACATTATTGCCGTTGTATATTTGATATGATGACATAGTATGATAGATTCCCTCAGAAAAATTAAGTATAATATGCTCTTCCAATAATTGTACCTATCACGATTGTGATCATAAGTGATTGGTCTGCCAAAGTAGAGTGTCACTTTTTCATCATAATAAGATAGGATAGATGTCAGACATCTATATACGGAGATTGTTGGTTTACTTGACAAGGTTATCAAAACGGTTTTGGACCTTGGAGTATAAGTTGGGTTGGTACATGGAGATGTCACCTGACAGTACGAGAGTCACATAGGATGTGATTAGCAAGGTGTTGCTTACCTATTTTATTAGTTGTGTAGTCGTGATGCCAAAGCTCACTAGATACTATTAAAATGAGGATCTCGACTCACTATGTTATTAGAGGGAATTTTGTTGCACAATACATAGTGGGAGCATCTTTTGTTAAATTGTTTAATGAAAGATTAAATGTAAACATAGTGCTGATTTTGCATATATATTTCTGTTGTAGATCATGGCAGTTCCTGCACCACCCAGTTTTAATTTGCGGTCTATTCTTGAGAAAGAGAAGTTGAATGGAAACAACTTTATGGATTGGTATCGCAACCTGAGAATTGTTCTCAGACAGGAGCACAAAGAGTTTGTGCTTGAAGAGCCTTTTCCAGCTGATTTACCTGCCAATGCTACTGCTGCTCAACGCAGGGATCATGAAAGGCGGCGGAATGACTATCTGGATGTAAGCTGTCTCATGCTTGCTACCATGTCCCCTGAACTTCAGAGGCAATATGAGGCATTGGATGCCCATAGCATAATCACGGGACTGCGTAACATGTTTGAGGACCAAGCAAGGGCCGAGAGGTTTAATACCTCAAAGTCTTTGTTTGCGTGCAGGCTTGCAGAAGGTAATCCAGTTAGTCCACATGTGATCAAAATGATTGGTTACATCGAGAGTCTGGAAAAGCTTGGTTTTCCCCTTAGCCAAGAGTTGGCTACTGATCTGATTCTCCAGTCGCTCCCTCCCAGCTTTGAGCCGTTCATATTGAACTTCAACATGAACAACATGACCAGGACCTTGGCCGAACTGCATGGGATGCTAAAGGGTGCCGATAAAAGCATTAAGAAAAACTCCAACCATGTGATGGTAATGCATAAGCGTAAGCCCAATAACAAGAAAGGTGGTCAAAAGAGAAAGCTAAAATCCGATGAGATCGGGAGTACTAGCAACTCTAAGGCCAAGGTTCAAAAGACTGGGCCCGCTAAGGAAGCAGAGTGTTTCTTTTGCAAGGAGACAGGTCATTGGAAGAGGAACTGTAAGAAATACCTAGAGCAACTCAAGCAAAAGCAGCAGGATGGAAAGAGTTCCACCTCAGGTATTAATGTTATAGAAATTAATCTTGCTACTTCCTCTACTGATTCTTGGGTATTTGATACCGGGTCAGTTGCTCACATATGCAAATCGTTGCAGGGGCTGAAAAGAAGTAGGAATTTGGCAAGAGGCGAAGTGGACATTCGCGTGGGCAATGGAGCAAGAGTTGCTGCTGTTGCGGTCGGCACTATGCCATTATCTTTACCATCATGATTAGTTATGGAATTAAATAATTGTTATTGCATTCCAGCTTTGTGTAAAAACGTTATCTCTGCTTCCTGTTTGCAAGCAGAGGGTTATGGTTTTAGATCTGTGGACAATGGTTGTTCAGTCTATTTTAATGACATTTTCTATTTCCATGCACCCATGATGAATGGTTTGTACACTGTGAATCTTGATGGATGTTCAATCTATAACATTAATGCGAAAAGGCAACGTCCTAATGATTTGAATCCCACTTTTATTTGGCATTGTCGCTTGGGCCATATAAATGAGAAACGCATGGAGAAGCTCCATAGAGATGGACTTCTACACTCGTTTGATTTTGAATCATTTGAGACATGTGAATCTTGTTTACTTGGCAAAATGACAAAGGCACCATTCACAGGACAAAGTGAGAGGGCAAGTGAACCATTGGCACTGGTACATACTGATGTATGTGGACCAATGAGCTCAACAGCCAGAGGTGGTTTTGGGTACTTCATTACCTTCACCGATGACTTTAGTAGATATGGTTATATCTACTTAATGAGGCATAAGTCTGAATCCTTTGAAAAGTTCAAGGAATTTCAGAATGAGGTACAGAATCATTTGGGCAAGACAATCAAGTATCTACGATCGGATCGTGGAGGAGAATACTTGAGCCTTGAATTTGGCAATCATCTAAAGAAGTGTGGAATTGTTCCACAGCTCACTCCGCCAGGAACACCTCAATGGAATGGGGTGTCCGAACGGAGGAATCGTACATTGTTGGACATGGTGCGATCAATGATGAGCCAAACTGATCTCCCGTTAAGCTTTTGGGGTTACGCTCTAGAGACAGCAGCGTTCACACTAAACAGGGTTCCATCAAAATCAGTGGATAAGACACCATATGAGATATGGACAGGGAAACGTCCCAGTTTGTCTTTCCTAAAGATTTGGGGTTGCGAGGCTTATGTAAAACGTTTACAATCAGACAAACTCGCGCCTAAATCAAATAAATGCTTCTTTGTGTGGTATCCTAAGGAAACGAAAGGATATTATTTCTATAATCGGGAAGAAGGCAAAGTGTTTGTCGCCCGACACGGTGTTTTCTTGGAGAAAGAGTTCCTCTCAAGAAAGGATAGTGGGAGCATGGTGCAACTTGAAGAAATTCAGGAACTACCAGAAAATGCTTCAACATCCACACAACAAGTTGAGCAAGATGTTGTTCAACAGGTTGAACAAGTTGTTGTTGAACCAGTTATTGAACCACAGGTTTCACGAAGGTCCGAAAGGATACGGCGTACACCTGCAAGGTATGCGTTAGTAACCACAGGACAACGTGAAATATTGTTGTTAGACAATGATGAACCTACAACCTATGAGGAAGCAATGGTGGGACCAGACTCTGAGAAATGGCTTGGAGCCATGAAATCCGAAATAGAATCCATGCATGACAATCAAGTTTGGAATTTGGTTGATCCACCCGATGGTGTAAAAGCTATTGAGTGCAAATGGGTCTTTAAGAAAAAGACAGATGTAGATGGAAATGTTCACATCTACAAGGCACGATTGGTGGCGAAAGGTTTTAGACAGATTCAAGGTGTTGATTATGATGAAACTTTCTCACCAGTCGCCATGCTGAAATCTATTCGGATAGTTTTAGCGATTGCTGCCTATTTCGATTATGAGATATGGCAAATGGATGTCAAAACAGCTTTCCTCAATGGAAATCTGGATGAGGATGTGTACATGACACAACCTAAGGGATTTGTCGATCCACAATCAGCTAAAAAGATATGCAAGCTACAGAAATCCATTTATGGGTTGAAACAAGCATCTCGGAGTTGGAATATTCGTTTTGATGAAGTGGTCAAGGTGTTGGGCTTTGTCAAAAACGAAGAAGAGCCTTGTGTATACAAGAAGAATAGTGGGAGCACGCTGGTGTTTCTGATCCTATATGTAGATGACATATTGTTGATTGGGAATGATATTCCTATGCTTGAATCCGTTAAGACATCGTTGAAAAATAGTTTTTCAATGAAGGACTTAGGGGAAGCAGCATACATTCTGGGCATAAGGATCTATAGAGATAGATCAAAGAGGCTAATTGGATTAAGCCAGAGTACATACATTGACAAAGTGTTGAAAAGGTTCAACATGCAAGACTCCAAGAAAGGTTTCCTGCCAATGTCACATGGCATTAATCTTGGCAAGAATCAGTGTCCTCAAACAACTGATGAGCGGAACAAGATGAGTGTGATTCCATATGCTTCGGCAATTGGATCTATAATGTATGCTATGCTATGTACACGTCCAGATGTTTCGTATGCACTTAGTGCAACAAGCCGATACCAATCAGATCCAGGTGAGAGTCACTGGATTGCTGTAAAGAATATCCTAAAGTACTTGAGAAGAACTAAGGATATGTTCCTAGTCTATGGAGGAGAGGAAGAGCTTGTCGTAAATGGTTACACCGATGCTAGCTTCCAAACCGACAAAGATGATTTTAGATCGCAGTCTGGATTTGTGTTCTGCCTGAATGGCGGCGCTGTGAGTTGGAAGAGTTCCAAGCAAGATACAGTTGCTGACTCTACAACAGAAGCCGAGTACATTGCCGCTTCTGAAGCAGCAAAGGAGGCTGTTTGGATAAAGAAATTTGTTTCTCAATTGGGTGTGGTGTCTAGTGCTCTCAGTCCTATGCATCTCTATTGCGATAATAGTGGGGCCATTGCGCAAGCCAAGGAGCCTAGATCGCATCAAAAGTCCAAGCACATTTTACGGCGGTATCACCTCATTCGTGAGATAGTGGATAGAGGAGATGTGAAGATATGCAAAATACACACGGATTTGAACGTTGCAGATCCGTTGACGAAGCCACTCCCTCAGCCTAAGCATGAGACACACATTAGTGCAATGGGTATTAGATACGTGCATGATTGACTCTAGTGCAAGTGGGAGACTGTTAGTGATATGCCCTAGAGGCAATCATAGAGATGATTGTATCACATACTATGTTTACATATTTATCTGATATTGTTCCTTGAAATAGATAACTCATTATTGGTTAATGAATATGTGATTCATTTATGAGACTCTTTATATTATATGTTGCTATTTCTAAAGGATCCCTGATCAAATATCATATGTGGAACAAATATGGTTAAATGATCAGCGCATGTATTGATTGATGATCATGTCTCATGGATCATGGTATGGAGATACCAAATTGATAATGTGGACACATGTTGGGGAACATGGCGTTGGATAGACCCGACATGAGACACTGCAAGAACTATTTGTGTAGTGCCATCAGTGGTCTCGATTAGTGTTGGTATAGAATTCTTAGACCTGAGATTATCATGGTTTCCAACATGTGTAGTGACTTACTTAGGGACTGCTAAACGCTATTCCGTAACTGGATAGTTATAAAAGTAGTCTTCGGGTGTGTTATGAAACATGTAGTGGGATATGAATAATCAAGATGGGATTTGTCCCTCCTATGGAGAGATATCTCTGGGCCCCTCGACGTTATAGATTATGGAAGTGCATGGCCATGCCAAAAGTGATTGAGGAGTCAATCGCAGGTTATATAATCTATCACAGGATCGAGTGAATGATTGAGCTATTAGAGGATGGCACATATCTAGCCTTGAGCTTAATCGATATCGTGAGGCAAAGGGATTCATACAAGTAAACACTAAAGGTTCAGCCGATATGATCTTTATGTATGCTCGGTGGGTCAATACGTTCTGCTAGGGGCCGCTGTTGACACGTGGACCGAAAAGGAGTTTTCGGGTTGCACCCGAGTGTGCATGAACCTACAGGGTCGCACGCTTAAGGGGCCGGAATGAAGGGATTGGATGGAGATCCATTATGCGCTCAATTTCGGATAGGGATCCGAGTAGGACTCCTATGGGCCTTGGAGGCCCGGACTTGGTCCCTATATATACATGAGGGGGTGTGGCCGGCGGGATTAACAAATCACGCCACGTGAAACCCTAGCCGCGACTTCCCTCCACGAGCAAACCCTAGCCGCGCGCGGGTGCTAGCACATCTGCGCGTGGTGTTCCTTCCCTGGACGTGTGGATACCGGTGGAGGCGCCGCTGTCCTGCGGTGCTGATCGGCGTGGGAGCACGGCGAGAAGAACGCACGAGGAGGAGAAGGTCAAGCAACTGCGATCGACTACTTCCTCTACATCGGCGCGCGCTACATCGCGAGGATTCCTTCGGCTCCTTAGCGCATACTTCCGCTGCACAGCGCGTCGAGTGGTAACGATCTATGATCTCATACTTTCATGGTTCCTGGTTTACGCGGTGGAAAAATTTTGTTTTATGCTATCGTAGCCTACGCGTATCCCAACAGTGCCACATGCAGCGATAATGCAATTGAGAAAGGAGACGATGATGCCCGTAGACTGGGGACTCCGCCGGTGGTGGTGAAGACCGTTTCCGATCATGACCTCGCCTGAATCTGGAGTCTAGCCCACCACCAACAGCTGCATGGCAGTGGCGGTGAAGCAGATGGTAGCCCACTTGTGCGCCGACGCGCTAGAGGCTGGAGGGAGGTGGTCGACGGCGCGGAGTACCTCCCAGGTGACGAATCTTGCCTCCACAGATCTCAGCGTCACCCGAACCGGCAGCATCGTGCCTCCCCAACCCTGTACCTGGCGGCCTCCCCGTGTCCTGATGATGCTGACACCGGAGCACGTATAGGGGTGGCGAGGAGGCCAGGCCACCGTCGCAAACCCATGTCGGTTGTATAGCTACTGGACGGAGGCCGCATGTTTGCTCCCCACCGGGACCCACCTCCATTGGATCTACACGGCCGCAGCCTTCACGGACGTCGCTAGCTGCTCATGGGTGGTGGCCATGACTCTTGATGCGCCTCTGCCACGGTCGCTGGCCGTCGACGAACATGGGCGGTGGAGGTAGAAGGCGTCAGATTTCGATGCCACCCCCTTTCCAAGCCTGTGTCCGAGCAGGAGGCTGCCAATTGCGTCGTGCCATGATGGCGATGCAGAGGGCCGAGCACTGTGCACCACCTCCCCCACACCTACTCCCATCACCGGTGATGGACCCGGCGCTCCTTGTTACTGTTGGAAATATGTTCATAATTCGACATATTTTAATCCAGAAAAACAAGATAATATATATGACACGTGAAAAACATAATGATCTAGTTATAGTGCTAAACATGAACATGCTAGTAACAGTAATAGCATCATATAGTAAAATATTTAATACTAATGTAAATAGAGTAATATACACAGAAAGCGCTCCTGAAAATGAGGCATTGTTGTTGTTGCCTCCATTGGTATTGTCATTCTCGCTTCGTCCACCATTAACGCCTTCACCCGTCGACGTGTTGATGAAGATGAAGTAGACGTTGACGAATAGTGAGTAGTCGCGCCTTGCGCTTCCCAAAAACCTGATCGCCCGTCCGTCCGTGCAAACGTCGTAGCAGGGCGTGGTTTCGGAGGCCTAATCTCCCAATGCGTGTGCACACACTCATCGGGATGGGATTACCGTGGCAGCAACAATCGTGGAAATGGATGAAAAGTGTGTCGTTCTTCTTTTTCGCGGGAGATAAAATCCATTCTCGGTTTATATGAGAAAAAATGGAAGATGGAGAGTAAGAGAGTGATGGAATAGGAAGAGGAATAGAGTAACTAATTGTCATCAACTAGCCATCAACTCGTCCACTACACCACCATCAACCAACCATCCATTAGGAGTAATTGATATAGGTTACCAATTCATTAATCAAATTAATTCTCAATAAAGAAAGAAAAAACTCTTCATCCCATTGATATCCCATAAGAGAATGAACACACATAAACTCCTAGCATAATGAGCCTTGGAATTTATTTGATTTAATTGATTTAAATGGATCAATTACCCAATTAAATCTAATGATACCCACTAAATTTCAAGGCTCATGAGAATGCTCGCTATTCCATCATAGCTTTTATATATCAGTGTTTCGGTGGAGACTGTTAAGTTGAACTTCCACCTAGAAAAGGAGCTACACCTGACCACAACTGAACAATGGACTATGCTTTGAATTGTCAGTCTTGTGCAGTTAGATTTCACTGAATTCCTTAACTGATACTAGGATACCGTTAGTATTCCCTCGGGTTGGAGCATATAAGTCATACTCTAGGCCTTTCATGAGTATCTAGAGATCACCCAAATCTCATAGACTGTGACTAGCAGTCGAACTCATATAGGTGTGTTCCTTCTAATATGTTCTGTAGGCCAACATCTCCGCTTTAAGAAAAGCCACTCGGATCACATTAAGGTACCGCACCAACCTGCCATACAGACAAGGAGAGAAGTACATCAAAGAAATGAGCCTCAAGGGTCTCTCCTCCTAGTCACCCAATAGCTTGTTTCACCATCCTAATTCACGGGATCTCCGATCAAATAGGACAGGTTACCACAACTGTGTAACTCAAGTGGGTGTCAAGCTCATCTCACTCGATGCACTGTCTATCACATTACGCGATAGGCCCTTAGTGAACTGATCTGCCAGATTTTTAGCTGTTTGGACATAGTCCAATGCTATCACTCCAGAGTTTTTCTTCTTTCTGACACACTTCAGTCTTCTCTTTACATGCCTAGATGACTTCATGTTGTCCTTTGAAATGTTCACCTTGATAATCACAGTTTTATTATCACAGTTCATCAGGATAGCTAGTATTGGTTTTTCAACCACCGGCAAATCCATTAGGAGCTCACGAAGCCACTCGGCCTCAACTGTGGCAGTATCTAATGCTATGAGTTCTGCTTCCATTGTTGACCTCGTTAAGATGGTCTGCTTGCAAGACTTCCAAGGAAACAGCGCCACCTCCAAGTGTGAACACATATCCACTTGTGGTTTTTGTCTCATCAGCATCAGATATCCAGTTTGAATCACTATGGCCCTCCAGTACCTTCGGATACCCAGCATAATGAATTATGTAGCTCATTGTACCCTTTAGATAGCGCATTACTCTTTCCAGAGCATGCCAGTGATCATCTCCGGGATTTGAAACAAACCGACTCAACTTGCTCACAGCAAATGAGATGTCAGGCCTCGTTGCACTAGCTAAGTACATCAATGAACCAATGATCTGGGAATATCTTAGTTGATCCCTTGCTATCCTTTCAGTTTTTCCTTACTAGCACACTAGGATCATAAGGAGTAGGAGCTGGATTGCAGTCACTATATCCAAAGCGACTCAAGACCTTGTCCACATAGTGAGACTGCACGAGTGTAATCCCACCTTCATCTCCTCTCAGGAGCTTAATGTTAAGAATAACATCAGCCACTCCCAAATCCTTCATTTCAAAGCTTTTGGACAAAAAGTCCTTGACCTCCTCAATCACATTGAGATTGGTCCCAAAGATCAATATGTCATCGACATATAAACACAAGATCACTCCTTCTCTCCCACCATAGCGATAATACAAACATTTGTCAGCCTCGTTCACAACAAAGCCAGTAGATGTAAGTGTTTTGTCAAACTTCTCATGCCACTGCTTAGGTGCTTGCTTAAGGCCATACAAGGACTTCAACAGCTTGCACACCATTCCCTGTTGACCTTCTAATACATATTCGTCTGGTTGATCCATGTAGATCTCCTCCTCCAACTCTCCATTAAGGAAAGCTGTCTTCACGTCCATTTGATGAACGATAAGACCATGAGAGACTGCCAGAGCGAGTAGTACTCGAATCGTGGTCAAGCGGGCCACTGGTGAGTAAGTGTCAAAGAAGTCTTCGCCTTCCTTTTGGGTATAACCCTTGGCCACAAGCCTTGCCTTGTACTTTTCAATTGTACCATCAGGCCTAAACTTTTTCCTGAAAACCCACTTGCATCCTACAGGTTTGCACCCATATGGACGCTTGACGACTTCCCAAGTAGCATTAGACATAATTGAGTCCATCTCACTGTGTACCGCTTCCTTCCAATAGTCGGCGTCAGGAGATGAATATGCCTCTTCAATGGTTCTTAGAGTGTCATCCACAAGGTATACAATGTAGTTATCACCAAAAGACTTTGCAGTACTTTATCTCTTACTCTTTCGAGTAGCTACAATGTTATCGTCCTTAGGATTTTCCTCAGGCGTTTGATCATTGTGTTCTATCGGTTCAAAGTGCTCAGGAGATATAATAGGTTCTTTACTAGAAGTGCTAGGTGCATTTTTCATGGGAAATTCATTCTCAAAGAATGTAGCTGTTGATGCAAAAAACACACACTGGCATGAGAGATTTGCTTTACTCTAGTGCAGGTCCAAAATTAGTACTTTAGGTTCAAGGGCGTGCCAGTTGATTTGATCCTGCAATCAACAAGAAGAAATATGCAAAGAATGTTAGTAAACGATAGTCCATCGGCCAGACAGACGATTTCATATCGTATGTAACCTAGCCGATGCAATAAAGCATGAATCGACTGTAAGGTGTAGTCATTAATAGAACTAACCCTAAAACTAGTATATCGACTGTAAAGATCAGTACTATATAATCAATATATCAATATATTACTTTAGAAATAAGCAATTGGGATAGATCGGATTGAACCGAGACAGTATAAATTTCTCAAGTCTAATGTAACATGAAATAACGATTATATAGACTCATTTCATAGCTGATATCTAGATTTAAGTATGTATCAGCTATAGCTCCGATACAACCTTATACTAGGCTATTCTCTAGTAATAAATATATTGAACTATAACCAATTAGATTGATATTGTTGTCGAAACGATAACTGCGTACGTCGAAGGACGTGGTCACTCCACAGTTGTTGGGAAAAGTAAAGTGTATTAAATTTTGGGTTTTCTTGGGATCCCCCCTTTACATGGCCCTAGGGGGCTATTTATAATCCCATTACAGATCCCCCTATTAGGGTTTAAGCCTTTTACAGGGGATTTTACATGGCCACCCTTATGAAAGGGACACCCACACGGGTATTCAACGTAATTAAGATACACGGGCCTTCAATGGGCTGTCTGGTGACCACTTGCCCATCGGCCAGTAGGCCGGGGCGATTAGGCTAGCCCACTAGGCCTTCTTGGATCGGGCCCAGCCTGGCGAAGTCATCCTCCTTCGGCGTACGCCTTCGCCATGCAGCCTTCGCCCAGACTGGCAGAGACCTGGTGCGACCCTTCGCCCGTTGCCCCCTTCGCTCTTTTGTCTTCACCACGGGGCTTCGGCCCAACCGGTCTTGGGCGCCTTGAGTTCGGATCCTCGCTGCTTAGTTGGTTTCGGCAAGTTCGGTCGAATGGTCTCATGGCACACTGCCAACAAGCCCCTCACGAGCAAGGGTGAGATAGGAGCTTCGGCCGAGACCGTGCAAACCATGTAGTATGGTATGAGGCGCCCCCTTTCGACCGATGCTCCTGCCGAAACATACCTTGTGCTCGTGCGAAGAAATTTTTTTTGCATTATTATAGCTTTCGCCGCTCGCAAGTGACGAAGTTATCTTTACTGTCTATCTGGGCCCGAATGAACAGTAATGGGCCTTCGCCTCTGGTAAACAGCGAAGTTGCCCTTATTGTTCCATTGCGCCGTAGTGAACAGTGATGGGCCTTTTCCCGAGGGCCCGCCACTACGCGGCCTGGTCCATGGAATTTTACCGTTTCACCTACCCCGCGACACGTGGCCGTTCCTGATTGGCCGGGAAGGCGAAATGTCACTTGGTAGGCTATATATTCTTACTTCCCGCTTTTCACCACAATTACCCTCGTCATTTTCACTGCAGGCGCTCTCTCCTCAACTTTTTACTCACGGCTCTCTGACTCGAACGAACCCATTCGCCAGCTAACCCCCTTCGCTAGCACACGCTCGCTTCGCCATGGCCCCACGCAAGCCGAACCCCGTTGCCACGACAGGTCCCGACCCTGGCCAAATCGACGAAGATACCACCGCGTTTCTAGGGGTGTCGCTCATAGACGAGGATGAGCTGGCGAGGATGGTTGATTCGGGCCTGGTGGCGGAGGGCGGGCGTTCGCCCCCGGGGATGCCGAAGTGCCGGAGCCCGGTGAACACCAGACGGTCGTGTTCGCCGTGTTCTTCGAGGCTGGTCTTCGGTTTCCGTGCAACATATTGTTGCCGGAAATTCTTCGCCTCTTTCAGGTGGAGCTGCCCCAGCTGAGCCCTTTGGCTCTGGTCCGCATCGCCATCTTTGATTGGGCGTGCCAGACCGCTGGGTTCGAGCCCAGCGCCGAGCTCTTCGGTGCTATCTTCTCGGCCACCGTAAACTCGAAGACGGTGGTCACCCCTGCCGGGACTAGGAAGACAGCGTTCGGGAGTGTGAACTTTAATGTTCGCCCCGAGCACTCCGACTTGTGGCCGGTCAACGCCGCAATGACGAAGTGGGATCGCCATTGGATGGCGAAGTGGTTTTACCACTCTATCCCCTTCGAGGCTGGATCCGAAGCGGCGAAAGCCCTTCGCTGGCGGCATCGGGAGATCTCACCAGTCCGGAAACCGAGAGTCACCGTCAGCGGCGCTCTGGAGGCACGGTTCGCCCTGCTCCGCAAGGTTTGCACCCGGCTGAGCTGCCGTGACCTTGTTGAGGAGTTTTTCATGCTTCGCGTATGCCTCCTCTCCCAATCGTGGCAGGTCGAGGTTAACCGAGACGAAGAGGTCGACGGCCTGCCGAAACTTGTCATTCCCACCGGGGCGAATGGTAAGTTTGTATTCTCCTCTTTGTTTCTTTTGTTTTTTCAACCTCTTATGTAACAGACTGCCTTTTTTCAGTGTTGACCCTTGCCCAGGCCGACACCGAAGCCCGCAATCTGATCGGCGATGTGTCGTTCACTGAGTACAGCCAGCTGTTAACCCGACTACTCCCAAGCGCCACCCCGCTTCGCCCCCGGCGACTTCGAGACCCGGGCAGAGCTCATTCCCTTTATTCAGGGGGTGAGCAATATCGTCGCTCCGGCCGGTGGCCCTAGTCTCTTCGCCGAACTTAACGAGTTCGACGAGGGCTGCTCCGTCGTTAAGAGCCTGGCGGTTCGGGTAAGTTGATTTCTTTTTATTTTACGTTCTCTTTTTATGTTGTTGTTTTCGACATCCTGACTTATCATTTGCTCCCCCTATTTTTTCTTGTTTCGCCAGATCCTTGCAGCCCACTGTTCGACGGAGCGAACAATGCGGGCTCACCTTGATGGCCTGAAGAACCATCTTCGGGCCAAGGACGACGAGCTAGGCCGCAAGAGCCTGGAGATGGAGGGCCTTGCTCGGTCCCTCCGGGAGGTAAAGGCGGAAAACAAACGCCTCCAGGCCGAACTGGATAAGGGCAGCGAGGCGAAGGCGGAAATCGATCGCCTCAAGGCCGAGCTGGAGAAGGAGCGAGGGCACTCCTCCACCCTCACCGTTTATTACAACCTGACGGAGCCGAAGATGGAAGCTCTTCGTCAGGAGTCGAATAGGGCGGAGGCGAAGGCCCAACGCCTTGCGCGGGAGATGGCGAGGGCCACTGAATCCGCTAAGACCGCCTGCCGCACACTTTCCCTCGCGCTTACCGACATGGGGGCGAAGGCGCGGGGTGTTCCGGGCGAAAACGCCTCCGCACTCGAGTTCTGCGAGTGGACTCAGCAGGCTGGCTGCGCAGTTTTGGACTGTGCGACGGTGTACGGCGATTGCTGTGCGCGCGTGTCAGCAGCTTTCGCCCTGGGCCTGCTGCAGCAATCTGGGTGCGAGCATATCGCCTAGTTCCCCGACTTCGCGAAGGGGGACTGGGAGGTGAGCACCCAGGACATTTCGCAAGCGCTCCGCGCCTGGCGTAAACAGTTTTGGCAGAAGGATGGGCGATCTGCCGCGAAGGCCCGTCTGCTCAAGCAGCTAGCGAAGACGGAGGCGGCGAACGAAGCTGCAGAGCCGGCGGAAGAGGGTGGAGGTGATGCCCAAGATCACCCAGAGGTGTGAGATCCTCCGCCCGTTTTTGTAAATTGTAATAGTTTCTACTTTTGATGTTTGCCGTATAGGGCGAACAATGTAAGTATGACCGATGGCCCACCTTATTGTAGAATGCCTTAATGTTTGTAATATACAACGATTTTCGCCCACCGTGTTCGATGTTTTTTGTTCTCGTGCTTGTGCTGTTTCACATAGTCTTTTCGCCCGATTTATGCGTTCTAGTTTCGCTTTCTGTGTTTCTCCACATGACTTCCCCACTGTTTGCAGGGTCTATGCCGAAAACTGTGCGTTTGGCCCCCCTTTGGGGATTGGCGAAGCAGGAACGAGAAGTTTGTTGCTGTAAAGAATTTGTCGAAGGCCCGTTACCTGCTTCGACCTATTTACTGTGAGATGGTGATTAACGGCAACAGCTACAAAGTTGTGAACATTGCTAACTGGATGCGAACAAACCCCGGGCGAACACTGGAGGACTACGATCGTGTCTACGCGGCGCGCTTGGAGGGCATGGCTCGCTTCTGGCGAAATCATCGAAGGACTGATCGTCAGGAGGCGATCGCCCGACGCCGCTACAGTCTTTCTCTTGTTTCGCCCCCTTCTCCCCTTAGGGTAGTTTACAACATTAGTAGTGGCGATGAACCCTGTTCGCCAGATCACTCCTTTTGAAGTGGTAGTTGTTTTGGGGGCGAAGATGTAATTTACTTGTAAGCTAAGCTGTAGTTTGTTGTATTCTTTTCGCCTGTACATGTTGTACGATATATACTCTTCGATTATTTTCCCGAAGTTAATAAAGGTGTGCTTTTGTTTCCTTTTCGCTATTTTTGCATTGTCACCTTTCGTGCTTTCGTTGGGCTGGAATATATCGGCCCCTATGCGTATATTGGTGAAATAGGTCTGCTGACTTTTCAGCCTTCGTCTTCCGTTATCGATCTTTGGTACTCCGCACTAATAGTGGCACACGTTTTTCGTGTAGATCGACTATAATGGTGTTCGGTTAGTTATTTTCCGAAACAAGCTCTCGCGGTTTCAGCGTTCGGCGAGCGGTGCTTCAGCCGATTCGTTTCGCCCCCCTGGCGTTTTCGCTGATCGGGCGTTTGCCTTGGGGGTTTTCCACGAATTATCATGCACACAAGTAAAAAAGGCGAAAGACACAAGGATTTTATACTGGTTCGGACCTCCAGAGTGGATAACAGCCCTACGTCCAGTTTTTGTTTGTATTTTTGTGCCGGAAGGCTTACATAATGGCAGATGCCGAAAGAGCTACATAACGGTATGTATACTTTTACATTTTGGCGAATAGGGTGCCACCCTTTCTAAACATAGAAATGCTTAAGAGAAGCGGCGTTCCAGGAGTGATCGAACTCCTCGCCTTCTAGTGTTGCTAGGCAAAAAGAGCCTGTCCTCGACCTGTGCTTGATGACATACGGCCCTTCCCATTTTGACTCAAGCTTCCCGACCGCTACTGGGTTCGCCTTCTTCCTCAGGACGAGATGGCCGGGTAGTAGCTCTATCGGGCGATCCTTTTTGTTGTAGGTTGCCGAAGTGCTTGTGGCATATTTGCACATGTGTTCTAGCGCTTCAACCCGTACCCCTTCCAGGAGTTCGAGCGACACTTCGCGCCCATCCTCGCCCCCGGAAAACATCACCCTTGGTGAGTTAGCCCCTAGTTCTGCTGGGGTCATCGCCTCATCTCCGTAGAGGAGCATGAACGGGCTAAACTTGGTTGGCCTTGTGGGAGTTGTCCGGAGGGCCCAAAGAACAGACAGCATTTCGTCTGGCCATTTCCACTTCGCCGCCCCCTCCAGCCTTTTCTTCAGCACCTCTAAGATCTTGCCATTTGTGTGTTCGGCCGCGCCGTTTGACTGTGGGTCGCGACTGATGCAAACCTAATTTCCAGGTTTAGCCCACTACACATTTCTCTGAACTTGTCAGAGTCGAATTGCTTGTCGTTGTCCGTGATGAACTCCTTCAGCACTCCGAAACGGCAAACAATGTTTTTCCAGACAAACTTTTGTACTGCTGCCGAAGTGATCGCGCCGAGTGGTTCGGCCTCGATCCAACGCGAGAAGTATTCAATGGCTACAATTGTGAACTTGTACCCATTTCGCGCCACGAGGAATGGGCCAACGATGTCTAGCCCCCACCTAGCGAAGGGCTAGACCGGGGCAATAGACTGCAGCTCATATTGCGGCGCAGTTTGGCTTCGGCCGTGCCACTGGCAGCTTTCGCAATTTTTGGCCTGCTCAACGCAAACTTTCAGCACAGTGGGCCAATATACTCCCTGGCGAAACACTTTGGAGGCAACTGTTCTTGTAGCTTGGTGTGCACCGCACAGCCCCTGGTGTATTTCCTTCACCATTTCCTCGTCTTCGACAAAGGAGATGCATCGAAGCAGAGGATGGAGCACCCCAGAGCGATATAGCTAGCCTGAGACCAGCTTGTATTGTCTGGCTCTGATTTGTAAGCGCTTCGCTTCTGCCTCATCCTCTGGAAGCCAGCCATCCCTGAGGTATTTTACGAACGGGGTTCGCCAGTCCTCTGGATCTTTGCCCGGATCCGCTTGGTCAATGACCATGATATCCAGGGTTTCTGCAGGCACGCTTGGTGCATACAAGATTTCAAAAAAGATGCCTGGTGAATGCAGTCCCCCACAGGCAGCAGATTTCGCCAGGGTGTCTGCTTCCTCATTTTGGCCTCGAGGTAAGTGTTCGACTGTTATTCCGGTGAAGCACTTTTCCGTAGATCGAACAACCTCCAAGTACTTTTTCATCCGTTCGTCTTTTGCCTCAAAAGAATCGTCGACATGACACGCCACCAACTTGGAGTCTGTACGGATGAGCAATCGCCGAACGCCCAAAGCCTTCACTTTTCTTAACCCCAACAACACCGCTTCGTACTCTGCCGTGTTGTTGGTCGTGTCGAACTGCAGCCTTGTGGCATACCTGATCGGCATGCCCCCTGGCGAAGAGAGTACAGCCGCGGCGCCCGCCCCCCTGTGCGACCACGAGGCATCGGAGTGCATTATCCAAGGCTGTTCGACGGGTTGAGGCTCAGGGGCGGACACCGGTGTCAATTCTGCCACGAAGTCGGCTAGGACTTTGGATTTGATAGCAGTGCGAGCAACGAAATGCAGGTCGAAGGGGGATAACTCCGCTGCCCACTGGCTGAGCCTACCAGAAATTTCCTTGCCTCGGAGCACTTCGCCAAAGGATACTGTGATGGCACAGTAATTTTGTGGGCCTGAAAGTAGTGCTTGAGTTTGCGCAAAGCCATAACTAGGGCGTAAGCAAGCTTTTCCATCTCAATGTACCTTGTTTTCGCCCCTTGCAAGGCTTCAGAGGTGAAATATACTGGTTTTTGTCCTGACTCTGTCTCTTGGACATGGACTGCACTGACTGCCACTGGCGAAGCCGCTAGATATAGCAGCATTTCGCTTTCTGGGATTGGGCTGACCAGGGCAGGTGGGCTTTGCAGATACTACTTTAGCTCGTCGAATGTGGCCTAACATTCGGGGGTCCAGTTAAACTTTCCTGCGCCCCGGAGGGTCTTGAAGAATGGCAGGCCCCTTTCGGCTGCCTTTGAGAGAAAACGACTGAGTGCCGCAATTCGGCCCGCGAGCTTTTATACTTCACGTACGCTCGACGGTGGCCTCATTTGCTGGATGGCATCAATTTTCTCGGGGTTCGCCTCGATACCCCTTTAAGAGACAAGAAAACCCAACAACTTGCCCGCGCGAACTCCAAAAAGACACTTCTTGGGTTTAGTTTTATACCCGCCACACGCAAGTTGTCGAAGGTCTCTTGTAAGTCAGACGCATGGTCGAAAGCCTTACGGCTTTTTACGACGATGTCATCGACGTAGGCCTCCACGTTTCACCCTAGCTACCTGCGAAGCACCTTGTACACTAGCTTGGCGAACGTTGCTCCGGCGTTCCTTAGGCCGAAAGGCATCTTGAGGTGACAGAAGGTGCCGAATGGCGTGATGAAGGCTGTCTTAGGGATGTCATCTGGGTTAATGTGGATTTGGTGATAATTGGAGTATGCATCCAAGAAGCTCATGAGCTCACAGCCAGCTGTCGAATCAACAAGCTGGTCGATCCGCGGCAAGGGGAAGTCATCTTTCGGGCACACCTTGTTGAGGTCTGTGAAATCGACGCACATGCGCCACTTGCCGTTCGACTTCACCAAAACCAAGTTTGCCAGCCACTGCGGGTGGTCGATCACCTTGATCACCCCGGCCCTAAGTAGCTTTTGCAAGTCGGCCTTCGCTGCCTCCTGGCGATCCGCGGACATCTTACGCAGCTTCTGCTTTCTTGGCTTGGCGTCTGGCTTGACTGCCAGGTGATGCATGATGGGTTCCGCCGAAACACCTCCCACTTCGCTGGGGCTCCAGGCAAAGATGTCAATGTTCTTCTGGAGCACCTCTAGGATGTTCCCAGCCTCCTCTTCGCCTAGATCGCCCCCAGCTGGACGAACTTCGTCGGATCAGCGTTGTTGATTTGCACCTTGGTCACCTTACCGTGAGGGGCTGGCTTCGGCATGCGTATAGCATGCGGTTCGGCCTCAACATTGTGTACTGCCCTGCTGATCACGGCCAAGTCGCCCTTCGACATGGCTGGAGGTTGAAGCCCCTTAACAACGATCACTCCTGCTGGACCGGGCATCTTGAGTTTGAGGTAGTTATGGTGGGAGATGGCTTCGAACTTGTTCCAGGTTGCACGGCCGAAGATGGCGTTGTAACTGTACGGGATGTGGACCACGTCGAACTGTATCTGCTCTTCGTGCCTGTTTTCACCTGTGCCAAAAGCAACCATCAACCGTGCCTGGCCGAGAACTTGAACTGCCTGATCGCCGAAGCCACGAAGCGAGGCTGGCGCTTGGGTGAGGGCCAGGGTTGGTAGCTCCATCTTGGCATATGCCTCGGCTGAGCTTCCCCCATCGACCAGAATCCGCCGAACTTCAAAACCGGCTACCTCAGCCGAGAGTACCAGGGGGTCCTGATGTAGGAACAGCACCCCTTCGGCATCTTCCGGCCCAAAAGAAATTTGTTGGCTCAAGTACTTCGGGACCCCTTCGCCTGCGGCAGTGATGTTATGCACCATTCGCAGCTGCAACTTCTTCTGCTGTTTTGACGATTGAACTGGTGGATCGGCCCTTGTAATCACCTGAATGACTCTGCGCTGCATGTCTTGGCGCTGTTCGGCTGGGGGTGATTGCTCTTGGGCCGCCTCGCGAGGCACTTCGACAGCGGCTCCTTGATGTGGCCTTGGTTCTTGAGCGTTGCTTCGCTGACGAATGTTTCGGCATTGCTCGGTGGTGTGCGAAGATCGCCCATGATAGGTGCAATAGAGGTCTTTTCTGACCTTCTTGCGAACAGGCTGGTGGTGGCTGCCACCCTGCTGGGTGTCGAACTCCTTGCGGAGGGCTTGTACTTCTTCGACAGCCATCACAGCCTTGCCCATACCGTCAGTTCTGAATTTTGTCCAAGTCATGGGAGCTTGGCCTGGTCTCGGTGCCCGCCCCTGGTTCGCTGGCTGGGGTTGGCGAATGGCGGGGGGAGCCTGTTCGGCGGCCTGCGCTTGCATCTGGGCCTGGGCAGCGGCGATGGAGGCTTTATCGTACTCAGCTTGGATTGCTTGCCTTCGCTTGGAGTCCTCTTCGCCCCTTGCGTACCCGTCGATGATGCGAAGCAGATGCTCGAGAGTTTGCGGCTCCTTGTTGGCGATTTTCCTTGTGAGTTCGCCTTCGAGCAGCCCGACCGAAGCGGCGTTGATGACAGATGCTTTAGTTATATCTTGAACGTGGCATCGGGCTTGCGAGAAGCGACGCATGTACTCGCGTATTGATTCGCCTGGCCTCTAGCGAATGCCGAGCAAATGTTGATGCGTCTTCGGCTCCTCATAGGTGCCTCGAAAATTAAGGATAAAGACATCGTGCAATTGCTCCCATGAGTAAATGCTATTGGATGGTAAATTGAAATACCAAGAACGGGCGATGCCGTCTAGAGCGAGATGGATTACCTTCGCCTTGGTATTTTCGTCGCCATGAGCAGCTTCAATCGCGGACTCGTAGATGGACAGAAACTCTTTTGGGTCCGTTTCGCCCGAGTACCGCGGAACGGGTGGGAATTTGAACTGAGGTGGGATTGGACGGGTTTTGATTCCTCCGCTCAGCAACAGCCCCTTTTCGCCCCCTGCCTTACTCATGACGCCCTGCAGCGAGGGCCCGCTCGGCTGCGGATACGGCGTGGCGAAGGGCGAAGTCATAGCATGCTCGTGCGGCTGGGCTACAGCGTTCGGCGGCCCGGTTCCGAACGGTGGCGCTTGGGTGGTGGTGTAGAAGTCGAACTGCGGCCCTTGTCTCTAGGGCGAAGCCCCCGGCCCGGGTTGGTTCGACGGCAGCCAACCGGGTGCACCCTGGCTGGTGCCCCCCTCCAGTTGGATCGAAGGGGTTGTGCTTGACATGTTGTGGGGTTGATTGAGTTGCTGAAGGAAAGCTTGAAGCTGTGTTTGCAGGGCCGAAGCCCCCTCCGCCATCACTTGCGACATTTGGCTGGGAAGTTAGGGGTGCACCTGGACCACAGCCGGTCGAACCTGCGGCCGCACGCCAGGAAGCGAGTGCACTGCTGCGGCCGAAGGTTGCCCAGGGAAGTACATCGGTCCTTGCGCGGCTTGCGGCGGAGGGGCTTGGACCGGCGCTTGCTGGTAGGCTTGAGGCGGGATGTAGCCTGCCGAGTATTGGAGGACTAGGGCCGAAGCGACCTTGGCTTGCCATGTCGCTTCGTATGCATGTTGTTGCTCTTGCATCTGGCGAAACATGTCTTGGAGTCGTGTCATGTTCTGCCGCATGGCTTCCATGCTGGCTTCGGCTTGCGCCTCGAGGTTGGGGTCGGCCTCCACAGCAGCGAGTGTGGTTGAAGCCAGCTGACTTGCCGAAGGGATCTTCGGCACCTGCTCCGTCGTAGCGGCCGGGGCCGAAGGCGGTGGTTGCGACGCGGGCGCCGAAGCCGATGGCGCTGCCCCAGCTTCGGCGATGGGCGTCGAAGGTTCCGCTCCTTCTTCGGCGGCCATCGCCTCTTCTGCTACGCTCTCCTTGGAGACCTTCTTCGGTGGCATTCACTCTCAGTGGTTTCGCTCGGAGGTCCCCACGGTCGGCGCTAGCTGTTGTCGAAACGACAACTGCGTACGTCGAAGGACGTGGTCACTCCACAGTTGTTGGGAAAAGTAAAGTGTATTAAATTTTGGGTTTTCTTGGGATCCCCCCTATACATGGCCCTAGGGGGCTATTTAAAATCCCATTACAGATCCCCCTATTAGGGTTTAAGCCTTTTACAGGGGAATTTACATGGCCACCCTTATGAAAGGGACACCCACACGGGTATTCAACGTAATTAAGATACACAGGCCTTCAATGGGCTGTTCAGTGACCACTGGCCCATTGGCCAGTAGGCCGGCGCGATTGGGCTAGCCCACTGGGCCTTCTTGGATCGAGCCCAGCCTAGCGAAGTCATCCTCCTTCGGCGTACGCCTTCGCCATGCAGCCTTCGCCCAGACTGGCAGGGACCTGGTGCAACCCTTCGCCCGTTGCCCCCTTCGCTCTGTTGTCTTCGCCACGGGGCTTCGGCCCAACCGGTCTTGGGCGCCTTGAGTTCGGATCCTCGCTGCTTAGTTGGTTTCGGCAAGTCCGGTCGAAAGGTCTCATGGCATACTGCCAACAGATATCAAGCTCAATATATATATATATATATTAGATTAGATCCTAATATAAGGGGCAGATATAGAACATTAAACAAAGCATAAAACAATGTCAAACATCTATATCAGGTAAGATCGGTTGAAACCCCGATACTATCCTTATTAACAACCATAAAACAGGTTAGAAATCATCATTCTAAATACGACTTAATAGGTTGGACTTAACCAATGCAGCATTAAGTATACATAGAAGCAAGACATCTAGAAAATCAAGCCGATGGTTGCTTTTTCAGGATGGTAGATACATCATATAATCTAAACCAACAAAATAATCTAGTCCATATCGACGAAACCCTAAATAGAATCCAGCCGATGTAAGCATATTGCATTGTCAATCTAAATTACACAATGTATATGATAATTCAAAAGTTTACAAGATAGAACTAGAGTATCATAAAGATGTAAGCACTAGCTCCGATAATGCAAACCGCCATAACAAGATATACCTTTTCGTCGACGATAAAACTGATGCAGCATGACTCGAAAGCACAAACTTGTTGAAAAGTAGAAAATAAAGGTGGCGATGCGCTGAGATTGATTGAACGTCTGTTGTTATTATTTACAGGACCTCGGGGTTATATTTATACCTGAAAATACAAACATTGTCCATCACGGACACGACTCATATTAACCTAATACAAAACGAACTAACGAACAAGTCCCTTAGGCGGACTCTTACCGTGAAAATCTATAAGGAAATTACATAAATTATCCTAATTAATAGATACAACTACCTCCTTAGGACTCTATCCATGTACAGCAATCCGTATGAATCACTCTAACTCAACCCGTTGACGTGTATCGAGTCGTATTTCCAAAATCGGCTCAATCGGCTAACCCTGTCCGACTCTGACTCTGCCGATCCTGTCCGCAGCCGATTCGGACTGCAGTCGATTTCACTCTATTTCCGATACGATCTAATCTCTTGGATTTTCTTCGATTCTATCCTTATCTCTGGTACTTGAATTACCAAATTTGGTCGTCCACACATGCCCCCCAAGTCCGGAATATTTGGTAATGTTTCGGATTTGCCAAATCTTATCTCCGAGAGAATATCGCACTTTCCGTTTTTGACCGTTACCGCATTCCTTTAAATACCAACCGTCAGCCCCGAGAAACTTCACACCGTTATACTGTTCCACCGCTTTAGCAATCCTCATCTTCTCCTTCTCCGGCGATCTTCTCGGTGCACCAAGGCAGTCTCCAGGCAACCCTCTCTCCAACAAACTTCCGCCCGCGGGAATGCCGTCTTCATCCGCTCCATCCGCCGCTCCATCGGCCGAATACGTAGAGGTAAGTTCTCATCGGCTCGATCTCCTTTTCACGCAATAGATTCAATTTTCTGCGATCTTAGTCCGATCTTTTGCTCTTTCTGCTTCTTTGTTGTAGCACCTTGCCAATTTAATTGCAATCCCCAGTTTGTACCATGAGAATCATTACTTTCTTGGACCAATCAGCAATCTAGACCCAACCGAGTTTATCTCTGCCGAAACCAATAGAATCCCGTTCAGATTAGCAAACCCAAATGTAGGGCATTGGAAAAATATTTTCAAGTCTTGGCGTCCCTAGAGAAAAGTTGGCCTACATGGTATAAGCGTGTATCGGCTAGCAAATAGAGCCATTGGGACGAGATAGGAATCGGCCAAGCCCTCGCTTTGACAATAGCAAATTCGGCTAAGGATGAGCCCTTGATGACTTCAACCAGCTACTTCTGGTCCAACACCATCAATGCTTTTATGTTCAGCCAAGGGCTGATGACTCCAAATCTGCTAGATATCACTATGCTCACTGGATTAGATATCACTTCATCGGCCAATCCTATGATCTTGAAATCCAAAAACAAATTTGACTTCAAAACTAAGAGCATAGGAGGATGGTCTGGTTTTATCTCAACCAACATGAGTCAAGGATCTGTCAACCCTCGAGAACATACAGCCTTCTTGTTGATGTGGCTTGAGAAATACCTTTTTTCTGGATCTAGCTATGGTCCCACTTCCAACTGGCAACACATAGCCGAAGCCCTCAAAGAAAAGAAACAGTTTCCCTTAGGAAAAATCTTGCTCGGCTATCTCTACCAAACCCTGAGCAATGCATCGGCCAAGCTAGCCATCGCCTCTGTAGTCAGTGCAGGTGGCCCTTGGTGGCTATTGCAATCTTGGCTAAACCTAGTAGCCATGAAAGTTGTCAATAGGCCAAGTCTGATAGAGGCAGAATTCCCAAGGTTTGAGCCGATCACTGATGAAGATGGAGAAGAAATCGCCCATCGAAGGTGTACCTCTTTTGGAGAATATGCATCTGCACCAGCCGATGCTAGAGCAAAGCTGTCGGCCGAATTGCTGAAGGATTGGTTCTTCAGTTTTTATGACGGTTTTCAGAAAAATGCCAGAGTTTGGTTCTTCTATGCGGACTCAACTAGCTTTGAACTGCCATCGGACTTCAGATTTGAGGAAATCAATCATGAAAAGTTTCAGAAATCCAAAGAAGTCTTTGCCGCAGCCGTAAGCCCATGTATTCTTCCTGTCGGCATCCACCAGGGCAGAAACATCAAAGTGACCTACGAATTCTACCATCCAAAGAGCTCAGCTCGGCAATTTGGTTTAGGTCAGCTGCCAATCGGCTTATGGTTTGCCGATAAAATTCAGTGCAGAGGAGAGATCTCTTCATCTTTGATGATGGATCGGCTGCTTAATATTCCAGGACCCTCTCTTGGCAGCATTGAGAATATTGAGCTTGGTATGTTCAGGAGTAAAACTTTCACTGCATGGTGGGCTGAATGGAAACAGCACCTCTTTCATCAATCAGCCACCATCTACATGACGGACTTATTTTCTGACATGATCCCTCAAGTAAGCCTCTCTACTTATTCTGTCAATTCCTGTTTTAAACTTATCAGCCGATTCTATATTTAACTTTATATACTATCTTTGTTTCTACAGACCATAGATTCATCTCCTCCACGCACAAGCAAAAGCGGCAAAGAGATTGAATATGCTGCAGGTCTTTTGCCAAATGGATGTGGCCTACCTCCATCCAGCATCGGCTATCATGCCCCCAAGACTCCAAGTTTACTCCAAGGGCAGATAAGGGAACCAGCTGATGTCGTCAAGAAGAGAAAAACCAAGGCATCAGCTGCTATGCCACCGGCTGCTAAAAATAAATCCAAGAAAAAACCACCTCAACCAGCCGATAACATTGAAGAAACCTTAGATGAAGCAGCAATTGAACAAGCCATTGATGAAGCTGCAGCCGAATTAAGCGACGGAGGAGAGAAAACACCAACGGCTTCTCCAGCCCCTAAAAAGACTCCTACAACTCCTGCTGCTCCATCAGTATTTACTCGTCAACCTAGAGTAAGACTATCCCTTTTATTACAAAATCTTCTTTCGTACCGATCTCCTTATTTAAACTTCATATCTTGCAGAATAAAAGACCAACCGAGAAGAAAAAACCAGCACCAGTATCGGCTAAACCAACCATTCAAATTCCTCTGGTAATTCCCAACTTTTTCCAACTGCATCTTCATTTTAACCGATATTAACTAACACTTGTCAAACTCCAATATTTTGATAGCCTTCTCCTCCACCATCACCTCAGGCGCAGCCGATCTCAAGCGAACATACTCCATCGGCTGTAGGCAGCCACCACGTTGAAGAGGAAGAAATTGCTGCTCCTGCTATCCCTATAAGTCTTGTATCTCTAAAAATTTCAAATCGGCTCTATAACATACTCTGTTACTTACATCCCTTTTAATCTTCTTTTGCAGGTCCTAGCCGATCTATTCTCCTTCGACATTAAAGATTATCTTGATGAGGAAATAGAAGGAGAAACAACAAGCAAGGCCCTAGCTCCTCTAGCTGATAATGTAAAGAGAAATCTTGAAGACATATCCCATCGGCTGGAGGCATCTCTAGATAGCTTAGTGGTTGACTGTAGCTCTATCCGGGCAAGATTTCAGGAAATTCAAGCTTCAATCCCGGACAAGTTATCAAATACCATCACCCCAGCTGTATATTTTGAACAACACCAATTCAAGCTGGAGAAAGCTAGATAGAGAATAGCAGATCGGTTGGAGAAGAAAAGCATTGAGGCTACAATCCAAGCGAATCGGCAACTCGTGCATACCGAAAAAGCCAAACTCGATCAGTTAGCCGAAGAGCCGATCAAATCTGCTATAGACCATTTGGAAGCTGAAAGAATTGAACTCTTGGCCAAACTTGAAGAATGTAATGCCAAGATTGCTTTGGAGAAGCAGAAATTAGCCAATTTACCAAATGCTGTTGGAGAGCAAAAGGAAAAGCTAAAATCGGCTATCAAAAACGTGGCCAACATGACTAAGTCCCTAAAAATCATTCCTGGAACCGATGCTCAAGATACCCAGGCAATAGCTGAAGTGGAAGAAATTCGGCAGAGAGCAATTTCGGCTATCCAATGCTATTTATCTCAATGATAGCTTGTAATAGGGACTTAGAAAATTTTTGTAATCAGCTTTGTAATCGACTAGAAAACCTCCCTTATATAACACATACTCTGATCTCCTTTATACTGAGTAATATATTTTTGCGTTCAAATCCCACACTTTTCATCTTGTATATATATATACCCCCTAATTTTGGCATGCTTGTGAAACAAAGACAAAATTAAAATATAACTAAGGACGATATAACAAATATCGGCCATCATACATCGGCAGGACACAGCCGATTATGTCGGAACCAAAATTCTAAGGGTGATATTAAGCATATCGGCCATCAATTTGAATCGGCAGAACGTAGCCGATTATGATCCAACCCAAACACTAGAATTTACCATTAAGTGCACGATGAAAAATTTCTCCATCCAATCCCGTGAGCATATAAGCTCCTTTAGAAACACACTTATGAATCTGGAAAGACCCTTCCCAATTCGGTGACCATTTGCCGAATTTATTATCCCTAGATCCTATCGGCAAAACCAGTTTCCAAACAAGTTCACCCTCCTCAAAAGACTTTGGGACAACCTTTTTATTGTAATGTCTAGCAACTCTTTCCTTATCTTTCCTAACCTTTTCAAGAGCACGCATCCTAGATTGAACCAAATCTTCTGATTCATCAACCATCAAGTTATGGTAATCATCTGCTGTCAGCTCATCCTGTAAAGAAAGTCTCCTGGAGCCGATGTTAGTTTCCTATGGTAACACAGCTTCATGCCCATAAACCAGTTGATATGGAGGCACTTGAATTGCACCATGACAAGCCATCCGATAAGACCACAATGCTTCAGCTAATATTGTATGCCACTTTTTGGGATATTCAGCAATCTTTCTTTTAACCAACTTAATCAAGCTTTTGTTAGATGCTTCAGCCTGCCCATTTGCTTGTGCATAATATGGTGAAGAATTCAACAATTTGATCCCCATGCTATCGGCAAACTGAACAAACTCATCGGACACAAAGATCGAACCTTGATCGGTTGTAATCATCTGTGGCAAACCAAACCGGTATATAATATGTTCCTTGATAAATTCAATAGCATCTTTGGTGTCAACTTTCTTTAAAGAAATTGCTTCAACCCACTTGGTAAAATAATCAGTTGCAACCAAGATAAATTTATGCCCTTTACTCGATGGTGGATTGATATGGCCGATCATATCAATACCCCAACCTCTGAACGGCCATGGCTTAATAATAAGATTCATAGCCGATGCTGGTGCTCTCTGTATTGCTCCAAATTTCTGACAATCTTGACATCTCTTGTAATATCTGAAACAATCTTCCAACATCGTCGGCCAAAAATATCCAACTCCTTCTAATTAGCCATTTCATCTTGTGAGCCGATTGATGAGTTCCACAAATACCTCATGAACTTCACACATAACAACTTTTGCTTCCTCCAAACTCAAACATTTCAAAAGAACTCCATCAATTGTCCGATAGTATAATGTGTCATCCAGCAAAACATATTTAAGAGTTTTATACCTTAACTTTCTGGATACCGATTTAGAAGGATTCTTTAAATATTCAAAAATATCAAACCTCCAATCATCGGCTGGTATACAGGCAACTTCTACTTCAACTCCTTGCAACAGCGGCTTGTAACCTGATGCACCTTGAGCTAAATTATTGGCTTCAACATTCTACTCCCTAGGATATGTCTCAAAGTAACTATTTTGAAAGTCTTCATCAACTCCTAATATTTCTCATTGTAAACCATCAAAACATCATTCTTGCATCACCCATAATTTCAACAGCATCGGCTTCAACCTCTGTCAATAGTAGTAATCCCTTTAGAACAGCTTCATATTCGGCTTGATTATTTGTAGAGTAAGGCTTGATGGCAAAAGCAAACTGAAAACTTGCCCCCTAGGCGATATGATACAGAACCATCAAAGAATAAAGTCCATGGCATAATGTCAACATTATCAATACTAGAATCCCTGTGTTCTACTATGAAATCGGCTATCGCCTGTCCTTTAACTGCCTTAGCCGATTTATACCTTAGATCAAATTCTGACAAAGCAAAAATCCACTTCCCAATTCGTCCTTTCAAAACTGGAGCCAATAGCATATACCGCACCACATCGGCTGTACATACTATGATGCACTCATTGGAAAACAAATAATGCCTTAATTTTGTACAAGAAAACTATAAGCATAGGCATAATTTCTCCACAGGTGATTATCTTGTTTCTGTATCCAAAAGTCTTCTGAGCCGATAGAGTTCTGATCGGCTAATAAATATAGCTTAAATGGAAGCCCTTTTTGCGGTGGTATAAGAACTGGAGGAGTACTTAAATATTCCTTGATATTGTCCAATGCTTGCTGCTGTTTTTCTCCCTAAACAAACTCTTGATCGGCTTTCAACCTTAATAATGGAGTAAATGGCTCTATTCGACCAGACAAATTTGATATGAAACGCCGAACAAAATTTATCTTGCCGATCAATGATTGCAACTTAGTTTTGTCTTCTAGAGGTTTTATGTCTTTGATTGCCTCAATACTCCTCTGGGGTATCTCAATCCCACGCTCATGCACCAAAAACCCAAGAAATTGCCCAGCCGATACACCTAAAGCACACTTAGTTGGATTCATCTTTAAACCATACTTCCTTGCTCTTTCCAGTACTTGTCTTAAATCGGCTATATGTTCATCAACTTCCTTAGATTTGACCACCACATCATCAATATAGATTTCTACCAACATGCCGATGAGATCATGAAATATATAGTTCATAGCTCTTTGGTATGAAGCACCAGCACTTCTCAACCCAAAAGTCATAACAACCCACTCATATAAGCCGATTGCACCAGGACACCTGAAAGTAGTCTTGTGAATATCTTCCTCAGCCGTGAAAATTTGATTATAACCTGCATTACCACCCATGAAGCTGATAATTTTATGTCCAGATGCTGCATCAACCAATTGATCGGCTACAGGCATTGGGTATTCATCTTTTGGTGTTGCTTTGTTTAAATCTCGTAAATCAAACCCTAAGCTTGCCATTTTTCTTAATGACTGGTACTATATTTGAAATCCACTCAGCATGTCGGCATGGTCTAATAAAATTGGCATCATAAAGTCTTGTAATTTCGGCCTTGATAGCATCATACATTTCAGCTTTACAACATCTCGGAGGTTGTTTGTATGGCCGATAACCTGGTTTGATAGGGAGCCGATATTCAACAATCGATCGGCTAAGTCCTGGCATTTCATAGTATTCCCAGGCAAAACAATCTCTATACTCCTTGAAAAGTGCTATCAATTTACATTTAAACTCCTTTGATAAATCCTTACTAATATATGTCGGCCTAGGCCTATCATCTGGTCCAATGTCAATTTCTTCCAACTCATCGGCCGATATAAACCCTTGTCCTAGCATGCCGTCAAGATCATCAACAATGTCCTTTGTGTAGAAATTGGAACCCTCCACGGCGCCCTCAAAACAACAATTGGGGCTCTCCATCTCCTGTCGGCTGTATGGCATAATCAGAAACTTTTAAGTAATCTCCTTGCCAAACTTTTCCAGACAAACAATCAATTCTTTCCATCTCCCAAACAGATAAATCGGCACTAGCTACATTGACTGACCTGTCGGCTGGCACGATTTCGATTTGGTCTCCTTGCCATTGAATCAAACTTTGGTGCATTGTTGAGGGAATACAACAGTTAGCATGAATCCAATCTCTTCCCAGCAATAGACTGTAGGAAACCTTCCCATGAATAACAAAGAACGTGGTAGGAATTGTTTTACTGCCGATAGTCAACTCCACATTCAAAACTCCTTTGGTCTCAGATGGATTCCCGCCAAAATCTTTCAGAACCATATTTGTCTGGATCAAATCCTCTAAATTCTTCCCAAGTTTCCTGAAGGTTGAATATAGCATTAAATTGACAGCTGCTCCTCCATCGACTAGCATCTTTGATATCGGTTTGCCGTTAACAAATCCCTTGACATACAATGGCTTGAGATGCCGATGATCAGTTCCTTCAGGCTTCTCGAAAACAGCTTGCCGTGGAGATAACATCAACTTAGCCGATGGCAACTCATCATCTTGCTCAACAACTTGTTCAACTGCATATTCGGCTGGTAGCATAAAAACCATGTTTATTGCCGATGACATCACCACTTTGCCCTTGTTCTGGAGACTTCTTTTTTGCTCGGCTTGGACTTCATCGGCTGGCACTACCATGCTCTTTACACGCCAAACCCTCTTTGTTTTTTGCCTCAGCCGATGCTCGATTTCTCCTTCAACCTCCTAGAATTGTTCCCTATTTCTCATCCTCTGAACTCTCCTCTTTTGATTTTTGGTAAAAATTCCAGAAGGACACCATTGTGGCTGCATATTTTTGGGCTCTCTTTGTGAGTCATCTTCATCATTGTTCTGTTGGATTGGCCCAAGCGTCTCGTGAACTGGCAACTTTTTCTGAAACGGCCGATGCATACTTGCACTCTATCGGCTTGATATTTGAACAAACTATGCATCAGAATCACTACACCCGGGACAATCATCAATGGATGGCAGTCTCATGCCCTCATTCCAGCAGAATCTAAAAAATTCACAGCTCCAATGAAGATTGAAATACTTTTCATCATCATAGTAATATGACTCATCTTCCCTCTGGCGCCTTTTGTGATACTTGTTAATTATGCCAGCCGATCTGATGCTCCTAGTGTAATTTTTACCTTTATCGGCTGAATTCCGGTTAAACCCAGAGTGCACCATGTTTACTGGAAAAGGATGTCCATCTATCTTCATCGGCCTCCTGGATTCATCAATCTTGATCTTCCCTTGCTCGATAGCCGATTGTATCTGCTATCTGAAAATTTTGCAGTCATTGGTACTGTGAGATCCTGTATTGTGCCATTTGCAATATTTCCTCCTCTTGAATTCTTCAGCCGATGGAATCACATGTCCTGCCGGCAGTTGAATCTGTTTCTCCTGAAGAAGAAGATCAAATATTTTATCAGCTTTAGTAATGTCAAAGTCAAATTTTTCTTCCTTTCCCGAATTCTTGACCCATTGGCAAATCACTGTTTTCTTGTTCCTAGCCCACTCGACTGCATTGACTTCTGAATCATCATCTTCGGAATCAGAATCATAACTGCAGATGTTGTTGACATTATTGGCTTTCTTGACAAACTTTCTAGCCTCCTGGAATCTCGTTTCATGAGCCGATACCTTTTGAGCCAAATGAGCTAAACTCTCAAAGTCTTGAGCTGAAAATCTTTCCCTTATCGGTGCTAACAATCTTTGGAAGGCCAGATTGGCTAGTTGTGAATCTGTCAGGGCTAAACTATAGCATCTGTTCCTCACATCTCTGAATCGTTGGATACAATTGGGAACTGATTCATCTAATTTTTGTTTAATTGCTGTGAGTTCTGATAATTTCATTTCTTCAATACCACTGAAAAAGTATTTATGAAATTATTTCTCTAGATCGGCCCAACTTCTGATAGAATTGTAAGGTAGGGATGAAAACCATGTGAACACCGATCCAGATAAGGAGAGTGGAAATAATCTAACTCTGAGGGCTTCCGTAGCCGATGCTTCACCACATTGAGCTAAAAATCGGCTAACATGCTCATAAGTAGATACATTATCCAGTCCTAAAAACTTGGAGAAATCTGACACCTTGTATTGATTTGGCAGTGGTACCCGATCGAAGTATTCCGGATATGGATGCCGATACATGTTGTCCTTCGGTTTAAGCCCAAACTGTTCTCTCATGACGTCAGCGATCATATTGGCCCAAGGCTGCTGAGGCATCGCTCCACCATATTGCTGTTGAATTGGATCAATCTGGCCGTATTGGATTGACTGCGGTCGTGGAGAATGAGGTTGATACATATGATTGAAATTAGCCGATATGCCTAGAGGCAACATGTATGGAAGTTGCTCTGTGCTGTACTGTTGGCTTATCGGCTGAGTAATTCCAATCGGGTGTTGTGGAACCGAAGGAATTTGATATGATGTGTTAACAACTGGCGGTTTTGGATTAAGAATACTGATCAATTGCTCCGGTGTGAGTTGAGTCGAAGCTTGCCCCCCAGGGATCGGCTGTGGTCTTGTCATGATTGTTGGAACATTTGCACTAGAGAAAGGAGCCGATGAGGCCTGGGTTTGAATTATCCGTTGATTCCCGCCAATTTCAGTCTTCAAGGTCCTGTAGCCTGGGAACGTACCATCTGGTAAATATATGGGTGTTGACGACCAAATTTGGTAATTCAAATATCGGAAATCAAGATGGAATCGAAAAGGATTGAAGAGATAAGATCGTATCGGAAAGCAGAGTGAGAATCGGCTGTGGACTGGATCGGCAGAGTCAGAGTCGGACTGGGTTAGCCGATTGAGCCGATTTCAGTAATATGACTTAGTGTACGTCATCAGGATATGTTAACGTACTTCATATGGATTGCCATGCACGGATAGAGTCCTGAGGAGGCAATTGTATCTATTAATTAGGATATTTTATGTAATTTCCTTATAGATATTCTCGGTAAGAGTCCGCCTAAGGGAGTTGTTCGTTAGTTGGATTTGTATTAGTTAATATGAGTCGTGTCCATGATGGACAATGTTTGTATTTTCGGGTATAAATATAATCCCGAGGTTTTGTAAGTAACAACAACACACGTTCAATCAATCTCGGCGCATCGCCAAACCTTTGTTTTCTACTTTCGACAAGTTTGTGCTTTTGAGTCGTGCTGCATCAATTTGATCTTCGGCAAAAAGGTATATCTTGTCATGGCAAGTTACATCATTAGGACTAGTGCTGACATCTCTATGACACTCTAGTTCTTTGTTGTGATTCTCCGAGTTATCATATACGTTATATAACTTACATCGATAATGCAATCTACTTATATCGGCTAGATCCTTTCTAGGGTTTCATCGATATTGACTAGATTACTTTGTTAATCTAGGTTATATAACGTATCCACCATCCCAAAAAGACAACCATCGGCTTGATTCTTTAGATCTCATGCTTCTATTTATACTTAATGCTGCATTGGTTCAGTCCAACCTATTAAGTCGTATTTAGAATCATGGTATCTAACCTGCTTCATGGTTGTTAATAAGGATAGTATCGGGGTTTCAGCCGATCTTACCTGATATAGATGTTTTACATTGTGTTATGCTTTGTTTAATATTCTATATCTGCCCCTTATATCAGGATCTAATCTAATATAAATATATTAAGCTTGATATCAATCTAATTGGTTATAGTTTAATATATTTATGACTAGAGAATATCCTAGTATAAGGATGTATTGGAGCTATAGCCGATACATCCTTAAACCTAGATATCGGCTATGACATTAAACTGCATAATCGTTATTTCATGTTATCTCTAGACTTGGGCAATTTATACTGTCTCGGTTCAGTCCGATCTATCCCAATTGCTTATTTCTAAAGTAATATTGATTTAATGATTATGTAACATTGATCTTTTCAGCCGATATACTAGTTTTAGGGTTAATTTTATCATTGACTATACCTTACAGCCGATTCATGCTTTATTGCATCGGCTAGGTCACATACGATATGAAATCGGCCCTATGGCCGATTGTCTATCGTTTACTGATATTCTTTGCATGTTTTTCTTATTGATTGCAGGATCAAATCAACTGGCACGCCCTTGAATCTGAAACCCTAATTTTGGACCTGCACTAGAGTAAAGCAAATCTCTCAGGCCAGTGTGTGTTTTTTACATCAACACTCTTTTGGCACGCCCAGTGGGATACGTGTCATCATGTCTCCAAACATCACTGAAGTTGCGGAGGACAACATCATCGCGGTTACACCCGAGCAGCTGAATGACGAACAGAAGGAAGAATTGCAACAAATGCTGAATCAACTCCAAACCCAGTATTTGCACTCCTTCACAGTCACCCGGCAAGGTACGGTCGTCCAAAGAGTAAAAATCCAAATACCGACGATCGTGAAGCAAGACCCAAGTACCTCTAGATCAGGAGAAGAAAAAGATAAACAACTAAAAGCCGAATCAAGTAATAAGGAGTTGCACACATTACAAGATCGCATCGATTCGGCTGTTCACCATGCCTTAGTCAACCAGTCCGGAGTGCTTGTCAACACCTTGACAAATATGATCAAGATGGTAGTCGATGGGACAATAGCTGAGGAAAAGGCTAAAGGACCTATTTATCTACTAGACGGCACGTTCCCAGCATATAGAACCGTGAAGACGGAGATTGGCGGGAATCAGACAAATCAACAAGTGCATCAAACCCAGGCTCCATCGGCTCCCTTCTCAAGTTCAAACATTCCATCAATTTTAACCAGATCACAGCCGATCGCTGGGGGGCAAGTGCCACCTCAATTGACACCAGAACAATTGATCAACATTCTTCATCCAAAACCGCCAGCTGTTGACACATCTTACCAAATTCCTTCGGTTCCACAACAGCCGATTGGAATTACTCAGCCGATAAGGCAGCAATACAGTACAGAACAACTTCCTTATGTGCCACCACAAGGCATATCGGCTGGCTTCAATAATTTTTATCAGCCTCACTCACCACGACCTCAGCCGATCCAATACGGCCAGACGGATCCACTACAGCAGCAGTATGGCGGAGCAACACCTCATCAGCCCTGGGCTGATATGATCGCTGACGTCATGAGGGAGCAATTTGGGCTTAAACAGAAGGATAATGACAACATGTATCGGCATCCATATCCAGAATACTTCGATCGAGTTCCATTACCAAACCGATACAAGGTGCCAGACTTCTCCAAGTTTTCAGGGCAAGACAATATATCAACTTACGAGCACATTAGCCGATTTCTAGCTCAGTGTGGTGAGGCATCGGCTATAGAAGCTCTCAGAGTTCGTCTGTTCCCACTGTCACTATCTGGATCAGCATTTACATGGTTTTCATCGTTGCTATATAATTCAATCAGGAGCTGGGCCGATTTGGAGAAACAATTCCACAAATACTTTTTCAGTGGAGTTCAAGAGATGAAGCTATCGGACCTCACAGCTATTATGCAGAAATCAGACGAATCGGTTCCAGATTATATTCAACGATTCAGAGACGTGAGAAATAGATGTTACAGCCTATCTTTATCAGATTCTCAACTAGCCGATCTGGCCTTCCAAGGTTTGCTGGCGCCGATCAGGGAGAGGTTCTCAGCTCAAGACTTTGACAGTTTAGCACACTTGGCTCAGAAGGTATCGGCTCATGAGACAAGATTTCAAGAGGCTAGGAAATTCATCAAAAAGGCTAACAATGTAAATAATGTTTACAATTATGATTCTGACTCTGAAGATGAAGACCCAGATATCAATGCAGCCGAGTGGGCTAGGAACAAGAAGACGGTGGTTTGTCAATGGGCTAAGAATTCGGGCATAGAAGAAATGTTTGACTTCGACATTACCAAGGCCGATAAGATCTTCGATCTCCTTCTTCAAGAAAAACAGATTCAACTGCCAGCAGGACATGTCATCCCATTGGCTGAAGAGTTGAAGAAAAAGAAGTACTGCAAATGGCACGATACAGGATCTCATCACACTAATGACTGCAAAATCTTCAGACAACAGATCCAGTCGGCTATTGAACAAGGAAAAATTAAGATTGATGGATCCAACATGGTGAAGAGGCCGATGAAGATAGATGGACATCCTTTTCCAGTTAACATGGTGCATCCTGGATACAACTGGAATACAGCCGATGGAAATAAAAACTACACCAGGGGTATCAGATCGGCTAGCACGATCGGTAAATATCAAGATAGGAGTCAACAGGAGGAGGAATCATATCCTGAGGAAGAAGAAAGATATTTTGACCCGCATTGGAGCTGTGAATTCTTCAGGTTCTGCTGGAACAAAGGTATGAGGCTACAATCTATCGAAAATTGTCCTGGCTGCAGTGATCCTGATATCCAGCTCATCCAAAAGCCAAGCCGACGACATGCAATTACACATCGGTCAAGTCAATCAAGGCTGTCAGTACATGAAAGACTTGGGCCGATGCGACAAGACAACGATGAAGATGACTCACGTGGAGAATCCAAGCCAATGCATCCCCAATGGTGTCCTTCTGGGATATTTACCAAGAATCAAAAGAGAAGAGTCCAAAGGTGAGGAACAGAGAGCAATTCGAGGAGGTTGAGGGTGCAATTAAGCATCGGCTGCGGCAGAAAACGAAGAAAGTATGGCTCGTGAAGAGCAAAGTGGTGCCAGCCGACGAAGTCGAAGCCGATCGCAGCAAAAATCAACAACGCAAGGGCAAGGAAGTGATGTCATCTGAGATAAATATGGTCTTTATGTTGCCAGCCGAATATGCATTAGAGTAAGTTGTCGAGCAAGAAGAAGATATGCCATCGGCTAAATTGATGTTATCTGCACAGCAAACTGTTTTTGAGAAGCCCGAAGGAACAGATCATCGGCACCTCAAGCCACTCTATGTTAAGGGATTTGTCAATGGTAAGCCGATGTCAAAGATGCTAGTCGATGAAGGGGCAGCTGTTAATTTAATGCCTTATACAACATTCAGAAAGCTTGGGAAGAACTCAGAGGACTTGATCAAAACCAACATGGTTCTGAAAGATTTTGGCGGAAACCCATCTGAGACCAAGGGAGTTTTGAATATGGAGCTGACCATCGGCAGTAAAACAATTCCAACCACGTTCTTTATTATTGATGGGAAGGGTTCCTACAGTCTGTTGTTGGGAAGAGATTGGATCCATGCAAACTATTGCATCCCTTCAACAATGCATCAAAGCTTGATTCAATGGCAAGGAGACCAAATCGAAATCGTGCCAGCCGACAGGTCAGTCAATGTAGCTTATGCCAATTTGTCTATTTGGGAGATGGAAGGAATTGATTATTTATCTGGCAAAGTTTGGCAAGGAGATTACTTAAAGATTTCTGATGATGCCATACAGACAACAGGAGATGGAGAGCCCCAATTCTTGTTTTGAGGGCGCTATGGAGGGTTCCAATTTATACACAGAAGATACTATTGATGATCTCGACGGCAAGCTTGGGCAAGGTTTTATGTCGGCCGATGAACTAGAAGAAATCGACATTGGACCAGGTGATAGGCCTAGGCCGACATACATTAGTAAAGGTTTACCAAAAGAACTTAAATGTAAATTAATTGCACTCTTAAAGGAGTATAGAGATTGTTTTGCCTGAGAATACTATGAGATGCCAGGACTTAGCCGATCGATAGTTGAACATCGGCTCCCTATCAAACCAAGCTATCGGCCGTACAAGCAACCCCCAAGACGTTGTAAAGCTGCGATGTATGATGCTATTAAGGCCGAAATTACAAGACTCTATGATGCTGGCTTCATCAGACCATGTCGATATGCTAAGTGGATTTCCAATATAGTACCAGTTATCGAGAAAAACGGCAAGCTCAGAGTTTGTATCGATTTCAGAGATCTCAACAAAGCTACACCGAAAGATGAATATCCAATGCCCGTAGCCGATCAACTTGTAGATGCAGCATCTGGACATAAGATTATCAGCTTCATGGATGGCAATGCTAGTTATAATCAAATTTTTATGGCTGAGGAGGACATTCACAAGACTTCTTTTAGGTGTCCTGGTGCTATCGGCTTATACGAGTGGGTAGTTATGACTTTCGGCTTGAGGAGTGCTGGTGCTACATATCAGAGAGCCATGAACTATATTTTTCATGATCCTATCGATGCATTGGTGGAGATATATATAGATGATGTGGTGGTTAAATCCAAGGAAGTTGATGATCACATAGCCGAACTGAAACAGGTCTTAGAAAGAGCAAGGAAATATGGGTTGAAGATGAATCCTACCAAGTGTGCCTTTGGTGTATCGGGTGGTTAGTTTCTTGGGTTTCTGGTTCATGAGAGAGGTTCATGTGAGAGGGATTGAAATTCCTCAAAGGAGCATTGAAGCAATTAAAGACATCAAACCTCCGGAAGATAAGACCAAGCTACAATCATTGATCGGCAAGATTAATTTTGTTTGGTGTTTTATATCAAATCTGTCTGGCCGAATAGAGCCGTTTACTCCTTTGTTAAGGTTGAAAGCCAATCAAGAATTTTTCTGGGGAGAGAAACAGCAGCAGGCTCTGAATAATATCAAGGAATATTTGAGTACTCCTCCAGTTCTTATACCGCCACAGAAAGGGATTCCATTCAAGCTATATTTGTCAGCCGATCAAAACTCTACCGGCTCAGTCTTGATTCAAGAGGTTGAAGGAAAAGAAAGAGTTATATTCTATCTCAGTAGACGCCTGCTTGATGCAGAAACAAGATATTCACCTGTGGAGAAGTTATGCTTATGCTTATATTTTTCTTGCACGAAGTTGAGGCATTATCTACTATCCAATGAGTGCATTATAGTTTGCAAGGCCGATGTAGTAAGATACATGCTATCGGCTCCAGTGTTAAAAGGACGAATTGGGAAGTGGATCTTTGCTTTGTCAGAATTTGATCTCAGATATGAATCGGCTAAAGCAGTTAAAGGGCAAGCGATAGCCGATTTCATAGTTGAACACAGGGATACCAGTGTTGATAATATTGACATCATGCCATGGACTTTATTCTTTGATGGATCAGTTTGTACTCATGGTTGTGGTATCGGCTTGGTGATAATATCGCCTAGGGGGGCAAGTTTTCAGTTTGCTTTTACTATTAAACCATACTCAACAAATAATCAAGCGGAATATGAAGCTGTTCTCAAAGGGTTGCAGTTATTAAGAGAAGTTGAAGTCGATGCTGTTGAGATCATGGGTGATTCATTGTTGGTGATAAGTCAATTATCTGGGGAATATGAATGCAAAAATGATACCTTAATAATCTATAATGAGAAATGCCAGGAGCTGATGAAGACATTCAAGATGGTTACTTTGAAGCATATTCCTAGGGAGCAAAACGTTGAAGCCAATGATTTAGCTCAAGGCGCCTCCGGATATAGGCCGATGTTACAAGAGATTGAAGTAGAAGTGGCCTGTATTCCAGCCGATGATTGGAGGTTCGATGTTTTTGAGTATCTAAAGAATCCTTCAAGATCGGTTTCAAGGAGATTAAGGTACAAAGCTCTTAAGTATGTTATGTTGGATGATTCATTGTATTATCGGACGATTGATGGAGTTCTGTTGAAGTGCTTGAGTATGGAAGAAGCTAAAGTTGTTATGTGTGAGGTTCATGAAGGCATTTGTGGAACACATCAATCGGCTCACAAAATGAAATGGTTAATTCGAGGAGTTGGATATTTTTTGGCCAACAATGCTGGAAGATTGTTTTAGATATTACAAGGGTTGTCAAGATTGTCAGAAATTTGGAGCAATTCAGAGAGCACCAGCATCGGCTATGAATCCTATTATCAAGCCGTGGCCGTTCAGAGGTTGGGGTATTGATATGATCGGCCAGATCAATCCACCATCAAGCAAAGGACATAAGTTTATATTGGTTGCAACTGATTATTTCACTAAGTGGGTTGAGGCCATTCCTTTGAAGAAAGTTGACAGTCAAGATGCGATCAATTTTGTTAAAGAGCATATTATATACAGATTTGGTTTGCCACAAACGACTACAACTGATCAAGGTTCTATATTTGTGTCTGATGAGTTTGTTCAGTTTGCTGATAGCATGGGAATTAAGTTGTTGAATTCATCACCATATTATGCACAAGCCAATGGACAAGCCGAAGCATCTAACAAGAGTTTGATTAAGTTGGTCAAAAGAAAGATAGCCGAATATCCTAAGAAGTGGCATACTATTCTGGCTGAGTCATTATGGTCCTATCGGATGGCTTGCCATGGTGCAATTCAGGTACCTCCTTATCAACTGGTTTATGGGCATGAAGCTGTATTACCATGGGAAACCAACATCGGCTCTAGGAGGATTTCTTTACAGGATGAGTTAACAGCCGATGATTATCATAATTTGATGGTTGATGAGTCAGAAGATTTGGTTCAAGCAAGATTGCGAGCTCTTGAGAAAGTTAGAAAAGACAAGGAGAGAGTTGCCAGGCATTACAACAAGAAGGTTGTGCCCAAGTCTTTTGAGGAAGGCGAGTTGGTTTGGAAATTGGTGCTGCCGATAGGGGCCAGAGATAATAAATTCAGCAAGTGGTCACCAAATTGGGAAGGTCCGTTTCAAGTTCACAAATGTGTTTGTAAAGGGGCCTATATGTTAAAAGGATTCGGTGGAGAAATATTTGGAAGAGCACTTAATGGAAAATACTTAAAGAAATACTATCCAAGTGTTTGGATTGGTTCATGATCGGCTATGGTTCGTCGGTTGATGGTTGATAGCCGATGTGTTTACATCGCCTTTAGATGGCCGATATTTTTATCGCCCTTAGATATATAAGTTTGTAGCATTGTGTTCCCTACTACAAACTTGGGGGGCATGGAGGATGAAAAGTTGGAAATTTTTGAGCAAAATTTTGCATAAGTTGGAATACAGCCAAGTCTGTCAGGTATAAAATTGGCTTATACGGAAGCAACAGTATCAATCGGCATAAGGAGGTTAAGAGGTTATGTTACAAGACAAATGTTTTAGCCGATTACAGAATTAATTACAAAATTCTTTTAAGTCCCTATTACAGGAAATCATTGAGCAAGATAGTTCTGGATTGCTGACAGTGCCCGTTGTCGGATTTCTTCAACTTCTGCAATGGCTTGGGCATCTTGGGCATCAGTTCCAGGAATTACCTTCAGGGACTTAGTCATGGTGGCCACATTCTTTATAGCCGATTTCAATTTTGCTTTCTGTTCCCCAATGGCTTTAGGGAGATCGGCTAATTTCTGCTTTTCCAGTGCAATTTTGGTATTACACTCTTCAAGCTTGGCTAGCGGATCTATTCTTTCAACCTCTAGTTGATTTATTGAAGCTTTAATCGGCTCTTCAGCTAGTTGATCAAGCTTGGTTTTTTCATCATGTACTAGCTGCCGATTGGCCTGAATGGTTGCTTCAATATCTTTCTTTTCTCGTCTATCGGCTATTCTTTGTCTTGCTTTCTCTAGCTTGAATTGGTGCTGCTCAAGATACATAGCTGGGGTGATTGTGTTGGACAGCTCATCTGGCAGTAGGGCTTGAATTTCTTGGAACCTTGATCGAAGAGTGCTACAGTCAACTACCAGGCTGTCTAGAGATGCTTCTAGCCGATGTGCAATATCTTCAAGATTTCTCTTCACATCATCGGTTAGAGGAGCTAAAGATTTGCTTGTTATTTCTCCTTCTGCTTCTTCATCAAAGTAGTCCTTTATATCAAAAGAGAATAAATCGGCTAAGACCTGCAAGTAGGAAAGATGAAAGGAGTACAAGTAAGAGGATATTTTTATATAGCCGATTTGAAGAGTTTTGAGGATGAAACTTACAGGGATTGCAGGAGCAGCGATTTCTTCTTCTTCAATATGATGACTGCCTACAACCGATGCAGTGTGTTCACTGGAAACCGGTTGTGTTACAGGTGATGAAGGGGAAGGAGGCTGAAAATATTTATGCAAGTGTTAAATAGTATCGGTTAATGAGATATTCAAAGTGTTAGACTGTTGAGACTTACCAAAGGAGCTTGAATTGATGGCTTAGCCGATATTTGGGTTGGTTTCTTTCTCTCGGCTGGTCTTTTCTTCTACAAAATGCAAGAGTTGGAGGATTAAGTTGAGGGTGAGTAAGGAAAATTTGTATCAAGGAAGATGAATTTACCCTGGGTTGCCGAGTGAAGACAGCTGGAGCAGAGAGAGTTGTGTGGGTTTGTTTTGGAGAAGTTGGAGGTGTCTTTTCTCCCACATCACTAGATTCGGCTGCAGCTTCATCTATTGCCCGTTCAATTGATGCTTCTTTTAGGGCTTCATCTGCATTATCGGCTGTTGGAGGTGGTTGTTTCTTGGCCTTTTTCTTAGTGGTTGGTGGCACGGCAGTTGATGCTCTAGTTCTCCTTTTCCTTCCTACATCGGCTGGTTCCCTCATTTGTCCTTGGAGCAGGCTTGATGTCTTGGGGGCATGATAGCCGATGGCAGGAGGAGTCATGCCACATCTGTTAGGAAATAGCCCTGCAGCATATTCAATTTCTTTGCCACTTTTGCTAGTGTGAGGAGGAGAGGAATCTGTGGTCTGAAAAAGAAAGGATGTTTCACAAGTTAAAAATCGGCTAATGTATTTAAAACAGTAGTGAAGGTGAATTAGAGGAAATAAAGGAATTACCTGAGGGATCATGTCTGGAAAGAGGTCAGTCATGTAGATGGTAGCCGATTGGTGGAAAAGATGTTGTTTCCATTCACCCCACCATGAAGTGAAGACTTTGCTCCTGAACATGGCTAGTTCAATATCATTAATACTGCCAAGAGGAGGTCCTGGGATATTAAGCAGCCGATCCATCATTAAGCTTGAAGTTATTTCTCCTCGGCATTCAATCTTGTCAGCAAACCACAAGCCGATTGGGAGTTGTCCCATGCCAAATTGTCTTGCTGAACTCATTGGGTGGTAGAATTCATATGAAACCTTTATGTTCCTGCCTTGATGGATGCCGACAGGAAGGATGCATGGGCTGATGGCTGTGGTATATACTTCTCTGGACTTCTGGAATTTGTCATGGTTTATTTCTTCAAATCTGAAGTCCGATGGCAGTTCAAAGTTGACTGATTCATCATAGAAGAACCAGATTCTAGCATCTTTTTGGAAGCCGTCATAGAAGCTAAAAAACCAGTCCTTGAGCAGTTCTGCTGATAATTTTGCTCCTGCATCGGCTGGGGTGCTGGCATATTCTCCAAAGGACATACACCTCTGATGGATTATTTCTTCTCCATCATCATCAGTGATCGGATCTAGTCTTGGAAATTCTGCCTCAGTTAAGGGTGGCCGATTGACAGCCTTCATTGCAACTAAATTCAGCCAAGATTGGAGAAACCACCATGGACCACCTGTACTGACTGTTGAGCTGACAGCTAATTTGGCTGATGCATTATTCAGAGTTTGATATAAATAGCCGAGCAGAATCTTTCCTAAAGGGAATTGTCTTTTTTCTTCAAGTGCTTCGGCTATATGTTGCCAGTTTGAGGTTGGGCCACAACTTGATCCACAAAACAGAAATTTCTCTAACCACATCAGCAAGAAGGCAGTATGCTCTCTAGGGGAGACTGAGCCCTGACCCATGTTAGCCGAAATAAAGCCAGACCATCCTGCTATGCTCTTGGTTTTAAAATCAAATCTATTTTTGGAGTTCAAGGTCATTGGGTTGGCTGATGAAGTGATATCTAGCCCAGTTAACATGGTAATATCCAGTAAAGTTGGGGTCATCGGTCCTTGATTGAATAAAAATGCATTGATGGCATTGGACCAGAAATAGCTAGCAGAGGCCATTAGTGGTTCATCCTTAGCCGAATTTGCCAGAGTAAGGGCTAAGGCTTGGCCGATTCCGAGTTCATCCCAGTGGTTCTGCTTGCTAGCCGATATACGCTTATACCATGCAGGCCAACTTTTCTCTAGGGATGGCCAAGATTTGAATGTGTTCTTCCAGTGCCCTAGGTTTGGATTTGCTAGTTTGAAGCGAATCCTATTTGTTTCGGCGGTGATAAATTCAGTTGGGTCTGAATTGCCGATTGGTCCAAGGAAGTAATTATTCTCATGGTTCAGACTAGGGACAGCAACTAAGTTTGTGAGATGCTACATCAACAAAGCAAAAGAGAAAAGAAGCGGTCTAAGATTGCGGAAAATGAAATTAGATGAGCAAAAAGGAGATCTAGCCGATGGGACTTATCTCAGCGTATTTGGCCGATGGGGCGGCGGACGGAGCGGATGACGACGACATCTTCTTGCCGGCGGAGGTTGAATGAGTGAAGGATTGCTTGGAGTTGACTGTTTGCGCCGAGGGGATCGCCGGAGTTGGGAGAGACGAAGATTGCGAAAGCGGTGACAACAGTAATAACGGTGTGAAGTTTCTCGGGACCGTCGGTTAGGTATTTAAAGTAATGCGGTAACGGTCAAAAACGGAAAGAGCGAGATTATCTCGGAGATAAGATTTGGCAAATCCGAAACATTACTACATATTCCGGACTTGGGGGGCATGTGTTGACGACTAAATTTGGTAATTCAAATATCGGAAATCAAGATGGAACCGAAAAGGATTGAAGAGATAAGATCGTATCGGAAAGCAAAGTGAGAATCGACTGTGGTCCGAATCGGCAGTGGACTAGATCGGCAGAGTCAGAGTCGGACTGGGTTAGCCGATTGAGCCGATTTCAGTAATATGACTTGGTGTACGTCATCAGGATATGTTAACGTACTTCATATGGATTGCCATGCACGGATAGAGTCCTGAGGAGGCAATTGTATCTATTAATTAGGATATTTTATGTAATTTCCTTACAGATATTCTCGGTAAGAGTCCGCCTAAGGGACTTGTTCGTTAGTTGGATTTGTATTAGGTTAATATGAGTCGTGTCCGTGATGGACAATGTTTGTATTTTCGGGTATAAATATAATCCCGAGGTTTTGTAAATAACAACAACACACGTTCAATCTATCTCGGCGCATCGCCAAACCTTTGTTTTCTACTTTCGACAAGTTTGTGCTTTCGAGTCGTGCTGCATCAATTTGATCTTCGGCAAAAAGGTATATCTTGTCATGACGAGTTACATCATTAGGACTAGTGCTTACATCTCTATGACACTCTACTTCTTTGTTGTGATTCTCCGAGTTATCATATACGTTATATAACTTACATCGATAATGCAATCTACTTATATCGGCTAGATCCTTTCTAGGGTTTCATCGATATTGACTAGATTACTTTGTTAATCTAGGTTATATAACGTATCCACCATCCCGAAAAGGCAACCATCGGCTTGATTCTTTAGATCTCATGCTTCTATTTATACTTAATGCTGCATTGGTTCAGTCCAACCTATTAAGTCGTATTTAGAATCATGATATCTAACCTGCTTCATGGTTGTTAATAAGGATAGTATCGGGGTTTCAACCGATCTTACCTGATATAGATGTTTTACATTGTGTTATGCTTTGTTTAATATTCTATATCTGCCCCTTATATCAGGATCTAATCTAATATAAATATATTAAGCTTGATATCAATCTTATTGGTTATAGTTTAATATATTTATGACTAGAGAATATCCTAGTATAAGGATGTATCGGAGCTATAGCCGATACATACTTAAACCTAGATATCGGCTATGACATTAATCTGCATAATCGTTATTCATGTTATCTTTAGACTTGGGCAATTTATACTGTCTCGGTTCAGTCCGATCTATCCCAATTGCTTATTTCTAAAGTAATATTGATTTAATGATTATGTAACGTTGATCTTTTCAGCCGATATACTAGTTTTAGGGTTAATTTTATTATTGACTGTACCTTACAGTCGATTCATGCTTTATTGCATCGGCTAGGTCACATACGATATGAAATCGGCCCTATGGCCGATTGTCTATCGTTTACTGATATTCTTTGCATGTTTTTCTTATTGATTGTAGGATCAAATCAACTAGCACGCCCTTGAATCTGAAACCCTAATTTTGGACCTGCACTAGAGTAAAGCAAATCTCTCAGGCTAGTGTGTGTTTTTTGCATCAACAATGGGTCCTTTAGCTTTCTCTTCGGCTATGGTCCCGTTGACTACTGACTCGATCATATTTGTCAAAGTATTGACAAGCACCCCGGTTTGGTTGATTAGGGCGTGGTGCATAGCAGAATCAATTCGATCTTGAATCGTGTGGAGTTCTTCATCGCTTGATTCGACTTTGGGATGCTTGTCCTTTTCTTCACTTGTTCCGGATGTATTTGGATCTTGCTTCACGATCGTTGGCAACTCGACTTTGGTTCTTTGAACAACCGTGCCTTGTCGGGTCACCGTAAACGAATGCAGATATTGTTTTTGCAGTTGATCCAGCACCTGTCTCATCTCTTCTCTCTGCTCATCATTCAATTGCTCGATCGTGATCGGCAGGATGTTCTCTTCTGAGACGTCGGTGATGTTTGGAGACATGATGACACTTAGTCCCACCAGGCGTGCCAAAAGCGTGTTGATGCAAAAAACACACACTGGCCTGAGAGATTTTCTTTACTCTAGTGCAGGTCCAAAATTAGTACTTTAGGTTCAAGGACGTGCCAGTTGATTTGATCCTGCAATCAACAAGAAGAAATATGCAAAGAATGCTAGTAAACGATAGTCCATCGGCCAGACAGCCGATTTCATATCGTATGTAACCTAGCCAATGCAATAAAGCATGAATCGGCTGTAAGGTGTAGTCATTAATAGAACTAACCCTAAAACTAGTATATCGGCTGTAAACATCAGTACTATATAATCAATATATCAATATTACTTTAGAAATAAGCAATTGGGATAGATCGGACTGAACCGAGACAGTATAAATTGCTCAAGTCTAATGTAACATGAAATAACGATTATATAGACTCATGTCATAGCTGATATCTAGATTTAAGTATGTATCGGCTATAGCTCCGATACAACCTTATACTAGGATATTCTCTAGTAATAAATATATTCAACTATAACCAATTAGATTGATATCAAGCTCAATATATTTATATTAGATTAGATCCTAATATAAGGGGCAGATATAGAACATTAAACAAAGCATAAAACAATGTGAAACATCTATATCAGGTAAGATAATCACGGACACGACTCATATTAACCTAATACAAATCCAACTAACGAACAAGTCCCTTAGGCGGACTCTTACCGTGATAATCTATAAGGAAATTACATAAATTATCCTAATTAATACATACAACTGCCTCCTTAGGACTCTATCCATGTACGGCAATCCGTATGAATCACTCTAACTCAACCCGTTGACGTGTACCGAGTCGTATTTCCAAAATCGGCTCAATCGGCTAACCCTGTTCGACTCTGACTCTGCCGATCCTGTCTGCAGCCGATTCGGACTACAGCCGATTTTCACTCTGTTTCCGATACGATCTAATCTCTTGGATTCTCTTCGATTCTATCCGTATCTCTGGTACTTGAATTACTAAATTTGGTCATCAACAGTAGCATCTCTGGACTCATAGATTGTACCTACTCTCATGTCAGGTACTCCAGAGTTTACAATTAAAAATCTATATCCCACACTGTGAATAGCATAACCAAGGAACACACAATCCACGGTGTTTGGTCCAAGTTTGCGCTTTTTGACTATAGGCACATTGACCTTAGCCAAACATCCCCATGTGCGCAAGTATGAGAGATTTAGCCTTTTCTTTTCCCATTCCTCGAATGGTGTTACTTCTTTATTCTTAGTAGGAATTTTATTCAAGACATGACTCGCGGTCAATATAGCCTCACCCCACCATTCCTTGGAAAGCCCCGCAGTGTTTAACATGGCATTCACCAATGTAGAGTGTGGTTCTTTCTTTCGGCCACTCCATTTGACTAGGGTGAATAGGGAGGTGTCCTCTCATATAATTCCAAACTCTTCGCAGAATGAAGTAAACTCATTAGAAAAATACTCTCCACCCCGATCAGACCTTAACCGTTTGATTTTCCTTTCAAGTTGGTTTTCTACCTCAGCTTTATAGATCTTAAAGTAATGCAATGCTTCATCTTTTGTTTTCAGTAAGTACACATAGCAAAATCTAGTGCAATCATCTATAAGTGTCATGAAGTATCTCTTTCCCCCATTAGTCAACATACCATTCATTTCGCACAAATCGGAATGAACAAGTTCCAGAGGTGCCAAATTTCTCGCCTCTGATGCCTTGTGAGGATTGCGAGGTTGTTTCGATTGAACACAAGTATGACACTTAGAACCTTTGACTAAAGTGAATTTCGGGATTATACTCATGTTAGCTAAGCGCGTCATACAACCAAAATTCATATGACAAAGTCGCGAATGCGAAACATTGGATTCATCTTCATTGCTCACATGATTCACAACATTATTACATGCATCATCCAAAGAAAAGCGGAACAAGCCTCCGCTGTCATAACCTTTACCAATAAATGTTCCATACTTAGATACGACACACTTATCGGACTCAAACACAAGTTTAAAACCATCTCAACAAAGTAGAGAGCCGCTAACAAGATTCTTCTTTATTGAGGGGACATGCTGCACGTTCTTCAGCTGCAACGTCTTTCCCGAAGTAAACTTCAGATCGACCGTACCAACACCATGAACAGCTGCATGCGAACCGTTCCCCATCAGCATGGAGGAACCTGATAAGAAGAAAACAGGGAAATATCAGCACACACATGAATATTAGCGCCAGTGTTGTAACAGCCTGATAATTTCGACTTTGAAATACGAAATTAAAAATTCGGAATAATCAAAAATCTTTTTCAAAGAACGCCCAATGGCTCCGCTTGCCGCCGGCACCGACGAAGGAACGCGCCGCTGCGCCTCGGTTGCAGCCGCCGCTGACCCCGGCCGTCGACGGAGCACACCCTGCGTCGCAGCGCCTCGCTCCGCACCGCCGCCCGCGCCATGGTCGCCAGCACTGCGCTCGTCACCGTCCCTGACGCCTCCACCGGCGAGCCGCCGCTCCATCTTTCCCCGCACTTGAGCTACACCACCCTCCACTCACACTCCGCTCGTGGTGACTGCACGAAGAAGGCACAAAGCAGCCCCCCTTTCCTCCTCATCCCTTTTTATCGAGAGCGGCACGCCTGGCCAAGCAACCACCCAAGTGTACAGGGCGATTTGAAATTTTGGATAGACCAGTGTATTTTGAAATGAGCCGTTGAATATTTTGATGCCCCGGTTAATGGCTATGAACCACACAGAGTACACAAGGTACCACTGCGACAACTAGTCGTTGCGTGCTGCAGCCACTGCCACATGCGCATTCATAGGAATCACAAAAGGGATAAATGTACCGACACCTGTCCCCGGAAAAAGTGCGAGCCTATCCACGCGAAAAAGGAGTTTAAAATGGTCAGGACAGTGAACCAGGATGTTCTTCACCAGCCCAGCCCCGAACCTGTATAATTTGGAACTTCAGTGTATCTCAGCCTCTGTGTTTCTTCACAAGCCTTCTAAAAATCGTTTTCTAAATAGCTTCCACGTCCTAGAGTGCAGTCATCCCTCTCCTTTTCTAACCTTTAAGTAATCTCTGGGACGAGATTATTTTAAGGGGTAGGTTTGTAACACCCTGACAATTTTGACTTTGAAATACGAAATTAAAAATTTGGAATAATCAAAAATCTTTTTCAAAATATATTCATGCCGGGATTAATTTATTTCGATCTGTCGTTTTTCTTTTATCCGTAGGCTAATAGACGAACGTCTGAGAATATATCGGTATTTAATTTCAAATATTATTTATTCAAGGAACTATGATTGTGGGATATCCTAATCTTTGCATATGCCAACTATTTTCGAAAAACCCTTCTCTATATATTAAAAACCCTGGGGCATATTTACTTTGTGAATAAAGCTATATATATATATATGTAACACCGTTTTGATAAAACCCTATATGGGATACCTTATTAAAACAAATACTATTTTACTAAAGAAATATAGCTTGATTATTTTCAATGAACCTTGCAGAGACTGCCTTCGGAAAACTAATTGCAAAATAATATCTATTGGTAAAGTATTTACTAGAAACCTTAATTGCGAAATATAAATTCCTAATAGGCTATTTTCAAAGTTATGACCTCCTCAGACAAAGTCTAGTCCTCAGGCATAATTTTAATTTGCTTGTTAATATTTATTGTTTATTTGTGTGTGTCTAGAATCTGTGCCAAAAGATCTCGATTAAATCCTTTCCCGAAAAGGTTGCCCTCTGTCCGACATCCTTTCTGCCACTATCATCTCCGTTCCTTGATTAAACGCCTCGGTGCAAGTTAATCACAGACCCAAAGCTCTCACCGCGATATTACCTCTCTCAACTCTTATTCCATGGTGATTTTTAGAAACCACTCTATCGATTCAAACCCGGTAATTTCCCCAAATATTTATAATCGATCGACGTATCCATCTATCGTGCGTCGATTCGAGTATCACTGATTTTATTTCTATCGCAACGGTTGGATTTGAATGTCATGCGTTGTCCTAAAAATCCCAATTCACGTATCATCAGAGTGCGCACAGAGAAATCCTAACCCTAATCCTCGCACGGCCTTCTAGCCAAATCCAATTCAAATGTTGAATTAAATAGTCCAAATTATAAATACAGTCCAGTACAAATTCTATCTCAAATCCCCTTCAAATTTCCAAATTACATATTCCAAAGAAAATATTCGAGCATCATATTTCTTTGGACCACATTTTCGTCTGTTAGCCCAACCCATTCCACAACACAAGTTCATTTTCTCTCCCTCTACCTTGACCTCATTGCTGTGAGCCACTTCCATGGAAAAAGTCTATATTACATCCCCGGAACATTCCTTCTCACTTTCTCGGTTGGGCTGGTAGGCAAGGAAGTCCATTCCTCCTCCCCCATACAGTAGCTGCGTCAACCTCGCCGCGCGCCGTGCCACTACGGCAAGGCTGCCACGCCATCACCAGCTGCCGTCTTCCGCTCCCGTCTCACCGGCGAACTTGCCATCCATTCCGCGCGCGTCCTGCCCAACCTCGCACCACCGCCAGCCATGCAGCAAGCTAGTTGTGCATGTGCATGCATGCAAGCAGCCAGCCGCACGCAGGCACCATGCAGCTAGCTAGCTATGCTTATGCCTGCTTGCGAGCGGCTAGTCGAGCCTAAACTAGCATGCATGCGCCATCCGCCTAACTCCAACCGCCTATGCACATGCGTCGGGCGACGCTCCTATCGAACGCCGGTGGTCCCCGCCGGGTCACCGTCGCCGTCTTTCGTTTTGGTAGGTGGCGACGGCAGGCACCAACCCGAACGATGACAGCCGATGCAGCGTGCGCGCCAACCCACGGCCGCCACCTAAACCCGTGCCGTGCTCAACGCCGTTCTCCGCCGCCTCTGCCCCACGCGGCCGCTGCAACCACCCCGTCCCCGTCTTCATGGCGATTCAAGTCCCCGTCTTCATGGCGATTCAAGACGAGCCCGTGCGGTGGAACCTATATAAGCGCCGCTGTAGCCGAATACGCAACCCCCGTCCCTCTCCATTCTCTCTTCTCCTCCTCCTTTGCTGCCCCCGCCAGGCCACACCCCACGTGCCGAGCCGCTACCGGTGCCGTCCACCCGACCGACGCAGTGGCCTAGCCAAGCACCGAGCTCGGCCACCGCGCCGCGTCGCCGCCCCTGCCACCGGCCCTGGCAAAGCCGCAGCACGGCCACCGACGCCACCGCGAGCCCCGGCCGCCGCCTCCACTCGCCACCCCTGCCGCCAGCCCCAGCCAAGCCGCGCCGAGCCAGCCGCTGCCCCTCGCGCAGCCTCCCTGCAGGTGCCGGCCCGCGCCGCCGAGCCCGGCCGCCGCCCGCGCCAGGCCGAGCCGACGCCGCCCCAGCTTCCTGCGCGCCCCCAACCGGCCACCGCCAGCCGCGCCCCTCCTCCCCTTCTACCGGCTCTGTGTGAGAGAGAGACAGAGAACGAGAGGAAGAAGAAGCAGAAAAGAAGAAAGAGAAAAAGGAAAGGAGAAGAAGAGATAAGAAGGAGAGAGAAGAAGGAGAAAAGAAAGAAAAGGAAAAGGAGGTGGGACCCACAACTTTGACTCTCTCTCCATGGATCCCATTCAGAAATAAAGTCTACATTTCCTCCCCCTGCATTCTTTGGGCTGCCGACTAAAAAGTCTATATGGAATCCCTCATCTTTCCTTGATCCGAGCCTACCAACAATCTGTCTCCTTACCAAAAGTCCATGATATACCCCTCTACACACCCAAGCTCACTCAAAAGAAAGTCCAATATACCTCCTCTGCTCACTCCCACAACCAAGGATTATTTTTGGAAATATTCCTTTCCAATTTAATAAATTCATTTCCACATTGCATAAGGTCCATCAATCTTCCAAAATTCATATCTCTCCAACCGTAAGTCTGATTAACTCCGTTCAACTTCCATCATCTCTCTAAAATCGAGATCTATTTACTGGCACCATTAGTTTGTATTGAATATTCTTTTATTTTGTTTCTAGTATTGTGTGTGGTTTTCCTTAATCGTTGGTCGGACATTCCCGGTGTTCTGGTTATTCCTTGAGCGTGGATTTTTCCGGTTATTCTAACTATCGTGGACTTCTCGAAGATTATTCGAACCTAAAACAAGGCAAGTCACTACGCCCCCTTCCTCGAACGTATTGATCCTATTTTATAAATGTGTTGATTGCAAATAAAATTCCATGCTATTTATAAAATGCGTACCTACATTGTTCAAGTCTTACCTTTGATATTGTTTATCCTTATGTATTTACGCGCCTTTGTTACCTGATTCAATTATTTATGTGCCGTTAAATATCGATTCTGCTTAGCGTTGCTTATGTGTAGACGTTTGTACACTCCATACTTATGTTATATGGCTATGGATGTGGATGTGGCGATCACTCAGTGGGAGTGATTGTCGAGGGCGGGTGGAGACATAAGCGCCACCCGCAACATTAAAACCTTTGCGAAAACCAAAAACTTAATAAAACAAAACTATTTCGATTGGGGCGGCATGAATAGAATATGGGTGGTTCTGGGAACGGTAAGCCGCCGACCCTGGTCAATTAAGGACCGAGCCAAGAAGCTATGCGAGAAACGAATAGAGTATGACCGCATTTCTCGAGTGGGGTATGACCCAGTGGACTAGGAAATTCTCGTGGGGTGGCACCCCAGACATGGTAGGTTCTGGACATTCGTTGTTGTGTTGATGAAGTGTTGTGGTTTAGATCGCTTGGGTCGATCTGTTAAACGCCGGCAAAAACTTAAAATGCACCCTAAGTATATATTATGTAACCCCTCCCAAGATCTCGGGAGTGCCAGGACTCCTCTCACAACCGGCTCGAGGTAGGAATGTGGCGCCGGGGGTGCAATGGGGATTCATAGTCCTTGGAGCGGGTGCCGCCATGCGAGGGTAACTGAAAAGCCGGGCCGTGACAAGTCTCATGTGTTGGGTGCGTCACGGAGTGCGGGATTAAAAGCGTACATCCACTGCAGTGTGAGTAAACTAAACTATTCGAATAGCCGTGCTCGCGAATATGAGCGTCGGAACTTGTACTACTCTTGACTAGCTTCATAAATTTTAAATACTGCTTAAAATATGATGGGTATGGAAGGTGTGACCTTGCCCGATGTGCGGGAAGGTCGTAATGGTCAAAACTGTGGAAATTTGATGTGAGGGTAAACCGGACCAAGCGAGGCTTGGGGAAGGTGGATGAACCCTCGCATGTTAATGACAACTTCAACCTAACAATTGTTTTCAGCTAAAACTGCTACGTCATAGGTTTGTGAAATAATTTGTGAAAACTAGCTTTATGCAAATAAATCAAGTCATCCTTGAACCCCTATGAACATTATATGCATTCTGTAGTAGTGGCTTGCTGAGTACGGTTGGTACTCACTCTTGCTTATTTAAATCTTTTAGAAAGGTGTTGATGTCGACCTGTACATGTGCTATGCTGGCAAGGAGTTACCGAGGACGGTGGAATAGGGACATAGGTTCACCAGTCGATGCGTGTGGGATAAGATGGACCGCCGCTGCTTCGCTTCCGCTACTTCATTTATTTGTTTTGGTATTTTGTGTTGCTGTCGACCATGCTTGGTCTATTCGGGTTCCATTTGGGCTACCCTTGTATTATTAATATATTGTAAGACCTGTATGACGATATCAGCTTGAGATATACAACTGTGCCATGTGTGTACCATGTACTGATCCAGGGAATGATATTGTAATACACATGGGGTTCCCGATGTACAAAATCGGGGGCTTACAAGTGTCAACCCACCACTCAGGTGAATGAAAAACAGAAAGAACTGTAGGTAAAAAATTACCATACCCCGATGTTCCTCCTCCATCTCTAATAACCATATTTGCAGACTTTTTATCCTTGCGATCAGGACAATCCTTAGCCCAATGACTAGGCTCACCGCACACAAAGCAGTTGCCCTTTGCCTTTCCTTGCCTTTCTTCTTAAAATTGGTTGAAGCCTTGGGTTTGACATCGGATTTGACCTTCTTCTTGTTGTTGTGGGATGCATGAGTGTTTTTCTTTTGCACCAAATTTGCGCTAGAACTTCCCTCGAATTGTTTGCCGCAGTTGTCCTTTGCCCTCGCTTTCTCCTCAACACCCAAAGAGCCAATGAGATCAGTAACACTGAACTCTTGCCTCTTGTGTTTTAGAGAAGTGGCAAAGTCCGACCAAGAAAGTGGAAATTTGGCAATAATGCCACCAGCCACAAACTTGTCTGGCAAATCACGGCTGTTATTCTCAAGTTCCTTTGCTAGCGCCTGAATCTCATGAGCTTGTTCTACTACAGAACGATCAGCGACCATCTTGTAGTCATAAAACTGCTCCATGACATACAGCTCACGACCAGCATCGGAAACTCTGAACTTGGCCTCAAGTGCATCCCACATGTCCTTCCCAGAAGGCATGTGCATATACACGTCCACTATCTCAAGTGCATCCCACATATCCTTCCCAGAAGGCATGTGCATATACACATCCACTATGTTGTCAGATAGTACATTGATCAATGCTCCACGGAACAAGCAATCCGCAGCCTCGAACCTAGCCTCCTCCTCAGGCGAGAGAGGTCGTTCAGGCGTCTTGCCCTGTGAAACATAGAAGCATTGCATAGCTGTCAACCATAGTAGTGCACGTGCTTTCCATCTCTTATAGTTTGAACCATCGAAAGCATGTGGTTTTAGTGATGCCGCAAAACCAACTACCGAAAAAGATCTATCAGGTATTTGGATTGTTGGAAATATGGTCATAATTCGGCATATTTTAATCCAGAAAAACAATATAATATACATGACACGTGAAAAACAAAATGATCTAGTTATAGTGCTAAACATGAACATGCTAGTAACAGTAATAGCATCATATAGTGAAATATTTAACACTAATGTAAATAGAGTAATATACACAGAAAACGCTCCTGAAGATGAGGCATTGTTGCTGTTGCCTCCATTGGTATTGTCATTCTCGCTTCGTCCACCATTCACGCCTCCACCCGTCGATATGTTGATGACGATGAAGTAGATGTTGATGAATAGTGAGTAGTCGCGCCTTGTGCTTCCCAAAAACCTGATCGCCCACCCGTCCGTGCAACGTCGCAGCAGGGCGTGGTTTCGGAGGCCTACTCTCCCAATGCGTATGCACACACTCGTCGGGATGGGATTATCGTGGCAGCAACCATCGTGGAAATGGATGAAAAGTGTGTCGTTCTTATTTTTCGCGGGAGATCAAATCTATTCTCATTTTATATGAGAAAAAATGGAACATGAAGAGTAAGAGAGTGATGGAATAGGAAGAGGAATAGAGTAACTAATTGTCATCAACTAGCCATCAACTCCTCCACTACACCACCATCAACCAACCCTCAATTAGGAGTAATTGATATAGGTTACCAATTCATTAATCAAATGGATTAATTCTCAATAAAGAAAGAAAAAACTCTTCATCCCATTGATATCCCATAAGAGAATGAACACACATAAACTCCTAGCATAATGAGCCTTGGAATTTATTTGATTTCATTGATTTAAATGGATCAATTATCCAATTAAATCTTACAGTCACTGGCTTGTTGACAGACGATGGATGGAGAAGTGGCTTGTTGACAGACGATGGATGGAGAAGATCCCCTATCTGGAAATTACGGACAAATTGATGGACAGAAAGAAGTGTGCGGTTGTAAAAGATAAGATAAAAAGGATATAAATAGACATGGTGGTGGAATGTAGTGGTAAAAAAAATTACTCAGGCTTCGAGAGAAATGGGTGTTAGTGGGGGTTATATACTCGTGACATTATTGCGTTACAAAATTACTGTCGAATGTGTGGAGGCTGGTTCACGAGTGTAAAATTTTTACTAAGGTGCGATATGTAGCTCCATGACACGATGGGTTTCATGTAGTAAGTCTATATCTATCTATCTATCTATCTATCTATCTATCTATCTATCTATATATATATATATATATATATATATATATATATATATATATATATATATAGATAGATAGATAGATAGATAGATAGATATAGACTTACTACATGAAACCCATCGTGTCATGGAGCTATATATATATATATATATATATATATATATTACCCATATAGGGTATTATGGTGCCTGGGTACCAAGGTATGAAATATACAAATTGACTCAAAATTTTTAAAAATTTTCAAATTGTAAGTATATACCTGGATATAAGAGTTTGATCCATACCTATACCTAGCAATAAAACAACTCAAACTCAACTTTATTTCACAATCCATTATTACATACCTAACTAACTAACTAACTATATGTGTTTGGATGCTATATATTTAGAATCAAAATCAAACAAAAATAACTTCAAACTCAGCTCAAACTTGTTTGAACTTGTTAGTAAAGAAGTTAGTGTTAATACCTAACAATTTAAAAAAATTTCATACTCATTTAAATTGGATACATACTCAAATTGAATCTTAGAGCGCATGCACCATGGTGCCCCAGTTAATTATAATATGTATATCTATATGCATATGCATATATATATATATATATGTATATTTATGCATATGCATGTACATGTATATATATACATATAACATACATACATATATATATATATATGACATCATAGATCACCAAACAAATTTAATATATATATGGCAAGATTATTCTCCTGATCCCCCTCCACTCCTCCCAATTTTTTAGAGAGAAAAAAGTAAATGAAAAATTTGCTTTCAATAGGAAATGAACTCAATACCTTCAACTCAAATTACCACATGGCACTAACCAGTAGGTTATGTCTCAATTGTGATAGATTTTTCCTAGTAAAATTTTATCTTCTCATATGTACTGATCCGTGTAGTATTTGGCATAAAACATGTATATGTAATAACGATACTTGTTACTGTACACTTTAAACTATCTTACTGCACTATTGGAAATCTTTTACAACACGACTACAGTGACATTACCATGAGAATTATAGATTACTATTGTAACATGAGACACATCATTATGTAATTGTCATGAGTTGGAGTTACCACCACGCTATTGATTATTGTTTGTACAACTAACGATTCCTGAACTTTAGTATTTACTCTTGCACGTTTCTGCTTTGTACTATGTGTTATTGCAACCCCGTAGTAATATTCCAAAATAAATATAGTAACAATGTAACTAGTGTGCAGTAACAGAATAGATATAATCTTAGTCTCTATCCCTCTCATGATCCCTCTGCTTTCTCCTCTCCCAATCTCTCTCTACCTAGAAAAACCACCCTTCCTTCCTCTCCTCAAGAAAACCGGTCTCACCCTCCGTCTACGTACTCCCTCCCTTTCCGTAGTAACACAATCACAGAACTATAGTAACACGACCGATTACTGAAAAATATATAGGTTATTATTACATTCAAGCACTAGTATTACTGCACAATTTTCACAAGATTAATACTACAACCGCTTTGTTGATTGACCGAGATTAGACATTATGGATTCTGTTTGACTATCTTTAAGCAAGGTGGTTGGTTGATCTTATATCTGTGTTCTAACTCCCCTTCTATTCATTTCATGGTCTACTATCATGCTCCCAATGTTCTTGATCCAAGCATACGCACGCCCATCACCTCCCTGCCCCCACCTCGCACCACGCACCCTCAACTGCACCTCCTCCTCATATAGAAAACAATTTGCTATTTTCTCTCCTAGAAAACTATCGTAACTTGTTGGTTCTTACCATACGTCACGTTACTGCAAAACATATAGAATATTACTACACTTCTGATAGTAACTTCGTGGTGAAATTGTAGTAAACTAGGAATCAAAACAAAAATATGTGGGTTAAAGTCTCACATGCTAAATATATTTGTTACTACACAAAAGTGGAGTGCTACTGCATGGTAGGTACACGTTACCACATGTTTATGCAGTAACACAATCCAAAGAATGCAGTAAGACGCGTTATTACTGCAAAACCTATAGTCTTTACTGCACTCTTACGGTAACATCGTGATGGGATTGTAGTAACGTACAACTGATAGTAGTAACAAGTAATGCCATAGTATTACTACTTGTGGAGAGTCAAAATCCAAAAAGCCAAGCTTTGAAGAACAATATCTCTGAAGTGATGTACTATTTTTTAAACCGTTTGCACCATGATGCTAGAAAAAATGCTTATCAAAAGTAGATCTGTCATCACTATATGACAACTATATTTGAGTGTTGTTACTACACATAAAACACAACGTTACTACACGATGATCGTCGCGTTACTGCACCGTTCCGCGAGATGATAGCTCAGAAAAGGTGGGTAGTGGGGAGAGTTAGTAGGTGGTTTGACCATGGTTTGACCGACGTGGGGGTGCTTTGATCGACCTTTGATCGAGGTGGGAGCTGGGTTTTGAGCTCTTAGAAAGGAGGGGAGGTGGGTTTGGCCCTTGGGAGGGAGGGGTATAGAATAGCTATACCCCAGGTGTAGAATAGTTTTACTATATATATATAGCAAAACTATTCTATACCCCCCTCCCTCCCAAGGGTCAAACCCACCTCACCTCCCTTCTAAGGGCCCAAAATCCACATCCCACCTCAGTCAAAGGTCGGTCAAAGCACCCCCACGTTGGTCAAACCCTAGTCAAACCACCTACTAACTCCCCCCATCACCTATCTCTTCTCAGCTCTCGTCTCGCGGAATAGTGTAGTAACAACATGACCATTGTGCAGTAATACTGTATCTTATGTGCACTAACAAAACTTAAATATAGTTGAAATATAGTCATGACGGATCTACTTTTGATAAGCATTTTTTTCTAGCATCATGGTGCAAACGGTCTTAAAAAACATACATCACGTGAGAGATATTATTCTTCGAAGGTTGGTCTTTTTGAAATTTAACTCTCCACAAGTAGTAATACTATAGTATTATTTGTTACTATTGTCTACTATACGTTACTACAATCTCATCACAACGTTATTATAAGTTAGTACAATCTCATTCCAACGTTACTATAAGATTGCAGTAAAGACTAAGTTTTGCAGTAACAAAGTGTCATACTGCAATTCTTGGATAGTGTTACTGCATAAACATATGGTAACGTCTAATAGTCATCTAGTAACACTTTCATTTTGTGGAGTAATTCAGTTCTCGTCTCGTAAGAACGGCGTAGTAACACGATGGTCATCGTGCAGAAACAAGATTGCTTTCCACAGTAACGATATTAAAAAATAGTCATGATGGATCTAGTTTCATTAAGTACTTTTTTACGAACATTATGGTGCAAACGGATTAGAAAAACAAGATATGATGTGAGATATATTGCTCTCTAAAGATAGAGACTTACCTCTTTTCAGTTCTTGTCTCGCAGAAATGGTGTAGTAACATGATGGTCAATGTGCAGTAATACGACTGGTTTTCGTAGTAACGACATCAAAAAAATAGTCATGATGGATCTAGTTTCGTTAAATAATTTTTTTATGAACATTATGGTGCAAACGGCTTAGAAAATAAGATAGGATTTGAGAGATATTGCTCTCTAAAGATTAAGATTTAAAGGTTTTAGATCTACACAATCAGTAATACCGTTGTTACTGTTACACATTCTCTGTTACTGCAATTTTCATCATGATGTTACTGCCGGAAGTGCAGTAATAGACTATAAGTGTTGCAGTAACGTACCATGTTACTGCACTTCTTGGATAACGTTACTACCGAATCATAGTAACAAGATATGATTCCTACAGTAACATAATTGATTTGTTCTCAGAAAATTTCAACAGACATACAAACCAAACAGACAATGATATCTAAACATATTGTATCATAGGGTGAATTGGTTAGGAGAGCTTCCATTCAACCATGAGATGAGATCATATGTTCAAATCTTGAATTCACCAAATTATTTTTATTTTTTCTAGAAAGAGAAGAAAAAGATTTATTCCTGAGAGAAAGGAGGGAGAGAAGAAAGTGAAAAAAAGAGAAGCCGGGCGCCAGGGGAGCAAAAAAAAGAAAAAGGAGAAGGGGTTGAGGGCACCGGGAGGGTGGGAGGAAGAGGGGAGCGAAAAAAAGAAAAAGGAGAATGGGTGGAGGGCCCCGGGAGCGTGGGAGGAAGAGGGGAGCGAAAAAAAAGAGAAGGGCGGGAGGGAGAGGGGATAGAGGAGGAAGGGGGAGGACGGGGAGAAGGAGGGAGTATAGAATAGTTATACTATAGGGGGTGTAGAATAGTCTTGCCATATATATATATATGTGTGTGTGTGTGTGAGACACCCATATAGGTATATACTCAATTTGAAATATGGAACCTGGGCACCATGGAGCACCAAACAAATTTAATATATATATATATATATGTATATATATATATTTATATGCCAACCTCAATGTCCTGCATATATAGTCCACAACTGAAAACATCCCAATTTGCAACAAAAAACTATAAAATAAACAGATAAATCAAATAATGTATTCCTCTATCTCCCTGATTCGAGTGGCAAGAATATGGTTAAAATTTGACCTGCCCCCCCCCCACTAATTTGATATGAACTACTTGTATAATTGACTTTATTTAGTAGCTTTTTAAAAAGAAACTAATGTTATGTGGTCAGGTTAATGGTGGCATTGCATCAAATGTGGAGATATACAATACAACAAGGGTGGCATTACATAAAATATAACTATATACAGTTTTTATCCGAAGTGATAAACCCTAACCCTGTAATATGTAAAAATTAACAAGAAGCATATAAATTAGAAATATATCTGCCATATTCAGTACATTTGATTGCAAAAATAGAATCAAATCAATTGATAAATAACTATAAATTAATTAAGAGTAAATTGCACTGCCAGTACATGAACTTATTATAGATGGGTGTAATTTAGTACATGAACTTATAAATTGCTCGTTTCAATGCACAAACTTATCTAGCTAGTGCGTGCAAACTAAGGCCAAAAAATACTTTATAGCTAATTTCTCTAAGATGCACTCTGAGTGAGATGTTATGTGTTGGCAGTACGCCATGAGGCCCTTCGACCAAGCTGCCGAAACCAACCAAGCAACAAGGATCCGGTCTCCCAGCACCAAGGCTTGTGGAGCGAAGCCCAACAGCGAAAGCACGGCGGCGAAGCCCAATGGCGGAGCCCGATGGCAAGGAGCCACATGGGTCTCCGCCGGCCTGGGCAAGGCCCACATGGCGAAGGCATGCGCCGAAGGAGGATGGCTTCGCCGGGGCGGACCTGGCTCACATGGCGAAGGCATGCGCCGAAGGAGGATGGCTTCGCCGGGGTGGACCTGGTCCGAGAAAGGCCAACAGGCTGGCCCGATCGCCCCGGGCCATGGGCCGACGAACCGGAAGCCGCCAGGCGGCCCATCAAGGGCCCATGTGCCTGGATTACACTAAATACCCATGTAAGGGCCCCTTTATGAGGGTGACCATGTAAATTCCCCTGTAATAGCCCTAAACCCTAATAGGGGGATCTGTAAGGGGGTTATAAATAGTCACCTAGGGCCATGTAAAAGGGGGATTTTTTGGATATACAAAATTCATTACACTTCACCTTCCCAACATTTGTTGAGTATCCACGTCCTTCGACGTATGTGGTTGTCGTTTCGACAACAGCTGGCGCCGACCGTGGGGAACTCTGAGCGAAACCACTGAGAGCGAATGCCACCGAAAAAGGTCTCAAAAGAGAGGGGTGCGAACCCAAAGGAAGGCACGGTTGAAGGAGGGACGGCCGCCGGCGAAGGCATGGAGGCTCCGGCGGCTGCCGAGGCGGCGGCCGCGCCGGAGGTTTCGGCGCCCGCACTACAACCACCGCCCTCGGCCTCGGCCACCCCGGCGGAGCATGTGCTGGAGATCCCTTCGTCAACGCAGCCGGCTTCGACAGCAATCGCTGCTGCGCAGGTCGATCCAGGCCTTGACGCACAGGCCGAAGCAAACATGGAGGCCATGCGGCAAAACATGGCACGACTCCAGGACATGCTCCGACAAATGCAGGAGCAGCAACAGGCATACGAAGCGGCGCGGCAGGCCAAGATCGCTCCGGCTCCCATCCTCCAGTATTCGGCAAGTTACATTCCGCCTCAAGCCTATCAGCAGGCGCCAGTTCGGCCCCCCGCGGTCCAAGCACACCCTTCGCCCAGTCAAGTGTCGCACGCAATGGCGGAGGGGGCCTCGGCGCTGCAGGCACAACTTCAGGCTTTCCTTCAGCAGCTCAACCAACCTCACATCTCAAGCACAACCCCTTCGGCTCAGCCGGAAGGGGGCTCCGGCCAGGGCGCGCCAGGGTGGCTGCCGACGAACCCATCTGTGCCAGGGGCTCCGCCCTGGAATCGGGGGCAACAGTTCGACATCTACAACACCACCCAAGCGCCACCGTTCGGAAGCGGGCCGCCGAACGTCGCAGCCCAGCCGCTCCCCCAGGCCATCACCTCGCCCTTCGCCACACCGTATCCACAGTCGAGCGGACCCTCGCTGCAGGGCACAGGGGGCAAGGCCGGGGGCGAAAAGGGGCTACCACTGAGTGGGGGGATCAAAAATCGTCCAATCCCACCTCAGTTCAAATTCCCACCCGTTTCGCGGTACTCGGGCGAAACAGACCCAAAAGAGTTCCTCTCAATCTACGAGTCCGCGATCGAAGCTGCTCACGGCGATGAAAACACCAAGGCGAAGGTAATCCATCTCGCCCTTGACGGCATCGCCCGTTCTTGGTATTTCAATCTGCCATCCAATAGCATCTACTCATGGGAGCAATTGCGTGATGTTTTCATCCTCAACTTCCGAGGCACCTACGAGGAGCCGAAGACGCAGCAGCATTTGCTTGGCATTCGCCAGAGGCCGGGCGAATCAATACGGGAGTACATGCGTCGGTTCTCGCAGGCACGATGCCAGGTTCAAGACATAACGGCGACATCTGTCATCAACGCCGCTTCGGCAGGGTTGCTCGAGGGCGAACTCACAAGAAAGATCGTGAACAAGGAGCCGCAAACCCTCGAACACCTGCTTCGCATCATTGATGGGTACGCAAGAGGCGAAGAGGACTCCAAGCGAAGACAGGCGATCCAAGCCGAGTACGACAAAGCCTCCATCGTTGCGGCCCAAGCTCAAATGCAAGCGCAAGTCGTCGAACCGGCTCCCCCCGTGGCTCGCCAGCCCCAGCCGGCGAACCCGGGGCAGCCGCCCAGGCAAGGCCAAGCTCCCATGACCTGGAGGAAGTTCAGGACCGACCGAACACAAGGCGATCATGGCTGTCGAAGAAGTACAGGCGCTCCGCAAGGAGTTCGACGCCCAACAGGGCGGCAGCCATCAGCAGCCCATTCGAAAAAAAGTTAGAAAAGATCTCTATTGTGCCTATCATGGGCGGTCTTCACACACCACCGAGCAGTGTCGAAACATCCGCCAGCGAAACAACTCCCACGAACCAAGGCCACATCAGGGTGCCTCCGTCGAAGCACCTCGCGAAGCGGTCCAGGAACAGTCGCCTCCAGCCGAACAGCACCAAGACGCGCAGCGCCGAATTATTCAAGTAATCACAAGGGCCGATCCACCAGTCCCGCTGTCGAAGCGGCAGAAGAAGTCGCAGCTGCGAACGGTGCATAGCATCACCGCCACAGGCGAAGAGGTCCCGAAGTACTTAACCCAGCAAATTTCTTTCGGGCCGGAAGATGCTGAAGGAGTGTTGTTCCCGCACCAAGACCCGTTAGTGATTTCGGCTGAAGTGGCCGGCTTCGAGGTCCGGCGCATTCTGGTTGATGGAGGTAGCTCGGCTGATGTCATCTTCGCTAAGGCATACGCTAGGATGGGGTTACCAATCTCGGCCCTCACTCAGGCGCCGGCCTCACTCTGCGGTTTCGGCGGTGAGGCGGTACAGGTCCTCGGCCAAGCACGGTTGAAGGTTGTCTTCGGCACGGGCGGAAACTGACGTGAAGAGCAGATATTGTTCGACGTCGTCGACATCCCGTACGGCTACAACGCCATCTTCGGCCGCGCAACCTTGAACAAGTTTGAAGCCGTCTCCCACCACAACTACCTCAAGCTCAAGATGCCGGGTCCGGCAGGGGTGATTGTTGTCAAGGGGTTTCAGCCTTCGGCCGCGTCGAAGGGCGACCTGGCTGTCATCAGCAGGGCGGTGCACAACGTGGAGACCGAACCACATGCTAACCGGGCGCCGAAGCCAGCCCCTCACGGCAAGGTAATCAAGGTGCAGGTGAGCGAGGCAGAACCGTCGAAGCTCGTCCAGCTGGGAGGCGATCTAGGCAAAGGAGAAGCCGCAAAAATCCTAGAAGTGCTTAGGAGAAACATCGACATCTTCGCCTGGAACCCCAGCGAAGTGGGAGGCGTTTCGCCAGAGCTCATCACGCATCACCTGGCCATCAAGCCAGACGCCAAGCCAAGGAAGCAGAAGCTGCGCAAGATGTCCGCTGATCGCCAAGAAGCAGCGAAGGCCGAAGTGCAAAAGCTTCTCGGGGCCGGGGTGATTAGGGAAATTGGTCACCCGGAGTGGCTGGCGAACCCGGTCCTGGTAAAGAAGTCGAATGGCAAGTGGCGCATGTGCATCGACTTCACAGACCTCAACAAGGTTTGTCCAAAGGACGACTTCCCCTTGCCGCGGATCGATCAGCTTGTCGATTCGACAGCCGGTAACGAACTCATAAGCTTCTTGGACGCCTACTCCGGCTATCACCAGATCCACATGCACCCAGACGACATCACCAAGACTGCCTTCATCACGCCGTTCGGCACTTTCTGCCACCTCAGGATGCCTTTCGGCCTGAGGAACGCCGGAGCAACATTCGCCAGACTGGTGTACTAGGTGCTTCACAAGCAACTGGGGCGAAACGTGGAGGCGTACGTCGATGACATTGTCGTGAAAAGCCGTAAGGCCTCCGACCATGTGTCAGATTTGCAAGAGACCTTCGACAACTTGCGGGCTGCGGGTATGAAGCTAAACCCCGAAAAGTGTGTTTTCGGGGTCCGCGCAGGCAAGTTGTTGGGTTTCCTTGTTTCCGAAAGGGGTATCGAGGCGAACCCCGAGAAAATCGACGCCATTCAGCAAATGAGACCACCGTCGAGCGTACGCGAAGTACAGAAGCTCGCGGGCCGAATTGCGGCACTCAGTCGTTTTCTCTCAAAAGCAGCCGAAAGGGGCCTACCGTTTTTCAAGACCCTCCGGGACGCAAGCAAGTTTAACTGGACTCCCGAATGCCAGGCCGCATTCGAAGAGCTAAAGCTGTATTTGCAAAGCCCACCCGCCCTGGTCAGCCCAACACCAGGAAGCGAAATGCTGTTATATCTAGCGGCTTCGCCAATGGCGGTCAGCGCAGTCCTAGTCCAAGAGACAGAATCAGGGCAGAAACCGGTGTACTTCGTCTCCGAAGCTTTACAGGGGGCGAAAACGCGGTACATTGAAATGGAAAAGCTCGCTTACGCCCTGGTGATGGCTTCGCGCAAGCTCAAGCACTACTTCCAAGCCCACAAAATCACAGTGCCTTCGCAGTACCCCCTGGGCGAAGTACTACGGGGTAAAGAAATCTCGTTCAGACTCAGCAAGTGGGCGGTAGAGCTATCCCCCTTCGACTTGCACTTCGTGGCGCGCACCGCCATCAAATCACAAGTCCTCGCTGATTTTGTGGTCGAATGGACTCCAGCGGTCGCCCCCGAACCCCAACAAGTCGAACAGCCTTGGACAATGTATTCCGATGGCTCGTGGTCACATCGGGGGGCGGGCGCCGCGGGCATACTCATTTCGCCAGGGGGCGTGCCGATCCGGTATGCCGCAAGGCTGCAATTCGACACAACCAACAACACGGCGGAATACGAGGCGGTGCTGCTAGGCCTAAGGAAGGCAAAGGCAATGGGGGTTCGGCGCTTACTCATCCGAACTGACTCCAAACTAGTGGCTTGCCATGTTGATAAGTCTTTTGAAGCAAAAGATGAAGGGATGAAGCGATACTTGGAGGCCGTTCGGTCAATGGAAAAGTGTTTCGCCGGCATAACGGTCGAACACCTGCCCAGAGGGCAGAATGAGGAGGCTGACGCCCTGGCGAAATCTGCCGCTTGCGGAGGACCGCATTCGCCAGGCATCTTCTTCGAAATCCTGTATGCACCAGGTGTGCCCAAAGGAATTGAAGATGTCATGGCCATAAACCAGACTGCCACGAGCAAAGACCCGGAGGACTGGCGAACACCGTTCGTGAAGTACCTAAAGGACGGCTGGCTTCCGGATGATGAAGCAGAGGCGAAACGCCTGCAAATCAGGGCCAGGCGGTACAAACTGGTTGCAGGACAATTGTACCGCTCTGGAGTGCTCCAACCTCTACTTCGCTGCGTTTCCTTCACCGAGGGCGAAGAGATGGTGAAGGAAATTCATCAGGGGCTTTGTGGGGCATACCAAGCTACCAGAACTGTCGCCTCCAAGGTGTTTCGACAAGGGGTATATTGGCCAACCGTGCTGAAAGTTTGCGTGGCACACGCCAAAAGGTGCAAAGGCTGCCAACGGCATGGCCGAAGCCAAACCGCCCCACAGTATGAGTTGCAGCCGATCGCTCCAGTATGGCCCTTCGCCAGGTGGGGGCTGGACATTATTGGCCCATTCCCAACAGCACGAAATGGTTACAAGTTTGCGATTGTGGCCATCGAGTACTTTTCTCGCTGGATCGAGGCTGAACCACTCAGCACAATCACTTCGGCGGCAGTGCAGAAATTTGTGTGGAAAAACATTGTTTGCCGTTTTGGAGTTCCAAGGGAACTCATTACAGACAATGGCAAACAATTCGATTCTGACAAGTTCAGAGAAATGTGCGAAGGGCTAAGCCTGGAAATTAAGTTCGCATCGGTCGCGCACCCGCAGTCGAACGGGGCGGCCGAACGCGCAAATGGCAAAATCTTGGAGGCGCTCAAGAAAAGGCTCGAGGGGGCGGCGAAGGGCAAATGGCCAGACGAAATGTTGTCCGTCCTTTGGGCTCTTCGAACAACTCCCACGAGGCCAACCAAGTGCAGCCCATTCATGCTCCTTTACGGAGACGAAGCAATGACCCCAACAGAGCTAGGGGCTAACTCACCAAGGGTGATGTTCTCGGGGGGCGAAGATGGGCGCGAAGTGTCGCTCGAACTCCTTGAGGGGGTGCGAGTCGAAGCACTAGAACACATGCGCAAATACGCCACAAGCACTTCGGCAAACTACAACAAGAAGGTTCGCCCTACAGAGCTCCTACCGGGTCACCTCGTTCTGAGGAGAAAGGCAAACCCAGTAGCGGTTGGCAAGCTCGAGTCAAAATGGGAGGGGCCGTATCTCATCAAGCACAAGTCAAGGACGGGCTCTTTCCGCCTAGCGACACTGGAGGGCGAAGAGTTCGATCACTCGTGGAACGCCGCTTCGCTCAAGCGTTTTTATGTTTAGAGGGTGGCACCCTGTTCGCCAACGTGTAAAAATGTACATTGCCATGTAGCTTTTCGGCACCCGCCATTTTGTAAACCGTTCGGCACAAAAATACCAAAAAAAAAGGGAGAAAATGGAAAAAGAAAAAAAACTGGATGTAGGACTGTTATCCACTCTGGAGGCCCGAACCAGTATAAAATTTCTGTGTCTCACGCCTTTTTTACTTATGTGCATGATAATTCGTGGAAAAAACCCCAAGGCAAACGCCTGATCAGCGAAAAAGCCAGGGGGGCGAAACGAATCGGTCGAAGCATCGCTCGCCGAACGTTGAAACCGCGACAGCTTGTTTCGGGAGAGAGAAAAAAAAAGGGGGCCCGAGCACCGTTATGATCGATCCACGCAAAATCAAGCGATCGACAACGGAAATCGAAAGCTGAAAAGTCAGTGTGCCTATTTCGCCAATACACGCAAAGGGGCCGATACGTCACGACCCAACAAAAGCACGAAATGTGACAATGCAGAAAATGGCGAAAAGGAAACGAAACCACATCTTGATTAAACATTGAAAATACACTCAATAGCATACATTGTGTAACGCGATACAAGCGAAACGACCTAAGCGTTCGCTTACAAGAAAATTACATCTTCGCCCCCAAGGCAACTACTAAAGGAGTGATCCGGCGAACATGGTTCGTCATCACTACTAACATTGTACACTACCCTAAGAGGAGAGGGGGGCGAAGCTACAGTAAGGGCGTAGCGCCGCTGGGCGATCGCCTCCTGCCGATCGGTCCGCCGATGGTTTCGCCAGAAACGGGCCATGCCCTCCAGGCGTGCCACATGGACACGATCGTAGTCCTCCAGTGTTCGCCCAGGATGGGATCGCATCCAGTTAGCGATGCTTACAACCCTGTAGTTGTTCCCATTGATTGTCATTTCGCGGTAGATAGGCCGAAGCCGGTATCGAGCCTTCGGCAAATTCTTCACCGCAATGAACTTCTCGTTTTTGCTTAGCCAATCCCCAAGGGGAGGCCGGACGCAAAGCTTTCGGCACCAACCCTACAAAAAGGGAGTGTCACGAAGGCGAGCGGAATAAGAGAAAAAGCGAACGCGAAAGAACTAGGCAAGACAATCGCAAAAACATCTCAAACGGTTCACGCGTCGCACAACAATGATACAAATGGCGAAAGGAGTCATATATTTCCACTAGTTCAAGGCCTCAGCCGTATTTACATAGTTCGCCCCTAAAAACGACGAAGAACAAAAGAAAAAGTTCACAAAAATAGACGGGCGGAGGGCCTCACACCTCGGGGTGGTCTTCGGCTCCTCTTTCGCCCCTCGCTGCCGGCTCCTCGTCCTGATTCGCCGCCTCTGACTTTGCCAGCTGCTCAAGGAGGCGGGTCTTAGCTGCGGAACGGCCCTCCTTCAGCCAAAACTGCCTCCGCCAGGCACGAAGGGCGGGCGTCACGTCTTGGGAGCTAACCTCCCAATCCCCTTTCGCCAGCTCGGGGAATCGGGCGACGTGTTCGCACCCGTTCTGCTGAAGCAACCCCAAGGCGAAGGCGGCCGACACGCGCGCACAGCAATCGCCATATGCGGTGGCGCAGTCAGAGACAGCGCAGCCGGCCTCCTGGCTCCAATCACAGAAGTCCAGTGCGGAAGCGTCTTCGCCCGGAAAGCTACTCGCCTTCGCCCCATATCCGTAAGGGCAAGGCGAAGGGTGCAGCAGGACGCTTTCGCCGCTTCGGTCGCCCGGGCCGCCTCTTGAGCAAGGGGCTTGTTTTTCTCTTCCGCCTTGCGCGCCCTCTGGCGAAGGGCTTCCATCTGGGGCTCCGCCGTATCATAGTAGACGGTCAACATGGCGGTATGCTCCCGCTCCTTCGCCAGCTCGGCCGAAAGACGATTGATCTCAGCCTTCGCCTCGCTGCCTTTGTCGAGCTCGGCTTGAAGGCGCCTGTTCTCTACTTTTGCCTCTCGGAGGGATCGGGCAAGCCCCTCCATTTCAAGGCCTTTTCGGCCAAGTTTGTCGTCCTTCGCCCGGAGCCGGGTTTTTAGGCCGTCCAGGCGAGCCCGCATTGTCCGCTCAGTGGAACAATGGGCCGCCAAAAGCTGGCGAAGAAAAGGAAAAAAAGGGGGGACACAATGTAAGCCAAGTGTAGAAAGCGGAGGTCAAAAAAACAAAAGAAATTTGGAGGATACCGAAACTTACCCGTACGGCCAAACTCTTCACGGTGGAGCACCCCTCGTCGAACTCATTGAGTTCGGCGAAGAGGCTGGGACCGCCAGCTGGCGAAACAATGTTGCTCACCCCCTCTACGAAGGGGATGAGCTCAGCTCGAGTCTCGAAGTCGCCGGGGACGAAGCGGGCCGACCCCTGAGAAAACTCGGAGCCAGACCCCTCGGTGACTTTCTTGCCCTTATCCGGGCCGAGCGGCGAAAGCGGCCGGCGTACGGGGCTGCCGAAGACGCAAGTGGCCACCTTCACCACCCGTTCAGCCGACGGCGACGCACCAGCCCCATTGGTCGCCCCCAGGGACGTCGAAGGTCCCTGACTTCGCCCCGCGGGCGAGGTAGGGGTCCCGTCAGACTCCTCATCGCTGAAGGCGTTGGCGATGGCGATGACACCCTTCTTCCGGGGGGCTGCTTTCGTCACGCCGCCTCCCACCGCCTTGGCCACAGCGATAGAGACTAGGGTCTTGGCGCCCTCCACGACTTTTCGCCGCAGAGGCGAAGAGGCGGACTCCACCGCGGTGTCGGCATGTTCCGGGCTGGGAGTTGGCGTATAACCGCGCGTCCCGGAGCGGCTATCGCCCGCCTCGTCAGTAGCCTCTTCGGCCACGGCGTCAGCCCGTCCCGCTTCCTCCCCTTCGGCATCCTCGTCTTCGACATCATCCTCTGAGGAGACGGGAGCCTTCTGTTTGCGGGGGGCAAATCTAACCTGCCCCCGTGGGCGCTTCCGAGAAGGGCCGGCTTCGCCATCCGCCTTGGGTGGTTTCGCCCTCGGAGGAAGCTCGCCGACATGGACGCGGTTCGCCCGGCCAGCCGCTTGCCGGGTCAGCAGCTGGCTATACTCGGTCAACGAGATATCGCCAACAAGCCGTCTGGCTTCGGCGTCGGCTTGGGCCAGCGTCAACACTAAAAAGAAAAAAAAAGGCAAGACACAAAGTTAGGAGACGAAGCGAAAGGAGGGTAAAAAGGGCGAAACGTAAAAAAAAGGGGGCGAAGAGGAGGGAAAAAGAGAACTCACCATTCGTCCCTGGGGCAAAACAAGTCTGGGCAGGCCGTCGACCACTTCGCCTTGATCGACTTCGACCTGCCATGCCTGCGAAAGCGGATGAACCCGCAGCATGCAGAACTCTTCTACTAAATCCCGGCAACTTAGCCGGGAACACACCCTGCGAAGCAGGGCGAAGCGGGACTCTAGGGTGCCGGTAACGGTAACCCTAGGTCTTCGCGCTGGCGAAATTGCGCGCCGCCGCCAACACAGCGCCCTCGCCGCTTCGGAGTCCGACTCGAAGGGGATGGAGTGGTAGAACCACTTCGCCATCCAGTGGCGGTCCCATTTCGACATGGCGGCATTGACCGGCCACAAGTCGGCACGTTCGGGGCGAACGTTGAAGTTCACACTCCCGAACGCTGTCTTCCGGGTCCCAGCGGGCGTGATCACCGTCTTCGTATTGACGGCGGCGGAGAAGATGGCGCCGAAAAGATCGGCGCTGGGCTCGAACCCCGCGGTCCGGCACGCCCAGTCGAAAATCGAGATCCGCACCAGGGCCGAAGGGCTTAACTGGGGCAGTTCGACTTGGAAGAGGCGAAGGATCTCCGGCAACAGGATGTTACACGGAAATCGGAGGCCGGCCTCAAAGAAAACGGCAAACACCACCGTCTGGTGTTCGCCAGGTTGAGGCACTTCGGCTTCTCCGGGGGCGAACGCCTGCCCCTCCGCCACCATGCCCACGTCAACCATCCTGGCCAACTCGTCATCGTCGACGAGCGAAGCGCCCAAGAAGGCGGAGGTGTCGTCATCGATCCGGCCGGGATCGGGACCGGTCGCGATAACGGGGTTCGGCTTGCGGGGAGCCATGGGCGAAATAGGTTGTTCGAAAGGAAGCCGAGAACGAGTGGAGAGGGAAGTGACTGCGGTGAAAATGACAAGGGTGGCGACGGTGAAAGCGGGGGGTGAGAATATATATCTCACCAAACGACGCTTCGCCTCCTCAGCCAATCAGGGGTGGCCACGTGTCACAGGGTAGGCGAAACGGTAAAATCCTATGGATCAGGCCGTGCAGTAACGGGCTCCCAAAAAGAAAGCCCACTACTGTTCGCCGCGGCCCAACGACCCATCACTGGCTCGCTAAGGCCCAACAAAGTGACATGGGGCACCCTACTGTTCATAAAAAGCGAAGGCCCAACACTGCTCACACTAGGACCGTTGAAAAAAAATCGAGTCAAAATCAAATCCCCACAACTACTCGAGAAGGGCGAAGACCACACACTATAATCCTTTTTCGCATGTCGCAAACTTCTTGCAGGATCCAGAAAGATGGGTTTCGGCAGGAGCATCGGTCGAAAGGGGGCGCCTCATACCATACTACATGGTTTGCACGGTCTCGGCCGAAGCACCTATCTCACCCTTGCCCGTGAGGGGCTTGTTGGCAGTACGCCATGAGGCCCTTCGACCAAGCTACCGAAACCAACCAAGCAACAAGGATCCGGTCTCCCAGCACCAAGGCTTGTGGAGCGAAGCCCAACAGCGAAAGCACGGTGGCGAAGCCCGATGGCGGAGCCCGATGGCAAGGAGCCACATGGGGCTCCGCCGGCCTGGGCAAGGCCCACATGGCGAAGGCATGCGCCGAAGGAGGATGGCTTCGCCGGGGCGGACCTGGCCCACATGGCGAAGGCATGCGCCGAAGGAGGATGGCTTCGCCGGGGTGGACCTGGTCCGAGAAAGGCCAGCAGGCTGGTCCGATCGCCTCGGGCCATGGGCCGACGAACCGGAAGCCGCCAGGCGGCCCATCAAGGATCCATGTGCCTGGATTACACTAAATACCCATGTAAGGGCCCCTTTATGAGGGTGACCATGTAAATTCCCCTGTAATAGCCCTAAACCCTAATAGGGGGATCTGTAAGGGGGTTATAAATAGTCACCTAGGAAAACGTAAAAGGGGGATTTTTGGATATACAAAATTCATTACACTTCACCTTCCCAACATTTATTGAGTATTCACGTCCTTCGACGTATGTGGTTGTCGTTTCGACAACATTATGCATTTGCTCAATCAGTAAAATGGCTACGTAGATCAGTCAAATGAACGCAGGTTCATGTTTTTGGCTAGTGGCTCCGATTCCTGGAGAGATTAAGCCCTTCATTTCATTAGTGGATACCTTGGCGTATGGTAATGCTACGTACTTCTGAATTTTTCTCTCCTTCCATCAATTGAAATAGCAGAGCTACTGCTTGTTTAGAAAAAACATATACTCAACATAGGATAAGTTATATATATTGAGTGTACAGAGAAAAAGTATATAAAATATAAAAGGAATTGAAGATGCAATGTATACAGAATAAGGGATAAAAACAAAATAATTAAAAAAGTATATATAAAGGTTATTTACACGTAAGACATCTCTCGTGTCCTTGATTAGTAATCAAACTCTATACTAGCATGATTAGTCATAATATATTGTTTTAGACTTGATTCGCACCGACTAAACAAGTTCATGCAGCTTTTTACAAGTTTGGGTACTAAATTATACCCACATAATAAGTTTGTGTACCACCAACGTAATTTACTTCATCCCTTATTTGTATAAAAAGTTAATGTCCACTTAACACCTAAAGTTCAACATGCAAGCATAGTATTTATTAGCACTTCTAAAACCTATATAAAAACATGCCACATCAACTCACTAAGCACACAAAGCTTAATATACAAGTATAAAGTAATTATATCTACAATTTATTTCATTCTAAAAATAAACATACACATGATAAATCATCATTCTCAAATCATTTTCACAATATTTCAATCCAAATCATTTAATCATTTATATAATATCTAACATATATCACGCAGCAAAGTGGGGTGCATCATCTAGTTCACTAATAAGAAGAGTGGGCATAAGAAAAATTGAAGGCCTTGCCTTTTGACTGTTGTGATCAAACTGTAGTGTGCAGCAGCCAAAGAGGGCATGTTTTTTAAAAACTAAACTACAATGTATGTCCTTAAATTTATTTGTATGTGTTATTTATGTCCATAACTTACAAAATACATTTTTAGATCTCTGAAATTATCAAAGTGTATCATTCTGGTCCTAAATAAATTACCACTATCCCTTTGAGATCCTAACTGACGCTCACAAGGTATAGCGCTATACGGGTGTTACTCATCTTCTTTACCTTTTTTTTCTCCACTCTCTTTTCTTCTTCATTTCTATCCGTGTGGAAAAAAGAGAAAATCTCAAACTGCCACGATCCCTTCAAGATCCTAAATTGCGCTCACATGGCATGCCATACGGGTGTTGACTCATTTTCTTTATCTTTATTTTCTCCACCTTTTATTTTCTTCCTTCTTATTCATGTGGAAAAAATAGAAAAAAAAAGAAGGGAAATGTAGAGGGGAAGAAAAAAAAGGGAAAAAATGAAAAATTTTGGACCAGAATATTCTCGTGATATACCACGTAAACACCACGTAGGCTTTCGGAGAGGAGGTGGTAATTTGGAACCGATACATAGAGTACTTTAAAATGTAAGTTCAGAAACTGGAATAACACACATGAACAATTTTACGAACCGGCAATACAGTTTACCCTTTTTTTAATGGTTTGGGGGAGGGTTTGGAGCGTAAGAGAGTGATTAATTGAGGAAGAGAGGAGATATTTTCCTCATTACTGGGCTTCATGGATAGTGCTATGTTGGCCCAAGCATTTCTTTTCACTTTTTTTTCTATAACATTTTGGTGTTCTTTTCACATAATTTTTCAATACATAGCTCGAGAAATTAGGTACCACTAACGTGATTTTTATTATTTTATTTTCCAATTCAAATTCAAAGAAATTTCATCAAACTCATATTGTGCAGTTTCGGTGTTGCTTGGCCAGCTTCCCTCATCTCTAATTCTCCATTCCTTACTCACACTAGCCGGCCTCTGCACAAACTGCGCCTCTCTCTTTTTATTTTTCGTTCTGTTTTTTTAATCTTCTGATTGCTCCTCTCTCTATATAAAAAGGAGGATGGGATGTGTACATATCCTAGTATATTACTAGACATTCGTTATAGTAGGTTACGTCACATCCTAGGTTACGTCACATCCAAATCCTAGATTTGTTTTTTTAGGGACGGATGAAGTATGCATGTCCGTGTTCAACCAAATTTAGGATTTCATTTTCCCCAACCAAACTCTAAATTTAGTCCTTTTCTTTTTCCCAAGCAAACCCCTAAAATTTGGGTGGTATTTGATTTATGCGATTATTGATGGTATTTTTTTTCTTTTCAGAACGCAGGCTAGGGTTGAAACAATTTTGACCTTTAGATTAGGACTAACTAGAGAACTGGTGTGAAAATATACGCAGAACCTCAGAGGAACATTTCAAACTAATTGGAGGCACTGCTTACCAAGTGGTAATTTCACTGACTAATGGATGTACGTTCCAATTAATGTTTGCACAGTTGTTTGTTATGTATAGAGTAAGAATAAAATGAAGTTGCCAGCAATCGTCATTTACTGCTTACGCTATCGACAACAGGAAAAGAGGGAGGGGGGAGGGGGTTCATGTTGGATGATAAGGTCATCTCTTATAATTTTGGTGTTCTCCTTCACATTCACGTTTTAGTTAATTTGGTAATCAATTTTAACCATTCCTCCTAGATTTCCATACGCTGATGTCTTATGTTGAACTATTGATTAACAAATTGGCTATGTTTATGTGCAAACTGTGCCAAGAGTCAAGAGATCTGACTGTAGAATCATGTAATGATTAATATTAGTGATGAACAATTGATAAATGTGAGTGTTTTGGAAAAAAATGGTGAATAGTGTTTTCTATCGGTAAACAGTGTGTAGTGGCACGGGGGTGCAGATTAGATCGGGTGGTGCACGCCGATCAGACCAGGTGACCCGACGGTCTGACCCGGTGACTCTGGGGAGGAGTCGGTTTCGGGTTGTTTTCGTGGAATTTCTAGATTGCTTCATTGATATGACTTCTAGATGATTTCTATTCGTATGTTATACTATTGTGTACTGATATGAGTCAAGTTGGTGTGAACTTGTACTTGAATATAGAGTTTCTTTGTTGTTCATGTGCAGGTGTTGCTTGAGACCATGGGAGTATAGCCGGTGATGGATCGAAACAAGACTCGGGAGAAGTTGATGTCCAGACGGTCAAGAATATCATGCGGATAATCAGGTTAGAGAACAATGCACGTGGAGGGAAAGGTTTCCATATAACAGTTTGGAGTTTGTAAAGTTTGTTCTTGTACGGGAAGGTTGTATGAGTTGGATTCGTGGCTAGGGACAACCATGTTATGGGTGTAAATAGAGAGAGAGGATGTGCTCTCTCCCGGTATGTATCGATTTAGAGAGAGTTAAGTTTCGAGAAAAGTTAGGGTTTCGAGTTTAGTTGGAGATTTTGGTGAGGAGTGTTGTTGGTGCACTTTGTAAATACTAGTTGATGCAATAAAGTCGAGATAGATTAATCTACATCTTTGAGTGTTCATCTACCGGTGTTTTTCTGGATCTTGACAGTTTGACCGGAGTTCATCAGGCGATCTAATCGGCGGGGTAGCACCGTTCTAACCAACGGCGTGGAACTGATTAGACCGACGGCGGCAAGCAGCAGCAGGCAGGGCGGTCGGATAACAATGGTCAGACCGGTAGCATAGGAGCGGTCAGACAGGTGCGCATACAGCGGTCAGATCGGGCCACGCCGATGACTTCATCAAGTTTGAGGGTAACTTTTATTTCCGCTAAAAGTTTTTGGTTTTTAGTGATACAACCATTCACCCCCTCTGGTTGGCTTGGTTCTTGTGTTCGATCCTACAAGTGGTATCAGAGCTACGTTTACTCTATTCGATCTTCTATTCGATCTTTGTCGATCTTGAATTTTTGGCATGGCTAACAAGTTTAGGACCAAGCCACATGTTTTTGATGGAGTTGATTTTCCTTATTGGTGTGAAAAGATGCAATCTAATATTATATCTAAGAGTTATGATATTTGGTAAAAAGTTGCAAATCCTTATGAGATTCCTACTCAGATTAACACTGTTGTTATGAAGACCGGTTTTGAAAACAACTGCAAAGCACGCAATATCTTGCTTAATGGAATTCCTCATTTGGATTTTGAGCGAGTTTCTCATTTTCAAATTGCGCATGAGATTTGGAAGGCTTTATCTGATTTTCACCAAGGGACTTCCAATATCAAGTAACTGCGCAAAGATGTTTTAAAAAGGATTACACGAAATTTGAGATGAAACCTAGAGAGGCTTTGGATGATTATCTTACGCGATTTAATAAAGTTTTGAGTAATCTTAGGTCTTTTGATGATTCTTATAATGCAAACTATACTTAATCTGAGATTTCTTGATACTTTTTGAATGGTCTTGATATGTCAATTTGGGAGATGAAAGTGAATTCAATTCAGAAATCTATTAACATGTTTGTTTTGACTTTGGATTCTCTTTACACCTAGCTTAATACTCATTAGATGAATATTCTTTTCCGCAAGATTGATCCTAATGTTTTGATCTCCTCTTCGAGTTCTTCCATTTGTGCTTCTTCTTCATCGGTTCTTAATGTTATTAGTGCCATGTCCGATTAACAACTCGAGCAATTCGAAGAGGAGGACTTGGTTTTGGTTGCTAACAAGCTTTCTCGAGTTTTTGAAAAATTAATTAACAGGAAGCAAGGAGGACCTGTTTGATGCTTTGAGTGTGGCGAATTAAATCACATCAAGTTCAATTGTCCTAACCGCAAGAAGGCAAACAAGGAGAAGGAAGTGAACAAGAAGAACAACAAGAAAGAAGGAGAGCAAGAAGAGTCGCAAGCAAATGCTAATCCGAGAATTGATAGAAGCTTTTGACAGTGATGAATCAGAGGATGAAGATGAGCATCATAGCAAAAGAAAGCAAGTTGTTGATTTGGCTTTTGTTGCTCGTAATGAAGACTCCGATGTTGATGAATCTGATAGTGAAGAAAAGCTTAGTTATGATCAATAGAACATTATGCTTTTAAATTTGCTGAGAAATTAAAAACATGTTCTAATTTGCTTAATGAGAGTAATCACAAATTTGAGATTCAAAATATTGAAATTGTTCGATTGAAATCCATGGTTCCGAATGATGATGATTCTAAATCTTGTGAAGCATTATTTTTTGAAATTACTATTTCGTGATATATCAATTCTGTTAATTGCTTGAGATTGGAATCACGAGATTGAAAAATCTAAAAAGCTTGAGTCTTCTTTTTCTCTTGGATTTGCTTTGCACGATCGTGTTGTTAATGTGTTGACTTTGAAAAAGAATATTATGAAAAAATATAAATTGCTTTTCGTGCAAGTTCTTTGTTCAATGTTTTGAGTACGAAAAGGATTAAACAACACAAAATGTTTTAGTTTCTCCAAATTGCTCAAAGTTTTTTTGAATGAGATTAAATTAAAAGATGCTTTAGGGCGTGTTGAGTATATGGAGGAAATTGTGAAATCTAATAAGATGCTTTGTTGTTGTAAGTGTTAAAAAAAGTGTGTTTTGGTTGACTGTGAAAATTTGACATCAGAAGTTTCTTACTTGAAAAGTTCTTTGGAAATGTTTTCCTATGGTTAAAATGAAACTTAGAAGTTTCTTACTTGAAAAGTTCTTTGGAAATGTTTTCCTATGGTTAAAATGAAACTTAACATGATTTTAGATCAATCAAAAGTGAGCACTTATAATCGTGGTGTAGGTTTTGATACAAATGCATATTTTACTGACCACTAATCTGTTGTTTTGAGCATAACTGAAAAAGGTGAAGTTTTGACAAAACCCGAACCTAAGAAAATGATTTTTAAATATGCTAGAGTTTTGCCATCTCTTTCTTCACGATTCAAGAGAAAAAGTCTTTCATTTCAAAACCATCAATTTCAAAACCATCTAGTTCAAAAACTTCTTGTCATGAGAAATATACTTGTTCATTTTGTGGAAAAGATGGACATTTGGTTGGTTTTTGTTTTAGACTTGCCCGGAAATGATGGTGGCAAAAATCGGGTTTTGGATCGAGGAGCTCGGTTAGACCGACACTTGACTAGTCGGTCAGACCGGTTGCCAATGGCGGTTAGACCACAGGTGTGCCGACGGTCAGACAAGCGATTAGGCCCGGTTAGATTGCAGGTACAGCGGTGGCCAGACCGGCCTCGGGCATTGTTTGCACGTAATTCAAATTGGACTTTTGTGAAGCGACAAGGTAAGTTTTCAGGTAAGTCTGGTTCCGCTTTTGTTCATGCATATGTACCTACGGGTTCTACTATTAGTGTGACTCAATGTTGGATTCAAAATTTCTTATGACTAACCCCAACACGGAGGCCTCTACATCTTCATGTTCGTAGGTATTTTGATGGATACTCCCCATGTGCGTTCAACATAGAGACGGTGGTTGCTTTTCAAGGTAACATCAATGGACTTTTGAGTTGACATAATTTTGTTCAACTTCTTCATTTATTAGCTTCTCATACTAGTGTTTGAAGTGGCAATTTTGGTAATACAAGTGGATATATGTCGATTCATGAGAACCTTGATGATGTCGTTGGCAATTGGATGTCTTCTTCAAAATCTTTGATTTCTTCTTGATTTTTCTTCGGGGAGAATCGGAGGTTAATTTGAGGGGGAGTTTATGTTTTCAGTGCATTCATGTTAAATCTGAAAATAAATAAATAAGAAAAAGAAGAGCATTGTTTTATACCTCTAATATATTCTTGTGTTTGCTAGCAAATTAATTGAGGTCAATTTGTTGTTATCTTAGCTTGTGTGCATTATAGTATTTTCATGAGGTTTAGATATTACTTTTAAGGGAGATGATGCATGACACTAATTCTTTTCCTTGAATTAAGTAGATATGCAATATTGAAGCAAGTACTTGGATTGGATGACTAATGCTTATATATAAGCTTGTTGGATTGTTATTCCTCAATTTACTTTTTAATTGCTCATTATGCAAGAGAATAAAATAATATTTCTGTGAGAGAAAAAAATAAATATTGAATCCTGGAAACAGTCCTGACAACAAGAATGTGTTCGATGTGTGCAAAAATAATAGGTGCCGAATCTTTGGAAATAGTTTTGATGACAAGGACGTACCCGGAATGGAATAATTGATAAAAAATGAGCAAGAACAAAAAGGCTCAAAAAAATGTTAACATTTCTCTTGGTTGTTTTGAGATGGAATTAATTTGAGAATGACTAATAATGCAATTGGTATACGATGTGACCATAGCTACCATTGATACAACCATTGCTCACATCAAGATCAAGGTGTCCAAGTGTTGGAATTCAAGTCGGCCACCTGCTATAGTGATGACTTCAAACGACCCCCAAATATTCATACGAGCTCCGTTTTTAGCCTGTGAGTACTTGATGGAAATCTCTCGAAGTCCTCTTTCCAATGGATCCAGACTCATCTCCAAATTCCATTTCAGTTGGCCGCAATTATAGAAAGAATATGTTGCATCACCTATAATGGGCATATGAGCTTGTAACTTCATTTGGGACCCCAGTGCAAGTGGGGCCCATGTGGGGTGCATCCCAACCAGGTGGAGCACAAACCTAGGGACCCCTTGGTCAACTTCCCACCCCTTTAAATAGCTAGGTACCCCTTAAGATTTTCTTGGGTTTTGTTAGATTGAAGTTTAGTCATTGCTACTTGCTTGCAGCGCACGTCGACTAGACCGCCCGTCTGCTTGTCTTTGAAACCCCAACTTATCGTGTGTATTAAATTCCTATTTGCAATATTAGATTGTTTTTATCTTGTTTTTGCTTGTTTCTTCGATTTGCTTGCAGGAATAAGGTTGATCTGCACCGGCAAGATCAACAACCCATGGAGAGGTGTATAGATTGCTAAGGTGCAACACAACGTCTTGTACGGTTGTAGTCGGATCACCAACGTTTCTCCCAAATCATAGTTATCATTAACTCACCAAAAGATCGGGCCAATCATTATCCTTGTGTGCATCGAGTGGAGCTCAGGGTTTATCAAGTGGTATCAGAGCTTTCGTTGCTCAGTCAGTGTTTATCTACCTATAACCAGAAAATAGCCATACAAAATTTTTTTTGCATCCATTACCTAGCCAACTTTGTGCCATTGCATTGTTCTTTTCAATTTTTGCTTTGTTGAGTTTTGTGTTGCATCATCGAGTCGAGTTGTTGGGCTTAGCGTCTACTCGTTTAGAGTTTCTAGTTCTCGACACATTTATTACCACCTTAACCATCACATCCTTGTTGTTGTCGAGATCTTCAAAGACAGAATCATGTCGTCCTTAGGGTTCCGTTTTTCTAGTTTCGGGCATTTTCTGTCAGTTGGTTTCCGAGTTGTGGAGTTGCATCTAGGGTTTCGGTTGTGTGGTTGCGCACTGTCCTGTGACCGTGCTGTTGCCGTGAGGAAGATGGAGGGGGGAGATTAGATTAGATTAGATTGATATCTTTTTGGTTTGAGAATGAAATAGTAGATTGTATCAGTTTCTTTTTTTAATCTACACACCAAAGCCGAACCTACCGGTTTCCCCTGCACCTCGCCACCGCACGCCTCCCACTCCACCTCCCCACTGTACGATTGTTTCCTCTCCAATACCATGAGTTACTACACCTTGTTAAAAAATATTTTGGTCTCGGATTCGAGATCTGTTTGCAAAAATGGAACCTATGGGACGGGAGCATTCCATTTTTGTATAATTTTAATTTTTAGGGTCTAGACTTTTACATTCGAGACCCTGTAATTTTCTTATTTACAATTTTGAGTCCCTGTAATTTTGCATCGAGGTCCTTAAGTTGGTTTTTGCTGAAAAAGTCAAAAAAAAAGGAAAAAGGTAGAAAGGTGCTTAAAAAAAAGAAAATGGCACGCAAAAAAAAAGAAGAGAAGAAAAGAGCAAAAAAAAAGGAAGTGCAAGGGTCAATTAGGCCAAGAGGGGGGTGAATAGACTAATTCAAAAACTCAAGTATAAATGTGGAAGTAGGGATTTTCGGAATTTCCAAAAATAGCAGAGTATGCGCAACTCAATGTAAACTCTAGATCTAGTTACGAAAAGGGATATCACCAAAGTTGTAGCAAGATGAGTTGTTTCCGGAGTTCAAATCCTGGAAGGGATTCTACTCTCCGTTGAGGAGCTCACAAAGAACCAGGTCTTCGATAACCCTTTCCTCAAGAGGTTGCACAAAGCACTCCTCCTTCCACTAGTGGTATCTCTTCCCTTTCAAAGGTAAGATCCGACCTTCACAAACTTCTCCCGGCCAACCACACGTAAATCGGTGGCTCGGGAGTGACACCTAGCCGCCTAGGAGTCCTCAACCTCCAAGAGTAACAAATGATGCAAAGAACTCCCGGAGATGATGCAAGTGCTCACAAATCTTCACGAAGCCAACAACAAGCACTCACTCAAACTTGAATCCACAACTCTCAATCACACCAAATCTGAATCGAGCACGGGTGAGAGGGGAAACAAGAAAGCAAGGCTCAAAAGTGAATCACGAGATGAACAAGCCAAGGGCACGAAAATATCCGATGTGACCAGCAGACCTCACAAGTGGAGAGAGTGGGCTATTTATAGCCACAGCTCCAGATCTGCCCGTTATGCACAATAATTGCATTTTTCGAAAATTCCAAAAATTAATTTCGGATATATCCGAAAATTTCTAGATCAGCGAAACAGTGAAGTCAACTGAAGATTTTTCGGAGATTCTAAAAACTTTTCGGACATGTTCGAAAATTTCCAGAACCAAAACAACCTTCTGGATATTTTTGGAAATTCCGAAAATGTCTGCGAACAAAAAATGTTTCTGAAAATTCCGAAAGTCGATTTCACTGCCATTTTCGGAAGTTTTGAAAAGTATTTTCGGACAAGTCCGAAAATTTACAGAAACTTATTTTGCTTCTCGGTCATTTTCGAAAATTCTGAAAATCACCTTCGGATAACTCTAAAAATTTCTAGAAGCTAAAATTAGTTCTGTCTATTTTCGGAAATTCCAAAAATCTATTTCTAGGCAACTCGGAAAATTTCCAGAACACATAAACTGAGGAGAAACACCTTTAAAAAATGATTTTGAGCACATTCATCACTCCTCATATGTCAATGCATCATCCCTCTGAATAGTGCGGTTTTCCTAATGACCCAAAGAGATGAAAATATACAATACAGCCTTTGATCATTGCCGCAACTCATGATTTTATCGTATTCGTTGAGTTATGCATTGCGCTACAAAATGTCACGGACTAACAATCCTTCACATTCACTTAAATAAAATTGTTAGTCCTCTCTAATCGCATTATCATTAATCATCAAAACAATTAGGGGCCTTGATGCACTTTTAGAAAGAAAGAAAAAGAAGGAAGGAAAAGAGATAAACACTTGTTATCTTTGAGACAGCTTTCATGTATTAGAGTTGTTCTTGAGTTGTGCTATCTTGTGGTACCGTTTGTGTCTAGGCTCGCGTCTCTAGTACGTTCTAGCCTAGGATCAGCACGATACTTTACTTTGAACGATTATTCAACTTTGCATTATCTGATTTGAGTATTTTCTATTCCTTTGCTACATAGTTAAGCCTACCTAGAGCTCCACAGATTTGATTGCAGCCGTACATTAAGTGTTTTCCAAGGTATCGATAGATCCAACCTCCATTGGATCATGGTTGAGTCGGTGTTGTCATTATTCCGCTTGCATTGGTAAGAACTTATAAGAGCTCGGTTAAAAGCTTCAATGTGTGTGATATTTGAGCTGGCACTACCTAGGAGTTGATAGGAGCATGCATATTCTTGTGTGTGTTTCTTGTTTTCAACTAACCATGACAGGATTAAGCAAGGGAATATGAGACAGTGATGCTCAACATCGACATATTCATCAAGACATGAGGAATGATCAACATGATTCATATGAGGTAAGTGATGTTGTTCTTGCTAAGATCAAATTTGCACTACCTTATCTTGAAGGAAATTATGATCCTCATGCTTACATTAAATGGGAGCTAGTGGTTGATAGAGAATTCCAAAAGCATGGCTTGCCTGAGAAACATATGATTATGTGTGCCTCTAGTGTTCTAATTAAAAATGCTTCTGATGATTGGAAATATCTTTGTAGGCATAACAAAATACCTCAATCTTGGAAAGACATGAAATGATATTTGAGAGATATTTATGTTACCCTGTAATATGTTGATATTCTGTTCAACAAACTATAATGTTTAAAGCAAGAATCTAAAACTGTTACTTCATACTATCATGATATGCATGCTTGTTTATTACGTTGTCGTTTAGATGAATGCGAAGAAGCAACGGAATTGAGGTTTTTACATGGGCTTAATAGTGAAATTCAGGGCATGCTTTCATGTCAAAGTTATAGCTCTGTTGCTCATTTGTTACAACATGCACACAATGAGGAAAAACAAATTGAGGATGTAAAGAAGCAACAAGTTGTACACGTGTCTCCTATTGCTAATAATCTGCAGGAAGTAAACAATTGTCAAAAGGAGGAGAAAGACGTACTTGAGAAGAAGGAGGAGAATCTTGAAGCACCTGCAATGTTTCAAGAAAGTTTTCAAAGTAAATTAAATGGTGTTGAGATAAATGAAGGTGAGTATTCTCAAGCTGAGCTAAACATGTCCACTTTTCATACTATAGTAGAGCAACCATTGGTGAAAATAATTGCTGAGATTCCTTTCTCACAAGTTGATTTTTTTGTTGTTCCTTGTGATAAAGAAGAGTTGTGTGTTAACACTTCACTTATATTCATGCCACAACTAGTGAATGAACATGCTATTTCTAGTGTTAGTTTTTTATGTGTTGAGTTTAAGCATGTTGTTCACATTCCTAATGGAGTAGAGGGAACGTGAATTCATATCTTCTTTAAATACTTAGGGCTATGTTCGGTTTGATGAATTTTGTGAGCTCGATAATTTGAAGGGGAAGTTATATGCTAAGTTTGATTTGCCATGTCCAACTAATACCGTATTTCATATCTTTGGAAAATATAATGATAGAGGAATATATTTGGTGCATAGAGTTTATATCTGTTCGGATTTAGAACCTCCTGAAGATGTGGATAAAACATGCAAGCTAGAGAGACATGTTATTGCTAATCATATTTTATCGAGTTTCTCTTGTTTTGATTGGAAGAAATAGGTTGTTTTAAATGAACTACACGAAGAGCACCATATGGAAAAACTGAGTAAGGTTTTTCGTGAAGAAGGGGAGGATAATGTGACCATGGGCTACCATTGATACAGTCATTGCTCACATCAAGATCAAGTTACCCAAGTGCTGGAATCCAAGTCGACCACCTTCTATAGTGCTGACTTTAAACGGCCGCCAAATATTCATACGAGCTCCTTTTTGGCCTGTGAGTACTTGATGGAAAGCTCTCGAAGTCCTCTTTCCAATGGATCCAGTTTCATCTCCAAATTCCATCTTAGTTGGCCGCAATTACAGAAACAAGGTGTTGCGTCACCTATAATGGGCATATGGGCTTGTAACTTCATTTGGGACCCTGGCCCAAGTGGGGCCCATGTGGACTGCACCCCAACCAGGTGGAGCACGACCCTAGGGACCCCTTGGTCGACCTCCCACCTCTTTAAATATCTAGGCACCCTTTAGGATTTATTGGGTTTTGTTAGATTAAAGTTTAGTCATTGCTACTTTCTTGCAGCGTGCGTGTTGGCTAGACCGCCCGTCTGCTTGTCTTCAAAACCCAAACTTATCGTGTGTATTAAATTCCTATTTGCAATATCAGATTGCTTTTATCTTAGCCAACACGCCTGTCTGCTTGTCTTCGAAACCCCAACTTATCATGTGTATTAAATTCCTATTTGCAATATCAGATTGTTTTTATCTTGTTCTTGCTTGTTTCTTCGATTTGCTTGCAGGAATAAGGTTGATCTGCACCGGCAAGATCAACAACCCACGAAGGGGTGTATAGATTGCTAAGGTGCAACACAACGTTTTGTACGGTTGTAGTCGGATCACCAACGTTTCTCCCAAATCATAGTTATCATCAACTCATCAGAAGATCGGGCCAATCATTAGCCTCGAGTGCATCGTGTGGAGCTCAGGGTTTATCAGTACATATGTATAGGATTCTTCTTTCAACCTATGTACTTGCGAATATGTTGCATTATAAATTGTTGAAATCATGAATCTTTATTGTTGACTTGAGCTTAATTGTAATATCTTTAATTCATGTCTATACTCTAATGTAATGGTTTTATCTCTTTTATTGTGCAACACATGACCATGAATAGCTTTAGGTACACTTCAAAGCTCTCAAAAAACAATTCAGAAAATAGAAAATAAAAGTGGTTGTTGCAAGTGGCGATCATGACATCATGACATTGGTGCTTTATTGGTTATTTTTTCTCTTTTGAAAATCTTAATGAAATTATTGTCAAAGAGGAAGAGAAATATACAAAATGCATGCTTCTTGAAAGGGGGAGAATTCAATTTTAAAAATAGTCGATTTTGCAAATATGGAGAGAAATTCTTTCTTTTAAAAAGGGGGAGAGTTTTGATTTTGATTTTGTTTTTCGTTTTTTTAAAAACACCAATTTGCATTTTTAGATCTTACCAATGTGTTCATCAAGGGGAGAGTGTAGAATCATGTGATGATTAATCTTGGTAATGAGCAATTGTCAAAGGTGAGTGTTTTGGATAATACGGTGAATGGTGTTTTCTATCGGAAAATAGTGCGAGGTGGCACTGGGGTGCCGGTCAGACTAGGTGGTGCACACCAGCCAGACCGGAGGTATGTGGCCGATCAGACTGGGTGGACCGACGATCTGACCCAGTGATTCTGGGGAGGAGTCGGTTTTCAGGTTGTTTTCGTGGAATTTCTATATTTCTTCATGGATATGATTTCTAGATAATTTCTATTCGTATGTGATACTATCGTGTGCTGATGTAAGTCAAGTTGGTGCAAACTTGTACTTGAATATGAAGTTTCTTTCTTGTTCATGTGCAGGTGTTGCTTGAGGCCATGAGAGTATAGCCGGTGATGGATCGGGACTAGGCTTGGGAGAAGTTAAGGTCCAGACGGTTAAGGATATCATGCGGAATGATCAGGATAGAGAACAATGCACGTGGAGGTGAAGGTTTTCATATGGCATACACATGGTGTTGAGTGCGTATGGAAAGCGGAGTCAAATTTGGATCGGAGTCCAAGTTTGGGAAGATTGGAGTTTGTATAGTTTGTTTCTTGTTTGGAAGGTTTCATAGGGGATTAGGATTTCTTGTATGAGTTGGATTCATAGCTAGGGGAAACTATGTTATGGGTATAAATAGAGAGGAAGGGTGTATTCTCCCGGTATGTATCGATTTAGAGAGAGTTGAGTTGAGAGAAAAATTAGGGTTTCGAGTTTAGTTCGAGATTTTAGTAAGGAGTGTTGTTGGTGCACTTTGTTAATACTAGTTGCAATAAAGTCGAGTTAGATTAATCTACATCTTTGAGTGTTTATCTACCGTTGTTGTTGTTTTTCTAGATCCCGATGATTTGACCGGAATTTATCGAGCGGTCTAACAGGCGCGGTAGCAGCAGTCTAACCGGCAGCGTGGAACCGGTCAGACCAGTCATGGAGGCGGCGGTCTGACCGGCTGGACATCACCAGTCTGACCGGCGGCATAGGAGCGATCAGATCGGTGCGCATACAGCGATCAGATCGGGCTACGCCAATGACTTCGTCAAGTTTAAGGGTAATTTTTATTTCCGCTAAAAGTTTTTGGTTTTTGTGTTACAAGCATTCACCCCCTCTGATTAGTTTGGTTCTTGTGTTCGATCCTACACTGACTGCCTGAGTGCATTTTTGGTGAAGGATAGACCACAGCCACCACATTGTACGAGATAAATGATCAATTTTGTTTATATATTTCTTACTTTCAGTACAAATCATTTTCTTCTTTATAGAATACCACATGACCGTGCCGGATACATTAACAGCGATTAGCAGAAGCTGGCAAACTTCTACTAACTTGGATTCCATATATGACCGATCTGCTGCCTAACATCTTGCATGACCTTTGGTTCGATGGAAGGGGATGGTGTCTCGGACATCCTTGAGGCCGGTGACAAACAAGATGAGGCTCTCCAAGTCTATGCTGAAACCAGAGTGCTTTACAGTGCCATGTCTGCGTGTGTCCAAATACCATTCCAGCTGCTCAACCTGCAGCCCTGACTCCTCAATCCTGTCAGTAGTTAAGATGGAAGTCAGATGCCTTCTTGTGCATGGTAAGTTCATCAAATTGCAGCTGATAGTTGTTTATATACTTTTTTGCAGATGTAATTTGGAGTTTTTAACCAAAAACATGTGACTTCTTTAAACCATGTTGGGCCCAAACTCCACTTGTTTTCAGTTTCCTTGAGGATTTCATTTAGTACATCAACTAATTAAGGTTCGAGCAATTAAAGATTACCTTGAGATTAAATTATCCATCCTTTCCTCCTTTTGAGCTCCACATGCTACGATGCCAACCTGAATGAGCGACAGAACAATTAGTATTCAACATGAAAACAGTGATGAAATGCTTGAATTGAGATTTTATTTCCCCTCCTCTAATTGACATGTTTTCTTAACCTTTGGCACAACTAAGTCAAAGGCAGAGACTGTCTTCAGGTCTTCCTTCAGGCGTGCATAAAATGGCTTTAGCTGTTTCGGGTACTCGTATATGATTACTGGCTTCTTGTATAAATCATCAGCCAGATAACTGCCATTGTTTTTCATGCCCAAAATTATATTAGAAGTTAGCATAGAACCTTTCAAATGGCAAAAGTACTTTTGAGAGCACTTCAGTACCTCAGATGCTCACGTGACAGTGGCATGCCCAACTCAAGTTTCGATTCAAAAGTTTTATCCGTGACCTGATGACAATGAACAAATTTATTGCCATAAATTAGTGTAGAGCTCCATTATAATTGCAGGTGAAGCATGAATACTAAACATACCTGAAGAAGAGTATTGACAGCTTCAGTATACTTAATCTTTTGCCAGGGGCTTGACACTGCAGCTTCAGTAACGCCACTAGTGCCATGACCTGCCTGACTGGACGACAGAAACTTCAGTTCATCTGAACAGTCTTTCGACACCGTGCTGCAGAGTGACTTCACACAATCCTCGGCGCAGGAGATTGCATCCTGAAACAGAAGATGATCTAAGCTAGTTCTGAAGAATTCTATAGTTTAAATGTGAAATCCATCATACCTCAAGCTCGGCGAAAGCGAGCTCGACATCGACTGTCCACCTCTCAGCCAGAGACCTGTCTGAATCCAAGCTCTCACTCTCAGCCTGAAACACCGGGCTGAATGTGTAGACGCTGCTGAGTGCACAGGCGTATGTCTCGAGATGAAGTGTATGACAAGGTGTCAGGTAGGCTGGGCAGTGAAAGAACACATCTTGGGAGGACTCTGCACTTGCTCCTTGCTCAAGCTGCCTTGAGAGAGCATTTGCCCTCTGAAGATCCTGCTCTGCAGCTTCCAGGGCTTCTCTGTTGCTTTCGCTTCTCTTCAGTGCTTCAACTTGTCTCGTCTTCTCCTTGATGGCAGCTTTGACAGCTTCAGGTGTGATCCTATTGCCATTGTCTGATTTGCTGAAAAGGCGGGTTAATCGGAACATTTTGCTGCGGTTTCCCGCACTGGTTGCTGCTGTTGTTGTTATCATGGGTGTATTCACATGGAAGAATCCGTTGGATTGGAAAAATTCGTGGACGGCATGGACCAATTCACTCCGTACACGAGCAGTTGATGCAACCTATACAAAACAAAATATGCAAAAATGTGTAACAGTGTAAGGCTCATTTTATGAAGCAAAGAACACAAGACATGACTGACCAAACCAATGATATGATCAAGACTTGGGTCTGATAGATCCATCAGGAATCATCCTCTTACCGTCGCTGTACGAGCAGCGAGATGCGGGTATCCCCTGACAAGATCCGGAGACGAATGCGCATTCGACAGCGGGTACTTCTCCGAATCCACCGGACCAATGTGCAGAATCTTCTCCACCTTCATCTGCACAACATACTGTGGCGACGTCCCTTCCACCTGCTCTATCTTGCCTTCCACAAGAACACAAGCTCCAGTAGCAGTGACTTGATCAAGAGGCCACAGTGACGAGTCCACAACTATCTGAACAAACGAAAAGAAGAACAGTAGATTTGCTATGTTATAACAGAAGCAAAATGATTCAAGAAGTAGGATGCCATGGCCGTGAGAAGGAGTGATCAATGACCTGGAGATCAGCCACGCAGGAGCCGTCGTTGATGCGCACCATCGCCGTGCCGACGGCCGGCCGGCGAGCAGAACCGCCCGCCGAGGCGGCGGCGCTGATCCCACCGGCCATGAGCCTGGCGATGCAGCGGATGAGTGGCACCCTGGACATGAGCACCTCCGTGCACGTCAGCCCGGTGGCCTCCACCTCGGGCTTCCTCGACGGCGACGGGGGGCCAGCAGCAGCGCGCCTCGCCCTGACGACGGCGGAGGACCTCACCCATCCGCCGACCACCGCGCGCTCCCCGGCCAGCCCGGCGCCGCCGTCGGGGCGGCCGACGACGGAGCGGAGCGTGGCGCGCCTCGAGTACTTGAAGCACTCTATGTAAGACGAGCCCGCGTCTCCTTCGTGGGACGAAGACGAAGAGGAGGAGGAGGAGGACGCCATGGCTAGCTGAAGTACAGTACGTAGCTTGGTTGAATTGAAGTTGAAATTTCTGGTTGGTTGGTTTGCTGGCTTGATTGGGATTGGGGAGGAGAGAGGGATATGTAGCAGTGGAGGTGGAGGAGGAAGAACATGGCGGGAGAGAGAAGGATGCTTTGCTTCAGGGAGTTTTGGAGGGAAATGTGTGTGAGGAGATGGGGGGTAAGAGGGTAAGTTGGGTTTTGTGGTTGCTTCTACTTGGGGTTTCAGCTATGCTTTGCAGTAGTCGTGCAACACTGCAACGGATTAAATTACTCTACCTAGTTAAATGCATGATGCAATGAGTCACCGAAGAATTTGTCCTTGTTCCTTTAGTGTTCTTTTTCTTTCTTTTGCTGGGAATGGAACAAAGGTGTTCTCTTCTGATGAGTTTGGGACTTTGGGTTGTGTCTTTCCTCTCTATTTTTGTTTTTGTTTTTTTTACATGGAGGCGTGTGTTATTTTCCCCGATTACACGCATGATTTTTTTGAACCATCTAAATTACGAAATTGAATGTTTAAAACACAAATTTAATTTAAGAAGAATCAGATCGTCTTATTTGATATCGTCTCGTGTACACTTACAAATCTGGTGAATAAGAATATTTTGGGAACCTTCTAACCTCCAAGCGTGTCACCTTCCTCTCCCTTTTCATCCGCACCGTGACAGGCGTCCGTCTTCATCAACTCCACCGAGTTCTCCCGCGCACTGTGTTTTCTTCGTTGTCTTTCGTACTTGAGTCACCGAATCAGCTAGCAAGTTTTCGGCACCACCTCAACTTCTTATTGACACCACTGTCATATATGTGTCCCTTTGAAACGGAGGATTGGCCAAAAGATTTGTGGAGGTCTCAGTTCCTCTAAGATTTTTTCCTATAAACCCCTTTGATTAATAGGAAATGAATAGAAAGTTTTCCACGTGACTGTATTTCTATAATCGAGTCCATACAAGAATTAGCAAGAGGTTAACCTCTTGAAAACTTTTTTCTTTCAATTTTTCATGTGGTGTAAAGTGTAATCAAAGGGCATCTCTTCCTGTTCATATGTTTTCAACTTCTATAGGATTTAAAAAATATGATACTTCAATTCTTGTGTTTTTATAGCATGCATTTTAAATGGAATAAGTTCATTCCAGGTCCCTTAACTCGACAGCGAGTTCGATTTCATCCTTAAACCGAAATACCAGATACAACGGATCCCTCAACTGTTAAAACCGGTAAAATGTAGATTCTGTAGCAGTATAGAGGGTGGTTTTGTTCGACGTGGTAATTAGACTTAAGTCAACAGCGCTGAGTCAGTGTGGACCCCACGTGTTAGGGTCTCTTCACCTCTCTTCTTCATCTATCTCTCTTTTTCTACCAGGTGGCAAGCGATGAGGAGAAGGCCGACAGCGGGTGATGGGGAGGACAACGGCCGACGGGAGAAGCTTGCTCGATGGAGGAAGAACGCTTGCGGTGGCCATCGAAGACGGTCAACCCCGACGATGGCAGCGGCAAAGCCGGTGTACAGGAAGAAAGGCGAGGTTGGCGTCTCTCCCTTCCTCCTCTCTCTCCCTTTCCTCGTCGTTGAAGTCGGTGGCAGTGGTGAAAGGGCTGGCGAGGTAGAGGTGTGCATGGGAGATGACCCAAATCGAAGCTCCAGAGTGCCATGGGAGGAGGCGCGCTAGGGCCCGCGCACCACGGCCTCCTGCTCGGCCACGGGGATACCCTCCTGTCCATCTCGTCAAGAAGGCCAGACCACATCCCATTCACGGCCGGCGCCAGCTGTGCCACGAAAGCTTGCCACGGCGAGTACCCGACGTCGCTGCCATGAACGTGACTGTCCAGCCGGAGCAAGAGTTACCTGCAAAAGCGGTTCAGATCAACGCTATATATGCAGAAACTTTATCTATATCTTCGGACAAGTTCAGAAAAGTCTGGTACTCATGCAGGGGAATCAGGTGACACATTAGCTAGCTTCTTTTGGTCATCTAGCCATCAGCAAGAAGCAGCAATTGTTTTGAAAGGGACATACATGAATTCGCGTTTGAATTTTGATTGATATGAAGAATAAAGGAGCTAAATTTATTTAGCTTGGCATGTATACTTGGACCATTCTGAAGTCTAAATGGAAGCGAGCTGCCAAAGCTGCCTCTTCATCTTCCCAGCAGCCTCGTCATCGGTGTTGGTCTCATCGAACCGCAGGTCCGGCATGTTCCTGTCCGTCGAGAATGGAACGACAAGCACGCCCCGCTCAATGAGGTCCTTCAAGAGCGGCTTGCACCGGTGGTGCCGGTGTCGATGACAAGCCGCGCTTTGCCCCTCAGCTCGCCAAGGGGCACCGGCGGCCTGCCCTCGCCAGCTTAGATCTTGAACCTGGACAGGTTCTCCTCCCGCGTGAGCTTCCAGTATAACCAGTAGCGAGGAGAATCCAGTAAAACCAGTATTGAGTCCTGGAATTTGTTTGGTCATTCGTTTGTGATGCAAAATTTATAAATTTGTGAATAGAATTCTCACAGCATAGCTCGTTACACGTTGTTTTCAGTAGCCATGTTTTACTCTGGAGTCTAGAGGCATTTAGAATCACTATTAATGTGCAATATGCTGATAGCTATTGAATATTGCTGTTGAGTTGCACTCCACAAACTCTTCTCTATGTAATATTTGCGCAATCTACACTACTCTTATTTGGTCTATTGCTACTACTACTTTTATTAAAAAAAAAGATTGAGGCTTCCTTTTCACTTCTGTTTTGCTGGAGTACGGAGTTGTACTTTTGAAGTTCATACTTTTGTTTAACAAACTGTCATGTTCCTTCTGCACATTGTTGAAAATTATTCAAAATTTTAGTGCTAAAATTATTCAGAGTTTCAGAGCTATGAAAAGCACTTTTTCTTAAGGAATTAGTCCATTTCAGAACATATGATTTATTCTTCTTTGCTACTACCTTTATTTACAGACATGCCTAATGCCATCCTTAGCATTGCATAGTAGAATAGAAGTACAGTATATCGGTTGATTGTAAGTACTAACATGTCAGCAAAACTCCAGTCAAGTTCAGCGTGCTCGCTCAACTGGAGAGCAGCAGCGCTACCAGCGGCAGAGAGAGAAAGAAGAAGCAGAGACTCAAGCCCCCAAGAAAAAAAGTGAGTCTGAGAAATGTTGCCAAAAAGTTTCGGCCAAAACGGGAGCAGGAGAGCAGGAGAGTAGCTCACCAAGAAGTACGATATCGGCAATGGCTCTCCTTGATATTCTCCTCGTAGAACTCCACCTCTAGATTTGTCACCAAATCCTAAGACATCCCCTTAAATCAGACCAAATACTATGGAGGAGATCACAAGGCCAAAATAATAAAAATAAAAAAAGACCAGATCCAGCAGTAGTGGCTAGGAAGAAGACGCTGGATCCAGCAAAACCAACCTTATCCGGCGGCACCGAGCTCACTGGCCACGACTCCTGGTTGATTTGAGAGTGAATATGGCTCAACACGATAATCATATTGATATGCGGAAATCAGTACATATAGACCTCAACCTTCCATAGCACACTCAACCGATTTACCGATTTATAGAAACAATACCGGAGGTTTACGAAAGAGAGCCAATCAAGGTACATGCCAAATATAGTCTAACACACCACCCCCCAGCAGTCGCAACGTCGTTAGCGAACGTTGAAACTGGAATGAAACTCGGTGAAGACCGGTGTAGGGAGGCCTTTGGTGAAGATGTCACCGTACTGCGATGTTATTGGGACATGAAGAACACGGATGGCGCTGATGGCAACACGTTAAATGGCGATCAATCTCAACATGCTTGGTACGCTGATGCTGCACCGGGTTGGAGGAGAGGTAGACCGCACTGATGTTGTCGCGGTAGACCAAGGTGGCACGTGACGGTGGAGAGTGAAGCTCCTGGAGTAGTTGAAGCAGCCAGGTGACCTCAACGGCCGCGTTAGCGATAGCGCGGTACTCAGCCTCAACGGCCGCGTTAGCGATAGCGCGGTACTCAGCCTCAGTGCTAGAGCGAGAGATCGTGTGTTGGTGCTTGGAGGACCATGACACCAGGTTGTCTCCAAGGAAGACGGCGTAGCTGGAGGTGGAGCAGCGAGTGTTAGGGCAGCCGGCCCAATCGGCATTGGAGTAAATGGCGAGGTCATGGGCGGAGGACCGCTGAATGTGGAGTCCCAAATCCACAGTGCCACGGATATGCTTGAGAGTAGTCAGGTGAGGCTCACGAGGATCGTGCATGTGGAGGTCGACCTGTTGAACGACATAGGAGATATCCCACATGGTGAAGGTCAGGTATTGAAGTACGCCAGCAAGACTGCGGAAGTCCGTTGGATGACGCGGTATTGGCGCTGAATGAGCACAAGGCTGGAAGCTTGCCGAGTGACGCTGATGCTGAGGAAGTGGCGAAGCAAGCCAAGATCCTTCATGGAGAACTCGACCTGGAGAGCGGAGATGGTCCATCGGATGAGTTTGGTGGAGGAGGCCGTCAACACGATGTCGTCGATGTAAAGGAGGTAGACTGTGTCAGAGCCGTGGTGAAGAATGAACAGCGACGTGTCGGACTTGGCCTCAACGAACCCGATGGACTGCAGGAAAGTCACAAACCAGTTGTACCACGTGAGCAGAGCCTGCTTGAGCCGTACAGTGACTTGTTGAGATAGCACACCCTGTCGGGGTGAGAGGAATCGACGAACCCTGGTGGTTGGATGCAGTAGACGATCTCCTCAAGCGTGCCATGGAGGAAGGCATTCTTGACATCAAGCTAATGAACGAGCCAATCGCGTGACACAGCGAGGCTAAGGACGGTAGGGACCGTGGCAGGCTTGATGACGGGACTGAAGGTTTCGTCGAAGTTGACACCTGAGTTTTGGGTGAAGCCATGAAGGACTCAACGAGCCTTGTACCAGCCGAGGGAGCCGTCAGCGTGAAACTTGTGCTTGAAGATCCACTTGCCAGTGATGACGTTCACACCGGCGGGGCGTGGAACAAGATCGCAGGTGCGGTTGGCAAGGAGAGCGTTGTACTCTTCTTCCATGGCGGCACGCCAATGTGGATCTACAAGGGTCGCCAGATAGGTCTTGGGAACCGGAGACAATGGGGTGGCATGAAGATTGAGCCGGTGGACTGTCTTGCGGATGCCGGTCTTAGCGCAGGTCATCATGACGTGGTTGTTGACGATCGGCGAGACGCCTAGGACGGATGGCGGTGTCGGCGCGCCAGGTGCATGAGCAGACCAGGCGCGACGAGGGACGGTTGGCGCTGGTGCAAGGCACGGTCCGACCGGGCATGGAGCAGCGTGGTGCGAGAGGCTCGATGGAGTCGGCGGCCGGGCCAAAGCATCCCAGGCTGAGGGCAGCATGACCCGACCGAGGGTGGCCCAGCGAACGCAGCCTGGCGAGAAGTCAAGGCTGGCCTGGTGGACGCGGTGAAGGACGGCCCAAGAGCCCCAGCTGGAGATGGGACCGGCCTATGTGAAGCGGTCGGGGGTGAGGCCGGCCTACCAGTAGGGGACGTCGGCCCACCAGACGTGAAAGCTAATCAGGGAGTGGAGGGACGCGGTGGTCGCACAAGCCTAGTTGCTAGGGGCGAGTCGACCGTCGGTGCTGCTGGTGCCATGGCCCAAGGTGGCGACTAGCGAGTTTCTCCAATAGGTGCCTACTATTGACGGTCGTTGCAGACTAATTTCGACCGTTAATACTTCCAAAAATAATAGAGAACTAGGAATGTTTGCATGCATATTTATTTAGAAATACGAGTAAGTGAAGGAGAAATGGTGGAAAATATGAGTTCAACCAATCAGAGGTCGACACGTGGATGGAAGGGTCCACAAACCCAATGTAACACCTACACCTACAAATAGGCCCAACCACCATGCCACTGGACCAAGAATCCACCAAGAAGAGCCCTGGATGAAAGACTGGGCCAGGGAGGCCACCCAGGGGTCGGCAGACCTAGGCTCAGCCCAGCCCAGCCACAACCGCCTTTGGCAGTTACTACCGACCTTCCTATAGTGGGTTCCCATGCTCCAGACACCTTCATGAAGCTATAAAAGGTCTTCTCCTCCTTCATTTCAACAAACACCAAGAAGGAATCGAAAAGAAGAACCTCTCCTTAGTTATTTGTATTTTGTTCTAGTGCTAGTGGAGTTAGAAATAGAATAGCTCTAGAGTTCTTCAAGTCTTCCGGGAGAATCCGAGTATGGTTCTAGTAGCTTATATCCTCTTGTAAGACTTTATTCTATAATGAAATATTCTTTATATAGTTTTGGTCCTTACTTTATTTGCACAATTATTTGAGTACCAACTTTAGTCTAGACTCATTTTGTATTAATTATATAGCTAGCTTACTGGAGATATACAGTGGTATTGACTTAGTGTTCATTCGTATGAATGGTCGATGTCATTTGCAGAGATGTGGAGTAATATTAAAAAAATGTAAGCGCGGTAATTAGATTATTGAATATTGCTATATGCCACGAAACTGTAGAGGTAGGCCGCTGGTGGTGACAGCCCGGCACGAGTATTCCTCCTCGTGTGTATATAGGGCTAAGAAAGGTTCCTGTTGCGGGTACTCCTCCGTATCCATAACCAGTTGGATGGCCATGACGGATTGTCATAAGGAACTCAGCAATCAGGGGTGGTTTCTTGATATACCTGGAGGGAATAGTTAGGGGGTTATAGCCATATAGTTGTACATTAGCAAGTGTATACTAAAATGACTATATACTACAAGTACATAAATGAGGTTTTTCTTTATTCTTCTCCACTTAGCCTATTTATTATTCAGAGAGAGTTTTTTTATAATGTTTCTTCTGTGTGTCAACCTACCCTTTACATTATGATTGATTAACCCCTAGATAGGCTTTGATCTACATAAGTATGATATGAATTAGTAACATGGTATTTTCTTGACCATATCATCCCTCGGGATTAAATAAATACGATACCTTAGAATACTTCTCGGTGAAATGCTACAGTGGTATATCCGTGCGCTTGTGGATTTATATCAATAACCATAAGAAATACTGACTAATGTTTCGAGCATCATTGCTAGAAATTATATTCCTAGCAATGTCGTTAAGAAATATCAACACCTACACAGGAGCGGTGAAGTCCTCCAAAAAATCGAGATCAGTAGCAGTTGGGATCATTGTTAGTGATCTCGGCAAGTGGAAACGAGTGCTCATCAAACACAACATGCCTCAAAATAATAACCCTGTTAGACAGGGGGTCGAAACACCGATACCCTTTATGGTGGAGGGGTTAGCCCAGAAAGACACACATGGTGGAATGGGTAGCAAGTTTGTGGGGGTGTGGTGGCAGAGTGGTTGGGGTAACACTTGCAACCGAAGACACGGAGGTGCGAGTAGGACAAGTGGGTACCATAGAGGACAAAAAAGGGTGTGTGGTGACCGAGTGTTTTGATGGGGTTTCGGTTGATGAGGTGTGTGGCGGTGTGAAGAGCTTCGACCCAGAAGGAACCGGGGAGATTGGTTTGAAACAACAGGGAGCGAACAATGTTGTTAAGGGAGTGGAGGATGCATTCGGCTTTACCATTCTGTGGCAAGGTGTGTGGGCAAGACATCCGGAGGTGGACACAATTGGTGAGAAAGAAGGTGCGGGTGGTGATGTTGTCAAACTCACGACCGTCACTCTGAATATTGCGGATGTTAGTGGCAAACTGAGTCTTAACATAAGCAAAGAAATGAGACAAAGTGTTGAAAGTGTTGGATTTAAAATGTAAAGGGAAGGTCCACACAAAATATGAGCAATCGTCAAGAATGACAAGACAGTATTTAAACCCGGAGGCACTAACAACAGGAGATGTCCACAAATCATAATGAAGTAACTCAAAATTTGCCGACGCCTGAGAGAGAGAATGTCATGCCCGGAAATTCACTAATAATTCCTGAACTAATTTGTGCATACAATCCTCGTCCAGGAATCAGCCGAGGTACGCAAATCGATAATTTGAATATACAGTACCAACATAACTAAAGCGATAAATACTTACACAAGAGGCACTTAGTCCTCACCACGAAGAAAACTGTAGCGGGAAAACAAAATCTAGTGAAGCTTTAACTCCACTCTCACATGCAGCTCAACTGGGATCTAAGTCAAAGGTCTTCTCCTTCTGAATCCTTCTTCAACTGAGATTTGATGATTATTGCAAGGGTGAGTACATGGAATACTCAGCAAGCCACACAACAAGTATGCATGTGCACAAGGATACCAAAGGATGGTATAATATAAGGCTCTTTTGAGAAAAAAGCATTTAGCAAAGAGTTGAGAATTTGTAAAACAGTAGAGTAATTAATTAAACAATATTAATCAACACTGAACAACACCATGTGTTGTACATGCCCAAACCATCGCTGAACAACCATGCTCGGTTGCATAGACCCAATCTCCAAACCAGGAATTAATCATTCCAAACCAGGAGCTAAACTAATTATTACCATTTATCACCTTATATTATTAATGAGTAGTGTGAGACTAATCACGAAAAATATTGTTAGACCCGCTCATAACCGCGGGCACGGCTATTCGAATAGTTTTACTCTGATCAGAGGTGTACCACTGTACCCACAAGACACAGCCCCACAACATGTTGCCATCCCTCAGTACCACCACGGTACCTCGAAACGGGACTGTGACGGTACCCTCAGCATAACACAATGCAAAGCAGTGCACCGCTCCTGGATCATAATCACCTCCTTAAAACTAAAGGTATGGACTCCCCAGCGACCCCCATGGACTTGTCGCCACTTCTCAGTCTGGTGCGCCTCTAAGAACCATGTTATACCAATGGTAAAGTTGTTGTCCACGCTGGCTTGTGGTTAGTACGGTTAATGCTTCACAACGATAGCTCACGAACCGGTCTTTAATTATCATGAGCACGACCATCAAAACCATGTGCTCACAACCCACCATTAGTTAGGTTTTAGGTGGCAAGTTAATTAACTTATCATTCACGATTGACCATCGTGAGCTACCATTAAATAGTGCTCATTAAGATATAAGTGAACCATTAATTATCCCATATGAAATGATACTAAAGTTTCTAAGCATGGCTAAGCAATTATATCTAATATCTAGTTGAACCAATATGTAAGGCCCAAGTTAATCAAATTATAACCATAGGATAATCAAGTTATCTTTGGCCATAACATAGGGAAAAGGCTCACATCACCCGATGACATTCGAAAATAAATGCATATTTGAAATAAATAGAGAATTTAAACATAGGTCCAACACGCTCAAAGGAATTGTGCTTGGGATCTGTGTGACTTGCCTTGCAAACAAGTGTCTTCAATTCGTTTTCAGGAGCTTCTCCAACGAACGAACGAACCTCCGAAACGACCAAAAGTAAACCTAGAACGCAAAATGAGGAAAAACACTAATAAAAAACAAATAAACAGTATAAATAAACTTTACGTTACCGCGGTTTACCGCGCGGTTACTGCGGTTACCGCGCTTACCGTGGGGGTACGGTAAATGAAAAACCGTGGTAACCATCTTAAATTCAAATAAATTTAAAAAATAATTTGAAATTTTGATAAATTTTATATGAATTTCGTACGTTTTACCACGGTTACCACGGTTACCGCGCGGTAACCGTGCTTACCGCTGGGGCACGGTAACCGCGCGGTAGACAGTAATGTAAACCCTCGGTAGAGCTTGAATTTAGATGAATTATGAGACTTAAACGACCTCATACTGAGTTAGTATGAATTAGTTATGGATTAACGAAGTTTTAATCAATTATAACCTATAAAGAAAACAACTAAATGATTTATGATGTTATATTTAATTATATTTTAACTGAAAAGGGTAGAATATGACATCAGCCCTAGGATCGGAGAAAAAGGACTGGTGATGCTAACAAGAGGGACCCACATGCCATAGAGAGGAGTGAAGAACCGAGTCTACAATGAACCAAGTCCACATAGGTGATCCATGGGTACACGACATGGATGGCTCAGATCGGCTTTGACCGAAATTGGCCAAGATCCTACGGATGAGATCGAACCTAATCTAGGGCTTAGAATAACGTCCATATAGCGTACAACAGACAACCATGGAGGACAGAACGACCACGAGGCGACACGTGGCGCTAACTCGGATGCCATGCCAGACAGAGGGGTTGACAAGGCGCTAAGGTGGCGGCTAACGTGGACAATGACCAGGCATGACACGTAGACTGCCACGCGGGCACGATGGTCGGTGGCCCTGGACGACAGCGGTGACAACAAACGGTGGTGCGGCGGCAAAAACCGAGGGCATGGGGAGGAGCAGGAGACGGCGGTCCTTACCAACACTTACGTGATGAAGAACGGCGAAGAGAGAAGCCGGCGGTGAGATCCGAGTGACGGCGAGGTCGGGTCGACGATGATGACAGCATTCCGGGGATCTCCAAGCGAAGAGGATGGCCGAACGGGTTTCGGCTTGAGACTGCTATGCCGACAGTGACTTCGGGAGGTCTGGCGACAACGAGGTCCACGGTGAGGTGCGGCTGGAGACCGATGGGTGGTGGCGACGCTCGGTTTCACGACAACGAGCAGCCTCCGGCGGGATTCGGTGCAAGGGCACTAGTGGCCGTGCTTCGCACGGTCGCTGTAGTACTAGAAGAGGTGGCCGCACGGAGAGGAAGCAACCGAGGTGGTGTTGCGGCGCTGCTGGAGTTGGTGGCCGGCGGCGGAGAGAGAGTAGGCTCGCAGGGAGGAGGTTTCGGGTGATGGTGGCGCGGTAATAGGAGGGGAAATGGAAGAGGAGATCCAGGGCTAGCTATTTATAGGCAAAGGAGGGAGAGATCAGCTCGGATTCGAAGGGATTTGACCGGGGAAATTTAGGGTTTTTCCGAAGAAAAGGAAAGCTTTTGAGACAAGAAATTAGAAAGGATCTCCTTCGGGATTTCTTCGGTTATTTGGGGGGAAAGATAGAGGAGATCGAGGGGATTCCATTCCCGCAACTAATTTGAAAAGAGGAGCAATGGGGAGGCCAGATTTTGGAAAGGGATCGATGCTGCTACAGTGCGTACGACAGCGGTTGGAGGTTGAAGGACTGTAGCGCGAGGGAGCTAATGTAGACCTTTTGCTGGGCTTCCTTTTTGGCCCTTTTGGCGGAGGGACTAAAATTAGACTTACGCTGAGGAAGAGAGAGGCACTGCAGTGGCTTGGGCCGAGCGGGAAGGAGAGAGGAGATGGAATGGGCCGGAAAGGGCCCAAAGCTAGGAAGAGAATTTAATTAACTTTTTAATTTAAATAATTGCTGAAATGATGTTTCATTTATTAAAAATTCTTCTAATGCTCAAATAATTCCGGGAAAAATCCTGAAAATACTTGACACACAGAGTATTTAGGAAAATTTTATCTAGCTCCATTTGATGTTCAAATTTTTCATAGATTTTATTCAAACACTTACTTTAATTATTATATAATTTCTAAAAAATTCCTTTTTCACAATAATTTATATTTTATCGATTTTTAGGGTGTGACAGAGATCTGGTAAAAGGAACGCGAACGTGGCATCCAAGCTGGCAGGTGTGACAAAACACCGGTGAGGTCACCGCGTGTCATGGGAACGATGGCAACGAGGCGCGTGAGGGCGTCATGACCGATATGGCCGAGACGGCGATTCCAAAGGACGTCGGTGCTAGAGCTGGTGATGAAGGCAGTGGCAGCTGGTGGAGGAGGCAACGCATGGAGCCGGAGATATTGAACCCGGTGATCACGGTCCAGGTGCGAACATCCTTCATAGAGAGGCCAAAAGGGTCAAACTCTATCAATGACAACACGATGAAGGGAGATAAGATTTTTAGTGATGGCGGGAGAAGAATGTCACGGAGCGGAAAAGAGCGGTTAGGGTGACAAATACTAGAGTGCTTGATGGAAGTAACAGGAATGGTAGAGCCATTACAGACAACGATATGAGAGGGGGAATTAGAGGTAGGTGGGTGTGAAAAGGAGAGGATACCGGCACCGGAGGTCATGTGTGCAGTGGCACTAGTGTCCATATACCATTCATTTGTGGCGGCTTGTTGCAGTGTCGTGGTGTTTAAGGAGCCAGCGAGGGACGCTTGGTCCCACTGTGAGGGGGCACCGCCAAACCAACCCACCGGTTGTTGAAGGGCCAACGGAGTGGGACGCTGCGATGGGCCGAATTGGGCCACCTGGCCCAAACCGCCCCTGGTAGACTTGAGGCAGTGGGCCACCAACCGGAGCACCATGTGGGCCAGCCGTGACCGTGCTAGCGAAATGGGAGCCCGCTGGTCGTGGGCCGAGCAAATCGCGGCCCAATGGACCAAGCCACGTATGGATAGTCCCAACCCAGGGATTCTGGGAAGATGGCCATGATGCGCCGGATTTGTTGTTACCCTGCGTGCCCTGGGCAACATTGATTTCCCTTGTTGTTGCCGGTGTTCCCTTGATTGCCGGTGTTGTATCATGTGTCGTGCGTCGGGTTGGCACCCTTGCCGCCGCCACTACCATCAGCGGTGGCGAGGAAGACGGTAGAGGTAGTGGAGGCGCATGGCATCTTGGAGAGCTCTTCCAGCCGGAGCAAGGAGCGAAATTTGGCGAAGGTGGGTAATGGGTGCTGCATGGGGATGAGAGACCGAAGGTGATGAAACTTCTCGGACAAACTTTTGAGGGTGTTGAGGACGAGGGTGCGGTCACGGATGGTTTGCCAATGTCACCGAGGTCGTCGGGGAAGGCCTTCATCTTGTGGCATTACTCGTCGACGGTGAGGTCACCCTGTTCAAATGTGTGGAACTCCGTTGTTTGGTTGAGGGCATGCTGCTTGCGGTTGTCAAGGAATTGGTGCTCGAGCCCGCGCCAAACGAGGCGAGCGATAGTCGGCCGCAAGCACGTCTTGGAGGAGATCGACGGAAATTGTGCCGAAGAGCCAAGCGAGGACGACACAGACCATTTGCACCCAATCGGTGCAGTCGAAGTGGTAGACGTCGAAGAGAACGTGATCCGCGAGGGCGTACTTGCTGAAGACCATAAGGAAGAGCCAGCGCCATCGTGTGTAATTGGCGGTGGCGATGTCGAGGGTCACAGGGATGAGTGCCTTGACGTTGAGGACACTGACAACTTGGGCGTGGAGTGCGACCAGGGTGGCATCGTTGAGCGGGACCGTGGCCGGGCACGGCATGGCGGGCGGCACCGTGGGGTGGATGTCATGGGCAAGTTGTGTGAACACGAAGAGGGCAGCGAGGTCCAGAGGCATGGTCGCTAGAAGGGGTGTCATGTGTAGAAGAGCGGTCGGTGCGGGTGCAAGGATGCCACGGGAGTCAGGGCGACGTTGGTGACGATGGGCACGGGCACGCTGGGGGCCGTGGGCGTGCCAGAGGCTATGGATGCGCCAGAGAGCAGCGCGCTCAGCATGGTGGAGAGGGCGTCACGGGCGGCATCGGAAGCCCGGGTGGTGGCAGAGTCAGCAACGGAATTGGTCGTCACCGGATCGATCTGCATGCCGGGCGACGCTTGGAAGATGACGGGAACAACATCCGTGACGGCGTCGGTGGCTGTGTCGAGCGCGACAGAGGTAGGGGATGGTGGGGTAGAGGAGGCGGACTACATCTTGCTGGCCAGAGATTGCCGGTGATGACCGCCGGCGGGGAGAGGAGGTTAGAGTGCAGAAGCGAGTGATTAGTAGTCTAATACTATGAGAGTGAATATGGCTCAACATGGTAATCAGTACATATAGGCCTCAACCTTCCATAGCACACTCAACTGATTTATAGAAACAATATTGGGAGGTATGTGCTAAATATAGTCTAACAGATTTGAGCACATGCCGAGAGAAAAAGAAGGCCGGCGATGACGGCTAGGGGCCGGTGGTGGATCTGGACTGTGACGACGGCTAGGGGCAGCTGGTGGCCGCTGGTGGATCTGGCCGGCGACGACAGCAACCTCACTCCATCTGCCCGCTCTCCACCACTTTTCCCTTCTCTCTCACCCCTTCTCCCATCCTATTGATCTGGAACTCAGAGAGGAGAGACAAGAAACTGAGACTGCTTCTGCTGTCCTTTCCCCCTCCCTATCTGCTCTGCTTTCAATCTTTTTTCTGTATATTTTTTCCTCCCTTTCTGCTCTGCTTCTTTTTTTCCCTTGTCTATTTGTTGATATTTAACCTCAAATAAAATTGAAAAATCGAAAACAATACTCCCTCACGAAGTAATAACATCGATCTTCACGTTTCGTATGTGACACATTTTCTTCACGTAGCAATTCCACACATTTTTGTTAGCCTTATCTACTTAGAAAAATATCGATTTTTCCATTCATCATATAAATTTCTATCCGTCAACTTCTCATATTGTTTGACATCCGTTACTCCCATGGTACCATCATCGGATCCATGCATTAAAAAACGTCATCCACAACCTGCAAATATAAAGTACATTAGTTATCCAAGAACATAGCAATTCCATATGAGCAACACAAATTTTAACACGTGCCCACCCACTAGAAAAAAATAATTTTCGAAATGTTTTATAAAACCACACGATTAATTTGGGTGGTTTGCTAAATCGTTCGTATCAAATATCAGTTACCTCACCATTATCCGGTGTAACGCACGGACATCTTCTTCTACCCTATAATCCACCAAATTGTTTTACTCATCATCATCATCATTGGACAAATCCAACGCTCCCTAACCATCTGCATCATATCAATGGTCCAGATCATCACAACACCGATCCGCGTCCCTCTCCTAGACGAGCCGCACACGCGATCCCTCTCCCAGCAATCGCTCCCCTTTCACCACCCTCCCCTTTCGCCGCCCTCCCCTTCCAAACCCGCACCATTCGCCGCCACCAGAGTCCGACCTCCTTAGCGCCGTCCCTCCGCCCATCGCACCGATCCACACCGCCGGAACACCGAACACCCACGCCCCCGATAGGATCCCTGCCGCCGCCACGTTGCTAGGTCGCTGCCCGACGAAGACGGCAACGCCCACCACCACCTCCAGGTCTTCCGCCGCCCACCGAACATCTAGGCCTTCCACCTGCCGCTCGCCGAACCTCCAGGACTTCCGCTGCTCGCCGAACCTCCAGTTCGTCCGCGGGCGATGCCCGCGGCCACCTCCAGATCGTCCGCAGCGACGCCCACCGCCACCTCTAGGTCTTCCGCCGCCCCCGCCGCCCGCCGAACCTCCAGGACAGGTCGTCCGCGGTGACACCCATCGCCTCCTCCAGGTAGTCCGCCGCCCGCCTGTTGCTGCCCGCCCTCGCCTGCATCGATCGACCGTGTGGATCCAGTCCAACAAATGCTGGTGTGACCAATATTGGTATTTCATCCTTTACCCCCTCTTTCTTTTTCATTTTATTATATCAAAACAAAATATTCATTACATGTGTTATACAGCACAGAATGCCTCATTTGGTCAAGTTATTTTTTTTCCTTTAGTGTGTCCATGAATCTAGCAATAAAATGCAAGTCACTGCACTTTCGAAAGTTTAAGTTAAGTGGTCACTTCATGGAGGTGGAAAAGTATTTGATTCTTGTACTGGTCATTTCATAGGGAACTATTATATGATAGACAATCAAGAGGTTTCAGAGAAATTTTAGATCATGATCAAAAAGAAAACAACATAATGGTTGGTAACTATGTTGTCCCTTTTGTAGCAATACGTCATGCCGAATAATAAAAAGTTGCATGCAGTGTTTTGCCTTTTATACCAGAGTTAAATAGTTTTTCCTTCCTCGCACCCACAAATAGTTAAATAGTGTTGGTCACACCCACAGTCTGAATTTATAAATTTGCTTTAACTTCCTTTTTTGTTCACGAATTTGTTGCTTTGGAATCAAAATAAATTCAGACAAATTTTCAAGCTGTAAATATATCACTGACCACTACATGTCCTATAGCAACTGATTAAAGCTTCTAATAATGGAAATATTTACTGATTGTCAGTATTGCAAAGTGCTCGGGCTGCCACACCGTTAAGTGCAGTGAGACTGAATCTTGGAGATAAATTACTACAGACATTGTGAGTGCCTTTGTACTTTCTATTGTTTTAACCCTGATGGATCTTGTTTGTAACTGGTTTTAAATTCAGTCACCTTGAACTTGATTCCTGATTGCAAAAGAAGTACATATGCAGTGCAATTCCGGTGGCCAAGGTTCAGATCAACTCATCCTGTGAACTAAACTCTGGATAATAAAATTTACTACATCCAGCATCGTTGTTTAGTTTGGATAAAATTTCTGATTTTCTTGATTGGTTATAGATAAAATGTTTTATACATAAGTCAGCGATGACCCCTATTTGTTAATGCCAGATCTTTGACAGGAATCGTTACAACTTTGTTTTTGTTATCCATTCTATATAAATGCTCATCATAATATGACTGTTTGGATCATGTGTTTCAGGATTGTCTTTTACATGACACATGCCCCATGCATCTGTCCATGTTTATTTACTTGTATGAAAATTACTTCTTTATGATTCTCATAAATGCTAACTAATTCTCAGAAAACCATAATATATATCCCAGTACATCAGTGCATAAGAATCTTTGCTACTGCAAGGTGACGTCGGTGCCAACGTCAGCTACCCGCTGCAAACGCCTCTGGATCTCGCATCCCACCACATCGAGGAAGGGGTCAGTCAGGCCAGTAGACCATCGACGGCTACGCCAAACACTCCCCACAGGTACATTGCTTCGTCCCATTGCTCCCGTAGTGCTCGATGAAATGCAGATAGCAAAGATTCAGTACACGAATTGATTAATCATGTGTTTCCCTTGCTTCATGATGAAAAGAATGCACGCTCTGCAGCATATATGAGCACATATGATCGACAAGCTGAATGATGTGGACAAGCTGAATGCAAATATGATCGACAGATTTCCAGGGCAGGTCAAGGTTTATCACAGCTTTGACTCTGTTGATGACAACCCTCACAATAGCTATCCTCTGGACTTCCTTAACTCCATCACTCCAAATGGTCTCCCACCACACGAGCTAATAGTAAAAATCAATTGTCCCGTGATTCTTCTTCGTAACCTTGATCCTAATAATGGTTTGTGCAACGGAACTAGATTGATGGTAAGAGTATTTCAAGATAATGCAATTGATGCGGAGATTGTGGGTGGACAACATACCAGCAAAAGGGTGTTCATCCCGCGGATCCCTTTGTCTCCCTTCGACGATATATCTCTTCCATTCAAATTTAAGAGGAAGTAATTTCCAATACGTCTCAGTTTTGCGATGACCATTAATAAATCACAAGGACAAACCATCCCAAATGTTGGGATCTATCTTTCAGAGCCTGTGTTTTCACATGATCAACTATATGTCGCATTATCAAGGGGTGTGTCAAGGGAAATAATAATGATTTTAGCAAAGCCAAAGAAAGAAGTTGATCCCACATGGAAGAGCACTAGGAATATTGTGTATAAAGACGTTCTTGACTGGTGAGCAAAGGTAGGTTCGCATTATCAAGATAAATTCGAAAACATATTTTAGAAGATAGTAAATTGTTTATCGGACTGTTACTCACCATCATCCTCTTGTTTTGTACAGCACACCATCACTTTCCAAGTGGAATATCGTGTGATTATCTTCTACATACCATCTCATACTATATGTGTCAGTTTGCACCGGGCTGATAACCTGACTATTTTAGTAATCTTGAAAGAAGATGTTAATGCGATGACCAATAATTGTTATACATTGTGAAACTATTATTTCGATATGTGTATCATTTCAAACTGTTATTTAACTTTATATGCACGTCCTCATGCTATGTTATTTAACTTTATATCTTCATGCTATGTCCTCAATGGGTTACGACCGGCGTGTGCCTTGTGTGACAAATAGAAAAATTAATATGTTATATTTTATAAAACGCACATGGGATGATTACATATTTTATATAAAAACCGCTGTGAAGAAATGTTGTGTGTCACAATGAAATAAAAAATATTTGTATCGTATAAAATATATATGGGACACACCGATAGTTCCTTCCATAAAATAAAATATAGTTGCACGATAATATAAACCGCAACTTCCATCGACGCCGACTCCGCAACAACTGCCATTGCTCTATATAATCCTTGTAAACGCTACGATGGAAAAATAATATGCATACTCATCGTGACAATGGAAAACTAAAAAAATATATATCCCATATTTCCCAGTTTGAATTTTCTTTTAGCAAATATTTTTTTCTAGGGTTCTACAATTGAAAAGATAAAAAATCTTTCATATTTAATTAATTCATGATATAATAGAAAAACAGTGCATATGGACCATGTAAAATATCTTCATACTCATCCAATAAATCAAAGTTTGAATGAAAATATATGTTTATCGTAATTGTGCTGAGCATCGCACTACCAATTAAATTTCAAATATACATATCATACAAAAATAACTTTTGCTAACATGAAATTTTAAAAATTATTTAAGATAAAAACAGAATTGCACCGTAGCGTTTAGCACGGGTATATATTACTAGTACTAGTTATTTACACAAATATGAAATCTCAGTCCTCCATCTCCGTGTAAAACAAAAGTTAATTTTCATCGATAATTTCCTTTTTTTTTAAGGCTTAAACTCCCATTCCTCTTTCTAACCGGTACCTAACAGCCCCGATCTGCTCACCCAGCCGGCCAGCCGCATCCAATATAGAAAAAGTAATATCCCAAAATCATCCTGGAGACCTGGAGTCCTGGACCCACAAAAATCCCCCAAATCACCGGGGAAACGGGAAACCCCGATTCAAATTCAAACTCAAAATTCGAATGGCTACTCTCCTCTTCTCCTTGGCCCCGTCGCCTCGTCTCCTCCTCCTCCCACTCCGCCGCCTCGATCTCAAACCCCTCCTCTCCACGGCCATGGGCTCCCCGGCGAGGGCCCAGCCTTCCTCGTGGCGCAGCACGGGACGCCGGCCGCCGCCGCAGCAGTGGTCCTGCGCCATCTGCACGCTCGACAACCCCGGGCACTCCCGCGCCTGCGAGGCCTGCGGCAACTCGCGCCCCGTGGAGGTCGACGGCGACGCCGTCGCCAAATCCCAGATCCTAACTCTCCCGGCCATGTCGACCTCCCCGGCAAGGGCCTCGACTTCTTCGGGGTGCTGCGCGGGGCGGGCGCCGACGGAGCAGCAGAAGTGGTCCTGCGCCGTCTGCACGCTCGACAACCCCGGGCACTCCCGCGCCTGCGAGGCGTGTGGCTCCTCCCGCCCCGTGGAGGTCGTCGCCGTCGACGACGACGAGGACGCCCTGGACCTGGGCGCCCTCGCCGGCGCCTCGTTCCTCCCGCTCCAGCGGCGCTCCATGAAGAGGGACCGCGCGGCGTCGCCGGAGGTCGTGGGGGCGTGCGCCGACGACGGAGACGGCGCCAAGGGCGGGGTGGATAAGCCTGCCAAGAAGAAAGGTTTTTCTCTGATCTTGTATATTTGCTAATCGTTCGATTGGGGACTTTGTTCACGAATGTGCAAAGAATCGCTTCTCCATTCATTACGTTTCTAGGGGCTTTGTTCTTTCATGTTCTCTGCGGGTCGGGTTCCTGGAGTAGCAGACAAGATGCCATTGTTTCTGTTGTTGCTGACTTACTGTGATTTGCTATAGTTTGTAGCGGGTAGGAAAATGTTGTGGCGCTGCATGTCATTACCATGAGTTATTAGTAGATTGATCAGACAATGCTTCCGTTCCCTGATGGACTACAAAAGAATGTGGTATAATTAGCAAAAGTCACGGCTTTGGGCCTTTCACTGGTATCTGCTAGAAAGTAGTAGTAGTAATAGTTCTACATGTCGTATTGCTATCATTTTGAAGTTCGAATTGAGAGTTGAGAGTGGCAAATAACGAAATTTCTCCTTAGATTTGGATTCAAATTACTAGGAAAATTGATATACAATGGTGTACTTTTTTACTCTAATTTGGGTTGTGTGCATTGTGCTAAGTATTGATATGGTCGATCTTATACGACATAAAGGTTGCAACTGCTACCACTGCTTTTGTACGTCCAGTCAGTTTTTTCATCATGTATGAACTAATTGTTGTTGCCAAACACTGTCTTTTATCAGTAAAAGTGGTAAAATCTTCTCAACATTAACCTTTTTAGCTGATTGTAGTATGTATGTACAACAGTCTTATACTGAATATTATCATCCTTATTCCCTCTGTAAATCAGAAGAAAGATATTTTACCTTATAGCCGCAAGGACATAGTACATTTGTTAAGTTAGTCTTCATAATTACATTTTGTTAATTCATAATATTACCAAATAAAGCATTTTTTTTGGTTTGTTCCACCAACACACCCAATTAAGTATTAGGACTCTTTTCAATAATGCCCTATCCAGTCATATGTCCTATTATTTCCACTGCTTCTCCTTTAATGTTTAGGTTTGATAGCAATGAAGTTTCTGTAAAATTTCTTTCCAAATCAATCCTCAGTTTTATTTATCCATGATGCTACTTGTTACTAGTATTGGTTAAAATTTGTATGTCTTGTTTCAACCAACTTTACAGAGAGTGCTTCAATATATCATAAACTCAAGAATGTTGGCTATTGGTTATACTGCATAGACATTTATCCTTTTTCCTTCATATACAAGCATGTGCAGTTATTTAGTTTTATTTTCTCTAGTGCAGTTATTTGTTCCCACATAGCTTATATACTGACAACACATTGCTGGTAATTTTCTTGATATTTATCAATGACAAATCATGATTATTCTCTGATGCTAGACTGTTTTCTTGAACTGAAGATTTCATACTGCTATTCCCTTATCCATGAAACCATGAATATAAGTCAGCTTTTGCTAATATTTTTTTTTGTCCTAAATAAGTTGATATCTTGTAGTCAGTGTGGCCCACTCTTTTGTTTGTGTAAACTAGTCTACAATATATATTTTGATTATATCTTTGTGATAGTGACATAACTAGTTAATTATGCCAGTTAGTAGCTGGTTATGTTTTTCAAGTTGTTGCTAATACCTTTTTTGCTTCTGATTTGTTATTGTCACTAACACAGCATGTTTTGAGATTATTTTGGATAAGAAGACCTTCAAAATCATGACATATAATGTCTGGTTTCATGAGGATTTGGAATTGTGTAGAAGGATGGATGCTCTTGGGGATCTTATTAAGAACCACAACCCTGACCTCATATGCTTCCAGGTGCAGAACTGCAGATTTTCAAAACTAAGCTATTTTCCTTATCTCTTCTAAATGGCATGACTCATATGTGGAGCTGCAGGAGGTTACACCAAACATATATCTGCTTCTGCAAAAATCTGACTGGTGGCAAGAATACCAATGCTCGCTGTCAAATAACATGGCTATGCAGCGGAAATATTACTGCATGCAGGTTTGTTTCCACTAATCCCATGGATACATATATAAATATAGTTTTTCTTATTTTATTTATTACAAATGAAATATTTTCTTTTGAAAATTGTCATTCTCCAAGATGCATGTAACCATGGGCTTATGCAGAGATAGTAAAATTGATGAACAATGCAAGATTATGAAAGAAAGTACTTTACATGAAACTAGCTAAGTGTTTGTGCTCTATGATGAAATTAAAAAAGAAAAAAGACATGATTGGAAACCTCTGAAAATCACTTTACACAGTACATAGGTGCTCAGAGCTTTCTCACATCCCAATTAGCCATGATATAAAATAAATCCAAACAGAAGATAAATTGCATTGTTAAATCTTGTATTGGGAACAAAGGCTTATTTCAGAGAAATAATAGTAGAATTGGATTATGGACAGAGGACGAGCAAACTTGTCCTTGTTCCCTATGTGCTACTTAAATTTATCTTGCCTGAAAAGGAGTATAACTTTCTATTCAGACGTATGATCTGTAACACTCCGTAAATATCAAACTATAGCAAGAGCTGTGAAACATATTATGGAAAAAAATAAATAGGTTCAGTTTATCACAGTTTTTGTTAGTTCCAGTTTATGAAGCTGGTTTTTCTACTGTGAATAATTAGTACAGAAATATACTAGAAATGACATCAGAACTTTGCTGTGGAAGTTTGATAGTTTGTTCTATAGATATATATATATACATGCTTTTATGTATTGTTTGTGTACAAATTTTAAGACTTCTACTGCACATTTTATGAAGTTTGATGTATCGACGTAATTTGTTGTGTTGGCACCAAAGTTAGTAGGGTCTTACCTCGAATTTTGGAGTTGCTAGCTCAATGGGGTTTCATTGATGCACAAATTGTAACAGTAACAACCTCTCATATTGTTTTTTGTGATTTGAAGTGTTTTATGGGAATCCTTGTGCTTGTCTTGGTACCTCAGCTTTGCTATTATTTCTGAACTGTGAATACTTTTTCAGTAAGAGTAATGTGATTCAATTTCAAACAAATGCAGATGAGCAAATTGCCTGTGGAGTCTTTTGACTGCACTCCATTTTCTAACTCAATAATGGGAAGAGAGCTGTGTGTAGCACATGTCAAAACTGGAGGTACAGTTAAGCTAGTGCTGGCCACTAGCCACCTTGAGAGTCCAATGCCTGGACCTCCTACTTGGGATCAGATGTACAGCAAGGAGCGAGTTGCTCAGGCAAATGAATCTCTAAAAATTTTGGGATCCTCCCGCAATGTAATATTTTGTGGTGATATGAACTGGGATGACAAAGGAGATGGACCCTTCCCTCTACCAGATGGCTGGACCGATGCTTGGGTTGAGTTGAAGCCGGGTGAAGATGGCTGGACTTATGATACGAAAGCTAACAGTATGCTATCAGCCAACCGTAAGTTGCAGAAGAGATTGGACCGATTCGTGTGCAAGCTGGCAGATTTCAAGATTAACAGCATCCAGATGATCGGGAAGGATGCGATACCTGGTCTCTCATATTTCAAGGAGAAGAAAGTCCGCAAGGAAGTTCGCAAACTGGAACTTCCTGTCTTACCAAGTGACCACTTTGGACTTGTTTTGAGCATTACTCTTGAAAGCTGAAAAACATCTGATTACAGTGGTCCTACATCTCTTTGATGTATGTCCATCTTTTATGTAATAGCACAACTCTTTGGGTCGGCCTCTGCCAATTTGGGTGCCTCTAATTTTGTGAAGTTTAAGCAGAGGCATCCGTTGGCTATATAGATATGCCAACTGAATTTATACCATGTTGGCTTGCTTATTGCTGCTTATCACTGTATAAATGTTCTTTCGCGTTTCTGAGTTGAGCCCGTACGTGCCATGCCTTTCCATCTGATCTGTAATTGTTTCGCTGCTTGTACTGAACATTGTGTTGGTTGAATTACGCGATCGCATTCGATCTGGACTGGTTGTCGGACAGGTTATGTAGAACGATGTGGTAGAGATACAATTTGATATAAATTTCTGCCTTTGCTCTGAAAACCATGTCGTTTTGAAGAATTGCTAGGTTTATGAAATACAAACATTAAGTACTAAATTGTATTGTAATATATAGTTATATAATCCGATGAGGTCACAATATTATAAAGAGTAAATTTCACCGGGCAACATATAATTTTTATAAAATTATCATAGATTACAGATCTAAGTTAAAATGTCCTAATTCATCGTATGATATTAAGGGCTCCTTGATTTATTGGAAAAATATAGAAATTTTGGAAGATTTCAATATTGTTGGGAAACTTCCTTTGAAGATATTTTAACACAGTATTGAATCCTTCATACCCTTTGAAAATACTATGGAATGGACGATCTATAGTGATTTTAGAGGAAACTTAGCAATAGCATCAACCTTTTGGAAAATTTTCTTTATCTCTTTCTCATCCGACTCCTACATTTTTCGTGTGGTTCAATCAAACGGTCATTTTTGTGCTTTTCCTACATTTTATAATCTTATCAGAATCCTATGCTTTTTTTATTCTACCGTTTTTCCAGCCTTATCAGACTACATTAACTGATTGTGAATTGATAATTGCCCACTGGAATGTTATTATACTTATAGTAGTATAGTACATTGATGCTTCATGCTAGTTCTGTTTTACTATATCTAATGTACCAACATAACAAGGACACCAACAAACTAACATAATTAATGCTAGGTAAGTGTAATTAATCTAGACGCTCCCCACAATTTTTTTTTGTGTCAAGACATGATCATTGGAAACTTCATATTAGGAACAGATGGGGTGTTCAACGTGATGCCAGAAACAGGTGTGGATAGGTTGCCCAACTGGTCCATTTCCATTTCTGTGCTTTGCACAGTTGCAGAGTGAGGAGCTGACGGCGGTGAGCAGGAGCTCGGGGCGGCGGCGTTAACGGCCGGCGATGCTTGGTAAAACTCTTGGTAGAGTTGGCTTGTGGCAAAACAGGGTGGCGACGACGGCGAGCTCCGGCGTGCAATGCAATCGCCGGGGAGTATTCCCAAAACCAACTGCACTGTTCTTTCCACGGTGAACCTCACAACTAGTAGTATAGAGTTAGTACCACCTCAGTTTTTCGAGCTGATGCGCTCCGAGTCCGCATCGGATTCCGATCCCACTCACGTCCGCCTTTAAAAGCAGAGCAAAACCCCTCCCTCCCTCGCTTCATCACCACGCGCCGCCATCCCTTCCGATCCATCCCCATGGCGACCAACCTCCACCTTCTCCTCGAGCTAGGGTTCCGCTTCAACCCGTCGCCGGAGGAGGTCGTCACCTACTACCTCCCACGCCTCATCGCCGGCCACCCGCCCAAGGACACCGAGTCCTGCATCCATCGCGTCAATGTCTACGGCGCCGAGCCCAGGGACCTCGCCGCCCAATTCGCGCCCGTGGCGAGGAGCTCCAATGGCGACCGGTTCTTCTTAACCGAGTGCAGGCGGATCAAGGGGAAGGTCTCTCGCGTCGCGGGAGGTGGCAGCTGGGTCTCGCAGACTAGCAAGGATATCAAGAACAGGGAGGGGATCAAGGTCGGGGAAGCCAAGAATTTCCGTTTCAAGAAAGATGGCAAGAACACGGACTGGTTGATGGAGGAGTACCACCTCTGCCTCCGAGAAGCCGGTGATCTCGAGCCCGTCCTTTGCCGGATGTACGTCTCTCCTAGGGCGGCTAAAGATTCGGCGGCGCGCCAAGAATCCGCCGCTCTCCCGCGCCAAGAACCTGCGCGGCCGCTGGCTCCTGCTCCCGCACCTGCTGCGATTCAAGAACCAGCCGCTCTGACTCGTCAAGAACTCGCCTCGCCGCTGGGTCCTCCACCGGCGGCGCCTGCACCACCACGTCGCGAGGCCGTGATCACGCAGCAGCAAGCGCCCCTGAAGTGGCCCACGCCGGCGCAGGTATCCGAGCCGCAGTGCGCCAAGAAGATGAGAGGTTCTGTCCCGGCAAGCCAGGTGGCGCGCCAGAGTTGCGTGACGGCGTCCGCTCCACCACAGCGGCGTGTGGCTCCGCAACCGGCACCCCCGTCGTCGCTGCGTCCTGCACCGTCGGCTGTTGCGCCGCCACGGCAAGTGCCCGTGATCACGCAGCAGCAAGCGCCGCCCCTGAAGAGGCCCGCCCCGCCGGTCCCCTCGCCGCCGTGCGCCAAGAAGATCAGAGGAGTTGTCTCGGCAAGCCCGGTGGCGCGCCAGAGCTGCGTGGCGGTGTCCGCGCCGCCGCTGCGACCGGCACCACCGTCACGGCGCGTCATGGCGCCACCGCCGCCTTATCCGATGGATCCGTTCGAGACACCACCGTCGCCTCATGCACCCAGGGATCCGTTCGAGCCACCACCGTCGCCTGATCCACCCATCCAGAGCTATGCGATGGATCCATTCGAGCCACCGCCGTCGCCATACGCGCCACATGACGATGATGACATGGACGAGTTTATGAAATCACTGGAAGCTCAGCTGGAAGAAGACAATGGTGATGAAATCGCTGCAGCACCTGTTGCTCCTCCCGTGGCGCAAACAGTTGCGCCCGATGATGATGGTGACATGGACGAGTTTACGGGATCGCTGGAAGCTCAGCTGGAAGAAGACGATGGTGATGACAAGCCGCAGAAGACGCTTGATGTGACAAATGATTCTGAAGGCGACGACATGGATGAGCTCGCGAGGAGCGTAGAAGAAGGCTTGCTCTCTCATTCTGCAGAAGACATATTTGCAGAGCTCGATAAGATTGATGGTGATCAGATTGACGAGGAAATTTTCCAAATTCCTCTGAAGGACTACGGCGACAAGCTCTTCTTTTAAGTTGAAGGACACGAAATTCTTCACGTGCCTAATGAACTTGTATTTATCATCGCACACGTAGTTATGAGCAGTTATAACTTGTAGGTTAGAACATAATTCTTTGTGTGCTGAGCCTGTAATATCAAGGCACAAGTATTTATGAGTTTGAACGTATGTTTCCTCGGCGATTTCAAGAATATTGTTCTTGTGATGTTCTAATATATAACCATGTGCTGTAACAACTGTCATATTTTTAGAACTTACTTTCCAACTACAACAAAACAAAAAACACACGTACAGTAAGGAATATGATAGCCTTTCCCAAACATTTGTAAATTCACTTACAGTACGCTAAATATCGTAACCAAAACAAAAACGTAAAACATGCCGGCTGAGTCTTTTCAATGAACTTTATAAGATTGTTTCAAGAGCAGACTAATACATGTGCAGAGTTGAAGACAACAGCTAGTGTGTGAAGGGATACGCGTAGGCTAAGATAGCATAAATAGTTTTTTTCTACCGCGTAAACCAGGAACCATACAAAATTATGAACCGTTACCACTCGACGCGCTGTGCAGCGGAAGCAGGTGCTAAGAAGCTAAAGAAACATTAGCGACGTGGCGCGCATTGATGTAGAGGAAGTAATCGATCGCAGCAGTCCGACCTTCTCCTCCTCGTGCGTTCGCCATGCCGTGCTCCCACACCGATTGGCAGCACATCTACCGGTATTCACATGTGTAGGGACGGAATGCCACGTATGGATGTGCTAGCGCCCATGTGCAGCTAGGGTTTGGCTCGGAAGAGGAGTGACAACTAGGGTTTTGTCACGGGACACCAGTCACATCACCTCAAGAATATATAGGATCTATAACTAGGCCTATGAGGTCCATAGGAGTCCTACTCGGATCGCAATCCGAAATGAGCACATATTGGATCTCTATCCAATCCTCTTATTTCGACCCATTAAGTTTGCGACCCCATAGATTCATGTACACTCCGCTGCAACCCGAAACTCTTTTTCGGTCCACGTATCAATTGCTGCTCCTAGCAGAATATATTGACCTACTGGGCATACATAAAGATCACATCGGCTGAACCTCTAGTGTATACTTGTATGAACTCCTTTACCTCACGATATCGATTAACCTCAAGGCTAGATATGTGTCATCCTTTAATAACTCAATCATTCATTCTACCCTGCGATAGATTATTTAACAGATGATTGACTCCTCAATCACTTTTATCATGACCATACACTTACATAATCTATAACATCGAGGAGCTCAGAGATATTTCTCTATAGGAGGGGCAAATCTTATCTTGATTATTCATATACCACTACATGTTTCATAGCATACCCGAAGACTACTTTTATAACTACCCAATCACGGAGTAGTGTTTGATAGCCCCTAAGTAAACTACTATATATGTTGGGAACCATGATAATCTCAGGTCTAAGGATTCTACGCCAATACTAAATGAGATCACTGATGACACATCACATATAGCTCTTACAGTGTCTCATGTTAGGTCTATCTAACAATATGTTCCCAAATGTGTCCACATTATTAATTTGGAATCTCCATACCATGATCCATAAGATATGATCATCAATCAATACATGTGCTGATCATTAAACCATATTTATTTCACATATGATATTTGATCAAGGATCCTTTAGAAATAGTAACGTACAATATAAAATGTCTCATGAACAAATCACATATTCATTAACCAATAATAAGTTATCTATTTCAAGGAACAACGTATAATAAATATATAAACATAGTATGTGATACAATTATATCTATGATTGCCTCTAGGGTATATCACCAACGGTCTCCCACTTGCACTAGAGTCAATCATGAACGTATCTAATACCAATTGCCCTAGTGTGTGCCTCATGCTTGGGCTGAGGGAGTGGTTTTTGTCAACGGATCTGCAATGTTCAAATTTGTATGTACTTTGCATATGTTCACATCTCCTCTACCCACTATCTCGCGAATGAGATGATACCGCCATAAAATGTGTTTGAACTTTTGTTGCAATCTAGGCTCCTTGGCTTGCGCAATGGCACCACTATTATCACAATAGAGGTCCAAAGGACTGACAACACTAGTCATCACACCCAGTTGAGAAACAAATTCTTTTATCCAACAAGCCTCCTTTGCTGCTTCAGAAGCGGCAATGTACTCAGCTTCTATTGTAGAGTCGGGGACTATGTCTTGCTTGGAACTCTTCCAGCTCACAGCGTCGCCATTCAGGCAGAACACAAATACATACTGCGATCTAAAATTGTCTTTATCAGTTTGGAAGCTTGCATCGGTCTAACCATTTACAATGGACTCTTCGTCTCCTCCATAGGCTAGGAACATACCCTTAGTTCTTCTAAAGTACTTTAGGATATTTCTTTACAACTATCCAGTGTCTCTCACTAGATCCGATTGGCTTGTTGCACTAAATGCATATGAAACATCTTGACGTGTACATAGCATGACATACATTATAGACCCAATAGCCAAAGCATACGAAATCACATTCATTTTGTTTCGCTCATCGGTCATTCGAGGACACTTATTCTTGCCAAGATTAATGCCATGTGACATCGATAAGAAACCTTTCTTGAAGTCTTGCATGTTGAATCTCTTCAACACCTTGTCAATATATGTACTTTGGCTTAATCTAATTAGCCTCTTTGATCTATCTCTATATATCCTTATGCCCAGAATATATGCTGCTTCCCCTAAATACTTCATTAAAAACTATTCTTCAATGATGTCTTAAATGATTCAAGCATAGGAATGTCATTCCCAACCAACAATATCTCATCTACATATAGGATTAGAAACACCAGTGCGCTCCCACTATTCTTCTTATATCCACGCCCAACACCTCAACTACTTCGTCAAAATGAATATTCCAACTCCAAGATGCTTGCTTCAACCCATAAATGGATTTCCGCAACTTGCATATCTTTTTAGTTCATTGTGGATCAACAAATCCCTAGGGTTGTGTCATGTATACATCCTCATCAAGATATCCATTGAGGAAATATGTTTTGACATCCATTTGCCATATGTCATATTCAAAATAGGCAGTAATCGCTAGAATAATCCGAATAGGCTTCAGCGTGGCGACAGGTGAGAAAGTTTCATCATAATCAACCCCTTTAATATGTCTGAAACCTTTCGCCACCAAACATGCCTTGTAGATGTGAACATTTTCATCTACGTCTATCTTTTTCTTAAAGACCCATTTGCACTCAATGGCTTTTACACCATTAGGTGGATCAACCAAGTTCCAAACTTGATTGTTATGCGTGGAATCTATTTCGGATCTCATGGCTCCAAGCCATTTCTTAGAGTCTAGTGCCACCATCGCTTCCTCATAGCTTGTAGGTTCATTATTGTCTAACAACAATATATCACATTGTCCTGTGGTTATCAACACATATCTCTGTCGACAGGTGATACCCGTAGACCGTATTATGAGGGTATTGGGGTACGTTGATACGAGGATCTACACGAAATGACATCAAGCACACAGAAGACAAGCAATATACTGGTTCAGGCCTCTCGTAAGGTAATAGCCCTAATCCAGTTTATATGAGATTATGACGAGAACCACAAAGATTACAATAGAGAACAATAGAACTAGTGAGTTACCGACTAGACCCTCATCGAGAATGACTCAACGAAATCAACTGGCAAGTTGGCTTCAAGTCCTCCGTATTACTTCTACTGTGGCGAGTGGCTATGCTATGATTCAATGATCCCGTACCCCCTGAGGGCCCAATATTTGAATTCCAAGTATAACTCAGAGAGAAAACCTTCCGCATACGAGATCACAGAGTCCACATCTCCTTCGAATAAGTCTCTAACACCTTCTATTCGAGGAGTCAGTTTCCTTAAGCATTTGCCGAATTCCTTAAGACTAAGATAACCTTCCCGTATACTTTAGGGTATATCGTATCCGTATACTTCCTAACCCCAAGGATAGGAGGTACGCATTATCCTTAACCCTGAAAGTAGCCCCGGACTTCAATCCAACTGAACTCACTGTGTTCTCGAGATGAAGTGTACGAACAAATGATGTCGTGCTCATCTAACTGTCCTCGAAACATCGTGAAGGTAGAGAGCATGCAACAATACTGTCGAAGAGCAATGGTACACTGTGTATTTGAATTTAAGTCCAAAGAACTACCCATAAACAAACTGAGAAAATAGCCGGCGGTAATTTCTCTCTCTTCCTCGAAATGTAAACCACCGAACATGACCTATAAATTCCAGCTTCGAGATTTATTTGGGTTCCGTTTGCACAAGAAATTTTCATCTACCTATGCTCCCGAGCCCTTGCATCCTCCACTTGCGAAAAACCCTAACTCTGCTCATCCCCTTCATTCCTCAAGCCGATCCCATGGATTTGGGCAAATCCGTCGTCGACACAGGAGATCTGAAGAAGCTGCAGATTGAAGGATCCATCCCTACGAAGAAAACCTTGGATCGCTCGGAAGGAGGTACTAGTCCTAACCCCACATTAGGGCAAGTAGTTTTCTTGAAGATTTTGTTCAATGTGGTTTTCCCCCTCCCTTCCGAATTCCTTCTCCTTCTATTGAACTTCTACAGCCTCCATCTTCTCCACCTCAACTCAAATTCCATTGCTTTCTTAGTATCTTCACACATCTTTGCGAGGCGTACCTTGGGGTACCACCCTTTTTAGATTTGTTTAGGTATCTTTACGAGCTCATGTGGATGGAGGCTCGTAAATTCTCCGGTTGTTGCGGTTTTCGCCTCCGAGATGGGATAAAGGCTGAGTACATCCCCTTCAACTATCACTCCTCTTGAGGGAATTGGAGGCCGAAGCGCTTCTACCTCCAAGTTGAATACCGCCCTAGCAACCTTGGCGTCCCGAGCGAGAAACCTGAGCGCCTTCCCTTGTGAGCGTCAAGACCTTCCTTGACCCCTTCTCTTAAAAGCTTTGTAGAAAAATTTATAGCCTCCAAGAATAAGGGTTGTCAGAATATGAAGTTGCTAAATACTTCATATGTCATCAGATCTAGCCACTGCAAGCCTAGAACAACCCCGTGTACGAGTACTCAGGGGTGCTTGATGAAACATGGATCTCAGTTCAAGGTATACGTTCTCATAATCCTCCCGACCTCCTTCTGCTCAATGGCTAGATCTCTAATGCTTATGTTAATGTTTTGGTCGCAGGTCTCGACGATGATACAATGGCCACACGAGTAGGCCACTTGGTGATTGACATGCCGCCGGACGCCGAGAAGCTCCTAACCCCATTTGTGTGACCTCCCCTTTTTAGACAAGGACACTGCTGTCAACGTAAGTGATCTCAGACTACCTCCCCCTCTCTATTCATTGATGTCCAAAGAAGTAGTAATCTAAGTTTTTCTAGGCCCCGCCTTTGTCAGATGTTATCGGTCCACTCCTTGATCATCAGGCTGCTGCCTCTCTCCAAGAGAAGATGGTGTCAGAACAAGCAGCTGTCGAGAACGCTCCAAGCGGTAGCGGAACCAAAGACGCCAAGAGGAAATGGGCCTCCTTGGCAAAGAAATCCGGGCCTGGGAAACTAGTGCAAACCAGTTGCTCCGGGGTTAGTTACTTTCCCGAGTTTTATTTGCTATCTTAAAAGCTTCCCATTTCAGACTTACACATCTTGTAGATCACTTCCAGCGCGAGGCCCACATCCTAGAGGAAGGATACGCTCTTGAAGCAGCAGAAGCTCAAGTAAGTGAATTTGTAGTCTGATCTCGTTGTCTCTGTACTTGTATTGCTTTCTGTAACACATGTTTTTTTTGATGTAGTCCCTCTACTGAGACCTCTGCTCAAAGCACCGGTCGTGTATAGACGAGCTCCCCTTCTCCTACCATCGTCGTCGCTTCATCGGCACCACCTCTGCCACTGTCCAGCACCCCGACCGATGTCATCTCGCCCTCGGCGGTCAATAGGCTTGTCGAAGCTGGGCGCTTGCTGTAATCCGGTACTCGTGATATAGTTGCCGAGGTCGAGCAGTTCAGAAAGGTCACTGCGACCAACGACGAACATGTTACGCAACTAGAGGCGTAGCTAGTGAAGGTGTAGAAGGACTTGAAGAAATTCAAGGAGATGGTCGCCGGCCATGAGCGGCAGCGATAGGGCTGAGAGCAGCAGATGGAAGAGGTCTAGGAGAATCTAACGTCCCATCGACAAGGCTTCCTATAGCCTTGTAGAACCAGGAGAAGGGACCCGAGTTCCCCTATGAGATGACGATCTTAGGGTCCTTGGTCACCCTCATCAGCAGGATGGAGGACACGACCACCAAGCACGCTGAGCACGTTACCGAGGAGATGTGCACAGGTCTTCAGACTGGCGCATGTCACATCCTCGCATGTCTGAAGCTCACATACCCCGATATCAACATGGAGGAGGCGTTGGTCAAGGGTGGGGTTGAGGTGATGCGCGAGGAGGTGATGTTGGAGCTAGTGGACCTGGGGGAGAGTGTAATCTCCTTTTTCGAGTAGTAAATTATTTCTCCCCTTTTCAGTTGTAATCTCAAAAACAATTGTTAGGCTCATTGTCCCATTTGAGAACAATGTCCTATATTGTCATTGAGTCTTTGGCGTCATTGTGATAACTTGTAGATATATTGGAGACAAGGTCATCCAATAAGGAGGACGTCCTCGAGATCATAACACAGCGATCCCTTTGCCTCACGCTTCCCCGACTCCGAGTGTCGACGACCAAGCCCTGGTCATTGTCAACCCAGATAGCACGCTGGGCCCACAAGGACTCCAACTTAGCTCTCTTCTCGAGTAGAACTAAGGTGCGATAGTTAACCTTTGTAGCTTTTTCTCCGTGCGCACATAAAGGAGGCTAGCCGAGATCAAATGTCATTTGCAGGCCTCAAGACCGCATTAGAAGAGAGAGAACACCGTGTCAAGTACTCGAGGACCAAGTTCGAGAAGGCGGAGCTCGACCGGATGGTTGATGTTGCCTGCAAGGAGTAGGATGTGGAAACACTCTGAGGTAGGGAAGTATGGATTGGCGCCTACCTCGAGGGTTGTTGTCGAGCGCTGACGTGGCTGTGCGAGGAGCTACGTGTGGTTCGTCCTCCTCCTGAGAAGTCAATAAACGACTACCTCTCATGGATGCGAAGTACGTGTGACCAGCTGGTAGGGACCGAGAAGCGTATCGACAACAGCTTGAAAGAAGAGTGTCGCTACACTAGCCGGTATGCAGGTGGTCACATTCTCGCCTGTATTCGAGATAGTCGTCCACAGATAAACTTGGGGTTTCTCTAGGAGGCCTTCACCCGTTCTCGGATGAGGCCAGACGAGATTGACCGTCTCGCGCAATCATTTGCTATGCTGGCTGAGTGTTTTTTCCATGATAAACTGTCAGTGGCCATCTTGGTAGATTAGGTCCCTGGAAAGACACTCGATGTATATGTCAGAACTTTTTATAATATTGCCTATGTAAGAATTGAAATCTATGTCTAAGCATTTTTTCAGAAAATAGTGTACGAGTACTCTCGCATGAGCTGCCCTCAGCCAACGGAGTATGGTACTCTCCTAGCCCCTTGTTGTTTTTATGGACAAACCATGCTGAAGCAGCGAATTCCTAGCCCCCAGTTGTGAAGTCGGGAAAACCAATTCCCAGTTACACGGCTTGGTTAATACGCTCAAGTGGGTACTCTAGCTTGACCAAATCTAACATGGTCGTTTGACCCTGCATGGCCCGACAAACATTCACAGTGCTAGGCTTCCCCAACCGAGGTTCATGGGACCCTGAAGCTTGCCAGGCTAGCATAAGAGGACATTAGGATCGACTTCGAGACGAGGCGATATAAGAAAAGGAGGTCGCAGGGCAAAACACTTTGAAGGAGGCTAAATCTGAATACTGTATCTTATTAAACTAAACTTACAGACTTTGATTACACTGGTCCTATACATAAAATTTACGTAGTTGGTCGATGTTCCACGAATTTGTCAACTTGGGCCTTCATCGTCTGTGATCTTGAATGCGCCTAGCCTTAAGACTTTGACTACCATGTACGGTCCCTCCCACTTGGGTGAGCGCTTGTTTCGCCCTGCCTGACTCTGAACTCGATAGAGGATGTAATCGCGAATGGTTAGAGTACGGGAATGGATGCGCTTTTCATGATAATGACGTAGAGTCTGTTGGTATATGTCACGCCCAAAAATTCGCTGACCCGAATTTCAAGCAGAATGTTTATTGAATCTCTGTCTAGGACCAGCCAGAGTACACAACCGACAATTTGATACACAAATCCACGTCTTACAAAAATAATAAATTCAAAAGTCTTACATACGCAGCGGAAATAAATTATTAAATAATCTAAACTAAGATCTTCATTAAAGCGTAGTATTCTCCATAACCACAGGTGTCCTCAACGTCCGGAACAAGCCTAATCTTCAAAATATTCATCATCCGAATAATTTTGTCTCTGAGGTTGGAAAAATTAAGCAAGACTGAGTACTACCCACCGTACTCAACAAGTCATACCAATAGAGAAGTATGATGCAAGATAATATCAAAGGAATAGCTATAGGGTATTTGCATAAAAGCAGTATTTATAAAATATAATTTGAATCCAGTAAAACAATTGATATAAAGTATTCAATACTAAACATCACTCCCAATGCTAAACCACGTTGCAACAGGCTCAACCAAACCACCTGAAAACTATACCAGTTCATTAAATCATATTATTAGAATGAGACTAATCACGGTGAGTTGGTTGTCTGCCTAATAACAGCGGGCACGGCTATTCAAATGGTTTTACTTTGATCAGAGGTGTACAACTGTACCCACAAGACACAGCTTTACAACACGTTACCATGTGCCAACATGTCACCACGACATACCGAAAAGAGACTCTGACAGAACCCTTTGCATAACCCTCCCTAACCAAGCATACTCACAGGTTTCACCCTCCTTCATAGAAAGACCGCGGGCAATCCCCTCTCGTGCCTAGGTAAATCCGGAAGCAGCATAGACCAAAGCCATGTCCATCCATACTCCATCACGCTCACCCTTGCCTTGGTTCGTTGGCTAGGTTAGGTTACACTCTAAGTTCAGCCTAGAGCCCACGCTGGCATGTGGTTTGTACGAATATATCTTCCAGGGATTCCCGAGAACTGATCCTTAATTGTCATGGGCATGACTATCAAAACCATGCAACCACGACCCACCATTTAAACATATTTTAGTTTAATTATTAATACCATAACGGTACATCATGATATAATTAAGGACTGAATTAGAATGAATCCCATAGTGTGCTAATTGATCTAAGCATGGCTAAGCATTCCTAAACCAATAATCTAGACATTTTATAACCCAAGTTATCAACGATACAAGTTAACAACGACTTAGTACAATAGGCATCCATCCTGCATGACCTTATAAAAACAATGCAATTTAATAGAAAAGCGGGGATTTTGCAAAACAGTTCAACATGATCAATTTTGTATGTATGACTTGCCTTGCTCTTGAACTGATGGAACTTCGGCGACCACTTCGTAATACACCGGAGCATCGGAACTTCCAAATTCTATACGACAAACAAAGCACACAAGCAATACAAACAATAAGTCTACTGAAACAGCAAAAGAAACCAATTTTAATGAATTCTAGACATTTTAATGAATCCACATAAACTTGAATGGATTAAAACAGAGCTCAGATGATTAAGATACAATTTTAGAATATGAACTGTGTAATTACTATTAACCGAAAGTCCTTAATTAATTAATATGTTTTAACGCCCGCAAACGGACAAGGTTAACGGAAAACAAACTCCGGTTAGCGAGCATCACGGGTCAGCGACTCAACGAGTCAACCTACCGTGGCACGGGACCATGCAAACGGTCAACCGAACCCGCAGCTCAGAATGGCTCTAGAGTTTAAGAACGACTCGGTACGACCAAACCGACATAACACCACGCCAAACTACGTGCGAACGAATGCGACAACCGGCTAGCAAGCGCATGCGGCACAGCCGGTAGGCACAACTGGCCACACGGCGAGCGGCCAAAAGCGGCAGCGGCGGCGACTGCGGCACGACAGCGACGGCACGGTAGCAGTGGCGCATGGCTGCGGCTAGGGCAGCGGCGGCGTGGCAGCGAGGTGGCAAGTTTAGCGCCGCACAGTGGCTACGGCAGTGCGGCTAGGGGTGGCGCAGCAAGCGGCACGGCACCGGTCCACGACGACGGCGACAAATAGAACACAACCAAGGGATGGAAAAGGAGTCCTCACTAGGAGACAACGTCGACCGGTGGGGAGAGATGGCGGCAGCGGCGAACCGGCGACGCTAGAACAACGACAACGATCAAGATTAGATCGATAAGAGGAGGTAGGATGGTTATGACGACTGCCATGCCAGCGGCAAAAACAAGGGCTCACCGGCGACGCGACAATGACAACGGAGACGAGAGGCGGTGGCGGGGAGGCGGCGCCGGCGGCTAGGGGTAGGGCAGGGGGTGGCGGCTAGGGCTAGGGGAGGGGTAGGGAAAAAGAAAGAGAAGGGGGTGAGGGGGCTTAAATAGGAGGGGTTGGGTTTTAGGTGGGGCCGGCCTAGGGGAGGGGAGGCGCACACGGTAAGGAGAGGGGGAGGTGTGCACGGCTGTGGGGAGGAGGGAAAGAATACGGGAGGAGGGGGAACCTAAAAAGGAAAGGTGGGGGAAACAAATGCGGTGTCATTTCAGGAAACGAAAAAGAAACCGAAACCAGAATAGGAGTAGGACTCGGCTCGTCATACAAAACGAAACCGCGGCCGCAAAGGGGTCGGCGGATACCATGAACCTCGATCAGGGAGACTGAACCGGGAACGGTTCACGACCAAAGGAGGGAAATGAAAGAATTATTAATTTAAATCCTAACATTTGAAATTAACATTATTACTTCCTCTGCTCTGAATATTTCGTTGAAAGTCCTGTTAACGATTTGAAGCAAAGAGTATTCCAAAAAATTCTCCCTGACAATTCCGATTATTAGACACGTTGTTAATTAGAGTTTCCTCTAGGTTAAACAGAGTACTTTCTTCAGATGATTTATATATGAATTATGAACTACGGAAAAGGGGAAAACTCCGGATGTGACAGTATGTGGCTGCTTGAACGGCAACACGTTCTCGATGTTCCTCTAGGAGGTTGACATCATCCGCGCGCTTGTTGACGGTCGTTATAGACCAATTTTGACCGTATATTCCCAACAGGAAAACATAACTAGCAATGCTTGCATGCATATTTTAACTAGAAATAATATAGTTCCACCTGTACTTGAAGTATTTGTTGTAGGAGATGGCTAAATAATAAAGGGGAAATGATGGAAAAATATACCGGAAGCAGACATGTGGTAAGCGTATGGATGGATGGGCCCATAAACCCAATTAAACATCTGCAAATGGACTCAACCACCATACCACAAGTCTAAGAATAAACTAGAGGAGGCCCACGAAGAATTGGAGGCCCAACGGACCAGGTCAGGGTTCGGCCGAACCCTTGGTTTGGCCGAACCGACATTGGCTCCAATGTGGATCTCCTTCCACGTGTACGTCCTGGATTGCTTCCTAATGACGGTGGAAGGGCGTTTCAAACAATTTCAACCGCCAAAACCATCATTCTCAAGATATAAAAGGACTCCTCATTCTTCCTTTCAACACACAGCAAGAAGGAGCACTTCCAAGGAGCTCTGTCTCTAAATTAAATATTTTGTTCTAGTAGTAGTGGAGTAGAATAACTCCTGAGGAATAGCTCTTGAGTTCCTGAAGTCTTCAGAGATTCGGGTATGGCTCTAGTAGCTTGTATATCTCTTGTAAAACTTGTTCCATTAATGAAATATTCTTGTTTATATAGTTTTGGTTCTTTACTTTATTTGCATAATTATTTTAGTACTAGCTTTAGTTTTTACTTGCTAGGTATAATTTGTATGGCTAGCTTACTAGAGATATGCGTGGTATTGGCTTATGTTCAAGTATTTGATTACTCTATGTCAAGTGCACTGGTGTAGAGTAATATTCATTAGTATAAGTGTAGTGCTTAGATTAGTGAATATCATTAAGTGGTGCTATATGCCACGGAACTATAGAGGTAGGCTGCTAATAGTGACAGCTCAGTACGGGTGTATATAGGGCTAAGATAGGTTCCTAGCAAGGGTGCTCCGCAGCATCAGATGCCGGTTGGATAGCCTTGAAGGGTTATCGTAAGGAACTCAGAAACCAGGGGTGGTTTCTCGATTTACCTGGATGGCATAGTTAGAGGGTATTGGCTATAGCTGTACTATAGTAAGTGTATTCTAAAGGACTATATAATAGGAGTACAACAAATTAATATTTCTCTATTATTCACCACTAGGCTAGATTTATTCTTTTATGTGAGAATTCTTGGAAAGTAACTTCTGTGTGTCAACCTACCCATATTCATCTTTGATTAACCCCTGCACTAGACTTTGATTGACATAAGTGTGATGAGCATTAATAACATAGTACTCTCTTACCATATCTTCCCTTGGGATTAAATAAATACGATACCTTGAAAATACTTCCGGGTGAAATGTTACAACGGTATATTTGTGAGCTTGCGGATTACATCTGTGATCATAAGAAAATACTGACTAATATTTCTAGCGTCATTGATTGGGATTTAATTCCTAGTAATGTCATTAAGAAATATCAGCACGGCGCTCCTCTTGTTCCTCATCTGAATACTTCTCGAATCGTGTAGATCGATGTTGTGGCTCTGAAGGGAGCATAGCCTCGGAACCATATACAATAAAGAGGAAAGTTTCTTTGGTGGAGGTTGTCGAGGTAGTAAGAATGGCCCACAAGATAGAAGGGAGTTCATCAACCCAGCGCATGTCGTAGGCCATGAGCTTATCATACACCCGTGTTTTTGTTGTCGAAACGACAACCACATATGTCGAACGACGTGGATACTCAACAATTGTCGGGCAGGTGAAGTGTAATAAATTTTGTATATATAAAAATCTCCCCCTTTTACATGGCACTAGGTGACTATTTATAACCCCCTTACAGATCCCCCTATTAAGGTATAGGGCTATTACAGGGTGTAACACCCTGAAAATTCGACCGCCGAAATTGAAACCCTAAAAATACGAAGTTTAAAACATTAAAAATTTTAATTTGCATCATGCCGCATTTTATGACTTGTTTATTTGCATCTTTATTTTGCGGATGTTGAATTTATCGAAATTATTTCGGCGCAAACCCTAGAACGGAAACCGACGAGAAGAAATAATCACTGCGCATAAATTAAAATAAAGTTCTAGATAAAATTTTAGCAAATAACATATTTCGTATCAATGTCATGAATTTATTTAGATAATAAAAATTTTATAACTATCCGCACATATAGATGGGCGTAACGAATATAGACAAATTAAAATTTCGGGCAAGATTTAGGGCGGAATAATTCTAATATTGAGTTTATTTCATTCATGCGAGAGAGTTATAAATTTGGACAAATACAATACAATGCTAATAATAAAGATTACAATAAAAAAAAAAAAAAAAAAAAAGGAAAAACGCTACTGTTCATCTTCCCCGATGAACTGCGGCTAGGCCTAACCCTAGCCCTGCGCCGCTGCCGCCGCTCGGCGCACCTGGAGCCCCGCTCCCCTCCCCTCGAGCCCCACCCCTGCCGCGCCCTCGCGCCCCGAGCCGCGCCGCTGCCCCGCCATCCCGTCGCCGCCTGGACGCCGCCTGCCGTGCCGCTGCCGCCGCGTCGCCGTCGCCGCTCGAGCCCCGCGCCGGCCACCTCCCTCCCTCCCCGGCCGGCTATAAAGCCCCCCCGGCCGAGCCACTTCTCCCCCACACCTCCCCCCCCCATTTCCCCCTTCCTCTTCTTCCCCCTCTACCGGCAGCCATTGCCGCCGTCGCCGCCTGGACGCCGCCGCCGCCGGGTTGCCGCCTTGCCGCCGTCGCTTCGCCCTGCCGCCGGTCGCCGCCGCTGTCGCCGCCCTCTGCTGCCGCGGCCGCCGCAGGCAAGTGCCTCCCCTCCTCCCCCTCCCCTTGCCGGCGTCTACACAGAGAGAGAGAACAAGCAGAGAAAGAGCAGAGAGAGTAGAGAGGAAGAAGAACCAGAGAAGAAGAAGCAGAAAAAAAAAAAAAGAAAAGAAAAGAAAAAGAAAGGAAAAGATAGAAAAGAGAGAGAGAAAAATAAAAATAATAAAATAATAAAACATGGAGAGATAAAATTTAGGGATTAGGAATTTAATCTTTATTCATCTAATTTATGAGCACACGTACTAGATTAATATAAAATAATAGTTTAGGGAAACCGATATATTCGTCGCCGTCGATTATTTTAGAAACGCGAGTAAATTAAAACGGATATTTAATTAAAATTTAAATTTTTCACCTAATAGATTATACGTTTAAAATAATTAATCTTTAGTGGGGTACTTAGCCGATTATATAGGTTTTTATTAGTTAAATTTCACTGAATCGATTATATATAATCGGAGGATTAATTACCGGTCGTTTTTAAACTGCCATCGTATGTATGCAACCGTTCGTTATCCATTTAAATATCTATTTAGCCGGTATTTAGTTAGTTCCGACTCGATAATTAAGTTATCCGCTAAATTAGCCGTCGCGATTATTTTAGCCGGCTAATCACCGGATAGGGTTACCTTTCATTATCGGTATCTAATTTATTCGAGACGCGTAAATTAAATCGGGTTAATATTTTTGATCGGCTAGCGCTAATATTTTAAGACAACGGTATTAAAAAAAAATCAAAATAGGTCTACTTCATAAATAAGATGGAATTCGATATCGATATTCAAACGCTCGCGCTCGATCTTTTCGTAATTGGATTTTGTTGGATTTTAATTGAATTCTAAATGAATTCAATTTCTTTCGCACGTAATATTAGACACCGAGGGAGTTGCGAGTCCGACTGAGGATCAAGACCCGCAAGACTACGAGCAAGGCAAGTCATCACTATCCCTTGAACATGTTGATCCCAATTGCGAAATTACTTTGTTTACAAATAAAGATGCATGCAATGATAAACATCCTACTTGTTGTTATGCCATGCCTTGAATATTGTTTACCCCATATCCCCTTGTAACCATGTACGTATGAGTCCCTAGTCAATTATGACAGAGGCTTAGTAATGCTATCTTAGAACTTTGCATACTCATATCTATCAAAATGCTATATGCTTGGGCAATTACCTTGGGAAGGTGATTGAGATGCGGCATGTGGAGACATGAGCGCCACATTGCCATGACATTGATGACATGATTTGTGAAAGGAAAATAAAAATTAAACAATTGTTTTCGACTGGGGCGGATGGTGGATTTGGGTGGTATCTGGAAAAGGCTAGCACCGTCCCCGGTCAATTAAGGACCGAGCCATGAAGCTAAGCATGAAACGACCCTCGTACAACCGTACTTCTCGGATGGGTATAGACCTAGCGGAGTAAGTAACCGAGCGGAGGCAGTATCCCTGCATAGTGGTTTTCTTAGTGTGTATGAGGGGTGGGGCCTACGGTGGGGTAGCCGCCGGTAGGACCGCCACGTGTGAACCTAAATTTTAATACAACTTAATGCATGTGTGAGTTTTTCCCTTCCCGGGAGCGCCAGAACTCCTCTCACTGCTAGAAACCGTGTACGCCTAGAGTGCATGAGGATGTAAGTTCATGGAGCGGGTACTACCAATGTGAGGTTATTGAAAGGCTTTGCCGTGACGCGTCTCATTCGTTGGGACTTCGGCTCATTTGTTGGGCAAGTTACGGAGTACGGGTAAAGTGTACATCCACTGCAGTGTGAGTAACTAAATCTATTCGAATAGCCGTGCTCGCGGATATTGAGCACCGGGACATGTATTACACTTGGCTAGACTCTAAATCCTTAAACTGAATGGGATGGGTATGCATAATGACTTTTAGGTGCTGGTGGTTCAACTTCTCGAGAAGCGAGAAGGGGTAGACCCCAGAAAATCATGACGACTCAATGGCAGGAAGCTATCCTTGGAGGACAATGGATGGTGGACAGAACCGCCGTTGAATAATGAACTATGGTATTAAAATTTGATCAGTATAAGCTAGGTCTTAGGCTTGTGAAAGGAATTGCAAAACTGGCTTTATGCAAAAGTGCCACAGCCGCCCTTGATATTTCCCCTATCATATGCATTGTTGCTGTGGTGGCTTGCTGGGTACGGTTGGTACTCACCCTTGCTATAAATAAAACATTCAGATGTGGGCGATGAGGTTCCCGAAGATCCGTATGAGTACTACCAGGAGGGTACGGAAGACGATGGAGCCCAGTAGGTCTTAGATTCGGTCGTTGCCGGTGGCAATGGCGTGCCGCCGCCTTATCTCCGCTGCCTTACCTAATTTCTGCTTTTGGTTGTATTCCGGACCGGTTGGTCCTTCGTTCTAGACTATTGCCTTCGGGCCTATTATTGTAATATTTTGCGTAAGTTAGTTATGTATGCACTCTTGATTATTGGCAATGTATTCGTGGGTACCAGACTACTTGATCCAGGGAAATGGTACTATGAACACGAGTGACTCCTGTTATGGAAATGGGGGTTTACAGAGCTGGTATCAGAGCCATACGACCGTAGGAAAGACCAAACGGCGCCCCACCCCATTATAGTTGGCTAAAGGGAGAAATCCCCACCTAGGATTATTTTGAGAAATAAAAACCTTATGTCTATAAAGCAAAATGTGTTTTTCCTCTATACTCTTGCCTCCTTATCTTTAGAAAATTCGTTTTACCTTCACTACTCCCTAACTCTGGTTTTACTTAAAATATAGATGGCAGGACAAGGTTGGGAGAATGAGGTTCCCCGAGAGGATGGATACGTCTCCCAGTTACGCCAGTTGATGTGGAGTCTGAGATACTCGGAGTCGCCTGTCTTCAAGAAGAAGAGGTTCGGTACCGGACACCGTTCCGAGTGGGAGGCCACCGTTGCCATCAAGTCCCGCATTGCGAGCGAGCCAGATTTCCGCTTCCGGACGCGCTACCGACGTGACTCAGTGGATTCGGCGATCCAGGACGTCGCCCGGGAGGCATTTCTCCGCCTCAACGCCATCCACAGAGCGGAAGTGGAGAGGACCGAGTTTGCGCACCACCCGTATCGGGTGGAGGGCAACTCCGTCTGCACGGTGCAAGCTACCCCGTGTTGCTACAACCCCGCGGTGACCCAATTGTCCCGGTGGGCGGAGGCCGTGGATGACTGCTATGAGGAGGCACTGCTGGAGATTGACGAGCTACTGGGACGCCTCGGCGAACTAGAGGAGGAGCATCACGCTCGTAGCCACGAGGTTGATTCGTTGAAGGCCCAGATCCTGGATCACAGCGAGCAGTTCGAGCAGCTCTCGGACCGGTACTACGCACGTGGCGAGGCCATGGCCACCTACGAGGAGCAGCTGAGGAAGAGTCAGAGGCAGGTCAGTCAGCTGGAGGAGCAGCTCCGTGCAGTCTCGGTTACCGCTGCCTCTACTTCCACCGCACCACCACCTCCTGCACCAGTCCGCGACCACTACTACTCCCTCACTCCACCGTGCATGGCCACCTTCCACACCCTACTGGGGAAGGCTGGCATGATGGGTACACAGTCCGGATCGTACCTGGTGGAGCCTGCTGCTGCGGAGACGGAGCCCACACCGATAGCTACAGTTACCTCGACCGAGCCCAGTTCTGGAGTGGAGACCCTGATCCTGATTGACACCGACCCGGAGGAGGAGACAGAGCCTGAGGAGATCGAGCCACACGTCACCGATACTTCGGAGGACGAGGCCCCCACTTGCCGCATCACCTTCGCTGGAGGTCCCCGCACCCTCAGTACGGCTCGCAAGAGGACACGACCGCCAGGAAAGAAGCCCAAGTCCGACCCGGAGGCCGCTATTACTTCCGAGCCGTGGAGACTCGGGTTCGCGTCCGCCAGGGACCACCCACTTCCTGCACCCGGTTCCTGCGGCTGGTTGGATGACTAGCCTGGAGACCCATTACTGCACCAATCTTGCCTGGGATAGCTTTTGGGATTGCGAGACACACGCCCCCCCCATATATTAGTAGTGAGTAGGTAGCATGTCGCTCGATGATGAACCCTGAACTATGTTCAACTATGTTCTATGCCGGACTGCATATGTGGGCAGTCTCATGCATCATTATTATGTACTGTTTGTGAACTACATGATGTTTTATGATATTGTGTTGTTATGTTGAAATGAGTTTATTCCACCAAGCTTACCACAAAGAAGATCACGTCGAAACTACTCCCGAATAAAACCATAGGGCTAGTTAGATACCGGGGTACTTACCCAAACGATCTCTACAGATGGTTCACCGACGTCGGGCAACGACCAACAACGAGGACCCACCAGAGCCTAATCCCCTCACCCTGGCCGAAGTCATGGCAGCGCAAACCCAGTTATTGCAGGCCATCGTCAATAATCAAGGAAGCCGTGGAAGCTCAAGCCTCGGCGAGTTCATGAGGGCTAAGCCACCCACCTTCGCTACGGCGGAAGAACCTATGGATGCGGAGGATTGGCTACGCGTCATAGAGAAAAAGCTGACTTTGGTGCGCGTACGCGAGGCGGATAAAGTAATCTTTGCCGCTAACCAGCTGGAAGGACCCGCTGGGGATTGGTGGGACACTTACAAGGAAACACGAGCAGAGGACGCTGCAGAACCCACATGGGAGGAATTCACAACAGCCTTCCGCGAACACTTCGTGCCCGCTGCAGTAATGCGGATGAAGAAGAATGAGTTCAGGCGGCTACGCCAAGGGAATACCTCGGTGCAAGAATACCTAAACCGGTTCACTCAGCTTGCTCGCTACGCGACCGGTGACCTAGTAGATGAGGATGAAAAGATCGACAAATTTATTGAAGGACTGAATGATGAACTGAGAGGACCAATGATAGGGCAGGATCATGCCAACTTCCAGAACTTAATCAACAAGGTTGTGAGGCTAGAGCACGACCAGAAGACGGTAGAAAATAACCGTAAGAGAAGACTTGCTATGTCTCGCCCACTTCAGGGAGCACCTCAGCGCACTAAAGGAGCCTCTTCATCGGGATGGAAGCCAACTGCTGTGGCAACCCACCGTCCTGTTGCACCAAGCAATATCAATAGGCCGGCTACACCTCAATACCGTACTCCGGCACCGACACTGGCCGCACCGGGAAGGAAGAATGTGGACTGCTTCAACTGCGGGGAATTTAGGCACTACGCCAACAACTGCCCCAAGCCTCGCAACACCCCCGTTCGTACTGGTGCCAACGCAACGGCCGTACGCGGAACTACTACCCCTGCTACTGGACGCGGTCTGTTCAGGACGCCGCGACCCAACGAATCTGCCACCGGGTTCCGTCGCGGACAAGTGAATCATGTGCGTGCTGAAGAGGCGCAGGGAGATCAGAATGTCTTAATGGGTATGTTTTCTATCAACTCTACCCCAGTTAAGATCTTATTTGATTCCGGAGCATCGCATTCGTTCATATCATCAAAAGTAAGCAACCAACATAACCTACATCGTGTGGGACTCAAGAGACCTATGATAGTACATTCACCTGGGGGAAACATAACCATACCTCATGCTTGCATCAACGTGCCCATCCGCATTGGGGATGTGGTATTTCTCTCAAACCTTATGGTACTACCACCCCAAACCCTCGACGTCATACTAGGAATGGATTGGTTAACTAAGAACAAGGGAGTCATAGATTGTGCCCGAAGAGAGGTCACTGTGACCACCCCATGGGGGTCTCCAATGAACATAGCCATGGATCGGGATCCGATGTTGTGTGAACGTGCTGCGGGAGTGTTTACCATGCTACCCATGAGTGGGATGCCAATAGTACAGGAGTACCCGGATGTATTCCCCGAGGATTTGCCCGGAATGCCCCCTGATCGGGATATAGAATTCATCATTGACTTAATGCCTGGTACCGCCCCCATATCCAAGAGGCCGTATAGGATGCCGGCCAACGAACTAGAAGAACTCAAGAAGCAGATTAAGGAACTACAGGAGAAGGGATTCATACGCCCTAGTTCTTCTCCTTGGGGATCCCCAGTATTGTTCGTCAAGAAGAAAGATGGAAGTATGCGGATGTGCGTAGACTATCGATCCTTGAACGAAGTGACCATCAAAAATAAGTATCCACTTCCCCGAATTGACGATTTATTTGATCAGCTCAAGGGTGCCAAAGTATTTTCGAAGATTGATCTCCGGTCAGGATACCACCAATTGAAGATCAGGGCCGAAGACATTTCGAAGACAGCGTTTTCTACACGCTATGGATTGTACGAGTTCACGGTGATGTCGTTCGGATTGACCAATGCCCCAGCATACTTTATGAATCTGATGAACAAAGTATTTATGGAATACCTGGATAAGTTCGTAGTTGTGTTTATCGACGACATTCTCATCTTTTCCAAGAACGATGAAGAGCATGCCAAACATCTACGCTTGGTATTGGAGAAGCTACGGGAGCACCGGCTGTACGCAAAGTTCAGCAAATGTGAGTTTTGGCTTAAGGAAGTTGCGTTTCTTGGCCACGTAATCTCAGCCGGAGGAGTGGCAGTAGACCCTGCCAAGGTCGAAGCCGTGACGGAATGGAAGGCACCGAAGACGGTAACAGAGGTTCGGAGTTTTCTGGGATTAGCCGGGTATTACCGAAGGTTTATTGAAGGATTTTCCACCCTGGCCAGACCAATGACCCAACTCCTAAAGAAAGAGAAGAAATTCGCCTGGACCGAAAAGTGTCAACGAAGCTTTGGGCAGTTGAAAGAAAAGTTAACCACTGCCCCAATTCTGGTCTTACCGGACAATCGGAAGGACTTCGTGATATACTGTGATGCGTCCAGACAAGGACTAGGAGGAGTACTGATGCAGGATAGAAAGGTTGTAGCATACGCTTCGAGGCAACTACGACCCCATGAGGAGAACTACCCCACGCATGATTTGGAATTGGCAGCAGTAGTGCATGCATTAAAAATTTGGAGACACTATTTGATTGGGAATCACTGCGATGTATATACTGACCACAAGAGTTTGAAATACGTCTTCGCCCAGACTAACCTCAACCTGCGACAGAGAAGGTGGTTGGAACTGATTAAGGATTACGATTTGGGAATCCATTACCACCCCGGTAAGGCCAATGTAGTGGCCGACGCCTTGAGCCGCAAGGCCCAGTGCAACCATATGGACCTGGAAGGCATGGCCGATGAGCTCCGAGAAGAAATGGCTCGACTCAACTTGCACCTAATTCCACGCGGAGAATTAAACTCGCTGGAAATTCAACCGCTTCTGAAAGCCCAGATAGAAGAAGCTCAAAAGGATAATGAAGAAGTCCAAACCATTCAGAAGCGCATGGCCGCTGGACAAGCGAACGAGTTCTCGACGGACAACAAAGGCACCTTGCGATTTAAGAAAAGGATATATGTACCCGAGCAAGGAGAATTGAGAGGCTTGATTTTGAAGGAGGCTCACGAGTCTGCATACTCACTACACCCTGGGAGCACGAAGATGTACCAGGATTTGAAAGAGGAATACTGGTGGCCAAATATGAAAAGGGACGTAGCTGAATACGTGGCCATGTGCGACGTGTGCCAAAGGGTAAAAGCTGAACATCAGCGGCCAGCAGGTTTATTGCAACCGCTCAAGATTCCCGAGTGGAAATGGGACGAAATAGGCATGGATTTCATTGTCGGGTTACCCAAGACTGCCACGGGGTACGACTCCATTTGGGTAATCGTGGACCGACTTACCAAAACTGCCAGATTTATCCCTGTCAAGACCAATTATAGCAGCGCTAGGCTGGCAGAGTTATACATGTCCAGGATCGTGTGCCTACATGGGGTACCAAAGAGGATTATATCGGATCGCGGTACTCAGTTTACGTCTCACTTCTGGGGTAAGGTTCACGAGGCACTTGGAAGTCACCTTGCCTTTAGTACCGCCTACCACCCACAGACCGACGGGCAGACGGAAAGAATGAATCAAGTTCTTGAGGATATGCTGAGAGCCTGCGCATTGGATTTCACCAAGGATTGGGAGAGATGCTTACCCTACGCCGAGTTTTCCTACAACAACAGCTACCAATCAAGTCTAAAAATGTCGCCGAATGAGGCACTATTTGGACGGCGATGCCGAACCCCATTGATGTGGTCTGAAACCGGTGAACGAGCTGTGTTTGGACCCAACATAATCCAGGAAGCCGAAGAAAAGGTCCGACTGATTCGGGATCGATTAAAGGTAGCCCAGTCTAGACAGAAAAGCTACGCGGATACTCGCAGAAGAGATCTGGAGTTTAATGTTGGTGATTATGTGTACCTGAAGGTCTCCCCGCTGCGTGGTACCAAGAGGTTTAAGGTAAAAGGAAAGCTTGCACCAAGATACGTGGGACCATTCCCTATAACTGCCAGAAGAGGTGAAGTGGCCTATCAGCTAGAACTACCAGCAAACATCTCCGACGTGCATCCTGTGTTTCATGTGTCACAATTGAGGAAGTGTCTGCGTGTGCCGGAAGAGCAAGCACCCCTAGAGAATATCCACCTCAGTAGTGACCTCACATATCCCGAACATCCGGTAAAAATATTGGGCGAGGCAGAGAAGAGGACCAGGACCAAAACATGGCGCATGTACAAGGTGCAATGGAGCAATCACACCGTGGATGAGGCTACCTGGGAGAGCGAAGACTTTCTGAAGGCCGAGTACCCGCACCTGCTCAACAATCGGTAAGAAATCTCGGGACGAGATTTATTTAAGGGGGGTAGGTTTGTAACACCCTGAAAATTCGACCGCCGAAATTGAAACCCTAAAAATACGAAGTTTAAAACATTAAAAATTTTAATTTGCATCATGCCGCATTTTATGACTTGTTTATTTGCATCTTTATTTTGCGGATGTTGAATTTATCGAAATTATTTCGGCGCAAACCCTAGAACGGAAACCGACGAGAAGAAATAATCACTGCGCATAAATTAAAATAAAGTTCTAGATAAAATTTTAGCAAATAACATATTTCGTATCAATGTCATGAATTTATTTAGATAATAAAAATTTTATAACTATCCGCACATATAGATGGGCGTAACGAATATAGACAAATTAAAATTTCGGGCAAGATTTAGGGCGGAATAATTCTAATATTGAGTTTATTTCATTCATGCGAGAGAGTTATAAATTTGGACAAATACAATACAATGCTAATAATAAAGATTACAATAAAAAAAAAAAAAAAAAAGGAAAAACGCTACTGTTCATCTTCCCCGATGAACTGCGGCTAGGCCTAACCCTAGCCCTGCGCCGCTGCCGCCGCTCGGCGCGCCTGGAGCCCCGCTCCCCTCCCCTCGAGCCCCACCCCTGCCGCGCCCTCGCGCCCCGAGCCGCGCCGCTGCCCCGCCATCCCGTCGCCGCCTGGACGCCGCCTGCCGTGCCGCTGCCGCCGCGTCGCCGTCGCCGCTCGAGCCCCGCGCCGGCCACCTCCCTCCCTCCCCGGCCGGCTATAAAGCCCTCCCGGCCGAGCCACTTCTCCCCCACACCTCCCCCCCCCATTTCCCCCTTCCTCTTCTTCCCCCTCTACCGGCAGCCATTGCCGCCGTCGCCGCCTGGACGCCGCCGCCGCCGGGTTGCCGCCTTGCCGCCGTCGCTTCGCCCTGCCGCCGGTCGCCGCCGCTGTCGCCGCCCTCTGCTGCCGCGGCCGCCGCAGGCAAGTGCCTCCCCTCCTCCCCCTCCCCTTGCCGGCGTCTACACAGAGAGAGAGAACAAGCAGAGAAAGAGCAGAGAGAGTAGAGAGGAAGAAGAACCAGAGAAGAAGAAGCAGAAAAAAAAAAAAAAAAGAAAAGAAAAGAAAAAGAAAGGAAAAGATAGAAAAGAGAGAGAGAAAAATAAAAATAATAAAATAATAAAACATGGAGAGATAAAATTTGGGGATTAGGAATTTAATCTTTATTCATCTAATTTATGAGCACACGTACTAGATTAATATAAAATAATAGTTTAGGGAAACCGATATATTCGTCGCCGTCGATTATTTTAGAAACGCGAGTAAATTAAAACGGATATTTAATTAAAATTTAAATTTTTCACCTAATAGATTATACGTTTAAAATAATTAATCCACGAGATTCGGAAGAGCTGGCGAAAAGATGCGGATGAGCTGACTTTAATTCATCTTCTCGTTCCCAGGTAGCTTCTTCTTCCGAGTGGTTACTCCATTGGACCTTGCAGAAACGAATAACTCGATTCCTGGTTCTTCTCTCACCTGTCCCCAAGATACGAATTGGTTTCTCGATATAGGTCAGATCCTCATGGATTTCTATCTGCTTAGGATTAACTTCTTCAGTGGGTACCCTTAAACACTTTTTCAGTTGCGACACATGGAACACATTATGGACACCTGCCAGAGACTGAGGTAACTCCAACTGATAAGCGACCTCTCCTCTTCTACTGACAATCTTATAAGGTCCCAAAACCGCGGTGCCAATTTCCCTTTGGTGTGAAAACGATGAACTCCTCGAAGAGGCGTGACACGAAGGTACACATGATCCCCTTCCTCGAAACTCAAATAAATCCCAGAAAAATCTAGGAATAATTGAAACAAGAAATCTTTCTTGAATGATCTTCACTTTCTCTTTCTCTTCCCTAAGAATATCAGTTCCGAAAACCTGATGTTCCCCCGTTTGATCCCACAAAATTGGAGTACGACACTTCCGACCATACAATGCTTCATAAGGGGCCATTTGAAGACTAGCTTGGTAACTGTTGTTGTATGAGAATTCTGCGTAAGGCAAATTCTTATCCCAACTTCCACCGAAGTTTAAAACACAAGCTCTCAACATATCTTCCAAAATCTGATTCACCCTTTCAGTTTGTCCGTCTGTCTGCGGATGATATGCTGTACTGAAATTCAGCTGAGAACCCATCTCTTCCTGAAGCTTCTACCAGAACTTTGAAGTAAACTGGCTACCTCGATCGGATACTTTTTTTTAGGAACACCATGTAAACACACAATCCTTGCCATATACAATTCCGCCAAACGATTTCCGGAATATGTTGTTCTCACAGGGATGAAATGAGCATCTTTGGTAAGCCTGTCGACTATCACCCAAATAGAATCGTGGCCAGACGATGTTCTGGGCAGACCAGTGATGAAATCCATCCCAATTTCCTCCCACTTCCATTCTGGTATCTTTAAAGGTTGCAACAAACCTGCGGGTTTCTGATGTTCTGCCTTGACTCGTTGACATACATCACACACAACTACATACTCTGCTATCTCGCGCTTCATACTTGCCCACCAAAATTTCTCCTTGAGATCTTGGTACATCTTGGTACTTCCAGGGTGAATGGAGTATAGAGTGTCGTGAGCTTCCTTCAGGATTGTATCTTTTAATTCTTTGTTGTCAGGGACACAAATTCTTTCACTCAACCACATAGTTCCTTGCTCATCTTCTAAGTAACCGATGGCCTTTCCTCTCCTCATATTCTTCTTGATTTCTTGAATATCAGAGTCGTTGATTTGAGCTTCTCTAACTTGATCCATGAGAGTGGGCTTCACTTCTAAAGCTGCAACAAAACCTCTACTGACGATTCCCAAGTTCAGTCTTTCAAATTCCTTGCATAACTCCCCCAGCAACTGTCGTCCTTCTGTGGCATGGCAATAGCCTTTCCTGCTGAGGGCATCTGCTACAACATTAGCCTTCCTCGGGTGATAATGTATTCCCATGTCATAATCCTTGATTAGTTCCAACCATCTCCGCTGTTGCATATTCAGATCCGGCTGGGTAAAGATATACTTCAAGCTCTTGTGATCCGTGTACACCTCCGTACGAGTACCAAAGAGGTAGTGACGCCAAATCTTCAAGGCATGAACCACTGCAGCTAACTCAAGATCATGGGTAGGGTAATTTTTCTCATGGGGGCGTAACTGACGAGATGCATAGGCAACCACCTTCCCATCTTGCATCAAAACACAACCTAACCCAAGCTTAGATGAATCACAACACACTTGAAAACCCTTCTTTGGATCAGGCAAGATCAAAATGGGTGCTGATATAAGGCAGTTTTTCAACTCTTGGAAACTCTGCTCACATTCTTCTGACCACTTGTACTTCACGTCCCTCTGAAGCAGGCGAGTCATTGGCTTAGCAATCTTGGAGAAATTCTCTATGAACCTCCGGTAGTAGCCTGCAAGACCTAGGAAACTACGAATCTCTAAAACTGTCTTTGATTTAAAATTGTTTCCAATTAGTTATGGATTCCACATTACTAGGATCAACGGCAACTCCTCCGGCTGAAATGACGTGCCCAAGAAACTTTACTTCAGACAACCAAAATTCACATTTGCTAAACTTGGCATACAACTGATGTTCTCGTAGCTTCTCTAGTGCAAGGCGAAGATGTTCTTCATGCTCTTCTCTGGTTCAGGAGTAGATGAGAATGTCATCAATGAAGACCACCACAAACTTGTCCAGATATTCCATAAACACCTTATTCATCAAGTTCATGAAGAAAGCAGGGGCATTGGTAAGTCCGAAAGACATAACAGTACATTCAAACAACCCATACCGAGTGGTAAAGGCTGTCTTAGGTATATCTTCCTCTTTGATCCTCAACTGATGATACCCTGATCGAAGGTCGATCTTGGAGAAAACAGTGGCACCTTTAAGCTGGTCAAATAAATCATCAATTCTAGGCAGAGGGTACTTATTCTTGATGGTCACATCATTCAATGCACGATAATCCACACACATCCTCTGATTATGATCCTTCTTTTCCACAAAAATGACCGGAGCTCCCCATGGAGACGAGCTTGGTCTAATATATCCTTTCTGAAGCGGATCATCTATTTGTCTCTTCACCTCTGCTAATTCATTGGCTGCCATTCTGTAAGGCCTCTTATGAATTGGGGTTGTCCCTGGTACCAGATCTATTCTGAATTCTATATCTCTCTTAGGCAGCATACCAGGTAAATCATCCGGGAACACCTCAGGATAGTCCTGTACTATGGGAATCTCTTGCAAAGTTATTTGGTTCCAGCTCGGCCTTAAAGGTTCGGAAGGCAAAGCGTGAATAGTTACAACTTGTCCATCATTGCTGGTGAGAGTTACCTTTCTATTGGCACAGTCTATCACACCTTTATATCTAGCTAACCAGTCCATCCCTAGGATGACATCAAGGTCTTTGGACTCTAACAAAATAAGGTTGGCCAGAAATGGAACACCTTGAATCTCTATTATGACAGAAGGGCTACGTTGTGATGAAAGGGTTTGATTACTGGGAGTACTAACCATCAAAGGACGTCTAAGATCTTCTATTTCCATCCCATGATTTCCCGCAAAACTCATAGACAAAAAGGAATGTGTAGCACCAGAATCGAAAAGCACTGTTGCAGGAACTGAGTTAACAGGGAACGTACCCAAAATCACATCTGGAGCACCCTGGGCTTCTGCAGCAGCAACATGGTTGACACGAGCCTTTGATGCCGGTGTTGTGGAGTTATTCTGCACAGGAACAATCTTCACTCGTCAAGGCTTCAAACACTTGTCAGAATAATGACCTGGTTCGCCACAGTTGAAGCACACTACTGGCTTGTTTCCTTGCTCCCTCCTGACAGACTGGTGCTGGACTGGGGTTGCAATAGGACGTGGAGCTTGGTTACGGTTGTTATTGCCAGCATTATTGTTGTAGAACTGGCGCTGTGGGCGAACAACCGATGAAGATCCTCCTGGTGGTGCTGCCTGAGGTCCCATAGTAAGACGTGGCCTCTGACTATTCCCTTACTGAGCCTTGAAGTGAGCAATCCTGCGTTTCTTCTACTCCATACGGTTGTACTTATCTTCTTGGCGAATGGCCTTATCCACCAACTTCTGGAAATCAGAATAATCCCCAGTCATCAGTGGGTAAGATAGCTCATCATTCAGTCCTTCCAAGAACTTCTCTTGGCGCTCTTCGTCAGTGCGGACATCCTCTGGAGCATAACGGGCCAAACGATTGAACTCATGCAGATACTCGGTGACAGAACGAGATCCCTGAGTGAGCGCCCTGAACTCCTTCTTCTTGAGAGACACCACTCCCGATGGTATATGAGTCTTCTTGAAAGCAACAGTAAACTTAAGCCAAGTGATTGGTTCAGCAGTAACTCTGTTGAGACGGAAATGATCCCACCACTCAGAGGCAGGGCCATGAAGCTGATGCGAAGCAAAGGAGACTTTTTCTTGGTCAGTGCACTGAAGCAGGTCCAACTTCTTTTCTATGGCGTGCAGCCAATCACTAGCCTCAACCGGATTGGTAGTGTTGGAAAAAGTGGGCGGCCTCACACGAAGAAAATCTGCTAACTTGTTCTGGGGAGGAGCATGATTGTTCCCTTGGTTCTGTTGGTTCTGGAGTTGTTGCATCATCATGTTCATAAGTTGAGCTTGTTGAGCAAGGACTTGGGCAAGTGTGGGATTCTCGCCATTGTTTTTGTTGTTGGGCCCATTTCCATTGCTGCGAGTGTTCACCATCTGGCAGAGATAAGAGCATAAGGAGGGAAGCAAGGGGGAAAAACCACTTAGGACATGGAACTAATTTCTTCTTGACTTTTATTGATCTGAACTGAGTTTTCATTATTATATATAACTGAAGACTCTCACACCACTTAACTCACCAACTTCCTAACACTCAAAAGCAAGCAAATGCATGCCTTTACATCCCACCAACGATGTAAACCACATGCAAGACCCACACACACAACCAAACTTAAGCAAGCAAACTAACACAACGAACTAAGGCAACGACTTAATCAAAACGTCTAGGTCTTCCTGGCATCGGAGTTGACTGGAGGCTCGTTCGGCTCATCCTCGTCGTCTTGAGTAGCACCCCACTCGACCTCTGAATGAGTGCGTTCTTGGCCTTCTTCCTCATCATCACTCAGAATGATGACCGGAGGATCCGCTGGGACTGGGACAGCTTCTCTTGCCACCACACGAACCTTGGGCGCCAGCTGGTAGCGGGGAACAAAAAGGGCTCTTTTCCTTGCCGTAAGACGAACCCTGGCCTTCTGGGGTGGCGCTACTCCCTTCAATTCCGCCAGTTCCTTTTCCAAACGATCAACCTTGTCCTGCAGCTTACATATCTTGCCACGGTTCCGGTCTTCACGAGCTTGAGCAGCCAACACAATGTCAGCGCGGGTCTCATCCATGGCCCAAAGCATCACGACCAAATGTCTTGTGGTAGCATCATTCTCAAGTCCTTCAGGATCAACGTAGCTGGCACGATCACTTCCCTGGGGCTGACGGGGATGGCAGTGATACTCCGTGTCGGCCAACTGCTCATCGTAGCGGTCGCGAAGCTCTCCTATGGCGATCCTTGCCACCTCCTGACAAGCGTGAGGATAGCTTTTCCCTCCAGCTTCGAACATCACCGATGGGATATCTTCACGATCACTGTTCAAGGTGACCTTGACGCGGCACTTCTCTTCATCACGATCATGGGGAATCTGGGCATACAGAGGGGCAGTCCCGAATCCTATGGCGAAGGACATCGTACGCAGCTCCCGAACAAAACCCTCAAAACCGAACAAGTATTCAGGCTTGAAGAGTGGCATCTAAAGACAAATGAAAGGAGAGAGTTAAGACATTTATCCAATTAATAGCACAAGTTTTTGGATTAATTTAAATAGAGTTAGAAAATCAAGGCGAAATATAAATAAAGTAAACTAGCCTTGCAGATAAGATGAGAAAGTTGAAACATGATTATAAACTTTTGCACTTTTGAATGACAGATTTTCAAAATAAAAGAAATGAGAGTTATAAAACCAGCATACTAATTGCAACATAATTAGATAAATAAAAATATTGTTGTAAAACTTTTGCTGGTAAATGGGCCATTAGTACAGTAATAGATGTACAGTACTAACAACACAGGAATAATTAATAAATTTTGAATGAGAACAATTAAAGAGACTATAATCTGCATGTGCCATTAGCTTGGTTTAATTAAAAGAGAAAGAGAGGAGAACAATTCTATTTTTTTTCAATATTTTTAGAGGGCTTCTATGGGTAACCATTTGGCATAACCTAGGGTCAAGGTGGCTCTGATACCAACTTGTCACGCCCGGAATTTCTATCCAAAACTCCAAACGCTTACATGTGTGTAATCCCTCGTCCAGGAATTAGCCGAGGCACACAATAACAAATTGATAATAGAGTGCAATATTTATCTAATTAATAGATGAATATAAAGTCATTACAGAGGTAGATAGTTCCTCTCAAACAATAAAGATCTAAGCAGCGGAATATATAATAAATAACACAGGTGATCCAATCCACAGGCAGCTTGACCAGGGCTACGCCTAATCCTCCACACCTTCAGCATCACTGTAGAACTCCTCCTCTGATGAATGATTGCAAGGTGAGTATATGGTATACTCAGCAAACCACACAACAAATATGCAAGTGTAATGGATAACAAAGGACGGCATAATATAGTCTCATTTGCGTAAATAGCATTTAATAAATACTACAGAATTTAGCAAAACAGTAAAGTATTTAATTAAACAATATTAATCCAATGCTATGCAACACACCCGTTGCACAGGCCCAACCATTCCGAACAACCATTCCCGGCTGTACAGACCTATCTCCAAAGGAATATGCCATTCCAAACCAGGAGCTAAACAAATTATTACCAATTACAGAATCATTTATTATGGTGAGAAGTGTGAGACTAATCACGAAAGACATTGTTAGACCCGCCCATGACCGCGGGCACGGCTATTCGAATAGTTCTACTCTGGCCAGAGGCGTACCACTGTACCCACAAGACACAACCTCAACATCATGTCAACCATGCGTCGCGATACTTAGCAAGTACCCGAATAGAGATTGTGACATTACCCTCTGCATAATGCAATTCAAAGCAGTGCACCATTCCTGGATCATAATCACCCCCTTATAAAACAAGGCATGGACCCCCAGCGACCCCCGTGGGCTTATCTCCGCCACTTCTCAACCTGGTGCCCCACAATGAACCTCACTACACAAAAGGTAAAGCCGTTGCCCACGCTGGCTGGTGGTTGGCACGGTTAATGTTTCACAACCGAAACTCGTGAACCGGTCCTAAACCGTCATGAGCACGACCATCCAAACCATGTGCTCACAACCCACCATTATCAAGTTTTAGTTGGCATATTTATTAATCACCCTATCATGATTAACCATCATAATCTACCATTAATCCATCATCAAGTAATGGTGAAGCATTAATTACCCCATTCATGTGAGCTAATGTCTTTAAGCATGACTAAGCATCCTAATTAATTTAGCTAAAACCATATAATGTTCTAGCTAATCCAATTATTAACCAAGTGACAAAGTAAAGGTAATCAATACAAAGGGGCTTTAGCAAAGGCAATGGGTTGTTCCCACCCGATGGCATTCAAAAATAAAGGCAGTAGTTGAATAAAAACAATAGCTTTAAATGGGATCAACATGTTCAAAGGGTATTTAGGATCTGGGTGACTTGCCTTGAGCTTCGTGAAACACTTCGGAACCTTCCTCCACGTAAACACTCTCCTCCGGAACGTCGGAAACTAAAGCGAATGAACAAAATCAATAAAACAGTAAAAAAAGCATAAACAGTACATGTGGATATTTTTAACATGTAGTTCGATTTTATATGAATTTTGCAACTTGAACCACTTGAATCTGAGTTACGATGATTCAGTTATGAATTTCCGAAGTTTAACCAAAATTTCACCTAAAACAGAAAATGGCCGGCGACGAACAGGCAGCAACAGTGGCTAGGGTCGGTGGTGGTGGCGACGTTCCGCTAGCTTTCGGCGGAGACGAGTGGGTGGCCGGGCTTCCTCTCCTTGCCGCGAACCCAACGGTGGTCTTCCCGAGCGACGACGGCGACGGGAACGACGGCAACGTGCGGCTGAACTTCTCTCGGCGATGACGACGCAGAAGCAGCTGCGGCTAGGGCACCACGGTCGACGAGAGGCTGGGGCGAAGGCAGTGGCGGAAAGTGGAGGTCCAGGGGGGTCCGTTTTATAGGGGCAGGGGCGGCGGCTAGGCCCAAGGCAACCGGCAACGGGGATGGAAATTCTAGGGTTAGAGAAAGGAAAACGAGTCCGAATCGTTCACGAATCCGGTGATTTCCAAACGAATTAGGCTAAACTTTCTATAGAGAAGAGATAGAGGAGATCAAGGGGATTATTTCCCCTCTATTAATTTGATCAAGTCGGGCAAGCAGCGATGCAATTTTGGAAGGGGCGGCGGCGCTATGGCGCTCGGTCACGGCTCGGCTGCGGGCGGCGCGAGGAAGAAGACGACCCTGATAGGGGGTCCCCACCTGCCGGCGCCAGAGAGAGAGGGGCGGCTGCCTGGTGGGCTGGCATGGGCTGCAGCGCACAGGCCGAAGGGGGGAGGGGAGAGGGAAAAGAAAATGGGCTTTTGGCCCAAAACAAAACGAGAGAGGTTTAAACTTTTTTTCTTTTTAAGTTATGCATGAAGTGCAATTCTATTGGTAAAAAAAATACTTTCTTGGCTCAAATAAATCCCAGAAAAATCTAGGAATAATTGAAACAAGAAAAGTATTTATTAAAGTTTTATCTAGCCCACTTTTATATTGGAATTTATTAACTTAAAATTAGATCTTTTCTTCTAGGCTTTTAAAATCATTTCTACTGATTCCATTTAGACAACAATTTATAATTTAGAGATTTTTAGGGTGTGACAAACCTACCCCCCTTAAACAGAATCTCGTCCACGAGATTCGGAAGAGCTGGCGAAAAGATGCGGATGAGCTGACTTTAATTCATCTTCTCGTTCCCAGGTAGCTTCTTCTTCCGAGTGGTTACTCCATTGGACCTTGCAGAAACGAATAACTCGATTCCTGGTTCTTCTCTCACCTGTCTCCAAGATACGAATTGGTTTCTCGATATAGGTCAGATCCTCATGGATTTCTATCTGCTTAGGATTAACTTCTTCAGTGGGTACCCTTAAACACTTTTTCAGCTGCAACACATGGAACACATTATGGACACCTGCCAGAGACTGAGGTAACTCCAACTGATAAGCGACCTCTCCTCTTCTACTGACAATCTTATAAGGTCCCAAAACCGCGGCGCCAATTTCCCTTTGGTGTGAAAATGATGAACTCCCCGAAGAGGCGTGACACGAAGGTACACATGATCCCCTTCCTCGAAACTCAAATAAATCCCAGAAAAATCTAGGAATAATTGAAACAAGAAAAGTATTTATTAAAGTTTTATCTAGCCCACTTTTATATTGGAATTTATTAACTTAAAATTAGATCTTTTCTTCTAGGCTTTTAAAATCATTTCTACCGATTCCATTTAGACAACAATTTATAATTTAGAGATTTTTGGGGTGTGACACCAATGAGTGCACTATAGTGTTTAAGGCCGATGTAGTACGTTACATGCTATCGGTTCCAGTCCTGAAGGGAAGGATTGGGAAGTGGATTTTTGCTTTATCAGAATTTGACTTGAGGTATGAATCGGCTAAGGCAGTTAAAGGGCAGGCCATAGCCGATTTCACAGTTGAGCACAGGGATATTACTGTTGATCATGTTGACATCATGCCATGGACTTTGTTTTTTGATGGATCAGTTTGCATTCATGGATGTGGTATCGGCTTGGTGATCATATCGCCTAGGGGGCAAGTTTTCAGTTTGCTTTCACCATCAGACCTTATTCTACTAATAATCAAGCTGAATATGAAGCTGTTTTGAAAGTGTTACAATTGTTGAAGGAGGTTGAAGCCGATGCTGTTGAAATCATGGGTGATTCATTGTTGGTGATCAGTCAATTATCTGGGGAATATGAGTGCAAGAATGATGTCTTGATGGTTTATAATGAGAAGTGTCAAGAGTTGATGAAGACTTTCAAGAGAGTTACTTTGAAGCATATCCCTAGGGAGCGAAATGTTGAAGCCAATGATCTAGCTCAAGGTGCATCAGGCTACAAGCCGATGTTGCAAGGAATTGAAGTAGAAGTTGCATGTCTACCTGCCGATGATTGGAGGTTTGAGATATTTGAGTATTTAAAGAATCCTTCTAGGTCGGTTTCCTGGAGATTAAGATATAAAGCTCTCAAATATGTCTTGTTGGACGATATATTGTACTATCGGACAGTTGATGGAGTTTTGCTGAGATGTTTGGGCCTGGAGGAAGCAAAGGTAGTCATGTGTGAAGTACATGAAGGTATATGTGGAACTCATCAATCGAATCATAAGATGAAGTGGCTGATTAGAAGAGTTGGATATTTTTGGCCAACTATGCTGGAGGACTGTTTCAGGTATTATAAAGGATATCAAGATTGTCAGAATTTTGGAGCTATTCAAAGGGCACCATCATCGGCTATGAACCCAATTATCAAGCCATGGCCGTTCAGAGGTTGGGGTATTGATATGATCGGCCAGATCAATCCACCATTGAGTAAAGGACATAAATTCATACTGGTTGCTACTGGTTATTTTACCAAGTGGGTTGAGGCTATTCCTTTGAAGAAAGTTGACAGTAAAGATGCTATTGAGTTTGTCAAGGAACATATTATATACCGGTTTGGTTTGCCACAGACGATTACAACTGATCAAGGTTCTATTTTTATGTCCGATGAGTTTGTTCAGTTTGCCGATAGCATGGGGATTAAGGTATTAAATTCTTCACTATATTGTGCACAGGCTAATGGGCAGGCTGAGGCATCTAACAAGAGCTTGATTAAGTTGGTTAAGAGGAAGATTGTTGAATATCCAAAAAAGTGGCATAATATATTGGCAGAAGCATTGTGGTCCTATCGGATGGCTTGTCATGGTGCAATTCAAGTCCCTCCATATCAATTGGTTTACGGGTATGAAGCTGTGTTGCCATGGGAAACTAACATTGGCTCCAGAAGAATTTCCTTACAAGATGAGCTGACAGCCGATGATTATCATAATTTGATGGTTGATGAGTCAGAGGATTTGGTTCAATCTAGGTTTCGTGCTCTTGAAAAGGTCAGAAAAGACAAAGAAAGGGTTGCCAGACATTATAATAAAAAGGTTGTGGCAAAGTCTTTTGAAGAGGATGAACTTGTTTGGAAATTTGTGTTGCCGATAGGAGCAAGAGATAACAAATTTGGGAAGTGGTCACCGAATTGGGAAGGACCTTTTCGGATTCATAAGTGTGTTTGTAAAGGGGCCTACATATTGAAAGGACTCGATGGAGAAGTTTTTGAATGAGCTCTTAATGGAAAATATTTGAAGAAATACTACCCAAGTGTTTGGAATGGTTCATAATTGGCTGAGCTATGCCGATGTATGAGTTACAGCCGATGTGATTACATCGCCTTTAGATGGCCGATATTTTTATCGCCCTTAGACATATAAGTTTGTAGCATTATGTTACTTACTACAAACTTGGGGGGCATGGAGGATAAAGTTGGAAATTTTTGAAACTTTTTTGAGAAAAATCATGCAATCATGCAAGACAAGTTATATTTAAATATAAATCGACTCGATGGCCGATGTCAGTATATTATTACAGCAAAAGATGTTGTTTAAAGAGATTGTCTAACTATTACATCATGATAGATATTATGCTAGATATTTCTAAATAGCCGATATAGCCTTTTGCCTGATTTGCTCTACTTCGTCTATTGCCTGGGCATCGGCTGCATCTGTGCCAGGGATTGGCTTGAGGGACTTGCTCAAAGAAGATAGATGCTTGATGGAATTTTTTCAACTTTTATTTTTGAGCATCGATAGCTTTAGGCAGATCGGCTAGTTTCTGTTCTTCAATTTTGATTTCAGCTTTGCAGGCTTCAAGTTGTGCTAGCAGATCGGCTTCCTTCTTCTTCAATGTTTCAATATTCCGTTGAGTTGAATTTGGGCCAGCTTCCAACTCATCTAGCTTGATCTTTTCATCGTTAACTTGCTGTCAGCTAGTTTGGATATTAGCTTCAAGGGCAGAGCGCTCTAGCCGATCAGCAATTCTTTGTCTAGCTCTTTCTAGCTTGAAGTGATGTTGTTCAAGGAAGACTGCCGGAGAAATCATCTCAATAAGCTCATCAGGGATTTGATCTTGGATTTCTTCAAACCTTGCCCTGATTGGCCCACAGTTTACAACCAGCGCATCCAAGGAAGCGTTAAGCCGATGTGCAATATCGGCTAACTTATTCTTTAAGTCTTTTGATATAGGGGAGAAGGTTTTGCTGGTTGTTTCCTCTTCCTCCTCATCCAAAAATTGCTTGATGTCAAATGAGAACATGTTGGCTAAGAGCTGAAAATAGAGAAATACTATTAGATGACAATGTTGGAGATTAGCCGATAAACACAAATTTGGAAGTATACTTACAGGAATATGAGGAGTTGGAGTTGTGGTAGCAATCTCTTCATCATGTCGGCTTGCTGTGGCCGATGGGGTATGCTCGCTCGAAGGTTGATGAGGAGATGAAGACTGGGGTGGCTGAAACAGTAACAAGTATTGATCAGTGTTGGCCGAAAATGAAATTAAACTTGAGATGAGTTGGGATTACCGATACTGGTGGCGGAGTTGGTTTCTTTCTAGCAGCAACTTGTTTCTTTTTCAGCTGAAAGGGATAATTGAGTAACAAATTATGTCATAAAAAGAGAAGATGGATAAAAAGAGAAGATGGCTGTTAAAATGTTTTTACCTGCACTTTTTGGAGTCGTTTTGGGGGACTTGGAATCTTGACAGCTTTAGATTAAAGTGCAGGAGGGGTATTGGCTCTGGGTGTTGTGACTTCGGCAGTTTGACTGATCTAAGCAACAGCTTCATTTACGGCTTCTTCCATTTCATTTCAAAATTTCATCTACCTCTTGATCCACAGGATTTTCTTCATCGGTTGCTTTATTGTGTTTTTTGATTGGTTTCTTTAAGATGGATGGCTTGACAGCAGCTTGTTTGGTCCTCCTGCGCTTATCACCAGTTTGCATCGGCTCTCTAAGTTGGCCCTGAAGCAGGGTAGTTTTCTTAGGAGCGTTAAAGCCAATGGTTGAGGGAGCTGGATCACAACTATTAGGAAGTTTCATCGCAGCATACTCTATCGGCTTGCCACTTCGGTTGATGAGTGGAGGAGGAGAATCTGATGTCTGCAAAGGAAGATGAAAAGCATTGAGTATTAAGAGATTGATAGAATAAAAATACAGGATAAAAGGAGAGGTAACTTACTTGAGGGACCAGATCTGGTAGAATCTTGGTCAGGTATGCTTGGGCCGATAGAAGGAATATATGAGTTTTCCATTCAGACCACCATCTATCAAATAGTATGCTTCTCATCAAGATGATATTAAATCTGTCTATACTGCTGTTGATGACGAAATTTGGTAAGCCTCAAAGTCATCATTGGTCTAGAGTCAGTATCGGCTTCAGAGTTGTAGAATCGGCCGATGGAAGCTATCAATCGCTGACAGTCGGATTCTTACCAAATTCGGTTAAGGAAATTAATCTATTAAAGAAAGCTTATCTAGAAGAGACCGAGTTCAAGGAGGATGCGACATGGCAATTTATCTATTAATTAGGCAGAGTCGTTAGTTTCCTTTTAATTTTAGGAAAGTGTGTTTAGTGTCCGATAAGAACTTTATGTTTCTGTTTTATCTTTTAGAAAGTTTGTTTCTTGTCTGACAAGGTATCTATAGACCCAAGGGTATAAATATGTACACCCGGGGTCCTTGTAATCTATCTCCACGATCAATACAATTCGGCGCATCATCACCCTTTACCTTTTCTTCCTTTTCGACGAGTTTATTCTTGTCATGGCGGCTTGCATCGGCGGGGCTAGGGCTTCGACTCTCTGATCTTGTCAGTGTAAGCACCTAATCTGTCATATATCTTAGTTAATCTAGTCTTAGTATCTCGATTTACTTGTATCGGCTGCTATTCGCTTTAGGGTTAATGTCGGTACCGGCTAAATCGCTTTACTAGATTAGATTAGCTAAGGTATCCACCACCCTGAAAACTAGCCAAAGGCTTGATTGTCTAGATATTATGTTTCTTTGCATACTCTGAGTTGCATCGACCTTAGTCGTGCTTAGAACCATAATCTCTAGCCTGTCTTTGATTACAATAAGGGTTTCATCGGGGTTTCAGCCGATGAGTTATCTGGACGTTGCATCGGCTTACAAGGATTGCATATAGATTGGATTTAGCCGATAGCGACAGAGGTTTCACCGTTTACACTAATCTTGTGGATTTTATGACATCGGACCTCCAGCCGATGTATGTTTTAACCTACGGATCAGTGCTTATTCTATCATGTCATTGCTAGCCGATTGGTTTATACTGGATTATATTATTGTTACATCATATTATCAACAGATTGCCTTTGTTTACATCAAGAGTTGTTATTTATTATCAGCCGATCGTCTATTTGTTGGAAGTATCAGATTCTACATTGGATATATAGCCGATAGCTCAAAACCCTATCGCTATCGGCTATCATTCACATCGGCTGAGCTATTCTATCAGCTGCTATCGGCATTGACTGTATTTACTTCATCGGCCTATCAGCCGATCGGCTGTTTTATCTACTATTCTTGTCAGTTGCAGGGTCAAACTGACTGGCACGCTCGCATCTTATCGTTATTTTGGACCTGCACTGGAGCTAAGCAGATCTCCTAGGCCGTCGTGTTTTTACGTCAACAACTGCCAAGAGGAGGACCAGGGATGTTGAGCAATTTATCCATCATCAAAGCCGATACAATATCTCCTCTAGTCTGGATATTGTCAGAATAATACAAGCCGATGGGTAGTTGCCCCATGCCAAGCTATCTTGCTACCACCATCGGATGGTAAAATTCATATGATGGCTGAACATTTCTTCCTTGAGATATACCAGTTGGGAGAATGCATGGAGAGATTGCAGCAGTTAAAACCTCTATGGGTTTTTCAAATCTTTCATCATTTATTTCGTCCAATCTGAAATCGACTGGCAGTTCATATGTAGCAAAGGATTCATAAGCAAACCAGATTCGGCTGTCTCTGGGAAATCCATCATAGAAATTGCCGAACCAGTTTTGGAAGTGCTCAGCCGGTGGTCCAGAACCAGCGTAGCAAGTGGCTGCCTCACCAAAGGACATACATCTGCGCACTGGGCTTGATTCATCATCACTACCAGTATCGGCTAAGGATGGGAATTCTGCCTCAAGAAGTGATGGTCTTAATGCAACTTTCAAAGTATGCAGAGTTAGCCAGAGTTGTATGAACCACAAAGGACCACCTGTGCTGACACCTGAATCCATGATTAATCTAGCCGATGATTGGCTCAGAGTCTGGTATACTGCACCAAGCAGGTATTTGCCTAAGGGGAATTGCTTTTCTGATACGATGGCTTCGGCTAGATGTTGCCAGTTAGCTGTTGGGCCACAGGTGGAGCCACAGAACAAGAATTTGTCCATCCACATCATCAAGAAGGCAGTATGTTCTCTAGCCGATACAGGGCCTATTCCCATATTGTCTGCAATGAAACCAGACTAGCCCCCGATGTTTTTGGTTTTGAACATATAAGTGCATTTGGTCTTTAGGCTGACGGGGTTAGCCGATGTGGTAATATCTAGACCAGTAATCATGATTATGTCAAGCAAAGTGGGGGTCATCGGCCCCGTGGTTGAACAGAAAAGCATTTAGTGTATCTGACCAAAAGTATGCATCCGAAGACAGCATCGGCTTATCTTTCTTCATATCGTCTATGGACAGAGAGAGACATTGGGCTATACCCATCTCATCCCAATGGTCTTGCTTGCTTGCAGCTATCCTTTTGTACCAATTTGTCCACCTATCTACTTGAGAGGGCCATGATCTGAAGGTTGCTGTTCAATGGGTAAGAGATGGGCTAGATTGCGTGAAAGGGATTCTTGCTGTTTCTGCGTTGATGATAACAGTTGGATCTATATCGCCTATTGGGCCCAAGAACAAGTGATTGGTGTCATTGAGTCTTGGAATAGCTATTTGATGGATTAGGTGCTACAGATTGAAAAGATAGGCTGAGAACAGAAGAACGAACGAAAAAACACGAAGTAAATTTTGTCCCGATGGGAACTTACCTCAGGAAACGCTTTGTCTGTGGTGCTTGAAGGGCTCGACGAAGACGCCATTGATGCACGGGGGATCATCGTTGGGAGCAGGTTCATCGTTGCAGACGCCGGAGAAGAAGAAAGCAATCGCCAGGGATTTGCGGAGGAGTTTGGTGGCTTGAGCGGTGAAAACGGAGTTAACACCGTGAAATCTCCGGAAAAGCGGTTGGTATTTATGAAATTAGGTGCGTAACGGTCACAGAGGAAACCCTAGATTTTTGCGGTTATGAAGAGATAATTCTGTTGCATTATATAATACTTCGGAATTGGGGGGCATGTGTTGACGATGAACTTTGGCAAGCTTATGAGTTGGAAACAAGATCCGATCCGAAGCGGATTCGAAGGTATGCGGAAATCTCGGAAACAGAGTGCGCATCGGCTGGAGTCCGTATCGGCTGGAAACCGAGTCCGATTTGGATAGCCGATATGGCCGATATTGCATGTGAAGTCAGTATCGGGTTTAAAGAAGAGGTTGCGATGATGTTGCCAGGTAAGAAAAGGGTTCAGAATTGGCAAATGTATCTATTAATTAGGAATAAATGTAATTTCCTTATAGATATTTTCGGTAAGAGTCCGCCTAAGGGACTTGTTTGCTAGTTAGATTTGTATTAGGATAATATGAGTCATGTCCGTGATGGACAATGTTTGTATTTTCGGATATAAATATAAACCCGAGGTCATATGAATAACAACAACCACGTTCAATCAATTTCAGCGCATCGCCAACCTTTGTTTTCTGTTTTCGACAAGTTCATGCTTTCGAGTCGAGCTGCATCAATTTGATCTTCGGTGAAGAGGTAGGTCTTGTTATGGCAGTTTGCATTATCGGAATTAGTGCTTACATCTTTATGACACTCTAATTCTATCTTGTAAATCTCCGAGTTATCATATACGTCATATAATTTAGATTGACAATGCAATCTATTCGTATCGGCCGATCTCTGTTTAGGGTTTTGCTGGTAACGGCTAGATTACCTTGTTGGTTTGAATTATACGATGTATCCACCATCCCGAAAAGGCAAATAACGGCTTGATTGTTTAGATATCATGCTTCCTTTCATACTTAATGCTGCATCAGTTAAGTTTGATCTATTAAGTCGTGTTAAGAATCATGATCTCTAGCCTGCTTTATGGTTGTTAATAAGGATAGTATCAGGGTTTCAGCCGATCTTATCTGGTATAGATGTTTTACATAGTTTCATACTTTGTTTAATATGCTATATCTGCCCTTTATATTAGGATCTAATATAATACAAATATATTGAATTTGCCACCAATCTAATTGGTTATAGTTGAATATATTTGTTGCAAGAGAATATCCTAGTATAAGGTTTTATCGGAGCTATAGCCGATACATACTTAAATCTGGACATCGGCTATGACATGACTATATATAATCGTTATTTCATGTTATTTTAGACTTTGGCAATTTATACTATCTTGGTTTAGTCCGATCTATCCTAATTGCTTATCTCTAAAATAATATTGATATATAGATTATGTAACACTGATCTTTTCAGCCGATGTACCAAGTTTAGGATTACTTTATCATTGATAAAACACCTTACAGCCGATTCATGCTTTATTGCATCGGTTAGGTTACATCACGATATGATATCAGCTAACTGGCCGATTGTCTATTGTCTATTAATAAATTTGCATATTTCTTCTTGTTGCTTGCAGGATCAAATCAACTGGCACGCTCTTCGAACCTAGAAACAAGTTTTGGACCTGCACTAGAGTAAAGCAAATCTCTCAGGCCAGTGTGTGTTTTTTTGCATCAACAAAAGGATAGTGGGAGCACAGTGCGACTCGAAGAAATTCTGGAATCACCAGAAAATGTTTCAACTTCCACGCAACCACAACAGGTTGAGCAAGATGTTGTTCAACAGGTTGAACAAGTTGTTGTTGAACCAGTTGCAGAAGCACCAGCTTCACGAAGGTTCGAAAAAATATGGCGTACACTTGCGAGATATGAGTTGATAACCACAGAACAATGTAATATATTGTTGTTAGACAATTATAAACCTACAATCTATGAGGAAGCGATGGTGGGACCAGACTATGAGAAATGGCTTGGAGCCACGAGATCTGAAATAGAATCCATGCCTGACAATCAAGTTTGGAACGTGGTTGATCCACCTGATGGTGTAAAAGCCATTGAGTGCAAATGGGTCTTTAAGAAAAAGACAGACGTAGATCGAAATGTACTCATCTACAAGGAATGACTGGTGGTAAAAAGTTTCAAACAAATTCAAGGTGTTGATTATGATGAAACTTTCTCTTGTCACCATGCTGAAGTCTATTTGGATTATTCTAGCGATTGCTACCTATTTTGACTATGAGATATGACAAATGGATATCAAAACAACTTTCCTCAATGGAAATCTAGGTAAGTATGTGTACATGACATAACCCAAGGGATTTGTCGATCCACAGTCAGCTAAAAGATATGCAAGTTCAAGAAATCCATTTATGGGTTGAAGCAACATCTCAAAGTCAAACCCTATGCTTGAATCCGTTAAGACATCATTCAAGAATAGTTTTTCAATGAAGGACTTAGGGGAAGCAACATATATTCTGGGCATAAGGATCTATAGAGATAGATCAAAGAGGCCAATTGGATTGACCCACAATACATATGTTGACAAGGTCTTGAAGAGGTTCAACATGCAAGACTCCAAGAAAGGTTTCTTGCCAATGTCACATGGCATTAATCTTGGAAGTAATAAGTGTCCTCAAATGACCGATGAGTGAAACAAAATGAATATGATTCCATATGCTTCGGCTATTGGGTCTACAATGTATGCCATGCGATGTACACGTCCAGATGTTTCATATACATTTAGTGCAACAAGCTGATACCAATCAGATCCAGTGAGTGTCACTGGATAGGTGTAAATAAATATCCTAAAGTACTTTAGAAGAACTAAGGATATGTTTCTAGTCTATGGAGGAGACAAAGAGCTCGTTGTAAATAGTTGCACTGATGCAAGCTTCCAAACTGATAAAGACGATAGATCGCAGTCTGTATTTGTGTTCTGCCTAAATGGCAGCGCTGTGAGCTGGAAGAGTTCCAAACAAGATACAGTCCCCGACTCTACAACGAAAGTCGAGTACATTGTCGCTTCTGAAGCAACAAAGGAGGCTTGTTGGATAAACAAATTTATTTCTCAACTGGTGTGATGACTAGTGATCTCAGTCCTTTGGACCTCTATTGTGATAATAGTGGGGCCATTACGCAAGCCAAGGAGCCTAGATCGCATAAAAAGTCCAAACACATTTACGGTGGTATCACCTTATTCGCGAGATAGTGGGTAGAGTAGATGTGAAGATATGCAAAGTACATATGAATTTGAACATTGCAGATCCGTTGACAAAACCACTCCCTCAGCCTAAGCATGAGGCACATACTAGGGCAATGGGTATTAGATATGTGCATGATTGTGTCTAGTGCAAGTGGGAGACTGTTGGTGATATACCCTAGAGGCAATCATAGAGATAGTTGTATGACATACTATGTTTACATATGTATTATACGTTGTTCCTTGAAATAGATAACTCAATATTGGTTAATGAATATGTGATTTGTTCATGAGACTTTTTATGTTGTATGTTATTATTTCTAAAGGATCCCCAATCAAATATCATATGTAGAACAAATATGGTTTAATGATTAACACATATATTGATTGATGATCATGTGTCATGGATCATGGTATGGAGATACCAAATTAATAATATTGACACATGTTGGGAACATGTTGTTGGATAGACTTAACATGTGACACTGCAAGAGCTATATGTGTTGTGCCTGATATTATCATGGTTTCCAACATATGTAGTAGTTTACTTAGGGGATGCCAAATGCTACACCGTGATTGGGTAGTTATAAAAGTAGACTTCGGGTATGCTACGAAACATGTAGTGGGATATGAATAATCAAGATGGGATTTGCCTCTCTTATGGAGAGATATCTCTGGGCCCCTCGATTTTATAATGGAAGTGCATTGCCATAACAAAAGTGATTGAGGAGTCAATCACAGGTTGAATAATCTATCATAGGATTAAGTGAATGATTGAGATATTAAAGGATGACACATATCTAGCCTTAAGCTTTATGAATATCATGAGGCAAAGGGGTTCCAAACAAGTGTATACTAGAGGTCCAGTCGATATGATCTTTATGTATGCCCGATGAGTCAATATGTTTTGCTAGAAGCCGCTGTTGACACGTGGACCGAAAAGAAGTTTTTGGGTTGCAACTGAGTGTACATGAACCATGCGGTCACACACCGAATGAGCTGGAATAGGGGGATTGGATGGAGCTCCAATATGTACTCTATTTGGATAGGGATCGAGTAGGGCTCCTGTGGGCCTCGGAGGACCAGTTATTGTAGAGATTATGGGTACCATATACCCACAGATCTAGTTTATCCTATTCGTTACATGGGATAGATTATATACATAGATTATGTAATGAGTTATGACTTGGTATAACGTTTACTTTGAAATTAAGTAAATGGCCCGTTGTGTTGAGTTGATAAGATTGTAAGTTAGTTATAGGAAGATTTAAACCGGAAGGAATTAAATCTCTATCTTGTAAACCCTTATCCTCTGGCTACATAAGGAGGATAGGGTGCCTCTCCCGGGCATAACAATATTGGGATCGTCAGATCAATACACCACTCGGTGGAATTAATCCCCAAAACAGGAGTAGGGTATTACCTCTTTCCAGAGGGCATGAACCTATCTAATCTCTTGTCTCATAACCCATCCACTTACCATCTTGTGCGCTACCCCTTTTCATATTGCTGAATTCTAGTTTCGACAGTTGGTGCGCCACGTAGGTGAAGCATCAAGTCCTTCGACGATGAAGTGTGAGGGGATCTACATCAGGCATTGACAACTTCGCCTTCCCTGCAAGGAGGGCGTACCGCTTTGGCACCCTCGACTTCAACATATATAGCTTCAGCAAAATCTCTCTTCTCGACCCCGTTCAGTCTTCCGAACGCTGCTGAGATCTACTCTAACATTCCCTTCAAACCACTCAGGTGAAACTACAGCGACGACTTCTCTTCCTGCGTGAAGTTCGCTTAAAGATGCACCCGCGTACCCGACGATCGTCTTGCAACTTCCACCAGATCTAGCCACAATATTCGGTTCAAGATCACCCTCCCCCCGGGGGTCCCCAACTAATCTGGCCTCAGCCAAGATTGGATCTGGCTCCAGGGAGGTCAGCATCCTCCTCCTATTGCTCGGATCATGTTCATCTATCGAGCTCGTCGGCTATCTCAGCTCTCCAGAGAGCAGCGTCCACCACGCCCGTGCCGACACCGAGGTTGCAGATGACTCCGACTCCAACTTCGATGACAACTACACCCCACACTTCCATGGTGTTCTCATGGCCAACAACGAGTCCAATGTTGAGATAGTCGCGAGGCTAGCAGCCTAAGAAGCAGAAAGAGTCAGAATGGAGCAAGAACGACTGGTGCAAGCAGAACAAGATCACCTACGCAGAGAAGATGAAGAGTGAAGACGCAAGGAAGAAGAAGATCTGATGTGAACAAGGTCTCCCCATCTTCCGAAAGGTTCTGGTAATCAACGATTTGGTGGAGCCGCGACACAAATCGATCCAGCTTCTTGAACCAGCACGTTCCCGAACCCCACAATCACAGCACCACGTCTCCTCTGGTTATCTACCGTACCAAAACCCGGTTGACCTCGCCAACAAGGCTAATCTCTGCTTGCGAATTGAAGAACACAAACAATAAAAAGATTGCAACCAAAATTGCAGATGAATGATTAAGCTCACAAGTTGGGGTCTTACAAACCGATCTAGCGGCGAAACTATTCTTGATAGATTAAGCTAACAAAAAACCAAAAACTAAAGATGGTGACGGCTTCTGATATATGCAGTTCAGGGTCGTGCAAGCACCCCTAGACGCAACCCTGATGGGCTCCAACACGATACACGGCCCAAAGGCCCAAATACGGCGTCGCAACGTCGCAATAGAATCTGAATGTCAACTTTTTCGGTACAATTCCCGATGACTCGTAACGAATTTGGACATGGGATCAGAAACACTGGAAAGGTTATCTTCTTAGTTTTCCATCCATATAAAGAACGCCCCAATCCGAGCACGTATGCAACCTGGGCGCCTGTTTTAGTGCAGACTGGTCCTGAACTCCGAAACGGACTCGAAGTCGACTTGGTTTGGGCCTCCACCTTGACTTAAACGTCCTCTCTGATCCTCCACCACTCTAATTCCTTCTCTAAGTGTTTTCTTGTCGTCTCCATTGTTCCTAATCATAATATAATCATTACGTAGCAATATATTCTCAAAATTATATAAAGAAGAACTTAGGAACGAGCTCACCTCTAAATTCAATTGTCGTACACGAGCACTTGTGATTGGACCTTGAATGACCAATGGAGGATTGCTGTGTATATCCGAAGGAATGATGTCCGCATCATCCTCCCCCTCTTGAATTGAAGTCGTCCTCGATGCAAGCTCATCTTCCTCTTCAAGTATGGTTTCAAATCTGGAATGTTAAACGTGGGACTAACCCCAAACTCGGGAGGCAACTCAAGTTTATATGCATTATCATTAATCATCTCAACAATTTTGAAAGGACCATGAGCTCTAGGCATCAACTTAGACTTTCGCAATTCTGGAAATCTATCCTTTCTCAAGTGCAACCAAACTAAATCACCCGGTTCGAGCTTCACTTCTTGCCTACCTTTGCTACCAGCAATTCTATACTTTTCATTCATCTTTACAATGTTGTGCTTAGTTATCTCATGCATTTTCAAAATAAAATCAGCACGTGCATTAGCATCATTGTGAACCCTCTCACTAGTAGGTAAAGGAAAAATATCAATAGGAGCACGGGGGTTGAAACCATACACTACCTGAAAAGGACTTACCTTGGTTGTTGAATGTGTTGCCCGATTGTATGCAAATTCCACATGTGGCAAACATTCCTCCCATATCTTCAAATTTTTCTTCAAAATAGCCCTCAACATTGTGCCCAAAGTGCAGTTGACTACCTCCGTTTGTCCATCTGTTTGTGGGTGACATGTAGTAGAAAACAATAGCTTTGTACCCAACTTGTTCCATAGCGTGCGCCAAAAATGACTAAGGAATTTTGCATCACGAACTGAAACAATAGAAGGCATACCATGCAGACGAACAATCTCATGGAAAAAGAGGTCAGCAATATGAATAGCATCATCACTTTTATGACATGGTACGAAGTGTGCCATCTTAGAAAATCGATCGACCACAACAAAAATAATATCTCTTCCCCTCTTAGTCCTACGCAATCCCAAAACAAAGTCCATAGAAATATCTGCCCAAGGTATAGAAGGAACAGGAAGAGGCATATACAAACCATGTGGATTCAAACAAGACTTTACTTTTTGACAACTGGTGCAGCATGCCACAAACCTCTCAACATCTCTCCTCATCTTTGGCCAAAAGAAATGTGAAGCCAAGGTGCGTGTGTAAGCTTGTCCTTCAAAGTGACAAAAGACTCCTACTGTGTTTTTCCCCATTAGAAGACCACCCTTTTCTTCATCAACTCATTCAAGGGTGCAGAAAAGGTGCTGAAATCTTTGACGAAGCGACGATAGAATCCTGCAAGACCAAGAAAACTTCTTACCTGTGTGATGGTTTGGGGAACCGGCCAACTCTTAATGGCTTCAATTTTTGTCTCATCCACCTCAATTCCCTATGGAGTAAGAACATAGCCAAGAAAAGAGACTCGTTCCGTGCAAAAGATGCCCTTATCAAGGTTAGCAAACAAACGTGCATCACGTAAGGCATTAAAAACAGCACGCAAATGATCCAAGTGTTCCTCTAAAGACTTGCTGTAAATCAAGATGTCATCAAAGTAGACTACCACAAATCGTCCAATAAAAGACCTTAAAACCTCATTCATTAAGCGCATGAAAGTACTAGGGGCATTAGTCAAACCAAAAGGCATTACTAACCACTCATACAATCCAAATTTGGTTTTGAAAGTTGTTTTCCATTCATCTCCATGTTTCATTCTAATTTGGTGGTATCCACTATGCAAGTCAATCTTTGTGAAAATTATACAACCACACAACTCATCAAGCATGTCGTCTAACCGAGGAATAGGATGATGATACCGAATAGTAATATTATTAATGGCTCTACAATCAACACACATTCGCCAAGACCCATCTTTCTTAGGAACCAAAATTACAGGCACTGCACAAGGACTAAGGCTTTCACGTACATATCCTACGGTCCAAAAGATCTTGGACTTGCCGCTGAATTTCCTTAGTCTCCTCGGGATTGGTTCGATAAGCAGCACGGTTTGGCAATGTTGCTCCCGGGATCAAATCAATTTGGTGCTCTATCCCTCTCATAGGTGGCAATCCCGGGGGTATCTCAGCTGGAAAAGTATCCTCATACTCCTGCAAAAGGTTAGTGACAACAAGAGGTATCGAGCTAGTAATATCATCAAGAGAAAACAAAACTTGTTTGCATATCAAGGAATAGCAAATATCATCAATAGAAATTTCAGCAATGTCACATTTTGTTGCAAGCATAACACCACCCTTTAATTTAATTCCCTCGGCCTTCGAACTAGGTGAAGGCTTATCCTTTTTAGGTGGAAAAACAGATTTAGCAACTTGCTGATTTTCAGATTCATCAAGTTTCAAAACTAGCAGCTCGTTCTTTATCAGCTTCTACAATTTTAGTAGGGGTTAATGGAACCAAAGTAATTTTCTTTCCTTTATGCACAAAACTGTATCTATTACTTCTACCATGGTGTGTAGCATCATCATAATGTTCCCAAGGATGACCAACAAAAGTGAACAAGCTTGCATAGGAACCACATCACAATCAACAGAATCAACATAAGAACAATTGGAAAACGAAACTCTGCAAGATCGTGTTACCTTTGCTCGTCCAGAATCATTTAACCACTGAATATGGTATGGATGTGGGTGTGGGCGTGTGGTGAAACCAAGCTTCTTGACCAAGTCAGAACTCACCAAATTATTGCAGCTACCTCCATCAATGATCACACGTGCACGACGGTTGTTGATGACGAAGAAAATCTGGAACAAATTATGGCGTTGCAACCTTTCAGATTGCTGTACCTGCATGCTAAGCACCCGCTGTACAATAATGTTCATGTAGGCCGCTGTCTCCTCACGCCGAAAGAATTCACTATCCTCAGCATCAACTCCTTCCTTCTCTTCTTCTTCATCATCTTCAACATCGGAGGTGCTGATATAGCCATCTTCTGTGGCAATGTATGCCCGTTGACTAGGACAATCTTTCTGCACATGGCCAAATCCTTGGCAGCGGTGGCACTGAATGTTTGGAGTGCGTCCCGTCGAAGCGACGGATGAATCACTCTTAGCGGGTACCTGCGAAGGACTTTTACCTAAATCTGTTGGTCGTGGTGGAGGTGGTTTTGGCACTGCAGAAACTCCGGATGCAGCTGGTCGCTTGTTCGCTAGAGGGGGTGTCCGGAAAGAGGTGGCCTTGGTCGGCCCCGAATGTGGCATCGTGCGTGGAGTGTACGTACTTGCCTTGTTCTTGCCCTGCTGATCACACCTCTGCAATTCCTTCTCTACAAGTATAGCAAACTGAAACAACTGGTTGATAGTGTTAAATTCCTTATAATCAACTATGTTCTTGATTTCAACCCTCAAACCCGAAAAAAAACGAGAAATGGAATCCTCGGTTCCCTGCACAATGCTACAGCACATTAATCCCATTTGTAGTTCACCATAATAATCCTTTACAGATTTATCCCCTTGTCCTAAACGCATCAGTTTCTTGCGTAACTCTCTATAATAGGGTGGAGGAACAAATCTATCGCACATAGCTACTTTAAGTTCTTCCCAAGTAGTAGGTAAAACACCCTCGGCAGCTAACCCAGTCCACCAAATGATAGCAAAATCTTTACACTCACTACTAGCTTGTCAAACTCTATGTTGCTCAGGCACAAGATGGGCACTAAATTTTTGCTCTATTGTCATCTCCCAATCAAGGTATTCCTCAGCATCATGATAACCCGAAAAGGTAGGTATTTTAAACTTAACCTTAGCATAAGGATCATCGAGCACACGATTATTATTATTATTACCTTATTGGTGGTGGTGTTGAGCGCCACCCATACCTGTCATGTTGAAGCGAAAACGACGTCGTAACCGTGCTTGTCTTGTAGCTTGTTCATCTACATTACCATTGGAATCGTACACCGTGTCTTCTGGATGTCCACCAGCGTTGCTGCCGTTCACTTCCTCATTGGATGGTTGTCGAGTCTCCAACGCAGCAGCCCGATCAGTTAGCGTAGACAACCCTTTGTCCAACCTCTCCATGTGTTTGCCGAGGTCGAGTTTAATGATGGCTTCTTCGATAGCCCTTGTGACTGCCTCCGTCATCTCTTTTTGGACAACCCTTGTGACTGCCTCCATCATCTCTTTATGAGCATTCCCTACAACAATTCATAGTTGCTCTTGACTAACACAGTCAGCAAAATCCTTGGGAGTCATCTCCTCATCGTCTCCTGCCATTGAAACACCAAAACAGCAACCAACGGTGAAGGTTATTCCTAATAATCTACTACGTAGGTGTAGTGATGCCTCTCAAAAACTCAGCAATATGGAGCATCTTACCAAGCTCTTATAAGGTTCTTACCAGCAAAGCAAAGGATACCTGGAAGGCGTAGTTAGCAATTGCAAGGATCAAGAACCTGTGTTGTCCAGAAGTATTATGTAGAGCTAGGAAGACCAAATATATGTGAGTGGTACACAATCCAATGACACATAGTAATGCTGAATACAAAATTCCCAAGTCACTTGCCCTCAGTTGCTGGTCTACTCGTGTCCTAGATAGTAGTGGTACCAATGATGACGCAAAGGAATATGACACTGGTAAACAGCTAGGAAAGACGGACAGGCAAGTTTCGGCGAGTGTCAGCAAAAAAAGCAAAACCACAAGGCTGATAAGCTCAACGGAGCACTTCGTGAGCTCGAGGTACTAGTGGAAATCAACTTTTCTTTTTTTCCTTTTATTTTTCTTTTATTTTTTCTATTTCCAGGAGCATGAAAATAGGCACACCACAAAGTTACAGCTCAATCGGAGTTGATATGTGGCCTATGGAATTTTCTGAAACCACTATTAAGAAAGTGCAGAAACTTGAGAGCTCGAGCAGACAATTTTGCAAGCCAAATTTTAGAATTCTGATTTCGCCAAACCCACCAACGGTGGGAGGAAACGGATGTAAAATTTTTTTCTCTTCTCCGAAAAGTTAAATTTTGCCTGATTCTGAGCCCGTATGCAAAAGTTATGGCTGTTTGAAGTTGGGGCTTCCGACTAGGTTTTCCAGAGGGGATATAACCTAATCGGTTTTGGCGGTGGAGATGGATATGGTGGCAGCGGAGTTTGGGAAGGTGTTCTGGTGTTGTGTGGTGATCTTGGTAAGTATTTATGATGGCGGAAACGGTTTCTCAAAGGATGAACCCTAACAAACAGGGTGAAGATGGTGGTGGCTAGGGTTACAAAGGAAAACACACGACTAGACTAAAACACGAACTAAACCAGCAACAAGAACTTAAACTAGGACTCAGACTCAACACTACAGACTCTAAAAAGGATCATGCAAACGCTAAAAAGGGTCTAGGTTAAGGAGAGACTATCGACTACAATTTGTTTTGGCTTTTCTGTAGACTCTAGGATAACAGCGAAATCAAAAACTAAACTAGGGTAAAGAAACTGAGTGAACCTGACGGTGAACCTAGAGTTCCCGATCATCCGAAAGGTTCTGATAATCAACGATTTGGTGGAGTCGTGACACAAATCGATCCAGCTTATTGAACGAGCACGTTCCTGAACCCCGTAATCGCAGCACCACGTCTCCTCTGGTTATCAACCGTACCAAAACCCGGTTGACCTCGCCAACAAGGCTAATCCCTGCTTGCGAATTGAAGAACACAAACAAGAACAAAAAAGATTACAACCAAAATTGCAGATAAATGATTAAGCTCACAAGTTGGGGTCTTACAAACCGATCTAGCAGCAAAAATTTTCTTAAGAGATTAATCTAAGCAAAACCCAAAAACTAAAGATGGCGACGGCTTCTTATATATGGAGCTCAGGGTCGTGCAAGCATCCCTCGATGCAACCCTAATAGGCTTCAACACAATACACGGCCCAAAGGCCCAAATACGGCGTCGCAGCGCCGGAACAGATTCTGAACGTCAAATTGTTCGGTTAATTCCCGATGACTCATAATGAAATTGGACATGGGACTAGAACCATTGGAAAGTTTATCTTCTTAGCTTTCCATCCATATAAAGAACACCCTAATCCGAGGACGTATGCAACCTGGGCACCCGTTTTTAGTGTAGACTGGTCCTGGACTCGAAGTCGACTTGGTTTGGGCCCCCACCTTGACTTCAACGTCCTCGCTGATCCTCCACGACTCTAATTCCTTCTCTAAGTGTTTCCTTGTCCTCTCCATTGTTCCTAATCATAATATAAACATTAGGTAGCAATTTATTCTCAAAATCATATAAAGAAGAACTTAGGAACGAGCTTACCTCTAAATTCAATTGTCGTACACGAGCTCTTGTGATTGGACCTTGAATGACCAATGGAGGATTGTTGTGTATTTCTGAAGGAATGATGTCCGCATCAAGATCGCTGACTTCGGGATCTGGCCGAGGCTGGACGCGGGGCTCGAGATCTCATTGGTCAAACCGTCGTCGACAACACCAACGTTTTCCTCACTCAGCAGAATGCTGTTGGGGCGGTCACCCTCCTTGACATGCTGCTCGACACGGCTCCATCCCATGTAACACCACTCCTCAACAAACTGAAGACCCTGGTCGCGGCAACCATCCCGACGGCAGCAGGAGGCAGTCAGTGCCCCAGCTAGTCTACCTCTCGGACACCCATTGGCAGTCGTCCGCCGACTTTTCGACCAAGAGACTATCGAGAGCCCGAACGCAACAGGACCAACTCCCGTGCACAGCACGAGGATAGGGCACGCCGAGATTAGTCGGTCCACTCACCCTCTAGCCATATCGCTCGTCCACCTCCTCGCACCAGAGATCGAAGAGTAGAATCAGACTACCACAGTCCCCCAAGGGCTCCGTCGATCTAAGGGTTACATTAAATCAACGCTACAGGGAGAGAGAAGGCTCCACCAACTGCGATGGACACCGACGATATCCCTACGGTGACAATGAAGGGGTTGCCGCTTTCACAAGCGACCTGCATCGAGTGAATTGGTCGACTGGTTTTAAACCAATCGGTATCAAGAAGTATGATGGCAATATTGACCCCGAGTCGTGGCTCACCATGTACATGCTCGCAATTCACGTAGCAGGAGGAGACAGCAAAGCTACGGCGAACTACTTGCCCATGGCATTGACTGACTTGGCCAGGAATTGGGTCATCGGGTGACCGCGAGGGACAATGTCACGTCCTGATTTTTTGTTTCCGTTCTTTTTGTCGGATTGCGAAAATTCACATTTGGTTTAACTATCTAAAATAGCTTAATGAAAATTTTGTTAAACAAAAAGATTTTAATGTATTCATTTAATTAATTACATCGTTGGCTTTGTCGTATTTTAATTGGAGTTTATTTGGATTCAATTGGAGTTTCTGAAGTGGAGCTCAATTCTCTAATTAAATTTGTGCCCAAATTCAAATTCCTATTCAAATCCTAATATCCTAAATCCTCCAAAAATTCCAAGTATTTTACATTTGGAATTTTCCAGAAAAGGCCCTGTCTATTTTTTCCATTTCCTTCCTCTCTTTCTCTATTATGTTTTTTTGCAGATAGCTCCCCTTCCTTTCTTTCTTTTTCCTTTTTCCTCCACCTTCTTCAACCTCCAGCCATCTCCTTTTCTCTCTCTCCTCTTGAGCAGCAGGCCCGGGGAGGCCAACCCCGGGCCCACGCGCGCGCCCTCGGCCCGGCCGCCCAATCTCCTTCGCGTCGCCCTCGGCCTGCGCCGCTGCCAACCCACGCCAGCCCGCGCCGCGCCGCAAGCCCGCTCCGGCCCAAGCCGCCACTGCCGCCGCTGCGCCGCCATTGTCGCCGCGAATGCCGCTCCTCCCAAATCGGTGCGCTGGCGCTGCCCTAACCCTAACCCTCCTCTATATATAGCCGTCGCCGGCCGCCCTTCTTCCCTCTTTCTTTTTCCGAGCCGCCGCCATTTTTCTGCCGCCGCGATATCGCCGTTTGTCCCCTGCCACCGCCGGGAGTAGCACCACCGTTTCCTCTCTTTTCTCTCTCCTCCCCCACCTCCCGCGAGCCCGTGCGCCACCTCCTCGCCATCCCGGAGCTCGGTGCTACGCCACCGAGTTCGCCTCCTCCTCCTCTTGCCTCCTCCGCTGTTCGCCGCTGCAGCCGGGCACCATCGCCGACGAACGCCGCCGGTCCACGCCGCGCCCATGGCACCATGGCGCTGGCAGAGGAGCAGCAGCTCTCTGCTTCCTTTCGTTTTCCCATTCTCTTTTCCTCTTCTTTTCTTTTGTGCCAATGACGAGTGAGTCCCGCAGCCACATACACCCTAAACCAAACCACAGCCATCCAATCCTTTAGATCCAATCTCAGCCGTTGGATCTACAAAAACCTAAATTTCGCCACATCAGCCGTAGATCCATCCATGTCAGCGCCATGTGTCGCCACGTGTTGCCACGTGACCATCCATGTCATCAAGTCTGCATGCACTGAGTCCACCATACACCTAGCCACTTACCAGTGGGCCCCACCTTATTTTCCCGATAAAAATAATTCAATTCTCAGAATTAAATATTCAGAGAATATTCTTGGAATATTCCTTTTTCTTTTATCCTCGGATTTTCATAAATTCAAACTTCCGGAGGTCATAACTTCTCCGTTTGAACTCCGATTCGATCCGTTCTTTTTCCTAAATTTCTCTAAAATCGAGCTCTACCTCCTGGTTCAGTTGGTTATTTTATTTGATGTTATTTATTTAGCTTTTTGTTTTGTTTATGTGTTTCTCGTTTGCGAACGTGTAGACGTCGGAGCAGAGGATCAGTTCGTTTCCGAAGACGCAGTGCAAGGACAGTACTGGGAGCAAGGCAAGTGCACTCTTTGAACATATTGATCACATTTTATAAAATGTTTTGTTTTCAATACATGCATTATTTTATTTATCAACTATCGATGGTAGTGTGACCTAATTGTTTTTATATCCCACCTTTGATAATTATTGATTACCTATGATACCTTGTCACCCTAGTCTTAGTGAGTTGAATATTGGGCTCAACTCAAGGTAGAGTAGTCATGCTTAGCCCCGCTCAAGGTTGCTTTACAAGCAAAATATAATTTTGATTAATCTTATACTTATAACTGATTTGATAAGAACTGTGTGGCTGTGTGCTATCTTTCGGTACCATGTGTTGCACCGTGTAGTAAACAACGGGTGGATAAAATGATTTGGACTAGGGTGATGGGTGGTTCTGGGTGAACCTAGTTAGGTGGTAATGTATCTATGTGACCATTATCGGGTATGGTCTCTGTGTGAGCCTACTGCTGAGCTGTATGCTAATATAGTTGGTAAGTTGCCTTGGTCAATTAAGGACTTCACTTCATAAGTCATTGAACTGAGCCTAACGTGCAACCGCATGTTCTCATGGGAAGAACCTGGCCCAGTAGGATTCCGAGTCTTGGCACTATCGGCCCAGGTGGCTAGATGATTGGTGTTGAGGTTAGCCATGGGTACTTTCTTGTCTATGTGAGGGAAAGTTGTCTCATGGGGAAGATAGTTTTGGGGCGGAGTTTTTCTAAAAAGCCTTGTTACAGACTCCTTGGCCGCATACAACCTGAAGTGTGACATTTGCGCATGGCCGTTAAAAGGATCATGTATCTTGTGGGTCAAGCTGTACAACCTCTGCAGTGTTAAAAATTAATCTATTCGAATAGCCGCGTCCTCGGTCATGGACATGCTCGGTGATATCTCATGAGGGGTAGTTTGCGAAAACTAGGAATGATCTGTGTGCAGGTTAATGAATATAGCTAAGTGATCCTGTGTGGACATATCCTGTGTGGATGGTTGGTTGGTAACACCCGTTATTTATAAATGTTATTTTAAACATCTATTTCTAAAATGGTTGTTATGCAAAATAGCCATTGCCTTTATTGTCATCCATGCATATGCATATTTCCGTGTACTTGCTGAGTATTCCATGTACTCACCTTGCAATTCCCCCAATTCCAGAAGAGAGGTTTCCGCTGTTTCCTGAGGAGTTTGCTACTGAAGACGAGGAATAGGCCGCGTGTCCCAGTTGACTGCCTGTGGCAAGTTGCATGGAACTACTACGTGTTTATCTTATTTTCCGCTGCTATTTTATTATTTTCCTTAGGCCCTTCGTGGTATAAATAAATTTAAACTCTAGCCATAAGGTTTCCTGCATCATGTTGGCTGTGATATTATCTTTGTGTCTGTGTGTGCTAGCTTGATCCTGGACTAGCACTTATACATAGGAGGTCATGTTTTGGGTGCCCAGAGAGTTGGTATCAGAGCCTCGTCGACTGTAGGCCGCAACCTTAGATAGCCTAGTCCTTTTTCAAAACTGTTTTCATGAAACAACAACCAATGTGACTTGCTTTATCTTTCCTTACTCTTTCTGGCCTTCTCTCACTCTCGAATATCCTTCTATCTGTTTTGATTTATATCGTCAGCCATGGAAGGAGGATCTACACCAGCATTGCATTGGAGTCTTCAAGAAGCTTTGGCGCGAACCAGGATTTAGGGTTAGAAGTGGTTTTTGTCCTTGTGCTGCTTTGCCTCTAGTTAGTAGCTCACGTTAGTAAGACGTTAAGCTTGTGTGCTAGAAGCATTGCTTGTTTTTAGTTCTTGGTTCTTCTGGCTTGTCGTACAGTCTGTTTGTAGCCCTCCGGCTCCTAAACAATCGTATGTGTGTTTTGTCACGATGTTCAGTCTACCCCTTTTAGTCGTCTTTTTCTTAGAGCTGCTCTTTTCTCCTTAGTATCTTTTCTGACCAACCATATGTTGAACAGATGGTGAACACTAGGACTGGAACTCCTGATGGAGAGAATGAGAACAACGATGCCCGCGCCACTGGTCAGCAACCGCCTCAAGCACCCCAAGTGCCCAACGGAACTTTGAGGTCTTCATGCAGGCCAAAACTGAGTTCATGAGGATGATGACGCAACAACTTCAAAACCAACAGCGACAACAGCAACAACAACCCCAAGGCGCTCCAGCTCAACAGAGCAAGATGTTCGAGTTTCTGCGCACCAAGCCACCAACCTTCAAGGCAGTAGGTACTCCGCTTGATGCAGAAGACTGGATTCGTACCATGGAACGCAAGTTGGAGGTCACTCAGTGCTCAAATGGAGAGAAAGTTTGTTTCACTGTCCAACGGTTGGAAGGAGCTGCCCTCGACTGGTATGAGAACCTTAGGGGAGGCTTGGATGACCCTGAAGCCTTGACCTTTGAGGATTTCCGTACAGCTTTCCGTGATTACTATGTCCCCGCTGGCATCAAGGAGCTGAAGGAGGAATTTCGTACCCTTCAGCAAGGTAACAAGATAGTGCAGCAGTACCTGACTCAGTTCACTTCTCTTGCCCGATATGCACCCGAAGATGTTGCTAGAGATGCAGATCGCTAGAGGCATTTCCTGAAGGGTCTCAATTCTGGTCTCAAGGTGGGACTTGTTGCTCATGAGTTTAACAGTTTCCAGAGCCTGGTGAACAAGACCCTGCTATTAGAAGAAGAGCACCGGAAGCTTGGTGAAGATCACAAGCGCAAGATGAACCAGCAAGTAAGTGGTCCAACCCAGAGGCCGCGTGGAGCATTCTAGCAGTACAACAACCGTCCGCCAGCTGCTCCACAGTTCAGAACTGTTCCACAGACACCACTTGCAGCGACTCAGACACTTCGTCAGGCAACTCCTACTCAGTCCGTGCAAGGTCAAGGAAGTCAATCTTTCATTCGTCGTTGTTACAACTGCAAAGAGTCTGGTCACCTCGCCAATAACTGTTCTCATCCCAAGAACATTACTCCAGTGAAGTTCAACCTGGGAAATACTCCGGTCAAGACACCAGCACCAGGAGCAGCACAGCAAACCGCACCAGCAACTCAGCAGACTATCGTCAGGGGACGCGTGAACCATGTCACTGCAGAGGAAGCTCAGACTTCTATGGATGTTGTTCTAGGTAAGTTCCTGGTTAACTCAATACCTGCAACAGTTTTATTGGATTCTGGAGCTTCGCATTCGTTTGTTTCTCAGTCTTTTGCTTCTCAACATAAGTTTCCTACTATTCCTCTTAAGTGTTCTTTGCTTATTCAAACACCGGGATCAGAGATGAGAACCCAGACTGGTTGTCCTAGAGTGAAGATTGAAATAGAGGGTGTAGAATTCTTTGCCAACCTGATTATGTTAGATACACCTCAGCTTGATGTTATCCTAGGGATGGATTGGTTGCACAGTAGCAAGACAGTGTTAGATTGTGGAAGTAGATCTATTACCTTAGAAAACTCTAAAGGAGAGAAAGTCAAATTCAAAGTTGTACCTAGTGCACCACATGGAAGTTTCTGAGCTACAAAATGTACCTATTGTTAGAGAATATCCAGATGTCTTCCCGAAAGAGTTACCAGGCATGCCACCACATAAGGACATTGAGTTTGTCATTGATCTAGTCCCAGGGACATCACCTATATCCAAGCGGCCGTATCGTATGGCAGCAAATGAGCTAGCTGAAATGAAGAAGCAGATACAGGAGTTGCAAGAGAAAGGTTATGTCAGACCCAGTTCATCACCCTGGGGAGCCCCAGTTATTTTCGTCGAGAAGAAAGATGGAACCAAGAGAATGTGTATTGATTACAGAAGCTTAAATGATGTGACCATCAAGAACAAGTATCCTTTGCCGCGGATTGATGATCTCTTTGACCAGATGAAAGGAGCAGGAGTTTTCTCCAAGATTAATCTCAGATCCGGGTATCATCACCTTAGGATCAGGTCAGAGGATATTCCGAAGACTGCATTTTCTACCAGATATGGACTCTATGAGTTTACAGTTATGTCCTTTGCATTGACAAATGCCCCTGCTTATTTCATGAACATGATGAATAAGATATTCATGGAGTATTTGGATAAGTTTGTTGTTGTTTTCATTGATGACATTCTCATCTACTCGAAGAATGAAAAAGAGCATGAGAATCATTTAAGGCTTGTGTTAGAAAAGCTAAGGGAGAATCAGTTATATGCCAAGTTCAGCAAGTGTGAGTTTTGGATGAAGGAGGTTGAATTCCTTGGACATGTTGTGACTGCCGCTGGAGTTGCAGTCGATCCAAAGAAGGTGAGTACAGTTATCAATTGGCAGCCGCCCAAGACCGTGACACAAGTTCGTAGTTTCCTTGGTATGGCAGGATATTACAGAAGATTCATAGAAGGTTTCTCCAAAGTTGCTCATCCATTGACACAATTGTTGAAGGAGAAGAAATTTATGTGGACATCAGAGTGCCAATGTAGCTTTGAAGCCTTGAAGAAGAGTTTGACATCAGCACCAGTGTTAGTTTTTCCAGATATCCACATGGGGTTTGATATCTACTGTGATGACTGTCGTACAGGACTTGGTTGTGTTCTGATGCAGGAAGGCAAGGTTGTCGCCTATGCATCAAGACAGTTACGCCCCCATGAGGAGAACTATCTGACTCATGATTTGGAGCTTGCCGTAGTGGTACATGCATTGAAGATATGCAAACATTACCTTGTAGGCAGTCGATGTGAGGTGTACACCGATCACAAAAGTCTGAAGTATATTTTCACTCAGCATGATTTGAACTTAAGACAAAGAAGATGGTTAGAGTTGATAAAGGATTATGACATGGGGATCCACTACCATCCAGGCAAGGCTAATGTTGTTGCCGACGCCTTGAGCAGGAAGGTTTATTACAACAGCATGGAAGTCAAGGATAATCAGTTGTCTCTTTATCGGGAACTTGAAAGGTTGAGTTTGGAAATAGTACCTAAAGGGTACGTCGCTAGTCTAGAAGTGAAACCCACATTAGAAGATCAAATCAAGGAAGCTCAGAAAGGTGATGCTAACAGCAAAGAAATCAAGCTCAACATGAAGAAAGGTAAAGCCATAGGATTCACTGAGGATTAGAATGGTGTTATATGGTTACATGAGAAGTTGGTTGTACCAGATCAGCCAGAACTCAAAAAGCTTATATTGTTAGAGGCACATGAATCTCGTTATTCTATTTATCCTGGAAGTACCAAGATGTATCAGGATCTCAAGAACAGAATATGGTGGCCTAGTATGAGATGTGAGATCGCAGAGTATGTGGCACTTTGTGATGTTTGCCAACAAGTTAAGGAGAGCATCAACGACCGGCAGGACTTCTACAGCCGTTGAAGGTACCGGAATGGAAGTGGGATGAGATTGGCATGGATTTCATCACAGGTTTGCCCAAGACTCAGTCAGGGTATGCTTCTATTTGGGTTATAGTGGACCGTCTCACTAAAGTGACTCACTTTATCCCAGTCAAGATAACCTACTCGGGTGACAAGTTAGCAGAACTTTATGTGAACCGGATAGTATATTTACATGGAGTACCACAGAAGATAGTCTCAGATCAAGGAAGCCAGTTTACCTTGCATTTATGGCAGACTCTTCATGAAGCGATGGGTACTCGCCTTAATTTCAGTACAGCCTATCATCCACAGACGGATGGACAGATAGAAAGAGTTAATCAGATCTTGGAGGACATGCTTCGGGCTTGTGCTTTAGCCTATACTTCAAATTGGGACAAGAATTTACCCTATGCCAAGTTCTCCTACAACAATAGTTACCAAGCAAGTTTGCAGATGTCACCGTTTGAAGCTTTGTATGGACGATCTTGCATGACACCTTTGAATTGGAATGAGACTGGAGAAAGAATGGTTTTTGGACCGGATGTAATCCGTGAAGCCGAAGAGAAGTTTGCTCTAATCAGGGACAGATTAAAGGTAGCTCAATCCCGTCAAAAGAGCTATGCAGATAATCGCCGAAGGGATTTAACCTTTGAAAAGAAAGATTATGTGTATTTAAAGGTGACCCCAATGAGAGGAACCAAGAGATTTCATGTGAAAGGAAAGCTAGCCCCTAGATATGTTGGCCCATTTCGGATCATTGCTCGTCGAGAAGTTGTATATCAGTTAGAGCTGCCGCCCTCAATGTCCGGTATTCATGATGTATTCCACGTGTCTCAGTTGAAGAAATGTCTTCGTGTGCCAGAAGAGGAGACACCGCTGCAGTCAGTGGATTTACAACTAGATTTGACCTGTCGTGAGGTTCCAATCAAAATTCTTGAGACTGCAGAGCGAACTATGAGGAGTAAGACTATCCGTTTTTGCAAGGTGCAGTGGAGTCATCATACCGAAGCTGAAGCAACATGGGAGCGTGAAGATGATCGGAAGGTAGAGTTTCCGGAGTTGTTTCCAAGCCAGTCCGAATCTCGGGGTCGAGATTCTGTTTAAGGGGGTAGGTTTGTCACGTCCTGATTTTTCGTTTCCGTTCTTTTCGTCGGATTGCGAAAATTCACATTTGGTTTAACTATCTAAAATAGCTTAATGAAAATTTCTTTAAACAAAAAGTTTTAATGTATTTATTTAATTAATTACATCGTTGGCTTTATCGTATTTTAATTGGATTTTATTTGGATTCAATTGGAGTTTCTGAAGTTGAGCTCAATTCTCTAATTAAATTTGTGCCCAAATTCAAATTCCTATTCATATCCTAATATCCTAAATCCTCCAAAAATTCCAAGTATTTTACATTTGGAATTTTCCAGAAAAGGCCATGTCTATTTTTTCCATTTCCTTCCTCTCTTTCTCTATTCTGTTTTTTTGCAGATAGCCCCCCTTCCTTTCTTTCTTTTTCCTTTTTCCTCCACCTTCTTCAACCTCCAGCCATCTCCTTTTCTCTCTCTCCCTCTTGAGCAGCAGGCCTAGGGAGGACAACCCCGGGGCCACGCACGCGCCCTCTCTCCTTCATGTCACCCTCGGCCTGCACCGCTGCCAACCCACACAGCCCGCGCCATGCCACAAGCCCGCACCGGCCCAAGCCGCCATTGCCGCCGCTACGCTGCCATTGTCGCCGCGAATGCCGCTCCTCCCAAATCGGTGCACTGGCGCTGCCCTAAACCTAACCCTCCTCTATATATAGCCGTTGCCGGTCACCCTTCTTCTCTCTTTCTTTTTCCGAGCCGCCGCCATTTTTCTGCCGCCGCGCCGTCGCCGTTTGTCCCCTGCCGCCGCCGCTGCTCCGCGCCACCGCCGGGAGTAGCGCCACCGTCGTCGCCACCCCCTTCCCGCTCTGCGCCACCACCAGTGAGCCCGAGGCCGAGCCCTCCAACCACGCGCCGCCGTTTCCCCTCTTTTCTCTCTCCTCCCCCACCTCCGGTGAGCCCGTGCGCCACCTCCTCGCCGTCCCGGAGCTCGGTGCTGCGCAACCGAGTTCGCCTCCTCCTCCTCTTGCCTCCTCCGCCGTTCGCCGCTGCAGCCGGGCACCATCGCCGATGAACGCCGCCGGTCCACGCCGCGCCCATGGTGCCATGGCACTGGCAGAGGAGCAGCAGCTCTCTGCTTCCTTTCTTTTTCCCTTTCTCTTTTCCTCTTCTTTTCTTTTTTGCCAATGACGAGTGGGTCCCGCAGCCACATACACCCTAAACCAAACCACAGCCATCCAATCCTTTGGATCCAATCTCAGCCGTTGGATCTACAAAAACCTAAATTTCGCCACTCAGCCCTAGATCCATCCATGTCAGCGCCATGTGTCGCCACGTGTTTCCACGTGTCCATCCACGTCATCAAGTCTGCATGCACTGAGTCCACCATACACCTAGCCACTTACCAGTGGGCCCCCACCTTATTTTCCCAATAAAAATAATTCAATTCTCAGAATTAAATATTCAGAGAATATTCTTGGAATATTCCTCTTTCTTTTATCCTCGGATTTTCCTTAAATTCAAACTTTCGGAGGTCATAACTTCTCCGTTTGAACTCCGATTCGATCCGTTCTTTTTCCTAAATTTCTCTAAAATCGAGCTCTACCTCCTGGTTCAGTTGGTTATTTTATTTGATGTTATTTATTTAGCTTTATATTTTGTTTATCTGTTTCTCGTTTGCGAACGTGTAGACGTCGGAGCAGAGGAACAGTTCGTTTCCGAAGACGCAGTGCAAGGACAGTACTGGGAGCAAGGCAAGCGCACTCTTTGAACATATTGATTCCATTTTATAAAATGTTTTGTTTTCAATACATGCATTATTTTATTTATAAACTATCAATGGTAGTGTGACCTAATTGTTTTTATATCCCACCTTTGATAATTATTGATTATCTACGATACCTTGTCACCCTAGTCTTAGTGAGTTGAATATTGGGCTCAACTCAAGGTAGAGTAGTCATGCTTAGCCCTGCTCAAGGTTGCTTTACAAGCAAAATATAATTTTGATTAATCTTATACTTATAACTGATTTGATAAGAACTGTGTGGCTGTGTGCTATCTTTCCGGTACCATGTGTTGCACCGTGTAGTAAACAACGGGCGGATAAAATGATTTGGACTAGGGTGATGGGTGGTTCTGGGTGAACCTAGTTAGGTGGTAATGTATCTATGTGACCATTATCGGGTATGGTCTCTGTGTGAGCCTACTGCTGAGCTGTATGCTAATATAGTTGGTAAGTTGCCCTGGTCAATTAAGGACTTCACTTCATAAGTCATTGAACTGAGCCTAACGTGCAGCCGCATGTTCTCATGGGAAGAACCTGGCCCAGTAGGATTCCGAGTCTTGGCACTGTCGGCCCAGGTGGCTAGATGATTGGTGTTGAGGTTAGCCATGGGTACTTTCTTGTCTATGTGAGGGAAAGTTGTCTCATGGGGAAGATAGTTTTGGGGCGGAGTTTTTCTAAAAAGCCTTGTTACAGACTCCTTGGCCGCACACAACCTGAAGTGTGACATTTGTGCATGGCCGTCAAAAGGATGATGTATCTTGTGGGTCAAGCTGTACAACATCTGCAGTGTTAAAAATTAATCTATTCGAATAGCCGCGTCCTCGGTCATGGACATGCTCGGTGATATCTCATGAGGGGTAGTTCGCAAAAACTGGGAATGATATGTGTGCAGGTTAATGAATATAGCTAAGTGATCCTGTGTGGATGGTTGGTTGGTAACACCCGTTATTTATAAATGTTGTTTTAAACATCTATTTCTAAAATGGTTTATAACTGCAAATTGTTGTGTTATGCAAAATAGCCATTGCCTTTATTATCAGCCATGGATATGCATATTTCCGTGTACTTGCTGAGTATTCCATGTACTCACCTTGCAATTCCCCCAATTTCAGAAGAGGTTTTCGCTGTTTCCTGAGGAGTTTGCTGCTGAAGACGAGGAATAGGCCGCGTGTCCCAGTTGACTGCCTGTGGCAAGTTGAATGGAACTACTACGCGTTTATCTTATTTTCCGCTGCTATTTTATTATTTTCCTTAGGCCCTTCGTAGCATAAATAAATGTAAACTCTAGCCATAAGGTTTATCACAATCACTTTATTAATAAGTGTTAGGTTTCCTGCGTGATGTTGGCTATGATATTATCTTTGTTTCTGTGTGTGCTAGCTTGATCCTGGACTAGCACTTATACACAGGAGGTCCTGTTTTGGGTCCCCACAGACAATCAGTTCTTGGACCGAGCTCCGCGACCACTTCATCGCAAATTTCCAGGGTACCTTCGAGCACTCTGGAACACACTTCGAGCTCTATAATATAGTTCAGAAGCTCGATGAATCCTTAAAGGAGTACATACGGCGCTTTTCTGAAAAACGCGACAAGATTTCGGACGTCACTGACGACAACATCATCACCGCTTTCACAAGTGGACTTCGCAATGATCTACTCATCAGAAAATTCAGCCGCTAGCTTTAATGATCAGCACATATATTGATTGATGATCATATTCGAGAAAGTCAAGCAAATTTTCAAGAAATCAAATGAATACACCAAGTCGGACGATGCAGTCAAGGCCTCGAAGCAGTCGGTAGGTAGCTGCTGCCCCAAGAAAGAAAACGACAACGGAGCTGGTGCCAGCGGCAGTGGCAGTGGGCATAAGGATCGCAAGCGTAAACCCGAGGATCTAGTTGCTACCACATCAAATTACCAAAGCCAGTGGCCCCGCATCAACACATACGACAAGATCATGAACGGCCCTTGCACACGTCACCCTAACAAGGGACACGTGGCCAAGGATTGCTAAATCTACAAGCAGTTCGCAGAGAAGTATGCGGTCCAGCTCAAGAAGCCATCTGATGGAGAAGGTACTTCGGGATAGAAAAAAGACAACGGTGAACCTAGAGAAGGAGCTTTTTAGATCCGAGAACCGAGTTGAACCATATCTTCGGAGGACCACTCACCTATGAGTCCAAGAGAAAGCAGAAGCTGACTGATAGAAAGGTTAACGCAGTCCAACCAGGAGTACCTCAATGCCTGCGGTGGTCTGAGATTGCAATCAAGTTCGACCGCTCGGATCATCCTGACCGAGTGGTCCACCCGAGGCGATACCCCCTGGTACTAGACCCAGTTGTTCGCAACATCAAGCTCAAGCGTGCACTCATTGATGGTGGCAGCACGCTTAACATCCTATTCGCCAAGACTTTGGATGAGATGCAGATTCCATGGACCGAGTTGAAGCCGAGCTCTGCTCCTTTCCATGGAGTTATCGCTGGATTGTCTTCTACACCACTCGGCCAGATCACTCTTTCGGTCACCTTCGGCACAAGAGAGAATTTCCGCATGGAGAACATCTGTATCGAGGTTGCCGACTTTGAGACAACCTATCACCTGCGACAAGGAGATTGCCGGCGTAAGCCAAGTTCATGGCCATACCGCACTACACATACATGATGATTAAGATGCTAGTACCACGAGGAGTCATATCCCTGCGCAGCGCCGTCAAGCAGGCTATCACCTGCGACAAGGAGAGATGCGAGCTAGCCCTATCTCGAGAGAGATCACTCGGCCAACAGGAGATCCGATTGGCTGCGTTGACATCACTAGAAGGGGAGATCCCTACCGAGAAGTCAGCCAAGTCCGGGGAAGGCGATGCCAAGACCAAGAAGATCCCATCAGATCCATCTGATTCTTCTAAAACTGCTGCAATAGGTGTTGAGTTATATTGAAAATAGGAAAGCGTTCTCATCTTCTTTCTTCAAGCCAATAAAGATATTTTTGCATGAAAACCGTCTGATATGCCTAGTATTCCTACAGAGGTGATTGAGCACTCATTAAATGTTAAAGAAGACACGAAACCTATCAAGCAACGACTCCGCCAATTTGCACAAGACAGAAGAGACACTATCAAGGAAGAGTTAACCAAGCTATTGGTGGCTGGGTTCATCAAAGAGGTCTACCATCCCGACTAGCTGGCAAACCCAGTTTTGGTTCGAAAGAAGATAGGGCAATGGCATATGTGCGTCGATTATACGGATCTCAACAAATCCTACCCTAAAGATCCTTTCGGCCTAACTCGCATTGACCAAGTGGTTGATTCAACAGCCGGTTGCGAGTTACTCAGTTCTTTGGATTGTTACTCGGGTTATCACCAGATCAATTTGAAGGAATCCGACTGCTTGAAAACTTCGCTCATCACCCAGTTCGGAGCTTATTGCTACATCACGATGCCCTTTGGATTAAAATATGCTGGGGCTACTTATCAACGCATGATTCAGAGATATCTTTAGTCATAGCTCGGATGCAATGTTGAAGCCTATGTCGATGATGTCATTATCAAAACCAAACAGAAGGATAACCTGATCGCTGACCTGGATGAAACCTTCACAAATATCTATGCTTTCAGGATAAAGTTCAACCTTGAAAAGTGCACCTTCGGAGTACCATCAAGGAAGACGCATAGCTTTATGGTGTCTCATAGGGGCATCCATGCCAACCCGGAGAAGATCAATGCTATACTGAACATGAAGCCACCGAGTTCCCAAAAGGATGTCCAAAAACTTACCGGGTGCATGGCAGCACTCAGCAGATTTGTTTCAAGACTTGAGGAGCGAGAATGCCTTTCTTCAAACTACTCAAGAAGACATATGATTTCCAATGGACTCTAGAAGCCTAGATAGCCTTCGAAGACTTTAAGAAATTCCTAACAACGCCACCGGTGTTGGCTTCACATTTACCACAAGATCCATTATTACTTTATGTATCGGTGACTTCACAGGTAGTGAGCACAGTGCTGGTTGTTGAGCATGAAGAGGAAGGACATATTCAAAAAGTCCAGAGACCGATTTACTTCGTTAGCGAGGTATTGGCCGGATCCAAGACGCGTTATCTTAAGGTACGAAAATTGTTATATGGCATCCTAATTACCGTTAGGAAGTTGGCCCATTATTTTCAAAGTCAGTCGGTTACGGTGGTCACTTCTTTTTCACTCGGAGACATTCTTCATAACAGCGAAGTTACGGGATGCATTGCGAAGTGGTTCCTCGAGCTGATGGCGTTAGAGCTCACCTTTATAGCCCGGTTTTCCATCAAGTCTCAGGTGTTAGCCGACTTCGTGGCCGAGTGGACCAAGTGTCAAGAAGAAGTACCAGCCGAGAAGCTACAACACTGGACCATGCATTTTGATGGGTCGAAATGGATTTCAGGGACTGGAGCCAGAGTTGTTTTGATCTCCCCGATTGGGGATCCACTGAGTTATGTACTTTGGATTCACTTTTCTGCATCGCACAATGTGGCTGAGTACGAAGCTCTTCTTCATGGATTATGACTTGTTGTGTCTCTAGGGATACGACGCTTGGTTGTATGAGGTGATTCTCAGTTGGTTGTCAATCAATTAATGAAAGATTGGTCATGTCTCGATGATAATACGGCTACATATTGGTAGGAGGTTCGTAAATTAGAAGACAAATTTGATGTGTTAGAGCTAACTCATGTTCTTCGTCACAACAATGAAGTTGCTGTCCGACTGGCCAACTTTGGCTCTAAAAGAGAAGCGGCACCGTCAGATGTCTTCGTTGAGCACCTTTACGAGTCAACTATGTTGAAGAAAGAAGTCCTGGAAAAGGATGTGGCTAGCCATGTTTTGCTGATTGACGTCGACTTGAGGATAACTTTCATCAAGTACATGAAGCATCAAGAATTACCTCAAGATAGCAACGAAGCTGAACGGGTAGCAAGGTTTATGTCATAGTGGAGGACAAGTTATACAAGAAAAGTCTGTCTGGAGTTTTGCAAATGTGCATTTCACTCGAGGAAGGCCAGCAGTTGCTGACAGATATTCACTTGGGGATATGCGGCAGTCATGCTGCAGCTCGCATTTTGGAGAGAAAAACATGCATACAGGGTTTTTTCTGGCCTACGGCAGTTACCGGCGCTAACAAGATCATTTGGTCCTGTGAGGGTTTTCAATTTTTTGCTAGACAGACTCACTTGTCGGCTCAGGAGTTGCAAACTATCCCATTTTCATAGCCTTTCACGGTCTGGGGACTGGATATGGTGGGTCCTTTTTAGGAGGGCTCAAGGAGGATATACACATATCTTCGTTGCTACAAACAAGTTTTCCAAATGGATCGAGGACAAACCGGTTGCCACAATCACGGCAAACAAGGGCAGAGATTTCTTCGTTAACATTGTGCATCATTTTGGTGTGCCTAATCGTATAATCACTGATAATGTCATTCAGTTCACAAGAGGTGTGTTTAAAGATTTTTGTGAAGACTTTGGGATTAAGATCTGTTATGCATCTTTGGCACACCCCATAAGTAATGGACAAGTAGAGCATGCAAATGGGATGGTTCTCCAAGGTATTAAAACTCAAGTATTTGACAGATTGCATCGCTATGCCGATCGGTGGACAGAATTGTTACCCTCTGTTCTATGGTCACTGTGAACTACACCCAGTCGGACTACAAGTCAGTCACCTTTTTTTAGTATATAGGCTGAAGCTATGTTGCCGAGTGAGATGGAGTTTTAGTCCCTGCATGTACACAATTTTAATGATGAGCGCCAAGCTCAAGACAAGACAGATGATTTGAACAGACTGGAAGAAGCCCGGGAAGCTGCTCACATCCAGTCAGCACAAATCTCCAAGGCCTTCGGCTTATCACAATCGCAATGTCAGATCACGTGCATTTATAGTCGGGGACATGATTCTTCGGAAGATTCAAATGACTAAAGATAGGAACAAATCGTCACCTTTGTGGGAAGGGCCTTTTATAATTACAGAAGTTACTCGACCGGGAGCCTACCGACTAAAGCGTGAAGATGGAACAATTGTGGACAATTCCTGGAACATGGACCATCTTCATCATTTTTATGCTTAGATTGTTTCTTGTAATTCTTCTTCTCAACTGCCGACATCAAGTAAAGTAGATTTCTCGAGTTATCAGTCGGGGGCTATCAATAATAATGGAGTATGATATTATTTTCTTTCAATTCAATTTGTTTATATGACTTGACATTGACTCTGTTTGAGTTTGGATCTAGCAAATGAGGACTGAAAATTTTTTGAAGATTTTGACAAGTTCTAGGCTTGGAAAAAGTTGGAGTGAAATTTTTAAGAATTTTAAGGCTGGGTTTAAAAATTAAAGCATGGCATAAATAAGTCAACATACACCAAATTGTATTCCAAGACAAGTTTATACAAAGTCAGGATTTCATTCACGGAAGTTTTCCAGAACATCAAGAGCTATTTTGCTAGCAGCTCCTTGAGCTTGGTTTACTAGCTCAAGGGCTTCTACATCGGTGGTGCCATTAGCAAATCCATCTCCAGTAGCATCTATATCTACCCGAGAATACAGTGAATTGGTCATTGCTAAAGCTTGACTTGCTCCCATGGTGGCATCTTCAGAACTGGAGCCCAGTCCATTTTGGTATATGGCATTAAGGATTGGAGCTGTGGTATTAGCGATGTCATCACGAATGCTTTCAGCCTTTTTACTCGCTCGGAGAACACGTCAAACTGGGCTTTGGTTTTAAGCTTATGATCTACAAAAATCATTCGAGGCAGACATATACATGAGGATATCTAGAACATATATACACAAAGATTTCTGCAAAGTCATTGTTTTACCTTTCAGATCTTCGTCAGCTTTGATTTCTTCTTTAGACAACTGGATGTTTGTTGTTTCAAGCTTTTTCATCCAAGCAGACAGTGCTTCGATTTTTGTTGCTTGAGCTGAAATAAGACAGATGGATTCAGTCATTTTGGTTATCTACATAGCAAGATTTCAATATAAGGAGAAGATGTTACCTCCGATGGTTGATTTGATCCTTTAATTGTTTCTCCTTTGAACGGGATTCTTCTTTAGTTTGTCTTAATTTGGCTTTAACTCCTTCAAGGCTGTCAAGATGAAGAACTAGTTTTTCTAAGGCGTCAGTCTTGGCTTCATTGCGAAGATGGATTCTCTGTATACAAACTTTGGTTAGAGGAAGTTAGTACGGTTGATTCAACAAAGAAGGTGAAACTTACATTAACTAGTCGGGTGGATTCATTAAGACTTTTGATCAGCATTTGAAGCTCTTCATCTTCTTTTTGCTTGTTTATAACGATGCCTTGAATGATGTCATCTCTATCTCTTCACTGCAGCTTGACTGGAGGTTGAGATTCTTTAGCCAATTTGATCCTGAGGATTTCTTCTTCTTCTCTGATCAATGGTTTTGATTTACAGAACTAGAAATGGTTGATATAAAAATGACGACAAGACTAAAAGTTCTGAGAGGTTTACCAGTGATAATTTTAGCTCGCTTGTGAGGTGGACCTTGCACCTGCTCGGATGAATAAGTGGTGCTGTTAGCCTTTTCCTTATCTCCTTGTGGTGGAGGTGAGCCAGTCGGTTGTTCTTCGTTGACTTAGGGCTGGCCGTCCGCAGATGGGCCATGATGATATGCAGCCGGTTCTCTTTTACCCCCGACTGGTTTCCAGTCGGGGGCTCTGGTTCAGGAGCTGGTTCAGTAGTTTTCGACTAGTCTCCAATAGGGGGCTCTGATTCAGTACATGGGTTGTCAGTATTGGTTTGTTCATCAAAGACTTTCTGGGTTTGATGCCTTTTGGTTGGCAGCTTCAGAATCTGGAGGTGGAACTTCAGCTTTGCCAGTAGGATCAATGTTTTGAGGCTTCCTATATTCATGTAAAGCACAGCAGTTCAGAAATAAAATAACTGAAACAGACAGAATTAAAGTTCGTCAAGAAATAGTTCTTACCTTGATGATTTGTGTTATTTGGGCATGGACCGAGTGAGAGGCGACTTGGTTGGAGCTGTTTTGGTCCTAGCAGGCTAACTGCTTGACTCATCTTCGTCAGAGTCATCATATATGAGTTTCCTGCTTTTTGCTTGTGGCTTGAGCTCTCATCCTTAGCCATCCGTTTGCTCTTTGCTGCTGGGTTGATAGTAGGACCGCCTGAGGGTTGAGCATTGTTAGCAGCAAGCTTGCGGGGATGGTTTAGAGGAGGTTTGGAAGAGAAGGCAAGATTTTCCTATACAAGCAGATGTTGAGCAGAGTTATTCAAATACAAAACTAGAAGTAATTCAAGTACAGAGTAATAGGGAATTTCACTTACCGCGGGAGGAGGATGATGAAGGCCGTATGGTACTACAGGACATTTGTGGCTGTAGTCCATTACGATGCCGGAAGAAAGTATCTTTTACATTTGATTGCACATGATCTTGAAGTCCAGAGAATTGGGATCTTCGCGGTTTGGATCAGTCTGACCTTTTATACTCATATGTTGGTTTGGATCTCTCCTTAACTGGAGCCAGTCGGCACTTGATGAAATATTGAATGACTTGTTGTCACGCTCTGAAAATCACTTAAATTAAAAATCCTTTCTTTAATGCATTTTTAGAAATTATTAAATACTTTTCTTGTTTATCTATTTTCTGGATTTTTCTAGGAATTATTTGAGCAAGGGAGGTATTTTTAATAAACGAAATAGCATTTCACGAATTATTTAAATTAAAAAGGAATTAAAATCCTTCCCAAGCTCTGGGCTTAATCTGGCCCATCTCTCTCCCTCAGCCCAGCCGATCCTGCTGCCTCTTCCTTTCTCTGCATAAGTCTATTTTTGCTCCCTCTCTTTCAGCTGGCCCAAGCAAGGAAATGGAAGTCCCGGAAAAAGTATACTTTACCTCCCCCTTCTTCTTTCTCTTTTCTTTCTTTCTCTTGGCCCAGCCCATGCGTGAAGTCTGCGTGCCTCCCCGGCACTGTTCTTCTAGCTCCAGCCGGCCGAACAGTGCCCGACTTGGCTCGGGTTTTCGCCTCCAAATCCGGTCTCCTCTCTCGTGTATTTCCAAAATTAGTTGAGGGGATTTGTACCCCTTATCCTGCTCTATCTTCTCCCCCAAAAAATGAGCTTTATCCCTTTGAATCCGACGCGAATTTGAATTTGTTTTCAAGTTTATCGCTCCACCCAACCCTAGGTTTTTCTGGTGCAAATTCATCCGATTCGAGCTAGGATTCACTCTCCTGTGCCTATATAAAGGACCCCTAGCTCCCCTACCGTTCCCCTCAAGTCCCGGCCGCTGCCTTCGCCTCTAGCACCGCCGCCGCTGTTTTTCTTTGTGCCATTGCCGCTGCCCGAGCCGCTTCGCCACCACAGCCGCCACTGCCGCTCGCCACCGCCGGCTGCGCCAGCTACCGCCGCACCTTGGCCGCCCTGCCGCTGCACCTCGCTGGAGCGCCGCCGCCGTAAGCACCTCGTCGCCGGCTGTTTTCCTTCACCAGTTTTCATCATCGTCACCACCGGTGAGTTCCTCTCGTCGTCCTCGTCGTAGTGGTGCCCTTGGTTTGTGTCGTTTCGCATTCGTTCACTAACAACCATGGGAGCTTGAGCTACACCGGCGATGATGTCATAATGACTCTTTTCCTTTTTAAAATAAATCTTAATGGCTATTTAATCGTATAAAATTGATAACTAATTCACCATAGCTCGAAATTAGGTGATTCAAGTCTCTAAATTTGTCTAAAATCAAGATCTACCTATTAAAAATATCCACATGTACTGTTTATGCTTGTTTATGTATTGTTTTATTGATTTTGTTTAATTGCTTTAGTTCCCGACATTCCCGAAGAGTCCGTTTATGCTGACGAAGGTTTGGAAGTTTATGAAGGCCCGCAAGGCAGGTCACATAGATCCCAAACACCCCTTTGAGCATGATATACCTATTTAAAGCTATTATTTCTATTCAACTATTGCATTATTTTGAATCACACCGGGAAGGTTATCCTATATCCTTTGTTAAGACCTTTTGATATTTATTACCTATCCTTTGTAAATGGGATGATAATATGATTAGCTGGAACATCATCTGTTCTAGTTAAAGCTATTAGGATGCTTAGCCATGCTTAGAAACATTAGCTCACTAATGGGATAATTAATGCTTCACTTACATCTCATTGATGGATACCTAATGATAGCTCACGATGGTCAATCGTGTTGTGAGCACATGGTTTTGATGGTCGTGCTCATGGCAATTAAGGACCGGATCACGAGCTACTATTGTGAAACATTTACCGTACCAACCACAAGCCAGCGTGGGCAACGACTTTACCTTTCGTATAGCGTGGTTCATTGCGGGGCACCAGACTGTGAAGTGGTGGAGATAAGCCCACGGGGGTCGCTGGGGAGTCCATACCTTGGCTAAAATGGGGTGACTATGATCCAGGAATAGTGCGCTGTGGTGAGTTGTGTTATGCGGAGGGTACTGTCACAGCTCCTTTCCGAGGTACCATGGTGATATTGAGGTGCATGGTGACATGTTGTGGGGCTGTGTCTTGTGGGTACAGTGGTACATCTCTGGCCAGAGTAAAACTATTCGTGTAGGATTGAACAGCAATAACTAAGCCAACCAGAGGGGGGTGAATGGTTGGTATGCCCAAAAGCCAAAACTTTTAGCGGAAATAAAAGTTACCCTAAAATTCGATGGATCACGGTCTGACCGAAGGTATTACGCCGGTCTAACCGCCGATCTGCCTCCGGTCTGACCGAAGGTGTGCCGCCGGCCTGACCGTCGCCTTGCCACCGGTCTGACCGGTGGTACGTCGCCGGCTGGACCGCCGAAGCCCGACGAAACGCAAATCGAAGAACTCTTAAAGTAGATGATGACTTTATTGATTCTCTCTGTGTTTACAAAGTGCACCAACAGCACTCCTTACAAAAATTTCGACTAAACTCGAAACCCTAACAAAACTATCAACTCAATTGCTCTCCAAAAGCAATATCGGGAAGCCTCACGCTCCCTCTCTATTTATACCCAAGGTAGGCAGCCTAAAGCCACGAACCAATCTCACACTAGAAGTCCTAATCACCCTAGGAAACCTTCTCGTATAAGAAACAAACTTTACATAATCAATCCCACCAAATTCGGACTCCTTCCAAATTCGACTCCGCATCCCATACGCATACAATACCTCCATCGTATGCCATATGGAATCTTCACCTTCCACGTGCATTGAACTCTAGCCTTAGTATCCCGCATGATCTCTGACCACCCTGGACGTCGTCTTATCCCCAAGCCGACTCCCGGTCCATCACCGCAAATACTCTCCCGGCATTAATTCACCTACACATGGAACAAACAAAGAAACCATATTCCGAGACCAAGCTATCCCCAACTTGACTCATTGTTAGCAAACAACAGTATTACATACGCATAGTATCCATCTAGAAGTCATATTCATGAAACAATCACGGATATCCAAATAAACAACCCGAAACCGAAACCGACACAGCATCGGCCGATCAGACCGCAGGCTGTGCCGGTCTGACCGCGCAATACACGCCGGTCTGACCGGCAACCAGTGCCTGGTCTGACCGGACCTACTCCAGCAGTACCTGTATTTCACCTGTGAAATCCAATCATCTCCAAAACCACTTCGCAAATAAATTCCAAATATCAAAACCAATAATCTCCAATGCCAATTGTTCATCACAGAATAATAATCAGAAACACCTTTGATTTTACAATCTCCCCCTTGATGAACACATTGGCAAACCCATCAAAAATGATTTGGTGTTTGGAAAAATAAAAATAAAAGTAGTAAAAAGCACACTTCGTACAAACGTACACATCGTGCTCGAAAATCAAAAATTTATTGAAAAGAAAGAAATCTCCTTCGCAAAAATTCACCTTGCTTCTCCCAACACTTCTCCCCCTTTTGACAATGATTTCATCAAGCATAAGAATTATGTTCATTAATGTATAAGAGCTTAGCATACATATAGCGTATCAAGTCATGTGTTGCAATAAAAAGAAGATGAACCCATCTATAGCATAACAAGCATGCATTAAAGTATAAACATGAACCAAAGATTTTACAATTAAGCTTCCATCAACAATCAAAATTCACGATTTCATACGATTTATAATGCAACATCTTAACAAGCACATAGGTTGAAGAATAAACACTAAACACATATACCTATTGCATTTATCATTCTTTCTCAAATAAACTTTAGCACAAAAACAACCAAGAGAATTTTATAACATTTTCTTTTTCTTGAGCCTTTTTGCTCATTTTTTATTATCCCGGGTACGTCCCTGTCGTCAAGACTGTTTCCAGGGATTCGGCACCCATTATTTTGCTCATATCGAATACGTCCTTGTCGTCAAGACTGTTTCCAAGGATTCGGTATTCATTTTTTATATTTTTTATTCTCTTTGCACAATGAGCAACAAAGCTATTTGAGGAATAACAAATCAATAAAGCATATATATGGAGCATTTATAAATCAAACCATATACTAGCCTCAATATTGCACATTTGCTTAATTCAAGTATAGATGTTAAGTGTTATGCATCATCTCCCTTAAAAGCAAAATCTAAGTCTCATAAAAAGATTAAAGTACATACAAGCTAAGCTAGAGACAGATAAACCTTCATAGTATTGCTAGCATGCACAAGAAAATACCATATGTATAGAACAAAGCTCTCTTTGTCAATTTTTCTCATTATCATATTTTTGCTTGATAAAACCATGAGGTACAAACTCCCCCTCAAAACATACCAAAAGGATGAATTATGCCCAATTCACCACGAAGAAAAGCAAAGCGATTAGAATCCAAAGGTTTAGTGAAAATATCTGCAAGTTGCAACTTTGAGTCCAAAAACTGCAATTCAACATCTCCCTTCTCAACATGATCCCTCAAAAAGTGAAAACGAATATCAATATGCTTTGTGCGTGAGTGTTGAACAGGATTCTTAGCAATATTAATAGCACTAGTATTATCACAAAAGAGAGGTACTTTCTCAAAAGTAAGACCATAATCTTTCAAAGTAGATAAAAGCCAAAGAATCTGTGAACAACAACTAGCAGCAGCAACATATTCAGATTCAGCAGTTGATTGAGCAACACTAGATTGTTTTCTAGAAGACCATGCAATCAATGATGTACCAAGAAAATGACATGTTCCACTAGTACTTTTCCTATCAATTCTACAACCAGCAAAATCAGCATCTGAATATCCACTTAAGCATATAGAAGATGAAGTAAAATACCAAATTCCAAACTCAAGTGTATGATTCAAATACCTCATTATTCGCTTGACCGCTTGACGATGTGAAGCACGAGGAGAAGCTTGAAAACGCGCACACAAACACACAGCAAATTGTATGTCTGGTCTAGAAGCAGTTAGATACAACAATGATCCAATCATACTTCTATACTCCTTTTGATCAACAGCTTCACCATCTTCATCAGGATCCAACACAGCTGTAGAACCAATTGGTGTTGAAATTGGCTTGCTATTCTCCATCTTGAACCGTCCCAAAAGATCCTTCGTATACTTTGTTTGATGCACAAATATACCTTGAGGTGTTTGCTTAACTTGCAATCCCAAAAAGTACGATAACTCACCCATCATGCTCATCTCAAATTCCCTGCGCATAGTCTCAGCAAACTCTACAACCAAAGCGTGAGACGAACAACCAAAGATAATATCATCCACATAAATCTGAACGAACAGTTGATTATCACCATGCTTAAGAACAAAAAGCGTTTTGTCAACCTTTCCCATTGTAAAACCTTTCGCAAGCAAAAAGTTCTTAAGCCTATCATACCATGCTCTAGGTGCTTGTTTCAAACCACACAAAGGTTTAGACAATTTAAATACATGGTTGGGAAAATCAGGATTTTCAAAACCAGGTGGTTGTTTGACATAAACTTCTTCCTGTATAAAACCATTGAGAAAAGCATTTTTCACATCCATTTGATACAATTTAAAACCTTTTGAAGCTGCAAAAGCCAACAAAAGTCTAATTGCCTCAATTCTAGCAACAGGAGCAAAAGTTTCATCAAAATCCAAACCCTTTACCTGAGTAAAACCTTGAGCAACAAGTCTAGCTTTATTTCTCACAATCAAACCATCCTCATTTTGTTTATTTTTGAAAACCCACTTGGTTCCAATTATATTATGTCCCGAAGGTGGTTCAACTAAAGTCCAAACTTTATTTCTCTCAAAATTTTCAAGTTCTTCATGCATGGCGTTAATCCACGATTCATCAGTTAATGCATGTGACACATCTTTGGGTTCAAAAGAAGCAACAAATGCAGAATTTGCACAAACATCATGAGCCGTTACCTTAGACCTAGTAGTCCGCTCACCTAAATTACCAATGATTTGTTCTGGCGGATGTTGTCGTTGAATGCGCAAAGAAGCAGCAATTTCTGAAGTTGATTCACGTTCTGTATCATTACTGGTCGAAGTTGAAGCCTCTGGAGGACCATCTCGAACAGCGTCAACAGAACCCTCAGCCGACGACCCTGGCAAGTCTGACCGCACGTCCTGCGCTGGTCTGACCGGATGTGTGCCGGCGGTCTGACCGGCCTGATGCCCGGTCTGACCGACCGAGCCGACCTCGTCGTCGTCGTCGCTCTCGTCTTCAAAAATACGACCATCCTCCCCCTGAACCTGTGACAAAGTACCTGGAATATCGGGTCTAGTACCTGGACTAGCCTCATCAAAAGAAACTTCGCAAGTCTCAACGATTTTGTTAGTCTCCAAAATAAGTACACGATAGCCACGAGAGTGTGCGGGGTAACCAAGAAACATTCCATCGGTAGAACGTGCCTCAAACTTATCCAAATTTCCAGATTTCAAGACAAAGCATTTGCAACCAAAAACACGCAAATGTGAAACTTTGGGTTGATGTCCAAATCGAAGCTCATAAAAAGCTTTTCCAAGTTTTGATCTCAAGAAAACTCGATTTGAAATATAGCATGCGGTGTTAATCGCCTCAGCCCAAAATTTTCTAGGAGTGTGATACTCATCCAACATCGTTCTAGCCATCTCAACCAAAACACGATTCTTTCTTTCAACAACACCGTTTTGTTGCGGAACACGAGGAGAAGAAAATTCATGTTCAAGACCTCTTTCGTTGCAAAACTGTTCAAATGAAGCATTTTTGAATTCACCACCATTATCACTTCGAATTCTTTTCAAAGAACCAGGAGATTCAAGATCCAATCGAAGAAACAGACCACGAAAGTGTTGAAACGCCTCATCCTTAGTTGCCATAAAGAAAACCCAAGAATATCTAGAAAAATCGTCAACAATAACCAACACATACCACTATCCTCCAACTGATTGCACTCTAGCTGGACCAACAGTGTCCATGTGTAATAGTTGTCCTGGTGCCTCAGTCATCACAGAAACAATAGGAGCATGTGAAGAAGCAACCATCTTAGCATGACGACACGGTGTGCAAACCAAATCAAAATCTTTCTTAAGTTTTGGCAAACCACGAACAAGATCCAAACCACTTAACCTCGTGAGATGATAAAAACCAACATGTCCAAGTCTACGATGCCAAAACATCACATCTTTACTAAACTTAGCAACCAAACATGTTATCACAGGTGAAACAAGATTTTCAAAATCAGCTTTAAACACTCTACCATAGTGAGAAATATTCAACACAGAATCACCACAAGAATCAAAAACTTTACTTCTAGTTTTCTTAAAATGAACCTCAAAATCTTCATCAAGAATTTGTGAAACTGAAAGCAAATTATACTTTAAGTCTTCAACCAAAGCTACATTCTTCAACTCAAATTTGTCATTTACCTTAACCAAACCTGTAGCGAGAACGACACTAGTAGAAGCATCACCAAAGATAATTGATTCAGTCTTGGATGCCCGTTTGAGGGAGGAGAACCAATTTTTATCACCGGTCATGTGCCGCGAACAACCGGAATCCACGATCCACACATTCTCCTTCCTTGCCACCAACGCCTCATTGTCTTCACACTCTGAATCTGATTCACCACGCGCCATGAAGCAAACACCGGAGATGTTCTTTCCCTTGTCATCATCTCCACTCTCATCATCTACATCGCTTAGTGGCTCAAACGCGGCGTAGACTTGATCAAAAGCCTTTTTGAGAGACTCCTTGATCTTCTTTCCTCCTCTAACTGTACTCTTTGGCTTGTTGTCATTTGTCTTCTCATCACCATTATCTTCCTTCCTATTTCTCCCAAGCTTAGGACAACGTGAACGAAAGTGATCCGTAGCACCACATTCAAAGCAACGATTTGGTCCACCTCTTTTCCTATACCTAACATTAGTCACAGCTCGAGAAAGTTTGTTAGATAACAAAACCAAGTCCTCCTCCTCTAACTGTTCGAGTTGATCATCGGACATGGCATTAAACAAAGCAAATACAGAAGACTTTGATGAAGAAGCATCAACATCCAAAGAAGTTGAGGAAGAAACCAAAGCACTCGACTTAGAATTAATTTTACGGGAAAGAATATTCATCTCATGTGTTTTCAGTTTTGTGTAAAGCGAATCCAAAGTCAAAGTAGACATATCAACTGACTCCTGAATAGATGTAACTTTCATCTCCCAAATAGACATGTCAAGACCATTCAAAAAGTGGCGAGAAATCTCAGATTGTGTATAATTAACATCATAAGAAGAATCAACAGATCTAAGATCACTCAAAATTTTATTATACCTAGAAATATAGTCATCCAAAGCTTCTCCAGGTTTCATCTCAAACTTAATATACTCCTTTTTGAAAAGATCTCGACGGAGCTCTTTAATGTTATTTGTTCCTTGATGAAAATTACTCAAAGCAATCCAAATCTCATGGGCCGTTTGAAGATGAGAAACACGATCATAATACGAACGAGAAATCCCACTCAAAAGAATATTGCGAGCTTTGCAATTTTGTTCAAACTCAGTTTTTAAGGCAGCAGTATTAATTTGATCAGGGATCTCATAAGGATGAGAAACTTTTCTCCAAATATCATAATCCTCAGCCATAATATAAGATTGCATCCTACTACACCAATGAGTAAAATCCGTTCCATCGAAAACATGAGACTTAGTTGAAAACCTATTAGCAGCCATGGCAAAAACCCTAGATTGATTAAAATCCAAAGAAGAAAACAAGGCTCTGATACCAGTTGTAGGATCGAACAGCAATAACTAAGCCAACCAGGGGGGGTGAATGGTTGGTATGCCCAAAAACCAAAACTTTTAGCGGAAATAAAAGTTACCCTCAAATTCGATGGATCACGGTCTGACCGAAGGTATTGCGCCGGTCTGACCGCCGATCTGCCTCCGGTCTGACCGAAGGTGTGCCGCCGGTCTGACCGGTGGTACGTCGCTGGTTGGACCGCCGAAGCTCGATGAAACGCAAATCGAAGAACTCTTAAAGTAGATGACGACTTTATTGATTCTCTCTGTGTTTACAAAGTGCACCAACAGCACTCCTTACAAAAATTTCGACTAAACTCGAAACCCTAACAAAACTATCAACTCAATTGCTCTCCAAAAGCAATATCGGGAAGCCTCACGCTCCCTCTCTATTTATACCCAAGGTAGGCAGCCTAAAGCCACGAACCAATCTCACACTAGAAGTCCTAATCACCCTAGGAAACCTTCTCGTATAAGAAACAAACTTTACATAATCAATCCCACCAAATTCGGACTCCTTCCAAATTCGACTCCGCATCCCATACGCATACAATACCTCCATCGTATGCCATATGGAATCTTCACCTTCCACGTGCATTGAACTCTAGCCTTAGTATCCCGCATGATCTCTGACCACCCTGGACGTCGTCTTATCCCCAAGCCGACTCCCGGTCCATCACCGCAAATACTCTCCCGGCATTAATTCACCTACACATGGAACAAACAAAGAAACCATATTCCGAGACCAAGCTATCCCCAACTTGATTCATTGTTAGCAAACAACAGTATTACATACGCATAGTATCCATCTAGAAGTCATATTCATGAAACAATCACGGATATCCAAACAAACAACCCAAAACCGAAACCGACACAGCATCGGCCGGTCAGACCGCAGGCTGCGCCGGTCTGACCGCGCAATACACGCCGGTCTGACCGGCAACCACTGCCCGGTCTGACCGGACCTACTCCAGCAGTACTTGTATTTCACCTGTGAAATCCAATCATCTCCAAAACCACTTCGCAAATAAATTCCAAATGTCAAAACCAATAATCTCCAATGCCAATTGTTCATCACAAAATAATAATCAGAAACACCTTTGATTTTACAATTCGAATAGCCGTGCCCGCGGTTATGGGTGGGTCTAACAATGTTTTTCGTGATTAGTCCCACACTACTCATTAATAGTATAAGGTGATAAATGGTAATAATTGGTTTAGCTCCTGGTTTGGAATGGTTTATTCCTGGTTTGGACATTAGAGCTGTGTTGTGTAATCGGGCATGATTGTTCAGTAATGGTTGGGCCTATACAACGGAAATGTTGTATAGTGTTGATTTAATACTGTTTAATATTAACTTACTGTTTTATTAATTCTAAAAGCTTTATTAAATGCTACTTGTGCAATTCAGCCTATATTATGCCCTCCTTTGTATTGCTACGCACTTGCATATTTGTTGTGTGGCTTATTGAGTATTTCATGTACTCACCTTGCAATAATCATCATCAGAAGAAGAGTTCTACAGTGAAGTTGATGCTCTTGAGGATTATGCTGAGGCCTAGTCAAGCTGCTTGTGGATTAGAGTCGCTACGCTAGTTTTTATTATTTTTTTCGCTGCTTTAGAATTTTTAATGTTTGAGAGGAACTATCTACCTCTGTAATAATTTTACCCACTCGTTTAATAATTAGATAAAGACATGTACTCTTTTATCAATTTGTTATTGTGTGCGTCGGCTGATTCCTGGACGGGGATTTTACACACATGTAAGCGTTTGGAATTTTGGATAGAAATTCTGGGCATGACACTTGTTCTCCTTGGAGGCCCTGTTTCTTGATTTCCTTTAGGCAGTTGAGCAGGAGGTTTGCTTGGGCAAGTTCGTTGCCAATGGGGAGAGATTTTCAGTGGTCTTGAGGGATTGGAGGAAGGCCGACAAAGTCGGGAAGACTGGGAGCCGGGTTGGAGATATAAAACCAAATCGAGTGCCAACCCTTATTACAAGTTTTGAAAGGAAGGGAGAACCAATTCATCGCCAATGGGGAGATATTTTTGGCATAGTAATCACGCAGTTGGAACTCAGATCCACCGATTACGTATGGTTTGTTTTTCTCTGGTTGGGGTTTGAGGTAGAAGATGTGGCGGAATAACACAAAGTGTGGAAGAATACCAAGGAATGCTTCGCAGAGGTGAATGAATCGGCAATGTGTATACGTAGAATGAAGTTTGTGTTCGAGTGATATAACTGGATTCCATAGAATTGAAGAAGGCCATGGAAGAAGTTTGAGGTAGGAAGAGCAAAACAAGAGTAGAAGAACAGGAGTAAATACCATGATTTCATCGACGTTAGGCGTCGAGAATTCCTCGTCGCAGGTAGGGAGCCATCCAATGATTTCCTTAGCCGGGAGCACACAATCTTTCACCATCTCCAGTTGTGTGGATTCCTTCACATCAGAGATTGCCCATTGGTCGAACAGGATTTTTCTCTCTCCAGCCATGATTTAGGATGCGGGAATGGATGATTTTGGAAGGTTTTTTGATGAGGAAATGATGAGAGAGGTAGGATTGGAGTTATCCGTAGAGGATTCCGGTTGAGGGCGAGAGATTGATGGTTGAAGCTGTGAGGAATCGAAACCCTAGCTCTGGCAGCATCAGCCGTGAACAGGAGCACGAAAGGGGATTTTCTTGAGGAAGACAAAGCGAGAGGATGGTGATGACCGATTCGGTGAAATTATTTAAGGGTATTGGGAGGCATTTTTTGTTGGGCCAAAGCCCACTGAGCGTTTTCAGCCCAAATTATGAGGTGTGGCCTGACATATGTCCTTAGGGGCTTAAGTATTTTTTTGTTTTGGCAAAAATACATATGTCGAAAGATCCCGATACCTAAAAATCCTTTTATGCTGTAGTTATTTAACTCTGTCAAGAGTTGGTATGATGCAATTTAAAAGGTGCCGAGCAATGAGACTTTTTATAGTCGATCCAATTAACTTTTTTATAAGTTAAGGACATTGTTTGGATTTATCAAACAAGTGATTTTATTTTATATCACAAGTTTTTTGATAAACCCTGAACTCCACTTGATACGCTCAGGGATCTGGTTGTCCTGATCTTTCGGTGAGTTGATGATAACTACGATTTGGGAGAAACATTGACGACCTGACTACAACTGTACGAGACGTTGTTGTGTTGCGCTTTAGCGATCGATACACCTTTCCGTGGGTTGTTGATCTTGTCGGTGCAGCTCAACCTTATTCCTGCAAGCAAATCGAAGAAACAAGTAAGAACAAGACAAAATTAATCTGAATTGCAAATAGGAATTGAATACTAATGATAAGTTGGCGTTCCGTAACGAGCAAACCGGCGATCTAACCGATCACGGGATTACACGGCAAAGTAGTGAAGCTAAACTTTAATCTAAACAAAACCAGAGAAATCCTAAAGGGGTACCGAGCTATTTAAAGGGTGGGAGGATGACCAAGGGAGCCCTAGGGTCGTGCTCCACCTACATGGGGCGCAACCCTGAACTCGAAACTCTAAACGGACTAGACGCTAAGACCAGCAACTCGACTCGACGATGCAACGCAAAACTCAACAAAGCAAAAACTGAAAAGAACAATGCAGCGGCACAAAGATGGCTAGGTAATGGATGCAACTCTTTTTGTATGGCTATTTTCTGGTTATAGGTAGATAAAAACTCACCGAGCAACGAAAGCTCTGATACCACTTGATAAACCCTGAACTCCACTAGATACGCTTAGGGATCTGGTTGTCCCGATCTTTCGGTGAGTTGATGATAACTACGATTTGGGATAAACGTTGACGACCCGATTACAACCGTACGAGACGTTGTTGTGTTGCACCTTAGCGATCGATACACCTCTTCGTGGGTTGTTGATCTTGCCGGTGCAGATCAACCTTATCCCTGCAAGCAAATCGAAGAAACAAGCAAGAACAAGATAAAAGCAATCTGAATTGCAAATAGGAATTGAATACTAATGATAAGTTGGAGTTCCGTAACGAGCAAACCGACGATCTAACCGATCACGGGATTACACGGCAAAGTAGCGAAGCTAAACTTTAATCTAAACAAAACCCGAGAAACCCTTAAGGGGTACCTAGCTATTTAAAGGGGTGGGAGAACAACCAAGGGAGCCCTAGGGTCGTGCTCCACCTACATGGGGTGCACCCCACATGGGCCGGGGTCCCAGATGAAGTTACAAGCCCATAGACCCATTGTGCGTGATGCAGCACCTTGTTCCTGTAATTGCAGCCAATTGAGATGGGATTTTGAGATGAGGCTGGACCCATTGGAAAGAGGACTCCGAGAGCTTTCCATCAAGTACTCACGGGCCAAAAACGGAGCTCGTATATAGATTTGGCGACCGTTTGAAGACAACGTTGCTGCAGGTGGCCGAATTGGATTCCAGCACTTGGAGGACTTGATCTTGATGTCTTCTTGTTGATCCATGATGTGAGCAATGGTTGTATCAATGGTAGTCATGGTCACATCATTTTTTGTCACATATGTGATTTTTAAACCAGTATTATGGCTTAGGCTAATATTGGTTACTATTTGACAGATGGCGGTTTTATTTATGAGTGATATTTTTGTCTAGGACATATGTCACATATGTCATTTATTTTAAAAAGGATTGGTTAAAGTTATGTTATTTAACATATTTTGCTTTGACAATATGAGCATAACTTGATATCAGTGCTTATTATTTATTATGCAATAAGCTTTGTTACTCAAAGTGGTATGCTAGATTTTTATTCATGCATTTCAGCTTAGGCTATGCATGTTATTAAAAACTACTCGGGTGGTTGATAGTTTTAACCTTGACTATATGTTTAGTTTGTTCAACTAATCACATAGTCAGTGGTTACACCTAATTAGGTGCATCTAGTCGATGCACCTAGGAATATTTTTCAAATTTTTACAGCCCTTCACAGCCTTGTGATATGGTAAAAGCACTCGGGAAGGTCTCAGGGGCTACTGTGGAGATTATGGGTACCATATACCCACAAATCTAGTTTATCTGACTGGTTATAGGGGATAGATTATATACATAGATTATGTAATGAGTTAAGACTTGGGTATTACGTTTACTTGGAAGTTAAGTAAATGGTCCGTTCTCTTGAGTTGATAAGATTGTAAGTTAATTATAGGAGATTTAAATCGTAAGGAGTTAAATCTCTATCTTGTTAACCCTTATCCTCCGGCTATATAAGGAGGATAGGGTGCCTCTCGCGGGCATAACCATGTTGGGATCGTCAGATCAATACACCACTCAGCGAAATCAATTCCTGAAATAAGAGTAGGGTATTACCTCTTTCCAGAGGGCCTAAACCTATCTAATCTCTTATCTCATAACCCATACACTTTCCATCTTGTGCACTACCCCTTTTCATATTACTGAATTCCAGTTTCGACAGGTATGGATCCTGTATATTCTTGAGCTGATGTGACTGGTGTCCCATGAGAAACACTAGCTGTCACTGCTCTCCCGAGCCAAACCCTAGCCGCACGTGGGTGCTAGCACGTCCGCACGTGGTGTTCCGTCCCTGCACGTGTGGATACCGGTAGAGGCGCCGCTGGCTTGCGATGCTTATCAGCGTGGGAGCACGACGAGGTGAACACAAGAGGAGGAGAAGGTCGGGCTGCTGCGATTGGCTACTTCCTCTACATCGATGCACACTACAGTGCCGATGTTCCTTCAGCATCATAGCACCTACTTTCGCTGCACAACGCGTTGAGTGATAGCGATTCATGATCTCATACTTGCATTGTTCCTGGTTTGCGCGGTAGAAAAATTTTGATTTATGCTATTGTAGCCTACGCGTATCCCAACACATTAACCAATAATGAGTTATCTATTTCAAGAAACAACGTATAATAAATATGTAAAGATAGTATGTGATACAATCATTTCCATAATTGTCTGTGCTCTATAAACACTGAACTCTCCCTCCATAGCAAGTAGCAGCAACCCAACCATCCTTGTAGATCAGGCTAAATCACTTCCAGCCTTGGCATCATAGTTTTTCTCCCAGCACAAGCTCCACATGCTTATCATTAAGGCCAGCTGCATGAGTGAAACAAAATGATCAAGTGTAAATATCATACAAAAAATACAATGACCTCCCATTAAATGATTGCCAAGAAACATACAATGACCACCTGTTCATGTGCCATATCTTCCCATTGCTCATAAGTGTATGCTCTTGTAATACCTTAGAGCATGTCGTTGAGTAGCTGTCACATCCTGATTTTTGTTTCAGGATTTATAAATTATTTAATAAATTATTTCTTAGAATTTATATTAAATGTTCATTAATTTACAAGTGAAGTTAAATGTGGGAAATAAAATTTCCTAAATAAAACACGACTGGATTTAATTCTTTATTAAATTGTCCATGGTTAATTCTACTCTCTGGAATTTTCTCGGATTTTGCAGATCTCAATTAGTAATTTTAATCATACAAAGATAATTTCAGTAATTATTTACATAATAAATTAATAATTAAATGATCTGAGTATAATTATTTTAAATACTTTGAGTGTCCAAGCATTTTCAAGATTTTTATTGGAATTATTTGAGCATTGGAGGCATTTCTAAAAATTCAAAGATCATTTCATTTATTAATTTATTTGGAGAAGTAATTAAAACTTCTCTCTTTCTTGGGCCGAATCGGCAAAGTCTACTTTGCATCCTTCCTTTTCTCTCTCCGGACTGCCTCTCTCTGTAGAAGTCTGCCTTGTGTCCCTACTTCATTAGGACCGAAAGAAGGAAACCCGGCAAGAAAGTCTATTTCTTGTCCCCCTCCCTACAGTGTCTTCTTCAACCTCCGGCCAGAGGGAGTGCTCGACCCGGTGCTACTTTCCCCTCCAAATCCGGTCGCCCCATTCGCTCCCGAGTCAAATTAGTTGAGGGGAAATATTTCCCTTATCTTCCTCTTCCGTTTCCGCCAAGGAATCAGATTTTATCCTTTTGAATCGAGTTCAAATCGACCGGATAAAACTTTATCTCTCCAAACCAAACCCTAGCTTTTTTCCGGCGACCTTCGGCTCGTGCTGACTCGATGCCTATAAATAGAGCCACTTCCCTCTCCTCTTTCGGTCGCCACCTCCCCCATCTTCCGTCAGCGCCAGAAACCCTCTCGCCGCGCTCGCCTTCTCTCTCCGCCGTCAGGCCGTCACTCCAGCCGCTGCTAGCCGTCACCCCACTCGACGCCGCCCTGTGCTGCCACGTCCTCCGGCTTCGCAAGGCCGAGCTCCACCCCGTCCACCGCTTCCCCGAAGCCAAAACCCATCGGAGGGTCGTCGCTAACGTCAGGCCGATCTACTCCACCTCCAGCCGAGCCGCACCATCGCTCCTGTCATCTTCAAGCTTCGCTGCTTCCTCCCTCGGTAAAGCAGCAACCGTGCGAAGCACGGCCACCGGTTCCCTTGTGCCGAATATCGCCGGAAGTACCCCGTCACCGTGAAGGCCTTGTTAGCCGTCGTGTTTTGATGTCCGGTGAAGCCCTGCCGCTCCTCCCGTTGTAGCCAAGCTTCGCCGCCGCAGCCGTTGGATTTGCAAGGAGGAGGAGAACCCCATCCACCTCTCCTCTTCTGCTAAGATCACCGGAACACCGTTTTCACCGCCTCTACCTCACCGCCGGTCATCTTCCGTTGTCATCCATCGTCGCGCCGCCCCTCAGTGAGGTCCCCTTATCGTGCTCTCTCTCCCGATGTCCCTAGTGTCCATCGCCGCGCCACCGTTCACCATCATCATCGTCCTCCCGTGCTCGCCGCGTCAATCCTACGTGGTCACCACATCATTGTCGACGTTGTCGCATAGTCAGCCACCACCTCAGTACCATGTCGTCTTCTTGTCTCGTGTGGCAGCCACCTCAAATGTCTAGATCAGATTCGTTATGAGTCATTCATCTTTATCTTTATCGATTAGAATTTCAGTCGCCCAAAATCAATATAAATCTTTTCATTCTCTTTTCAATGGCATATTATTCCATTTTACTATATGTCTACTAAATTTTATCCAATCTTTTTCTGGAGGATGTTTCCAATCTTTTTCTTAGTTATAAATTATTTGTAAACTGTTTAATTAATTTGGAATAGTCTTTTCTAATTGGATTAAGTCTTGTAAAATTCATAACTAATTCGTGTGAAGTCAGAATGAGGCTGTGCAAGTCTCATAATTCATCTTAAATCATGATCTACATGTTTGTTTACTTTTTATATACTGTTTATTTGGAGTTTCTTAGTCGATTTCCTTGTTTTGCGTGTTAGCTTGTCGTTTCCGTCCTATCGAAGGTTCGTGAGTGCTTCAGAAGTGTTCGAGAAGACTAATTGAAGACCGATTATTGCAAGGCAAGTCACACAGACCCCAAACACAATTCTTTAAGCATGTTGATCCTATACTTAAATTCTCTATCTATTTCGAATGTGCATTTATTTTCGTTATTCCTTTGTTTTGGCCAATTTGCATTGATTACCCTATTCATATTCCTTGATACCTTGGTTATAAATTTGACTACTTGGATTTTATATATTGGTTTACTAGATATTAGATATAATTGCTTAACCATGCTTAGAAAATTTACTATCATTTTGTATGGGATAATTATGTTTCACTTATATCTTAATGATGGCTATTTAATGGTACGTAGCTCACAATGGTCAATCGTGATTGATAAATTAATTAACTTACCAACTAAAACTTAACTAATGATGGGTTGTGAGCACATGGTTGGAGATGAGATTTGGATAGTTGTGCTCATGACAATTAAGGACCGGTTCACGAGCTACTGTTGTGAAATATTAACCGTACCAACCACAAGCCAGCGTGGGCAACGGCTTTACCATCTGTATAGCGTGGTTCATTGCGGGGCACCAGACTGTGAAGTGACGGAGATAAGCCCACGGGGGTCACTGTGGAGTCCATACCTTGGCTAAAAGGGGGTGACTATGATCCGGGAACGGTGCGCTGTGGTGAGTTGTGTTATGCGGAGGGTACTGTCATAGTCCCGTTTCGAGGTACTGTGGTGGTACTGAGGGCATGGTAACATGTTTTGGGGTTGTGTCTCGTGGGTATAGTGGTATATCTCTAGCCAGAGTAAAACTATTCAAATCACCGTGCCCACGGTTATGGACGTGTCTAACAATGTTTTTCGTGATTAGTCTCATATATTCATTAATGATAATAATTGGTGATGATAATTTGTTAGCTCCTATTATGGAGTTTAGATCTATGTAACTGGGATTAGTTGTTCAGAGATGGTTGGGCCTAGCATTGGTGTGTTGTTCAGTGTTGATTAATATTGATGATTAATAACTCTATTGTTTTACTACTCTTAAATGTTTTGCTAAAATCTGCTTTTGTAAATGAATCCTATTATTGCCATCCTTTAGTATTCCGTTGCACTTGCATACTTTGTGGCTTGCTGAGTATTTCATGTACTCACTGTTATAATAATCAATCAAACCTGAGTTGAAGAAAGTTGCGAAGGAGAAGACGTTTGGCTTATACCCCAGTTGAGCTGCATGTGGGAGTGGAGCTAGAGCTATTGCTAGATCGTTTATCCGCTGCTGTTTTTTTTCTTTTATAAGTATGTAATATTGTTATGATGATGGATTTGTATATTAAATTATCAATTTGTGTACCTCGACTGATCGACGAGGATTATATGTACAAATTAGTTCGGAAGTTACTAGTGAATTTCCGAGCGTAACAGTAGTCTTCTTTTGATCTTCTATTGACAGACACTAGAACTTTAGATTACTGGTTTAAAACTAAAGCATTACCTTTTTTATCTAGCATGTGTTGATTCACAGCTTGAGATTCAAATTAACTTTAGGATCTTTATGTTGAATATATAAGCACATATTAATTTAATTTATTCCATAAATAAATTATAACATTGCAGATGTAAACTGCATAATCGCATCATTCGATCTACGAAACTAGATAGTAAAACATAAACAGATCAAATATATGAAACATGGTGAATACGTACCGAGATTTCTGGAAGTTCGACTACAAAGTAGGAAAAACTCGCGGTACTAGCTGTTTACGACGATACGCAGCACCCGAGCGAAGAGGAAGACGAGCCGTGGTCGATGAATAGCAAGCAATCGCGTGAAGCGCATCCCAAAAACCTTATTGCTGCCTTCTCCCAGTGCAGTGCATTGAAGGCAAAGATTCCGAAGACCTTCTCTCCTGATCGCCGATTTACGCCGGTGAGCAGGAGACTACAAGCGATGGTGCAGTACAGAGGAGGCAAACCCTATATTGATTTTGCGTGTGTTGCGAGGAGGCGACGACTCGGTTTATATAGAGATATTAGAACGCGTGATCAGGACGCCTGCACGATCTCCACACCTCGTAACCGAACTAGCTAAGTCGTACGTAATTTATCCGGACTCTACGCTGCTCCACGCACCGGATTATTCGATATGTTTCCATACACGAAGCGACCACGCGTGTTTCTCTTGTTCTCTCCACCACACATGTCTCAAGTATCTAGAAGAGCACCCTCCCTTATAACGAGGCATCCCTCTCCTAGAATAGGTAAGATGATACTAAACTCCTCGTACATGCCATCCCATCCCATCAGGTGACCTTTTGTGATTTTACATAGAATTAATCTTCAAATGGACTAAGGAACAACTATTAATTCCAACACTTTAAACCACATTTGAGGCTTTCACGAAGTAATTTGGAGAGGTAGCACTATACTTGTTATCTTTTAAGAACATAGAATCCTATCCTTTCGCACTCCTCGAATCGAGATTCCTCTTAGATCTTGTTTTATGTAAAAGATAAAACACCTTAAATAAAACACATGTTTTTCTTAGTATTTTGTTTGAACATATGTACTTGCTCAGATGATGACCTACCATACGGTTTCACTTGAATTATATAGATCATATTCCATTTTAAAACTGCATATGATTGTGAACGCAATTTTTTTTGTCTTTACTGTACTGATAGAAACGTCATATGATCTATCAGATGATGTTCTTACTGTACGGACAAAATTTTGTCAGGGAAGTTTCATTTGTTGATCATATCATTTACGAGACCGTGATTGTGAATGTGCGGCTTTTAACATATGCTGCAGTACATGACAAATTTCTTGATCTGTAACACTAAAATTGTGAGGTGGAGTGGATTTGGGCACTCAAGCCCCACGATTTGCACATATCCTGCAAGCAATCAACAGACCCTGCATAAACCATGACTGAATATAGCTACCTGTAAGAATATGCACTAAATATAAACATCTACTTCTTCGATGCAATTATTCATACCAAGTAGAAACTTCAGCTTTTAACAATTCTTGCCAAAGAACATTGACCAGGGCAAGAAGATCACATCGTTAACTCTTAATTGCAGTTAGCAAATCTACATTCTCTTTTCCGGTAAGAGTATGTGGACTGTAGACATGCCATGGCAAAGGGAAATGTTGGGAGCGAGGAAGTTGCAAGATCAGATTCATCTTGGATTTTCGGCACTAATTAATTTCCTCCTTTGGCAATACCTCTACAGCACGAAAATTACTGGACACGAGAATGTATTCAAATAAGCACAGTTAAATAATAGTATCGAGCTTGCTTTTGCCAATACTTCGACAGATTCAAAAGATATCCCATGGGATGCAAATAAAAATTGCAAGAACATAAATATATTGTAGAAGGCATCCAAAGTACAACCCATGCTCTGCTTGGCAGCGCCAACAAAGGAAAAAAATGCAACCAGCGCGCGGGGAGGGCGAAATACCCTGCCAGCACGCGTGCTAGTGCGAGGGCGAGGCTGATTTTTGGGGTTGGGGGCGAACTCGTGCGTGGAGGAACTACACAGAGAGACCACAACATCCACAGCGCGGCCGCCGTTCTCCCTCCCCATGCCAGACGCCCTTGATCCGGCCGAAGAACACGTGACCCAGTTTGGACAATCAGTTTGGTACACTATGTGTGAATGTGGCACCGAATCTCCAACGTGGAGCGCTCGGGCTGAACACCAACAAGGCGTATTGCGAACACCCTTAGCTCCTTTGCAATTGTCAGATGGTGTAGAATTGTAGACTATTTTGTACACCAGCCTGTGTATGAACCATGTAGGAATAGTCTGTAGAACAGTGGAGGCCAGTCATGGATTTGGAAAAATTAGATTCATGCCATTTTTAGAGTTGTAGGTTTAGAAATACTGTATGCCTTATGATGGAGATAGCAAAAGCACAAGCCCATCTGTGCTAGTCACACCTGTGTTTTGATGGTATAAATGCTAAGATATGTCTATTTTTGCGGAATGGAATTATTAGTTTCTCTTGCTGACTTGCCTAAATCTTCCCTTATTATTGATGAAATGCAAATTAAAATAATTCCTGAAACAAGTTTCTGCATAGATACACTACAGCAGTCCATGTATGCCTAAAATTCAAACACTTCTGAAACTGTATTGTTAGTTGAAGCAAAATGTTAGCCTGCCAGATCCAACACATTTCAACAAAATTCAAAAGATTAACACAACATCCACTCTCAATAATTCATTCAGAAATACCAAACGACATTGCCTTTCCATTAAGATTATCAAACCATAACAATTACAGCATCACAAGATAACATAAAAGGCCAGGTTACCCATCAAACCGGACCAACACGTCTCCTAACAATCGGACTCGAATCTGAAAATGTGCCAGTAGCCAAGAACACAGACAGAAGAAGTGCGATCGTACAAGACGATGCCTCCATATCTAGGCCCTCTCACCCCTGATGCGGCGCGCGAGCTGAATGTCCTTGGGCATGATGGTGACGCGCTTGGCATGGATAGCGCAGAGGTTGGTGTCCTCGAAGAGCCCCACAAGGTAGGCCTCGGTGGCCTCCTGCAGCGTGGCCACAGCGGAGCTCTGGAAGCGGAGGTAGTTCCTGACGTCCTGCGCGATCTCTCGCACCAGCCGCTGGAAGGGGAGCTTGCGGATCAGCAGCTCTGTGCTCTTCTGGTATGTGCGGATCTCCCGGAGCGCGACGGTCCCCGGCCTGAAGCGGTGCGGCTTCTTCACCCCTCCCATCGCCGGTGCCGACTTGCGCGCCGCCTTCGTCACCAGGTACTTCCTTGGCACCTTGCCACTAGGGGACTTCCTCGCCGTCTGCTTCGTGCGGGCCATCTCTCGTTGAAGGAAAAGGAGAAGGACAAGGACAAGGAGAAGAATTCGAGGTAAGATTTGGATTTGGAGCGTATTCAAGGCGAATTTGCAGGTGGTTTGAGCGATGGATTTGGTGGGTATTTTGTAGGGCAAGGGAGAGGCGACGTGGGAATGGGTGAAATTTTTGGGGGTGGATGGGCGCGAGCACGGGGAGGCATCGGATGGAGACAGACGATGGAGATGGGTTGGGAGTGGGTGGCGATCCGTGGGTGTGGGTATCGGTGGCTTCCCATTGGCTGGGGTTCGGGTGGGGTGGATCGATGGGCCCACCGGTTAGTGGGTGGAGCATGTGTGTGGCTTGTTTTTCTTTTTCTGTTTTTGTTTGGTTTTGGTGGTAAAGGTTAAATCGCGAGGGGAATGAGCCAGAGAGCACAGGACGGTAAAAACACAAATTTGGAAAATACAAGTTTAGGCGCTCGATTATAGAAAAAAGTATGAGCTGATTCTAGAGTTAATGCATCATTTTTCTATTATATAAAAACAATTGTACTACCTCCGTCTAGAAATTTTAACTATCTATCCAAACACATTCTTATCTAGGTATATAGCTAAATGTTTGTTACATTTTAGGACGGAGGGAGCAACTTTTTACTTCATTTCTAGATTTAAAAAACTATTTTAAAACTATTTTAACGTTAAAATAAAAATTTGTTAAGATTGTAGCCGCTATGAGCATCAGCAAAATATTGGGAAGCCAAATTTTTTTGGTAGTGTGGGTTGTTCGGTTTGATTCCAAAATTTGCCAAAGTTCGATCAAAATTCTTTTTTTTAGACATCACAAAATATTGGCGTGGCAATCTTTGTACAACAAGCCAATGAATCTGATGAGTACTTTGTCCTTATAATATTTTTTGGTAGATTCCTGTTACGATGGCTCTTTATTGGTAATAGAAACAAATCTAAACTATTGATCTATTTTATCCAATGGATCGGATCTAATTATATGATAACCTATATTTTATTGTAATAGAAAAATAGAAGGGTATAATTGTCATAGAAATATGGGCGTGGAGGGGTAGAGATGTAATTCTGCATGGAAGGTTAGAAACCCTACGTTTTTTATGCCCATGCTGGCCGAGCTTTTAGGTGATCGATCCCAACGCCGCAACCGCTATCCTCCGTTAAATTTTTCACCCACTATCCTATATCAAATGTATGAAAATTCCACAATACCCCTCATATCCTTAACACCCCAACTCAAATGCAATGTCTATGCAATAACATTGCATTTGGAGGATACAACTAATTAAACACTAGGATAATACCAAAGTCCACGCTTGAAGAAGATGTTGTCAAAGCTTATAATTCTTGGATGACAATGAAGAAGAAAAGAAATATATCCCCTACTCAATGAAGCGGACCTCGAAACCTTAACAAACTGTTCTTCAGCTCTCTACTGAATTGGAGACGTTGATGATGATGATGAAGGACCTTCACAAACTGTTCTTCAGCCCTTCACTGATTGATAATGATGCCAGCTTCGATGGAAAGCTAGTGATGTGATGAACCAACTCCGATGGGGAGTCAGTGATGATGATACGATGATGATGAGCTTAGACAAGGAGCTGGAGAAGTGATAGGATAGGATGACTCCGACGAATGGAAAATATGCAGTTGACTTGGATGGATTGTTGATGACTTAAACTACCGAAAAGACGGTAGCAGATGACATCGGATGTGATATTAGCAGCAGAAACGATGCTATAGCACTTACAACACGGTGGCAGATGGCAGCGACAAGCAAGCACAATAACTGAATGTCTATGTGATGGAGCACAAGCTCGAAGACATGAAAATACAAACCAGCGGTTTCGACAGATTCTGCAACTAAAATTAGGTGGTAATCAATGGAGCTAACATAGCAGGAGATTAGTACTAAACGAACTGCTCAAGACAAAAGGTTGTGACATTATTGGCATGAAGAAGTTGGTGACGTACTGTGATGGGAATGCAGCAGCAGATTAGCAACAAAAAGCTATCGGTGATGACGACTTGCACAAAAGGGAAAAGGCGAACAGGATCAAGACAGGAAAAATGACATGGATATGGATTTCTGGCTTTCTGCTCCTCTGCTCACGAAGGACTCTCCCGAAGCCTCATGCGGCTGGGCGACGAGCAGACAACCACAACGGCCACGCTGCTGAGGATGATGACCAGCATCGTGGTTAGGGACGACGAACCGCGCGATGGAGAACGTCCCATGTGGATAACCAACGGCAACAACTTACCCCGGCAGTGGAGACGATCGATGACGGCCTCGGTGGTGCAAGAGGACGCACGGCCAAAACTGGAAACGTTGCGGACGACGGCGGCGGCTTGCCGCGTGGGGGTGGATGGAGAGGCGAGGCGGCGCTGGCCGCCTGGTGGCAAGGACGAGCCCCGCGACCTGAAGAATGGCGGATACGAGCGGCGTGGATAAGTGATATGATGCGACGGGCGTGGCTGCGAGGGTGGATGATGGAGAAACAGGCGCGGCGCCGCGACAGGCTGCGTCTGCAACCGGCGAATGGGAACGCGGTGACGATCGACGACGAGCCGCGGGCTTGCTGCTTGAGACAAAGACGACGACTGACTGTTGCTACTGGACGAAGACAACGAGCGATGACGGAGGAGGATGAACGACGACGACGATGGCTCGCCGGTGATTTGGCAGCTAGGGTTTGGGGAGAGGCTCTGATACCACGTGAATTCTAGAATGAAATTGGGGATTCAACAGTGTATTGGATTTTGACATTGAGCCTATATTAAATGTGTACAATATATGTGAAAATTCCACAATACCCCTCATATCCTTAACAGTTTTATCCAATAAAAAACTTGTTACGTTTGTGATCTGTGGTTACATTTTCAGTGGATCTAGTGTGTATGCTTGGGATTTGGCACGGAAATAACTCCAGATATGTGTATGTAGACTTGGGATTGGCACTTTGGTAGTATATGAAGAACAATAATATGTATAGAGATCGGTGAACATCAATACGTAGTTTGGGTCAGGGTTCAAAATTTAGAATTGAAATTTCAGAAATTTTGGTTCTATCGGACCCCATGATATAATATTATTTCGGCCGGAATTTTTATTTTTTTTCATTTTTTCGTGAATTTGGTAATATTTTGTTTAAATTTGATCAAATTTTGTTCAAAAATTCATATAATTTTGGACTAAAATTTGGAAATTTCGGTATTTCGGTCACCACGATATAAATGATCAAACGGAAAGATTAAACCCTGATTCGGGTATCTCAGAACAATTTTGTATATAGTTTGTACGTGCTCAGATGGACATCTAAGATGCTTTCATCCCAGCCACCGTGGGTTGACCCGTAGTCTTACGGCAATTATTTATATCATATTAGTAATTTAAACTTGGGAGAAATACACGACGCAAAATTAGGATAATAGGCAAATTTCAAAACGAACACTTGTAATTTAGACAAGAAATTAGTATAGTACTGCAGTTCAACCATCTAACTTGTCCTCGATGTGATTAGCTGAACCATGCGAAACTTTCTGGAAAACGATAGCTACGGTTAACTAAATCGCAACTTCACAAGAGTTTCAGGACCAAATATGAACAAAAAAGAAAAAAAAGAGAAGGGCATCATCGAAGCAGGGATCAGCGATGGCAGGAACGAACGGGAACAGCTACGGCAAGGACGAACAGTGCGGGCGACCGCGAAAGTACTCGCCTCCGTCGAGCTCCTTCAGATTGGATGTCGCTCGGGAATGGGAGCGGCTATAGCGGGATCAAATGGGGGCGAACGGCGGCTGCTGCGGCTTGGACGTACATGGCATCGGCAGTGGAATAGGGACGATCGGCGTCGGCGGACGGTGCCAACGAACTGGGGAAGTGGTGGTGACTGGTGAACGGTACAGGTGTGGTGGGGAGGAGCGTCGTCTGATAGGGGCCGGAGCAGGGCGCCACTGCTGGAACCTGGAAAGGGTGGTGATCGTGAGTTCGTGACGGCTTCCTCGGAGCAAACTGCGGTGGCGCTACAGATCGAGTGTTAATTAGCGACTACAACCAACGAAATATATGAATACCACAAATACACCAAATCCCCAATCATTTCTACTGGTAGTATATCTCCTTTGACTTATTAGGAAACTAGAAAAATATTTAGAAAAATATTTATCTGTAACATGTCAAAACAATTTTCACGATTGATAAAAATTTTGTTAATTTAAACGATAAACCGAAATAAGACAAATAAAATAAAGGTGAAACAAAGTTAGAAATCATATATAACATTAAATCCGGTTGCTCTCGTTTCATACGTCATCACACGAAGAATCCCTTATGTACATTATTCGATAGCCTCACAAATGAATTGGTTAACTTTCCATAAGTTTATGCATGGGGTATTTTTCTATACATCTATCAACCAAGAATTGAAATTTTGACTATTCAAATTATTGGGAGAAAATAAAAGGAGAAAATAAAAAAAGAGAGAAAAAAGATGTCGGTCAGGGAAGAGGCGCGCGGGATCAGGTAGCAAGATGGTGTGGACCGGTTGGATTGGGTTGGGTTAGGATGGGGTATATAATAGATATTCTTACTCACGTCGAATTAGATACGAGCGACGAACAACCAACTCAAAAACTGACTCAAATACGGATAACTTTTGGATGACTTACCAAAATTTCGACGAAAACATCTTCAATTTCAGTTTTTATAGTACTCCCTATGTTTTATATTATAAGTCGTTTAGCTTTTTTCTAATCAAACTTTTATCTAAGTTTGATCAAGTTTATAGGAAAATATATTAGTATTTTCAACCCAAACTAAATATATTATCAAAATATATTCAATGTTAGATTAAATAAAACTAATTTAATATTTTCGATGTTGCTAATTTTTTCTATAAATTTAATCAAACTTAATAAAATTAAACTAGGAAAAAGTCAAACAACTTATAATACCGGTCTTCTTTTCCTGGTGGGCAGCCCACATAGCCCAACATCCGGCCCGTATAGCTCCGAGGATTTTTTTATTTTTAATTTTATTTATTAAAAGATTTTAAAAATAATTTTCTATTTCGAAAATTACAAAACTAGTCGCCTACCGTCCTCTCATAGGGCGAGTTTTCTTACGTGGCACACGGCCGTTGGCCGACACCTAACTGCTAGCGTCGGCCAATGGGGCCACAAAAAATTTGCAGGCGACCCCCTTGCCACCCTCCCAGAGGGTGATTTTTCACTCAAGGGAGCCACCTGCAAAAGTGCTTTGGAGGATGGTCTGGGTTTTTTATAGGTGGTCCCCTTGTCGTCCTCCCAGAGGGCGAATTTTCGCATAAGGGGGCCACCTGCAAAAGTGCTGGGAGGGTGGTTTTTTGCAGATGACTCCCTTGCCGCCCTCCCAGAGAGCTTTTTTCACTGTTTATTTTGTTTTACTTTTCTCTTTTAAGTTAGTTATTATTTTGCATTGTTTTTATAAAGAATGAAGCATTTACTATTGCAATGATTTATTTCTCACTAGGATTGGACCCCTAGGAGGGGTTTTTTACATCTAAAATGTTAGTTATGTAAGTTGCGTATAAATTCACTTAAATAGAATCATATAATAATGTGCACAACTAAATGTAGAATTTAGAAAAATATAAGCATTTACTTAGAAATATGAAGGAATACAATGCATTGGGGCGTCAAAGGAACTTTCTAAACTGAAAGGATACAATCTCATTAATTTATAATTCGTGACGCATGCAATAACACACCATCATAATTAAACATCATTATGATAAAATAGTCCAGAATTATCATCGATACACGATACTAATTTGTTAGTTCCGAAGAAGCGATCATGTGGTTATCTACGGTCCCCTTCTGCGTCGTTCATCGAGTATTGCATTTTTGTGCTCCTTCAATCGGTTGTACTCTACTTGTGTTTCACACTCAGTTACCGTTTGGCCATGATATATTGGAGTGACATTATCGATCCACACATCCTTGGATTGCCCTAAGAAATAAACGTAGTTAGTCAGTTAGGGTAGCAATATTATGCAGATCGTAGCGAAATTGGAAAAATGTAAGACGTACAATGAAATTGTTGTCTATGTTGGGGCAGACGAAATATCTCATGCTAAATGTTTGTTCTGCAAAGGAGGTAGCCACCTGACAGTGATCTCTACAACGACACTTTAGACATTCCAACCATTTGGGAAAACCTAATGGATTTTGCCTCTAGTTTAAGTTTGCAATTTCTACCCGATATTCGTACTCCATCCATGCATGAATGAATTGTCTTATCGGCTCAGGTTGCATTATCATTTCACCGATGCGAGTCACTCTCACCGCATCGATCCATTGTACGAACTGACATTTCCTTACATCCTCCTGTTTGTACAATTTTATTAGGTATGGTAAGTGCATGAAACTAGAGGTTAATGGTAAAGAAAAACCGGTACTTACAACGAAATCGTCGTCGACAATGTTAGGACAAACGAAACATTTTTATCCTCGAGTTCATTGTCTTACGGAACTTATCACCTGACAACGGTCACCACAATGACACTCGTTGTCACCACAATGACACTCTGGACATTCCCTCCATGTAGGTAGTCCCAGAGGATTTACCTGCCATTCTAAAGCTTCTGCAGCAATTTGCCTTTCATGCTCATCCTTCTGCCTAAGGTAGTTCGATCTTGTTTCACTACGTGAATATCGACATGTGCCGTCATTTTGTGGGTTCTCTGTATCTACCTAGTCAATGAAGTTGCACACCGTACGGTATGTCTGCGTAAGATGTCATGATGTTTTACAACCAAGTTAGCGTTTTATGTATTGACTACAGTTAACTTAAGTTGGAAAAAATGAATCATACCTGATCAATATTTGGGCATTGGAAGAATCTCTTTTCCCGAGTTTCTACCATGAGGGATGTCTTAAGTCTGCATCAATCCCCACAGACGCACAATGAACGGTCACAATCAACCAAAATACTTTTGTTCTTGCGACATTTAGAACATGAAAGCACCTCATCATATTTTACAAGATCCTCCATATACTCAACATGCCCCAAAGCATCTTTCAATTTCATCTCATTCAAAAAGCACTTTGAGCACTTTGGAGAAACCAAAACATCTTTGTGTTGTTTAATCTTTTTCGCACTCAAAACATTGAACAAAGAACTTGCATAAAAAGCAACTTTATATTTTTTTCAAAACATTCTTTGTCAAAGCCAACTCATTAACAACAAGAGTATACAAAGCAAATCCAAGAACAAAAGAAGACTCAATTTTTTTAAATTTTTCAACATCAGATTCCAATTTGAAGCAATTAACAGAATTGACATCTCGTAAAGCATTAATTTCAAAAAATAAAACTTCATAAGATTTGCAATCATCATCATTAGGAATCGAAGATTTTAATCTATCAATTTCAGCATTTAGAATCACAATAGTGTGATCCCTCTAGTATAGCAAATTATTTAAAAGCATAATGTTCTAATTGATCATAGCTAAGCTTTTCTTCACTATGAGATTCATCAACATCAAAGTTTGCATTGCGAGCAACAAAAGCCAAATCAATAATTTGCTTACCTTTGCTATGACGTTCATCTTCATCCTCTGATTCATCACTGTCAAAAGCTTCTATCAATTCTCGAATTAGCCTTTGCTTGCGACTCTTATTGCTCTCATTCTTGTTATCCTTCTTGTTCACTTCCTCCTCCTTGTTCGTCTTCTTGCGATTAGGACAATTGAACTTGATATGATTTAACTCACCACACTCAAAGCATCGAACGGGTCCTCCTCGCTTCCTATTCTTGACTTTTTCAAAAGTGTCATAGCCCTACCTCTAGAACCACGTAGCCCAGCCCATCAGACGGGCGGACCCACTTACACATACCACCCCACTTACACTTTCGTCCTCGCTTCGTGTAAAAGGGTTAACCCTGGAGTGATATGGTTGGAGGGAAGAGGCATTATAAGTTGGTTCCACCCTTGCTAAACTAGCAAGGTGGTACTAAACATGTGCACACAACTCTAATGGGCCACACAGGCCTAGTCCTAATTGGGCCAGGATGTCACAAAAAGCTTGAGAAAGTTTGTTGGTAACCAAAACCAAGTCCTCCTCGAATTGCTCGAGTTGTTCATCGGACATGGCATTAATATCATTACAAACCGATGAAAAAGAAGCAACAATGGAAGAACTCAACGAAGAAATCAAAGCATAGATTTTGGATCAATCTTGCGAGAAATAATATTCATCTCATGAGTTTTAAGCTTGGTGTAAAGAGAATCCAAAGTCAAATCCGACATGGTAACAGATTCCTGAATAGATGTAACTTTCATCCTCCAAATTGACATATCAAGACCATTCAAAAAGTGTCGAGAAATCTCAGATTGTGTGTAATTGGTATCATAAGAATCATCAACAGATCTAAGATTACTCAAAACTTTATTAAAGCGCGCAAGATAATCATCCAAAGCCTCTCCAAATTTCATCTCAAATTTCATGTAATCCTTTTTAAAAATATCTTTGTGCAGCTCCTTGATATTGGAAGTCCCTTGGTGAAAATCAGATAAAGCCTTCCAAATCTCAAAAGCACAGTTTGTAGATTAGAAACACGATCAAAATCTGAACGAGAAATTCCATTAAGCAAAATATTGCGAGCTTTGCAATTGTTTTAAAAATTGGTCTTAAGAACAACAGTATTAATCTGAGCAGGAATCTCATAAGGATTTGCAACTTTTTGCCAAATATCATGACTCTCAGACATAATATAAGATTGCATCTTTTCACACCAATAAGGAAAATCAACTTCATCGGAAACATGCGGCTTGGTCGTAAATCTATTAGCCATGGCAAAAACTCAATATCAGCAAAAATCGAATACAGTGAACGTGGCTCCGATACCACTTGTAGGATCGAATCACAAGAACCAAGACAGCAAGAGGGGGTGAATGGTTGTAACACCAAAAACCAAAAAATTTTAGCTGAAATAAAAGTTACCCTTAATTAATGAAGTCGGCGTAGCCCGGTCTGACCGCAGTACCACCTCCGGTCTGACCGCCCGCACACCGTCGGTCTGACCGCCACCTTGTTGCCTGTTGCTGCTGCTGCCGCCGGTCTAACCACTTGATCGCCTCCGGTTAGACCACCGTTATGCCACCGGTTAGACCGCCCGTAGTAGTCCGGTCAAACCGTCGGGATCAAGAAAAACATTGATAGATGAACACTCAAAGATGTAGATCAATCTATCACGACTTTATTGCATCTAATAGTGTTTACAAAGTGCACCAATAGCACTCCTCTTCAAAATCTCGAACTAAACTTGAAACTCTAACTTTTCTCTCAACTCAACTCTCTCTAAAACCGATACCGGTATGCTAAACCCTCCCCCTCTATTTATATCCGAGGTAGGCAATCTAAAGCCACGAACCAATCTTGTACAAGTCGTCCTAATCCCCTAGGAAACATTCCCGTACAAGAAAAAAACTTTACAAACTCAATCTCACCAAATTCGGACTTCATCCAAATTTGACTCCGCATCCCGTACGTACACAATATCTCCATCGTATGCCATATGGAATCTTCACCAACCACGTGCATTGATCTCTAGCCTAAGCATCCCGCATGATATGCTAATCGTGCGGACATCATCTTCTCCCAAGTTGACTCCTGATCCATCACCGGCTATACTCCCATGGTATCAAGCAACACCTGCACATGAATAACAAAGAAACTCCATATCCGAGTACAAGTTCGCACCAACTTGACTCACATTAGCACACAATAGTATCACATACGAATAGAAATCATCTAGAAGTCATATGCACGAAGCAATCTAGAAATTCCATGAGAACAACCCGAAACCGACTCCTCCCCAGAGTCTGCCAGTCAGACCATCGGGCTACCCAGTCAGACCGCCCAATCACCACCGGTCTGACCGGCGACACCCGCCCAGTCTAACTGGCACCCAGTGCCACCTCTGCACTATTCACCGACCAAAAACACATCACACCGTATTTTCATAAACACTCACCTTTGATAATTGTTCATCACCACGATTAAATCATCATGCTTCTACACGGTCCACATTAAGCACCTTGTTGCATCCCCATCCATGTTGCTGGTGCTTAGATTAGCATATGCATATGCTACACATGAGCAATTACTGCTGCACTGTTCTGCGCCCTCATCAAAGCTTCTGTTCCACACGCGAAAGAATTTGTCTGGCACCTTTGGCAAGGTTAAGAAACCATCACCTCCACCATACTGTAATGCACTTTTTCATCGGCAACCTTGCGAAAAATTGGCTCTAGCGCACTCTGATTTGTCATTAGGATCAAATCCATCAAGACACTTGCATGTGGGAATTGCTTCCGTGTTATCACAGTAGCCGTATGCACCACGGTATCCATAAGTATTGCACTGGTTAGCTGGAGCGCGAGAAATGGTTGTCCATTCTGACAGGCTGGTATTCCATCCCAATAGCATGAACTGTCCGGAGTAGTCCACCTTGTACCATACCCCTGAGGAACCATCTGAGAGTCCAAATGTTGAGTATGTCTCACCATCAATGCCACTGGAAATTGTCAAGTACATAAGAGAACTGACAGTCTGGAGATCCACATTAGAGACTACATAGCCACCCCACGCTGTTGCACGCCAGTATGGGACTGAACCATTCTAGAGAAAGAACTGAAGGGGAGTGTCAGGGTCACTCCCTGTAGAGAAGCTCCCTCTAGATGGGTCTTCAAGGCCCTTCCAGGAAACGATGCGCTCTGATGGATGCGTCTTATGGCTTAGCTAGACCGGCATGCCAGCAAGTATGGAATCGCTTGGGTTTTCAAAGCTCTGCCACAACATCGCACCATTTGATGATAGGACCACAAGGTTGCCATTGTTGAGAAGTTTAGCTGAGGAGTTTCTGCTGACAGACGTGTTTGCCGCCATCCAAAGGATGTGGCCATCGGTTCCAGATAGTACAAGGACGGAATTGTTAGCCGTAGAAAGTTTCGCTGATGAAGCATGGGTGATTGGACTATCACGGTTGACAACCCACACAACAGTGCACTGGGGAATATTGTTGAACCATATGCCAACATACATCATCTCTGTTGAGTTTGAGGGGGAGAAGAAGCCTAAGGCAAAGGTACCTTAGTCCGAGATGAGATTCTTCCCTGGAGTGAATGTCATGCCAGGAGCAAGCATGCTGGTAGATGCGCAGAAAAATACCAAACTGAAGGGCCAAGAAATCAGGAGCAAAAAGATGATGCAGTGGAGAGGAAGCGGATGCATGGTCACAGCAAGAACAATTTGGGCAACCAGATGATGGAAAGAAATTAAGGGGAATAAATGGGAGTAAGTCCATTTTAAGTCAGGACTCTTGCATGGTCACAAAATAGCACTGCTGTTCTGTTTACCACCTAACAATACCTTGCTTACCAGAGAAAGATAGTAAAGTATGAATATAATGTTTTGTTAGTCTAGTGAGTGTTTGGACTCGTTGACCAATTCTTGGCAATCAACATCAGGGTGCTAATTTCCAGGAAGTATGTATGAGTAGGTGAGAGTGTCAACTAACAGAGATAAAAAATAAATTTAAACTAGAGAAAAAAACAAATTAATTTTATTGGCCAAGACAAGGGAGAATAATAACAAATATTTTTTCACACAACTGTAGAAATCTAACCATAAAAAGACTTATGTATGACGGATGTATCTCTTATCTCAGTCATGCTCATTCCAATAAAATCTAACAAGCAACACAGTTGCTATGAATAACCGGTCTGACTGATGTTTGGAATTGGACATTCACATTTCAAACATGATTAACAAAGATTTTTCCAACATTATATTTAATTATTCAATGAAACTAGGTTGAAATGAAGAACCTGGAAAAATATCAAATAGTCAAAAGGCAGCACTCAATCCTCCTTGATAGCTCTATCTTAACTTTGTTTATTTATTTGTGTCATACAAGCTAGCTTGTACATTGAACCCTAGTGGATGCATGAACATGAGCTACCTTTCACAGTAGAAACAAGTTAAAGTAATGATAGTACCATCTATTCTATTTCAATGAATAATCGAGCAACCATAGATGAAATTCGAAATTCCTAATAACCGATCAGCAGATGCCATCAGTGGTCTCATTTAATGTTGGTACATAATCCTTAGATCCGAGATTATCATGGTTTCCAACGTATGTAGTAGCTTGCTTAGGGGCTGCTAAACGCTATTCCGTAACTGGGTTGTTATGAAAGCGGTCTTGGGTATGCTATGAAATATGTAGTGGGATATAAATAGTTAGGATGGAATTTGCCCCTCCTATGGAGAGATATCTCTGGGCCCCTCGATATTATGGATTATGGAAGTACATGGCCATGCCAAAAGTGATTGAGGAGTCAATCGTAGGTTAAATAATCTATCACAAGTTCGAGTGAATGATTGAGCTATTAGAGGATGGCACATATGTAGCCTTGAGCTTAATCGATATCGTGAGGCAAAGGGGTTCATACAAGTATACACTAGAGGTTCAGCCGATATGATCTTTATGTATGCCCGGTGGGTCAATACATTCTGCTAGGGGCTGCTGTTGATACGTGGACCGAAAAGGAGTTTTCGGAATGCAGCCGAGTGTACATGAACCTACAGGGTCGCACGCTTAATGGGCTGGAATAAGGGGATTGGATGGAGATCCAATATGAGCTTATTTCGGATAAGGATCCAAATAGGACTCCAATTGGCCTCGGAGGCCCAGCCATGAATCCTATATATTCATGAGGGGGTGTGACCAGCGGATGCATTACATCACGTAAGAAACCGTAGTCGCCACTCCCATCCCCGAGAAAAACCCTAGTTGCGCGCAGGCGCTAGCACATCTGTGCATGGTGTTCCGTTCCTGTACGTGTGGATACCGGTAGAGGTGCCAATGGTTTGCGGTGCTAATCGGCGAGGGAGCACGGCGAGGAAAACACACAAGGAGAAGGTCGAGCAGCTGCGATCGACTACTTCCTCTACATCGACGCGCGCTACGTCGTCGATGTTCCTTTGGCTTCTTAGCATTTACTTCCGCTGCATAGCGCGTCGAGTGGTAATGATATATAATCCCATACTTATATGGTTCCTAGTTTATGCGGTACAAAAATTTTGATTTATACTATCGTAGCCTACGCATAACCCTTCAAAGGAAGCTCAGCTGCGATGGCGTCGACGGTGGGCTGGGCAGAGCTTGGGCGTGTGTTAGTTGGGTTTGGGGAGAAACTAGATGAGGAATGACTCGCATTCAGCTAAAGGTAAAACCCCCAATGAATGATCTGTTTGGTAAAGGTTGTTTGGCATAGCTCCACCTTCAGCTCCATCTCTTTTGGAGCTCGAGCCCAGTCAAACAGTTTCAGCTCCACCTAAAATAGGAGTGAAGCTAGATGGAGCTCTATTACAAAATGAGCTAGAGAGGTGGAGTTGGGTTTAGCGGCTCTACAACTACAGTCCAGACCTAACTCCTGCAGTTAGATTTAGAAGTTGGAATTCTACTAAACGGGTCAGAAGAAGAAAAAAATTAGAGGTACATGAGATGGTGAGGAAAAAAGATTATTAATGTGAACCTGATTTTAAATTTTTTTTGTTTGATTTCACAAGTTGTTACTTTCATTATCCAGCATTCTTTTAATCAGGAGTTCTGATTATTTGTAAAATCATAAAAATAGAAGAGTTTATTTACTTAGTGACCTAAAGGGCCGGTTTGAATCAGCATTTTAGCTCAGCTAATAGGTGGCACGTGAAATGGGGCGAATCGTGAGCACATAATTAATCCTATTATAAATTTTAAAAATAAATTTATTTCATTTAAAAAACTTTTATATATCTTTTTTACAAAACTCAAAATAACTTGCAAATTGCTCGATCTAGCATTTTATACAATGTAAATCAAATACCAAAATGACTATGCAAATAATTGGTGCTGTTCTAAAAAAAATATTTCAGTTAATGCACTGAAGATTCAAATCCCTAAGCCATCTATCCTTGGTAAGTCATGAACGCATGATCTATTGCATCTTGGCCGGTTCTATCCCTCATGTACTCAGTTGTAAAAAAAAATTCTGATATAGGGCATAACTAGTGGGATCAATAAATTAAGGCAATGTCTAGCTAGCAATTGACAGAAAACCCTCTACAAAATCATGCAAATTTCAAACCGCAGCATGCTTCAAGATTCATGTAGCAGAATCCGAACCCTATCCCCATCCCTCCTCTCCTCCCTCCTCACTCCCAGCCTCCACGGGATCGAATAGATCGAGCGCTCGTTCGCTCGACTCTCCCTAACACCACCGCCGCCACCGCGCCGCTGCCCAACCTCGCCAGCAAGTCAGAAGGTGTCAACGGCACCGATGAGGCCCTCTCGGCCAACCAGCTTCCCCTCCCCTCACCCCCTTCCTCCCTCTCCTCCTCCTCAAGCGAGCAGCGATGAGATGCCCCCGCTCTGCCATCTCCCGTGGCTATTGGCCGTTCCATCCGTAACCACAAGTCGTCGTCTCCTAACCACAAGCTTACTTTGCCGGTTTGGCCCCGCCACCAACACCGATCCACTGCCCTCCTCCATCGCTCACCACCTGCCCATATCCACCGCACACCACTGGGCCGCCGCATCCCATAGCCATCCATCTAAGCCAGGCATCCTCCCCGCACAACACATTTTGATCATATTTGGTACAAACGAAGAAATTTAATTTCTTGCACGAAATAAGCATTTATACGAGTTGTTGCACCTAGTTTTACCCATTACTTAAGTTTGCATAGTGCGTGCGTATTTAACCAAAAAAAAGGTTAATAGCTTCAAGACCACTTTGGCATGTATATGCTCTGTAGCAAAGCCAAGCGCATCTTATTCCATGGCAAAACCAACTAATTACATATATAACGGCCAAATAGGAGTAGAAAATAGTAAATGAAGATCAAAATATTTACTTAATGGAACATGATAACATATCCTATAAATGCACACAAGTATTACATATACCATGCACACTAGCTAACAAATATCACCAAAAATTTTAAAAACTTTGTACATATACTACTACTAATATTACACCTATACGTAAAGTCTGAATCTCAAATTCATTATGTCACACTTGTGCAAAGGATATGTTTTCCTGGAAGTCAGATGTAGCAACATTCCGGGGTGTATTTGCAGTTTATGCACAGTATTGTTGTCTAGCACTCTAGATAGACAACTTCAGAGTTCCTTTCAGTTTTCAGAACGCAAGAATTTCACACGAAAATTTCTCTCTTCAAAAACAGTCTTTCCGAATTGAATGAAACCAAATTGCAGCATCACTTCTTGCGATGCCAAACAAAACAAGGCCTTAATATGGCGGTCCATTTGGCTCCCAAGCAATCTTTGCCATTGCTATAGCGTTGCTGTTTGATACATCAAAGCGCAGACCTTATTGTATCATGCATATGGCAGCAATATCGTGTTCATGCTGGGGAAACACAGGTGACAGCGGTGGTAAACTCGTGGGTAAATGATTTCACCCACTAGAGTTTATATCTTGGTTGTTAAAAATATTGCATACATTTGGATGCACTTCTAATATTAGAAGTAATAAAAAATCAAGATTTAACATGTCAATATGTGTAAAAAAAATGTAAAAGTAATTTAGTATGCAAGGAGTACCTCTTTTCCAAAAAGAATAGCAAGCTTTTAGAAGCTCCGACTTATGCAGTTTTATCTAGTTCTTTTTACAGTTATATATCTTACAGTAAGGCCAACAAAAAGAGAGGCCTTGGTCCCCACGACAAAAAATTTAGGTGCAAATTATCTTTTCAAATTTTTATGATATAGTTATTATTAAGAATGTCATTTTCAAACACATCGTCTGCTTATTGGGTTATCTGCCACATGTAGAATTTAAATCTTGAAACTTGATTTTACATTGATTTTGAGTTTTTTATGGTAGCTTATTTTCTAGCACTAGTTTCAAACCGCAAATTATAGACATAAAATAGTTTACAGCTGTGGCTTAATTAACTGATCAAACTAATAATCTTGTTTTCTTTTTCAAAAATTACTATTATTGATGGGCTATACTCGCGAACGTTATTTGTAGAGAAAACCCAAAATATACCATTGACAAACTACCATTGACGAGTGCAAGTTCCATAAAATGGCATCGTACAAGCGATTTTATCCCAAAAATACCATCGCCGTTACGGTTCCATCCATCCCGCACCGTTAAATACATTGTTCATCCTATAGCACTTAACGGAGGTTGCTAACGAAACCCTAACGGCGATGGCATTTCTGGGACAAAGTCGCTTGTACAATAGCATTTCATGGAACTCGTACTTGTCAATGGTATTTCTTGGAACTGGGTGATTGTCAATGGCATTTCTTGGATTATTTCTTATTTTTAAAGTATGGAGATCGTTTGAACCAGGGTGTACATGAGATTGGATCAAGCAGACAAATAACAAGGATTTATACTGGTGCGGACCCTCTAGATGAGTAATAACCCTACTCCAGTTTATATATATTATGAATGAGAATACCACTCAAATTACAATGGGGAATAGGACGACTAGGCTAATCCGTCGACTAGAAGTTGTTGCAAACAACCCGACGAGATCAATTCGGTGAATAGGGCATTGGATTCCTCAAGATTGCTTCTGAATGTGGCTTTGGCTTTGGCTTGTAACACGATACCCCAATGGGCCTTGTATATATAACGTAGATTATTTTCTTTTCCTAGTAGAATTCGAAGAGATAGAATGAACTATAGGTCTAAGGAAACCTTATCTTTCTCGACTAGGATTCTAACCCCTTCTATTCCGGGAAATAATCTTCTCTTTATCTGTTGTATTTCCTTATTAAAAGATGCATAAACAATTTCCTCTTTTATCTGTTGTTTTTCTATCTTTATCTGCTGCATTTCCTTATTAGAAGGTATTTCTCTTTCTCTGTTGTATTTCCTTATTAAAAGATATCTTCTCATATACTATCGGGTGTATGATATTGTTATATTTCACTAACCCATGTATAAGAGATATGTCTCATCCTTGACACCGATAACTATATATGTACATTTTGGTGACAATATTTCTAATGATGTTAACTGGTTAGAAATAATGAGTACTTACTTCATTTTAAATCATTTATCGTTCAAGGTTTGTTCCAAACATTGTAAATCTTTAACCATATATTTCCATGAACTTATATAATTTAACACCATAAGATTTATATTTTTTAATTCACCATGAGATACTTTAGTAGTATATAGTTTACATGTTAAACTACACATATATTTAAAAGTTAGTAGTAAAAGATAGATATATTTGACTTAGACAAATATAAAATGACAAACAATTTGAAACGGATTAGTACAAGAGTTGATCAACTTTTAAAACTTTTGACAACTAATTTTATAAAAGAATATTTTTATCAAACCTAATAAGTTTGTAGTATTATGGTATTACTTACTAAGGTAAATACGCACGTAGCGTTCTTTTTTAACTAATCATTTTGAGAGAAATTATTAATGCTCAAAGTTCCAAAGTATCTAAACGTCAATATTTATGAACGGAGGAAGTATTACATTTTTTTTTGCAAAAAGTTGATCCATTTCCCTGTTTCTGAAATAAATGTATACTTTTTCTAAGAGTAAGAAATGTATAAATGAGAAAGGACTATATCGACGAGAATATGTACCGGATGCATTTGCCCTATCGAACCAAATAAGCTTACTATACAATCTACAGTTATCCTATCTATTTATGTACAAAAAAAAGTAAGAAGAAAAGGGGTCAAGACATTTCCCGGCAAAAATTTCTACAAGCAAGAGTTCTCAAGCCAATATGTATCCCAATAGAAGTTACTCCGACTCCACAATTGCTCTGTCAGATCACTCACAAGAAGTGAGGAAATGATGAGATACGAGGCAGGTGCGTCAGGAGATCCCCAAACGCTTCTTGCCTCGGCGGCAATGGGGCATTGCTTCCACTGTCTGCTGACACCGGAAGCACACAAGGTTGGGGCTTCCTTTCTTGCATCTCATTGTCACCATGAGTGCTGCTGCTGGGGTTTGTCTGGCCTGAACCTGAATATCTCTGAATCAGGCTGCAGAGGGAGTTGACCCTTGACATGAGCATCCTTTCATCAGCTGCGTTGGTTATCTGGGAATCATTGAGGAGTTGTCTGGTAATCTCATCAAATGTCAGTTTACCCATTGATCCATCGCCATCGTCAATGATCTGGGAGCTGCCCAAGAGGAATCGGGTTATTCCATCTAATGTTACTTTACTTGATGTGGAATCCCCTCGATGAACTGCAGGTAGGTTCCCTGAATACATCTGTCTGTAGATATGATTTCCAATGTGATTCGCAATCTCACTTTTGGACATGGAGCGCCTTATCCCTGGTACCTTGATACCGTTCCAATTATAGATGCTATCTTGCCGTTCGCAATCACCAGAAGCAGCATCTTGTTTAATCACTTGAGTACCACTAACTGGAATGGCGAAAAACACATTATTAGCAAAATTATTCCGACTACAAATACAGAAGTCTAATATTCTTAATATTATCTGGCAAATATACTGGCGAAACATTTGTGAAATAGATAAAACAAATTAAATTTGGCCAATATTAACAGACTTGTCTGGTCCTAAGCAGTGACCTCCAGTGAGTGAGAAAATAATTCATGATAGCTAACACCAGAAATATAGTCTAATTTGAAAGGCGTGATTTTCAAATTTCATTGACATATCTGGATGTTTTCAGATTTCAATGGAATATAAGATACAAGTAATGGATTTTGTAGTTCACCTGAACCAGGGAAATGTTGAAGTAACTTGTCTGGTGTTCCTGTCAGCTGTCTGGCTTCAGCATCTATCCTACCTGATGCAGAATGAGGTGGTAACAGTTCTGTAAATCTTTGGGGAGCTAACTGATCGCCATCATCTTTATGCTCAAAATCTTGGCCTTCTATGCCCTCTGCATCTTCAAATATAGAAGACTTTGATTCAAAGTACGGATTATCCAAATTGATGTCGTTCTGCTGGCTTAGTGAATATAGACGTGGATCACAATGAACAAGCTTCTCAACATGCTTATTCATCATTCCTGGCGGGCACTGAAGAAAATGCCTCCTGACATAAATGATAGTCAAAAGTCAACTCACCACTCAGCAGTATTAAGAAATTAGTCAGCATAAACAACTGTGAGAAACCAATTCGTTGTGATAGCTATCTGATTTTTTTTTCATAATGGTCCCTCATGATTATGGGATAAATCCAAAATGTCCTCAAAATATCCCTAGTTAGACAAAAGGGAAAAATGAGCACCATATTTGCGAACATAGTGGCATCCATTTCAAAATTATGCACACATGTTACCAACGTGTCATTCATTTTTACTACCTGTGAATGCTTGCTTGTCCACCAGTGAAATCAGATGTTGCCTGCCATAAAGTGTGTTTCCTTGGCTGTGGATTGGTTTCACGAAAGAAAAGTGGCTGCCGGGACAACTGAATAAAGCACAAAAGAGAGAATTAGCAGAAGCAATGATATGCCAAAAAGAAGAACTCATAAAGGGCAAAGTACACAGAAATTTTAGAGCAATGATTAGCATCATAATGCAGTTTCACAAGGTTTGGCTAAATCTAGCTTCTTCTCATATATGTTATTGCCAATAGGCATGGTTTATGGCAGGTTAAGCTAATAATTGGTTTATCTGTAAAAACTTACTGCAATCTCCAAGATCCCAGGTTCGTTTTCTGGAGAAGCCACCTTCATGGCACAGATGTCAGACCACTGTATCTCAATCTTGCTCTTCAGACCACCATCCAGTATTTCCCACACAAGTTTATGCTTTGCAAAATAGCATTTTGCAACCAGATCGCCTTCATACCTTGACATCCACTGTTCATACAGAGTTTGAACCACAAACAAATCAATTTTCATCATAGATGAACAAAACAATATAGAATACTTACTATAAACAAAACCTACAACTAAACACCAGTACACAAGAAACATTGCCTAACGTAATCGTTGAAACAGAGATTGAGTCAGTGATCAGCCCAAATGTCAACAATAGAAAGTGTCATCATGGGTGTGACATGAAAAAAAGGTGTATGCAGTATGCACCTTGCAACTAAGCAGAAAAACAACAAGCTGACATAATTTCCAAAATGATAGTTCTCTTTCTTGATAATTCATGTGTAAGAAAGGAGTGTGGTTCCCAAGCTAGGCACCACTGCCCCAGTCACATAAAATGCAAAAACGATGTTTGTGTGATGAACTTTGGATCATCATTGGGTAAACATATGGTAGGAAGGTAGGTTGGAGGGCGATGACTTGAAGCAGAACTGCGCTAGCCACTAGGTGAAGGAGAGAACTGAATGGGGGAGAATCAATCTAGGGTATTCCCATGGGAGAGAGTTAGTACCGACCAGGACTTCTTTATTCATCTGTGCTTAATAAAAACGGATACAAACTCATCCTTAGATAGATGGGATGACTTGACACTTAATAAATAAGCTCCTACTCAAACCACCAAATAAACCTAAAACATAAGAATCCAAACCACCAAAATGGCAAATTAACCTATTCTCTAATAAGGAAACCAAATGTCATGTGAACAGTGCACCGTGAATAATACTGTATGCTACAGTCCACCATACAGGTACTGTTTCTCTGGGAGGCCCTATCCTTTGTATCATCTCTATTTCCCTTTTATTATGCGCTGTACAGAGCCTCCCAAAAAAAGAGACTTTACAAAGTAATATTTCTTTAAAATACACCTGAAAAAAGTATCACACTTTGCTATAACGCTATTAGAAGCCTCTTGTCACTTTATTATTTTTCTCTAATTCTAGCAGGTCCATTGGACATGATACCTCTAGAATTATCCAAACAAAACATTTCCTTCTGTCATCTCAGACTTTGTGGTGGCTTTTAAAAAGAGCCAATAAATCAACATCATATTGGAATCGCCAGAGATTTCCACTACCTAGATTGCACAGATCAGAACATGGTAATCACAAACTGTCTATTGGATCCTCACACAATGCGTATCAATAATTATGACTTTTTTATTTTAAATAGAAATTTTACGGTCCTTGAGGTACCAAATTTTACACCAGAAAATGTGGACCGTAAAATCACTCTATTTTAAAAGCATTCAACACATTCACATCTATTGCTTTCAAATTCTTACTAGCAATCATACATCAAGAAGTATTGCAAATGTGAGTGCCAACTTGCAGTCTAATGTTCTTTTTTTTTTTTGGTAAGTAAATGTAAAATCATACATGGAGTGTCAAAATTAGAGAAGACTATGCAACATACCAACATAAATGGACGCATATAGAAAAGCCACTAACCTCCCAAGATCCAATTCTTAGAACAGCACCAGGGAAATTGGAAGCCTTCAATTTCTCTGAGGCACTAGCAGTCCCACTATGCTGGACATCTTTGGCCTTACCAGCCTGCACAAGCTTCATTTGGATCAAATCCACCAGAGAGGGGCTCTTCTTCAGCCGCAAGCCCAGTGGGCTAGGCTCATCAAGGAAACCATGTTGTGATGACTGCTGATTGGACACACTAGCACCGTCTGTGCTCCAGTACTGCATGACACCATGAGAAAATGCAATATATGATTAAACACAGAACAGTAAAGCAAGGTAACCAATAGTACATCCCATGTCTCACTTTTAAATTTGAACTAATTGTATTATAAGAACTAATTTAGAATTTCACAGTACAACGTTACGAACTAATATATAACCTTTACTTGTCCAATCAAGTTTTATGTACTAAGTGGCAAAAATTGGAAAAAGTGTCTCTCAGATAGGGAAAATTACAACATTCCTGTAAGATCAATTAACTAAACACAAAAAAAAGGATTGGTTCATTTGGTTGATGGACAGAGGAATCAGTATCGGTAACAGAGAACAGAGTTCTATAAGTGAAAAGCTCAGCATGCCAATTATTAAATCCAAATGATGAATGCATGTGATTAGAAGTAGCAATATCATATGAAGAACGGAAACTAGTTCCAGTAATGCACGAAGAAAGATCTGTGATTTGATTTGAAGCAGCACATCTTCCTGTGTATTTATGCCATTTACAAGCAGGGAAAGTATCAGGTGCAACCCCTCAATTCAGTGGAAACATGCAACATATTTCTGTGCAAATAGCCCTTATCCTGCAATGGCGTTCGGAATGTTTGCATGACAACAAGTGAAAAGGAACAAACAGATATAGCAACAATAATAAAGGGCAAACAGATATAAGTAGGACAGTAATTTCTCCCACTGCTAAAAGAATATTAGGTGAAGTATGTAAAAAAATGAAGATTACAAGCAAAGAAAGCAACCCCAAAAAAAATGATAGATCAGCTTTTTAAATCCAAAGCAGCATTAATTTTTATGAGGTGAAATCAAATAGTGCAGCTACTGGTTTCACACAAACACACACACAAAAAAAAAAAAAAGAGAAAAGGTCCAGCAAGTGGGCTGCTCCCCAGAAGATTAGACAGATCAACATTTAAATGTTAGTAATAAGTTTTAATTGACGAGGAAAAAAACTAAGGTAAATTTTAATTCACGAGGAGAAAAGCTAAAGTAAAGTTTAATAACTACCAATCCAAATCCAAAAGGACTGTGTAGTTTGAAGTGACCACCGATGAAGACCTGTATAGTGAGAGACATAATACCCAAATTTGGAAGACTCCGCACGTCAATATCTAAGCCAAACTATGGATGTATGGATTGGTAAGCAGTACAGGTAAATATCTTGGCAAGTACAGAAATCGAATCTACTCTTACCTAGTAAGATTGGAAGGACTTTGATGGGATAAAGTCACAAATACCCTTTCATGTGGACTCACCAAATTCAGAATTCTCATGTAATATAATGCGCAAAAATGATGAGCATGACAAATTGCCCACTGAGAAAAGAAAAGGATGTCTCATGCGAATCAAATTCTTAACCATAATCATTTTTGTTTTGGGAATGAACTGAGGCAATAATCAATTGATCGTCACTTCCTCGTCACAACCCGATAAAAGATGGAGAAACAAACTCCAAGGAATTACTAGTAGGAGCGTAATTTGCGTAAATATTTTGAACTCACCAGAAAGAATCGAGGAGTGGTGGGTTTTGTGATTCAATAATACTGTAAGCTCCAATAATAAATTATTCCTAAACAGTAGTACTACTAGTAGTAGCAGAGAATAAATGAAATTCCTCCTGTATGCATGCGAAATTTCCTACTAGTAGAGTCGATGACCGAGGCAACAGCAGAGCGAACCCACCTGTAGAGCAAGGCGGGACCTCTTGTGGAACGGCGACGCCTCCGCCTGTGCCACCGCGTCGCTGGCGTCCAGCGCCTCCTCCTTGACCTCCCGCCGCAGCTTCCCCTGGTGCGGCAGATGAACCATCATCTCTCCGCCGGTGCCGCACTTGTGGTTCAACCAGAAGAGCAAAAGAGAAGGAACGGAGTGACGCAGACGAGGTGGTTTGTAACGTAGGGAGACCGAGTCCCGGGCGAGCAGAGGATGAGAAGAAGAAGCAATAAATATCTCGGAGATGGTAAAGCACTGATGGATTAGATTGGCTTTTCATTTGGAAGCGCGTGCCAACTGGAATTTACCAAACTGCCCCCACCTGTGTCCCTGCTGTTTGGCGGCTCATCCTGTCATCCACTAGTACCACTCCCGTCTAATTTTATTACGAATTCCTCCTTCCGTTCCTTCCGTTTCAAATTATAAGAAATATATATTTTTTACACGATTTTTAATAATATATTTTAATTATTAATTTATATTCTCAATAAATATAAAATTAGTATTAGATGAAAGTATTTCAAAATATGAATACAGTAATATAACATGTATAATATTTAGTATATATATGATTAATATGATTATTAGTCAAAAGTTACCGATTTTAATTTTTTTAGAAAGAGGGTGCTCTATAATTTGAGATGGAGGGAGTACCATTTATAAGTACTATAATATATTTAATCTCATCCTAAATTACTAAATTTTACGATGAAGGGAATAAAGAGGTATTTGATTATCGGTCATACTTTAGCATAGCCTCACAGAAAGGTTGCCACGCATAAGATTAGGCAAGTTTAACTAGTTTCACAGTTGTTTGGTTATATCTACGGTTGTGACAAGTTCTTTTCCAACAAATTAGGTTCCATAGGTTAAGAACTAAAAAAAGTAGCAAAATTTTATAGGCTTGCTAATATGTGGTTAAGAATTTGATCACCTCAACTTAAATAAGTGTGGTATTTTTTGGCAAATGGTGGTAAAGATTTAAAAAATAGATTTAGTCCTATACATACACGAGGAAGGTAATAAAAAGAAAGAAGAATGTGGTTAGGAACCAAACAAATCTAAGTTTTTCCACTAAGTGAACTACCCTATATTTTATTTAATGTGAGTATACATGGGAGAGAATCAAGAGTCCTGCAGAATTTAACTCCCCTGCATGCACAACAAACTAGCGCTTAACCGTCACACTCTCACTGGTTTGATGTTTTGGATAAGATTAAAATTAAACTTTTATAACTTTAATTATCAATAATTTTAAACCTATTTAGTTCAAATATACTAGAAGAACATACATTGATTTGTCTTACGATATACAAAAATAAAAGTAAAAATATATTATTTATTGTATATATATTGAAAAAATATAATCACATATATATTTTGGAAGCTGTGTCATTGTCTAAAACATCAATAAGTATTTTTTTTAGATAATGGAATGTAACATTCCGGCCTTTACTCAAATAGCTACAGCCAATTATTACAGAACTCAGACAGAAAAAAACTCACACAGAAAGTTCACGATAGCAGAAACAAAGCTAAGCAAACACAAACTAATAGATACCAACAGAAGAAAAAGATCCCCTAACTACTGAATTCTATTAGAGAACCTCCACCCGAAGTTGGTAAATAGATGCATAATTATCGTCTCAAGTTTATGACATTTATCATTTATTAGCTTGATATCTTCATCATGCCTTTGTAGCTGGGCCCAACCCCGAAGCCAAAACGTTGCCCTGGAAAGCACCTGCAAATAGGATTTTGATGGTGTTTTATCAAAAATCATGTCATTTCTACTAAGCCAAAGAGCCCAACATACACCGGAAGCTCCAATAAGAATAAGTTTTTTGATTTCTTTACTAACACCCACAAGCCAATTCCCAAACATATGAGATATACTATGTGGAGGATAAAGTCCAAAAGAGAATTGTATAGCTCTCCAAAGAAATTTAGAAAAATGGCACTCAAAGAATAGATGGTGTATTGATTCATTTTTCATACAAAAGCAACATCTCAAACTACCATTCCAATTCCTTCTAGCCAAATTATCTTTAGTTAAAACAATCCCTTTAAGGAGATACCACATAAAAATCTTAATCTTAAGAGGCATTTTAAGTTTCCAAATAATTTTATTTCTCTCTATGTAACCATTATTAATTAAAGCTATGTACATAGATCGAACAGAAAATTGGTCAGTCATCCTCGTCTGTTAAATTAATATGCACAATGGAAGCACACAAATTATGCCATCTAATTAGATTCTGACCAACTAATGCTCTTCTACAAGAAACATTAAGCGGAACAGAACCCATAACATTAACAATTGAGGCATTTTTCCTTCTAACTATAGAAAACAACGAGGGGTACTTTTCATTCAAAGAATAATTCCCTAGCCACTTATCCTCCAAGAATCTTACTTGTTCACCATTATTAATAATTCAGGAACCCATATTTAAAAAGGAATTCTTAACCTTCATCAGACCTGACCAAAAATGGGAATCCCCTTATTTCCTCTCACCTGAGTTATTGATTTACCAGTAAGATATTTTCGTTTCAGTAAATCTTACCACACACCTTGCTCATTTATTAATTTAAATAACCATTTACTTAAAACACATTGGTTTTGTATTTCTAAATTGTGAACTCCAAGTCCACCCTGATCTTTTGGCTGACAAATAATATCCCATCTTATCAATCTATACTTTTTTATGTTCATCCCCTTGCCAAAAGAAACGGGATCTATAATAATCAATTTTTTGAAGAACCCCTTTAGAAATCTCAAAAAACGATATCATAAACATAGCAAGACTTGATAAAACAGAATTAATCAAAACCAATCTCCCACCAACAGACATATGTTTACCCTTCCAACTACGGAAAACATCAATAAGTATGAAACCAAAGAGGACTGTATGCATGCACCCAGATTCAATTTTGCATAGATATAATAATGTTGCACATCAAACAAAAGGCCCATGGATATACAATGGTTAATTTAAAAATTCTGATTTTTATCTGAAAATTCTAATTTTTTGTTATACTAGGTATGGAATGGAGAAGTAACTTTGTACCTCTAGGGGCAAAAGCCTCAGATGACCGAGTCGGTAATTCGCATGAGGCAGGAGTGGGCCCTATGGGGGCTCGCGTTGTGCCGCCGGCCGCACCGTGAGTAGTTGGGTGCAACACGTGGCCGCTCCCCGCGCTTGTTGTTATGAGAGGCAAAGAAAAGAAACGTGTGACTAGATCGGTGGATCCGTGGATGTGACGTGGACGCTCCTCTTCAAGTACTATCCGTTGCATTTGAGGGAGTATACTACTACTAGTAGGCGGTTTGGCTTGTGGATTATGGATAAGGTCACAGCCGGCTGGCACCATCCATAAAGCGACACAAATTATTGGGGAAGAAAGGAAACCTGACTTGGGAGTACGGTATGTCGTTTTCTTCTTTCCTGCCTTTGATTTGTTTCTTTTTTCTATTGTAAAATGTAAAGAACCAAGTATCAGTGTTACGGAAATACAGCAGCTATGTCAAGTACTCAAGTTCAATACTAGATTATTTCACCACGAAAAAGTCTAATCAGTTAAACTACACTAAAACTATGTTCTTATAGGGTACAAAGTTTAAATCCTGTAAATATTTATGGTTCGAACATAAGAGAATAGCTAATTTTAGGACTGGGGAGTAGTAGGTAATTGTCTATATTACCTCTATTCTTTAAAAAATAATCTTAAAATTTCAAATTATTACTTCCCCGCCCTAAAATATAATGCACAATTTCTAGGATTGAAAATTTCTCCTAAAATAGAATAATTTCAAATTTTATTCCTAAAGGTCTCCTCTGAACAACTTACAAACCTTACATGCTATGGTAATATTGGCATATTTCACCTTGATATAAAGTAAATAGGGAAATATATTACAAATACATTGATATTGGCGGTAGTGCTAATCCGCGCGCTGCGCGTGGAATATTAGTTTGAGCGCCGCACAACGCTCCCTCCTTCCGATTTTTTTGTTTTTTACCATCCCACCTTTCCTCAGTCTGTTTTTTTTTCATTTTTTACCACCTCACCTTCCGTGTTTCTTTTTTCTCTTTTCCATCTCATCCGTGCTTCATCAAAGGGTCGGTAAAATATTAACCATCCAGATTTTTCCGTTTTTCATTCCTTCTCTCAGTTTTTCTGTTTTCGCGTTTTAGTAAAATATTTACTGTCTAGTTTTTCTTTCCGAATTTTCTGTTTTCCTAGTGTCTCCCCATGCTTCAAAAGTAATGAATTTACTCTGTGAAGTTTTCCTTTTACTCCCAGCCTCCCACATCTACTCATTCAAAAGTAACAAATTTACTCGCATAAATGCCTCCTTCAAAAATAACAAATTTACTTGCATGAATACCCCCACATCGTACAACACCATTCATAAATGGTCGTAAAATAATTACTACCAATTTACAATATTAGTAATTCTTTTATCAGTGTTATAAATATTGTTTAGACTTCTTGGTCTACGAGGAAATAATTACCACCTTCCTCTCGATATAGCCCATGATCTCATAGCCACCATGTAGTAATATGTTTACTGGTGTGTTTAATACACAATATCAGAGTAAAAACTGATATGAAGAGTGTTGTTAATCTGTATCACAGAATGGTTGTACGAATGAAAAAATTACAGGCTCAATCACACACAAGTGATAAAATTACTCACAGGTGAATCAAACTAGAAAAAAAATGATTCAGCTAAAAATCCATCGTGAAGCTGGGATCCTGGTGGCTTTGCTGGATCTTGTTATAAGGATGGAGAGGCTAGTCTGTGTCTTGTGACTGGTAGTGGAGAGAGCAACCGGGTGGTGAGCGGTAGTCGACGATGAAATCATGGAAGGATGTAGCGGTGTGGTATAGAGATGAGCTCGACGTTGTGCAGTAGCAGCCATCTATCATCTAGCAAGCATGACAAAAATGCAAAAAACATTCTCGTTCATGTCATAGAGACGATGAGCAAAAGAAAAACAACAAACAACCTCCATCACCGGTGGACTCCACCCTATCCTCTGCGGCCAGCCACATGGAGCACGATGTGCAAATATAGGACCTATGCAGCCCATCAATTCATATAAAGTAATATTGGAGATTGCACGTTAATTTGATTTGCAAAAAAAAATTGGGGTTTCATGCGTGAAGGTGAAGGTGAAGGAGAGTATGCAGATGCAAATCGGAGTGTCATTTCCTTACTTGCTTATTCTGTCAATGTCGCCAACATGGAGCAGCCGCCGATTGTTGCTCTTGGCCCAGGTGAACACCTCCTTGCTGGTTGAAAGTGCATCTAGGACTCCTAATTTGTTTTGGTGTTAATGACAACACAAATAGATGTACACTAATGTTTTGTTGAGATGGATGCAAGGAAGAAAAGGAATGGAATATTGATTGAGAGTTTAGCAGCATCACATTTATGGTAATCATCTTGTAAACCTTGTAATCTTTGTGTTCTTGAGTTTGGGATGTCGTACTATTAAGAGGGATACCACGTACATATAATTGGTAGAACACTAGTGTTCAAAATCCTTTCATTTAAGTGCTGCTAAAATTTTCTTGTCAGACTATTCGATCACTTCGGACTATCCGATGTTCAGACTATCCGAAATTTCACAAAACACCACTCTCTGTCTTTGGACTGAGTATTGGCTTAAAAACATAGGAATATCCTATATAAGGTCGAACTGTCTAATGCATCGAACTATCCGAAATTTCACAGAACTTCACTCTCTGTCTCGAATTGATTTTTATTCTTCTTGAGTGAATTTTTCTAAGTACCTATTAAACTATCCGATGTGATCAAATAATCCGATGATCCAGAAACTCCGAAGTTTAATGGAACTTGAGTCTCTGTGAGAGGATGAAGTTCTTGGTTCAAAAACATTGGACTATCCGACATGACTTTGGACTATCTGATCGATCAGACAATCTGAAATTTTTCAGAAATTTGTTCTCTGTCTTCGGCTTGTTTGGGGGTCGAAAAAAAACATCAGAGTATCCGATGTCATCTCGGACTATTCAAGGTGGGATGAAAAGATTCTCTCCCAACAGCCACATTTTGGGGATCTATCAATACCCCACCAAATCCTTTTCTAGGGTCACCCAAATCATTCATTCTCATTCATTTTGGGTTGAACTTGGTGCTTAAGTGCTTTGGATCTTTGAGCTCTTTATCCCTCTCTCAAATCACTCCTCGTTCTTTGTGTGGTGGATCTTGGTGGTTGTGGATTTGGTGTTTGAGGGCCTAGTGTGCGTTTCACTCGATCTTGAGTACTAGGGTTGTTTCAAGAGTTGTGTGGTATTTGCTACTCTTGGAGGTTGAGGACTCCTATACGGCTAGGCGTCGCTCTTGAGCCACTGATCTACTTGTGGTGAGCCAAGAGAAGTTTGTGAAGGACGGATCTCGCCTTCGCAAGGAAAGAGATACTTCTAGTGGAAGGAGGAGTGCTTTGTGCAACCTCTTGAGGAAAGGGCTAGCAAAAACCTAGCTCTTTGTGAGCTCCTTAACGAAGAGTAGAGGATTTGAACTTCGGGAATTACTTCAGCAAGAAATCTCGGTGATATTCACTCTTTCCTCTGCTCTACTATTTGTCTTGTTGTGACTTTATAGCCTAGCTGTTAATTGCGCTTATACTCTTGCTTGTGTAGCAGATCTAGGTGTTGCTTGTATCTCTCTGTGTGTCAGACAGTTTAATCCAAACTCGGACTATCTGATCACATCAGATAGTCCGATTGTGGATCAGACTATCCAACCTTGTTTAGTCTTAACTTCCGTTGTTTAGTCTTAAGTAGCCTATTCACCCCCTCTAGGCTTAAGTGATCCTTTCACTGGTTAAGGTGCCACCCGGCGTCCGGCAGCGAGGCCCGAAGCAGTGCCCTCACCTCAACCGTTGTCGGCTACCGCTATTAACCGCCACGGTGTCATCGTCCTTCTCCATGGTGCATGACCAATATATGGGTTAGGATGGTGGATCGATTCAGATCCAAAAAAAGGAAAAAATGAAGTAGGGGTGAGAGTGGTTGATTGGGTACGGGAAAAAGGAGTATATACCCAAAGTAGGAAAGTTGTTTTTATCGAAGTAAATCGTTTACTCCGATAATGGTGGGAGCAGGATGATAGGACGTGGGGTGAAATTGGAAGCATGGAAGTTGTTTTTATCCAAGTAAATCGTTTACTCCGATAATGATGAGAGCACGATGACGGGATATGGGGTGGAATCAGAAGCAAAAAGTTGTTTTTATCGAAGTAAATCATTTACTCCCTGAATAACGATGGGAGCGGGATGATAGGACATGGGGTGAAGCAGGCGTAGGCTGATACATGTTTAACACTCCGAATACTATAAACATGCTGCGCTTCTAGTAGCATCTCTATGATATCGGTACCAACAAATGCCACAAACATACCACATCTTGAAATGCCATAATATATATGAACGAATATGATAATATCCACGACCAACTTCCTTTCCGCAGGCAAATTAGTGAGCAAACGTCAAGAAAAGATCACCGACCCGAACCTGAAAGAAATAAGACAGTAACAAAAGCTATAGCACCGGAAAATAGCTAGTACAAACTATGCAGTCGAGGACTTGAGGTTGAATTACATAATATAATGATACTACATGCCAAGCTGTTCACAAAAATCAAAACTAGAAAATGGCGCACCCTTCATGTAGAGCACGCCAAGCTGTATCAGCATTTGTCAGAACAATCGCCCGAACCATTCAAATATGACTCGGGCACTTTTACCCTAAATACAGAGTAACGATGATTTAAACTTTTCTCCCCGTGCAATCTGTAGACACTGCCCAGTGCTCCAGTGATTGGATTTGGGAAAGCATAGAAGATACGTTTGAATCTTTGATGTACAAGTGCCATGGCACACCTTCAATAAGAACAAGAAATATGTGAGCAACTGAACAGAAAGCAAAAACATGATGCCATACTTCAGTAATAACTTACATTGAGCAAGGTTCCCAGACTAGGTAAATGTCAAATCCTGTACAAAGGTATGGTCTGGTTTCTGACAAGTCATCGCATCTTGCTCCATGTGCAAATTTTTTGTCATCCTGAAGTTCAATTCTGACTTTAGCCAAAAGGAGGAGAAACAATACTGATAAAGGCAACATCGAAAAGGTAGAAAATATGAATAACAAAGCTCACATTTCTATCCACCTTTAGTCGTTTTGCTGATTCATTAACGGAATAATACTCCATATTTCCATCTGAGTTTGGTTTGGTTGATGATATAATTGAAGGGAACATCACTTTATCCCTCTCCGCAGCATTTTCAATCGCAACTATGGCAACATGTCTCAGAGGGTGCCATGGAAAACTACCTTCACAGGGCAATGACTTCTGCTCAGACGGCCTTGGTTTCATCCATCCCCAAGGGTTTAAACATGAGGCTTCCATATTCAGGCTGTTGCATTTAGAAACGTTGGATTTTGACAGGAACAACCTGCTCCCTTTCTTCTCAGTTGCTTCAAGTGATGAGAGGGGGCTGTCTGAATTCAATTCAGCATATTTGTTACTTTTTAAACTATCATGTTGGAGCGTTTGGTCTGTAGCCTTTGCAATAATCTGCATGGTTGATGGATCAACAATAACAGCAGCATTACCCACCTGGTACAAGCAAAGAACCCATGTCGAATTAAACATAATTATTTGATCTACACTGAAGTAAACAGCAGAGCATGACAGACATCATATGCATGTCCAGCAGTTTCATGTTAAAGGAAGCACAGATATGGACATGGTGCTTAATAACAAGGATTTCACTCTTCTCCAATAGAGGATAAATACTTGTTCTCAAGCATATGTACCTCACAATTTATTAAATTTGTTAGGTTCGCACAGATAGGTTGACAAGCCAACCTTTCTGATGCCACCCAATACTACAAAAATGTCTTATTACTAGCTCCTTATATTATCACAGGTAATAACTATATTGAGGAAGGAATGACATCAGGCCTGAATTGGAGGGCTTTAGGAGAGAAACCCTAGGCGGGGTGATATTTAAAACAGAGAAACTACTTCACTGATCTTGCTTGATTCACAATGATAACTGGCTCATGTAGTGGAAATGGCATCTAAAGGACATGAGATTTGAAAGAAATTCCAAAAGATAAGAACTAGATATAGGTAGCAAGTTGGATACAACTTATATTGCTCATCATGTATCCTAACCCATATTTTCTTCCCGCATCATAGCCCGCCATGATCCTGTCTACCTCAGTCTTTCCCTAGTCCCTACACAACCACTGCACCATCATCCACACAACTGTTTCGATGTTGATGTCAACCGCAGTTGACAACCAGCTGTAATTCTCAACTTTGAGTGCTACATCTACACTTTGTCCACATCCAGAATGTTCCTTTATATCCAGGTTAACAATAAAGGAATGCATCTGAGTTATGGATGGTAGCTATTTGAAATCTGATTATGGATCAAAACTTTATTATCCAATACTCAAAAGGAGAGAAGAAACATGAGAATATATCATCCTAGTCCCTTATTTTGCGGCAATGCCATAGACAGCAGTAAGCATATCACTATTCACGTATGTGAAGGACAAAGATGGCAAATGATATATCTTCTCTCGTCGTAAAACCGCTTCAGTGTGATGGTTGAAGCCCTTGGTAGCCTCATGAAACCTAGAGTAGATGACAACATTCATGAGACCATGACATTTTACTTGAGAGATTCCTTAGAGAAGGTTCAGAAGGGTGAACATGGGGGCTGGGCTCATGCAAATATGGAATGTGGCAAAAGTCAGAGTAGCCAATGCGGCAATCCCACAAAAGACACTCTACATGCTCCACACCATGAAACCTAAGTCAATGGCATGGAGGAGGTGGTCAGGTAACAACGATAGCCTTGAACATGGTACCTATGCATACATGTTCATCACTTCTATGAACATGCTTTCAAGCTACATTTCATCCCAAGATGAACACAAGGTGACTTTGTTCTTGATGTAGGATTGGCCCAATCTCCAGGTGAGAATGATAATTTTGATTAGGAAGAGAATGACCTAATATGACTAAACACCAAACTTGTTAAACTGCACTACAAGTTGTTATTAGTTGTGCTAAGACAGCTGCAAGAATAACAAAGTAAAGAATGATTATTCGATGAGGTATTGAAGTTAAAAAACACAGACTAATATAATAGTCTGACTGAATTATTAGTCACCATGGGTTCTGAAGTTACAATCACTGACTGATTAACACCAGTGAAGCACTCGAGGCAATTGGAACTAGACAAAACCTGAAACAGCTAGCAAGAGAAGGGGCCTAGAATCAGCATAAGATTGCTTACAGGAATTTATATTTGTGATCATACATATCCAGATCATTGAAATCATATCCACCAAAACCATGGCTATCCTTTTCAGCAGATGGTCAGGCCAAAACTCCTCATCAAATGGAGGAAGGCTCAGAAGCCATAATTAATGGCTTCAATACAAATGTAACGTGGGATTGCACAACTAAAGGTGATGAGGCCATATGCAAGGAATATATATGAGAATGATATTTTCATTATTATTCTTTCTCAATTCACTACCTGGGTTAACAAGCTGGCTACTGCCAGTTCTATAAACTTTGATGTACGCATGAACGTCTTTCTCATAGGCAGATAACCAATGATGTTCAATTGTTCATGTTAACCCACAGGTTAACAACTTAACATCCTAAAGAAACATGCAAGCATAGTGCCCACACCAGGTGGAATACTATATTTATAACATAGCAAGAAAGGAATACTTTAAAAACAACAGTAAAGTCACCTCAGATAACTGCAGTGCAGTTCTCATGCAATTAAATATTGATGGCAATTCACTCTCTTTGAATCCAGATACACCATCCAAGCTGCAAGTAACAAAATGCCAATCAGCACAGCTGTAAAACAAAATGCAATAAAACATGCTCCGGCTAATTCTTGGTTTATTGGTTCATTGCAAGTCCAACTCAACTGAATATGTGGAGGAGAAATTAGTATTATCAATATTTGTATTGTAAGGTATAATCTGATGGATAACTAGGAAGAGATGATATTGTATGGTACAGATGACCCTGGTTTCACATCCATCCAGAAATGATACAAAGTGAGATGACACTTGGCACCTGCATTTTTCACCTATGACCCTAACTCTCTAAGTACATTTTACATTGATATATGGTCATAGCTACAAAGAAGATATTTTGGCACTAAATGCAGTTAATACTCTTAATGTGGTAGTCCACTGTAAAGAAAAGAAAAATCAAAGATGACCCTTCAATAGTTTCAACCATGGAACTTTGAACCCTCAAATGATACACCTCTAAATATGATGAAAACGACATTGTTCCTGCGCATTTGTAAGCTGTAGTTTTTCTTTCCACACCAGATTACACTCCAGTCACAAGGCAATCTAATTATGAGTGGGACAAATCATCCACAAAATTGAGTTTGATAAACAGCTAACCCAAAACAGATTTAAGGCATGTTAGGATCTCTTCCCTAGCTTGGGAAAGCCTTTCTCAACAAGGCTAGTAAGCCAACAAGTTAAGTGGCTTGATGGGACAATTACTCGGTCTACTTGGTATGACAGTTTACAAGGTAGTTAAATGATAGTGATTAAAATGTTTTTTGCTAGTGATTAGCAAGCTTATGGTTTAGTTCTAGGACTTAAAAGATATGTCAAGAACATGTCGATCATTGAATTTAGCCATATGATAGCTTTCGGTTGCTGATTTGATATTAAAGTTAGTTAGAAACTACTCCTGTCGGTCTTGAAAACATGTTGTTTTGGTCTTTTTGATATGTTTCAAGTAAAAATTTAAGAACTTTGAACATCAATATCTTTTTAAGTATGTAGGTTGCATGCATGAGAATAATATGTGTAGATTTGTTTCAGAAAAATACTTTCATAAAATTATAACTTTATCGGGTCATAGAAATATCTTGGAACAGAAATTTGTGGTCAAAGTTGTTCCAGGTCGTGTAAGCATCCAAAACATGTCTTTGAGACCAGAGAGAGTAACTATTTAGTGATGAGAAGATGGTAGGATAGATCTTAATTTTGTGGCAGGGATTCAGTGACGAGGCATAGTCCTTGCAGATTTGTTAAAGTGATTGAGTAAGAGCAATGCATTGCATATTTCTTTGATATTATGTGAATATACATACATAAATGGAAAATATAAACAGGCAAACCGGATATCTAGGCTGATTAAGACCCGGATTACCATACACTCGCCGCTACAAGGTGAGCGACAGTACTTGTTACTGGGTTTCATAACCATGGTTATTAAATATTCATCAGAATAAAACATAATGTGATCTGTGCAGAAATATACTCGTGTGGGGGATGATAAGATGTTGGCCAAAGTTTGCATTGTTCCTCCCACTCCTCTTTTGAAGTAGCAGGAAACCTCGCAACCTGTGAAAAATTTCTATCAACAAAATAATATATGATAGGCCTAATATAAAGACAGATTCATATCGTAATAAGATAGCAAAATCTTCTTGCTAATCAATTGCTTGAAAAATGATACTCCCCTGTCACAAATAAGTGACATTTTGGTGCATGTGCACTTGTGCGGATAAACTTTGGCTATCAACACGATCTCTACGAATATTTAGATTGCACACAAGAAAATGATATTTGCAGATGGAACATACTGTATTTTTCAATATATCATAACTTTAATTTGGAGACTGTTTTGATGTCCAAACATTCCTTGTGACTGGAAGGATTACCTAAAGATAAAATGCTACTCCCTCCGCTTCATATTAAAAGTCATTTGACTCTTTTCCTAGTCAAACTTCTTTAAGTTTGACCCAATTTTTAGAAAAATATAGTAATATTTTCAACATAAAACAACATATTATCAAAACATATTCAATGTTTGATTTAATGAAACTAACTTCATATTTTAGATACTGTCAATTTTTTCTATAAACTTGGTCAAACTTAATAAAGTTTGATTAGAAAAAAGTCAAACGACTTATAATATGAAACGGAGGGAGTATATCTTTATCTATTATTACTACTATGATCCATATATTCCTTAGATGTTAATGGATTCAGGAGGATTAAATATCACTTCATACTGCCTATAGGTCACACAAAGAAACAGGTAAGGATTTGACACAGAATAATCACTATCTTGGTGGATAATTTCCATAGAAGTAAAACTAGAGACCAATAATTTTGATCTTGATGAATGTATGACATGATTAAGTTAGTAAAGAAGTCCAATATGCCTACAAAAACAACAGAGAACTCAAATTTCCGAACTCCCAAGGTTAACAGCAGTACTTACTTTTGCAATGAAAGTATTCAATTCGTAGGTAACTACAATCTTTTTTACATCTTGAGGAAACATTTCGCTACAATGTTCAGGCCCAGTTGCAAGGCATAAGATGATTGATAACTCACATTTTTCTGTCAAGGAAAAGATAATCAAATTATAAAAGTAAACAGCGAAGTGTCCCAACATAATTACCCAGGAACCAACTTAAAACATTTGTAGGCTGGTAAGTTTTATGTCCATATTCTAGCAATGGATCAGCATGTACTAGCCTAATCTTACACTTCTTCTTAGGCAGAATCAATGGAAAACACTATGAGCTTCTAGATTTTAGTTCCACTAATAATATTAGTTCCCAGTTCTCCTGCTTTATTAGGTAAAGACTAAGTTTCTTGAAAATAAGGTTCAGCATCTCACATGACAATATCAGCATTAAGATTGAAGAGTATCGTTGAATGAGGAATCAAATTATATATTTAACTTGTTGAAGAGAAAGCCTGCTGATAAATTCCACCAAGGTAATATATAATCATTTATAGGGTTGCGAAATCCACATTTAAGATAGTTTTGTTACACTTACACTCATATACTATAATTCTGGGGGCAATACCACCCTCAACCCCCTGGTATTCACAATGACAGACCAAATTAAGCTCAATCTGAAAAGGTGGAGCTTTGCATGTTGAATTGATGATTTGGCTTCATATAAGCTGCCGTGCACATGAATGCATAAGTTTTTACAACAGTAGATCCAAAGCTGCTATAGTGTAGATGGGAAAAAGTTGGAAAGTACATAAACAAACCATCTATTTTTTTTGGGTGTTGGATGTGGCCAGTATTACAGTATATGGATGAATAGTGAAGCTGGACCAACTTATAAAGTAGATGGACATATCATGGAATTCATTGAGAAAAGATAAAAGAACATTTACCACCATATTCACAGCACCGATGCACCCGTTTTACATGCCGAAGATTCTCCAATGGGCATGCATGATTCAATTGCCTGAAACCCAGTCACATTGATAACATCACTGCTCTCAATATAGCCCACTTGTTAATTAGAGTCAAACCGTAATAAAAAAAACAACAGCACAAGAAAAGAGGAGACAAACATGTCAAATAAATGAGTGAAATACACGGCCGGTCCTTAAACTTGTGGGGTGGTGTCACTTAGGTCCCTAAACTTGAAAAATGCACGTTTAGGTCCGTGAACTTGGTTCAATGTACCACCCCTGGTTCAATCGCCCTTGGACCACGTTTGACTGCCAATGTGGCATGCCACGCAAGCAACATTTTTGCGCTCAACCCCTTCTACATCACAGCGCGTCACATATACCTCGTAGCTATAGTCGGGGTCCAAATTCCAGAACTATCAGACCCCCTGATATGATATTATTTCGGCTGAAATTTTTAATTTTTTAAAAACTTTTCATGAATTTTGGCAATATTTGTTCAAAATTTAGGAAATTTAGCCATATCGACACCCCCGATACAAATACCCAAAAACGAAAGATTGAACCCTAGCTATAGTGACACCTGAATCCCCTAAAAAAGTCCCCAAATCCATCTTCCCTCTCACTTCTCCTTGCATGTATAGAAAATGTGGCCTCGGTTAGCAATTGCCATTGCTCTGTGCTCCACAATGCCCTTATCCTTGCACAACGAGCACTTGATCAACGGTACCTTCTTCCGGCGACTACAAGACGAGGACGAGCTTGGAGAATCCATGGGGATGCCGAGCGTGCAAGCCACACTACGCCGCCTCCCGCCACTAATCGGGCCGCACTATGCCACCGGTAACCTCGCAGCATTGCACCGTCTCCTGCCACTAAGCTCGCCTCCTAGGCTGCCACAGCCGCTACCTCGCCACCTCCCATCGCTAACCTCACCGTCGAAACCCTAGCTGATTTGGGGATATTTTGGGGGATTCGAATTGGAATGCACTGGTCAGAGCAAGTTATGTGAAGATATATGCGGAGGGGGCTGAGCGCAGAAGGGTTGCCTGCGTGGCGCGCCACGTTGGTGGTCAAATGCAGTCAAAGGATGATTGGACCGGGGTGGTACATTAAACCAAATTCACGGACCTAAGTGACACCACCACACAAGTTTAGGGACCAATCATGTATTTCACTCAATAAAGATTCACATGCCATTTAGACATCAGAAATTGAGCAACTGTGATACATAATTCAAACTTCCTATTTGAAGAAACTATCAACAAAACAATTAAAATTCCAATTTAATGCCAAAATACGAATTGCAATCAATATATGTACATTCTTAATTATTAAATCACTACATAAGCTTCTGTTAAATATTAAGTTGGGGTTTAGATTCTGAATCCCAATGGTTCCTGAATTGAATTAAAAAAAATGTATTCAATCTTTTTGACAAGAAATATTCAAATTAAGATTTTTATTTAAGTCTAGACGATAACATAAAGAAAAATTCCTATCAAGAGAAATTAAATTCGAAATTTAACGTTATAAAATTCATAGTACAGGGTACAGCGTAACCTAAAACGATGCCATCTCTGTTTTTTATCGACTAAATCACGCAGAACAGAGTAAACAATCCATTCAAATTCTTGGTAAATTCAGTTCTAAATTCCTGAATTGTAATTTGTAAATGAGAATGCTATAATTAGCATTAAAAAGGAGAAAATGTGGAGTTCCAGTCCTTTACCGAATGAGACTGTTGGCTAACTTGGGCTCAATCTTGGCAGCAATCACTTCAACTGCCCAAATAAATAAGAAATAACACTATGAAACTAGCATAGGAAAAAAATAACTAGATTGGATAAAACAGAAACCTGTAGAGCCACGGAGGGAGGGAGTTGGGTTGCCTGGGACCTCAGTGAGTTCCCATGCCATGGAGACCAATTCGCAAGGTAAACTGGAGCCGAGAACAAGAGATCTTAGGCAGAGGTTTTAAGATAGATATGCCAACAAAAATGAAAAAACAAGGATGCACACATTTTGCCTCAGTAATGCATCAAAGTTCACTGGACTCAAATGCTTAACCCTAGATCAAAGAATCAACTGGCCCCCACATGTCTATCAAGTGCATCAGCTTTCTTCCAATTTCTCCAACCATCCTTAGCAAAATTACTACTTCCCCATTCCTATTCATGTCTCCCAAATACCAAAACATACAATGACAGCAGAGACTTATTCGCATCCAGTCATTCACAAATCACAAATTGGCAACCTGAGCTTGAGATATCAGCCTATTAGCAATGGGGCATGAGCTATCACCTACTAACCTTCAATTGCCAATTGGAGTCGTCGAGTAGGAGCCTCCGATGTGGAGGCGTGTAGTCCCGGAGCCGGGAGTAGCCAGGAATTTTTGGTTGGGTAGTCCTACTTCAAAGGTTCAAAAATCAAAAATTTCCGAACACCGCAAATCCTATATGCAAGTACAAATTTAGTTAAAATGTGATAAAAATAAAGCAATAATATCTTTCAACATCAATAATCGACTAATTTTAAAAAGCATGTTCAAAATGTGCAAGTTCAAACAATGCAATATCCCCATTCCTCTTCATGTTTTACAAATCCTACAAACTACAATGGCAGCGAATCAGCAGCACATTCACCGACTCATCATGGATGAGCGGGCCTAGGATTTTAAAGTTGTGTATTCAAAATGTAAAAGGGTAGAAAATTTTTTTTACAGCAAAAGACTGATGTTTGACATGTATAATATCACACAATTCTAAACTATTAGTTGTGTATATTCTATAGCGATATAACACAAACTTGAGCATAATTTCATATATTCATAGAATTTTCATATAAATCCTATATCGTTTGACATATAGAATTACAAAACTACTAATTTACAATTTTTCAACATATCAATATAGAGGATAGAACATGGCAAATGATAATAAATAAACCTACAATTTAGAGGACAATTTGCTGATGCTTATTTTTTCTAAAATGAGTGATGCTGTCCTCATCCTTAACTTGCAAGAAGAAATCCCTTCCAATAAATGTAACCAAGCAACCATTCAAGTATTTTTGCCCCATCTTGCTTCTTAAATTGTTTTTATATAGTTCATTGAAGAAAATCCCTTAATGTCTCTAGTTCTATTGATGTATGCAAACTAACAAAATGTAAAGCCGCAGCACATACAGAATTGGAGCTGTGGAACAAACCTGAGACAAAAGAAGTCAGTGAGGGCGTTGGACGGCTGCTGGCCTAGCCACAGCTAGGGGTGAAAACGGGTTGAGTTGGGTCGGATCTCACCCTTCCCATATCCTAACCCATAATTTATAATCGGAATTGGGTCGGACATAGATAGTGTCGAACACAGATACAAACTCGGATAATGTTGGGCAAAAATACAGAACGAATAGGTACCAAAACGGATACGCACACTATCGGTTGGAGGGAGAAGCAGCACGACAGCAGGTGTCCGGCGAGGCGGCGACAGTGACCGGCGCAGGCTGTGCAGCTGCGGTGGCAATGGGTGCAGTGGGAGGCGGCGGGCGTGGGTGCGGCCGCACAGGGGCGCGACAGGCCGGCTGCGGCGACTTGGCGGACCGGCAGCAGTGGCGCGGCAGGCCGGCGATAGCGGCGCGTCTCCAGTCTCCTGATTTTCTCTCGCCTCTCCCGACTCCCAGTCTCCCTCTCAGTGACTCGGTCTCTCTCCTATTCCTATTTTCTAGGGTTAGTGTTGGGCCGGTGGGTTGTTGGGCCTGGTGGTGATGGTTAGTGGACTGGTGGTTGGCCTTTTGGCTAGGCCTGTACCATATAATACTGGTAATATACGTATATCTAATCGAGTAATATCCGTGATTTTGACCAGATAATCCGTATCTATCGGATACTGCGCTCCCGAACCCTATCCCATATCCGCCAAAAATATCCCGTATTCGAACCCTATATCCGTGTAAAGTCCCGGGTACCCGAATTTGTCCCGAGATAATGCGCCCAGGCGGGCGGTAGGGAAATACCCACCCCGTTTTCACCCCTAGCCACACCCAGGCGGCTAGGCTGCACCACGGCGCACTCCTGCGGGCCCGCGCCACCACTTGCCGCCACAATACAGATTTAATTGTGGTCTGAAATAGAAGTACAATACAACGGAATACCTTGTTACAGTTTAGCTTCCTCTAAGCCTATATTCTCATGAAGCTCTTCAATTGTAGCTCCTGAACTTGAACCTATAAAACAACATGAATCACAAAATGGCATATTGAAGACATTGAGTGAAAAACACAGATAATAGTAAGCAAATTTCAGAGCATGAAGTTGAATTACCACTTCATCTTTCGGGTTCTCAGTTCTTGAAAACGCTCTAGTATCTTATCATTTTCAATGCTTGCAAATGTATCTCTCTTGACATAGCAGCATGGGCGGATCTAACATGGGACATGGGGGTTCAGTTGAACCCCCAAACTTTTTGGGAACAAACAAACTATTATTAATATTAAGGTTAAGGCAAATTTCTAGAACAGAAGCTAGGGTTAACGCAAATTCGATAAAAAAAAAGGTGCGCGAGTAGAGAAAGATGGGAAAGAGGATGTGCTAACCAGGATGCGGCGGAAGCAGCAGGACGAACGACGGCACCCCTGCTCGCTCGCTCGCGGGATGGATGGGGATCGGCACAGGCGGCGGTGGCGGAGGATGCGGCGAAAGCAGCAGGACGAGCGACGGCGCCGCCTCTGCTCGCTCGCGGGACGGATGGGGAATTGGGGATCGGCGCAGGCCCTGGGACGACCTACGGATTTGCCTCTCTAAAACCCGACCGGTGTTCCAACCGGTGAATCCATCGATTGACCGGTTCAACGATCGGTTCAATAAAATTATACTATATTTTATTAAGAATTTCGGTTTAATCAAAGCATAAAATATATATGTATTCCGTTTCTAAAATTATTGTTGTAAATAGCCCAAATAGTCAGATGCACACACATGTATACAGGTGGAGGTAAAATGAAATGTGCTCACGTTTTATACTTTTTGGTATGAAAATATAAAGTTTTGAAAGAACGCACGGGCCTCCATCGGGGGTTAGATCCTAGGTCAGCTTACTTTTCCTTTGATTCTACAGAAAATCATCCGATTTATATGATTTTTCCTAAGTCAATTACATCATCGGACTAGGTACTGGTTTCGTTTTTTAAACCCCCGGTTCGGTTTGATTTTTACAACTAGTTATGTATACTTTTGCTTCACACGAAAAATTTTGTATGCATACATTTAGGGGGAGCAAATTCTGTACCTTAGTTATGCATGTAGTTGATTGGTATCTTTACATTTAAGTACATGACACTTGTGATATTGATTAATACTTATCCACTTATTCATATCGTTTTATATGCGCGATTGGTTGATCAACATGTGGAGGTTTATAACCGGATCATTGAGACTAATAATTTCATTGAGTTGAATGAGAAAAATAGGTCCCAGTAATTTAAAAAGGTGTTGATATTCAAGTGATATGATTACACCTAAAGATACCTAGAATAACAAAGTGGAGATACTGAAGATGTGGGATACGAAGTGACTACTATGGCAAGACGGTGAAGGGCAAGAGATGCTCGGTCGCGATGGACCATGCGGTGGTGAAGGGCAAGCAAGGGGCTTGGCGCTGAAAAACCAAATCCGGTGGTGAAGGGTGAGTGACAATTTTGTCATGATGGACCGTGTGAGACCATTTGAAGCTACGAGTAACCACATTGATCATTTGAAGAATATATGGTGAAATGGTTTTGGTGTTGGCATCCCTTAAGACAAAGAAAGGAAGATGAAAGAAGGCATTTACTGGTATAATTCTCTTATTATTTAAATTTGATATAGGAATGCCGCACTATTAAGAGGGATGCAACGTCGAGGTGTTTGCGTATGTCTCAGTGCTCAAAGTGACCCATACTAGTGCTACCTTGAGGGAAATCCAAGCTTTAACCTATTCTTTGAGTGGTTTTAAACCTTGATTTTGGTTTAATTGGGTATTCCTCTAAGTAAGCTTTCCATAGAGTCCAAAATCATAAAAAACGGACTCCCAAGCAAATAGAATGGTCGTTTTAGTGCTTTTCGGAAATTCCAAAAAAATCTCGGCAAGTCCGAAAATTTTTGGACATTTTCGGAAATTCCAAAAAGTGCTATGAAACTAAGATCGCCTTCTGTTGATTTTCAGACTTGTTCGAAAATGCATTTCGAAAATTCTGAAAAATACAATCTTGGTCTCCAACGGCTAGTTTTGAGAGGCTTAGATATATAAACTCCTCCACCCCTCCTTCGAGTGGCTGCTGTTCATTAGACACATCTAAAGTCAAATAGCCATTCCCATTCCCCTACCTTTGTGGTGTTTCTTTGTGAGAGGGATTTGAGAAGGGGAGAGAGTTGGATTGAGAAACTGAGAAGTTGAGAGCTAGTGAACTTCACTCTATGCTTTGATCACTCGAGTTCATAGCAAGCAAATATTCGATTGTGTTTGTTACTCTTAGGGACTAAGGTCTCCTAGATGGCTAGGTATCGCCGGTAAGCACCCAAGGTTGTGGTGTGCCTCGGAAAGTTTTTGAATACTTCGATTTCGCCTCCGCAAGGGAAGAAATCAAGAGTGAAATCGAAAAGTGCATTTGTGCAACCTCATGAGGAAAGGGTTAAAATAGACTCGCCCTTTGTGGCCCCTCAACGGAGACGTAGGATCCGTGGATCCGAACTTCGGGAAACAAATCAACGTGTCTCCTCTTGGTTTGCTCGTTCTTGCCTTCTCTTATATTGTGCTTGAGCTTGTTTTAACCCAATATACTTGTATGCTTAATTGATATAGTTGGTGACCTTATATCTTGCTGAGATACCTTGTTTGTCACCTTTTTATTCATATATATTTTGTTTGTTCGAGCTACAAGTTAATAGATAGTGCTTTATTCTGTTATTCGCTGAACTTTTGAGTTGAGACCGGAACTTCCAATCCTATACCGAAAGTTCCGATTTGAACCGAAAGTTCTCATCATTCTAATATACTATGAAGTTGTGATATTTTTTTAGGAACGTTTATGCACCCCCTCTAGGCGATATTAAGGTTCTTTCACATATGCTAGTATATATAATATATAATTGATCAAATATTGTGTTTATAGGTTATTAGCATATTCAATATACACCGAGGTCAAACAGGGGCAAATGGGTCACTTTCATGCCCATGTCCACGTTGGCAAGGTGACATATCCTTCCAATGGCATTTCTGTAAGTTCCTTTAGAAGAATGATATATCATGAGTGGCAGTACGTAAAAGTGACAAATAGTTAAATTCGTCAGAAATCAGGATAACTCACAAGAGGTCAAGAACTCAGGATCCCCTAGGGCTAAGCCGTTAAGATGATGGATTTTTATTTTATTTTTATAGGGTTGAGACGGTGGATAAATATGTACGTTTGGCCCTGACCTGATTAGGCACGGCTCACCAAATGGGCCGTATCGTGTTGACCCACATGCTGAGGCTTGACCCTAGGCACAACCAAATGAGTGTTAGGTCGTGTCGTATCGGCCTGGTACAATTAGGGTACGTGGGTAGTGTGGAGGCCCATAACCCAAATTCAATATATACCAAGAAATAAACGTGAATAGAGTTCATTGCATCCCGCCACACAAACTTCGGTGAAGCTCTAGCGAGATCCTTCGCTCACCGATAACACATTCCTTCTCCTCATCATCAAGCCCACTATCGTGGTCCTTCGCTTCCTACTTCCTCCACCCCAAGCCGGTAAGCCCTCAACGACCGACACACTCATAATGGGGCAGGCAACACCACCACGCCACAGTGCAGGCCTACATCGATGAGCGTCCATCATTGCTTCCTCTGCCCTGAGCCCCTGGCTTCCTCGATTCTTTCCTTCTTCTTTCCTCTTGGCTCCTGCTTGGATGGTAGTTGCTCAGCTGGCGGTTGTTGGCCGGTGCCAGTCGTCGGTCACCACTATGTCGCACGGGCTAGGCCGTGTTGTTCCATTCCTGGGCCATGTCATGCTGGCTTGCTACATGCACTTGTATTGGCACGCGGGGCTAAGGTGGCGGCCCAAGCACGACATGGCTAGATGGGTCGTGCCAGCATGACTCGTAGCCAAGGGCCATGTCATTCCTAGGTCGTGAATTGTATATGCATGCCTAGGCTGATACGGAAAGACCTGGCGCATTTGACAACATATAGGAGGATTTAGCAAACTCATAGTCATTCTTTTGTTTGTACGTATGAGATAAATTAAGACACCTCATCTCACCTAATTAACTTGATTAGTGTAGAATTAAAGGGAAACTACTTTTTTTAAGATGTTTTCTTCCATAACAACAATTACACTCCAGCCAACACAACAAAAAATAATGCACTCTTTTACCAAAAAACATGCAAGCACAACATAATCTAGAAAGCAGATTTATTTTCTTTTTTTTATTAGATCAATTTCAATTAGTGTTGTCCGAGACAAAAAAATTCAATACGCAGAATGAGGATAAACCGATCTCACATCTATGTTACTTATCTCATTGTTGAAAAGGAAAATATTTCCTCACTAAATCAACACTGATTAAGAGAGTTAATTAGGAGAAATTAATCTCAGTTGGTAGAAATAGAGGGATGGTTGACATTTTTGCAACTATGTCAAGTGGTTTTAACATCAACTTTAGGGGATCCACACCCCACGAGGAGTCGGAATCGACCACGATTAGACGAGGAAATATCCTCAAGGCACCCCACACGACAATTTTTTTCTTCCTTCTTAGGCACAATTATGCACGGATACTGTCACACCCTAAAGTTTCCCCTTCTAGCTCTAAATTCATAAAATAAATTGCCTAAAAGAAATTGTTCATTTAACCAGGAGCAAACCCTAAATTAATAATGTGCGTAATAATCGGAATCGTCAGGGAGAATTCTTTTTTTTCGAATTCTCTTTGCTTCAAATCGTTAACAGGACTTTCAGCGGAATATGCAGAGCATACGAAGTAATAATTTTAATTTAAAATGTCAGGATTTGGTCGTGAACCTTCCCGGTTCACTCTCCCTATTCGAGGTTCATTGTATCCACCGATCCCTTTTGTTGCCACGGTTTCGTTTTGTATGACGAGCCAAGTCTTACTCCTATTTTCGGTTCAGTTTCTTGTTTCTTTCCCAAAATGGCACCGCATTTGTTTCCACCACCTTTCCTTTTTAGGCATCCTTTTCTCTCGTATTTCTTTTTTCCCCTCCCCCTTGCCGAGCGCTTTCTCCCCTCCCCCTGCCGTGCGCCCCCTCTTTCTTTGGGCCGGCCCAACCCGCACCCCCCTCCTCCACCTCTATAAAAGCCACCCCACACCTCCTCCCCTGCGCCCTAACCCTAGCCGCCTCCTCCCCTGCACCCTAACCCTAGCCGCCGCCTCCCTGCGCCGCCGTGCCGCTGCCGGGTTGCCGCCGCTGCCATGCCGCCGGCTGCCCTAGCCGTCGCTGCCGCCGCTTTGCCGCCGTCGCTGCTGCTGCCGCGTGCCGCTGTCATGCGCTGCCGCATGCCTGCTGCTGCTGCCGGGCCGCTGCTGCCGCGTGCCGCCGCTGCTGTGTGCTGCCGCGTGTCGTTGCTGCTGCCCCTGCCGTGCCGCTGCCGCGCTGCCTTGCCGCTGCTGCGTGCCGCTACCGTGCCGCTGCCGTGTCGCTACCGCTGTCACTGCCGCTGCAGCCATGGGCGCAGCCGCTGCCGCTGCTGCCACGTGCCGCCGCCGCTGTGCGCTCCCGCGTGCCGCGCGTCGCTGCCGCTGCTGCGCCGTAGCCGCGTGCGCCGCTGTGCACTGCCGTGTGTCGCTGCTGCTGTGCGCAGCCGCGTGCCGCTGCCGCTGCAGCCGCATGCCGCTGCCCTACCGTCGCTGCCGTGCCGTGTGCCACCGCGCTGCTTTGTCGCAGCCGCGTGCCGCTGCTGCCCTAGCTGCAGCCGCGTGTCGTTGCTTTGCCGCGCCGCTGCCGTGCCGCACGCAGCCGCCGCATCGCTGCCACATCACCGCCGCGACTGTACCACACGCCGCCATTGCCACGTTGTTGCCGTGTCGTGTCGCTGCTGCGTCGCCTCACCGCCGCTAGCCACCGCTAGCCGCCGCTGCCATGCCGGCCCTACCGCCCTGTGCCGTGCTGCTGCCGCCGCTTTGTCGCACATGGTAGCCGTGCTGCTGACCCGTTACCGTGTCGCTTGCCGTGTCGCTAGCTGCCTAAAACCCTAGCTACCTAGCAGCCGCCTAGCCGTGTCGGTTTACCGACCTCGCTACCACCGCACCTAGCCATAGCCGCAGCCGTGCCCTCGCGGGGGTACGTATGCATTCTCTAGCCGCTCGCTGCCTACGCTCGTGCGTAGTGTGGCGTAGTGCCATATCGGTTTGGTCGTACCGAGTCGTTCTAAAATCCTAGAGCCTTTCTGAGCCACCCGTTTTGTTCGCCGGTTCGGTTGACCGTTTGCGTGGTCCCGTGCCTTGGTAGGTTGACTCGTTGAGTCGCTAACCCGTGAGACTCGTTAACCGGAGTTTGTTTTACGTCAACCTTGTCCGTTCGCGGGCGTTGAAACATACCAATCAAGTAAGGTTTTTCGGTTAATAGTAATTACATAGTTCATGTTCTAAAATTCATCTAAAATTGAGCTCCACATGTTTGTTTACTTTTTATGTACTGTTTATTTGGTTTTTATTAGTGTTTTTCCTCGTTTTGCGTGCCAACGTGTAGATTCCGCCGTTTCGGACGATCGCGTTCGTGAGGAAGAGAGTTCGGAAGATCAATCGAAGAAGCAAGGGAAGTCACATGTCCTCCTTGAGCATTTTGATCCCAATTTATAAAATGTTTTACCGTTTACAAATAAATTGCATGTTTTGCTAATTACATGGGAATAGGGTTTACCTATCTGCTTGCTTGTGCCTTAATTACTTGATGTCCTTTCTTTGTCAAACTTGGGTGATAATTTGACTAGCTTGTGTCTCATGTTGATCTAGCTAGAATTATTTTACGCTTAGCCATGCTTAACACCACTAGCTCACAATATGGGATAATCACATTATCTATTTCTAGTATCTTGACGAGCTGCGGGCTCGAGACATATCGACCATGTTTCGTTGGTCGTAATTATCCAACTAAAATATGGTTTAATGGTGGGCTGTGGGTGTATGGTTTTGCTAGTCGCACCCATGGCAATTAAGGACCGGTTCTCGGGAAACCCTGGAAGACTAACAGTGCTTACCACAAGCAGGCATGGGTAACTGTTGGACTTGTAGTGTAGCTTTTCCCTAGCTGACGCATCCAGGCAAGGGTGGGCGTGATGGGGTTGGGTCGGTGGGGGTTTACCCATTGATCGGCTGCCGGATTCACCAAGGCACGAGAGGGGACTGCCTACCTTGGATTTAAAGGTGGGGGCGAAACCTGAGGTGTGGTGCGCTTGGTTAGGGCGAGTTATGCGAAGGGTCTTATCACGATTTCCCCCTTTGCAGTACCATGGTGGTATTTCGGGGCATGGCAACATGTGTGGAATCGTGTCTTGTGGGTACAGGTGCGCACCTCTGGCCAGAGTAAAACTATTCGAATAGTCGTGCCCGCGGTTATGGGCGATCGACCAGATTCACCGTGATTAGTCCCACTTTATTAATTAACATGATTTAATGAACTGGTTTAGTTCAGGTGGAATGGTTGGGCCTGTTCAACGTGGTGTAACGTTGTTCAGTGGAGATGTTTAATTTTGCCTTAATTAATGAACTGTTTTACTATTTTCAACTATAAATGTTTACAACCGCTTTTATGCAAATAGCCACAAACTCTCCTTGTCTTCCCTTTGCACGAATGCATCGTTGGTGTGGCTTGTTGAGTACGGTGGTTGTACTCAATCTTGCTATTATTCCCCTTTTCAGAAGTGTAGGGTTTCTGAGCTGAAGATGAAGTTAGAGGACCAAGGCTTATACCCCAGTTGAGTTTTGCCTGTGGAGTGGAGCTGAAGCCCCGCTAGGATCGTCGTCTTTTCCCGCTGTTGTTTTCCTTTCGGTGTGAGGACTAAGTGCCTCTTTTGTAGGTATTTACGCTTTATTTTCGTTTGGATCTGTATATTGATTTGTCGTTTTGTGTACCCTGGTTTGATTCCTGGACAGGGATTTATACACAAGATAGTCTAGAAATTTGGGATAAATTTCTGGGCGTGACAAAGTGGTATCAGAGCCAACTTGACTGTAGGTTGAGCCAAATGGTCAAACCCTAAGGACAAGTTTTCTGAAAACCCTAATTGCGAAATTGTCTCCTCTCACCATTCGGCATTTCTTTGCAAAATGATTTATCAAATGTCTCTCCTTTCCCCTCCAACTCTCCAGCTGTTGAACCTGGAGGGCAAACCGCCGGTTTTGCGCCTACTCTCGGAAGTCAAGTCCAGCCCTCAAGCTTCAAGTTGGAAGGAGCGAGAAGATCAGTTCAGAGTCACCGTTTCGCGAAGATCAATTGAAGGTTTTCCCCGGAGCCTACCTAAACCCAATCCTTCCCAAAGAGTAGTTTCGTTAGGTGCTAGTATGTGTGTTGTTTGCTTGTGTGTAGGGGTATGGTTTGCATCAGTGGTGGGGATGTGACCATACTAGGTTGTTTGCTTAATCAACTTGAACAATAAAGGTTTACTTACAACAGATCAGTAATCAAGTGGTTTAAGGCCTTATCTTTAGCAACCCCTCTCTTCCTTCCCTCCCTGTCCCGGCATCAGATGGCCAGTGTCAGAGAGGAGAATGGCAACAACAACATCAGTGAGTCAGAGTCACAGGTCAGTGGTTCAGTTGACAACAACAACGTATCCCCAGTGCTAGATGAACCCCTCCTCGTGATCAACGTTTGATGTCCGAGATCAGACGATGAGGGTATTAGCCGTAGGAGACGCAAAGCTCAACGCAAGGTTAACTGCAGAGGAAATGACCCCAGCAATGATAGTCGCAGTTCAGATGCAAGCTCAGAGTCAGAATCAGAGTCGAAGCTAGTATACCACCAAGTCCTCAACAGACAAGTACATCCAAGCCACCACGAACCCATGAAGCCACCAGTGATGCGGGTGATGCGTCCAACAGTAACAGCAACAGCAATTCTTTCGGTTTTCAACCAGCTCTAACTCCAGTGGAGACCAACAGTGGTTGCAGAAGCATCCTCAACAAGGTTCAACAGTCTCTCCTTGCTCTTGTCCTAGTTGCAAGCGAGCCGACCTAGAAGAATGTACATCATGGTCAACCAAATCAACATTGTTTCGGTTGTCTTGAGCCAATACACTGTCTCGATGAATGTTCGTTACCAAGACTAAGAGAGTTAGTCGACCGTTGCTCCAATTGTAAGAAGACATGTCACCTCTCAAAAGATTGTTCGATGTCACAGCGTCAGTATGATCAAGTCAACAGTTTTGGTCCCAACATCCCTGCCCTTCAAGTTACATCAATTTCAACACAGAGTAGTAAGATCCAACCTAAAGACACCGGAAAGTCAGTGGATGCCGACCACTAATTGCAACTCTGATGCCTGGCAGCAATCACACAAGTGTAGCACCTAGATGGTTTTGTTTGTTTCAGCTACCAAGAGGATTGGAAAACTGATGCTTTCCTGAGGAGTGTCAGAAGTCAGGGTATTGTTCTTGTGAGATCTCCAGCTAGTAATCAACGATGGAGCTAGATAACCATGGAAGAATCAAATGGTCAAAGTGTTACCTGATCAACAACTCTGTCAGCGAGGGTCATCAATCGTGCACGAGTCGTTGGTGTTCAAGTACCTCCTCTGTGCGGAAAAGTTCCAGGGCAGTTAAGGAACGGGAAAGTTGAATGAAGTATGAGTCAGGCAATTTTTCTTCTCTTATGATTCATCTTGAGTATCCAAAAGCAAATTAACTTGTGTATCTGTCAGTGTTGTGAGAAATCTAGAGTCTCTTCTCTAGCCCACCGCAGCTTTGTTGAGCTCTAAGTCCAAATGGCCAGTCAATAAAGGAATGGTTGGATAACGAAATGAAAATGGTTAGACCACAGTAACACTCAACATGATGAGGTCCCTCTAGAGGACAGTATCAGTTGTACCCCAGGATGATGAAAGAATGGAGGAAATATTTGAGTGTGACAGCATATAAGAATTACGGAACTCTGTAACTTTGGAAGTTCTTCCGAGTTTGGTAGATGGGGACAACACCCTAGTGGTGTGAACATGGATCAAGCACGGTCGCTCTTGAGCAAGAATTGATAAAGTATCAAGTGTTCAAAGTCAGGGCTACACGAAAAACCAAAGAAGTCTGGGTATTCCCAAAGATAACATTTTAAGTGTTCGCAGTCAGTCGAAAGATCAACGACCTCGGTAAAGAAATCTTGGAGTTAAATTGGGTTTACCTCGTAACTGTTTTGCTTGGAGATCTAACCAGGAAAAGAGAAATGGGATCTAAATGAAGAAGTCGGTTGCGAAGCCTTGGTAGGGCTACACCAACCCCAAGCCATCATATTGAGATCTCATGTATACCCAGGTTGTCGTATCAACTGCTCCGCCTACAAAAGCAGCGACGTAGAGTCAAGCAGTCCAGCTTAGAGAAGCAGCGATCCAGAACCCGTGATCTGAACAAAAGTCAGATCGGACAACTTCTTGGTATAATCATCATTGAGATCGAGCAACTCCTTGGAAGACCCATTGTTCCAGTCAGGGGTAGTTCAAGGCCAGTTCAGAGTTTGTGGGTTCATGAAGGTCAGTGCAAGATTTCGAGGAGGCCCCACCAATCCCTTGTCTACGTGGTGAATCCTCAGGTTGTCAAAGATGACGGCACTAATAGTTCGGTTTAAGAAGATTATCAGGCCTATCAGTACTATCAACGCAATCCAAAGAAGTGAGATCTATGAGTACCTGCAATCCAGATTAGCGTCTGATTCAGTAGAACCAGTGGGTGCAGTTCTTGGAGAAGGCAACAGAGCGCTCAGTTTGATGTCGTTCAGGCCTGTGTGAGTCAGTTGAAACCGCAGAAGTCAGCAGACCGCACCTAGCTTTCTTTCTAGCCATCCCCGAATCTCGGGACGAGATTCCGTTTAAGGGGGTAGGTTTGTCACACCTTGAAGTTTCCCCTTCTAGCTCTAAATTCATAAAATAAATTGCCTAAAAGAAATTGTTCATTTAACCAGGAGCAAACCCTAAATTAACAATGTGCGTAATAATCGGAATCGTCTGGGAGAATTCTTTTTTTTCGAATTCTCTTTGCTTCAAATCGTTAACAGGACTTTCAGCGGAATATGCAGAGCAGACGAAGTAATAATTTTAATTTAAAATGTCAGGATTTGAATTAATAATTCCTTCCATCACCTCCTTTGGTCGTGAACCTTCCCGGTTCACTCTCCCTATTCGAGGTTCATTGTATCCACCGATCCCTTTTGTTGCCACGGTTTCGTTTTGTATGACGAGCCAAGTCTTACTCCTATTTTCGGTTTAGTTTCTTGTTTCTTTCCCAAAATAGCACCGCATTTGTTTCCACCACCTTTCCTTTTTAGGCATCCTTTTCTCTCGTATTTCTTTTTTCCCCTCCCCCTTGCCGAGCGCTTTCTCCCCTCCCCCTGCCGTGCGCCCCCTCTTTCTTTGGGCCGACCCAACCCGCACCCCCCCTCCTCCACCTCTATAAAAGCCACCCCACACCTCCCCCCTGCGCCCTAACCCTAGCCGCCTCCTCCCCTGCGCCCTAACCCTAGCCGCCGCCTCCCTGCGCCGCCGTGCCGCTGCCGGGTTGCCGCCGCTGCCATGCCGCCGGCTGCCCTAGCCGTCGCTGCCGCCGCTTTGCCGCCGTCGCTGCTGCTGCCGCGTGCCGCTGCCGCGTGCCACTGCCGTGCGCTGCCGCATGCCTGCTGCTGCTGCCGGGCCGCTGCTGCCGCGTGCCGCCGCCGCTGTGTGCTGCCGCGTGTCGTTACTACTGCCCCTGCCGTGCCGCTGCCGCGCTGCCTTGCCGCTGCTGTGTGCCGCTGCCGTGTCGCTGCCGCTGTCACTACCGCTGCAGCCATGGGCGCAGCCGCTGCCGCTGCTGCCACGTGCCGCCGCCGCTGTGCGCTCCCGCGTGCCGCGCGTCGCTGCCGCTGCTGCGCCGTAGCCGCGTGCACCGCTGTGCACTGCCGTGTGTCGCTGCCGCTGTGCGCAGCCGCGTGCCGCTGCCGCTGCAGCCGCATGCCGCTGCCCTACCGTCGCTGCCGTGCCGTGTGCCACCGTGCTGCTTTGTCGCAGCCGCGTGCCGCTGCTGCCCCAGCTGCGTGTCGTTGCTTTGCCGCGCCGCTGCCGTGCCGCACGCAGCCGCCGCATCGCTGCCACATCGCCGCCGCGACTGTTCCACACGCCGCCATTGCCACGTTGTTGCCGTGTCGTGTCGCTGCTGCGTCGCCTCACCGCCGCTAGCCACCGCTAGCCGCCGCTGCCGTGCCGGCCCTACCGCCCTGTGCCGTGCTGCTGCCGCCGCTTTGTCGCACATGGTAGCCGTGCTGCTGACCCGTTACCGTGTCGCTTGCCGTGTCGCTAACCGCCTAAAACCCTAGCTACCTAGCAGCCGCCTAGCCGTGTCGGTTTACCGACCTTGCTACCACCGCACCTAGCCATAGCCGCAGCCGTGCCCTCGCCGGGGTATGTATGCATTCTCTAGCCGCTCGCTGCCTACGCTCGTGCGTAGTGTGGCGTAGTGCCATATCGGTTTGGTCGTACTGAGTCGTTCTAAAACCCTAGAGCCTTTCTGAGCCGCCGGTTTTGTTCGCCGGTTCGGTTGACCGTTTGCGTGGTCCCGTGCCTTGGTAGGTTGACTCGTTGAGTCGCTAACCCGTGAGACTCGTTAACCGGAGTTTGTTTTACATCAACCTTGTCCGTTCGCGGGCGTTGAAACATACCAATCAAGTAAGGTTTTTCGGTTAATAGTAATTACATAGTTCATGTTCTAAAATTCATCTAAAATTGAGCTCCACATGTTTGTTTACTTTTTATGTACTGTTTATTTGGTTTTTATTAGTGTTTTTCCTCGTTTTGCGTGCCAACGTGTAGATTCCGCCGTTTCGGACGATCGCGTTCGTGAGGAAGAGAGTTCGGAAGATCAATCGAAGAAGCAAGGCAAGTCACATGTCCTCCTTGAGCATTTTGATCCCAATTTATAAAATGTTTTACCGTTTACAAATAAATTGCATGTTTTGCTAATTACATGGGAATAGGGTTTACCTATCTGCTTGCTTGTGCCTTAATTACTTGATGTCCTTTCTTTGTCAACCTTGGGTGATAATTTGACTAGCTTGTGTCTCATGTTGATCTAGCTAGAATTATTTTACGCTTAGCCATGCTTAACACCACTAGCTCACAATATGGGATAATCACATTATCTATTTCTAGTATCTTGACGAGCTGCGGGCTCGAGACATATCGGCCATGTTTCGTTGGTCGTAATTATCCAACTAAAATGCGGTTGGTTTATTTCGTGAGTGAGGCGTTGCGGGATGCTAAAACTCGGAATCCTCAAGCCTAGAAATTGTTGTACGCAGTTCTGGTCTCGAGGAAATTGCGCCATTATTTCCAGGCGCACCGGATCACGGTGGTAACGTCCTACCCCCTCGGGCAGATTCTCCGGAACCGGGAGGGGACGGGGCGAGTGGTCAAGTGGGACATTGAGCTCTCTGAGTTCGATCTCCACTTCGAACCACGCCACGCGATTAAGAGTCAGACCCTCGCCGATTTCGTGGCGGAGTGGACCTCGACCCCCGAATCTGACCCCGGGTTCCCCGACCCCGAGGCCAGAGCCGATCCCGCACGACGGGCCGACAACCCTCATTGGGTAATGCAGTTTGACGGCTCACTCGCCCTCCAAGGAGCTGGCGCCGGGGTCACTTTGACCTCGCCTAGCGGGGACACCCTCAAATACTTGGTTCTCCTCGATTTTCGGCGACCAACACTATGGCGGAGTATGAGGGGCTACTTGCGGGACTCAGCGGCGGCAGGAATGGGGATCTGCCGCCTCCTGGTTCTAGGTAACTCTCAGTTGGTTGTGAACCAAGCCTCCAAGGAGTACCACTGCTCCAACCCGCAAATGGAGGCCTACGTCCGCGAGGTGCGGCGTATGGGGCGCCATTTTGACGGGTTAGAACTATGGCACGTGCCCAGGCGAGACAACGCGCTCGCCGACAAGCTGTCGCCTCGCCTCGTCACGCGCCCCAACCCCACCGGGTGCTTTTGAAGAAAGGCTTACCCAGCCGTTGGCACGTCTTGACCCTCCGGGGGACTCAGACACCGCCGCGCCATCCCCGAGGCCTGAGGGAGTCTCCCAAGACAAATTGCCTGGATGACTGAGATCCAGGCGTTCCTCAAGGATGAGACTCTCCCCGAGGATCGCGAAGGGAGCAAGCGCATCATTCACATCTCCAAAAGATACGTGCTGGTAGAGGGGGCTCTCTACCGGCGCGGTGCCAATGGAGTCCTCCTCAAGTGCATCTCTCGGGACCATGGCATCGAGCTCCTCGCCGTTGTTCATGAAGGTGAGTGCGGCGCTCACTCCGCCTCGCGCACCTTGGTCGGCAAGGCCTTCCGACAGGGTTTCTACTGGCCAACAGCGCTCCAGGACGTGGCCAATCTGGTCAGGCGATGTCGAGCGTGCCAATTCCACGCCAAGCAAACGCATCTGCCGGCCCAGGCCCTCCAGACCATCCCGCTCTCGTGGCCCTTTGTGGTCTGGGGGCTGGATATCTTGGGACCGTTCAAGAAGGCGTTGGGAGGATACGAGTACCTCTACGTCGCCATCGACAAGTTCACCAAATGGCCATCGACAAGTTCAGCACTCGTTGGACCACCACCCAAAGATCTTCCGGGTTCCAGTCCCAGTCGTGGCCTGGGAGCATCCGGATGGGGTTTCGGAGCCCGAATACACCCAGGCGCCCCGCCTGCGTTCCTGAAGCGGGGCAATGCGGCGGCGGATGCAGTCTCCGAACACCATCGCGCTGGTGAGGCCCTTGGCGCACAGGCTGATCAGGCGATCAAAAACAGCGTCGTATCCCTCTCCGAGGGTGACGACAGACCGCCACATCGGCACCTGCTTTGGCGGCTGAGTTGGGAGGTGGTGGCGGCGCTCGTCCTGAAGGCTGGTGTAGAACCAGTCGCTCTTCCAGTCGTCCCACTTCTTCCGTAAGATGCAGGGAATGTACTGGTGAGACGCCTGCACCCGCAGCTGGAAATAGCAGCCGCCGATCTCCGTCAGCGGCGACACCGACTGGACAGTGTAGAACCATCGGAACAGCCGGAGCGTGGGCCTCACCCCACCAAACATCTCGCACAGGTGTGCGAAGATGGCCAACATCATCACGGCGTTGGGGGTGAGGTTGCCCATCTAGAGGTTGTAGTAGTTTAGTACCTCCAGGAAGAAGCCGGAGAATGACGGGATGAGCCCTGCCATGGCGAAAGGGAGGAAGAAGACGGCCCGCTCCGGGAACTGCGGCGCCGGGCGCGTTTCACCCAGCACCACCGCTTCCCGATCGACCGTCGCCGGCATGAATTTGCGCGGCAGGTTGGCCATGCGGTCGTTAGTAATCCGCGACGGTGGGCGGTAGCACGCTGCCCTCGACCGGAGAGGATCCCCGCGCCATTACTCCAAGGAAAGTGGGATGCGAGTATCGAAAGCGTGCGGTGAAAAGGGCGCTAGGAAAGCAAGGGCGCTGGAGAGCTGATTTGTGCGAAGGTGGCGAAGGAAGGGGAAAGCCCTCCCTTCGACACCCTTTTATAGCCCAGCCGCCATCATGCCCCGGTTCCTCGTTTTCCGCACCCACTATCTCGCCCCCTCGATTCTCGCGCCCACTTCATCCATTATCCCCACTACTCTGTCTCCGATGCGCGTGCGAAGCATCGCTACCGTCACGGAGGTGAGGGGGTAAATCGTGCCCGCTTTTGGGGGGCGCACGTTCGCCGGGGAGTACGCCGTTGTTATCACCTTGGGCATACGGATGGACGTGCTCCGTTTTGTGCGCCACCCACGATAATAGGGCCATTATTGCATAATGGCCCATTAGCGTTGAGAGGCGATCTGGATTACGCCCTGGGTAATGAGGCCACTACGAAACGAGGGCCCATTATTGCTGGGAGGCGTTCCCCCTGCATGCAGAACCAGCGGCCGTCTATCTCCTTCAAAAACATGGGCCCACTTCACATTGATTCGACGAGGTGGCTTAAAACCTGATCGACCTGCAGTAGGGCCCCCCACAGGCTTTACGCCGGGGGCTACTGTCGGTGTCCTGGGCCCAGGGGTATGTCGACTATGGGCTTGAGGCAGCCCCGTCAGCCCACGTGGCCATCCCCGGGGGGAGAGGGCTCGAGGGCAACGTGGCGGCCGCCCTCCCATGACACGCTACCTCCTCGGGCAGCGGCTCAGCAGGGGTCGGGTTCCGCCGACACCCTCGGGCTGTTGCCACGTGTGACGAAGTAGGTGAGCGCTCCCAACGCTCACCTACCTGCATTAATGACGGTGCAGGTGTGGTGCGCCTGCTCCGCATGCGCGCGTGCCGCATTTATTGCAAAATGACGCGCACGCATCAATTCGACACCGGTCACCATCGGCTGACCGGCGGGAGACCGCTCCGAATGACCGATGGGACGACGTACATTACCGCGCGTGCTGGCGCACGCGCGGTAGTTATGATACGCTTCCCGATGAGCTACCGCAAGATTGCGAGAGCCGATCCGGCTCTCGTGCCTTATCGAAGATTGGTACGTCAGGTCTAGTCACCTGGCGCACCGAACAGACTGCAGTTGGACTAGCGGGATCCATCCATTTAATGGAGAACGACGTGCTGCGCCATCCTGCATAATGGGTGGCCTGACAATGGCCATGCCGGGACGACAGGAGCGGAAGACTTCCGCTCCAAGCCGCGATCTGGCTCTTAATTGTAAAATAGTTTTTTTCCCTTTTCTCTAGATAATAGCTTGTCTGGCCCCTTTGGTGTCCCCTTGAGGTATAAAAGGAGGCCCAGGCCTAAGAGGGAAGGGGTTCGGCATTTGGTTTCTACTCCCTGGATTGCTACTAGCCGAGTCCAACTTCGGAGAGCTAGAATCCACACAGATAATCCACCCCACAGGAGTAGGGTATTACGCCTCATCGGCGGCCCGAACCTGTATACTTGCTCATGCGTCACTGTCCTCTATCTCGCGATCTTTGATCCTCACCGGCCTCACCGGAGCAGGGCTTGGAGAAGCCTCTTTTTCGTGCCCCTGGGCCGAACTCAAAAAGAGGGTCTGCACAGTCCCCCGCTGCGGAGTTTTCCATCCGACAATGTGGCACCAAAAAATATATCTAGTCATGATTAAATATTACTTGCCAGGCTACCAATAAAAATAATCTAATCAAATAGATAATTATTTTTTATAGTTCCTATACGACGAGCATTGAAAAAACATGTTATAAGATTTAAAATTATAGTATAAATATATGGAATTGAAATTGTAATATATCGAATTCACGATATACGTTTTGGATTATTTATTGAAAAATTTGGAACCAGAAAATATAGCTGGTCATGATTAATATTACTTGCCAGGCTACCAATAAAAATAATCTAATAAAAACAATCAGTACACTTGTGAGCTCAACGTGCCATCCTAACAGGACTTTGAGAGAAATTAAGAAATAAAGGTGGTTATTCACTAACCATGGACGTGAAGGAAAAAAAATAATCACATCCATGGTATAATATACTCAAATTTATCAATAGTTTAGTAATATTATTAAAATTTCATAATTTTGACACAAATTTGCTCTTTACCATAGGTAAAACTAAAATTTATCCTGGAATTTTTCTGTTATTCCATCTTCTTCTTGTTATCTTATTCTTCTCTACTTTCAATAATGATAATGCTAGCTCTAGCCACCATACCTTGCAGCTTAACACTACTAGCTAGTTTATGTACACACGCTATGTAATGTATATTGTTTATATTTTTTATATAAGTTAGTACTAATTCTCATGACATATTAATAATATTAGTTAGTAGTAAATTTTACATGAGTTACTAGCAATTACTGTGACATCCAAGTTACTTAACTAGTTTTAGAATTTAAGAGATATCTTTCATCAACATAATCTTGAATTCTCTTAACTAATAATACATGAAGATAATATCCAATGCTATATAATCATATAAATATCTATAATTTATATGGATAAATTAGAGAGTGACATTTGTTATGAATCTAATGATCATAGTGCACTATAAATATTGCTCAAGAGAGTTGTGACTTTTACTATATACAATTGCATGTCTTATATTGTGTTATACAACTTAAAATTAATTAGATGGGTATAACATTTATTGGTTATTATATATGTCAATGTATTTTTCTATAAACTAGGTTAATGTTAGAAAAATTAAAATTAGGAAAAAACAAAAATAACATATAATATAGAAAATACGATGTAAATTACAGAAAAAATAATGTTCATTATTATACCTATTTAGAATAAAATAAAATAAAATTTTAAAAATATATAATATTATACAATAATAAGATAGTATATTATTTTATAAACTAAGTAGTTTACCGAACCCCCGGTTAAAAAATCCTAGGTACGCCATTGCATAGCAGACTATGTGATTTCTCTAATTCTCTGTGTTATCCTACGCCTCTTCATCTTCTATCTCTAGTTCTCTAATTCAAGTCTATACAAAATTGAATTCTCTAACTGAAGTCTAAACAAAATTGAATGGAATCACTAGATAGTATACTATACTTCTTAGAAATTTGAGGATTGAATTGAAGGAGATTGAAAAACTCACCTCACAAAGTCACAAACTCACAACGCCCTCTCGTTCTTGCCTTGCACAACACCCACGAGCGACGGGCAGCATCTAGGAAGCACCAGCCACAGGGCCGGATCACTGTGCTGAGTCGCCGTAGCACCGGCATGGAGGCAGCGACGGGGAGAGGAGCTGAGGCAAGGGTGGAGCACGGAGGACGGGGAGGTGGCCGGAGCTTGGAGATGAGGTGCACGCACCGGCACACGGCGGTCGGCTGAAGAACGTCAGCAACAGCATGGTGGCAGCCAGGCAATTGAGAGCTGGGCAGCGCAAGGTCTCTCCGAGTCTCCGTCACGAGTGTAGCTTAGCAGGAGGCTATAAAGGAATTGCTGATTTAGGGTTACTTCTTACTGGGCCTCAGGCCAAACATTGTTGGGCCAAAAAATTAGGGATATACCTAGGTGGGTCCCAAGCTAGCCAACCCACGACCTGGGTCGTGGCCCTGGATGCCCGGGCCCTTGGTCCGCCCGCACTAGTCCTCGTAGCTTGCGCATGCAATGGTCGGGCGGAGGTGGGGACTTACAACATCTTCAATAGACTACCTAAATCCGACTCTCTAAACACCCATATAACCAGTTGTCCAAATAATTTGTCAAGCCAAATGCGTTGCCTACTCCAACAGTCTCTCTATCTACACTCTTCATCCTGAGTCTAGGGCACTGGGATCCATTTGTCAGCCTCTACTACCCTTTCTTTTTCCTTCTCTCTTCTTCTGCTCTTTTCTTTTTTCACACAGATAGGGAGTAGAGGAATCCATGACAATCCTGAGCACCAAGCGAGTGACTGAACTTGAGCACTAAACACACACTTGCGGTGGCTCGACGGCGTTGGGCTTGGTGAGTCCGAGCACCGGCGAGGTCAACGGCGGTTGCGTGAGTTCTGGCAGTGGCAAGAGGCGAACAAAGCAGCACATTGCATACAACTGCAATTATACAGCTGCTGTTGCTCGCGCCGGCACAACAAGAATCTAACATCAGATCCACAATTATCCATCACCATTCAATAATTTCAGTGACACATTGCATACAAACAATAAGCATTGAACAGAGCAAGCATTCAAGGAAAGCAGCCATGCAGAACTGGACCCATGGCCATAAACATCGCGGGGTGAATGCGACCAGCGGTGGTAGACAAGCCAGTGACGGCAAACAGCGGAGGAGCTGTGCCGGATGGAGGGGCGAAACGGTGCTACGATAAGCGGCGCCGAGCGAATGCGGGATGCAGGCGAGCGAGACGCAAGGCGAGGAGAGAGAAATTGATGGGAATATGTGGGACCCACCATTTGGCCAGCCATTTTGGGTGGCTAGATTTGGCCAAGGAAAGATATATTTCATCATGGAGATGGCTTGGCCACCTGGATAGCATGTCTGTTGGAGCTCAATTTTTTTCCTGTGTTTGCTAAATTTTGGCTTGGAGAGTCAAATAGCAATTATCTTGGAGATGCTCTTTGGGCTTGGGACACACGCGGCGTGCAATGCAGAGTCGGAGGGCGCCTGTCACGCCCAGAGATTTGCTAACCCGAATTCCAAGCAGGATGTGCATTAAGCCCCTGTCCAGGACCGGCCAGGGTACACAAACGATAAAGTTGACATACATATCCACATCTTACAAACACCATAAAAAGGTCTTACATAAATGCAGCGGAAAAGATAAACAAACTATTCTAGATAACTAGACGCTCACAGCGTGGCGACACCAATCCACGGGCATCCTCGATGGTAGCAACAAGCCTACTCCTCCGAGTAGCCTCCATCAGAAACGTACTCCAACTCTGGTGTGGGGGAAGATAGAGCAAGCCTGAGTACTACCCACTGTACTCAACAAGTCATACCAGAAAAGGAAGTATGATGCAAATAATTCCAAGGGAGGCTAGGGGTTCATTTGCATAAAGCAGGCATTTAAAGACAGTAGTTGAAAGCGGTAAAACTATTATAGTAATTAATTAGTATTAAATCATTACTGCTGAACGTTACACCATGTTGCCACAGGCCCAACCATCCACCCGAACTACACCAGTTCCATTAAGTCAAATTATTAATAGTTGGACTAATCACGGTGAATCTAGTTGATCGCCCATAACCGCGGGCACGGCTATTCGAATAGTTTTACTCTGATCAGAGGTGTACATCTATACCCACAGGACACAGCCCCACGACATGTTACCCCGCACCGGCCTACCACCAAGGTACACCGCAAAGGGACTTTGACAAGATCCTTCGCATAACCCTCCCTAACGAAGTGCACCACACCTCAGGTTTCACTCCCACCTTTCAGCCAAGGCGGGCAGTCCCCTCTCGTGCCTAGGTGAATTCGGAAGCTGATCAACGAGTACCATGTATGCGAATCCCGGCCTCTATCCGGCACGGGCGCGTGCGGGAAGGGTGGAGGAGTGGGAGGCGGCGGTTGCGGGCGCGGTGGGCCCGGGGTCGTCGGTGCGAAGTGGGGCGGAAAGGGCGGTGGCGGCTGCGGCTTCTCCGCTTGGAGGTAGAAGACGGACCCGATAGGTGGGCCCCACCTATCGGTGGCCCGGGATGTGGAGGGAGGCGGAGTGGACTTTAGCAAGGAGGGAGGGAGGCGTTGGTGGGCTAGAAATGGGCCGACCCGTGGGACGGGAGGCGTGCGAGAGCGTGAAAGGGGAGAGCGGACCGGGCCGACGGCCTAGGGGAGGAAAAAGAGAAAAGAAAAAGGGTAGAAAGGAGAAGGTATTTTTCCAAGGGATTAAATTATTGCGAGGAGGATTTTTCATTGGTTAAAATTATTTCTAGGGCTCTGAAAATTCCACTAAAAATGTTGTTAATGTTTTGTGACATGGGGAACACAAGAAAAATTCCACCATACCATATCCACTTCTTCAGTGCATTTATTAGTTAGGGATTTTCTCTAGGGTTAATTAAACAATTTCTTCGAGTGATTTATTAGGTTAATTTAGGCTAGGGAAAGGGGAAACTTCAGGGTGTGACAGCGCTAAGGTGACGGTGAGTCGATGGGGTGCATAGGCAGCGTTGATGGCGGGTGAGCGGCTGTTGAGGTGGCATTGGGGATGTCTGCAGCTTGGGGAGTTGGGGTGGACGGGGCATGGAAAAAGTACCTTAACCAAAAAAATCGTCCCTTAACCAAAAAAAAGATATATGGGATCCCTCAACTTACAAAACCGGATCACTCTAGGTCATTAGGTGGTATTGACCCCGGTTTTGTCCTACGTGGCGGTTTAGTCAACGTGGGACCCACGTGGCCCCACATGTCAAGGTGACCATGTCATCACCCTATCTCTTTCCCTCTCCTGTCCCTTTCTCCTCTCTTAATTTTCTCCTTGTCTAGGAGTGCGCGCCTAGGAGGGCAGCGCGCTTGGGGTGCGGGGCGGCTGATGGGTAGGGAGGAGGCTGGTGGGGTGAGGCAGGAGAGGAGGAGGTCTAGTGGCCGGTGACGGGTGATGAGGCGGAGGCGGCGACGTGGGAGTAGGTGTTCGACCACCTTGGTTTGACCCCGGACGCCGTGGCCTCGCCCGTGGCGAACGGAGATGGCGAGTGCGTGGTGGCGTGGGCGTGGCGGTGAGCAGCCGAGGGTGGCGGCCCGGAGGCGGAGGGGAAGTTGGACTTTGCTAGGATGCCGTGGAGGCAGCAGGCGGCGGAAGCGTAAGCGCGCGCGGTGGACTTGGTAGTGGGGAAGGTGTCGAGCGAGACCACCATGGAGCCCGACCCTACCTCTGCCTCCATGCTCACTGCCATGCTCTAGCCCCGCTCCGTCCCTCCCCATGCTCCCCCTTCGCTCTCCTCTCGTGCTCCCGCTACTAACACACTTCTCTTCTCCCCTGTCGCCGTTGCGAGACCTCCTCCTTTGCTTCTTGTTGTGTCCTTATAGTGGTTACCTTTCGTTGTATGCTCCACGGAAAGTGAGGTAGACGGTAGGTGTTGACAACCCTGTTAGTTCTTTGTATCCTTCATGTTCAGGTACATCATAGAGCCATAGGCCGGACTCAGCTTGACAGACCAGGGGAGATCCAGTGCCCGGAGCAATCGATAGGGTTCTACCTTTAACCGAAGTCTAGTAAATTAACCCATAGGAGTCCTCTCTAGCCTAAGCCTACCATTAGCTCTTGTCCTTGGATAGAATCCTTTTCCTAGATATACACACACATTCCCTGTGATTCGATACTCTTGGAATACTCTAAGGTGAAGTGCTTACAGCGGTATCCGTGCTCTTGCGGATTTATCTATGATCGTAACAAATATCAACAAGCATTTCTGGCGCCGTTGGGGGGAAACGGTTGTTGTATCATCGTCAAACTTGGTTCATCCTCATATCTTTTCTCTTCCTTTATTCCTTTCTCTTCTTATCTACCATGGAGCATCAATCTATTCAATATCTTTCTGCTCCAAGGGCTAAGGTCTGTGAGCCACCTTTTTCTTCAAAACCCATCCATTCATCTGGCTATGAACTTCGCCCTGGCTTTATAGCCATGGTTCGGGAACAATCCTTCTAGAGACACAAAAGTGAAAATCCCTAACATCATTTGTGAGAGTTTGAGCAATTGTGTTCATGTCTGACAATCGCGGGCATGACACAGGAAACCTTAAAGTGGAAATTGTTTTCTCTCTATTACAAAGGGGTGAATCAATGGTACACCCATACCATAAGAAAACTACATGGTGAATGGGAGGAACAAAAAGCAGGTTCTACCTGCTTTCTTCCTGTTAACCCGTGTAGTCGCTCTACGTATGGAGGTGCTTGGCTTTTGACAAAATGAGAAGGAATTCATTGGTGAAGCCTGGGCTCGTTTCTCCTTGTTATTTCAAGACGACCTAGACTTGTCTCTACCCAATCACGTGTTGTTACAACATTTCCACTCGGGTTTAGGCAAGGAGTCTTCCATGTATCTCGATACTTCCGATGGAGGACCGTTCGCACACAAAACAATGTTAGAAGGAAGGGAACTATTGGATCGTATCCTGGAGAACATCTCCTTCGTTCGTTGTGAAACCGTCCTGGAAATCGAGGATACACATGAGGAGCCATCGATGGATGAATCGGAGTAGACAACATCCACACCCCATGATTTGATCGTTGAATCCTCACCCAAACCTTGGGAACCGAAGGAAGAAGAAATTCCGCCTTCGGACTTCCCATTCCAATTTGAGGGTGATCCCTAGGCTTGGTTTAGGTGGTTGGGGTGTGGCTAGGTAAGGACTTGTTATGAGCTAGTATAACTTCTAGGTCACACTTGTGTGCATGTGAACAAATTGATCCTTGTTCATTTCGTAGGGGTAAAGTTGTACACCTCTGATCATAGTAAAAACTATTCGAATAGCCGTATCCATGGTTACGAGCGATAGGTGATGTGTGCCTCATTCATGTTAGCACCAAACTTAGGTGCTACTATGGCTTGGTTTAGTCATGGATGGGTGAATGATAAGTGGTAAATAATTATTTGGACAATGGTGGCTCATGGATGTTGTTTATAACATTGGTTGTGTTCAGTTTCATTTCAATTTCAGATTTATATGCTTGTTGTTCTAAATTTCAGATTGTAGTGTTTTACAAATGCTTATGATTTAAACTTACTATTTACTCAACACAATTAGCTTTATGCAAAACTGAACCACTTAGTCATTTTCGTTGATGTAAAAACTTGCATACTACTTTGTACTATCATATATGGTGTAAGTCTTGCAGAGTACCTTTCGCACTCATGTTGCTATTTTCAGGTGAGGATGCTGACGTTGATGATGTGCTTTCTTATGTTCACAGACAAATCTACAAGCGCACGGATACCGTTGTAGCATTTCACCCATGACTATTCCCAAGGCTATCGTATTTATATTCCACAGGGAAGGCTGTGGTGTAAGATATAGTTTATACACCATTAACCAATCCATAATTAATTCACCTTACGCTAAACAGAGGGTTAGGATAAATAATGATATAGTTAGTGGACACACAGGAGATTCACCCCTATATTAATGTTTAGTAGAAAAGAGCAGTAGAGACTACGATACAACTATATTTCTATACTAATCATGTCTAGTATACAATTAACGTATACATGGTTACAACATACTCGAACTTGGAGGAATACAAAGGACGGATAAGGCTGTCATCACCTGCCACCTACCTCACTTTCCATGGGGCACATCTGCATCCAACGATATTTATCTAACCTAAGCACCATGCTTATGCTAGTAAATAATATCACTAACTCACCCGGTACTTCCACCCTTCGGATGGACAAGTTAGAGCTAGAGCAACCCATAAAGGTTATTGGACCATTACCATAGCATGGATCGACTAGCCTAGGTTGAAGCGGATATACAAAATATATAATACTTATAGAACATATATTTAATAAAGAAATACATAGACTATGAGCATAAATAAATAAGGAAGATAATTAACTGTAGTCTTACAAGAAAAATGAAGTACTAAAGATATGTCAGAATCTCCAAGAAGACTATAGGACCAAAGCTCTAAGCTTATTTCTACTAAAACTTTAGAGAATGCAATAGATAGAGAATTGCTCCTTGAGCTGTGTATTGCAAGTGAGGGAATGACCTCCTTAAATAGGCTGCTTATGATGGTTGGGGAGGTCGATAACTCCCACAACCATCATTGGGTGCCAACCAGGAAGCTACACGTGGAGGGCCATGATAAGAGGAGGCAGAGGCGGTTCGGTCGAACCAAGGGTTCAACCGAACCCTTGACGCCGCCTTTCTCCATCGCCTCTAACCAAAGGATGACGGGTGGGCCCCTATGATGGTTCCCAGTGGTTTGGCCCCACTTTGTCGGTTTGAGCTGACTTGTGGGCCCCTCAATCCGTGTGCTCGCATGTGATTCGTCGGAGGTGTGTTTCTTCGCATGCCAGTTTCATTTCTTCTTCACATTGATGTATGTTCTCTATATCCATGTTAATTCTCCAAGTCTAGTACAACTACGTTATTTATTACTGATATAAATGTAAGAAATGCTAGTTCTCCCTTTATTTATTATGGTAGTTGGCGGTCGAAATCGGTACTTAACGACCGTCATTACTCTACTAATATCCCACCGAGGATGACGAGGGTAGTGTATAGTTGCGGCATCACTCTTTTTCCGGTTGATGGCCCTTGTGGGATTATTGGCACCAGGGTGCTTTTTCGTTTATGTGAATTTATGAGACTTCCGCTATTATCTTTTGTATTGTGTGACGGGTTTATGAGAACCAGATTAAATCACATGTGCATTGTTGTCCTCTTATCCATACTAGTAATATGCCCATGCTAAACGCTACGGTGCAATATACTTGTCTTTAATAACTTCTAAATTTTCATGTTAGTAAAAAAATATTTTTCTATGATCTGTGCAATTGAGCTTTAATTCAATTCATCTCGTACATCAAATATATTTAATATAAAGTAGAACAATATGATATTGCGTCGGCACAGTAAAACTTTACGAGACTTAATTATATGTAATCACTTCAGTATACGATATAAAAGGGCAATATACGTTTAAAATAATATGTTAAAAAAGTGTAGAGTTCTTCCATTATTTGTTGCGGGCACAAAATAAAGCATTTGATACATATATAGAATATATCCTGCAAGTAAATAAGTATCCTAATGTTTGCATTTGTGATACACTTAAGAAATTCTCGTGCACCGCTAGGAATGTTGCTTTCGCACTCATTTTGCTGGTACATCAATAGATGTAGTAAAAATTGTTGCCTTAGCTCATCACCGTCTTGCAAATGCATTTGTTTATATAATAAATAACTATATTATAAAACAAAATATAATATTAAAATGATCAATTCTAGGGGTGCATGTTTTGTTAGATGTATGTATGCAATATTGGCCATATGTTCCTTCCACATGTCGGCGTGCCATATCTACCCATGGGTATAAATATGTACACTCTGGGTCATTGTAATCTATTTCTCAATCAATACTTGTTATGGTTGTGTTGATGCAAAAAACACACACTGGCCTGAGAGATTTGCTTTACTCTAGTGCAGGTCCAAAATTAAGCTTTTAGGTTCAAGGGCGTGCCAGTTGATTTGATCCTGCAATCAACAAGAAGAAATATGCAGAGAATGTTAGTAAACGATAGTCCATCGGCCAGACAGCTGATTTCATATCGTATGTGACCTAGCCGATGCAATAAAGCATGAATCGCTGTAAGGCATAACCAAATATGAATATAACCCTGAAACTAGTATATCGGCTGTAGATATCAGTATTATGTGATCAAAGAATCAATATTACTTTAGAAACAAGCAATTGGTATAGATCGGATTGAACCGAGACAGTATAAATTGCTCAAATCTATTGTAACATGAAATAATGACTACATAAAACTCATGTCATAGCCGATATCTAGATCTAAGCACGTATCGGTCATAACTCCGATACAATTTTATGATAAAACATGAGAATTAGATATAGAACATTAAACAAAGCATAAAACCATGTGAAATATCTATATCAGATAAGATCGGCTGAAACCCCGATACTACCTCTATTAACAACCGTAAAGCAAGCTAGAAGTCATGATTCTAAAACAACTTAATCGGTTGGACTTAACCAATGCAGCATTAAGCATAAAAGAAGCACAACATCTAGAAAAACAAGCCAATAGTCATAAAATTGGGATGGTAAATACATCATATAACCTAAATCAACAAAGTAAACTAGCCGATACCGGCAAAACCCTAAAAAGAATCCAGCCGATGCAAGAAGATAGCATTGTCGATCTAAATTATATGACATATATGATAACTCGGAAGTTTACAAGATAGAGTTAGAGTGTCATAAAGATGTAAGCACTAACTCCAATGATGCAAACCGCCATGACAAGATATACCTTTTCGTCGAAGATCAAATTGATGCAGCACGACTCGAAAGCACAAGCTTGTCGAAAAGTAGAAAACAAAGGTGGCGATGCACCGAGATTGATTGAACGTATGTTGTTATTATTTACAAGACCTCGGGACTATATTTATACCCGAAAATACAAACATTGTCCATCACGGACACGACTCATATTAACCTAATACAAATCCAACTAACGAACAAGTCCCTTAGGCGGACTCTTACCGAGAATATCTATAAGGAAATTATATAAAATATCCTAATTAATAGATACAATTGCCTCCTCAGGACTCTATCCGTACATGGCAATCCGTATGAAGCACCCTAACATAATCCGATGACGTGTATCAGGTTGTACTTCCAAAATCGGCTCAATCGGCTAACCCTGTCCGACTCTGATTCTGCCGATCCCATCCGCAGCCGATTCGGACTACAGCCGATTCTCACTCTGTTTCCGATACGATCTAATATCTTTGATTCTCTTCGATTCTATCTTCATCTCCGATACTCCGAATTACCAAATTTGGTCAACACATGCCCCCCAAGTCCGGAATATTTGGTAATGTTTCGGATTTGCCAAATCTTATCTCTGAGAGAATATCGCACTTTCCGTTTTTGACCGTTACCGCGCTGCTTTAAATACTAACCGACGACCCCGAGAAACTTCACACCGTTATACTGTTCCACCGCTTTAGCAATTTCCATCTTCTCTCACTCCGGCGATCCCCTCGGCGCATCAAGGCAACCTCCAGGCAACCCCCTCTCCGTCCAACTTCCGCCAGTGGGAATGTCTTCCTCATCTGCTCCTTCCTCCGCACCATCGGCCGAGTACGCAGAGGTAAGTTCCATCAGCTAGATCTCCTTTTACTTATCAGATTTAGTTTTCCGTGATCTTAGTTCGTTTTTCTTCTTCTGCTGCTTTGTTGTTGTAGCATCTTGCAAACTTAGTTGCAGTTCCTAGCCTAAACCATGAGAATAACTATTACCTTGGACCAATCGGCAATCTGGACCCAGTCGAATTCATTACTGCCGAAACCAACAGAATCCCGTTTAGGCTAGCGAACCCAAATCTAGGGCACTGGAAGAATACCTTTAAGTCCTGGCCATCCCTAGAGAAAAGCTGGCCTGCATGGTATAAACGTGTATCGGCTAGCAAGCAGAGCCATTGGGAAGAGATAGGAATCGGCCAAGCCCTTGCTCTAACAGTAACAAATTCGGCTAAAGATGAGCCCCTAATGGCTTCTGCCACATATTTCTGGTCCAACACCATCAATGACCCCCACTCTGCTAGACATCACTATGCTCACCGGCCTGGACATCACCTCATCGGCCAACCCCATGATGTTGAACTCCAAAAACAGATTTGATTTCAAAACCAAGAGCATAGGAGGATGGTCTGGATTTATTTCAGCTAACATGGGTCAAGGTTCAGTTACCCCTCGGGAACACACAGCCTTTTTACTGATGTGGTTAGAAAAATATCTATTTTGTGGATCTAGCTGTGGCCCAACCTCAAATTGGCAGCACATAATCCTGCTTGGCTATCTGTATCAGACTTTGAACAATGCATCGGCCAAGCTAGCCATCGGCTCTGTGATCAGCGCAGGTGTTCCCTGGTGGCTACTCCAGACCTGGCTAAACTTAGTAGCAATGAAAGCCATAAATCGGCCATCTCTGACAGAAGCAGAATTCCCAAGACTCGAGCCGATTGTCGATTAAGATGGAGAAGAAATCACCCATCGGAGATGCACTTCTTTTGGAGAGTATGCTTCTACACCAGCCGATGCTGGAGCAAAACTGTCAGCCGAATTGCTACAAGACTGGTTCTTCAGCTTTTATGACGGCTTTCAGAAAAATGCTAGGGTGTGGTTCTTTTACGAGGAATCAATCAACTTTGAGCTGCCATCGGACTTTAGATTTGAAGAAATCAATCATGAAAAATTTCAGAAGTCCAGAGAAGTCTTTGCTGCAGCAATAAGCCCATGTATCCTCCCTGTCGGCATCCACCAGGGCAGAAATATCAAGGTGTCCTATGAATTTTATCACCCCATGAGCTCAGCTAGACAATTTGGCATGGGTCAGCTGCCAATCGGCTTGTGGTTTGCCAATAAAATCCAGTATAGAGGAGAAATCACTTCCAATCTGATGATGGATCTGCTACTCAACATCCCAGGGCCTCCCCTCGGCAGCATTAACAACATTGAATTAGCCATGTTTAGGAGTAAAGCTTTTAATGCATGGTGGGCCGAATGGAAACAACATCTTTTCCATCAATCGGCTACAGTCTACATGACAAATCTTTTCCCTGACATGATCCCTTAGGTAACTCCTTTATTCTTTCTGTTAATTCCTGTTTTTAATCTATCAGCCGATTCTGCATTTAACATTATATGCTATTTTTGCTTTTACAGACCACATATTCATCTCCTCCACGCACAAGTAAAAGTGGCAAGGACATTGAATATGCTGCAGGATTGCTACCCAATGGATGTGGCCTAGCTCCTCCCAGCATCGGCTACCATGCCCCCACGACATCAAGCTTACTTCAAGGGCAAATAAGGGAACCAGCCGATGCAGGCAAGAAGAGGAAGACCAAAGCATCAACTGCCATGCCCCCAGCTGCCAAGAAAAAGTCCAAGAAACAACCACCTCCACCAGCCGATGATATTGATGAAGCCTTGGATGAAGCAGCCATTGAGCAAGCCATAGATGAGGTTGCAGCCGAATTGAGTGATGTAGGGGAAAAACGCCAATAGCTTCTCTAGCCCCAAAAGGGACCCCTACAACTCCTGCTGCTCCAGCAGTGTTCTCTCGGTAACCCAGAGTAAGACCAACTCCCTCATTACAAAATTTCTTCATTTATTACCAATCTCACTATCAAACTTTGCTCTTTGCAGAAGAAAAGACCAGTCGAGAAGAAAAAACAACACCAGTATCAGCTAAACCAACTCCTCAAATCCCTCTGGTAAATCTTTAGCTCTTAAAATTTCAAACTTATTCTTAGCCGATACTAGATAACACTTGTTTAAATCATTCAAAATTTGTCAGTCTCCCTCTCCACCATCGCCTCCAGCACAACCAATTTCAAGTGAACATACTGCATCGGCTGTTGGTAGTCATCACATTGTGGAGGAAGAGGCTGCTGCTCCTGCTATCCCTATAAGTCTTACATCCTTAAGAAAATCCAAGTCGGCTACACAACATGTTTTGTTACTTACATCCCTTTTATTTCCCTTTTGCAGGCTCTAGCCGATTTATTCTCCTTTGATATCAAGGATTACTTTGATGAAGAAACAAAAGGAGACATTACAAGTAAGGCCTTAGCTCCTCTAGCCGATGATGTAAAAAGAAACCTTGAAGACATCTCTCATCGGCTGGAAGCATCTCTAGATAGCCTAGTGGTCGACTGTAGCTCTATCCGGGCCAGATTTCAGGAAATTCAAGTTTCAATCCTGGATGAGTTATCAAATATCATTACTCTGGCTGTCTACCTTGAGCAACACCAATTCAAACTGCAGAAGGCCAGACAAAGAATAGCAGATCGGCTAGAGAAAAAGAGCATTGAAGCTACCATTCAAGCGAATCGACAACTCGTGCATGCTGAGAAGGAAAAACTCGATCGGTTAGCCGAAGAGCCAATCAAATCTACCATAGATTAATTAGAAGCCGAAAGAATTGAGCTTTTGGCAAAACTTGAAGAGTGTAATGCCAAGCTTGCTTTGGAGAAACAGAAATTAGCCGATCTCCCAAAAGCTGTTGAAGAATAGAAAGGGAAACTCAAAGCAGCTATCAAGAATGTAGCCAATATGACTAAGTCCCTGAAAATCATCCCTGGAACTGACGCCCAAGATGCCTAAGCAATAGCTGAAGTTGAAGAAATTCGGCAGAAGGCGTTATCGGCAATCCAACGCTATCTATCCTCATGATAGCGTGTAATAGGGACTTAGAAAATTTTTGTAATCAGCTGTGTAATCGGCTATAAAACTTTACTTGTAACACATACTCTGATATCCTTTATGCCGATCAATATATTTTGCGTTGAAATCCCACACTTTTCATCCCATATATGCCCCCCTAATTTTGGCTTGTTGATAAACAAAGGCAAAATTAAACATGACTAAGGACGATACAACAAATATCAGCCAACATAGATCGGCAACAAACAGCCGATTATGACAAAAAGAAAAGTCTGAGGGTGATATGAACCATATCGGCCATTAAGAAAAATCGACAGAACACAGCCGATTATGATTCAATCCAAACACTTGGATAATAGTTTTTCAAGTAGTTGCCATTAAGTGCTCTTCCAAATACTTCTCCATCAAGCCCTTTCAACATATAGGTCCCTTTAAAAACGCATTTGTGAACTTGAAAAGGCCCTTCCCAATTTGGTGACCACTTGCCGAATTTATTATCTCTGGCCCCTATCGGCAACACCAATTTCCAAACAAGTTCACCTTCCTCAAAAGATTTAAGCACAACTTTTTTGTTATAATGCCTTGCAACACTTTCCTTGTATTTCCTAACCTTCTCAAGAGCTCGCAATCTAGCTTGAACCAAATATTCTGACTCATCAACCATCAGATTATGATAGTCATCAGCAGTTAACTAATCTTGCAAAGAAATCCTTCTGGAGCCGATGTTGGTTTCCCATGGCAATACAGCTTCATGCCCATAAACCAGTTGATAAGGAGGTACTTGAATTGCACCATGACAAGCCATCCGATAGGACCACAATGCTTCGGCTAAAATAGTATGCTACTTCTTGGGATATTCTGCAATTTTTCTCTTAACCAACTTAATCAAGCTTTTATTGGATGCTTCAGCTTGCCCATTTGCTTGTGCATAATATGGCGAAGAATTCAACAACTTGATCCCCATGCTATCGGCAAACTGAACAAACTCATTGGACACAAAGATTGAACATTGATCAGTTGTAATTGTCTGTGGCAAACCAAATCGATATATAATGTGTTCCTTGACAAATTCAATAGCATCTTTGCTATCAACCTTTTTCAAAGGAATTGCTTCAACCCACTTAGTAAAATAATCAATTGCAACCAATATGAATTTATGCCCTTTACTCGATGGTGGATTGATCTGGCCGATCATATCAATACCCCAACCTCTAAATGGCCATGGCTTGATAATAGGATTCATAGCCGATGCTGGTGCTCTCTGAATTGCTCCAAACTTCTGACAATCTTGACAACCTTTGTAATATCTAAAACAATCCTCCAGCATTGTCGGCCAAAAATATCCAACTCTTCGAATTAGCCATCTCATCTTGTGAGCCGATTGATGTGTCCCACAAATACCCTCATGAACTTCGCACATGACAATTTTTGCTTCTTCCATGCCCAAGCATTTTAAAAGAACTCCATCAATCGTCCGATAGTATAATGCATCATCCATATGACATATTCGAGAGCTTTATATCGTAATTTTCTTGAAACCGATTTGGAAGGATTCTTCAAATACTCAAAAACATAAAACCTCCAGTCATCGGCTGGTATGCAGGCCACTTCTACTTTAATCCCTAGTAAAATCGGCTTGTAATCTGACGCACCTTGAGCTAAATCATTGGCCTCAACATTTTGCTCCCTAGGGATATGTTTTAAGGTAACCAATTTGAAAGTCTTCATCAACTCTTGGCATTTCTCATTATAGACCATCAAAATATCATTTTTGCATTCATATTCCCTAGATAATTGACTTATCAGTAAAAATGAATCACCCATGATTTCAACAGCATCGGCTTCAATTTCTCTCAATAATTGCAATCCTTTGAGAACAACTTCATATTCTGCTTGATTATTTATCGAGTAAGGCTTGATAGTAAAAGCAAACTGAAAACTTTCCCCCTAGGCGATATGATCACTAAGCCGATACCACAACCATGAGTGCAAACAGATCCATCAAAGAACAAAGTCCATGGCATAATATCAACATTATCAATACTGGTATCCCTGTGTTCAACTATGAAATCGGCTATCGCCTGCCCTTTAACTGCCTTAGCCGATTCATACCTGAGATCAAATTGTGATAAAGCAAAGATCCACTTCCCAATTCGCCCCTTCAAAACTGGAGCTGATAGCATGTAACGTACTACATCGGCTTTACATACTATGATGCATTCATTGGAAAGTAAATAATGCCGCAATTTTGTACATGAAAAATATAAACACAGACATAATTTCTCCACAGGTGAATATCTTGTTTCTGTATCCAAAAGTCTTCTGCTGAGATAAAATATAACTTTTTCCTTACCCTCAACCTCTTGGATCAAAACTGAGCCGATAGAGTTCTGATCGGCTGACAAATATAGTTTGAATGGAAGCCCTTTCTGTGGTGGTATAAGAACTGGAGGAGTACTCAAATATTCCTTTATATTGTCCAATACTTGCTATTGTTTTTCTCCCTAGACAAACTCTTGATCGGCTTTCAACCTCAACAACGGAGTAAATGGTTCTATACGGCCAGACAAATTTGATATAAAACGCCGAACAAAGTTTATCTTACCGATCAATGATTGCAACTTGGTTTTGTCTTCTGTAGGTTTTATATCTTTAATTGCCTCAATACTCCGCTGAGGAATTTCGATCCCACGCTCATGTACCAAAAATCCAAGAAATTGCCCAGCCGATACACCAAAAGCACACTTAGTAGGATTCATCTTTAACCCATACTTCCTTGCCCTTTCCAGCACTTGTCATAAATCGGCTACATGTTCATCAACTTCCTTAGATTTAACCACCACATCATCAGTGTATATTTCTACCAACATGCCGATAAGATCATGAAATATATAATTCATAGCTCTTTGATATGTAGCACCAACACTTCTCAACCTAAAAGTCATGACAACCTACTCATACAAGCTGATTGCGCCAGGACACCGAAAAGCAGTCTTATGAATGTCTTCCTCAGCCATGAAAATTTGATTGTAACCGACATTACCATCCACGAAGCTGATAATTTTGTGTCCAGATGCTGCATCAACAAGTTGATCGGCTACTAGCATTGGGTATTCATCTTTTGGTATAGCTTTGTTTAAATCTCTGAAATCAATGCAAACCCTAAGCTTGCCATTTTTCTTGATAACTGGTACTATATTAGAAATCCACTCAGCATATCGGCATGGTCTGATGAAATTGGCATCATAGAGTCTTGTAATTTCCTTGATAGCATCATACATATCGGCTTTACAACGTCTTGGAGGTTGTTTATATGGCCGATAGCCTGGTTTGATAGGGAGCCGATGTTCAACTATCGATCGGCTAAGTCCTGGCATTTTATAATATTCCCAGGCAAAACAATCTCTATATTCTTTCAAAAGTGCTATTAATTTACATTTGAACTCTTTTGATAAACCCTTACTAATATATGTCGGCCTAGGCCTGTCACCCGGCCCAATATCGATTTCTTCCAATTCATCGGCCGACATAAAACCTTGTCCTAGTTTGCCATCGAGATCATCAACAGTGTCCTTTGTGTAGAAATTGGAACCCTCCACGGCGCCCACAAAACAATAATTGGGGCTCTCCATCTCCTGTTGGCTGTATGGCATAATCAGAAACTTTTAAGTAATCTCCTTACCAAACTTTTCCAGATAAACAATCAATTCCTTCCATCTCCCAAACAGATAAATCGGCACTAGCTACATTGACTGACCTATCGGCTGGCACGATTTCAATTTGGTCTCCTTGCCATTGAATCAAACTTTGGTGCATTGTCGAGGGAATACAACAATTAGCATGGATCCAATCTCTTTCCAGCAACAGACTGTAGGAACCCTTCCCATTAATAACAAAGAACGTGGTAGGAATTGTTTTACTGCCGAATGTCAGCTCCACATTCAAAACTCCTTTGATTTCAGATGGATTCCCGCCAAAATCCTTTAGAACCATGTTGGTGTTGATCAAATCCTCTGAATTCTTCCCAAGTTTCCTGAATATTGAATATGGCATTAAATTCACGGCTGCTCCTCCATCGACTAGCATCTTTGACATCGGCTTGCCGCTGACAAATCCCTTTACATACAGTGGCTTGAGGTGCTGATGATCAGTTCCTTCAGGCTTCTCAAAAACAGCTTGCTATGGAGATAGCATCAACTTAGCCGATGGTAGATTTTCTTCTTGCTCGACAACTTGCTCAACTGCATATTCGGCTGGCAACATAAAAACCATGTTTATGGCAGATGACATCACCTCTTTTCCCTTTTGCTGTTGGTTTTTGTCGCAATCGGCTTTGACCTCGTCGGCTGGTACTAGTTTGCTCTTCACACGCCAGACTTTCTTTGTCTTCTGCCTCAGACGATACTCAGTTTCTCCTTCAACCTCCTGAAATTGCTCCCTGTTTTTCATCCTCTGAACTCTTCTCTTTTGATTCTTAGTAAATATTCCAGAAGGGCACCACTGTGGTTGCATTGGTTTGGACTCTCTTGGTGAATCGTCTCCATCATTGTTCTGCTGGATCGGCCCAAGCCCCTCGTGAACCGGCAACTTTGTCTGAATCGGCCGATGCGCGCTTGCACTCTGTCGGCTTGGTCTTTGGACAAATTGTGCATCAAAATCGCTGCACCCAGGACAATCTTCAATGGATGGTAATCTCATACCCTCATTCCAGCAGAATCTAAAAAATTCACAACTCCAATGGGGATCAAAATATATTTCATCATCATGAGAATATGACTCTTCTTCCTTCTGGCGTCTTTTTTGGTATTTATTGATCATACCAGCCGATCTGATGTTTTTGGCATAACTTTTACTTCCATCGGCTGTATTCCGGTTGAGTCTAGAGTGCACCATGTTGACTGGAAAAGGATGTCCATCTATCTTCATCGGGTTCTTGGATTTGTCTATCTGATCTTGCCTTGTTCAATAGCCGACTGGATCTGTTGTCTGAAAATCTTGCAATCATTGGTATTATGAGATCCTGTATTGTGCCACTTGCAATATTTCCTCTTCAACTCCTCAGCCGATGGGATGACATGTCCTGCCGACAGTTGAATATGTTTTTCTTGAAGAAGAAGATCAAAAATCTTGTCGGCTTTGGTAATGTCAAAATCAAATCTTTCTTCTTTTCCTGAATTCTTGACCCATTGGCAGACCACCGTCTTTTTGTTCCTAGTCCACTCGGCTGCATTGATTTCTGGGTTATCATCTTCAGAGTCAGAATCGTAACTGTAGACATTATTGACATTATTTGCCTTCTTGATGAATTTTCTAGCTTCTTGGAACCTTGTCTCATGAGCCGATACCTTCTGAGCTAGATGAGCCAAACTCTCAAAGTCTTGAGCCGAAAATCTTTCCCTTATCGGCACCAACAAACCCTGGAAGGCCAAATCGGCTAGCTGAGAATTTGTCAAGGCTAGACTATAGCACCTATTCCTCACATCTCTGAATCATTGAATATAATCTGGAACCGATTCATCTGATTTCTGCGTGATTGCTGTGAGATCTGATAACTTCATCTCTTGAACACCACTGAAAAAGTACTTATGAAATTACTTCTCCAGATCGGCCCAACTTCTGATAGAGTTGTACAGTAGAGATGAAAACCAAGTAAATGCCGATCCAGATAAAGAGAGTGGGAACAATCTAACTCTGAGAGCCTCTGTAGCCGATGCTTCGCCACATTGAGCTAAAAATCGGCTAACATGCTCGTAAGTAGATACATTGTCTTATCCTGAGAATTTGGAGAAATCTGGAACCTTGTATCGATTTGGCAATGGTACCCGATCGAAGTATTCTGGATAAGGGTGCCGATACATGTTGTCATTGTCCTTCGGCTTGATTCCAAACTGCTCTCTCATGACGTCAGCGATCATATCAGCCTAGGGTTGATGTGGTGTTGCTCCACCATATTGCTGTTGAACTGGATCCACCTGGCCGTATTGGATCGGCTGAGGTCGTGGAGAATGAGGTTGATAGACATGATTGAAACCAGCCGATATGCCTTGAGGTGATATATAAGGAAGTTGTTCTGTGCTATATTGTTGGCTTATCGGCTAAGTGACTCCAATCGGCTATTGTGGAACCGAAGGAATTTGGTAGGAGGTGTCGACAACTGGCGGTTTTGGATTAAGAATACTCATTAATTGCTCTGGAGTGAACTGAGTTGACGCTTGCCCCCCGGTGATCGGCTGTGACCTCATCAAGATTGTTGGAATATTTGAGCTAGAGTAAGGAGCCGATGGAGCCTGGGTTTGAAGCAGTTGCTGACTCCGTTGATTCCCGCCAATGTCAGTCTTCACGGTTCTGTATCCTGGGAATGTGCCATCTGGTAAATATATAGGTCCTTTAGCCTTTTCTTCGGCTATCGTCCCATCAACTACCAACTTGATCATGTTGGTCAAAGTATTCATAAGTACTCCGGACTGGTTGACTAAAGCATGGTGCACAGCCGAATCAATGCGATCTTGTAACGTATGGAGCTCCTCATCGGCTGATTCAACCTTAACTTGCTTGTCTTTTTCTTCTCCTGACCCAGATGTACTTAGATCTTGTTTCACGATTGTCGGCAACTTGACTTTAGTTCTTTGTACAACTGTGCCTTGCCGGGTCACCGTGAACGAGTGCAGATATTGGTTCTGAAGTTGATTTAGCATCTGCTGCATCTGTTCTCTCTGCTCATCGCTCAGCTGTTCGACCGTGATCGGCAAGATGTTCTCTTCTGAAACATCGGTGATGTTTGGAGACATGATGACACTTTGTCCCACTGGGCGTGCCAAAAGCGTGTTGATGCAAAAAACACACACTGGCCTGAGAGATTTGCTTTAGTCTAGTGCAGGTCCAAAATTAAGCTTTTAGGTTCAAGGGCGTGCCAGTTGATTTGATCCTGCAATCAACAAGAAGAAATATGCAGAGAATGTTAGTAAACGATAGTCCATCGGCCAGACAGCTGATTTCATATCGTATGTGACCTAGCCGATGCAATAAAGCATGAATCGCTGTAAGGCATAACCAAATATGAATATAACCCTGAAACTAGTATATCGGCTGTAGATATCAGTATTATGTGATCAAAGAATCAATATTACTTTAGAAACAAGCAATTGGTATAGATCGGATTGAACCGAGACAGTATAAATTGCTCAAATCTATTGTAACATGAAATAATGACTACATAAAACTCATGTCATAGCCGATATCTAGATCTAAGCACGTATCGGTCATAACTCCGATACAATTTTATGATAAAACATGAGAATTAGATATAGAACATTAAACAAAGCATAAAACCATGTGAAATATCTATATCAGATAAGATCGGCTGAAACCCCGATACTACCTCTATTAACAACCGTAAAGCAAGCTAGAAGTCATGATTCTAAAACAACTTAATCGGTTGGACTTAACCAATGCAGCATTAAGCATAAAAGAAGCACAACATCTAGAAAAACAAGCCAATAGTCATAAAATTGGGATGGTAAATACATCATATAACCTAAATCAACAAAGTAAACTAGCCGATACCGGCAAAACCCTAAAAAGAATCCAGCCGATGCAAGAAGATAGCATTGTCGATCTAAATTATATGACATATATGATAACTCGGAAGTTTACAAGATAGAGTTAGAGTGTCATAAAGATGTAAGCACTAACTCCAATGATGCAAACCGCCATGACAAGATATACCTTTTCGTCGAAGATCAAATTGATGTAGCACGACTCGAAAGCACAAGCTTGTCGAAAAGTAGAAAACAAAGGTGGCGATGCACCGAGATTGATTGAACGTATGTTGTTATTATTTACAAGACCTCGGGACTATATTTATACCCGAAAATACAAACATTGTCCATCACGGACACGACTCATATTAACCTAATACAAATCCAACTAACGAACAAGTCCCTTAGGCGGACTCTCAACAGGTTGTTTGTATCGACGGGGCTATGGCCTCGACACTCTCATCTTGTCGATGTAAGCACCTATTTATCATATATCTTAGTTAATCTAAGTTGATTGTTTAGATTTTATGCTTTTTCTCATACTCTATCAATTGGGTTTGACCAACTAAGTCGTGCTTAGAATTACAAAAACTAACCTGCCTTTGATTACCAATAAGGGTTTTATTGGGGTTTCAGCCGATGAGTTATCTGGATGTTGCATCGGTTTACAAGGATTATATACAAGTTGGTTTTAGTCGATTGCAACAAATGTTTCACTGATTATCTAATCTTGTGGATTTAATGACATCGGAACACCAGCTGATGTATGCTTAACCTTCGGATCAAGCAATTATTCTATCACATCATTATTGACCGATTGGTTTCTATTGGATTATATCATTGTGTTATTATATTATCATAAGAAGATTGTCTTTATAGCATTATTTAATCAAGTGGTAGAATCTACATTGGACATATAGCCGATTGCTCAAGACCCTATCGACATCGACTAGTATGAGCATCGGCTAGCATTGCTATATCGACTTATTGGCCAATCGGCTCTTTGATCTTCAATTTATATATCTTGTCAGTTGCAGGATCAAACTGACTGACACGTTCGTATCTCATCAATATTTTAGACCTACACTGGAGCTAAGCAGATCTCCCATACCATTGTGTTCGTCGACTTAGTTCACACCAACATAAATCTGGTACCATCGACCGAGCGCGGATTTTTCATCAACATCTGCCATCCCCGTCGCCAGGCGCCACCGTCACCTGCCGTCTCATCACTAGCCAACTGTCTTGTCCCCATTGCCGCCGTTGCCCGTGTGCCATCCTGCTGGGTCATGCCAGCGACACTTCTCTGTGCTGCCTGCTGCGCTGTCCTCCGCACCGCCTACTCCCTGTTCCCAGTCCGACGACAACGACAAGTCGAAGGCTTCAAATCAGGTATTGTGTTCTTGCAGACTTGTAGTCTAATTTTGAAATTTGGGATTTAGAAATTTAGTGATGAGCTTTGCTTTAGGAAATTATGTCAATAGCAACTTACAATTTTATTAATTGTTCATCATTCATTAGGATCTAAAAATGGCACCTAGAAAAAGAGGCACAAAAGTAGAAGCAGCTGCTACTCAAACTATCATGGCTGCCTCATCGCCAGCTCCAGCTGAAGGGGTAGAAGGGCCATCAACTATGGGCAGTGGCAATGAAGCTACCATTCTACCAACACTATTGTTGTTGTTGATGTGGATAACAATGGTGCAGAGGGAGATGGAGACCATGAAACCAATGATGAACCTGCAGCAAAGAAAGCAAAGAAGAGATCCTCACCAGCTTGTGAATATTACAATACTGTTTATAAGGTGGTTAAGATAAATGGGCAAATGGTTAAGAAGAGTGGGCCAAGTGGAAATATTGTGCCTATTCAGCTAGGTGCAATAGCAGGAATGGTACTTCTGTGTTCTTGAACCACACAAAAACCCACAAATGTGGTTCCAGGACAGCAGGGATAAGGATTCCAGGACAACATCAGTTGAAACATATAGGTATGATCAAGAGGTCTCTTTACGGAAATTTTATTTGGCAATTATCATGCATGAGTATCCTTTCAATATTATTGAGCATGAGCATTTTGCTGACTTCATAAAATCTCTGCGGCCTACCTTTCCTTTGGAGAGTCGTATAACTGTTAGGAAGGATATACTTGGTATATTTTTAGAAGAATGGAAAAGGTTGTATGAGCTTTTTAAAAATGTCAATGCTCACTTTAGTGCAACAATGGACATGTGGACCTCTAACCAAAACAAGGGGTACATGTGTATCACTGTGTTGTCGAAACGACAGCTGCATACGTCGAAGGACGTGGTTACTCAACAGTTGTTGGGAAAGTAAAGTGTATTAAATTCAGGATTTTCTTGGGATCCCCCCTTTACATGGCCCTAGGGGCTATTTATAATCGCATTACAGATCCCCCTATTAGGGTCTAGGTTCTTTACAGGGAAATTTACATGGTCACCCTTATAAAAGGGACACTTATATGGGTATTTCACTGTAATTAAGGTATGTGGGCCCTTAACGGGCCACCTGACGACTGCTGGTCCATTGGCCCATGGGCCGGAGCATTTGGGCCGGCCCCCTGGCCCTTCCTGGATGGGGCCCGATATGGCGAAGTCACCCTCCTTCGGTGTTCATCCTTCGCCATGTAGCCATCACCCAGAGCACGTTCAGATTTGCAGGGACCGGCGCGACTCTTCGCCCTTCGCTGCCTTCGCCTCGTGGTCTTCACCATAGGGCTTCGCCCCGATGGATCTTAGGCGCCTCGAGCCCGAATCCTCGCTGCTTACTTGGTTTCGGCAGGTCTGGTCGAAGGGTCTCATGACATACTGCTAACAAGCCCCTCACGGGCAAGGGTGAGATAGGAGCTTCGGCCGAGACCGTGCAAACCATGTAGTATGGTATAAGGAGCCCCCTTTCGACCGATGCTCCTGCCTAAACCTGTCTTGTGCTCCTACAAAGAACGTGTGCATTGTATGTGTTGCTGTGATGAAATTTTTTTTATATAGCTTTCGCCTTTCGCGAATGGCGAAGCTATCTTTACTGTTTGACTGGGCCCAAATGAACAGTGATGGGCCTTCGCCTTCCATAAACGGTGAAGTTATCCTTACTGTTCCACTGGGCCAAAGTGAACAGCGATGGGCTTTTTCCCTGAGGGCCCGCCACTATGCGGCCTGGTCCATGGGATTTTACCGTTTCGCCTACCCTTGCGACACGTGGCAGTTCGTGATTGGTTGAGAAGGCGAAACGTTGCCTGGTAGGCTATATATTCTTCCTTCCCCCTTTTCACCGCTCTTACCCCCATCATTCTCACCATAGGCGCTCTCTCTTCTCATCTTTTTACTCACGGCGCTCTGACTTAACCGAACCATTTCGCCAATTGACCCCTTTCGCTACTACGCACTCACTTCACCATGGCCCCACGTAAGCCGAACCCTATCTCCACAACGGGTCCCGACCCCGACCGGATTGACGAAGACACCACCGCGTTCCTAGGGGTGTCACTCATAGATGAAGACGAGCTGGCGAAGATGGTCAGTTCTGGCGTGGTGGCGGAAGGACGGGCCTTCGCCCCTGGGGATGCTGAAGTGCCGAAGCCAGGCGACAACCAGACGGTTGTGTTCACCGTATTTTTCGAGGCTAGGCTTCGATTTCCGTGCAACATATTATTGCCAGAAATCCTTCGCCTTTTTCAGTTGGAGCTTCCCCAGCTAAGCCCTTCGGCGCTCGTCCGCATTGCTATTTTGGACTGGGCATGCAGGACCGCTGGGTTTGAGCCAAGCGCCGAACTCTTCGGCACTGTTTTTTCAGCCACCGTGAACTCGAAGACGGTGGTCACCCCTGCCGGGTCGAAGAAGACGGCGTTCGGGAGTGTGAACTTCAACGTTCGCCATGAGAGCTCTGACCTGTGGCCGATTAATGCCAATATGTCCAAGTGGGACCGCCACTGGATGGCAAAGTGGTTTTACCACTCGATCCCCTTCGAGGCCGGGTCTGAAGCGGCGAAGGCCCTCCGATGGCGGCGCAGGGCGATCTCGCCAAACCGGAAGCCCAAGGTCGCCGTCAGCGGTGCCATGGAGGCGCGGTTCGCCTTGCTCTGCAAGTTTTGTTCTCGGCTGTGCTGCCGTGATCTGGTTGAGGAATTTTGTATGCTTCGCATATTCCCCCTCTCCCAGTCGTGGCAGGTCGAAGTTGACCAGGACGAAGAGGTCAACGGCCTACCGAATCTCATTATGCCTGCTGGGGCGAATGGTTAGTTTATCCTTTCTTCGCCTTTATATGTTTCACTCTTTGTTTTTCTTTTGTTCGACATCTGACACAGCGACATGTCTCTTTTTCAGTGTTGACCCTTGCCCAGGCCAACACCGAAGCCCGAAAGATGATCGGCGATGTGTCGGTCACAGAGTACAGCCAGCTGCTAACGCGGCAAGCGGCTGGCCAGGCGAACCGGGTTCACGTCAGCGAGCTCCCCCCTCGGGCGAAGCCATTCAAAGCTGATGGCGAAGAGAGCCCCTCCCGGAAACGGTTGTGGGGGCAAGTGAAGTTGGCCCCCCGCAAGCGAAGGGCCCCTGCCTCCACCGACTCTGAAGCTAACGACGAGGACGGTGTCGAAGAGCAAGAGGACGCAGCGGAGACAGAGGTCGCGGTCGAAATGGCCACGGACGAGGCCACCGACAGCCGCTCCGGGACACGCGGCTACACTCCGACCCCCAGCCCTGAGCATGTCGAGACCGGGGCGGAGTCGATCTCCTCCCCTCTTCGCCGAAAAGATGTGGAAGGGGCGAAAGCCCTGGTCGCGATCGCCGCGGCCAAGACGGCGAAGGGGAGGGCCGCTAAGAAGACCCCCGAGAAAAAGCGGCTCGTCACCATCGCTCGCGTTTTCAGCGACGATGAGTCTTCGGACGAAACGCCCACTTCGCCCGCTGGTCGAAGCCTGGGCTCTCGGCTGCCCTTGGCACAGCGGGCGGGGCTGGGGCTTCGGCTTCGGTCGAACAGGTCGTGAAGATGATGGCCAGGGTTTTCAATAGCCCCGCTCGCCAGGCGCTCGTTTCGCCACTTGCCCTTGATAAGGGTAAGAAGGTGGCCGAGACGTCTGGTTCGGACTACTCCCAGGCGCCGCCCCGCTTCGCCACCGGCGACTTTGAGACCCGGGCGGAGCTCATCCCCTTCATCGAGGGGGTGAGCAACATCGTTGCTCCGGCTGGCGGCCCGAGCCTTTTCGCCGAACTTAACGAGTTCGACGAGGGTTGCTTCGCCGTCAAGAGCCTGGCGGTCCGGGTATGCTGACTTCTCTTTTTTGTGTTTGTTGTTTTTTTTGCGTCGTCGTTTTCGACAACCTATCTTATCGTTCGCCCTTTCTCTCTTCTTTTTTGCCAGATCCTCGTGGCCCATTGTTCGATGGAGCGAACCATGTGGGCCCGTCTGGATGGCCTGAAGAACTGTCTTCGGGCTAAGGATGACGAGCTGGGCCGCAAGGGCCTGGAAATGGAAGGCCTCGCTCGGTCCCTCAGGGAGGCGAAGGCCGAAAACAAATGCCTCCAGGCCGAACTAGACAAGGGCAGCGAGGCGAAGGCGGAGATCGAGCGCCTCAAGGCCGAACTTGAGAAAGAGCGGGGGCACTCCGCTACCCTTACTGATTATTATAACCTGACAGAGCCGAAGATGGAGGCCCTTCGTCAGGAGGCTAACAAGGCAGAGGTGAAGTCACAACGACTTGCACGAGAGGTGGCGAGGGCCACCGAATCCGCTAAGACCGCCTGCTGCACACTTCGCCTCGCCCTTACCGACATGGGGGCGAAGGTGCGGGGTGTCTCGGGCGAACACGCTTCTGCCTTTGAGTTCTCCGAATGGACTCAACAGGCTGGCGGTGCGGTCTCGGACTGTGCCACCGCGTACAGCGATTGCTGTGTGCGCGTGTCTGTGGCCTTCGCCATGGGCTTGCTGCAGCAGTCCGGGTGTGAGCACATCACCAAGTTCCCTGACTTCGCAAAGGGGGACTGGGAGGTCAGCGTCCAGGACATTTCGCCCGCACTCCGCGCCTGGCGGAAGCAGTTCTGGCAGAAGGACGGCCGATCCACTCCAAGGCCCGTTTGCTGGAGCAGTTGGCGAAGACGGAGGCAGCGGACCAAGGCGAAGAGCCAGCGGGACAGGGTGGAGGCGATGCCCAAGACCACCCAGAGGTGTGAGGCCCTCCGCTCGTTTTTGTAAATTTTAATAGTTTTTACTTTTCGGTGTTTGCCGTATAGGGCGAACAATGTAAATATGGCCGATGGCCCATCTTATTGTAGAATGTTTTAACATATGGAATATATGACAAGCTTCGCCAACTGCGTTTGATGCCTTTTGTGCTTGTGCCTAGATTGCTTCACTTAATATTTTCGCCTGACTTATACATTCCAGCTTCGCTTTCTGCGCTTCGCCACCTGATTTCCAACTGTTTTCAGGGTCTATGCCGAAAACTATGCGTTCGGCCCCCCTTTGTGGATTGGCAAAGCAGGAACGAGAAGTTTGTTGCAGTAAAAAACTTGCCGAAGGCCCGGTACCTACTTCGACCTATTTACCGCGAGATGATGATAAATGGCAACAGTTACAAAGTCGTGAATGTTGCTAACTGGATGGGAACGCACCCCGGGTGAACCTTGGAAGACTACGATCGTGTCCATTCAGCGCGCCTGGAGGGCATGGTTCGCTTCTGGCGAAGCCATCAAAGGACCGATCGGCAGGAGGCGATCTCGCAGCGCCGCTACAGCCTATCTCTTGTTTCGCCCCCTTCTCCCCGTAGTATAGTTTACAACATTAGTAGTGACGACGAACCTAGTTCGCCGGATCACTCCTTAGAAAGTGGTAGTTGTTTTGGGGGTGAAGATGAAATTTATTTGTAAACTATGCTGTAAATCCTGTTGTATTCCTTTCGCCTATGTTGTACAACATGTACTCCTCGATTATTTTTTTGAAGTTAATAAAGATGTGCTTTTATTTCCTTTTGGCTATTATTTGCATTGTCACTTTCGTGCTTTCGTTTGGTCGTAATATATCGGCCCCTTTGCTTGTATTAGCGAAATAGGTTTGCTGACTTTTCAGCTTTCGTCTTCTGTTATCGATCTTTGGTACTCCATACTGGAAGCGGCACGCGTTTTTTCTTTGTGTAGATCGATTATAACGTTGTTCGGTTAGTTATTTCCGAAACAAGCTGTCGCGGTTTCAACGTTCGAGGAGCGATGCTTCGACCGATTCGTTTCACCCCCTGGCGTTTTCGCTGATTTGGCATTTGCCTTGGGGTTTTTCCACGAATTATCATGTACACAAGTAAAAAGGGCGAAAGACACAAAGATTTTATACTGGTTCAGGCCTCCAGAGTGGATAATAGCCCTACGTCCAGTTTTTTTTCTTTTTTCATTTTCTCCTTTTTTTTGTATTTTTGTGCCAGAAGGCTTACATAATGAAAGATGCCAGAAGGGCTATATAACAATATGTACATTTTCACACTTTGGCGAATAGGGTGCCACCCTTCCTAAACATAGAAAAGCTTAAGAGAAGCAGCGTGCCACGAATGATCGAACTCTTCGCCTTCCAGTGTTGCTAGGTGAAAGGAGCCCGCTCTTGACCTGTGCTTGATGAGGTACGGCTTTTCCCACTTCGATTCAAGCTTCCCGACCGCTACTGGGTTCGCCCTCTTCCTTAGGACGAGATGGCCAGGTAATAGCGCTATCGGGTGAACCTTTTTGTTGTAGGTTGCCAAAGTGCTTGTGGCGTATTTGCGCATGTGTTCTAGCGCTTCGACTCGTACCCCCTCAAGGAGTTCGAGCGACACTTCGCGCCCATCTTCGCCCCCGGAGAACATCACCCTTGGTGAGTTAGCCCCTAGCTCTGTTGGGGTCATCGCTTCGTCTCTGTAGAGGAGCATGAACGGGCTAAACTTGGTTGGCCTTGTGGGAGTTGCCCGGAGGGCCCAAAGAACAGATAGCATTTCGTCTGGCCATCTGCCCTTCGCCGCCCCCACAAGCCTTTTCTTGAGCGCCTCCAAGATCATGCCATTTGTGCGTTCAGCCGCCCCATTCGACTGTGGGTGCGCGACCGAAGCGAACCTGATTTCCAGGTTTAGTCCGTCGCACATTTCTCTGAACTTGTCAGAGTCGAACTGCTTGCCATTGTCCGTGATGAATTCTCTTGGCACTCCGAAACGGCAAACGATGTTTTTCCACACAAACTTCTGTACTGCTGCCAAAGTGATCGCGCCGAGTGGTTCGGCTTTGATCCATCGTGAGAAGTATTCAATGGCTACAATTGCGAATTTGTATCCATTTTGCACCACGGGAAATGGGCCAATGACATCTAGCCCCCACCTGGCGAAGGGCCAGACTTGTGCGATAGGCTGCAGCTCATATTGTGGTGTGGTCTGGCTTCGGTCTTGTCGCTGGCAGCTTTTGCACTTTTTGGCCTGCTCGACGCAAACTTTCAGCACAGTGGGCCAATACACTCCCTGGTGAAACACCTTGGAGGCGACTGTTCTTGCAGCTTGGTGTGCACCGCACAGCCCCTGGTGTATTTCCTTCACCATTTCCTTGCCCTCGGCGAAGGAGATGCATCTGAGCAAATGTTGGAGCACCCCAGAGCGATATAGCTATCCGGAGACCAACTTGTATTTATTGGCTCTGATCTGTAAGCGCTTCGCTTCCGCTTCATCCTCTGGGAGCCAGCCGGTCTCGAGGTACTTTACGAACGGAATTCGCCAGTCCTCTGGGTCTTCGCCCAGATCCGCTTGGTCAAGCGTCATGATATCCATGGTTTCTGTGGGCACGCTTGGTGCATACAGGATCTCGAAAAAGATGCCTGGTGAATGCGGACCACCACAGGTGGCGGATTTCGCCAGGGTGTCTGCTTCCTCATTCTCGCCTCTAGGTAAGTGTTCGACCGTTATGCCGGCGAAACACTTTTCCATGCATCGAACAGCCTCCAGGTACCTTTTCATTCCATCTTATTTTTCCTCAAAGGATTTGTCAACATGACTTGCCACCAGTTTGGAGTCTGTTCGGATGAGCAAGCGCCGGACCCCCAATGCTTTTGCCTTTCTTAGGCCCAACAATACCGCTTCGTACTCTACCGTGTTGTTGGTCGTGTCGAACTGCAGCCTTGCAGCATACCGAATCGACACGCCCCCTGGCGAAATGAGTACTGCCATGGCGCCCGCCCCCCTGTGCGACCACGAGCCATCGGAATACATCATCCAAGGCTGTTCGGCGAGCTGTGGTTCAGGGGCGGACGCCGGTGTCCATTCGGCCACGAAGTCGGCTAGGACTTGGGACTTGATAGCAGTGCGGGTAACAAAATGCAGGTCGAAGGGAGATAACTCCGCTGCCCACTTGCTGAGCCTACCAGAGATTTCCTTGCCCCGGAGCACTTCGCTCAAAGGATACTGTGATGGTACAGTGATATTGTGGGCCTGAAAATAGTGCTTGAGTTTGCGCGAAGCCATCACTAGGGCGTAAGCAAGCTTTTCCATCTCAATGTACCTTATCTTCATCCCTTGCAAAGCTTCAGAGACGAAGTACACTGGTTTCTGTCCTGATTCTGTCTCTTGGACAAGAACAGTGCTGACTGCCACTGGCGAAGCCGCTAGATAGAGCAGCATTTCGCTTCTCGGTGCTGGGCTAACCAAGGTCTCTTGTAAGTCAGACGCATGGTCGAAAGCCATACGGCTCTTTACGACGATATCGTCGATGTAGGCCTCCACATTTCGCCCCAGCTGTTTGCGAAGCACCTTGTACACCAGCCTGGCGAACGTTGCTCCGGTGTTCCTCAGGCCGAAAGGCATTCTGAGGTGGCAGAAAGTGCCGAACGGCATGATAAAAGGCTATCTTCGGGATGTCGCCTGGATTCATGTGGATCTGGTGGTAGCCGGAGTATGCGTCCAAGAAGCTCATGAGCTCGCAACCAGCTGTCGAATCAACAAGTTGGTCGATTCGCGGCAAGGGGAAGTCATCTTTTGGGCACACCTTGTTGAGGTCTGTGAAATCGACGCACATGCGCCACTTGCCGTTCGACTTTTTCACCAAAACCGGGTTTGCCAGCCACTCCGGGTGGTCGATCTCCTTGATCACCCCGGCCCTGAGCAGCTTCTGCACTTCGGCCTTTGCTGCCTCTGGGTGATCGGCGGACATCTTGCGCAACTTCTGTTTTCTTGGCTTGGCATCCGGCTTGACCGCCAGGTGATGCATGATGAGTTCCGTCGAAACACCTCCCACTTCGTTGGGGCTCCAGGCGAAGATGTCAATGTTCTTCTTGAGGACTTCTAGGATGTTCCCAGCCTCCTCTTCACCCAGATCGCCCCCCCAACTGGACGAACTTCGCCGGGTCAGCGTTGTTGACTTGCATCTTGACCACCTTACCATGAGGGGCTGGCTTCGGCATGCGTTTAGCATGTGGTTCGGCCTCAACATTGTGTACTGCCCTGTTGATCACGGCCAAATCACCTTTTGATGTGGCCGGAGGTTGAAGCCCCCTGACAACAATCACCCCTGCTGGACCGGGCATTTTGAGCTTGAGATAGTTATGGTGGGAGATGGCTTCGAACTTGTTCAAGGTTGCACGGCCGAAGATGGCATTGTAGCTGTACGGTATGTCAACCACGTCGAACAGTATCTGCTCTTCGCGCCTATTTTCACTTGTGCCGAAAGCTACCACCAACTGTACTTGGCCCAGAACTTGAACTGCCTCACCACCGAAGCCGCGAAGCGAGGCCGGTGCTTGGGTGAGGGCCAGGGTTGGCAGCCCCATCTTGGCGTATGCCCCGGCGAAGATGACATCGGCTGAGCTTCCTCCATCGACCAGAATTCGCCAAACTTCAAAACTGGCTACTTCGGCCGAGATCACCAGGGGGTCTTGATGTGGGAACAGCACTCCTTCGATATCTTCTGGCCCAAAAGAAATTTGCTGGTTCAAGTACTTTGGGACCCCTTCGCCCACGGCGGTGATGTTATGCACCATTCGTGACTGCAACTTTTTCTGCCGCTTCGACGGTTGGAACGGTGGGTCGGCCCTTGTAATCACCTGGATTACTCTGCGCTGCATGTCTTGGCGTTGTTCGGCTGGGGGTGCTTGCTCTTGAGCAGCCTCGCGAGGCGCTTCGACGACAGCCCCCTGTTGCGGCCTTGGTTCTTGAGCATTGCTTCGCTGACGAATGTTTCGGCATTGCTCGGTAGTGTGCGAGGATCGCCCATGATAGGCGCAGTAGAGATCTTTTCTGACCTTCTTGCGAACGGGCTGTTGGTGGCTGCCACCTTGCTGGGCGTCGAACTCCTTGCGGAGGGCTTGCCCGTGCGGTCAGTTCTGAATTTTCTCCAAGTCATGGGAGCTTGGCTTGGTCTTGGCGGCTGTCCTTGGTTCGCCGGCTGAGGTTGGCGAACGGCGAGAGGAGCTGGTTCGGCGACTTGTGCTTGCATCTGGGCATGGGCAGCGGCGATGGAGGCTTTATCGTACTCAGCCTGGATTGCTTGTCTTCGTTTGGAGTCCTCTTCGCCCCTTGCGTACCTGTCGATGATGCGAAGCAGGTGCTCGAGAGTCTGCGGTTCCTTGTTGGTGATTTTCCTTGTGAGTTCGCCTTCAAGCAGCCCGACCGAAGCGGCATTGATGACGGATGCTTCGGTTATATCTTTAAGCGGCAAGCGGCCAAAGCAGCCCGGGCTTGCGAGAAACGACGCATGTACTCCCATATTGATTCCCCCGGCCTCTGGTGAATGCCGAGCAAATGTTGCTGCGTCTTCGGCTCCTCGTATGTGCCTCGAAAGTTAAGGATAAAGACATCGCGCAATTGTTCCCATGAGTAAATGCTATTAGATGGTAAATTGAAATACCAAGAACAGGCGATGCCGTCTAGAGCGAGATGGATTACCTTCGCCTTGGTATTCTCGTCATCGTGAGCGGCTTCGATCATGGACTCGTAGATGGACAGAAACTCTTTTGGGTCTGTTTCGCCCGAGTATCGCGGAACGGGTGGGAACTTGAACTAAGGTGGGATTGGGGGGATCTTGATTCCCCCACTCAGCGGTAGCCCCTATTCGCCCCCTGCCTTGCCCATGGCGCCCTGCAGCGGGGGCCCGTTCGGCTGTGGATAAGGCGTGGCAAAGGGCGAAGTCATGGCTTGCGTGTGCGGCTGGGCCACGGTGTTCGGCGGTCCGGTCCCGAACGGTGGCGCTTGGGTGGCGTTGCTGAAGTCGAACTGTGGTCCTTGACTCCATGGCGAAGCCCCTGGCCCAGGTTGGTTCGGCAGCAACCAACAGGGTGTGCCCTCGCCGGTGTTCCCCTCCGGCTGGACTGAAGGGGTTGTGCTTGAGATGTTGTGGGGTTGACTGAGTTCCTGAAGGAAAGCTTGAAGCTGTGCCTGCAGGGCTGAAGCCCCTTCTGCCATTGCTTGTGGAATTTGACCGGGTGGTGAGGGGTGTGGCCGAACCTGCGGCTGCGCACAGCTTGTGACGGAATGGCTTGTATTGGCGCTTGCGGGTAGACTTGAGGCGGGATGTAGCCCGCCGAGTACTGGAGACCTGGGGCCGAAGCGACCTTGGCTTGCCGTGCTGCTTCATATGCTTGCTGTTGCTCTTGCATTTGGTGAAGCATGTCCTGAAGTCGCGTCATGTTCTGCTGCATGGCTTCCATGCTGACTTCGGCTTGCGCCTCAAGGTTGGGATCGGCTTGCGCAGCGGCGAGTGTGGTCGAAGTCATAGCTGGATGTGACGAAGTGTGTTGGGGCACCACCAGCTAACTTGCCGAAGGGATCTCCGGCGCCTGCCCCACCGAAGTGACCGGAGCCGAAGGCGGTGGTTGCGGCGCGGGCGCCGAAGCAGACGGCGCTCCCCCAGCATCGGCGATAGGCGCCGAAGATTCTGCTCCTTCTTCGACGGGCATCGCCTCTTCTGCTACACTCTCCTTTGGGTTAGCAACCCTCTCCTTTGAGACCTTCTTCGATGGCATTCGCTCTCAGTGGTTTCGCTCGGAGGTCCCCACGGTCGGCGCCAGCTGTTGTCGAAACGACAACTGCATACGTCGAAGGACGTGGTTACTCAACAGTTGTTGGGAAAGTAAAGTGTATTAAATTAAGGATTTTCTTGGGATCCCCCCTTTACATGGCCCTAGGGGGCTATTTATAATCCCATTACAGATCCCCTATTAGGGTTTAGGTTCTTTACAGGGGAATTTACATGGTCACCCTTATAAAAGGGACACTTATATAGGTATTCACTGTAATTAAGGTATGTGGGCCCTTAACGGGCCACCTGGCGGCTGCTGGCCCATTGGCCCATGGGCCGGAGCAGTTGGGCCGGCCCCCTGGGCCTTCCTGGATGGGGCCCGATATGGCGAAGTCACCTTCCTTCGGCGTTCGTCCTTCGCCATGTAGCCTTCGCCCAGAGCACGTTCAGACTTGCAGGGACCCGGCGCGACTCTTCGCCCTTCGCCACCTTCGCCTCGTGGTCTTCGCCAAAGGGCTTCGCCCCGATGGATCTTAGGCGCCTCGAGCCCGAATCCTCACTGCTTACTTGGTTTTGGCAGGTCTGGTCGAAGGGTCTCATGACATACTGTCTAACACACTGTTCATTGGGTTGATGACAATTGGTGTATTCAGAAAAGGATTATCAAGTTCATGCATGTAAAAAGGAGGTATACTAGGCTAAATTTAGCTAATGTATTTTCTTCATGCTTGCATAAGTGGTTTATCGAGAAAAAAATGTTTTCTCTTTGGACAATGCAACAGCAAATGATGTTTCTGTTAAGGATGTTAATAAGGTGCTGAATAGAAAGAGTCCCCTCATGTGTGATGGAGCATTCTTTCATGTGAGATGTGCATTTCATAAACTTAATCTTGTTTTTAGAGATGGTTTGGCACATATTGGACAAGTTGTTTTGAGTATTCGATCATTTGTGATTCTTGTGAAGTGCTCTCCTTTACAGAAGGAAGAATTTATGAAATGTGCATCTGAGAGTGGATTGGATACAGTGAGGGGACTCTCAATTGATGTTTTGAAAAGGTGGAAGTCAACCTACCATATGTTGGATGCCATATATTATAGAAAGGCTTTATGAAATTGAAAGAGAAATGTATGAGGGTCTTGTTCCAAAAGCTGAATATTGGGATAAGGCATATATACACTTTGCATGTGCTTGAAGAGGTTTGATGATATCACTAAGATTTTGTCAGGTACTTCATATCCAACTACAAATGTATTTTACCACAACTTTTGTAAAATCAAGTCTTTAATTACTGTATGGATGACAAGTGATGATGTTACCATCAATGAATAAGAAGTTTGAGAAGTACTGGAAGAGGTCAAATCTTGCTCTTGTTGTGGCATATTTTCTTGACCCTAGGTTTAAGACAAAAGGCAGTAGAGTAGAACACGATGAGGCTGTATGGCAAGCAATCATATCATGTTCATATGGAAAAGTTTACTTGTGTCGTTAAGCAATTTTATCAAGAATATGCTTCTTTTATAAGACTACTATTGCATCAACAACTAGTGTCGATGCTGAACCAAAACAAAGTCATTCCATAGAAGAAGCAGATTCTGATTTTATGAATTATGTCTATGCCTCACGTGTGGATAGTGGAAGTGATGCAAGTGACTTGGATAATATATGGCTGAACCATCCCTGTTGGTTCCTAATGGAGATAAATTTGATGTCTTGTCATGGTGTAAAGCTCACAAAGATGTATATCCTACGCTATCTCTTCTTGCCCGTGATGTCTTGTCCATTCAAGCTTCCACTGTTGCTTCAGAATCAGCTTTTAGTGCTGGAGGATGTGTTATTAATCCATTTCGTACTAAACTTGAACCCGAAATGGTAGAAGCATTAGTCTGTAACAAGGATTGGGTTGCTGGATGTAGAAGAGGTGAACACTTGTGTCATTTCTCATTTATATTTTTGTAAAAGGCATTCTTGGTTATTTACTAATAGTCTAATAGTCTAAGATAGCTTTCTTTCTAATTTTTCAGATCCTAATAAAAGGCACTACTAGAAAAACAATTTTTTATGGCTTCACACTATAATTTTCACTGGTGATCATATGCTAAAACCGCCAGAAAAAATGTAAGGAGGGGTGGGGGTTATAGGACCGCCAGCGAAAACCGATTTTCGCTGGTGGCCACGTTAAGAGGTCCGCCATAAAAAATACTCTATTTTTCGAGGTGGACCTCTTAAATGTCCGGTAGCGAAAATTGGTGTTTTCGCTGGCGGCTACTAAAGAGATCCGCCAGCGAAAAACAGAGCTACGCTAAAAAATTTTGACGGCATTTAAAACCACGCGCGCGAGATATTTCCTTCACCCACCCACCCACTACCTCTTTCCTCTATCTCCTCTCCACCCACTACCTCCCTCTCCTCCCTCCCTCCTCACCAGCGGTGGCAGGATGACGGCGGCTCGGCTCTTCTCCAGCGGTGGCGACCCCGTTCGGCGGCGGTGATGGTGGGAAGAGCTGGATCCGGCACCTCCTCCTACCTCCCCACCGGCGGTGACTCCGTGCAGCGGCGGTGATGGTGGGGAGAGCTGGATCCGGCCCCTCCTCCTGCCTCCCCACCGGCAGCGGACTCCGTGCGGCGGCGGCGACCACGTTCGGCAGCGGTGATGGTGGGGAGAGCCGGATCCAGCGCCTCCACTCCGCTCCCAGATCCGGCCTCCCCTCTCTTTCTCTCTCTCAATTCGCAACACGAAGCGGTGGGGGAGGGGTGGCTCGGCGGCGGCGCGCAGGCGATAGATCCGGCAACGGAGAGGCTCCCGAGCAGCGGATCCATCCACATGCATGCGGCTCGAGGCGCGGGAGGTGGGTTTCCGTGGCGGCTCAGGTCATGGATGGTGCGACGGTGGCTTCGGGCACGGGCTGCAGATCCGGCCACCGCCGGCGGCTCGACGCATGGCCGGTGGTTTTGGCAATTTCATTTGCATATTTTGATGTTTGCATGTTGAAAATGTGGTGAAAAATTGATGTAGTGTTCTCTATATGTGGATTTGAATTGATTTTGAATTTGGATTGAAAAAAATGCAGCTACTCTGGATGTCGATTATTATTTTTTTTGCAAAAAAATCTTTTCGCTAGCGATCCTCTTAAGGGTCCGCCTGCGAAAATCGATTTTCGCAAGCGGTCCACTTAAGGGTCCGCCTGCGAAAACCGATTTTCGCAAGCGGTCCTCTTAAGGGTCCGCCTGCGAAAATCGATTTTCTCAAGCGGATCGCAACCGCCAGCGAAAATCTTGATCTTCACTGTCCTTTGCTTTGTGGCGGTGCCAAATGCCGCCAGCGAAGACCTAAAATGGCCGCCACGAAAGATGGTTTTCGTAGTAGTGAGGGTTGGGTCTATGCTTAGTGATCTCGAGGTTGCGGAGACCTTGGTTGCTAATTTGACGCTTGACGAAATTGATGATATGGTATGACATTTTATTGCATACATTTTGTAGTCTTATTATCAAAAAAATGTATATTGATTGCTCATTATTATAAGGAAAAGGAACAGAGCAGTGATGATGAAGAATGAGAAGTGAAGTCTGGATCCTTGCATGTTGGCGTGTGCAGTGTGCTGTATGGAACTAGTTCATATTAGTTTATATTTGCAACTTACTAAATTGCAAGAGTAATGGTGGTACTGTATGGAACAGAACAAACAATAAACCACCGTACTGATGACTTATATTTTTAAGCACTGCATGAACTGAAGACTTATATTATGTTTTTGCTGGATGTATTTTGGATTATTCGAGCCCTTAAGCAATTGACAATTTGCTGGATGTGTTATATTATGCAAGCTGCACTTTACCAGTTAAGCAATAATATATTTATATTATTGATGTGTTTTGGTTGGTTTTTCCTAGAGAGCTGAGATCATGTTCAGATGTTGTTTTGCCATCGTATTGCAGCTAACTGTATTGTTGCCCTCTTGTTATATAGACTGAATACAAACTTAACATCCGACAATTTTTTTTCCGTTTCCGAACCGAATCCGCACCAACTCCGCATCCGCATGTCATCCGCACCCGCTTAAAAAATGGATTAGGATATGGTATAACTACTATCCATCCGAATCCGCTCTGTTTTCACCCCTAATAGCATGGTTTGGTATCTAGGTACCAAACTTTCGCTACCAAGGTCTGGTACCTATGTACCCGATACCTGGTACCTAGGTATCAGGTATCGAATCTGATACCTAATGTGTCTCTTGGCCGCCCAGCGATCGACCTACCACTGACTCTTCTTCTCCCTTCCTCTCCTCGATGCCTCCCTCCTACCTTGCAGTTTATGTGGTTGGGCGAGGGAGCAAGGGAGAGCATTGCTGCTTCATTGTGTTTTACACATGATTGCTCAGGCATGTAGAGAAAAGAGAAGGGTTCATTAAAGTATACCATTCTAACTGTATCCTCTACTGTAGCAGGTCTCTATAATTATCTATCCATCTATCTATCTATTATATATTAAAACTTTCAACAAACGCTTCTAAACCATCATGTGGCACTGTAATAAACTAGAAAAATAAAAAAATTCCAGGCAAAAAAGCAAAACATTAAGCCCTTGATTTTTATACAATATGGTGGATTCATTACTTTCACTGTTGGATAGGGATGACATTGGTATGATACTTTCTGCCCATCCGGATGTTTTTTCAGAATCGGATAATTCCAGATATTTTTGGATTCGGAAATGAACTCGGATTTTTTTTCTCGAAAACAGAAACGAATACAGTTAGGGCAATATCCGTCGGAATCGGAAAATGGTCGAAAACTATCCGGAATTTTTTCGGCTATCCGCAAATTTATTATATAGGTTCACGTCCTGTTTTGCTGGTGGTTGGTTTTTTATTGATTTAGAAAGATGGTTTTAAGGGTATATGTGGACCTATTCTAGGCCTCTATGCTGATCTTGTTGGGAATTCTAACGAGGGTAATCGGTGGGTGCATTGAGGAACTCATCATCTCTAGCTCGATGGTGTAGAGAGGAATAGGGAAACACCTCACACCCAATGGAGGGTGTTGACCATGTACTGATATAGCCAATAGTGTGTACAAGATCCTCAATTAGAGGAGAATACAAGGAATAGAAGGATACAAAATAATCCTATGCATATATTGCTATACATTCCTAAAACCCGCCCGTAGTCGCAGCGGGAGGATCCCGAACACTAAGATTGGACCTGGAATCAATGAACACATGCAAGCCCTTGGTCATGATGTCCACGAATTGATGTGATGAGGGAACATGAAGCACGCGAACCTGTCCCAACGCCACCTTCTCACAAACAAAGTGGATGTCAATCACGATATACTTTGTGCGATGGTGGTGCACCAATTGGCGGTTATATAGACAACACTGACGTTGTCGCAATAGACAACCATCGCAGAGGTGATGGGAGCACGAAGCTCCTAGAGCAACTGGCGCTACCAGCAGCACTTGGCGACAGCATGAGCAACATCACGGTATTCTACCTCAGCACTAGAGGAGCACTAGAGGGAGAGACCATTGTCTAGCATTGGAGGACCAAGAAACCAGATTGTTGCTAAGGAAGAAACAGTAGCTGGAGGTAGAGTGCTGTGAGTTAGGACAGCTAGCCTAGTCCGCATCAGAGTATGCAGTCAAGGACTAGATAGAGCCGGTGCAGAGGTGGCGCCCTAGGGAGAGGGAGCCTCTAACATAGTAGAATATGTTTAATCATGTATTGTTGACGGTCGTTAAGTACCGATTTCGATCGTCAATTACCTCAACAAATAAAGGGACAACTAACATTTTTTACACGTATATTTGTTATAAATATTATGTTCCACTTGTCTTGGATAATTACTATGGATGCATGAATAATACAATAAAGTGAAGGAGAAATGAGCAGCCATACAAAGAAACACACCTCTAACGAATCACGTGAGAGCACACGGATTGAAGGACCCACAAGCCAGACCAAACCAACTTAAAGTGGGGCCAAACCACCGTGCACCGACCAAGGAGCCCACCTGTCAGCCTCTGGAGAAGGTCGGTAGGCTAAGGAGGTTAGTCTTGTTCAACCGAACCAGAGGTGGCACCTCTCACCACCGCCTTCCATGTGGCACTCTCTCCTGCATTCCTGGTGGCGGCAATGGGATGTTACCGACCTACAACCACCAATAGCAACCATCATTAAGAGCTATAAAAGGAGGAGCACTCTCACTTCTCAAAACACACATTCAAGGAGCAATTCTTTCTATTCCATATTTGTATTTTCTCTAGTACTAGTGGAGTTAGGTTTAAAGTAGTTTTCAGTTCCATAGTTTTCTCGGAGATTTGGGTATGTCTTTAGTACTTTACTCTCTTTGTAAGACTATGACTTTAATGAAGGAATTATCTTCTTTATTTATTAGTGTTCATAGTTCATATACTATTTTATTAGTTATGTGTTCTATGACTAGTATATACTTCATTTATGTACTTCACTTGATTAGGCTAGTCGATCTATGCCACCACATCGGTTAGTCGATCTATGCCACCACATCGGTCCAATGACCTTAACGGGTTGCACTAGTTCTAACTTGTCCATCCAAAGAGCGAAAGTCCCGGGGAAATTAGTGTCATTATTTATTAATGTGAGCATGGTGTTGAGATTAATTAAATATAGTTGGATCCGGGTATACCCCCAAGGAAAGTGAGGTAGGCAGCATGTGGTGACAGCCGTGTCTGTCCTTTATATTCCACCACGTCCGTGTATAACGTAAGAGTTCGTAGAATGCCATAACCATGCTGGTAGACCAGCAGAGAGTGATCTCTCGGTAGTGCCTTGGTGCCTAGAACTAAGCCCTAGCCTTGTAAACATGTATATGTTAAGTATATCCAAACATTATAGAATTCTTTGCCCTTTTGTCCTTCTCCACTATACTAATAATTATTAGAGATGAATCTCATTTATGTCACACTACCCAATTATCATTATTATCATTTACCCTTATTTAGACTATGCTATATTAATTATAACATGATAACGAATATATGAACCCACTGTTTAAACTTCGACCTCCCTGCAGAAAAAAATAACGATACCCATGGAATACTCCCGGGTAAAATGCTACAGCGGTATCCGTGCTCTTGGGGATTTATTTGTGACCGTATCGAATACCAAACTTGCATGAAGAGACACACCTGTTGAACTGCGTAGTCAAGCTCCGAACGAGCAAAAGTGAGGTACTAGAGAGCACCAGCAATTCTTCTGTACTCAGTAGGGTCCTGTACCGAAGTACCATCCGACACTGAGAGCTTGGCCCGGGTGGCCGTGGGGTGACACTCGGACATGCCGGCACACTTGACGAGGTTGACAGAGTAGTGGTGCTATGACATAAAGATGCCATCAGTGGAGCAATCGATGGAGATGCTGATGAGGTAGTGCAAGTCACTAAGGTCCTTCATGGCAAACTCGGAGTGCACCTGAGTCGTGATGTGCCAGAGGAGGTTCATCGAAGATGCAGAGAGGATGATGTCATCGATGTAGTGGAGGAGGTAGGCAACATGATCTCCAGCTTTGAAGACAAAGAGAGACGTATCAATGTCTGATGGTATGAACCCCGACTTGCGGATGTAGGTGGCAAACCACTGGTACCAAACACGAAGAGCTTGCTTCATGGCATAGAGGGACCACTGTAATAGACAAACAATATCAGGTGTAGAGGGGACAACGAAGCTGGAAGACTGCTGGCAGTACACCGTCTTATCAAGTGTGCCGTGGACGAATACGTTCTTCACATTCAGTTGATGCATCGGCCAAGCAAGTGAGGCGACGATGCTGAGAGCAGTCCTAATGGTGGCCAGTTGACAACCGGGTAGAATGTCTCATCGTAGTCAACACCGTGCTGTTGGGAGTACCCGTAGAAAACCCAACGAGCCTTGTGACAAGCAAGGGAGCCATCGGAATTTGAAACTAACAACGGTGGCACCATGAGGACAAGGAAGCAACTGCCATGAGTCATTGTCGATCTAAGACCTTGTACTCATTGACCTTGGCAGCATGCTAGTTGGATTCTGCCAATGCACTGCGGTGGTTTACCGGGAGGGGGAAACAACAACATGTGTGGTGGAGAAGTTGAACGATCGACTAGTTGTAGTGAGTCAGTTTGGGACCGTGTGTTGACGACGAAATTTGGTAAGATGTGGTTCGGAATTGAGAATCAATCCGAAACGGAATTGGAGGAGATGCAATATTTTCGGGAACAGAGTGTGCATCGGCTGGAGGGCGTATCAGCCGATTACGAGTTGAATACGGTTAGCCGATAGGAATGGAGTTCGATACATGAAGCCGATACAATCATTGTCGGTTCCAAGATGAAAGCTTCAGAGATGTTGTCGTGCAAGGATAGAGTCCATTATAGACAACTGTATCTATTAATTAGGAATATTAATGTCGGTTTCATAGAGATTTGGCAAGAGTCCGCCATAAGGACTTGTTCGTATAATTTTTATAATTTAGGAAAGGTTGAGTCGTGTCCGATATGGACAAGTTTGTACTATGGGTATAAATATACGCCCAGAATCATGTAAGAGGAATAACAACGTTTAGTATACTCTCGGCGCATCGCCACCTTTTTCTTCAAGTTACTTTCGACAAGTTCTTGCTTCAAGTTAGGGCATCGGTTTCGATCTCCCGACAAAAGGTAATACTTGTCACAGTGGTTAGAGTTATCGAGATTATTATGTTGTTTTAGATGTGTTAATCTTGTTAATTAGATCACTAGTTATCATATATCTTAATTAATCTATGCCAATGATTCAATTTATCTGTATCGGCGAGATCTTTTCTAGGTTTTGCCAGTATCGGCTAAGTTATCTTGTCGATATAGATTAGCTAAGGTACCTACCACCCTGAAAACTAGTCAAAGACTTTATTGTTTAGACTTTATGCTTCTTTGCATACTTTGTGATGCATCATCCCTAGCCGTGCTTAGAACCATAAAAACTAACTTGTCTTTGATTATAATAAGGGTAGCATTAGGGTTTCAACCGATCTTGCCTAATATAGATGTTTAATATGTTTAGATTACCTAATCATGTTTTACATGCTATATCTGCCCCTTATATAGATATATCACTCTATATAAATAAATTTGGTACGCATCAAATATATTTACTTAGATTGATATATGTATATAAGGTTGCATCAGAGTAATAGCTGGTACACTTAATTGACTTATCGGCTATAACTTAAACATAAGTAATTCTTGTATCAATAGCCGATACGACATAGTTCAATGTATTTCATGATATGTCAATAATACACCTGATAGCCGATCCTAATTAAATAGCATCAGCTAGGTTAAAGATGATATGTCATCGACCCTTTAGCCGATCAGCTATCGTTTCCTGATTTAATTATCTATCTTTATTCTTGTTGGTTGCAGGATGGAACCAACTGGCACGCTCTCAACTTGAAAGTCAGATTTGGACCTGCACTATAGATAAGCAGATCTCTCAGGCCAGTGTGTATTTTTTGCATCAACACCATGTCACCATATCATGGCATGGAGGGGCCAGTGGTGCTGTAGAGGCCGCATCGAGGGAGGTGTTGTGGGTGACCGGTTGTCGTGGCGCGCGAGGAGGATGACGCTAATAGACGAAGGGTAGGGGGCGCAATGGTCGCAAGCCACATGGCAGGCGATGTGGATGGCAAGCCCGGGGCGACATTCGGCTAGGCCGCGTTAGATAGAGGCCCTGGCGGTGGCGTGGTTAGCTGCTAGAGAAGAGCAGGCCGCCCGCCCGAAGAGCGAAGCGAGAGGAAGGGCAACACCTGAGTCAACCTCATCAGAGGTAGCGTGTGCTGGACACCGCGGCTGCTCAATGTTCGAGAGGGATGGAGTGACCAACATGTGTCATGGTTGCTCAACTTTTCGGATTAATGGAATGGCCACAGGAAAACCACCGTCCGGCTGTTGGAAATCAAAGGTGGAAGCTACCGTAGGGGTTGCCGCAAATGGAAAATACACCTCGTCGAAGATGATAACCTGGCTGGTAGAGAGGTCCATACAGCGATATCCTTTGGTGGGATGATAGGTAACCAAGAAAGACACAAGCTGTGGAGTGTGGTGCAAGTTTATGGAGAGCCATGGCACTAAGGTTGGGGTAGCACAAGCAAACAAACACTCGAAGGCTGGTATATTCGAGTATTTTGCCATGTAATAGTTGGAAAGGAACAACATTCCATATAGAAGTGGAGGGTTGTCAGTTAAGGTCGTAAGTGGCGGTGGCTAGGGGTTCATCCTAGTAGGATGGAGGCATGGAAGCCTAAAGAAGGAGAGTGTGGATCAAGTTGTTGATGGTGCGAATCATCCGTTCGGCCTTGCTGTTCTGTGGAGAGGTAGAGGGGCAGGAGAGACACAACAAAGAACCACAGCTAGCTAGGAAGGAGGTGGTGGCATTGTTTACGAAAACGGTGCCATTGTTGGCTTGGAGATACTTGATGGACTGGCAAAAATGTGTGAGGGCATATTCAACAAACTCAACGATATGGCGATGAACATCAGATTTATGGTGTAGGGGAAAGGTCCAAACAAAGTGAGTGAAATCATCAACCATATCTAAATAAAATTTATTGCCAGAAGAACTTAACATTGGAAAAGTCCATACGCCATAGTGCACAAGGTCCAAAGAACACGAGGTAATCTTTAGTCCGGGTTGGTGCCATAGTGCACAAGGTCCAAAGAACACGAGGTAATCTTTAGTCCGGGTTGGTAACACCAACCCGGACTAAAGATGGACCGGTCCATTTTTAATTTGGGTTGATGTTACCAATTGGGACTAAAGATATATATTTAGTTTAGGTTGATGCATACTCTAGGGTCTAGTTAAAAAGAAAGTATCTCTATACATATCAGATGTGTGTGGTAGGTAAGATGGTTACACACGTGAGACTGAGGTGAGAGATTTTAAGTTCGAATCCCCCAACTCGCATATTTTTTAACTGAATAGTCCTGCTTCTATAACCGCTACTAGATAATGAACCAGTAGTATAAAGGTATTCTAGGTAAAAAATCTATACTACTTTGATGTTGGTGCTAGTGATGGCTTCTCTACCACCACCCATTCTATCATTGATGTGTGGATCACATTGTTAATGAAAAATTCCAATGCTCCTGTTTCCTGAGAGTTAAGGAATAGAGGTAGATTTGGAGTAACTAGCTGAGATAGACTAAGAGAAATTGAAGAGTAGTATTAGCAACCAGTCCTAGAGCTTTTTTTCAACCGTAGGGAGATGGCCGAAGCTTTTTTTTTAACTATATTAAAGATAGATTTGGGTCTTTACAGTGGATAAGAGATTGTGGTTAAAATAAACAGTGGTCTTAGCCCATAATGAAGTCAGAGTGATTATTTTTTGCAACATGCATACTTAATTAATACTTATATAATCCGTATTTAATTAAAAATAAAATGATAGAGCGGTATTCATGGCATCTTATTTTTCTTTTAATCCCTTAATAAAGTATGGATACTCTGCTAGTGTATAATAATATGTGCTAGATATCAATATAATATTATGACTTGTATACTTATTTATATACATGGTATTTATTTGAATCAAATAAATATTAAACTATTGCATAATATCATAAAATATTAGAGAATATTTTATAGAAAATGTTAAGAACACCCTCTTATACTTTATAGTAGTATAGATATTTCGTCCGAATGTGTATGTGCACAAACGACAACATCAGCAATAAGAAATTTCACATCACGTAACCTCGAGTAAAATTCTTGCCACAACTACAGTTCATGCCAAAAACAGTAGGAGGAATCCATTCACATTTCAGGTGACAGCGTAAGCAAATTAAGAACACATCTCTGGTGATGTCCCATCTCCTATGTGGGATGCACTTCACAATTGCGTTAAGGATTTGACCTTGGGCTGGTCTCTTGATGATTCAGGCCACCCACCTTGTATTGCCGATGACTCCAAAGTTCCGCCCTAAGCACAACATTGTCTGAGACAGAGTTCACTTATAGACTTTCTACTCCCTGTGCATTTTCAATTTTATATAAAATTCAGAATATGTTTCCTACTAAGTTTTAGTTTTGAATGGTTACAATGATATTTAGTTTAGTTGAACTAAAATAGATCACCTGTTACTCACGAGTCTTACCCGCGTCAATCTTTATCGATAGCTTTGCTCCTCTATTGTGCAAGCTTGTAGGAAAATCTATCTATTATAATCATACTATAAATATAACCCGAAAATTAACCACCACGTTTGCTTTAAACACTAGAAATTTGCTTTAAACACTAGAAATTCTTATATATTAATAAAAAAGAAAAGATTTAAATGCTAGAAATTCTTATACATTAATAAAAAAAGAAAAATTTTAACCGCTAAATCGTAGTGGGTCTAAATATATGTGTGATTGATTGATATAGTTGTATTAATATATAGGTGTAGATTAATATATATATATATATATATATATATATAAAATACAATTGTTCATTTAAATCTAATTCTAATTTTGATATATACTCTTTACAATTCATAACTGAAATAGACAGTAAGAGTTCTATATGAAATCCAGATCTATTTTCAGTTCCATATAAAAATCTTAATTGTATTTGGACACATAAAAGATAAGAGCTACATATCAAATCCAATTTCACTTTTATGTAGCTCAGCACAAAATTATGCTGTGAAATCCGCTTGTTAAGATAACATCAACAAGTGACGAACCATCCAGGAACACGACCTCAATTTGCAATGTGCTTTGAAGTAAGAACTCACAATTCCTCGGTGAAATATTTCACCATCAAAAAGTCTATTCTAAACACGAATATTTATTCTGAAATGCTCTGACATGAGGCATGGCCTATATATATCCATTCTTCTAGCCACAGCTGCTCAAAGTAGTTAATTTACATAGGCAAGATGAGGTTCCTTGGTATCCTGAGCCTGGTCTTGGATTTGCACTCTTTTTTGTATGAACTATTAAATTTCAAAATTTTGCACAAATGTAATGGCCTTCTCTGATCACAAATCAAATCTAACATCCCATTTTTCCATCCATGTAGGCATTAAAGGTCCAATTGTTTTTCCTGAGCTGGAAATAAGGCATCTGCAATCAAATAATTTTCTATCAAAAATTATTACCAGACAAGATAAAATGTATTGTGTAAAAATGGCATTAGGTATGCACCAAAAAATAGCTCATGAGATTATATATGCACCAAAAGTGCCCCGTTGTAGATATGTTGGGGATATGATTTTAGATTTAATTCACAAAATTTAGTTTAGAGAACAGGTTTTGGGTCTCTCTTGGAGATGCCCTAAGGATACCAAGAAGAGGGTAACTGATGCATCTCTTATCTTCAGTAACAGCAAATTTCTCTAATTAATAAACTGTTCTTGTATTAGCCTAGCACAATCCAGACGTCTGGATTGAAATACAACACTAAGCATAATTGGTTAACTTGGTCATTAGCAACTGTTACATTCACGGGCCTAGCATAGTTACTAGTGAAAGTAAACACCACGACACCGAAAATTTACCCAAGTGAATCAAACATTTGTACATAAAGACTGAGCATAGGATTTTCATGAGCTGATCAAAAGTCCTTGAGCATATATCAAGTGTAACAACAGTAAACAAAAATCAAGAAGGGAAATGGGGAGAAAGTGAAACAAAAACTCAACCATGTATAATACTTATTTCCTTACAATCAGTACAGATCATGGTAGAAAGACAAAAAAGAATATACGGCAGTTTTACCTAGCACCACTTATCTCAACTGCGTAGGGGAGCAGAGGAGGCCTGAAGCATCTGCACCAACAACAGCAAGCTCACATATGGTACAAAGCTGCCCTTCGATGGAAGGAACAAACCGGGATCCACAGTATGGGCAGGAAACATCCTTCTGGCCACGGTAAATTGGAACATATGTGGCACCACAGACAACAAATGGATTTCTGTAGTCATAATTCAGCTCACAGCTATCCTTCTTGCCACTGCACTGTTGCTGCACCTGTCGGGCCCTCTTTGCTTGGCCCTCATTAGGGTTGTTCTCCAGCAGCATCCTTGCAAAGTGCTCTGCAGTAGCAAAGTTCTTTTGCTTGTAGCACAAACCCATAGCACTTCCAAGCACAAGCCTCATATGAACTCTCTGAAGCTTGCAGTTAGTGAAGTAAGCCGCCAATTCTTGTTGGCGGTTGACATCATCTCTCAACTCCTTCCTCTTAAGTTCCATCCTCAGGCCAAGAACATACTCCCTCACAATCTCGATCAACTCTTTCACTTCATCCACTTCCCTCCTCGAGTCTACCACGATAAGAGGGATGGTATGCAAGATGTTAAGGAACTGCCTCAGGGCTTCTGGGAACTTACCTTCTGTGGTGGCCTTGTAGGCAGCCTTGAGTCTGTCTTCCATTTGTGAGAAGGTGAAAACAAGTGCAGGAGGGCCTCTCACATTAGGACTTGCAGACTCACTCCAACCTTTCTCAACAGCAACCGGAATAATGGGGGCAGTTGCAAGTGCACGAAGATATGAGTGGCTGCCCATGTGCAGATCGAGAAATAGGGGCTTGAGGGGAGCAAAGTTTTTGATGCCCAATTGACGGCTAAGTAACCTCATTGCAGTGTCAAAGTTTCCTGCTGCTGCGTGCTCCCCAGCAAGAGAAGATTTCTGAGTCCAAATCTGGCTGACAGGCATGCCTGGAGGAGGAGCAACAAAGACCGCTGAGCGTGCATTACTGGCGTTTTTAGGGGTCTCTGCTTCAGGCGGAAGTTCCAGGTCTTCTAGGTCCCAGCCACCTTCCTCGCCATCCTCCTCATTTGCTTCACCCTCCTCAGCATCAAAACTGTCACCACCATTCGCCATCGCTTCGCTTGCATCAACCATATCCAGATCCTCATCACCCCAGTCAGCACCAGCAGCTTCATCGTCTTCCTCAAGTTCAGCCTTCCCAGTAGCATCCAGTCCACCCTCAAAGATACCACGCATCACCCTAAGCAATGGCCAATCACCACTGGCTGTGAGAGGTGCAGGGGGGATCAAAAGAGAGCAAGCTTTTCCTTCAGGTAGAGAAGGAACATTTTCACCCAATTCAGCAGCAAGCCTATCAGCAATTTCTGTGAGTCCATGGGTGGCAGCAGTAATATAAGCAAGAGGTAGCTGTCCAGCATTCTCTAGGATCTCAACTCTCTTCATAGCATCACCAAGATACAGAGCATTGTGGAATTGACCCATCAGGTTATTGTTCTGTCCAGCAATTTTGCACATGAACCCCACCTTGTCCATGTAACCAGTAATAAGATATAGGAAAGCAAGCCTCTCAAAATTCTTTGTACGTTGGTACGCATATTCCACAATACCAACGTTTCCCTGCCTCAGGGCCTCGATTCCCAACCGGTACCAATGATCTTTGTCATCAATCTCTTTGGCAGAAGCAACTGCAATTTGGATGTTACCACTCTCAAGAGCTAGGTTAAATCTTGTCTTCTCATCTTTCACAAAGTGGAGGGCAACTTCTGGAAAGCCTTTCTGTTGCAAATAAGAAATCACAGCCTGCCCACACAGCTGGGAATTCTTAATCATACTCATCACATGATCATATCGTTTCCGTAGAAGGGCCAGCTTGAAAATGTATTCAGAAGCATCAACTGCGATCAGCTTGTTCTTTCCATCACGATCTAGGCAGAAAATATTACTCCCAATAACCCTTGTTATGTAAATAGGAACATCAAGGGTTTTAATGATCCCACTATCTCCATTGGGAAGACAGTACTTGATATGGTTCAAAGTAGTGTAAATAAACACATCATTCTCGTCCCAGGCACCACTTTTCACACGGATGGTTTCATGCAGCGTACAACGATGGACAAGCTTCTTGTTTGCTATAACCACCGCATGCTTGCTCAGCAATGCAACAGATTCCATATCACTCGACCAAACAACATATTTAACAGCAGGTGCCTGGAGCTCGCCAAGAATTAACCTCTGCTGCAGATCAAAGATGGTCACTCGGTCTTCAGCTTTGCACAGCAAATTACCAGTCCCAGCATAATAAATTGTATCCGTCGCAATAGGAAGAGGACTTTTCTTTACAATTTCATTCTTAAGATTCTTCACCAGAACTTGATTGCTACTCTTCTCGAGGACTGCAAACCTGTTGCGTGCCACAAAAACAGCTGACCCCCCAGCTCCCTTCTTTGCCTCCTGCAAATAATCAGTCCTGCCGGCAGAATCCTTCGGAACTATATAGAGTTCATAGGAGCCTCCATCCACATCAGAGCAAATCAGGACAGCATTTTCAGTCGGACTGTACGACAGTGTCCTGGGTGACTGATTCAAGCTGACCGATCCAGGTCTTCTTATTGGAGCCAACTGAACCTCCTTCTGTGTGGAGTATTCAAAGAACCGAAGAAAACGGTCCTTCACATAGAAGACAGTATCACCACTCACAGAGAAAGCTGGGCGTTCCCTCTCTAATTTAAACACTATCATACCATTGTCATGACCAGCGGCAAGAAGATTCATCTCAGGGTGGGCAGCAAGAATCCAGAAACGATCATGTTCCCGCCTGAATGTTTGAATACCAGTTCGCTTGGTGGCATCCCAGACACGAATGCTTTTGTCCTCTGAGTTGGACACAATGATATCTTGCTTTGCATGGAACATCACGCAGGACACATTATTCATGTGCCCCCGCAAAGTATCAACTTCCCAAGCCTTGGTGTCTGTCCAAAAATAGCACACTTAGATTGCATCATTTCAAAACTCAGTAGTGGTATACATATAATAGTGTTTGGCCAGTCTACCAATGTGCAGAAGAATAAAGTGCTATGCAACAAGAGTTACCACCTTTAGTCCCAGCCAAAGTGACATACTCTAGGTTGGGAGTTAGTTACTAATTGAGTAATTGTGAAACATGAAACATGTTTCTTGCATTCAGCTTGTTTGGTGACAAGTTAGTTACTTCTTCTATGAAAGTATGATAAATTGAACAAAACAAATGAATTCATCATAAAACCAAATCCATTGTTTTGTAGTACTGTTATATGGAAGGATGAAAGGATAAAAACACAAATATGTAAGTGTTTATCGATGGAAAATGATAATCAAAAAGTTCAGGGCGTAGTAGCAGTATTACCATTCATTCTCCATAGCTTCACTTGCCGGTCATCTGCCCCAGAAACAATGAGTGGCAATGTGGGGTGAAATGACGCCCAGTTCACCCCACGGTCATGCCCTTCCAACACATATTTTACAACTGCATCAACACCTCCAAACAGATCAGTGTTCATCTGGGTGAGGCGCAGGATGTCATCCGCAGGTGACACCGTCTTCTTCCTCAAAGCACCAATATCCCATACACGGACAGTCTGATCCAGTGATGCTGACACAACCAGGTCCTCCTTGGGATGGAATGATGCGCACATGACATAGTGATTATGTCCAGTCAGCACAGCCACACATGTGCGTGACTGCCAGTTCCAGATCCGGATTGTCTGGTCATCACTAGCACTTACTATCCATGGGTACTCGTGGTGGAATTGTACGGTGCGAATGTAGTCAAGGTGCCCATGAAGTGTGAAGAGGCAGCGGTGTGTCTTGTAATTCCACACCTTAATCTTGTAATCATCACCTGCAATGCATCACAGAAATCTTAGAATAGTTTCCACATTCCAGTCATATTAGCCCACTGCTATGCCAGCGATATGACCAGACAGACACCAGTTTGACTTAGTTTCAGGTTTCAACAGATCCCAAAGTTGAGGTTTCAACAAATTCCAAGTTCCATGATGGCACCTCGCCATTGCTAACTTGCTATGGTATCAGATTCACAACTATAAAAGCTGCTTCTCTCTGGTTAAGGACTACACATCGACTCGTATCTTACCTCTTGTTCGAAAGGATTGCGAAATCAATGGAGATCCCGGTCATAAGTAGGAACAAAATGTCACCTGAAGGTTTTAAACTTACAACAATTCACCAAACAGTTGGTCTTAAGCTAGCATGATAGAAGAAGCAATACCAGATCCGACCAACCAGGATGATTTGCCCAACCAAACCACCACTATACATCAAACGCGTCATAATCGTATACCTCGGATGTTGCCATTGCAGCATGAAAGGGATCATGCTGCAGAAATCTAACGCCCTCAATACCGAGGTGGATCCGACGAGCCAGACGCGCGAATGGCAAATAAATGAGAAGAGCAAATGGGCGAGATCTAGGAGGATTGAATGAATGATTGATTTTACCTCCGGAGACGAAGAGAGGCTGGGTGGCGTGGAAGTGGACGCCGCGGACAGGGCCGTCGTGCTCGTCGAAGCGGTCGAGGAGGGTGCCCATGCGGTAGTCCCACATCTGGATCACCCCGCTGTGGAGGCTGGCCAGGATCCATGGCCGCCGCGGGTGGAAGCTCAGCCCCTTCACCCGGTTGCTCTTCGTCTCGAACTTGGTCAGCATCTTCGCTAGCCGTCCCCCAGCGCGGCGGCGGCGGCAGGCGAAACCCCTAGCCGCTGAGGAGAGAGAAAGAGAGAGAGGAGGAGGTGGATCTGATCTGGCGCGGGAAGGAGGTTGGGGGAGACGATGATGGTATGGCCTTGGCCTGGGCGTTGGTTGCACTGGACGGACGAAGGAAGGTGGGAGTGGGAGAGATCTGGGTTTCGGACGCGGTGGTGAGGTGGTGGGAGGCGTGAACGCCGTTGGATCCGGAGACGGGAAGATCTGGGCCGTTTGTGCGGTGTGCCCGGGTTGTCAGCGGGAGGAAGCCACAAATCTAGCAACCAATTCATTAAAAAATCAGACGACCTGGTGAAATATTTAAAAATTTTGTAAAACACAGTAAAAATACAAGTTAAAATACATTGCTATTATATATGCACCAATGAGTCTTAACGATTTTTAGAATATTTTTGATGGAGTAGATCGCGACTACGGTATTTGTAGAGTATGGAGATCGTTGGTGTCAGGTATACGCGAGACTGAGGTAAAAAGACGGGAGGCAAGGATCTTTATATAGGTTCGGACCCCTTAACTATCAGGTAATAGCTCTACTCATATTGGCCAAAGCTGGTGATGCTCTTATATATAAATATCTCACGAGTACAATATTTGGGATGACCTAATCTAGTCGGCGTCAACTTGGCGGCAGGGATCTTCACACGTAGTCGATGATAGGGTAGGCTTCTTCCTTGAATATGAACTCGACGAGATAGAGGGTAGCACTAGATCCCTCATGTCGACCTCTGTGGCTCCAGATTGGGTCTATCTAGGCTTGTCCCTAATGTTGGTATGTGTTGGTATGTATCATGACTTGGCGTGTATTGTATTGTCCCCTCTTCTCCATTTATTACCTCGGATGTCCCCTTGTCTAGAAGTCGTCGGGTGCGCCACCATGGTTGCCAACATGCCGTGTGTAGCCATGGGCTAGCCACCTAGCGCGCCGCTCCTCCACCAGCAAGTGGCCAGAATGGCGGTGGGAGTCGGCACCAGTCACCTTTTGTCGCTCTTTCCACCTCCATCTTGGATAGGGCTGCCCCAACTTATTCAATCGACGGTGGCTCAAATCACAATGCTATCTTGATGCGGTCGAAGGCTTGTCTCGTCGGCACCGTACACACGGGCCAGGCTTCATTCGCCTTGGCACCGAGGTCGCAGTTGAGGCCCTCTCCACAAGGAACACGGCCGGGGGAGGAGTCGGCCTTCTCAATATCGGGTCGCCTTGCAGGTTTGCTAGCTTCTCCTGCAATGAGCGAGATAGAACGGCGAAGCATAATTTATGGTCAGTTACCTCCTTGGAAGGGAAGTTGAGTGGCGGTGGGGACAGCGCATCCACAGCAGAGTGGCGTCGGCCTCCACCGCGGCTCCCATAACCCCACTCCCGGTGTCGTGGGGAGCTCTCCCTCTCACGCTGCCTATGTAGGCCCGTGAGCTTGTGGTCATCCCGGTCACGCTAGGTATCACGGCCACGGCTTCCCCTGCTGTCGCAGTCGTCATTATCATCATCCCACTTCCTCCAGGCATGTTCCCTGTCACGGTTGGGTTGGTCGTCATCGTAAGACCTCCGTGGGCGGCTGCGGGTGCATTCCCGCTCTTTCCCTCTGCTCTGGTAGCGGTGGCCCTCGCCTCGCTCATTGTCGCTGCTGGGGTGCTGTGGCCGTGTGCGGGACGGGGCCGGGTGGTGCGGAAATGCACGCGCGGGCACTGGGTCATTGTCCGCTACTCCGAGGTGCCACTCTGGTAGTCGGCGCTTTTTCTGTTGAGCAAATAGAGTGGTTGTTGAGGTCGACTGGTATGGAGAGTAGTCGTGAATCTCCTCGAGGTGGAGGAACACAAAGAACATGCGGTCATGCTGCCAGTGCATGGGGTGCTTGTCAAGAACTAGAATCTCCTTGCGCTTGGCGTTGCACACCGAGCTAGTGAAGATCAACCACACGAGCTTCGGGATGGAGTTCGGGTTGCTCATTCGTGCCCAAATGTCCACGGTGTGGTTGTCTACGGGGTATAAGAGGTTGGTGTCGATGTTCTTGAGCGAGCAGCTTCTCGCGATGAGGCACTCAACGGTGTTCGCCACCCACGCATGTCGAGGTATGCCGTCAAGGCAGAGTCGCACTTGAAACATGAGGGCGATGCCAAGGGCCGACTGGAGATTGCGCCACTAGATGAAATGGATTTCAATGTCACGGCGCCTAACAAAGCCCTTACGCAGTGCCTCAACACAGTGGCGACGCGTGAGTGTGATAGATTTGCAGATACCCTGCTTCCGGTTACATTGAGGAAACGACAGCATGCTGGTGTCGCAATATTCCTGCGGCGCTGCCTTCTCCTGTTGCACGGTCTCTTCTTCTCCAGCTGGGTTAGATGGTTTAGCGTTTCTGCTCTCCTTGCTTGTTCCTACAGTGTTAGGATATTGCGTGTCGCGAGTGGATTTTCCTCCCCTCATGGGTTACCTCTTTGACATTTTCTAGAGACGGTTCAGGTTGCCCTAGAATCCTCGCAGTTTTGTTTGCAGTAACGAGAGTAGCTAGCTGAACTAGTTGAGTTTCTAGCATTTTGTTAAAGCTTAGATGGTTTTGTAAAGCAGAAGCGAAACCATCTAACTTAACATTTATATTTTCTAAAGCCTTGTCATTTGCAGCTAATTTCTTTGATAAAGCATCTGTTGTTTTAGCTTGAGCAAAAACAAGGTCCTTGAAGGAGGGTTGGTTATTGTTGAAATTACCGTTGTTACCTCCTTGGTAGAAAGGGCAAGGCTGGTTCCACCCTTGACCTCCTTGTGGACGGTACTCGTTATTGTTGTTGTTGTTCATGAACATAACGTCTTCATGGGTCTCCGGACAGTCTGTGCCAGGGTGACTGGTACTGCCACAGACTTCACACATCATGTGTGAGTCCAAGGCTTTAACGGTACCTTGCTTTATGTCTTTTTCCTTATCGTCCAAGCGTTTCATGAGGAGGTTTTGCTTGCCGGCAAGCATTTCCATCTCCTTGACAGTGTGCATGCCCCTATGATGGGTTTGGAGTTGTTCTTCACTCCATCCCATATTGGATACCATCTTCTCAATCAAGTCAGTTGCTACTCTGACGGTCTTCGAGAAGAAGACTCCTCCAGCTACAGCATCTAGATGATCTCATGATGAGGGTGTTTGTCCATTGTAGAAACTCTGCAGGGTCAGCCACTTGTCCATCCCATGATGAGGACAAGCGGCGATGTATACCTGCAACCTTTCCCATGCTTTCAGGATCGTCTCATCTTTTATCTGCTGGAAGCTGGATATTCTTCCACGAAGGGCATTGGTTTTGCCCATCGGAAAAAACATAGCAAGGAACATTGTTGAGCATCTGTTCCAGGTATCAACCGAGGCACGGTTGGCTAAAACCACTGCTTCTCTATCCCAAGAAGAGGGAACGGAAACAGACGGAGTCGAATGACATCTTGGTTGTCTCCTTTGATGGTGTATGTGCTACAGATCTCGAGAAACTGTTGGAGGTGAGCACTTGCATACTCATTTGGCTTGTTACAAAACGGGCTAGCTTGCGCCATAGTGATTAGGCTGGTCTTAAGATCGAAGTCCACGTCTCCTATGCTGATGCGGGGCCCAACGGGTACGTTGTCAGCCGAGGGAGCGGCAAGCTCGCGGAGTGTCTTTTCAGCCATAATCTTGAAAGTTGGAGGCACGGGGATGGCTGATTTCACTGCCGACAGAGTCTTCTGAGGAGGAACAACATGTGGTTTAATGCTCCTAAAGAAGGCTTTGGGATTGTCTTTGAAGTTTTTCGGCAAATCGAAACCAGTCATGCACTACCTGTTTTCACATAAAAGCAAAAACTATCAAGGTTAGCCTGCAAAAGACAGTGATCACACATAGGTGGATGCCAATTAATAACATATAGTAAACTCTTAAACCAATTATCTTCCTCGGTACGCCAGATATGCTTTGTTGATATTTCTTAATGACATTCCTAGGAATTAAATCCCAAGCAATAGCACCAGAAATATTAGTCGGTATTTTCTTAGGATCACAGATGTAATCCGTAAGCGCACGGATATACCGTTGTAGCATTTCACTCGGAAGTATTTACAAGGTATCGTATTTATTTAATCCCAAAGGGAACATATGGTAAGAGAGTACTATGTTATTAATTCTCATCACACTTATATCACTCAAAGTCTAATGCAACGGTTAATCAAAGCAGAATACGGGCAGGTTGACAAACAAAAGTTACTTTCTAACGATACTTGCATAAAAGAATAGATTTAGCCTAGTGGAGAAGAATAGACAAATACTCATTTTCTATACTTCTATTGTATAGTCTTTTATTTGACACTTACTATAGTACAACTATAGATAATACCCCCTAACTATGCACTCCTGGTATATCGAGTTCCTTACGATAACCCGTCATGGCTATCCAACCGGCATTAGATGCGGAGGAGCACCCTTGCTAGGAACCTCTCTTAGCCCTATATACGCACGTGGAGGAATACCAGTACTGAGTTGTCACCATCAGCGGCCTACCTCTATAGTTTCATGGTATATAGCACCACTTAATGATATTCACTAATTTAAGCACCACATTTATATTAATGAGTATTACTCTATACCAGTGCACTTGACATTGAGCAATCAAATACTTGAACAGTAAGCCAATACCACTGCATATCTCCAGTAAGCTAGCCATACAACTTATACCAATCAAGTATAAACTAAAGCTAGTACTCAAATAATTATGCAAATAAAGCAAGTATAAACTAAAGCTAGTACTCAAATACTTGGGAAACGCTTTGCGCAACTGCTTGTTGTTCGTCCACGACGTGTCGTCTTCCTCTTCGCTCGGGTGCTGCGTGCCGTCATCAATGCCCGGTACCACGAATTCTTCTCGCTGTCCAGTCGAACTTCCAGAACCCTCGGTATGCATCAAACATAGTGCACATATTTGATTTGTTCATGTTTTTCTGCCTAGTTTACATGTGTAGATCGAATGATGCGATTATGCTAGTTTACATCTGCAATGTCATGATTTATTTATGGAACAAATTAAATCAATATGTGCTTATACATTCAACAATCCAAAAACCGTATTATAGGCACTATGATTTTAATATGGTTGGTTTTGCTGAGGCACTGAGGTCGGATAAATTCACCAGTGTGCACTTCAAGAGATGATAGATCAGGGTCACTCTGCAGCTGACGACTATGAAATTCTTCTGGGTTAGTAATGGTAAACCTGAAGGGTTCTTGCTGCTGAAAAGCAGCAAGAATTCGAAGAGGCCTCTGATCTCTTTCTTCTTAGCATTCTTGGATATCATTTGGTCGAGGTATATATGAACATGACCAATGCTAAGGAGTTGTGGGATGCACTGAATACCAAATTCGGTGCTACTGATGCTAGCAATGATCTGCATGTCATGGAGTGGTTTCATGACTACAGAATGGTTGACAACCATTCTGTAGTTGAGCAGGCTCATGAAATACAAATCATGGCTAAGGAACTCGAACTCCTTAAGTGTATCTTACCCGACAAATTTGTGGCCGGGTGCATTATCGCGAAACTACCTCCCTCTTGGAGAAGTTTCGGTACTGCACTCAAACACAAGAGACAGGAGTACTCTGTTGAGGGGTTAATAGCGTCTCTTGATGTTGAGGAGAAATCTCGAGAAAAAGTCGCCGTGTCTAAGGGCGATGGTAGGCAATCTAGTGCCAATGTTATGCACAAGGCCCAAAACAAGAACAAAGGGAAATACAAACCTTAGCAAACCACCAACTTCAAGCAGAAGAAGAACAACAACAATCCGAACCAGAATTACGGAACTTGCTTTGTGTGTGGCTTACTTGGTCATCTGGCCAAGAAGTGTCCACAACCCAAGCAAATGAAGGCACTTGCAGTGCAGACTTCTAAGTCTGCCAATGTGATCATTGGCAACATTGGAGATGGAAGCGGGTATGGTAATTTACCTACTATTTTTTCAGTTAAATAGTTTACAAACTGGTGGGTTGATATAGGGGCCAATGTACATGTTTGTGCTAACATCTCATTGTTTTCTTTTTATTAGGTCGCATAGGATTCCTCCTCCTAATGGGGAACGGGTCACATGTTTCTGTTCATGGTGTTGGCACGGTAGATCTGAAGTTTACTTCAGGAAAGATCGTGCAGCTGAAGAACTATCAAGCCCCGATTTTCGTTCGGGATTAAAAATCATTAAATAAAGCATTTCTAGAATTTATTTTAAAAATTAAAGCAATTAATCAAGTGAAATAATGAGGGAATTAAATTTTCCTTTTAAAAATCATGGCCGGATATATTTTTGTAATATTTTCTGCACCCTAAAATGCTCTCTGGAATTTTCCGTGAAATTTCGGAGCTCAAGACCTAATTTTAATAGCACAAAGTTCATTTAACAAATTAAATAAATTGAAAAAAAAATTAAATCTCCCTCCCTCACTTTGGGCTGCTTTCGGCCCAAAGTCCCATCTCCTCCCCAGGCCAGCCCCTCTTTCTCGCTCCCCTCTCTCTCCCCCTCCCCTACTTCTCTCAGCCGGCCTCCCTCCCTCTCCCTCGGCCCGCTTAGGCTCCCTCCCCCGAAGTCTACTTCAACCCCCCAACCGGCCTCTTCTCTCTTCCTCTCTGACAGGTGGGACCGTGGGCCCCACCTATCATATCCTTCTCCTTCCTCCAGCCGGCTGGGCCAAAACTGTCGGCCACCACCCCACGTTGCCGCCTCCCTCGCCCTCTCTCTCTCCCCCACTCCGCCGGTCGTTGCCGCCACGTCCCGAGCTCCCCGCGCCTCTCCTGCGCCCCATAAAAGCCCGCCCCCGCGCTGCCCGCTGCCGTGCTGCCCTCACCGCCACCCGCTGTCGCCCGCGCGTGCCGCCTCCACCCGCCTGCGCGGCCGCTGCCGCGCCGCCTTCCCCGCGCCGTCGCGCTGCCGGCCACCACCACCCGCGCTGCTGCACCGCCCGCGCCCGCTCCGCAGCCACTGCGCACCGCCCGCGCCGCCGCTCGCCATGCCGCCGCGCCTCGGCCTATCACTGCTGCCGCGTCGCCTGCGCCACCGACCACGCGCCACTGCCGCCCGCGCCCGCTACGCCGCCCGCGAGCGCCGCTACCGCCGCCGCCCCGCGCGCAGCCCGTTCACCGTTGCCGCCCGCGTGCACTGCCGCCGCTCGTCGGCCGTCACCTCCAGCGGCCGCGCCGCCGCATCGCCGTCGCTCGGCCGACCGCTGCCGCCCGCGCCTGGCTGCTGCCTCCCTTGGCCGCCCGCGTGCGTGCTGCCGTGGCGCCATGTCGGTGCCACCTCCACCCTCCGGTCAGCCGTGGCCGCCACGTGTGCGCCACGTGGTGCGCCCGTGGACCGTGCGCGCATGGACCCAGTCCACCGTGCACCCTCCGGCCTTGTGTCACCGCCACCCTCCCCTCGCTGATGTCATAAATTATTATTAATTGCGCAGTAAATCGTATTTGATTTCAGAAATTCATAACTAATTCATACGACCTCCAAATGGAGCCGTTCCACTTGCAAAATTCATCTAAAATTGAGCTCTACATGTTTGTTTACTTTGTATGTACCGTTTACTTGGTTTTTATTGGAGTTTTTCCTTGTTTTGCGTGCCAACGTGTAGATTCCGCCGTTTCGGACGATCGCGTTCATAAGGAAAAGAGTTCGGAAGATCAATCAAAGAAGCAAGGCAAGTCACACATTCCCCTTGAGTATTTTGAGCCTAATTTATAAAATGTTTTACCGTTTACAAATAAATTGCATGTTTTGCTAATTACATGGGAATAGGGCTTACCTATCTGCTCGCTTGTGCCATATTTACTTGATATCCTCTCTTTGTCAAACTTGGGTGACAATTTGACTAGCTTGCGTCTCATGTTGACCTAGCTAGAATTATATTATGCTTAGCCATGCTTAATACCACTAGTTCACATAATGGGATAATCACATTATCTATTTTCTAGTATCTTGATGAGCTGCGAGCTCGAGACATGTCGGCCACGTTTCGTTGGTCGTAATTAACGAACTAAAATATGGCTTAATGGTGAACTGTGGGTATATGGTTTTGCTAGCCGCACCCATGGCAATTAAGGACCGGTTCTCGGGAAACCCTGGAAGACTAACAGTGCTTACCACAAGCAGGCATGGGTAACTGCTGGACTTGTAGTGTAGCCTTTCCTTAGCTGACGCATCCAGGCAAGGGTGGGCGTGATGGGGTTGGGTCGGCGGGGGTTTACTCGTTGATCGGCTTCCGGATTCACCTAGGCACGAGAGGGGGCTGCCTACCTGGGCTTAAAGGTGGGGGCGAAACATGAGGTGTGGTGCGCTTGGTTAGGGGGAGTTATGCGAAGGGTCTTGTCACGATTTTCCCCTTTGCAGTACCATGGTGGTATTTCGGGGCATGGCAACATATGTGGAATCATGTCTTGTGGGTACAGTTGCATACCTCTGGCCAGAGTAAAACTATTCGAATAGCCGTGCCCGCGGTTATGGGCGATCAACGAGATTCACCGTGATTAGTCCCACTTTATTAATTAACATGACTTAATGAACTGGTTTTGTTCAGGTGGAATGGTTGGGCCTGTTCAACATGGTGTAGCGTTGTTCAGTGGAGATGTTTAATCTTGCCTTAATTAATCAATAGTTTTACTGTTTTCAACTATAAATGTTTACAACCGCCTTTATGCAAATAGCCACAAACCCTCCTTGTCTCCTCTTGCATGAGTGCATTGTTGGTGTGGCTTGCTGAGTACGGTGGTTGTACTCAGTCTTGCTATTATTCCCCCTTTTCAGAAGCGTCGTGCTTCTGAGCTAAAGACGAAGTTAGAAGACCAAGGCTTATACCCCAGTTGAGTTTTGCCTGTGGAGTGGAGCTGAAGCCCCGCTAGGATCGTCGCCTTTTTCAGCTGCTACTTTCTTTCCGGTGTGAGGACTAAGTGCCTCTTTTGTAAGTATTTACGCTTTATTTACGTTTGGATCTGTTTATTAATTTATCGTTTTGTGTACCCTGGCTTGATTCCTAGACAGGGATTTATACACAAAATAGTCTAGAAATTTGAGATAAATTTCCGGGCGTGACAAGAACGTACAGCATGTCCCTACTATCGACAAGAATCCTGTTAGTGGCTCCCGTCTATGTAGAGATGGATTTAAGTTGGTATTTGAGTCTAATAAATTAGTCGTGTCTAAACATGGATATTTTATTAGTAAAGGCTATGAGTGCAGAGGCTTGTTCCGCTTTTCCTTTTCTGATTTCTGCAATAAGTCTAAACCATATTTGTGGCAGTATGGATGATGAGGCTAATGTTTGGCACTCACGTTTATGTCATATTAATTTTGGCTTAATGTCTCGGCTTTCCAGTATGTGTTTAATTCTTAAGTTTTTCATTGTCAAAGGTTCTAAGTGCTATAGTTGTGTGCAATCAAAGTAGCCTCGCAAGCCTCACAAGGCTATCGATGAGAGAAACTTGGCACCTCTACAACTCCTACATTCAAATCTTTGTGAAATGAATGGGGTGTTGACGAATGGTGGAAAAGATATTTCATGATGCTGATTGATGATGTGTCACGCCCAAAAATTTATCCCAAATTTCTAGACTATTTTGCGTATAAATCCCTGTCCAAGAATCAAGCCAGGGTACACAAAACGACAAGTTAATATACAGATCCAAACGAAAATAAAGCGTAAATACTTACAAAAGAAGCACTTAGTCCTAACACCGAAAAGAAAACAGCAGCGGATAAACGATCTAGCGATAGCTCCAGCTCCACTCCCACAGGCAGCTCAACTGGGGTATAATCCAAACGTCTTCTTCTTCGCAACTTCTTCAATTAACTGAGGTTGATTGATTATTGCAAGGGTGAGTACATAGAATACTTAGCAAGCCGCATAACAAATATGCAAGTGCACAAGGATACCAAAGAATGGTATAAAATATAGGCTCATTTGCAAAAGCAGCATTTAGCAAACATTTGAGAATTGTAAAACAGTAGAGTGATTATAATCATCAATATTAATCAACACTGAACAGCACACCAATGCTGCACAGACCCAACCAAACCTGAACAACCAACCCCGGTCGTACAGATCAAACCTCCAAACCAGGAATTAACCATTCCAAACCAGGAGTTAAACTGAAGTATCATCACTTATCACATTATTATTATTAATGAGTAGTGTGGGACTAATCACGAAAAACATTGTTAGACCCGCCCATAACCGCGGGCACGACTATTCGAATAGTTTTACTCTGGCCAGAGGTGTACCACTGTACCCACAAGACACAGCCCTATAACTTGTTACCATGCCCTCAGTACCACCACGGTACCTCGAAACGGGATTGTGACAGGACACCGAACGTAACCCAACTCAATGCAGTGCACCGCTCCCGGATCATAGTCACCCCCTTTTAGCTAAGGTATGGACTCCCCAGCGAACCCCCGTGGGCTTATCTCCACCACTTCACAGTCTGGCACTCCACATTGAATCGTGCTACATCAAATGTCAAGCCGTTGCCCACGCTGGCTTGTGGTTGGTACGGTTAATGTTTCACAACAGTAGCTCGCGAACCGGTCCTTAATTCTCATGAGCACAACTATCCAGATATCATCTCCAACCATGTGCTCACAACCCACCATTAGTCAAGTTTTAGTTGAAAATTAATTAATTTAACAATCACGATTGACCATCGTGAGCTACCATTAAATAGCCATCATTAAGATAAAAGTGAAACATTAATTATCCCATATGAAATGATACTAAAGTTTCTAAGCATGGCTAAACAATTATATCTAATATCTAGTTGAACCAATATATAAAATCCAACTAGTCAAATTAATAACCCAAGGTATCAAGAAATAGGGTAATCAATGCAAATTGGCCATAACAAATGAATAGGTTCACACCACCCAATGACATTTAAAAATAAATGCACATTTGAAATAAATAGAGAATTTAAATATAGGATCAACATGCTCAAAGGATTGTGTTTGGGATCTGTATGACTTTCCTTACTTCTTCTATTGATCTTCCGAACTCTTTTCCTCGCGACCACGATCGTCCGAAATGGCGGAATCTACACGTTGGCACGCAAAATAAGGAAAAGTTCTAATAAAAACCAAATAAATAGTACATAAAAAGTAAACAAACATGTAGAACTCAATTTTAGATGAATTTTGCAAGTTGAATGGCCCAATTTGGAGTTCGAATGAATTAGCTATGAATTTTAGAAGATGAACTATGTAGTTACTATTAACCAAAAACCTTAATCGATTGCTATGCTTTAATGCCCGTGAACGGACAAGGTTGACGGAAAACAATCTCTGGTTAACGAGCCTCACGGGTCAGCGACTCGACGAGTCAACCTACCATGGCACGGGACCACGCAAACGGTCAACTGAACCGGCGAACAGAACCGGCGGCTCAGAATGGCTCTAGGGTTTTAGAACGATTCGATACGACCAAACCGACATGACACTACGCGTGAGCATAAGCAGCGAGCGGCTAGAGAATGCATACGTACCACGGCGAAGGCACGACTGCAGCTATGGCTAGGTGCGGCGGTAGCGAGGTCAGTAAACCGACACGGCTAGGCGGCTGCTAGATAGCTAGGGTTTTAGGCGGCTAACGGCGCGGCAAGCGATACGGTAACAAGTCAGCAGCACGGCTACTGTGTGCAATAAAGCAGCGGCAGCGGCACGACTGCAGGAAAAAAGGCAGCGCGGTAGCCGGCAGGCGGGGCAGCAACAGCGTGCAGCGCTAGGGCAGCGGTAGCGGCACGGCACGACGCGGTAGGGCCGGCACGACAGCGGCAGCGAGGCGACGCAGCAGCCGCGCGACATGCCAACGGCGGCTAGCGGCAGCGGCGCGGCACGGCGCCGCGTGGCAATGTCGGCACGTGGCAAAACAGCGGCGATGCAGCAAGCGGCGACGGCGGCTGTGGTGGCGGGCCGACTGTGCCGGCAGAGGCGGTGTGGCTGCGGTGGCGGCGGTGCACGGCAGCGGCTAGGGCAGCAGTGGCGCAGCAGACGGCAGCGGCGGCGCGGCAAGGGCAGCGGCGGCGCAGCACACGGCAGCGGTGGCGTGGCAGCGAGGTGGCTAGGGTAGTGGCGGCGCAGCACACGGCAGCGGTGGCGCGGCAGCAATGGCGGTGCGACGACAGTGGCGGCGGCTAGGGCAGTGGCGGAAGCGGCGGCGGCGCGGCTGCGGTGGCGGCGGTGCGCAGCAGCGACTAGGGCAGTAGCGGCGCAGCACACGGCAGCGCGGCGCGGCAACGAGTATGGCAGCAGCGGCGGCGGCATGGCTAGGGCAGCAGCGGCACGCGGCTGCAGTAGCAGCGGCACGCGGCTGAAGCAAAGCAGCACGGCGACGGCTGTGGCGGCGGCGCGGTTAGAGCAGCAGCGGCACACGGCTGCGGCAAAGCAGTGACGCGACAACGGCGGCGGCATAGTAGCGGCGGTGCAGCAGCGGAACACGGCGGCGGCGAGGCAGCGCAGCGGCGGCTATGGCGGCGCGGTTAGGGCAGCAGCGGCGGCGAGGCAGCGCGGCGGCGGCGGCGCAGGGGGTGGCGGCTAGGGTTAGGCGGCGCAGGGGGTGGAGTGGCTTATATAGAGGTGGAGGAGGGGGGTTTTGAGTTGGGCCGGCCCAAGGAAGGGGGACGCATGGCAGTGGGGGGTGGAGAAGAGGCACTCGGCAAGGGGGGAAGAATACGAGAGAAAAGGAAGACCAAAAAGGAAAGGTGGGGGGAAACAAATGCGGTGCCTTTTCGGGAAAGGAAAAAGAAACTGAATCGGAAAAGGAGTAGGGCTTGACTCGTCATACAAAACGAAACCGTGGCGACAAAAAGGGGTCGGTGGATACGACGAACCGCGAACAGGGAGAGTGAACCGGGAACTATTCACGATCAAAGGAGGGGAAGGAAGGAATTATTAATTCAAAACCTAACATTTTAAATTAACATCGTTACTTACTCTGCTCTGAATATTCTGCTGAAAATCCTGTTAATAATTTGAAGAGAATTCGAAAAAGAATTCTCCCTGACGATTCCGATTATTACGCACATTGTTAATTTAGGGTTTGCTCCTGTTTAAATGAAAAATTTCTTTTAGGCAATTTATTTTATAAATTTAGAGCTAGAAGGGGAAACTCCAGGGTGTGACATGATGCAACTAGATTTTGCTATGTATATTTGTTGAAAATGAAAGATGAGGCTCTAAACTAGGATTTAAAATTTATAAGGTAGAAGTTGAAACCAACTTGATAGAAAATAAAAATACTTAGGTCTGATCGCGGTGGAGAGTTTTTCTAAAACGAATGACTTATTTTGTGAGGAACATGGCATCATACGTGAGAGGACACCTCCCTATTCTCTCGAGTCTAATGGGATTGCTGAAAGGAAGAACTGCACGCTGAATGACTTGGTTAATGCCTTGTTTGATGCTGCAGGACCACCTAAGGCATGGTGGGGAGGCATTGTTGACCTTAAACCATATGTTAAATAGAGTTCCTAACAGAAACAAGGACAAAACACCATACGAGGTATGGATTGAGAGAAAACCATCACTTTCTTACTTGCGTACTTGGGGGTGCTTACCGAAAGTCAATGTACCATTAACAAAGAAGCGCAAGCTTGGACCTAAGACAATAGATAGTGTCTTTCTGGGATATGCTCACCACATTATTGCTTATAAAATTTTAATAGTTAAATCTACAGTACCTGATATGAATGTTGGTACAATTATAGAGTCTCGTGATGCTAATTTCTTTGAGAGCTTTTTTCCAATGAAGGATACAGATAGCACTTCTAGCCAACCTTTTGAAATAATTCTCAGTTCAATCACACCACCAAAATAAACTGAACATACACGTGAACTCGTCACTAAGGAGGATGACAGGGAAGCTACTCGGAGGAGCAAGAGACAAAGGATGGCTAAAAAAATTTTTTGGTGATGATTTCACTGTTTACCTCGTGGATGATTGTTGATGAAAAATACGCGCTGCCTCCGCCTCGCGCCACGAGCGCAGCCGTCTCCGCCGAGTGGCGGTGAAGGCAGGCGAAGCCTCCATCAACGACGAGGTCAGAGCTCCGATGACCAAGCCACAGGCGGCGCAAAGAGCTGACGACTCAGATCCTAGCATCAAGACCACCGTGGGCTTGGATTGGGAGGCGGACGCGGTCGTCGTCCTCTCGGTGGCAGATCTAGTGCTGGGCGGCGGCGGGGGCCAGGTGGCCATCCTACGGTAGTGGCGCAGACGGGTCCCCCCGGAGCCCCACTGATGGCTGGCGCGGAACCCAGGCGCGGTGAAGGTTCAGCGACGGAGGGAGGCGGAGACGGTGGCGATGGTGCGGGGAGGAGCGGTGCGCCTATGACAAGGGCTTGCAAGGAGGCTCGATCTGGCTGCCGATGTGGTCACAAATCGTTGATGGCGACGGTCACCAGGCGGATGAAGTTGAGGGAGGCCTGGCGGCGTTGAGGAACGGCGTCCAACCCTCTAGTGATAACATCGCCATCCTCGTTGATTGGCACCACTGTGGTAGCCGCCGACGTGGCGTGATGTTCAGCTGCGGTAGCTACGGCGACACCCATCAAGGCTTCGGGTTGATTACAGTTACAACGCTGTTCAGCTGCTGCCATCAGGTAGTCCCACTCTTCTCGCGTTCCCCTCTCCCTCGCCCTGTAGGATGACGAGCTCAAGTGGAGAAGTCAGCAATAGACAAGGACGCCACCCCAGGCGCCATACGGGGGCAGGAACGAGGTGGAAGCGCTACATTCAGATGACTCCACCTAGGATATTATCGACAAATGGCAAATGAACTATGAGTCTGGTTTTTGTACAGACAACGAGATTTGCCAACATACATCCCTAGTTTCAATTGGCAGAGGGACAAAGGGGAAAAACTCGTTTGGCCAGGGGAAAAACTCGTTTGGCCAAGGGAAAAACGTGTCATCACCACCACTTACAATATATCTAGAGAATGGAGGGAACATTTGCGACCCACGAATGTTTGCCCGTTAGCATTTCGGCTAAACAAGTCAAGGGGATTCTACTTGGGTAGAAATAAAATTTTTCGACCAAGAATAGGGCTTCTTTTGAACACACAAATATTACGATTTTTTTGTGCGAACTAGTTCGAACTCCTCGTTACGTGTAAAACTTAAGAGGAATAAAATTGTTGTCAGTTTAACATTAGAAGGAATTGATTTTGTTTTACAGTCTAATATTACAAGCTGGCGCTGCTTGCATATCTGATGGTAGTATTATGTATAATTTTCTGGTTTGTTAAATTATGAATTAAATTGTATGCACTTAAGGTGATAGTATATTTTATAGAATATAGATATATGGCATCTGAAGCTTACTGTCTTAGTTTATAAGAGACTGGTTGACATACATTGATAAGGAACAATACATAGAGGCATTACCATAGGAAATTATAGGTTAATTTAAAGTTGGTGGAATTGAGGGTTTGATGTTGAAGACTTGAAAGCACGACCAGATGCCGTTTATGGAAAAAACCTGAGAAGGCATAAATATGTTAGAGGTTTGGTAATATGGAAACCATAATGTAGCCTCGGCTGTGAAAAATAGATTGAATGAATTATATGTATGTAAAGTACTATTATTTTTTTTGGAAAAGGTAAGTTAAAAAAATGTGCAATTGTAGAATGAGGGAGAAGTATCTGAAGTATGTCCTTTAGCTCTGTAGATCAAAATAGTTGAGGCGCAGCTTATTTAACTGTTGGTAAAGATCATATATACTGATTTGTAAGTGACCAATGTATGGTTGACTAAAAGTGATACATATGCTGGTAAGGCAGGTAGCGTAGCGAAGGATATACAAAATGTGAATTTGTTAGGTGTATAATCTTGTAACAATATTTTTATCAGTGTTAGAGCGTATAAAAATGAATTGTGTGCAAAAAAAAGGTTAAAATGATAATGAAGAAGTAGTTTACATAGAAGCAAGAATTCGGAATGAGCGTAAGAATTGTTGATATGAATGATGTCATATGTATGTACAGTGATAAGAATTGTTAATAAGATAAAAAATATTAAACTCTGTGTGTACGGTTATTGTAAAAGCTTTTAGGATGAAACACACCTTTGTACTTTATTATTATTTTAAATAGATATTGAACGAGCATCTATATATAGATGCGTGCTGTACGGAGAATTAGATCACTGTTGTGTTGTGGTGGATCTTAAAATCCTTGGCAATACAACATGGAAGCTTCTTTGTCATGAGTTATTCTGGTATATCATTCATATTGCAGCACCAAACAGTACATCGATATGTCTTAGATGTTTGAATTTCTTCGGCATTACTGTCAGTTGTTTCCAATAAGCACGATGCACCGAGACATAATTGTATGATCCTGGATGTACAGAAATTAGCAGGAACCTAGTGGATCATTAGCTGGACAGACATGTTTATTAATTATCTCAATTTTTGCTCTAATGGTTGGTGACCATGGTTCCAAAGTTAGCTTTACTGTACTTGTGTCCAAGTAGGTTTTAGACACAAGTTCTTTCTGTAGAGTGACACCTTTAGCTGTTGTTGGGATGATTATAATACATTGCTTTGCATTAATAGGCTGTGCATGAATCTGAATATCTGTAACTTGCTTTATGAGAGAGCAGATTTCTTTGCACACACCATATGTGTTACTTCGGAAGTCATAACACGTATCAAAAGATTCAGATAAAATTTCTTCTTTATTTTCAGAGGGCCCTGATGCAATTATTGAATTGCTGAAAAGATTCTGAAGCTCTGGATCAATGATGCTTGGAGGTAAGAAGCATGAAGCGTGATTGGTGGTATATGTTTGTTCATATCTCTGCACATTGTTAATTGGTTTATAAGGAGCATCGCCTGAAAAACCAAAGATATATTCTCTCATTGCCAGTTTCAGTTTGTATGCTAACTTTTTTTTTCTGTCTGTGGCTCTGCAGTGTTATAGGTAGTAACACTGTTTTTTTTTATATAGAGTTATTGAAGATGAAATAGGGATTCTGCGTTATCCCCAGGTCATGCTTCTATATTTTGATATGTCCTCTCATTGTTCAGTAGATTTGTTGATGAACTCAAGAGCACAATAAGGAGATAGTATGTGCTCTACAACAGAAGGAGACCATAGATGTAGCGGCAGACCATAAATGGAAATATCAGTACGTTGATTTGCTATGTCAAAACCAAATTTGTCCTTCAGTTTCCATTGGCTGCCTTGTAGACTAATATCATCCACAGTTGTTAACTCAGAGTTTAACAGTATCTACCTAACCTCTTCTGATTCAGCAATATCATTAAAGGAGAATATGCATTCATCCAGAGAAGAACCATGAATAGTAATCTCTGCAACATTGCACAATTCTAACTGTAGTTTCTGAATGAAGGTGCTGATTGATATGTTGGTGTTAGATGTTATTCTTGGAGCTCTCAGAGGAAAATGGATGTTGTCACAATCTCTTGCATGCAGCTGACTTTGGGAGAGGAAGCATTCGCGATAGAGTACTTAGTTCTCTGAGTTCATCTATGATATGAAAATAATTATATGGGTGAGTATGCTACAAACATTTTCTTTTGTGAGACCATTATTTATGAACCGACAGTAAATACAATATGCGATGAACATTTACTGAAATGGAATTAGTTAATTAGGTAAGCAGAAGGTGTATAAATACTGTTGGTGTATTACGAAATTAGTATGTGTACTTTCCTTATAATAGTAAATTCAATAGGAAGTACTTTATTCTTATTAATAAAAAACTTCTATTTTATTAGTAGCAAACTTTAAGATTAGTCTTTATTTTTTTAATATAGTATAAGTAGTATTTTGCTATATTATTGGCAGGTGTGTGCTGATTGTCATATTTATGATAAACATAATATTGAAAGCAATGTAATGAATTTGCATGTGCATATAAGCAGTGGTGGAAGTTAAACTGAAATTAGCTGTTAAATGATTTTTAATGATATGGTTTGACACAGAATTTGATTGCAATAACAGATTTATGTGCATAAAGAATTGTAAATAAGAAAGCAAAATGCGCTAAATAATGTATTCTCGATATGGTTAAAAAAAATAGTGTGATGTATTAATGATTTGTTTTTTACAAGAATAATTTGTTGTGTACGAAATTTATTAGGTGATTTTACATTGTAGTAAAAATTCCATGTTTCACAGTACCGGTACATCTGTAACAGACAAGCAGTTGTGTAAAAGAACAAGGCACATTTACTGTGAATAACAAATAGTGCATATATTGGTGAAAGTAATTGAATGAAAGAAGCAAAGAAAGAAAGAATGTTAGTATAATGTATAATGAATCGGAAACAAATGCATACCGCATAGATTAGCATACAGTGAAGCAGTGAGAAATGAATAGAGATAACCAGTATCTTCTTATGCTTCGATGTGTTAGATAGGGTGGATTGGTGAAGGGAATGAAAGTGACAAAGCCATGTTAGTACATATAGTAATTCATGTTTAGCTGATGCTGTGAAAATTGGTATGTGAATGGTCATTTTTGGTCCTGAAATATACCGTAGATACTGCAGTGTAGCTGCTATACTCGATGTAGTCTACGAAGGATAATTATGTCATGTAATTTATGATATGTTTTATATTACTTCCTCCATCCTAAAATACAAAAAGTTTTAGAATTGGATATAGTTATTAAGAAATTTGTTAGAATTAAATGAAATAAGTTTGTGATTGGTTGAGAATTAGAGATAGGCGAGATAATTAAATAGTAGAATGTAGTGATTAGTTTGGAAGAAAATATTAGCACATGAGTTGTTATATTTTAGGATAAATTATAAGTGGTAGGAGTTATTATATTTTGAGATAGAGTAATTAATAAAATTGCATTAAATGAGTTGTCCTGTCAGGTGGAGTGAGTGGCATTGAAACTGTGACTCTGCTAAGTAGTTTCCAATTGACATGTGTAACAGGCAGGCATATGCGTTGGAGTACAGCTTGTAAGGCACTATAAGCACATTAATAAAAGTTGTGTTGCAGCGAAGTATTGTTATTTTGTTTACTCTTTTTATTTTAGAGGCACAATGGTATGATACAGCTTAGTTACTATTGCAATAGGTGCGCTGTCTATTGGAGTGGCGGAGTTTAACCATGTAGAGTATTTATATTTTAGTTAGGTTATTCTTATACATTTTAAATTTCCTTTGATTTGCATACAGGAAAAACATAGTAATAGAAAAATTGTAGGGATTAATTTTTTTATAAAATAGTACACTTGTAAAATTGTACTGAAATGAAAAGACATGAAAAGTAATAGAAACAACTTCATTGTCCAATAGAAAAGAAGGAAATTTAGGTAGAGGTTACACTTGCTGTTATTTTTTAACGTGGAATTTTGCAAACAATATTTTGATCCGAATACGCGTGTACGTCGTTTATATATGTGCCAGGTATTCGTGTTGCTAGGAGCGACGGGGGCGGGAGCTGGGTTCAACCTCACCTATGATGCAAAACGCACCTTCGGCGGCTCAAAGTTACAACCAAAGAGCGATAGCACTCTCGTTTTTGCGGCTCCATCGAGCAATATCGCTAGCTGCGACCCTCTCGGATTAATCATTATAATTTCAAGGTATATTTCGGCAAATCTACCCCAAATCAGTACCTTTTTTCTAAATTCAATAAAAAAATTATCTTTAAATTGTTTTGCAGTGATGAGAAAGTACAGAAATGAAATATGGTTTAATTTATAATTATAATTTTATTATTATAATTTTACGATATATTTCGGTAAATTTACCCCCAAATTATTATCTTTTTTAAATTTGATAAAAATTATTTTGAAATTCTTTTGCAGTGATGATAACGTATATAAATGAAATAAGGTTTAGTTTATAATTATTTAAATCTATCATTTGTATGTGATTTAATAAATAATACTGAAAGAACGAAATAAATTTACTAAAAGAATGAACTGAGAACACCTTTTGATTGAAATATATCTGAAATGCTAACTATATAAAACAGAAGTGTCTGTCATTATAATTTTTAAAATGTAATAAATTTAAATATTATTTACTAAGAAGAGCATAAAAAACAGAGGTGAATCAGAGTAAATATGAAATAAAAGAAGTAAAGAAAAATAGGATTGAGTTTTGTAAGTACAAATCAAGAGCATTGGTACAAATAAAAAACTCATAGGTGCCTTTTTTTAATTAACCGGCACAAAATTGAAGCAGAGGCACGGGCGGAGACGTGGGCCCTATTTGTCTAACACGTTCTTATTTCTTTGACTGTAAGAAATAGTATGTGCTCAAGATAAGCCTCCACGTAAAATATCAGCTTAGAGGGACTGTTCATGAGGGACCAAAATCGAGTTACGCACAAACTGGAGGATTTTTTTGCAGAATTTCTAAATCGCAAGCACTATTCCTATCCTACATGGCATCATCCAGCGGCCACCCAGCACATGAGCCTGTCTTTCTCTGGGGACGCGATGGGAGTGGTTGTCCTCTTCGCGGCGACGGGAAGGCCTATATTTTCTTCATCCCAATCATTTGGCGGTGATTTAATTCACTCATTAGTATTCATTAAATTATTATTTCATTAAAAACAAGCATTGAATATTTATATATTCACTTTTCAAATCATCGACAAATTATATTTTTTTATTAAATTACGAATTATAAAAGATATCCTCTTTCTAATAGTATTTAATATATTAAATGATACCCAATTTTGAAATATTTCAAATAAATAAGAACCGCAAAAGAGTTTGAAATGATAGACTCTTTTCCAAATAGATTTGCAATGATCCATTATAAAATCTAGAATAAAAACAAACGATTATAAATAAAATTAGCGCCAATGAAATAAACCGAGCGCCCTTGCATTCTTGTAAAGCGATACCGTACAAGTCGGGGTAGCTCGTGTTTTCGCATAGTGAAAGAGCGAAGTGACATCGCGCTAGTGGGGCCTGCAGTCTCACGAGGTGAAAGCATAGTTATTAGGATCGGACTAGTAATTGAACCGGTGAGGACGTCGGTTCACTGGTTTGGTTCAACCGTTTAAACCCGGTTGAACCACCGGTTCAATTGTTTTGAACCGGTCAAATTGAACAGGCCACAAACTTAACAATATATATTAGTTATATACAAATATACGTTATCACATGCCTGGAAAATGGATCTTAGAAAGCAATTATCAAGATCATCACATTAAATTTGAACCAAAGTTTAGTACTTCAACTTAGGTCTGACTTCTCCTAAGGATACAAATAAACATAAACTCTAGTTTAGGTTCACAACCACACATCCAAATCAAACACAAAGCTCCAGCTAAGTGTCGGATGGAGAAAATCCGCAACGGGGGACTATGCGGACCCCCTTTTTGAGTTCGGCCCAGGGGCGCGTGAAAGAGGCCTCCTCAGGCCCGGCTCCGGTGAGGCTAGTGAGGAATGAGATCGCCTGTCAGAGGACGGTATCACACACGAGCGTTTATACAGGTTCGGGGTGCCGATGAGGCCTAATACCCTACTCCTGTGTGGTGGATTATGTATGTGGATTCTATCTCCCAGAGTTGGGCAAAGTTCGCTACCGCTCAAGGAGAAGAAGTGGAGAAAAGCATCCAACCTCCATCCTCTAGGCCTGGGCCTCCTTTTATACCTCAATGGGCTACCACAGGGGCCAAACAGGCGGTTTTCTAGAGAGAAAGGAGTAAAATATTTAACAGATGTATACTATGCTGTGGCTTGGAGTGAAAGCCTTCCGCTTCTGTGGATTCGGCATGGCGTTGGTCAGACCGCCCATCATGGTGGTCAGCCCAGCATGTCATTCTTCCACCGTAATCCGTGCGGTGCGCCAGGCGATTAGACCTGACGCACCAACCTTGACGTGGCGCAGGAGCCGGATCAGCCCCTACGATCTTGACGCAGCTTCATTGGGAAGCGTATCATACCTACCGCGCGTGCACCGGCACGCACGACACTGTACGCCATCCCATCAGTCATTCGCACTGGTCTCGTGCCGGTCAGCCATCGGCGACCGGTGTTAGATGAGTGCGCGTCACTTCGCAATCGATGCGGTACATGCGCGGTGCAGGCGCACTACGCCTGCAGTGTCATTTAATGCGGGTAGGTGAGCGCTGGGAGCGCTAACTCACCTTGTGGTACGTGGCGATGGCCCGAGGGGGTCGGGGGTGCCGGACCCCTGCAGGGTCTCCCCTGGAGGGGGTAGCGCGCCATGTGAGGGCGACCGCCACGTCATCCTTGGGCCTTCTCGCCCCTCGGGGGATGGCCAAGTGGACGGACGGGGCCGCCTCAAGCCCATGGTCGGCATACCCCTGGGCCCAGGACACCGACAGTAGCCCCCGGTGTAAAGCCTGTGTGGGGCCCCGCTGTAGGTCGACTAGGTTTTAGACCACCTCGTCGAACTGGTGCGGAGTGGGCCCAGGTTTCCGAAGGAGATGAACAGCCCTAGCTCCGCGCGTGGAAAAAACCGTCTCTCAGCAATAATGGGCATTTTCCGTAACGGCCTCATTATTCGGGGCGTAACCCAAATCGCCTCTTAACGGAAATGGGCCATCACTGCGTAACGGCCCAATTTCCGGGGACGGCACGCAAAACGGGGCACGTCCACTCGTCTGCCCAAGACGATAAATATGGTAGCGTACCTTTCGGTGGACGTGCGCGCCCTAAAGGTGAGCACGATCCGCCCCTCTGTTTCTGGGATGGTAGCGATGCTCTGTATGCGCGCCAGAAACGGGGTAGAGGGAATAATGGGGAAGTGTGCATGGGAATCAAGGGGGCGAGATAGTGGGCGCGGGTAACGAGGAGCTGGACGCGGTGGCGGCTAGGCTATAAAAGGGTGTCGAGAAGGGGGCCTCCCCCTTCCTTCGCCACTTTCGCCCAACATAGCCCTCCAGCACTCTCGTCTTCCTTGCTTTCCTAGCGCCCTTCTCGCCACACGCTTTCGATTCGCGCTCCACAACTCGCCTGGAGCAATGGCGCGGGGATCCTCTCCAGTAGAGGGCAGCGTGTTGCCACCGTCGCGGATCACCAACGGCTGCATGGCCAGCCTACCGCGCAAATTCATGCTGGTGGTGGCCGACCGGGAAGCGGTGGTGCTGGGCGAGGCGCACCCGGCGCCGCAGTTCCCGGGGAGGGCCGTCTTCTTTCTCCCCTTCGCCATGGCGGGGCTCATCCCGCCGTTCTCCGGCTTCTTTCTGGAGGTGCTGAACTACTACAACCTCTATATGGGCCACCTCACCCCCAATGCTGTGATGACGCTAGCCATCTTCGTACACCTGTGCGAGATGTTTGTGGGGGTGAGGCCCAGGCTCCGACTGTTCCGGTGGTTCTACACCGTTCAGTCGGTATCACCGCCGATAGTGATCGGCGGCTGTTATTTTCAGCCGCGGGTGCAAACGTCCAACCAGTACATTCCCTGCGTCTTGCGAAAGAAGTGGGACGACTGGAAGAGTGACTGGTTCTACACCAGCCTCCAGGACGAGCGCCGCCTCCTTCTTCTATCCCAGCCGCCGCAGCAAGTGCCGACGTGGCGGTCGGTCGTGGCCCTCAGGGAGGGATACGATGTTGTCTTCGACCACCTGATCGGGCTACGCGGTCAGGGCCTGACCGGCGCGATGGTGTTCGGAGACTACATCCGCCGCCGCATCGCCCCGCTCCAGCAAAGCAGGCGGGGTGCTTGGACGTTCTCGGGCCCCGAGGACTCCATCGGAACGCACCCAGGCCGCGACTGGGACTGGAACCCGGAGGACCTTCGGTTAGTGGTTCAGCGCGTGCTGAATCTCAGCACCGTGGAACCGTCCCTGATCCCCACGGGCGTGCTCCCCCTGTGCAGTGTCCGGACCGCGAGAGCATCCGAGCCGTGATGGTTTCGGTCGGGTCCTCGGGGGATCGGGGCCACGACGGCGTAGGGGCAGCCGCAGCGAGGGAGGAGGACAGCCCTCCTCCAGCGGGGGCCGCCCGCCGGCTCCTCACGGGAGCAGTTCCGGGGGCAGCCGCCTCAAAGACGTCAAGGGGAAGAGGAAACACGGGGAGAGTCCCCCTCCCCCATCTCCACCCCGAGGGGGTGGCGCCGAGAGTACCCCGGGGGGCGTCCCGCGCGCGGTTCGCCTACACCGTCCGGGGGAGACAAGAAAAGGAAGCGGCTTCGCAAGCTAGGAGAAGCCGCACCCCAACAGGGAACAGGACCCAGCAAGTGGGGGTTTTATAGAGCCCCCCAAATGGACATCAAACGCCCATCGGCCAGGTATAACTTTGTCCCCTACTGAGGACCATTTTCCCTCCTCCCTCTGCTCTCCCTTGCTTATGTATTTTTTTGCTTTGCTCTCGATTTCCATTGCTCAGCGACCTCCCACCTCGGGGGATCCCTCGCCAACCCAAGACCGGCCAGCCCGGGGGGGGGGGGGGGGCAGAGGTCGCGGGGCGATCGGGCGAAGAAGCAGCCCATCAGGCGACCGACCTGCGAGTAGCCGAGGCGCGCCTGCGGGAAGCCGAAGAAGCTGCCCGCGAGGCGGCCCGCGCCCGGGAGGCCGAGGCTGCTGCCCGGGAATCTGAGGATGCACACGCGCGGGAGGGGGCGGAGGTCTGAGCCCGGGGAGGAGCGGAGGCGGCCTAGCTCAGGCAACTGGCGCTGGCCGACCGATATGGCAGCGGCTCCACGGACCCCAGAGCCGACCAAGCCCCCGAAGCCGAGCGAGCTTTCGAGCCCGGCCAAGTACCCGAGGCCGAGCCTGTGACCCCACTGGGGTCGGGCCACCGGCAACCCTCCACTACGGCTACGCCGCTAGGCACGGAGCCTCTGCTCCAGGCCATGGTGTCGACGAGCTCCGCCGTCATGGATGGGCTCACCGCACAACTACAGTCCGTGGTGGGGGAGCGGGCCGAGCTGGCCGCCGAGTGGGAGCGGCTGGCTGAAGGGCACCGCTCCGTGGAGAGCATGGTGGAGGTGGGCCGGAAGGCCTATGCCGCCTAGCTCGCATCCATCGACGCACGCACCGAAGCCCTGGTGGAGATCACCAGGGAGTTGGAGGAGGAACGGGTCGCGGCGCTCGTCGCAACCAAGGCGATGGACATGAGCGCCTCAGATCTGCCCGACGGGTTCGACGCGCTAGTCGCCGACCTGAAGCGTCGGCACGATGCTGCCCTAGCCCGGGAGCAAAGGGCCGCTAAGGCGGAGGCTGCCATCAAGCGGTGTGAAGGCTCAAGGCGCGAGAGGATACACTGGCAACGCACGAAGCCACCGCCGTGGAGGCGGAGATCGCGTTCCGGCTTCACGACATCGACCTCACCGAGCGGCTTCAAGCCCTCGCGAAGTCCGAGGACGCCAACCAGCGCCTGTCCGCGGAGCTGCGCATCCGCTAGGAGCGTGCGGCCCACGTCCTTGGCCTCGAAGCGGAGGTCTCCCGCCGCGAGGGGGCCGTAATGGAGCGGGAGATCGCGCAGATGGAGAGCGCCCGCGTCGAGTGGGCCGCCCTCGATAAGCGTGCTACCGCGCTCGAGGCGCGCGTCAAGGGGGCTGCGGGAACGGCCCGGGATCAAGACGTCAAGGGGCGTCGGGTTAGGCGTGGCAGCGTCTGAGTCCCTCGGGGGATCAGGACGCGCCGACGGCTGGGTGAGCCTTTCTTCAAAGGCACCCGGTGGGGTCTGGGTGCGTGACGAGGCGAGGCGTGACAGCTCGTCGGCGAGCATGTTGTCTCGCTTGGGCACGTGCCATAGTTCTAACCCGTCAAAATGGCGCTTCCATCGTACTTCTCCGGGATGCTGAGCCGGAACTTTGGGGGCCATCGGACACTCCGAAGGCTCGCCATAAAGGCACGGCATCCAGCCCCAACGACGGGGGAAACGGGGGGCCTACCTTTATGGCTGCTGGGGCGCACGGTGGCCGTGGAAGAGGCGCCCTCTCCCGTTTGGGTGGCGCGGCGCTCATCGCGCCAACGCTCGATGCTGAGCCGGGCATCCGGCTCGCCGTATAGGTCCTCGTGGCGCCCGCGAGTAGCCGTGGGCGATGACGAGGATGGTGTGGGCGCGCGGCGGACGTGTGCCGCCGCCCGTCGTGCTCTCCGCCTTGCGGACGAAGAGGATGCGGCCGCGGTTCCAGACGACCCAGCCATCGATGGTCGACTACTGGCGTACAGCTGCTGGTGCACCGCCTTGACTAGGTTGGCCACTGTAGCACCCAAATTTTATTTAAAATTTTCCTTCAATTAAAAACTTTGGATTTTAAAAGTTTGGATTTTGTTTTGTTTTGTGCCAAATGGATCTCACATTCTAATTTTCCCCAAATTCCCTTTGAAAAAAAAAAGGAGAGAAGGAAACCCCCCTATTCATTTTGGGCTTCGCCAACCACTGCGGGTGGTCGATCTCCTGGATCACCCCGGCCTTGAGCAGCTTCTGTACTTCGGCCTTTGCTGCCTCTTGGCGATCGGCGGACATCTTGCGCAGCTTCTGTTTTCTTGGCTTGGCATCCGACTTGACCGCCTGGTGATGCATGATGAGATCCGTCGAAACACCTCCCACTTCGTCAGGGCTCCAGGCGAAGATGTCAATGTTCTTCTTGAGCACCTCCAGGATGTTCTCAGCTTCCTCTTCGCCCAGATCGCCCCCCAGCTGGATAAACTTCGCTAGATCGGCGTCATCGACTTGCATCCTGATCACCTTACCATGAGGGATGGGCTTCGGCATGCGTTTAGCATGCGGTTCGGCCTCAACATTGTGCACCGTCCTGTTGATCTCGGCCAAATCGCCCTTTGACGCGGTCGGAGGTTGAAGCCCCCTAACGACAATCACGCCTGTTGGACCTGGCATCTTGAGCTTGAGGTAGTTGTGGTGGGAGATAGCTTCGAACTTGTTCAAGGTTGTGCGGCCGAAGATGGCATTATAGTTGTATGGGATGTCGACAACGTCGAACAGTATTTGCTCTTCATGGCTGTTTTCACTTGTGCCGAAGGCTACCACCAATTGTACTTGGCCCAGGACGTGAACTGCTTCGTCGCCAAATCCTCGAAGCGAGGCCGGTGCTTGGGTGAGGGCTAGGGTTGGCAGCCCCATCCTGGCATATGCTTCGGCGAAGATGACATCGGCTGAACTTCCTCCGTCGACCAGGATTCACCGGACTTCGAAGCCAGCCACCTCGGCCAAGATTACCAGGGGGTCTTGGTGTGGGAACAGCACTCCTTCGGCATCCTCTGGCTCGAAAGAGATTTGCTGATTTAAGTACTTTGGAGCCCCTTCGCCCGTCGCGGTGATGTTATGCACCATTCGCAGTTGCATCTTCTTCTGCCTCTTTGACGGTTGGACCGGCGGGTCGGCCCTTGTAATCACCTGGATTACTCTGTGCTGCACGTCTTGGCGCTGCTCGGCTGGAGGTGCCTGTTCTTGAGCAGCTTCGCGAGGTGCTTCGACGGCAGCCCCTGGTTGTGGCCTTGGTTCTTGAGCGTTGCCCCGCTGATGGATGTTTCGGCATTGCTCGGTGGTGTGCGAAGATCGTCCGTGGTAGGCGCAATAGAGATATTTCCTGACCTTCTTGTGAACAGGCTGTTGATGGCTGCCTCCTTGCTGGGCGTCGAACTCCTTGCGGAGGGCTTGTACCTCTTCGACAGCCATCACAGCCTTGCCCGTGCGGTCAGTTCTGAATTTTCTCCAGGTCATGGGAGCTTGGCTCGGCCTTGGCGGCTATCCCTGGTTCGCCGCTGAGGTTGGCGAATGGTGAGGGGAGCTGGTTCGGCGACCTGTGCCTGTATTTGGGCTTGGGCAGCGGCGATGGAGGCTTTATCGTACTCGGCTTGGATTGCCTGCCTCCGTTTGGAATCCTCTTCGCCCTTGCGTACCCGTCAATGATGCGAAGCAGGTGCTCGAGAGTTTGCGGTTGCTTGTTGGCGATTTTTCTTGTGAGTTCGCCCTCAAGCAGCCCGGCCGAAGCGGCGTTGATGACGGACGATTCGGTTATATCTTGAACTTGGCATCGGGCTTGCGAGAAACAACGCATGTACTCCCATATTGATTCCCCCAGCCTCTGGCGAATGCCGAGCAGATGTTGCTGTGTCTTCGGCTCCTCATAGGTGCCTCGAATGTTAAGGACAAAGACATCGCGCAATTGCTCCCATGAGTAAATGCTATTAGCTGGTAAATTGAAGTACCAAGAACGGGCGATGCCGTCTAGAGCGAGATGGATTACGTTTGCCTTGGTATTTTCGTCGCCGTGAGCAGCTTCGATCGCGGACTCGTAGATGAACAGAAACTCTTTTGGGTCTGTTTCGCCGGAGTATCGCGGAACGGGTGGGAACTTGAACTGGGGTGGGATTGGACGAACCTTGATTCCCCCACTCAGCGGCAGCCCCTTTTTGCCCCCTGCCTTGCCCACAGCACCCTGCAGCGAGGGCCCGCTCGGCTGTGGATAAGGCGTGGCGAAGGGCGAAGTCATGGCCTGCGTGTGTGGCGGGGCCACCGTGTTTGGCGGCCTGGTCGCAAATGGTGGCGCTTGGGTGGCGTTGCTGAAGTCGAACTGCGGTCCTTGACTCCATGGCGAAGCCCACGGCCCAGGCTGGTTCGACAGCAACCAGTTGGGTGCACCTTGACTTGCGTTCCCCTCCGGCTGGGCCGAGGGGGTTGTACTTGAGATGTTGTGGGGTTGGTTGAGTTGTTGGAGGAAAACTTGAAGCTGTGCCTGCAGGGCCGAAGCTCCCTCCGCCATAGCTTGTGACATTTGACCGGGTGGTGAGGGGTGTACTCGGGAAGCGACCGGCCGAACCTACGGCTGTACACCGAGGGCCGGGTGTGTTGTTACGACCGAAGGCTGCCCAGCGAAGTACACCGGTGCTTGCGTGGCTTGTGGCAGAAGGGCCTGAATCGATGCTTGTGGGTAGGCTTGGGGGGATGAAGCCCGCCGAATACTGGAGAATCGAGGCCGAAGCGACCTTGGCCTGCCGTACTACTTCGTACGCCTGCTGTTGCTCTTGCATTTGGCGAAGCATTTCCTGAAGTCATGTCATGTTCTGGCGCATGGCTTCCATGCCAGCTTCGGCTTGCCTTCCATGTTGGGGTTGGCTTGCGCAACAGCGAGCGCGGTCGAAGTCGTAGCCGGCTGTGACGAAACATCTTGGGGTGCCACCAGTTGACTTGTCGGAAGGGTCTCCGGCGCCTGCCCAGCCAAAGCGACCGGAGCCGAAGGCGGTGGTTGCGGCACGGGTGCCGGAGCCGACGGTGCCGCCCCAGTTTCGGTGATGGGCGCCGAAGGCTCTGCTCCCTCTTCGGCGGCCATCGCCTCTCCTGCTGCGCTCTCCTTTGGCTTAGCAACCTTCTCCTTTGCGACCTTCTTCGGTGGCATTCGCTCTCAGTGGTTTCGCTCGGAGGTCCCCACGGTCGGCGCCAGTTGTTGTCGAAGTGACAACTGCATACGTCGAAGGACGTGGTCACTCAACGGTTGTTGGGAAAGTAGAGTGTATTAATTTTAGGATTTTTCTCGGGATCCCCCTTTACATGGCCCTAGGGGGCTATTTCTGGTCCTATTAAAGGTTCCCCTATTAGGGTTCAGGTTTTACAGGGGAATTTACATGGTCACCCTTATGAAAGGGACACTTGTATGGGTATACAATGTAATTAAGATACATGGGCCTCTAACGGGCCAATTGGCGACTGCTGGCCGACCGGCCAACGGGCCGGAGCGGTTGGATTGGCCCCTTGGGCCTTCTTGGAGCAGGGCTCGATATGGCGAAGTCACCCTCCTTCGGCGTATGCCTTTCGCCATGCAGCCTTCACCCAGGGCATGTTTAGACTTGTGGGGACCCAACGCGACTCTTCACCCTTCGCTGCCTTCGCCCCGTGGTCTTCGCCATAAGGCTTCGCCTTGATGAATCTTAGACGCCTCGAGTCTGAATCCTCGCTGTTTGCTTGGTTTCGGCAGGTTTGGTCGAAGGATCTCAGGACATACCGCCAACAACAGGGTTTTGGCAGGCTTTTATAGCTCGAAATTGTACACATAAGGTTACAACTTTGTCCCTACATGGGCATATAAAATTACCACATTTCCCTCAATGAAGTACATACGTGTAGGGGCATAAAAGTACATTCTAGTGGGCCCCATCAACTTCTGGATCCAGTTGACGAGAGTGGTTGAAGTGGTCCCAGAGAATCTTCTCATATCGTACGACACAAGCTTCTTCCACCCTACTCGAATAACTTCTCTTGGAAACTCGAAAGCGTTTTCCCTGCTTCTGCTGCCTGCAAGTGCTTTTACCCTGTACATGAACTTTTCCTTCTGGTTAGTAAACATGACTTATTTGGGGAGAGAAGAATACTCGAGCTAGTAAAGTACTCGACTGCAGTTTGCTAAATAGGTAAACTGCTTGAATATGGTTTCCCGAGTGAGGAAACTGCTCGAACATGGTTTCCTCCAGCACTAATCATTTGGGAATGATTGTTTCGATCGAATGAGGTGGATGGTGTTTGCCCTCTGCTACAACACAATGTTTTCATAGAGTTGGGTTTTAGTATATTAGTTTTAGCAAATTTTGATACCAATTCAAACACCTAGCAGATACTATTTTAAATTGGTAAATATTTAATAGAGCAAGTTTTGGTTATTTGTTATCAAACCAAAACAGCCCCAAGGAAAATGGTTTGAGGGCTCGTTTTAAATTCAGAATTTCAAATGACATTTGTAATAAATTCACAACAAGTGATTCATTTCATCGGAAGAAGAAAATCCGCATTTTCAAACAAACCATGAATCCAGTTGGCTGATCGGTCTACGTCTGCTGCCGCATTATTTATTCAAAAGAGAGACCTGATGGTCAGGAGAACGGAGAAAGCAATTCAAGTACGAAATTTAAATCAAGCCTAAAAAAAAATCAAACAGGGCTTGGTAATTTATCTGGAAGATGCAGTTGATTAAACTAAAGGTCCACTACTTGAAACGTCATTCTCATCTCGAAAAGAATGAAAAGCCTACAGCATATGGACAAGGAACAACAAGACAGTCACAAAGTCACAATGAAGCTGCTTATAACACTCGTGCGCATCGACAAAATTAAGTATATTCAAATTTGTGATTCAACTTACTCAACTTGGAAAAGAAATGAGAAAAATGTGAATAAAGCTAATGTTTCAGCATACATTATGTCTTTTGATATATACAAATATGAATCGTGCAACAACCCCTAATGTAACTATTGCTTTGATCAAAGTCAGTGCCAAATGAAACCCAATAAACAAAAGGGACCAACTGCGACATGGCAAGCTGAATCAATGGGTACAGTTTCAAGCAATTTAGCTAACATCAGCAGAGGCACAAGAACAAGCATCATTTTCAACATGACTACATATTCATTTATATAATAACCATTAGCGACAATAGTTGATAAACCCTTGTGCATGGGCTGCAAACATAACAAAAGCACTGAACCATCTATATACATATGTATCAGGGAGCAACAACCATCCGTGCAACAGATTCTGAAAGAAGCACACATTATAACCCGCAAAAGCACCTTGCAAGCTAGATATATGCAGCACACATAATAGGACATCTGAACATAACGGAAGTGGACTAACCAGCGATAACATAGGCAAACAAGCTAGGATGATGAATATAAAGTCCGGTCTAGCTAGGTATATACACCACAGAAAACAGGGTATCTGAGCATAGCGGGAGAACATCAAACCAGCGCCAACACAGGTAAACAAGCTGGAATGACGAATTTAAGGACCATCTACTAATAAGGTAGCATAATATGTAGGTAGCTTATATACACCATAACGATATACACAACAGAGAATACGTAGATTCCACATTATATGTTATCGCCTACAAAATAGATGAAAAAGTATATTTAGATGGTGCTGTACTGAAAAAAAAAAGTGTACAACTCAGTAAACACGAGTATGAAGAAACTACCTCGAGAAAATAGCAATATAGCCATTTACTTTGTTTTCTTCAGTGGGGTGCGTGGCTTCTGACCAGCGCTAGTCTCTTCAGTGCCACTGAACCAAAAAAAAAATGAATAACAATGTGATTTATCTACTGAACACAATACATATTCTTGGAAAGTTAAATATAAGAGCAAAGTGTACCTTTTTTTTTTTCTGAACGACTCGCACTGAAACAAACCATACTGAACTTGTGAGAAAAACTCTGGACATTTATATATGATATATACTGAATAAAACAAGATAATTATATTGAACATAGTAATATAATTATATTAAACAATATACCTGATCTTTTTTTTCAAGCTTCTGTACCATGATCACGGGATGAAATGAATTGTTGTTTGTTGATAGCCATATCTTTCTCTGTTGTAATCCTGAGATTGTAAACTAAGTTAAGAGACTAATATTGAATAGTAATTATAACAAATATAAAAGAGGCTTACTGGTTGGTCACAGCAGATGTATGTGCGCTAGGTTCTTTAGATGTGCTACCTTGCAGCGCTAACTTCTTTGAAGGAACCAAAGGCTGTAGCATTTATAAAATACCTATGTTATCACTATGTGATAAAAATTTCATCCAATAGTGCTATGAGTTAGAATACTTACGTGTCGCACAACAGGGAGTCTTTTTTTATTACCATTGTGAATGTTATTAATGGCTCCAATAGATAGAACTGATGTGTCATTGTCATAGTTAGAGCTCTCAGATTGGTCTAGATCAATAACAAGGCCAGAAATAGACAAAGGCACTATGGAAGATTCATAGGCATTCCTTTCTGGAATAGCAGCCTGCCATTCATAAAAAGTTTCGATGCCATTAACTTGATGTAACATCCTGGCCTAATTAGTATTTGACCTTTGTGGTCATGTGAGCAGTGTGCACATGTTTAGTACTACCTTACTAGTTTAGCAAGGATGGAACCAATTTGTAAGGCCTCTTCCCTCCAACTATGTCACTTTCGGGTTAACCCTTTTACACGAAGCGAGGATGAAAGTGTAAGTGGGCTCGCCCATCGGATGAGCTGGCTACGTGGTTCTGGAGGGTGGGCTGTTACAAATGGTGTCAGAGCCGATCCTCACGGTTGAACGTACGGGTTAGTGTGCGAACATATGGCGTATGGCACATGTGGGCTCTGTCTGAGGCACATGGCAAGGCATATGGCGTTGGCACTGAACATACGGACGTGCGCTAAGAGGGGTTGTGTTCCTGGGTATTTCTCTATATGCCTGTGTGGTTATGTGGGTGAGTTGGACCGAAAGGGACATCAAGTCCTTTGGGGGGTGTATGTAACGTCTTGACTCAATTAGGATTTGGTCTGTATGGCCCATGTGAGCTGTGTGCGCATGTTTAGTACCACCTTACTAGTTTAGTAAGGATGGAACCAACTTATAAGATATCTTCCCTCCAACCATGTCACTTCGGTGTTAACCCTTTTACACGAAATGAGTACGAAAGTTGAAGTGGGATGGTATGTGTAAGTGGATCCGCCCGTCGGATGGGGTAGCTACACGGTTCTGGAGGTGGGATGCTACACTTGAAAAGAAATGTTTCCCCGCATAAGGCTCTTCTCAGTGATAGATACAGTGAAAATAAATTTCTGCGACACAACTGCAGCTATCTATGGAGGAATATTATCTGATCTGCCTTCAAATTTGACAAGACACATAATAGTCCGACCAATAACTTGCTGAGCGACACAACCGAACAACACAAATTCGGCAGAATCGGCACCATCAGTTCCTATCACACAAAGTCTATATCTACCACATAGATGAATAGAGTTACAAATGAACCACATTAGTATAGATAATTAAAAGTAAACAAACAAAATGGAACAATGCAAGTACGAAATATTAATTTGGAATAGCAGCAACTGATGAACATCCAGAACATTTATAGGTCGAGCTATAAGGACTTCCTGTCCTGTGACAGCGGGAACATGAGAGAAACCACCGCGGCTGAGATGGACTTAGTTTGGCAATAATTACTGTGCATAGGTAGCTGCTGGCCTGCACATCATACAGATATGAAATACATTTTTATTACAATCATATATTAGAGCATCAATGCATTAATGTCTAGTAATTTCGCATGTGAAATCACCTGAGTTTCCCATGGATCAATATTCTTGAGCTCAGCAGCCGTCTTTTGCTCTGCACGGGCTTGACACCGTGATGAGCCAAAGGCTTCAACACCTGAGGAAATCCACTGAACTTTGATACCATCATCTGATAGGCTGATTAAAATGCAAAGACATTATATAAGCATAAAATGTAATTAAATTCTAATTTATAAATGCATCTGTACTTTCTCACATATTTTAGTAAACTAACCTATCAAAGAATTCGTTGATCTCTGGTATATCCTCGTTAATATACCATCTACAAGTTGATCCTCCACTAAGAGTTTCTTCACCTATATTCACAAACATTATAGTAACTTTAAATCTTCGGGGAAAAAACTAAATTCAATAAGGAAGGAAATTAATAAAAAAGTACTGTTATAGGCTTTCCGACAAAGATGCCCACAACTGCATGGCTCTGACCAAGTTCATAAACAGAATCAGCATCGAAGTCTAGAGCGCGCTGACCCCGTAACACAAGTTTAATCTCACAGTTCTTGTACAACAATAAAATATACAATAACTATAAGCTAATGGTCTACAAGAGTACCAAAAAAGTTAACTATAACAAAGAAAGCATAATTCATAAATGATAGATATCACTCATGAAATATCTTTAGGAGCTATTACCTCTTTGGTGTATCCGATTGAATTAGATGCCATGCGAATGTACGCCACTTTTGATACTCCAACAATCAAACCCATAACATCTACAAATAGGACATTGTCACAAATTGTGTACTGCATAGTTAATATATTTTGCACAGCAAACAGTTAATAACAAATACTAACTAGTAAAATATTCCTGCATTCCAACGTGTGATGACAAATCTGAAAATGGAGTTAAATTGAACACATCAGATGGAAAGTCATTGTCATTTTGTTTCACTTTAGCCACCTTTGTCCATGGAGTCATTTTAATCATGTATCTATTAGGAAAAGGCTTGTACGCAGGTTTGCTCGGACAAACAAGAAATTTCTGAATTTGTATATCTTCGATTCCTGCACTATTTTCTTGAACTTATCAGCTTCACTTCCTAGGATCTCGGCATACATAGCATTTCCCTACAGATAATGCTATATATAAATAAGCTAGTAAAGTAGACAATACAAAGCACATGACAATGTGTAGAAATATTACCTTTGCATCAATAAGCAAATAGGAGTTTGATTGTCGCGAGTGCCATAGTAGTCCCACATTCTTGTAACTCGAGCACAAATGGTCCAGTGTTTGCTGACTGGAGACACATCACACAGCAGGTCGGATGCCATCTGCAAAATAAATTGTAATGTATAATTATATATGTAGATAGTACAAGAAAAAAAATTAATTAATATAGTAAATAAAATTAGTACCATTGTAGGAAGAAAAATTAAAACCAGCTGTTGGCAACTTTTTGTGACAAGTTAACAAGCACGATCCTAGCACCTTACGCCTTGCAGTGATCCTAGAGTCGCCAACCACCTCAATCTAGCAAAACTAGACCAAGATGGGTTTTGATAACTAAACCGGCTAGCGGAGCCGATTTTCTAGATAACTACCCGTCTCGTGAGCAAAACGGAAGGTTTTCAAGACAAACCTACAAAGAGGTGTCGCACTCTCGCAGCGACGGCGGACGATTTACGGCGCAAATCGATAAAGATGGACAAACTAAGAGAAAACTAAAGTAATATGAAAAACGATTGGATTAATTGATTGTAGATTGGATTATTACAATTGAACCGGCCATGAACCTTATATAGGGGTTGGTCTTGCCCTCTACAGACCCTCCTCCACGTCCAACTTAGGGTAGAAACCAAAGGAAACACGAAACATGCCTCCCCGAACAAGGAAACCCGAGATCCGACGAAAACAGACTCGGACTCGGACCCTGACGGTCTGACCGCCCACATACCTACGGTCAGACCGGCCCTACTAGCCGGTCAGACTGCCCACATACCTGCGGTCTGACCGGCCCTGTGAAGGTAACCCGTCACTTTCCAAACTTTGGCAATTTTTTCTATTTTAACCCTAGGTGCCAAATTTGGGTATAAACATATGCCCCCCTGCCTTTTTGATGAACAAAGTGAATCTAAAAGCATAGAACATGTTTTTGGTCTTAGGGCGATAATCCTATTACCGGCCATAGCACCTCCTAAGCGTCTTGCCAAATGCTCGGGAAATATTTCTTCAAGTATTTCCCGTTGATTGCTCGCTGAAAACGCTCCCCTTGAAGTGTCTCCAAAAAATATGCATTCCGTCGAACAATACCACATACTCGATAAGGACCTTCCCAACTAGGAGATCACTTACCGAATTCCCTGGATCGAGTACCCAAAGGCAAAATCGTCTTCCAAACCAAGTCTCCAACTTGAAACAACTTTGCTTTCACCCTTTTGTTATACGCCTTGGCCACCCTTTTCTTCTCTTTCTCTATCTCTTCCAAAGCCTTCAAACGCTTGTCAATGACTTCATCAAGGTTGTCTCCCATCAATGTCTTATAATCTTCACTTGATAAATCATCTTGCTTGATGTAACGAAGAGAACCAAGATTTACCTCAATCGGTAAAACAGCTTCTTGACCATAAACCAACTCAAAAGGAGTGACTTTAGTGGCACCATGTTTGGATATCCTATGCGCGCACAATGCTTCGGAGAGCACCTCATGCCACCTCTTTGGGTGTTCCTCAATCTTCTTTTTCACTAGCTTCAACAACGTCTTATTACTCGACTCGGCTTGCCCATTAGCCTGAGCGTAGTAAGGAGAAGAACTTAACAATTTGATACCATAAGATTCGGCAAAATTCTTCACTTCCTTAGACATGAAAGAAGCGCCTTGATCCGTAGTCAATGTTTGCGGAATACCGAATCTATGTATAATATGCTTCAAAATAAAGTCAATTACCTCCGTATGAGTCATATTCTTGAGCGGCACGGCTTCGGCCCACTTGGTGAAGTAATCGGTAGCAACTAGCACGAACCTATGCCCCTTTGATGACGAAGGATAAATTTGACCAATAAAATCCAAAGCCCAACCTCGGAACGGCCATGGTTTGATGATAGGGTTCAATACGGCGGCAGGCACCAATTAAACATTGCCGAACCGTTGACAAGCTTCACATCCCCTATAGTATTTAAAACAATCATCAATCATCCTCGGCCAATAGAATCCCGCTCTCCTAAGCAACCAATTCATCTTGTGGGCCGATTGATGAGTCCCGCAAATTCCTTCATGCACCTCCCCCATAGCCACTTTAGATTGATCTTCATCTAAGCACTTCAATAAAACTCCATCTATATTTCGGCGATATAGATCTTCATCAAGCAATGTATATTTGAACGCTTGCCGCCGAATTTTCTGATCAACCTTAAGTGTGGGATCCTTCAAATATCGAATCAAAGGAATCCTCCAATCCTCTTCTGTTTCCTGGGCACAAACGTCCGAATTCACAACTAATTCGGCCTTTGAGTCAATTGTGGCGTGCCCCCAGCGTTCTGCCCAGAACCGGTCAGACCGGCCATACAGGGCCGGTCAGACCACCCGGGGTGGCCGGTCAGACCAGCGGCATGTGGCCGGTCCGACCGCCCCTGGTCGCCAGTCAGACCGGCCGTGCAACGCCGGTCAGACCGCCCCTAGTCTCCAGTTTTACCAATTTCGCACAAAGGTTTAAAATCAAGCACCGGCTGTTCTAATACCAGAAATAATCCTTTCTTCACATTATAGCCAGATGCTTGTTGTGCCAAATCATTTGCTCTAGAATTATCATGCCTAGCAATATGTCTAATAGCAAAAGTATCAAAATTGGCAATAATGTCCAAATATGAATCAAGATACCTATCTAGTGATCCGTCCAAGCATTTGTAGACTCCGGCGACTTGTTGCACCACCAATTCCGAATCACCAAAAGCTTCCACGTGTTTAGCTCCAATCATCTCCATCACTTGTAAGCCGAATAATAAAGCATCATATTCGGCTTGATTATTTGTACAATAATATTCCAAACAAACCGATGCCTCGTAACACATGCCATTAGGTGAAAATAAAACTACTCCTATGCCTTGACCCTCTTTGCATGAAGAACCATCAAAATAAATCTTCCATGGTATAACTGCAATTAAACAAACCTCTTCCTCATAAGCAACATCTACATGATGGTCTACTATAAAATCACATACAATTTGGCCTCTCATAGATTTCAACGGTTCATAAGCCAAATCATATTGAATCAAAGCATATGCCCACTTGCCAATTCTCCCACTTAGAATTGGCCTTTGCAATATGTGTTTAATAACATCGGCTTGACAAGCAACTATGCATGCACTAGAGAACAAGTAATGCCTCAATTTGGTACAAGCATAGTATAAGCATAGACAAAGTCTCTCTATAAAGACATACCTCGTTTCGGCATCCAAAAGACGGTGACTCAAAATATGTAATGATATATTCCTTGCCATCTTCCTCTTGCGTCAAAACGGCACCAATGACTTTGTCTTCGGAGGCAATATATAACCGAAAAGGCTTTCCGGCTTTAGGCACTCGCACAACGGGTGGAGTAGACAAATACTTTTTCAACCCTTCAAACGCTTCTTGTTGTTTTGCCCCCCAAGTAAAATCGGCTTCTTTTTTCAAACGAAGTATAGGGACAAAAGCATCGATTTTACCCGCTAGGTTAGAAATAAATCTTCTCAAATAATTCACTTTACCTAGCAACTTTTGAACTTCCTTTTTGCATGTCGGCGCCTTGAAATCACGAATCTTTTCTATCTTCTTAGGATCAATCTCAATTCCTCTCTCATGTACCATGAATCCTAAGAACTTCCCCGCCCACCAAAAGCACATCTAAGTGAGTTCATCTTCAAACCATACCGGCGCATCCTCTCAAAAGCTAACCTCAAATCGGCTATATGTCCCTCCGTACCATCCGATTTGACAACAATATCATCAATATAGATTTCCAAAATAATACCTAGCAAATCATGAAAGATCAAATTCATCGCTCTTTGATATGTTGCACCGGCATTCTTCAACCCAAAAGTCATAACAACCCACTCAAACAATCCAACAAATCCCGGGCACCTAAAAGCCGTCTTGTACATATCTTCCTCCGCCATAAAGATTTGATTGTAGCCGGCATTACCATCCAAAAAACTAATTACCTTATAACCCGAGGCATCATTGATCATCATGTCGGCTATAGGCATAGAATATTCATCTTTGGGAGTAGCTTTATTCAAATCTCTAAAGTCTATGCAAACTCTAATCTTACCACTCCCCTTCTTCTCCACTGGGACTATGCTAGAAACCCACTCCGCATAACGACATGGCCTAATAAATCCCGCCTTCAATAACCGATCAATCTCCTCTTTGACTCGGTCATATAGTAAAGCATTAAAACGACGAGGTGGTTGTTTATAAGGCCTAAAACCCGGTTTGATTGGAAGTCGATGCTCAACAAGCTCACGGCTAAGACCCGGCATCTCTTGAGACTCCCATGCAAAACAATCCACATACTCTTTAAGTAGCTCGATTATTTTAGCTTTATAATCGGCTCTCATATTTTTGTTTACAAAAGTCGGCCTTGGCTTAGCTCCATCACCTATGTCTACTTCCTCCAATGGATCGGCCGATGTAAACCCTTGTCCAAGCTTCTCTACTTCATCAAAATCTTCAATAGTTTCACCAATATCGTTCTTTGTAGACCGATATTCTTGCACCCTCTTTTGCAACCACTCTAAATTAGCTTCTTTATTCATTATACAAATTTATATGGCCTAGCCGTGCTACTCTAGCCGGCTTTACAGAGATAGGTACAAATTTGCCATCGGAAATACTAATGAAATCATAACTAGAAAGATCTCTTCCCGATAAGCATTGGATATTCCCATGACGCCATTCAAATGTAGCATCGGCCATTGCAACTTCGGCCGACGTATCCGCTTTAACAACCTCAACATCATCGCCGTCCCATTGAATTAAACATTGATGCAAGGTAGAAGGCACACAACCATTGGCATGGATCCAACAACGTCCCAAAATAACATTGTAGTTACCTTGCACATCAACGATGAAGAAAACGGTTGGTAGCGTCTTGTTTCCCACGGTGAGTTCTGCTGAAAAGATACCCTTCGCCTCCGTTGGTTCACCATTGAAGCCATTGAGAATCATGTTGGTCTTCTTCAACTCATCATCCTCACGTCCCAACTTCTTGAACAATGAATACGACATCAAATTCACTGCGGCACCTCCATCTACTAGCATCCTAGAGACCGGCTTCCCATCAACATGACCTTTTAGATAGAGAGGTTTCATATGACGGTTCGATTCATCGACCTTCTCAAAAACCGCATCTTTAGGACCTAGTGAAAATTGAGCAACCTCGGCTTCATCCATAGCACAAAACTCCATAGGCAACATACATACCATGTTGATATCCATGTCCTCCTTTAGAGATGACTCATCTTTAGCAACCGATTGTTCTTCTTTCTCCTCTACAACAACCGATTCCTTCTCTACAGATTTACGCCTCCAAACCGGTGGTGGTCGCAACTCATTGAACCTCTTATCTCTTTGCTCTTCGGCCTTTTTCTCTCTTATTTCTTGGGCCCGAAGACGTTGCAACCTTCTCCTTTGAGTAGCCGTTAAATCCTTAGGGATCCACCTAGATTTCGGCTCTGTTCCAGGAGGTAAATAATGCCCCCTATACGATGAAGCCCTCGCACTACTCCTTTCAAATCTCTTGTCAAACCGGCGCTGAAGCCCGGTCAGACCGGACGTAGACCACCGGTCATACCGGCCAGATGCGCCGATCAGACCGTCATGGGGTCAGCGGTCAGACCGGCCAATGGGCCCAGTCTGACCGACGTGAGGCCGGCGGTCAAACCAGCCTGACGGCCTGGTCAGACCATCCACAGAGCTGCGGTCAGACCGGCCAGAGGGCCTGGTCAGACCAGCCGACTGCGATGAACTGGCCCCGGCTTCGGTTTTATTGCTTGATGTCTCCCCAACCCCATCTCCAAAAGATATTGGCACATCATGAGATCCCACTTTGACAGTAATCACCTCCGAAGACCTTGCTTCTACATTAACACGCTTTCCTTCTCTCTTTTCTTCATTAACCCGATTTCTTCTATAAAACCGACTATCATTTGGTGAAGACAAGTGCTCATGAATTGGCCTCCTTGGTCCTCCCCACCCTTGGTTGAATTGCATTGGAGGCATATGATTGAACATTGGCGGTGTTGCCCCCCATGGCATGTAGTAAGGATAAGGATAACCCGGCGGCGGCATTGGGTAAGGTCCCCATGACATGTCTTGTGAATGATGATATAGAGGTGATTGCGACCATCTTGGAGAATAACCAAATTGCTCCCTAGGAGGTGATCTTGATCTTTTTCCTTTGTTGTGAGCTCTCTTACCACCTTGTCTCTCATACTTCTCCAAAAGCATATCCAAAGTCACTTTAGTCTTCCTAGGAGCTTTAGAAGTTGAAGCCTCACTCCTATTCTCCTTCCACACACCAACCTCCGGCTTCTTTGGAACTATCATCTTTGGCCTAGATTCACCAATGATCACTCCCTTTCCTTTAGTAGATTCGGCTTGCTCTGGCCGAATCAACACCTTCTTATCATTGAAATCAATTGTATTCACAGGAAAAGGATCATGATCAAGCTTCATCTTGGAACCAGCGGTGAACTTCAATCGTCCTTCATCTATGGCCGATTGAACCTGTCGTCGAAACACATTGCAATCATTAGTAGAATGAGAATGAGAATCATGCCATTTACAATAAGCTCGACGCTTCAACTCTTCTTGAGATGGTATGATATGGCCTTTAGGTAATCTAATTTGTTTTTCTTGCAAAAGATAATCAAAGATCTTATCACATTTGGCCACATCAAAACTATACTTAATCTCACTTTGCCGATCTTTACGAGGAGTCGGCATTAGATTAGAGCAAACAAAAGGTTTATTTTTGTTAGTCCATGACCATTCAGCAACATACATATTATGATCACCCTCATCTTCACTATTACTAGCTTCAGGGTAATCAATCAAATTAACATTAGGCTTCTTCTCATATGGTCTAAAATTTTTTTTATTATCCTTAACCCGGATTTCTTGAGCCAAAGCCTTTTGAATGAGTTGACTAACATCAAGAAATTATTGGCCATCTAATCTTTCTTTAATAGGAGCAATTAAACCATTAAAAGCAAGATCAGCCAAATCTCTATCAGTTATGTTCAAACTATAACATCGGTTTCTAACATCTCTAAGTCTTTAACATAATCAATGACATATTCATTATACTTCTGCTTAACCGATGTTAAATCAGATAACCTAAGCTCAGTTTCACCAGTATAGAAATAATCATGAAATCTTTATTCTAATTGAGCCCAAGTATGAATAGAATTTGCCGGTAAAGAAGTAAACCATGTAAAAGCGGTACCAGACAAAGATAAAGAAAATAAGCGCAATTTAAAAGTATCACTATTAGCCTCTCCACATTGCGCTAAAAATTGACCTACATGCTCCCATGTGGTCCTACTATCCTCACCACTAAATTTGGTGAATTCGGAAACTCTATAATTACGAGGATATGGCACATTATCATAGTAATCAGGATACGGCTTTTGGTAAACCTTAGCACGATTCCTAGCTTCAATCCCGAATTTATCCCTAATAATCCCACTAATCAATTCCTCTATATTATCAGGCCTATGTTGATTTGGTGGTGGATTTGGTGGCCTAATAGGTTGATGTTGTGGCGCAATATGATAATATTGGCCTTGCCTAGTATCGGAAGGATACCCCCTAGAAACATCATTATAAGCATTAGGAACATGTGGGGGAACTTGGAGATTATTTGCAGCAGTAGATACAGGAGAATCAAATGTTCTAAGATGATACAAATAACTAGCATTAGTCATTGGATCTATCCCCTGAATCGGCACTATTGCACCGGTCTGACCGGTCAAAAGCCCAGTCTGACCGGCGTCCAGAGGGGTGGTTAGACCGGCCTGAGTCCCGGTCTGACCGTTGGGGTAAAACCCGGTCTGACCGGCCATTTGGCCGGTCTGACCGGCGGCGGCATCCCGGTCAGACCGGCCATCTGGCCCGATCTGACCGGCCGTCTGCGTCGGAAAACCTTCGCCAATTTTTTGTGTTTTTGTTCCATCGGTTTTACTATTTATTTGATCTATGGGAACTTGGCTAGCACTGGTAGAGGCTTTATCTTTGAATATAAAATCGGCCACGAGAGGGCCGAGTTTATTTCTCATAAATTTTTCACAATTATTTTCAAAAGATGCTTCTAATTTATTATTGAAAGCAATCATAGATGCATCTATTGTGTGAGCAACTTGTTGTTGAATAGATTGTGATAATTCTTCAATACTTACCTTGTCAAAAGTAGGTGAAGACACCAAATCCGGCTTGAAGACTACGCCATGACGGGTCTTTGAGCATGTCTTCAAAAGCTCGTCGGCGTACTTCTTCATGTGTTCATCGAAGGCCTTGCGTGCTTCGTCATCAAGATTCTCCATCGTCACCGGCAGCACGTTGGATGGATCCACCTCCGTCTTGGACGGCGGCGGCTTCGTCATGGCGAAGTTGAAGTTGAGTTGACGTTGAATAGATCTCCCCAGCGGAGTCGCCAAAAATCGTGTTGGCAACTTTTTGTGACAAGTTAACAAGCACGATCGCAGCACCTTACGCCTTGCGGTGATCCTAGAGTCGCCAACCACCTCAATCTAGCAAAACTAGACCAAGATGAGTTTTGATAACTAAAGCGGCTAGCGGAGCCGATTTTCTAGATAACTACCCATCTCGTGGGCAAAACAGAAGGTTTTCAAGACAAACCTACAAAGAGGTGTCGCACTCTCGCAGCGACGGCGGACGATTTACGGCGCAAATCGACAAAAATGGACGAACTAAGAGAAAACTAAAGTAATATGAAAAACGATTCGATTAATTGATTGTAGATTGGATTATTACAATTGAACCGGCCATGACCCTTATATAGGGGTTGGTCTTGCCCTCTACAGACCATCCTCCACGTCCAACTTGGGGTAGAAACCAAAGGAAACACGAAACATGCGTCCCCGAACAAGGAAACCCGAGATCCGACGAAAACAGACTCGGACTCAGACCCTGACGGTCTGACCGCCCACATACCTGCGGTCAGACCGGCCCTACTAGCCGGTCAGACCGCCCACATACCTGCGGTCTGACCGGCCCTGTGAAGGTAACCCGTCACTTTCCAAACTTTAGCAATTTTTCCTATTTTATCCCTAGGTGCCAAATTTGGGTGTAAACACCAGCAATAATACACACTCGAAAAATCCAAAGAAACATAGCATAACTTTGAGATATCAGAAATACAACAGGTGAAGTATACATCACAAAAGGGCAAACAAACAGAGCTTAACACACAGAAAGTAGCAAAATGATGTGCAGAGTAAAAATATGATGGTAAATAGCTATATTATAATGCACTAACAACAGTGAAGCAATATGTTTAGCACGTACAAAAGTGGGAAGTTATAATCATGAAAGTGCAGAAAATATCTGACGGTAAACAATATTTTTCGTGTAAGTACAACAATGTCCATCTTCATTTTCAATCAATATTTTCAGCCCAACGTGAGAAGTAACTCGAGATATAGCTACATATAATTGGCTGTGGGAGAAAACAAGATTTTTTAAATACACGCTGACAGAACATACACTTTGTCCTTGGCTTTTATTTATAGTCATCACATAGAAAATGCGTTCTAATGTAAAAGGCCATTTTTTACTCGTTGTATTCAGAGTTATTCTTGGTATATATACTGCATCACCTACATTAGAACCAATTATAATACGAGCCTCAATCATTCTCTCACCAAGGTTTGTAACAATTAATCTCGTTCCATTACAAAGACGTACACTTTGAGCTAAATTTCTGAGCAGCATTATGAGTACATCTTCTTAAAGGCACAACCGATGATCAGGAAAATTATTAACTTTGATTGTATTTAAAAATTCGATAGGATAAAGAACATCTAAATCAGCGGTTTTTTCAGTTGTTTTTGCAAGAGAATCATAACTTAGGTATTCTTTAAGTTCACCAGGAATAAGTTTCAGAACATAAAAAATTCACAGCTTCACAAACATCATTGGTAGGAGAAACAATAGCATGATCTCGTAAGTACTTAGGATTTTTGTACTGGTAAGCTAAATCTCCATAAACAGCATGCACAATCGCACCTATTTTGTCATCATTATCCATAATTAATAAATCATGTGGAATCTCTATCCATGTTGATTTAGATTCATTTTCACCTGATGAGGCTGCCACTGTCCCGTCACCCACAGAAAGTACCCATTCACTAAACTCAGCAAGTTGACGTTGTGCATCGCACTGCGAAGAATCACACTGCAATCGCATATTAATTGACAGATGCAACACATTCACATGTGACCAAAGTGATGAATTAGAAATTGTTGCATCTATAGTTTTCGATCTAACACCTCCATCAACAACAGGCAGTATCTGATGAAAATCGCCAACCAGTACAACTACAGTGCCACCAAAAAGGACCGATGCCATGCAAGGATCATCCTCATCCATAATATCACGCAACATTTTATCTAAAGCTTCAAAACACTTCCTATGGGTCATTAAAGTTTCATCCCATATTATAAGAGATGTGGACTTAATAAGACTCGCTAGCATTGTACCACACTTTATGTTGCAGACCATAGTTTCATGAATATCTATTGGAATCTTAAAGCGTGAATGAGCAGTTCGACCAGCTGGTAAAAGTAAAGAAGCAACTCCAGAAGAAGCCACAACAAGAACAATTTTTTTCTTTGATCCAAGATAAGTAATAATACAGTTCCAAAGAAAAGTTTTACCAGTCCCGCCATATCCCAGAACGAAGTAAAAAGCAGGAGATTGGTTGAGGAGACTTCCTATGATACAGTCATATGCTATTCGTTGATCAGCGTTAAGTTGTTTCTACAACAGTGGAGCCTTATAACATAAATCATCTATGTCATATGACATCTCATCATCAATTAATCTATTGGTTGATCCAATTGTTTCATTAAGGTTTACACATGGCAAATTGTATGGAGGCATAGAAACACCATTGCGAACAAATAGCGGATATAGTTCTTGCAAAACCATATTCTTAAGTCGATTATCACTAACAACAAATAAAGGATTTTCTAAATTTCTTTGAAATGCAAAGAAAATATCATCAGACATGGTAGACCAGTACTTATTAAAGAATGCATGTTCATCAGCAATACCATAGTGTTGATGCAAAAAACACATACTGGCCTGAGAGGTTTGCTTTACTCTAGTGCAGGTCCAAAATTAGGGTTTCAGATTCAAGGGCGTGCTAGTTGATTTGATCCTACAATCAACAAGAAAAACATGCAAAGAATATCAGTAAACGATAGACAATCGGCCATAGGGCCGATTTCATATCGTATGTGACCTAGCCGATGCAATAAAGCATGGATCGGCTTTAAGGTATAGTCAATGATAAAACTAACCCTAAACTTAGTATATCGGCTAAAAAGATCAACATTATATAATCATTAAATCAATATTACTTTAGAAATAAGCAATTGGGAAAGATCGGACTGAACCGAGACAGTATAAATTGCCCAAGTCTAAAGATAACATGAAATAATGATTAAGTATACTGATATCATAGCCGATATCTAGGTTTAAGTATGTATCGGCTATAGCTCCGATACAACCTTATACTAGGATATTCTCTAATGATAAATATATCAAACTATAACCAATTAGATTGATATCAAGCTTAATATATTTATATTAGATTAGATCCTGATATAAGGGGCAGATACAGAATAATAAACGAAGCATAACACAATGTAAAACATCTATATCAGGTAAGATCGGCTGAAACCCCGATACTATCCTTATTAACAACCACAAAGCAGATTAGATACCATGATTCTAAATATGACTTAATAGGTTGGACTGAACCAATGCAGCATTAAGTATAAATAGAAGCATGAGATCTAAAGAATCAAGCCGATGGTTGCCTTTTCGGGATGGTGGATACGTTATATAACCTAGATTAACAAGGTAATCTAATCAATATCGATGAAACTCTAGAAATGATCTAGCCGATATAGGTAGATTGCATTGTCGATCTAAGTTATATAACATATATGATAACTCGGATAATCACAACAAAGAACTAGTGTCATAGAGATGTAAGCACTAGCCCTAATGATGTAACTCGCCATGTCAAGATATACCTTTTTGCCGAAGATCAAATTGATGCAGCACGACTCGAAAGCACAAACTTGTCGAAAGTAGAAAACAAAGGTTTGGCGATGCGCCGAGATTGATTGAACGTGTGTTGTTGTTATTTACAAGACCTCGGGATTATATTTATACCCGAAATTACAAACATTGTCCATCACGGACACGACTCATATTAACCTAATAGAAATCCAACTAACAAACAAGTCCCTTAGGCGGACTCTTACCGAGAATATCTATAAAGAAATTACATAAAATATCCTAATTAATAGATACAGTTGCCTCCTCAGGACTTTATCCGTGCATGGCAATCCATATGAAGCACGCTAACACAACCCGATGACATATACCGAGTCATATTACCGAAATCGGCTCAATCGGCTAACCCAGTCCGACTCTGACTCTGCCAATCCAGTCCATAGCCGATTCGGACCACAGCCGATTCTCACTCTGCTTTCCGATACGATCTTATCTCTTCAATCCTCTTTGATTCCATCTTGATTTCCGATATTTGAATTACCAAATTTGGTCGTCAACATATGCCCCCCATGTCCGGAATATTTGGTAATGTTTCGGATTTGCCAAATCTTATCTCCGAGATAATCTCACTCTTTTTGTTTTTGACCGTTACCACATCACTTTAAATACCTAACCGACGGCCCCAAGAAACTTCACACGATTATTACTGTTGCGACCGCTTTCGCAATCTCCGTCTCTCTCAACTCCGGCGATCCCCTCAGTGCAAGCAGTCAACCCCAAGCAATCCTTCACTCATCCAACCTCCACCGGCGAGAAGATGTCTTCGTCATCCGCTCCATCCGCTGCCCCATCGGCTGAATATGCTGAGGTAAGTCCCATCGGCTAGATCTCCTTTTTGCTCATTAAATCTTGTTTTCCGCAATCTCAGTCCGGTTTCTTCCTCTTTTGCCTTATTGATGTAGCATCTCGCAAACCTAATTGCGGTTCCCAGCCTCAATCATGAAAACAACTACTTCCTTGGACCAATCGACAATATAGACTCAACTGAATTCATCACTGCCGAAACAAATAGGATACCTTTCAGACTAGCAAACCCAAACCTAGGGCACTGGAAGAATACTTTCAAGTCTTGGCCGTCCCTAGAGAAAAGCTGGCCTGCATGGTACAAGCGCATATCGGCTAGCAAACAAAACCACTGGGATGAACTCGGAATCGGCCAAGCCTTAGCCCTTACTTTGGCTAATTCGGCTAAGGATGAACCACTGATGGCCTCTGCTAGTTATTTCTGGTCCAATGCCATCAATGCATTTTTATTCAATCAAGGACCAATGACCCCAACCTTACTGGATATTACCATGTTAACTGGGCTAGATATCACTTCATCAGCCAACCCAATGACCTTAAACTCCAAAAATAGATTTGATTTTAAAACCAAGAGCATAGGAGGATGGTCTGGTTTCATTTCGGCTAACATGGGTCAGGGCTCAGTCTCCCCTAGAGAACATACTGCCTTGCTGATGTGGTTGGAGAAGTTTTTGTTCTGTGGATCCAGTTGTGGCCCAACCTCAAACTGGCAGCACATAGCCGAAGTAGTTGAAGAAAAAAGACAATTCCCTTTAGGAAAGATTCTGCTCGGCTATTTATATCAAACTCTAAATAACGCATCGGCCAAACTGGCTACTGCTCAGTAGTTAGTGCAGGTGGTCCATGGTGGTTACTCCAATCTTGGCTAAACTTAGTTGCAATGAAGGCTGTCAATCGGCCACCCCTAACTGAAGTAGAATTTCCAAGACTAGAGCCGATCACTGATGATGATGGAAAAGAAATAATCCATCGGAGATGTATGTCCTTTGGAGAATATGCCAGCACCCCAGCCGATACAAGAGCAAACTTATCATCAGAACTGCTCAAGGACTGGTTTTTTAGCTTCTATGACGGCTTTCAAAAAGATGCTACAATCTGGTTCTTCTATGATGAATCAGCCAACTGTGAACTGCCATCAGACTTCAGATTTCAAGAAATAAACCACGACAAATTCCAGAAGTCCAGAGAAGTATATACCACAGCCATCAGCCCATGCATCCTTCCTGTCGGCATCCATCAAGGCAGGAACATAAAGGTTTCATATGAATTCTATCACCCAATGAATTCAGCAAGACAATTTGGCATGAGACAACTCCCAATCGGCTTGTGGTTTGCTCACAAGATTGAATGCCGAGGAGAAATAACTTCAAGCTTAATGATGGATCGGCTACTAAACATTCCAGGACCTCCTCTTGGCAGTATTAATGATATCGAATTAGCCATGTTCAGGAGCAAAGTCTTCACTTCATGGTGGGCTGAGTGGAAATAACACATTTTTCACCAATCGGCTACCATCTACATGACAGACCTCTTCCCTGACATGATCCCTCAGGTAATTTCTCTTTCTTTATTTCATTCCTATTTTAAACATACCAGCCGATTCTATTTATAACTTACGAACTATCTTTGCTCTTTCAGACCACAGACTCATCTCCTCCTCATACCAGCAAAAGTGGTAAAGAAATTGAATATGCTGCAGGGCTATTTCCTAACAGATGTGGCATGACTCCTCCTGTCATCGGTTATCATGCCCCAAGACATCAAGCCTGCTCCAAGGACAAATGAGGGAACCAGCCGATGCAGGCAGGAAAAGGAGAACTAGAGCATCAACTGCCGTGCCACCAGCCACTAAGAAAAAGGCCAAGAAACAACCACCTCCAACAGCCGATGATGCAGATGAAGCCCTAAAAGCAGCATCCATTGAACGGGCAATAGATGAAGCTGCAGCCGAATCTAATGATGTAAGAGAAGAAACACCTCCAGCCTCTCCAAAGCAAACCCCCACAACTCCTTCTGTTCCAGCTATCTTCACTCGACAACCCAGGGTAAATTCATCTTCCTTGATACAAATTTTCCTTACTCACCCTCAACTTAATCCTCCAACTCTTGTATTTTGTAGAAGAAAAGACCAGCAGAGAGAAAGAAACCAACACAAATATCGGCCAAGCCGTCAATTCAAGCTCCTTTAGTAAGTCTCAACTGTCTAACACTTTGAATATCTCATTAGCCGATACTATTTAACACTTGCATAAATATTTTCAGCCTCGTTCCCCTTCATCACCTGTAGCACAACCGGTTTCCAGTGAACACACCGCATCGGCCGTAGGCAGTCATCATATCGAAGAAGAAGAAATCGCTGCTCTTGCAATCCCTGTATGTTTCATCCTTAAAACTCTTCAAATCGGCTGTATAAAAATTTCTTCTTACTTATATTCCTTCATCTTTCCCATCTGCAGATCTTAGCTGATTTATTCTCCTTTGATATAAAAGACTACTTTGATGAAGAAACAGAAGGAGAAATAACAAGCAAATCTTTAGCACCTCTAACCGATGACGTGAAAAGAAATCTTGAAGATATTGCACATCGGTTAGAAGCATCTCTGGATAGTCTGGTAGTTGATTGCAGCACTCTGCGATCCAGATTCCAAGAAATTCAAGCCCTACTGCCAGATGAACTGTCCAACACAATCACCCCAGCTATGTATCTTGAGCAGCACCAATTCAAGCTGGAGAAAGTAATACAAAGAATAGCCGATAGACGAGAAAAGAAAGATATTGAAGCAACCATTCAGATCAATCGGCAGCTAGTACATGATGAAAAATCAAAGCTTGATCAACTGGCTGAAAAGCCAATTAAAGCTTCAATAAATCAACTAGAGGCTGAAAGAATAGATCTGTTAGCCAAGCTTGAAGAATGTAATGCCAAAATTGCATTGGAAAAGCAGAAATTAGCCGATCTCCCTAAAGCCATTGGAGAACAGAAAACAAAACTGAAATCGGCTATAAAGAATGTGGCCACCATGACTAAGTCGCTGAAGGTAATTCCTGGAACTGATGCCCAAGATGCCCAAGCCATTGCAGAAGTTGAAGAAATCCGACAACGGGCATTGTCAGCAATCCAGAAATATCTTGCTCAATGGTTTCCTGGCAGACTTGGCTGTATTCCAACTTATGCTAAATTTTGCTCAAAAATTTCCAACTTTTCATCTTCCATGCCCCCCAAGTTTGTAGTAGAGAACACAATGCTGCAAACTTACATGTCTAAGGGCGATAAAAATATCGGCTATCTAAAGGCGATGTAAACACATCGGCTATCAACCATCAACCGGCAAACCATAGCCGATCATGAACCAATCCAAACACTTGGGTAGTATTTCTTCAAATATTTTCCATTAAGTGCTCTTCCAAATACTTCTCCATCAAGTCCTTTTAACATATAGGCCCCTTTAGAAACACATTTATGAACTTGAAACGGTCCTTCCCAATTCGGTGACCACTTGCCGAATTTATTATCTCTGGCCCCTATCGGCAGTACTAACTTCCAAACCAGCTCGCCTTCCTCAAAAGATTTGGGTACAACCTTCTTGTTATAATGCCTAGCAACTCTCTCCTTATCTTTCCTAACTTTCTCAAGAGCTCGCAATCTTGCTTGAACCAAATCTTCTGACTCATCAACCATCAAATTGTGATAATCATCGGCTGTCAACTCATCCTGTAAAGAAATCCTTCGAGAGCCGATGTTGGTTTCCCATGGTAATACAGCTTCATGCCCATAAACCAATTGATAAGGTGGTACCTGAATTGCACCATGGCAGGCCATCCGATAAGACCACAATGACTCAGCCAGAATAGTATGCCACTTCTTAGGATATTCGGCTATCTTTCTTTTGACCAACTTAATCATACTCTTGTTAGATGCTTCGGCTTGTCCATTGGCTTGTGCATAATAGGGTGATGAATTCAACAACTTAATTCCCATGCTATCAGCAAACTGAACAAACTCATCAGACACAAATATAGAACCTTGATCAGTTGTTATTGTCTGTGGCAAACTAAATCTATATATAATATGCTCTTTGACAAAAGTGATTGCATCTTGACTGTCAACTTTCTTCAAGGGAATTGCCTCAACCCACTTAGTGAAATAATCAGTCGCAACCAATATGAACTTATGTCCTTTGCTTGATGGTGGATTGATCTGGCCAATCATATCAATACCCCAACCTCTGAACGGCCACGGCTTGATAATAGGGTTCATAGCCGATGCTGGTGCCCGCTGAATTGCTCCAAACTTCAGACAATCTTGACAACCCTTGTAATATCTGAAACAATCCTCTAGCATTGTCGGCCAAAAATATCCAACTCTTCGAAGTAACCACTTCATTTTATGAGCCAATTGATGTGCCCCACAAATACCTTCATGAACCTCACATAACAACTTTAGCTTCTTCCATACTCAAGTACTTCAACAGAACTCCATCAATCGTCCGATAATACAATGAATCATCCAACAAAACATACTTAAGAGCTTTATACCTTAATCTCCTTGAAACTGGTCTTGAAGGATTCTTTAGATACTCAAAAACATCAAACCTCCAATCATCGGCTGGAATACAGGCCACTTCTACTTCAATCCCTTGTATCATCGGCCTATATCCTGATGCGCTTTGAGCTAAATCATTGGCTTCAACGTTTTGCTCCCTAGGAATATGCTTCAAAGTAACCATCTTGAATGTCTTCATCAGCTCCTGGCATTTCTCATTATAGATTATTAAGGTATCATTTTTGCACTCATATTCACTAGACAATTGACTTATCACCAACAATGAATCACCCATGATCTCAACAGCATCGGCTTCAACCTCTCTTAATAACTGCAACCCTTTGAGAACAGCTTCATATTCCGCTTGATTATTTGTTGAGTATGGTTTAATAGTAAAAGCAAACTGAAAGCTTGCCCCCCTAGGCGATATTATCACCAAGCCGATACCGCAACCATGAGTACAAACTGATCCATCAAAGAATAAAGTCCATGGCATGATACAGTATTATCAACACTGGTATCTCTGTGTTCAACTATGAAATCGGCTACTGCTTGCCCTTTCACTGCCTTAGCCGATTCATATCTAAGATCAAATTCTGACACAACAAAGATCCATTTCCCAATTCGCCCTTTTAACACTGGAGCCGATAGCATGTATCTTACTACATCGGCCTTGCAAACTATAATGCACTCATTGGATAATAGATAATGCCTCAACTTTGTGCAAGAAAAATATAAGCATAAGCATAACTTCTCCACAGGTGAATACCTTGTTTCTGCATTCAACAGGCGTCTACTGAGATAGAATATAACTCTTTCTTTTCCTTCAACCTCTTGAATCAAGACTGAGCCGATAGAATTTTGATCGGCTGATAGATAAATTTTAAATGGAATCCCTTTCTGTGGTGGTATAAGAACTGGAGGGGTACTCAGATATTCCTTGATAATATCTAGAGCCTGCTGCTGCTTCTCTTCCCAGACAAATTCTTGATCGGCTTTCAACCTTAGCAAAGGAGTAAATGGTTCTATTCGGCCAGACAGATTTGATATAAAACGCCGAACAAAATTAATCTTGCCAATCAATGATTGTAGCTTGGTTTTATCTTCCGGGGGTTTGATGTCTTTGATTGCTTCAATGCTCCGCTGAGGAATTTCAATCCCTCTCTCATGAACCAGAAATCCAAGAAACTGACCAGCCGATACACCAAAAGCACACTTGGTAGGATTCATCTTCAACCCATACTTCCTTGCTCTCTCCAAGACCTGTTTCAAATCGGCTATGTGATCATCAACTTCCTTGGATTTAACCACCACATCATCTATATATATCTCCACCAGTGCGCCGATGAGATCGTGAAAAATATAGTTCATGGCTCTCTGATATGTAGCACCAGCACTCCTCAAGCCGAAAGTCATAACTACCCACTCATACAAGCTGATAGCACCAGGACACCTAAAAGCAGTCTTGTGAATGTCCTCCTCAGCCATAAAAATTTGATTATAACCGGCATTGCCATCCATGAAACTGATAATCTTATGTCCAGATGCCGCATCTACAAGTTGATCGGCTACGGGCATTGGGTATTCATCTTTCGGCGTAGCTTTGTTTAGATCTCTGAAATCAATACAAACCCTGAGCTTGCCGTTTTTCTTGATAACTGGTACTATATTGGAAATCCACTCAGCATATCGGCATAGTCTGATGAAGCCAGCATCATAGAGTCTTGTAATTTCGGCCTTAATAGCATCATACATCGCAGCTTTACAACGTCTTGGGGGTTGCTTGTACGGCCGATAGCCTGGTTTGATAGGGAGCCGATGTTCAACTATCGATCGGCTAAGTCCTGGCATCTCATAGTATTCCCAGGCAAAACAATCTCTATACTCCTTTAAGAGTGCAATTAATTTACATTTAAGTTTTTTTGGTAAACCTTTACTAATATATGTCGGCCTAGGCCTATCACCTGGTCCAATATCAATTTCCTCTAGTTCATCAGCCGACATAAAACCTTGCCCAAGCTTGCCATCGAGATCATCAATGGTATCTTCTGTGTAGAAATTGGAACCCTCCACAGCGCCCTCAAAACAAGAATTTGGGCTCTCCATCTCCTGTTGTCTGTATGGCATTATCAGAAATCTTTAAGTAATCTCCTTGCCAAACTTTGCCAGATAAGCAATCAATTCCTTCCATCTCCCAAATAGATAAATCGGCACAAGCTACGTTGACTGACCTGTCGGCTGGCACGACTTCGATTTGGTCTCCTTGCCATTGAATCAAGCTTTGATGCATTGTTGAAGGGATGCAGCAGTTGGCATGGATCCAATCTCTTCCCAACAACAGACTGTAGGAACACTTCCCATCAATAACAAAGAACGTGGTTGGAATTGTTTTACTGCCGATGGTTAGCTCCACATTCAAAACTCCCTTGGTCTCAGATGGGTTCCCGCCAAAATCCTTCAGAACCATGTTGGTCTTGATCAAGTCCTCTGAGTTCTTCCCAAACTTTCTGAATGTTGTATAAGGCATTAGATTAACAGCTGCCCCTCCATCGACTAGCATCTTTGATATCGGCTTACCATTGACAAATCCCTTAACGTAGAGTGGCTTGAGGTGCCGATGATCTGTTCCTTCGGGCTTCTCAAAAACAGCTTGTTGTGAAGATAACATCAACTTAGCCGATGGCATATCTTCCTCTTGCTCGACAACTTGCTCTACTGCATACTCGGCTGGCAACATAAAGACAATATTTATCTCAGATGACATCACTTCCTTGCCCTTGCGTTGTTGATTTTTGTTGCGATCGGCTCTGACTTCGTCGGCTGGCACCTTTTTGCTCTTCACGCGCCATACTTTCGTTGTTTTCTGCCGTAGCCGATGCTCGATTGCACCCTCAACCTCCTGGAACTGCTGTCTATTCCTCATCCTTTGAACTCTTCTCTTTTGATTCTTGGTAAATATCCCAGAGGGACACCATTGGGGATGCATTGGCTTGGATTCTCCACGTGAGTCATCTTCATCATTGTCTTGTCGCATCGGCCCAAGTCTTTCATGTACTGACAGCCTTGATTGTCTTGGCCGATGTGTAATTGCATGTTGTCGGCTTGATTTTTGGATGAACTGGACGTCAGGATCACTGCAGCCAGGGCAATTTTCGATAGATGGTAGCCTCATACCTTCGTTCCAGTAGAATCTGAAGAATTCACAACTCCAATGGGGATCAAAATATCTTTCTTCCTCATCAGGATATGTCTCCTCCTCCTGTTGGCGCCTGTTTTGATACTTGCCGATCATACCAGCCGATCTGATACTCCTAGCGTAGTTTTTATTTCCATCGGTTGTATTCCTGTTGTATCCAGGATGCACCATGTTAACTGGAAAAGGATGTCCATCTATCTTCATCGGCCTCTTTACCATGTTGGATCCATCAAAGTCAAACCTCTCCTCTGTAGCCGAATTCTTAGCCCATTGACAAACCACCGTCTTCTTATTCCTATCCCACTCGGCTGCATTGATATCTGGTCTTCATCTTCGGAGTCAGAATCATAATTGTAGACATTATTTACATTGTTAGCCTTTTTGATGAATTTCCTAGCCTCTTGAAATTTTGTCTCGTGAGCCGATACCTTCTGAGCCAAGTGTGCTAAACTGTCAAAGTCCTGAGCCGAGAACCTCTCTCTGATCGGCACCAGCAAACCTTGGAAGGCCAGATCGGCTAGTTGAGAATCTGATAAAGATAGGTTGTAACATCTATTTCTTACGTCTCTGAATCGTTGAATATAATCTGGAACCGATTCGTCTGATTTCTGCCTAATAGCTGTGAGGTCCGATAGTTTCATCTCCTAGACTCCATTGAAAAAGTACTTGTGGAATTGTTTCTCCAAGTCGGCCCAACTCCTGATTGAATTATATGGCAACGATGAAAACCACGTAAATGCTGATCCAGATAGTGACAGTGGGAACAGACGAACTCTGAGAGCTTCTGTAGTCGATGCCTCACCACACTGAGCCAGAAATCGGCTAATGTGCTCGTAGGTTGATATATTGTCTTGCCCCGAAAACTTGGAGAAGTCTGGCACCTTGTATCGGTTTGGTAATGGAACCCGATCAAAGTATTCTGGATATGGATGCCGATACATGTTGCCATTATCTTTCGGTTTAAGTCCAAATTGCTCCCTCATAACGTCAGCGATCATATCGGCCCAGGGTTGATGAGGTGTTGCTCCACCATACTGCTGTTGTACTGGATCCATCTGGCCGTATTGGATCGGCTGAGGTCGTGGTGAGTGAGGCTGATAAAGATTATTGAAACCAGTCGACATGCCTTGCGGTGGCACATAAGGAGTTGTTCTGTACTGTATTGCTGGTTTATCGGCTGACTAATTCAAATCGGCTATCGTGGAACCGAAGGAATTTGGTAAGATGTGTCAATAGCTGGCGGTTTTGGATGAAGAATACTCATCAACTGTTCCGGTGTTAATTGAGTTGATGCTTGCCCCCCAGTGATCGGCTGTGATCTGGTTAAAATCGATGGAATGTTTGAACTTGAGAAGGGAGCCGATGGAGCCTGGGTTTGAAGCACTTGTTGATTTCCTTGATTTCCGCCGATCTCTGTCTTCACGGTTCTATATGCTGGGAACGTGCTGTCCGGTAGATAAATAGGTCCTTTAGCTTTTTCCTCGGCTATCGTTCCATCGACTACCAACTTGATCATGTTTGTCAAAGTATTGACAAGTACTCCGGACTGGTTGACTAGCGCATGATGTACAGCCGAATCGATGCGATCTTGTAATGTATGCAACTCCTCGTCACTTGATTCGGCTTTCACTTGTTTATCCTTCTCTTCTCCGAATCCAGAAGTACTTGGGTCTTGCTTCACGATCGTCGGTACTTGGATTTTAGTCCTTTGGATAACCGTGCCTTGCCGGGTGACTGTGAACGAGTGCAAATATTGATTTTGGAGTTGGTTCAGCATTTGTTGAAATTCTTCTTTCTGTTCTTCACTCAGCTGCTCGGGTGTGACCGCGACGATGTTGTCCTCCGCAACTTCGGTGATGTTTGGAGACATGATGACACGAGTCCCACTGGGCGTGCCAAAAGCGTGTTGATGCAAAAAACACACACTGGCCTGAGAGGTTTGCTTTACTCTAGTGCAGGTCCGAAATTAGGGTTTCAGATTCAAGGGCGTGCCAGTTGATTTGATCCTGCAATCAACAAGAAAAACATGCAAAGAATATCAGTAAACGATAGACAATCAGCCATAGGGCCGATTTCATATCGTATGTGACCTAGCCGATGCAATAAAGCATGGATCGCCTTTAAGGTATAGTCAATGATAAAACTAACCCTAAACTTAGTATATCGGCTAAAAAATCAACATTACATAATCATTAAATCAATATTACTTTAGAAATAAGCAATTGGGATAGATCGGACTGAACCGAGACAGTATAAATTGCCCAAGTCTAAAGATAACATGAAATAATGATTAAGTATACTGATATCATAGCCGATATCTAGGTTTAAGTATGTATCGGCTATAGCTCCGATACAACCTTATACTAGGATATTCTCTAATGATAAATATATGAAACTATAACAAATTAGATTGATATCAAGCTTAATATATTTATATTAGATTAGATCCTGATATAAGGGGCAGATACAGAATATTAAACGAAGCATAACACAATGTAAAACATCTATATCAGGTAAGATCGGCTGAAACCCCGATACTATCCTTATTAACAACCACAAAGCAGGTTAGATACCACGATTCTAAATATGACTTAATAGGTTGGACTGAACCAATGCAGCATTAAGTATAAACAGAAGCATGAGATCTAAAGAATCAAGCCGATGGTTGCCTTTTCGGGATGGTGGATACGTTATATAACCTAGATTAACAAGGTAATCTAATCAATATCGATGAAACTCTAGAAAGGATCTAGCCGATATAGGTAGATTGCATTGTCGATCTAAGTTATATAACATATATGATAACTCGGACAATCACAACAAAGAACTAGAGTGTCATAGAGATGTAAGCACTAGCCCTAATGATGTAACTCGCCATGACAAGATATACCTTTTTGCCAAAGATCAAATTGATGCAGCATGACTCGAAAGCACAAACTTGTCGAAAGTAGAAAACAAAGGTTTGGCGATGCGCCGAGATTGATTGAACGTGTGTTATTGTTATTTACAAGACCTCGGGATTATATTTATACCCGAAATTACAAACATTGTCCATCACGGACACGACTCATATTAACCTAATAGAAATCCAACTAACAAACAAGTCCCTTAGGCGGACTCTTACCGAGAATATCTATAAAGAAATTACATAAAATATCCTAATTAATAGATACAGTTGCCTCCTCAGGACTTTATCCGTGCATGGCAATCCATATGAAACACGCTAACACAACCCGATGACGTATACCGAGTCATATTACCGAAATCGGCTCAATCGGCTAACCCAGTCCGACTCTGACTCTGCCGATCCAGTCCATAGCCGATTCGGACCACAGCCGATTCTCACTCTGCTTTCTGATACGATCTTATCTCTTCAATCCTCTTTGATTCCATCTTGAGTTCCGATATTTGAATTACCAAATTTGGTCGTCAACACATAGTGAATAAGCATCAACACAAACAATGATCTAAGTTGCCCCTAGTAGCCCATCTAATGGCCTCATTAAATGCAATTGACCACTCTCGATCATCACCTAATAAACCCATAGCAGTGCATGCATCTTTGAATGTACTATAGACAATGACGTTATAAGTTATGATATTTTCATAGCTTCTAGCACCTTTTACATACATAAGAAGCATCCGCATAAAATACCCTTCACCGGCACATGGATGAATATAGTACATACGACCTATTTTATAACTATTTTCTCTTTTTTCCAACAACTAGAAGAATCATCCCATGTAAATTTAGTAGGATACTCGTAATACGTGAGTGAACAACCCTCAGAAAATTTTTCATTTGGAACAAAGCAAAGAGAAAAGGTACAATATGAACCAGCACGTACGCGACCAAAAGATGTCCCGGACATAATATTAGAAATCATTTCATCGAGCTTCATTTTGAAAACTCTACAAACCACATCAGATCGATTGGTTGGTCGCTAACCTTCTTCAAAATCAAGAGCCCCTATAATTTCTTTCCACTTCGGATTACATGTGAAAGTAGTAAAACTATCAGGAGCACCATATATATGACAGATAGCTACTGCATCCTGATAATTCTGATGCATATATCTCCTACTACCACCAGTAAAACTTGCAGGTAGAATACGCTGTTTACCTATGCTGCTACCATCTAGGCAACCTTTCCCAACCGCATCAGTAATTCCTTGAAAGTGTTTGGACCTAAAATCTCCTTCATGATCGGTTGTATAGGACAGCCTAGACTCTTCTACATAAGCAAAAGCGTCTACCTGCGTTTGAGATGAAAGACGGCCGCAACATAAAAATGGATTGAATTGCTCACGACGATAGTGGCAGTAGTAGCAATAGTACTCTTGCATAGATACTTTGTTTCGAGCATTGGATCGATCTAAATCAATTCCTTTATAGTTTATTTCTAACTGAAAACCATGTTCACCGTAAGGAAATAGAAGGAGATACTATAAAGCCATATAAGCAGGATGAAGGCTAGAAACATGATGAAGTGGACCAGGAATTCTTTGAACAATTATGTCACACTTATAGTTTTCTAATGAAAAATCACCAATAATCAAACTAGCAAGCTCATCACATGTTGGCAATTCGTACTGCACAACATCATCGGTATCAGCACCAACAATTCTAACACCTGTTTCGTCATCGCCATGCTCAGCCAAACGATCTCATGCTATCCTGAACAGCTTAACCAAAGGATTACACTCATCCAACATATGCATTAATGCAGTAGCTATGTCTGAATCAAGATCGTCAGTACCATCCGCCTCACTAAGCACAACACGTATTCCATTTTCAATTTCATTATGAGTATCATAAATATACAACTGCGCAAACTTCGGGTTTCATTATCATTAGGGAGCAGCGAACCTATACGGTGATGAACTTGACCATTTATTTTAAAAACATATGGACCCCCACTTCGATTTATGTCTTTATCTATATTAGCACACATTGAAGTGAATGCAAACAGTGAGTTGTACTGCCGAATATGCTACAAAAAATGCTTACTACGCAAGATCCCATTAAAATTAAGAAGCGAATCTAGCACAGCTGGGACCAGGTATAGAAACTTTTCCCCCTTTGCAACAAAATTTGTACACCATACGACGTTGCGTAACTGCTTATTCTTTTTTGCAATGTTCCTGGTACCAAAGCGACGCACCATAGATCCTACACTGGTATTCAGGGGGTCCATAATAGGATCTATCCTTGCATCTCTCTATAAAAACCAAAAAACACGCATCTAAACATTAAACATCTGATCCATAAAACGAACAACAAACAAACGTGAACTAACAATACCTTTTAAGAACTCTATATACTCTGTGTCAAACCTATTCCATGATGCCGATGCCACACGAGGAGGCCTTCTACCTACAATCAAAACAAACACAATAAACCCACATGCACATAAATGGATATGGTAAACCACTAAGCACCAGACAAGTCAACCAATAATACAGAACCTGACAAAGCCAACCGCTTCATAGCCCAATTTTTTTGATCGGATTCGCCACCTCTTTAAACAATACCAAGCAGGATAAATTGGAAAACAACCATCATCTATAAACACAATAAAAAAACAGCGTGCTTGTAATAATATGCAACCACCACCAAAAAAAAGATAGTGCACGTCACACAATACATACTCTTACGCTTTAATAACCCGGTATCCCAACTGTATTCACCAGTCTCTGACTCCGAATTACATGCTGGAAATAAAAAATTTGATGAACGGATAGAGCGTCACCAAAAAAACCAAAACTGAATCTAAACTAACAATACACAGCATAACATACATTTAAAGAACGGCTATTATTTTCAAGCAAACGACGATCCCTTCAACGGACTTTCATATAATTTTTCTTTTGACTGGCCACAAGCAGCGTGCGCCGCTGGTAACCAATAACAACTGACCATATATACAGAAAAATCGTACAATGAAAATTCACTGTTTTTATCCGATGTGGACATCGCCAGCAGTGGCCTGAGGCGCTGAATTTAAAGAGCGGTGGGGTCATGGTGACTGCGGGTTCTAGCGGTAGTTTATGAGGGCGGAGGGGTGGACGAGGTGCGGCACAAACCTGTGACGCCAGCGGAGGAAGCGGCACGGCGCGGGGTGGTCGCGGTCAACGGCAATCATCGACTGGAGGCGATGAATGCGGCGGCGACCTTTGGTGGAAGCAGCATTTTAGTGGCAGATGGGAGGCGCGGAGTGGCAGCCGGGGTAGCTCTCAGAGCAGTGGAGTTCGTGGTGGAGGCGGTAGAGCACGGGGATGGCACTAGCGACAGCGTCGCTTGGCCGGAGATCAACGGCGGGCGGCGGAGCTCGGGCTCAGCATGGGGAGAGTAGGAGAGGGCACCGCGAGCTAGGGGGAGTTGGGGAAAAGGAGATAGGGAGCTCGGGGGTTCTTTTTATGGGTGCGGGGATGCGGGATTGCGGCCGAGGAGGGCGGTAACCAGAGGGGGAGTTGGAAAGAGAGAAAAGGGCACAGGAGGCGGCGATGTGGCCCGATTTTTGGGGAAAAGTGGGGGAGATGATGAGTGAGTGGGTGGCGACCGTGTCCCCGTGCTTGAAGGCGAGAGGGTGGACGAGGAGGCATCGGATTTTGCGGCGGAGTAGGCAGCATGGCAGTTGCAACCGGCTGGCTAGAGGAGAAAGAAGGGCCTGACAGGTGGGCCCTACCTATCAGTTGCAAGGGAGGAAGGAGAGAGGGGCCGGGCCGGGGGAAGGAGGGAGAGGGCCGCGGGGAGGAAGAGAGGAGGAAGAGGCGAGCGGGCCGCGGGGAGGGGAAAAGAACTTGGGCCCGAAACGACCCAAGGGAAGAAAGATATTTTAGTTTGTTTTTCAATTTATTTAATTGACTACATGAACTTTGTGATATTAAAATTACTTCTTGAACTCCTAAAATTCACGGGAAATTTTAGATAGTACATTAGGGCACGAAGAATATTACAAAATATTTCCAGCTATGATTTTTAAAGAATTTTTTAATTCCCTCATTAATTCACTTGATTAAATTGGTTTTAATTTTAATATAAATTCTAGAAATGCATTATTAAATGATTTTTTAGTAAACGAAAATCGGGGCGTGACACTGCCTCATCAACTTTGAGAGATTTTCGTTTTATATTTCGAGAAGCCAATAGCTTTGTATCATTGGATTTTACTACCCGACCTTTATACGTCATTCCTTCCTTGTTCTTTTCAACCGGTGATTGATTTCCTCCTCAACTTCCTCCATCTGTTCTCTCTTCCTTAAAGTTGAACCCTCCTCTTCTGGTTCTTGGTAAATACCTCGATTGGGCACCATTGAGGGTTCTGAATTTTATCGTCTTAATTTATCTCTTCCTCTTCTAAATAATCTTGATGAATTAGCCCAAGTCGTTGATGATCTGGTGCTCTTTTCTCTGGCCGATCTCATCTTTTTTGCATATTCTGACGAGAAGAACCCCCTTGATAATAACTTGATCTTTGGTTACTGCACCCTAGGCAATTTTCAGCTGATGACAATCTCATGCCTTGGTTCCAGCAATATCAAAACAATTCACAATTCGAATGTGGATTGTGCCTATCTCCCTCTTCATTATCATACTCTTTATGAATCTTCTTTTCTTTCTTTTTTTGCAAATACCTTGCTTTCATTTGTGTGGTGAGAACCCGTGTTGTGCCACTTGCAATATTTTCTTTTCTTCAACTCCTCAGCCGATGGAATGACATGATGCTAGGGTAATATAATATGTTTCTCCTTTAATAACGGATCAAAAATCCTATCGGCTTTGTTGATATCAAATCATATCTCTCTTATGTTCTATTATCCTTGACCCATTGACAAACGACTGTCTTTTTATTTCTTAACCATTCTGCTAAGCCAATTTCTGAATCTTCATCTTGATCTAAATCCGAGGCATAATTATACAGATTATTCCCTTTTTTAGAAAACCATTCCTTTTTAGCCTCCTGAAATTGTTGTTCATGCGCCGATACCTTTTGTACTAACTATGCTAAACTCTCAAAATCTTGTGAAGGAAACTTATCTTTAATAGGCCCAAACAATCCCGGAAACACTAAATCGGCTAATTGTGAATCTTTCAAACTCAAGCTATAACATCGGTTCCTTATATCTCTAAACCTCTAAATATAATCTGGAACCGATTCGTCTGTCCTTTGCTTGATTGATGTTAAACCTGAAAGCTTCATCTCTTGAATTCCAGCAAAGAAATTCTTATGAAATTGTTTCTCCAGATCAACCCCCCTAATATAATTAGGAGGTAAAGAAGAAAACCAGGTAGATGTTGATCCAGATAACGACAATGGAAAAACCTAACGCTCAAAGCTTCCTTAGTCGATGCTTCACTGCACTGTGCTAGAAATCAGTTGATATGTCCAACAGTAGAAATATTGTCTTGCCCTAAAAATTTCGAGAAATCTGGAATCCTATATCAGTTGGGTAATGGTACTCTATCGAAACTTTCTAGATACAGATGCCGATACATAATCCCATTGTTTTTTGGTTTGAGATTAAACTGTTCTCTCATGACCTTAGCAATCATATCAAGCCACTCTTGATTCCTATTATTCTCAAACTGTTGTGTTGGAGGCTATTGAACATATTGACTCCCATAAGGTTGATATTGATTTGCCTCTTCATACTGATATTAAGGAGGTGACATTGGTTGTTGCGGTTGAGGTTGAAAATATTGACCCAAATACCATTGATGCGGATTTTGCTGAGGTTGATGACTTTGAAGGGCTTCATGATGATAAGGCTGTCCTCCAATCATCTGCTGACTTGGTTGCCCCCTTGTCGGTTGTCCCCCATAATACGCAGTCCGATGAATCTCTCGATTTGGATCAATTGATGATGAACTAGGGTCTGTCTCATACTTTTGATCATGATTCTTAGTTTTAACCTACCGATATTTCAAAGGTATATTATTAGGAAAATAAATCGACTCGACTCTTTAGACTGTTCTGAGCCACAGGCCCATCAACCACTTTCTTGACCAAAGTAGTCAATGTATTTACTAAAACTCCAGATTAATTAACAAAAGCATGATGAACAATTGCATCAATCCTGTCCTGCAATGTCATAAGTGGTGGCTCTTTGGTTACTTGTTCAGTCTCCCATCTTGAGTTTTACTTCCTTCTGATTCAAACGTCGGCACTGGGAATTTTGATTTCAACACTGCTCCTTGACGAGTCATACTAAATGATTCTAAACAAAAGTTCTGAAAATCCTGAGTAACTTTATCCAATTGCACTTTTTGTTCTTCAGACAGATTATCCCTTGTGATCGGGACAATGTTATCCACTTTTTGTTCCGACATGATGAAATATCGTGTCCAACCAGTCGTGCTGAAATCGTGTTAACGTAAAATTCATCACACACACGAAGGTCTAAGAGATTTGTTTCACTCTAGTGCAGATCCTGTAAATTCAGGTTCAAGGCGTGCCAGTTAGTTTGATCCAGTAACTAACAAGAAAAATGAAATATTAGTCCTTCGGCCAATCGGCTTGAGAGCCGATACAATGTCATGTGCCCAGGCGATGCTGGAATTAAGTCGGATCGATCGGTGATACAAAACAAAAGGTGAATAGCAAATATAAAACCAATATCGGCTGATGAATGGATCAAAATATATTTATTAATCCTCAAATCAACAGATATATAGAAATTCAACAATGAGCCGATAGGTTGCAAGAAATTTGTTCTGGTTCTATATTAACAGATAAATCTGGATCAATTATAACAATGTAAGACATAAGTCATAAGCAAGTTGTATTTAGTAATATCAATCTTGAAACTAGTAAATACAGCAACTAACCGATTATGTCATCCTTTGTTGATAAACCCATACAAAACATATCAGAGAGCAATAAATAGGTAAACTATCGGCTAAACTCTGATAGGACAATAAACGATATCAGCCAATGGAGTTAAACCTACTCAAATCAGCAAATTACATGAGATTGGATCTAACCAAGATAGTTCTTAATTTGACTAACCTAATAGGTTTAAACCAGCCGATTGATACCTTTATCGTGATTGACACAGAAACACTAACTTATGATTGTAAATCAATCTAAGCAAGAGCCGATATATCTGATAAACAGTGCAAGCATGAGAAGAACTAATATATCAGACATAACCGAGGAAGTACTAGTTCCGCCGATACAAGCGAAGAAATTGACAGAACTCACCTCTCGCCGGACATCAAACTCATCCGATGCAGCCCAACTTGAAGACAAGAACTCGCCGAGAGTAAAAAGGCTGGTGATGAGCTGGAAGCTGTATCATTGAATTGTTGTTAAATTGCAAAGACCCTGGGTGTACATATTTGTACCATAGGCTATACTAAATCCCACTCCATTACGATCGGCTTATACTAGGACTCTATCTCTAACTATAGAAACTATTACAAACTCCGACTCTCACACGACTCACATCGGTAAAAAACACCCGTCCGATTCTAACATGACTCCATTGGCCTAGGTTTCCATTACTAAAAGCAGCAACTACGATGCACTTTTAGTAATTGTATGATGGGGTGTATTTCTGTTATCCAACTTGCCATGGGATAACAGATATAATGTATAAACAACATTGCTATTAGCTATTAGCTACCATCATGTTGAGTAATATAGTATGGATTTTGATATAATGTATCCTATATCAAAATTATGAAGTGATAGCTACCAATATGCGCAGAAGTAACAACATTATGAAGTGATAGCTTACCAAATCCATACAATAACGGATTGCAATATAACAATATTGCTTATTCAAGGCCATATCTATATGTATATGTATATCTATATCTATCTATATATACCTAATTAAAAAATAGGTAAGGCTTCCGGGGATTTTTCGTCCGTCTTCCATTGTTTGCATCGCGCACAGCTTCTCTCTACTTAAGTCCGATTACAACTTTCACCCATCGTCCGTATCACACGCACTTCCTTTCCCAACCTCATGATACAAAATCCAATTGGACATAGAACCTAGAGGAAGAGAAAACAACCAGAAGCACAATAAAAACCGCACAAATAAAAAAATCACACAAAAAATGCCCTCGACCGACTCAAATCAAGCCAATTTTCTTCATTTAGTACTTCAGTGCCCCAGATCACCCGATACAATACCCTAGATCCCCAAATTGAAGATGAATATATGAATATAATCCCCATATCCTTATTTCAACATATGAACAACAGATACAAATCCTCAAGATAAAAAAAATCATGATTTAACATCAACAAATCACAAGAGTAATTCATTATCATCGCCCGTCGTCACTGCTCCTGCTTCTGGTATGGGAGAAAGAACGGGAGGGGGCGGCGTCACCATCGCACCTCCCAGATCCACCCGTCTTCGACCTCCACACCGATGGATCCACCGGCCAAGACACCGGGGGAAAGTAGAGGAGAGAGGAGAGGAAGAGCATTTGTCGCACCTGCAACCCGCTGTCGCCGTCAGCCCGTCACCATGGAGGTCAGAGGCGGCTATATCTGGCAGCCCCCAACTTCCAAGCCGATGGTCGATGGATCCATTGGCCAGGTTGCCGCGCCGCCTGTCATCACCGGTTGATGCCGTAGCTGGCGGCGGGAGGCTGCCGTCGCTGCTGCCTCGAGTCATCGTGCCCTTGCTGGGAAGGGTGAGCACAGGGAGAGGAGATGGAGCGGAAGAGGAGCCGGTGATGTGGCCGTGCCGGTGGCTGGATCCAGACGAGGAGAGGCGAGGCTGCTCCAACCTGCTTGTCACCGAACTGCGCCACCGAGGAAGCTCCATCCAGCAGCAGCGAAGAGAAAGAGGATCTGTGGCCAGCGACAGGGAGAGAGATGGAGAAAGAAAGGGAGAGAGAGAGTAAACAAGAGAGCGATAGAGATAAGGTTCTCTGACCAGACAAACAAACAATCATGATATTTTCTCTCCTCAGTAACGTACGAGCTACAGGTTTTTTTTAAAAAAACTACAACCTAGAGATACAATGTGTTGAGATACACGTACATAATTCACAGACATGTGATGTTTCCATTAATTATTATTTTTTATTGCTGACATCAAAATCACTGGAACTTCCACTTTGTTTGAGATAAAAAAATATCGATTGTAAAAACAATTAAAAATTTTCCGCGAGACACATGTTAGAGTCTACACTCTATCTATCATCCATGTGTCACAAGATCGGTCTCCACGCAATGCGTATTTTTTATACATCTGATTATCATTGGTTTTATGATAAACTTACCTATTTTAAATACAGATTTTTTTAATCACACAAAATTTCGTCTATCTCCTCATGCGTGAAAGTATTCACTGTTTGTTCTCATGGTACAATCATCAAGTTAACATATCATAGACATTGTTCATGTCATACACGTGTAGAGTGGAACAATTGTCCAAAAAAAACCTCTGTGATTACTATACAAGTCACTTATGCTTATTGTCATAATGGAGTGCAAAAAAAATCATTGAGTTAAAATTTATCCTCTCTCCTTTTGTTTTAAAGTTTGTGTAGAGATTGTCTCTCGTCTCTATCCTCTTTTCTCTTCTCCACCTTACCATGTATGCGTATGTGCCAGGCCTCTGCCAGGTGAGGCCGCTCCAATCCGCTCATCACCGAACTGTGCCATCGAGGCAGCTCAATCCAGCAACAGTGAGCACTACTACAAAAACAATTTTTCCTGACGGTCATTTTAGGTCTTCGCTAGCGGCATTTAGCACTGCCACAAAGCAAAGGCCAGTGAAAATGTAGCATTTACGCTGACGGCAACCAACCGCTAGAGAAGATAGGTTTTTCCTAGCGGACGAATTAAGTTGACAGCCAGCGAAAATCATTTTAGCTAGCGGCAAAATCCATTTTAGCTAGCGGCTGGGTAAGGACAGCCACCAGCAAAAATTGTTTCCCTGCCAAAAAAATCAAAATCGAAATGTTTTGCTGCATTTTCAAATCCATCCAAATTCAAATCCAACATCCAGAGAGCACTACATCGTTTTCACTCCATTTTCAACATGCAAACATCAAACAACATGCATCAACAGTCATCGTCACAAATCCATTCATGAGTCACAAAGTTCATATCAATCACAAATTCATTAATCAATCACAAAGTAAATCACAAATAAAAGGGGAAGGAAGGAAGGACGGCGACGGTGGTGGATGGCGTGGTGCGGAGGACGAGGTTGGAGGCGGCCTCCCCGTGGCCGGCGGCGGTGGATCCGGTCTCCCCGCGTCCCGGCGGCAGCGGATCCGGCCTCCCGGCGGACCGGCGGCGGTGGATCCGGCCTCCTCGCCCGAGCCCGAGCACCGCTGCCCGCGCCCGACCTCCGCCGCCCGTGCCAGAGCTCGTCGCCACCCGCTCTCGAGCGCCACTGCCCGTGCCAGAGCTCGCCGCCACCCGCTCTCGAGCACCGCCGCCCGCTCCCGAGTGTCGCCGAGCACTCCTCCGTCGCCCGCGCCTGTAGATTTGGAGGGAGAGAGGGAGTGGAGGGAGGAGGAGGAGAAAGGATAAGGATGAGGTGATTTTATAGCGTCAAATTTTATTTCGCTGACGGTGTTGTTACCTGCCGCTAGCGAAAACCCGACTTTTTTATGGCGGGCCTCTTAGCGTGGCCGTCAGCGAAAATAGAGATATTTTTTATGGCGGGCCTCTTAGTGTGGCCGCCAGCAAAAATCGATTTTTGCTAGCGGTCCATAACCCCTCACCCCTCGTTCCATTTTTAATGGCGGTTTTTGCCTATAACTGCTAGTGAAAATTATAGGAAAATGTCAGGAAAAATCATTTTTTGTAGTAGTGGAGGGGAAAATGACACATCAACAGCAGCAGCAAAGACCACCTCGCTGATGGCAGTAAGAGGCACATGACGTGAAGCCAAATCCACCTCCTCCGCTCCCTCCCAGATCTCACACTCCATCACACACACTTCCTCTTGTGTGCGCGCCAACTCGCCATCCTGCCCAGATCCACCGCCTCGTGGGAGCTGGAGACACTAAGCGAATGAGAGGGAGGAAGAAACCAAATAATGAGTTCACTTTGCTTTGATTTTATCCGCTCTGAATTTTAATTTTTTTCTCTTTTTCCCCTCGCCTGTCCTGTCCGCTCTGCTTTATAATTTCTCTATCTTCTTTATATATATATATATATTAAAAGTGATCATATATGTAGTCTCCATGTACTAAATTAATTGTTGATCAAAACCCAAACAACAATCTTGATACTTATTACTCATTGATTATATAAGTTCACTATGTTTTGATTGTATCCGCTCTGAATTTTAATTTTTTCTCTCTTTTTTCCCTCCCCTGTCTGCTCTGCTTTATATATATATATACATATATATATATTAAAAGTGCTCATATGTAGTCTCCATGTACTAAATTAATTGTTGATCAAAACCCAAACAACAATATTGATACTTATTACTCACTGATTATATGCATGCATATAATTATTTGGTTTTCTTACATAGAGGATAAGTACTAATGCTATTTCTGAAAATAGAAAATACTACTGACAGAGAAAAAAAATAACTAGGAATGGCACCGGCCCGATGCAAGAGAAGCTGGGGCCGTCCAATCTAATAGATGCTCCCGATTAATCCCAACTTTGATAAAAATTCATCAACAAAAACACTTAACCCTAAAATCATTTTCCCCAATCTCCTCCCTCTCTCTTGCGAAAAACAATGGCGGCGGTGGCGATTCCAATGGAGTGAGGGCAATGAGGCACCCGTGCGTGGCGAGCTAATGTCACGCACATCTTCGATGGGCGGCGATGGTGCGCAGCGTGAAGCTACGACCGGCTGAGCCACCGAGAGCTTATTCGCTGCCCGAGCCCGGTCTGATGTTGTGCATGGTCAATATTTTTCAACGCATTTTCTTCATATATCAATGCATGAGTAATTTCCCATAGTTCCATATTTCACTCATTTCCCTTAGGCTTATATCGATATTTCCTTTCATCATACAAAATTCTATTCATGATTTCACCATCCGTTTATCGCATGCTACAACTATTGGACCCTATTGGACCCACATGTCAAATGCTTGGATCCTTTAATAAATCATTAATATCAAACTTCAGCCATCCCACTATCACCCGGTGCAACGCACGGGCATTATGATAGTTGCACAAAAAAAGTATGATAATATAAGTATATGCAATATGTGATAAGATAATGCCTGAAACATGCTCTGTGATTGATCCTCGTGTTCAACCATATTAGACCTCGACTCTAAAACTTTGATCAGCAGAATCCGAACAAACCGATATCTCTGATGCCTTGTCAAGGCCATTCGACTTGTATGGATCGACGTGATTCGAGGCTTTGAGTGGAGGGGTAGATCAATTCATTCTGTATTCATTAGTACCTCCAAATTTATGGTATTAGTACTCAGTTACAGCTACGATGGGAAAACTCCATCATAGTAACCTTCTATATTTGCATGTGGAGCACATCAGAAAGGTTTATGAAATGCTTAACTGTATCCAAAACCTCAGCTTTAGTAAACTTCTAAAATACCCTTTCAAAGAAACCAGAAAGCCTCTCTAACTGCTATTGCTGATCCTTTTTTTGTTTTTCTTCAGATCCTTGGGATATCATGTATCCTTTCATGATCTCATTTCAAACATGTGAATCCATGCAGCCCTGCCTAAATTTTTCATCAGTGAGTAATGAAAACAACGCTAAATATAACAAATAGGACATTCCAAGATATATGAGTTCTAGCCTAATTAGGTTTCAAAAACATTCCTAAAATAAGTAGGCAAAAGTTCAAGCATGCCAACAGATATTTGCCCAACTACCACTGAAATGACCCGACTCTTTTTTTTTTTTTGAGAACTTGAAATGACCGACTTGGTAGTATATGTCCATCTGATCTCCAATATAAACTAAACAATACATGATGGGAGAAGAGTAGAAAAGGAAGGCTAACTTATCGTAATATGTGGCTTCCCTTTACTGCTTGAGAACATTAATTAGTATCTCTCACATTCTGGAGGAATTCAAAAAATGTGTTGTGGCCTAACAGTGAATAATCCCAGATAATAATCGAACAACTCCACAAAAGGAGAGAGGTTATGTGTTTTATTAGTACTATATTGCAAAATTCATAACCCGTTCTAAAATATTTAACATAACCGTCCAGCGGTCCAAGAAGGAAGAGGATGGCGGCAGAGGTTGCTGGCCATGGTGACATCGATGAAGATTGTGTCGAGCACAAAGACCAACGGCTCGGTGGAGTTGAGGTGGGTAGACAAATCTGGCAGGGATGAGAAAGCCGCTGTCGTCGACAGGGAAGAGGCGTTGGCAGCCCTAGGTGCGCTGGCCTCTTGGCTCAACCGGCCCCTCATGACGTCGTTGCTCTGGTGCGTTCTTGCTGAGGAGAGAGCAAAGGAGGAGATGAGGATGAGGATGTGTTGGGATACGCGTAGGCTATGATAGCATAAAATAAAATTTTTCTACCGCGTAAACCAGGAACCATGCAAGTATGAGATCATAAATCGTTACCACTCGACGCGCTGTGCAGCGGAAGTATGCGCTAAGGAGCCGAAGGAAGCCTCGTGATGTAGCGCGCGCCGATGTAGAGGAAGTAGTCGATCGCAGCGGCTTGACCTTCTCCTCCTAGTGCGTTCTCCTCGCCGTGCTCCCACGCTGATCAGCACCGCAAGACAGCGGCGCCTCCACCGATGTCCACACGTTCAGGGAATGAACACCACGCGCAGATGTGCTAGCACCCGCGCGCGGCTAGGGTTTGCTTGTGGAGGGAAGTGGCAGCTAGGGTTTCACGTGGCGTGATCTGTTGATCCCGCTGGCCACACCCCCTCACGTATATATAGGAACCACGTCCGGGCCTCCAAGGCCCATAGGAGTCCTACTCGGATCCCTATCCGAATTGAGTGCATATTGGATCTCCATCCAATCCCTTTATTCCGGCCCCTTAAGCGTGCGACCCTGTAGGTTCATGTACACTCGGGTGCAACCCAAAAACTCCTTTTCGGTCCACGTGTCAACAGCGGCCCCTAGCAGAACGTATTGACCCACCGAGCATACATAAAGATCATATCGGCTGAACCTTTAGTGTTTACTTGTATGAATCCCTTTGCCTCACGATATCGATTAAGCTCAAGGCTGGATATGTGCCATCCTCTCATAGCTCAATCATTCACTCGATCCTGTGATAGATTATATAAACTACGATTGACTCCTCGATCACTTTTGGCATGGCCATGCACTTCCATAATCTATAACGTCGAGGGGCCCAGAGATATCTCTCCATAGGAAGGACAAATCCCATCTTGATTATTCATATCCCACTGCATGTTTCATAACACACCCGAAGACTACTTTTATAACTATCCAGTTACGGAATAGCGTTTAGCAGTCCCTAAGTAAGTCACTGCACATGTTGGAAACCATGATAATCTCAGGTCTAAGAATTCTATACCAACACTAATCGAGACCACTGATGGCATTACACAAATAGTTCTTGCAGTGTCTCAGGTCGGGTCTATCCAACAACATGTTCCCCAACATATGTCCACATTATCAATTTGGTATCTCCATACCATGATTCATGAGACATGATCATCAATCAATACATGTGCTGATCATATAACCATATTTGTTCCACATATGATATTTGATCAGGGATCCTTTAGAAATAGCAACATATAACATAAAAAATCTCATAAATGAATCACATATTCATTAGCCAATAATGAGTTATCTATTTCAAGGAACAATATCAGATAAATATGTAAACATAGTATGTAATACAATCATCTCTATGATTACCTCTAGGGCATATCACTAACAGTCTCCCACTTGCACTAGAGTCAATCATGCACGTATCTAATACCCATTGCACTAATGTGTGTCTCATGCTTAGGCTGAGGGAGTGGCTTCGTCAACGGATCTGCAATTCAAATCCGTGTGTATTTTGCATATCTTCACATCTCCTCTATCCACTATCTCGCGAATGAGGTGATACCACCGTAAAATGTGCTTGGACTTTTGATGCGATCTAGGCTCCTTGGCTTGCGCAATGGCCCCACTATTATCGCAATAGAGGTCCATAAGACTGAGAGCACTAGACACCACACCCAATTGAGAAACAAATTTCTTTATCCAAACAACCTCCTTTGCTGCTTCAGAAGCGACAATGTACTCGGCTTCTGTTGTAGAGTCAGCAACTGTATCTTGCTTGGAACTCTTCCAACTCACAGCGCCGCCATTCAGGCAGAACACATATCCAGACTGCGATCTAAAATCATCTTTGTCGGTTTGGAAGCTAGCATCGGTGTAACCATTTACAACAAGCTCTTCCTCTCCTCATAGACTAGGAACATATCCTTAGTTCTTCTCAAGCACTTTAGGATATTCTTTACAGCAATCCAGTGACTCTCACCTGGATCTGATTGGTATCGGCTTGTTGCACTAAGTGCATATGAAACATCTGGACGTGTACATAGCATAGCATACATTATAGATCCAATTGCCGAAGCATATGGAATCACACTCATCTTGTTCCGCTCATCAGTTGTTTGAGGACACTGATTCTTGCTAAGATTAATGCCATGTGACATTGGCAGGAAGCCTTTGTTGGAGTCTTGCATGTTGAACATCTTCAACACTTTGTCAATGTTTGTACTCTGGCTTAATCCAATTAGCCTCTTTGATCTATCTCTATAGATCCTTATGCCCAGAATGTATGCTGCTTCCCCTAATTCCTTCATTGAAAAACTATTTTTCAATGATGTCTTAACGGATTCAAGCATAGGAATATCATTTACCAATCAACAATATGTCATCTACATATAGGATTAGAAACACCAGCGCGCTCCCACTAGTCTTCTTGTATACACAAGGCTCTTCTTCGTTTTTGACAAAGCCCAACGCCTTGACCACTTCATCAAAACGAATATTCCAACTCCGAGATGCTTGTTTCAACCCATAAATGGATTTCTGTAACTTGCATATCTTTTTAGCTGATTGTGGATCGACAAATCCCTTGGGTTGTGTCCTGTACACATCCTCATCCAGATTTTCATTGAGGAAAGCTGTTTTGACATCCATTTGCCATATCTCATAATCGAAATAGGCAGCAATCGCTAAAATTATCCGAATAGATTTCAGCATGGTGACTGGTGAGAAAGTTTCATCATAATCAACACCTTGAATTTGTCTAAAACCTTTCGCCACCAATCGTGCCTTGTAGATGTGAACATTTCCATCTACATCTATCTTTTTCTTAAAGACCCATTTGCACTCAATAGCTTTTACACCATCGGGTGGATCAACCAAGTTGCAAACTTGATTGTCATGCATGGATTCTATTTCGGATTTCATGGCTTCAAGCCATTTCTCAGAGTCTGGTCCCACCATTGCTTCCTCATAGGTTGTAGGTTCATCATTGTCTAACAACAATATTTCACGTTGTCCTGTGATTACCAACGCATACCTTGCAGGTGTACACCATATCCTTTCAGACCTTCGTGAAACCTGTGGTTCTATAACTGGTTCAACAACAACTTGTTCAACCTGTTGAACAACATCTTGCTCAACTTGTTGTGTGGATGTTGAAGCATTTTCTGGTGGTTCCTGAATTTTTTCAAGTTGCACCATGCTCCCACTATCCTTTCTTGAGAGGAACTCTTTCTCCAAGAAAACACCGTGTCGGGCGACAAACACTTTGCCTTCTTCCCGATTATAGAAATAATATCCTTTTGTTTCCTTAGTATACCCCACAAAGAAGCATTTATCTGTTTTAGGCGCGAGTTTATCTGATTGTTGTAAGGACCCCCGGTTTGCAACAGGAATCGCTCGTGTATTCTGTGCCATTTCCCTGGATCAAGTAGTTTGGCACACACGATACATAGTTGAATTACCAAAAGCGCATACATATGCGTCGAGTACGAATCATTACATCATAGGCCCGAAGGCATTGTCTTAGAACAAAGGACCAAACGGTCCGGAATACAGTCCAAAAGCAGAATGTAGATAAGCAGCGGAGCGAAGGCAGCGGCATCGCCATTGCCACAGGCAACGACCGTATCTAGACCTAGTGGGCACCCTCTTCTTCCGCATCCTCCTCGTAGTAGGCGTATGGATCCACCGCGGTGTCATCTTCGGCTTCTGATGGAGTTTATAATTGCAAGGGTGAGTACCAACCGTACTCAACAAGTCACCATGGCAACAATGCATATGACAGGTGTCATCCAAGGCAAGGTATAGGTTTTGTTGCATAAAGCTAGTTTTGCAATCCTTTTCACAAACCTAAGACCTAGGATGACTGATCAAGTTTTATTACCAGAGTTTATTTTATACAACGACAGTTCTATCCACCATCCATCATTATCCCAAGGATAGCTTTCCGTCGTTGGTTCGTCATGGTTTTCTGTGGACGTCCATCTTCCTTCTGCTCAGAAAGTGGCTCCAACAGCATAAAATCCATCATGCATTATCCCATCCCACACAAGTTAAGAATTGAGAGTCTAGCCAAGTGTAATGCATGTCCCGGTGCTCAATATCCGCGAGCACGGCTATTCGAATAGATTGTTTCACTCACACTGCAGTGGATGTACACTTTACCTGTACTCCGCGGCTGCCCAATACATGAGCCTCGTCCCAACACATGAGACGCGTCACGGCAAAGCCTTTCGATAACCTTAAATTGGTAGTACCCGCTCCATGAACTATCATCCTCGTGCACTCTAGGCGTATCTGTTTCTAGCAGTGAGAGGAGGTCTGGCGCTCCCGGGAAAAGAAGTCTCACACACGCACAAAGTTTATAATTTAAGTTTAGATTCTCATTCTCACACACGTGGCAGTCCTACCAACGCCGACACCGATGTAGGGTACGCATCGCGTCCCCACCTCAACGGCTGCCCGTCGTAGCAAACCTGCCTCACACACTGGGGTGAACCATCTATGCAAGGATACTGCCTCTGCTCGGCTATCTAGTCCGCTAGGTCTATACCCATCCGAGAAGTACGGTTGTACTCGGGTCGTTTCATGCTTAACTTCATGGCTCGGTCCTTAACTAACCGGGGACGGTGCTAGCCTTTTCCGGATACCACCCAAATCCACCATCCGCCCTAGCCTTTTCCGGATACCACCCAAATCCACCATCCGCCCTAGTCGAAGACACTTGTTTAGTTTTATTTCTCCTTTCACAAATCATGTCATTATATCATGGCAATGTAGCGCTCATGTCTCCACATGGCGCATCTCAATTACCTTCCCCAAGGTAATTGCCCAAGCATAAAGCATTTGATAAATATGAGTATGCGTGATTCTAGAATAGCATCACTAAGCATTTTTCATAATTGACTAGGGACTCATATGTAAGCATGGTTACAAAAGGGATATGGGATAAACAATAATCAAGGCATGGCATAATAACAAGTAGGATATTCACTATTGGATGCAACTTTATTTGTAAACAAAATAATTTCGCAACGTAGGATCAATATGTTCAAGGAATAGTGATGACTTGCCTTGCTCGAAGTCCTGCGGTTCTTGATCCTCGGTCGGACTCACAACTCCCTCAGGATCTATAATTACGTGCGAAAGAAATCGGTTTGAACTCGGTTGGAATTCAATTAAAAACAAATAAAATCCGATTAAAGAAAAGATCGAGCGCGAGCGTCGAGTTTCGGTACCTATTATTTTACGAAATAGTTATATTCCGATTTTAATCCATTTATGCTAAAATATTAGGTTAGCTGATTAAAATATTAACTCATTTTAATTCATGCGACACCGGATAAGTTAGATCCCGATTCATCATGATTAACCTTAGTTGATAAATAAGTGACTAAATATTCGCAATAAATAACTAAATGGATAACTCGATTAACGGGTGAAACTAACTAACGAACCAACTAAATAGACATCTAAATAGTCAATAGATTACCGTGATTTATTTCGTAGACGCTTTAGAAAAGACCGACGATTAATCCCCCGATTAATATGCATATATATAACTCAGTAAATAATTATCTAAATAAATAGCTTGTTAAATATCTTGCTAAAGGAGTTACTGATTAGATGAACGAATCACAAATAATCTCGATGTATTTTTCTTGAAAACCCTTAAAATGATCTACGACTAATCACCAACTAATAGATATATATATATATATATATATATTTACGTACATATATATATTAAAATTTTTCCCTCCCAACTTCCTAAATTTTCTTTCCTAGGTCTTAATTTTATTTTTCCCTTTTTCTTTCCTTTCCTATTTTCTTTTTCTCTGCCCTCTCTCTTCTTTTCTCTTTTTTTTCTTTCTCTTTCTTTTCTTTTCTCTTTCTTCTTCCTCTGTTCTGCTTTTCTGCTTCTTCTTCCAACTCCTTCTCCTCTCTTTTCTCTCTCTCTCTCCCTACCGTCTCTCTCTCTATTCCTGCCGGGCGTGGCCGGCGCGTCGGCGAGGGCTAGCAGGGGGAGGGGAAACCTTACCGGCGGCGGCGGCGGCTTGGGGGGCACGGTGGGGGGGCGGCGAACGGCGGCGGCGCATGGCGACGATACGGGGCGGTGGGGAAGAGAAAAAGGAAGGGGAGGGCGTGGGGAGGAGAGGGAAGGGGAAGGGCGTGGGCGCCCCTTTTATAGCGCAGGGGGATGGCTCGGGGTAGTGACGGGATGGCGGCGTGGCGGCCGGCGACGTGCGGCGCGGGGCGCGAGGGTGCGGTACGGTGGCGTGGCGCGGGGCGGCGTGGGAGTGGCGGCGACGTGGGCGTGGTGGCGTGGGCGCGTACGGCGGCGTGGCGCGATGGCAGGGGCGCGGCGGCGGGCGCGTACGACGGCGTGGGCGGTGACGCGCGTGCGGCGCGGGGCGCGACGGCACGGCGGTGGCGTGCGGCGCGGCGCGCGAGGCGCGCGGGGGGGGGGCGCGAGGGCACGGTGGCGGCGGGTGCGCGCGCGCGGCGGGGCCATAGGCGTGCATGTGGCGCGGGCGCGCGCGGCGGGTCCGAGTCGAACACCTGGCGGGCTATTAACAGTGCCGCCAGGGTTTTTTTGATATTTAGGGTAGTTCTTCCACAAAAATTCGTCTAAAATTTTGTAAATTTAATCAAATAAATGTTGACCAATGTTTTTGGTGTTCCTAATCATTTTACTCTAGATTTCCAAGTTTTGATAATTTATTACATATTTTTATATGAAATATTTAAACGATTCCCATGTAGGCGTATGTATGTTCCTACCTAGGGTTTATACCTACGCCCTTATGCATACACACCTACATATATGCAAGGACACCCCCTTTGGGTTTATATCACCCTATTTTATACCTATTCACATTATATACATATATTTACACATGCTTATATATATGTGCAAGGGTGGATATTTGTATATATATACGTGAAATCCCCTATTTAATTTTATTTCACCCAAATACATTCGCGATGTTCATTTAAAATATTTTCCTCCCTACAATCGTTCCTCATCACATATTTTATTTTATTCTTTTTAATTGTGCGCCTAGTTGACTTCGTCTTAGGGTTCACTCTTAACTCGATTTGATAAATCGGAGCCTCGCAATTAAAGATCGAATAAACGAGCAATTAATCGTGGCATGCTATAACTTAGTTTAAAATTTTTTTGAAAGTTCGCATTTTAGGGTTTTGTATTCGACGGTCGAATTTTCAGGGTGTTACAATTGTAAACGTTTTACATAAGCCTCGCAACCCCAAATCTTTAGGAAAGACAAACTAGGATGTTTCCCTGTCCATATCTCATATGATGTCTTATCCACTGATTTTGATGGAATCCTGTTTAGTGTGAACGCTGCTGTCTCTAGAGCGTGACTCCAAAAGCTTAACGGGAGATCAGTTTGGCTCATCATTGATCGCACCATGTCCAACAATGTACGATTCCTCCGTTCGGACACCCCATTCCATTGAGGTGTTCCTGGTGGAGTGAGCTGTGGAACAATTCCACACTCCTTTAGATGTTTGCCAAATTCAAGGCTCAAGTATTCTCCTCCACAATCCGATCGTAGATACTTGATTGTCTTGCCCAAATGATTCTGTACCTCATTCTGAAATTCCTTGAACTTTTCAAAGGATTCAGACTTATGCCTCATTAAGTAGACATAACCATATCTACTAAAGTCATCGGTGAAGGTGACCCAAAACCACCTCTGACTGTTGAGCTCATTGGTCCACAAACATCAGTATGTACCAGTGCCAATGGTTCACTTGCCCTCTCACTTTGTCCCGTGAAAGGTGCCATTGTCATTTTGCCAAGTAAACAAGATTCACATGTCTCAAATGATTCAAAATCAAACGAGTGTAGAAGTCCATCTCTATGGAGCTTCTCCATGCGTTTCTCATTTATATGGCCCAAGCGACAATGCCAAATAAAAGTGGGATTCAAATCATTAGGATGTTGCCTTTTCGCATTAATGTTATAGACTGAACATCCATCAAGATTCACATTGTACAAACCATTCATCATGGGTGCATGGAAATCGAAAATGTCATTATAATAGACTGAACAACCATTGTCCACAGATCTAAAACCATAACCCTCTGCTTGCAAACAGGAGGCAGAGATAACGTTTTTACACAAAGCTGGAATGCAATAACAATTATTTCATTCCAAAACTAATCCTGATGGTAAAGATAATGGCATAGTACCGACCGCAACAGCAGCAACTCTTGCTCCATTGCCCACACGAATGTCCACTTCACCTCTTGCCAAATTCCTACTTCTTTTTAGCCCCTGCAACGATTTGCATATGTGAGCAACTGACCCGGTATCAAATACCCAAGAATCAGTAGAGGAGTAGCAAGATTAATTTCTATAACATTAATACCTGAGGTGGAACTCTTTCCATCCTGCTGCTTTTGCTTGAGCTGCTCTAGGTATTTCTTACAGTTCCTCTTCCAATGACCTATCTCCTTGCAAAAGAAACACTCTGCTTCCTTAGCGGGCCTAGTCTTTTGAACCTTGGCCTTAGAGTTGCTAGTACTCCCGATCTCATCGGAGTTTAGCTTTCTCTTTTGACCACCTTTCTTGTTATTGGGCTTACGCTTATGCATTACCATCACATGGTTGGAGTTTTTCTTAATGCATTCCTCGGCACCCTTTAGCATCCCATGCAGTTTGGCCAAGGTCTTGCTCATGTTGTTCACGTTGAAGTTCAATATGAACGGCTCAAAGCTGGGAGGGAGCGACTGGAGAATCAGATCAGTAGCCAACTCTTGGCTAAGGGGAAAACCAAGCTTTTCCAAACTCTCGATGTAACCAATCATTTTGATCACATGTGGACTAACTAGATTACCTTCTGCAAGTCTGCACGCAAACAAAGACTTTGAGGTATTAAACCTCTCAGCCCTTGCTTGGTCCTCAAACATGTTACGCAGTCCCGTGATTATGCTATGGGCATCCAATGCCTCAGATTGCCTCTGAAGTTCTGGGGACATAGTAGCAAGCATGAGACAGCTAACATCCAGATAGTCATTCCGCCCCCTTTCATGATCCCTGCGTTGAGTAGCAGTAGCATTGGCAGGTAAATCAGCTGGAAAAGGCTCTTCAAGCACAAACTCTTTGTGCTCCTGTCTAAGAACAATTCTCAGGTTGCGATACCAATCCATAAAGTTGTTTCCGTTCAACTTCTATTTCTCAAGAATAGACCGCAAATTAAAACTGGATAGTGCAGGAACTGCCATGATCTACAATAGAAATATATATGCAAAATCAGCACTAGGTTTACATTTAATCTTTCATTAAACAATTTAACAAAAGATGCTCCCAGTATGTATTGTGCAACAAAATTCCCTCTAATAACATAGTGAGTCGAGATCCTCATTTTAATAGTCTAGTGAGCTTTGGCATCACGGCTAGACAACTAATAAAATAGGTAAGCAACACCTTGCTAATCACATCCTATGTGACTCTCGTACTGTCAGGTGACATCTCCATGTACTAACCCAACCTATACTCCAAGGTCCAAAACCGTTTTCATAACCTTGTCAAGTAAACCAACAATCTCCGCGCATATAGATGTCCGACATCTATCCTATCTTATTATGATGAAAAGTGACACTCTACTTTGGCAGACCCATCACTTATGATCACAATAGTGATAGGTACAATTATTGGAAGAGCATATTACACTTAATTTTTCTGAGGGGATCTATCATAATATATCATCATATCAAATATACAACAGCAATAAAGTAAGATAGATAAACATCATATGCTAGTACATTAAACTGTGTTGCACTATAATCCAAGGAGTGATGGTGATCTCTATCCTCATGTAACTCAGTTGGTACATGTTTGACATAGAATCAAATTCTATTCATTAATATAAAACCCCAAACGAAATATAAGTGGTGACGCACACGGCGGTCCCGCTATACCGATTGATCTCATCAACCCATGTGCCTATCGGTCCATCTCATGTTCCAATCAAGTAAGAACTCATCTACTATGTAATAGATCTCATCTACTACACCCGCATATCAACTATATACATGGATCTAGATCACAAGCTATACAAGATGGCTCTGATACCACTGTTGGGATACGCGTAGGCTACGATAGCATAAAACAAAATTTTTCTACCGCGTAAACCAGGAACCATGCAAGTATGAGATCATAGATCGTTACCACTCGACGCGCTGTGCAGCGGAAGTATACGCTAAGGAGCCGAAGGAATCCTCGCGATGTAGAGGAAGTAGTCGATCGTAGCGGCTTGACCTTCTCCTCGTGCGTTCTCCCCGCCGTGCTCCCACGCCGATCAGCACCGCAAGACAGCGGCGCTTCCACCGGTATCCACACGTCCAGGGAATAAACACCACGCGCAGATGTGCTAGCACCCGTGCGAGGCTAGGGTTTGCTCGTGGAGGGAAGTGGTGGCTATGGTTTCACGTGGCGTGATCTGTTGATCCCGCCGACCACACCCCCTCCCGTATATATAGGAACCACGTTCGGGCCTCCAAGGTCCATAGGAGTCCTACTCGGATCCCTATCCGAATTGAGTGCATATTGGATCTCCATCCAATCCCTTTATTCCGGCCCCTTAAGCGTGTGACCCCGTAGGTTCATGCACACTCGGGTGCAACCCGGAAACTCCTTTTCGGTCCACGTGTCAACAGTGGCCCCTAGCAGAACGTACTGACCCACTGAGCATACATATAGATCATATCGGCTGAACCTTTAGTGCTTACTTGTATGAATCCCTTTGCCTCACGATATCGATTAAGCTCAAGGCTAGATATGTGCCATCCTCTGATAGCTCAATCATTCACTCGATCCTGTGATAGATTATATAACCTGCGATTGACTCCTCAATCACTTTTGGCATGGCCATGCACTTCCATAATCTATAACATCGAGGGGCCCAGAGATATCTCTCCATAGGAGGGATAAATCCCATCTTGATTATTCATATCCCACTGCATGTTTCATAACACACCCGAAGACTACTTTTATAACTATCCAGTTACGGAATAGGGTTTAGCAGTCCCTAAGTAAGTCACTACATATGTTGGAAACCATGATAATCTCAGGTCTAAGAATTCTATACCAACACTAATCGAGACCACTGATGGCAGTACACAAATAGTTCTTGCAGTGTCTCATGTCGGGTCTATCCAACAACATGTTCCCCAACATATGTCCACATTATCAATTTGGTATCTCCATACCATGATCCATGATACATGATCATCAATCAATACATGTGCTGATCATATAACCATATTTGTTCCACATATGATATTTGATCAGGGATCCTTTAGAAATAACAACATATAACATAAAGAATCTCATAAATGAATCACATATTCATTAGCCAATAATGAGTTATCTATTTCAAGGAACACTATCAGATAAATATGTAAACATAGTATGTGATACAATCATCTCTATGATTGTCTCTAGGGCATATCACTAACAGGATGATGGTGTGCTGCCGCCTGCCGCCAGGACCTTGGGTATCAATATGGTCCAAGGCAGACAGTAAGTGTGAAATCTCAATCTCCCCCCTTTTCTTTCTCATCTTTTACATGGCTTTGTGTGCTCTTGTTGTTTATGCATGTTCGGCTGTTGTGCCTGCTGCACAGCCTCATTGTCTTGTTTCACGCTGCATTAGCTCATTTCTGTTCCTATTACTCAAGAGCATAGGATGGTGCAACCGTGCAAGCAGTAGGTGTAGTTGTTAGTTGTTGAATGGATGTAGTTGCTGCATGTTGAGCCCTCAGTTAAATACGACGCAATATTGAATCAGTTGATAGACTCAACACTAGAAACTTATATACACGGGCAACTGATTTTTGTCCTTTTAATTTACAAAAAATTCCTTCAGTGTTAGCTTTGTCTTCTTTTATCGAATCGGACCAAGTTGGAGAGTGTAAGGATTCTTTTAAGAGTATGTCACTACAACGGTAACCCTTATTTGTGTCGGGCTCCAACCCACATCTGTGTCGGGTATGGAGCCCGACACAGCGTAGAAATCAGTGATGTGAGGAAATCTCAAACGGTCATATGTCCGTTACGGATGGAGTTATCTCAATCGGGCATCAACCAATGCCCGTCACCGATATCTTTGACCCAGACGACCAGTCAAACAGAGCCCGTCACGGATGACCTATCTCAATCGGGCTACAACTAGCGCCCGTCACGGATGTCTGTCCTCTAAAACGGGCCTAAACAGAAGCCCGTCACAGATGTCTATTGTTCGCAATCGGGCCCCAACTACGGCCCGTCACAGATTACTGTATTCTCAATCGGGCCTTAACTTACAGCCCGTCACGGATGACTGTATTCTTAATCGGGCTTTAACTTATAGCCCATCACCGATGAGTATGACCACAAAAAAATAAATATTGTTTTTTGGCTAGTCTCAGGTCTGTGCTAGCCATGCCCGCTGCAAAATAACAGAAACAGATATGCCATTCACATATATATATCACAGCATCCCCATTCACATATATACATCGCAACATCCCCATTCACAAATGCCATTCACATATATTTTAGACAAATAACATTCATATTCACACATGCATATTGGTCAAGTGGTAAGCATCATAAGCTGCAATATTCATCTAGAAAGAAATTACATAGAGATAATAAATGTAATAAACAATAATATTACATAGTAACATGTGTTTGACAATTCAAATAGAATGTTAAAAATTGTTCTTCACTTAATCTTAACCCTAAACATTCCTTTAGGGTGAATAATTTCGTGGAGGATGAACTCGGCAATCTCCTCACGAATATCCTGAAAGCTGCTACCCGGATCCTTTGAAAATTTATCCTACATGTACAAAATTCGAAATTAGTTGAACGATCTTTAGATATATGTATGTACTTTAATTAAGTTAGAACATGTCACGAATGAGACCACAAACCTCCAATTCACCCAAAGTCTTCACCTTATCTTTGCAAAGTAGGCGCATGTTGTGGTAGACATGGAATCCGCACTGGTCGCCTATTTGTTGTTTGACTGGGAAGTCCTTCTTATGGATAAGTGTATCCTGCCTTGTCTTTCGAAGGCCTCCTTTTTGCACATATTGGGCCCACGCTTCATCTGTCGCGAGTTGAATCGGGGTCCAATCGTATGCTTTCTTGTCGATTCTGGAGTTTAAGTAGTGGCACGTACTCCACTTAGGCGTTATTACCAGTAGGATCCAATGTCCACTGCGGCATTGAAATAGTTAATGTTAATACTAAAGCTGGACGTGCAAAGAATTGTATTTAGGGATCACACTTAGTATTGATTATAGGCGCACATGATGTACTCCTTCGTATTCTATGATGATTTGATAATCTAGAAACAAAGTCCTTACGTAAATGAGTAATTATGAAAAAATGGAAGAAACCGAGGTGCACTGGGATCAGAAGTTTTTTAAATCGGTGTTGTGAGTGCACTAACTCGACCGAACTAACTTCTGACCCTAGGCACCCCAGATTCTGCGACGTTTTGATAATATTTTCCGAACCAACTTTAATATTAGAGATGAATAATTACCAAAAAATAACAAAAACCGAGGTGCACTGGGATCTGACGGTGTCTTAATCGGTTTTGTGAATTACATATAACTCGATCAAACCACCGTCAGACCCTAGGCACCACGGATTCTGCGATAATTTGGTAACGTATATTTTCTACCATTTTAACTATGCACTAAAATTAGTCTAGTTCACTAAAATAACCTACATTTCACCTATAATCACTAAAGTTCACTAAAATATCCTACATTGGACTAAGTTCATAAAAGTTCACTAAAATTGAATCAATAAAGTAACGTATATTTCATAAAATTTACTAAACTTAACTTAAAAAAACCTAAGTAACCCAACATCCCTAAAATAACCTACATTTCACTAAATTCACTACAATCATTAAAGTTCACTAAAATATCATCCATTCACCAACACATCACTAAAATATACTAAATTAACCTAACTAAAATAACCTAACTAACACTAAAATCAATAAAATCACTAAACCTAAAAATACTAAACCTAAACCACTAAAATCACTAAAATAACCTAAGTAATTACAAAATCACTAAAATATCCTACATTGGACTAAATTCACAAAAGTTCACTAAAATTGAATCAATAAAATAACGTATATTCCATAAAATTTACTAAACTTAACTAAAAAAACCTAAGTAACCCTAAAATCTGTAAAATAACCTACATTTCACTAAATTCACTAAAATCATTATAGTTCACTAAAATATCATCCATTCGTCAACGCATCACTAAAATATACTAAAAAACCTAACTAAAATAACCTAACTAAAACTAAAATCAATGAAATCACTAAACCTAAAAATCATTAAACCTAAAATTCACTAAACCTAATTTTCACTAAACCTGAAAATCACTAAACCTAATTTTGTCTAAACCTAAAGTGTACTAAACCTAATTTTTAACTAAATCTAATTTTCACTAAACCTAACACTACAATATCGGTACTAACAGTAACATCACTAAAATAACCTAAGTAATTACTCCAAAAAACACTAAAAGCCATCACCGGCGGCTTGGAAGGAGAGGCGGCCAGCGGCGGCTTGGGGAGGAGAGGCGGCCGGCGGCGGCTTGGAGGAGTGGCGGCCTGCGGCGGCTTGGCGACGAGGTTGGCGGCGTCGGCGTCGGCGTCAGCGTCGTGGTCGTCGGCGGCGGTTGCTAGGGTTCTGTGACTTAGAAAAATTTCGAATCCAGATCCAGCGTGGTTATTTTATGGTTGGACGGATAGTGAACATCTCAATCGGGCATGAAAAAAAGCCCGTCACGGATGACAACATCCGTGACGGGCTCTAACTCAACGCCCGATAGAGATGACATCATCTCTATCGGGCTGTTAACCAGAGCCCGTCATGGATGACAACATCCGTGACGGGCTCTATTTCAAAGCCCGATAGAGATGACATCATCTCTATCGGGCTCTAAACCAGAGCTCGTCACGGATGACAACATCCGTGATGGGCTACATTCTAATGCCCGATAGAGATATTGTCATCTCTATCGGGCTGTAAGCCAGCGCCCGTGTCACACCCTAGAGTTTCCCCTTCTAACTCTCAATTCATAAAATAAATTACCTAGAAGAAATTATTTATTTAACTTGGAGCAAACCCTAAATTAACAATGTGCGTAATAATCGGAATAGTCAGGGAGAATTCTTTTTCGAATTCTCTTTGCTTCAAATCATTAACATGATTTTCAGCGGAATATTCAGAGCAGAGGAAGTAAAAATGTTAATTTAAAATGTCAGGATTTGAATTAATAATTCTTTCCTTCCCCTCCTTTGGTCGTGAACCGTCCCTGGTTCACTCTCCTTGTTCGCGGTTCGTTGTATCCGCCGATCCCTTTTTGCCGCCGCGGTTTCCTTTTGTATGACGAGCCAAGCCCTACTCCTTTTCCAATCCAGTTTCTTGTTTCTTTCCCAAAATGGCACCGCATTTATTTCCCCCACCTTTCCTTTTTAGGCTTCCTTTTCTCTCGTATTTCTATTTTCCGCTCCCCCGTGCCGAGCGCCACTCTCCACCCTCCCCCTTCTGCCGTGCGCCCCCCTCCTTCTTGGGCCGGCCCAACCAGCACCCCCTCCTCCACCTCTATAAAAACCACTCCACCTCCTCCCCTGCACCCCCAACCCTAGCCGCCGCCTCCCTATGCCGCCACTTCGCCCTAGCCACCGTTGCCTCGCCGCAGCCGCGCCACCGCTGCTGCTGCTGCCGCTGCAGCCGCGTGCGCTGCCGCTGCTACCGCGGCCGCTGCTGCCGCGTGCCACCGCCGCTGCAGCCGCGTGCCTGCCGCTGCTGCCGCCGCCGCTGTACGCTGCCACGTGTCGCCGTCGCTGTGCGCTGCCGCATGCCTCTGCCGCTGCCGCTGCCACGCTGCCGCTGGCGCGCTGCCTCGCTGCAGCCGCATGCCGCCGTCGCTGCCGCTGCCGCTGCTGCACCGCATCCGCGTGCCACTGTCGCTGCCGCTGCCGTGCCGCCGTTGCGCTGCCTCGCCGCAGCCGCGTGCCGCTGCCCGCTACCCTGCCGTAGCGCCGCCGGGCTGCCTCGCCGCGTGCCGCTGCCGCGCCGCCGCCGAGCTACCTCGCCACGTGCCATTGCCACTGCCGCGCTGCCTCGCCGACGCCGCGTGCCGCTGCTGCCCTAACCGCTGCGTCGCTACCGGTGCCGCACAGCTGCCGTACCATATGCAGCTGCTGCGTCGCTGCCGCTGCCGCGCCGCGGCCGTACCAGACGCAGCCGCCGCATCGCTGCCATGTCGCCACCGCGGCTGTACCACACGCCGCCGCTGCCATGTCGTGTCGCTGCTGCGTCACCTCGCCGCCGCTAGCCGCCGCTGCCTCGCCACCGCTAGCCGCCCCGTGCCGTGCCGCTGCCGCTGCCCTAGTGCCGCACACCGTCGCTGCTCCGTCTGCCGGCTGCCGCGCTGCTATTTTGCTGCAGCCGTGCCGCTGCCGCCGCTTTGTCGCACACGGTAGCCATGCTGCCAACCCATTACCGTGTCGCTGCCGCTTCGCCATGTCGCTTGCCGCGTCGCTAGCCGCCTAAAACCCTAGCTACCTAGCAGCCGCCTAGCCGTGTCGGTTTACCGACCTCGCTACCGCCGCACCTAGCCATAGTCGCAGCCGTGCCCTCGCCGGGGTACGTATGCATTCACTCGCCGCTCACTGCCTACGCTCGTGCGTAGTGTGGCGTAGTGCCATATCGGTTTGGTCGTACCGAGTCGTTCTAAAACTCTAGAGCCTTTCTGAGCCACCGGTTTTGTTCGCCGGTTCGGTTGACCGTTTGCGTGGTCCTGTGCCACGGTAGGTTGACTCGTTGAGTGCTGACCCGTGAGGCTCGTTAACCGGAGTTTGTTTTCCGTCAACCTTGTCCGTTCACGGGCGTTGAAACATATCAATCAAGTAAGGTTTTTCAGTTAATAGTAACTACATAGTTCATATTCTAAAATTCATTTAAAATTGAGCTCTACATGTTTGTTTATTTTTTATGTACTGTTTATTTGGTTTTTATTAGAGTTTTTCCTCGTTTTGCGTGCCAACGTGTAGATTCCGCCGTTTCGGATGATCGCGTTCGCGAGGAAAAGAGTTCGGAAGATCAATCGAAGAAGCAAGGCAAGTCACACATTCATTCCCCTTGAGCATTTTGATCCCAATTTATAAAATGTTTTACCGTTTACAAATAAATTGCATGTTTTGCTAATTACATGGGAATAGGGTTTACCTATTTGCTTGCTTGAGCCATATTTACTTGATGTCCTTTCTTTATCAAACTTGGGTAATAATTTGACTAGCTTGTGTCTCATGTTGACCTAGGTAGAATTATTTTACGCTTAGCCATGCTTAACACCACTAGGTCACAATATGGGATAATCACATTATCTATTTCTAGTATCTTGACGAGCTGTGGGCTCGAGACATGTCGGCCAGGTTTCATTGGTCGTAATTAACCAACTAAAATATGGTTTAATGGTGGGCTGTGGGTGTATGGTTTTGCTAGTTGCACCCATGGCAATTAAGGACCGGTTCTCGGGAAACCCTGGAAGACTAACAGTGCTTACCACAAGCAGGCATGGGTAACTGTTGGACTTGTAGTGTAGCTTTTCCCTAGCTGACGCATCCAGGCAAGGGTGGGCATGATGGAGTTGGGTCGGTGGGGCTTTACCCATTGATCGGCTACCGGATTCACCAAGGCACGAGAGGGGACTGCCTACCTTGGATTTAAAGGTGGGGGTGAAACCTGAGGTGTGGTGCGCTTGGTTAGGGCGAGTTATGCGAAGGGTCTTGTCACGATTTCCCCCTTTGCAGTACCATGGTGGTATTTCGGGGCATGGCAACATGTGTGGAATCGTGTCTTGTGGGTACAGTTGCGCACCTCTGGCCAGAGTAAAACTATTCGAATAGCCGTGCCCGCGGTTATGGGCGATCGACCAGATTCACCGTGATTAGTCCCACTCTATTAATTAAATTGACTTAATGAACTGGTTTAGTTCAGGTGGAATGGATGGGCCTGTTCAACGTGGTGTAGCGTTGTTCAGTGGAGATATTTAATCTTGCTTCAATTAATCAACTTTTTTACTGTTTTCAACTATAAATGTTTACAACCGCCTTTATGCAAATAGCCACAAACCCTCCTTGTCTCCCCTTGCACGAATGCATCATTGGTGTGGCTTGTTGAGTACGGTGGTTGTACTCAGCCTTGCTATTATTCCCCTTTTTCAGAAGTGTAGTGCTTCTGAGCTGAAGTTGAAGTTAGAAGACCAAGGCTTATACCCCAGTTAAGTTTTGCCTGTGGAGTAGAGCTGAAGCCCCGCTAGGATCGTCGCCCTTTTCCACTGCTGTTTTCTTTTCGGTGTGAGGACTAAGTGCCTCTTCTGTAAGTATTTACGCTTTATTTACGTTTGGATCTGTATATTAATTTATCGTTTTGTGTACCCTGACTTGATTCCTGGACAGGGATTTATACGCAAAATAGTCTGGAAATTTGGGATAAATTTTCGGGCTTGACAGCCCGTCACGGATGACAACATCTGTGACGGGCTCTAGTTTGGGCCCGATAGAGATGTTGTCATCTGTATCGAGCCTGTACTAGGGCCCGATACAGATGACATTTGACTCCTGTTCATCCTTGACCTGAACTGATAATAAATCATACAATATTTCACAATGAACATGTGCTCATTTTACTAAAATCACATTGATTAACTTACTATACCAAATAATTTTGTGAAGTACAATAAATCACTAAATTAACTAAATTCATCATAAAATTATATTACAAGTTGCACCAAGTTATTACTACTAAAAAATACTTCCTTTCCATCTTACTTCACTAGTATCCAAAACCAACATAACAATTAAGCACAGCTAAAATCACAAGGTTATGCCTTCCGTATAATCTGAGCGAGTATACGCCACAGGCTCCTGTTCATCATCGTCAAGGTCGATTTGAGGCTGTACATGAAGATTCTGGTTGTACTCTTCTTCATCAAATTCGGCGCTTGCCATCCCTCACGATGTGCATCTTCTTGTTTGCGGGGTCTTTAATGTAGAAAATCTGCTCGACCTGTTTCGCAAGTACGAATGGTTCGTCGGCGTATCCAACCTTGGATAGATCTACTAAAGTGAAACCTTCCTTATCGACTTTAACACCAGTGCGTATATTCACCCAACGGCATCGAAACAAAGGAACCTTGAACTTCACGTAGTTCAGCTCCCAGATCTGCTCAATGCGGCCGTAGTATGTGTTCGATCCAACTTGATCCTGGAAGGCATCTATACGGACTCCGCTGTTTTGCACTGTGCTTTTGTCATCTTGCTGGACGGTGTAAAATGTGTATCCATTAATATCGTATCCTTGCCATGTGTTTATGGACCAACACGGTCCCATCCCCAACAACTGTACTGTCTCAATTGGGATATCCGTCGATATTGTGACACGATTCTTGAACCAAGCGTTGAACCGAGAGTTATGTTCCCTGTTAATCCACGTCTCAGATCGACCCAGGTACTCCTGTCGGATTTTGGCTAAGTGCTCCTCAAAGTATGGGCCAACTTCTGCCATATGTTGGAGCACAGCAAGATGAGCCTGCGCGTAGGAAACTTGATCGGGCCTAATTCTTTTCCTCCCTATTGTGCCAGCACCTGACAACCTTCCTTCGTGACGAGATGTTGGAACTCCTATAGGTTCGGCCTCGGACATGTAATCCACGCAGAACTCAATGACCTCCTCCGTCGTATATCCTTCAATGATGCTCCCCTCCGGTTTTGCTCTGTTCCGAACGTATGCCTTCAGAACTCCCATGTACCTCTCGAACGGGTACATTTCTCTTAGAAAAGCTGGGCCACATAGTTTTGTTTGCTTCACAAGATGAACAGGGAGATGAACCATGATATCAAAGAAAGACAGTGGAAAAAACATCTCCATGTGGCAGAGGGTATTGACAATATCGGTCTGCAACCCATCTAGATCTTCGAGATCTATAACTGTCTGACCGATTGCATTGAAAAAGACGCACAGACGTTGGATCGCATGACGGACCTTGGGGGGAAGAATGCCTCTGATAGCAACTGTCAAGATTTGTGTGATTAGCACGTGGCAATCGTGAGACTTCATTCCAACCAGTTTTAGGTCTTCCGATTTGACGTACTTACTAATCCTCGCTGAATAGCCCGATGGAACTTTGATATCTTTCAGGCAAGACAACATTGCGATCTTCCTCGCTGAATAGCCCGATGGAACTTTGATATCTTTCAGGCAAGACAACATTGCGATCTTCTCATTCTTCGACAGTGTGTGGCAAGCTGGAGGGAGGTACACTCTACCTGTCTCCGCATCTGTTACGGGCTGGAGTTCACTGCGAATGTTCATTTCCTGTAGATCAAGGCGCGCGTTCAACCCGTCCTTTGTTTTGCCGGGAATATTCAGCAGCAGGCCAACCAAACTCTCACACATTCTTTTCTACATGCATGAGATCAATGCAATGACGAACCTCAAGATCTTTCTAGTAAGGTAATCGCCAAAATATGGACTTCTTCTTCCACATACCCTTGTCCTTTGCCTGACTACATTTTCTTTTCTTCCTAAACTCGTTGGTTATATCTTTCACCAAGTTGTACACCTCATCCCCGGACAAATCCTTGGGAGCCTGCTGAAGTTCTCTCTTACCGTTGAAAATATTCTTCTTCCTTCAAAACGTGTGACGTACCGGGAGCCACCTCCTATGACCCATATAAGCCATCTTTCGTGATTTGTTCAACCATCGGATGCGTGTATGTTCCATGCAGTCGGAGCAAGCCTTCTTTCCTTTCACGGTTTGGCCAGAAAGATTACCGAGGGCAGGATAGTCATTAATGGTGCAGAACAGTAGAACTCATAGCTTGAAATTCTCCTGACCATACACATCCCAAGTTTCCACACCTTCTTTCCATAGCATCTCAAGATCATCCATAACAGGCTCCAAGAACACGTCGATATCATTGCCCGGTTGTTTCGGTCCTTGGATTAGCAAGCACAGCATAATAAATTTCCTTTTAAAGCACAACCATGGCGGTAGGTTAAAGTTTGAAATAAGAACTCGCCAGGTGCTGTAAGTACTACTCAAGTCTCCGAAAGGATTCATGGCATCTGTACACAGACATATTCTCATGTTTCTGGGGTCGGCAGCAAAGTCATTGTGTTTCGATCGATATTTCTCCATTAAATTGAATCCGCTGGGTGTCTTAGCATACCGTCATTCCTTCTCTCAGTGGCATACCAACGTACTAACTTCGCCTCCTTGGGGTTTGCAAATATTCTTTTGAAACGATCAATGATTGGTAGGTACCACACAACCTTCGCGGGACCACCCCGCTTTGATCTTTTCCCTTCGTCAGGACTTATCTTTCGCTTGTATCGAGAGGCTTTGCAGACAGGACAAGCATCTAGGTCTGCATAATGCTTGTGGTACAATATGCAGTCGTTTGGAAAAGCGTGAATTCTACGGACCTCTAATCCCAGGGGACACAAAGCCTGCTTTGCTTCGTATGTTGTCTCGGGCAATGTGTTCCCATCAGGCAGCAAGGACTTCAAAATTCCCAAAAGCTCCGTGAAACTCTTGTCTGTCCATCCACTACTTGCCTTCAGCTTCATTAGGTCCAAGGTAGCTGATAATTTGGTGTGCTTTGCTTTGCATCCGGCGTACAGAGGCGTCTGCGAGTCACTGACCAACCTGCTGAACTTTATGGAATCTCTCTCGTTGTAGGCTGCATCCTCAACGTCACGTAACATGTCTTGCAGCAGATCATGATCAACATCAACCATTTCACCGCCTAGTGGAGAAGGTACAAACATGTCATGCTCATCTTCATCTTCTTGATTTTACGTACCAGTACTGTCGACAGCTGCACCACTCCCTGATTCTTGCTCTCCATGCTTGACCCAACATGTGTAGCCCTCCATGAATCCTCGTTGTATCAGATGAGCGTGTACGTCCACTTGGCTATCAAACATATTCTCATTCTTGCAATCTGCACATGGACAACACATGTAATCGCTGTTTCTTCTTTTCCTATCCTCCTCCGCGGTGTTTATAAAATTTAATACCCCATTTCTATACTCCTGACTATGACGTTTCATGGATTTCGCATACATCCAACTTCGATCCATCTCTGCAGAAATGAAAAATAATCAGAGACACATCTTATAAGATAAATACTCTAAATTAATGAGAATTGATGAATTGTCTAAAGTACTGATTATTATTTGTCTAAAGTACCTTATGAATTTACTATTTTTTTTTGAAAAAATATTAAAATTTCGCCCCCTACAACCTCCCACCAAAATTGTGAATAGTGGGATACAGTTACACCGGCAGTAACGATACAGGTATCTCAGGTATGTGACAGGTTGATGCTCTCAGGTATGTTCTACCATCCAGTTTTGTTGGTAATGCTCACCAGAGCATTGTTACTGCACTTCCCCTTTTTGTTTGGTCCCAAGTAGATTGAAGAGATTTTGGAACTAATCTGAGAAAGAGGATGCAGTGATTCCTCTGTGACAATTGTTGCAAAAAGTAGGTGATAATACAATTGTGACGTATTATACATTGCATTTATTGACTAAATTGGGTTCTATCTAAGCTTGATTCATTAGGTCCATGTTTAAATAGCAATAGTGTGATTCTTGAATTATGTACGGGTGGTATTAAAGTGTGATGTGAAAGAAAATAATTTTGATAGGTGAGTATAATAAATAACATGGTGAAGGATTATATTGACTACCGAGCAAATTATGTGGAACTATATTGTATGGTTTCCTAGAAAAATTGTAGAGCAACCACTATTCACTCTGTAGTATTCAGGTTGGGGTATTTGCTACAATTTTTTTAAGGGGAGGGAGCACTGCAGTACATAGTTCTACGTAGGACCATATATTATATGTCATGGCTGAGCTGTACAAGCCTAAAAGGCTATACTGTAAGTATGTTTACATAAGGGTTTGCGTGTTACGTAGAGGCACAGTAACGATACAGGGGTATAAAGCAAAAAAAAGGCCATATTGTGAGTGGTCACTTCACTGATCAAGGTCACCTGTGATGGGCCCAAACCCTCACCTTTGACGGCTTTGGGCAGGGTCAGTGATCAGTGGTCACTGGTGAGTCCAGTCTCCTTTGACGGGTGGTCAGCCGTCACAGGTGACATCCACCTCTGACGGGTAAGTTAATAGAAGACCGTCAGAGGTGTTGGTCTCCGCTAGCCTAGGGCCAGTTGGGACCCGTCACAGGTGACTCACCTCTGACGGTCCTTTAAATAAAGACCGTCAGAGGTGATGGTCTCCGTAAGTTAATAGAAGGCCGTCAGAGGTGTTGGTCTCCGCTAGCCTAGGGCCAGTTGGGACCCGTCACAGGTGATCTACCTCTGACGGCCCTGAAAGTAAAGGCCCGTCACAGGTAGGTCACCTCTGACGGGCCTTTATTTGCGAGTCCGTCACAGGTGACGGATTTTGGTTCCGACCTGTTAGTGATGAGTTAATTCCAGAAAAAAATAAATCCTAAATATTGGCTATCCTCAGGATTTGCTAGCCATGCCCTCTGAAAAACAGAAACATCACAGATATATTCCAGTCACCCCCCTAATATTACATCACAGATCCATCTCAAACATCACAGATCCCCAACATCACAAATATGATCCCCAACATGATAGATCCATCTCAAAAAATGACATCATTCACATATGCAGTTGAAATGCCACAATTTTGCTTCAAGCCACAATTTTGCATATATGAAAGTAAATTACATAGCACTCCATAATAAAAACAACCTTTTTTACATCACAATAAATTATCTAGCCTTCATGAGTCTATTTGACGTGAAAACGTCCTTTCTTGTTCATTATTTCTGCAAGAATGAAGGCGCACACTTCGCCTCTAATGGCGGGGCGTTTGATGGGTGAGATCTTGAAGCCAGCTCTACCTTTCTGTTGAATATATCAGAGGTTAGCACGTTTAGAATAGCAATGTTGGAATTGAAATAAGCTTATTCGCCATTAGTAACAACCTCAGGGTCGAAATCTTTCCCCTCTCTTAGAAGTGTTGACATGTTGTGGCACACGTGGAAACCACATTGGTCTCCGATCTGTTGTGCGCATGCGAACTTGGTGTCATGATAGAGTTCGTCCTTGCCCTCCTTATGCCTACCACCCTTTTCCACATATGAGCCCCAAGCATCATTTAAGGCCTTGGTGATTTCAGTGAAATCATAATCTTTCGTCTTATTGGAGTTAAGGTAGTAAACCCTACTCCACTTTGGTACGACGATTAAGAGAATCCAATATTGCCTGCGCGGTGGTTACGTAGCGTTAGAAATAGGAATCTTCACTTAAAAAACAATATGCACGAAGGGTATTGTCCTCTTACTCCTGGTTGTGTGCGCACATGATGTACTCCTTATCTTGGTGGGCCCATAAACACCGTTGACATAGTCAACCACATCAGTGAAGCTCTGTCGTAAATTAACCTCGTTCACCATGGATGGATCAAGGAACCCAACGTGATTACCAAGGCGACGACTCTCGATCCAACACAACCTTAAAACATTTATGTATTAGAACTAAATTAATTAGGAGATATAGTCCAATCATATCACAAGTATAGAAGGTCTGCACTTACAAGGAGTAGCATTTTAGAAGTCCTGTGTCCAACTTCCGGATCCTGAAAAGGTCAAAGAGGTCATCAAAGCCTATAGTTACATAGGCAGGCGATGATAGGAACGGCTGGTGGTCGTGATGTCCAACTATGGATGACTCCCTCAGTTTCTGCTTGGCATTGCTTAGCTCCATGTATTGCTTATGTAGCTCTCGGCAAGCAATACCCATCACGGCTAAAACATTGTCCTCCACCAATGGCATGCCTAGCTCAAATTGGGCCGGCGCCCTCACGACCTTCCCCGCTTTTCTCTCCAGCATCAACGTCGCAGCCTTGCCCCTTTTTGGCACCGGCGCTAACTCCCCGGCCTTCCCCTTGCCCCATTCACGCTTCTGGCCCTTGACAACTGGTAGGGAGCTATCGGCCTTTCTTGTGGTCTTTATTGGAGCCAAGCTTTGAGCTATATCTGCCAAGTCCATATCAGCTCCATCAGGAGAATGAGGTACTGACAATGCCGGTCCACGGGGAGCCTAAATTGATAGCTTAGATTTGGGAGGTGTAAGCTCTGCAGATGCACAACTACTCCTACGCTGTGACGGACTCGCGTCGTGTTGTGCACGAGGAGTTGTATGCACAACATGTGTTGTGCCTCGGGGTATATTCATGTCGGCGAGGACCTTGTTAACCCTTTCTTCCACCCTAGCGTCCATGCTAGCCTCTAGTTCTTGAATGACCTCCATCTTAAGCTCGGCCTTCAAACGAGCGTCCCTCTCTTCCTTGGAGACTTTCCGTTTCCCGTATTGGGAGCTATACTGCGGCAATCCATGCTTCCAGGGCACATCGCTGCCAATTCCTCGAGTCCGGCCCGGATGTTCTTTGGTTCCGAGCGCCTTTGTGAGGATGTCATTTTCGCGCCTCTTCGGCGCGGACTCCACCTCGCTTTGTGAAGCTTGTTCAGCAACCAACCCCAACTATAAAAAACAAGAGTCATTTATATAAACTTCTACTTCATACGAACGGTAATTAGTAAGGTCAAGTAGTGAACTCACCAGTTCCTGATAGACGACGGCATCACTTTTGTTCTCAAATGTGACAGAGCCGTCCGGGTTGACCTTACCCCTTGCACGCGCCCTGTTGCGACCTCTATGTTCAGGGATGTCCGAAAACGGGGCAGGGACATTCGCTGCTGCAGCGGCTGCATCCTCTTGGGCCTATATTGCCTCTTTCCCGATGTACCCTGCGGTGCCCAGCCGATGCGGGTGCTCATTCCGCTATTGCAGTAGACGATGTGCCTCGCTTGATTCCCTAAACTCTTGGGTGTTCTTCAGAGAGCAGAATTCCTCCCACACCGCTTCGGTTATTTGAGGGTATTCATCGAACGACGTATGATTGCCGGGCAGGTTGACAAACTTGGTGAAGAGCTTCGACTCCCAATTCTTCCAAGCTTTGCCCATCTTATGGAATGCCTTCCACTTGAGCCTATCCTCTGCTTCTGCCGGAAATGTGAACCATTTCTCCATCGCCGCCCAAGCTCGCTCCTTCTCGGCTTCTGGGACCTTGCCAATATCTTTATGGAGGATCCCAAAATTCTCACGTGCCACTAGCCCGCAGCAGTTAGACCATCTTCCAATGACAGTCCTCGGTGCCGTGGGCCTACCACTAGCGTCAACCTCTCTTATAACTTGCACTGTGGTCGGCCATATATTTTGTGTCCGCGGATTTCTACTCGACCTACTCGCACTTGTCCCGCCCGACATCGACGCATGTTCTTGCTGGGGTGATTCTGCAGCGCACACAGAAGACAACATATGCTAAGGGGTGCTAGCTAAAATTCACCAGTTCATGTAGTGAAAAATTATCCTATAAATTACCATGACTTGCAGGTTGTTGGACCGCCGTTGTCGAGGGATGACCTTCGACAACTGTCTCTGTGGCTGGGTTTGCTTCTTCCTGTATCCTCGCAAGTGTCGGGGAAGACGGGTTTGCGCCGGGCGTTGTCATGGTCTAATTTTTCCGAAAAAGCTTATAAATTTCCTATCATTATACTAATTAGCACTACATACATGTAATACGGGGTATACTATGAAAGATATGGCCTCAGTTTTGCTCAAAAATTATGCATCAATTACTATCATTTGCATGAATGGAAAAAAAGAGGAAATCAGCTACTAGGAGGAAAAAGCAACCCAAAGTCAGTGTAAAAAAGAACAAGTCTAGATAATCTGTTCGTATGCATAAAAAAAACAAGTCTAGATAAACTGTTCTTATGCACAAAAATAAGAACAAGTCTAGATAACTTGTTCTTAGGACAAAAAAAAAAGAACAAGTGTAGATAATCTGTTCTTATGAAAAAAAGATCAAGTCTAGATAATCTGTTTTTATGCACAAAAAAAGAACAAGTGTAGATAATCTGTTCTTATGCATAAAAAAGAACAAGTCTAGATAACCTGTTCTAATGCACAAAAAAAGAACAAGTGTAGATAATCTGTTCTTATGCAAAAAAAGATCAAGTCTTGATAATCTGTTCTTATGCGCAAAAAAAAACAAGTGTAGATAATCTGTTCTTATGCACAAGAATAAGAACAAGTCTAGATAACCTGTTCTTATGCACAAAAAAAGAACAAGTGTAGATAATCTGTTCTTATGCAAAAAAAAGATCAAGTCTAGATAATCTATTCTTATGCGCAAAAAAAAGAACAAGTGTAGATAATCTGTTCTTATGCATAAAAAAAAGAACAAGTCTAGAAAATCTGTTCTTATGCACAAAAATAAGAACAAGTCTAGATAATCTGTTCTTATGCACAAAAATAAGAACAAGTCTAGACAAAGTGTTATTGAGCAACCATCACTGGCCATTTCGCAATAATCCATTACTGAACAAGGGCATAGGGGCAGTTGTAGCATCAATTCATCCAAAATTCATCCTAAAATCATCTAAACATAGGAAAAAAAGGAGGAAGGGGGGCAGCAAGGGCATGTATCTCACATCTCCAACATATACATATATCCAAAATTCCTTCTAAAATCATCTAAACATAGAAAAAAAAGGAGGAAGGGGGCAGCAGGGGCATATATCTCACATCTCCAACATATACATATATCCAAAATTCCTTCTAAAATCATCTAAACATAGAAAAAAAGGAGGAAGGGGGCAGCAGGGGCATATATCTCACATCTCCAACACATACATATATCCAAAATTCATCCTAAAATCATCTAATACCAAAATTCATCCTAAAATCATATATGCAAAATTCATCCTAAAATCATATATCCAAAATCATCTAATGTCACATCTATTTCACATCTATATATCATCCTAAATTCATCCTAAAATCATCTTAATTTCTCTAATAGCAAAATTCATCCTAAATTCCTCCTAAAATCATCTAAACATAGAAAAAAATGAGGAAGGGGGCAGCAGGGGCATATATTTCACATCTCCAGCATATACATATATCCAAAATTCATCCTAAAATCATTTACTACCAAAAGAATCCTAAAATCATATATCTAAAATTCATCCTAAAATCATCTAATTTAGGGTTTAGGTGGCATACTTGGAGAAGAGGGCGAGGAGGTAGGGGGTGGCGGCGCAGGACATCGGCGCGGGCGGCGCAGGTCGTCGACATGGGTGGCGCAGGTCGTCGACGAGGGCGGCGACGGTGTAGAGGAGGGTGGCGGCGGTGGAGAGGGCGGCCGGTGATGGTGGAGAGGAGGACGGCGAGGGCGAGTGGCGACGGTGGAGAGGAGGGCGAGCGGCGGTTGTTTTCGATCTGAGTAACTTAAGTGACCGGATCTGGATCTAGAAGAGGTCTAACCCTAGGTCAACCCTAGTCAAACTCACCTGTGACGGGCGCTAACTGCAAGCCCGTCACAGTGAGGCCACCTGTGACGGGCTCAAACTGTGGGTTCGTCACAAGTGAGGACACCTGTGACGGGCTCCAACTGTGGGTCCATCACAGGTGAGTTCACCTGTGATGGGCCCAGCGTTCCAGGCCGTCACAGGTGAGGCAACCTGTGACGGGCCCAGCGTTCCTGGCCGTCACAGGTGTGTCACCTGTCACGGCCCTACAGTTAGCACCCGTCACAAGTGAGTTCGACCACAATATTTTATTTCATTTTATTCTATTCCACTTAGTTCTTTTATTTTCCTTAACATATTTCCACATACACTACATATTTTCTTACTTAATTATTTTATTTCACTAACAGTAGTAATTGCACTTTATTATTTTACTAATTTTTTTATTTTATTTCACTTCTAGTGGGTGCTTCACTTAATTATTTTATTTGACTATTTCATAAGCAATATACTATTGATCACTGCGAACATATTAGAGTCATACAGATATATAACAGACATGTAGACATAACGTACGTACATAAATTACAAAAATAATCCTTCCTCATGGTCGACGCGTGCATACTGAACGTCATCTTCTTCTTCCTCCTCGTCTAGAGGTATTTTTTGACCTATGCCGTGGACGTGCTGGTTGTAATCATCCTCGTCTGCAATATTGTCCAATCCAACAATTCTCCTTTTCCCTTCACGAACAACATGTAGTTTCTTGTTACACGGGTCAACTACGTAGAAGACTTGAACAACTTGTTTGGCGAGAACGAACGGTTCATCCTTGTACGCGTTGTTAGCCAAGTTGACAGTGGTGAAACCTTCATTGTCAACTTTTACATTGCGAAGATCGACCCATCGACAATGAAACAACGGGACTTTGAACTTCAAGTAATCTAGCTCCAATATTTGCTCAATTCTGCCATAGTATTGATCACGCCGACCACCGTCACTAGTAGCCTCGATGCGTAACCCACTGTTCTGCACTGTGCATTTGCTATCTTGCTTTACCATGTGAAAGGTGTATCCATTTATGTCATATCCTTGCCAGGTGGTGGCACTCCATTCAGGACCCTGTGACAACCACTGAAGTGTTTCACTAGACAAGTTCTGCAACCTGGCAATTTTGTTCTTCAGCCACTCGTTGAAAGAATACATGTGCTTGTTTCTGACCCAACTCTCAGATCGGCCTGGGTTCTCTGTCGGAGAACTGCAAGGTGTTCGTCAATGTACGGCACCACCTCAGTCATATGCTGTAGTACCGTGAAATGAGCTTTATCATACACCTTCCTATCCAACCTAACAATCTTCCTTCCAACAGTACCAACACCATCAAGCCTCCCTTCATGATGAGATCGTGGTAATCCAATTCAAGATGTTTCTAACATGTAGTCCACACAAAAATCGATGACCTCTTCGGTGGTGTAACTTTCGACGGTACTCCCCTCGGGGTGTGAACGGTTCGGTACAAAACCCTTAAGGATCCCCAGGTACCTTTCGCAAGGATACATCTGCGTCATGAAAGCTGGACCATAGCACTTTGTTTGCCTCACAAGGTGCAAGGGAAGATGTTCCATTATGTCAAAGAAAGTTGGAGGAAAGTACATCTCAAGATGACATAGGGTTCTCACAAGTTCTGCCTGTAGTTCATCTAGTCCCTCAGGATCAATGACCTTCTGGCTGATTGCATGGAAGAAGGAACACAACCGTTGGGTCATGCGTCGCACCTGAGGAGGTAAAATATTCCTTATTGCAACGGGCAACAGCTGTGTGATAAGAACGTGGCAATCATGCGACTTCATTCCTACCAATTTAAGGTCTTGCAGTGAAACGAACCTACTAATTCTTGATGAGTAACCAGATGGAACCTTTATACCACTCAAATATGTTAGCAAATCAATCTTCTCTTCTTTCGAGAGAGTATAGCAGGCTGGAGGAAGGTACACCCTGCCGGATTCCGTAGTTATGGGATGTAATTCCGAGCGAACACCCATGTCTTCCAGATCTCGTCGGGCGTTGAGACCATCCTTTGTAGTACCTGGGTTAAGCAGTAATCCCATTAAACTCTCACATACATGTATCAAATCTATGCAGTGGTGAACTTCAAGATCCTTCCAGTATGGTAGTCTCCAAAATATTGACTTTTTTCTCCACATGCTCCTCTCTTTTGTCTTTTGTTTTTCAACATGCTCTTCTGTTTTGTCCTTCGACATGCTCTTCTCTTTTATCTTTCCAACTTTCCTCTTTTTTCCAAACTCGTTGGTTATTCTTATCACTAAGTTGTGCACCTCTATCCCTGTTAGCTCTGCCGGGGGTCCGGCTGTATCTCTGTGTCCATTGAAATTCTTTCTCATATTCCTATACGGGTGATACCTTGGGAGAAATCTCCTATGACCCATGTAGACCGTCTTGTGTGAATGCTTCAACCATTTGCTTCTTGTTTCCTCCATACACTCCGAACACGCCCATTTCCCTTTCACAGTTTGGCCAGAAAGGTTGCCAAGGGCCGGATAATCGTTGATGGTACAAAACAGCATGCTCGTGTGCCCTCATTCCATAGCCTTTCGAAGTCATCGATTATCGGTTCAAGGAACACATCGATATCATTGCCAGGTTGTCTCGGTCCTTGAATGAGCATGGCAAGCCTTTCTTTTGAAGCACAACCAGGGAGGAAGGTTATAGTTAACAAGCAGAACTGGCCATGTACTGTGACGACTGCTCAAATCACCAAATGGATTAATGTCGTCCGTACACATTGCGAAACGCATGTTTCTTGGGTCCTTTGAGAATTCCTAATAAATCCTATCGATTGTCCTCCACTGTACTGAATCTGCTGGGTGCCTCAGCATACTATCAATTTTCTGTTCTTCGGCATGCCAGCGCACTAGCTTAGCTTGTTGATTATTCGCAAACATTCTCTTCATGCACTCCGCAATTGGGAGATACCACACCACCTTTGCGGGGCCTCCCCTCTTTGACTTGCTTCCTTCACCTTCACTGTTTGCTCGTTTGTATCTAGATACCCCACAGATAGGGCAGACATCCAAGTCAGCGTATTCCTTGTAATACAAAATACAGTCGTTCGGACAAACATGAATTCTTCTGACCTCCAGGCCCAACGGACATAATACTTGCTTCCCTTCATATGTCATCTGCGGTAAATTGTTCCCCTCTGGCTACAGGTCCTTTAACAGCTCAAGAAGTTCTGTAAAACTCTTGTCCGACCAGCCATTACTAGCCTTAAGCTTCATGAGTTCCAACACGCATGACAACTTGCTATACTTCGACTTGCATCCATCATACAAGGGCATCTGACAATTTTCCACCAACTTACTAAACTTCTCAAAATCTCTGTCGTTGTCCTCTGCATCTTCAATGTCATGCAACATTGTAGATAGACATTGAGTATCCAAATCTATGGTCTCTCCACCTAACGGTGAAGGTACGAACATGCCTTCTCGAGCTGCAGCGGTGTTCTACATCTTGTTCCAACACTTCTTCAGCTGCGACATCAGGCACCTCTTGCTCTCCATGCTTGATCCAGCAGGTATATTTCTTCGTGAATCCATTCGTAATCAAATGAGAATGCACTTCTGAGCTATCATGGATCATCTTTTCATTCCCCTACATGGACACAATATGTACATGCTCATCCTTCTTTTTCTGTCATCCTCCGTAAATGTGACAAATTCAGTGACCCCTTCTCTATATTCTGTGGACGAACGATGAACATGATACATCCAACTACGATCCATCTGAAATCAACAACATAGGAAGAAAAATATATGATGATCGATATATATTGAGAATAAAGGCAAGAATAATGTGTTTTTTACCTTGAATTTTAGCAAAAAAATCGCCCCCCTTGCCCTCCCATCTGATTTCTGAACAGTAAATGATCGGGATGGAAAGTAGTTGGCGGTTTGTGGGGTATTTATAGACCCAACACACCTCAAACGGGTTAGGTAAAAAAAGACCGTCAAAGGTATTAGTCATACCTTTGACGGGCACTAATACCTTTGACGGGCCTCAGCTAAGTTGCCCGTCACAGGTAGATCGATACCTGTGACGGGCTGGGAGAAAAACCCGTCACAGGTGATGTGACGGGTTGTAGTGAAAGGACCCGTCACAGGTGAGGTCATACCAATGACGGGTTCGGTGTAAAACCCGTCACTGACTCACCTGTGATAGCTTAGTCTCGCGGCCCGTCACAGGTGAGGTGATACCTGTGACGGGCCGCGGCCAGATGTCTCACCAATGATGGTATCCCGTATGACCCGTCAAAGGTGACGGTCATCAGTGACTATTTGCTTTGCCCGTCACTCGTATCTCGTCAGAGGTGTGAGGATCTGGCGTAGTGGGTCTTTTTAGAGGCAATATAGTAGAGAGAGAACATGTTGAGTGGATATCTAGAAGAGTATATTATATGGCACGCAGAAGTAACAACTAGCATGTTGAGTAATACACTTATATGGAGTAACATATAATTTTGATATAGGATACATTATAGCCATGGTAGGTATTAATCCATCCCTCCCATTTATATTATCATAAACGAAGATTATTGAAATACCTATTCAACCGAACATGAAATTATCCCTCAATGCCATATGGCGCTTGCTCTACTAACTGCAAAATTTATACCATCAATATCTTCATAAATCTGAAATGATAAAACATCCACTAGTGCAGATCCTCTCATCTCTGTAACGTAACTGGATTTTGCGGGCCGTCACAAAGAATACATCTCAAACGGGACTAAAAAGAGGCCGATTGAGATATGGTCGGAGAGACATGTTAAATGTGCATAAAACTGAAGCCCGTCACGGATGACATATATCTTTGACGGGCCTAAACTAGGACCCGATTGAGATAACCTTGAATAACTCAAACGGGCCTCAAGTTGGAGCCCGTCACAGATGATTAGGCCCGTTTCAGATATTTAAGGTATCTCAATCGGGCCGTGATTGGAGCCCATCACAGATGACAATCATCTGTGACGGGCCCTAGCTTGAGGCCCGTTTGAGATAACAACAAAGCCCGTCACAGATGGCACTCCTCTGTGACGGGCTTTTTTTAGGCCCGATAAAGATAACTTATATGCCTGACAGAGAAGTCATTTTTTGGACCGTTACAGATAGTTTGTGCACACTATAAATAGCCGCAATCGCCAGTGTAACTGTATCCCGCTATTCACAATTTTGGTGGGAGGTTGGAGGGGGCGAAATTTTAAAACTTTTTTCCAAAAGAAAACAGTAAATTCATAAAGGTAAGTGACATATAGTAATCAGTACTTTAGACAATTCATCAATTCTAATTAATTTAGCAGTATTTATCTTATAAGATGTTTCTCTGATACTTTTTTCATTTCTGTAGCGATGGATCGAAGTTGGATGTATGCGAAATCTGTGAAACGTCATAGTCAAGAGTATAGAAATGGGGTATTAAATTTCATAAACGCCGCGGAGGATGATAGGAAAAGAAGAAACAGCGATTACATGTGTTGTCCATGTGTAGATTGCAAGAATGAGAATATGTTTGATAGCCAAGTGGACGTACACGCTCATCTGATACAACGAGGATTTATGGAGGGCTACACATGTTGGGTCAAGCATGGAGAGCAAGAATCAGGAAGTGGTGCAGCTGCAGACAGTACTGGTGCACAAAATCAGGAAGATGAAGATGAACATGACATGTTTGTACCTTGTCCACTAGGCGGTGAAATGGTTGATGTTAGTCATGATCTGCTGCAAGACATGTTACGTGACGTTGAGGATCCAGCTTACAACGAGAGAGATTCCATAAAGTTCAGCTAGTTGGTCACTGACTCGCAGACGCCTCTGTACGCCGGATGCAAAGCAAAGCACACCAAATTATCAGCTACCTTGGACCTAATGAAGCTGAAGGCAAGTAGTGGATGGACAGACAAGAGTTTCACAGAGCTTTTGGGAATTTTGAAGGCCTTGCTGCCTGATGGGAACACATTGCCCGAGACGACATATGAAGCCAAGCAGGTTTTGTTTCCCCTGGGGTTAGAGGTCCGTACAATTCACGCTTGTCGAAACGATTGCATATTGTACCACAAGCAATATGCGGAGTTAGATGTTTGTCCTGTCTGCAAGGACTCTCGATACAAGCGAAAGAAAAGTCCTGACGAAGGAAAAAAATCAAAGCGGGGTGGTCCCGCGAAGGTTGTGTGGTAATACCTATCATTGATCGTTTCAAAAGAATATTGGCAAACCCCAAGGAGGCGAGCATGCCACGGAGAGAAGGAACGATGGTATGCTAAGACACCAAGTGGATTCAATTCAATGGAGGAATATCGATCGAAAACACAAAGACTTTGCTGCCGATCCCAGAAACATGAGGCTATGTATGTGTACAGATGGCATGAATCCTTTTGGAGAAATGAGTAGTACTCACAGCACCTGGCCAGTTCTTACTTCAAACTTTAACCTACCGCCATGGTTGTGCTTTAAAAGGAAATATATTATGCTGTGCTTGCTAATCCAAGGACCGAAACTTGGAGCCTGTTATGGATGATCTTGAGATGCTCTAGGAAGAAGGTGAGGAAACTTGGGATGCGTATGGTTATGAGAATTTCAAGCTACGAGTTGTACTGTTATGCACCATTAATGACTATCCCATCCTCGGTAATCTTTCTGGCCAAACCGTGAAAGGAAAGAAGGCTTGCTCCGACTGCATGGAACATACACGCAGCCGGTGGTTGAAGAAATCACGAAAGATGGTTTATATGGGTCATAGGAGGTGGCTCCCGCTACGCCACGCATTTCGAAGGAAGAAGAATATTTTGAACGGTAAGAGAGAACTTCAGCCTGCTCCCAAGGATTTGTCCGGAGATGAGGTCCACAACTTGGTCAAGGACATAACCAACGAGTTTGGGAAGAAAAGAAAACGTAGTCAAGCAAAGGACAAGGGTATGTGGAAGAAAAGTTCATATTTTCGCGATTACCTTACTGGAAAGATCTTGAGGTCCGTCATTGTGTTGATCTGATGCGTATAGAAAAGAATGTGTGTGAGAGTTTGGTTGGCCTGCTGCTGAATATTCCCGGCAAAACAAAGGACGGGTTGAACGCGTGCTTTGATCTATAGGAAATTAACATTTGCAGTGAACTTCAGCCCGTAACAGATGCAGAGGCAGGTAGAGTGTACCTCCCTCCACCTTGCCACAAACTGTCGAAGGATGAGAAGATCGCAATGTTATCATGCCTGAAAGATATCAAAGTTCCATTGGGCTATTCAGCGAGGATTAGTAAGTACGTCAAAACGGAAGACCTAAAACTGGTTGGAATGAAGTCGCACGATTGCAACGTGCTAATCACACAAATCTTGCCATTTGCTATCAGAGGCATTCTTCCACCCAATGTCCGTCATACGATCCAACGACTGTGCGCCTTTATCAATGCAATCGAACAGAAAGTTATAGATCCCGAAGATCTAGATGGGTTGCGGACCGATATTGTCAATACCCTCTGCCACATGGAGATATTTTTTCCACTGTCTTTCTTTGATATCATGGTTCATCTCCCTGTTCATCTTGTGAAGCAAACAAAACTATGTGGTCCAGCTTTTCTAAGAAAAATGTACCCGTTCGAGAGGTACATGGGAGTTCTGAAGGCATACGTTCAGAACAGAGCAAAACCGGAGGGGAGCATCATTGAAGGCTACACGATCGAGGAGGTCATTGAGTTATGCGTGGACTACATGTCCGAGGCCGAACCTATCGGAGTTTCAGCGTCTCGTCATGACGAAAGGTTGTCAGGTGCTGGCACAATAGGGATGAAAATAATTAGGTTTGATCAAGCTTCGTACACGCAGGCTCATTTTGCTGTGCTCCAACATATGGCACAAGTTGGCCCATACTTTGAGGAGCACTTAGCCAAAATCCGGCAGGAGAACTTGGGTCGATCTGAGACGTGGATTAATAGAGAACATAACTCTCGGTTCAACGCATGGTTCAAGAATCGTGTCACATTGTTGACGGATATCCCAAATGAGACAGTACAGTTGTTGGGGATGGGACCGTGTTGGGCCATAAACACATGGAAAGGATATGATATTAATGGATACACATTTTACACCGTCCAGCAAAATGACAAAAGCAGAGTGCAAAACAGCGGAGTCCGTATAGATGCCTTCCAGGATCAAGTTGGGTCGAACACACACTACGGCCGCATTGAGCAGATCTGGGAGCTGAACTACGTGAAGTTCAAGGTTCCTTTATTTCGATGCCGTTGGGTGAATATACGCACTGGTGTTAAAGTCGATAAGGAAGGCTTCACTTTAGTATATCTATCCAAGGTTGGATACGCCGACGAACCATTCGTACTTGCGAAACAGGTCGAGCAGATTTTCTACATAAAAGACCCCGCAAACAACAAGATGCACATCATGAGGGATGGCAAGCGCCGAATTGTTGGTGTTGACAACATCATTGACGAAGAAGAATACAACCAGAATCTTCACGTACGACCTCAAATCGACCTTGACGATGATCCACAAGAGCATGTGGCATATACTCGATCATATCATACGGAAGGCATAACCTTGTGACCAATCCCGTTTACTTATTTGTTAGGTTGTTTTTGGATACTAGTGAAGTATTTTGTATTAGTAAAAAAGCTTAGGTAAATTGGTGCAACTTGTAATATATTTTGTTGTGAATTTAGTAAATTTAGTGAATTATTGTACTGCACTTAATTTTTTGGGATAGTAAGTTAATTATTGTGAGTTTAGTAAAATTAGTGAATTTTTATTGTGAAGTATTTTATTGCAGTTATTTATTTTCAGTTCAGGTCAACAATGTACAGAAGTCAAATGTCATCCGTGACGGGCCCTAGTGCAGAGCCCAATAGAGATGATGTTATCTCTATCGGGCATTTAAATTGGGCTGGTCACGGATGTAGTCATCTGTGGCGGGCACTGGTTCACAGCCCGATAGAGATGATTAATGCCCGTACTAAGTATACGCTGGATCTAGAATCTGGATCGAAAAAAATTCTAAGTCCCACCACTCTGTGCCGCCACTCTAAGAACCCTAGCGCCACCACCCTTTGGGAGCTCGCCGCCGCCGTCGGCCGCCGTCCCCAAGCCCTCGTGCCGCTGCCGCCGTCTGGGAGCCCTCCATCGTCCTCCCTCACGCCCTCCCGAGCAAGGCGCCATTGTCCTTCCTCACCGCCACCGAGCGCCACCGTCCCCGAGCCCAGCCACCGAGCGCCACTGTCCTCTACTGACCTCCTCCAATCCGTCCCCCGCCGTCCTCTGCACCACCACCGAGCCCAGGGTGTGCTCTTCACCGAGGCCTTCCTGCTGACCCTGACCGCCGCTGACTTCCTCCGTACCGCCGGTGAGTTGATTTTTGATAGATAGATAGTTAGATAGATAGATAGATAGCCTGTGAATTGATTGTTGACTAAAGTATTCTCTGTGTATAGATAGATAGATAGTTAGATAGATATATATGGAAAATATATGGTGGAAATGTAGGTTAAATGTAGTGATTTTAGTGAGTTAGACTTTAGTGATTTAGGTGAAATATAGGTTATTTTAGTGATTAGTGAAATGTAGGTTGTTTTAGTGATTTTAGGGTTAGTTAGGTTATTTTAGTGAACATTAGTGAATTTAGTGAAATGCAGGTTATTTTAGTGATTTTAGGTTTAGTTAGGTTATTTTAGTGAACTTTAGTGATTTTAGTGAGATGTAGGTTGTTTTAGTGATTTTAGGGTTAGTTAGGTTATTTTAGTGAACTTTAGTGAATTTAGTGAAATGTAGGTTATTTTAGTGATTTTAGGTTTAGTTAGGTTATTTTAGTGAACTTTAGTGATTTTAGTGAAATGTAGGTTGTTTTAGTGATTTTAGGGTTAGTTAGGTTATTTTAGTGAACTTTAGTGATTTTAGGTGAAATGTAGGTTGTTTTAGTGATTTTAGGGTTAGTTAGGTTATTTTAGTGAACTTCGGTGATTTTAGTGCATAGTTACAATGTTAGATATGACTTTAGTGAATAGTCATATGTAATATTAAAGTTATCAAATCGTCGCAGAATCCAGGGTGCCTAGGGTCTGAAGTTAGTTCGGTCGAGTTAGTGCACTCACAACATCGATTTAGAAACCTTCAGACCCTAGTGCACCTCGGAATCTGTCAATTTTTGATAATTACTCATTTATGTGAGGACTTTGTTCGTAGATTATCAAATCATCGTAGAATACGAGGTGTTCCGGGTGCCAAGTTGGTTTGGTTGGGTCAGTACATGTACGGAACCATCCAAGACACCTTGGCAACCAAAACACTTCGTAATCTATCATTTTTTGATAACTAAGAAACGTGTAAAGAGAAGCGAGATCGAGCCAGGAATCAAGTAAAGTAAAATAGTTAAGTTAGTACGTTCTTATGTGCTTCCAGTGCCAACGGTCTATAATATCAAAGTTAGTACGTACATACGTAATTTGTTTACAAAATTAATTAACTTTGTTATTTTTTAAGTTATTTAGACGATGTCTCAGCAAGGTGAACCAATGTCGACGACAACTAGTGGGTCCTCAAGGGCACGCAGTCGTAGGACAGGGAACAGAATCCCTAAGGAACGGTACACCATAGCAGAGGTGAACCATGTTGGACTGCCGACGCGTCCTCGAAATGTCCTGGCCAAGTTTAGGTCGACCTGCGGTGTTGTAGCGAGGGAAAACTTCACAATCTTCGTGGATGACATCAAGCATGTGCCTGAAGCGAAGAAGAACGCTGCTTGGCTCAAATTCAAGGAAAGCTTCGAGTATCCTGCTGCCGACGAGGCCAGGCTCAAGCAGGCTGCTTTCAAGGTTATGGGCAATGCATGGTAGAACTTCAAGAGCAGGCTGGTCATGGAGTTTGTCTTAAATCCGATGACCCCTGATCCAAAAGTGCAATGGCCCTTCATCACGGCTGACGCTTGGGGGCAATTCTACAAGAAGAAGTCGATGCCCGAATCCCGGACCAGAAGCAAAGCTTATCGAGCACTGCAGGCTAGGAACGTGCACTCGCACCTGCTAGGCACCGCAGGATATGTTGGGAAGCTGGAGGAATGGCAGGAGGAGGATGAAGCGGGAGCGGCAGCGAACACACCGTCGGTGTTTGCCAATATCCCACACCCACGGGCAAGAAACTGGGCCTGGGCGAGGTACCAGAAGAATCAAGATGGGACAGTTACGCTTCCAAATCCCCAAGATCAAGTGTACAATAATATAGTAAGTGCCTAATGTCAATATTTGTTCGCATTGTTTTCACTGAACTTTTCATTGAATCCGAACTCAATTGTACTCCAGAAGGAGTTGGTTGCCTCCCAAGAAGCCTCGCAAGAGTGCAGCTCTCAAAGACGCGAGGACGACATCCTCAGTAAAGCGTTGGGCAACAAGGAACACCGTGGACGGACAAGGGGACTTGGTGCCAACGTGCCGTGGAAAGCTGGATTTCCTGACTACGCAGTACAAGAAGCGGACAGTCACGAAGGCGCAGAAAGATGCCCGCCTTGCCGCCCAAGATCCGGGAGCAGGTCAGAGCCAAATTGAGCTCTGAATTCGACGAAAAGCTTGAATCGATGAGGGCCCGCATAAGGCAGGAGATTCGATAAGAGCAAAATATCCCAGAGGCTGCCGCTGCTGCTACGCAACAAGATTTAGCTAGTCCCACACAGAGGCGCAGCAGATGTGCGTCAACTGAGGTGGGGGAAAATCCGCCATCGGTCCCCGCCGCCGTCGACCAAATAACGGTACATCTCTCGTCCGCAACGCATAGAATTTTTAACGAAACCATATGGCAAGTACTATTCTAAAAATATTTATGAATCTATCGCAGGAACCAACTAGTTGCACCCTGACAGTAAGGGTGATGCCGACCTTCTTGGTTCCTGCAGCTAAGGGCCTAGCTTTCAAGCCGACCCCGGAGACAAGAGTGCATGGGGCGCAACTTAGGGCTGATTGTGCGAAAGTGCAAGTTGACTCGGTGAAGCCAGAATTCGATCATTTCCCACTCAGGCATCCACCGAACAACGAGGTCCTAACCCTTGGAAATGCACATGGAACCTTCATCCAATGGCCCAAGGACCTCATTGAGATAATGGTGATCCCGAGGCCAACCACTACACCTAGCGGTCGTCTGACAGTATAACCTACCCCTGCTCCTTCAGCCCCTCTAGCTCCCGCTCCTCACGAACATATTGATGATGTCGAGTTACAGTACGACACAGACTTTGGGGACGAGCCTATGGAGGTCGATAGCATGGCGATCATTAAACCCCCACCCATGAAGAAGAGCAGGAAGGCGCATTCTTCCCCCCAGAGAACAGCTATCGAAAAACATGCTGCAAGGAGGCGAGGAAAAGGAAAGCTGCAGGGCTCACGTCTTGCTCCAACAAAGCTAGATATGAGCAAGCGGCTGGTAGTACATAGGAAGCCCGTACCTTCATCGTCCTTCCAACTAGGCATGTCATTGGTTGGAGACGATGTGCTAGCAACGATGGGCACCACCTGCAAGGAGCTTCACATGTACTACATGGAGAAATCTAACGTGAGGAGGAAGAGTAGAGAAACTGATATAATAGGCGAACAAGCCAGAGCGCCATTCCTTGGGACACCAAACTATATCGTGGTAGATTTCAAGGACCTATTCGACCTCTACAAGCTCCGTTCGGTGGACACAACCCTCCTCAAGTGCTACTCCTTGTAAGTACTCTTGCTCACGAAAATTAGACATCTCAATTCGTGTAAAATGCTTAGAAGAGAGTTTGTCTTGCGTGTAGGTATAGTTGGAAGTTTTGTCTCGAGAATGCACCGGAGGTTGCCTTCCTTGATCCTCAGGTAGTCAATGTCACAAATCTTGAAGGGGACCGTCAAGGAATGGTAAACAACTTGTTGGACACCTTCTGGGCCCGACAAGACAAGGAGTACATCATGTGCGCCTATAATCAATAGTAAGTGTGTTCCCTAAATACATTGCATTACACGTCTAGCTTTAGTATTAACTTTAACTATTTTAATGCTGCAGTGGACATTGGATCCTACTAGTAATAATGCCTAAGTGGAGTACTTGCCACTACTTAAACTCTAGAATTGACAAAAAAGCATACGATTGGACCCCGATTCAACTCGCGATAGATGAAGCGTGGGGCCAATATGTGCAAAAAGGGGGCCTTCGAAAGACAGGGCAGGACACACTTATCCACAAGAAGGACTTCCCAGTAAAACAACAAATAGGTGACCAGTGCGGATTCCATGTCTGCCAGAACATGCGCCTACTATGCAAAGATAAGGTGAAGACTTTGGCTGAATTGGAGGTTTGTGGTCTCATTCGTGACAAGTTCTAACTAAATTGAAGTATATATATATGTAAAGAATGTTCGACTAATTTTGAATTATATACATGTAGGATAAATTTACAAAGAATCCGGGTAGCAGCTTTGAGGATATTCGGTAGGAGATTGCCAACTTCATCCTACGCGAAATTATTCACCCTAAAGGAATGTTTAGGGTTAAGATTAAGTGATGAACATTTTTTAACATCCTATTTGAATTGTCAAACACATGTTATTATGTAATATTGATGTTTATTATATTTGTTATCTCTATGTAAATTCTTCCTAGATAAATATTGCAGGTTATGATGCTTACCACTTGAGCAATATGCATGTGTGAATATGGATGTTATTTCTGTAAAATATATGTGAATGGCATATGTGAATGGGGATGCTGGGATGTATATATGTGAATGACATATCTGTTTGTGTTTTTTTGCAGCGGGCATGGCTAGCACATGCCTGAGGCTAGCCAAAAAATAATATTTTTTTTGGTAATACTCATCGGTGACGGGCTGTAAGTTAAAGCCCGATTGATTTATAGTCAACCGTAACAGGCTGTAACGTAAGGCCCGATTGAGAATATAGTAATCTCTGACGGGCTATAGTTGGGGCCCGATTGAGAATAATAGTAATCTGTGACGGACTTCTGTTTAGGCCCGTTTGAGAGAGGCAGTCATCCGTGACGGGCGCTAGTTGTAGCCCGATTGAGATAGGTCATCCGTGACGGGCTCTGTTTGGCTGGTCGTCTGGGTCAAAGCTATCGGTGACGGGCGTTAGTTGAGGCCCATTGAGATAACTTCATCCGTAACGGACTTATGCCCATTTGAGATGAGTTCTCACATCACTGACCTCTACGCTGTGTCGGGCGCCATACCCGACACAGATGTGGGTTACCGTTGTAGTGATCCAACATAGTGGTAGGGTTTAATTCTAATGATTTCCACTAGCGTTGGTGTATATTGGATACAGGTGACAAACCATCAAAGTGAGACAAAGGATACATACAGAAGGACGTGAATTAAACTTCCATATTTAAGCCTATTGAGTTTTGGGCTCATAAACCTAATGAAACCCAAGCAAATGGGCTCATTCGCAATATATATGGACTGATGAGTCCATCAGAGTCCAGGAACAACGTCAGGGCAAAATGGGCCAACAAGGGTTCGGTCGAACCCAAAAATTGGCCAATCAACCCTTCCTTTCACATGGCGGTTGTGACCCTTTTTACTGGTAGAAACCGTCATAGAGAAGACACATGGTAAGAGGAGAGTGAAGATGCTCTTTAGATGCTTGCAATCTCCACTCTCTCCACCCCTATATAAAGAGCTGTCATCCTCTCCTCCAACACACACTAAGTTTGAGCTAAATTATAAGAGACTTTATTGTATCTTTTATGTACATTAGAATAGGGAGAGAGTAAGGGAGAAGGATCGGAGGAATTCCAGAGTTGTCGATAATTTTCTCTAAGTCTTTTTTACCTTGTTGATTACTTTGATATAATTGATATTATCTTATACAGGTAATTGAGATTTTATCCGTGAAGTACATTTCTTAGTTAGTTCCTATTTAGCATACTGGATCATTGTTCACTATTGTTCATTACTTTAGTGTTTAGCTAACGCTAGAGAAGTAATTAATTGTATAGACGTGGAGTCTAGGTAATTAATTTCTAGTGTTTATTGCATACCCCATACCCCACAGTACGTTAGAGGTGAGTGTAGAGGTGGTGACTGCCCTCAAGATCACTTAAGTCCTCCCTGTCCGGGTGCGTAGTACAGCGAGCCCTGGTAGCAGCGAGCAAGCCAGTGCCTGAAGATCGTTCACTGTGATTCGATACCTTGGAATACTTCCAGGTGAAGCGCTACAGTGGTATATCCGTGTATTTGCGGAATTTATCCGTGAACGTTAAGAAATACCAACAAGCATTTATGGCGCCATTGCCAGGGAATGATGTTTATCTCCGAACCTTGTTCATCCTCGTATCTTTTTAGTTTTCTTTCTTTATTCCCCCTTTACTCTTAGAGAAGTTTTCTGCATACACTTCTCTACAATGCAGCATCTACCAATCTACCAATTATCTGCTCCTCGGGGCGAATTCTATGAGCCACCTCCTTCATCGAAGCCAATTCTTGCATCTGGCGATGAGATTCGTCCCGAATTCATAAACAGGGTTAGGTTTTTCTGGTCTAGACCAAGAAAATCCCTACCATCATCCGCGAGAGTTTGAGAAATTGTTCTCATGTCTCTTGATTCAAGGCATGACACAAGAGACTATAAAGTGGAAATTGTTTCCGTTTTCTCTTGATGAGACAGCGAAACAAAGGTACATTTATCCTGTTGGGAGTGTAAACGGTAACTGGGATCAGTTGTGAGATAGATTCTGCCTTGCATTTTTTCCTGTTACCCATATTACAGCCCTTCGGGTTGAAGTCCTCAGCTTTCGACAGACAAATAATGAATCAATCGGTGCAGCTTGGGCCATATTTACCTCATTGGTACGAGCTGGTCCAAACTTATCTATACCCGAGTATGTCTTATTGCAACATTTTTACACAGGACTAGATAATGAGTCTGCATTCCACCTTGACATCACTAACGGAGGTTCGTTCATGCATAAAACCTCATCCGAAGGAAAGGAAATTCTTGATAGAATATCAGAAAACACCTCCTTCATTGGGCAAAGCTCTGAACCCCTCCCTAAGGCATTTGTGTCAGGTCGGGTGGAATCCTCTATAGCCGAACCTGAACCCAAGCCTTCCACATCATCAGGTTCTATTGAAGAATCCTCCCTGGAGCCACCTCCGGATACCGAAGAAATTCAAGCTCCAGGTTGCGCTCCTGAATTCGGGGTTGTTTTTAATTAAGATTAAGGAAACACACCGAATTACTTTAGTAGAAAGAAGCCACTGATTACTATTCCACCTCTCGATCCTATCAAAGATTATTATCTCAATGAAACCATTCAGGAGTTAACCACTATCATGAGTAACGAATGGTTGAGGGAAGTAGAGTTTTCCCCCAAGTAATTCGGATCAACTCTTCTATTCACACCATTCCTTGCTAACTGGGAGGAAATACGATGGACATTTTGTCTTGTCCAACGGTCAGTGTTAACCTCATCTCTAAGTCTTTCGCTTTCGCTTACCTGCCGATAGAGTACACACCGACCCACAAATTCTTCAAACACCCCTGTTGAACTTAATTGAAGGATTTGGGATAATACAGAACGTCCCTATCAAAAATGATAGATGCAGGCTATCTTGGATTTTCATATCTTTGAAATCCAAGACTTTGACATTCTAATTAGGCACTCGATCGAGAACTTTCTCATTGATGCCCCGCTTCTAGGAAGCCTCGATATCTCGTTAGGAGGGGATGAGTTTACCATCCCCTTCTCGTGGTCAAGAAATGTCTTGACCTACTCCCCTTCTGAAGAAGAATCAGCGGAGGAAGTGATGGCTGTTATCTCATATGACCTCCCCGAGTCTTCCCTCGAAGACGATGTTCCTAATTTCATCCCTGAAGAGGAGGAGTCAGGTGAGACATTTGAATTGCTCTCCATAAAACCACCATCACAACCTCTGATCGTGCCTAAACCTTATCACCCCAGCCCTCAAAATGTTGTTCTCAATGGTTGTCACGTAACAACCTCGATCTCGCACGACATCTTTCGGGAAGGAGAACCTTCAGGCCATGGACAAGCTTGAGACATCGACTCTGGAGGACGAGAGAAATGATTCCACAAATGAGCATAAAAGTTTCTCTATCAAATTCCCTAGGATTCATGCTCACATAAGGAATCCCAGAGTCCTGTCCGATTAGTACCGCTTCATTGTGCGAGGACCACAACCACCTTACGGTCCTCATCTCTAACTTGTTTAGAAGGGCGGTTGTGGATGCTTATGTTTATCATAAATACTGCAAACCTCGTATGTATATGTGGTACTAACCATGCAGCATGATGTCTCCCTGGTCGAGCTTGTGAACATAAACAAAGCACTGCCGGGAGGTAGCCTGGATTATCAGGGTAAGTTTCCATTCTAATAAAAGCAAGAACCAGTTTTTAGGATAGTATGCATCTTCAGGTATTCTTGCTCTCTAACCAGGTTGAGATTAAGAACGAGGGTCATGCGATGCCTAAGAATATGGTAGCTATATCAACTGTACACTTGGGTGATCCTTGGTGTTGGAACACACTCTATAGGAGACTACAATATCACACACTTGGTTTTTGATGTCTTGGGACACAAAAGTCCAAGTGTGGGGGGAGGGGGGAGGTCGACGACCTTGTCATGATGAGTTCCATCAACCAAGGCCATCTTGGTTTAAAGTTGGCGTTAGTTCTATCTTGTTGAAAAAAAGAAGAAAAAAAGAGAAAAGAGAGACGAAAGAAAAGAAACAAAATATGGGAAAGGTGGAAGAGAGCAAGAGAGCTGATGAGCTACATCTAGATCAAAGACCGCATTATGTGCGTATCTTTCAAATGTGGCTTTACACCTTGCTAGTTGCGATCATGTTGCTTGGCTCCACCCAGTTGCTCTCTCGAGCTCATGTGCCACCTTGGCTTAGCCTTCATACACGCCGGTTAATTTAGCCTCAGGTCGAGTCTGCGCGACCATGTTTGTGTCATCGCAGTTGATCCTAGGAAGGTGGCTATTGGCATACAAGCATGCATCGGAGTACACCGCCCTATCCTCGTGTTGAGTATATCAAGATTCAAGATACCATCACTAGTACAAAAATGTTTCTTCTGGACACACCCTAATAGGTTGCAAACGGGCCATCAGTATCCGCGTCTGCAAAAATCGACCCTTATTTTTGCATATGTCTCCTTAAGAGACAGCACGCGAAAATTAGTTTTTCCAAACGGACCACTCAAAATATCCGCACGGGAAAATATGGGTATTTTCACATGCGGGGATCTTAACTCACCCGCATGGAAAAATGTCCCTCCTTTTTTTATTCTCTCCTCCCCCATGTTTCTCCGGGCCTCACCCACTCCTCTCCTTTCTCCCATTCCTCACCCACTCCTCTTCCTTTCCCGGCTCCTCATCTTCCCTCTCCTCCCTCCCGACGGTGAACACTAGCGGCGGTAGACGAGGACGCTGGTGGGTGTGGGCCAAGGCGTGCGGCGGCCTCCTCCATACTCCCCCACGCACGGTGGCCCCCTCCGGCGGTGGAGGGCGCGGGATCCGGCAGGTGGTGGCCAACCCCCGCAGGGATCCAGTAGTGGCACCCTCGGGAGCGGCTGCTGCGACGGAGGGTGCAGGATCCGGCGAGGGCGTCGGATCCGATGACTGCGACGATGGCAGGCGTGGGCGACGACGACGGTAGTGGCCCCCTCGACCCTCCCCGTGCGGATCCGGCGACAGGCTCGAGCGGGAGGGTGGTGGTGGCCCTCCCCCGCCCTTTCCCGCACGGATCCGGCGGCGGGCTTGAGCGGGAGGCCGGTGGCGGCTCTCCCCCACCCTCCCCTGCGCGGATCCGGCGACGGGCAGCATGGTGGCGGCAGGCGCGGGCTCCGACGGCGGTGCGGATCCAACCTCCACGTGCTCAGATCCGCTGCTAGCGATGACGGGAGATGTGGATCCGCCGCCATCGGAGATGGGAGAGGCGGATCCGCCGGTGACGATGGCAGCGATGGCCGGCTAGGTTTAGTGTTCGGTTTTTGTGTTTTGGATTTTTTTTTGCGATTTTCCATTTTTTGGTGCGGACGTCTTAAGCGCCCACATGGAAAAATCCGATTTTCACTTGCGGGTACGCCACTCGCACGCAAAAATAGTTATTTTCGCAGACCATCTGGCGGTTAGGCATACCGCACGTGAAAACCTTTTTGGGTGGCCTCCAAAAACCGTTCTTGTACTAGTGCGTTATCTAACTCCATGCACGGGACTGCACGTGTTCTGATGACCGAACATATAACTACAACAGAGAGGAAATCAAGAGGTCTTTTGACCACCTTGCATGCGTGGATGAACATGCACAACGGCCAAATGCATCTATAACTATGTAGTTATACATTTAATTTGCTTATACTAATCAGGTTTATTTTATTTGCTCGCATGTGAATCTTGGAGTTGTCGAACACACATAGCAACTCATGCTTACATGACACCGATTGCCTCCACGAGTTTGGACTTCGTCGCCGCCGCCGAAAATAATACTGGATTAAACCAGTCGGCCAATATTCGATGGCCGATCGAATCAATCTACAAAGAATACAAACAATCACTAATACAAAGAATACAAACAATCTACAAAGAATACAAACAATCTACCGACACCACCGGTTGCCGCACCTTGCCGTGCTTCTGCTTGATCTCATGAGCTGCTCCAATCTTGACAGTTGGCAAGCTAAGGTCCCGGTCGGGCTATTCCGAGTTGATTTATATTTTTCGCAAAAATTCCGACTTCTAGACATTGAATCAAGAGCCTGGATCACAAACAATCACTAGTAGAGAACAGGGCCTTGGAATTTAGTTACTGTTCATCCGAAAATAATATTGTTCGTCCTTGCCGTAATATTCGATGGATCACAAACAATCACTAGTAGCTACGGCAAAAATAGAACCCGGAACTAATGAATATTTTAGTCCCGGTTGGGAGCTCCAACCGGGAATAATCGTGCACGCCCCAACGGCTAGCCGAGTGTCGGCCGGGGGAGAGACCTTTAGTCCCGGTTGGGGCACCAACCCGGACTAACTCCCCTCTTTTAGTCCCGGTTGGGGGTACTAACCGGGACTAATGGTCCCCCAGACCTTTAGTCCCGGTTGGTGCCCCCAACTGGGACTAAAAGAGCGGATTTAGTCCGAGTTGGTGCCCCCAACCCGGACTAAAAGCTCCAGTATAAAATCACATCCTTCAACCTCCAGCCCGAGCTCCTCTAGCCCGAGCTCCATTGTTGACCTCGGTATTTTTGCTCTGGCCGGCGGCTCCATTTGTGAAGATTTTCGTTCTTCCATTTGTTCGATTCGTCCGACCATTCTTTCTTGTTGAAAGGTTAGCAACCTCCCTCTCATACGATATATTGATAGTGTTGCTCGTTTTATGGTTTAAATTCGAGAAATTTGTGGTTTGTTTTTATTTAGTTAGTTCATGGTATAGCTCGATGATGATATGGTCAATATTTGATTGTGTGTGGCAATGTTAATATTGTGAGGACTAAGAGAGAATATATACATCGCCTTGCACCGGAGTGGGCAAGTAGGGGTGACTCGAGACGGTTACGACGTCGATGAGTCGCCTTCTGCTTATCTACTTTTGCACATGGTGACGAGACTTAGTTGTGTAGTTTGCTACACACATCATAAATTTTATTTGACCTATTGGCGAGAGGGCTAATAAAATTAGCAATCCGCTATCTGAGAGCACTAAACTTTTAGTTGAAATCTTTTTTATTAATAATGTTTTTTATTTTTTTATTAATACACCTTAAAATTAATTAGTCATGCAATAATTATTTTTCATGTGTTAATGTAATGCAGATGAACCGGCAATGGATGTACGGTGACCGCCGATCCGGGGAGTTTATTGAGGGCGTACATACTTTCTTACGTGTGGCCGAGGCAAATAAGCAGAATGGTTTCATGTGTTGTCCATGTATTAATTGTAAGAACATGAGGGATTATTCTTCCTCAAAGACAATTCACGAATACCAGTTTAGGTCGGGTTTCATGGCCGGTTATATATGTTGGACCAAGCACGGAGAGAGCGGGGTTATAATGGAAGTAGATGAAGAAGGGGATGATGATGACATTGGTGCGTTTCGTGAATACGGTGCCTTCGGTGATATGGAAACGGACGAGGAGGCAGCGCCAGAAGATGAGCCTGTTGATGATCTTGGTCAGGCAATACGTGATGCACATAGAGACTGCGAAACTGAAAAAGATAGGATGAAGTTCGAGCGCATGTTAGAGGATCATAAGAAATTATTATATCCAAATTGCGAAGAGGGGCAGAAAAAATTGGGTACAACACTGGAATTGCTGCAATGGAAGGCAAAGAATGGTGCATCTGACAAAGGATTTGAGGAGTTACTAAAAATCATAAAGAAGATGCTTCCGAAGGGTGACGAATTGCCCGCCACTACATACGAAGCAAAACAGGTTGTGCGCCCACTAGGATTAGAGGTGCAGAAGATACATGCTTGTCCAAATGACTGCATTTTGTACCGCAGTGAGGATTACGAGAATTTGGATGCTTGCCCGGTATGCGGTGCGTCACGGTATAAGATAAGGCAAGATGACCCGGGAGATATCGAGGGTGAACGTCCTAGGAAGAGGATCCCTGTGAAGGTCATGTGGTATGCTCCTATAATACCACGTTTGAAACGTTTGCTTTGAAACAGAGATCATGCAAAGTTACTGCGCTGGCACAAGGAGGACCGTAAGGTTGACGCTATGTTGAGACACCCTGCTGATGGTTCTCAGTGGAGAACAATCGACAGAGAATTCCCGCGGTTTGCCGAGGACGCAAGAAACCTAAGGTTTGGTTTAAGTACGGATGGCATGAATCCTTTTGGTGAGTAGAGCAGTAGTCATAGCACTTGGCCAGTGACTTTATGTATTTATAACCTTCCTCCGTGGTTGTGCATGAAGCGAAAGTTTATTATGATGCCCGTGCTCATCCAAGGGCCAAAGCAACCTGGCAACAATATTGATGTCTACCTAAGGCCATTAGTTGATGAACTGCTACTTTTGTGGCAAGATAAAGGTGTACGTGTGTGGGATGAGTACAAACAGGCAAATTTCGACCTACGAGCATTGTTGTTTGTAACAATCAATGATTGGCCTGCTCTTAGTAATCTTTCAGGACAGACAAACAAGGGATATAAGGCCTGCACGCACTGTTTAGAAGATACTGAAAGTGTATATTTGAAAAAAAGTCGAAAAGTTATCTACGTTGGTCATCGTCGCTTTGTTCCTGTCAACCACCCACTAAGAAAAATGGGCAAGCATTTCAAATGTAAACCGGATCACCGGACGAAGCCTGAGAACCATAGTGGTGATGAAGTATTCGACATGGTCAAAGATGTGCACGTTGTCTTTGGGAAGGGACCTGGCAACCAACCTGTTGTAAATGACGCTGATGGACAAACGCTCCCATGTGGAAGAAGAAGTCTATATTTTCGGAGCTACCATATTGGTCAGTCCTAGACGTCCGCCACGCGATCGGTATGATGCATCTGACGAAGAATGTTTGTGTCAACCTGCTGGGCTTCATGGGTGTGTATGGAAAGTCGAAAGATACACTTGAAGCGCGACAAGACCTACAATGTATGCAAGGGAGAGATAAACTGCATCCAGAGAACACAGAGGATAGACCTGATTATTTTGGTCCAGCGAGCTACACTTTAAGTAAAGAAGAGAAGGAAAGTATGTTTGAATGCCTAAAAAGTATCAAGGTACCGTCGGGCCACTCATCAAATGTAAAGGGGATAATAAACGTGCCAGAGAAGAAATTCCAAAACCTAAAGTGTCATGACTGCCATGTGCTTATGACCCAATTACTTCCTGTTGCATTACGAGGCATTTTACCTAAGAATGTCCGATTAGAATGTCCGATTAGCCACTGTGAAACTATGTGCATTCTTGAACGCAATATCTCATAAGGCAATCGATCCATTGAATCTAGCCCAGCTACAGAAGGACGTGGTCCAATGTCTCGTCAGCTTTGAGCTGGTTTTCCCGCCATCGTTCTTCAATATCATGACACATCTACTAGTACACATTGTTAAAGAGATTACTATTCTCGGTCCTGTATTCCTACACAACATGTTCCTCTTTGAAAGGTTCATGGGAGTCCTGAAGAAATATGTACGCAACCGTGGATACCCAGAAGGCAGCATCGCCAAGGGTTACGAAACGGAAGAGGTCATTGAGTTCTGTGTTGACTTTATTCCTGATCTTAACCCCATTGGTGTCTCTCAGTCGCGGTATGAGGGTCGATTAGGTGGAAGAGGAACAATAGGAAAAAAATCAATATTTAGTACAGACGAAGATTCTTTCCGTAAAGCACACTACACGGTGTTGCAAAACTCCTCATTGGTTCGTCCATATATCCTAGAACACATGAACATTATACGATCGGATAACCCCGGGAAGCCTGAGATCTGGATTACGCGTCGTCACGTGGAAACATTTAGCGGTTGGTTGCGAAAACATCTTAGGGGGGATGATACAATTAATGAGTAATTGTACTTGTTGTCTAGGGAACCATCGTGCCATATCATGACATTCCAAGGATATAAATGGGAATACATTTTACACGATAGCCCAAGACAAAAAGAGTACGAACTAGAATAGTGGAGTACGCATAGATACCATAGACCCGAATGGCAATAAGGAAACATATTATGGCCGTATAGAGGAAATATGGGAACTGAACTATGGACCAAATTTCAAGGTCTCTTTGTTTCGATGTCAGTGGGTGAAGCTAACCGGGGGTGGTGTATCAGTGGACAAGATATACGGTATGACTACAGCCGACCTCAAAAATCTTGGATACAGGGATGAACCGTTCGTTCTAGCCAAGGATGTGACTCAGGTCTTCTATGTCAAGGACATGTCTACCAAACCAAAGAGGGGGAGAAACGACAAGCTCTCCGGTGAGCCAAAGCATCACATAATTCTTTCTGGGAAAAGAAACATCGTGGGAATCGAAGACAAGTCCGACATGTCTGAAGATTATGAAAAGAACAATGAAATTTCACCCTTCACGGTTAACACCGACCCAAGCATCATAAGAAATAATGAGGATGAACCATGGCTACGGCGTGATCATACTAAATAGTTTATGTAATAATATTTTACCGATTTATGTAAGATTTGTAACGTTGTGAAATGTAATGGATATATATATGTAAGACTCGTTTTAATCGTCAAATTATATTCTCCATGCAATCTAAATTTAATTTACATTGAAATGTAGATTTAATTTTGTACTCATATTTGGATTTGAATGTAATTAGATGTAAATTGGTAGTATAAATTCAATAATACGGTAGATTTATTTTTGTACTTATATTTGTGGAATAAATATAATTGGTAGGAATGTGACGGTCTAAATTAGAAATGTGATAGTAGATTTAATTTACAATATTTTTTATGTGTGGCATTATAATTTTGTACTCATATTTGGATATAAATGTAATTAGATTTAATTGGTAGACTAAATGTAATTAGATTTAATTAGATGTGATTAAGCGTATGTCCACGGTCCCAACAAATTGTAGTTTTTTTAATGATAGTTTGGAACATATATTATAATTTTTATGCAATTTAGAAAACTCATGCTTTAGTTTTGTAATTTTAAGTAATTGTGTAATAGTGTGCGCGGGAAGCAAAAATTTTTGGCTAAAAATTTGGCTGCGCGCACGAAAGGAACTTTTAGTCCCGGTTCTAGGTGGGAACCGGGACTAAAGGGTTACTTTTAGTCCTGGTTTTGAGTAATAACGGGGACTAAAAGTACCTCTTTAGTCCCGGTTCCCATCTAGAACCGGGAATAAAGGTCTTTGGTCCCGGGTGGATCCAAGACCCGGGACTAAAGGTGCCCCTCTTCATCTTCCGTAAACAGCGTCCTCACTCCCATTTCCTTCACGCCACCGGCCTCTCCCGGAAACGACGCTGCCCCGCTCCGGCGCCCTTCCCTCCACCACCGGCCTCAATGGACGCCGCCGCCCGACGCCCCACCGCCCGACGCCGCCCAACGTCGCCGCCGTCTTCTCCTTCCGCCGCCCGACGTCGCCCGACACCGTCGGCCTCCGTGCCCTCCGCCCGGCGACCTCCACCGCCGCCGCCGCCCGACGCCCCACCGCCCACCGCCCGCCGCCGGTGAATTTTTTTAATGTGATGTTGATTTAATTTTTATGTGATGTTGATTTAATTTTGATTGAAATGTGATAGTCTAAATTCAATAATACGGTAGATTTAATTTTGATTGAAATGTAGATTTCATTTCGTACTCATATTTTGTGCCCATTAAATTCAATAATACGGTAGATTTCATTTTGATTGAAATGTATATTTAATTTTGTACTCATATTTTGTACCCATTAAATTCAATAATACGATAGATTTAATTTTGATTGAAATGTAGATTTCATTTCGTACTCATATTTTGTACCCATTAAATTCAATATTACGGTAGATTTAATTTTGATTGAAATGTATATTTAATTTTGTACTCATATTTTGTACCCATTAAATTCAATAATACGGTAGATTTAATTATGATTGAAATGTAGATTTCATTTCGTACTCATATTTTGTACCCATTAAATTCAATAATACGTTAGATTTAATTTTGATTGAAATGTATATTTAATTTTGTACTCATATTTTGTACCCATTAAATTCAATAATACGGTAGATTTAATTTTGATTGAAATGTGATGATCTAAATTGGGTAGATTTAGTTTTAGATTTAATTTAAATGTAATTGATACGATTGTAATCGATACAATCAATTTTGGATTCAGTTTATAATTTTTGGCATTATCAATTTAACGAATAGATGGCCGACCCAAATGAAGAGACCATATTTGACATTATCAATCAAGGCTCACAGTATGTCGGCGACGATGATATCGATGACGGCAGTTAGTTCTTAAATCTGGAATGCAAGGAAGAACAAGTAAATACCGGCGAGGTATACATCGTAGATTTAAATTTAAACATAATTTGTAACGAATGTATTAATGAAACAATCAATATGTATGTGTAGCCCTCTGGATCGACAACGACGTCGTCGTCGAGAAAAGTAAGGGGCCCGACCAAGCCGTTGGAGGGGTGATTCATTATCACTAAAGTTAGCAGTGATGGAGAAGTTAGCAGTGATGGACAACCGCTCGCGCCATCAGAAAATGCAAAGAAATTTGTATATGACTGCAGAGTGAGGGTTAGGGATAAGATTAGCATCAATCATATGTATTGGAAAAAAAACACTCAAGAGCCCGATGCAAAATATGTCACTGACAGAGACAAGGATCTCTTATGGAATGATGTCAAGGTACACTTCGATTTACTAGAAGGGATAGAACCAGTAGTTAAGAAATGGGCTTTAAAGAAGATGGCAACGCTATTTGCTAAGTATAAGATGATGCTGAACAGAACATACGTAAAGAAGAATAAGACTTCGTCCTTAGATGGTCCCCTGCAGAAGATAAAGGACTTCTGGGATGAATTTGTAATCAACAGATGCGGCAGGAAAAAGCCCAACAGAATGCATTAAAGAAGAAGTATCATCGTACACTTGGAGCAGGTGGCTACAAGAGTGCAATGCCGAAGTGGGAAAAAATGGAGTCGAACTTGCTTGCAAAAGGGATTAGGCCGGCAACCATTGATTGGCCTGAACGTTCCAGGACTTGGTTTTTCGAGCATGCTGGAACACTAGACCCTAAGATCGGTGCATGCATTGTGGGTCAGAAAATGCAAGCAGTTTGTCGACGACTGTTTGCTACCATAGACGCTGCGGCCAAGGGTGAGTTCGAGCCCAGTAGAGAGAAAGATGAGCTAACTTACGCCCTCGAGAATCATGAACACCCTGGGCGAACAAGAGGCAAAGGAGTGATCACATGGAAGGAAGGCTTCCCTCACGATCTGGAGAGCTACAGAAGCCATCAGAGGAGAAAGGCTGAGGACGCAGAGAGGTTTCGAATTTTAGAAGAGGCGATCCTTCAATCACATGAGCGAGAAAAACACCTTGAGTCCAGATTGCAAGAAGTTGAGGGAAAATTGGCTAGCCAACGAGAGAACACATCAGAGCCGACTGTCAACATAAGCCCAGCTCAGCGTAGAAGCAGCTTGGCTTCCACGGAAATCGAAGAGGATGATGATGTCTTACTGCGTTACCCCGTGGATGACGTCACAACGAATATGACGCCTTGTGAGCTGCACACTCCCACGAGGAACATCACAATCATGATGGCCACCGGTGTTGTCATTCTTCCGGAGTCTAACAACTCGCAGCAAATACATTGCCGTCCGATTCAAGCTGGATATGCTAAAGTCGCAGTGGATAGAGTTGTAAAAGAATTTCAACAATTGACACTAGACATTCCTGGTGGTGAGGGGGAGACGACCCTAGGTGAAGTAGAGCACGGATTCATCCTTTGGCGTAAGCGCTACATCGTTATACCTAGAGCGCCTTCTAGACTGCCTTCGCCTCCTAGGCCGATCATATCTCCAGTTCGATCTCCAGATCGTGAAAGTGCACAACGGCAATGTCAGACTCCTCAGTCACCGATACGGTCTCCGCGTCCACGGTCTCCGCCTCCACGGTCTCCACCGGCCCAGGTGATTAAGCGTAGATCCACGGTCCCAACAAAACATGGTGTAAAGAGGAAGCTGCCATACAAGATGACTACAGAGGAAACCGCCGAAGTGGTAAAGGGAGAGATGAAGGCGTTTTTCTCTAATGTGAGGGAACAGATGAGGAAAAATGCCGAGGATGCAAAAATGTTGCCAAGCCATGAACTAAGGAAATTAGTCGTACAACATGAGAAGGCAAGGAGGGAAAGAAATAAGTCACCGCCTCGATCGGACTACGAGCGCTCTCTCGACAAGTCTTACAAGGAGTCGAAGAGAACCAAGAAACAGGGAAAAGATGTTGCACAACTCGGTATGCAATCGAAGCAAAGACACTGGTCATGTAAATGATGAAAGATACTGGTCTCACAAAGGAAACACTCGTGGGGCTGAAATCCTCACCAAAGGCCACCGTAGACGTCTATACATGGAAGACCAGCTATGTGTATGGTCGGAGTCTTGTTAACCCTAACGCGGTAAAATCACTTCCTACCCAAATGTACAAGTTACACAACTGGTACATGCAAGCCTGTCAGAATGGAACAGAACTCATTTCGGCCAAAATTCAAGATGAGCATTTCTTCCGGGGCGAGGATTTGATACACGTTGAATTCACTGAATTACACCCGCTATTTCACAGGGACGCTCTCGACAAATATCTATTGAGCTATTGGTGTCTGTAAGTGATTCTTTTTTAAAAATTAACGAGTCTTGTGTATGTGTAAAATATATATCTCTCACTTTGTAATTTTCTTACCCATGCAGTATGGAGATGATGAATCAAAAGAAAAACATGGTGTCGATGTTGGATTTTTCGATCCATATATCATACACGAGAAGACTGTGAAGGAAAAGTCGGAAGAAATGGAGAACAATATGTACCGCTTCTTTGACAAACAATATCACAAGACGACCATACTCTTCCCTTACAACTTCGAGTGAGTGTTTGTCTTGTGCACATTTTATTTCAACTACTTCGTTCTAAATGTGCAATTAATGATGTACAACTGTAGCTTTCACTGGATACTCTTGGTCATCTATATTGACAAAAGCTATGTCATGATCTTAGACTCCTTGAGAAAGCCACTGTCCAATTACCAAAACATGCTAGACATGCTACAAAGGTTCACTTCACATTTGTCTCGCACTTCACATTTTTACGTCATTATCTCGATATGATATGAATAACTCGACTGATTTATTTCTCTTAAGCAGTGCCTAGGTAAGGTTCACTTCGAAACATCCTGGTCAATGGACTGTGCCTCTTCGAATAAACCCACAAAAAGTAAACTAGCTAGGCCCACCTCTTTCTCCCATTAAATTCGTTACTAATAAGATTAATTGATTGATATATGGTTTTCTCTTATAGTGGTGTCTGCAGCAGCCAAAGAATACCAATTTATGTGGATACTGCGTTTGCGAGCACCTCTTGCATTATTCACTAAAAACGGAGAAATCTATAGACGTACATATAAACACACAACTTATTTTTCCCTCTCTTATTAATAATATATACATACATACATTAATAATATACTTATATTTCCATCTCTTATTCATAGCTTCAATGGAAGAAGGATAGGGTCATACGAGATGACCAGATAAAAGCTATTCAAGAGTCATTAGCAGGGTTTATTAATGATCAAGTCATAAATCCCGAGGGAGCGTACCACTTCGACGGTCGTTTGCATCCCAAAACATTTACTCGGGAGGGTCCAAATTTGGATGATCCAAATTTCGAATAACTCCATGTATCTAGGTGCGGTGTGATGGTCAGGAACATTATGTAAATATGGTTGTACATATAATATTTTGCGCTAATCTTTATATAATATTGCTTAACAAGAGCATTAAACTTATCTGCATGCATGATGTCTATTACTAGTATGTAATATATATATGTACATATACGTATACGAAGAAAAACGTATAGTACGTTAGATATTAGTGTAAAGAAACAAAAAAAATTGAAACATAGAAAAACAACCGAAAAGCAAAAAAAGTACTTTTAGTCCCGGTTTTTAACTCAAACCGGGACTAAAAGCCCCTCTAAAACCGGAATTAAAGGATGTACCCGGGCGGCCCTGGGGACCTTTAGTCCCGGTTCTAGCTACGAACCGGGACTAAAGGTGTCTTTTAGTCCCGGTTTTCCCACCCGGGACTAAAGGGGTGGTATACCCCTTTAGTCCCGGATGGGGGGTCCCGGTTGGGAAACCGGGACTAAAGGGGTTTCCCAACCGGGACTAGATCCCGATTCTCTACTAGTGAATTAACTGTTTTATCGTTTTAAATTTTCTAACATAAATTATATAAATCTACAGATCACTAATTATTGTTTGATCTGTTATTTTTTATGCACGTACATTAGTTGCCTGCGCCACCGCCGATAGGCATCCTTGCCTTCACGGCTGGCCTATTATACCGCTATTGATGGGCATCATCATCTTCACCACCAGCCGTCGTTATCACCGCTGACTGGTTTCTTCGTCTCCACGGTTGGTGTACTCAGCCGTCGCTATTGATGGTGACATCGTCTTCACCGTCGGTTGCGGTCATCGCCGCCGACTAGTGTCTTCGCCTCCACGGCTGGTGTACTCCACCATCATTGTTGATAGAGACAACATCTTCACTGTCGGTCGCCTTCATCGCCGTCCATTGGTGCATTCGCCTACATAACCGGCTTATTTCATTATCATTAATGGACGACCTCATCCCCACATCGGTTACCTCTACCGTCACCAAGGGGAATACCAAAAGCTAAGCCATCATTAATTTTTTCTTTATATGATATTTTCCTTTTCCTTTGACTCACTACATCATTTGGTTCTCGATTGAGTAGTGAGTCGGGGGCTACAGATGTTATATCATATTCTTTCAATAATTTTTATAATGTTTATCTTGATTGATTCAGAAATAATTCGAGTAAAAAGTATCGATCGAGTTATGGAGCTCTATTTCTCAATTTCCCTATGCTTTCCGTTTTTCCGTCTGGTTTGTCGATGGATATCATCCGGGGGCTCATCGGATGGAGTACATAATGCAAAGTGCTAAGTATTACTCGGAAGAAATCAAAAGCATAGAGATAATATAACTTATTTTCTGCTCTTCAAAATTGCAAAAATACCCGAGTAGTAAATTCTGATCCGTGAAACTTTGTTCTATTAACGACGAACTCATGTCAATGACTAGTCGGGCAGAGTGTTAAAACGTGAGTAGTCATCTACTCGGGGAAATAAAAATCGACAAGAGGACAAATACATATTTATAAATATTTTGAAATGCTTGAATTTTCCTCAAGTACTATATTTACATCAGGTACTACTCATCCCACATATTTATACTGCAGGATCCAAATCCATATATGCACAGTAGGGATTCATAGCTATAAGCTTATCTCCTATGCTTCCGGAATGGATTAGTTAGAACATCACCATCAACTTGCCTTCACCACTGCCGACTGGTGTTCTCACCTACACGGTTTGTTGGTCACACCATCGTCGTTGGGCGTCTACGTCTTCAATGCCAGCCTGCCTTCGCCGCCACTGACTGGTATCCTCGCCTAAACGGCTGGTTGGTCACACCACCGTTGTTGGGAATTCTACGTCTTCACCCCCGACTGGTGTCGTCGCATTCACGGTTGGTTGGTCACACCACCATTGTTGGGCGTCTACTTCTTCACCATCGGCTTGCCTTCTTCGCCGCCGACTGGTGTTCTCGCCTACATGGTTGGTTGGTCACACAATCGTTGTTGGGCATCTACGTCTTAACCGCCGCTGACTAGTATCCTCGCCTACACGGTTAGTTCGTCACACCATTGTTGTTGGGTATCTACACCTTCACCATCGGCTTGCCTTTTCGCCACCGACTGGTGTTCTTGCCTACACGGATGGTTGGTCACACCACCGTTGTTGGACATCTACTTCTTCACCACCGGCTTTCCTTCGCCGCCGTTGTCTGGTGTCCTTGTCTTCACGGTTCCTTAGTCAAACCGCCGTTGTTAGGCATCTACTTCTTCACCACTGGCTTGCCTTCACCATCACTGACTAGTGTTCTCGCCTACACGGTTGGTTGGTTACACCACCGTTGTTGGGCGTCTACGTCTTCACCGCCGGTTTGCCTTCGCCGCCGCCGACTGGTTTCCTTACCTACACGGTTGGTTGGTCACACTACTACTGACGGGTGCCTATAACTTCACCGCCGGTTTGCCTTTGCCGCCGCCGACTAGGAATGATAGTTGTTACTTCTGTTTCCTGGATTGTAGGTATTACTAAAGTATGCATACTATGTTACACTTCGCGCGCTATTAGCTTTAAACTGTTATATACACTCTCACACAACGACAACTTGCCGAGTGGTAACATTGAAGGTAGGCATTTTCTAGGACTACCTATCCAACATGTGATAGAAAATCTCATCCCACATCTTGTTTTTTTTACCATAAGATCTGCTCTAAGATTCATGCATTCCCTAACCAGTGGTGGCACTCTCATGGTGCCTTCTTCCTCGTCTTCGGTGGCTCCTCGCCGCCAGAGATGCCACCATCTCTCCCTCCTACTAATCACTCACTTTGCTTTGCCCCCACCGCCAATGCTAGTCCACCATCTATTGTCGACTCCGCGGCTTCGGTGTCATCATCACTGCCTCACCAACCACCCGTTCTGTTGTCCTTCACTGGGTTGTCACCTCCCACGATCATTCCTCTAAGGCTGGCGAACTCCCCCTCCACCCTTCCACCATGACCCCAACTTGAGACCAAACTGGTTGGACTGCCGCCATCTCACCTGAGCTGGTGGAGAAGAAGTGCAACACGGATCTAACAGTGGCGGATTTGACTGAAGTCCACCCTAAAAATTTGCCTTTTTTCCGATGGTGTGTACCTTCTTGGTTCGAACGATGTAGCCTTTTTCAGCTATGCGATATTTCGTACAAACATGAGTTTTTTTTTTTGCAAAATAGCATAATACACATCAAATTCTATGAAGAGTAAAAAAACATTCCAAAAAATAGAGAAAAACACAATCTGATAGGGCGTAGTATGCTTATGATGTAATGGTTGCAGTGTATAATCACTTGTGACCCCGGTTCAGTTATGTACTACCACTAGACTTGGTCTCAGACACTCATCCTGATACTCCTTCATATTAGTACGACCTATATAACTTAGGGTCACCTATGTAACGAACGATTTATGATCAAGTTGTACAACATGAATTTTGACATATGTCACATAAACCAAAGTACTATAATCCCAAATTTTCACAAAACTACAATATTGATCATTTTAACTTTGACGTACCTCATTTTTAAATTCTAAAATCATAGCCTAAATTCATGAGTTTTTTTATCCATCACATAAATGTTACATCTGCTTTTTTATTTTTTCATCTAATTATATCAAAATGGTAAACGGTGTGATTTTGTAAAATTTTAGGATCATAGTACCGAGTTTGTGTACCACGTGTCAAAATCTGTAGTGTATGTCTTGTAACTAGATTATATAATAGGTATAGTTTTTTATAAAATTTATTACTTTCTTTTTTAAAAAAATAATAATAGTGTTACACACACGCGTACTCCATGCCTTCCCGTCGGAGGAATCCCCTCCGGTTGCAGTACGTCGGTTCCCGTTTTCCACTAAGTCGGCCCCCATTTGAGGATTACCACCATCTCCACCTCTGCCGCCGCGTAATCCATCCAACTCGCAAGAGAGATACAGTCCCCCGCAATCGACGGAACCCTAAATCTCGCCCGCACGCGCGACAGCGATCCGAGGGGAAGTGGAGCGGAGGTGGAAGAGGGGAGTTCACCGGAGGGAAGCTTGGGTATTCGAAATGGGAAGGGGTAAATGAACTTTTCACTACCCAAATTTCAATATTTGATATGTATAATTGCATATAGTTCTAAATTAATAGTTGTACAATATATAGCAGTATAAGCATAATTTTTATAAATTTACATTTAAAATTGTCCATACATTGAATATGTTTAGCATATGAAAGTACTAAACTACTAATTGACAAAACATATCAACTATGTACATGATAGAAAATACCAAAATGATAAGAAATCTTACAATTTAGAGAGAAACTTTCCATTTCTTGATATTTTGAAAGCGAGTGATGATATCACCATCATCCTTCAAATTAACCGCGGAACATTCTTCCTCTTGCTCTTCATATTTCAGACCTACAAATCAACAAATGGTCTTTAAATTTAAATTTAAGTAGTAACCATTCCATACTTTTTGAAAAATATGAGCACTACAGTTCTAAAAAAAAGCACAAAGCTTCACAAATCACAGGGTTCAGATTGGCACCTTGGGACAAGATTCAACGTTCAATTGTTCAAACACATGCAATCAATCAACCATCCTTATATTCAAATGGAAAAAAATACTCCCTAATCGAAAATCACAGCACTGCAGTAGGCACTACCAGACAATACCTTGAGCCGTTTGGTGTCTTGGCCTCTCCAGGCGGCGGTCAGGCGCGCGGTGGTGATGGGGAGGCGTTGGGCGGTGGCACGGCGTTGGCACGAAGGCGAGCAGGCTTAGCGGCACATCGGACCAGCAACGGTAGCGGCGCATACTGAGAGGAGGTGGACAGGAGGAGATGGGAATGGGGAGGTGAGAATTTAGGGTGAACTCGAGTTTGAACTTGTTTAGACTATTGAGCCTATGGGTCTGAAATAATAAGGAGAGGATGAAGGTGGGAGGATGCCAAACATTTTTAATTGAGCTTCTTAGGATGAATATGTATTTTTTCTATTTTTTCTTATATACATATGAAATATATATTTTATATGTGTATTTTTAAAAAAAATCTTAGGTATTTATTTGAATACCCATGAATCACATTAGGCCCGCCCTTATAGAAGAGGCGAATCCCTCCCCCACCCCCCACACACACACACACCAAGGCCGGGCAAGATGGTGCTCCCGCGCGCTGGCGTAGATGAGGCAACGCCACCGTGATCGACGAGAAGGTGCTCAGCGACTGCCTCAACGAGATCTCGCGCGTGCTCCTGCAGTCCGACGTCCAGTTCAAGATGGTCCGCGATATGCAGTCCAACATCAAGCGCATCGTCAACCTCGAGACGCTCGCCGCCTGGACCAACAAGCGGCGAATCATCCAGCAGGTGAGCCCCCTACCCCCTTCGCATCGGTGTAATTTGGGGGGTAATTTGCCCGCATCTTGATGAGTGTTCCCTTCATGGTTAGGCCGTCTTCACGGAGCTCTGCAACATGCTGGATCCCGGGAAGCCTTCCTTCACTCCCAAGAAAGGGAAGCCTTGCGTGGTCATGTTCGTTGGTTTGCAAGGTCAGTCTCGCTGTTGCTGAGTTATGCCCCAATTAATGACTGCTCCTGCTTTCTCTTTTAGTATAATTTCGGTTTATTACATCTGTCCAAGATAAGAACGTAGAACAGTAGAATTGTCCTATTGATTATCGTGACCTGTTTTATTAGAGGCACTTTCTGAATCACCATGATCTTAGCTGAATTTGAGAAATTTTCCACAGCGAATGATTCTGAGGGAACTTGGTAAATTAGTTCAAGCAGAACAATATGGTAGTATTAACTGTTAAGTGGTTTCTTCTGATTGTATTGCCAGGCAGAATAAGTAAAAATGAATGTGTCCCGTGTAGTATTGATGTACACGTGTATAGTTGTCTGAGCCTAACCGTTCATGTTCATGGTCCAGTTCATGGCTAGTGTTAGCATGACTGTTGCAAATGCAGAAAGTTTCGTTTTTCTTATTTTAGTTTCATGTTTTTTCTGTTTAGTCAAAAAGCAGGGAAGCTGAATAAATCATGCAAGTATCAAGCAGTTTGTCCAACGACTTTATTTACTGGAGTATTTTAGTTTTCATTTTTAAGAACCTTGGGTTCCTATTGTGGTATTGTAGTTATGTTTATTATGTGTGACATGGTTTATCTGTTGGATCATCCCATTCAGAAGCAATGAATCATCTAATTACTTTATATTATTATGGAACCCTAAATTGGATCTTGCACGCAGACATTCATCTAGTTTATTTTCCCCTTACCTGTGGCTTGTATATGATGCATTACGAACAGATATACTCATCACTTTTTTTCTTCTTTTTGTAATTGGAAGCTTACGAACCAGAATTCTTTATTATGACTTCCCAATAGATGGATCTGTTGCAAATACTTGCAAAATTGCAAGTTTTGTCATTCTTGTTAGACTACCTGGCTTAGCTGTGAACCCTGTTGTTTGCTTTAGCCACAAAGACCAATGTCCTGTTCTGTTTGTCTTTTATCTTCTGCTCTTTTGTTTCACTAATAGAATTGCGATATTTCATTCCGATGACAAGCACCATTTCCATGCAGGTTCTGGTAAAACTACTACTTGTACCAAATATGCATATTATCATCAGCGCAAGGGATTTAAGCCAGCACTTGTTTGTGCTGATACATTTAGGGCTGGTGCTTTTGATCAGTTAAAACAGAATGCAACAAAGGCCAAGATTCCTTTTTATGGAAGGTGCTCTATTTTGTCTACCTTTGACTATTGTTTAGCCTTATGTCTTCCTTTTTTCCCCTAATGGATATCCTGTTGCAGCTACATGGAGTCTGATCCAGTGAAAATTGCTGTTGAGGGTGTGGAGAAGTTCAAGAAAGAAAACTGTGATCTCGTCATTGTAGATACAAGTGGAAGGCACAACAAGAAGCAGCTCTTTTTGAAGAAATGCGCCAAGTTTCAGAAGCGACGGTAATATACTCAAACTTTTGAAGCACTTTGAGCAATACCCTGATTATATTGAAAAATTGAAATGCATTCTTGTGCTTCTCTGCAGAAACCAGATCTGGTAATATTTGTGATGGACAGTAGTATCTGTCAGGCGGCATTTGATCAGGCACAAGGATTTAAGCAAAGTGTTTCTGTTAGTGCTGTGATTGTCACTAAAATGGATGGGCATGCCAAAGGAGGTGGCGCACTTAGCGCGCCAGTATTCTCTTCTTTCCCTTGCAACAGCGCATTTGGTCTATTCTTCCCACTTTATGAGGAGTACTGTTTCCAAATAATCTGAAATAGGTCTTGTATGAAGTTTGGGTCATATTTTCAACAAGAACTCTTATAGAGCCCTGTTTTCTTCTAGATAACGATATAGTGTCAAGTCAACCATGAAGTTTAGTTCAGCTAATGCAAATTTTATTTTAAGTACCTGAGCTTGGTGGAATCATGATATTGTGGCATTTAGATGTGGTATCCGCAAGACAGTTTCATATAGTATGTGCTTCAGGATAGCATACTTTAAAAGTTCAAAGCGCAGAGACACTGTGTGCACAACACTTTTTCCGTTCATGTAGACTTTCCTTTTGTGAAATATGCCTTCTTTAGGGTTGATACCGTGAAGGAATACTTATTAACATTTTAGAAACTGTTAATGACTTATCATATCTGATACCCTTGTTTCTTTACAGGGTCGCAGCAACAAAAAGTCAAGTGATATTTATTGGAACAGGAGAACATATCGATGAGTTTGAAGTTTTTGATGTGAAGCCATTTGTCAGCCGTCTTTTAGGTCAGTGAAAACACCAGGTGTCCCATGTTACTGTGTATTCTTTTGGTTAATCTTTGTGGTGTAATTGACAGGCATGGGAGACTGGTCGGGATTTATGGACAAGATTCATGAGGTAGTACCTACTGATCAACAACCTGAGCTTTTGCAGAAGCTGTCTGAAGGAACCTTCACTGGCTTATGTATGAGCAGTTCCAGAACATATTGAAAATGGGCCCTATTGGCCAGGTTAGCAACTTCTTTTACTTGCAGTGAAATGAAACATAATGTAGATCACGGCTCATGATGTCCATCTACTTGTTTAATTGACATGCCTTGGGTTCATTTCTTTTAAGGTTATCACAGTACGCTTTTAAATCTGGATTATTGTGTTTGCAGGTTTTCTCAAAGTTGCCTGGATTTGGTTCTGAATTGATGCCAAAGGGACATGAGAAGGAAAGCCAGGCTAAGATTAAACGGTATATGACAATGATGGATTCAATGACAGATGGAGGTGAGTGTCTGCTACTCTGGTTGATGATATCCCCCTGTTTGAGTATATATTATCGGGCTGATGGCCATTTTGACTTGGGTAGGCATGCAGAAGCTCGTGTTGGCCAAACCAAGGAGGAAACGCGACAATTATGAATTACGACCACCCTGACCCCGGCACAAAAAGAAATCAGTGGAAGCTTGTACTACGAGCAGGCACGACGTCCAAGCTGGTGGTGTAGAGTCCACTCACCCGGCCGGGCACGTGGATCTTGTTCTACTGCCCTGGACTTTACGCCGTACTCCTCCGTTTCAAAGCTAATTACTATTAGTATAGGACATGCTATATTGTATATTAAATTTAGACAGGTGTCACAGTTTACTATAGGGTTTCATGTGTTTGGTCACTAACTACACTTTATCACGATTTATCATTTTTCACTATAAGATTAGATAAATTTGATCATATTGTTTGTTGTTTTGTTGTAACTATAGTTATAACAAAATTTATTTTTAGTAAACCGAGTCCCACATGTCATATGACAAAATTTATTTTTAATAAACCGAGTCCCACATGTTATTGATCGACAAGATTTTTTTAGACTAGGCATGACCAAGAATTCAATCGCCTTAACTTAAGCAAGTGTGAGAATATTTATTGGTAAATGGTACTCCCTCCATCGCAGAACACAAAGGGTTATAGGGTTGAACACGGTATTAAGAAAATAGGTAGAATTAAATAGGAAAAGATTGTGATTTATTGAAAAATGAAGGTAGATGGGAAAATTGAATTATCGAGGATTATGACTTGTTAGAAAGATAATGTTGATGGGAAAGTTTGGGATAAATCTTAAAAGTAAGCTAATACAAGTTGAACGGATAGAGTAATACATACGGTTAGTAACGAAACACAACCCTAACATTCGGAGGGGGCACTAACCAAACCGTGACCGCAAGGATGGGTGAGAAGGGGAGGGTGTCGATGTGTCGCGATGCGGATAAATTCAACGCTACGCCATCTTGGGCTTGTGGGGTGCGTGTGGCACGTACGACTAGGACGGACATGTTCCGCGCGTCGGGCGGCGTGGGTCGCTCCCCCATGCATTGGCGCGCGGATCCAGTCGGCGTTGCGACAACGCCACGCCATAGCCACACCTACGGGCCACGGCAAATAAAACGGCTCTGACTAGCTGAGGAGGTGTGGGTCAAATGGGAGTAGCAAACAAATACTAGTAGCACGATTCTTTTGACCAAATAAATTGCATTGCTACGAGTACAGACTACATATATAGTGCTTTCATGTTACCGTACGTGCAGGGTTATAACTTTATAAGCAGTACTTACACACTTGATCCGTTCGTATAGCTAAATTAGCTAGCTGGTATATATTTTCTATATTTTGCTAAGTATCATTTGGAACGTCAACACTGTATCTACGTACATTCTTTTAGCAAGCATTTATTTTTTTACTTAAATGTTACATAAATGCTCGTTGTCTCCTAAGGAGTAGTTTATATTTCAAAAGTGTACTAGTAATTAATAATTGTAGGCCCGTCACGTGCCAACACTAGTGAAGAACTAATCTTATATCGTGCTAACTAGAATTTTTCAGTACAGGATAGATAAGTCTAAGTTCCAAAAAAAATATTTTTAGTTCCGGTTGGTATTACCAATCGATACTAAAAAAGATGGAGGATCTTTAATCCCGATTGGTGTTACCAACCGGTACTAAAGATGTATTTTAGTACCGGTTGGTAACACCAATCAGGACTAAAGATATGAACTAAAGATCCCTTTAGTGTTAGTTAAAAAAACAACCCTATCCATGTTAGATAGGTGGAGTTGGTAGGATAGTTACGTGAATGAAAGATCTTGAGTTCGAATCCCACATCCCACATATTTTTGGATTTGGTATGCATCTTTAGTACCGGTTATTTCAACCGCTACTAAAGATCGAGATTTTTAGTCTCGATTTGTTAGTCACGATTGCCATAACTAGAACAAATGGGGGTTCTTGTCGACAGGTGATACCCGTAGATCGTATTCGGATGGTATTGGGGTTCGTTGATACAAGGATCTACACGATACGACATCAAGCACACAGAAGACAAGAATTATACTGGTTCAGATCCCTCGCAATGTAATAGCCCTAATCCAATTTATATAAGATTATCAGACACAGAGTACAAAAGAGTACAACCGAACTCCGAGATAATCGACGAGATCCCTGTTGAGATTGGCTCAACGAGATTTATTAGTGAGTAGGTTTCAGGTCCTCCAGATTGATTTCGTGATATCGGGTGTCTAGTCCTGAGATTCGATGATCCGTCACCCGCTCCCTAAAGTCTATATTTATACCGTAGTTCACCTTAATCTCCATGTAGAACTCAGAGATATCCGACCCCGTATGGTAAGGAATACACCCTACTCTTCTCCAAGTAGGACTCCGTTATTTCTTACTCCATAGATACGGTTTCCTTAATCTTTCAAACTCTTTCCATATACACAGATACATATCGTATCCGTATAGTGCATGAGCCCAAGGATAGAGGGTATGCGTTATCCGTAACCCTGACAGTAGCCCCCGACTTTAAATCAAAGGAGTACTCGTTCTCACACCCAGACTTCTCAATTATTCACATCATATTTTCTACATCGTTCTCGTTTCTCCGGGAAGACATGAAACGTGCGACATCAATAACTGAAGAGCAACAGTCTTAACACGAATTTGAATTGAAGTCTAAACAATTGTCATAACTAAACCTGAGAAAATCACGGTGGCATTCTCTTACTTCCTTGAAATCCAAACCGTCGGAGTGCGCCTATAAATTCCAACTCTGATACCCATTTTAGATCCATTTGCAAAAACTCTCTTGGTCTTCCTGTGCACATATTTCCCTAAGTTCGTTTTCCCACCTCCAAGAAACCCTAATCCACCATTTTTTCTCCACCATCTCCGAGCTCGACCCAATGGATTTAGGTAAATCCACCATCGACACTACCGGGATGAAGAAACTTCAGGTGGACGGATCTTTCCTTGGGCGTAACACCATGGAGCGCTTAGAAGGAGGTACTGAATCTAAACCTGCTCTAGGTCAAATTGTAGTTCTAGAGGATTTTGTTTGATGTCGTTTTCTTCCTCCTCTCTCTGAGTTTCTTCTTCTCTTGAACTTCTATGGCCTTCATTTGCTTCATTTGAACCCAAACTCCATCGCCTTTCTGAGCATCTTTGCTAATCTCTGTGAAGCCTACCTCGGGGTGGAATCCCGCAAGATCTCCGGATGTTACGGTTTCCGTCTCCGAGATGGGATGAAGGCGGAGTACATCCCCTTTGATTGCCCTTCATCTCGGAGCTCATGGAGATCTAAATAGTTCTATCTCCACGTAGAGGAACTCTCTTCTTTTCTCGTTGTCCTAGATGATCAGCCTGAGCGCTCCCCATCTTGGACTTCAAAACCTCCCTTGACCCCCTCCCTCTAAGCTTTTGTAGACAACATCAAAAGCCTCCGAGAGCGAGGTTTATCGGGGTATGCAGACTTCATACGTCGTATCCAACCACTCCATGCTCGCGCTCACCCCGCGTTCGAATACACAGGAATTGGCGACGAGACACGGATCTCGAAACGGGGTATTCATTCTCGCAACCCACCTATCCACGATCGTGTAGTGATTTTGTATTCAACCTCTAATTTATGGTTGCTTTTACTGCATTTCTCGATGACAATACCGTGGCCGCCCGAGTAGGTCATTTGTTGTCAGCCCTGCCTCCGAGATCATCAACGTGAGTAACCTTATCTTACTATGTCCCTTTTATTATTTTTTATTTCGAAGATGTAGTAATCTAAAGCTATACAGGCTCTTCCTCTAACGAATGCAATCGGTCCCCTCGCTGACCATTAGACCTCCTCCTCGCTGAAGGAGAAGGTTTTGCTGAGGAAGTCGGCACCACCACTGTCCCAAGTGGGAGCGGCACGAAGGCGCCGAAGAGAAAATGGGCGACAACGTCCAAACTCTCTTCGGGCATTGGTACGCTGGTCCAATCAAGCGGCTCCGAGGTGAGTTCTGACTTCTCCTTGTCAAACAAAATTGATAAAGATGACATCGCACTTACTTTCCTTCTTACTTAGGCCGCCATCATTGCTTCTACTTGACTGCGTGGGAGGCTCTTGAAGCGACAAAAAACCAAGTAAGTGAAGTCTCAAGCCACGTCATACTTTAATTATTCCGTTATCTTTTTCTCCCTGTTGTTCCTAACATATGCTTCTAACAGCATCTCCCCTGCGTCCTCCACTAAGAGCGCTGGTCGCATGGACGCCAGTCTATCGCCACCAGTCGCCGTTGCCACTGCATCGGTTCCGGCTCCTCCTCCTCCCTCATTGCCTTCCAACTCATCAACGCCAGGCGTCGATAGTTTGGCCAAGGCGCGCCGCCTGTTCGAGCCTCTCAAGAAAGACACATCGTCCTTGGTGCAACTCAAGAACAAACTCGCGGAAGCACGCGAGGACCTTCATAAGATGAAGGAACTCGTTGCAGGCCATGAGAAGAAATGGCAGAGGTGGGAGTCACGGGTGGCGGAAACCGAAGGACATCTCGAATCCATCTGCTACGGGATACGGCAGAACTACGGTCGGCTGGACATGCTGGCGCACAGCCTTGGGATTCACGAAAGAAGTCATCTCGGCAAAACCTTGAGCACCAAGTCCCCCTACCTGGCACGCCACTGATGACGGGTGATATATCCGCAAATCGTATTCGGATGGTATTGGGGTTCGTTGATATAAGGATCTACACGATACTAAGCACACAGAAGATAAGAATTATACTAGTTTAGGCCCCTAGCAAGGTAATAGTCCTAATCCAGTTTATATGAGATTATCAGAAATATCACGGAGTACAAAAGAGGACAACTGAACTCCGAGATTAAAGATGAGATCCTTGTCGAGATTGGCTCGACGAGATTTATCGGCGAGTAGGTTTCATGTCCTCCAGATTGATTCCGTGATATCGGGTGTCTAGTCCTGAGATTCAATGATCTGTCACCCCCTTCAGGAAGTCTATATATATACCGTAGGTCACATTGATCTCCATGTAGAACTCGGAGATATCAGACCCCGTATGGTAAGGATAACGCCTTACTCTTCTCCAAATAGGACCCTGTTATTTCCTATTCCATAGACACAATTTCCTTAATCTATCAAACTCGTTCCATATACAGATATAAATACCGTATCTATATACTGCATGAGCCCAAGGATAGAGGGAATGCCTTATCCGTAACCCGGACAACTTGTAACCCTGACAATTCTAAACCAGTAGGTAGGAAAAATGAGTTCTCCAGTAGTGAAAGAAAATGAAGTCTAGAAATGACCTGACAAATTGATCGGTAGGGAGTGTCCATGTTTTAAATGACTTTTTTTTGAAAATTTCAATTAATTTTCTTACTCATTATATGACAACCTAATAATTCTTGTCATTACTCCTATTTCTTATTTAAATAAAATCATTATTTTCTTCGATGAGTAGTTACTCTAGCCTGCAAAAGTAATAGGGGAATGACGAAGGCACTATATAAAACTACAATTCTTATAAAGTTATAAATTACATTAAAAGTGTTCGGATGTAAATAAAAACAAAATAAACCATATTTATTAAAAAATTATAGTTAAAATAAACTATAATTGTGCATTGTATAATAGTTTAATTCTAGACTACTAGGCGGTTCGGAATTTTTTGTGACCGAAAAATTAAAATTTTTTCAGTACAACAAATATAGCAAATACCAAATGTGTACTCCCTCATTTTTCTATTATAAAACACTCTAAATTTTTTAATCAAACTTATTTAAATTTGATCAAGTTTATAGTGTAATTTAACAATATCAAGAACACCAAATTAGTTTCATTAAATCTAGCGTTGAATAGATTTCAGTAATATTTTTTTTTATTCGAAATATTGATATGTTTTCCTATAAACTTGATCGCCCTTTAAAAAATTGATTAGCAGAAAAATCAAAGCATCTTATAATATGAAATGGAGTAGTAAGTATATTTAAATTCCCCATATTCAGCCTTTTAAACTAAAAAGAATCACACAGGTACAAAACCTTATCTTGTTGTACCATTTTTAATGTCTAAACTTTGCATTTTTATTGCCACTTCAATTCATGAGTTGGGAATCTTTGTTGCCACTATATTTCACTACTACTACTACAGAAATGCTTCCTCCGAATTATCAAAATCCGTGTCAGCAAACGGCTGGGTGGCACGCCTCTCTCCACGTATATGTGGAAATAAGGATTTTCACATATGGCTGCCCGACCGCGTGAGAAAATAATTATCCTAGGCAAGCGGCTTAACATGGTCACCTGCGATAATGCATCTAGGCCTAACGACTGGGCCCATTCGCCAAGAAGCAACATGATCGACCTACACCTAACACCTATGCTTGGCCCATTTGTAAGAAACCAACCACTGTGGTATCCCCTTGCAACTACAAAAGGGTGAGTAAGGCCACTGAGAAAAGGTTGGTCCATTTGATTCAATTCGGTTCACTCTCTAGCACTTAGACAGAAGGGTTCGTCATCTCCTACTTATAACAACACCAAATAATTCATTGTAAATATCATCATATAAGGCAAGGACACATGAGTAGGGTATTATACTTCCGAGCAGCCTAAATCTGTATGCATCGCTTGTCTCCATCGGTTCTTCGCGATTGTCGCCTCGTTTCCACGCACCCGCTCCCTGGCCAAATCCTAAAGGGGGTGCTACTCCTCCCTGCTAGAGGAGCTCCCCGCTCCGACATATGCCATTACAAATGTGCTATATTATAAAAATGTCATTGTTATTCACGATATTGGTTAGGTTACGTTGAACTTCTCTAATGCTGTCATGCTCTTTTTTCTCTTCCTTTTATTATTTTCTTCCTCTCCTCAGTGATCTCCAGGGAAGCCAGCCGCGCCCACTGCTCCCCGACGAACAGCCGCCACGCGTGCTGCTCCTACCCCACCTCCTCCCTGGCTCCTGCGCTCTGCGAGGAGGACAAGGGTCTGTCAACACCTCCGCTTATTCTCCATCTTTGGCTCCACCATCATCCTCTCACTCCTCACTCATCGAAGCAGTCACGTCACCTTTAGGATGCCCACGAGAGGCCGGCAAACCGAGTGGAGGCGGAGGCAGTCGACGAGGGACGGCAGGCGCATGTGCACCATAACAGCGAGACAACAAGGTTTCTCCGGTGTGGGTCCCGTGCTAAGTTTATGGAGCTGCATCATGTTCTTGTCCCACACGTTGTCCAGCTATGTCCAGTCCACGTCGCCAACACCACCCTTATCCTTGCTTGTGGCGACATCCCCTTACCCGGCGTCGTTGCATCCGTCGCCACCAATTCGCTGCCCTCGCTGTCCCTTCTAGATTTGGTATTGTCCCTTGATCACGGCGGCATCCCCTACCCAGGTGTTGTGGTGTGCACCGCCATCGAGCTCCATGTCACGCTCACCATCCCTCCTAGATCTGGCGCTGTCTTTCTGACCACGAGGGAAGATGAGGAGAGAGTGAGGGTGAAAGAGACAAGAGGGGAGGGTGGAGGAAGAAGATGAAACTGACATGTGGGTCCCATATGTAAGTGTATTTTGGTATATATGATGACAGAAAAGGTGATGACGATGGTATGGTTCTAGTTTTATAAAATTCCAGTAGCACCTAGCCGAATAGTAATGGTATTTTTCTCACATGGGATATTTGTAATAGCATATGGATCAAACTAACCCATTTTTAAAAGAGTAAAGTATATGGTCATTCTGTAAACTCGTTAACGTATCTTACAGGTCTCTGAACTCTTAAAATTTATTTTTATTTTAGTCATGTCATTCTAGTCCGAAGTTGCCATGACCTCTCCGGGATCATATGTGGCACTTAGATGACATGCCACATGGGCGATGATTCATTTTCTTTTCTTCTTTATCTTCTTTATGTTTTCTTCTTCCTTCATGTACGTATGGGAAAAAAGAGGTAAAAAGGAAAAGGAAAAGAAGGTTACGAAGAAAAAGAAATTTTAGGACCAAAATGTTCGTGCGACATGCATGCCATGTCAAGGTCCGTGTGGCATGTTATGTTAGTGCCATGTAGGATCCCGGAAGGATCGTGGCAATCTAAGACCGAAATGATACACTTTCAACTTTGGGAACCTAAACATACATTTGGAGAGTTCAAGGACCTAAATAACACAAAGCGAACAAGTTTAGAGACCGGTCTTGTGCTTTACTCTTATTTTTTTAATAATGAAAGCGATAATAACTCTGCCTAGGTACCAATTTTGGTTGCACACGGTCATTATACTACCAAAACTAAAAAAAGAAAAGGAAATTGAAAAACTAAATTAGGTAACAAAGAGGTACAATATTGAAAAGATATGATATGTTCCCACCGATTTTTAATCGGTGATGCTATTGACTTTTTAATATACATTCGATCCTTCATCTTATTCGATAACAAGTTTATGCAAAGATGTAAGTTGTACTTCAAATACCTTTAATGATAAAATAAATCATAATAGAACAAATCATAATTGTATAAGTTGAAAAATAGTTTTTTTTGTCTAATATATGCCAAGTGTCAACAACTTTATACGTTGAAAACCTGAGGGGTATCATAGTACTTCCTCTGTTCCTAGAAGAGTAGAGGAGTATAGTTTTAGCTAGTCAAACAAAGACTAATTAGCAGTAGGTTAAAATACTACTACGTCGTATCAGGAGATTAAGAGAGAGTACTACTGGTTGAAAAGGTGAAATAGTATTAAGGAGGTCTATTGGCCCCTACTCTGAAAATATATTCTTTTACAGACAACGTTTTAATTAAAACTTTACTCTTTTATTCATTATGATCACAGTTAGTAGAGGGAATACTATTTTCTTCTCGTATTCATTATTTTGCGCATTGTTTTGGATTTGTGTTGCGCAGCAGGGGTGTAAACAAACATATCATTATTTAAGGCAACTATTTTTTTAGAAGGACATACTCGGGAAAATTTAAAAATTGCCATGTTGCAATTAATGCATGCGCTATGCCTCGTTCCTGATGCAGGCAAACAATAGAAAACAGAGTGCCAGTGTCCCTCCCATCCGTTAAAAAGGCACCAAAAGGGCGTTTTGGCTCACGCTTCCTCCGGTTTCTTCCATCTGATTATCAGAAGCATCTTCTTCCTCGCCCACATCCTCATACATCCTTTTCGGTTACCGACCAACGCATCTCAATCTAGCTCATCTACAGGTCAAAAAATGGAGGTAAAGAAAGCTGCAGCCACGAATCACCTGTCATCTCTTCATTATTCCTTTTGAAATGGAATTTTACATTCCCACTTGTTTAGAAATATGAAGCTTTGATGAACATCTCTGTTTGCATGTATAGTAGTAGTAATGAGTAATGACTAGTAGTTAATTGATCCTTGGATTAAATTATCTTGTGATGTGATGCAGAAGGGGAGGAGGCGGCACATCCCGGCATTCGGTGAGTGGAACCAGCAATGCGAGGAGCTGCCAATCACGCAGTATTTCGAGTCGGCGATGCAACACGGCCTCGTCGTCACGGCCGGACACTACTACCACGCCGCCGCCGGCGAGTTGCTCTTCAAGGTCGCCGGCTCACCGCCTCCACAGAAGCCACCCAAGAAAGCAAGTATACTATGGCTTGTGCTCCATAACATTTTTAGTGCTTGCACACTACCTGAAAGAAAACACTAAAAAGAATTAATTATTACTCATTGTCTAAAACATTTCAGTGATCATAGTTGGAAGATAGAGATATGTACGTTATCTAAAAGAACTTCTGTTCTTGATCACTTTAAAGTGAAGGTGCCTTTAGTATATTTAATTCATTTAATTTGAAGTATGTATGGAAGATCTGTGGATATTTCATCATAACACACAGTGCATATATGTATTGATAGCTTGCAAGCACTACCTCTATCTTCTTTTGCTCTTTGTCAAGATGGTTTTACGTTTGCATTTCTCAGGTGAGGAGCACAAAGAATGGGATGGAGAACCAGGCGGTGAGGAGGAGGGATGGGCCATCTGTTATGGTTGATGGTGGGGTAGTTGTCCATGGATCGAGGAGGCCTAGGGTTGTTAGGGCAGTAGATGAGGACTTGTACAAAGTCCCCTCTGAACTCCTCCGCAAGAAGGCAAAAGGGGTACTACTACTACTGCATCCAATTTAACCTCCATAACTCCATTTAATATTTAATTATCCTGAGGATACTAATTAGTTTTTGAAGGATGGAACAAATCGCTAATGAACCATGTCAATGTACAGATCAAGTTGACTCCTAGTAATTCTTGTTATTCACTAAATGTCCATGTGCTCTTTTTCTGTCAGAGGAAGCATGTGAGAAGCTTGTGGATGGGCTGTGTAGGACTCAATTGCGTCGCCTGAATCATAAAGAAGAGGCAATCTACAAGGCTATGCATGGCAAAATTGTTCAACTGTACCGAGAAAGCCTCACAATATGTGGACCGAATGGCCTTTAATTATTTTGTGGTTGAACATGTTTGTCAAGACTGTCTGGGGTGCAAGCAACAGTTGCGTGCACCTAGTGGAAATTTGTTATTACCACATATGTAAATTATCTAGGAAAAGGAATGGTAGATGATCTGAAGCTAGCTAATCTAATTAATTTGCAGAGCGTTGCTGCTTGCCGTGGCTCTTCATCAACCGTGGTACAACGCTCTGGAGCTTTGTGCGACACTAGCTATAGCTAGGGCCCCTTCATCGTCCTACGTGGGGAGTTTTTGTTTTTTTACTTGGTCCGTCTTGGCAATTTGGCATGCATGTAGGACGGACGCTGTGATGCCGTCTAGACTTCTTGGAGGTGGGGCCAAGTTGTCAGAGATGCGACTTCACTTCCATAATAAGATCATAGTGGACTAAACTTTATCAACTTCTTTAATTTTGTTGTGTTTTCTTATATAAAGTAAGGCTAAATTTAAGAAAATCTCATGTTTTATGATGAAAGATGAGGAAAACTATAGGTTTTATGACATATAGCACATAACCACAGGTACCTTCATTAAAATCTTGATAAATTTCAACATACCTTAAACAGTTTTCTATAAGTCGTAAATAATTAAACTATCAGCATTAGTTAATAACTTAATAATTACCACTACTACAGACAAGGCAATAGGTGTCGGTTGGGAACCCCACAAAGGTACAAGATGTTCAACAATGTTCATCATTTAATCTTAACCCTAAATATTCCTTTGGGGCGAATTATTTCGCGCAGGATGAAGCCGGCTATCTCCTCACGAATCTCCTCGACGCTGCTATCCGGATCCTTTGAAATTTTGTCCTACATGTACATAATTCGAAATTAGTCGATCTCTCTCTATATATATACTTCGATGTAGTTAGTATATATCACAATTGAGACCACAGACCTCAAATTCAGCCAAAGTCTTCACCTTATCTTTGCACAAAAGGCACATGTTGTGACACACCTGGAATCCGCATTGGTCGCCTATTTGTTGTTTTACCGGGAAGTCTTTTTGTGGATAAGGGTGTCATGTCCTGTCTTACGAACGCCTCCTTTTTCCACATATCGGCCCCACGCTTCATCTATCACTAGTTGAATCGGGGTCCAATCATATGCTTTCTTATCAATCCTGGAGTTTAGGTAGCGGCATGTACTCCACTTAGGCGTTATGACCACAAGGATCCAATGGGCACTGCGGTATTATATATAATGTCAGTTAAATACTAAAGTCGTACGTGTCATGCAATTGCATATATTTAGGAAACACAATTACTATTGATTATAGGCGCACATAATGTACTCCCTATCTTGTTGGGCCCAGAAGGTGCCAAATATATAGTTTACCATTTCTTGACGGTCGCCTTCGAGATTTGTGACAGTGACTACTTGTGGATCAAGGAAGGCAACTTCCGGTGCATTCTTCAGACACCACTTCCAACTATACCTACACGCAAGACAAACGCTCTTCTAAGCATGTTATACGGATTGTTATTACCAATTTTCATGAGCAACAATACTTACAAGGAGTAGCACTTAAGGAGGGTTGTGTCCACCGATCGGAGCCTGTAGAGGTCGAATAGATCCTTGAAGTCGATGATGATATAATTTCGTGGCCCAAGTAATGGCGCTCGGTCGTGTTCGCCTATTATATCTTCTCTCTATTCTTCTTCCTCACATTGGATCTCTCAATGTAGTACACGTGAAGCTCCTTGCAAGCGGTGCTCATCGTGCCTAGCACGTCGTCTCCAACCAATGGCATACCTAGTTGGAAGGATGATGTTGGAACGGTCTTCTTCTTTACTTCCTGCCTCTTGCTCATATCTAGCTTCATTGGAGCCAGAAGTGAGCCCTGCAACTTTCCTTTTCCTCGCCCCCTTGCAGCAGGTTTTTTTGATAGTTATTCTCTGAGGGGAAGAATACGCCTTCTTGCTCTTTTTCATGGGTGAGGGTTTAGGTATCGCCATACTGTCGGCCTCCATATGCTCGTCCCCAAAACCCGTGTCATACTGTTACTCCACATCTTAAGATTGTTCATGATGGGCGGGAGCTGGAGGGGCTTAAGGAGCAGGGGCAAGTCTTACTGGCGGACGACCGCTTGGTGCAGTGGTTGGCCTCAGAATCACCCTTGTCACAATGAGGTCCTTGGGCCATTGGATGCAGGTACCATGTGCATTTCCTAGGGTTAGGACCTCGTCGTTCGGTGGATGCTTCAGTGGGAAATGATCGAATTCGGGCTTCACCGAGTCAACTTGCACTTTCACACAGCCCTAAGTTGCGCCCCATGCACTCTTATCTCTGGTGTCGGCTTGAACGCAAGTCCCTCGGCTGCCGAAACCGTAAAGATCGGCATCACCCTAACTGTCATGGTGCAGTTCATTGGTTCCTGCGATAGATTCATCCATATTTTTAGAATATTATATAACATATGGTTTCGTTAAGACTTTTATGCGTTGTGGATGAGAGTTTTACCGTTATGTGGTCGACGGTAGTAGGGACCGATGGTGGAATTTCCCCCACCTCCGTTGATGCGCAATTGTTGTGCCTTTGCGTGGGACTTGCTAAATCTTGTTGCGTAGCAGCAGTGCCAGCCTCCGGGTTCTGTTGCTCTTCTCAGATCTCTTGCCTGATACGGGCCCTCATCGATTCGAGCTTCTCGTCGAATTCAGAGCTCAACTCAGCTCTGACCTGCTCCTGGATCTGGGCGGCAAGGCGTGCATCTTTCCGCACCTTCGTGGTAGTCCGTTTCTTGTACTGCCATGCGGTCTGGAAATCCAAATTTCCATGGAATGTTGGAGCCAAGGCCCCTTATCTGTCCACGGTGTTCCTTGGTGCCCAACACTTTAGTGAGGATGTCATCCTCGCGTCTTTGAGAGCAGGCCTCTTGCGAGGCTTGTTGCTCGGCAACCAACTCCTTCTGCAGTACAATTGAGTTCGGGTTAAATCAAAAGTCCATTGGAAACAACGCGAACATATATTGAGATGAGGCACTTACTATATTATCGTACACTTGTTGATATTGGGGATTTGGCAACGAAATTGTCAAATCTTCATTCTTCTGATACCTTGCCCGGCCTAATTCCTTGCCCGTGCGTGTGGGATATCACCAAACACCGGCGACATGTTTGATGTCGCTGCCACTTCATCCTCCTCCTGCCCTTTCTCTTCCTTCCCGGCTTATCCTGTGGTGCCAAGTCGATGCTGGTGCAAGTTCCTAGCCTGAAGTGCTCGATAAGCCTTGCTTCTAGCCCAGGATGCGAGGGTACACTTCTTCTCGTAGAATGTATCCTAGACGTCTGTCGGGATGAAAGGCCAGTTCTCAGTTGGATCCAGAGTCATCGGGTTTAAGACGTACTTGCCGACCAGCCTGCTCTTAATAATCTTCCAAGCATTGCCCATAGTCTTAAAAGCAGTCTGCTTGAGCCTGGCCTCGTCGGCTGCAGGATACTCGAAGCTTTCCTTGAACTTTACCAAGCAGCGTTCTTCTCTACTTCGGGCACTTGCTTGATGTCATCCACAAGAATTGTGAAGTTTTCCCTCCCTATGACCCTGCAGATCGACCTAAACCGCCACAAAACATTTCGGGGACATGTCAGCAATCCAACCTGGTTCACCTCTGTTATGGTGTACCGTTCCTTAGGGATTTTGTTCCCTGTCCTAGGAGTCCGTGCCCTTGAGGACCCACTAGTTGTCGTCGATATTGGTTCACCTTGCTGAGACATCGTCTAAATAACTTACAAAATTACAAATTTAATTAATTTCCTAAATCACATCACAAATTTCCTATCTACGTACATATTTCCTATTAAAGTTCATTGGCACCCGAAGCACCTCGTATACTGTGATGATTTGATAACCAAGGTACTAAATCCATACGGAAATGAATAATCCATACCCTAAGTCCTAAAATCACTAAGTCCTAAAATGGCTAAGAACCCTAAGTCCTAAAATCATTTAGTGACATAAATAAACTAAATTGCACATCTCACATATAAACAAATTATTACTAATACTATAATACACTAAATTATTCCTAAATTCATCACATTCACTAAAATCATCACATTATCAATACTAAAGGCATAATAAATAGCGCACGTACACCTGGTGAGATTACAACAAAGCAAAAATCTAAAAAAAAACCCATGGTCTGCCTATCAACATTGCATGAATTCCAGATTAAAACAAGCATATTTTGTAAAAGGGCAAGTGTAGTTGCAGTGTTACTTATGATACTTGTATGCAATAAATAGAGAAAAGCAGGAGACACAGAACAAATACTGTGAATTTATATAATCTGCATCCATTATTATATGAATTTATAATAGTCCGACAACAACAACACCATTAATTAAAGGAGAGGGCACAACATCCGCTAAAAAAGGTCCAACAACAGGTATTATCAACAACCGCATAGAGCACTTCAACTTAAGAATTATCGAACTAGAGAGGGTATGATATTTTTGATAATTATATGGCTTCCATAATGATTTGATCATAGTTTTGTTTATATGAAGATGTTACAAAATTGTTATGTTCTGACTATTTTTTTCCGCCCTTGATTAAAGCTATTCTTTTACAGTTATACTTCCATATGCAAAATCCGATTAAGCATCCTTTGATCAATGTTGCTTAGGTATGATCATACTTAGTTCCTCCATATTTAAAATATATGATACAGTTCGACTTTATTAAAGGAAAATTCTACCAAATGAATTTTATATTTTGCAAACTAAATATTTTAATAAGAACTATATACGGTGGCATATAGTTGAAGGCAGGAGGGTAGCAGTAAGTTGAGAAATTAGATGTTGAGCAGCTAGTACCAAAGCAGCAAGTAGCAATGGCTAGACTTTAATCTAAAAAAACCCAAGAAACCCTGAAGGGGTACCTAGCTATTTAAAGGGGTGGGAGGACGACCAAGGGAGCCCTAGGGTCGTGCTCCACCTACGTGGGACGCACCCCACATGGGCCCCACATGGGTCGGGGTCCCAGATGAAGTTACAAGCCCATAGGCCCATTATAGGTGACGTAGCACCTTCTTTCTGTAATTGCGGTTGACTAGGATGAAATTTAAGGATGAAGTTGGATCCGTTGGAAAGAGGACTCCGAGAGCTTTCCATCAAGTACTCATAGGCCAAAAACGGAGCTCGTATGAAGATTTGGCGGCCGTTTGAAGTCAACACTGCTGCAGGTGGCCGAATTGGATTCCAGCACTTGGAGGACTTGATCTTGTTGTCTTCTTGTTGATCCATGATGTGAACAATGGTTGTATCCATAGTAGCCATGGTCACATCAATCACAGATGAATCATTCGTGACGGGCTCTAGTTTAGGCTCGATTGAGATGACTCAATCTCTATCGAGCCTTATTTAAGGCCCATCAGAGATAGTATTTTTCCATTTTTTCGATGTGTAATAAATAATGTTTATATTTGTTTACTATTGCTGAGTTGACCATTGTTGACCTGTAGTCAAAATAATTAACTAAAGTACGATAATTCATTTATTTCACTAAATAATTAACTAAAGTACAATAATTCATTAAATTAACTAAATAATTCACCAAATTAACTAAATTCACAATAAAAATTATTATTTTCATAAAGTGTACTAAATAGTTTACTGTTTTCATAGAACGGAAAGACGTGTTCAATGCTGCATCACAAATTTGTAGGAGTATAAGTACTTCGTTCGTACAAAAGGCTTCTTACCAATAGAAAATACTTCATTCGTTACAAGAAATAACAGAACAAATAAGTACAACGATATCGGTCACAAGGTTATGTCTTCCATATGATCTGATCGAGTATATGCCACAGACTCTTGGGGATCATCGTCAAGGTCGATGTGAGGTCTTACATGAAGATTCTGGTTGTATACTTCTTCATCGACGACGTTGTCAACACCAACAATTCGGTGCTTGCATTCCACGATGTGCATCTTCTTGTTTACAGGGTCTTTTATATAGAAAATCTGCTCGACTTGTTTCGCAAGTCCGAATGGTTCATCGGCGTATCCAACATTGGATAGATCTACTAATGTGAAACCTTCCTTATCGACTTTGACACCAGTGCGTATATTCACCCAACGACAACGAAACAAAGGAACTTTGAACTTCACGTAGTTTAGCTCCCAGATCTGCTCAATGCGACCGTAGTATGCGTTCGACCCAACTTGATCCTGGAATGCATCAATACAGACTCCGCTGTTTTGCACAGTGCTTTTGTCATCTTGTTTGACGGTGTAAAATGTGTATCCATTACTATCATATCCTTGCCATGTATCTATAGCCCAACACGGTCCCATCCCCAACTACTGTACTGTCTCATTTGGGATATCCGTCGAAATTGTAACACGATTCTTGAACCATTCGTTGAACCGAGAGTTATGTTCTCTGTTAATCCACGTATCCGATCACCCTAAGTTCTCCTGTCGGATTTTCACTAAGTACTCCTCAAAGTATGTGCCAACTTCTACCATATGTTGGAGCACAGCGAAATAAGCCTGCGCATAGGAAGCTTGATCGGGCCTAATTCTTTTCCTCCCTATTGTACCAACACCTGACAACCTTCCTTCGTGACGAGACTCTGGAACTCCGATAGGATCGGCCTCGGACATGTAATCGACGCAGAACTCAATAACATCCTCATTCATGTAACCTTCAATGATGCTCCCCTCCGGCTTTGCTCTGTTCCGAACGTACGACTTCAGAACTCCCATGTACCTCTCGAACGGGTACATTTCTCTTAGAAAAGCTGGGCCACATAGTTTTGTTAAGATGAACAGGGAGATGAATCATAATATCAAAGAAAGAGAGTGGAAAAAACATCTCCATGTGACAGAGGGCATTGACAATATCGGTCTTCAACCCATCTAGATCTTTGGGATCTATAACCTTCTGTCCGACTGCATTGAAGAAGGCACACTGACGTTGGATCGTGTGACGGACTTTGGGTGGAAGAATACCTCTAATAACAACTGGCAAGATCTGTGTGATTAGCACGTGGCAATCATGAGACTTTATTCCAACCAGTTTTAGATCGTCCAATTTAACGTACTTACTTATCCTCGCTGAATAGCCTGATAGAACTTTAATATCTTTCAGGCATGATAACATTGCGATCTTCTCATCCTTCGACAGTGTGTGGCAGGCTGGAGGAAGGTACACTCTACCTGTCTCTACATCTGTTACGGGCTGGAGTTCACTGCGAATATTCATTTCCTGTGTATCAAGGCGCGCGTTCAACCCGTCCTTTGTTTTCCCGGGAATATTCAGCAGCAGGCCAATCAAACTCTCACACACATTCTTTTCTATATGCATGAGATCAATGCAATGACGGACCTCAAGATCTTTCCAGTAAGGTAGTCGCCAAAATATGGATTTTTCTTCCACATACCCTTGTCCTTTGCCTGACTACGTTTTCTTTTCTTCCTAAATTCATTGGTTATGTCCTTGACCAAGTTGTGGTGTGCTTTGCTTTGCATCCAGCGTATAAAGGCGTCTCCGAGTCACTGATCAACCTGTTGAACTTCATGGAATCTCTCTCGTTGTAAGCTGGGTCCTCAACGTCACGTAACATGTCTTGCAGCAGATCGTGATCCACATCAACCATTTCACTGTCCAATGGGTACGGTACAAACATGTCGTGCTCATCTTCATCTTCCTGATTTTGCGCACCACTTCTGTCTGCAGCTGCACCACTTCCTGATTCTTGCTCTCATTGCTTCACCCAACATGTGTAGCCCTCCATGAATCCTCGTTGTATCAGATGAGCGTGTACGTCCACTCAGCTATCAAACATATTCTCATTCTTGCAATCTGCACATGGACAACACATGTAATCGTTGTTTCTTCTTTTCCTATCCTCCTCCGCGGTGTTTATAAAATTTAATACCCCATTTCTATACTCTTGACTATAATGTTTGACAGTTTTCGCATACATCCAACTTCGATCCATCGCTAAAAAATGAAAAAAATTAGAGAAACATTTTATAAGATAAGTATTGCTAAATTAATGAGAGTTGATAAATTTTCTGTATTAATGATTAGTATTTCTCACTTACTTTTATGAATTTTCTATTTTCCTTGGAAAAAAGATAAAAAATCGCCCCCTTCAACCTCCCACCAAAATAGTGAATAGTGGGATACAGTTACACTAGGTGGTTGGGGTATTTATAATGTGCAATAAATATCTGTAACGGTTCAAAAACTAACAACGGTGACAGGCATATAAGTTATCTTTATCGGGCCTAAATAAAAGCCCATCACTGATGAATGTCATCTGTTACGAGCGTTAATGTTATATCAATCGGGTCTCACGTTGGATCCTGTCACAGATGATGATTATCGGTGATAGGTTTCTTTTAGGGTCCGATTGAGATATTGAAGGTTATCTCGATTGGGTCTAAGCTAGAGTTCGTCACTGATAGGTATTATCCGTGATAGGTTTGAGTTTTATGCACATTTAACATGTCTGTGCGACTATATTTTAATCGGCTTATTTTTAGACCCGTTTGAGATGTATTTGTTGAGACCATCTGTACTAGTGTACGACACGCTGAGGCATGCATATGCCACTGCATAATGCTTTGGACCCAACGCCAACTGAGCGAGAGGTGAAACCAAGAGCTACACCATTACATTTTCTTCTTAAACGCTGGGATAATAGCCAACATCGATTTTGCATCATGGAATACATGGCACAGCCGAGATGTGTCTCCCGTTCGCGTTATGGATACATTAAAGCTCACAGGCACCGATAAAAATGGAAGTTCTATAAGCGCTGCCTTGGTTATAAGATAATTGTGACCTTGGCTCCTCCGCCACTTTGGTTGAACTAATAAAAGCATCAACAGGTAATCAACCAATGGTAAATGAAATAATAGAATTTCTTCGACAACCTTGCAGGACTTGTTCGAAACCAAAGGCAATTCTAATGGACGATCTATCGTGCTTCATTTTGTTCATTTACACCTTCTAAGCTTGTACAGTTCCTGGTAGTTTTTTTAGCAAGTCTACACGTCAACCTGCAAACAGAAGACGAAAAGGAACATTTAGCAGAACAAAAGTAGCTTTACTTTTGATTCATAAAGTTTGCAATTTTTTTTGTGTTTTTGTACGTAGCGTACTTTTATAGAGGTAAGCTTTGGGACAGTGGCCGGGGAGCAAAAAAATGTGCAAACCTAGAATTTGCAAACTGGGTTCCCCAATATGTGCTCAGTAATTTGGAAATAACGTAGCTAAGCAGTATTCAGTTCAGATCGCTTCTTAAATTATGAAGCCATGGATGAATTCTGATGTGTATAGACTAATTGGATGTGTATGGACAACTGCAATATATGATGACGATGCATATTTTAAACTTTAAGACCATTCTAACATTATCTTCATAATTAAACATTATGTTGATGCTGATAACTTTCAAACAGCACTTTTAGTTGAAAGCATGTCGTGGCACATATTTAACAAACCTATTAGTAAATCACACTTTTTTTTTAATAATGAAAGCTTTATTGATCTCAATCAAGTTCTGAGAACACTCCCGACCTCTGCACCACGACAGTGCACACGACCAACAAACTCCAACACACTTAGAAGAAGAAGAAAGAAAAAAACAGCTTGCAGGATCAAGGCCCTACAACCCGAAGATTAGGTCACCACCCATATGCCGGGGTAAAAAACTCCTTGACCACTTGTAAGCAGCTGATCAAACCATGCTTGAACCATCTAAATAATCTGCTTCAAAACTCAAAGTTATTTTGTATAATGTAATAAATTAAAAATGTGCTGCAACAATTTATCAAACACATTTTTTCAATTAAGAATTTTTCATTGAGGAATTTTAACAAACATATGGTGGACAGCCAGTTATAGGAAGAAGAGTAGGGGATCACAGAGGCAGTAGAGCATTTCAATCAAAGCAATATGGGTGTTGTGCATAAGGATTCCGAGATGAGGTGGAGCAGAGATATGAGCATTGGATCGTAGATTTACCTGCAAGGGAAGGGGATTTCAGAGAAGTCGGCCATCGCCGGTGCATCTTCTTCAGATGCAGCTGCCTAACCTAGTAACATCTGTCTCTACCTCAGCCTAAAGTGCCATCAACACATTCGGTTTCATGGCTCGGCCTTTTGATTTCAAAAAAAAGGAGATGTCCCTCCAAACATATTTTAAAAAGAAATTGTGTGGGATTTAAAACCACACACTAGTTACCACTACACTATCAAGTGCATCTCAGGCCTTTTGTTTTCAAATTGCACTCCCTTGTCGAATCATGAATATCAAGTGAAGTTACAAAGATTATTGCCTGTCTCCGAATTTGCTACGCTCAAACTAATTTTAACTCCATTTGCCATTAAGCTTACAACAAACTCAGTTTAGAGTTACAACAGAAGGACGACTTGTCTTATTAAAATATTTTTGCTGTCTACTCATGAAAATGAAATAGATGATTAATCCAAGCTCTGCAGGTTGCAAGTCTGAATATTCGAACAAGCAACTGTTTTCATACTCTAGAGGGCTTAGAGTACAAATATGATCAGCAATAGAAAAGCAAATATGGCAAAAGCAAACAGAAATATCAGTAACCCCTGCATTTGAGTCACTGATGATATCCCCTTGGATATAACACTCCATAGTATATGGACACACAGGTAGCAGTAATCTGATATGGACAGTCCATTGAGGCAATGAATTCCTGATAAATCTATACTGATATAAAATTGTGAATGCAAGCCTTAATTCGACAACAACATTATGTATTGTATTCTGTAGAAGTGGCCGTTATATTTGAAACTTCACACACTGAACTCCTCACCTCAAGTTCACATAATTGCAGCTCTACTCTCTCAAACAGAATTGTACAGGGTAATGCACAGTGAACAGCAGAATGCCAAAGCTTTTATAGCGACCGTAGTAAAATTTAACATTAACCAAAAAAAAATTTGTCAAGTGAATTTAACAATGACCAAATAAATTTGTCCTCCTTGCACCTGTTCAGAGCTGCTGACATGATGTTCCAAGAGGAATATGGATAAAATTGAAACAATTTGGTAAACATATAATTGAGTTAAGAATTATATATAGAACCTACGGCAATGTGTCATATGCTACCTCGAATGATACATACCTTTTCCCCATTGCTTTTTTTTCACTCTCTAAGCTTTGTGGTAACTAATTGTGTATCTGTTGATGTAATTGTGAGAGATCTGCTTAGTTCCAGTGCAGGTCCAAAATAATGATGAGATGTGGGTGTGCCAGTTAGTTTGATCCTGCAACTGACAAGATATGTAAACAGTAGATAAAACAACCAATCGGCTGATAAGCCAACAGAGTGATACCGGCCGATGTCGATACCAGCCGACATTGATAGGGTTTTGAACTATCGGCTATACAGTTTGAACCATCAAAAGAATATGGTTTAAGTGATGCAACAAAACCAATTACCGAAAAAGATCTATTGTTGGAAATCTAGTCACTATAATAATAATCATGACATTTTTATAGGTGAGCGATCCAAAACTAGAGCTAAGCATGAACATGCTAATAGCATTATCTAGTAACATATTTAACAATAAAATAAAGAAGACATACCAGGAGAACTCTCCAGATCCAATAGCAACATGGGTGTTGATGCTTCTGGTGTCGGTGTTGCTAATCGACATGGTCACAAACACCACCTGGAAGAAGACGATGTTGATGCAGAGGAAGAAGACGAAGCAGAGAGGATTCACACTTCCAAAAAACTTGATCGTCCGCCTATCCGAGCTGGTAAACTAGAAGTCGGAGTTCTAGAGGCCTGCTTGTCCAGATTAACTGTGCACACAGGTACTCGGGACCGGGAATAACCGAAGCAACTCAGAGAAGAGAGGAGGTGTTTCTACCAAGAGAACCAGGATGGGGAGGGAGAATAGAGAGAGTTCTTTGTCTCGGCTGGAGGAAGGAGATGAAGACATTTGCCAGGACGGGTTTGATGACGAATTTGATGGCACTTCATGGCCTTATCCATTATCAGAGTAACACAATTATCAGAGACCGTCGATTTCGCTTTTAGTCATAAAACCAAAAACGGGTGAAAACGAGTAGCCTACTAACTACCCTGTTTCCGTCGTGCCACACCCCATGCCCAGCCTAAGTGTAATAGCTCTCCCTCTAGAATCACGTAGCCAGCCCAGCCCTAAGTGTAATAGCTCTCCCTCCAGAATCACGTAGCCAGCTCATCCGATAGGCGAGCCCACTTACACTTTCATCTTCGTTTCGTGCAAAAGGGTTAACCTGATCGAGAGTGGTATGGTTAAAGGGAATATGCCTTATAAATTGGTTCCACCCTTACTACACTAGTAATTTGGTACTAATCATGCGCACACAGTAATAGGCCACACATGCCAAATTGTCCTAATTGGGCAGGATGTATACTCAGCCTACCCCATCTCCGTCACGTTGCACGCCACGCCCAGTCCTCAGCCATGGCTCAGTGTGCACGGGGGTGACATTCCATCCACCAATTTAACCGGTCAATAGGTGCATTCAATATGCGTCTATTTAATTTGAGATCGTTGATTTTCCATATGGTATTAACTTCTAACATTAAGGGAGGGCTCTTGATATTTACTAAAATTAATTTGGGCCTAGCCCAATTAATTCTAACAGTAGCAGTAGACGTCAGTATTTGTTTGGTGGGCTGTTTGCGGGCCTTGTTGGAGCAGCTAAACCCTCAACATGCTACCATGAATAGATATGCAGAACGACCGTGAGCAGCCCACAATTTTGTGGCTGACAAATCAGACATGAATGGACATGAATGGGATGTCCACTTGAGTCAAGGGGGAGATTGAGGTACTGCATGCGGTCTCACCGTCTCTGAGATGTTTTTATTTTATTGAAGGGAAAGTAAGTGAAATGGATCATTTTTTCATGTGTGTGTATATGTGTGTGTGTGTGTGTGTGTGTGTGTGTGTGTATATATATATATATATATATAAAAGGAAGTCCTTAGTAGTAAGGAGAATGCTATATGTATTGTTACAATCACTAACGTAGCATGCTGTTAGTGAATATGGATTTCTTGTGATCCCATCGAGTTAAATCAAATGATTAACAATTATATAATACTTTGTTAAGTATGTGTAGCATAAGTTTCTTAAAGTAAGTTTAATAATGCGCCGGCTACCGGCTCCAAAATAACCACGTAAGCCGAATGCAGCTAGTGCCAAAAGCTAAACACTACAGTAATCAACTGTACATCTTTCTGTAGGCATTTTTCACTGCATTTTTCTTTTCATAAGAGCAATTGGCTGTAACTACTATCTTTATTTTATCCATATCATTCACTCATAAATTATAAATTAAGAGATGACATATATAATATGTGACCTCTAATATATAAATATCAATATCTCTAATTAATACTCTCACATTTTTCTTGAAATTTATTTGAAGGTTACCTATTAATTTATTAGCTACCCATTATCTCTCCTCACTTATCTACTTTACCTCATCACCTAATTTTATATTGATCTCAAGACAACATATATGGAGTATTAGAGCATCTCCAACAACCTCTCCATCTCACTCTCCAAACTAAAATTTAGCAATTTTGAACAAAAATTGCACTCCAACAGCCTCTCCATCCTACTCTCCAAGCCATCCGGATGACCAAACTCCTTCTCACACTAGCCAAACTTGGCCAGCCTACTCCACTTGCCATTCACTTGCCATCAGTGGGTCCACCATCTTCCATTCAGTTTTCCTCTGTTCGGGAGCAATGTGGTCGAGGAGGAGCGCCGATGGCCGAGCCACATCGGTGGTCGAGGGCGCGGAGACGGTGCCGGTGGTCGAGGGCGAGCCGCATCGGTGGCCTCCTCGCCGGTGGCCGAGGCGGCGCCGAGATCTCCGGAGCGGTGGCGCCTTGCAGTAGAAGCCGGAGAAGAAGCAGCTCCTGCACGACCACCGCCGTTGTCCGTTGGCTCGGTGCCACTGTCGCCTTCACCGGCGCGAGTAGGAGGGCCTGCGCCACCCATCCACCTGAATCCGTGCCACCATTGTCTTCCCAGATCCACGTCGCCACCGTCCGCCGAGCGAGCCTCGCCAAGCGCCGCCATCCGCTCCGACCACCACTGCTCCACCGCCATCCGCTCCGACCGTCGCCGCCATCAGCTCCTACCGCCTCCGCCATCCGCTCTGAGCGTGGATTTGTCCAGCGGCGTGGATTCGGGGGGAGCGGAGGTGGTGTGGAGAAAGGGGGAAGCAGCGGTGGTGTGGAGGGAGTGGAGAGAAAGGAGAAGAGACAAATAGAGAGGATGGGTGAAGAAGAAGGGTAGGGAGACTGACATATGGAACTTACTGTCATAGATTTAAAATGGAAAGTGTAGATGAATAGGCTGTTGTAGTGGATAACGAGTTTAACTTGCTAAATGAGATAGAGAGTTAGTTACGTGGGTGTTTGAAGAGTCTAATTTGAAGAGAATGTTAGAGATGCTCTTATAGTACGTGCTGTAACCTCAGTTTTCTCAGTACAATCCATCGTCTACCTGTTCTCTTTGCTGCTCTCTCTTGTGGCCATACAGGAGGCACGGCTTCAAGATGTGGGAGAAAGGCTTTGGTTGTAGACGGCGGAGAAATGAAGCACACGTGATCTCGTGGGGTAAAAGTGGGACCCACAAAACTCCACTAGTATTGGCTGCATGCGAATTGTACCGCCGGGAAAGTTGTGTTATCGCCGAGCGCTTGATTTGCAGCTCGTTTTGTTTTTCTCTCCTCAATTTTCTTTCCTTCGCGTAAGGAATACATGATGTGGAATTATTTAGAGCCTACTAACTCTACCTATTGTAACATCTCTTATGGTAAGAGCTCAGAGATCTGTAATATTTTTTTTCCTGAGTCTTTACTTCAAAAGAAAAAAAATAAGAACAGAGGTTCTGAATCCAGATTCTCTGGCGTGCGTGCTACAATCTTCATCCTACAGTATCTGCATTGCATAGCAGTAGCATTACTCTGGTATTCAAATTTATTCTAGATGTCCGCGGTCGTTGATGAGCGATATGAGTATGTCTTTTGTCCCTTTCCGGTATTCAGGCAGGCTAGTCTGCTACCCCATCTCGATCAGTCACACAGTAGCACGTGGTGTATACAGCACTAGTCTCTACGTGCGTCAGGCAAGTCAAACACAAAGCCTAGAGAGAGAGAAGCGAAAAAGGTCGCTTCGCCTTTTGACTAGTACATCCCCTACCTTTTGACGATACAGCAGCAGCATACAACACATTCGGTTGCTGTGATGGACGACTTCACATGTGGTGGTCTCTCTTGTGTACTATGTTCTGACTGCCGCTCAGCGTGCGTGCACCAGCAACAGCAGCCTGCGTTGGGATGGGTTGGATGCGCGCACACATACACGCCGGCCAGACAAGGGGTCGGGGTCGGTCGCTCCTGCGCGTCGAAGCAACGGTGTCATACAGTTCTTCGATCTATGCCTCTGCATCGCATAGAGCGACAGGATCACACATTCATGTTGCGAGCTTCAAAAAACAGAATTACTAGATAGTTCACCTTTGTGTGCAACTTTTGGACGACATTAGCTAGAGGTATATGAGAGCGACCTGCGAGTAGCGTACGCAGTGCACTGGTATGTGTGTGGAACTGTGCATACGTGAGGCTAGACACATACGTGACTAGAATTTATAGATCAAGCACGGCAGTTGGCCGGTTATTCAAGGGGGTTCGTATCGTCTTACATTACATGGTAATGGCAGGGGGTGATATTATCCCTATCCTGATCATCCAACCAAAATCAATGACTAAAAACACATATATACTAATAATAGTGCCAGTTAGTTATCCAAAACCTCACGCTTCTTTGTTTCTAGCTAGAAAAGTTTTTACCGCTCTCAGTCTTGCTGCTAAAGCTCGAGACGGTCTGCATTCCTTAATTTTAGTTGGCATTGCCATCATTAAACACGCCAAACCAGCCGTAAATTGCAATGCTTAGATCCAATGGAGAAGACACCAACAAAAATAGAGGCGACTTGCAGTGCGATTCATTCTCCATTGGAAGACAACAAAGTTCATCTCATCAACAATCTTCTGTTCCAGTTGTTACATCTAGCAGGTAAGCGATACAATTGTTCCTTTACATGGTCAACAACATCTGTTCCATCTGACAAAGTTTTCTATGCTCTATTTTCTACAGAGAAGAGTTGCGGCATGATTCAGTCTTAGATGGGCAGCAAGAAGATTCTGCGCTTCAATCTCCCAGTCCAGTTGCTGCATCTAACATGTAAGCAATACATTTGTTAGTTATATGAAACCATATGTCGCAAGCCTTTCTATCAGCAATGTAAAAATATTTTGAATGCTTTTTTTCTACAGAGAACACACAGTACCTAATTGGATACCACAAATTGGCATGATATTTAGTAGCGTCGTTGAGGCTCGAAAGTTTTGGAACCATTATAGGGGTCAAATTGGTTTTGATGTTAGAAAACGATTTGAGAATACAAGCAAACTTGATGGCAAGGTTACATCAGCTAGATTTGTTTGCAACAAGGAAGGCTTTATAATAAAGGATAAAAGAGATCATTTGATAAAGACTCCTCGAGCTGAGACTAGAACTGGATGCAAAGTTTATATGGGAGTTACCCTGAAGCGAATGCTAGGAATTACTCATGAATTGGCTAGTCGTCATATTGGAGGAACTGCTAACCTAGGCTACACATGTCGTGACCACAAGAACTATTTGCGCACTAAAAGCTAAAGAGAGCTAAAGTATGGTGAAACTGGAAGCTTGCTACATTGCTTTCATAATAAGAGTGTGGAGAATCCTTCGTTCCAATATGCTATATAATTGGACAGTGCAGAGCAGATAACAAATATATTATGGGCTGATGCTAAAATACTTAATAGATTATGCTCACTTTGGCGATGTTATTACAATTGACACTACCTTTGGAACTAATCAAGATACCCGACCTTTTGGTGTGTTTGTCGGATTCAACCACTTTAGAGAAACTGTAGTATTTGGTATTTGGTGCTGCTCTTATGTATGATGAGTCATTTGATTCTTTTAAATGGCTTTTCGAAACATTTTTATCAACTCATAGCCACAAATAACCGAAAATAATCTACACAGATCAAGATGTTGCCATGGGAATAGCAATTTCAGAGGTGTTTACAGAAGCATGGCATGGTTTATGCACGTGGCATATTAATCAAAATGCAATCAAGCATTTGAACCGAGGTAGGAGTGATAATTCAAATGTTCTTGGTGATTTTACTGCATGCATGTACCAGTATGAGAGCGAATAAAAATTCGAAGATATATTTGCTAGTATAAGAAGTAGGATGCATAAACAAACATGGTTGAATGGTATTTATAAGGTAAAAGAGAAATGGGCTGAATGTTACATGAAGGATGTGTACACGCTAGGAATGCGAAGTACTCAATTAAGTGAAAGTTTGAATAGTGACTTGAAAGAATACCTTAATTCAGAATTGAACATTATTCACTTCTTTGGGCACTTTGAGAGAGCTGTCGATAAAGAAATACAATCAGAGTATGATTCAAGACAAAAGTTGCCACGTATCAAAATGAGAACTCCAATGCTGTTGCAAGCAAGCAAGTTATACACACCACAGATATTTGAAGCCTTTCAAAGCTAGTGAATATGAAAGATCCATGGCAGCTTATACAAGGCCATCAAGTGAAGGAAATACATACATTGTTGGAATTGGATCTCTTATGAAAATTGTGTCCTTGAGGACGAGCACATAGTTGTCCGTGATAGTCATGAGCACGCATTCGTGCACTTGTAAACTCTTTGAGAGAACTGGATTATATATTGTGCAGCCATGCATTAAAGCTCTTGTTTTGATGAATATTAAGCAGCTACCTGAGCACTATGTGCTGAAGAGATGGACACGAGGAGCATGTTCTGAAGCTGTAAAGGATACAAATGGGAGAAATATATTAGAAGATCCATTGTTAGATGTGACACGTCACTACAAGTTCCTGTCACACAAATTTATCTCTTTGGCCTTTAGGGTGGCTGGATTTTAAGAATGTTATTTATTAGTTGACAATGCAATTGATGGCCTATGTAAGCAAGTTGAAGAGAAAATTGATCAACTGTCTATTACTAATGGCAATCAGTCTGAAGCACAAGAAACAACTCATCTAATAGCTTTGCACATGTTGTTGGCCTCAAGAAAAGACAGACAAGAGAAAGCGGGTCAAAGAGAGAGAAAAATTGGCTCGACAAATATCACAAAAAGAACCAGCAAGAAACAGAAAAGGACAATCCTTGCAAACAAATTAAGGTATGCCAATTACTAACTCAACAAATTTAATCTACTCCTCAGCTAATCTGCTTATACTTGTTTTTAAACATTGTCAATTATTAGGGGACAAAAGTTAGTGAAGAAGCACCACTTCAACCATCTCCTGGGGTGTGCTTTAGCAATAACCAACATCATGCTGAAGGAGTTGAAATTTTTGGACGTTATACACAGCTATTGATGGTATGGTTCAGAAATTTTGACATTCCACTGTTTTTTTGCAACAATTTCACTGTTATTTATATGAAAGGCATGCATTTATGTTTTTTATATGTTCACTTAGCAGTGGATGTTTCTTAATTTAGGGTGACATGGATGTTCAAGACATGAATTTTGGGAATACATTTTGGACTGATCGAGAAATCTGAAGATGCAATGATTTAACTTGATGTTATCATACTGGTTACTGTAAGATTTAACTTGATGTTATCATACTGGTTACTTTACAGTAATGTAAAGTACACATACATACATACATACATACTATATCACACCCGGAGTGCGTTATAGTTAAAACGCACTCAATATTAATAATTTTATTACTAACAGCGTAATCATGATAAATCCCCCTATTAGGGTTTTGGCAATATATAACATGTAGTAAATCAATTAGAGAGTCGTGTTTTAGTTATTAATTAAAATTTTGAGTTCTATGATATTTAGTTCAACCCAACTTTTACATCAACATCTACAACTTGAAAAGGGGATTTCATCCCCATTTTTACCATTTTTACCAGTGATCCAGAGCTTGCAGCGTCACAGGCATCCATGGAAGTCTCGTGCACGGTTGCATCCACACAACAAAATGGCCATCCAAGGCTCCTAGCCCAGCATAGGATCCCTGCAAAGAAGAAAAAAACACAAGCTCCGGGCTACAGCTTACGAAAACAAAAACACTAGGTTGCAGATATGGGCGACGTTGCGGCCCGTGGTGCGAGCTGTCATACGCAAACTCCCGATGGAGCATGATCACATCCATGTGAAAACTTGACCATGGAGTTAGAGAACTTTGTTAAGCTAGTTCTTGGTCATGGAGTATAATGGAATAGTGGAATAGCAGAGGAAGAAATGATAGACACGAAAGAAAGGATAAGGTAGATACGTATCGCGGGATGGTGGAACATAATCCAGAAGCCATTGATCTTTGGATGGATAGTTAAGATGGGGATAAAGTCACCCCCTGCTATTACCACGTAATATTAGACGATACGAACCCTGTTCGGGAATAGGAAACCTAGCTAGTCAGTTGTATCCAAACATTCCAATCAAATCAAAATTATAAAAAAAACACTCAGTAAAAATCATCAGTAGTACTTGGCTGGGGGGAAAGTATCCCGTGCAATAGGAGCATTCAGTGGGAGAATGCAATCATTCATTGCTAGCCATCCGATCTGAAATGTACGCAGGAGATTGAAGCACTGCCCACACTCTCATATGATAATGCAAAAAGGTCCCTTGGTTGGGATAGGTCCACGTTACACCTAACTATCGAAATGTACTATTTACTCCCTCCCCCCTCAACTATAAAACTAATAAAACTACACCATCAACTAATAAATCTGGACACATTATCCCCTCCTCCTCCGTTTTTAAGTTGTTTCAACCCGACTTGTCCCACATGGCACCACAACTTGGCGGATGACATGATAAGAGATTGGTAGGGCCCACTTGTCGTTAACCATCCTATCTTCTTTCAGAATTAAATTTGAAAATATATTGTTCATTTTTTTAAGTATTCGGGATACAATTTTTTTAAGCAGAAATATACCATCGATATCACTAAACCACTAAACCATTGCGTGAAAATGGCGTAAGCGTGGCGACGAAGGTGGTCTCGCGTGGTGACGGCGCGAGACCGCTTGGCGAACCTGCGACACCGCAGCCTAGACAGCAACATCAGCCAAAAGAGTTCCGCTAATTATCTGATTAGTGATTAATTAATTGCTAATCAGATAATTAATCACTAATTAAACACCTACTGTTTCGATCGTGGTCTCGTGTCGTCGCGTCCATGTCATTCTCGCGCAATGGTTCAGCGATATCGACGACATATTTTCAAAAAAAAGGTTACATCTTGAATACTTCTGAGAAAAAATGAATTAACAGTATACTTTCAAATTTGATTCTCTTCTTCCACCTCCCCTTTCATCCCTTCATTTTTATCTCTATGGTCAGGTGGAACCAGAGGCAAGTGAAGTGCGAGGGTTAGGGTGCACGGGAGAAGGAAACCTCAGGGCTCGACGGCAAGGGTGGACAAGCAGGACATACTAGGGCCAGAGCGGAGGCGGCGTGGGCATGACGATGGTGGTACTCGGGGAGGAGAGTGTTGACGATGGAATTTGGTAAGCATATGAATCGGAATCGAGATTCAATCCGAAGTGGATTTGAAGATATGCGGAGATCTCGGAAACAGAGTGTGCATCGGCTGGAAGTCTGTATCAACCGATACCGAGTTTGATATGGTTGGCCGATACAGTCGATATTGGTAAGATTGGTTACGCGATCAATGTCAGATTCGAAAGAAGGGCTTCAATGACATTGCCAAGCAAGGATAGAGTCTAGAGTAGGCAATTGTATCTATTACTTAGGATTTTTATGTAATTTCCTTCTAAATATTTTCGGTAAGAATCCACCTAAGGGACTTGTTCGTCGGTTAAAGTTGTATTAGGAAAGTATGAGTCGTGTCTGTTGTGGACAAGTTTGTCTGTTTGGGTATAAATATAACCCCGAGGTCTCGTAAATAATTAGCATCAGTTCAATACAATCTCAGCGCATCGCCAACCTTTTTCGTTACTTTGTTTCGATGAGTTCTTGCTTTGGAGTCGAGCTGCATCGGTTCCGATCTTCGACAAAAAGGTAAAACTTGTTATGGCGGTTTGCATTATCGAGATTAGTGCATACATCTTTATGACACTCTAATCCTGTTCTTGCAAATCAGCGAGTTATCATATACAATATATAATCTAGATTGACAATGTGTTCTACTTGTATCGACTCGTTTATATTTAGGGTTTTGTCGATAACGGCTAGATCATCCTGTTGGCTTAGATTATTTACTGTATTCACCATCCCGAAAAGATGATCATCGACTTGATTATCTAGATATTATGCTTCTTATCATACTTAGTGATGCATCAGTTAAATTTGATCTACTAAGTCGTGTTTAGAATTATAATATCTAGCCTGTTTTATGGTCATTAATAAGGATAGTATTGAGGTTTCAACCGATATTACCTGATATAGTTGTTTTACATAGATTTATGTCTTGTTTAATATACTGTATCTGCCCCTTATATTGGGATCTCAACTTATATAAATATATTGAACTTATTATCAATCTAATTGATGTTAGTTTAATATATTTACTTTAAGAAGATATCCTAGTATAAGGTAGTATCGAAGCTATAGCTGATACATGCTTAAATTTGAACATCAGCTATGATATAAATGCATATAATCATTATTTCATATTATGTTGGATCTAGACAATTTATACTATCTTGGTTAAGTCCGATCTATCCCAATTACTAATTTTCAAAGTAATATTGATTTATAGATTACATAATGTTGATGTTTACAGTTGATGGACCAAGTTTAGGGTTTATTTATTATTATAGATATACCTTGCAGCCGATTCACCCTACAATGCATCGGCTAGGTTACATTACGATATGACATCGGCTTTCTAGCCAATCGACTATCGTTTACTAATATCGTTTGCACGTTTCATCATGTTGATTACAGGATCAAATCAACTGGCACGCCCTTGAACCCGAAAGCAAGCTTCGGATCTGCACTAGAGTAATGCAAATCTCTCAAGCCACCGTGTTTTACGTCAACAGAGAGAAACCTGAGGAGGCAATGGATCTCAAGGAGGCGCGGTGGCAGTGGAGCTTGGCGGCTGATGAGGTAGAGCTCAACCTCGACGAGGCAACGACAGTGATGCAGAGCTCAATAAGACATACGAGTGAGATGTCATGCGTGACAACACCAACACTACAATAGAAACCCACTTGGTACCGGTTGGGAAACCCTCCATGGGTTCCGGATTTCCTAACCAGCATCAAAGAGGCAGTATTGATCAGAAGGAGTAAAAGGTGTCGGTTTAAGAACTGACACTTTTGATCTTCCACGAATGCAAAAAATAAGCCGCTCCCCATCACACACAGACCACCATCAATCCAAAAAATCCCCATAGCACAAGCACAAATCACCATCAATCCATCCAATAACACAACACAAAGCACAAAAAATTTCACATAGCACAAATCGCTCTTGGGACGCCGAGGTTATCGCTGTCGGATCCACGGGAGTCACCGCCTTCGAGGGTGGATGCCACAACATTGTCGAGCCCTCCCGCCGTCCCCACTGCCCTACCCTGCCCCCCCCCCAACGCACACACACAACAGATTTGGCCACCGACGAGCTCGTGGCGACCGGATATGGTCAGCCCAAGCTCATGACGTCCCGCCGCGACCGCTACGCGTCGCTGGTGGGAGGTCCGGAGATTAAGTGGGGAGGAAGCGAGGTACGGAAAGGCTGAGGAGGGGATGCCGTGGAAGGAAAGCCATTGCCCGCCGCCATCGCCAATTGAGGGGTGGAGAGGCTGAGGAAGGTTGCCATGGAAGAAGAGCATAGTTCATGGTTGAAAGTTGAAACACGTACGTACGACATAGATCAGTACGTGTGAATCCAGTGACAAATTAAAGAATAATTGGCAAATTGGAAATATGTGGTGAGCGACAGCAAAACAATCTTTCCTCGCAGGATTACTCACTACTCAAAGCTAAAACGGGTACGTGTACAGTTAATGGTCAGATCGAAAAGGATAAATTGATGGATTTTGTAAGATTTGCTACCGCGCGTCTTCATGCATGATAAGCTACGTATATACGATCTGTATATAGATATACTGCAAGAAGTAGGATCAGCTAGCGTATAACGTAAATGCTCAACGACTAAAAAGAAAAGCGTATAACGGAAAACTGTTTTGTTTGCATCATTCAAATGAAAAATATTTCTCAACATTTGGTGCAGACGGAAAAGAAAGAGAATCGCATTAACTGTTTCACTGGTGCTTCCATTGTGTGCACAATAAAATCTCTCCTCTCTATCGAATCTCTCACCGGCCCCTACAGGCGTGAATCGTGTGATAGTATTTCACCGGTCAGCTTCTGTATCATGGTCCGAGCTCTATCCTTGGCCTGCATCTTCTTTTTGCTCGTCAGTGCAACAACTCACACGGCTAGCTACGTGCTCTAGTACCTAGCTAGATATATAGCCACCTCTCTCAACCAACCAGAGGGATCTCAGCTCCAACGTCGTCTTGCTCTACACAACCTTTCCACAAGTCAAGACATGCTTGCAGATCAGACAGACATACCATCGATCGATCGGACGAAAGAAAAAACAAAAAGAGAAAAACGAAGCACATGTTATTAGTATGGCTCCAGAGCTCTACTACAGCTTCTAGCACTGGGAGCTCTACTACTACTACTACTGCCTGCGGCATGCATGCATGCACGCACAGTGTGCCCGTGCCACGCCGCTTGCAGAAATGCAGAGAAGAAGTTATAGCTAAGCCTCGCGTGCCGCGCTAGCTGCGATGGATGCATGGCAGCAGAAGCAGAATGGCAGGCCGGCCGGCCATAAATCTCCACTCAAATGGAAAGGACGCCGATCGCTGTGGACGCCCACGATCCTTGTTCGTTCGTCGCCGTCCATGGCCGTCCAGGGTTGCATGGATCGGAGGTAGTAGCTGTAGCCTGTAGCAAGAGAGCTCGCACCATGCAGGGCACTGCAGCGGCATGGCAAAGCCGATCGAAACCTCATCGTGCTGCTGCTGCAGCAACCGTCGTAATGTCGTAGCAGTAGCACGCACGCTGCCCGGACCACCACAATCGCTGGTTGCTGCTGCAGCACATGCAGCAGCCTGTAAGGTCATAAATGAGTGAGGGCATTCAAGTGTGTTGCCCAGGATTGGGCCTGTGTCTCTCTGATGTCTCATCTGACTTTGGGTTCTTCTATTAACTTCAGAAATTCTATGTAACAGGGTTTGAAATAACTTTGTTAAATTGAATGTCTGCACTTCCAGATTTAATAAGTACTCTGATTAATTAATGAGGTCTGATTGGTCGACGCGTACAAGTTTTAATTGATTTGTCTACACCTTGTAGCTTCGAAGTTTTGTGGAGTAGGCCGGAGTATACTAGCTTGATTCCTCTCCCACTTTTTGGTTTTTTTTTTGGAGATGGAATAATTGGAGTTAACTTGTGTGTACATATATCTGCGTCTAGCTGCTACTACTACTACCCATTCTGTTGCGAGTTGGGCGTAGAAAAATAATGTCTACAAATATCACATCAGCTGACTACTGTTCCCAGCGTACTGGGAAGCTCTACAAGTCTAGGACAACGAGATGTGTTTTTCTTGTGTCTATGCATGGTTTCCTTTTCAAAACCATAGTATCATTCTCCTTCAGCTTCCCGATGCTCCCCTAGGAAGTAGTAGTCTCCTTCCACATATGATATAATAATAATCTAAGTATCTGGTTATGTGTGAAAAATATCAAAACCATCATCACTTCACTAGAAAGGTATGCTTCTTTTGCCTGGATTTATTTTGGTTCTTTTCAAAAAAAAAACTATTCTATAAATAGACCCCTACAAAATATTATTCCAGGGATAGACCCTTTTCTCAACACCAGTGGCCATGGCACCGAGCTCCAACGTCTCGACGCCAATGACGCTGGCGCCGACACGTGCACCACCCTAGTACTCGAGATGTCGAGGGGTCAACGTCAAAAAGATTGGTGCCGATGATCTATTTGTAAAATATTTTTTTTGGAAAGAGTCAAAATCAAAATGTAAATAATTTTTATTGCAAATAGATCCTCAGCATTGAAGACACTGGAATCGAGGGACTATCTATATGAAAAAATATTTACATTTTAACCATTTTTGATAAACTTTTTTTTATAAATAGATTCTCGGCTCCAATTTCTTATGCGCTGACTCCATGCAGGAGGAGGGGGTGTGTTGAGGGTGCTAGCGCCAGTGTCATTGGCACCGAGACATGGAACCTTGACGACGCCAATAACCTTGCTATCGAAAAAGAGTCAATAAGTTTTATAGGAGTCTATTTGTAAAATAAGTTTTCAAAAAAGGGGCAAAATGTAAATCCACCTTTTTTTGTGCCATGGACCAAATTCCATCAATCTCATACTCCTTTCGCGGTTCCATAATTATTTTTTATTATGATTTTGTATTATAAATAGGAAGGTAGCCTGCGCATTTGCGTGGACTTGAGTTGTATGCTAAGTTTGAGACACTTATCAGAGCGAAATATTAACCGAAGAACATATACCATGATTTCTCCATAAATGTTTTCATCGGCATTAATTGCTTTTATAACTTTTTAGCCTATCAGCTTTATATTACATCATATTTAAGTAATATCTATAAGCAATTATTTATAATCTTCTTCATCATTTGAAAAGAAGGTATACTTATTTTCTTTAGAAAACATGTCAGCGGAAGTAAAAGTAAGTGTAAAGTAAAAGTATGATGTTTTTTCTTTTTTATTGTATATATATTATCATAGTTTATTAACAGATGAATTGGGTGGAACATGAAGCTCCACAAAATGTATGAGTTTATATAGGCTAATCATAATATGATTGATGTAGATTGAGAGGCGATTCATCCATGGACATTTCATGTACAGCAGGTGAGAGGCTCCATGCACCCTATACGAATACGATAACGACGAAATATAATTGCGCAATAATACTTTTGAAATGTGATTTACCATGAATACAAGCTTGTTTTTTTATATACGATAGATCTAACGGTTAGAAATAATGGTTCCACTGGTTTAAAAGGCATAGGAGTATTCCAGAAATGTAGCTAAAAAATTATGGTTGTTTCAATATCCAACATTATTACGAACTGAGCATGGCTTAACTTGTTAGGTTCCTTGTGGTGGAACCAACTCATCCAGGTTTAAGTTCTAGACTTGACACAGGTGCTCGCATTTACGGCTAATTATTCTTTCAGTGGTAGTCGATGTATCCGTCAACAGCAAGGTGCCCATGTGATAAACCCTGAGCTCCACTCGATGCGCTCAAGGCTATGATTTGGCCCGATCTTTCGGTGAGTTGAGATAACTACGATTTGGGAGACACGTTGATGATCCGACTATAACCGTACGAGATGTTGTGTTGCACCTTAGCGATCGATACACCTCTCCGTGGGTTGTGGTGCAGATCAACCTTATTCCTGCAAACAAATCGAAGAAACAACTAGGAACAAGATAAAAGCAATCTGAATTGCAAATAGGAATTGAATACAAATGATAAGTTGGGGTTCCGAAGAACAAGCAGATGGACGGTCTAGCCGACACGCGCGCTGCAAGCAAGTAGCAATGGCTAAACTTTAATCTAAAAAACCCGAGAAATCCTAAAGGGGTACCTAGCTATTTAAAGGGGTGGGAGGATGACCAAGGGGTCCCTATGGTCGTGCTCCACCTAGTTGAGGCGCACCCCACATGGGCCCCACTTGGACCGGGGGTCCCAAATGAAGTTACAAGCCCATAGGTCCATTATAGGCGATGCAACAACTTGTTTCTGTAATTGTGGCCAACTGAGATAGAATTTGGAGATGAGGCTGGATCCATTTGAAAGAGAACTTTGAGAGCTTTCCATCAAGTACTCACAGAACGAAAACAGAGCTTGTATGCAGATTTGGCAGCCGTTTGAAGTCACCGCTGCTACAGGTGACCGAATTGGATTACAGAACTTGGACTGTTTGATCTTGATGTGAACAATGGTTGTATCAATGGTAGCCATGGTCATCACCATGGTAAGTTCGTCAATCTCAAAATATGTTGGCCCAATCTTTCTGAGGTGTTCATAGGGATCGGGTGTGCGTGTGTGCGTTCGTAGGAGTGAGTATGCGCGAGTTGTGAGCGCCTGCGTATGTGTTTAAAAAAAACCAACACTATTGCTTGTTTCTCTTTTAGTTTAGTATAAACAAATAGGGAGGGAACAGGCAGTGTTGTGTGCACGTGACTATGTGAGAGCGAGGAGGAGGCGGAGGAGATCTTATTTTTCTAATTTTTCTAAATGATTTAGTGAAATCCGATGATGAGGTGTTTCATTTTTATAAGATTCTTTCATTTTTTTAAGGACATGATACATGGTGACTTAAGATTTTTTAAAAAATAAATTTAATAGTTAAAACTGATGGATACGTCAATTTAACTGAAATTTTTTTCGAATTTAGAACATGATACACGGTAATTTATGAGCGCTCTAGAGGGCGTTTGATTGATTTTTGTTATATAGAATGATTTAGTATAACATAATACATATTTTCAATTAATTTTTCATTGTTATTTAGTTGCCATGCAAACGATAGGGTCTACCTTCAAACAATGTATGTTAACTTTTATATTATAAAATATAGCTATTGTGATCTTGGTTTATTTATTTAACTGTAAATAAAACAATAGATATGACTACTTTTATATTATGTTACTTAAAAAAAAGAGGAGATAATTGAATGGGTGAGGAGAGGATGGGAGAGTCAGAGGGGACATAAGGCATGAGGATTGGAGGTGGTTATTATTCTTAAGATAGATCGAATGGTACTAGTTTTGAGTTATTTATTTTTTATAAATACATAATCTTAGATCTATTAGAAAATATTGGGGGTGTTCTATTTTCTAATTAAACTACTTAAATTGTTTCAAATTGTTCTAATTTAATTTAAGTGCAAGCTCTAAAAATCTATTTGATTTTAAAAAAAATATATATGGATCAGTGAATATAGCTAGTCTGTAGAATATATTTAACCCAAAGTGATGAACTTTTTTAATAATATAGTTAATTTGGATCTTCAATTTTAAATTTTATAGTAAATAATCTTATGCGGTGCACCAATAAAAAAATATCTATATGATTTAGATAATACAGTTGTTTAAAATTTGTTATCATAAAATATTTTTTCCATCTAACTAAAGGAAAATAGGAGAGAAAGAAAATAGGTGGGGGAGGTACGTATGCACACAAGTACTGGACGGGAGGGGTGGGATATGTGGGCCTTCTTTTTTGTTTTTATCCTTTTCAATTTGGATAAATAAATCTAATAGTAGAAAATAATGGGTGCATTGTATATTGGTGAAAATCGACGGTTAGTTGTTTTGTTTATTCTCAGATTTTTTTAATTATTTTAATTTATTAAAATGCTACGTAGTGGTGTAGGAGCGTTCATAGAAAGTGCTACGTGACAGCTTAAAGACGTTTGTACGAAGAACTTTGAGTATATAAACTATAAAAAACAATAGCTATGACTATCGTGTTACTTTTATATTATGTTACTTTGGAAAAAAGAGGAGATAATTGAATGGGAGATGAGAGGATATGGGAGAGTCAGAGGAGGGCGTAAGGCAGGTGGATGGAAGGAGATTATTATTTTGAAATAAATCGAATGGGTTCTAGTTTTGAGTTATCTATTTTTATTAGAAAAATATTGTAGGTGTTGTATTTTCTAATTAAACTACTCAAATTGTTTCAAATTGTTCTAATTTAAGTGTAAGGTCTAAAAATCTATTTGATTTTTTAAAAAAGAATGTATGGATCGGTGAACAATAGCTAGTCCGTAGAATATATATGACCCAAAGTGATGAATTTCTTTAATAATATAGGTAATTTGGATCTTCAATTCTAAATTTTATAGTAAATAATCTTATGGTGTGCACCAATAAAAAAAATAGCTATATGGTTTAGATAATATACTCCCACCGGTTCTATATTTCATATTTCTTGATATTTTGGACAACAGCATGGTCTCCAAAATATATCTTTGATTTTATTTTTAATTATAATATATACAATAAATAAATACATTTTTAATTTTATTATAGTACTTTGACATATATATATATATATAGATATATATGTTGTTATAGTTGTATATTTTTAAAGTTATCCAACACGTAACCGGAGGGAGTAGTTTTGTAAAGTTTGTTATCACAAAATATTTTTCCCATCTAACTAAAAGAGGAAAATAGAGATAGAAAAATAGGTATGGGATGTACGTACACACGTACGTACAGGACGGGAGGGGTGGGATATGTGGGGGCTTCTTTTTAGTTTTATCATTTTCTATTTGGATAAATAAATCTAATGGTAGAAAATAATGGGTCCACCGTATATTAGTGAAAATCGACGATTAGATGTTTTGTTTATTCTCAGAATGTTTTTGATTTTTCTAATTTATTAGAATACCACGTTGCAGCGTAGAAACGTTTATAGGCACTACTACAATAAAAAACCCTCATATGGACCAGCTTACAGGTACCGATTTATTTAAAATCGACACCCATTGATCATTTTCCACCTCCCGTAGGAAAAAGAAATAGAAAACCAGCACCTTTGAACAACTATAGGTGTCGGTTCTAGATACTACTGGAGAACGGATCTTTGGTCCGATGGTAAAAATCACATTAGTCCCGGTTCGAATAGAAACCGGGACTAAAGATCATTTTTAGTCCCGGTTAAAAAACCCAACGGAACTTTTTGATCTTTAGTCCCGGTTGGTGACACCAACCGGGACTAAAGATCATGTTTAGTCCTGGTTAAATAGCTGTCAGAAATTGTCAGACCCCAATGATCTTTAGTCCCAGTTGGTAACACCAACCGGGACTAAAAATTGATTTTTAGTTCCGGTTGGTGATACCAACCGGGACTAAAGATATCTTTAGTCCCGGTTGGTGTTACCAACCGGGACTAAAGATGCCTTCAGGGTTAGTTTAAAAAGAAAGCATCTCTATCCAAGTTAGATGTGTGTAGTAGGTGGCATGGTAACGTGCGTGAGAGCTGGGGTGAGAGATCTTGAGTTCGAATCTCACATCCCACACATTTTTTTGACTTGGTGTGCATCTTTAGTCCCGGTTATTTCAACCGGGACTAAAGATGGGGTGTCTTTAGTCCCGGATTGACTGTCCCGCTTGCACAACCGGGACTAAAAGGGGTTATCAACCGGGATTAAAACTCCATTCTTCAGTAGTGAGAGAAAAACCAACACCTATACTGGTATCGGTATTCTAAAAGAACCGACACCTATAATATATTATAGGTTATATTATATTATAATATTATACTATATTATAATATAACCGGTTTTCTTTAAAAACCGACACCTAAAAATCAAGCCGAGCCAAATAAACAGCCGAGCTGAGCTAGCGGGGCCCATTGAAAGAGATAAGGCCAACCACCCAGCAAGAAGAACGAGCCAAGCCGGCGGGGCTCACTACGAGGAGATTAGCCACCAGCAGCAGATCCATCCAGCTCTCTCGCTATGCTTTCTCGCTCTCTCTTGCTCTCTCTCTCATGGTAGGCTTTCTCTCTCTCTCCATCGCTCGCATCGACGGCCCGTTGGGAAGGGAGGCGGCGATCGCCCGGGACTGGCGGCGGAGGGGAGGGTGCTGCCGTGGCCCACGGCTCCCATCGACTGCTTGCATACGAAGAGGGGAGGTGACGGGCGGCGGTGCAAGAGTGGAGGCAGTGGGTGACGGATGGCGGCGGCGCCCTCCCCTCCACTGGATCTGGCGAGAGGCGAGGCGGCGGGCGACGGACGGTGGCGGCGCCCTCCCCTCCGCTGAATCCGGCGAGAGGGGAGGCGGCAGGCGGTGGCGCAAGAGGGAAAGTGGCAGGCGGCAGGTGATGGCAGCGCCCTCCCCTCCCCGCTGGCGACGAAGCAGAAGGTGGAGCATGAAGCACGGTGGCCAGCCCCTCGCCCTGTCCTCCCCTCCTCTCTCCAGTCTCTATTGTAGAATTTTTTAGATGTTTTTTGTGAATTTGTGGATGATTGTATGGTTGAGTATGTTCATTATGTGACGTCGATCGATTTTGGTGATGATTTGTGGATGATTTGGGGATTTCAATTTAAATTGGGAGCAAGCCAGCTCTCTCTTTTTTTTTCTCGACCAAAGCTATAGGTGCCGGTTCTATTTTTCTTATAAGTGTCGGTTGCTAATATTGGTGCCGAATGAAAATCCGGCACCTAAGACCCTTTACGAACCGACACTTATGGCCCTTTATGTAGTAGTGAGGAGTGCTAAGTGGTGGTTTAAAAGTATTTGTTGGAAGTTTAATATACTTTCAGTAAATAATAGCCCGCACATTCGCGCGGATACAATATCGTAGGTTGTATTTGACAAACTTAGAAGGCGGTAACTAACACTTAATTATCTATGTTTTCAGCACTGCATGACAAATTGAATTATGTCATTTATAAAATTACTCGAGATTGGGTTTTATGGTACCTAGGACATCTGACACTTGATAGTTCTATCGGAAAAAGAGAGAAAACTTAAGTTGCTATAAAAGATATTGGATATATATCCATATATAATTAATTGCTCTACCGATTTGTGTAGAAAAATCAATAATTAATTTATCATTTGATAGCAGCTGTAATCGATTTATCATAGCCAGCCAGCAAGGGGCAGTTTCTCATAGAAAATTATGACTACTGTAGGGGTAGTTTCTCATGAAAATTATGACTACTGTATGTATACGTAACACTAATAAATGGAAATATATGAGACGTAGGATTGTTTCACGGGGTAGTCAACATTTAATTATAAAAAAATATGATTCAAACGGATAGAAAATAAAATTTATGATTCAAAGATAATAGCCATTCAAAACCTAGATATCTCATATTGTTTAAATCTGACTAATGCATTTGGGCAAAGTGGGATATATTTTTTGCAAACACTTTTGCACATCGTTATATTAGATATTAGAAGAGAAATGTGAGATATCTACAATGAGATCGGTGGAAGGGATGGACATGTAGGTTTGATTGATTTCAGCAAAAATAAGGATCACACGTTTAATTTGTCCTTTTCTTTACCAGAAATTTTATAATTTTCATTAACTTATTAGAGGCGTTAAGAGAGTTTTTTAGGGGCAGGGTGTTTAATGTAATCATAGATATTTTATTTCATTTAAAAATACTTTTTTTATGTTACTATGGGGTATTTATCAATCATATAATCATTTATGGATTCCAGGTTTAATTTTCATTTTTCTTTATCAGAATTTTTGGAATTTTCTTCAGCTTATTAGAGGCGTTAAGAGAATTTTTAGGAGCAAAATATTTAAACTAATCACAGATATTTGATTTTATTTAAATAATTTTTAGTATATTACTATTTATCAATCATAAAATCATTCAGGGAATCCAGGTACTATTGTCCATGGAGTATAGTTAGCTGATGCATTGCTGTATACATGCATGCCGGACAATTTCTGGTTGGTGCAACTGCAAGCTTGCCGCACAGAGGCATAATTAACCCTAATTAACTTGGTCTTTGTCCACGGTGCACCAAGGTAATGGATCGTTGGGCCTTGGCCGTTGGATGGGGCTATGTCGTTATACTGGATTCAGATCGGTAGGTCCGTGCACAGGAGAGGAGGGTGGGGCTGGGATAACACCTTTCACTTTTGGAGGGTGTTTGATCATTAGACGTATTTAAAAAACTATATGATTATTCTTTATTTTATTATGAGTTGGTTTACCATTAATGGTACTTTACACATAAACTACAATTGTTTTTATTTGATAAAATATTTGAATATGATGAATGGTCGGATGTATATATAAAAGTTAACAGCGTCAATCTATTAAAAACTAAAAGAACTAATAAAATGTAAATCGTGAAGATACATGGCTCACACTATTTTTTATTTGACAATAAATCATAGTGCAATATGCATTTTAAATAATTGATTGAAATTTCAGGATATAAAAAATAGACAAATAATAAAACAACTCAACATATATAGTTCAAAAGGTTGTTCATCGACGATCACATGCATACACATATATTAGTACATGTCCATGCACACGTAGGCTTGCATGAAGATACTTGAGGTTGGGAGATTGGGTTATCAACTAGTACTAGTACAGATCCTCTCATCTTTGATGGGCCCGCATATGCTTGGACTTCGTGGGCCGTTAGAATGAAGTCATCTTAATCGGGCCGAAAGCAACACCGTTGTAGATGTACTCGTTCGAGGTGCATAGAACTATAACCCGTCACCGATGTCACTCATATGTGACGGACACAGTAGATCTGCTCGATTGAGATTACCTCTACTATCTCAATCGGGCCCAACTACAAAGCCCATCACGGATGAGTTTCTTCGGTGACGGGTTCCAAGTAAGACCCGATTGAGATTAGTTTAAATGCCCGTCACCAATGATAAATATCGATGACGGGCTTTCTTTTACGCCCGTAAGAAATAAGTGAGCGCCCGTTAGAGATGTCGTTTAATTGGTCCGATTGAGATATATTTCGCACACTATAAATACTCCACCCGACTGTTGTCTGAAGTTATCCCACTGTTATCCATTTTGGTGGGAGGTTGAAGGGGCGAATTTTTGTATTTTTTTGAAAGAAAAACATGAAAATCTTAAAGTAAGTAGGACTTATTAATTTAGTAGTACTTATCTCACGAGAAGTTAACTAATATTTTGTTCATTTTTGCAGCGATGGATCAAAGTTGGATGTATGCGACAACTTTAAAACGTCATTGCAAGGAGTATAGAGATGGCGTATTAAGTTTTATGAACGCTGCGGACGAGGATAGGAAAAAAAGAAACAACAAATACATGTGTTGTCCATGTAGAGATTGCAAGAATGAGAATATGTTTGAAAGCAGAGTGGACGTACACTCTCACTTGATACAAAGGGGATTCATGAAGGGCTACATATGTTGGGTGAAGCATGGAGAGCAAGAATCGGGAAGTGGTGCAGTTCCAGACAGAGGTGGCGCAAACAATCAAGAAGAAGGAGATGAAGATAAGCATGACATGTTTGTACCATCTCCATTGGGCGGTGAAATGGTTGATGTGGATCCTGATCTGCTACAAGACATGTTACGTGACGTTGAGGATCCAACTTACAACGAGAGAGATTCCATGAAGTTTAGTAGGTTGGTCAGTGACTCGGAGACACCTCTATACGCTGGATGCAAGCCAAAACACACCAAATTATTAGTTACCTTGGACCTAATGAAGCTGAAGGCAAGTAGCGGATAGATAGACAAGAGTTTCACAGATCTTTTGGGAATATTGAAGGCCATGCTTCCTGAAGAGAACACATTGCCCGAGACGACATATGAAGCAAAGCAGGTTCTGTGTCCCCTGGGGTTAGAGGTCCGTAGAATTCACGCTTGTCCGAACGACTGCATATTGTACCACAAGCAGTATTCGGACTTAGATGCTTGTCCTGTCTGCAAGGCTTCTCGATACAAGCGAAAGAAAAGTGCAGGGGAGGGAAAGAAGTCAAAGCGCGGTGGTCCGGCGAAGGTTGTGTGGTATCTACCTATCATTGATCGTTTCAAGAGAATATTTGCCAACCCCAAGGAAGCAAAGTTAGTACGTTGGCATGCCACAGAGAGAAAGAACGACGGTTTGCTAAGACACCCTGCGGATTCGATTCAATGGAGGAATATCGATCGAAAGCACAAAGACTTTGCTGTCGACCCAGAAACATGAGGATATTTTGTGTACGGATGGCATGAATCCTTTCGGAGACATGAGCAGTTCTCACAGCACTTGGCCAGTTCTTATTTCAAACTATAACCTACCGCCATGGTTGTGCTTTAAAAGGAAATATATTATGTTGTGCTTGCTAATCCAAGGACCGAAACAACCGGACAATGATATCGATGTGTTCTTGGAGCCTGTTATGGACGATCTTGAGATTTTGCGGAAAGAAGGTGTGGAAACTTGGGATGCACATGGTCAGGAGAACTTCAACCTACGAGTCCTATTGTTCTGCACTATTAATGATTATCCCGCACTTGGTAATCTTTCTGAACAAACCGTGAAAGGAAAGAAGGCTTGCTCTGACTGTATGGAACATACACGCAGCAGGTGGTTGAAGAAGTCAAGAAAGATGGTTTACATGGGTCATAGGAGATGGCTCCCACTATGCCACGCCTTTAGAAGAAAGAAGAAAATTTTCAACGGTAAGAGAGAACTTGGGTCTGCTCCCAAGGATTTGTCTGGAGATCAGGTGCACGACATGGTGAAGGACATTACTAATGAGTTTGGAAAGAAAAGAAAACGTAGCAAGGCAAATGATAAGGGTATGTGGAAGAAAAAATCCATATTTTGGTGGCTACCTTACTGGAAAGATATTGAGGTCCGTCATTGCATTGATCTAATGCACGTAGAGAAGAATGTGTGCGATAGTTTGATCGGGCTAGTGCTGAATATGCCTGGGAAGACAAGGGACGGGTTGAATGTGCGTTTAGATCTACAGGAGATGAACATTCGCAGTGAACTTCAGCCTGTTAGGGATGAAGCGACAGGAAGAGTGTACCTCCCACCGGCTTGCCATACATTGTCGATGGATGAGAAGATCGCAATGCTATCATGTCTGGCACATATTACAGTTCCTTCGGGCTATTCAGCGAGGATCGATAAGTACGTTAAATTGGAGGAGCTAAACTGGTTGGAATGAAGTCTCACGATTGTCACGTGCTAATCACACAGATCTTGCCAGTTGCTATAAGAGGCATTCTACCACCCAAAGTCCATCACATGATCCAACGGCTCTATGCCTTCTTCAATGCAATCGGTCAGAAGATTATAGATCCCGAAGATCTAGATGGGTTGCAGGCCGATATTGTCAATACACCGTGTCACTTGGAGATGTATTTTCCACTGTCTTTCTTTGATATCATGGTTCATGTCCCTGTTCATCTAGTGAAGCAAACAAAATTATGTGGCCCGGCTTTTCTAAGGGAGATGTACCCGTTCGAGAGATACATGGGAGTTCTTAAGTCGTATGTTCGAAATAGAGCAAAACCGGAGGAAAGCATCATTGAAGGGTACACGACGGAGGAGGTTCTTGAGTTCTGCGTCGACTACATGGCCGAGACTGATCCTATTGGAGTACCTGCGTCTCGCCACGAAGGAAGGTTGGCAGGTGTTGGCACAACAGGCAGAAAAAGAATTGTTCCCGACCAAACTTCCTATGCGCAGGCTCATTTCGCTATGCTGCAACATATGGCCGAAGTTGCCCCATACTTTGAGGAGCATTTAGCGAAGGTCAGACAGGAGAACATGGGTCGATCAGATATCTGGATCAACAGAGAACACAGTACTCGCTTCAACGAATGGTTCAAGAATCGTATCGCTGTGTCGACCAATGGCCCAAGTGAGACAGTTCGCAGGTTGGCAAGGGGCCCATGTTGGGATGTTGACACATGGCAAGGGTACGATATCAATGGGTACACATTTTACACCGTCACACAAGATGAGAAAAGCACAGTTCAAAACAGTGGAGTCCGTATAGATACATATCAGGATCAAGCTGGATCGAACACGTACTATGGTCGCATAGAGCAGATCTGGGAGATGAACTATATGAACTTCAAGTCCCTTTGTTTCATTGCAGTTGGGTGAATATTTGCACTGGTGTCAAAGTGGACAAGGAAGGATTCATCTTAGTGGACCTGGCCAGGGTTGGATACGCCGACGAACCCTTCATCCTAGCGAAGCAGGTCGAGCAGATTTTCTACATAAAAGACCCCGCAAACAAGAAGCTGCACGTCGTTAGGGATAGCAAGCGAAGAATTGTTGGGGTTGATAACGTCGTCGATGAAGAAGAATACAACCAAAATCTTCATGTGACACCTCAGATCGCCCTTGAAGATGATCCCGAAGACGATGTGGCATATGCTCGTTCAGACCATTCGGAAGGCATATCCGTGTAATGCAGTCTTTGTAATTCGCAAATTGTAAATGATTTTAAATGATTTTATAACTTAAATATCATTATTAAATACAATTAGCAAGGCATATTTCAATTACATATGATTTTTAAGATTTAAAAGCAATTTTACACAATTTTTCTAGGTGATTTGTTAATTACATACTATTTTACACTATTATATGTCATAAATGAAATGTAATAACAATTTTAAATCGGGTATAAGTTAATTGGAAATGATTTTATAACTTAAATATCATTATTAAATACAATTAATAAGGAATACTTTAATTCTACAGTGGGATGAGCTTATCTCTATCGGGCATATAACTAAAGCCCGTCAAAGATGAGGTTATCTCTATCAGGCGTACTAATACCGCCCGTAAGGATGTGTGTCATCTGTATCGGGCGTCCTATCTTAGCCCGTCATGGATGTATGTCATCCGTATCGGTCTGTTTAGTTATGCCCGTCAGCGATGTGTGTCATCGGTATCGGGCATAATATCTGTGCCCGTCACGGATATGTGTTATCTGTATCGGCCACGCTAGTTTTGCCCGTAAGGGATAACCATGGACCAGTGTTATCATCGTCCAGATCCAGATCTACCGGTACCGCCACCTCCTCCCTCACGCCTCCTCCCCCTTACTCTCACTCTCACTCTCTGTCACCGCCGCCCCCTCCTCCTGGACGCCATCGCCACCGCCTCCTCCTCCTCCCGGACACCACCGCCTCCTCCTCCTCCCTCACGCCGCCGCCGCCCCCCTCCTCCTGGACGCCGCCGCCTCCTCCTCCTCCTCCTGGACGCCGCCCCCTCCTCCTGGACGCCGCCGCCGCCTCCTCCTCCTCCTGGACGCTGCCCCCTCCTCCTGGACGCCATCGCCGCCGCCTCCTTGTCCTCCTGGACACTGCCGCCCCCTCCTCCTGGACGCCGCCGCCGCCCCCTCCTCCTGGGCGCCACCGACTCCTCTACGCCGCCGCCGCCGCCGCGAGCATCCCGGTTAGCATCCCGCCCTCTTGGTCATTTTATATATGTCTATTATATATGATTTTATATGAAATATATATAGACAGTGATAGAGCTTATGAAATATATATAGAAATATATATAGACAGTGCATAATATATATGTCTATTATATATGATTTTATATGACCGTATATAAAGATGTATCTATGTATGTACGGACAGTGATAGAGCTTATGCATGTGCATGTACAGATGATTAGTAAAAAAGGGAAAAAATCAAGCAAGTAACAAATAGCAAAACAGATTAAGTTTAGGGTTTAATTTGCAAATAGCATGTACAGATGATTAGTAACAAATAGCAAAACAGATTAAGGGATTGTTAGATAAAAGAAAAATTTATTTGGTTCACCAACTGTTGTAATGAGATTTTAATTAAAATTATCATTAACATGTTATTACCATCTCTATATATATATATATTTGTTACCGACATGTGGACCCTATGGTCTTACACTAATTTTTTTTACTGCAAAAAATAGTGATAAAGTTTAGGGTTTAATTTGCAAAGATCTTTACTTACGAATGGTATACATGTGTAGTACACCTTGTTGTAACTTTCTAGCCGTACAGCAGTTATATAGAAAATGTCACAGCAAGGCGAACCCATGTCAGCGACTACTAGTGGGACAACATCAAGCTGGACTCCTAGGACCCAGAATAAAATTCCTAAGGAAGTATACACCATAACAGAGGTGGACGATTTGGGGTTCCAGATGGCTCCTCCAAAAGCTGTCAAAAAATTCTCTACAATATGCGGAGTCCTAGGGAGGCGGAACTTCACCATTTTGAAGGACCACATCGATCAGGTCCCACAGGAAGAAAAAGACGAGGCCTGGAAGCAGCTCAAGGACAGCTTCCAATATCCCCCAGAGGCCACTTGTGGAAGAATTTCAAGACCACGTTGGTCACCGACTACGTCCTCAACCCCGCCCAGCCAGAACCATTCGGGAAGTACCCGTTCATCACCCGGGACGTGTGGGAACAGTTCCATGCCGCAAAATCAACTCCTGAGTCTCAGGCAAAAAGCGAGACCTATAGGGAGCTGTAGGCAAAAAACATCCACCCGCACCGGCTTGGCACGGAGGCTACACTGGGAAGCTGCAGGAATGGATCAAGGAGGACGAAGCTGCTGCAGAATCTAAGACGCCGCTAGTTCTTGCTGATATCCCGACCACCCGAGCAAGGAACTGGGCAAGGGTGAGAGTGAAGAAGAGTAGTGATGGAACACTTACGTTCCCAAATCCCGAAGATCAAGCGGTGTACCAGAAAATCGTAAGTACCATACATAGAGTATATTTCGTTAGGTTGAACCGTACTCTATATTGAATTCGTCCTAACTGTACCGCAGGTCGACCTGACTGCTGAGAGACAGGCCTCCCAAGAGGTCTGCTCGCAAAGACACGAGGATGACATCCTCACGAAAGCGTTGGGAAACGAAGAACACCGTGGACAGACAAGGGGCATTGGCTCCAATGTTCCATGGAAGCATGGGTTTCCCCAATATATGTGGCAGTACAGGAAGCACAAGCTTTCAAAGGTGCAGAAAGATGCACGCCTTAAGGAATAACTTCGGGACGAGATTCGAAACGAGCTCCGAGAAGAGTTCGATCAGAAGTTGTCACAAGTGGAGGCTCGGGTGGAGGCACGCCTCAGGGAAAGCGAGCCTGCTGCTGCTCGCATAGTAGAAACGAGCCCCACGCAGAGGCGTAGCAGCTGCGCATCAACTGAGGTGGCGGCAGAATAACCACCAGCCCCCACTGCGGTGGACCACATAACGATAAAAACCAACAGAAAACCTATATTTTCTCTTAGCACCACAGTACATTATAACATATTATAAGGACACGTATGAATCTTTTGCAGGGACCCACATCGTGCACCCTAGTCGTTAGGGTGACACATGCATTTGCAATTCCTGCCGCAGAGGGTCTTGCGTTCAAGCCCACGCCGGAGACCCGAGTGCATGGGGCTCAACTGTTAGCCGGCCATGCCAAAGTTCAAGTGGACATGGTGAAACCCGATTGGGTTGGCTTCACTCTCCCGCACCCACCAAATGACGAGGTTCTGACCCTTGGAGCTGCACGTGGGACCTTTCTCCAATGGCCCAAGCAGAACATTGAGATCAACATAACTCCAAGGCCAGCACCGAGTGCTCGTCCACCGCCGCCGCGTCCCTCTCCAACTCTTGTATCTGCCCCTCCTGCCGTTCAAGCTCCAGATCAAAAAGTCCAATTGCAGTACGATACAGATTTTGACGATGACGGTACGGAGGTCAGCAGCAAAGGACACCTCCCCCAGTCTCCAAAAAAAGAAAGAGGGCGACATCTTCTCTGTCCAAGCTTGGAACACACAAAAGAGGTGTCGGAAGGGGGAAAGGAAGAGGAAATGTGGAACGGCCGCTTCTGGCTCCGAAGAAGCTAGATCTTGGCAAGGCGCTATCAGCTCCTCCTAAGTCTCCGGCCGAATTCACATTAGGCATGCCATTGGTCGGAGACAACGCCTTATCGAAGATGGGCCCTGCATGCAAGGAGCTGCACGGGTACTACATGGAGAGGTCCAACGCAAGGAGGAAGCATAGAGAGACCTCCATGACGGGCTACCACGATAGACAGCCGTTCCTCAGCCCTGAAGCCTTCATCTGTGTAGAATTTAAAGATCTATGGGACCTCTACAGGGTGCGAGCGGTCGACACCAACCTTCTTAAGTGCTACTCCTTGTAAGTATTCTTGCGTACAAGATACGGTAATAGCTATCCTTGTGTTACGCTTACCCGAATTCTTGTCTTGCATTCTAGGTTAACTTGGAAGCATGTCCATCATAATGCACCCCATGTAGCCTTACTCGATCCAACTGACGTCAACGAGACAACTATGAACCACGATCGAGGCAGCATGGTTGAATATATCAAGGACTGCTTATGATCCCGTCAAGACAAGGACTTCGTTATGTCTGCCTACTCTGAAAAGTAAGCGTGTATCCTACTTAGAATCAATGTGCGACGCGTATAGCTTTAGTATTTAACTTGCAATTTATTAATGTCGCAGACGTCATTGGATTCTCCTGGTCCTAGTGCCGAAGTAGAGTTTGGTATACTACCTGAACTCAAATATCAAAAAAGAAATATACGATTGGTCGGCGATCGAAGCTGCCTTGAACGACGCCTGGGACCAATACGTGGCAAAAGGCGGGAGGCATAAGGAAGGGCATCCCACACTCGGTCACAAAAAAGACTTCCCAATACGTCAACAAGTTGGCGACCAGTGTGGGTTCCACGTCTGCCATAACATGAGGAGCCTCGCAGACAAGGTGACATTGCTCGACCTTGAGGTGTGTGCTTCAATTGTTTTTATACATTAGATAGGAGGTAGCCCGATTCATAATAACTTTCCAAGTACGTAGACTAACTTGGCGCCTCACATGCAGGAAAAACTTTCAACGATTCCGGAAAACAACTTCGACATCATTAGAGAGGAGATAGTGCAATTCATACTAGATGATATCTTGTCACCCAAAGGAATGTTTAGAGTTAAGTCCTAGCTAGTTCCTCTCTGAATGGTTGAACATTTGCAATGCTTGCGACAAACATTTGTTTTATGTAAATATTCTTTGTAATACAGTTCTGCACGATTTTTTGTATATATTTACAGGTTTACAAGTTTTACAGGTTTATAGGTTTCTAATTAAATATAACTCAGTTTTACAGGTTTTGATGCAAGTGGGTGGTTTTGGATAGAAAAAAAGATGTGAATGACATACATATGTGCATTGTTCTATGGATGTGAATGTATATATGTTTGATTTTGTGAATGGGCTGTGCTGTGAATGGTTCTGTGGTTGTGGTTGGAATGAATATTTGATTGAAAATTGTCAAATATGTGTGGAGATTCTGAGAATTGGGGTTGCTGGGGAATGGGACTATGCATATATGCTTCTGTCATTTTTTGCAGCGGGCATGGCTAGCAAAGGCCTGAGGCTAGCCAAAAAACAAATTTTATTTTTTTTTGCTGATTTACTCATCCCTGACGGGCATTTTAATAATGACCGAAAGAGATAATCATCCATGACGGGCTCCAAAAAGAGCCCGATAGGGGTATAGAACATCCCTGACGGGCTCGTTAGTTGAGCCCGATAGAGATAAGTATTCCGAAACAGGACTATTTTGACTTAACAGGAGGGGTCAAACCTATCGGTGACGGGCTCTGATGAAAGGCCCGTTAGAGATGGGTAGTCATCACTGACGGGCTTAATAGTTTGCCCGATTGAGATTAATCACCCGTGACGGGCTCCTACCTAGCCTGGTTTGACTTGTATCGCTCGGTCAATCTTATCTGTGACGGGCTGGAGTGTTAGATCCGATTGAGATAACGTCCATCCGTGACAGCCTGGTGCCCGATTGAGATATTTTCTCACATCACTGACCTTTGCTCACTGACGGGTGTCCTACCCGTTAGAGATGACGCTTCAAGCCTGTTAGAGATAACCGATCCCGTTCTAGTGTATATACCAAGTTTTATTTAATAGTTAACAAATATAACGTTTATCTTAACTATTGCCGAGGAAAAAGAGGAGGGAGGAGGGAGTATTATGCGTAGCGCGCGTGAGCCGTGAGGGGAGAGGATCTGAGGGGCAGCGGCGTCGTGCATACACATAATTTATATATACGTATAAATCTAATAGTTTATAATATTGGATTCACGTATTTAAGTGAGAATGAGGGGATAAATGTTTTGCCATGTGATAATCTGAGAGCGTTTTTAGAGCGTTATATGACAGCTATTGTTTCAACGAAGTTTAGTAGATATTTTAGTAGATAGGGGTGAGTGTGAATATGTATGTATGTATGTATATATATATATAGCGGGCTATGTTTGTAATATGTTTTGAGAAAAAAATAGTCCACACTAATCCAAAAATTTATGTTGTTTGCCTTCTACTAACTATAAGAAAAGAAGTTAAGACGAGAAGAGAACAGACCAAGAAAATAAAGAGTAGACACTCAGTGGTGGAAATTCCAACAGTTTGAGTGTTTGCATGTACGTATGAATAAGGAGAACGGGAGAAACAAATGGCATAAAATTCATGCATATGTGGAGGATCGTACGTACGTACCTTTTTTCTTTTTATATCTCTTGTGTTTTGCGTACGTTCATACTATACGTTTATACATCCGTACGTAGGGAGGAAGGAACTAGCCGGTTTTTTATAAGGAGGGGGAGGGGTTGTTGGTTAGTTTATTTTATGAGTTATTTAATAGATTTAATCTAATGGTTTAAAATAATAGGCCCATCAATTTGAGTGAAAACCAACGCGTAGATGATTTTGTATTTTTTTCAAAATTTTCAAAATTTTCTTTAATTTATTAGAGTGTCACATGACGATTTATGATTGTTTATAGGAGTCCCACGTGACGGTTTGAGAGCGTTTGTAGGAAGTTTAATGGACTTTTAGTATATAATAAATAGATATATAAAAAGTGATTATTTCATTTTATTAAATTACGTTAAGACTGATCATGTGTTATAGTGTCTTTAAAATAAATATTGTAAAAGCCATTAATAGTTATAGTTTAAATTGTTTGACAACCATCTCCAAAACATCAACAAACGAGCTTGAGTACTAGCTTGTGTATAATCACTAGTACAGAATCCCTTATAGGTGCCGGTTGGGAAACCCACAAAGGTGCCGGTTTTTCCAACTTGTACCTATTGGTCGGCACTAATGCGAAGAAAAATAGGTACCGGTATACAAACCGGCACCTTTGACGATCCAAGAATGAAAAAAAGCATCGGCTCGAATCTGAGCCGATGAATCGAGCTGTCATCATCATCACTAAGAACATCCAACACAATCACAAGAATCACAATCCCCCTCCCCGTCGTCGCGTCGTCGAAGCCGCCGCCCACGGGTGCCCGCCCCCTCCCCTCCCATCGGATTTGGCGGAGGGGAGGGTGCGGTCGGTGCCGCAGCTGCCTCCGCTAGGCAGCTGCCTGCCGCGGGAGCACGCCACCTCCCCACTAGCTTCCCTTTCGCTGGATTTGGCGGAGGATAGCCCACTGCCGCCACCCGTGGAGTGTTCGCTGTCAGCCACGGGAGCCCTCCACCTCCCCACTGCCTCCCCTCTCGCCAGATCTGGACGGAGGGGAGCCCGCCCGCCGCCCACGAGTGCCCACCACCTCCCCTACACCGGGTAGCCGCCACAAGAGAGAGAGGGGAGGGAGAGAGACGCGCAAGTAGATAAGGTTTGCGGGATCGAGTAGATAAGGACTGGCGGTGCTAGGCTCGGCTCAAAGGTATAGGTGCCGGTTTTTTAAAAAACCGGTACCTATAATATATTATAGGTGTCGGTTATTTAATTAACCGGTACCTATAATATATTATAGGTGTCGGTTCTTTTAAAAACCGGTATCTATACTATAAGTGCTATTTTTCTTCTAGAACCGGTACCTATAGTGTTTAAAGGCGTCGGTTCTTTTTTTCCATCGTAAGAAGGTGGGAAAAAGCTCCATAGTTGTTGGTTTTAAATGAACCGGTATCTATGAGCCGTTATCTATGAAGGTTTTTTTAAGAAGTGAATGAAATAATCACTAGTGTATATAGTTGAGTTTATATACCAAGAAAACAATCATGTCTAGTGTTCCACCAACAAAAGGATCTCACTTCGCCAAGTATGTACGAAACACACACTAATGCAACACAGTATTATAAAGGACAGGTCGTACAACATTCTTTATAAATAACATTGACATTAGTGCATGCATGTATATATATCAGTACAAGTACTAGTAAATTGGCATGGCATTGCTGCATCAGTGTTCAGCTCCATCATCAACAGTTGATCTTTCCGCTATACGCACTGTGTACAAGTAGTAGTACTCCAGTAGCCTTTGCTGTACGTACAGTAGCTAGTGACTACTATGTAGCTGGAGGCTAGAGCATACTCGGTAGCATTATTTCCTCCGCTTTATAACATATAACATTAATAACATTTTAGATAACTTTAACTATACATTAATCGTATTTAAAATTTTTATGTAATTATTATTTATTTTTGTTATGATTTGATTTATCATTAAAAATTATTTAAGCATGACATATATATTTATATGTTTGTTAAATTTTTTAAACAAAACGAATGATTAACATATCTCACAAAGCTAACATCATCACGTGTTAAAAAAAAGGAGGTATTATTATCCAAGCCCGTAATCAGCATCTAATGATGCCAAAATAACACCGCAGCAGCACAGCGGCGTGCAGTGCAGGTTGCTGCCATGTCCAATAAAAGCTGGGTTCGCTCGTCAAACCGGGCAGGACCACGCCCATCTCTGCACCTCTTCCATGGCCGGAGCGAGGCTACAGTAGCTAGCTGCTCTTCCCTGTGGGGTGGGGCCCACTCCCTGACACGGCCCCTTCTGAGGCTCAGCTCATCCTTCAATTCGAGCCTTCCTAGCTAGCTAGCTTCAACGCCGGTGTCTCGCAGAGCCGAGAGGCGAGAGCTCTAGATGAATTCGTCTCATTCTCGCTATAAATACTAGCGGGCTACTTACTCGGATCCACTCTCCTCCCTTCGCTTCTCTTCTCCTCTCTTCTTCTCCCGTTTTGTCTGCCCCCCCTGCATTACGCCATAGCTGCCGGCGACATGGATCAGGTGAGCGTCAAGTTGTCAAGTAGTAGGTGCGTTTGGTCTCCTTGCTGGTTGGTATGGTTGCATGAGCATGACTCGTTCGATCGTGTGTGTACTACGTGGTGTGTGTCGTGTTGTGTTGCAGAAGGGGAGGAGGCGGCACGTCGTGCCGGCGTTCGGGGAGTGGAACTACTACCACCACCAGCAACAGCAGCAGTATGACGACGAACACCACCTGGCGCCGCCGGAAGTGATGCGGTCGGCTCCCGCCGTCGCGATGGCGGCGGCTGACGTCGACGAGTGGTACGCGTACGGCGGGGGCGCGGCGGCGGAGGCGTGCAGCGACGTGTGGTTCAAGTACTCGCCTCCACCGCGGAGGCCGACGCCCAAGAAGGCGAGGAGGCCGGAGGGGAGGGTGGCTCCCGAGAAGGCGGCGCCGTACGACGACGGCGGCAAGGGGAGGCAGAGGCAGCAGCAGGCGGCGCGTGCTGCGAGGGCGTACCATTCAGGCGGGGTGGCGGTGGCGCGTACGCCGGCGAGGGGCGGCGCCGCCTGCAGGGTGGTGAAGCGGCCCGTCGACGCCGACCTGTACCAGGTGCCCCCGCCGGAGTTCGTCTCCCACCGGCCAAGACGGGTACGTAAACTACAAAACTTGTCAACACACTAGTCAACTGCTTTTCAACACAAGAAAAAAAATCAAGTCCTTTTTTTTCTAATGAACTGCTCTTTTTAAGTAAAAACAGCTTTTTTAAATAAACATAAACTAATTGTTTTCTATTGCAATCTTTTATGCAGAAGAGGGCAGTGAGTAGCTTGTGGATGGGTTGCTTGGGCCTCAACTGCGTTGCATGAGATCACGCCATGAAACAAGCTAACTCTATATATGGACTAGCAGTAGAATCTGTGTGTGTGTGTGTGTCACTCTCTTTCTCTAAGCTCGTAGTGTAGCTAAATTTAGCTGTAGCTTAGGAGACAGTTGTAAGTTGTAAGGCCAGGTCTTGTCATAGTAGTATGCTACTATTACCAATGTGATTTAGCTCAAGTGTGAGACCGTTTTCTAAATATTTAGACCAATTTTTGAGTCCTTGATCATCACTGGCGTACAAATTAGTTTGAGTTGGAGTGTTGCCATCCGTTGTTTCGTGCATGTCGTTATCTAACAAACTCTTGTGATCTGAGCAAAAGCACTGGGCTCTACCGGCCGGACTTGAATGTAGTGCTGCCACTACGTGACGTGCTCTAAATTTACATTACACTTTTGAGCGACGCATTACCATCATCCATGACATGACTTTTCCTGAACGTCAGTGACCTCGCAGCAGCAGCTGCGTCGATATGCGTTTCTCTCTGCTTTGGTTTCTTCGTCTCTCTAGCCTCCGCCTGGTATTCAGAAAGGCTCTCAACTTGACGAAGTGACAAGTGTGTGTGTGTATGTCTGTGTTTGACAGCGATTTTACAGAGCCATTTTCTAATGCCTAACCGACCTGAAATGACTCAGTGAGTTGGACCGGCATCTGATTAGTTTAACGGTCTTGTTAATGTGTTTAGTTGAAAAAATGCGTCAAAATAATCTTTTGTCTTGACTAGCCTCCTCAGGCCGGGTTCAGGCTGAAACCGTCCATGAATCCTGCATCCATATTGTCATCGCTGACGATGTTTATATCATTGTGAACTTAAATTCTTCAAATGCAACATTTTGAACTTGCAGGGGGGTTGTATGAAAATGGAGCCGGCACGAAGCAGGGCAAATGACTGTATTTGCTCTGTATACAGTACAAAATGGAAATGCTTCCAATATGGCGACACATGGCCCCCAAAGCTGTGGTTTTCCCTGACAAGCTCCTTTTTACTCCTATCTAGGAGAGCGCCATTAGATTGGCAGAGTTTACTGTTTGACTTGTCGGAGGTACAGTTGGTGATAGATCACACTACTAGAAAGAGGAAATAATGGACGAATTCATCCCAATGGAAATCACTCTTCAGAAGAAAACACCAGTGTTTGATCTGGGCATGCACGAACAAATACAAGCTTATTTTTTAGATATCACGTGGCTACCACGTAGGCAAAAATACACCTTAAAAAGTCTTTCTCCAAGTGTAAATTAGTTCTAGGGCTGGCTGCAACTTATTTCAGTCGTCATACGTTTGCAATTTGTAGAACTGCACTGAACAACGCTATTGCTAAACATCCATCGACAAATTTCTTTCTCAATCTCACACGTTTTTTTTTCAGCCAACTGATTTTCCTTGAGATTTGTGCCATATACATGCACTAAAGTAGCATAATTGTATTGATCATCCGGTGATTCGAGGCTTCGTGCATTCATAGCCGAACAAATCAAAGATTCTCATCACCTGCCTTATTTTAAGGGAATAATTAACTATTTGCCACTCTTACGAGTGATGATAACAGATTTGCCACTGGACCCACATGTCATAGACAGCAAGTGACAAATCTGTTATCATCACATCTTAAGAGTGGCAAATAATTAAATGTCCCTATTTTAAGAGTGGAAAACATTTTTAATTATTACGTTATAAAATTTAAATTTTATAGTGTAAGATTTGAATTTTACAATATAAGTTTATAAAAGTTACACAGTAAAATATAGTATTTAGAATGCAAGTTTTAAACTTACATTGTTAATATATAGAATTTACATGTAACTTTTATTTTTTTCTAACTATATTGTAATTTGAACTTAAGTTATTTGTTTTTTATCTTGTAAATGAGTTTTTATGTGCTCGATGTGTCCTAATATATAAGTCATTAATTGCTAATCAAGATTTCAAGAGAGTCTAAACGGTCTAATCTAATGGTTAAAAATTTGTGTGATATGAGTCTAAAATTTGTCAATTGATGGATAGCTAATCCCCATAAACAAATATAAAATAAGTACCCTTCCCTAGCTCCACCCCATCCCCACCCGTTCCCCTCGTTCATTCCATTCGACAGGTGGAGCAGACTGTGATGCCATCACCATTGCCCTCCTTGTCCACAACCTCCTTGCTCTCCCTCATTGTCTTTGTCGTGCTGCCACATTACTTTTGCAGCCGCTACACCCATTGATTGCTAATAACATCTATCACCTCCCTTTGCCCCCTCCTCCTCTTCTGGGGAAGAGGATTGAGGCAGCGGAGGGTCAGCGAGCTCACTAACGGTGACACATATCGAGGTGGTGGGCTAGCAAGCTTTCTCGACACCACAACGGCCTCAAGATCGATGGGACGATGGTCGATACTGGGGGAGGAGGTCATTATCATCATCCCCTCGTCTTGTTCTATTTTCCTTCGTTTATTGCCACTGTGTTCTCTAAAGGTATGGGCTAGCATAATTCGAGGCCGCTCTACTTTCACGACAAGCTAGAGTGGCGTCTGTAGATTTGGTGGTAAGAACAAGTACAATAACGGTAGGCCGTTGTTCTCTCTGTGCTGCGGCACTGTCCATCCCTACTCCAGATTCGGGCCACGCCTCCCTCTTGCTCCTTCGCACACACGTGGCAAGACGACGGCCTCGCCCAACACCTCCACCTTGCATGCCAGTAACCTCATCCAACCAAGGCTACCATTCCCTCTGCAGGGCACGAGAAGTCTCTGCAAGCTACTCGTCTTTTGCCCTCTCTCCTCCATGGCAGCTCACCGCCGTCGTGGCCGAGTGACGCCACCCGTCACCGTGGAGCATTGTTCATGTTATGGTGTTACAGCATGCTTGATACAACATCTACATCTACAAGTCTTAACGCAGTCCAAAATTAAAAACCACAAATTAACCACCCGGCACCAATCTCCTGTCTCGATCCCAACATGGGCTTCGTGTGCCCTGACGCTACAGAAGAAGCCACTGCAGGAAACCAGAGCGGTGGCAACTGCAGCATGTGAGCAATGCATGTGCCACTGTGAGCGCTGCATGGAAGCTGCTCGCGTACACCGGCCGGTCCAGTCAATAATCTTTTTTTTCTCCTGATTTACAACTGCTTTGACGCGCACGATCGATGGTCTCTGGCCGTACCGGCCAAAACCAGTATCAGGTACTGTACGTACCATGCATGTGTACGCATGCCATCTAATCTATGAGCAACTTGTACTACTTGATACAAGCATGACGTACGTATTGCAGTTTGCCCTTGGACATTTCTGAGCTTTTATCCGCAGTTTTCTAACGGGCAAGTTTTGTTTTCCGGTATATGATGAGCTCAAATTCCAGATTTCAGATAACTAATAAAGGAAAACAAAAAGGTTAATGACTGACAAATTAATTTAGATTAAGAGTAAAATACACCGCTAGTACCGTAACTTGCGAGGTAGGTGCAATTTAGTCACCCATCTTGTAAAATGCTCAAACAAGTAGCTCATCTTGTTTTAGGGGTGCAAATCACATAAAACATGTGTTTTCTAGGTTGTTCACAATGAAATTATGTGCTATGTTAATTTGTTTTACAAACATGGTCACACAATCCATAAATAATAAGCCAACTTGCAATACTACCGGTAGTAAAATCCAATTAAAAATGAATTCTATTATTGATTGCCAACCACAATATGGTCGTGTTCATTGAAAGCAGTAATAGTAGCATATAAATGAAAAATATGAGTATTAAATTTATAATTTTAATATTTGCCGTCCCCACATGGCTAAAATATGCATGATGTTAGGTCAATACGATATCCAATTTGAAAACAAACAATCCACGTGACAATGTATTTTGTAAGATTTGCATCATCGAAGCCAGATGAGTGACTTATTTGAGCAATTTATCTCCTTATCTCAAATGAAAATCAGTACTATAAATAAGGAGATCGTTTTCAAACGTAAGGTTAAAAATTTGGTGCTCAAATCTATTGCAAAGTGTTTCCTTGAAAATTTCAAGTTCTATATTTTTCGATATATCGGAATTTCCAATGTTGCATCAAAATTTCTGAAATGACATTTTGTGGTTCTGGTAAAATAAATATCGAGTTTCCAAAGTGCTTTCTGAATTTTCCAAAATGGCCCAAACTGGTTATGTGGAGGTAATTATCGGAATTTCCAATATGTGTTCAAAATTTTCAATATGGTCAAAAGTGGTTATGTTGAGTTAAATATCATAATATCCGATGTTGCCTGGCTTGGCTGTGTTGGAATTTGAACTTTGAACTGGTCGAAAATTCTGATGACCATATCCGATATGAGGAATCTTTGCCTCCAAGAGATAGATTTTGGTGAGAACTATAAATAGCCTCTACCCAATCCCCAAGCTAAGGTTGTTGGACACATTGATCATTATTGTGCCCATGGCTTGAACTACTTGAGATTCACTTTGAGCCTTGTTTTCCAAACTCCACTCTCTCGATCTACTCAATTGGGCTTTGTGAGTGAGTTGGTTTTGGAAGATCTTGTGATCACTGTGTTCTTGACTTGGTTTTTGAGCACTAGCTTTTCTAACCCCAAGGAAATCTTGTACATATATTACTCTTACCTCTTACAGGTTGAGGACTCATAAAAGGTTAGGTGTGAACCTTGAGCCGCCGATCTAAGTGTGGTGTGCCAAGGGGACTTTGCGAAGGCCGAATCTCAACCCTGCAATGGAAGAGATACCCTTAGTGAAAGGAGAATGTCATTTGTGCAACCTCCAGACGAATGGGTTAGCTAAAACCCGATTCTCTGTAAGCTCCTCAATGGAGAGTAGAATCCTCTCCAGGATTCGAACCAGGGGATATACAACTTCATGTGAACCTCGGTAATATCTCTCTATCTTGTACATTTCCTCTTAGTTTTGCTTATGTTGTTGTTGTCGCATGTAATTAGTTGTTGTATGTGCTTTGTATATCTTGTGGTAGCTCTAGAGCTATTTTGCTGATTGGCTTAGCTTGTAGTAGTTGTGCATATCGGAACTTCTGATAGCCATGTCGGAATTTTCGATCAGATCGGAATATCTGGCAGTTCGGAATATTCGATCATTTTATTGTTTTAAGTGATCCTTTCAGTTTCACATATATTCAGTTTCACATATAGTCAACTACTAACTCCAAATTATCTATTACCAATTTAATAGCCCATTCACATAATAGTTAATTATAAATATATATTACACCATTAATATATGGTTCTACCTCTTATACACACACAACGTTTGGAGTCCGTGCTACAGCTGGCTACAAATCTATGGTTCACTTTTCTTGTCTCTCCTCTCTTATCTCCTCCATATGTGCTTATAGTTAGCTTGTAACCTGCTACTGTACTTGCTCTAAGTAGGTTAGTAACAACATAATTAAGCGAGAGTTGATCCATCGATTAATCGTAACACTATCCAGATACCCATTGTGCTAAACAAAATAAATTATCCTAGATCAGATGTGATCATGATCCTTTTGCATAATTGTTTTTAAAACACGATATAAGTGCTCATATAAATACATACTCACCCCAACGAACACACACCTTATCCTGATGAGCACCTAGATAAAGTACAACATTTCTACATCCCATCGTAGCTACACCCATCGGTTTTGCATTTTTGTGTGTTAGCTGAAAATATACTTTTAAAGCTGCAAATATACATGCATAATGTTATAATGATGTGCAAAACAATTTAATGAAAATACCATACGAATACAAAAAGAATGGAAAATTTAGATAATACCATCACAAAGATACATGGGTTGCAAAATACCATCGTACATGAAAATGGCCTACGGGGCCTAGACCGAAGATGGCATTTTTTAACTCCATGTTTTTTACTGTACTAGTCAAATTGGCCCCATAGGTAAATAGTAAAATAAACAGTGATTTGTTTGGCAGAGAAACACAAAATTGTCTTTTTAAGTTACATATTGGATTGCATTTTTCACCAAGTGTTTTATGAGCAAACATTTTAAAACATGCTTTAAACTTACATATAGTTTCGGATTTATTTTTAAATTTAAAACTGCAAAAATCTAGAGCTATCTACACATTTAACAAAGAAATATCAGAAAAAAGTTGTAGTACAAAATATATTTTCTAAACGTACTTATCACAAATATCTATTTTTGACGTAAATGTAAAATCTCACTGAGATACAAATAAATGAAAGGAACAATGATTTCTATTTTTTAAACCGAAGGAACATAAATAAGCTATATATAATTATCCAGTATTGGCATTGCTTGTAATTAGTAAACTTTAACTGGACTACTGTGCAATCGGTGCTTGACACAACCTATCTTGACTACTTAAAAAACTGTAATTTTCCGATCGTCACCTCTCTTTTCGTCCAGAAATCCGTACGTCGTATCACAATCCAATTTTGTTAGCTATAGTGATGGAAAAAATTGCCAAAAAAAGAGAAACCACCCACATATTCGCAACCATTCATCACAGATTCACCTTGTCGGGCAGCCGATTCGTCACAAATTCAATCACAGGGAAGGGGAAAATCAAATCAAAAAGAGGAAAAAAGTGCAAAAAGAAATCTCTTAAAACATTCATCACAGAAAGAAAATTACGAGGAGGATGGAGGAGCCCCAGCATTCCCAACACCACCACCCGCGACCGCGCTCGTCGCTGTTGCCTCCACCGCCGCAGCACCCGCTCCAACCGCCGCCTGCTACTGCACCCAACACCGGAAGAGGGGGATGGAGGAGGAGGTCATCGCCACTGCTAGCGAAGGGGGTAGCTGCAACATGAAGAGGAGGACGGGATGGAGCTGATGGCCGACCAAAGCGGCCCCCCTGCACGATTCGGCCACCATCTCCATCTCCACCACCGATGCTCGCGGTGGGAGAGGGTGTCGCCGCTGCTGCCGGTGGTGGGGGAGGGCGCCACCACCGCCGCTCGTGGGGGGGGGAGGGCACCGCCGCTGCTCAGGGGGAAGGTCACCGACCGCTGGAATCGTCGTCGCCGCCGCCGTCGCTTTTCGAGAGAAAAAGAGAGAGGGGATCAAGGGGAAATGAATTTAGGATTAGGGTTTTGGCTGCCGGGTATCTATGTAGGTTGGGATCAATCGAGACCGCCCATTAGATCGGACGGCTCCGGCTTCTCCCGCGTCGGGCCCCGGACTATTGGGCCGCGACACTATTGGCCCACCAAATGGGCCGCACGTACCTAGCACGGAAGACGGCCGCAAGTTTGGGCTGAGTTAAAATTAGTGTTCTCTCTCTCAGTAATTTTAAGCATGAAATAGCATTTACCATTTTAATTATTTATGACTGCTTATTAATTTAATTATAGCTAAATTGAACAAACTAAAAATTTATCTAGATTTTTCTCATGATATGGATTTATTTTCCGACCAACGTTGATTATAAATTCGTATAAATTTCCTTTGTGTTCATGTTTCTTAATTATTTACGCCCAATAGTGATGCAATTCAGGAATTATTTCGGTTTAACTATGTAATTAATTGAGACAATACAAATTAATTATTCCTGTTCATCCACGGGTTTCATGTACATATAGGATTAATCATTCAGTGGCACTATAATTTTGGTTGATTAGAACTGATCAGATGAGACTGATTTGCTTATTCAAAGGGGTCACATAAACTCTTAGGTAGATAGCCTCAACCAGTCTAATCCCCAAACTGAAGAAACATAAGGCTAAAACCATCATATCCCGTGGGAATCAATCGAATTACTATCGATTTGGTAACCTGTCAAATTAGACTCGATTTTAGCCATTTGGGATTCCGAAAGTGTTAACATGATTTGGATTTAGTATTTTCCATTGCAAGACACGGTCACTTTTCTAGCTAAATGGAGTCAACAAAAAATGTAATTATTTATTTACCATGGTATAAAATTTAAATTTGGACTAAAATTAAATAATATTAATTATATTTTAAGTTTATATGGTCTCTATTCTTCTTCCAATATTCCTACTTTTTTATTATTTATAATTTTATTTCTATATAGACTCTAAACTTTTCTTTCAATATTTTTTATTTCAAATTTCAATTATTTTTCTAAATTTTATTCCTATATGCACTCTAGCCTCTTTTGGAGAATATTCTAGACTCCTCCTCCAATATTATTTATTTTATAATTTATAATTTCTGTTATTTCTAAACTTTATTTCTATATGGACTCTAAACTCATCTTTCAATATTCTGTATTTTATTAATTTCAAATTTCATTTCTTTTTCTAAATTGTATTCAACAAAAAGTTTAAAAAATAGGAATACTTTGTATTAAGTTGTATTATTTATATAGACAGATTAATCTATCCTGTTTAGGTAAACTTTTCTTGCAAAAGATTTGTTTTATGCAGGTGTCTGATTGGACATAAAACATATATAACTTGATTTTTCTTAAAAAAATCAACATGAAAGAGTCCTTGTCTACAATGAGTTCTCCTTATTTTTTTATTTTACTCCAATTAATAACATTAGTTTTTCCGCTGCAACGCACGTGCATTTTTTCTAGTCAACGAAAAGTACTGAAAAAACATATTGGCTTATATGGTCCTACCATGCCGAAACAATTTGTTTGTATCCTATGTCCACAACAAAAGAAAACAAATAGGACAAACCTGGATGGAAATAATGAGAACTACAAATTTCGCGTGGAGTAGTCTGATTTGTCTTTATGTTTTCTTGGCGTCCTGTAGCATATATAAATGGAACATATTGTGCAAAATTTTAAGAGTACCTAAAAGATTTTTTAGAATGGTTTTCTAGATTTTCTTGCACCATTGATTAGCACTAGCTAATCCGGTATAGCCCTATAGCACCGCATATTCTCCCCCTGTTAATTGCGGAGAAGCACTATACCGTACTGTCAGTACCAATAGAGCATCTACTGGGGCCAATTGAGGACTCCCCCATTTTAAAATTTATAGAGTGTATTTCATATTATTAGGATACTATTTTCATCAATAATTACTTTATTGAGATATAACTTTTATGACATAAATTAAATTAATTAGATTCATATCAAAAGTATATGATTATACTTTTGTATCACATAAATAATATTCTTATAGAATAATTGTTGGTCAATTTTTTATCCTAATGAAATAAAATATACCATGTATTTAAAAATAGAGAGAATATTCGCTAGTACATGTATATGTATTGATGTACAACAATGTCCTGACGCTTACCTATGGTAGAGTCTCTTTGTTTAGACCTATAAATCAGCTTATAAACTAAAATGTCTAAGCCTAAACAAATAATTACTTCCAATGTCCTACAAAATACTCAATCCTACAAGCCAAAGGCAAATTTAGGAAAAGTAGCAAAATACCAAAATACCCTTAGTTAAAGTACACCCAATCATTAGCTACAAATAAAGTAGAACAGAGATTAGTATTCAATTCCAATAGACATTAATTTTCCAATTTAGAAATATGGAGGCAGCCTACCGGTAAAAATTTGAAACAAACAAGGAGATTTAAGCGCCACGTATTGGCGACAAGTAATACAAAGTTCACCACACACACCAGTAAACCATGAACTATAAAAGTTTGAAATGAACCAGAACCACAAGTTTTCCTCCATTTTGTCACTTCTTGAATCTTCAACAATCACCTCCATTGATCAATCATGGCTTTAGATCTAAATGCACAAGATGGGGAGGCTCTACCTAACCTCAACAAACCAGTGGCTGAAGAAGATGATGAAATGCATGTTTGGCAAGAGGATGATCAGCTTGGAGGTGGTGTGTAGGGAGGTGCCAATTATGCGCTTCCTTTTGATCTCAACCTTAATACATATGACCAACAAGAACAAATCCATCCAGACAACCTTCTTGTAAACAACATAAATAGAAAATAAATGATCTTTGTAAACATAAGTTGCATAACTCACCCTAAAAGCTTTGCCAATTTTCTGTAAAAATGGTCAGTAACATGTGCATTACTGCAACTGCTATGTTCTTGAACAAAATCAATCTTAGATAAGTTTGAGGAAACAACTGGGACTTGAAATTTTTTGTATAGTTTACTAGCTCGGTTGTGCAAATGACTTGGCCAAATAAAGTTCATTGCCATCCATAATCTCAGTGGTTATACATGTTGCTACCTAGAACTAATGAAATGTTGGTCATATGATGCTTATCTAGTGTGTTCCACTTGTATGAACTATGCAGAAATTAATGAGATAGCATGCTTTATGACCAATAGAAAAGTATAGCATGTTGCAAAGAATATGTTCATGATCCAAAAAAAGAACTTGATGCATGGAAGTAAAAGTTAGAACTTGATGCATGGAAGTAGAAGTTAGAAATGTGCATTATTTGATTGCCACAGAAATATTGACATGGTAATTATTGTTGTAGACCGTGATGATGCTGTGGAACAAGTAGAGGTAACAACCATGATGCCTTTCCTTTTGATCTCAACTTTTATGCCTATGAAGAACACCTACAAATGCGTGCAGGTAAGTCCTTTTTAGCTTATACGAATATCAAACTTTCTGAAAATGATAAAATGTGTGTTTTTTTTGTTAAGCACCATTCAAGAATAAGATTATTTATCTGAATCCATGTATTTAATTACTAGATATTACTATTACATCATGCCATCTAGCTAGAACAATCCATCCATGCCATTATATCCATTAGGTGCAACCATAAAGGACTGTAAATTGTAAATTGAATATTTCAGTACATATTAAATCATAAATAATGATGAGATTGACTAACAAATACACTATCTTGTATTTACATTGATATGTCCTGTCAATTGGTTCACAACCATTACAATATCAAAGAAAGCTAGCACAAAAGCAAATTGTGTGCTTTCCATGTGTCCCTCCCAAATCTTATATCTATGGTCAAAGCATAATAAAAATAAAACCACATGGTGAACCTAACAACTTATGCAAAAAAAAATTATTATCCGTCTGAAAATATGGAGTATGGGCAATATTTTTCAGTACAAGTCGAACTATAGATATTACATGATCATGTATACAACAATAAAAGAATATGCACGTTGCATCAGACATAATTTTGCAAGCATGTTGATCCATGACCAACAAAAATATCCACGATCTGATTAGTGCACAAGACTCACCTGGTAATTGTAGACATGCAGGAGTACGGAGTGTACGCCGGTGATGTGCGCATTGTTTTCGAACAAGGGGAGTTAGATGATTCATATCAGGAAGATGAACATCCGAACAAAAAATCTGATCGATATATGAAGGCAAGAGATATATGTAGCATTGGTTGGGAAAACTATCAGTTGAAACCCAAGAAAATTAAATGCTACATCTGAAATTGCTGAAATGTTCAATGTGAAAAGGCGAAGAGTGCAAAATATTTGGCGAAGAGTGAAGCATTGCCATGCACAAGGAATATTGGTCAATGTAAAGTCAAGAAAGAAAAAAAATCTAGTTGCAAAAATAATGAAATTGACCAACGAGATGTTGCTGATATTCTATTGCAACTAAGGGGCACTTTACGATCATTTGCATCAACCGCATGTATACCAAAAAGCACGTTGAGTGGGATGTTCAAAGAAGGGTTGCTAAGAAGTTACTCGAACAGACTAAAGCCATTGTTGAAAGAAGAGAAAAAATTGTTGTAGTGGTGTCTTTCCATGTTAGATCAGAGTACTTTGCCAAATGAACCCAAGTTCATTGATATGTAAAACATTCTACACATCAATGAAAAATGGTTCAGTATCACCAAAAAGACAAGAAACTTTTACATGGTCCATAGGAGGATGATCCATATAGACGTGTGCAAAAAAACATTATATTGATAAAGTAATGTGCTTGTCAACAGTTGTTGGGTCTAGATACAATGAAGAAGGTATATGCACTTTTGATGGGAAGATAGGCTTATGGACTTTTAATATATGCATGTTTACTTACTGATGTGATCTGAAACTTAATTGTTAATCTAACATGTTGAATGTACTACTTAGGAACTAGCGCAAAGGATAAGTCAAAATAGATTAAGGGGAACTCTAGTAACAATGACAATGAAAGTTGATTGAGATGTTGTAAGGTTATTTCTGAGTGCTAAAGTCCTACCAGTTATTATATCATGCTGGCCTCGTGTCACGCCTAGAGATTCGCTAACCCGAATTCCAAGCAGATTGTGTATTAAAAACCCCTGTCCAGGACTAGCCAGGGTACACAAACGACAAAGTTGATATACAGATCCACGTCTTACAAAACACTATAAAAATATCTTACATTAATGCAGCGGAAAAGATAAATAAACTAATCTAGATAACTAGACGCTCGTAGCGTGACGACTCCAATCCACGGGCATCCTCGACGATAGCAGCAAGCCTATTCCTCCGAGAAACCATCCTCGGACACATACTCCAACTCTGGTGTGGGAGAAAAATGAAGCAAGACTGGGTACTACCCACCGTACTCAACAAGTCATACCGGAATAGAAAATAATGATGCAAATAGTTCCAATGGAAGGCTAAAAGCTGATTTGCATAATATAAGCATTTAAAAACAATAGTTGAAAGCGGTAAAATAGTTGAATAAATTAGTCAGTATTAAATCATCACTGTCCAACGCTACACCACGTTGCGACAGGCCCAACCCATTCCACCTGAACTACACCAATTCCATTAAGTCAAGTTATTAAGATTATGACTAATCACGGTGAATCTGGTTGATCGCCCATAACCGCGGGCACGGCTATTCGAATAGTTTTACTCTGATCAGAGGTGTACAACTGTACCCACAAGACACAGCCCTACAACACGTTACCGTGCGCCAGCATACCACCACGGCATACTGGAAAGGAAACTGTGACAAAACCTTTCGCATAACCCTCATTAACCAAGCGCACCACACCACAGGTTTCGCCCCCACCTTTAATCCCAAGGCAGGCAGCCCCCCCTCGTGCCTAGGTGAATCCGGCAGCCGATCAACGGGTAAATCCCCCGCCGACCCAACTCCATCACGCCCACCCTTGCCTGGATGCGTCGGCTAAGAAAAGTTACACTACGAGTCCAGCTATTACCCACGCTAGCTTGTGGTAAGCACGGTAATTCTTCCAGGGTTTCCCGCGAACCGGTCCTTAATTGTCATGAGTACGACCATCAAAACCATGTAATCACAACCCACCATTTATCAAGTTTTAGTTGGACCGAGTAGTTAACAACTCACGAATAACCATCATGAGCTACCATTAATCATTGAGTAATAGTGATACATTAGTTATCCCATTAGTGTGCTAAAGTTTCTAAGCAGGGCTAAGCATGTCCTAACCTAGCAACTAATCATATTGATACCCAAGCTATCAAAGGTACATGGTATTTGGAATTACATGGCTGAGTACAGTAGGTTAATAAGCCCATAAAATGACATTATAAAACAATGCAGTATTTAAGAATAAATAGGATATTTGCAAAGTAGGTACAACATGATCAAATAGAAAGTATGACTTGCCTTGCTCCGGCGCGAAAGGAACCTCGGCAACGACCTCAAAGTATTCGGGAGCGTCGGAATTATCGGATTCTACACGACAAACAAAGCACACAAGCGAAACAGACTATAAGACTACTAAAACAGGAAACAAAACTATTTTTAATGGATTCTAGACATTTTTATGAATTTTCTGAGACTTGAACGGACTCAAACGGAGTCCGTATGAATTAGTTATGAATTTTAGAATTTTAACTGTATTTTAAACTAAAACATAAAAGAAACTAAATAATTTATTGCGCAATAAATCCCCCTAGGGCTGACGTCAGCAGCAGCCCTAGGGCTGACGTCAGCAGGGCTGACGTCAGCCGCGGCGCGTGCGGCAGCGGCGCAAGGCGGCGGCGCTAGCGGCGGCGGCGGTGCTCGCGGCCACGGCGGCCGAGCAGCGGTAGAGAGAGAGGCAGAGAAGGAAGAAGAAAGAAGAAAGAAGAAGGAAGGAGAGAGAGGGAGGCAGAACAGAGAGAAAAGAGAGAGAAAAGAAAAAGAGAGAGAAAAGAAAAAGAGAGAGAAAAAGGAAAAAAAATAGGAAAGGAAAGAAAAAGGGAAAATAAAATAAAACTTAGCAAAGAAATTTAGGAAGTTAGGAGGGAAAATTTTAATATATATATACACACGTATATATATATCTATTAGTTGGCGATTTAATCGTAGATCATTTTTAGGGATTTCAAGAAAAATACCACGAGATTATTTGCGATTCGTTCATTTAATCAGTAATTCCTTTAGCAAGTTATTTATCTAGCTATTTATTTAGATAATTATTTACTGAGTTATGTATATATGCATATTAATCGGAGGATTAATCGTCGGTCTTTTCTAAAGCGTCTACGAAATAAATCGCGGTGATCTATTGACTATTTAGATGTCTATTTAGTTGGTTCGTTAGTTAGTTTTTACCCGTTAATCGAGTTATCCATTTAGTTATTCGTTGCGAATATTTAGTCACTTATTTATCAACTAAGGCTAATCATTATGAATCAGGATTTAACTTATCCGGTGTCGCATGAATTAAAATGAGTTAAAATTTTAATCGGCTAGCGCAATATTTTAGGATAAATGGGTTAAAATCGGAAGATAACTATTTCGTAAAGTAATGGAATAAATACCGAAACTCGACGCTCGCGCTCGATCTTATCTTTAATCGGATTTTATTGGATTTTAATTGGATTCCAACCGAATTCAAATCGATTTCTTTCGCACGTAATTATAGATCCCGAGGGATTTGTGAGTCCGACCGAGGATCAAGACCCGCAGGACTTCGAGCAAGGCAAGTCATCACTATTCCTTGAACATATTGATCCCAATTGCGGAATTATTTTATTTACAAATAAAATTGCATGCAATGATGAATATCCTACTCGTTATTATGCCATGCCTTGATTATTGCTTACCCCCATATTCCCTTGTAACCATGTTTACGTATGAGTCCCTAGTCAATTATGACAAATGCTTAGTAATGCTATCCTAGAATCATGTATACTCATATTTATCAAAATGCTATATGCTTGGGCAATTACCTTTGGGAAGGTAATTAAGATGCGGCATGTGGAGACATGAGTGCCACATTGCCATGATATGATGACATGATTTGTAAAAGGAGGAATAAAACTAAACAAATGTTTTCGACTAGGGCGGATGGTGGATTTGGGTGGTATCCGGAAAAGGCTAGCACCGTCTCCGGTCAGTTAAGGACCGAGTCATGAAGTTAAGCATGAAACGACCCCCGTACAACCGTACTTCTCGGATGGGTATAGACCTAGCGGACTAGATAGCTAAGCAGAGGCAGTATCCTTGCATAGATGGTTCACCCCCGTGTGTGAGGCAGGTGCACTACGATGGGGCAGCCGTTAGGGTAGGGCCGTGATGCGTACCCTACATCGGTGTCACCATTGGTAGGACTGTCACGTGTGTGAGAGTGAGAATCTAAACTTAAACTATAAACTTTACGTGCGTGTGAGACTTCCTTTCCCGGGAGCGCCAGAACTCCTCTCACTGCTAGAAACAGATACGCCTAGAGTGCACGAGGATGGTAGTTCATGGAGCGGGTACTGCCAATGCAAGGTTATCGAAAGGCTTTGCCGTGACGCGTCTCATGTGTTGGGACGAGGCTCATGTGTTGGGCAGTTGCGGAGTATGGGTAAAGTGTACATCCACTGCAGTGTGAGTAAACCAATCTATTCGAATAGCCGTGCGCGCGGATATTGAGCACCGGGACATGCATTACACCTGGCTAGATTCTAAATTCTTAACTTGTGTGGGATGGGATAATGCATGATGAGTTTTATGTTGATGGAGCCACTTCCTGAAAGGAGGGAAGGTGGACATCCACAGAAAACCATGACGAACCAATGACGGGAAGCTATATTTGGGATCACAATGGATGGTGGACAGAACCGTCGTTGTTTAAAGTGAACTCTGGTATTAAAACTTGATCAATTATGCTAGGTCCTAGGTTTGTGAAAAGAATTGCAAAACTAGCTTTATGCAAAGGAACCTATGCCTTGCCATGGATAAATCTGGTCATATGCACTGTTGCTGTGGTGATTTGCTGAGTACGGTTGGTACTCACCCTTGCAATTATAAACTCAATCAGAAACCGAAGATGACACCGCGGAGGATCCATACGCCTACTATGAGGAGGACGCGGAGGAAGAGGGTGTCCACTAGGTCTAGACATGGTCGTTGCCTGTGGCAATGGCGATGCCGCTGCCTTCGTTCTGCTGCTCATCTATATTCTGTTTTTGGAATGTATTCTGGACCGTTTGGTCCTTTCTCCTAAGACAATGACTTCGGGCCTATGATGTAATAATTCGTACTCAACGCATGTGTATGCGCTTTTGGTAATTCAACTATGTATCGTGTGTGCCAAACTACTTGATCCAGGAAAATGGCACAGAATACACGAGTGATTCCTGTTGCAAAACGGGGGTCCTTACAGGTGAGTAGAGGCAACGCTCCTCCTTGGGCTCCTGGGCATTGATAAAGATGGAGCGATGGAGCAGCTGCGGTGACTTTGGATCTTCGCTGTTGATGTAGACGTGGCTGTCGAACAGGACTTTGTCGTCATCCACACCGGGGGACAGGACGACGGTAGTGCATGTGGTCATGGGTCGATGATGAATCCGGAAGATTGATGATGAATCCAGAAGATGCCATCTCCTCCTTAGACGATGACAATCAAGCGCACCCCTACCTAGCGCGCCAACTGTCGATTCTAGTAATCGGCAATATAATTTATAGGGTGCACAAGATCAAATAGAGATAATGACACAGATGTTTATACTGGTTCAGGCCCTCAATGCGAGGTAATACCCTAGTCCAGTTGTGAGTAGATTGGATTTGTATCGGTATGCGCAAGTCAGAAATGAAGTGACTGACGGCGCTTATGCGGAGAATGATCGCGTCACCCATTGCTGTGAGTATGCCGGGTAGTGTAGTTGTCAGGAGTTGTCCCAATCTCGGGACCCCCTACCCCCTCTTATATAGGATGAGATGGGAGGGTTACAAGGAAAGTATTTAGTTGATTGCCAGTAGATCCCTCTATTCTATCTATAGTCTATTCTATCTATAGAAGATATGCATGATCATCGGAATTTATATCTTATCCCGGTAATATCTCTTATTTAATTTACAACTATGCCGCATGGGCCTAGGGTACTCAGCCCACCCCATGCTGTTTGGCATGAAGGCCCATTATGAGGTATTCGAATATCGTGTACCCCACACTCACACATGCAAATAATCAATATCTGTAATAAAGTAAATAATATAGGGACTGATCATGCTAATGAAAATTTCCAAAGTTGACACCGAAAAGAGAAAAGCCCCTGAAATCATGGAGCATTAATGTATATGTGTGTGCCTTAGTTACAGGATCAAAGCAGTTTCTTGGAATGAAGGGAAGGCATGTTCCGTGGTTGCAATGGGTTACAAACAAAAAACCTCCCATGCTTCTACTTGGTGAATGCCAGTGTTCATTCTGTTCCCCCATTGATCCATTACTTTTTCCGGTGAGATATAGTTCTTCAAATTCGCAACTGTAAACATACTATTGAAGCAGATTACTTCTAGAAAAATGCGCTGGGAGATCTGGCAGAAGACATACCTTTGTTGGCGAGATGGATCGTCTATCTCACCGCGGGAGATGCCATTCGCAACTGGGGTCAATCCATGCACCCGGAGCTAATGTCCTCAACTGTTGACGTCGAAATTAGAATACAAGATGGTAAGTGTCCTCCACCGCTGCCTTGCAAACATCCGATGCCGCTGCTGCATTGGAGCTGCCTCCACCCATCATCGTCGGTGCCTCTTGGAACAGAACTGCAAGCCGACATGCTTTCTCTGCCTTGGCTCGTATTTCTTGAATCAAAACCACACACCATTCCACCTCTTCCATAAATGTTGTTGCTAATCCGAATCCAGCTGCCGAAGCCACCTCTTGCATCTCATTTGTCTGCTCGCAACATTTCGCTACCACATCCGAGCAGCCGCATCCAGGTGGACGCGGAATATTGCATGGAGAAGCTAGCAGGAAAAAGGGGGAGTGGCGTGGAGTGGGGTGGGAAGTGCGGGAGAGGGGCAGAGCGGGAATGTGGTTCGGTGGAGCCTCGCATCTTGAAGTCGCTGAGTTGTTGAACGAGCGAGGGATTAAGATTTAGGGGAAATGTTACACTACTAGAGAATCGATCTTTGCTCGTGACGGAGCGTGAGCTCCTCAACGGGGGGCAGCGGGGACCCCCTTTTGTGAGTTCGGCCAGGGACGCAAGGTGAGAATTCATGCTCCAATGAGAGAGAGATGTCCGGAGGGTTAACTCCCACGACGAAGACAAGACAAAGGAGTTTATACAGGTTCAGGCTGCCATGGAGGCGTAATACCTTACTCCTGTGTATGTAGTTGATGTGTGAATGGTTCGTTGGGGGATACAAGTGCTGGCTTTTTCTACTTTGATCCCAGCCCTAAAACAGAAGCCAGCCAAACCCTCCCTTCAGGCCTGGGCCTCCTTTTATAGTTCAAGGGGCTACCACATGGGCCAACAAGCTACCTAAGAGAGAAGTAAAAACATTCTTTTACATTTAACGACTGTCTTGTTGCTTGACTCGGAAGACACTCGCACGGTTACCGCGGCACGACCCTCGTCCAATCAGCCAGCTGACACGAGGGACGCCCGCGTCACTCCCCATTAAATGGGTAGAGACTTTTGTGTTCCATTCGCATCAGGAGACGGGCACCATCTGACCAGAGCCAGCATATCGACTCCGGTTGGGATGAAAGGCAAAAAAGCCCTCATCATTCTGATTGGACGGAGCAAGGTGCGCTGCGCACCGCCTGACGTGCAGACAGTGCACGGGTGCTCTGCTGCCGTCCCATCCATCATTCGACCGGTCATGGACTGGTCAGTCACCATGACTGGTCACAGACAGGTCACGCACCCCCCATAGCGCATTAAATGCGGCGTGGCTTGCTCGTCCGAGCCACCATTAGTGCGGTTAGGTGGGCGTTGGAGACGTCACCTAACCCCGCCCACGTGGCGCAATCGCGGAGGGGTCGGGGCGGCCCGACCCTTGGGGCAGCGGAGTGAAATGAGATAGGAGACTGGAGAGGGCAGCCACCGCCTTACCCTCGTGCCTAACCCCTCTCGGGGGACCGCCATGTGGGTGCAAGGTGCCGCCTATACCTTTAGCTTTGATATCCCCGGACCCGTATCACCGACAGTAGCCCCGGCGTAACGCCTGGCCGGGCCCACTCAAGGGGCGGCCAAGTTTGGCGCCACCCTCTCGGTCTGGTGACACGCGGGCCCAACTTTCTCGTGGTAAGACACCAACAGTCGCGGTCCCGTGCGCAATGAAAAGTCGCCTCACGGTAATAATGGGTTTTACCTCGTAACCGCCACATCATCTGGGGCGGCGTGCGGATCGGGACGCGTTGGTCCGTTTTGCCAAGGAATGTAATGACGGCATATTTTACGGTAATCGTGCGCAATTAATACGGACACGATCTATCCCTCCTTGACCACAACGGCCGCGTGGCTGACGCGTGCACCAGAAGTGTCGAGTGAGGCGAGTGGGGAAGTGGGCGCGGAAATCGACGGGGTGAGTTAGTGGGTATGGGAAATGAGGAGCCGGGTGCGGCAGAGGCGAGGATATATAAAGGGCATCGAGGAAGGGATTCGTTTCCTTCCTCTTGCCACTTTCACCCAACTCAGCCAATCGTGCACTAGCTCTCTCGGCTTCCTCACTCCCTTCTCGCCGCGCACCCTCGTCTCCGCGCTTCCATCTTGCCGGCGACATGACATGGAGCTCCGCATCGCTGGATGGCAGCGTGCTACCGCCCTCCCGCATCACCAGCGAGAGGCAAGCCGAGCTGTCGCGCAAGTTCACGCCGGTGTCGACCAACCGGGTGGTGGTCATGCTGGCGAAGGGCGCCCAGTGCCGCACTTCCCGGACCGGTCGATTTTCTTCCTTTCCTTTGCTATGGCGGGGCTGATCCTACCATTTTTCCACTTCTTCATGGACGTCCTAGAGTTCTACAGGATCTAGATGGTGCACCTCACCCCCAACGCAGTGATGACATTGGCCATCTTCACACATCTGTGCGAGATGTTCGTCGGGGTGCGCCCATCCCTCCGGCTATTTCGGTGGTTTTTCACCATGCAGCTGGTGTCGCCGCCAACGGAGGTCGGGGGCTACTACTTCCAGCCGCATGGGCAGGCGCCGCATCGCTACATCTCCTGCGTCCGGCGCAAGAAATGGGATGACTGGAAAAACGATTGGTTCTACACTACCCTCCCCTACCTGGTGCATCAGCTGACGGAGCGTGAGCTCCTCAACGGGGGGCAGCGGGGACCCCCTTTTGTGAGTTCGACTAGGGACGTAGGGTGAGATTCGTGCTCCAATGAGAGAGAGATGTTCGGAGGGTTAACTCCCACGAGGAAGACGAGACAAAGGAGTTTATAGAGGTTCAGGCCACTGTGGAGGTGTCATACCTTAATCCTGTGTATGTGGTTGATGTGTGAATGGTTCGTTGGGGGATAAAGTGCTTGCTTTTTCTACTTTGGTGCCTGCCCTAAAACAGAAGCCAGCCAAAACCCCCCCTTCAGGCCTGGGCCTCCTTTTATAGCTCAAGGGGCTACCACATGGGCCAACAGGCTAGCTAACAGAGAAGCAAAAACATTCTTTTACATTTAACGACTGTCTTGTTGCTTGACTCGAAAGCCACTCACATGGTTACCACGGCACGGCCCTCGTCCAATCAGCCGACTGACACGGGGGACGCCTGCGTCACTCCCCATTGAATGGGTAGAGAATTTTGTGTTCCGTTCGCATCGAGAGACGGGCACCATCTGACCAGAGCCGACATACTGACTCCGGTTGGGATGAAAGGCAAAAAAGCCCTCATCATTCTGATGGGACGGAGCAAGGTGCGCTGCGCACCGCCTGACGTGTGGACAGTGTGCGGGTGCTCTGCTACTGTCCCATCCATCATTCAACCGGTCACAGACTGGTCAGTCACCGTGACCGGTCACAGACCGATCACGCACCCCCCACGGCGCATTAAATGCGGCGTGGCACGTTCGTCCGAGCCGCCATTAGTGCGGTTAGGTTGGCGTTAGAGATGCTCACCTAACCCCGCCCACGTGGCGTGATCGCGGAGGGGTCGGGGCAGCCTGACCCTCGGGGCAGCGGAGTGAAATGAGATAGGAGACTGGAGAGGGCAGCCGCCACCGCACCGTCGGGCCTGACCCCCTCTCGGGGTACCGCCATGTGGGTGCAGGGGGGCGCCCATACCTTTAGCTTTGATACCCCTTGGCCCGTATCACCGATAGCTCGGGTTCACAAAAACCAGAATAGTCGCGGTTCGAATAGGAACCGGAACTAAAGATCATCTTTAGTCCCGGTTAAAAAGTGTAATGGGTCCCGGTGATCTTTAATCCCGGTTGGTGTTACCAACCGGGACTAAAGATCATTTTTAGTTCTGGTTCACACCTTTCCCGACCGTGTCAGATGCATGTCGGGGGCCGAGGATCTATAGTCCCAGTTGGTGTCGCCAACCGGGACTATAGATCCACCAACCGGGACTAATGATGATTTATATCTTACTCCCAGTTGGTGTTATTAACCGAGACTAAAGTGATCTACCTTTTTATACGTCTTCTTCCTCCTCCAGCCCGAGCCATTGCTGCCAAGAGGAGGAAGAAGGGAGATGGTACCGAAATTTTTGATAAAATTGTTTTGGTGATAATATACAAATCGGAGAGATAAAAAAGGTTAGCAACTCCATTCTCTAGTAATGCATGCTTAGCATATTACATTTATAGCTTTGTTTTTATAAAATATTGTCTCCAACAAGGTTTATGCAAATGACGAGAGAGAAAACATGCATAGGCAAAATTAGGTTGATTTTGAAAATAGAAAATTTGTATAAATATGTTATAAAAGAGATGACAGAGGGAAAATATAAAAAACTAAGATGAAAGAATAGAAAACTAAGTTAATTTAATAAAATATTTGGAAAAAAGTATAATACATTAAATATATGTTTACAACTTCACAAACAATAAAAAAGAATTATTGTATGATTATTTATAAAATAGAGTAGAAAACTAAGGTAATTGAAAATATGTAATATAGCTAGAAATAATTAAGTACAATAAAAAAATACGTTTAGTACTTTAATAAAAATTTAAAAATAATTGTAAACTTCTCTTCCTTCTCGTCGCCTTCTTTGTAGCTCTTTTATAGAAATTAGTTTCACTTTTAATTATGATGTTTTAAATTATTATATGATTATTTAATTAGTTTCAATTGTGTGGATTTTGTTAGTAACATTGGATTATCTGATGTATAGATGGATCGGCAATGGATGTACACCGTGGACTGGCAGTCGAATGCGTTTATTGAAGGCGTGCATTATTTTTTCAATGTGGCCAATGCTAACAAGCATAAATGTTTCATGTGTTGTCCATGCAAAAAGTGCAGTAACCAGAAGGAGTATTCTACATCAAGAACTATTCATGCACACTCGTTTGAGTCTGGATTCATGCCTGGATATAATTGTTGGACCTCGCACGAAGAGCTAGTGGTTACAATGGAAGAAGATGAAGTAGAAGACGAGAACATTCCGGACTGGGCTCATCAATACGGTGAATTCGAAGAAAATACAGGAGGCGAGGCGGACGGAGTTGTTGAGGATAACGATGCTATAGATGATCTTGGTTAGATGTTGCAGGATGTAAAGGACGGCTGCGAAAGTGAGAAGGAGGTCCAGAAATTGGACCGTATGTTAGCGGACCACAAAACTTTGTCGTACCCAGGTTGCTAATAGGGGCACAAAAAGTTAGGTACGATGCTAGAATTCTTGCAATGGAAGGCCAAAAATGGTGTGAGTGACAAGGCATTTTGCCAGTTCTTGAAACTCGTCAAGAACATTCTTTCGGAGGGAAACTAATTGCCCGAAACAACGTACGAAGCTAAGAAGGTGGTCTACCCTCTAGGACTAGAAGTACATAAGATACACGCATGTCCGAACGATTGTATTCTCTATCGCGGTCAGGAGTAAGAGAACCTAGAACCTTGCCCGGTTTGTAAAGCACTACGATACAAGATTAGACGAGATGATTCAGGTGATGTGGACGGACAACCTTCGAAGAAGAGAGTTCCTGCTAAGGTGATGTGGTATTTCCCTATAATACCACGGCTCAGACGTTTGTTCAAGAACAAAGAGCATGCTAGAATGATGCGCTGGCATGTAGATGAACGTCAACAAGACGGGATGCTGAGACACTTCGCCGACGGGTCGCAGTGGAGAAACATCGATAGAACATTTCCAGAATTTGGAGAGGATGCCCGAAGTGCTATGTTCGGTTTAAGTACGGATGGCATGAATCCATTTGGAGAGATGAGCAGCGGCCATAGCACTTGGCCTGTGACCATGTGTATCTACAACCTCCCCCTTGGCTATCCATGAAGCGGAAGTACATCATGATGCCAATTATCATTCAAGGCCCAAAGCAACCTGGTAACGACATTGATTTGTACCTAAGACCATTGGTTGAGGATCTGGTTCTGCTGTGGAATAAAGAAAGTGTTCCCGTGTGGGACGATTGGCCTGCGCTTAGCAACCTATTCGGACTGTCAAACAAGGGGTACAAGGCTTGCACCCATTGCTTGGATGAAACTGAAAGTATGTATCTGAAACACTGCAGGAAGGTTGTGTACATGGGCCATCGTCGATTCCTTGTTGCAACCCATAATGTACGGAAGAAAGGCAAGCATTTCGAGCAGAAGGCAGACCACTGTACTAAGCCTAAACATTGCAACAGAAAATCCATGTTTGCTATGGTGAAAGATCTGAAAGTAGTATTTGGAAAGGGACCTGGCAGCCAACCTATAGAGAGCGAAGATGGTCACGCAACGATGTGGATGAAGAAGTTTTAGACGCCCGGCACGCAATCGACGTGATGCACCTCAGTAAGAACCTTTGCGTCAACCTGTTGGGCTTCCTAGGTGTATATGGGAAGTCGAAAGATACACTTGAAGCACGTAATAATCTCAAGCATATGCAACAATGCGAGGACCTTCACTCGGAACCGAAGGATAAAGGAAGCCATTACTTGAGTCCTGCAAGCTACACCCTGAGCAAGGAAGAGAAGGAAAATATGTTTGAATGCCTGGAAAGCATCAAGGTACCGTTTGGATACTCCTTGAATATAAAGAGAATAATAAGCATGAAGGAGAAGAAGTTCACAAACCTAAAGTCTCATGACTGTCACGTGTTGATGACACAACTGCTTCATGTTATAATTCGTGGTATCCTTCTGATAATGTCCGAGGAACAATAACAAAGCTATGTGCTTTCATGAAAGCGATTTCGCAAAAAATCATCGATCCAAACAGTTTAACAACCCTTCAAGATGACGTGGTCCAATGTCTTGTCAAATTTGAGATGATCTTTCCACAGTTATTCTTCAATATAATGACGCATGTTTTATGTCACCTTGTGAAAGAGATCGGTATTCTCGGTTTTTTGTACCTACACAACATGTTTCCTTTCGAGAGGTATATGGACGTTCTAAAGAAATACGTTCGTAACCGTTCTCGTCCAGAAGCAAGCATCGCCAAGGGTTATGGAACAGAGGAGGTCATTGAGTTCTGCGTAGAATTTGTTGAAGACCTTCGTCCAATCAAGGTATCCGAATCAAGCCATGAGGGGAGACTACGGGGAAAAGGGACTTTTGGAAGGAAAGCAATAATGACTGTGGACAACGATTTATTCCGTAAAGCACACATTTCATGGTTTTGCAAAAATCATCGTTGGTGGCTCCTTACATCGAGGAGCACCTGACGATTGTTCGCTCGAAAAACATCGGCAAATCCGATGCATGGATTACACGCTATCACATTGCTATTTTCCCCGCTTGGCTACGATAACATCTAATGGGTAACGAAACCATTGACCGACAACTAGCGTTCTTGGCGAGAGGGCCTTCTTGCTTGACATCGACATTCCAAGGATATGAAATCAATGGGTGTACATTTTACACAAGAGCCAAGGACAGAAAGAGCACAAACCAGAACTGTGCTATTCGTATCGATGCCATGAGATACGATAGTGCAACTAGTACGTATTACGGTGTCATCGAGGACATATGGGAACTAGACTATGGACCCCTGAAGGTCCCTCTGTTTCGGTGCCAATGGGTTAGGCTGACTGGTGGAGGCGTAACGATTGATGACAGTGGGATGACAATGATTGACCTAACCAAGGTTGGATACTCAGATAAACCATACGTCCTAGCCAATGATGTAACACAAGTTTTCTACGTGATGGGCAAGTCTAGCAAACCCAAGAAGGGTAGAAGACCCGACGAGCCAAAGCGCCACGTGGTTCTCCCAGGCAAAAGGAAAATCGTTGGAGTCGAGGATAAGACTGATGAGGATAACGATTAGTTTGACGGGCAACCTCCGTTCACGGGGACGGTTGACCCGAGCATCCTCCTATCAAAGGAGGACACCCCTTACTCACGCAACGATCATAGAGAAAGAACATTAGTGAGCAGAAAGTACGTGAGGAAAACAGTGACATAGGTTGTTGTATGGACGATGCAAATTATTTATAATGTATTGAAGATATCTTTAGTCCGGGTTGTTGCCACCAACCGGGACTAAAGATCCGGACTATAAATAGGTGTGCACATCGTCTTCTCCCCTGATCCACACTTAGCCGTTTCTCAACGCCGATCGTCTCTCAACGCCGCCTCTGCCGCCGCCATCGTCTTCGTCGTCTCCGTCACCGTACGTCATCGCCAACCTCACCACCGGGCTGCCCTCAAGGTTTGGCCGCCGTCCTCTCTCCTGTCTCTCTCTCCCTCGATCTCTGTCGCATCCGCGGCCGCCGCCGCCATGCATTGCTGCCGCAACCCTGCGCTGCTGCTGGCACGCCGCTGCGTCGCCGCCACGCCTTGCGCCACCCCGTGACGTCACCACCAGCCCGCGTAGCCGCCGCCTAGATGATTATATTTTATTGGTTTTCACTAACAATTATCATCTTCTAAATCTCAACATATAGATATATTATATCATCAGCCACTAGCTAGCTAGAGCATTGGTCCTGCAAAAATAACCTTCCATATACAATTTATTATATTCTAAAGCTCGAAATACAAGTACTTCAAAACATCACCCATACATCACTTTATTAATATTTCAACTAGTATTTTGTTAATATTAATATATATTTATCATGTAAAGTGCCCGATATAGCCTAGTTTCGTACAAGAGTTATTACATACTCATAGTATTTTGAACGAACGAATGTGAACGAACGTGAACGATAGAATGAACGAACGCGAACGAACATGAACTATAGAACGTGAACGTCAGAACGAACGTGACCACGAACGATAGAACGTGATCGAACGATAGAACGACCGAACGAACAATAGAACGAATGTGACCGAATGAACGAGAACGTGGTATATATATGTATATGTTTTCAATGTAGATATGCAATCATGATGTGTAGATTAATCATAGATGAACCAAATTAAATCCATTCGCACAATGTTAATGATATAAGCTATCACCCGTTTTGTTTGCAATAGTTTTCATGTTTTCACGTGGATACACTGAATATTATATTGCACATCTTTTTTTGTTTTTCAATAGTGATTCATTTTTTTTCTAAGTTCCATCTTAAAGAAGGAGTGTGTTTTACTTATAACAAGAACTAGGCTTGTTTTAGCGCATCCGTGTGTGTGTATATATATATATATATGACATATGCACATAGGTTGCATGTATAACAATTAATTAACTGGTCATTGTACGTATTCCTCAACGATGTCAATATATGTATAACAATATACTCTTAGTTGATGTGTACTACTTAATATTATGAACAGATGGCAGATCGCGATGATGAACAGATCCTCATGGACCAGATCGCAGAGGGCAGTAGCCAATATTGGGCGGATGAGGAGCAAGAGGACCCCAACCAATACCTAAACGAGGAGGGAAACGAGGGCACAAACTAGGAGGAATGTGAAAGGCAACCGACCGTTAGAGAGAAGAGGGCACGCGGACAACAAGGTGCCGCTAGGAAGCTAGAGGGCAGGCACATTATTAGTGAAGTAGCCCCAGCCGTATACTACGGAAGTTTGTGGGGCACAGTGGTTGGGTCATGAGGGATCACGTGCTCATTAGCACAGTGCACTGACATCAATCAAGGTCAGGAAGGGATGACCAAAGTTATCTCCTAGATATGGAGAAAGATAAGTTGTGGACCACCATGCTCGAGACCTTCACGATCCCTGAGGCAGATCAGCCAAGATTGAAAGAATGGACTCTGAAGAAAATGGCTAAATAGTTCCAGAAGTACAAGTCAGATCTGTTAAAGAAATACGTCCTGAAGGGTCTGATACCTGATTTCGACAAATTAAGCAAGCTAAGTGATCATTGGGATGCGTTTGTCGCATACAAGACCTCCCAGCACGAGCAAACATAGATGGAAAATAATAAAGCCAATGCCGCTAAGAAGCAGTACCATCACCGGCTAGGGTCGGGTGGCTATAAGAAGGCAATCACCAAGTGGGATAAACTAGAAGCCGGGTTGATAGAAAAGGGTATTGAGCCAGCCACAACGAACTGGCTTGAACGTTCCAGAAATTGGTAGTATGCTCACGGTGGAACGCTCGATCCCACTGATGGCTCCCTTATATTCGGCGTGGTTGCATGGAAATACGGATTTCAAGATGATAGCCACACTAACAAGAGTCGCATGAGGAGAAAGAGGGATACCAAGGTGAAATTAATATATCTCGAGGTGAGGGTCGCCTTGTAGGACATAAGGATGCAAGAGGAGGTGGAATGACGGGTGGACCAATGCCTGGCGGAACGACAGAGCCAACAGACGGTATAGCCTTATGTCCCTCCAGTCATGGTGAGCCCCTCAGGCAGTCGTGCTTCTACAGGCCAAGTAGGAGAACAGGGCATAGAAGGTGCAACAGGGCCAGCTCACAATGACCCATCATACCCCGTAGATGAAATCACGCGGCGGACACCTTGTGAGCTGCACTGTCCCTTCAAGAACATATCACTCAAGGTATGCTCGTAGTTTTATGATATATGTCTTGTAAATTGCGAAAGGTGGTGCATGCATATGTTATTACTAAGTAACCTCGATTCTCGTGAAGGTGGCTCGGGCATGGCCATACCAGTGGAACCTTCAGGGATATACCATTGCAAGCCGATTCCACTGGGTACTCAAGGGTCGAAGTTGAAATGGTGGAACGAGGGTTCGAGGATCTCGAGCTGGACATCCCCGGAGGAGACGGGAGACGAAACTAGGAGATACAGCCCACGCCATTATACTGTGGTGCAAGCGGTACATCATGATTCCCGGGCGAGTAGCGGCGTCTTTTCCTCCAGCTCCTCCACCTCCTCCGCCTGCACCGTCTCCTCCGTCTCCTTCGCTTGCATCCTCTCCTTCACTTGCACCGGCTCCTCCACCTCCATCTCCTCCGCCTGCACCCTCTCCTTAGCCTGCACTGGCTCCTCCACCTCCCCCTCCTCCGCCTGCACCGTCATCGTCTGTTCCGCCTTCACGAGCTAAAAAGTCGTGCCCACTTCGTCCCGCGCCGTCAAAGTCCACAGAACAAACGAAGAAGCCAAGACTTGACGAGCCAAAACTCCCCGCTCTCAAGAAAAGGGCGTATGACTTAACTCCTGAGGAGACTGATGAGGTCATACGAGCAGAAGTGAAGGTGTTCTTCAAGCCACGGAGCCCATAAAAGAAGATTCCTATAGATGCAGCTGCTAAGAAGTTCTTTCAGAAGATGAGCGAAACGGTCAAGAGGGCTTTACTTTCGGGTTATGACCGATTGATGACGAAGTCGTTTAAGAAGCAAAGAGGAAAGACCAAAGAAGTGCATCAGCTCGGAAAGCAACCAAAACAATCGGTTGAGCCATTGCTACCACCCGGTGAAGAGGAACTAAGGCAATGGATTAAAGAAATAGGTCTGAACAGGGAGCAACTGGTGGGAAACGCACCAATAACTATAGCGATAGAAGCCGATTTGAAATACAAATTTAAACTCGGTTAACCGCTTGTCAAGCCTGTTCAGGTGAACACCCTCTCTACACAAATGTACCGATTCCATCGATGGTACATGGAACGTTCATCCAAAGGTAAAACGATGTTTGGAGAGAGGATAAGAAACACATATTACTATCAAGGAGATGATGTTTTGTGGATCAACTTCGAGGATGTATTCGAAGTATACTAACTAGATGCCCTTAACGTCTCCATTCTTAGCTACTGGGTTTTGTAAGTATCGTTTAAGCAAAATTTATTTTATTCCTTAGCTCCTTCTATGTACCATTCAATGGTTACACTGTGCGGATAGTTGATGCAAATTCATTTTATCCTTTATAGAATGGAGATTCAATCGTGCCGTAGGCAGGGGATTTACAATATTGGATTCATGAAGCCCCGTAAAGTCAATGTCGAAATGATACGGGACTTTGAGGAAGCTACAGAGGACAATATTGTTCATTTCGTGGTGCAGCAGCATTATAAGACCTACATACTATTGCCCAACAACACAGAGTGAGTTTTAACTGTCTGTCGATTTCGTACTAACTTTTTCCTCGTACTCATACCGTAACATATATATCATCTCATGCAATTTGCAGATTCCACTGGGTCCTTTTCCTCTTCGACCTTTCACTAAGCATAAGTCCATGTCTATGACTCAATGGATAAACCGGAGTCTACTTTCACCAAGATTTTTGAAGTGATAGACAGGTAATGCCATCTATTCAACTATCATTAATTATGAACACTTCTATTGCTACTATGCAGATCTCCGATATTTAATCATAGCGTCCAACTGTACATAGGGCATGGGCAAAGTTCCGTACATTGGTTCGCGGGATTTGGAAAGAAAAACTTGGTAGGAGGTTTAATTTTTTGGTGAGTATATGCTCAAAAACATATTGAATCATTAATTTGTTCTAGAAAAAATTAGTACATTAAATCTCTCAGGTTTCTCCTTAAGTGTGTAAAACAGGAGCAGGGGAATAACTTATGTGGCTACTACGTGTGTGAATATACTCACTGCATTGTACACCAAATCAACAGTGACAAGGATCTGGAAGTACGTAAAAGTCATTGATATATTATGTTTCGATTTCTTATTGACTTAATATACTTATATCTCAATATTTTTCAAATGATAGATTATTTACATGAGGGAAAAACTATCCAACGAAGAATTTATAAAGGCTGTTCAAGAACAATTGATGGGATTTATCAATGAACAAATAATTGATCCCATGGAAGAATTTCACTACAATGGAAGTCCTATTGATCATCATCCCCATATATAAAATATCTTAGGTTTCTTCGTAATATAAAATAGAACATTAGAATTTACGAAGGATTGTAATATATGAATGTATTTAGATGTGTATACATTTACTTATGTGTGTGAGTATATTTTGGTAATATATATATATATATATTTACTTGAGTGCATATGTTTAGGGAATATATATGTGTGTAAAATATGTATTCATACATATATATGCATATTGCATATATATATAAATAAATACATATATTACATATATACACATATTATATATACATATATTATGCATATATATATGTATTTAGCATAATAAATAAACAAGCAGCTAGCAGAACCAGCAATTTAAAAAAAAGAAAAAATATATTTAGTGACTAAAGATAGCTAGCGCAACCATCTTTAATCTCGGTTGGTTATTTCATCCGGATTTGTGATTTTAGTTGCATAACTGGAACTAGAGGGTGTTACGAATCGGGGTTAAAAACCCCTTCTTCATAAGTGTTAACGAGGAGGGAGAGACGCGTAGTAGATGCGATGGAGAGAACAAGAGAACGAGATAAGGCTCGTGTGAACGAGAGGAAAGAGAGGTCGCCTACCAATGCAAATGCCCACATATGCGATGGGGATTTAGGGTGCGTTCGTAAGCGCTGGATGGGAACCCGCACAGTGAACACGGAAAACGGAGCGATCCATTAGCGCGTGATTAATTAAGTTTTTGCTAAATTTTTTTCAAAAATGGATTAATTTGATTTTTTTAAGCAACTTTTGTATAGAAACTTTTTGTAAAATACACACCGTTTAGTAGTTTGAAAAGCGTGCGCGCGGAAAACGAGGAAGAGGAGTTGGGAAGAGGGGGGAACGAACGGGGCCTTAACGTTTCTATTTTTTTTCCAAGAGTGTGTTTTTTCGGGACAAACCCGTCCCTCCAGAAATTGTTTTTTTTATGGATGTGTAGTTTTTTTGTTTAGCTTTTTTTTTTTAAGGCACAAGTCACTCTTATAGTACTAAGTTAAAAGTTAAGCACGAGTAGTTTTTTTTTCTTTCGTGAAGTAGAGATATGACTCTATCATGAAACTTAAACTTACGGCTTTAAAACATATAAGAAAACGTTGGCTTAAAAGCCTAAACCAATACAGGGTCTATCAACTGTCCGTTCAATCGAAGGTCACAACTGACAACTGTGAGCGCTCTTGGGTTTTCGTTTGGTACTCTGGGTTTTATTTTTGGAAAGTTTAGTCCTTTTATGAAATGCATGCTTCCAAAAAAAAGAAAAAAATATCCAAAATCATATATGAAAGTAACACTGCCATTGATTTTTAACATAGGTTTGACCATTCACGTTATTAAAAAATTACATAATTACCATATATTTTGTTATGAGTTATTATATCACTAAAATTATTTTAAGTATGATTTATATCTTATGCGTAAAAAAATAAATGAATGGTTGAACGTGTGTAAGTAACCGGCATCATCTATTTTTTAAGCGGAGGAAGTATATTAGTAGGAGTATAAACTGTATATAGAATTAGCATTGGATTCCCTACCAAGCGTCTTGTTGCGGACAACTGTATGTATGTGTGGACTCTGAGCAACATTTTTTTCCCTCCATACACATTAGTTCACACATCAAAGTGTGGGGTACCTGTTTTCAGGAAAAAAACAAAAAGCAGGTTAGCTTCCCAAGATATATACAGTAACATATTTCTACTGATGTAGTATACCCTGAAGCCCTCATTGGTTGTCCTAATAAACCAAAGTCAAAGTAAAAAAGAATGAATTTTCAAAATAAAATTTCAAATTGATTTTAAGAAAATTTGAACATAGTTTTCTTTTAGCATTAGTTTTTAAGTCGCTTAGAATATATATATATATAAGTTTTGCTTATAAATTAATTTTTACTTTAATAAACCGTTTTGAATTAGAGAATATGGGAAACCGATGAAGCTATGAGTTGTCTAATGTTGTGAAAATAAATGTACATCTCGTATCTTATTTACTTCTCTTACATGCAGATGCAGAGTATGCTGTCCTTCGAACACTTTATGTTGCACTTTTTTACCTTACTGAAAAGTACTCGTGCGTTGTAACTGGAAAAACTAATGTTATAATAATATCTATGAACTTCATATAAAGTAAAAAAACTTCACGTAGCTCTCAAGGTATATAAATTCTTATATTAATTGAAGGAAAATAAAAATAAAAAAAGAGAGAACTAATTGTTGACAAGGACTATATTTTTTTAAAAAAATCACGTTGTATATGTACAGTGTCCGACCGGACACCTTCATAAAACAAATCTTTTTCGCATGGAAAAAATTACCTAAGCTGTATAGATTAATCTCGATATAAAAATTATGCAACTTAATACAAAGTATTCCTATTTTTAAAATTTTTTCTTGAATACAAATTAAAACAAAATGAAATTCAGAATTAAAAAATAATGATTATTGAAAGATGAGTTTACTGTCCATATAATACAATTGGAAATAATGAGAATTTGGAATTAAAAATAGGAATACTGAAAGATGAATCTAGAGGCCATATAGAGATACATAGAGAAATACGATTTTGGCCCGAGAGCCGGCCGTGGCCCAGAAGGCCTGCGCCAGCCCATCCACACGCGTGGAGGTCTCCCGGGCTGTGAGAGGAGTGTGGCCCGCTAGAGCTAGCCGCACATGCGGCCCAGCTTGGTGTGGGGGCACGTGCAGCGCATTGGCCCAACACGGCCTAGTAATGCCCGTAGGCCCATTAGCGTGACCGTCGGATCTGATCGACGGCTGGGATTGATTGGCTGAATGGATGCGACGGTGTGGGAGCGATGTAGACCATCCGATTCTGATCAGACGGCTCAGCTCAATCTATCCCCATACAAATTGTCACCGGTCTCAAAAACCCTAACCCTAACCCTAATTCTTCCAAGGCTTTTTCGATGCAAGCGGCGGCGGTAATGGTGCCAAGCGAAGCGGTAGCGACGACGGGCATGTGACGAGCTGATGCCAAGGGCCGCTGCCTCCACCTCGGTTCTTCTCCACGGCGCCCTCCCCCACCGCGAGTGGCAGCGGCGGTGGCACCCTCCCCGCGAGCCATCGACGGAAGGCCCTGTGGCGGCCACGTCCTGCGGGTTAGCGCCGGTGCTCACCTCTTCCCTTGCCATCTTCCTCCGCCAGCACCGCCCCTTCTCTTGTCGGACGACGAACTGGATGGTGGCGGTGCAAGTGCTCGTCGGGGTCTGTCCTCTTCTACTCCACTGGTCGGTGCCCCCTAATCTCGTCGCCGCCGTCATCTCACCGTCATCATCGTCGTCGCCGCTGCCACCGCGATGTGTCGCCCCCCTCACCGCTACCGCTGTTGCATTCGCCCGCCACTGCCGATGCCGCCGCGCCACTACCGGCCATGGCCGCCGCCGGCCGCCGCCGCCATGTGCTGCCACTACCGCCACCGCTGACGTGCGCCGCCACTCCTGCCACTGCCACCGCGCACCACCGTTGCCGCTGCGCGCCCTCACCGAACGAACGAACGCGAACGACTGAATGTGAACGAACGAATGACCGAACGTGAATGACCAAACGACTTTAATGACCGAACGACTTTCATGACTTTAACGACTTTCATGACCGAACGACTTTCACGACTTTAACGATTTTCCCGACCGAACGACTTTCACGACTTTAACGACCAAACGACCTTCACGACTGAACGACTTTCACGACATTAACGACTTTCATGATCGAATGACTTTCACGACTTTAACGAGTTTCCTGACCGAATGAATTTCACGACTTTAACGAGTATCACGACCGAACGACTTTCATGACTTTAACGATTTTCCCGACCGAACAACTTTCACGACTTTAACGACCAAACGACCTTCATGACTGAACGACTGAACGACATTAACGACTTTCATGATCGAATGACTTTCACGACTTTAACGAGTTTCACGACCGAATGACTTTCACGACTTTAAGGAGTATCACGACCGAACGACTTTCATGACTTTCACAAATTATTTTTTTATGGTCAGAATTACCTGGTCTAGCTGCTGACCACTGGCGTCGCTCAAGCTTACGTGGTCCCAAGGCATCCAAGCAAAACCAAGGTAAGTTATATGAAACTATAAAAGTTTTTGTACATTCATATGAAATGTATTAACTATATTTAAAATGTACACATGTAGGTTTCATATTTCTTAACTAGGTGAAATTTAACCAAGGCAAGTTATATGAAACTATAAAAGTTTTCGTACATTCATATGAAATGTATTAACTGTATTTAAAATGTACACATGTAGGTTTCATATTTCTTAACTAGGTGAAATTTAACGTAGGTTTCATATTTCTTAGGTAGCTGGAAATTAGGTTGTCATCGTAGTTCTCGACAATGTCAATATATATATAACAATATACCTCGTTCATGTTACGAACATATGGCCGATCGCGCTGATGAACAGATCATCTATGACTAGATCGCAGAGGGCAGTAGTCAATACTGGGTCGATGAGGATGGGAACGAGGATCCCAACCAGTACCTGAACGAAGAGGGCAACAAGGAGTTTAATGAGGAGGGAAGCGAGGAGGGGCACGAGGAGAATAGTGACAGCCAACTGGCATAGGAGAGAAGAGGGGACGTGAACAACAAGGTGTCGCGGGAAAGGTGGAGGGGAGACACATTATTACTGAAGTGAATCCAGACGGCCGACCAGTTACCCCTGCCGATGCAGCAACGAAGTTTGTGTCACACAGCGGTTGGGTCGTGAGGGATCACATGCCTATCAGCATAGTAAACTAGTGCCAAACAGGGGCACATCGGGATGAGGAGGAACAACCTTATCTCCCTGATACATAGAAAGAGATGTTGTGGACCACGATGCTTGAGACATTCACAGTTCCTGAGATAGAAAAACAAAAAGTGAAGGATTGGACTTTAAAGAAGATGGCTAAACAGTTCTGACAATAAAAGAAAGATTTGTACAAGAAATATATCGTGACGGGCCTGACACCTAACTTGAACAAAATGACCAAGCTGAAGGATCATTGGGATGCGTTTGTCGCATACAAGATAGGGGAGCAAAGGCAACGACAGAAACAAAAGAATATAGCCAATGGCGCTAGAAAGAAGTACCATCACTAGCTAGGGTCTGGTGGCTATAAGAAGGTAGTGCCGAAGTGGGAGAAAATGGAAGCAGGTTGCTAGAAAGAGGTATCGTTCCGGCCACAGCCGATTAGCCGGAATGATCAAAGCATTGGTACTATGCTCTCGGTGGAACGCTCGATCTCGGTGATGGCTCCCTGATATTCGGCGATGAGAGTTGCGAAGTAGCAAGCCGACTGACGGAAGCAGTAGGGGCCTCTGCTCAGAGAACATTCCAGCCCGACAGAGAGAAGGATGAGCTTACGCTCGCACTGCAGAATGCCGAGCATCCAGGACGAATGCGAGGAAAGGGCTTGGTTCCATGGAACTGGATTTCAAGAGAACATCCACACGTACAAGAGTCGCGTGAGGAGGAAAAGAGATACTGAGGTGAAGTTAACACATCTTGAGTATAGGGTCACGACGCAAGAGTTAAGGATGCAAGAGGAGGTGAAAAGATGGGTGGACCAACGCCTGGCCGTACAGCAGAGGCAGCAGACCCAACAACATGTTCCTCCCGTTTTGGGGAGCCCCTCAGGCAATAGCAGCAGCTGCGCTTCTACAATGCAAGTAGGAGAACTGGGCATGGAAGCTGCAACAGGGCCAGCTCACGATGAGCCACCATGCCCTGTTGATGAAATCATGCAGCGGACACCGTGTGAGCTGCATAGTCCCTTAAAGAACATATCACTCAAGCTATGCTCGTAGTTTTATGATATATGTCATTTACATTGCGAAAGTTGGTGCATATGTTAATTACTAATTAACCTCGATTCTCGTGAAGGTGGCGTCGGGCATGGCCATACCAGTGGACCCTTCAGGGACATAATATTGGAGGCCGATTCTACCTGGGTACTCAAGGGTCAAAGTAGAACTGGTGGAACGAGGGTTCAAGGATCTCCAGCTAGACATCCCCAATGTAGACGGGGACACGAAACTAGGAGACATAGCCCACGCCATTATACTATGGTGCAAGTTTTACATCGTGTTTCCTGGGCGAGAAGCGGCGTCCGTTCCTACATCTCCTCCGCCTGAACCGTATCCTCCACCTCATCCGCCTACACTGTCTCCTCGGTGGGCACCGACTCCTCCGAGGTCTCGGCCGCGGGCATCATCTGCTCCGTCTTCAATACCGCAACCAGTTGCAAGTACAAGAAAGACTTGCCCACATCATCCAGATCCATCAAAGTCCAGCGTACAAACAAAGAAGCCAAGACTTGATGAGCCTAAGCTCCCCGCTCTCAAGACTAGGGCGTATGACCGCACTCCCAAGGAGACTGACGAGATCATAAGAGCGCAAGTGAAGGCGCACTTCAAGCCACGGAGTCCAGTAAGGAAGATTCGCATAGACCCGTCATCTAAGGAGTTCATTGAGAAGATGAGCACATCGGTAAAGAAGACCTTACTATCCGACTATGACTGATCAATAACGAAGTCTTTTAAGAAGGAAAAAGGAAAGTCCAAAGAGGACCCTCAGCTCAGAAAGCAACCAAAACAATTGATTGATCCGTTGCTACTACCTGGTGAAATGGAGATAAGACAATTTATGACGGAGACGGGACTAAAGAGGGAGCAATTGCTGGACGATGCACCAATAAAAAAAGCAACAATAGAGGATCTGAATTTCCAAGGAGATGATGAGTTGTGGGTCCGTTTCCAGGAAGTCTTCGACGTGTACCATCGAGATGCCCTCGGCGTCTCTCTTCTCAGTCTATGGGTTCTGTAAGTATTGTTTAATTAATTTTATTTCGTTCCTAACCTCCTTGTTTGTAGCATCGAATGACTGAAGTGTGCAGATAGCTGATGAAAACGTCCTTTTTTCCTGTTGTAGAATGGAGATTCAAATATGTCGTAAGTAGGGAGCTTTCAGGGTTGGATTCATGGACCGCCGCAAAGTTAACACTACGGTGATAAAGGATTTTGAGCAAGAAACGGAGGGTAATATTCTCCATTTCCTGGTGCAACATTTCAAGACCTTCATACTATTGCCGTACAACACCTCGTGCGTTTTTACCTCCTTTCGTACCAATTTCCTTCTCGTACTCATACCGTGACATAAATATCATCTCACACAATTTGCAGATTCCACTAGGTCCTTTTTGTTATAAACATTCCTGCAACTCCATGTCTATGACTCCAAAAGAATAAACCGAAGGAAACTTTCACCAAAATTTTTGAAGTGCTAGATAGGTAATGCCATCCATTGCACTGTCTTTATAAGTGTTGCTGTTGCTACTACATATGCGGATCTCGGATAATTAACCATAGCTTTCAATCTTACATAGGGCATGTACACGGTTCCGTACAGTCGTCCGCGGGAATTTCAAAGAAAAACTAGATGTCAGGATAAACTTTCCGGTGAATACATGCTCCAAAATTATATTGAATCATTTAGTTTGTTCTAAAATAAAAATATATATTAAATCTATCGTTTCAATCTCCTTTTGTGTCCAAACTAGGAGCAAGGGATGAACTTATGCGGCTACTACGTTTGCAACTATATTCATACCATAACATGTGCAATCAACAGTGACAAGGATCTCGATGTACGTAAATATCATTCATACATTATGTCTCGATTTCTTATTGATTTCATATATATATATATATATCTCATTTTTTGAAATGATAGGTTCTTTGGATGATGGAGCAACTCCCCTACGATGCATTTATATAGGCTATTGAAGAACAACTAATGGGATTTATCATGGATCAGGTTATTGATCCCACGGGAGAATTCCACCACGATGGAAAACCTATTCATCAACCCCACCCACGATTAGAATGGAAGGATTGTAATATATATACATACCATAGATTTGATGTGTATATATAATTACTTATATGTCTGTATATATTTTGGTAATCTATATATGTATATATTTACTTATGTGCCTCTACATATTTTTGTTATACATGTATACATATGTAATATATATGTATTTATACATATATATGCAATATATATGTATTTATATGTATATATTACATATGTATACATGTATAACAAAAATACATATATATTATGCACATATATGTATTTAGACATATGTATGTATTTATACATATATATGTATAATATATAAACAAGCAACAAACAACATATGCAAATTAACAAAAAAAGTAAAAACATCTTTAACCCCGGCTGGTAACACCAACCGGGACTAAAGGTAGATCCTTAGCCCCGGTTATTTCAACCGGGACTAAAGATACAGAATCAGTGTCCCGGTTTGCAACCCAGGACTAAAGAGGGTTGCAAACCTGGACTAAAGATGGATTCCCTGGTAGGGATAACACCCTCGCATGTACCAACGACTAGTTTTATATTAGGAAAAAGTACGAATTACTCCCATGAACTATTGTGGCCGATCGAGTTACACCCCTAAACTCGAAAACCAGACATTTGGCACCCTTAACTATATAAACCGGACAAATTACCCCCCTGAGCACTGTTTTAGGTGGTTTCGGGATAGATTTGCTGATGTGGAATTCCAATGTGGCAAAAAATATTTTAAAAGGTAATGGACCCACATGTCAGTCTCTACATGTCATCCCTTTCTCTTCTACCTTCTTCCTCCTCCATCTCTATCTATGGCGACGGCGGAGAGAAGCCAAGGGTGGCGGCAGAGTGGTCCCCTGGTGGCGGTGGAGCATGATCAGTCGCAAAAATCCAACACGAGAGCTCACCGCCTCACCGGTCGCTAGCTACAGTAGTATCACCATGTCCGCGGTGGCCAGCTAGCTCCAGGCCACGGACGTGATGGCAGGGGGCTGGTGCTGTCCGCGGGGGAGGTCTCACACCGCCTCTCCTCCTCCTCTTCCTCCTCCTTGTCATCCTCGTCACACCACCCGCACATCTGCCTCCAGATCTCCTTGCCCCCATGGCGATCGGAGGTCGTCGTCATTGTCAGCAAGGGGGGCGGAGGCGAGTGCGACACTACCGGCGATGGCACAAAGGTGGAGGCGAGGGCGGTGCGTGTCGGCAGCATCAAATCCGAGGCGAGGGCAACGACCCAGCACATCCTCCTCGACCGCCGCTGTCGCACGTGATAAACCCTGAGCTCCACTTGATGCGCTCAAGGCTATGATTGGCCCGATCTTTCGGTGAGTTGATGATAACTACGTTTTGAGAGAAACGTTGACGATCTGACTACAGCCGTACGAGACGTTGTTGTGTTGCGCCTTAGCGATCGATACACCTCTCCTTGGGTTGTTGATCTTGCGGTGCAGATCAACCTTATTCCTGCAAGTAAATCGAAGAAACAAGCAAGAACTAGATAAAAACAATCTGAATTGCAAATAGGAATTGAATACAAATGATAAGTTGGGGTTCCATAACAAGCAAACCGGCGATCTAACCAATCACGGGATTACATGGCAAAGTAGCGAAGCTAAACTTTAATCTAAACAAAGCCCAAGAAACCCTGAAGGGGCACCTAACTATTTAAGGAGGTGGGAGGACGACCAAGGGAGCCCTAGGGTCGTGCTCCACCTAATTGGGGTGCACCCCACATGGGCCCCACATGGGCCAGGGTCCTAGATGAAGTTACAAGCCCATAGGCCCATTATAGGTGACACAACATATTGTTTCTGTAATTGCCGCCAACTGAGATAGAATTTGGAGATGAGACTGGATCCATTGGAAAGAGGACTCCAAAAGCTTTCCATCAAGTACTCATGGGGCGAAAACGGAGCTCGTATGCAGATTTGGCGGCCGTTTGAAGTCAACATTGCTGCAGGTGGCTGAATTGGATTCCAGCACTTGGAGGACTTGATCTTGATGTCCTCTTGTTGATCCATGATGTGAGCAATTGTTGTATCAATGGTAGTCATGGTCACATCAGCGCGTCTCGTCTCCAACCTCCGCTGCTTCTCCCTGCCCCTACCTTAATGGCCTCCGATGGAGGGAGGCGGTCGCGGGCGTGGATCTCCTCTCCGGCCTCTGGCGCAAGACAACACTCAAGTTCGAGCTCGAGGAGGCAGCCGCCGGCGCACGCTCCTCCTCAACGTCCAACACAAGGAGACAGTAGGTGAGATGTCGCTGGGGCTAGCGCATGGGGAGGGAGAGTGGCAGAGTGGTGGTGTGCTTGTTGTGCTGAGGAGGAGGGGGAGGAAGCCCACCGGCGAACTCAACAGCCGATCGTCACTGCCGCCGCGTGCTCTAGCGATGGGAGGAATCCGGGAGGAGAGAGAGAGAGGGAATTGCGGATTGAGCAAGACGGGAGAGAGATAGAGGTGAGGGATAGATATGACAGGTGGGCCTCACCGAATATTTTTTAAAGAATTGCTAACTAGACTGCTACGCGTATGAAACATAGGATCAAAACCACTCCAGATTTAGTTATGGGTTTTTTTCGGTTTTAATAGCTGAGAGTGTAAAATATCCGGTTTTCGAGTTCATGGGGTAATCCGGTCAACCGCGATAGTTCAGGGGGTAACTCGTACTTTTTCCTTTATATTATAACCATAACAACATGTGATTTTATACTACAAAAGTAATTATTCTAGTGAATCTGAAATTTTTAAACTATATACATTTATATAAATTAATGATCAAAGTTAAAAGTATTTGATTTTGGATAAAGTTAATATGACAAATAGGATACCAGCAGATCTTCTCATGCAATACTCGTCATCCTACTCTATCTATACTCATAAAAGGGGTGGTGGTACCACCACCCCCACTACGAACTCATAACTTGTTAAGGAGAAAAAATAAAATATGAGGCTAGAGGATCCACATGTGAACTACTTTCACCAAGAAGCCATATCCATCCCGATCAAGATAGCCCATCTCAGCCTCAGCCCTGTACGTTGGCTCTCAAGATCTACAGGAAATACCCAGTTGTAAGTGTATAATATTAACTCGAGGCCCAAGGTAAAAGCGCTGCATATATATATACCGTGCTGGAGTAGCAGAGAAGAAGTAAATGGCCGAATAAGTTCTAGTACGTGCAATGCGTACGTCAGTTCGTGTAATTGACGGCGCCGTCCGATCAATAGATGGATCGATCGCTGCGTGGAACAGCAGATCGCCATAAATTTTGATGGAGCAGAAACGTACTGCCGCGTCGCTTACTCGCTTGTGACACGCACGATCTTCGGTCGTCTGATGCATGCATGAGTACAAGGCGGACCGGCGATATGACGGCATGACGTACAGTATCTACGTAGAGTTGATTTGTAGATGCTGGGATGTGTTGAGTTGTAGAGATCAGGAATACACCACTGGGATGCAAATTTTCTTCTTTCCGTACCACTGCGTCCACCCACGTACGGTTGCACCTTCCTCATCCGTCCATCCGCCCACGCCCACGTCAACTGCTTCGCCGTCGTCGTCATTCGCTATCAGTCATGGCATTGTCCGTCCACCCGCACCCATATCCGTCGAAATCGCTGTCATCCATCCCCTCGCCCTGCACCAGTTGCTGCCTAGTCTGTTAGACGGCACCGTGCTCGCCAACTTTGACCGCCCACCTCGCGTACTCCGTGGTGGAGGAGGCTTTCCATCGCGCTCCAGTCGGTGATGGTGCCGACGACCTGCCTCCACGAACCCCGACCTCCGCCTTGCCATGATCGCCTTCCTCCCACTCCTCTCATCGCTCTCCTAATTGAGAAGACGCATAGGAGGGCCATGAGGCGGGGGTGGCGAGCTTGCTACGCAGGCAAAGGCACGGTATAGCGAGCAACTGGCGGTCCTCACCGTCTACTCCTCGGCGGACGGATGACGGTGGCACTGGTGGGCACATGATGATGCGCAGCAAACGTGGGCATGGGTAGTGTAGCGGGCATGACATCCCAGTGGCATATTCTGAAAGGTGCTTGAATTGGGTGGCATATCCTTAAAGGAGTGTGTATTCGGTGGTAAATTTTGAAATTTCTCCATTAGAAAACACCACCACGTGGAGAGAGAAAAACGATGGTAATCTGGAACGTGTCAGAGTATCTCTTTAAGGGCATTCATATTGTGTCCCACTCATACAAGGAGCCTCAAAGTGCCATTTAGGATAGGGCTATGGGTCCAAACTTTAGATTCTTCACAGTACAAGTGGCTCTAAGATGGGTTCAATATCTTTTGTTTTAGTTATCATTTTTTTTCAGTTTGTGTGGAGGTCCAAAATTTACAGTGAACACCATAAAATCTAGAAAAAAACTCATCCCCCTCTCTGTAACGCCCCGGCACTCGTTAACCGATAACACCAGCTAACTCCTGCCGAGATGCTACGCATTACCTGTGATATAGTACCAGTCCCAGGATACACTAGTTGGTACACACAGGATAACCATGGAATTAAAGTAAATTAATTATTACATCACTGGGTTTTAGTCCTTACATAAGTTGCCATCCTGGACAGGCCCAAGGATGAGCAACGCAATCATAACAAAAGTCCACAGAACGGGAATTCAAAAACGGCGGAAGCTAAGCGACTAGGCGACCATCTTGATCCACAGGCGAGGGCTTGGGGCTAGGCACGATCCTTCTAGAAATCCTCGTACTCGGCTTGTTCCTGGAGACACTCCTCGGCGGTCGGGTCGACGTCTTCATCTCCAACCTCTATAGATATTATATATATATAGCAAGGGTGAGTACTTCACGTACTCAGCAAGCCGGGGAAAGAATGACATGCTTGGTTAAGACAAGGAGAGCTAGGGTTTTTATTTGCGAAAGCAGCCCTTTTGGCAAAAGCGATTTATTTCTCAAAACTCTAGTGAGTGAGTCAAATTTTAGTTGTCGGGAGGAGGCTCACGCCTCGACCCATTCCACAAGTTGCTTTGCAACAACTCGTCACGATTTACGAACAACAATTGATTTGTCTCCTCTATTAGTTTCTTCTCACTTTCACAACCACACATAGTCCACACAGTTATCTCAGCACAACAACGCCATCATAGCCCTAACAACACCTCGGTGTCAGACGGCACCCCAGGTCACACAGACCCGTTCCTAACCACAAAGGTTAGCCGTCTGCCACAAAGGCGGACTCTGGTAACGAATCCCTTCCCACCAACCATTTTCATCAAACAGTTGTCAAACAAATCTACGCTATGAGAAACACCTTACACTCGCCCTAGACCGTGGGCACGGCTGTTTGAACAGTTCATTAAACTCTGCAGAGGTTGTACGCTTTACCCACACGACACGAAACTGACACTGTGTACCCGTCGGCAACGGAAGTTCGTGACAAGGCCTTTCCAAAGTTAACCCATGAAAATCGCACACCACCTAGTTGGGCCAAATCTCTCAGCCGAGCATCAGGCAGTCGCAGCCGTCACCCACTCAGGAATACCGAGGATGCCTCCTACTCCTACTCGGTACCGTGTGCCGCATAGAGGCAACAAAACACCCAAAAGGGCCATAAGATCCAACACTTCGTCTCCTCATCCTCAGCATCCCACAACTATTGGCATACCAAACTCCCATGTGATAACCATTTACTTAGCCAGGGGTATCCCATAAATACCCGTGCGGTCGCACTGTAACATGTTTGGATGAATTTCCCAAAGGAATCGGTCCTTAACGATAATACGCGACCGAACCACAAAGGCATGGCCTCGCATCACCACCATTTTCACAACTCATTTTATTTCGCAACACCTCGATACAACGTACCGGGTTTTTAAGCATAAGGTTTGGAGAAATACCCAAGTTTCCCACACGACAGTACAACGCAAGCACGGCTAAGCAAACTACCTTGGTAATCGTATCCAATGGATAGCGATACCAGCGTAAATATGTGTAGCTAACAAGGATAAGGGAATTTAACAACATCCTACGTATAGTGAATGCAACTACTAGGTCGGTCGGTCGGTTGCATAAGCAATCCGAGGCCTAAGCAAAGTTATCATGTACACCTAGCAATACATTTGCAAACAAAATAACTTGCAAATATAGGAGAAATGTGGTCAAGGAGGCTTGCCTTGCACAAGATGGGGATCTTCTTCTTCGAAACCGGCGTCCGGAGCTTCCTTGTACACGTGCTCTATACGCGGAACGGAGAACAAATAAATAAAAAGGCAATAAAACAAGCTCAAATCAAATAAACAAGTGTGCCACTGTGTAGATCTCAATTTTAGAAAAATTTAGAAACTTGAACGAGGTCAAACGGAGTTACGGTTGAATTTCTATGAATTTTCAAAGTTTAAGGGATTTTTCTGGAATTTTTGGGGATTTTTATTTAAAAGGTAATATTCCGTTCCGTTAGGGCTGACGTGGGGGGGCCCACATGTCAGGCCGAGAGAGGAGGGGGCGTGGGGCCCATATGTCGGAGAGAGAGAGAGAGGAGGGTGGGGGGGCGACCTGTTAGGGGGGAAGGAGGTCTTCTTCCTCCTCTGCCTTGCCCGGCTTGGGCCGGTGATGGCGCCGGGCGGCGCGGCGGCCGGGGAGAGGGAAGACCGGTGACCGGGGGGAAGAGGGGGGATGCGGCGGCGGAGTACGGTCGGCGGCCGGGAACATCGGTGAGCGGCGGCGACGCCAAGAGAGGAGAAAAGAGAGGGAGGCCGGCGAGGGGGTGGCGCGGTGAGGGAGAGGAAGAGGAGGGGCTCCGGCCCCTTTTATAGGCGGCGAGGGGGCGCGTGGAGGGTGATGTGACGGCGGCGCGGCGCGCGGCGTGGGCGACGTGGGCGCGGGGCGCGAGATGGCGCGGCGCGGCACGTCCTGCGCGCGTCTCGAGGCCGGACGGGACGGCGGCGCGGCGACGGGATAGCCGCGCGGCGCAGTGACGTGCGCGGTGCACGGCGCGGTGCGGACGGCGCGGGGCTCGACGCAGCGCGGGGCGCGAGGCGCGGGCGCGGTGGCGGCGGACGCGGCGAGCGGCGGCGCGGGGAGCGGCCGAAGGAGGAAGATGGCCCAGGTTGCGCCGGGTCAAGAGAGGAGGGAGGAGATGGAGGTGGGCCTGGCCTGCTCCGGGGCGAAGGAGAGAGAGAGGGGGAGGGAGTGGGCCGGCCCACTTGGGGAGGGGGAAAAAGAGGGAGGAGAGAGTTGGGCCGGGGAAAAAGGAGAGAAAAGGGCCCAAAATGAACAGTGAACTTTCACCTTTTTCCAGAGATTGATAGGGTTTGAATTTTGAGGAGATTTCAAGGGATTTGAATTTGAATTTGAACTAGGGTTTCACAGGAATTTGAAGGAAATTCTACGAGAGGATTTGAGATGTCAAATGGCACAAGAACAAATAAAAACCAAAATTTAAACGCCAATTTTTAAATGAGCGGAAATTTTAAATAAACAAAATAAAAGAAAAGAAAAAGGGTGTTACACTCTCTCTCCCTTTCCCACTCCCTCAGCTCAAAAAATCACTCCTAGCCTCCCACGACGGCGTATGGTGGTGGACCCCACTCTTTGTCCACTCACTGCTAGCGCACCACCCCTTTCCCTCCCCCAATGACCGGCAGCCCTCCTTCCTTGGAAGGATCGGTAGCGTGCAAGAGGGGGATGGCGGGAGGTTGGCAGCGTGGATTTGGCAGTGGGACGAGCTTGAGCTCCTCTCCTACTCTATCGAGCTGCTGCTCTCGACCGAAGCGGCTTGGAGTGGGGACGACGATGGGCTCAGCTGCGTGGAACGGGGATGACAACGAGGTTAAGCGCCAGATCCACCACCTCGTTTTCCTTCGCCGCCGGCATCTTCTTTTCTCCTCCCCAGGCTGTCGCTGCTGCCCTGTCGAGCTTGCCAGATCCAGCCTTGGGTTCGTCGGATTTGGCAAGCGGCACCACTTTGGGGTGGTGGCCTTGTTGGTGACCGGCGCTGCCACACACGGGGTGTGGGGGTGTCGCATAGGGAAATGTTCTCTCCCAACACGTTGCTCTCTCCGCGCCTCTCCCTAGCCCGCCAAATTCTAACGAAGAACTCATAGCTTAGTTTGTCTCCACCTTCTTCAATTGTGAACGCCAGACACGTGTGTTTCGTCGAATCTTCGACGTGGATGGTCGGGCTTAATGCCACCTCAGCACACAGTGAACGTCCTAAGGGAACGATGGCTCGGGGGTGATCCTGCTGAAAGTGAGATAAGGGAAGAACTACACATAGCGTTGAGCTAATGGGAGCTCAAATATTTTCATAAATTAGATAGTACTTTTCAAGATTATAATGGAAACAATGGAGCTAGGCATAGGTCTTAAGCCCTAGCTACCCTATGCTTGTTTCCGCCCCTACCAGGGAGGGATGAGAGGGAGTATGTCGCGCCCGATGGGGAGGGAGCTCGTCGTGCCCCCGCTCCATAGCGCCAAGTTCATCGGCGTGCCGACTTTTGGAGGAGGAGAGTATAGGGTGTCGGTTGGGATAGGGAAGGAGGGTGGTTTGCCGCAAGCGTTCGGGGAAGGATGACGCGCCTGTAGTGGGTGGAAGGGCAGTCCGCCGGAGCTAGAAGGGATAAGGGATCAGCACGTTAGGTGAACTCGTGGAGGAGGGGATAGAGGGAGTGATTTATATTTCTTCCTAGATTTTAGGGCTTTTGTGTAAAATCTGGATGTCTATATAACTTTTTAAAAATATGAAGACAAAAAATAGAAAATGTGAGGTGCTGACATGAAAAGTTAGAGCCACCTCATAATGCAACTTACATTGCATATTTTTCCCATGGTTTCCATTAGCACGCTTTTCAAAATGGTATGCATCTTGCAAAAACATTACATATATATGTGTGTGTGATCACTTAAATTAGGCAGGATTGGTTATTTTCCTTTTATTGCTAGGAAATCTTATCTCGTATCTGATATGGCTTGTACAAATCCGAGGGTGTAAATATGTACACCGAGTTCTTTGTAATCATCATCAAAAAATCAATACAACTTTCAGTGCATCACCACCCTTTACTTTTGGCGAGTTCTTAGTTTTCAAGCAGGGTTGTATCAATTCGATCTCCGGTGAGGAAATAAGTTTCGCCAACTTCGATTGTATCAATTTAGTTAGGACTTTCTCGGTTCGATCTAAAATTCTAACTAAGTTGCTGCAATCATTGTCTATCTGATATATCGACTCTTTCTTTGATTGCATTGTTGTCATAGCTTTGATTCGATATATGCTTCACTTTGTATGAAATCTATCGACTTGAGTAGATTTGTTGCTATTGATCTCATATTGTCTCGGTTCGGTCTGATCTATGAGATTATAGTTAATTAAGTAAATTTCATCAAGATTGATAGGTTATGTTCAATGTTTCATCGGAGTTCTAATCGATAAGTTAGCTTGTTACAACTTTTAAGTGTTACATCAGCTCATGCTCAAACTTGTGTATTTAGTAGTTAAATCTCTCTTTGTCAATTTCAATCTTATATGGTCTCGGTTCGGTCCGTTCTTTTAAGGTTTCTTCTTAAAAAGAACAGTTCATTACTAATTATACATCACTTAGTTATAGACAATGTTAGTATGAATTCCATTGCTTAATTGTTTGTCGGACTTATAGAAGTTGATCAAAAACATGTCGACATTGGATGGCCATACGATTTTACATTGGCCTATTGACCGATCGGCTCCTTGATCTTCTACTATCTATCTATATCTATCTTGCTAGTTATAGGATCAAACTAATTGGTACTTATTCAACCCGAATTTTAGAACTGCACTAGAGTTAAATAGATCTCTCAGGTCTTTTTGTGTTGGAAAAATTTTATGCCAACAATATGTTGCTTTGAAATATATATATATATAGTATTTTTCAAGTTTATAATAATTAAAATTTAACTAATCATATGCTAATAGTTTTTTGCGTGCACTGATTTTATTTTCATCTTAATCTATCCCAAACACTCCCGAACATTTTTTTTTCCTTGTACGGTGGCATATGGAGGGCACTCCTGTGAATTCCTCGGGAGTGTTGTTCATTTTTAAGAAGGAAATTTCTCGGGAGCGCATAGTAATTCTTAATTTATCCAAGGTCAGGATAGAATATTGAAAGACAGTAAACTTACTACTATGTAGCAAAGGTAGTCAGTATTGAAATACTAGGTAGATTCGTTTTCTAATTTATAGTTACTATTATAGGATCGAGATACTGTTAGATTTTATTAGATTTTAGAAAGTACATATTTTATATTTTCTATAAAAATATGTTATATAAATTAAAGCATATAATATTATTTTTATAAGTTTAATTTGCTTTTATGTAAACTTGAGCATATTTAACCATAGTTCATCTTATTTTAAATAATATAAATAAATAATATTTGGTAGGATTGTATGGATTGTAGTATCGGCGTACTAAGATAGAATCGTGTGAAAATTAATAGTAAGTAGGTTCGGTATAATTCGGTTTCGTAACATCGTAATATTATAAGATAGTAGGAAACGAGTAATATTATAAGATAGTAGAAAACGAATCGGAATACTGATAATCTTACTACGACAAGGAAGCTAGATTAATTCACACAAAACTCACAAATAGATAGTCGTATATTAACAACATTCACTAGTGCTGGTATTTTCCATGGCACGCCACGATTTTTCTTGCGAATAAGAATTACGGAAATTACCCCTGGAAGGGGCAGCTTAGCTAGCCTTTCCTGTCCCCGATTGTCTCCGGCTGCATCAAGCAGCCTGGCTGGATCATACGTGTCGTATAGTCGCCTGATCCTCGTGAAGACAAGTCAACGTGACCTTTCGTGTTTCTTTGACTTCACACATAATACAAGCATGGCATCTGCATGCATACATACATACATGTATATATATCTCCACGCGGCTGTCGTGTGTTTCCAGTTCCATCGGGTGAGTTTGCATTGCCAAACTGCCAAACTGGTACACTACGTCCGATCGTCCGTCCATGCCAAATTGCCAATGCCACAAAACCCCACCATTCTGCCCACCACCACATGCATCATGCATGCTACTACAGTCTACACAGCGCAACGTCAAACAAAATTCAATTCCTCTTGCAGTCGGCGCCTCTGTCCCCCACCTGGCCACACCTAAGCTAGCTTCCCCTAGTACTACTAGTCTACTAGTACTACCATTCCTTTCTCCACTTGAATACTTGATCGATCTCCATCCCAGCACAGTAATACTAGTACTTCACTAGCTACTGGAAGGGTACCTTCCCTAGCTTTACTTTTTCTTTCTCCTGCTCGATCGATCACAAAGTTTCCTGATGCTATAAATACATGCACATCCATCTCTCCGTGCAGTCCACTCCACACAGCCAGAGGAGAGCACCATCCATCACCAGCTAGCTCTTCGATCTCTCCTTCTTCTTCTCCCTGCATTCCGTCTGTCTCCCATCCCAGGCATCACCCACCAAAATGGATGTAAGTGATCGATGATGTCTCATGCATGTTTAGCCTATCCATCGCGCATAGCGTGCAATGATCCAATCAATGTACATCATCTGGGTACGTACGTGCAGACGGCGAGGCGGCGGCCGCGGCGCGTGCCGGCGTTCGGGGAGTGGAACTACTACCACGGGGGGGACGAGCTGCCGTCGGCTACGGAAGACCAGGAGGCCTGCAGCGACGTCTGGTTCAGGTACTCGCCGGCCCCGCGCAATCCGGCGCCCAAGAAGGCCAGGAGGAGGACGGCGGATCATCGTCAGAATCCCGTCGGCGGAGGCAACAAGCGGAGGCCGGCGCCGAGGACGTCGTCGTCGGACTCCGGGGCTGCGACGGAGGCGTCGAACACGCCGGCCAAGCTGCACCAGGCCGCCGCAGCAGCGAAGGTGGCGGTGGTGCGGCGCCGGCCGCCGGCAGTCGATGCCGACCTGTACCAGGTGCCCCCGCCGGACTTCCTGCCCGGCGAACCGATTCGAAGGGTACTTATTACTTACTTATGCAAATGCTACTCGATCGCCATTAATTTCTACTTTGCTTTTTAGCAATTAATTGGTAAATGATACTTTGCTGTGTTGTGTAATTCGCTGCATGCAGAAGAAGGCAGGCAGGAGCATGTGGATGGGCTGTTTGGGCCTCAGCTGCTGAACTGCATCACGCCATCACCTAAACAAACCAAGTCTAGTTCACATGTGTGTTTTTTCCTTTCATATTTTTAATCTTTGATATCTACTCCCTCCGTTTCATATTATAAACTATTTGACTTTTTTTCTAGTTTATCTTTATTAAGTTTAATCAAGTTTATAGAAAAATTAGCAACATCTAAAATATCAAATTAGTTTTATTTAATCTAACATTGAATATATTTTGATAATATGTTTGTTTTGAGTTGAAAATACTAATATATTTTTCATAAACTTGGTCAAATTTTAAGAAGTGTGATTAGGAAAAAAATCAAACGACTTACAATATGAAACGGAGATGGTACATAGTATCTAGGGGTAGTAGTAGTTAATTTATTTAAGTTTATCTGTGCGTTGTTTTTTGGTTGATTTCATAGCTAGTTTCTGATCAAGTACTAGTTCTACAAGTGCACTGTAATTTACTTGTTGGACTGTGTAACTGTCACATTGTCCTGCATCTGTAAAGAGCCATCACATGCTCATGCATGAGTAATAATCTTAGCTAAGCTTTTGGTACTACAAAAGTAATCAATATTTGACCGATGCAGGATAGAGTACGTGTGATCAATATTTGACCAATTTGAAGCCAGATGAAATCCTCTCAGGAAAAAAAAAGAGAGCCTGATTGAATTACTAGTAGTATATGTTCCTCAATGCTCAGGGAAGGCGCATATGCTTCGTTTCGTTTCTTGGGAAGGTGGCCTTCCGCGTTTCATGCACACATCATGTTGTTATTCAAACTGTGGTCTCTGCTGCCATACTTTGAATGTTAATGTGACGTGTTTGACTCTTTTCAAGGATGTCACACATGTTACCAAGACAAGAAAAAAACAGAAGAGGATGTCACACCACCATTCTTTTACTACTTTTTCTTCCACTCGAGTGACAGCGTACAGATTTTCTTTCCAAGATCCGTCAGAGCTCTTGGTACTCGAAGCAATCCTTTAAATGAAACGATCTAAGTTCACAACACTGCTATAACCACATTCCACATTAACCAGCTAACTTCCTGAGCAACATCACCTAGATACAACCAAAATGAAGCTACTAAATTATTTGATACTAAATGAATTAGTTTCAGAGTTTTTTCATCGTAGTCAATTTTATAGTCTTGTCCTATAAAGCACTCATAGTACAATCATAATAATTTTATCTATAAATTATTTTGGGTTGTTTCGTTTAATTTTTATACAGCTTATCAACAGTAGCTCTATAAACTAAAAACAAATTTGTAAACTAAAAAGGAGGTGTAGTTTTATCCCTCGAGGGGATATCCTCTCGTTTTGTACGGGATACTCGAAAAGTCACTACAAAATTTAAAAAATTAACAACATAAATCAATGTGTGATATATCACTTTACAAACATATAAATTGAAGTTTAACTTGTACAAGTAAAAAAAATTTAAAAAATTAACTGTATATAGTATTGTATAGGTTAAATTTAAATTTGCATGTTTGTACCATGACATGTCTCATATGGTCATACTGCTCTATCATGTCAAAATTTTTAAATTTTTTAAAAGAGTTTCCTCACTGAAAACACAAAAGAAGCCAAGCTAGTGATCAGATGTCGTCTGGCAGCACATCACTAGTTTTCCTCTTAGATTTTTCGTCTTAGTTTTTCTCTTAGATTCTCCAGGATCCAACGCTCTATTCCTCCCCCTTCCATCGGAACTTTTCCTGCTTCATGAAGCTTTTTCCAACACTGCAAGAAAGAAATGGGTTTATGTCCCTCCTGCAAAGGTGACTTAACTAGCACCGTTTGGGCAAGTTACATGAATGAAACACAAAATGGTCAAATTAGCTAAATGACAAAACAGAGATGTGACTATACTCTAAGTAACCTGCAGCAACTTCTAGTATCTCCAAGTAGCGGGCACAGGCAGCAGGCTAGCATCCTAAGTAAGTTTCACACTATATACAGTCATTATCAACCGATATTACAGCTACCACTTTTGTTTCTGATAGCAAGAAAACATCATGATAAGCACTTCCCCATTTTTCTGCTCTGGAACAAAATCATGTCTCTCTGCCCATGTATCTATTATCAAATGTTAGGAAATTCCTCTCGTCTCGCTCACTGAATCGCTGCGAACTGAAGTGTTTCGGACGCGCTACAGTAAGCAAAAGAAAATTTTCAGAGAGCAGATGAAACAGAGTTTTGGCACTGCAATAACTTCTTGCAGCATTTTCATTCTTCTCCTTTTATTCACCTACTAACTTGAGTACGTTACATGCATAACAACGGTCAAAACGAAAGCACTTGCCTCATATCTGACCATGCCATCCCGTGTCCTGAAAACCAGTTCGGCCACTAACGGAAGGAAATGGAATCCCAGGCTCCACTGAATTCCAATACATCGGACTATCACTATCTTCAGCAGGCTCTCTGAATTCCAATACATCGGACTATCACTATCTTCAGCAGGCTCTGAACATGCAAAAAATGACAACGGCTAGTGCATCTAAACTAAGTTACTGAAAACGGTAGAGGTACCGATTATAAAGTTTAAGATGCTAGATGTATTTTCATGCAGTGCTTAGGGGAGTATTATTATTGTGATCTCAGATGAGCATCAAATCAGTATTAACCTTAATTTATGATCTAAGATAGAAACATTATAGACACCATATCTATCTATTATCTACTTAAAGTTCATTAAACTTTCAACAAACGCTCTTAAGCCGCCACATGACACCTCTACAAACGCTCCTAGGTGGACAAGTGGTGCTCTAATAATTAGAGAAATTCTATGGAAAAAGCAAAACATATAACTGTTGATTTTAATTTAATCTGGTGGACTCCTTGTTTTTAACCATAGATCTATCATATAAAAAATTACTTATTAGATTTAATTTAAAAACCACTCATCTATCACGCTCATGTACGTGTACGTACGTACTTCGTACGTAGGCCCCACGCCCCTCCTTTTCGTTTTTTTCTTTTTCATCACTAAAAGCATGAGAAGAAACGGAATTAATAATTCCCATTGTTCTAAAAAATATACGTACGTACTTCATACGCCAGGAGCCACGTCTCTGCTCTTTTTTTTTCATTTTTTCACTCACATGAGATAAAAATTAAATTATTAATTCCAGCCCGTAGTTGTAAAAATATATGTTAGTTCGAGTTGTATTCTACTATACGCACGTCATCGAAACATCCATAAAAAACTAAAAAAATAAATAATATACATTATATCATTTACTAATATGCATAGTTAGAACTTAGCCTTAAATTTATTACGTACTTACTAAAACGCTTAATATATAGTATATAGTATATTTGGTCCTCTTAGCCTAAAATATCAATCCGATCCCCATGTATATAAGTTTTATATACAAGACACTATCCACTAATTGCCAAGTAATATTTCTTACAAGGTGTCCGCAGAATGCACCTAATAATTAGTTGATATCCAATGAGCGTGCACTACTACGGATTACATTTTCCCGTGCGGGCAAAACACGTTTCCCGTGCGGCAGATTACATTTTCCCGTGCGGGAAAAACACGTTTCCTGTGCGGAGGTTTCTGCCGTCTGCACGTAGGGGTCTGCGAAAATAAAAGCTTTCGCGGGCTTGCGGCCCAACCGCAGCGGTCGGCTTAAGATATCCGCACGGGACAATCTATTATCCCGTGCGGTTGCGTTATACCAACCGCACGCGATAATATATTATCCCGTGCGGCCATGTTAAGCCGACCGCACGGGAAGGGCCAATAGCCCTATCGACTTATTATTTTTTTAATTGTTGTTTATGTGTTTATGAATGGTGCAGTGGCAAATAGAGTCGCAGTTAATCACGATCAATTGCAAATACGATTGTTCTTTATAAAGAAAGTGTCACAAGTTAAACTTTATAATACATCGTAACGAACAATTATTTAGCATATATATGTACATGAAAGTTGCTAGAATGCTAGTTTAACAAATATTACAAGTTCGGTCTCCCTCACAAACAAATGTTTTTATCGTGGTGCATGTTCTTTCTCCCACTCCCTAAGACGTTTGAATTTGTCGTCGGAAGCAAGTTCGCTCTCAGGGTCATAGAACTCCCCTAGATGGTTGTAGATATCGCAGCGAATGAACCGGCACAAGTCCCCGCACAAGTTGAGAAGCATCTTTTTATCGAAATGGTTTGCGGTACAGGGAATGCTCGGAAGCTATTGAAAGCAAGAAGAAAAATGTATTTTCGTTAAAATCAATGTATGCAAACTAGACCGTACATGAAAGCAACACGATAACTTATATATGTAAACTCAGTTCTGTATCTCCCGCAGACTCTGAGCATCTCGCACACGTAATATCCGCACAGGCTCGTACCGGGGGTTGCTTGTAACACTACGTAAGAATAGTAGATATGTTAGTAGTAAAAACTCACAATGACATCATAAAATTAACGAATATATGATAACATACCAGCCAGCGTGCCTTTACGAGGAGCTTTGTTCTCTGTTGATCCTTTACGAACCCGCCATGTCTTTTGTAATAGTCGTGTCCTCTACACAGATTAAATGTTTGTTTGAGCTAACTTGAGAATTACATCTAAGGAGTATGGGATGTAGGAGGTTTGTTTAAACTTACAAATTCAGCAAGACAAGGAACTCCATGAACTTCTGCTCATCGTAGTGGGCCGGATCAAGAACTACGACCAAGTGGTCCCTTGGATATACGAGGAATAGTATGTAGTGATCACTGCAAACAAGGGTTATGAATTACATAAGGCATCTGGTACATAATTTGATGTGCTATGATATTATATGAACGGAACAAAGGAGATGTTGCTTACTGTTGTCGAAATGACAACTGCATACGTCGAAGGAGGTGGATACTCAACAGTTGTTGGGAAAGTAAGGTGTATTAAATTCAGGATTTTCTTGGGATCCCCTTTTACATGGCCCTAGAAGGCTATTTATAATCCTATTACAGATCCCCCTATTAGGGTTTAGGGCTATTACAGGGGAATTTACAAGGTCACCCTTACGAAAGGGACACTTACATGGGCATTCAATGTAACTAGGATGTATGGGCCTTTGACGGGCCGCCTGGTGGCGATTGGCCCATTGGCCAGTAGGTTGGGGCGCCTGGGCTGGCCCACTGGGCCGCCTTGGATCGGACCAGTCCTGGCGAAGTCATCCTCCCTCGGCGTATGCCTTCGCCATGCAGCCTTCGCCCAGACCAGCGGGGACCTGGTGCGGCTCTTCGCTTTCTACTCCCTTCGCCCCGCTGTCTTCGCCATGGGGCTTCGCCCTGACGGGCCTTGGGCGCCTTGAGTCCGAGTCCTTCCTGCTTGGTTGGTTTCGGTAGGTCCAGTCGAAAGGTCTCATGGCATACTGCCAACAAGCCCCTCACAGGCAAGGGTGAGATAGGAGCTTTGGCCGAGACCGTGCAAACCATGTAGTATGGTATGAGGCGTCCCCTTTCGACCGATGCTCCTGCCGAAACCTGTCTTTGGCTCCTGCAAAGAATGTGTGTTATGCATTTTGGCATAAAAATATTTTTACGTATAGCTTTCGCCTCCCGCGAGTAGCGAGGTTATCTTTACTTTTTGACTGGTCCCAGTTTGAACAGTGATGGGCTTCGCCTTCTATAAATAATGAAGTGGCCCGTACTGTTTTATTGGGCCGTAGTGAACAGTGATGGGCCTCTTCTCGAGGGCCCGCCACTACACAGCCTGTTCCATGGGATTTTACCGTTTCGCCTACCCGCGACACGTGGCTGTTCCTGATTGGTCGGGAAGGTGAAACATCGCCTGGTAGGTTATATATTCTTATCTCACCCTTTTCACCACCGTTGCCCCCGTCATTTTCACCGCAGTCGCTCTCTTCTCAACTACTGTTCAGGGCTCTCTAACTTTGAACAACCCCATTCGCCTAGCTAAACCCTTTCGCCAACCCACACTTGTTTCGCCATGGCTCCACGCAAGCCGAACCCTATTTCCACCACAGGACCTGACCCAGGCCGAATCGACGAAGACACCACCGCGTTTCTGGGGACTTCGCTCATTGACGAAGATGAGCTAGCGAGGATGGTTGCTGCGGGCCTGGTGGCGGAGGGGCGGGCGTTTGCCCCCGGGGATGCCGAAGTGCCAAAGCCCGGCGAACACCAGACGGTCGTGTTCGCCGTTTTCTTCGAGGCTGGCCTTTGGTTTCCATGCAACATACTGTTGCCGGAAATTCTCCGCCTTTTTCAGGTGGAGCTGCCCCAGCTGAGCCCTTCGGCTCTGGTCCACGTCGCCATTGTCGACTGGGCGTGCCGAACCGCTGGGTTTGAGCCTAGCGTCGAGCTCTTCGGTGCCATTTTCTCGGCTGCCGTCAACTCGAAGACGGTGGTCACCCCTGCCGGAACCCGGAAGACAGCGTTCGGGAGCGTGAACTTTAATGTTCGCCCCGAGCGCTCCGACCTGTGGCCAGTCAATGCCGCGATGTCGAAGTGGGATTGCCATTGGATGGCGAAGTGGTTTTACCACTCCATCCCCTTTGAGGCTGGATCCGAAGCGGCGAAAGCCCTTCGCTGGCGGCGTCGTGCCATTTCACCGGTCCGGAAGCAGAGAGTTGCCATTAGTGGTGCTCTGGAGGCACGGTTCGCCCTGCTCCGTAAGGTGTGCTCCCGGCTAAGTTGCCGTGACTTGGTTGAGGAGTTTTGCATGCTTCGTGTGTGCTCGCTCTCCCAGTCGTGGCAGGTCGAAGTTGACCAAGGCAAAGAGGTCAACGGCCTGCCGAAACTCATCCTGCCTGCCGGGGCGAATGGTGAGTTATTGTTTCCCTTGTCTTTATATTTCACTCTTCGCCCTTTTTTCTTGTTCGACCTCCTCACATTATGGTATGCCGTTTTTTCAGTGTTGACCCTAGCCCAGGCCGACACCGAAGCCCGTAGGCTGATCGGCGACGTGTCGCTCACGGAGTACAGCCAGCTGCTAACCCGACAAGCAGCTGGCCGGGCGAACCGGGTTCATGTCGGCGATGTCCCCCCGAGGGCGAAGCCCTTCAAGGCCGAAGACGAAGCGGGCCCTTCTCGCAAACGCTTGCGGGGGCAAGTGAAGTTTGCCTCCCGTAAGCGAAAGGCCCCCGCCTCCGCCGACTCCGATGCTGATGACGAGGACGAAGTCGAAGAACAGGAGGATGCGGAGGAGACGGAGATCGCTGCCGCAGACGGGGCTGGCGATAGCCGTTCCGACACCCGGGGCTATACCCCCACTCCCAACGCGGATCGCGTCAAGACTGGGCGGAGTCGGTCTCCTTGCCCCTTCGCCGCAAGGACGAGGAGGGCGCGAAGGCTTTGGTCACGATAGCTGCGACTAAGGCGGCGAAGGGGGAGCTTGTTAAAAGGGCCCCTCAGAGAAAGGGGGTCGTCGCCATCGCCAATGTTTTCAGCGATGATGAGTCGTCCGACGGGACACCCACTTTTCCATGGGGCGAAGCCAGGCTCAGACGATCTCCCTCGGGGCAACGGGCGGGGCTGGAGCTTCAGCTTCGGCCGAACGAGTGGTGAAGGCGGCCGCCCATGTTTTTAATAGCCCGGTTCGCCGGCCAATCGTTTCGTCACTTGCCCTTGACAAGGGCAAGAAAATGGCCGAGACATCCGGCTCCGACTACTCTCAGGGTCCGCCCCGCTTCGGCCCCGTTGACTTTGAGACTCGGGTGGAGCTCATCCCCTTCGTTGAGGGGGTGAGTAACATTGTCGCTCCGGCTGGTGGCCCTAGTCTATTTGCCGAACTCAACGAGTTCGACGAGGGCTGCTCCGCTGTTAAGAGCCTGGCGGTTCGGGTGAGTTGACTTTATTTTATGTCTTCTTTTGGTGTCGTTGTTTTCGACACTCTGGCTTATCATTTGCCTCCTCCTTTTCTCTTGTTTGGCAGATCCTTGCGGCCCACTGTTCGACGGAGCGAACAATGCGGGCCCGCCTTGATAGCCTGAAGCACCGTCTTCGGGCCAAGGATGACGAACTAGGCCGCAAGAGCCTGGAGATGGAGGGCCTCGCCCGGTCCCTCCGGGAGGCGAAGGCGGAAAACAAGCGCCTCCAGGCCGAACTGGATGCGGGCAGCGAGGCGAAGGCGGAAATCGAGCGCCTCAAGGCCGAGCTAGAAAAGGAGCGAGGGCAGTCCGCCGCCCTCACCGACTATTACAACATGATGGAGCCGAAGATGGAGGCTCTTCGTCAAGAGGCGGATAGGGCGGAGGCGAAGGCCCAACGCCTTGCTCGGGAGGCGGCGAGGGCAGCCGAATCCGCGAAGACTGCCTGCCGCGCTGTTCGCCTTGCGCTCACTGATATGGGGGCGAAAGCGCGAGGTGTCCCGGGCGAAAACGCCTCCGCCCTCGAGTTCTGCAATTGGACCCAGCAAGCTGGCTGCGCAGTCTCAGACTGTGCGACGGCGTACGGTGATTGCTGTGCGCGCGTGTCAGCAGCCTTCGCCCTGGGTCTGCTGCAGCAATCTGGGTGCGAGCATATCGCCCAATTCCCCGATTATGCGAAGGGGGATTGGGAGGTAAGTGCCCAGGATATTTCGCCTGCGCTCCGCCCCTGGCGTAAGCAGTTCTGGCAAAAAGACGGCCGGTTTGCTGCCAAGGCCCGCCTGCTCGAGTAGCTTGCGAAGACCGAAGCGGCGGATCAGGGCGAAGAGTTGGCGGAAGAGGGCGGAAGTGGAGCCCAAGACCACCCAGAGGTGTGAGGCCCTCCGCCCGTTTTTGTACATTTTAATTTTTCACTTTTGATGTTTGCCGTTTAGGGCGAACCGTGTAAATATGGCCAATGGCCCACCTTATTGTAGGATGTCTTCATGTCTTGAATATATAACCATTTTCGCCAATCGTGTTTGGTATGTTGTTTTTGTGCCTGTGCTGTTCTACATGGTCCTTTCGCCCGATTTATGCGTTCTCGTCTCGCCTTCTGCGTTTCGCCATCTGACTTCCCCTACTGTTTGCAGGGTCCATACCAAAAGCTATGCGTTCGGCCCCCTTTTGGGGATAGGTGAAGCAGGAACGAGAAGTTTGTTGCTGTTTGTGAATGTTGCCAACTGGATGCGGGAGGGCATGGCTCTCTTCTGGCGAGATTATCGGTGAACTGATCGGTAGGAGGCGATCGCCCGACGCCGCTATAGTCTTTCTCTCGTTTCGCCCCCTTCTCCCCTTAGGGTAGTTTACAACATTAGTAGCGACGACGAACCCTGTTCGCCTGATCGTTCCTTTGGTAGTTGTTTTGGGGGTGAAGATGTTATTTACTTGTAAGTTAGGCTGTAATTTATTGTACTCCTTTCCCTTGTATCATGTTGTATGATATGTATTCTTCGATTGTTTTTTCGAAGTAAATGAAGTTGTGTTTCCATTTCCTTTTCGCTATTTTTGCATTGTCACTTTTCGTGCTTTTGTTAGATCGGAATATATCAGCCCCTTTGCACGTGTTAGCGAAATAGGTATGCTGACTTTTCAGCTTTCGTCTTCCGTCATCGATCTTGTTGGTACCCCGTCATGGGTGTAGCGCGTGTTTTCGCATAGATCAATTACGACGGTGTTCGGTTAGTTTACGCGAAACAAGCTGTCGCGGTTTCAACGTTCGGCGAGCAATGCTTCGGCCGATTCGTTTCGCCCCCCTGGCATTTTCGCTGATCAGGCGTTTGCCTTGGGGTTTTTCCACGAATTATGATGTACACATATAAAAAAGGTGAAAGACACAGAGTTTTTATACTGGTTCGGGCCTCGAGGGTGGATAATAGCTCTAGTCCAGTTTTTTTTTGTATTTTTGTGCCGGAAGGCTTACATAATGGCAGATGCCGAAAGAGCTACATAATGGTATGTACATTGTTACATTTTGGCGAATAAGGTGCCACCCTTTCTAAACGTAGAAACGCTTAAGAGAAGCGGCGTTCCAGGAGTGTTTGAACTCTTCGCCCTCTAGTGTTGCTAGGCGAAAAGAGCCCGTCCTCGACCTGTGCTTGATGAGATATGGCCCTTCCCATTTTGACTCAAGCTTCCCGACCGCTACTGGGTTCGCCTTTTTCTCAGGACGAGATGGCCAGGTAGGAGCTCTGTTGGGCGAACCTTTTTGTTGTAGGTTGCCGAAGTGCTTGTGGCGTACTTGCGCATGTGTTCCAGTGCTTCGACTCGTACCCCCTCAAGGAGTTCGAGCGACACTTCGCACCCATCTTCGCCCCCAGAGAACATCACCCTTGGTGAGTTAGCCCCTAGCTCTGTTGGGGTCATCGCCTCGTCCCCATAGAGGAGCATGAACGGGCTGAACTTAGTTGGCCTTGTGGGAGTTGTTCGGAGGGCCCAAAGAATAGACAACATTTCGTTTGGCCATCTGCCCTTCGCGGCCCCCTCAAGCCTTTTCTTGAGCGCCTCCAAGATCTTGCCATTTGTGCGTTCGGCCACCCCATTCGACTGCGGGTGCGCGACCGACGCGAACCTGATTTCCAGGTTTAGCCCCTCGCACATTTCTCTGAATTTGTCAGAGTCGAACTGCTTGCCATTGTCCGTGATGAACTCCTTCGGTACTCCGAAATGGCAAATAATGTTTTTCCAGACAAACTTCTGTACTGCCGCCGAAGTGATCGCGCCGAGTGGTTCGGCCTCGATCCACCGCAAGAAGTATTCGATGGCCACGATTGCAAATTTGTACCCATTTCGTGCCACAGGGAATGGACCAATGATGTCCAGCCCCCACCTGGCGAAGGGCCAGACCGGTGCGATAGGCTGCAGCTCATGTTGTGGTGTGGTCTGGCTTCGGCCGTGTCGCTGGCAGTTTTCGCACTTTTTGGCCTGCTCAACGCAAACTTTCAGCACAGTGGGCCAATATACTCCCTGACGAAACACGTTGGATGCAACTGTTCTTGCGGCTTGGTGTGCACCGCAGAGCCCCTGGTGTATTTCCTTCACCATTTCCTGGCCCTCGGCGAAGGAGATGCATCGAAGCAAAGGTTGGAGTACCCCAGAGCGATATAGCTGCCCTGAGACCAGCTTGTACTGTCTGGCTCTAATTTGCAGGCACTTCGCCTTTGCTTCATCCTCTGGAAGCCAGCCCTCCTTGAGGTACTTTACGAACGGAGTTCGCCAGTCCTCTGGGTCTTCGCCCGGATCTGTCTGGTTGATGACCATGATATCGATAGTTTCTCCGGGCACGCTTGGTGCGTACAGGATCTCGAAAAAGATGCCTGGTGAATGCGGTCCCCCGCAGGCGGCGGATTTCGCCAAGTTGTCTGCTTCCTCATTCTGGCCTCTAGGTAAGTGTTCGACCGTTATCCCGGCGAAGCACTTTTCCATAGACCGAACAGCCTCCAAATATCTTTTCATCCCTTCGTCTTTTGCTTCAAAAGACTTGTCAACATGACACGCCACCAGCTTGGAGTCTGTTCGGATGAGCAAGCGCCGAACCCCCAATGCTTTCGCCTTTCTTAACCCCAGCAGCACTGCTTCGTACTCTGCCATGTTGTTGGTTGTGTCGAACTGAAGCCTTGCGGCATACCGAATCGGCACGCCTCCTGGCGAAGTGAGCACGGCCGCGGCGCCCACCCCCTGTGCGACCACGAGCCATCAAAGTGCATTATCCAAGGCTGTTCGACAGGCTGAGGTTCGGGGGCGGACGCCGGTGTCCATTCGGCCACGAAATCGGCTAGGACTTGGGATTTGATAGCGGTGCGCGCAACGAAATGCAGGTCGAAGGGGGATAACTCTGCTGCCCACTTGCTGAGTCTACCAGAGATTTCTTTGCCCCGGAGTATTTCACCCAGAGGATACTGTGATGGCACAGTGATTTTGTGGGCCTGAAAGTAGTGATTGAGTTTGCGCGAAGCCATCACCAAGGCGTAAGCCAGCTTTTTCATCTCAATGTACCTTGTCTTCGCCCCTTGTAAGGCTTCGGAGATGAAGTATACTGGTTTCTGTCCTGACTCTGTCTCTTGGACGAGGACTGCACTGACTGCCACTGGCAAAGCTGCTAGATATAGCAGCATTTCGCTTCCTGGGGTTGGGCTGACCAGAGCTGGTGGGCTTTGCAGATACTACTTCAGCTCGTCGAATGCGGCCTGGCATTCAGGGGTCCAGCTAAACTTTCTTGCGCCCCGGAGGGTCTTTGAAAAACGGCAGGCCCCTTTCGGCTGCCTCCGAGAGAAAACGACTGAGTGCCGCAATTCGGCCCGCGAGCTTTTGTACTTCACGTACGCTCGACGGTGGCCTCATTTGCTGGATGGTGTCAATTTTCTCGGGGTGCGCGAACTCCAAACACACACTTCTCCGGGTTTAGTTTCATACCCGCCGCGCGCAAGTTGTCGAAGGTCTCTTGTAAATCAGACGCATGGTCGAAAGCCTTGCGGCTCTTTACGACGATGTCGTCGACATAGGCCTCCACACTTCACCCCAGCTGCTTGCAAAGCACCTTGTACACCAGCCTGGCGAACGTTGCTCTAGTGTTCCTCAGGCCGAAAGGCATCCTGAGGTGGCAAAAAGTGCCGAATGGCGTGATGAAGGCTGTCTTGGCGATGTCATCCGGATTCATGTGGATTTGGTGATAGCCGAAGTAGGCATCCAAGAAGCTCATGAGCTCGCAGCCAGCCGTCGAATCGACAAGCTGATCGATCCGCGGCAAAGGGAAGTCATCCTTCGGGCACACCTTGTTGAGGTCCGTGAAGTCGACGCACATGCGCCATTTTCACCAAGACCAGGATCGCCAGCCACTCCGGGTGGTCGATCTCCTTGATCACCCCGACCTTGAGTAGCTTCTGCACTTCGGCCTTCGCTGCCTTTTGGCGATCAGCGGACATCTTGCGCAGCTTCTGCTTTCTTGGCTTGGCGTTCGGCTTGACCGCTAGGTGATGCATGATGAGTTCTGCCGAAACGCCCACCACTTCGTTGGGGCTCCAGGCGAAGATGTCAATGTTTTTCTTGAGTACTTCTAGGATTTTCCTAGCTTCCTCATCGCCTAGATCGCCCCCCAGCTAGATGAACTTTGCTGGGTCAGCCTCGCTTACGTGCACCTTGACCATCTTGCCGTGAGGGGTTGGCTTCGGCACGCGCTTGACTTGCGGTTCGGCCTCCACATTGTGTACCGCCCTGTTAATCACAGCTAAGTCGCCTTTCAACATGGCTGGAGGTTGAAGCCCCTTGACGATGATTACCCCCACCGGACCGAGCATCTTGAGCTTGAGATAGTTGTGGTGTGGGATGGCTTCGAACTTGCTCAGGGTTGCACGGCCGAAGATGGCGTTGTAGCTGTACGGGATGTCGACTACGTCGAACAGTATCTGCTCTTCGCGCCTATTTTCGCCCGTGCCGAAAGCAACCATCAACCGTGTCTGGCCGAGAACTTGAACCGCCTCACCGCCGAAGCCGCGAAGCGAGGCCGACGCTTGGGTGAGGGCCAAAGTTGGTAGCCCCATCTTGGTGTAAGCCTCGGCGAAGATGACATCGGCCGAGCTACCTCCATCGACCAGAATTCGCCGAACTTTAAAGCCGGCCACCTCGGCCGAAATTACCAGGGGGTCTTGATGCGGGAACAGCACTCCTTCGGCATCTTCTGGCCCGAAAGAAATTTGCTGGCTCAAGTACTATGGGACCCCTTCACCTGTGGCAGTGATGTTATGCACCGTTCGCAGCTGCGACTTTCTCTGCCGTTTCGACGGCTGGACCGGTGGATCAGCCCTTGTGATCACCTGGATGATTCTGCGCTGCATGTCTTGGCGCTGTTCGGCTGGAAGTGATTGCTATCGGGGCGCCTCGCGAGGCGCTTCAACAGCGGTACCTTGATGCGGCCTTGATTCCTGAGCGTTGCTTCGTTGGCGAATGTTTCGGCACTGTTCTGTGGTGTGCGAAGATCGCCCATGATAAGCGCAATAGAGGTCCTTTCTGACCTTCCTGCGAACAGGCTGCAAGTGGCTACCACCCTACTGGGCATCGAACTCCTTGCGGAGGGCTTGTACTTCTTCGACAGCCATCACAGCTTTGCCTGTACGATCGGTCCTGAATTTCCTCCAAGTCATGGGAGCTTGGCCTTGTCTTGGCAGTTGCCCTTGGTTCGCTGGTTGGGATTGACGAACGGTGGGGGGAGCTGTTTCGGGGACCTGCGCTTTCACCTGGATCTGGGCAGCGGTGATGGAGGCCTTGTCGTACTCCGCTTGAATCGCCTGCCTTCGCTTGGAGTCCTCTTCGCCCCTTGCGTACCCGTCGATTATGCGAAGCAGGTGCTCGAGAGTTTGTGCCTCCTTGTTGGCGATCTTCCTTGTGAGTTCGCCCTCGAGCAGCCCGGCCGAAGCGGCGTTGATGACGGATGCTTCAGTTATATCTTGAACGTGGCATCGGGCTTGCGAGAAGCGGTGCATGTACTCCCGTATTGATTCGCCCGGCCTCTGGCGAATGCCGAGCAAATGCTGCTGCGTCTTCGGCTCCTCATAGGTGCCTCGAAAATTCAGGATAAAGACATCGTGCAATTGCTCCCACGAGTAAATGCTATTAGATGGCAAATTGAAATACCAAGAACGGGCGATGCCGTCTAGAGCGAGATGGATTACCTTCGCCTTGGTATTTTCATCGCCGTGAGCTGCTTCGATCACGGACTCGTAGATAGAGAGAAACTCTTTTGGGTCTGTTTCGCCCGAGTATCGCGGAACGGGTGGGAATTTGAACCGAGGTGGAATTGGACGATTTTTGATCCCCCCGCTCAGTCGCAGCCCCTTTTCGCCCCTAGCCTTACTCATGACGCCCTGCAGCGAGGGTCCGCTCGGCTGCGGGTACGGCGTGGTGAAGGGTGAAGTCATGGCCTGCGCATGTGGCTGGGCTACAGCGTTCGGTGGCCCAGTTCCAAACAGTGGCGCTTGGGCCATGTTGTAGAAGTCGAACTGCGGCCCTTGATTCCTAGGCGAAGCCCCTGGCCCGGGTTGGTTCGACGGCGGCCACCCGGGTACGCCCTGGCAGGTGCCTTCCTCCGGTTGCACCGAAGGGGTTGTGCTTGAGATGTTGTGGGGTTGGTTGAGTTGCTGAAGGAAAGCTTGAAGCTGCGCCTGTAGGGCCGAAGCACCCTCCACCATCACTTGACATTTGACCGGGTGGTGAGGAGTGCACCTGAACCACAGCCGGTCGAGCCTGCGACCGCGCGCCAGGAAGCGGGTGCACTGCTGCGGTCGAAGGTTGGCCGGGGAAGTACACTGGTCCTTGTGCAGCTTGTGACGGAGAGGCTTGTACCGGCGCTTGCGGGTAGGCTTGAGGCGGGATGTAGCCTGCCGAGTACTGGAGGACGGGGGCCGAAGCAACCTTCGCTTGCCGTGCCACTTCGTACGCTTGCTGTTGCTCTTGCATCTGGCGAAGCATATCTTGGAGTCGCGTCATATTCTGCCGTATGGCTTCCATGCTGGCGTCGGCTTGCGCCTCGAGGCTGGGGTCGGCTTGCACAGCCGCGAGTGTGGTCGAAGTTGGTTGGTGTGCCGAAGGGATCTTCGGCGCCGGCTCTGCCGAAGTGGCCGGGGCCGAAGGCGGCGGCCGTGGCGCAGGCGCCGAAGCCGACGGCGCCACCCCGGCTTCGGTGGTGGGTGCTGAAGGTTCTTCCCCCCTTCGGCGGCCATCGCCTCTTCTGCTACACCTTCCTTAGGGTTAGCAACCCTCTCCTTCGAGACCTTCTTCGGTGGCATTTCGCTCTCAGTGGTTTCGCTCGGAGGTCCCCACGGTCGGCACCAGCTGTTGTCGAAACGACAACTGCATACGTCGAAGGACGTGGATACTCAACAGTTGTTGGGAAAGTGAGGTGTATTAAATTCAGGATTTTCTTGGGATCCCCTTTTACATGGCCGTAGGAGGCTATTTATAATCCCATTACAGATCCTCCTATTAGGGTTTAGGGCTATTACAGGGGAATTTACAAGGTCACCCTTATGAAAGGGATACTTACATGGGCATTCAATGTAAGTAGGACGTATGGGCCTTTGACGGGCCACCTGGTGGCGATTGGCCCATTGGCCAGTAGGTTGGGGCGCCTGGGCTAGCCCACTGGGCCGCCTTGGATCGGACCAGTCCTAGCAAAGTCATCCTCCCTCGGCGTATGCCTTCGCCATGCAGCCTTCGCCCAGACCAGCGAGGACCCGGTGCGGCTCTTCGCTTTCTGCTCCCTTTGCCTCGCTGTCTTCGCCATGGGGCTTCGCCCTGACGGGCCTTGGGCGCCTTGAGTCCGAGTCCTTCCTGCTTGGTTGGTTTTGGTAGGTCCGGTCGAAAGGTCTCATGGCATACTGCCAACACTTACATTAGGTGGTATGGGAACATCAAGACTCTTTTGTCGGCGTGCGTGAGCATAGCTTTTCCGAGGTAAGTTGCCACCTTGACCCTGTTGTTCTTGTGCAATCTGTCCACATATTCTTTTCGTTCCTCCGGCGTCTTATTCTTCAGTTGCGGACCATCCAAGTTTAGCCTTACGGTGTGTGCCGTCATGCAAACCCTCGTCGGGTTGGCGTGGCCTATTGAGGCCCCCGTTCGTTGGGCGTCCACCCATTGTGACCTAACAAATTATACAAGTTAACTGCCTTTTAGTTATATGGCACACATTCGATAAGCAAAAAACAAGCCATGAAACTTACTGGCACCACGCGCCGACGAGATTGATATCCATTTTTTCCATCTTGAAGAATGCGTGCAGGTCATTGAAACTGATGATGAAGTTTCCGTTTGGTCCGTCGATGAAAGCGTTATCCGGGACCTTAACACTTATCATCCCAAGCCCCTTCTCGCTTGCTCTTAGCTACCAGTCATGCAGCAACCTCATTGGCCATGGGAGTTCGAGCATGACGTGGTACGGCAAGAATGGCTTGCCATACTCGTACATCTTCAGCACTTCTGTAGAATCCCAAGTTTGCATATTGTCTGCATGACCTAGTACGCTTTTCTGTGCATCCGATTGCGGTTCAGATTGGCCTGGCTTTGTCGGACCGTGTCCCCTGAATGACTTGAATACCAATCTTGCCTCGTACTCTGCCATTTCCTTAGGTTTGTACGTGGAAAACATCTGTGGTACGAGCTTGCGGGCTAGCGAAGTACTGGCCTTTTTGATGGTTACGGTGTAGGAGGTGAGTGGTGAACGGGAGACGGCTGCCGAGATAGCGGAGTCGGGGACGCTGGTGCAGCATGCTCTTTCAGTGGAGAAGGCACTCTCTTCGGGGACGGAGATCTTGCTGGCACCGGTGATCCTGGCGGGGTTGGGGAATTCGGTGGAGATGGCGGTGCTGGAGGGGCGGCTGTCTGTCGCACTTCTTGAGCTGAGGTCGTCGTAGTTGGTTGTCCCGTCAGGATGATATATCGACGATGCGAGAGGATGAACTGGTTCACCGCATCTCCTAGTAGTTGTATCCCCTCTGGTGCTGGGATGTCCAGCTCCAACGTCATTTGATCGGCATTGACCCTCGATACTTGCACCCTTGCGTAGTCCTCCGGAATTGGTGTGTTACAGAACTGTCTCCCTGGTATCGCTAGTCCGGACCCAACCTCCTTCGTTTTCACGGCTCTGCCTATCGGGACGATAAGGCTGCACGGTGTCGGACCGGTTATAAGATCGACCGGGTAGGGTGTTGTTTCTACGGAACCGACACTGCTTGGGATCTGTACTGTCTGCTCCGCGTGAGGGACTAGGCCCGGAAAGGCTTGGGGATGTTGTGCGGCTAGCCTGTAGAATTGTTGGGTGACTTGCTGCATTACTTGTTCGGTTAATTCTTCGCGCAACTTCGCCTTGTAGGCGTCCCGCTTCTTGTAACTTTTGGATTCTGTTGGAAACCCTACCTTCCAACTTGTTCTTGAAGATTTTCCCCTTATCCTACCGGAGTGTTCGGTAGTCCCCAACGCTGCCGTTAGTTCGTCATGCTCCCTTCTAGCGACGAACTCTCCTGACCTCTCCTTCTCGGCGATCTATTGGAGACATGTGGTCACATTCTCGATTTCAGGTGACTCGAAGAGCATCTCACCCTCATCCGTCACTTGCCCCGTGCTTCGTGCCCAAACCCAGTTTCTACTCCGCGGAATTAGGGGCTGGACCAACAACGGCTTCCCTTGAGCTGCGAATTTTTCCTCCGTAGCTCGCCATTGGTCCACGTGACCGTCGTACCCACTGGACCCCAATCGGTGTGGATATTTGTTTTTCTTCGCCAGGTCCGACATCTTCTTCCTCCTTGCCAGGGCTTCAGGGGTTGTCATCTTAGCCACAAACTTGTCCCATTCAGCTGGTGGGATATTGCCATATTTTTCAAATGGAGTTTTGTTTTGCTGAACATAATAAGTGTTCATGTCGGATTTCCACTAGCGCCACCAGTGGGCCATTGTACTCAATGCAAATTTGCTCCCGAGGACCTCCGATCCAGGCGGATACACAAGGTACTTCTGTAACTCCTCCCACATTAAATTCTTGATGTTCTTGTTAACATCCTTCCACTAATCGATGTTCAACGGCCCATGAAGTCTTGCCATCACGTGTTTCGGCTCGACGGGCTTCCCATCTTCGTTGAGAGCAGCAATGTAGTACGACTCCTTCGGTAGTTGATTTCTGCTCCTCTTACCACGCTATTTCCTCGTGCGTCCACCTCCACTTACTGACGTGTCAGTTGGGTCTGGCCCTGATGTGGCGGTGTCGGCCTCTGCTTGAGCCCTGGCGGTAATCTGGTTGGCCTTTCGTTTCGACCTACGCCGAGTAGCCATCTGCACGAGTAAATTATTAGACTCCTATGATCTGGAACGCTAACAAATGTGTAACGAGTTGGACTGCGAACTTACAGCATGTTCGATCGGAATGTAATCAGGATCATTCTCTGGTTGCTCAGTGGCCATTTGCGCTACTTCTATTTCGAACGGGTCGCTCGGTGTCCGCCAGGATTCCTCTCTAGAGGCTGCATCATGTCCAACAGCTGTATTTGTGCGCGGATTGGGCATGAGCTCTGCGCCCGACGCAGCTAAGGGAGTCGGGTTTGGCTGATTGACCGTTGGTCCTGTGGCCGATGTTGTTACCACCGTCTTGGAGGGAACTTTGTCGTTCGACATTTTCTTCTAGACACATAAAGTGTACGAAATGCATACGTTCATAGCAAAGGTAGTTGCCTATGGATAGTTCCTGAAGCAATATATCCCTATAAATGTATAATGATAAAATATAATATTTGTTTATTTATTTTCCGATATAGCCTAAGTACAGTACTTTTATTCAACGCGTAATACATTCGCAATATTCAGAAATATGATTTGGTTATTTACGTATAGAGCGTAATTACAATCAATTCGTACAACAAAAATCATACTTGTGCAATATCTATTTATTTATTTGTTAAGTTTGATCAATTTTCTAGAGAATTTTAGTAAGATCTAAAATATTAAGTTGCTCCCATTAAAAGAAATATTGAATATGTTTTGATAATATCTTTGTTTTGTTTTGAAAATATCACTACATTTTTATATAAACTTGATTAAACTACATAAAAAATAAATATTTGTGGGAGTAGTTTTGTTACAAATCTTAATGTGAGATGTTATTAATTGCAATTACATAAAGCTCTTCATATGTTCTTCAAAATTTTAATAATGCACATATCTATTTGCACAAACAAATTAACTTGTATTTCATTCGATCTGTGTTCACTCTGTTTTCATGAAAATAAACATAGTGTTTCAGTGAATGTAGTAGAGTAAAAAAAAGTACAAAATACAAAAAACAAAACATCACCCTAAGTCTTGGAAGTGGCGGCGGCCAGCGTCGAGCGGCGGCCGGGAAGGAGGCAGTGGCGGTAGGCTTGGGCCGGGGAGGAGGAGGCGGCGGCCGACGTCGAGCTGTGGCCGGGGAGGAGTCGGCGGCGTCCTGCGTCAAGGCATGGCCGGGATGGAGGCAGCGGCGGCGGCCGGCGTCGAGGTGTGGCCGGGATGGAGGCGGCGGCCGGCCGAGTCGATGTCCGGGGAGGATGGAGGGGGCGGCGGCAGGTTGGGGCGCCGGGGAGGAGGATGTGGCGGTCGGCGTCGAGATGGGGCCAGGGACGAGGCGGCGGCGGTCGGGCGGCGGCGGTTAGGGTAGAGGAGGCGGCGGCGGTTTGGGCAGCCTGGCGGCGTAGACGAAAAGTTTCACCGGGACTTAGAAATTTTAGAGATCCTGCCATTCCTTATATAGGCGGCAGTCATCGCATGCGGGTGTCTTAACACAACCGCACGGGATAAGTATTATTCCGTGCGGGCGTCTCAGAGGACCGCACGGGATAATACTTTGTTCCGTGCGGGCTTCTTAACCAACTGCACGGAATAATACTTATCCCGTGCGGTTTGTTAAGAAGCCCGCACGGAATACACAAGACGCCCGCACGGAATAATACTTATCCCGTGCGGTTGTGTTAAGCCGCCCGCACAGAATGATGATTTTCAGAACTGTCTTATTTAAGTACATAAATATTTGTGTTGCAATTACATATGTAGTTATACAGACAACTATTTACAAAATTTCAAATTTTAAAATAAGTAACAACTTAAAAATTTGTGTTACAATTTTTTACCATATAAATAAACCATACGACATACCCTACCTTCAACATATATTCAATTGTCCGTAAATAAATCATTACGAAATATTAGCATTTCCACGCGCCAACGACACCTCGATCACATATTTTCATAGAGATAAACAATTACAAAATGTACTATCGTTTCACACTCTTTACAACACCGTCCGTCCGCTTCTTGCTGAAGTTCTCTTCATCAATCTTTCGCTCTAAGTGTTTGATCCTGCTTGGAAGATCTGCGAATAACGGTACGTCCTCATATTGGTTGTAATCTGACGCATCTTCGATGTCATCAATACCAATGATTTGTTGCTTTCCAGGTACAGTTACGTCCATCCGCTCGTCATATGGGTCCTTCACGTAGAATACTTGTGCGACACGCTCAGCGAGAACCCACGGATCATCCTTGTGGCCTAATTTACTGCGGTCCACAACCGTAAGGCCGTAGTCATCGATGCATATGCCTGTCGTGTCCTTCACCCATTGGCATCGAAGCACCGGGATCTGTATGTTAAGACCGTAGTCAAGCTCCCAAATGTCTTGTATGATTCTGTAGTATGATTTCTTCTGGCCTGTTGCATCCAACGCCTCCACACGCACTCCACTATTCTGAGCTACGCTCTTCTTGTCCTTGGCTACCGTGTATAGTGTATAACCGCTGATATGGTACCCTTGCCATGAGGTCACGAGGCTACTTGGGCCTGTTGCCAACCTCTGCAATGTTTTTTCCTCAGGCGATTCACCAAACGGGAGGTTCTGATCCTTCAACCATTCTGGAAATTTGCGCTTCTGTTTCTTCGAGATCCAAGCAGCCGGTCTTCTGGGATTGCTGGCTCTTATTTCCGTCATGTGTTTCTCAACGTACGGCTCGAGGATCACGAGCTGTTGTAGCACGCTGCTATGTGCTTCGGCTATAGAAATATAATCGTTATCATAGAACCTTTTCTTGCCTACGGTCCCCTTCCCCGATAGCCGACCCTCGTGAACAGGGGCGGGTATCCCAATTGGTGTGGCGTCCTTCATGTAATCTATACAACAGTCGACGACCTCCTCAGTTGTGTACCCCTCTATTATTGATCCCTCTGGATGAGCTCGGTTACGGACATATCCTTTCAAAACCGCCATGTACCTCTCGTACGCCCACATCTGATGTAGGTATAAGGGACCAATTTCGATAATCTGAGGAACGATGTGGACAATCAGATGCTCCATCATATTGAAGTATGATGACAGGAAAAACATCTCAAGCTGGCACACTGTCTCGATTGCGAACGTTTAAAGGTGGCCTAAGTCTTCAGGATCAAAAACCTTCTGCGTTATTCGATTGAAAAAGTAGCACAACTTGGTTATCACAACCTTAGTGTGAATTGGCTTGACAGCTCTTATAGCAATAGGTAGGAAGACAGTTAACATCTTGTGACAATCATGAGCGTTGTAACCGGAGATAGTCAAATCTTTCATGGATACAAGCTTTCTGATGTTTGATGAGAAACCAGTAGGTACTTTCATACTATGCAAACATCTACAGAAAGCCTTTTTCTCTTCTGGTGTCAGTGAGTAGCAAGCCGGAGGAATTTTCATCTTCCCATTTGCCAGCTCTTTTGGGTGAAGCTCATGCCTTAAGTCCATATTTACCAGGTCTGTACGTGACTTCAGCCCATCTTTTGTCTTACTAGGGATGTCGAGCAAAGTGCTAATAGTGCTGTCGAACACGTTCTTCTCAAGATGCATTACGTCAATCGCATGACGAATCTCCAGGTCTTTCCAGTATTCAAGATAATGCTGGTACTAGTTTCATTCTTTCTATTCAAAAATCCAATACCCGGAACTAGTAAATCAAACAATGTAGGCACACGTTGGCACAGTTCTGTAAATAATAGATGTCTCATCCGGTTGAGCTATATTGAATGTTTCTTCAAAGGCAACGTATTTTCCTGATCCGTTGCATCTGTATTACCTTGATCCGTGGCTTTCTTCCTCTTGCAGGCTTTCTTCTTTCCCTTCCCGAACACAACCTTAATATTCTTTGTCATGTGAAAGACTTGTGTACCAGTTCGTGTTTCGGGAGGAAGATCGTTCTCTACTGTATTGTCGAAAAATCTGGCCATCGCACGCCACCTGTGCCTCTGTGGTAAGAAGCGACGATGATGCATATACACTACCTTGCTCCAGGCGGTGAGGTACTTGTACGACGTGTTGTCGATACATACAAGACAGCCAAACTTCCCCTTGAGCTGACCTGAAAGCGAAAAGTTCGCCGGTACGTCGTTTATGGTAACGAATATGATGGCACGCAGAGTAAAATATTCCATGCAATACTCATCCGACACTCGCAACCCTTCTTTCCACATTTCTTGCATGTCCTCCATTAATGGTTCAAGAAAAACAACTATGTCAATCCCTGGCTGCTTTGGACCTTGGATAAGGATAGCTAACAAAATGTACTTTCGCTTCTGACAAATCCATGTAGGCAAGTTATACATGGTGAGCAGCACTGGCCAAGTGATGTGTGAGCTGCTCAAGTCACCGAACGGGTTCATTCCATCCGTGCTCAATGCAAACCTCACATTTCGCGGTTCCTGTGCAAATTCCGGGTGTAGTGCATCAAAGTTCTTCCACTGTCGAGCATCAGCGGGGTGTCGGATCATACCATCTGTCTTCCGACCCTCTCGCTGCCATCGCAACAACTCGGCATCGGTACGGTTTGAAAACAGTCGCTTCAGGCGATCTTTCACTGGTAGTTACCACATCACCATAGATGAAATTTTTCTTCGGGGGCACCGATGACTATTGGTCGCCAACCTCTCCATCTGGGGATCCTTTCCCCTTCATGTAGCGACTCATCCCACATGTTGGGCAACACTCCAAATCCGCGTATTCCTTACGGTACAGTATGCAATGGTTTACGCATGCATAATCTTTTGAACACCTAGAGATAACAGACATATCAGTTTCTTGGCTTGATATGTGTTGGTTGGCAACAAGTTCGTCTTCGGAAGCATAACTCTCAACAGATCCAACAAATCATTGAAGCTAGTGTCCGACCATCCATGTCTGGCCTTCAATCTGAGTAGTTCAAGTACAGAGCGTAACACCGTGTACTCCCTGTCACACCCTATCGATTCGTCGTAAACAAGATCCTTCGTTGCTTTTTCCAACGCTTTCCAATTGTCCAACCCTTGTTTTGTCGCAATCACAACCTCTGGTTCAATGTGTCGCAACATATCCTCAAGATCGAAATCAATATCTACATCATCTATACCGGAGCCACCAAATTCAGGGATCGTTCCCTGTGACATGTCTTCGATTATAAAATTTTCTCCAGCATCAAAGAAAAAAACATCGGCCTCGTCATTACGAACGGCGACTTCCCCGTGATAGGTCCATCTCCTGTAATCATCCTTAAATCCACACTCTACAATGTGCTCCAAAATTATCTTCAGATCTTGGAACATCTTTTCGTTCTTGCAATCGACGCATGGACATAAAATGTCCCTCCTGTTCTCTCTCAAAGCATGTGCCTTTGCCTGATCAACAAATTTGGATGCTTCCTTCAAAAACATCAGAGAAGTTCTTCTGGTGTCATACATCCATGCCCGATCCATATATCTCCCAAAAATATTTTTTGATGAGTCGGATAGGACTATATTAAATCATATAAGAACGATACGACGAAAATGCCCATCTTATTACTCAATGTGCACTTTTGAGGTCAATAGCATTAATTTAATAATGAGAAATAAACTATAATTACTAAACTTGCAAAATTAATATATTACACGCATTGCACCGAACAAAGTTTGAAATAAATTAAGGTAACTAAACAAAGAGTAAAGTAAAGTACTATGCAAATTTGAATACCATTCAAATTTATTCATTCAAACAATACATTTAATCGACAAACAAATAGTCCATTTTCAAAAATAGATAAATTCTTTGCTTTTAACCGATAAAATTTGAAATAAATTGAGGCAGACGTAACCAGGCAACCATCAAAAAGGTATGGACATACTACAATCATTTTAATACCTAATTTGCAAAATAATATATGTTAGCTAAATTGAAAATGTGCCTACACTACCCCATTTGAAAATAATCAAATTACTTCGCATTCCACCGATAAAAAATGAAGAAAATGGAAGCAAATGAAGGAGGATAACAAGCATGTCACCTTTTATATGGATCCAAAGCAAAGATTTCAGGTTGAAAACCTCCCCCCTAATTTGTGTGAAATATATGAGAGAGAAAACGCCAGCTTGAATGGGGCAAGCTCGGGCTGACCGCAATATATGGTACGCATCATCGCGTGCGGTTGGGTTAAGTCGACCGCACGGGATAATAGATTATCCCGTGCGGTCGTGTTAAGTCAACCGCACGCGATGATGGACACTATCGCGTGCGGTTGTCTTAAGCCGACCGCACAGGATAATCTATTATCCCGTGCGGTTAGTTGCCCGGCCCAGGTGGACCGGTTTTTTCCAGGCGGAGCCACTTACGGCCCGCCTGGAACCAAATATGACCCTCATACAGAAAAATCTTTTCTGTAGTAGTGATGTCTGTCATGAAGCACCAAAGATAAATAACAATATTAAGTACGCAACGATCAACAAATAATACGTGGGGATGCAACCTGTTGATTTGTAAGATCGGTAATATAATTTATGGGGTGCACATGATCAAGGAGAGATGGTCACACGTATTTATACTGGTTCAGGCCCTCGGAAGTAATATATAGCACGCATTAGATCTATGTCAAGGTGCGCAGATCAGCAATGAGATGGCTGATGGAGCATATGCATGTGAAAGTGCGTAACCGTTAGGGTTTCCACCGGTGCCCTTTATATAAGGCTAGGGCGGTCGGTGGCTAGATGGTAAGGTAGCCCTTATAATCTGGGTATCTCCATCTATTTACATGAGATTGGATTGAATTCCTTACCCCATATCTCTTTCCTATATTACAAAAGCACCGCATGGTCTTAGACCACTCGGCCCACCCCATGCTACACGGCCCAGAAACCCTTCCTTGAGTACCCGGGTACCATGTATCCCACAGTAGCCCCCGAGTACTAAGCTTGATGAAGACTCTAGAATCAATGATATCAGTCAAGGAGGCAAAGCTGGCTGAATACTCACTTGACAGTTACCAAAGGAACATATGATACATTGCCAAATTTCAAATCCGACTACCATCTGCGGGGTTTTCAAACCAGGGAGGTTGTTGATGCAAAAAAACACACACTGGCCTGAGAGATTTGCTTTACTCTAGTGCAGGTCCAAAATTAGGGTTTTAGGTTCTAGGGCGTGCCAGTTGATTTGATCCTGCAATCAACAAGAAAAAATATGCAAAGAATGTTAGTGAACGATAGACAATCGGCCATAGGGCCTATTTCATATCGTATGTGACCTAGCCGATGCAATAAAGCATGAATCGGCTGTAAGGTATAGTTGATAATAGAACTAACCCTAAAACTAGTATATCGGCTGTAAATATCAGTGTTACATAATCGATACATCAATATTACCTTAGAAACAAGCAATTGGGATAGATCGGACTGAACCGAGACAGTATAAATTGCTCAAGTCTGAAGATAACATGAAATAATGATTATATAGACTTATATCATAGCCGATATCTAGATTTAAGCGTGTATCGGCTATAACTCCGATACATCCTTACACTAGGATATTCTCTAGTAATAAATATTTTAAACTAAAACCAATTAGATTGGTATCAAGCTTAATATATTTATATTAGATTAGATCCTGATATAAGGGGCAAATATAGAACATTAAACAGAGCATAAAACAATGTGAAACATCTATATCAGGTAAGATCGGCTGAAACCCCGATACTATCCTTATTAACGATCATGAGGCAGGCTAGATATCATGATTCTATGTACGACTTAATAGGTTGGACTTAACCAATGCAGCATTAAGTATACAGAGAAACATGACATCTAGAGAATCAAGCCGGTGATCGTGTTTTCAGGATGGTTGATACATTATATAATCTAAACCAACAAAGTAATCTAGCCGACATCGATGAAACCCTAAAAAGGATCCAGCCGATGCTAGTAGATTGCATTGTTGATTTAAATTATATAATGTATATGATAACTCAGAGATTCACAACATAGAACTAGAGTGTCATAAAGATGTAAGCACTAGCCCCAATGATGCAACTCGCCATGACAAGATATACCTTTTCGTCGAAGATCAAATTGATGCAGCACGACTCGAGAGCACAAACTTGTCAAAAAGTAGAAAACAAAGGTGGCGATGCGCCGAGATTGATTGAACGTGTGTTGTTATTATTTCCAAGACCTCGGGATTATATTTATACCCGAAAATACAAACATTGTCCATCACGGACACGACTCATATTAGCATAATACAAATCCAACTAACGAACAAGTCCCTTAGGCGGACTCTTACCGAGAATATCTATAAGGAAATTACATAAAATAACCTAATTAATAGATACAATTGCCTCTTCAGGACTCTATCCGTGCATGGCAATCCATATGAAACACGTTAACACAACCCGATGATGTGTACCGAGTCATATTACCAAAATCGGCTGAATCGGCTAACCTTGTCCGACTCCGTCTCTGCCGACTCAATCCACAGCCGATTCGGACTACAGCCGATTCTCACTCTGTTTCCGATACGATCTAATCTCTTTGACTTTCTCCGATTCTTCTCAATTCTACCTTCATCTCTGATACCTTGAATTACCAAATTTGGTCATCAACAGAGGTCCCGCAAACTTATGCCATAATGAAGCCTTTCCTGGGCTAGCCCGCTAAACACGCCGAGGGTTATAAATATCTTGGGTGGGAGTGTTGTTGCCCTAGATTCCTACATTGAACAGTAACCGTCTCTTCCTCTTCTTCTCTGCGTGCTCAAACTCCTCGCTCCCGGTGATTTAGGGTTTTCTCCTCAGGGCGAATCGGATCGAATCCGACGAGATCCACCCCTGAGTCCTCCTCACTGGAGCCCTTCAATCTTCGCCGTCCCCATGTCGCGGTCGACGGCGGAATCCATCCCGATCCCGGACCAGGCCGCCTCATGGACATGGTCGATAGTGACCACGCGATGCTGGATGAAGCCGTGGAGGAGGGGATCCTCCCCTCGCAAGAGCTCCTGGGCTGGCGGGAGGCCGCCAAAGAGGAGTTCACGATCCTGAACACCGACGAGGTCGTGGTGTTCCTCCCCTTCTTTAGGTTCGGTCTCGGGCTGCCCGCCAATAATTTCTTCCGAGGCTTGCTTGATTTTTATGGTATCAACATTCATCATTTCAATCCCAATTTCATTCTCCAAATTGTTATCTTCATCCATCTGTGTGAGGCATACTACGATATACCTCTACACTTCACCTTCTTCCGCTACCTGTACCAACTCAAGCCGTAGTTGGGGAAGAAGAACCCCATGGTGGTCGGAGGGAGCGACATTCAGATCAGATCCGATCGGAGGTCGGAGTTCTTTGATCTCCCGCTCAGGTCCAGCAACAAGAGTTGGTGCTCTAGGTGGTTTTACTAGTCGAACTTGCTGCCTGGTCTGCCTCCCTATGCCGACCACGCCCAGTCGTGAGAGATTGCTGGTACACCCTCCCCGGATGTGATGAGATGGACCAAGTCAGGGGGCTGCTGAGGGGGGGTGCGCTCTCTGATCAACTCTGGCTTGACCAGGGTCGGCGTGGCCTACAACTTCATCCTCCGAAGGTTCCAACCGCTAAAGAGCCGCACTCATCAGGCGTGGGATTATTTGGGGAAATTCGATCCGACCTGGGAGAGCAAGGAGCTGGCTGACAAGGGTCAAGCTCTTGATAGGCTGAACCAATTCTTCGAGCCCGGGACGCTGGTGACCACGGACGGGTGCCCCAACTCCTCAATTGCCGCAAGAATCACCCAGAGGTATGCCTTGTTGTTGACGATGAAATTTGGTAAGCATATGAATCGGAAACAAGGACCAATTCGAGGTGGATTTGGAGATATGTGAGATTCTCGGAAACAGAGTGTGCATCGGTTGGAAGACCGTATCGGCTGGAACCGAGTTTGATATGGATAGCCGATATAGCCGATATTGGTTGTATAATCGATATCGGATTCGAGGAAGAATTTGGGATGATGTTGCCAGGCAAGGATAGAGTCCAGGACTGGCAAGTGTATCTATTAATTAGGATTATCTGTAATTTCTTTATAGATATTTTCGGTAAGAGTCCGCCTAAAGAACTTGTTTGCTAGTTGGAGTTGTATTAGGGCAATATGAGTCGTGTCCATCTTGGACAAGTTTGCAATTTCGGGTATAAATATAAGCCCGAGGTTTTATGAATAAAACAACACCAGTTCAATCTATCTCGGTGCATCGCCAACCTTTTACTCTTTTACTTTTGACGAGTTCTTGCTTTCGAGTCAAGCTGCATCAGGTTTGGTCTTCGTTGAAGAGGTAAGGCTTGTTATGGCGGTTTGCATTATCGGAATTAGTGCTTACATCTTTATGACACTCTAATTCTATCTTGTGAATCTCCGAGTTATCATATATGTTATATAATTTAGATCGACAATGTTGTCTAATCATATCGGCTGATCTCTATTTAGGGCTTTGCTGATAGTGGCTAGATTGTCTTGTTGATTTAATTATATAATATATCCACCATCCCGAAAAGGCAACCATCGTCTTGATTGTCTAGATATTATGTTTCTTTTCATACTTAATGCTGCATCAGTTAAGTTTGACCTATTAAGTCGTGTTTTACATAGTCTTGCTTTGTTTAATATGCTATAGCTGCCCCTTATATCAGGATCTAATCTAATATAAATATATCATACTTATTACCAATCTGATTGGTAATAGTTAGATATATTTGTTGCAAGAGAATATCCTAGTATAGGGTTGTATCGGAGCTATAGATGATATATGCTTAAATCTAGACATCGGCTATGACATGAGTACATATAATCATTATTTCATGTTATTTTAGACTTGGGCAATTTATATTGTCTCGGTTAAGTCCGATCTATCCCAATTACCGATTTCGAAAGTAATGTTGATTTATAGATTATATAATACTGATATTTTCAGCCGATGTACCAAGTTTAGGGTTAGCTTATCACCGAATACTCCTTACAGCCGATTCATACTATATTGCATTGGCTTGGTTACATTGCAATATGATATCGGCTTCCTGGCCGATCGATTATCGTTTACTAATAAAAATTGTATGTTCCATCTTGTTGATTGCAGGATCAAATCAACTGGCACGCCTTTGAACCCGAAAGCAAGTTTTGGACCTGCACTGGAGTTAAGCAGATCTCCCAGGCTAGTGTGTGTTTTTTGCATCAACACTTGTTTGAATTCCTTGGCACGCATGAGTTAGTTTGTAATTATGTGAGTCCATGTCTTTGCAGGGGGCCGCGACATATGTGTCCAACCCTCCGCCACCGGGTGGCGAGCAAGAGGCGTGCCGATTACCCCACTCCGAGTGGTCGCCCTTCCAAGCGTGCGACCTCCAAGCAGCCTGGGACGGGCACAACCAGGCAACCGACTGGCGGACTCAAGGGTTGTGGCGGCCCATCTGCTCTGGGGATCACCGAGGTGCCCAGCAAGTGGAAGAAGCAGCGGTGACCTCCCGACTTGGCCTCCAAGAAGAAGAAGTCGTCGGGCTCACTGGGATCACCCGGGACTCCAGGGGCGACGACAAGGACGGCGGCGGCTGCCGCTAAGACTGCTGAGGCGGTGGAAGCTGCTGCAAAGGTTACGCCCCCTGGTCCGACTAAAGGACCACGAATCACGGTCCACAAGATTCGGCGGTCCACCAGGTGAGTTGTGATGATGGTTTCCTTGCTTGTTTGTAGAAGAATTATTGCAGACTTGCGATGATTCTAGACGACGAGCGGATGTTGCAGGTCGTTGACGCAGGACGATCCGAGTTGATCATAGTCGGCGAGGGGAACGGGTGACACCTCCACCTAGCCTGAGTCGGGCCAAGAGACAAGCCGCCTAGGCTGAGCCGAAGGCTACTGGAGTGGATGCCTCTGATCCGAAGGTGGCCGAGCAGACTGCAAGGGGCCCGAGCAAGCCGGGTGATGACTCGGGGAAGATGATTGGGGAGCCCACGGTGGATCAGGGGGCCGACAAGGAAATCGGCAGTGGTGGTGACGATACTGCTGTCGGTACGGCATCACCTTCGTGCAGGCCACCTCCCAATGCCCGCCGCGGGCGTCTCCTCTGCAGTTTTCTCCTACGTGGTCTTTTCCTCCGCGGACTTCACCTCCGCGAGCTTCGCCTCCACCCATTTCTCTGATGCCGCCACACCACCGATCCGGGAAGGAGCTGACCAGTGAGCATGAGGATGTCGTGGAGAAGATCCCGCGTCAGTAGCACGCGCTGCCCTCAACCCGTTTTGTGCCACCTCTCCATGCTGTCTGGTTACAGGGCGGTAAGCGGAGAAGGATGCAATGAAGAAGGGGTTCAATGATGCTACTGACAAGGTGGATGCCACGGCCATGTATGAGGCAGGGCTGGTTTTGCTGGAGAAAATGTAGGTTAGTAGTTATATCCCCTAGCCCCTGACTTCAGGATGAGATAAGCATATGAATTGTGTCCTGAACTATGATGCAGACAGGATCTTATCTTTGTTTAGTTGGGTAGCCTTCTGATAGTGTGGCATTAAGCTGTGCCGCCGTGTGTCAATGCTTTGATTTCGAGCTGGGTAGCCCCCAACTGCATGTCGAGATGGACGTTGGAGTCGTGGCATGGAGTTGATTTCACTGTTGTACTGACTTCTTGCAGAAAATCGTAGATCGCTCTACTGCCAAGAGAGAGGCGCTGTGGAGCGTCTTCGACAACATCACCGAGGTCGAGCAGATCCTGCGGGCCGTGTAACGGATTGATTTCCAGCGGTAGAAGGAGGCGAAGGAGGGGCAGCACCGAGAGAAGGAGCTCTGGGGGCAGATCTGTCAGCTGAGGAGGGATGGTGAGTTTTTATGCCCCAGTAACTTGTTCTTCATGGTGGCTTGTCTGATGCTTTTTTGCAGTTGAGGAGGTGCGGGAGAGGGGCAAGCGCGAGGCAGCCGGGTGGAAGAAGTTGGTGGATAAGGCTGAGGCGACTTGGGACGAGCCCGGATTGCGGAACAGGAAGCGCAGTTGCAGGAGGCTCGGTGGGGTGCGCAGGAGTTGCAAGTCATCCTGGATGGTTCTTGTGAGTATTGTCTTTGGTCTTGTTTTCTTGCTTTGTTGTTGACGACATCGTTTGTCTTGACAGCTGCGCAAGCGGCGGCTGAATCTGCTGCTGCTGAGAAGGCACACCACCCTGCGCAATCTCCAAGCGGATGTTGATGTGCGTGCGGAGAATGTCTAGATCCAATACCAGCACTTCCAGCGGGAGTTGGACACGGCCAAGGGTCTTCGTGAGGAGCTGGTCAAGTTGCTGGAGCCCACCTTGAAGTTGCTCTTCCCATCCCGCTGTGAGGGTAAAGATCCGGTGCAGCTGACTGCTGAGTTGGTACCGGAGGGGCCGACTGTTGGTTGTCAACCGTTTGAATCGGTGGTGAATCTCAATGCCAGCCATGCCCTCATGGTGGTAAAGTCGCACTATCCTCAGGTCGATCTGGATGCCATGGAGGAGGGATATGCGGCTGACTGCTCCGAGTAGGATGTCGACCGGATCCTAGGTGAGGTTGCTCCATCAGGTGCTGCACTCGTAAAGGACTTGAACCTGTAAATAATTTTATGTCTTTGCCTTGCATGGAACAGTTAGTCAATCTTATGAGTAGGACTTTTGCTTTGTGAAAGTGTTTGGAGATTTATGATACTCATGTCTTGACTTGCTTGATGATGCTTGTATGCGGTGCCGCTGGGTGGTTTGAGAACCCTGGGTAGGTGGAGGGCGGTACCCCTAACTTAGCCGGTTAGGGCATGGCCAGGGCCGAGTGAGCCCCCGGGCGGGTAGCACCCATACAATCGAGGGAGGTCATGCCCCCGAGTCCGTGGTGGTTCGCTCTGCCACTGGGGTGGGCTGGTGAAGTAGCCGTAGTCAAGTTGATGCAGCGAAGTACAGGGCAATTGGGACTATTATTAGTTCACATGATGGATATTCATGTTTAGTCGACGGAGATGTTTAATGTTCCAAGAGTTAGTGATTGTTTTACCTTCCATAGTGGCCAGCTGATAGGAGCCAGGCCAAGTGACGGCGGTGACTGTGTAGGGGCCTTCCCATGTTGGAGAGAGCTTGTGCTGATCTTTAGTTGTTTGCACTTGTCGTAGGACGACGTCCCTCATGGTGAAGGAGGAGTCGCGGATGCTACTGCTATGGTACTTGCGTTGCATCTGTTGGTACCTTGCTGATTTGATTATGACCGCTTTACACTCTTCTTCTAGCCAGTTGTTGTCTTCTTGTGTTGTACGCTCAGCGTCCTCTTCGCTGTAGGTCCGGACTTGGGGGATCCGAGTGATAACTCGGTGGGGAGGACTGCCTCAGCTCCATAACATAAGAAGAAGGGAGTTTGTCCCGTTGTCCGGCCCGGAGTGGTGCGTAGTGACCACAATACTGATGGCAACTCCTGAACCCATTTTCCTGTGTAGGGTTTGAGTCGATCGAAGATGCGGTTCTTGATGCCGTGGAGTACCATGCCGTTGGCGTACTCCACCTGGCCATTGCCCATGGGATGGGCAACGAATGCGTAGCAGATCTTGATGCCGAGCTCTTCACAGAATTCTTGGAAGACTGAATTGGTGAACTGCGTGCCGTTGTCGGTGATGATGCGGTTGGGTACGCCGAATCGGTAGATGATGCCTTTGATGAATTCCTAGGCGTTGGCGGCAGTGATCTTTCCGACTGGCTTCGCCTCTATCACTTGGTGAACTTGTTGACGCAGACGAAGAGGTGGGTGAAGCCTCCTAGAGCTTTCTTGAAGGGGCCGACCATGTCAAGCCCCCAGACTGCAAAGGGCCATGATATTGGTATGGTCTGGAGTTTATTTGCCAGGACTTGAGTATTGTGGGTGAAGAATTGGCAGCCTTCGCAGGTGCGGATGATATCTTTTGCGTCGGTGACGGCTGTTGGCCAGTAGAACCCCTATCTGTAAGCTTTTCCCACGATGGGTTTTCAGGCAACATGGTTGCCGCAGATACCTGAGTGGGTTTTGTTGAGTACGGCCCTGCCATCTTGCTGAGATATAGATTTCATCAGGATGTCGATTATCCCTCAACGGTATAACTCATCATGGACGATGCAGTATGACTTGCTCTTGCGGGAGATTTTCTCAGCTTCAGATCTTTCAGGTGGCAAGGTGCCATCTTTGATGTGGAGAGTGCGCCCGTCGTCCATGACAGTGAAGACTTGCTTCGAGTTGTTCTTCGCTTTGTCGATTGAAGGCTTGTTGAGGGTCTCGAGGATGATGTCGGGTGGGACTGGCTCACGCTTGGATTCTAGGCAGGCCAGGGAATTGAGTTCAGGAAGCCGATTGACTTCCTAAACGATAGTCAATTGTCTAGGAAGCCGATGTTGTTTCGTAATGTGACCTAGCCGATGCTTTAGGATGCAAATCGGCTACAAGGTGTAATTATAAGAATAAATAAACCCTAAACTTGGTTCATCAGCGGTAAAGATTAACACTATACAATCTATAAATCAATATTACTTTGGAAATAAACAATTGGAACAGATCGGACTTAACCGAGACAGTATAAATTGCCTAGATCCAAAATAACATGAGATAATGATTATATATGTTTATGTCATAGCCAGTGTCTAAGTTTAAGCATGTATCGGCTATAGCTCCGATACTACCTTATACTAGGATATCATCTTAAAATAAATATATTAAACTAACATCAATTAGATTGATAATAACCTCAATATATTTATATTAGTTGAGATCGCAATGTAAAGGGCAGATACGGTATATTAAACAAGACATAAATCTATATAAAATAACTATAAGGTAAGATCGGCTGAAACCCCAATACAATCCTTATTAATGACCATAAAACAGGCTAGAGATTATGATTCTAAACATGACTTAGTATATCAAACTTATCTGATGCAGCACTAAGTATGGAGAAGAAGCATGATATCTAGACAATCAAGCCGATGGTCATCTTTTCGGGATGGTGTATACATTATATAATCTAAGTCAACAAGTCAATATAGTCGTTATTGATAAAACCCTAGAGAGATAAGCCGATGCAAGTAGAAAGCATTATCAATTCAGATTATACAATATATATGATAACTCGGTGATTCACAAAATAGGATTAAAGTATCGTAAAGATGTAAGCACCAATCCCGATAATGCATACCGCCATAACAAGTTTTACCTCTTTGTCGAAGATCGAAACCGATGTAGCTCAACTCGAAAGCAAGAACTCATCGAAACAAAGTAACGAAAAAGGTTGGCGATGCACCGAGATTGTATTGAACTGATGTTAATTATGTACAAGACCTCGGGCTTATATTTATACCCAAACATACGAACTTGTCCATAACGGACACAACTCATATTTTCCTAATACATCTCTAACCGACAAACAAGTCCCTTAGGTGGACTCTTACCGAAAATATCTATAAGGAAATCACATAAAAATCCTAATTAGTAGATACAATTGCCTATCTCGGACTCTATCCTCACCTGGCAATGTCATTGAAATCCTTTCTCTGAATCTGACATCAACCACGCAACCGATCTTGCCACCATCGGCTAACCATATCAAACTCTGTATCGGCCGATACAAACCCCCTGCCGATGCGCACTCTATTTCCAGGAATTTCGCATATCTTCAAATCCACTTTGGATTGGATCTTGATTCCGATTCATATGCTTACCAAATTTTATCATCAACACCATCTTCATGAAACCGAATGACCTTCATCTCCCTTGATCGAGCCTAAGCCTTGTCCCTCTGACCCTCAAAACGTTGTTGTTGTCAATCATCAAGAAACAACCCCGATCTTGCACAATGCATCTTTCGGGAAGGAGAACCTTCATGCCATGGATAAGCTTGAGACATCGACTATGGAGGATGATAGAAAACATTCCACAAATGAGCATTAAAGTTTCTCTTTAAAAATTCCTTAGGATTCATGCTCACATAAGGAATCCCCAGTGTCATGTCCAATTAGTGCCGCTTCCTTGCACAAGGACCACATCCACCTAACGGTCCTCACTTCTAACATGTTTAGAAGGGTGCTTGTGGATGCTTATGTTTATCATAAATACTGCAAATCTCGTATGTGTATGTGGTACTAACCTTGTAGCCTGATGTCTCTATGGTAGATCTTGTGACGATAAACAAAGCAATATCAGGAGATAGCCTGGATTATCATGGTGAGTTTCCTGTCTAATAAAAGCAGGAATCAGTTTTTAGGATAGTATGCACCTTCGGGTATTCTTGCTCGCTAACCATTTCAGGTTGAGATTAAGAACGAGGGTCATGCGATGCCTAAGAACACGGTAGCTACATCAACTATACAGTTGGTTTTTGATATCTTGGGACACAAAAGTCCAAGTGTGGGGGGAAGGTCGATGAGCTTGTCATGATGAGTTCCATCAACTAAGGCCATCTTGATTTAAAGCTGGTGTTAATCCTACCTTACTGAAAAAAATGATGACAATAAAATGATGGCAAACTTGTGGGATCCACGCTGCTCTTTAGCGTGGATGTGAACAACTAATCTTGATTCCACGATAAATTTTTTTCAATTTTTGTAGTCCCTCGAGTAGTTGTTCTCCACTAACCTTTTGCAGGGAATCAAATGACAACCAAGGAGCAGTGTACAATAACTCCAACACTCGTACCACGCTCCTTGGTCCGTGAGAAAAGAGATGCACAGGGAACTAAGCATAACAAATGCAAAACTTTATTGCACTCAATTCCGATCTCAGTTTGGCGAGACCTATCTGGTAAGAATCCCAAACACCTTGTGCATCCTCGCCTCATATCTCCACCCTGCTAAGTTACCCATCGCCTCCATTGTTGCCATGAAAAGAAATAAATGAAAAAATAAAATAAGATTGTTGACGACGAAATTTGGTAAGCCTCAAAGTCATCATCGGCCTAGAGTCAGTATCGGCTTCAGAGTTCTGGAATCGACCGATGGGTATTATCAGATCGCCAACAGTTGTGTTCTTGATGGATTCGGTTAATGAGATAGATCAAAGTCCGAGTTCAAGAAGGATGCGGCATGGCAATTTATCTATTAATTAGGCAGAGTCGTTAGTTTCCTTTTAATTTTAGGAAAGTGTGTTTAGTGTCCAATAAGGACTTTATATGTTTCCTTTTATCTTTAGGAAAGTTTGAGTCGTGTCCGATATGGACTAGTATCTACCCATGGGTATAAATATGTACACCCGGGGGTCTATGTAAATTATCTCTCGATCAATACAACTTCGGCGCATCGCCACCTTTTACCTTTTTACTTGCGACGAGTTCTTGTTTCAAGTTGGGCTGCATCAACTTCGATCTCCGACGAGGAGTAAGGCTTGTTATGGCGGCTTGCATTATCGGGATTAGTGCTTCCATCGCTTCGACACTCTAATCTTGTTCATGTAAGTCGTCGAGTTATCATATACATTATATAATCTAGATTGACAATGTTTTCTACTTGCATCGGCCGATCTCCATCTAGAGTTTTGTCGATATCGGCTAGATTACTTTGTTGGCTTAGATTATATAACGTATCCACCACCCTGAAAATCAGTCAAAGGATTGTCTAGATATTATGTTTCTTTTCATACTTAGTGTTGCATCAGTTAAGTTTGATCTACTAAGTCGTGCTTAGAACCATAATCCCTAGCCTGCTTCTTGATTGCCAATAAGGGTTTCATCGGGGTTTCAGCCGATGAGTTATCTGGACGTTGCATCGGCTTATAAGGATTACATACAAGTTGGATTTAGCCGATGGCAACAAAGGTTTCACTGTTTATATAATCATTTGGATCTATTGACATCGGACCACCAGCCGATGAATGCTTCAACCTTCGGATTGGTGCTTATTCAATCTATCATTACTAGCCGATTGATTATTACTGGATAATATTATTTTATTTTCATCAGCCGATTATCTTTATATCATTATTTGCTCAAGTATCAAAATCTATACTAGATATCGGCTGGTATCGACATCGGCTGGAATCACTCCATCGGCTTGTCAGCCGATCGGCTATCTTTTGATCTTCAATTTATATATCTTGTCAGTTGCAGGATCAAACTGACTGGCACGCCCACATCTCATCATTATTTTGGACCTGCACTGGAGCTAAGCAGATCTCCCAGGCCATCGTGTTTTTACGTCAACAAAGATAAAGTAAATTTAGGCACTTCATGCGCCTAGAGTTACTTGAATAAAGTTTGGCTCACCGGTATTTCACCCTGATGGAAGCCCTTTTGCTTTCTATGTTTTTGTTGAATAAAGTTCAGGTACAAGATAAGTGTGGGGGGAGTATTTTTCGGAACTCATGACGCGCAACGAATGCAAGTTGACATGCCAACATTAAAAAAAAGAACCCCATGAGCGCTTATGAGCAAAATCTGCCAAAGCAGAGGACAGAGGGGTTCAGCTGAATCTATAGTTCGGTTGACTCATCTCTGCCCCATACTCCCTTCCACTTCGTTATGTGGTCAGGTTTGCACGTCTCTTTCCTTATCCTCCCTGGTTTGTGAGTCAAACCTACTTGGAAAATTCAAATAAAATTTAGTATGACTCCAAATTAAAAACATTGCTTCTCAACAAATGAAACTTTTCTATGGTTGACATATATACTCTTTATTCTCTGCTAACACTTGTTACTTGTGAATATATATCTATCATAGGAACACTTTATTCTCTGCTAACACTTGTTACTTGTGAATATATATCTATCATAGGAACCCTTGGTAATCTAAATAATTGATATTTGTGATATGGAGATGACAAAAGAAATTCCTATCTAACTGTCATGATACTTGGGATTTTACCTTTGCGAAAATTTAATTTTTCAATCGATACTCCTCAGTGACTATAGGATTACCTACCAAGGCCAAATATGATTCATATTACAAACCATATACTTTGGCTGCTTGAGATTGCATTGAGCCTTATCAAATTACTATGATTCGTGCGAGATGTTTTTCATACTTTCATGATCAAGATCACACACACTCTACATACATGCACATGCTAAACTTCTACACTAGAAGCTAGCATCCATTTCATCCATCATCCACAAAATAAATACTCCACGTTATTTATACCTTTCCTCCAAAGTTTATTCAAAGGAAAAGGGAGTTATGGCTATGCAGAAGAAAGAAATAAAAAAATAATAAAGTCTTGCTTATACAAGTATGAAACATGAGAAAAAAACAAAAGAGAAAAAAAAGATAGCCATGCCATCTCTCAAGAGAAAAAAAGGAGAAAGAGGTGTACAAGGAGTTATCATTTTCCTTTTTCTACCCACAACCATACACATGCACATTCTTGATCAGAAAGTATATATGACTTGCTATTTCCTTGGGTCCGGTCTTTTGGCTTGGCGAAATATGTGATATAGGTACACCCTGATTCATCCCTACCAAGCTCCACATATATAGCCTTTTAGAATAGGGACAACTCGGCAATACATGCCTTGGTGAGGATAAAAAACAAAATGAGTGATTCAAGAGAGAGTCATTTGAGGAGTATAGCTATATTTTGAAAATAAATAAAAAACCCAAGTGATTGACAGGATGAACAGGAACGACTTGAGTCACAACCGTTCCATTCATCAATTACCCAAGATGGTAAGATAGACACCGCAAAGTTCAAAGGTACGATTATGGCTTAGAATAAATTGTATAATAGTACCATACCTTGGGAAGTTTTATTCCACAATAATCCTTAACCATTTTTCTGGATGAGTAAAGAGCTAAGTGTGGGGGTTTGTTGATGGTTGTTAAATACCAAATTTACGCCGTCAATACCTACATAAATCTGAAAATATAAAACATCCAACATAGTATTAGGGTTTATTTCTAACAAATTCCACGAGTGTTGGAGCATTTTGGATGCAAGTGACAAAGTACCAAAGTTAAGATGAAATTTACATATAGGAGGGGAAGAATTACATTCATATCCAAGCCCATGGAGTCTTGGGCCTATAAACCCAACGAAATACCTTCAACTGGGTCCAACCACCATGCCGATGGAATAAGGACCCACATGCCAGGGCCTAGGAGGAAAGAGTGGGTCAGGGGGCCAGCTAGGGGTGCTGACCCAGGATTAGCCCAGCCCAGCCACAACCGCTTTTAGCAGTTACTACCGACCTTCCAATGGCGGTTGTGGCCGGTTCCCACGCTCCAGTCGTCTTCATGAAGCTATAAAAGGCCTCCTCCTCCTTCATTTCAAAACACACCAAGATGTGAGCTGAATTATAAGAGGTTTTTTGTATTGTTTTATGTATACTTAGAATAAGGGAGAGAGTGAGGAAGAAAGAGTTGGAGGAGTTTTGAAATTGTCGGTATCTCTCTCTATTTCTTTTGTACCTTAGCAATTACTTTACTCTACTTGAGAATATTTTAATTAAGTAATTGAGATTTATCTTGTGCGGTATACTTCTTAGTTAGTTCCTATTTAGCTTGTTGGATCATTGTTCACTATTCTTTATTAAGAAATAGTGATTACTTTAGTGTTTAGCTAACGCTAGAGTAGTACTTAATTGCATAGACATGGTGTCTAGGTAGTTAATTACCAGTGTTTACTGCGTATCCCACAGTACGTTAGAGGTTGCTGTAGATGTGGTGACAGCTCTCGAGATCACCATAGTCCTCCCTGTTTGGATACAGAGTAGAGCACGTTCTGTTAGCAGTGAGCAAGCCAGTTCCTAAAGCCTACTGATAGGATTAAAGTTAAGCTTTCTAAATGACCCTGTACCACATTAGAAGATCCTCTCTACCCTTTGGCCTACATTTATCTTGTGTCCTTGGATAAACCTGAAAAAGAGCTAAACACACACATTCGCTGTGGAAATTTGATACCTTGGAATACTTCCGGGTGAAGTGCTACAACGGTATATCCATGCGCTCGCATATTTTATCTGTGAACGTATGAAACACCAACACCGTTCGTCATACGTAAATATGTAAATACCAGTATGTAAACCTTTGGCACGAGAAAAAGAAGAAAAAGAAAAAAAGAGAAAAAAGAAAAAGAAAAAAACTGGAGTAGGGTTATTGTCACGCCCGGAAATTCACTAGTAATTTCCGAACTAATTTATGCATACAATCCTCATTTAGGAATTAGCCGAGGTACCCAAATCAACAACTTAATATACAAATTCATCATCATAATAACGTTAAATACTTACAGAAGAGGCACTTAGTCCTCACCATAAAGAAAACTGCAGAAAAAAACTGCAGCGGAAAACAAAATCTAGCGATGGCTTCAGCTCCACTCCCACAAGCAACTCAACTGGGGTATAAGCCAAACGTCTTCTCCTTCGCAACTTTCTTCAACTGAGATTTGATTGATTATTGTAAGGGTGAGTACATAGAATACTCAGCAAGCCACACAACAAGTATGCAAGTGCACAAGGATACCAAAGGATGGCATAACATAGGATTCATTTGCAAAAGCAGCATTTAGCAAAACATTTAAGAGTAGTAAAATAGTAGAGTAATTAATTGGCAAAATTAACCAATCACTGAACAAGACACCAATACGAGCACGGGACAATAGTGGCGACAGTGAACGGCAACACGATGATGAACGCAGGGGACACCTTGAGAGAGAGCATAGCACGGTGCTCCTTACCAACACAGAAGCGACGACTAACGGTGAAGAACAGTAGCCGGCGACGAGCTTCAAACGGTGAAAAGGTCAGGTCCAAGGCAACGATGGCATTTGGGTGATATTCGGTGGAAACGAAGGGGTGGATGGGCTTCTCCTTGCTTCTGCGAATCCAACGGAGGTGGCAGCGAAGCTTGGCGATGATGGAGGAATGGCAGGAGATCGCCGGAGATCGAAGCGTCGCGGTGGTATTGCTTCACGGTGATGAGGTACTTCCAGCGGGATTCGGTGCGGGGAACCGGTGGTCAGGCTTCCTCTCGTCCTTGCAAATCCAACAACGGCGACGGTGAAATGCGGCTGGAGCAGTGGCCGATGGCGGAGAGACGAGCTCTGATACAGGGAGAAGCGTCTACGGCACGGCGGCATGAGAAAAGGTGGGGAAACAGAAGAGGAGGTTCGGGGCTAGCTATTTATAGGCGGAGGAGGGAGAGATTGACACGGATGCGGTAGGATTCGGCTATGGAAACTAGGGTTCATCCCGAGTACGTCGGAGAAAGGAAAGCTTCGATTCATGGAGATTTCCATCGGTATTTTAAGGGATTTCTTAGGGGAAATAAATAGGAGATTGAGGGGATTCCGTCCCCACAACTAATTTGGAAATAGAAGCAATGAGGAGGCGGGATTTTGGGAGGGCAGTGGCGGCATCGGGCTTAGTTTGCGGCGGTTGGAGGTTGAAGAAGCACTGTAGCGTGAGGGATGTCAAACAGACTTTCTGCTAGGCTTCGTTCTTTGGGCTCTAATGAAGGAAAGAGGGAAGGCAGACTTCAACGGAGAGAGGCAGTCCGGGGAGAGAAAAGGAAGGATGCAAAGTAGACTTTGCACATTTGGCCCAAGAAAGAGAGAGGATTTTTAATTACTTTTCCAAATAAATTAATTAGTGAAATGATCTTTGAACCTTTAAAAATACTTCCAATATTCAAATAATTCCATGAAAAATCATGAAAATACTTGGACAGTCAAGGTATTTAAATAAATTATAAAATGTTTTTGTCCCGTGCAACACTATAGTTATAAAAATTATAATTTTATAAAAATTATTAAATTAAATAAAAGTTCAAAGTATTTAATGATTAATTTATTATGTAAATAATTACTAAAATGTTCTTTGTATGATTAAAATTAATAATTGAGCTTTGAAAAATCCGTAAAATTCCACAAGTATACATAACCATGGAGAAGTTAATAAAAATTAAATCCAGCCATGCTTTATATAGGAAATTTAATTTCCCACATTAAACTTCACATGTAAGTTAATGAACATTTAATATAGATTCTAGAAGTAATTTATTAAATAATTTATAAATCCTGAATCGAAAATCAGGGTGTGACGGTTATTATAAATAGAGCCCCTCCCTCTCCTCTAATCGCCGCCACCCTCTCCCTTCTTCCTCCGTCGCCCGAAACCTTCTCCCCACGAGCTCCTTCTCTCTCCGTCACCGGCCTCGCCTCCAGTCACCTTTTCCCATCGTCTCGGTAACGCCGGTCAGCACCACCACCTCCAACAGCTTCGCTAGGCCGAGCTCTACCCCGGCCACCACCTCCCCTCCACCGAAACCCCTCGGTTTCCGTTGTCACCGTGTAGGCCGAGTTCGTCATCATTTTTTTGCTCTCCGGCGAAGCCTTGCCGCTCCTCTCGTCGTCGTCAACCTTCGCCGCCACCTTTGTTGGATTCACAGTTGCGAGGAGAACACCGTCCACCCCTCCGTTGCTGCCGAAGATCACCGGAACATCGTCATCACCGTCAAGCCGATGTCATCGCTGCATCTACCTCACCGCCGATTGTCATCCATCGTCGTCCGTCATCGCGCCACCCTCGGTGAGCTCCTCTTGTCGTGCCCTTCCTCCTGGTACCCTCCGTTTGCGCCACCATGCCATGGTTCATCATCATTACCCTCGATTCCTTGTGTCACCGGCGTAGATCCTACGTGGTTGCCACGTCATTGTCAACATCATCGCCTCGTCAGCCGCCACCTCAGTGCCATGTTGTCTTCTTGTCCCACGTGGCAGCCATATCTAAACCCTACATCAGATCAATCCGACCCATTCGATTTTGGTCAATTCCGTCAATCGATCTTGTCATCCAAAGTCAATACAGATAATTCCTATCTCTTTTCAATGGCATATTGTCCTTTATACTATATGTCATCTACCAAATTTGATCTAATCTTTAATTCACAGGATGTTTTAATCTTTTCTCTCATTTATAAATCATTTGTAAATTGTTTAATTAATTTGGAATAATCTTTTTCTTTAATAGGTTTAATTGGATTAAATGTTGTAAAATTCATAATTAATTCATACGAAGTCGGAATGAGGCCGTTCAAGTCTCTAAATTCATCTTAAATCATGATCTACATGTTTGTTTGCTTTTTATGTACTGTTTATTTGGAGTTTCTTAGTCTTTTTCCTCATTTTGCGTGTTAGCTTGTCGTTTCTGTCGTTTCGAAGGTTCGTGTGAGCGTCGGAAGTATTCCAAAAGACTAATTGAAGACCGATTATTGTAAGGCAAGTCGCACAGATCTTAAACACAATCCTTTGAGCATGTTGATCCTATATTTAAATTCTCCATTTATTTCAAATGTGCATTTATTTTTGAATGTCACCGGGTGGTGTGAACCTGTTCCTTTGTTTATGGCCATTTTGCATTGATTACCCTATTCATTGATAGGTTGGGTTATAAATTTGACTAGATGGACTTTATATATTGGTTCAGCTAGATATTAGATATAATTGCTTAGCCATGCTTAGAAACTTTAGTATCATTTTATACGGGATAATTAATGTTTCACTTATATCTTAATGATGGCTATTTAATGGTAGCTCGATGGTCAACCGTGATTGATAAATTAATTAATTGCCAACAAAAACCTGACTAATGATGGGTTGTGAGCACATGGTTGGAGATGATATTTGGATGGTTGTGCTCACGGCAATTAAGGACCGGTTCGCGAGCTACTGTTGTGAAACATTAACCGTACCAACCACAAGCCAGCGTGGGCAACGGCTTGACATTTGATGTAGCACGATTCAATGTGGAGTGCCAGACTGTGAAGTGGCGGAGATAAGCCCATGGGGGTTCGCTGGGGAGTCCATACCTTGGCTAAAAGGGGGTGACTATGATCCGGGGGTGGTGCACTGCATTGAGTTGGGTTATGTTAGGTGTCTTGTCACGGTCTCTATTCGGGTACATTCTAGTATCGCGACGCATGGTTGACATGATGTTGAGGCTGTGTCTTGTGGGTACAGTGGTACACCTCTGGCCAGAGTAAAACTATTCGAATAGCCGTGCCTGCGGTTATGGGCGGGTCTAACAACGTTTTTCATGATTAGTCCCACACTACTCATTAATAATAATAATGTGATAAGTGATGATACTTCAGTTTAACTCCCGGTTCCGAATAGTTAATTCCTGATTTGGATGTTTGATCTGTACAACCGGAGTTGGTTATGCAGGTTTGGTTGGGCCTATGCAGCATTAGTGTGTTGTTCAGTGTTGATTAATATTGATGATTATAATTACTCTACTATTTTACAATTCTCAAATGGTTGCTAAATGTTGCTTTTGCAAATAAGCCTATATATTATGCCATCCTTTGGTATCCTTGTGCACTTGCATATTTGTTGTGTGGCTTGCTGAGTATTCCATGTACTCGCCCTTGCAACAATAAGTCAACCTCAATTGAAGAATGTTTCCAAAGAAGACGTTTGGCTTATACCCCAGTTGAGCTGCCTGTGGGAGTGGAGCTGAAGCCTTCGCTAGATCGTTTTTCCGCTGCTGTTATCTTTTCTTCTGTAAGTATTTAACGCTATTATGATGATGAATCTGCATATTAAATTGTTGATTTGTGTACCTCGGCTGATTCCTGGACGAGGATTTAATGCACAAATTAGTTCGGAAATTACTTGCGAATTTCCGGGCGTGACATTACACCACCGATGATGGGCGTCTACGACTTCGCCGCCGACTGGTATCCTTACCTACACGGTTGGTTGGTCACACCACCATTGTTGGGTATCTACATCTTCACCGTCAGCTTGACTTCGCCGCCCCCGACTGTTGTACTCACCTATACGGTTGGTTGGTCACACCACCGTTGTTGGGCGTCTACGTCTTCACCATCGGCTTGCCTTCACCATCACTGACTGGTGTCTCCGCCTACACGGTTGGTTGCTCACACCACCGTTGTTGGGCATCTACGTCTTCACCATCGGCTTGCTTTCACCACCGCCGACTGGTGTTCTTGAGCGTCTACGTCTTCACCACCGGCTTGCTTTCGCCGCTGCCGACTGGTGTCCTCACCTATACGGTTGGTTGGTCACACCACCGTTGATGGGCGTATATGTCTTCATTGCTGGCTTGCCTTAGCTGCCGCCAACTGGTGTCTTTGCTTTCGTGGCTAGCCTATTATGCCGCCGCTCATGGACGTGTCCATTTTCACCATCATTCTGCTTCTTCCGTCGCCGACAGGTATTGCCGCCACTGACTGGTGTTTTTATCTTCACGACTACGCGTCTTCGCCATCATTGTTGAAACCTCGTCTTCACCACTGGTTTGCCTCTGTTGCCGCCTACTTGTGTTCACGTCATCACGGCTGTGCAACTCTGTCACCATTGTGGGGCAACTTCATCTTCATTGTCTTCGGCATTGGCAAACTCTATTGCCTTTATTTCGCAAGCTTTACTACATCACAAACCATGACGTCTCCAAGAGCCTCAACATCGTGGCATGCGCCATCAAATACAACACCGTGTTAATCTACTGCAACAAGTGTTGTTCCAATCCTCAAGATTTCTACTCAAGTGATGGCTAATCGACGACAAAAAGCTACAGTTCTCGACTCTATGTTCAGTTGTTTCCCAACTAACCAAAGAGTCGGGGGCTACACAAATACAAGACTCAAAATTCGATAGAGGTTATGTCAACTTGAAGCAATCAATTAACCAGCCAACGAGTCAAGTTCAAGAGTTATTATCTTCATCTTTGCATCAGAGCAGACATGCTACTTTAGCAACTCCAATTATTTCACCGGCAATCTTGGCTTCTGGACACTGCCACAATCAACTCCAAATTTCTCAAGTATCAAGATCAAAATGTAATCTACATGTCCGAGAGTTTGGAGCTGTCAATTAATCAGCACAGATTCGACGAGTTGAACAACATCATCTACTTTCCTCGAATGGAAGCATTTGCAACAGCTACAAGACCAAGTTTGCTGCTATTGTCATAAATCAACAGGCATTGCGTGAATCTTCGTCATGCACACATTAGCATCAGGGAAACTACTCGAGCTTTAACATATTCTCAACTGATTGGTGGATTATTACCATTGACATCACCATCGACACCTTCGTCATCGGCATTGTCTTCATCTCCAGTCAACTACCGTCAACGAGATTCTTCGGCATCGCCTTTACTTCATTGGTCCCTACATCTTCGCTATTGCTAATGGGTGACTATGTCTTCACCTTCAATTGCCTCCGTCATTGCCGACTTATTATTTTGCTTTCATGGTTGGCTTACTACGCCGCCGCTGATGGACGACCTCATCGTTATCATTGGCTGCTACACCGCTATTGACTGGATCACCGACATCATCATCTTCATCAACATCCTGTCATGCTTCTTCGGCCGCACCTACTCTGTTGCCGTGGATGAGCAACTTCGTCTTCACTAACAATCACATCTGGCATCACCGCCGACTGGTTTCACCACCTCCACGGTTGGTGTACTCTATCGCCGTTACTGATGGCGACATTGACATCACCACCGACGTCTTCATCACTTCTGATGAGCGATATCATCTCCACGTTGGTCATCTCGCCTCTATGCCGATTGCATCAGCTATCGCTAATGGACAACTTCGACTATAACAGAATGACAAGTTATATGCTCAAGGGCTTATCAGCTCAAGCATAAGGATCATACCTTCAATTTGGATTTGTTACGGATACATGCAACATGAATTCATGGACGTGAGCTTATCTCCTATGCTCAAGGTCTAGATCAATCATTATTTCCCATGAGGACCATCAGCCGAGTACTTATGCCAGTTGGGATTTGATTATCACATCTACTTTGGTACATCCCATGAGGGATAATCACTCGGATCAGAAGTTACTTGGTCTATATCACCTGGGAGATTTGGCACTCGGGAGCATATTAGTTGGCGTGTTATACACGTATATTTTAAGGGTATCGGTAGACATATTTTTGGTCTAGGCCTAATATGTTTGCAGCCCATATTTCAGGTGTGGCCTGTCGCGCGTCTCTAGGGACTAAGGCATTTTTTGCTTAGGCAAAAGTGCGCGTGATCAAGTGCCCAATACCTTAAAATCCATTAATACCGCTATTACTTAACTTTTTAGGAGTTAGTACAATACACTTTAAAAGGTGACATTAAAAGGTGACAACAGTGAAGCTTTATATAGCTGCCCTGCTGACTTTTTTATATATGTATAAGTCAAGGCATTGTTTGGGTTTATAAAGCAATTGATTGGATATAATATATTTGCTTTTTGCCATGTAAGTGTGCACTTTTATTGACCAATATTATCGCTTAGGCTAATTATATATTTTGGTCTTTTTTCCAGATAATTAGTAAATCCTCCATGAGTTTATTTACTAGGGTTTTATACCACATATATCGTATATTTCCTGGTGTGCTGAAACCATGTGTCTTTTAGGGATTAAGCACATTTGTTAAAGCAGTGTGCGCATGGTATGTGCCTGATACTTTGTAAATTTTTATTCACACCATACAAGCTTCTTTATAGCTGTTTTGCTATGTGTGTTTTCAAAGATGTAGTCAACTTTAGGTTCCTCACATTATATTTTAGAAAGTGGTCGGTTTAATCATTTGAGTCTTGTTTACTCGAGGGTTCATACCGCATATGGTATTATTATGCTACTTAGGTGGCTTAAAACCACTCGGATGGTTGATATTATTAATCTTGACTATATGTTTAGTTTGTTCAACTAATCACATAGTCGGGGGCTACACCTAATTAGGTACATCTAGTTGATGCACCTAGATATATTTTTGAAATTTTTTCCAGCCCTTCATAGTCGTATGATTTGGTAAAAGCACTCGAGAGACTATAACAGGGATGATTGAAGCACTCGGTTGTTATTGTTTTAGTTCGGGAGAAGATTATCTCGTCATTATAAAGGTCTCAGGGGCTACTGTGGAGATTATGGGTACCACATACCTACAGATCTAGTTTATCCGAATGGATATAGGGGATAGATTATATACATGGATTATGTAACAAGTTAGGACTTGGGTATTACGTTTAGTTGTAAATCAAGGAAACGGTCTATTGTCGTGGTTTGGTAAGATTGTAAAATAGTTATAGGGGGATTTAAACCATAAGGAGTTAAATCTCTATCTTGTAAACCCTCCCCCTCCGGTTATATAAGGAGGTCAGGGTGCCTCTCGCGGGCATGAGCATAACCTGATCGTCAGATCAATACACAACTCAACGGATCCAATCCCCAAACAGGAGTAGGGTATTACCTCTCATCAAAAGGGCCTGAACCTGTCTAAATCCTTGTCTCCGCATCCATCCACTTTTAGATCTCATGCGCTACCTCCTTTTCATATTGCCGAATTCTAGTTTTGTCAGTTGCATCTCAAGAGTTGGCACCAACGCAGCAGCAACCGGCGAAGGGGTGTCCTGAATGGTCGCCAGGGAACATGGAGCAGGCAAGTAGGCGTGCCATGCAAAGAGGATTCGCTGTCACTTAAAAGACTTCACCAGCTTAATGTTGCCCTTGACTGTGATTTTCGTCGGCTTCTTGCGAGCAGTAGGGGCAGCTGCAGGTGGCCCTTTCGTGGCCAATCTCGCGGTAGTGTGATGGGTGATTTCTGCCAAAGTTTTTGCCCCGTCTAGATCCTGGGGGCGAAGGGGCGAAGAGGCAGACGCAGCGACGGCCGAAGGAGAACTGGGAGGGTGGAGTGTAACTCCGCGAAAGTTCATCCTTGTTCGTCTCGGGGCGGGCAGAGTTGTCTCCGTCCTCCACCTCATCATCCACTCTGTCTTCGGACGCACGCTCTTCATACTCTTCGTTATCCCCATTTGAGTCCACCGGCGAAGGGCCAACGGATTTCGTAGATTTTCGCGCCTTCGACTGGCTGGTCGGAGCTCCTTTGGCGATTGACCTTTTTCCTTTTCTTTGATGGTTCAGCATCATCATCAATGATGAACGTCTTGACCGGGTTCACCTGGGCAGGGAGCTCACCAGTGTAAACACGGTTCGTTCGGCCATCGGGTTATCCACCGCAGTGTGTGCCTCCTCCTCCACCACCGGCACCGCCGTCTCGGCGCGTCATGGTGCCACCGCCGCCGCCGGCGCCTCACATCCACCCATCCTGATCTGTCCCTAGGATCCATTCGAGCCCAAAGATGATGAAGACGTGGACGGTTTTGCGAGCATGCTAAGACACCATGTGCTTCCTCCTCCAATTGAGGAAGAGAAGGACGTAACAAGGTGCAGGGGGCCTTCCGTCTGTTTCTTCTGACGGTGCCTCTGAAAGACTAGCTACCTGTTCCACTAATTAGACTTCGAGATGTGTAAATTATCCGAAGAGGTGTATATTGTATCGCAGATTGAATTGAACGAGAGAACAACAAATGCTTTATGTAATTAACAACCTTGTATTCATTGAATGAAGAGAAATAATGAGTTTGTATGCGGAAACTATTTTGATCCCTCGAGGGGATGTTCCCTCGTTGTTTGCATGTCACTAAAATTATTATCAAAAAATTTGAAAAAAATAGAGAAGATGTATTAACATGTGATAAATCACTTCACAAGTATGTAAGTTCAAATTCAACTTCTACATCTCACAACGAAAAAAACAAATTAAACTACAGCTAGTTAACGTATGTTCACATTCAAATTTGTCTTTTTGTTGCAAGATGTAGAAGTTGAATTAGAACTTGCATGTTTGTGGAGTGATATATATCACATGTTAATACATCTTCTCAATTTTTTTCAAATTTTCTTCATGACTATTTGAGTGGCATACAAACACGAGGGAGACATCCCCTCGAGAGATCAAAATCCACTCCCGTTTGTATGGATATATGTCCAGCTTGCTTTGTAATTGAATTGTTCTTGTGGTGTCTACGAATTATGTACTGCAACAATTGCAAATCTGTTTTTGTTGTTGTATTTCAGGCTCAAAGCTTTGGTAGATGTCACAAAAAATTCTACAAAAAATTAGGCATTTACCTAAAAGTATTACACATATATTCAAATTCATTATATTTTAGTCGTAACAAGGGTATATTTTTATCTTTTTATTACGGCTAAAATATAATGAATTTAAATCTGTTATAATTTTATCTTTTTATTACGGCTAAAATATAATGAATTTGAAGATAATATTTTACATGTAGGTGTAATACTATTGGAAATATGTGTTCAATTTTTTGTAAAATTTTTGTAACATTTTCTAGTTGATGGGTACGGAATGTGCACGGGAAGCTTGTGTGTATAGGATATGTTCCCCATATATAGATGCATATATCTATGTAATACATATAAATAGAACTAAAGATTTGTGATTAATATATATAGATGTATAAGTAAATATATACACATATAATTGTTGGTATGTATACATTACAAACGTTGTTAATTTCTAATGTTCTATCATATATTACAAAAGCTAACAGAAAAGGTGAGGTGGAATAATAGGTCTTCCATCGTTGTGGAATTTCTCGTCGGATTAATAATCTCATATATGATAAATCCCATAAGTTATTCTTGAACAACCTTTATAAAGTCCATGTGGGAGAGATTCTCTGTCATCCAAAGAATACACCGTGGACGGTTGTACAGAACAGTGCCTATGCCCTGCAGTTAGCAGTAATTGGAATGGATGACATTACCTGCTAAGCAACTAAAAAATCTTGGTGAACGTTTCCTTCAGTTTCTCCATAGAGTCCAGGACATAGATTTTGCTTGCAGAAATGTCTATAACAAAAAAACCAGTGGAATCTGCAAAATTGCGTAAGATGGTATACATGTCATGTCATGGTAGAGCGATTGTGGGAGCAGTGAGCTCGGGAAAGTGGGGAAAAAGAGAGAGGGAGGTCCGGGGTCCCTTTTTATAGGACCAGGAGGGTGGATTGGAGGCTTGGAGTAGCGGATTTGAAGGGGGAGTGGGTGCCGGCGACATGGGTGGAGTGGCGGCGGCTCGGCGCTGATTTCCGCAGGGAAGTGGGGGAGGAGGTGGAGGACGTGGGGGAAGAGCGGTCCACGTCGTTGGATGCGGGTGCACAAGCGGGAGGGCGCCGGATTCAGCGGGATGTGGGTGACATGGTCCAGCCGAGAGTAGCGGCTGGAGGTGGGAGATGGAGATGACAGGTTGGGCCGCTGGTCCCACCTATCGGGGAGAGGGAGAAGGAGGAAGACGAGGTGGACTTCGCAAGGAAGAGGTGAGCGGGCCAGGGTGGCCTTTGGCCGAGGAGGGAGGAAGGAGTGAGGAGGCCAGCCCGGGTGAGAAAGAGGAAGAGGGTCGCGGGAATGAGGAATGAACTTGGACCGGAAATGGCCCAAAGCAAAGGAGAGGGTTTTAAATTGGTTTTTTCAATTTAATTAATTGATTCAATGAACTATGTGCTTTTAAATTTAGATATTGAGCTCCGAAAATTCACAGGAAATTTCAGAGAGTACAATAAGGCATGGAGAATATTACAAAAATATTTCTAGCCATGATTTTTAAAAGAAATTTTTAATTCCCTCATTAATTCACTTGATTAATTGTTTAATTTTAATTTAAATTCTAGAAATGCATTATTTAATGATTTTTAATCCTAAAAGAAAATCGGGGCTTGACAAGATTAAAGATAGATAGATAGTTAGATCGATAGATAGAGAGAGAGAGATATATATGAAACATAAGAGTTCAAATTCAACTCGACAATTGATTTTAGAGATGTTTATTTTTTTCACGAGAATTTGGAGATGACTTGAGCATCGGCTCAAATCTTCTAAAGGATTATTGAACTTGGACAATTTCGGGAGAAAAATTGGTCGAATGAGATTTAAGAGAGAAATTCGATTGCGGAGATTTGAATTTGGGAATCGTTTTCGGTGAATCAAGGGAAGAGTTTAGGATTTACAAGGTGGATGCTTGGACTAGATTGGATTCAAGAATTCGACGAAATTTGTGGTTAGGGTTTTAGGAGCAAAATCCAAATATAAGGATTCGAACATCAAAACAATTTTTGAAACAAAATTTTGATAGGTTAGGTTAGGGATTCAAATTTACCGAATTTGAGATTTGCAATCATGGGACCTTCGCAATGAGTAACCAGAGATGATTTGAGTGTGGACTCAAATCTTTGGAGAACAACTGAACTGGAATTATTTGAAGTGGAAATCTGTCGATAGGGTTTAGAAAGGAGGTTTGAATACAAAGATTCAAATTATGAGATTATTTTTGGACGGAGATTTTGAGCAGGCAATTTTGACATAAGGGAATTAAGACAAAGGGGGGAATTAAATTGAGATCTAATGCACAACTTAGACGAACGAAATTTTCACATACAGGATTTTCATAAATTAGCTTTTTAACGTCATGCCAAAAACCGGGGCGTTACACGGGGCCTGTTATACCACGGAATTCTATTCGAACGGAATGATACCGAGTAGATATCATATTTTGATACTTATCAGGTATCAGATTCTGAGTATGAGATCTGGTACCTGTAGGTACGGGCCAATACTCATCGGGTACCAACTGATACTCGTTGGTATCAGCCGATACCTCCCCGCATCAGGCCGATACCTGTCAGGCCGGCTTCACTCATTATATGGGCATCTATATCTAATTTTAATGGTGTTATCATATTATTTGTAGAAGCGATATTGTTGGAATATATTTTTTCAATAAAATATTGTTAGAATATTTATACATTGATTTGGAAATAAGTTAGACATGAATACTTACGTAAGTAGTGCAGATAAAATTTTTAGTCGATTAATTATGTATTAGGCTTATTTTGATGGTATAGATGCAATTCCATCTATTAAATAACTGCTCGGGTTTCAAAAGAATAATAATAAATATCCATAAAAAATACAATAATAAATTAAATTTGAAAATTCAAATTTTGGTTTTGCGTTAGCTTATCAGAGCTCACCTTGGTTATTAACATGATGTCATGTTATTAAAATGGGATATACCCACTTCGATCTAACAATTTAAGGTCAACTAATTAATGGTCTTTGTTTAAATGGGAAAATCAAAATTGTTAGTTATTATTAAGCAACGAGGGAGTAGGTTAGTAATAGACTAATAGTCAAGTCTATGCAAGATTGTGGATTTGAACCTAGAAACTCAAGGTGGGAGTAGAAACCTCTCACCGCCATATGCTAAGTAGAGTCTGTACTAGAGATGTCAATGGGTACCCGGTCCCCGGTCCCCCATGGAGAATTCTCCCATTAGGTGATGGTGATAGTATCAATTGTGTCTTCATGGGGAATCAAATGGAGAGGAAGTAGTCTCCGTCGGGTCTGGCGGGGCGGGTTTGGTTCACTGTCCCCCGTCCCCGTCCCCGCCCTCCGTGGAGGCCTGATATAATAGTATGTGTGTAGTAATATCATGTGTATTTGGCCTATATGGCCCATAAAAACCAGGCCCAAAGCATAGAGTATATAAAGCAATTGTGTAACCCTAACCATTCCAATCCCTATCCCCTCCGTCCCCATTCCCCAGTCCACACGCCGCCGTTCACTCCACTCGTCCCAAATTCCCAATCCCCACGCCACCGTCCGCCGGCCACAGCGGCTGAGCGGCGCCGGCTCACCGCGCCCGTCGTGTCGGCGTCCGTGCCAGCGCCAGGCCACCGCGCCCGCCGTGTCGGTGACCGCACCAGCACCGAGCCGCCCGGTCCCAGGTGGCCCAGGTCCCAGCTCCCGAGCCCCGTGGCCAGGTCCTAGCGCCACGCCGCGCCGTCCCGTTCCCTTCGCTCCCAGGTCCGAGGACGCCGTGGACTCGGCACTGGCCACCGGACGTCGGCCTCCTCCTCCACCCTCCGTCAATCCATTCCGAATATCTGATCCGTCATGTGGGCTTATTTGTTTTGCTGATGGTGGATGCAGGTGAAGGTTTCGGTGGCAAGAAAGGGGAAAACGATGAGTCCACACGACGACCAGCCGCTCGAGTCCACCATGGCTTCACCTTCACCACCGCTAAGCTCCGACGACGATGCAAGGTGAGCACATCTAGCTGTCCTACTCCCAACTCAGTACCCCTCCCTAGACGCCTACCTATAGTACCATATCCCCCTCCCCCTCCACTAAATTCCTCTTCCATGGCTGCATCGTTGTCTCGTTGAGTCACTAACTCACGTTCGGCGGTCCATAATAAGGGACGCCAATGTGGAGTTGGACCAGCCATCGCATGCTATAAGCGCTGCAGCTGCAGCCACACCCGCTGTCGTGCCTGTTGCTGGATCTGCCATTGTTCATGTGGGCAGATCTGGTTCCTCCAACTCCGGTGCAAAGGCTTGCAGTTGGCCAACGCAACCACCTATAAAAAGGACCACCACTAGGCCAAAAAGCCATCTTGCGATTGCAGGAGCACCTTAAAATTATGTAACTTCCAATATTCAACTACTTAAAATATGTGAGGCTAAAGAGCAAATTAGGAAGTGGGCTGTTTGTGGTGATTCTACTATAGAGGAAATGTCAGTTGAAATGATTCAAAAGTTTGATAAGTACTGGAAAGATATTCAAGGGCCAATGGGGTTGGCCACCATTCTTGATCCTAGGTTTAAGATTGACTACCTCCTTGGGTTCATTGAGACTTTCACTGGTCAGTCAAGTGAAGAGTGTGCAACGAAAGTTGCTGAGGTGAAAGACACTCTATATGATTTGATGAAGTCAAGTGAAGAGTGTGCAACGAAAGTTGCTGAGGTGAAAGACACTCTATATGATTTGATGAAGGAGTATGTAGTGGAAGATGATGAGGATAACACGGAATCTTCAGCTCCTCCACTTGTCAATTCTGATTTATTGTCTTCAATCACAGCACGTGTTACTAGTAGGAGACCAGCAGCAATACGCGTTAAATCAGAGCTAGACAGGTACCTAGAGGATGAGTTGGTTTCAATTAATACAGAAAACTTTAAGATTCTTGATTGGTGGAAAGTGGCTGGGACAAGCTTTCCTACATTGAGGAAGGTAGCACGAGATATATTTGCTATTCCTGTTAGCACTGTTGCATCTGAATCTACATTTAGCACTCTTGGAGGCCTTAATGTGCTCACAAGATTGGCTACGAAACAAGTAGGTACATATGCTGTTTTATTCATACATCATGATTAGCATAGATTTTACAATGCAATGGATGCAAAATAATTCTTATAATTGTTATCTTGTAGCTGATAATGAAGAAGCAGCAAGCTTTTGGAGTTGCCTTCAAGATATCCAAGATCGGATTGAGGTATTCTTTCAACAACTTAAAATTAGCAATCAAACTCCTACTGCCATTATTTGTTATATCCTTATAAAATACTTGACTAATTGAATATCTTTTGCTACTTCTTTAATTTAGGGACTTGCTCTTGTTTGAAGACATGAATGTATGGACATGCACTGTTCTTGCAATGATTTTGGATGTTTGTAACCCCTGTTATGTGTCATGATAAACTTGTAAACCATGGCAATGCTTTTGGATATTTGGCACAAAAGACCTACTCCGAACTATGGTTTTGTGTATGCCTGGACAACATGTGTTGTTGCTACAATGTGGTGATAACTAAAGAGTGATGACTGATGAATGATGAATGATCATGTATTATTGTGTTGTTGCTTAATCTGGGAATATGATGGATATTGTATTCTTGGGCACACTTTTATTGCACTGCTTGTTGCTGCACTGCTGTTGTAAGTGATGAATTGATGATGTGCATTTGTGAACTGATGATGTGCAGTTGCGAATTTGTGATCTGAATTTGTAAACTTGTGTTCTTGTAGTTGTTGTTGATGTGCTGAAATTGATGGCTGGAATTGCTATTTTGAGTGTTAATCTTTTGTATCTAAATTATTGTTTGATATGAGAAATGCATACATGTTGACTGTTGAGTAAGTTGATAACGGGGATGAAGGCTCCACGGGAATAAATTACCCGCACAGAGGCGGTGATGGGGAAAGATGTTGCCTCGTTGCATTTCACGGTGATGGTGATGGGAAAAATTCTCCACCGCGGAGGCGGGTATGGTGGAGTAACCTCCGACGGGGAATTCCCCGTTGCCATCTCTAGTCTGCACAGAGGTTAGTGCTAAACCTCATATGACATGGTAAAATTATTCCACCTCAGAATCTGATAAGACAGCGCCAATGACTTTAAAGTTTAGAGCCATCGAGTATGACGAGCTAAAACTCCATTTTTTAATTAGATTTTTATCTGTAAAATAAGTTTTTGAAATGGGTCGTAACGTCAAAAATCGTGGGTATAATTTGTTGGATTTTTAGTTACCCGCCTGCCAAGTAATTTAGTTTTGCTTAGGGATTGAAACTTCGGACCTATATCGCTCAAAATTTACAGGTTTTTTCAATTTTGTTGAAATTGATAAAAGGTTATTCAAATTCATTAAAAAATTGTTTGAATTTTAAATAGTTTTGTTCAGAAATCTCTGAAATTTCGGTGCCCCCATAACAATGCATAAAATAAAATTAGAAAAACCATAGTTTTGCCAACACGCGTCCTGTAAAAATAAAAGAAAATTTCTTGTATACTCCTCAAAATTTTCCTTATCCCTTCAATGCCCACGAGTCTGGATTAATCCTTTAAGTACGTCGGAATTTTTGCTTCTATCTTTTCCATGACCTCACCGATAGGTCTCCTTTAGTTGGCTGGTTAGTTTTCTTAGGCTGCGTTCGCAGGGGAGAGTTCCCAGCGTGCACACAGTATTCACGGGAAACGGAGTGATTCATTAGCACGTGATTAATTAAGTTTTTGCTAATTATTTTTTCAAAAATTGATTAATTTGATTTTTTTAAGCAACTTTTGTATAGATACTTTTTGTAAAATACACACCGTTTAGCAGTTTGAAAAGCGTGCGCACGGAAAACGAGGTAGAGGAGTTGGGAAGAGGGGGAGAAGAACACAGCCTTAGAAATGTGTATTATGCACTTGGACATGATGGGGAGCTGAGTTTTAATATGAGATTCTGAAAAACGAATTTAAAATATATTCAGCGTCATTCCTAAACTATCTACAGTTGAACAAACAACACAAGATTAATTATTAACTACGAGTTGACTTGTTTCTAACCATTCAACTGATCAGACAACAACTAGTACGAAGAAAGAAAAGATAAATGTAGTACTCATCTTGCACAGCTGGCTGAAAGCACGAAACTGGCGTATCTAGGACAGTCGACAAGCAACTGAAAGCAGGATATGCAGGACAGGAGAAATTCACCTTCGTGCATGCTTAGCAAATATATATTTCTTACTGCTATAATTAAGCGCATTGTGCACAATCGCATTATTATTGACAACGTTAATTCCAAATCATGGCTGACAGTTTAATCACTGCCGCATTCATCTAATTGATCAGATCACACTGCACTCAGGCATAATTAGAAAGCGTTTTCTGCTACAACATCATCCATGATCCATCACGGCAAGATCGTCCATCGCAGCTAAATCTTGCGTTCACGCGGGGCCAATCCAAACAATACAATTACTAGCATCGACCGGATTGGATTCGGAGTCCGCATCGGATCCGCACCCACCCTAGCTTCCAACGAGCTCCCGTCCCGCCGCCGCCTATAAAAGCAGAGCAACCCCCTTCCGTCCCTCGCTTCTTCCTCCCGCGCGCTCCACCCACATGGCCAGCCTCGATCTCCTCCTCGAGCTAGGGTTTCGCTTCAACCCGTCTCAGGAGGAGGTCGTCACCTACTACCTCCCACGCCTCATCGCCGGCCACTCGCCCAAGGACACCGAGGGCTGCATCCACCGAGCTGACGTCTACGGCGCCGCCGAGCCCAGGGACCTCGCCGGCAAGTACGCGCCCGTGGCCAGGAGCACCAATGGCGACCGGTTCTTCTTCACCGGTTGCAAACGGACGAAAGGGAAGTTCTCCCGCTCCGCCGGGGGTGGCACCTGGGTCTCTCAGTCCAGCAAGGATATCAAGAACAGGGAGGGGATCAAGATCGGCGAGGTCAAGAACTTCCGCTTCAAGAAAGATGGCAGGAACACGGATTGGTTGATGGAGGAGTATCACCTCTGCCGGCAAGAAGCCGGTGATGTCGTCGAGCCCGTCGTCTGCCGGATTTACGTCTCCCCGAGGGCTGCTCCTGATTCGGCGGCGCGCCAAGAATCAGCCGCCCTGCCGCCCCCTCAAGATCTTGCTCCGCCGCCTCAAGAACTTGCGCAGCCGCCGGATCCTGCAGCACAGGCGGCGACTCAAGCTTTTGTGCCGCCACGACAAGTGCCCGTGATCACGCAGCAGGCGCCGCCCCTGAAGAGGCCCGCCGCGCCGGTCGCCGAGCCGCCGTGCGCCAAGAAGATGAAAGGCGCTGTCTCGGCAATACCGGTGGCGCCCCAGAGCTGCGTGACGCCGTCCACGGCACCACCGCCGCGTCATCCACCAATCCAGACCTATCCGGCTGCCTTGGTTACTCAGCCGCCGTCTGTCCCTGCGACGCCAGAGCAAGGGCTTGCTTATGATCCAGTACTCGATCCGGCTAACATCGGCATTGACATGGACGAGCTTATGAGATATCTGGACAGTTCACCACTGGACGGCGGCGTTCTCTCTTCCCAGCTATTTGTTCTGCCCACCAACGACGATGAAGACGACGAGCACGCCAAAGTTCTGGAGGACGTGCTACAAGGAGGAGAAAAGGACGGCAATGACACGCCACCGCGGTGTGTGCCTCCTCCGCCACCGGCACCGCCGTCTCAGTGCGTCATGGCGCCACCGCCGCCGCCTCATCCACCCATCCTCACCTGTCCCAAGGATCCGTTCGAGCCCAATGATGATGAAGTCGATGACGAGAACAATTTTGCGAGCATGCTAAGACACCATGTGTTCCCTCCTTCCATCGAACAAGAGGATGTGACAAGGTGCAAGGGGCCTACCGTGTGCTTCTGAAGGACATGGGCGACGATCAAATTAACCAACAATGTCTGAAGGTGTTCTTTGAAAGACTACCAAATCTGAAGAGCTGTAAATTGTAGTGAAGATTAGTTATAAAATTCTTTCAATTGTACAAGAGAACACGAAATTCTTTATGTGACCAAATTCGTCACGTCAAGAGTAATTATGAGTTCGGGTGAACATATGGTGTTCAGCTTGCTTTGTAATTGAATTGTTCCTGTTGTGTTCTGAGAATTATGTTCTGCAACAATTGCGCAGAGTTTGAACTGCAGACAAATCTGTTTTGGTTGTTGAATGTCAGGATCAAAGTTGTGCGCATCTCTTGCATTTTATAAGTTATTGTGCAAAAGTTGCGGATCAGATGAAGATTGGAAGGACTAAGCATGCACTGGAACAGAAGAAACGCGTACAACACAAAACACATCAAGCGGCAACAGTCGCAGTATTTGGTTTCGGAATATGTACTGTCTCTGATAAATATGATTTGAATCTTTCCCAGACATTTCATAATGCACATCCAGTACACTAAACATTCTAGCTAAAACAGCCTAAAAAACACGCCAAGTGGATGCTATTTCAATCTCGGTTAGAGAATTATTTGAGAGCAGCATGCAGCTGCAACTTTGGAGACAGACTTCCTGCTACCTCAACTATCGTATAGTCGGATAGATACACAAAACTCTCTTTCCGTAGGAACCAGCGAGACATCCCAATTCAAACCTTGGCATGCAGGTTCTCCAGTACAAGCTCAATTGCTGCATCTTCGGGCCAGCTGCATGAATGAAACAAAATGCTCAAATTATCAATAGGACAGAGAATAACCCCCATTGCATGACTGAAAATAAACTCCTCATTTTTATTTTGTTAATTTTTACTGGTACCAATGTAATGTTCCCCATTTTAGAGTTGGGTAAGAGATCCATGTCCATTTGATCAAACTGTTTGTACACTGATGGCCCTTTCAGCCAATTGCCCACTATTCCAGCGCATGTAAGATTTCAAATATCGGTAAGCCTTGTCTTCAAAATGGACATCACCATCTGATTGCTTCTCTTTGACAGCTGAGGAGGTGATTACTATCTATTTCTGCCTACTTGTTTCATAGTACAGTACAAAGTTATTAAGTTACATTAATTCACCATAGGGAGTCAAACCATAACACAAATCTTAGTGACACTTTACGAAATGAAAATGCAAAAAGTTGGGGCCCAAAATAGCTTCTACTCACCATATGATCCATCCTCCCCAGCGACAAATGTCACAGCCAGATTAGACCCTGTCATACCAATAAGTACAAAAGAAAACTTGGGGTTTGAGATATGAAAATTTGACTGACTATACTATGCATATTAGCGTAGTTATAAACATGTAAGAAAAAGTTAAAGAGCAGGAGTACTTGTTTCTTGGTTGTTCTCCGGGTGGATCAGGTTTTCTATCGACGCCCTTATCAAAGTATTTAAATCACCACCCATTAATGTTATATATCTTTTCATTCAGTACTTTACTAATTTTCAACAATTTGGTGTTCAACAGCTCAAATAATAACACAAGCATAGTTTTTTACATCAAAGAACATGCACTTGGTAAGTATGCATTATAGCAGGTGCTCCTGCAACCTCTTGCAGTCTGGAACTAGCCAGAAAAAGCTATTTGTTTCACATACCTCAGTAACATCTATCTCCAAGGAGCACGCAGCAGCCTAGCATCCTAAGAAATTATCACACTACTGTTATTACCAACCACTATTGCAACCTCTTTTTCTGTTTGTTGGTACTCATCTGACGTATTTAGCAAGAAAACACCACCATATCATGTTTAGAATTGATCAAAAGTTATGTGCTATCTGCGGGATTTACAGTCAGAGGATGTCAAGAGTAGCCTTTTGCTCAACTAGTAAGACTTTGGACTAATGGTTGATGGCAAGTTCCAGACTAAAGCATTACTGTTTGAGTGTTTGTGTAGCATGAGTTGATTCACAGCTATTGATCCAAATTAGCATTAGCATCTTTTGAGCCAAATTTGAGGCTTTCAGACAGCAATTTGGAGAGATAGAACTTTTTGAACTCCTCGAGTCTAGATTCCTCCTGTAGGTTATGATAAGAAACGTGCCTTTATTTATAGTTTGTTTGAATATATGCATTTTATCAAATAATGTCCTCTAATAAAGGTTTCACTTGAATTATGCAGATCACCTGCCATTTTTAAACTACATATGATTGCAAAGCACTTGAATTATAATAAAGGCCGAGGACTGTACAGATACGTTGTCATGAAGGTTTGACCTCTTGGTCATATCATTTACGAAACTGTGTTTGTTAATGGCAACTTATATTAGCCACAGCACATGACACATTTCTTGACCTGTAACACTTACATTGTCAGACGAAGGTTGGATTGCGGCACTGAAGACCAACAATTGTCTCATATCCTGCAAGTAATCAACAAAGAGCATGCATAAACCATGGCTGAATAAAGCTACCAGAAAGAATATAAGCACCAACTATTAACATGTAATTCTTCAATGTGATTATACCTACCAAGTAGAAATTTTAACTTGTCATTCAACTTGTCATAATTCTCACTAAAGAACAATGACACAGCCAAGGAGGGCATGTCCTCATTTCCTAATAGCAGGTAGTGAATTTCATCCTGACTTTTCTGGTGACAGGCTGTAGATGGAGTTCAATCCAGCACTCAAGAGGAAAGGTTGGGACAAAGCCTCAATTTGCTCATCATAATAAATGGGTCAGATTCATCTTGGCACTAATTTCCTTATTTGGCAATACCTTCGTAGCGTGAAAATTACTGAACATGAGAATCCATTCAAACAAACAGAGTTTAAAATGACAACAGTGAGCTTGCTTTTCCCAACACTGTAACAGAATCAAGATGGACACGCTGATTCAATTGCAAGAAGCCAAGAAGAACATAAATATATTATAGTAGTCATCCAGAATTGATGTTTTAAATTCAGGAGATAAAAGAACTGTCCATGGCTCAATGCTGCTTAATGAATAAAATCTTCCAATTGAAAGTATAGCAATATATCGAGGTAACATGCGCATGAAGTGTGCTTCTGATTTTTTTTCGTAAGTGCAACTACATGAAAAATTGCTACAGGTGGGAGATAGCATTCTCAGAATTTCATATCAGAAAGGGCTATCACTTTCCAAATAAGGACATGGCAACAGTGCTAGAGTGGATCGATTGATTGACTGCCACAAAATTTATTCAGCTTGAGCAGGATGCAAATTTGAGTAGCACTACAGTGCAACACAATACATACCTGTAGTGGAATAAAATGGCATCCATGTCCCAGTACGGGCCATGATTCATCAGCTCGAGCCTGGGGTGCACCAATTTGGGTCCTTAGAGTTCTCCTGCTCATGGCATCTGATAAAATCTATAGCTGGAATATCTTTGCATAGAATGCAAAGAACTTCTCTGTTTATCTAGCCTGGAAGAAAATCATAAATCATGGATCTGCTAAAAAAATCAACGACAGATCTCAGTGGGTTGTCCCCCTTTTGTAACTCTGCTTTTGTTTGTACCAGTCATAGCCAAGTTGGCAAGTTGTTGAATATATCTACGCACCACTCACAGATATGATGTATGCACACAAGCATACGGTTCCTCCTGATATGTACTCTCTTCCTTTTTTTATATATATTCTTGCTAGGTACTCTCTTCCTATTTATGCTATCCTTGTTCCTTGATGCATGTTTTAGTCAGAGAAATAATATTTTGTTAATGAGAATTTACAGGGGTTTAAATAATTTGAACAGTATGAAAGCACTATAATGGGAATAACAGGTCGTGCATCAGCACATCACTAACAAGATTTAATGTGGAAATAGCATTTGTTTCAGTAGTCATAAACCATCTACACTCCTCTTAACACTAATCTGAACTCTAGTCTCTAGAGCAAATAGCCTCAATCTCAAAGACAAGAATTCTATGAAAGATTAGAATGTTGGATGAATGGGAGTAAAGCTGGATATAGTGGTGGAGGTGATCAAGACATGAGCTAAAGGTTTCAAGGGGGCACTTTAATCTGGGGCTTGATAGTCTAATCTTCTGTATTAGCTATTTCCAGGGTTCTGTACAGGGTAGGGTAGTGTAGTGTGTGCCTGTTCTACTGCTGATAGATTTAGGAATGTGATGGTAGTTGGTTCTGCTGCTCTTTTAGCATGCCCCATAACCCCAATACAAACCTTTCATAGCTTTGTTCTAAAGTTTGAATAGTTGAGCTTAGGCTTTTAATCCCAAAAAGGAAGAAAAAACATGCAACCGTTCACATTTCACAATCATCAAGCAGTGTTTCTAAGCCACTTAAATAGATAACAATGTTCATGATGAGTACAGTTCCCAATAAGTACAGATGTTCGCGATCAGTATGCTTTTAATACAAAAATGCAGAAAGTTTCCAATCCATTAAAATTGATAGCACCAACCATCAAACCATTATGCTAATCAGCTTAATTCCTAAATGTTTTAGAGTAACTGAAGGCTGTTATACATCCTTAGTTGGTGAAGATGCCCAAGTTATACTTCCGTCTTAAAAAAAAAAAAAACTGAAAGTGAGTGCATAACTACAGTAACAAGTACCAAATTCTTTCCATCGACGATGACATGGTTCATCGACCAAATGACCCGCTTGATGAGCCGGCTATAACCCTTGTCAATTCCTCTCATAATCAATCACCGGGAAACACAGGGAGTGAGATAAATGGAGAATTTGCGCGAACAAGGAGAGGGCGAAGACGAATGCCGGGACGGGGAAAGAGATTGTGTAGTTACCGCGGAGGATCTTCCGGTGCCTGATGAGCCCCTTCCACTCCATTCCTCCCCACTGGATCCCTCATCTCTTGCCCGCCCACTCGTGGGGTTACCATTCCAGCCTCGGGCAGAAATGGGGATGGAAGCAAAGCGCCACGGTTGCAGGCAGCGCCACGGCAGCCAGCAGGCCGAAGCGGCAAGGTACATGGAGGGCGTCTACGGCGGCTCGTCGGCAGTGGAGCTATTGAACTCGGCGTTCTGCTCCTGCTCGTTGCTCCGGGGCGGCGGCGGCGGCTGCGGCTGGTAGCGAGACGGAGGAGAGACGGCGTGGGCGTTGGCTGTGGGCCGAGAAGCTGATGAACAGTCTTTTACGGCGAAATAAGTTCACTTGAGGCCCCATAACTTTACACCAAATTCGATTTTAGTTCTTTTTAAAAAAATACAACGAGTCTTTCAACTTACAAAACTAGTGCAAACGAGATCCCTTAATAGTATTGTCCCCGATTTTACCTGAGGTGGTGTCTACGTGGCACTAGGAGCAAAATTGAAAATTAAAACAAAATATGCGGGACCCACATACCAGTCAAATAAAATGATAAAATAGATAGTGGGTCAGTGGGTCCCACTTCCTCCACCTCACCCACTCTATCTCCTCAGCACGCGCGCGAGAGGGAGCAGTCACCCGTATGGGGGACAGTGTCGGTCAGCGCGCGTAGAGAGGAGGCGGTGGGGAGGCCGGCGAGCGTGCCCAGAGAGGGAGGAGGTGGGGTCGACGAGTAGGACGGGGAGGCCAGTGACCGCGCATGGAGAGGGAGGCCGGCGAGGGGGATAGGGTGGCCAATAAGAGGGGCTGGGAGGCCGGCGAGCTCCTCCAAGTCTAAATCCATCGTCGCCGATACAACCTCCACCACGCTCATCGTCGCCTCCAAGCGAGGAGAGGAGCAAGACGGTGGCTCCGAGGTCGGGGGCAAGCTCATTCAGATGTCGATGGTGAGTCGGCAGAGGACAGGCGGAGGAGGCCTGTGGGGGCAAGGCAGGAACGGAGGTCCCTAGACCTCCTAGCGGCGGTCGAGCTCGGTGACGTCACGGTCATCGGATACTTCATACCCGCCGGCCGTCGCCCTTCTCCCCGACGGTTGTTGACCGCCGCCCTTCTCCTCACCGGTCGTGTCGGCCGCCCCGCGTCAACCGCCCCATCGGTTCTACGCGGACACTTGGGGAATAGAGGGGAGATGGTGGTTGAGGAGGAAGACAATGTTGTATTATTAACATGTGGGACCCACTATTATTTTATTATTTTCTGATGTAACTGACATGTTGGGCCACATTTTTAATTTTTTTATTTTGGATCAAACTACCATGTAAGAGCTACATCAGTGTCTCGTGGGATGAAGACCTAGTCAAATGAGCCATGTAGGCTCCACATTAGCCAAAACCATGAACAATACTACCGACGGACCTCATTTGCACTGGTAAATTGGGGGACTCGTTGTATTTGATTTTCGGTTCAAGAACGAAAATCGAAATTGGTGTAAAGTTAAAGGGACCTCAAGTGAACTTATTCCTTTCACGGCTGAAGGGGGAAGTTAGGGTAGCGGCGGCCCGACAACAATAGACGGTGGCATGTGATACCGAAACCAGTGATGACGATACCGAAGTACAGGGTCGGTGGGCTGGTCTTGGTGACGAGAGAAAAGTAGAGTGAGTAGTTACTGATTAGGAAATGAGGCCAGTGATGGCATCTCAGGTGGCTTCCTTGTTGCTTCTCCCCATGCGCCATCCAGTAGTCGCCCCTCGCATGTACCGCTCCTGTCGTTGCCCTGCTGCTAACCCGCCTCTCCGCCATCGCTGCCCCGCCGCTCGCTCCACCATCACTGCTCGTTTGGTTGATAAACTTGAATTGATTCACTCAGGGTATTTTGGTCAACAAAGATGGGAGGAATGAGAGAATTGGAAGAAAATAGCACTTGGGCGAAGACCCTAGTTGAGAGTGGTATTTCAGCGAATCCCAACTACATAGTGATATTTTGGCAAAGTCCCGTTTTGAAGATGGTGAAAGGTTAGTTCTCTTTTCTTACATGGGATGTAGGGAGTAGGTACTCAGGAAGGTGAAGGTAAAGGAAAAACCTTAGAAATACCTTAGAAATATATGCCGACTAGGTGAATTCCACCACCTGCCAGGAAGATGGCGCTAGCATAGCCTTTTTTTTTTAAAGAACTAATCCATCCAGTTGCAAAGTAAATATAGATCACTCCATTCTATAACACGAGATCAAATATTCTTGAACAACACTACTAAAAGCATAATCTCGTATGGTGCGGATCGTTGCAGGAGTACCCAGCTCCTCTCCCTCGTATTCCGCATGCACGTTTTTCAAATTGTTAGATGGTGCGTTTTTTTACAAAAAGTTTCCATACGAAAATTACTTTAGAAAATCATATTAATCAATTTTAAAAAAAATTAGTAAATACACAATTAATCGTATGATAATGAGTCGCTCCGTTTTCCGTACAGAGAGAACGAGTTCCCAACTCACCCAAAACACAGCCTTATAACCGTCCCTAATACGCTCATACAGAAGTTTTTTAGTCGATAGTTTGCAAGAAATACTCGAAAAACCATCTCTGAAAATGTATACAGACCCACCGGCACTTCCTGGTGGGGCCCACTTGCAAATCCGAAACTTGGAGCCAATATATACCAAATTAATCCAGCTGTGTTAAGCTGGAAGTATCAAATTAATCCAAGTCAAAGTCGGTCGTCTCTAGACGCGGTAAAGCGAGAGTCTTCGCATGGGTCGGGCCGGCCCAGTCTTTCACGTTATCCGTGTAGCTATGGTCTATAATTGCAGGTTTGCTCGATGCAGGGACATCACCTCACCAGCAAGGCAGCAAGATCAGCTGACTAGCGAAGAGGCATCCAAGGCTCAGATATGGCAGCAGCCGGAGCCGGACGCCTCGCCGCGGCTGCATTGCTGTTTCTTCCCGTCGTCGCCGTCCTTTTCCTCATCGCTCCGTTGGTGGCAGTTTCAATCGGCGACGCTGATGTTGGGTTCCGCGCCACCCTGATACGCACAGCCGAGAGCCGCAACCTGTCGCTCGCCGCCGAGCGATCCCGGCGCCGGCTATCCATGTACACTTCCGGCGCCGGCACCCAAGCGCCAGTTAACAAGAACCGGGGAGGAGGAGACTACATCATGCAGTTCAGCATCGGCGAACCGCCGCTGCCCGTCTCGGCGGAGGCCGACACCGGCAGCGACCTCGTGTGGGTGAAGTGCAGCCCCTGCAACGGCTGTGCTCCGCCGCCGAGCCCCTTGTATGACCCGGCGCAGTCGAGCAGCTCAGGCGAGCTCCCGTGCTCCAGCCGGCTATGCCAGGCGCTCGGCGTCTTCAGGCAGTGCACCGACGACTCTGCCCTCTGCAGGTATCAATACGTGTACGGCCTCTCAGGAGATCATTACACGCAGGGCGTCCTCGGGACGGAGACCTTCACCTTCGGCGACGCCTACGTCGCCAACAACGTCGGCTTCGGGTGCAGCGACACGATCAGCGGCAGCCAATTCGGCGCCACGGACGGGCTGGTCGGGCTCGGGAGGGGCAACCTGTCCCTCGTCTCGCAGCTCGGCGCCGGCCGCTTCACCTACTGCCTCGCCGCTGACCCCAACGTCGACAGCACGATCCTTTTCGGCTCCCTCGCCGCCTTGGACACGAGCGCCGGCGACGTGTCATCGACGGCGCTGGTCACGAACCCTGTACCAGCTAGAGACACGCACTACTACGTCAACCTACAGGGCATCTCGGTCGGAGGCTCCCGTCTCCCGATCGAGGACGGCACGTTCGCCATCAACAGCGACGGCAAAGGCGGGGGCGGCGTCTTCTTCGACTCCGGCACGACGTACACTTTCCTCGCGGACGCGGCGTACCAGGTGGTCAGGCAGGCCGTCACGTCTGAGATACAGAGCGCGGGCTACGCGGTGGTCGGCGGTGGCAACTACAAACTCGATACTTGCTTCGCGGCGAATCCACAGGCGGTGGCGCAGATGCCGCCGCTCGTGCTGCACTTCGACGGGGCGGACATGAGCCTGAACGGAGGCAACTACCTCACGGCCTTCCCCAACGAGGGTTTGGTCTGCATGGCGATAATGAGCTCGTCGGACGTGTCGATCATCGGCAACATCATGCAGGCCAACTTCCGTCTTCTTCATGACCTCGACAGCATGACGTTGTCATTCCAAGCTACAGATCAATGTTGATGATCGTGAAGCTGAGCTGGAGGCGGCTAGATATGTTATAGTTCTTCGTATGCCAATAGTATATTCTTATGGTTTCTTGTCTTGCTTATTTCACGAGTCAATAGGATACTGAGGGACAAATAAGAGAAAGGGTGAATTCCAAGCGGCATAAGAATACGCCCTGGTCGGAAAGAGTTTGTAAAAGTGAGACACGTATACATGTACCAAAAGGAAACTATTTTCATCACTCTAGTGGATATTCACTTATTGATTGCATGTCAAGTCAATGATTGTGAAAATTTTTGAAAGGAGTTAATTAGTCTTACACACCATGCACCGTAGACTACAAACATAGTAGGAGCTGGGAAATTATTTTAGTTCCTTGAGGGATATCTACTCATTTGCATAAAACCATTCAAACGGTTATGAAAAATTTTAAAAAAAATTAACAACACTCATACAATATATCTATACAACTTCATAAAATCTTAGGTCCAAACTCAACTCACACTTTGAAATATAAAAAAGACAAATTCAATATATGAATAGTAGTGTACTGTTTATATTTGAATTTATTTTTTTTGTTCCTTGATATGTAAGTCGAATTTGAACTTGATTTTTTGTGGACGTATAGATATCACAATACTCAATATTATCAATTTTTTTAATAATTTTTCATAACTATTTGTATCGAATTTAGAAGAACAAGATATACGAGGGGATATCCCATCGAAGGATTAGAATCCACTCCCGGATGAGCTCAATTATGCATAATATTATGTTGGCATGCCCTCGGGATCCCACGCTCCCTCACCTTGCACCGTCTCCGCCACAGGGTTCTCTACCCAATTCCCAGGAGGTTGGGGATTTCAATCGAGAGGATGGCAGGGAAAAGGAAAACCTTGTGGGTTGTGGCTCCCCGTTGCGTGCCCGTCTTCGTAGGAATCAGCACTCGCGGCATCAGCTAGCCGTACATGGAAGCTTTGGTGTTGTCGCTCCACCAAGGCGCCCTCACATCTCTTGCTCAGACTAGAGAAATGGATGGTCTATCATAGTCCTAGGATATGTCACATCCATCCTAGGTTACAATTATATTAGGATGGAGGGAGTATTATACAAGTGCAATAATCATCATCCTTTCTATACACTTACTAGGGAAAAACAACCTCCTGAAAAATTGTCCCAAGAAAAAAGGGTCCCTTAGGACACTATGGCAACCATTGGCCGTTGTGCCCATAGAAAACCAAACCCCTATAACTATTAGCACATCAGATCTTATTATAATACATGGATATTTCTCCAGTAACTACTATAAGAATTTCTTTCATATTATCTAAATAGTCATGAAAATATTTTAAAATATTAATAAGATATATTAATCCAGAATCATGCAAGTTGAATTCATTTTAACTGTGAATATTTCAGTTTAATTTTGTTTGTTTTGTTATAACTTGTAAAAGTCCAATTTGTCCTTACATATTCGTGGAAATATATATCTCATATTAATCTATCTTGTTAATTTATTTTTTATAACCATTTAGGTGACAAGTAAGAAATGTATTACTAAAAAGAGAGTATTCTCATAATCTCATTCCCTCGTTTGTTATATATCACCTAAATAGTTATCAAAATATTTGAAATAAATTAATAGCCCAACTACTCCCTCCGTTTCATATTATAAGTCGTTTAACTTTTTTCTAGCCAAACTTCAATAAGTTTGATCAAGTTTATAGGAAAAATATATTAGTATTTTCAACCCAAACTAAACATATTATCAAAATATATTCAATGTTAGATTAAACAAAACTAATTTGATATTTTAGATATTGCTAATTTTTTCTATAATTTTGATATTTGATTAGGAAAAAAGTCAAACGACTTGTAATATGTAATACGAAACGGAGGCAGTAGTTAATTAATTTGGAGCCACCCTCACCCTGCAAAGCCCTTTGATACGGCGACATAAGCAAACAGTACCGTGACAACAAGACCATTAGCCAAACCCAGCACAAACGGCAGCCCGAAGATCTCGCCGGCCGTGTTATAGCTCCACCAGCCGGTTGCCCCGGTTCCAGCCGGGGGGCCGAGCGCGTCGCCGTCGCAGTACTCGCCGTGGAGACCCGGGTTGCCGGCGAAGCTGGAGCAGGGGAAGGTGGAGAACTGGCTGACGTTAGGGATCACGCCGCGGAGACGGTTGTACGCGACGTCGAAGGAGGACAGGAAGGTGAGCCCCGTCAGCGACGCCGGTATCTCGCCGGCGAGCTCGTTGTGTGACAGGTCCAGCGCCTGAAGCGAGGCCAGCGACGCCAGCGTCGCCGGTATCGGCCCGGACAGCGCGTTGCAGCTCAGGTTGAGGATGTTGAGCTGCCTCATGTCGCCGATCTCCGGTGGGATCGCGCCGGCGAGGTCGTTCTGGCTTAGGTCCAGCGACGGCGGGATGTTCCCGTCGTACCAGAGCTCGCCGCGGTCGACGTGCCAGTTGTACAGCCGCACGCCGTAGTCGGATAGCCGAAGCTTCTGCTGGCTCGCCGTCATGTCGTCGCCGGCGGCGAGTGACTTCAGGCGTGTCAGAGAAAGCGGTATGTCGCCGGTGAGCGCGTTGCCGGAGAGGTCTATCCGGTACAGCGCGTCGAAGCCGCCGAGCCACGGCGGCACGGTGCCGGTTAAACGGTTCCATGACAAGTCCAGTACGGTCAGATGGGCACTAGCCCGCAGCCACGGCGGCACGGCGCCGCGGAGCTCGCAGCCGGCGATGCCGAGAAGCTGAAGCCGTGGGAACCCTCGGACTCCTCCGGCGTCCCCGCCGTTGCCATCAGCAGGCATCTCCTCGCCGTGGAAGTTCATCGTCAGGATGAGGACGGAGAGAGCGCGGCAATCTTGGAGCACCCGGAGCGCTCGCGCGATGCCGGTGATGCTGTTGTTACCGATGTTTAAGAAGGCCAGCGACTGCAGCCGCCGGAGCGCCGAGGGGACCGGCCCGGAGAGGAAGTTCCGGCGAAGGTTGACCACCCTGAGATCGCGGCAGTGCGAGAGACTCGCCGGGATGCGGCCGCGCAGCCGGTTCCAGCTGAGGTGGACGTCGCGGAGCCTCGGGAGACGCGTGAAGTTCAAGTCGAGAGCGCCATGGAGGGTGTTGTTCTCCATGTTCAGGTACTCGAGCTCCGAGCACGACGCCAGCGTGTGCGGCACCGTACCGGCGAGCAGGTTGGACTCCGCCGAGAAGCTCCGCAGCCGTGGAAGCCGCCGGAACACGCCGTCGAGCAGCCCGCTCAGGCTGTTGAAAGAGACGTCGAGGTGCACGAGCTCCGAGTCGCCGGGATCCGACGCCGCCGCATCTCCGAGCTCGCCGGTGAAGCTGTTGTGGCTCAAGTCCAGAACACGCAGCCGCGGCATGCGCAGGAGCAGCTCCGGCGGGATGGGTCCGTGGAGGGAGTTGAAGGACAAGTTGAGGAAGCTCAGCTTCTCCAGACGAGCAAGTGAGCCGCCCTGCAGGTGCAGGCCGCCGGCGAGCCCCCTGCCGGCGAGGTCGAGGCGGACAACCCGGAGCTCGGACGCCCCGAACAGGCGGCAATGAACCCCCGGCCACCAGCAACAGTCGGAAGAAGAGTTCACAGAGCCGCCGCGTGGCCACGCCGCGATCCCCGCGTCGAGACTGTCGGAGAAGCCGGAGAGCGCGCTCCGGTCGGCCGGAGTGCACGTGAAGACGCCACGAGGGAGCTGCCATGCGAGGAAGCAGAGGAAGAAGAGTGGCCCAGGTTGAGAGTTGAGAGAGCTCATTGGACACTGCTCGTCTGCTCCTATGTAGTACGACTAGCTTGTACTTCGCCACACTGCTTAGAATGTGTTATTTGTTTCATCCTCCAATTTGTTGCAGATAGATTTACGTCGAAGGGAAACGCCATAATTTTGCATGAAATTCAAAGGATCTGTTCATCTCTGTTGTGACAAGTGGTATGAATATGTCAGCGTTCTAGAATTACTAGTAGCTCGTAAACGTGACTAACAAAGAATTAGTACTAGCTAGTTGTGGGCTTCCTCCCTACGAAAACAGGGTGACTTATTAGAGCATCCTAATTATTAAAAAAACTTAAAACATAAATTAATATAATATTTAAGCAAATTTTCTATAATTATTTTTTTCGAAAAAACATAACATTTGACACTTTAGAAATCGTGCGTGCGAAAAACGAGAGAGTAGAAGTTAGAATGGAAGGACTCAATTTGGCTTGTTTTAAAGTGGGGATCCACTTATCTACTTTCTCGATTTTCGTTAACACGTTTTTTAAACTAGTAAACAACATGTTTCATGTGAAAATTTTCTATATAGAAGTTGTTTTTAGAAAATCAAATAAAATTATTTTTAAAATTGTTAATAACTCATACTCAATTAATCCTATGTTTATCATTTTTTCGTTTTGCATGTAGTTAATCAGCTATTTTCAACCTCTTATTATAACGGGCCTTAAGTTATAAGAGCAAGTGATATAAAATTCTACCTCTAGGACTTATTAAGTATAGAATAAAATGATGATGTGGAGGATAGAACAGATAAGAAAAGGAATTGCCCTTAATGCAAGGGTTAACCTCTATATACAAAGTTAATAAAAATGAGAATAAAATAGGTAGATGGTTAGGAGAAACAAATATAAGAAAAGTAATATCGGGAATGCCTCTGATTGAGCGTTCGATGCGCAACAAAAAATCAAATGCTCAACTGATGGCTCTGACTCTGCATGAGTCTTTTATTAGACGTGTGTCTTTTTCTTGTACGCAGCTAGTATTTATTGGGTTTCATGTAGTTTAAGAGTATGTGCATGCATGAGATTCTAGTTTTAAGCTTTAAAGGATTTTTCCACGAAAATTATTTATCCGATTTACCATCCGATTGCATCGTTGTATTCGTTGCAATTGAATCTCTATAACAAGATATGACATGATTATATTCCGATGAAAAAATATATATGTTTCAACCGATGGAATTGGATGTTTCACGTGTGAGGAAAAAAGTTTCAATCAGAATTTAACTATATTGCATATTTTGAATTTTATGTTGCCATGGAACTTTTAAAATTGTTGCACATGGCATTATTTTGATGTTTCAATAAATATTTTTTCTGATGTTTCACTAGCATATTTGCGAATGTTGCACGTGGTATTATTGGATGTTTTAGTAAGTATTTTTTAATGTTTCACTAATTCATTTATAAATGTTGCACGTGTTTTTTTGGATGTTTCAATGAATATTTTCTAGTGTTTATAAGTGGTTGTTTCACGTATAATACAAAGATGTTTCAATTAGTAATATAATCATATTTATAAATTTTATCAGAAATATAATCAAATAAGATCTTATTGTAAAGATTTAATTGTAACGAACATAATGATGAAATTGGATGGCAGATCGGATAAGTAATTTGGAAGGAAAAATAGTTTAAAGTTTTATTGGTAAAGAATATGGAGAGAGAAATTGCATGTAGGCATCCACAAGAGTAGCGTGTAGGTTTGTAGCATAGAAGATTTAGTGTGATTTCTTTGCATGCAGGTAGGCAGGTGAGTGGACTCCATCCGATTTTCTATTAAATATCAGACGTCTGATATGTAGTAGCCTCTTCGGTGTTGGGGCTAAAATAGTTAGTAAGTGTTGTGCATATTACCTCTAAATTGATATGCAATTGAGAGGCAGTGACCACCTTTACTTTAAAACTTGCTCTAAGCGATAACTTCTTCATTTCCCACTAGCACGTTTCCCAAATTATTCAATTAAATAGAAAGTTTCCTAATTTTAAAAGAAATATATAAATTTACTTTTTAATTTTATATTAGTTAATACTTGATTAATCGTATCCTAAATAAGCTTACTCGCTCGCGTGTGGCGGAAAATCTCACTCCAAAAGTCACAAACGATCGCACCCAAATTGTCCGCAGAAGCAAGACTAGATAGTGCTCATTAAACGCTATCTTGCCAAAGACTTTTCCCAAGTCCTCAGGCGTGATTGATTGATATGGACTGCCGAAGAAAAACTTCAGCAGTTCTTTCCCATGTGACAATTGAACACTTCAAACGCATCATTGTCAGTGAAGTAATCCATACGAATAGGTCAACTCCGGAAGATCAAAACTGCCGGTCAAGAATGAAAGTCCGCGATAGTCTGCAGGAGGTTATGGATGGGGAGATGTTTGAATTGATATACGAGATAAGACACATACGAACATTAATTCTTTAGAAGATCACAAAAAATCACCTCATAAGATGATATGCATGGTTAGTTTAGTACCACTTCTCCTATTCTGAAAGACAGAGATCTCCTTATAAGGGAGGATGCTCTCCTAACCACTTGAGGCATGTATGGTGGAGAGAATAAGAAGAACACACGCGCTTGCTCACCTCGTCATGCTCATGAATAGTCCGTCAAAATTGGTTCCTCACCCTTACGCTGATGCGGTCTACTTTTGCAGTTTTGTTTTGCTGCAAAAATTCGGTTTGACGTGGAGTCCTGATAAGTTACGCGCGACTTATCCAGTTCGGTTACGTGGAGTGGAGAACGTGTAGGCACCCTGATCAAGCATCCTGATTTCTCTATTTAAATGGAGCCGCCGCCTCCACGCAACACACGTGAAATCAATCTAGAGTTTGCCTCCTCCTATGTACTGCGTCGTCGCTTGTAGTCTACTCCATCCCGCTCGTCGGCGTGCACCGGTGATCGGGAGAGCAGGTCTTCGGAACCTTCGCCTTTGACGTCATGCACCCGGAGAAGGCGACAATAAGGTTTTGGGGAAGCGTTTCGCGCGACTGCTTGTTGTTCGTCCACAACGGCTCGTCTTCCTCTTCGTTCGGGTGCTGCGCATCATCATCAACGCCTGGTACCGTGAGTTCTTCCTGCTGTGCAGCTCGAAAGTCCTCGGTACGATTTTATTATATTTTAGATATTTGGTATGTTCATGTTTTAATATCTAGTTTATATATGTAGATCGAATGATGTGATCATGCTAGTTTACATTTGCAATGTCATGATTTATTTATGGAATAAATTAAATCAATATGTGGTTATATATTCAACAATCCAAAGACCTTATTATAGACAATGTGATTTTACTATGGCTGGTTTTGCTGAGGCACTGAGGCTGGATAAATTCACCGGTGTGCACTTCAAGAGATGGCAGATCAGGGTCCCTATGTGGCTGACAGCTATGAAATACTTCTGGATTAGTAATGGCAAACCTGATGGAGTTCTTCCTGTTGAAAAGCAGAAAGAATTTGAGGAGACCACTAATCTCTCCGTGGGATGCATTCTTAGCATTCCTGGTGATCGTCTGGTCGAGGTGTATATGCATATGACCGACGCTAAGGAGTTGTAGGATGCACTGAATACTAAATTCGGTGCTACTGATGCTAACAATGATCTGTACATCATGGAGCAATTTCATGACTATAGGATGACTGGCAACTGTTCTGTAGTTCAGCAGGCTCATGAAATACAGACCATGGCTAAGGAACTCGAAATCCTCAAGTGCGTCTGTTGATGCAACAAACACACACTAACCTGGGAGATCTGCTTAACTTTAGTGCAGGTTCAAAACTTGCTTTCGGGTTCAAGGGCGTGCCAGTTGATTTGATCCTGCAATCAACAAGATGAAACATGCAAGTTTTATTAGTAAACGATAATCGATCGGCCAGGAAGCCGATGCCATATCGTGATGCAACCTAGCCGATGCAGTATAGCATGAATCGGCTATAAGGCATATTTGATGATGAATCAACCCTATACTTGGTACATCGGCTGAAAATATCAATATTACATAATCTATAAATCAATATTACTTTAGAAATCAGTAATTGGGATAGATCGGACTTAACCGAGACATCATAAATTGCCCAATTCTAAAATAACATGAAATAACGATTACATGTACTCATGTCATAGCCGATGTCCAGATTTAAGTGTGTATCAGCTATAGCTCCGATACAACCCTATACAAGGATACTCTCTTGCAACAAATATATTTAACTACTACCAATCAGTGGTAATAAATCCAATATATTTATATTAGATTAGATTCTGATATAAGGGGCATATATAGCATATTAAACAAAGGAAAAAACTATGTAAAACAACTATATCAGGTAAGATCAGCTGAAACTTCGATACTATCCTTATTAACAACCATAAAGCAGACTAGAGATCATGATTCTAAACACGACTTAATAGATCAAACTTAACCGATGCAGCACTAAGTTGAAAAGAAGCATAATATCTAAACAATCAAGCCGATGGTTGCCTTTTCGAGATGGTGGATACATTATATAATTTAAACCAACAAGTCAATCTAGCTGTTATCGATAAAACCCTATATAGAGATCGGTCGATGTAAGTAGAAAGCATTGTCAATCTAGATTATATAACGTATATGATAACTCGGAGATTGATAAGATAGAATTAAAGTGTCATAAAGATGTAAGCACTAATTCTGATGATGCAAACCGTCATAACAAGTTTTACCTCTCCGTCGAAGATTGAAACCGATGCAGCTCGACTCAAAAGCAAGAAATCGTCGAAAGTAAAAAGTAAAAGGTTGGCAATGCGCCGAGATTGATTGAACTGCTATTGTTATTACTCACAAGATCTCGGGCTTATATTTATGCCCGAAAATACAAACTTGTCCATGATGGACACGACTCATATCATCCTAATACAACTCGAACTAATAAATAAGTCCCTTAGGTGGACTCTTATCAAAAATATCTATAAAGAAATTACATATAATCCTAATTAATAGATACAATTGACAATCTCGGACTTCATCCTTGCCTGGCAACATCATCTCAATCTCCTTCTCGAACCCGATATTGGTTATTGAACCACTATCGGCTGTATTGGCTATCAATATCAAACTCGGTTCCAACCATACAGTCTTCCAGCCGATACGCAATCTGTTTCTGAGAATCCCGCACACCTTCAAACCCGCTTCCAATAGGATCTCATCTCCGATTCATATGCTTACCAAATTTCATCATCAACAGCGCCTTACCCGACAAATTTGTGGTCGGGTGCATTATTTCGAAACTTCCTCCCCCATGAAGAAGTTTCGGTACTGCACTCAAACACAAGAGATAGAAGTACTCTATTGAGGGGTTGATAGCGTCTCTTGATGTTGAGGAGAAAGCTCGGGAAAAGGATGCTGCGTCTAAGGGTGATGGTGGGCAATCTAGTGCAAATATGGTGCACAAGGCCCAAAACAAGAACAAAGGGAAATACAAAGTGCAACAGAGCACCACTTCAAGAAGGAGAACAACAACAACAATCCGAACCAGGATGACAGAACTTGCTTTGTGCGTGGCTTGCCTGGTCATCTAGCTAAGAAGTGTCCACAATGCAAGGGGATGAAGGCCCTGCAAGGCAGACTTCTAAGAATGCCAATGTGACCATTGGCAACATTGGAGAAGGAAGTGGGTATGGTAATTTACCTACTGTTTATTCAGTTAATCAGTTTACTAACTTGTGGGTAGATACAGGGCCAATGTACATGTTTGTAATTATATATCACTGTTTTCTTCTTATCAGGTCGCACGGGATTCCACCATCCTAATGGGGAATGAGTCACATGCTTTTGTTCATGGTGTTGACATGGTAGATCTGAAGTTTACTTCGGGAAAGATCGTGCAGCTGAAGAACATGTAGCATGTCCCTACTATCGACAAGAATCTCGTAAGTGGCTCCCGTCTATGTAGAGATGGATTTAAGTTGGTGTTTGAGTCTAATAAAGTAGTTGTGTCTGAACATGGATATTTTATTGGTAAAGGCTATGAGTGCGGAGGCTTCTTCCGCTTTTCCCTTTCTAATTTTTGCAATAAGTATATGAACCATATTTGTGGCAGTGTGGATGATGAGGCTAATGTTTGGCACTCACTGTTATGTCACATTAATTTTGGCTTGATGGCTCGGCTTTCTAGTATGTGTTTAATTCCTAAGTTTTCCATTTTCAAAGGTTCTAAGTGCCATAGTTGTGCGCAGTCAAAGCAACCTCAAAAGCCTCACAAGGTTGCCGAAGAGAGAAACTTGGCTCCTCTAGAACTCCTACATTCAGATCTTTGTGAAATGAATGGGGTGTTGACGAAGGGTGGAAAATGATATTTCATGATATTGATTGATGATGCTACTAGATTTTACTATGTGTATTTGTTGAAAATGAAAGATGAGGCTCTAGACTATTTTAAAATTTATAAGGCAGAAGTTGAAAATCAACTAGACAAGAAGATAAAAAGACTTAGGTTTGATCGTGGTGAAGAGTTTTTCTCAAACGAATTTGACTTATTGTGTGAGGAACATAACATCATACATAAGAGGACGCCTCCCTATTCTCCCGAGTCTAATGGGATTGCCGAAAGGAAGAACCGCACGCTGACTGACTTTGTTAATGCCATGTTGGATACTACGGGACTACCTAAGGCATGGTGGGGGAGGCATTGTTGACCTCGAATCATATGTTAAATAGAGTTTCTAACAGAAACGAGGATGAAACACCATACGAGGTATGGATTGGGAGAAAAACATCATTTTCTTACTTGCGTACATGGGTGTGCTTGGCGAAAGTCAATGTGCCAATAACAAAGAAGCGTAAGCTTGGACCTAAGACAGTGGATTGTGTCTTTCTAGGATATGCTCACCACAACATTGCCTATAGATTTTTAATAGTTAAATCTAAGGTATTTGACATGAATGTTGGTACAATTATGGAGTCTCGTGATGCTACCTTTTTTGAGAGCTTTTTTCCGAAGAAGGATGCACATAGTACTTCTAGTCAACCTTTTGAAATAATTTCCAGTTCAATTACACCACCAGAACAAACTGAACATACACATGAACTTGTCACTGAGGAGGATGACAGCGAAGCTCCTTGAAGGAGCAAGAGACAAAGGTCAACTAAATCCTTTGGTGATGATTTCACTGTGTACCTCGTGGATGATACTCCTAAGTTAATGTCAGAAGCATATGCATCTCCTGATGCAAACTACTGGAAAGAGGATGTTCGTAGTGAATTGGATTCCATTATCACTAACGACACTTGGGAGGTGACAGAGCGACCCTCTGGTTGTAAACCTGTGGGGTGCAAATAGGTGTTCAAGAAGAAGTTTAGGCCTGACGGTACTACTGAAAAGCACAAGGCTCGGCTTGTTGCAAAGGGCTATACTTAGAAAGAAGGCGAAGACTTCTTTGGCACTTACTCACCTTTTGCTAGATTGAACACAATTCGTGTGCTACTTTCCCTGGCAGCCTCACATGGTCTTCTCATTCATCAAATGGACGTTAAGACAACTTTTCTTAATGGAGAGCTGGATGAGGAGATCTATATGGATCAGCCTGACAGGTATGTAGTGGATGGTCAAGAAGGCAAAGTGTTCAAATTGTTGAAATCTTTGTATGGTCTGAAACAAGCGCCTAAGAAATGGCATGAGAAATTTGATAGGACATTAACATTTGCAGGCTTCATAGTCAACGAGGCAGATAAATGTGTATACTATCGCCATGGTTGGGGTGAGAGAGTTATTATGTGCTTGTAGGTCGATGACATACTCATATTTGGGACAAATCTTGAGGTGATTAATGAGGTTAAATCATTCTTATCTCAAAATTTCGATATAAAGGATTTGAGAGTAGCTCATGTTATCCTGAACATTAAGCTATTTGGAGGTGAGATTGGGATTACACTCTTGTAGTCTCATTATGTGGAGAAAATCTTGAGTCGCTCTGGCTAGCTTGATAGCAAACCTTCTCCAACACCTTATGATTCTAGCTTGTTACTTCGCAAGAATAAGAGAATTGCTAGGAATCAACTGGAGTACTCCCAAACCATTGGCTCACTTATGTACCTAGCTAGCACAACTAGGCTTGACATCTCCTTTCCTGTGAGAAAGTTGACCCGGTTTACCTCTAATCCAGGAGATGATCATTGGCGTGCGCTTGAGCGAGTGATGCACTATCTAAGAGGTACTATGGACTTAGGGCTTCACTATTCCGAGTACCCTGCGATAATTGAGGAATATAGTGATTCTAATTGGATCTCTGATGCTGATGAGATCAAAGTCACTACTGGATATTTTTTCACACTAGGTGGCGGTACTATTTCATGGAGGTCTTGCAAACAGACCATTTTGACGAGGTCAACCATGAAAGTAGAGCTTACGGCACTAGATACTGCTACTGTTGAGGCAGAATGACTACATGATCTACTGATGGATCTGCCTGTGGTTGAAAAACCGGTGCTGGTTATTCTTATAAACTGTGACAATCAAACGGTAATTGTCAAGGTGAACAGTTCTAAGGATAACATGAAATCGTCTAGACATGTGAAAAGATGATTGAAGTCTGTTAGGAAATTGAGAAACTCCAGGGTTATAACATTGGATTACATCCAAACAGCTCGAAACCTTGCAGATCCCTTCACAATGGGACTATCACAAAATGTGCTAGACAATGCATCGAAAGAGATGGGTATGAGACCCACGTGAGTTATACTATGGTGGTAACCTAACCTATGTGATCGGAGATCCTGTGAATTAGGACCTAGGAAAAAAACCATTAGTTAACGAGAGGAGAGTACCTTTCTAAAAACCCTCTCTAAGTGAAGATGCATGTACTCTCAATTGTGCTGCAAGGCAGATTGGCTATGCCTTAATGCGTTCTGTTGGCTTTATTTGACGAAGATCCTATCCTGCATAGCATTCTTTAAAGAATGCACCTATGTAAGCTTGACTGTTGGTTGCAGTCTATGAAGATTTTGGGTGAATCTTCTAGGAAGCCTACTAAGAGACCATGGAGTATGACTTACACGCTCCACCCGAGGGGTAGTCTCCTGACGGCCTAGTACCAAATAGGACTCTGAGTGAAACTTTCTTGCACAAGACTTGCAATTCAAGGCGTAGTCCATTGTTCAAGTTGTGAGTAAGTGTAGCTTGGAGTTCTAGGTGGATGTTCAACCTTAACCGGTCTCCATTGAACAGCTGGTATATAAACAACACACTGGAAAATGGCAAATCTCTAGGGCATTTTGATATTTGGTGGGGATTATTGGAATTGATATATGGTCTAAGGCCCATATGAAGATTAATTCTTTGGAAAATTATAAAAGCCCACCTCATGGGATGACATGCATGGGGATTTAGTACCACCTTACCTATTCTAGGAGAGGAAGATCTCCTTATAAGGGAGGATGCTTTCCTAGCCACTTGAGGCATGTGTAGTGGAGAGAATAAGAGGAACACGCGCTCGCTCGTGTTACCTCGCCAGGCCAGGCGAGGTGGCACGCGTATGTGACATGCGCGTGAATGGTCCGCCAAAATTGGCTCCTCACCCTTGCGTAGATGCAATCTCCTTTTACAGTTTTGTTTTGCTGGAAAAATTCAGTTTTGTTTTTGGAAACCTAGTTTTTGGAAACATAATGAACAATCTGGTGCATGGAGTGGCGTGGAGTCTGGATAAGTTACGCGCGACTTATCCGGTTTGGTTACACGGAGTGGAGAACGTGCAGGCGCCCTGATCAAGCATCCTGATTTCTCTATATAAACGGAGCCGCCGCATCCACGCAACACACATGAAATCAATCTAGGGTTTGTCTCGTCCTCTGTACTGCGCCATTGCTCGTAGTCTACTCTATCCCGCTCACCGGCGTGCACTGGTAATCGGGACAGTAGGTCTCCCGAACCTTCGCCTTCGACATCCTGCACCGGGAGAAGGCAGCAATAAGGTTTTTGGGAAGCGCTTCGTGCGACTGCTTGCTATTTGTCCGCTACGGCTCATCTTCCTCTCTGCTCGGGTGCTACGCGTCATCGTCAACGCCTGGTACCGCGAGTTCTTCCTGCTGTGTAGCTCGAAAGTCCTCGGTACGATTTCATTATGTTTCGCATATTTGATTTGTTCATGTTTTACTATCTAGTTTACATGTGTGGATCGAATGATACGATCATGCTAGTTTACATTTGCAAGGACATGATTTATTTTTGGAATAAATTAAATCAGTATGTGCTTATATATTCAACAGGAGAATGGTCACCAAAGTTGTGATTTTAAGCATAACTCCTCAGTACGAGTGAGAGGAAAAAAAGTTGAGAACTTGAGCAGGAAGAAGAAGGTTAAAATTGCTATTTTTAAGAAGAGATCATCATGAGAGGGATTTTTTTGGAATAGCAAAAATCTTGGTGACTTGGCTAAATTCAGATTTCTTTCCGATACCTCAAAGGAGTAGAAGCTAGACTATATTCCTCTTTTAGAGACTCTTGTCTTACACTTTTTTGTGGAGGTAGATACTTCTTTTGCCATTGGACAAGGCCAAAAGAGAAATCAGGAGGTATTCTGTTGGGAATAAATAAAGAGGTTCTCGACATTTCTAGTGTTGATGAAGGGGATTTCTATGTTATGTTTCATGTTAAAAATAAGGATGATGGCTTCCAATGGATCATCGTGGCAATCTATGGGGCTGCCCAGGAAAAGTACAAAGAAGCTTTCCTTGTTGAGTTGGTTAACTCTTGTAGAAAAGAGGCATTGCCGGTTTTGCTTGGTGGTGATTTTAACATTATAGTGAGAAGTGGCATTTCCTTTTTAACGCTATCATAGACAGCTTGGATTTAAGAGAGTTGGAGCTCTCGGGGCGTAAGTTCACTTGGCCAATTCCTTGTCAAAACCGACATTCGAAAAACTAGATAGAATTTTGATGAGTACAGAATGGGAGCAGAAGTACCCGTTGGCTACTGCTCGAGCTTTGAGTAGGGAGTTGTCTAATCATACGTCGCTGCTTTTAGACTCGGGAGTAATTTCTCTCAAACAACTACCTTTCAAATTTGAACTTGGATGGTTGTTAAGAGATGGATTCTACGATATGGTAGCGGATGTATGGAAAAAAGAGGTAGGGGAGGTACAGGGGTTGGAAAGATGGCAAAATAGGTTGCGTCAATTTTTAAGGGGCTGGGCAAAAGATACTAGTGGAGCCTACAAGAAAGAAAAGGCTAGATTGCTAGCAAAGGCAGATGAATTGGATAAAAAGGCTTAGGTGCAGTGTCTGTCTGAACAGGAACTAAACCTCAAGAACTTTCAAAAAAATAACAGTTCTGCTAAGGGAAGAAGAGATAAAGTGGTACCAAAGGCGAAAACAAAGGAAATAGTGGAGGGCGATAGGAATATAAAATAATATCGTATGATAACATACGGAAAGCACAAAACTCAAATTTTTTAGTTAGAGCAAGAAGAAGAGGTAATCAAAGGTGATGTACAGTTAAGGAAGTACATCACAAAGTATTATAAAAAAAATTTGGACCCCCAGAGGAAAATAATTTTTCCATGAGGGAGTCTACAAATGAGGACATTGCCCAAGTATTGGGTGAGGAAAATGAAATCCTAACTAAGGAATTCTCAGAAAGGAAGTAAAACAAGCCATCTTCCAAATCGAACACAATAAGGCCCCCGGTCCTGATGGATTTCACGCGGAGTTCTTCCAAGTGTATTGGGAGGTCATAAAGAGGACTTAATGGAAATGTTCTATGACTTTTACAAAAAGGAGTTACCGTTTCATAGTCTGAATTTTGGTACCATAACTTTATTACCCAAATAAAAGGATGCTATACAAATTCAGCAGTATAGACCTATTTCTCTGTTGAATGTGAGTTTCAAAATTTTCACGAAGGTAATGGCTAACAGAATAGCTCTAGTAGCTCAAAAAGTCATTAGACCTTCGCAAACAGCCTTTCTACTAGGAAGAAACATAATGGAAGGTGTGGTTATTTTACACGAAAAAATTCACAAAATGCATAGAAAGAAAAAGAACGGGTTTGTTATTAAGCTCGACTATGAAAAAGCTTATGATAAGGTAGACCTGAAGTTCTTACAACAGACTGAGAATGAAAGGCTTCTCACCGGTACAGTGTCGGTGGATAATAGGATAGTTAGTGGTGGCAGCGTAGCAATTAAAGTGAACGATGAAACTAGAAATTTCTTTCAAAAAAAAAAGGTTTAAGACAAGGGGATCCGTTATCACCTATCTTTTTCAACTTGGTGGTTGACATGTTAGAAATTTTGATTAAGAGGGCAAATGAACAGGGAAGTTTTCAAGGGGTAGTACCGCATCTAGTAGATAATGGGCTATCTATACTGCAATATGCAGATGGCACAATTCTCTTTGTGGATCATGATCTAGAAGAAGCCAAAAATCTCAAACTTGTACTAAGTACACCCGAGAGGTTATTAGGACTAAAGATCAATTTTCACAAGAGTGAACTGTTATGTTATGGTAAGGCTAAGGAAGTGGAGAGAGAATATGCCAGGTTGTTTGGTTGTGGTTCTAGCAGGTATCCTTTCAGGTATTTGGGGATCCCAATGCATCACAAAAAATTTTCAAATAAAGACTGGCACGCAGTTGAAGAAAAGATACAGAAAAAACTGAGTAGCTGGAAAGGAAAACATTTTTCGATAGACGGCAGATTAGTGTTGATAAATTTGGTGCTTAGTAGCCTAGCCATGTTTATGCTTTTGTTTTTTGAGGTACCTAAAGGTATTCTTGAGAAGCTAGATTATTACAAATCGCATTTGTTTTGGCAATGTGAAGAACATAAAAAGAAATATAGGTTGGCCAAATGAATCATTTTGTGCAAGCCAAAAGAATACGGGGGTCTTGGGATTCAAAATTTGGAACTACGAAATAAATGACTATTAAGCAAATGGTTATATAAACTTATGAATGAAGAGGGAGTTTGGCAAGACCTGTTGAGGAGGAAATACCTTTCTAAGATAACTCCAACGCATGTAGAGAAAAAACCAGGAGATTCTCATTTCTGGTCGGGGCACATGATGGTTAAGAACACCATCCTGTCTTGTGGATCTTTAGAGAAGCACAATGGGGCTCAAGTTAGATTCTGGGAGGATTAGTGGAATGGGGATACTTTGTTTGCTGCATGATACCTGGCCCTGTATAATCTTGTTATAAACAAGAATGAGTCAGTAGCAGGGGTTAAGAGTGAAAGGCCACTAAAAGTGTCCTTTAGAAGGGCTACAGTGGGTCTTAATTTAAAAGCCTGGTTAGAAGTGGTTTCTAAGGTTTTGACAGTAAGGTTGACCGAACAAAGAGATAACTTTTTTCTGGAAGGCCCAGAAGAATGGGTGCTTTTTGGTTAACTCAATATACAAATCGATCATGTATAGGGAGATCGTTCCTGAGAAGGACATGATTTGGAAACTCAGATTACCACTAGATATTAAAATTTTCTTGTGGTACTTAAAAAGGGGAGTAATTTTAACAAAGGATAATTTGGTTAAGAGAAAGTGGAAGGGTAGTGTTAAGTGCTGCTTTTGTGAGGCTAATGCATCAATCCAACACCATTTCTTCAATTGTATTTTGGCGAGATTCATGCGGAATGTTGTCTTCATATCTTTTGGAATTCAACCGTCTAGGAATATTACTAATTTGTTGGATAATTGGCTAAAGGGGGTTCAACCTAGGCTAAGATCTCAAATCCTTGTGGGGGTTGTAGCTTTATGTTGGGCGGTATGATTATGTCGGAATGACGTAGTCTTTAATGGCTCCAATACTAATTTCTTGTTGCAGGTGATTTTCAGGGGGGACTTTCTAGGCAAGACAATGGTCTTTGCTACTTAAGGAGGAAGATGGTCAAAAAGTAAGGGAATGTTGTTTGATGTTGGAGAAGAGAGTCGCTGGTTTTTCACAATGAAGGGGTGGAACTTAAAAAGAAGATTGGAAGTTAAATGCTTTCTTTTGGCTGTGGTGTGCAATGGAAATTTTGTCATTGCTTTTTAAAACTTTCTGCTAGGAGCCTGCGTGCTCGGGTCAAGTTGCTTGAGATGGTTTTTAAACCTTTTGTAAGGGTGTGAATCAGTACTCTTGTAAGTTTCGTTTGGGTTGTGCACATCTGTTTTGGGTGTGGAGGTTGGTTAACCCATTATGTAAAAAAAGTCTGCAGTTACATCGGGGATCAATATCTCGTGAAGAACTACAATATCGGGAGGTCCTGAGACAGGGGAGACCCACAATATTTCGTTATATCGGGAAAAATCTCGCTGAGAGAAAATGATTGTTTATTCAAATCTTATTTAACTTGATGCTGTTTGAGCACAGCTTAATCAACTTTAGAGAAGTTTTATTGAACTGACAATTTTCGGCCAGGGTAATACTAACATCTAGGGAGGCCCCGAGATAGAGATATACCGGAAATTAAACCCACATCACATCACTTTCACATCACTATCAGAATCACTATCATCACAATTGGGAACAATGCCACAACTTCTACCGCCACGAAGAGCTTCCTCCACACATGTGACCCTGAGCGACATGCACCCTAGCGCCGCCACCCTCCTCCCTCCTTCCCCTCCCTACCGCCATCGGAGCTAGCTGCCGGAAACCGAGCGGCTAGCCAAGATGGCAGTGGTGGGGCTCATTTTTGGTCCCCCCCTAGGGCACTCAGAGAGGGTGACCAGCGGCGGTGACAGTGCGAGGGGGCCGAGCGGCAGCGGGGGTGCGAGGAAACCATGCGGCAGCGAGGGGAGGAGTTCCCTCTTGGTGGCGAGTAGGACGTGTGGCAGAGGAGCTTCCCCCTTCTCCGGCGCTCCTCCCAGATCTGGGCCCTCTGCTCCAAGACCTAGCGGTGGTGGCGGCAGGGGTCCCCGGCAGGTGGAGGAATGACGGCACCAACAACGAGGGCTCCACCTACGGGCTCCTCCTAAGCCCATGGAGCGACGATGACCAATAGGAGCTCTTCCCGATCATGGGCTGCCACGACGATGGGGGCTCTCCCTAGCCCGTGGACAGTGGCGGCGAAGCTCCCCCTAGCCTGCAATCAGTGGTGGCGATAAGGTCCTAGGGACGTCGGTGGCAATGGGGCGGCAGCAACAACGGGTACCTCGGTGGCGAACCCGTCCCCATAAGCTTCATCGGTGGTACTTCCATCCTGCTGGTTGGTGACGGAGGCAGTGCTAGGGTGGCAGAACAACCGGATCTAAGGCACCCATGCCCAGGTCTAGCCGCTCACCGGCTCTATTGGTGGTGGTGGTAGTTTTCGTTCTTGGAGGGTGTTGGCGGCGGTGCAAGAGAGAAGGCCACCTCGATGTGCTGCGATGGCTATTCTTGCAAGCGTATGCAATGTTGATAGTGGGATTGCCTTCACGTCGGTTGGTAGGTAGAGGCCAAGGCGAAAGTCGGACGGCAACGCCTACGGGTGTCGTTCCCTTCTTGGAGCCGTCTTATGTGCCTTCCCGTTTTGTCGTGTTCGGATTCTCTGGATGTAAATCTTGCCCATTATTGGGCCAGCTATGGTGATGTAGTTTAGCATTGCATCCTTCTTGAAGGCATCGTTGAGGAAATCCGAGGCAATGTCTAGTTTGGATTCGTTTTGACACCTATGGAGGGCCTTCAAGAAGTTGGAGTTGCTACGTAGAGGCATTCGACGAGCTTAGTAGCGATGACTCGTAGCTTGGCTCAGTTTCGGGCAAGGTTTGTTGTTGACAGGGTTTGCCCTACCGCGCGGTTACCGCGCGGTAACTGCGCTTACCGCGGGGGTGCGGCAGCGGTAGCCGGCGGTAGGGTTTAGTAAATTTCATCCGAATTCAAAAATTCCGAAAAAAATCGAAAAAAATCAGAAAAAATTCTTGGATGAAGCTCTTGAATTGTAGAATCTTATGGTGAATAAAATTTTTGAAAACTAGTTAGAGAAATTCAAATTATATGGCTAAACCGAAAAGGATGAAGGGCAAAGGTAAATCCACACGGTCTACGACTGTCGACAGTGATAAAGAGACTCAAGGAAGCCCAGAGTACCAAGAGTCCGGTGACAGTAGCTCCAAAATTGATACAGATGATGGAGATGATGCTGGTCAGGGAGGCCAAGGAACTACTGATGTGCCTTCGATGGGTCACCAGCCTATGTCAGATCACCATAGCCCGATTCAATTCACTGGTACGATGTTGTTCACTTTGTTTTACAATCATCTCCTTGTCATTCACGACTCATCTTCGTACTATTTCACTTGTAGGTGAGGCCGACTTCACTCACGCTACCCAGGACCGGGATCATGGTGCTCCAACCTCGCAACGCACTACCATTAATCCAAGTGACCGTCACCATCAACAACACTATGACATGCCCCAGGATAGCTATAGCTCATTCAGTGCCTCTAGCATTGAAGGTGGCTATGAACCGTACGTGTACACCCGTCCACAAGCCTCCGATTTTCCTGCTCCTACATGGGTGTATGAATGGAGAGAGCCCGAGTGGTATGCTCAGTTGGCTCACTGGCAATCAACAGCATCATGGACGGGTCAATCTTGGCAAGACTACAAGACGGGGTTGCTACATTCTCACGGTTTGATGCTCATGTCTACTGAAGAGTACCATATGGCTTACAATCAGTGTAACACCTAGCTATATCATTCTATATCCTTTGTGTGGACTTCGTAATGCACTCTTTATGATGATGTTGAATTGTTGTTGAACAATGATTATGCTATGAAATGTTTTAATTGTTCGAACTCCATAATATAGCAAAGGTCATGCTGAATTTTTTTATTTCACACACAATAGTTAAAAGTATAAGAATTATACATATTTCTCACACAATAGTTAAATGTCTAATTATTTTCTACACGCAAAGTATGTTTTTATTCCCTATTTTCCTTTCCATACTCAACACGCTGCACAGGCGGCGATAACCGTGGCGATACCGCGATTACCGCGGCAAACCGCGCGATAACCGCTCACCAAACCGCGATATCGCCGAATTTTTGAATTCAAATATTTGGATGCGATTTTTACGCGTTTTTCGCGGTTACCGCGCGGTTACCGCGATAACCGCGAAGCCGCCGGGGGACGGTAACCTCAGGCCGGAGGGGAAGGCAAACCCTGGTTGTTGTTCTCTTGGAAAGTCGAAGCTGCTTCGTGTTTGCTAGCTTTGCAATGATGACTCAAGTTGGACCTCTTCATTTGTGTTTAGCTCTGGTGTAGGGTTACAAGCTTTTGGGTCTGCAACATTTATCAATCTGGCTCGGCCTTGCTTTAATGAGACTAGTGGTTGTGAAGTCAGAGCTACAACGTCGCTGGGGATTGACATGTGGCAACGATGACGTGAGCCTAGTTGAGTTGCACTTCGGCATGGGCTAGGTTGTTGTCCTAACCCTGGTGTTTCCTAGCGAAGTCAGAGGCACCGAAGTGTTGGTGTGATGATGATAATGTTGCATCTTTGCCAGTGTGTGGAAGCCTTGTTTTCCTTTAGCTTGTTGCCTATTCATGTGAACGGTTTTTGTTGAGTGTTGAGCTCGGTTATCCTGTTCTCGTTTCTTAGCTTAGGTTAGTTGGTGGAATATCGTGATAGTTGTGGTTTTTGTTCAATTTTCTCTAATTAACTGTGCATTGTGTGGTTTGATCTCGTTCTTTCCATAAAATGGGACACTTCTTATTTATATAAAACATCGGCAATGGCTCGACCGTTCGAAAAAAATATTTGGGAACAATTGATACTTCTCCATGTGAGTACATCATTGTTAATTGTTATTTATAAAAACTATATATTTTAAAGATAAGTGCAGTGTAGCCGTATCATTTTTTATCATGAGTCTGAATTAATCGGAATTCAGGGATACTCCCTTCTTCCGAAAAACTAACTTCTATAAACGAATATGGTTAGGTTAGGTATAAACGAATATGGTTAGGTTAGGTACAGTATTGACCTATCTCATTTGCCACCTCTATCCTAAAATATAATAACTTCTAATTTATTTTTAACTATGAATCTGAGCTAGTATTTATCTAGATTTAAGACGGAGGAGTAGCTCTTAATACTCCCCTTGAGTGTCGCTCCCACTCAAGGCCACATGGATAGCAACCGAAGAAACCGTTCCGATCCGGCTTGTGAGCTTTGGATCAAACATGTGGGAGAATACTTTTGTTCAGGCACCCGCCCACCTCGCTCTTAGCGATGTACCACTAGTGTGCTCCAGGGCTCCTCTATTACTCTCTTTTTTTATTCCCAGTGCATATCTTTTCATGCATGTGTCATGCCCATGCATTTGTCATGCTTATGCATGCGTCCAGTCATTAGTCATTGGAGGCTTATATTTGCATATGTTTCTTCTTTCTTTCAATATTTTTGCTAGAATAATTATCTGATCTATGATCCGATGTATTCCTTGCAATTAACTTTTTATAACAAAATCTCACATGATTATATTTTGATGAAAAAATTCATCCGTTATAGAAAATTGTTTCAATTCTTTTATAAAATGTTTCGGAGAAATCCAATCATCCACCGAAAAACATGCTCAGATCGCTTCTTGTCTGCCTCGGCTTCTTTCGTTTCTGCACGCAAAGCAGGTGTTGGCGCAACAAACTGAAGGCACCAATTCACCCTCGCATCCATTCATCCAAATCTGAAACATTAACATGATAAGGATATCCCAGCTACCCACGTACTTTCTCTATCTTAAAAAAAAATCAACCTAGAAGGGATCACAACGAATTTGGATAAAGGAAGCCAAAAATATGATTTGCATAAATTATATTTAATTTATTTAACTAGTTGGAAAATATTACTAGGAATGTGATCATAATTAATGACTAGCAGATCTTCATGTATAGTTATCTAAAGGGAATGATAAGGGAAATGTTGTGATCCACTAAATGTCTAACTCTTAATACATGGTGGAGATGCAGCAGACAGTAGTCAGTAAGTGAAGGCATGAAATGTGGCAGCTACTAGCACAGAAGAAGTGCACTCAACCAACAGCTAGTCAATCTGCAGGGGTAAGCCTTAAACACATGTGTAACAGAAACAATGGACTACTTAGGGTGCGTTCTTTTTTTTTTTTGTTGGGAGTTAACCCTCCCATCACGTAAAATGGAGCGACTCATTAACGCATGATTAATTAAGTACTTACTAATTTTTATTTTAAAAATGGATTAAAATATGATTTTTAAAGCAACTTTCGTATATAAACTTCTTGCAAAAAAACACACCGTTTAGCAGTTTAAAAAGCGTGCGCGTGAAAAAAGAGAGTGATGAATTGGAAAAGTAGAGGGAATAACACACCCTTAAAATAGACAGATTGATCAACAAAATGCAACCCATGAACTCATATAGTGCCATAAACCCCTTTACCTGCATACGAATTTAGATAAGTCGCCAAGGCAGACACAAGCATCTTGCCCACCTTGAACGGTTCATTTGTCTCTTCCAACGCGACTCAAGAGTTTCATACTAGATCACCACTCACAGCAACCATGGAGATGTACGGACGCTTTTGCAGGGCAGTTGCAGTTGAGTTTGATCTCATCAAAGATTTGTGCCATTAACTACTGAAACCACTCGTTGGCTAACGCCATAAATACAATACTCCAAGTCTTCGTCTGAAAGAGGGGCAGAAACATGCAACTCCCAAGTAAAATACAATGCTGACAAAACCAAGAATCCCTAGAGTTCATAAAAAAAGATTCATGAGACTAATAATTTAATATCCTGCAGGGAAACAGCTGCAGGAGAACATTATATTAGGTGGATGGTTAAATGAATATATCCGTTGTCGAAAAATCTGTCTTGTCCATACCTATGCATCTTATTTTAGGTTAATTAAGGCCCAGAGCATACAATAGGTGCAGTTTGTGAGATCAATCTACAGAAAAGTTTGCATCTGGCAAAGGTTTCTCAAGTGTTAAATAAGAGAGCCCACTTATCTTGCTCACTCACAGAAGCACAGAAAAGGTATCGTTAGTAGAAACACTCATCATGTTTACTAGTGTTGGCATACTCACAATGGGATGACAATGATATTCACGTGTAAATCATTTGCTTTTCATGTTTTTAGCGACATGAGTGATATAAGAATTTCATGGGAAAGAAGAGAGCTACAGAAGCTAGCAGACTTGAAAGAGAGGAAAATTCTGCATGTGCAAGCGGCAAATGAATGGTAAAGCAAATCAGGAAAACACTATAACTTAGCAAGAGAACAACTTCAAAAATCTCTAGCAGTTTAATCTTTTGGCGAAATATACGTAAACGAGGTGAGCATGAAACCAGTGCCAGTGAATATTTATCAAAATGCACAAGGAGAAACAACACCATTGTGACATTCAGCCTCTAGCTGAAAATTAGCACTCTGCAATGATGTTGTACAACAGTGCAAGTGCAAGAACGAATATGTGAAATGCAAATACTTCAGGCGAATTAAAAGTCCATAACAGCAAGCACTGAATTCATTAAAGTACAAAGAGATCGAAATGATCTGGGATTCATAATAGAAAATTTTAAGTGTTGCTATTAAATTATGAAAAATAAATTTCAGGCCATACAAAAGTGAGAACAAATTAAGGCCATCTATTAGAAAAGGACATAAGATGGTATGTTGAAAACTCCGGTTGGCTGAAGATGGGGATACTATCTTGAACAATAAAGTAACTTCCATACAAAATTAGCTGGTGTATGATGATGAGCATAAATATGCACAGCTACCAATGAAACTAATCTATAACGTTCAGAGGTCCAATTGTCATAGCAGAACGGTTTGATCTGGAAATTCAATATACTAGTAGTTATACAAAAATCAAATATGGAGAATACAGGACATCCTTCAGATTCTCACCTGCTTAAACAGTTTATGTGTTGTATTGCTCCTGGTCCCTTAAACTTACAAATCTTCTGCTCTGAAGTTCATTGCATTTAACATTCAACCAAAGGGATCCAAGTGAGCAAGGGTACTTCATCTCAGCAATCTATATTGACTATAAGTGATGAGCTATCGGATATCAGTCCTGTGGCAATAAAAATAGGAAGTCTTAAGCCCTGTTGCAACTGGAGCAGCTGAGAAACCCCAGATAATCCAACTTAATCAGAAAGGTAAATTCAACCACAGAGTGATTTCTATTAATGAACATCACCTTCCTCCAAACAGTGTCATAATAATTCATGCCTCATGATTCATAAGGTGTCATTCTGCTTATCCAACATTCTCGCTAGACCTATCACAGGTCTCTACAGAATCTCACTCATGAGGAGATGCCATCTTTCACTAAATAGTTTTGGTACCATATTGTGTCTTGAGGATTTCACCAGTAGTCCCTGCAACTGCAAACACCTTGCTTGATTGTGTGGTATCTATTGACATCCCTGACCACAATTACTCTGTCAATCACCATGCTGGCATACTTGAAAAATTCATGACAATGAGCACATATCCTCAAGTTCTTCACTATCCTCAACATCTTCCCTGATGGTACAGCCCCACTGACCAACCCATATGCAAGGGCCAACCTTTCACTATGATGCTGGAGCCCTTTGTCTGCCTCCTTATACCCTAACTTCTCCACCTCTTTAACCAAATCGTCCAATTTGTCATAAATGTCTAACAACTGCTCATGCCTCCTCTCATTTGCAACAAACACATGTACCTTTCCTCTCACCTCAATCCAACTTCGACCACCTTCCTTCCTGACTCCCCGGTCTCTCATTGTAATCCATGCACCAGCCACCTCATCCGTCCTCCCAGCTGCAGAGTAGACATTGGCAAGCATGACATAAGCAGAGTCATCGTTGGGGTCAATCTCTAACAGCCGCTGCCCCATAACTCGAGCCATGTCAACCTTGCGGTGGACCACACAGCCTGTTAGAAGCGTCCGCCACACTGCTGCATCTGGCTTGCATGGCATTGTCCGTGCAATGCTCTCCGCATCCTCCAGGCATCCGACCCGTGCCATTGCACCCACCACAGAGGTGTAATGCTCAAGGCCAGGCCTCACCTTGTACTTCGACTGCATTTCATCCAACCAAAACTCAGCCTTCGTGGCCGCTCCTGCATTGCTACATGCTGTAAGAAGAGCAAGGAACGTCAACCCATCAGGCACAAACCCCAGTTCCTCCATCTTATGAAACAACCTTGCAACTGCTTCCACATCTCCCTGTTGTGCGTGCGCTGCCAGCACTGCATTCCAAGTTATCAAGTTACGGGCACCACCCAACTCCTCAAACAAATTATGTGCGTCGTCCACAACCCCAGCTTTCCCATATGCATCAACCAACGCTGTCCCAACAGCCACATTCCGATCAAGCCCGATCACCACTGCGTGTGCATGAATCTCGCAAGCCTGCTCCAGCGCAGCAAGCCCTGCAGCCGCCCGCAACGCACCGGACAACGCGTACATGGTAGAACAAACCTCATTAGAGCGCATCTTGACGAACACCGAAAGAGATTCCTCGAATCGCCCATTCTGCGCGAGGCCAACAATGGTAGAGGAGTAGCAGACGTGGTCCCGTTGGGTAACGGGAATTTCGTCGAACAGGTGGAGGGCGGCGTCAGGGGAGCGAGACCGCGAGTAGAGGGTGACAAGGCAGGAGGCGGAGAACGGGGAGGAGGACAGAGCAACCTTGACGGAGAGCGCGTGCACGCAGGGCGCGGCGGAAGGCGGCATGGAGCGGAGGAGGGAGGAGAGCGGCCCGTCGGCTAGGAGCGACGGGGACGCGCCGAGGAGGCGGCGGAGGAGCGGCAGCGCAGAGGAAGGGGAGGACGAGGAGACCGAGGCGAGCGACGAGGTGAGCGAGGCGGCATTGGGGGTGAAGGGGAGGCGGGAGAGGAGCGGGAGGGAGAGCGGCGGCGGGTAGCGGGAGAGGAGGAGGTTGTAGGCTGCGCGGGAGCTCGAGGAGGTCTTGACGAGCACCGCGTGGAGCGCCGCCGGGTCGCACCCCGCCTTCGCCGATGCGGAGGCCGCGGCCGTGAGGGACGCCGCGGCGGCGCGCATGTGGACTTGGGAAGGTAGAGCGGCCAGCCTCGGCGACGCTGGCTGGCCGACGAGGAAGAGCTTGGAGTGGCGACGGGGCGACTTGGCGTGCGTGGGGGAAGCTGGTGGGCTTGAAGGGGTCCTCCTGATACGCGAGCGATCGCGGGATGGACGCGACGCGATCAGGAAACGGCAAAAACAGAAAAAGGCCCACGCGCATTTACGTACTTCTCTTTCACGCAAAATAAGAATACGTAATTTTTTCTGTTTCTAGACACAGTTAAAAAAAATACTAACTGAATAAAATAATCTATGTGTCACATAAATATTCCCATTTATAATTTTGTGTGTGTATAGATTTCTATCCATGATAACTTTGTACACATAAAATATTTATCCATCAAACATTTGGATCAAAATCCATAATCTGAATCGGACATAAACTTTCAGCGTATAAACTTTAAGTGTGTAAACTTTAGGTTACGCTTCTTTTTACAAACTTTAGGTATATAAATTTTAGGTGTGTATACTTTAGGTATATAAACTTTGGTTATATAAATTTTAGGTGTATAAACTTTAGATGTGTAAACTTGATATATATAAACTTTAGGTGTATAAACTTACTAAAATAGGAAAGTAATATGGTAAAAAAAGAAATAAGAGGAGCCTGCGCGCGACGCGGTAACTAGCGATAAGAAAAATAGAAAGGCAACTGTCGACGGGCCATGCGAGAAAAAGGAAGGGGATACCGCTCATTCTAGCTAGAAGAGGAACGGGAAGAAAATGACCGCGTCTACTTTATCCACGCGAGCGATCGCTCAGTAGCAATCTCACCTGCGTGCGGGGTATGCCTAACACGCGAGTGATCGCGTGCGTATGCCTAACACGCGAGTGATCGCGTGCGTCGAGGACAGGTGATCGGAACTAGAAAAAACGGCTCGTGCTATCCACGTACTTGATTTTGCTTTTTTCTATTTTAGATACAACTGGTTTGTTGGTACTCTAAAAAAACGTACTACTTACTAGTTGCTTCAAATATTTTTCAGCAATTTGGGATGACCTAAATCCTAGTGCAATTAGAATGTAGTTGTGGATTTACTTCCTACAGTCACTTTTGACATATAAACTTTTACTGTCTATAAACTTTATACATACAAATCTTTGATGTATAAAATTTATACACATAATATAGAAACTTTATACGTGGAAACTTTAGATCTGTAAAATTTCTATAGATGAATCTCAAACGAATTTAAAAAATAAACGCAAAAAATATTTGATATGCACGTACACACGCCTCGTTAAAAAAAAGAAAAAGAAAATAGAAGCGCTAAATTGACTCCAATAAAATCGGTAATAGTAAAAAAAGAAAAGAAAAATAGCCAAAAAAATTTCAGAGCAATATCTAACAGAAAAACGGTAAAAGAAAAAAAACTGATCGCGTGGGTGCACTGACGGCGATCGTCCGTCCATTAGCAACTTCGGGCTTGAAGTGTACTTGCTGCAGGAATTTGTTCGGGCCAGACTGGGCTGGCTAGTGTTGTGAGGGCCTAGCTGATCTTTGTCCATATTAGGAATAAGTCTATTTGCTACCTCATCTCTTGCACTTGCACTTGGTTGAATCGCATCCCTCGCCTCCCCAAATTCAAAAATCAGTGTAAATAGAGTCCCTCGGTGATTTTAATATCTTTTTCATTCTATGTGGCACTTACGTGGCGGGTTGACTTGATCTTCATTCTATGTGGTATCAATGTGGCACTAAAACAAAAACAAACAAATGGGATTCACATGTCAGTGAGTAAAACAATAAAAATAAATATCGGGCTCATATGTCAATTACCCTTTTCTCTCTCAGGTGGGTAGCGCTGACAATCCATGGATGGACGCAACGGAAGCAACGACGATCATGCTCCCCTCACCTACCCTCCCTCGGTCTCCACACGACCGTCACTGCCACCCGCGTGGAGGGGTTTGCGTACGCGACCTCAACGTCATCCTCCACGACCCTCTCCTCCTCCCTCTCGGACGATGCCCTCCCGCCTCCTCTGCGCGCTTGAGCCGAGTCGTCGTAGGAGATCGACAAGGGAGCCAGCCGCCACCATGTCGATGAGATCCTCCCTGAGCAGCTGGCCACTGAGCTCCTCCCCCATGCACTCTCGCCGCTGCCCTCCCTCTGTGCTGATGGAATGTGAGAGAAGAGGGAGAGATGAAAGAGAGGGGGAGAGGTGAGAGAGAAGATGGGATGAGGTGGAGGCCGCTAAGAAGTGGGTCCCACCCGATGACAGCGAATAAATTACCACGTCGGACGAAACCGCCCCCGAGACAACCTGGGAGTCGATTTGAAATGGTTTTGGAAGTTAGGGGATGGTTTATACCTGATTTTACGGCTAAGGGATAGGATTCCACCAAGGGCATGACTAGAGGGAGGCAAAATAGACTTATTCCTCCATACTATATCTTGGTTTTAATGAACAGTGGTTCTCCCCGAACTCCTGATTGTACCTAAAAAATCAGATGCCCACAACTTATGCACATTTCTCTTCCCCTCTCTTTTTAACTGTATGTGTCATCACTCATCACCTCAACGGTCTAACATGCATATGGTACACCCTCCCACATCTCTCCTCGATATCTCAATGTTCTTGCATTAATTTAACAGTAAAGTTTTAAATATTTTTTCTTCTAAAACACGTAACCGATCTGTGATCTGATTACAGTGTTGTATTCGTTACAATTAAATCTTACAACAAGATCTCATATGATTATATTCCGATAAAAATATTTTAAAGGTTTTTTACGATGGTTTTTTAAAATGTTGCAATAAGTATTTTATTATGTTCCACTAGGTTATTTTGGAATTTGCGTATAGTGCTATTTGAATGTTTTATAAGGTATTTTGTGCTAATTTAGCTCATGTTTCACCGGGTCATTTGCATATTATGCTCTTTGAATGTTTAAGTAAAAATTTTGGGATGTTTTAGTGGTTATTGTGTGATTTTCAGTAGTTACAATTTAATATAAAAATGTTTTAGTTAGGATTATTTTTTTTCCAATCAAATATAATCATGTAAGATCTCTTTATAAGGATTTAATTACGATAAATTTACGGTGCAATCAAATCATGAATTGGATAAATAATCTGTGAGAAAAAATAATTTATTATATGCTAATCAAGTGTAGAGGAAGAGAGAGTGGTGGGGAGAGCTTGCATGCAAGTAGGAAGAGTGGAAGAGAGAAATGAGGTATGCAAGCGGAGGTTCTCGGGATCGAAAAGTGACCTGCATGTTGGGAAGGGACACCTGATTTGTAGTTGGGTCTGGTTTTGATCCAACAACCAGTATTTGCAATCCATAATGAGTTTTTCTAAAAAAATATATATTAACCCATGCCTAAAAAACGTCAATCTGGAAAAATGCCACTATTAAAACCAAAACCGGGTGGATGCCACTCATACTTCTATAACTTCACCATGCCATCGCTGTTAAGATTTCCGTCGGTACCTACTCATACTTATATAAATTTATCATGCCATTGTCATCAAGACAGCAGGAGGTGGCTATGGAGAGGCAAGGTGGCGCAGAGACGAGGGTGTTTGGCATATGGCAGTGACATCCGGGCTCAAGCTCACCTGGTGAGGCAGCATTGTCCCGGCAGCAACGGCGATGCGGCTTGGAGAGGTGGAGCAAAGCTTGGTGGTGGCAAAGGACTGCAGCCAGCAGAGGCGCCTGTGGTTGCCAGGGCGCTAGTAGATCCCCTCCTGTCATGTCTCCTCTAGCCGTCGTTACATCCCTTCTTGTTGTGCCTCCTCCAGCTAACACCGTCGGATCCCCTCTTGATCATCCACAGGTGGTCCCTTGGAGAGGAAGAAAAATGATGCATGTTTCCTGCTTTGACGGAAATATTTATGATAATTCAGTGACACCCATCTAGCTTTGGCTTTAGTAGTGGTATTTTTCAATAAAACGTTTTCGTAATAGCATGATCAAATTTACCTGTCTTTTTTCTGATCGATTGTTGTTAGTGGGATACTAGCAACCTCAATGATACTCTGGCAAGTCAATGACCCTGACAACTTAGATTTCAGGGTTAGAATCATAGTGGGAGGAGAGGCAAAAATGGGAGTTTTTCGATTTTAGAGGAACGCCAGGGTGGCGGCGACTTGATGGTAGGTCACGGCATCGAGAGGGAGGTGAGACAGTGGTGACACCATGAAAACGTAAGAGGATGGTGGAGGCAATGGGAGTATCAAGAAACCAGTGGTTAGGTGGCGGAAATGGCATATCCTATGATGGAAGACAAAGGAAACATCACAAGAGGGCAAAGTGTTGGGCTTTAGAGATGATGAATATAAGCGCGGAATGGAGCCAGAGAGCCAGAGCAAGAAGGAAACAGTGTTGGGTCTAGCCAAACAGCATCTCCAGTGGGCCTCCAACGGTGGCGAGGCAAATGGGCGGTGGCACGCAGAACAGGAACAATGATGAGAAGATCGCAGCAGCGGAAACTGTGTGGTACAGAGGAGATGACCATATGAGTGGGTTGAGGGTGGGCCAATGGAGGACGGGTGGAGGTTAGTAGGAGATGGAGGGATAGTGGTCGAAAACTTATCATATTGAAAGGGGAATTTTTCGTAAATATGATATATTATCTCCGTCTCAAAATATAATATTTTTTTACTATGTAATTGGACATCTCAGAAATTGTTATATTTTCAGATCGAGGTACTATGCAGTTCCAAATTTAAAGACGATAAGCTCACTGTCATGCCCAGTAGTCCAGACGGTGTTTAACCTATCACCTGATTAAAAGAAGAAGGAAAAAACAGAATAAAAAAATAAAAAATTTCTAGTGGCTCAGGACCAGTGCAAGCCACACTGCTCCAGAAAGGCAGGGTGGAAGAAGTCCTCCTTGCCGCTGCCACCATTCGTGCCAGAGAAAATCGCTGTTCTCCTGCTGCATGCATGCATCTCCCCGCCCTGACCACTTCATCTGCCTCTCCATATATAGGCAGTTTGCAGCAGGTCAGACACTCTCACCGCCGCTCTCTCTTCCCCTCCAACATGAAGAAGCCATTGCTACTCCTCATCGCCATCTTCGTCTTCTCCCTCTCCCATGGCAACGGGGAGAAGACCGACCTCACCCGGGAGAAGTTCCCCGCGGGCTTCGTCTTCGGCACGGCGTCGTCAGCATACCAGGTGGAGGGGAACGCCCTCAAGTATGGCCGAGGGCCCTGCATCTGGGACACCTTTCTGATGCAACCTGGTGAGATCGATTATACATGTTCAGGCAAAACTAGCAATGTGGTATAGATCATGAACAGTAGCACAATGTCTTGTCGCATTTTTCAGATAATGGAATTAATAATGTGTTGGGACTATCCGCCTTATTGATCAAGAGAGAAAATGACAACAACAATCTAAAAAGAATTACATAGCCTTGATATTGAAATGTTGTCGCATTACGGCGCGTTGCATTGTGTGCATCTCTAGTGGATGTATGGCTGGTTGATTTGGCTCTGATTGTTCCTTTGGATAGGTGTAACTCCTGATAATTCGACCGCGAATGTGACCGTCGACGAGTACCACCGCTACATGGTCAGTGAAAGCTTCATGTGTTTCAGTGCCTGCTCTAATGGGTTTCTGTTTCTGTCCTAGGAATGATGTATGGCTCGATCTTCTTTGCAGGATGATGTGGACAACATGGTGAGAGTGGGCTTCGACGCGTATCGCTTCTCGATCTCCTGGTCTCGCATTTTCCCCAGTATGTCAACTGCTGAAACATGGTCAGGCACAGTGATGAGATCATGGGGATATTCCTTTCAGTGATGGTTTTTCTTCTACATGTTGCAGGTGGACTTGGGAAGATTAACAAAGACGGCGTGGATTATTACCACAGGCTCATTGATTACATGCTTGCTAACAGTACGTTGGTCTTGGCATTTCTTCTAGTTCTTGCCCATTTCGGATTTCATGGTCTCGAATTAATGTTTTTTTTTTGGTTTGATTTGCACATCAGACATTATTCCATATGTTGTGCTCTACCACTACGACCTTCCTCAGGTGCTCCATGATCAGTACAAGGGATGGCTACACCCCAGAATTGTGTAAGTGTTCGTGATGAAAGCCATCTGTGTGGCTGTAAAACTTAAATTAAATACCCTTTGAATTGTTTGACAAACTACAGAAGCACCTCTGAAGATTTTGTGCTAAATTATGAAACCCATAACTGCAAAATCCAGACAGTGAAAGTTCTGCAGGTGTTTAACCAAAATAAGTCTTACTGTAGCATATCCGACATACACAAATATCAAACCCACACAATCTGTGTCCTCCCTTTCGTACGTTCCTTACTCCCTTTTTCTTGAATTAATGTGTGATTCATGTCTGCGACTTCATTTTGCAGGAGAGATTTTGTAAGATTTGCAGACTTCTGCTTCAAGACATATGGTCATAAGGTGAAGAACTGGTTTACCATTAACGAACCTAGGATGATGGCAAATCATGGCTACGGTGACGGCTACTTCCCCCCTGGCAGATGCACCGGCTGCCAACACGGTGGGAATTCCGCCACCGAGCCTTACATCGCAGGCCATAACCTTCTCCTTTCACATGCTGCTGCTGTCAGGGTATATCGCGACAAGTACCAGGCTAGTGAATGATATCCATGCCCCTCTATCCAATTTAACACTTCTTAAATCCCCAATGTATCAGCTCATGTTCATGATACCTTGCAATTTTCAGGCTACTCAGAAAGGGAAGATTGGCATCCTTCTCGACTTCGTGTGGTATGAGCCACTCACCGACAAAGAAGAGGATCACGCAGCTGCACATAGATCCAGGGAGTTCACCCTTGGCTGGTGATACATCTTATAATGTTCATCAATCATTGATCTTACACGGTATCCGCACGAAGATTGAACTGAACTTCCGCTTGAACTTTTGCTAGGTTCCTGCACCCGATTACATATGGTCATTACCCAGAAACTATGCAGAATGCTGTCAAGGAAAGGCTGCCCAATTTCACTCGTGAGCAGTCTGAGATGATAAAAGGATCAGCGGATTATATTGCGATCAACCATTACACAACATATTATGCCAGTCACCACGTCAACAAGACATCCATCAGCTACTTCAATGATTGGGATGTGAAAATTTCATGTATGACTCTTTCAAATCACACAGTATTAGACCAGAAATATTTGTACCTTTTCAATCCTTTGCCTGCCTAGCTAACACATTTTGGTCCTCTCTTCAGATGAGCGTAACGGTGTGCCAATTGGGAAACAGGTAAGCAACAATTTACAAGAAATGTTGAAAAGAATGGTAGATCATGAACTAAATTCTGGTTTTTAAACATCTATGCAGGCGTACTCGAACTGGCTTTACGTTGTTCCTTGGGGGATCTACAAAGCTGTCATGCATGTCAAGGAGAAGTACAAGGACCCCATTATAATCATCGGCGAAAATGGTAAAAAAAAAATATACTGGAGACCCTTTCAATTTTCAGATAGTGAACAGTAAACTATAAAGGAGCTCTGCAGAATGAATCTAGGTGCAAAATCTAACAAGAATCTTTTGCAGGCATTGACCAGCCAGGCAACGAGACCCTACCTGGTGCACTGTATGACTTCTTCAGGATACAATATTTTGATCAGTACCTCCATGAGCTTAAGAGGGCGATCAACGATGGCGCAAGGGTCACTGGGTACTTTGCCTGGTCACTGCTTGACAACTTCGAGTGGCGGCTCGGGTTCACTTCAAAATTCGGAATCGTCTATGTAGACCGGAGCACTTTCACACGGTACCCTAAAGACTCAACACGTTGGTTCAGGAAGGTGATAAAAAGTGAGGTTTGAGTTGGATTATAATCACTGCTGGCAGCTGCTGGAGTGCTTTTTCTGTTATGTTAGTTTTGGTTGTATGAATAATAAGATGTCTTGTACTAGTTGAGAACTTCCTCAGATTTTGTACTTTTAGAATTCTACTTTTTGTACTTCAGATTTTGCAAGCGAGGGTGATTTTAGTTTAATAGATTCAGGACATCTATGCATACTGGTGATAAGAGAGGCAGATTTCAATTTTTGGCATGAATTACCCATAATTTGTGTTTTCTGATATTTTTTAACTTCAAATTTTAAACTTTGGAAAGAACTACAGTTTCTTTTTTTCTTAACTCACAGGAGCTCTGTGTACCACTTGAATGGAAGAAAGAATTGGTGGTAACAATATAATCATTGCCCCTTAACTGGTCATGGTTTACAAACATTAAAATGATCTAATAATGGTTAATAACGAAAACAGCAACCTGGGAGGCTATCGAAACATCTTGCCAATGCACTTTGCTTTTCCCAGCGTCAATCGAGCACATCCGGACTTTGATATAATCCGCCAACATAGATATGTTCTTAAAGAATTATTAAAGATTCTAGGACTTTTTTTTAACCAAATGGAGTGTACAGTGATGAGGAAAACCAAGTTGCAACCTTTAAATGTTCAGACTGAATTTGACGCCGTACGGAAACCCACCTATTTTATACGTGAAAAGAACTACAGTACAGGTTGATACTAGAGTATCAGTTACAAGATGACTAGATAACTTTTATACCCATTGCAATAAGTTTACATTTTTAACTATAACTTCTAGTTCTTTACCTATTTTACCAATTAAAAATATATATATTTATGAAAATGCCTGTGGACACCATAGCCTCACTTTGTGTTTTTTTTACTTGACGGGAAACACTAGGAGAAGCTCGTACTGGCTACTGTATTATATTAATAAATATAATATTTACAGGGTTATGAAAAAAAAAGGAGAGTTAGATGTCCCCATCAGTTGATCAGAATGCTGCCAAGTGGACAGAAGAAAGAATGAGAGGAGAGGATCCATCACAGGATAGGGCTGGCTGCCCCATCCACACAAGCCAAAACAGTCCCAGCACCTCATTTTTTTTCCCTCTTACTTTGTTCCATTAGCACACAAGACTGAACCACAAGTTTCAGACAAGGGATATACTACCATCCTGAACAAACAAAGCCCCTCCTCTTGTTTGTACCCTGTTTTTTTTATAACAGCTCAAGCACAGGGAGAGGAGGGTTGAGGAGAGTAAACAAGAAAAAAAGGGAGAGAGATGGCAGCAACAGCTTCCCTGAAGAGCAGCCTCCTGCTGCCATCTCCTATCTCTGACTTCAGTAGTGCAGCACTCTCCATCTCAACCCAGGTAATCTGAAGAACAGAAAAGTATAAAACTTTTGGTTCCATGAGGTTCAAGCACGGCAGAAAAACAAAGATATGGTTGTGAATTCTTCATTGGCAGACTAGGAGGAGGTCATGGCAGCCAAGGGGAGCAAGGATGCAGGTAGCAGCAGCTGCAGACTCCAAGAACATTCTTGTCATGGGTGGAACCAGGTTCATTGGTGTCTTCTTGTCCAGGCTCCTTGTCAAGGAGGGGCACCAGGTCTGTCAGTTGTGTACTATGATTTTCTTTTTCTGTAAATGGAGTACAATATTTTCTGTGTTTTGAAAAGATAAATTAAGTAAAAAGTTGTATTTGTTAGGTCACATTATTCACTAGAGGAAAGGCCCCCATTACCCAACAGTTGCCAGGAGAATCAGATGCAGAGTATGCAGAGTTCTCTTCAAAGGTATGCTGTTTCCTCCTATCTTATTCCTGTGTGTACCATGTAAAAATGGATTGTTTATTTGCAGTGTGATACATAATCCTGTAGTAGAGATGCTAATGTATAACAAGGTATTCTAAAATTTCTAATGTAGGATTTTTTAGGAATTAGGACAGAATAAAGGCCTAACTGAAATGAATATCATTTCAGTTCAGTGAGATGGCATTAATTTGGGATGTTTCTTCTGTAGGTGTTGCACTTGAAAGGTGACAGGCAAGACTTCGATTTCGTCAAGACAAGCCTTGCGGCAAAGGGCTTCGACGTTGTTTATGACATAAACGGTAACACTTCAAAGCCAAAAAAACCACCATGGTAGCACTGCATAGATCATAAAACAACTCTCTGTCAATGCTAACGGTCACTATAAACCAGCCTAGCAACTTCAGAAAAACATCAAACTTTCACCCCACCAATTGAAACTATCACCTTAAATCTTCTATCAAATGTAGTACCACTACTATCGCGTGGTTTTTCATGTGTATCGGCTCATGGTTTTACAGGGAGAGAAGCTGTCGAGGTAGCCCCAATCCTAGACGCATTGCCGAACCTTGAACAGTAAGCCTAACTACATCATCTGACCATAGCCCAAATTACAGCATTTCTGAACATACCAAATTTCCCATGTCTGAATTTTCCCATATGTGTCATCTTCAGGTACATCTACTGCTCATCAGCAGGAGTATACCTGAAATCAGACCTGCTCCCGCACTTCGAGGTACGCCACCGCATGCATTTTCTGCTCATGCTAACTAATGATCACCATGGATGGACTGCCATTGATCATGCCGAGCTTTTGTGTGTCCGGTAGACCGATGCCGTCGACCCGAAAAGCCGGCACAAGGGGAAGCTGGAGACGGAGAGCCTGCTGGAGACCCGGGACGTGAACTGGACGTCGATCAGGCCGGTGTACATCTACGGCCCGCTCAACTACAACCCCGTGGAGGAGTGGTTCTTCCACCGGCTCAAGGCCGGCCGCCCCATCCCCGTCCCCGGCGCCGGCAACCAGATCACCCAGCTCGGCCACGTCAAGGTCAATTCAGTGACTATTATTCAGAGAATTCAGAGAGTGTATTTGGGTGTCGACCTGAAACGCTAAATCTTTGTGATGGTTTTGCAGGACTTGGCGACGGCGTTCGTGCTGGCGCTCGGCAACCCGAAGGCGAGCAAGCAGGTGTTCAACATCTCCGGCGCCAAGTACGTTACCTTCGACGGGCTTGCACGAGCGTGCGCCAAGGTACGTGGCATCAACGAAGCTGTAAAGGCCAAGAAATGAGATGGATTTTTCGGCAAGATTGCCATGAATCTTGGTGTGTTTGAACTTTGATCATGCAGGCTGGTGGATTCCCCGAGCCGGAAATCGTCCACTACAACCCAAAGGACTTCGATTTCGGGAAGAAGAAGGCCTTCCCATTCAGAGACCAGGTTATATTGTATTCAGCAATTGCTTCTCTGCTAATTCTGAAGAAAAATTTGCTGCTGCCGCTGCTGCTGCTAGTGTTCTGAATTCGATGTGATTGCAACAACTGCAGCATTTCTTCGCGTCGATCGAGAAGGCGACCAGGGAGCTCGGGTGGACGCCGGAGTACGACCTGGTGGAGGGCCTCACCGACTCGTACAACCTCGACTTCGGCCGCGGCACGTTCAGGAAGGCGGCCGACTTCACCACGGACGACATGATCCTCGGCAAGAAGCTCGTCAGCGTCTGAGCTCGCCGCCGTCCGTCCGGACGCGACGCAGACGGTTGTTTGCTGTGCGATGCGAGCGGCTGACCGGCCGGGCCGCCATGGCCGGTGGTGGGCAGGAGCAGCGGAGCACACGGGGAGACGGTTTCAGTTTTGTTATCAACTTCTGCTTTGGTACATGGATAGTTGGATACACGCGTACAGGCGTAAGCTGCAATGTATTGGGATTGGGAAACTGTAAGATGTGATACATTAAACCTGTACGCGTACAGGCGTAAACTGAGCAATCACCCGTCCTTCCCCACGTATCCTCCCCTTCTTCTCTACTTTCTTTACCATATTTCTTTTTAAAAAACAAGTTAGAAAAAAATAAAAAAAATCTAATATCCTCTGATGCATGTGTATAAATTTTATACTTATATATATATTATATATATTATACAGTAAATTTTCAACGTATAAACTTTATGTATAGAAATATTATATGAAAGAATATTTGAATCCGAATATGAATTTGAATCGGGTATATAAATTTATAAACTTTGGATTTATAAACTTTAGGTGTATAAACTTTAGATGTATAAACTTTAGATGTGTAAACTTGAGGTGTATGAACTTTAGGTGTATAAACTTACTAAAACAGAAAAAATAATATGGTACCAAAAAAACAAAAGTGGGGAGGGGGGACCGATTGCTGGGAGCCATCGATCGCTGGTTAGGATTTTCGAGTAGGGTATGCCTAACACGCGAGTGATCGCGTGCGTCGAGGACGGACGATCGGAACGAGAAAAAATAGCTCGTGCTATCCACGTACTTGGTTTTGCTTTTTTCTATTTTAGATACAGCTGGTTTGTTGGTACTCCAAAAATACGTAGTACGTACTAGTTGCTTCACATATTTTTCATCAATTTGGGATGACCTAAATCCTAGAACAATTAGAATATAGTTGTGGGCCATAATATGTTACTTCCTACATTCACCTACATTCACTTTTGACATATAAACTTATTACTGTGTATAAACTTTATACAACAAATTTTTTATGTAGAAAATTTATACACATAAACTTTTAATATAGAAACTTTATACGTGTAAACTTTAGATCTGTAAAGTCTCTATAGATGAATCTCAAATGAATTTAAAAAATAAATTCAAACAATCTATAAAGCAGTCCCACATAGGTATTCACAAAAAAAATATTTGATATGCACGTACACGCGCCTCGTTAAAAAAAAGAAAAAGAAAATAGAAGCGCTAACTTGGCTCCAATAAAATCAGTAATAGTAAAAAAAGAAAAGAAAATAGCCAAAAAAATTTTCAGAGCAATATCTAACAGAAAAAGGTAAAAGAAAAAAAAAACTGATCGAGTGGGTGCACTGACGGTGATCGTCCGCCCATTAGCAATTTTGACCGTCTTGCCGCCACTTTGATCCCTGCCCTCCTTTCTCTGACTCTCGCATCGATGACGATGGAGAGGAGGATCTAGTGTTCTGGTTTAGTAAGCTTTATGGTTTCTTCATCACAAAGATTTTTCAGTTAGATCTATTAGCAAATCTAGGGTTTGGATTTATCTTTGGGTTAATTAGATCCATACCACTACAAATATATCATTTTAGATAAATACCACTATTATTCACGATATTAGCTATGTGCTACTGGAATTTGAGAAAATTGAAACCGTGTCACTCCATCGCGTTCTCCGTCAAAAATCATCGTTAACCTCAACTGCACGTGGGGAAGAAAGAAGAGGGAGGATGGAGGAAGATGAAACTGATATGTGGGTCCCACATCTAGGGGTCTGATGGAAAACGCGATAGAGTGGCGTTTTCAGTGGCACGCAGCCGATATCGTGAATAGTAGTAGCATTTATCTAAAATAGCATATTTGTAGTGGTATAGATCCAATTAATCCTTTATCTTTTGTCTTCTTTCTTTTTGTCGGTGGCTTCTTCATTTGTGAGGTACTCTGCGAAGACCTAGAGAGTCTTGTCTGTCGTGTTGTTGACGGTTCATTTGGCATTGTTGTCTTTTAAGGTCTGGATCACTGATTTTTTTATGGCATCGGTATGAGGTTCTATTATAAGAGGGAAGATGATGGCTGGTCGAGGATCCCCCTAGACAAAGGGGGTGGGGGTTTTCAAACATCAACTTTCAACTTTCGATGTGCATATTCAATCATCTTCGTATACTGCCCGTTGCTAAAGTTTACAATGAAATACAATGAACTAAAACGAATGGATAAAGTTTACAATGAAATACAATGAACTAAAACGATGGATAGGGAAGGTAGTCGCATGCTAAAAAAGTGGGACCACTGATTTCAAGAACAAATTAAGGTTTGATTTTTAATTTATTTTAAGAACTTTTAGAATTTTATTTAATTTATAGAGGCTTTGATAACTGGATGTACAGTTTAATTATGCATGTTTACGAAGTAATATGTGATGATATAATCTATACTACCAGTCTTTGGTAAATTTTCTTGGGTGGCATGCAAAGGGTGAGGATATGCCACTAAAACAATGGAGGGAATATTTTTTTGGAATGTTAGTCACACTTAGAGTTTTTCTTTTTATTTTTGAACACTGTAGATATAATTTAACTATGCATGTGTTCGTGAAGTGATGACATGTATAGTGTGCACTCTCAATTTTAATTGAAATTGTTTTTGATAGTTTGGATGGCATGCAGGTCAGGATAGGACTGAAGAACATATTTTTTACAAGTTATATAAGCATAGCTAATGAACAAATGAATTCAATGAGTAATCAATCTGAATGAATTCAATGATACAGGACGATAAAAAAATCGATCAATGATTTTAAAGTTATAAATATTTTTTGTATGATGAGAATTCTATCTTATACCTACAAAGTAGCTGAATAAAAGGAAGGGAGAGATGGGGGATACCATAGGGGAAGGGATGAGATCGTGGTGCACCAGTTTTCTTTCCTTTGAGAATAAATAAATAAATAAATAACTGCTTTTAGAATTCCTAGGAGAGGAGAGGAGGGATTCAGTTCTATTTTTTGACACGGAAGATTGAGTTAGTCTTTTAGACAAATCTAATTGCTTAAAGTTACGGGCCTACTAATTTACATAAAAATTAATCTAATAGCTTAAAATAATCGATCCATGATTTAATTGAAGCTTTTTTCTTGGAATTTTAGAGGTTTTCTCTAATTTATAAGAGTGCCACATAGCATAGTAGCGTTTATAGGAGTATCATGTGTCGGTTTAGGAGCGTCTGTTGTAAGTTTAATGGACTTTCAGTATATTCACGATTTCCTAAGAATTGGATATTGATTTTGTAAAATGAATAATAGATTTTTCATTCATAGACGTTTGAACAACTATAACTATATAACTATGTATAGATGTCGTTTTTTAATAAAAACATCTATCGGTTAATTAAAAAATCGGCCCATATGAAAATCGAGCTGAATTGGTGAGGTGAGAGCGAGAGTACGTTTTAGCCCCATAGGCCCACACCCATGAGGAGTTTGGTCTTATCCTCTCCTCCTCTCTCTCTCGATCCACTCTCCTCACCATTGCCTTCTCATTTACTTCTTTACCACACACTTTTCTTTCGTAATTTTATTACAGAGGGGAAACCCTCTCTTGCTCTTCACTCAATCACCTTCAAACTCAGTGTCATCGATCATTTCCCATTCACAACTTAACTTAGCGTTGTTGTAATTTTGTTTTTATTTTAGTGTATCTAATAATGCTTCAGATCGTAGATCGTTGTTCAGAAAAAATATTGACTTAATATTTTCTGACGAAATAATTTGAGTGTATAACTGATTTTCTTTATCCCTTTGAATGCCAAATCTTCTGATTCATAATCTTTTTTTTTCTCCACGTGACTGAAATGCCCTCCGTACTTGAACCACCAAACCCGAAGACCAAACCACTCCAACCTCCTTACCGAGACCAACCACCAAATCCACCAACCGAAACCGCTCACCCGTTAGCCCGTTAAGATCACGCGCAGTACAAGTGGCCCCACCGCCTCGACGAAACGGTGTTCGCCGACGAGCCGACCGTTGCGTCCGCGTGTTGCGACTTCGCCGAGCCCTAGTTTCCGCCGCCGCCGCGCCCTCGCCGCCACCCCCACCGATCTCAATCCCCCCACCCCGCGGCAAATCGCCGCCGAATCCGGCCCCGGATCCGCGGAATCCGGGCCGGGTCAGCCATGATCTTGGAGCAGTTCGACGAGTCGGCGGCGGAGAAGGCGGATGCGGCGGCGATGGTGGCGCCGCCGTCGAACTTCGGGATGGTGGACACGGGGGTGTACCGGTCGGGGTTCCCCGACCAGGCCAGCTTCGGTTTCCTCAGGGGCCTCGGCCTCCGATCTGTCGTGTGAGCGGTTCTCGGGGGTTGGGTTCGATTGGATTGGATTGCTGTTGGTATTGTTCCTTTGGTGCTCATGTCGTGGATTTCATCTGGGTGTAGGTATCTGTGCCCGGAGCCTTACGTGGAGCCGAATGCCGAGTTCTTGAAGGCGGAGGGGATCCGCCTCTTCCAATTTGGGATTGAGGGGAACAAGGTTATCACACTGTTCCTTTATTTATTTTTCTTCCTAATTCATGTTTGTGTGTGATATTTGTGGGAATTTTCTCTTTAGGCTTGTTAACTTCTATGTTTAATAGATGCATGTTGTTTAGGTGTGATTGTGCTCTGATGGGTGTGGAATCCTGATACAATATGCTGAGAAGGGCTTTTTTTTTGTTCTTTAAATACTCAGAACAATTAGGTACGTTAGTTTTTTTTTCTTTTTTTACATTGGTAGATCCACTCCTGAACATTGGTAACCACACCTGTAAAGGTATACAATAACATTCCCCAATCAGAGTTGGAACACATCGAGTGTTGATTTTAAACCTCACAACCTAATGCTTGATTCACTAATTATGTGTCAAAAAATTTGTAGACTAAGTTCTTATTCCAGAGGGTGTGGGGTCCTAAGCTTTCCTTGTCACATCATAGGGATCATAGGATTTAGAGGCGTTTCTGGAAAATTGGAGCTAATTTGATGATTGAAGATTGTCTTGGATAATTATAACAACAAAAGGAAGTTGATTTAGAATTTCTCAGTTGCAATTTATACTGGTTGATGCTTAATTAGGGGATGCCTTTTCAGTTATTGAATTGAAGTTGATCAGTGTCAATTTCACCATTGTAACTGCTAGTATTAGGTAGTTTGAGAATGCAGTCCGGACTGTTTCTTGTAAGGAAATTTCTTCAGTCATACGTGGTCTGGAGAATGAATTGCTAACATAACTTTCTATACTCAGGAAGGACAGATAGTTGGACATGCATTATTTTGGACATCGCAACCTTTTTCATGGTCCTTCATTTGTGTTCATTTTTCCTTTGCAATTTTACCCCTGCAAAACATGCATTATTAGATTTTTATTATGCCTTTTTCTATTTAAACATGAATTTAATACGAAGTTGCTTCCATTATTAAATATGGTTATGTGGATTTTTATTTCCAATATTCCCTCTGTTTCAAATTACTTGTCTCTCCAGGTTTGTCTTCATTCAAACATTTTAATTTGACCATCAATTTCTATAAAACATCATAAGATTTGTATTTTTCATATTCACGACGAGAAATACTTTTATAATATACAATTCACATGATGAACTACACGAATTTTTAAAAATTAATGGTCAAAAATAGGCATAATTGACTCAGAACAAGCCTAGAATGACAAATAATTTGAAACAGAGAGAGTACCTCTGTTGTGTCCAACAATTTTGTCAGAAGAAAGTACAATTTTTTTTTTCATTTCTCATTGAAATAGCCTAAGCCAGTAAACATGATTTAGATTTTTTCCTTCCTCATGTATTCCGGATGCGATGCTATTTTTCTTAAAAGAAGTATTTGTCTTTTGCTAACCATTTGATAGTTTATTTATTATTTCCTAGCTATTTGATAGTTTAGTTGGTGATGTGCAAGAAGCCTCATGTTTTGTACTTTTTTGTACTTTGGCCTAAAAGGCTTGACCAAAATGGATTTTCCCACATTTTCTTTCTTAGAAGTAAAGATGAGGCATGGTCTAGAAATTGTTTGAGAAAAAAGTTCAATTTAAAAGTTGAGGCTCATTTTCCTAGTTTTTTACTTACTCTGAAATAAAAGTTTGCGAACAATACTTAATGTCTAATTAACATTTACAACTTTAGCATGAATGCATGATTTTACGGTTGCAAGTACAAACTATTACTAATCACAGTGTTGCCGATTTTTTGTGGTGAATGAATGGTTAGAACCGCTGATGTCTGTTCCTTTTGTGGTAGTATCCAGTTTGGTACTCCTAATGTTGGAAGAGCACCTGCATTTTCTTGTTGATCTGTAGTCACTCCCTTCACTTTGATGTTTGCTCATTATACCTTTGCACTGTTGTGAGTTGTGTCTTACTACAGCCTATCGGTGAAGAATTAAGTAAGTTTTTTTAGATCTGTCAGACACTCCAATAGACATTGTCGGGATTCAACAATTGCTTTGTGCTTGTCATCTGTTCATAATTGCTTTTGGATGAAATAACCCTTGCTGTTTGCTTCTATGTTCATTCTTGAATACATATATGAAGAAGTTCAGTATCTCTTAAATGTTTGCATCTGCAGGACCCTAACGTGTCCATTCCTGTGGATGCCATCATGGTGGCTCTTAGGGTCATACTTGGTACTGAATTAGGCTTCTTCTGTCCTGTTTATCTTTGCTCTATCCTAAAACTCTCTGATGACCATCAAGCTATTATTTTAACTTATTAGTCCTGATTCTTGGTTTCAGATGTAAGGAACCACCCAGTTCTAATCCATTGCAAACGAGGAAAGGTACTAAAAGCACCCATCTGTTCAAAATCTAAAATGTTTGTGTCCACACCACATGTTCTTGATTTTTTTTTCTGTTTCGACCACAGCACCGTACTGGATGTCTTGTGGGCTGCTTCAGAAAGCTGCAGAATTGGTGTCTCTCATCAGTCTTTGAAGAGTATCATCGATATGCTGCTGGAAAGTCACGGTTGTCAGATCTGAAGTTTATCGAATCATTTGATGTCAACTGCATGACGGATTGCCTGCTCAGGCTCATTTACCACTACCATGGTTGCCTTCAGAAAAGCAAGCGCCTGGCATACAACGAGAGATAACTACTGTGGAAACCATCTCCTGTGTCATGACTATATCCCTGGAGAAGAATTGGTCGGACTATTTTTTCTTTTTGTTGGGGAATTGGTCGGAGTTGTAACACAAAGACTTGAGTCTCCGGGCATCTGTTGATTCTTTTTTTATATCTTCATGCCTTGGTTCATTTTTTTATATATATTCTTTGAGCAATGGTCTTTGATGTTAATTTCACCACCCTTAATACAAGTCTAAGCAAGTTTATGATTATTCAGTGTGGTGTATTGTTATGGTAGTGTGCATCCTCAGCAAATATAACAACCAAGCAACTGCTTGCCAGTTCTTACATTCTTCGAGAAGTGGATCCTCGGCAATTAATTAATCATGCGGTCCTATACTTTCTCGTGATAGTCTCCCCGCAGATCACATGAGAACCTATCAATTGCCAGTTCGTTTACTCTGCTCTGTCTTATGCAAGATGTGTTTAATTGTACTGATGAGATTCCGCTGAAACACATGCCCATGAAACTTACTAAATTTTAAAAACATTTCCTCAAAAATATCCAAAAGTAATCCTTTTGACCGAACTGCGAGTCTGCGACCATTCTATTATGCCATCTCCAGATATATTGATTCAGCAACCTTGAATCAACCACAAGCCCTGCAGATTCTGTTTTCCACGTGGCGCGACGGCGGCACCGCCAGCTAGGCGTCCAACGTAAGGAGGGGATCTCCAGGAATTCAGATAAGGGATAGGGTTGCTGGTATCCTCCATCCAATGAACGCCACACAGCTCTGAACCATATCTCATCTTGGGGGACCCACCCAAACGCATACTCCAGATTTTCTCTCCTGCAGCTTGCAAAGATCACAAACTTTAATTTCTAGGGCAGTTGCCAAGAAGGCAGTTTCCATCCGTTTTTTTGGCAGGGAGAGAGAGCAGCTAGAGAGAGAAAGGAAGACATGGCTACTGCTTATGCTCCTCCCATGGCGAGCCAGCTGATGAAGAGCAGCTTGGTGTACTCCAAGCCGAGGGGCCTGTCTGGTGCTTCGCTGACAAGGAGGCCCCGCTTCACAGTCAAGGCCATCCAGTCTGACAAGGTCAGTAGAGCTAGCTAGACTGCTAAAGAGCATTGAGAAATTCCCCATTTCGCGTCATCAAAGCTAGTGTAAAAGTTGCATTTTTCTCAAGAACAAGCTCTGTTAATTAAAATCAGATGGTAGATTTTAGACATAACCATATCATTTTTTTTTGTATTTTTATTGCTCTGTTCACTAGTTTATTTCCCAACATGATATTGAATTATTGTAATAAGTTTGGCTGCATAGTACATCTGCAGAGGCTAAACTTATTGCCATCGTAATTTCAATCACAAATCTCCTTTTGGGAGAGAGGGTTGGATTGTTAGTGTGGATGATTTAGAAGATATAATTACACTAATTTAGCCAAAATTGAATGCGTTAATTCATAGTTAACTTTACAGTTCTCATATGGTAGGTGTAAACCATAATATATGCAAGAAACAAGAGCTTAATACATCTTGATGCAGAAGCTGAATTGAATTTACACATGTCTAGTTCTGATGGAACGATAAATGCAAACATTTATCTGATATGTGTGATTCTTGTGCCGCTTTACACAGCCAACGTACCAGGTGGTGCAACCCATCAACGGCGACCCCTTCATCGGCAGCCTGGAGACGCCGGTGACCTCCAGCCCGCTCGTCGCCTGGTACCTCTCCAACCTCCCGGCGTACCGCACCGCCGTCAGCCCGCTGCTCCGCGGCATCGAGGTCGGCCTCGCCCATGGCTACCTCCTCGTCGGGCCCTTCGCGCTCACCGGCCCGCTCCGCAACACGCCGGTGCACGGCCAGGCCGGCGCCCTGGGCGCCGCCGGGCTCGTCGCCATCCTCAGCGTCTGCCTCACCATGTACGGCGTCGCATCCTTCGGCGAGGGCGAGCCGTCCACGGCGCCGACGCTGACGCTCACCGGCCGCAAGAAGGAGGCCGACAAGCTGCAGACCGCCGACGGCTGGGCCAAGTTCACCGGCGGCTTCTTCTTCGGCGGCATCTCCGGCGTCCTCTGGGCCTACTTCCTCCTCTACGTGCTCGACCTCCCATACTTCTTCAAGTAGATCTTGTAAGCGATGGTGACGATGCATGTGTGATGTGTAGATCGATCGATGTTGCAAACATGTGTGTTCATGTGGTGGCTGATTGAGTGCCTATGAAATGCTTGTATAAATGAAATGCTTCTGCACAAGGGCACATAGGCTGCCTGCATGGATACTGGTACTGGATGGTGTGTTGTTGTAAGTTGGGAGTGTTAATTTCTTACTTTGCAGATAATTTACATGGAAAGAAAAGGTTTTAACAATGATTGATCAGTTTGTTGAAATTATATCAATTAGTTTGAATCGAGAACAAAAATGATAGTCCAGCGTTGTATCATATATAAATCTTTGATACTCTCAACATCAAGTAATATGCTATATTATTCAACAGTGATATGCAGCAGTTTCTGTTCTTACCTAACCAAGATTTCCAGTCTTCGGCTTGTACTGATTGTAGCAAAAGTACAAGGATGATAGATGAAGTTCCAAAACACACAAATGATGACAAGCCTCAACAGAATAAAAAAAATCCAGCCATATGTAGTAACCTATAGAAATGAGGAAAGATGAGAAAAAAAACAAGAAATGGTTGATTGCACGGAAATAATAAATACATTATATTTTATATTATGATGGCCTTGAGCATTATTCCTGAAAGTTCAAGTGTCATTAATTTGGTTTTGGTGATTAATGGTAAAATCCAATTACATGAGACTAATATTGTTATAAGCATTTCTTTGTCTACTAATCTCATATGGACATGAAAGTGAAATTTGTGAGAGGTAATTCTCGGACTTCATATGAGTTGAGATAGAAATGTTCATTGAGTGTGGACCTAAATCACAAGAATGAAATGTATGGATATCAAGATATATATATCATTCTTTCTCTCCGTGCACATATTAATATATTCATATATATATATATATAAATAATATTTTCATGTGATTACATATGCATGTGAGACTAATGTTTTGTTTGAGCCATATCTTGTTTAGTCATTTTACATTGAGAACATGGAGAAAATGAATGTATGTTTTTTATTTATGTCTATATTTGATAGATGCTTTCTATTTTCTATTCTCGTATAGAATAAGCTCTAAATATTTCATATCCTTTTATGCATACTCTTGCTACACAGAAAAATTTCATATGCATACATTTAGGGGGAGCAAATCCTATACCTTAGTTATGCATGTATTTGATCCAAGTTATTCAATTCCATTTAATTGGGATCTCTACATTTGAGTATATGACACATGTGGTGTTGATTAATACTCATCACTTATTCATATCCTTTTATATATACGATCCGTTGGTCAACATATGGAGGTTGACAACCGGATCATCCGGAGTAATAGTTTCATTGAGTTGAATGAGAGAAATAGGTCCCAATGATGGCAGAGGTGTTGATGCTCAAGTGATATCATTACACCTCAAGATACTAATGATGACAAAGTGAAAATATTGAAGATGTGGAATACGAAGTGAATACTATGGCAAGATGGTGAAGGGCAAGCGATGCTCGGTCGCGATGGACCATGCGGGGTGAAGGGAAAGCAAGGGGCTTGCCGCCGAAGAACTAAATCCGGTGGTGAAAGGTGAGTGATGGCTTTGTCATGATGGACCGTGCGAACCCATTTAAAGTTACAAGTAACCACATCAATCATTTGAAGAATATATGGTGAAACGGTTTTGACGTTGGTGTTCCTTAAGACAAAGAAAGGAAGATGGAAATAAAACATTCCTATTGGTATAATTCTCTTTCTATTTACTTTTAAGTATAGGAATATCATACTATTAAGAGGGATGCGACATCGATATGTTTGTGTATGTCTCGGTACTCAAAGTGACTAATCCTAGTGCTACCTTGAGAGAAACCAAACTTTAACATATCCTTTGAGTGGTTTTAGACCTTGTTTTTGGTTGAATTGGGTAGTTCTCTGAGTGAGCTTTCCATAGAGCCCAAGATCATAAAAAACGGACTCCCGAGCGAAAAGTAATGGTTGTTTTACTTTGGTGCTTTTCGGAAATTTCGAAAATATTTCGGAAAGTCCGAAAATTTTCGGAAATTCCGAAAATGGCTGCGAAAATGAGCTTGCTTTATGTTGATTTTTAGGACTTGTCCGGAAATGTATTTCGGAAATTCTGAAAAATGGAATCTTGGCCTCCAACGGTTAATTTTGAGAGGATCGGGGATATAAACTCCGCCACCCCTCCTTTGAGTGGTTGCTATTCTTGGGTAATATTAGATACATCCAAAGCCAAATAGCCTTTCCCATTCCCCTACCTTTGTGGTGCATCTTTGTGGTACATCTTTGTGAGTGGGATTTGAGAAGGGGAGAGAGTAGGATTGAGAGAGTGAGAAGTCGAGAGCTAGTGAGTTTCCCTCCATACTTTGAGCACTCGAGTTTATAGCAAGCAAATATTCGACTGTGTTTGTTACTCTTGAGGACTAAGGTCTCCTAAACAGTTAGGTGTCGCCGGTGAGCATCGAAGGTTGTGGTATGTCACGGAAAGTTTGTGAAGGCTTCAATTTTGCCTCCGCAACGAAAGAAATAAAGAGTGAAATCAAGGAGTGCATTTGTGCAACCTCGTGAGGAAAAGGTTGAAATAGACCCGGCCTTTGTGGCCTCTCAACGGAGATGTAGGATTTGTGTATCCAAAGTTTGGGAAATAAATCAACGTACTTTTGGTTCGCTCGTTCTTGCCATCTCTCATATTATGCTTGAGCTTGTTTTTACCCGATCTACTTGCATGCTTAATTAATATAGTTGGTGACCTTATATCTTGCTTAGGTACATTGTTTGTCACCTTTTGATTTATATATATTTTGTTTTTTTGATCTACAAGTTCATAGCTAGTGTTTTATTCCATTATCCGCCAAACTTCTCGGTTGAGATCGGAACTTCCAATCCCATACCGGAAGTTCCGATTTGAACAGAAAGTTCTCATCGTTCTAATATGCTATGAAGCTGTGATAATTTTTAGGAACACCTGTTCACCCCTCTCTAGGTGACATCAAGGTCCTTTCAATTCCGTATATGGGAGAAAGGAAATCCTATTTCCTTCATAAGTCATTTGATTAATCACGTGCATACTGGGGTGGTTTTTTAACAAAACCGAATAAGTGGTGGCATTTACAATAAAATGACTTATGGGTGAAAAGTTAAACTTCAAGTGATTTCTGGGGTATTCTTTGCAATTTTCTCTTCATATTTTACTTAAGACACTGTTGACCAGTGTAATTTTATTTGGACTAATATTTTTTTAAGAGAAATTTTGGTGAATGCAAGTAGTATATACTATATTTTACTCTAAGATATTGTATAGTAAAATGTTTGTTAAATATTAATATTTTTTGAAAAAAGCAAAAAAGGGTTAAAGATTGAAATCAATAATATCTAGTGTCAAGCTTATACGAATGTATCAATACTAGTAATATGTCCAGAGCCATTATATTTTTGAAAAAAAAACTACAAAAATTGTCATGTTAGTGAAAATAATAATCGTAGAATCTATCCAATTGAGCTTTAATTTGATTCAAGTCGTATATTAAATATATTTAAGACAAAGAACAATAATATCATATTGACTTAAAATAACAATTCATGACCATTGAAAAATATATATAATCACTTCAATATATAATATTTCAATATACAATATATGAGGGCAATATATGTCTTAAAAAAAGAATGGTGGGGAATTACTCCATTAACTCGTTGCGGGTATAAACAAGTCCAAAAATGAATCATTCGATACAATATAGAATATACCCTAAAACTAATTAACTAATCCTAACTTTGAATATTGCGATAAACTTAAGGAAATCTTGTGTGCCACTAAGAATGTTGCTTTCACATTCATTCTGTTTGTGCGTCCCTTAGCTAGTCAGCGTGCTGTAAAAACAAAAGGATAACGGTAAGTAACATTCTGATTAGCAAATTATTTTCTTCTAGATCACTGATATTGAAATGCACTTTTTTAAATGCCAACATACATCCTAATAAATACCTTTTGAGTTGGAGGTTGGGGGAGCTTGGGTGTGAGGAAGGCAGATCATGTGCTATCAGCGAGCGATGTAGCGAGAGACTACTAATTCGTTGGGTCTACAACGATCTTGGATGGGTTCCTAACGAGCTAATTTTCACTACTTTTGTTTGTAATTTTCCTGTGATTCTATATACATGTTTGAAATTTTGGGTTTCGCTTGTAGTCATTTATCATTCAATTAGTGAAGCATAAACTCATTTGATCTCCTGATATTAATCAAAATCAGCATCTTTTTTCCTTTAGAAAGAAAGCCTTTTTCCATCCCTGTTGATTGAAATCAGAAACTGTTTCAGTCCATGAGAACCATTAGTGTGTCCAGCTTAATGGTTCACCAAAAACAAGCTTTATTAACCATCACAAAGGTGTAAAATAAAATCAAAAATTGCAGTATGTTCGACAAAAGAAAACAAGCAGGCATGTTTATCACACTTCCATTTTCATTTTCTAGTAATCTTGTTTTCCAAGGACATTTTCTGATAATCTTGAAAAAATCTAAGGCTTGATGACATACTGTATATGCACGGATAGTTTTACCTGCCATATGTCATTATCTTGGCCCTAGCTTATTTGTATTCCACAAATTTCTAAAGCAGAAGAAGCATATCTGCATACACATAGGTAAAAGAGAAATGCATTATTCAGTCTTGGTGAGAGAAGATGAACAGCTAAGAAGATTAGATTCCTTTAGACTTAAAGCAGAAAATAGCTTATTACTACACAGCTTTAGTACCGCTGATACCATCGATCCATTTTGTCCATTCTCTTCGCTGTTACAGCATTTCTGCAAATTACTGAACAGTTGTGACAAGAAAAGCCGTATTTTCTCTGAGTGACGGCAGTGGAAAATTATAGGAACATGAGCATGCCATTCTCAAGTAGTATATATGTACTGATATTTGCTCAAATTCGTTCAATCTGAAAATATGCATGTAACTGAACATGACCTTGGATTTTGAAGGTAACATGAATAAAAAAACACCAAGCTTATTGGCTTGGTAACCACAAATGGCACTAAAGATGGTTGACATCTAGAAATGTAGATGGTTGTTGTAGAATTAGCTTATTAATATATGTGATCATTGAAGGAACAGTATTGAGCGCAGCTTACCTTGCTTTTGAGCGGCATCGATGGACTAGGGGGTGAGGCATCCCGGCGATCCTGATCAATCAATCACCAAAGCTGGCGGGCAGAAAAAGGATCAGTCTACAAATATAAATTAATGTATCACTGATCCGATTTGTAGTAATCTGTTGCGAGCATACAAAAGGTAGAATTTTGCTCTGGAATATATTTAGCACAATATCCACCTAAATGAAATGAAACCAAATCAGCGAGAGCTAAAACAAATACTGCTGACCTCCTAAGTGAAGTATGAACATTTATAGCTAAACAAACTTCATTCAGTTTGGATGTTTTCACCAGTAACTTCAGAACTTGGACACTAACATAATGAGATGCTTTTATTTTTTTCACAAAATGATCTCATCTGCAATATACAGTCATATGCACATCAGTAGTACCTTTCTCCCGAAATTCAAGGTAGAACCAGAATTGTACAATGATAATTAAAAATTTATGCCTTCATTGGATTGACTCATAGCACATACAAGTAGAAGTGTTAGGCCCTGCAATTTAGTAGCATTTGACTATTGATCCTAGAAAGCTAGGGGAAAAATAGCTAGATAAGGGTCAGGATTGTCATGGAGGTAATGCCATGGTGCCTAATACTGCAGGTTAATCAGATTTATTGAGACAACAGTTAATGTAAGTAATAAAGCCTTTCTATTGTATTGGCGGCTGATATTTAAGATGAGCAACAATCCAATGGCTGTGATATTTATATAGGAATAGTAGATGACAATAATTGAATCACACTCAGTTTCAGCGATACATTACGAACAAAATGGCATGTATTTGCAAGGTTGGCCACACTAATTAGAGGAACTTTGGATTCACAGTTAGTATAGTTGTATTTAAAGGTAAGAGTACAGGGTAGAATCATCATGCCATCAAGGTTAAGTGCAGCTCTTGTGCCCTCTTTAGAACAAATAAAACTTACATACATCAAAAAATAGATTCACTGTGACAGAGAACGATTCGGTAGAATGTGAAAATATATTACCTTCATCACCAAACTCAATGAACGCAACCTTAGAACTGACTGCGGATCGCCATTGATTCTGCAATCAGCAACCTTCAGGGCTTCAGGGCAGAGATAGTATTAGCATACAGTTTTGGATATTTTCATTTCATAATTTCAGCAGCAAAATGATAAGCCCAACTATTACAGTACTTAATATTGTCCATGATATAAGCAAAAAACTAATGAACCACCAAAATAGTAATATTTCCTCTATTAATATTCTTACTTATGAAAAAAATCCAAAAAAAAAATTCTAGATCTACTTCCGAAGGTTTTGTACCTATGTATAAAACTTCAAATATATTATATATAAATGAGTCGGCAGGGAAAAAAGAAAAATGGAACCACCATCTATGAGGGCAAGAATTCCTAACCAGCCAGGGTTAGCTGCAGGCCCGCATTTGCACACCCATATTGTATTTTGCCTCCTTGGCTGCCATCACAACCGCAGCCATGGCAGCAGAATCCACCGGTGCAACCACAGGTGATCTGGTAGGCAATCTTGTCAAATTGGTGGAGTGGATGGTGGAGACAGAGCTAGGGTTTCGGGCAGAGGAGGCCTACCTTAATCTTCATCAACGAGACCTCTAGGAAGGATATCGCTGGGAAGGATGCATGGCGGAGGGGAGATGGTTGATAAAATCAAAAAAAAAAAATCTTGAACTAACAGTGACAGCGCTCGCTCCAACGATGGTTGCGCAGGGGACTCGGCGATGGTGACCGCCGCAAGATGGAGGTGGTGGCCTGGTGGAAGGCCGGGACTTGGGGACGGTGGGGAGAGAGGAGGGCAGGTTAGGATTTGGGGAAAAAGGCATGGGAGAGAAAGGCGTCATGGGACATCGGGAGCGAGGAGAGGGAGGGGGCATGTGTATGGCTGAGGGAGGGGTCGCAGGTGCGGTGGATGGAGCTAGGCTGTGAGGTAGTGGGATTTGCAAGGAGAAGATCTAGCCGTTGGATTGTAGAGGAGATGAATATGAGCTGTTAGATTTGTAAGATGTAAGAGTGTAAGGATGAGAGATGAGTAAATTGAGTTGGTGAATCATAGGGTAGATATATAGTGATTATGCTGATATACTTTTGATAAAATGCTAAATCTCGAAGAGTTGGACCCTTTGGAGAGTTGGCAACGGAAGATGGCATGATGTAATTTCTCTTATTCATACAGGCCCTGTGCTATTGGTAGAAAATACTTTGAATTACCGTGAACCATCCGATATTAACCATGTGGATCCGAGGTGCGCATGAATTTTATAAGATTCTCACGAGTCACGAGATTTAGTTTAAATCATTACATATCCATATAAAATAACTTCGCTCCAAAGGATACCTTGTGTAGGACTTGCCACATACTACATATAGCTCGGCTTAGGAGTTGAGCTACCACCATTGGAAGAATGGAGGGTCTGTTGCCTTATAGGAAACACCACCTAAGATGGGAAGAAGTCAATGATAACACCACAATCTCCTCATGCACAGTGAGATGACCCCGAGGATCACGTGCCCCAGGGCTTAGGACCACACCTTATTTTCCCTTGGGTGCTTTCATCCTCCAGCCCACACTACATTGTATTGGGGCTAGGCCTGACACACATGGGCCTCACATGGACTCTACATAGGAAAATCATATGGGATAAGTTCAATTTAGGTCCCTCAGTTTAGGTTGAGTTTCAATCACAGCCCTAAACCATAAAACTAGGTACAACACATCTATTATATATGTTACAATACTAGTGCAAACGAGGACCCAAAACAATATTGAGTCTAGTTTTAGCTGACGTAGCACCTATAGGACACTTTCAATCAGAAAAATAAAAATAAAAATAACAGTGGAGTCCACATGTCAATGAAATGCATTCCTTTTTCCTTCTCTACCCCTCTCTCCCTTTTCCTGTTTCTCCCTACAACAAACATCGACAGCAACGCCCCGCAGTGGGTGGGCGACAAGGCGCTTCTCACCTAGGCCTCCTTGACCGTTGCCGTGGTGTGGGGGGAGAGGAGAGAGGAGGTGGCAGGGAGGAGGTGGGGGGGAGACCTCCGCGGACGCCTGGGGAGCTCTACCGTGGCTCCCTGCTCAGGGGCAAGTGGCGACGATAGCGATGATGCCGGTGAGTGCACATACTAACACTCTCGGCGAGCGTAGCTCCTGCCACCGTGGCCTCTCACTGCTGGAGAAGTGGTTTTTTGTACCGGTTCGTAACCCCCTGTAGTCCCGGTTATGTAACCGGGACCACGAATCCAGGACTAAAGATACCCATCTTTAGTCCGGGTGAAATAACCAGGACTAAAGATCCATCTTTAATCCTGGTTGGTAATACCAACCAGGACTAAAGACTTTAGTCCCGAAAAGTGTTACCAACCGGGACTAAAACTTTTTTTCATTGTTCTTGCTTCTTGCATATTGACTTCGAACCAAACTCAACAACAAAATCATCCACAAATTCACAGATCAAAGGAACATCCTCAAATTGACATCACAAATTCACATATCCACAATGAACAAATTAACAGACATCACAAATGAACAAATCACAGATCTACAAATTCACAGACGTCACAAAATCATGGATCCACATGGACCTCGGCACCTGCCGCCTCCCATCCCACCGCCCGGTGCTGGCCGCCGCCACCGCTACCGGCCGACCGCCACTTCGCGTGAGACGGAGGTGGCCTCGGCGCCCGCCGCCTCCCATCCCGCTGCCTGGCCGCCGCTGCCGCTGCTGCCACCCAGCCACTACTTCGCGTGAGAGAGAGAGGCGGCCTCGGCGCCCGCCGCCTCCCATCCCGCCTAGCTGCCACTTTGCATGAGAGAGAGAGGCGGCCTCGGTGCCCGCCGCCTCCCATCCCGCCTGACCGCCGCTTAGCGTGTGAGAGAGAGGCGGCTTCGGCGAGAGCGAAACTGAGAGAGAGAGGCAGGCGAGAGAGAGGGAGGCATGGGAGAGGATAAGGACGTGGGAGAGCTATTTTTATTCCCGATTGGTGATACCAACATCACCAACCGGGGTTAAAAATATGATCTTTAATCCCGGTTGGTGATACTAACTGGGACTAAAGATCATTGGAGGGGCAGACACGACTTGACAGCTATTGAACCGGGACTATAAATGATCTTTAGTCCTGGTTAATAACACCAACCGGAACTAAAGATCATAAAGTGTCTTTGGGCTTTTGAACCGGGGTTAAAGATATTCTTTAGTCCTGGTTCATATTTAAACCGGGACTAATATGATTTTGGCCGACCGAGCAAAGATCCATTCTCTAGTAGTGTCTCTGCCCACCCCCATCTCTCTCCCATCGAGCTCAAGCATGGCTAGAGCCAGTAGCGGAGGGAACTCAACAGTTATGTGACAACTAGGCTTCCACTGCGCATGGCGATGAGTTGGGGCTTTTGCTTTTGCTTACGGTGTATGTATGGGCTGGTTTGGTTTGTGGCCTAAATTGGCCTTACCAAATTTTGTCAATATCAAATTTTGGCAAGTTTTGACAGGTCTAATTTGGTAAGGTAAAGTTGTATTTGGATTGAAGCCAAAATAGCCATAGTTCACTATTGAAATGGCCTATTTCTTTAGGCATGCCAAATTTTGATTTCAAATCAAATAGATCCAAACACTATTGAAATTACCAAATATTGGTAAGGCCAATTTAAGCCACAAACCAAACCAGCCCTATGTATCGGACTAAGTTCCATGGCACATCACCGACAAGCATCTGGTGGCCCTCGTCGTCCTCGTAAACAAGACAGTACTCGTAGAAGAGACGGTCGATAGCAGCAGAAAGCTCTCCGTATGGCACATAGCTACCGTACACCGCCTGGTTGATCTTCTGTCCAATCAGGATGCCATCCATGTTGATGTTTATGAGGTGGCCCTTTTGCCCGGCGATCGCCGTGACCTTGCTTCTGACTTCATCCAATATCCGACCAGATGACAACGAGGGGAGGAGCCAAGGAGAGAGATGTTGCTGATAGGTGGGTCTCATTATTTTTTCTATATGTAAGCCCAAAATAATTGCCACGTAAGACGACGACCGAATCAACATGTCACGTGGGCACCACGTAAGTGAAAACTGCCACCCAAAACTGCTGAAAGGCATAATCTGCACTAGGTTTAGAAGTTGAGTGTGTTATATATCCAGTTTTGCGACTAGGAAATGCTATTGAAACTCGACGTAGGGATCGAAAGTAGACTTTTCCAGTTAAAAAATGCTACATTCATTATGGGTGGGGGGGGGGGGGGGAACCCTGCCCTCCTCCGCCCATTCATTCTTTTCTTTCGTACAGGCCCAAGTAAGCTCTCATCGTCTCATCCTATCTCTCGACTTCCCTTCTGTCCTCATCGACCCAGGCCAGCCAACCTGATGTCCTTGGCCCATCTCAAGCAGCCACCCAGATCTCTCTACAGACCGACAATACTTTGAATATAAGTACATGGTTTTCCAAAACAAACAACTTTAACTGCTATTTTTTATTACAATATATATATAAATATCAATAAGTATAAAATATATAATTTAATTAAAGTACTTTTTAAGAATAATCTATACATATTGTCACTATATTTGTAAGATAAATATTTTAAATGTTATTTATAATAAAAATTTAAAGTTTGATAATAGTTGGAATTAAGGGGCGCAAATAACTGTTCTCGGTTTTAACAATCTTGCAATAAAGTAAACGTAAGCCAACCATAAATTTGTACTCCTATCTAGCTCACTACTGTAGTTAGTACTGTTCACGGACCTTAACATCCTACCTGTATAGGTGTGGACCTGATATTAAAAAAAAGGTGTTCTTTCAGCTGAGGAAAGAAATCAAGTTTGTTGAGAATGTAGAACATCCCTTTTTCTGAGGCGTCTCCATCCCTCCAATGCTCCAATTGAGCCATTCCTTTTCCACCCCCTCCGTCAGGTTCCTGTCTTGCAAATCCGCTTGATTACCCTGTGCATGCGTGTGGCACCAAATTATTTTTTCCTGTTCTTTTGTTCTTGACAAATGGATATATATATATAGATGAAAGCACACGCTATTAACAAATATAAGGGCCCCTTTGATATAGAAAAATGTAGGAATTTTGGAGGATTTCAATCGTATGAAAAAAATTCCTATGATGATCTTTGAAACAAAATATTGAATGCTGTCCTATCATTTAAATTTTTTATGGAATGAGTAATCCTATAAAGATTTTGAAGAAAAGTTAGCAAGAGGTCTAACTCCATTGTTTCCGGTTTGTTATAGTAGGATAGGATTAGTTTCCATCTCTATCTCTCTGAGTTTGCTTGAGATCCAATCCATGTAACTTATATATACCGGTCTCTGAGTCTCAATACAATGTATTCAATATTCGCAGTATATCTCTCCCTATACTATTCAACATGGTACCAGAGCGGGTGATCTAGCGCCCCTCTCTCCACTTCTGTCGCAGCTGCACCTGGAGTAGCAATCTCCCAGGAGCAGCCACCGTTTTCTTTTTTTCATTCGTCGTCGTTTCTTCACGTTGTCTAGGAGAAATCGATCTCCTGGATTTGTCATTGTCCTTCGTCGAATCAAGCAGTAGCAGCAGCCACGCTTCTCTGGCACCCTCGGCTCCATCATGGAGTGGGCGCACATCTGGTCTAGCTCCTCCGCGGACTGCATTGGGCCACCACCATGGTTGTCGTGGGCTCCACCAGCGCCATCTTCATCAAGCTCCACCGGTGTCGCCATGGATATGCCGTGGTGCGGCCGTCCGCTCCTTCCCGTCATCGGCGCAGCACAGGGTACGGGGTGATGCATCCCTGCCGGCTCCTCCTCCGCCTAGGCCACCACCGCCGCCTGCGCCCACCAGGTCCCTGGTTCACTGTCGATGCCCTCTCTGCCATCCACACTACCACCGGGTCCCCACACAAGATCTGGAGGCCATCATCGTCGCGGTCGATCCCATCTTGCCAAGCGCCGGCCTTGCCATCGTCGCCTCTCCGCCTGGGGACCGCCGCTGCCTAGAGGATCCGTCTCTACCACCACCAGGGGGACGGATGCCTCTTCACCGCTCCAAGGTCCATGGCTGGTGTCGCCTGGACCCCTCCTCTTTGCCGCTTCTGCCGAGGTCGCCGATGCCGGGGAGACAGCTTCCTGCGTCCGTCTTCACCACCACCACCGCCGGGACTCAGGGCTGCCGACGGCTTCGCCCCTCCACATCGTCGCACCTCGCACCACCGGTGGCTGGACCTGCCTGCCTGTCTACCTCTCCCCTATCTCCTCTTCACACGTGGATGGAGGGGGGTGGACTTGTGGGAGGATAAGGCTGAGGTGGTGTTTGGATCCAGTGACTAAATTCGGATGTTTGGACACTAATTAAGAGTATTAAACATAGACTAATAATAAAACTAATTGCATAAATGAGAGCTAATTTACGAGACAAATTTTTTAAGCCTAATTAATCCATAATTAGCACATGTTTACTGTAGTATCACATAAACTAATCATGGATTAATTACGCTCAATAGATTCATCTCGCGAATTAGTTCAGGGTTATGAAATAGGTTTTATTCTTAATCTATGTTTAATACTTTTAATTAGTGTACAAACATTCAATGTGATAGTGACTAAAATTTTAGTCCCTGATCCAAACAGCCCCTGAGTTTTGGCGGTATTTGGGCCATGGAGTTACAGTGTTGTGCTTGGGCCAATTTGGCGTCGATTGCTGCTGCTGTATTGCTTGCTATCCTTTTCCCTTCTCGATCAGAGATCGGGTTTGCGTGGCCCACCGCCTCATCAACATCTGCGCGTCTCTGACATCAGCATCGACTCCGTCTTCCTCTTCGTCGTCTAGCCCCATGCAACTTCAGCTTGATGACCCGTTCAAGCATCCGGCTATGACAACACCCTGCTGCCGATCGTCATTGAGCACGCAACTATGCCATCAAGCTTCAGGTTGCCGCTATGTCGCCCCCTTGGGCCACAGTGCCGTTGCCCGTGGTCCACACTCGCATTGGCTGTTGCAACGCTGAGAGACACCCATCTCAGTGTGGCCTCACCACCGGTGGAGTTCCTGCTGCTGCATCGACATGAAGCTGCACCGTGTCACCCCTCCGGGTCATAACATTGCCGCTCTTGTCATCTTCATCATTGTTTATGCCTTGACATCCTCGTCGTTCGCACTGGTCATCGTTAGCCACTAGGGTCTTCTCCGTCTACTTCAACCACTACCGCCGCATCTTCAGGCTACCACCGCCTCCACTCCAGGCCGGTGGTCTAGCCAACCGCGCACATGGCTACCGATGTCGCCCTTTAGGCCGTTTGTCCCGCTACTTCGCCTTCTTCTTTGTCCAGCATATCTTATCGTCAACATCGTTGTATCTTCCTCGACTACACTTCGCTTTTCTCCGACAACTGCGAGCTGATCCGATAATTCTCCCTCTATGCTGTTCTCGTGTCACGATCGTCTTGGAGGCCTTCTCTGCTAGTCCCCTCCGACATTGGCGAAAATTCATGGTGGTCTCCTACCTTGTCCGCGCGGTATTGGCAACACCCTGACGCACGTTTGTCCCCAGTTATCCCTTGGTATGGTAAACCCGGTGTTACATCTCGTCCTCCACGGTTCGATAACATCGGTTCTTCGGTGTCATCTTCCTCAACGACTGCCGTGATCGTGTGTCACCGTCATCGTCTTTAGCGCATCCTCGTGCACCTTGGTCTACGACGTCGTCCCGCATGTCCACGACCACTCCTTGGCACCCCTTGTGCCCCACGACTTGGCTGGTTGCTCATCATCGACTCGCTGACTTCGGCTACATTGACCACGACTACTCTACGCACGGCTTCATCGACCAAAACTTCTTCGCTTTGGCTACATCGACACGGCACAAAGAGCTTTCATCCATATTGAGCACTCTTGTTGGTTTCTTCACAATCTAAAGCGTCTGCGCTATTCACGCTTGGACTGTGGGGGGATTTTAGAGTATATGAATAGTATCGTATTGTATCCCGTTTGTTATATTAGGATATGATTAGTTTCCATCTCTATCTCTCTAAGTTTTCTTGAGATCCAATCTAGGCAACATATATATATCACCCTCTGAGTCTCTCGATACAACGTATCCAATATTCACATTATCTCCTCCCTGTACTATTCAACAATATCACTATGCAGGTAGATCACATTTTGCCCACAAACATCCACCTGCATATCAATCTTTGAATCTTTGCAGAAGGTCGCCCGTCCGCCTGCGAGGATAGCGTATCTTTGCAGGCATTTAGTTACAGGCAGAGCACTCCACCACCTACATAGAGCTATTTTGGCTGCTTGTGAAAACGTTGTGTCTAGAGGTGATACGAATACCTAAACAACATTTTTTTTACAGAAATTTGCTATATGTAAATTTCTTAGGATACTATTTTAAACCAATTTTGAAACTTTATAATAGTTGATTCAATTTTTTGACCGTTGAAAAATTATTATAAATTATTCATCTATTCAATCAGTCAACCATTCGGTGAAAAGAACCCAGCATGTCCATCGAGCTTAGCTAGGTAGTTAGAGACGTCGTCGTTTCTCTCAAGCAATTGGTTTCGTACGTGGATAGGTTTTGCAGTCATCATCTCTTTCAGACCGATCGAGATGTATATAGCGTGTTGCTTTGTGGTCACCTCCACTGACCAGTGGCATAAATAAGCTGTGGTTTTGAGTGGAAGAAAGAGAGAAAAAGGTTGGTGAGGGGAGCTGACGATGAATGAGAGCACCATGATTCATTCACCGCAGGCAAGCTCAATGTATGCCAAGGCCTTGTTCGAGAAATCTATTTTCTCCTAAAATCTCTTTCACTACTGGAGAACCTATCTTTGCTCGGGTTCACAAAAATCAGAATAGTCCCAGTTCGAATAGGAACCGGGACTAAACATCATCTTTAGTCCCGGTTAAAAAGTGTAATAGGTCCCGATGATCTTTAGTCCCGGTTGATGTTACCAACCGGGACTAAAGATCATCTTTAGTCCCGGTTTACACCTACCCTAACCGTGTCAGACGCATATCAGGGGGCCAGGAATCTTTAGTCCCGGTTGGTGATACCAACAGGGACTATAGATGCTCACTTTAGTACCGGTTGGTAACACCAACCGGACTAATGATGATTTAGATCTTTATTTAGTCCCGGTTGGTGTTATTAACCGGGACTAAACCGATTGATATTTTTATACATCTTCTTCCTTCTCTAGCTTGAGCCATTGCCGCCAAGAGGAGGAGGAAGAAGGGAGGTGCTACCGAAATTTTTGATAAAATTGTTTTGGTGATAATATACAAATCGGAGGGATCGAGAAGGTTAGCAACTCTATTATCTAATAATGTATGCTTAGCATATTACATTTATAGCTTTGTTTCTATGAAATATTGTCTCCAACAAGATTTATGCAAAATGACAAGAGAGAAAATATGTGTAGGTAAAATTAGGTTGATTTTGAAATTAGAAAATTTGGATAAATATGTTATAAAAGGGATGATAGAGGGAAAACACATAAAATTAAGATAAAAGAATGGAAAACTAAGTTAGTTTAATAAAATAGTTAGAAAAAAGTATAATTCATTAAAGATATTTACAACTTTACAAACAATAAAAAAAATAATGTGGGACTATTGTAAAATTATTGTATGATTATTTGTAGAAAAGAGTAGAAAGGTAATTGAAAAATATGTAATATAGCCTGAAATAATTAAGTACAATAATGTTTAGTACTTTTATAAAATTTTAAAAATAATTGTAAACTTCTCTTCCTTCTCGTCACCATCTTTGTAGCTCTTTGGTAGAAATTAGTTTCACTTTGAATTATGATGTTTTAAATTACTATTTGATTATTTAATTAGTTTCAATTGTGTGGATTTCGTTAGTAACATTGGACTATTTGATGTATAGATGGATCGACAATAGATGTATACCACGGACCGATGATCGAAAGAGTTTACTGAAGGCGTGCATTATTTTTTTCGAATGTGGCCAATGCTAACAAGCATAAGAGTTTCATGTGTTGTCCATGTAAAAAGTGCAATAACCAGAAGGAGTATTCTACATTAAGAACTATTCATGCGCACTTGTTTGAGTCAGGATTCATACCTGGATATAATTGTTGGACCTCGCACGGAGAGCTAGGTGTTACAATGGAAGATGATAAAGTAGAAGACGAGAACATTCCGGACTGGGCTCATCAATACGGGGGATTTGAAGAAAATTCAGGAGGCGAGGCGGACTGAGCTGTTAAAGACAATGACGCTGTAGATGATCTTGGTCAGATGTTGCGGGACGTAAAGAAAGGCTGCGAAAGTGAGAAGGAGGTCCAGAAATTGGACCATATGTTAGCGGACCACAAAACTTCGTTGTACCCAGGTTGCGATCAGGGACACAAAAAGTTGGGTACGACGCTAGAATTCTTGCAATGGAAGGCCAAAAATGGAGTGAGTGACAAGGCATTTGGCGAGTTATTGAAACTCGTCAAGAACATTCTTCCGGAGGGAAATAAATTACCCGAAACAACGTACGGAGCTAAGAAGGTGGTATGCCCTCCAGGACTAGAAGTACATAAGATACACGCTTGTCGGAATGATTGTATCCTCTATTGTGGTGAGGAGTACGAGAACCTAGAAGCATGCCTGGTTTGTAAAGCACTATGATACTAGATTAGACGAGATGATCCAGGTGATGTGGACGGACAACCTTTGAAGAAGAGAGTTCCTGCTAAGACGATGTGGTATTTCCCTATAATACCACGGCTCAGGCGTTTGTTCAGGAACAAAGAGCATGCTAGCATGATGCGCTGGCTCACAGAAGAACATCAACAAGACGGAATGCTGAGCCACCCCGCCGACGGGTCGTAGTGGCGAAACATCGACGGAACATTTCCAGACTTTGGAGAGGATGCCCGAAATGTAAGGTTCGGTTTAAGTACGGATAGCATGAATCCATTTGGAGAGATGAGCAGCGGCCATAGCACTTGGCCTGTGACCATGTGTATCTACAACCTCCACCCTTGGCTATGCATGAAGCGGAAGTACATCATGATGCCGATTATCATTCAAGGTCCAAAACAACCTGGTAACGACATTCATGTGTACCTAAGACCATTGGTCGAGGATCTTGGTCTGCTATGGAATAAAGAAGGTATCCCCGTGTGGGATGAGGACTAATAGGAGCAATTTAACCTACGAGCGTTGCTTTTCGTGACCATTAACGATTGGCCTGCACTAAGCAACCTATCCGGACAGTCAAACAAGGGGTACAAGGGTTGCACCCATTGTATGGATGAAACTGAAAGTACGTATCTGAAACATTGCAGGAAGGTTGTGAAAAGGTAAGCATTTTGAACAAAAGGCACATCACCATACTAAGCCTAAACATCGCAACGGAAAAGCCCGTGTTTGCTATGGTAAAGGATCGCAATCGACGTGATGTACCTCAGTAAAAACCATTGCGTCAACCTGTTGGGCTTCCTAGGTGTATATGGGAAGTCGAAAGATACACTTGAAGCACGTAATGATCTCAAGCATATGCAACAATGCGAGGACCTTCACCCGGAACCGAAGGATAAAGGGAGTCATTACTTGAGTCCTGCAAGCTCCACCCTGAGCAAGGAAGAGAAGGAAAGTATGTTTGAATGCCTAGAGAGCATTAAGGTACCATCTCTATACTCCTCGAATATAAAGAGAATAATTAGGACGAAGGAGAAGAAATTCACAAACCTAAAGTTTCATGACTGTCACGTGCTGATGACACAACTACTTCCTGTTATAATTCGTGGTGTCCTTCCTGATAATGTCCGGGGAACAATAACAAAGCTATGTGCTTTCATGAACGCGATTTTGCAAAAGATCATCGATCCAGACAGTTTAACAACCCTTCAAGATGACGTGGTCCAATGTCTTGTCAGCTTTGAGATGATCTTTCCACCGTCATTCTTCAATATAATGACGCATCTTCTTGGTCACCTTGTGAAAGAGATCGGTATTCTCGGTCCTGTGTACCTACACAACATGTTTCCTTTCGAGAGGTACATGGGCGTTTTAAAGAAATACGTTCGTAACCATTCTCGTCCGGAAGCAAGCATCGCCAAGGGTCATGGAACAGAGGAGGTCACTGAGTTCTGCGTAGAATTTATTGAAGACCTTCATCTAATCGGGGTACCTGAATCAAGCCATGAAGGGAGACTACGGGGAAAGGAGACTCTTGGAAGGAAAGCAATAATGACTGTGGACAACGATTTATTCTGTAAAGCACATTTCACGGTTTTACAACAATCTTCTTTGGTGGCTCCTTACATCGAGAAGCACCTGGCGAATGTTCGCTCAAAAAACATCGGCAAGTCCGATGCATGGATTACACGCCATCACATTGATACTTTCCCCGCTTGGCTATGACAACGTCTAATGGGTAACGAAACCATTGACCGACAACTAGCCTTCGTGGCGAGGGGGCCTTCTTGCTCGATTTCGACATTCCAAGGATATGAAATCAATGGGTATACATTTTACACAAGAGCCCATGATAGAAAGAGCACAAACCATAACAATGTTGTTCATATCGATGCCATGAGATACGATGGTGCAACTAGCACGTATTATGGTGTCATCAAGGACATATGGGAACTAGACTATGGACCCCTGAAGGTCCTTGTGTTTCGGTGCCAATGGGTTAGGCTGATTGGTGGAGGCATAACGATTGATAACACTGGGATGACAACGATTGACCTAACCAAGGTTGGATACTCAGACGAACCATTCATCCTAGCCGATGATGTAACGCAAGTTTTCTATGTGAAGGACATGTCTAGCAAATCAAAGAAGGGTAAAGGACCCGACGAGCCAAAGCGCCACGTGGTTCTTCCAGGCAAAAGGACAATCGTCGGAGTCGAGGATAAGACTGACGAAGATTACATTCAGTTTGACGGGCAACCTCCGTTCGCGGTGACGGTTGACCCGAGCATCCTCCTATCAAAGGAGGACACTCCTTACTCACTCAACGATCATAGCGAAGGAACATTAGTGAGGAGAAAGTACATGAGGAAAACAGTGACATAGGTTGTTGTATGGACGATGCAAATTATTTAATGTATTGAAAGTCATGCAGTGTTTGTGTTTTTTACTACTACAATTATATATTATTATTCATTTTAAATAGCAATTTTAAACTATTTAAATAGGTCATATGTTAATTATATATCATTATTGAAATGTAATAGGAGATTTAAACTATTTAAATAGGTCATATGTTAATTATATATCATTATTGAAATGCAATAGCAATTTTAAACTATTTAAATAGGTCATATATTATGTACATATGATTATTACTATTTTAAAACTATTTAAATAGGTCATATGTTAATCATATATCATTATTGAAATGTAATAGGAGATTTAAACGATTTAAATAGGTCATATGTTAATTATATATCATTATTGAAATGTAATAGCAATTTTAAACTATTTAAATAGATCATATGTTAATTATATGTGATTATTTATATTTATTAATAATTTTAAACTATTTGAATCGGGAATAAATGTCTTAATCTTTAGCCCTGGTTGTAAACGACAGCCGGGAAAAAAATTTTTGGAAACAGCGGGAAATTACATTTAGTTCCGGTTGGTGGCATCAACCGGGACTAAGGGTCTAATCTTTAGTCCCGGTTGTATCCACCAACCGAGACTAAAGATATCTTTAGTCCCGGTTGATGCCACCAACCGGGACTAAAGATCCCTACTATAAATATGAGTGTGCATCGTGTTCTCCCGCGGTCCACACTTAGCCGTTTTCTCTCACACTGATCGTCTGCCTCTGCCGCTGCCGTCGTCTTCATCGTCTCCATCGCCATACGTTGTCGCCGTCCTCACCGCCGCGACGCCCTCAAGGTTTGCCGCCGTCCTCTCTCCTCTCTCTCTCCCTCAATCTCTCTCGCCTGCGCCGCAACCATGCTGCCGCCGCCGCCGCCATGCCACCGCAACCCCGCGGGGCCGCCGCCACCACTTGCCTGCCCGCGGCGTCGCCGGCACCCCACGACGCCGGCTGCACCCCACCGCGCAGCCGCCACCCCGCGCTTGCCTGCGGCGCCACCCGCACCTTGCCGCGCAGCCGCCACCACGGCGGACAAGGAACGAACATGGAACAAATGGGATCGAATGCGAACGAACACGAACGATAGAACGAACAAACGTGAACGAGCGTGAATGGTAGCGAACGAACGAACGTGAACGAACGATAGAACGAACGAACGATAGAATGAACTTGACTGAACGAGCGAATATTATATTGTTTGCAATAGAACAGTAGAACGAACGTGACCACGAACGATAGAACGTGACCGAATTATAGAAGGAACGAACGAACGATAGAACAAACAAATATTATATTGTTTGCCATAGAACGATAGAACGAATGTGACCAAACGAACGATAGAACGATAGAGAACGAACGAATAGATGATATAATCTATCCTCCGTTTTGTTTGCAATAGTTTTCATGTTTTCACGTGGATACACTGAATATTAAATTGCACATCTTTTTTTTTCTAAGTTCCATCTTAAAGAAATGACTAAATTATACTAATTGCATCATCTCCAATTATTTCTTTGTCATACTGTTGACGACAAAATTTGGTAATTCAAGTATCGGAGATAAGGATAGAATCAAAGAAAATCCAAGAGATTAGATCATATCGGAAACATAGTGAAAATCGTCTGTAGTCCGAATCGGCTGCGGACAGGATCGGCAGAGTCAGAGTCGGACAGGGTTAGCCGATTGAGCCGATTTTGGAAGTGTGACTCGGAACACGTCATCGGGTTGAGTCAAGGTGCTTCATACGGATTGCCATGCGTGGATAGAGTCCTAAGGAGGCAATTGTATCTATTAATTATGATATTTTTTGTAATTTCCTTATAGATTATCACGGTAAGAGTCCGCCTAAGGGACTTGTTCGTTAGTTGGATTTGTATTAGGTTAATATGAGTCGTGTCCGTGATGGACATTGTTTGTATTTTCGGGTATAAATATAGTCCCGAGGTCCTGTAAATAATAACAACACACGTTCAATCAATCTCGGTGCATCGCCACCTTTGTTTTCTACTTTTTGACAAGTTTATGCTTTCGAGTCGTGCTGTATCAGTTTGATCTTCGACGAAAAGGTATATCTTGTTATGGGCAGTTTGGATTATCAGGGCTAGTGCTTACATCTTTATGACACTCTAGTTCTATCTTGTAAACTTCCGAGTTATCATATACATTATATAATTTAGATCGACAATGCAATCTACTTGCATCGGCTGGATAGTTTTTAGGGTTTCGTCGATATCGGCTAGATTACTTTGTTGGTTTAGATTATATAATGTATCCACCATCCCGAAAAGGCAACCATCGGCTTGATTTTCTAGATGTCATGCTTCTCTTTATACTTAATGCTGCATTGGTTAAGTCCAACCTATTAAGTCGTATTTAGAATCATGATCTCTAGCCTGTTTTATGGTTGTTAATAAGGATAGTATCGGGGTTTCAGCCGATCTTACCTGGTATAGATGTTTTACATTATTTTATGCTTTGTTTAATGTTCTATATTTGCCCCTTATATTAGGATCTAATCTAATGTAAATATATTGAACTTGATACCAATCTAATTGGTTATAGTTGAATATATTTATTACTAGAGAATATCCTAGGATAAGGTTGTATCGGAGCTATAGTCAATACATACTTAAATCTAGATATCGGCTATGACATGAGTTTATATAATCATTATTTCATGTTACATTAGACTTGGGCAATTTATACTGTCTCGTTTCAGTCCGACCTATCCCAATTGCTTATTTCTAAAGTAATATTGAAGTATTGATTATGTAACGCTGATATATACAGCCGATATACTAGTTTAGGGTTAGTATCATCAATGACTATACCTTACAGCCGATTCATTCTTTATTGTATCGGCTAGGTTACATACGATATGAAATCGGCTGTTTTGCCGATGGACTATCGTTTACTAACATGTTTGCATGTTTCTTCTTGTTGATTGCAGGATCAAATCAACTGGCACGCCCTCGAACCTAAAGAATTAATTTTGGACCTGCACTAGAGCAAAGCAAATCTCTCAGGCCAGTGTGTGTTTTTTGCATCGACACGCTTTTGGCACACCCAGTGGGACTTAGTGTCATCATGCACCAAACATCACCGACGTCTCAGAAGAGAACATCCTGCCAATCACGATCGAGCTACTGAGCGATGAGCAGAGAGAAGAGATGCAGCAGATGCTAAATCAACTTCAGAGTCAATATCTGCACTCGTTTACGGTAACTCGGCAAGGTACTGTTGTTCAAAGAAGCAAAGTCGAGTTGCCGACGATCGTGAAGCAAGACCCAGGTACATCCGGGACAACTGAAGAGAAGGATAAGCAGTCCAAGGTCGAATCAAGTGATGAAGAACTCCACACGATTCAAGATCGAATTGATTCGGCTGTGCACCACGCCCTAATCGAAAAGTCCAGAGTGCTTGTCAATACTTTGACAAATATGATTAAGTCAGTAGTCGACGGGACAATAGCAGAAGAAAAAGCTAAAGGACCCATATATTTACCAGATGGTACGTTCCCAGGCTACAGGACTGTCAAGATAGAAATTGGCGGGAATCAACGGACGTTTCAAACCCAGGCTCCATCGGCTCCTTACTCCAGCACAAATATTCCAACAATTATCACAAGGCCACAGCCGATCACTGGGGGGCAAGTTTCAAGTCAGTTGACACTGGAACAATTGATCAGTATTCTTAATCAAAAACCGCTAGTTGTTGACACATCATATCAAGTTCCTTCGGTTCCACAACAGCCGATTGGAATTACTCAGCCGATAAACCAACATTATAGCATGGAGCAGCTCCCTTACGTCCCACCTCAAGGCATATCGGCTAAATTCAATCATATGCATCAACCTCATTCTCCACGGCCTCAGCCGATCCAATACGGCCAGATTGATCAGATGCAACAGCAATATGGTGGGACAATGCCTCAGCAGCCTTGGGCCGATATGATCGCTGACATCATGAGAGAACAGTTTAGGCTTAAACCCAAGGACAATGGCAACATGTATCGACACCCATATCCAGAATACTTTGACCGAGTACCACTGCCAAACCGATACAAGGTGCCAGACTTCTCCAAGTTTTCAGGGCAAGACAATGTATCTACTTATGAGCATGTTAGCCGATTTCTAGCTCAATGTGGTGAGGCATCGGCTACAGAAGCCCTCAGAGTTAGATTGTTTCCACTTTCTCTATTTGGATCGGCGTTCACATGATTTTCATCTCTGCCTTACAATTCTATCAGAAGCTGGGCTGATCTGGAAAAACAATTTCACAAATATTTTTTCAGTGGTATTTAAGAAATGAAGCTATCAGACCTCACAGCAATTAGACAGAAATCAGATGAATCGGTTCCCGATTATATTCAAAGATTTAGAGATGTGAGGAACAGGTGCTACAGTCTAGCGTTGACAGATTCACAATTAGCCGATCTGGCCTTTCTGGGTTTGTTGGCATCGATAAGGGTAAGATTTTCAGCTCAAGACTTTGAAAGTTTAGCTCATCTGGCTCAGAAAGTATCGGCTCACGAAACAAGATTCCAGGAGGCTAGAAAGTTTGTCAAGAAAGCCAATAATGTCAACAATATCTACAGCTACGATTCTGATTCCGAAGATGATGATCCAGAAGTCAATGCAGCCGAGTAGGCTACGAACAAGAAAAACAGTAGTTTGCCAATGGGTCAAGAATTCGGGAAAGGAAGAAAGATTTGACTTTGATATCACTAAAGCTGACAAGATATTTGATCTCCTTCTTCAAGAGAAACAAATGTAGTTGCCGGTAGGAAATGTGATTCCATTGGCTGAGGAATTGAAGAGGAGGAAATATTGTAAGTGGCACAATACAGGATCTCACAGTACCAATGACTACAAAATTTTCAGACAGCAGATCCAATCGGCTATCGAGCAAGGGAAGATCAAGATTGATGAGTCCAAGAGGCGATGAAGATAGATGGGCATCCTTTTCCAGTAAACATGATGCACTCCGGGTTTAACCGGAATTCAGCCGATGGAGGTAAAAATTACACCAGGAGCATCAGATCGGCTGGCATTATTAACAAATATAAAAAAAGGCGCCATAGGGAAGAGGAATCATACCACCATGATAATGAGAAGTACTTCGATCCTCATTGGAGCTGTGAATTTTTCAGATTTTGTTGGAATGAAGGTATGAGGTTACCATCTATTGAAGATTGTCCCGGGTGTTGTGATTTTGATGCACAATTTGTTCAAAGACCAAGCCGACAGAGTGCAAGCGTGCATCGGCCGATTCAGAGAAAGTTGCCAGTTCATGAGAGACTTGGGCCGATCCAACAGAACAATGATGAAGATGATTCACAAAAAAAGCCTAAAAATATGCAGCCATAATGGTGCCCTTCTGGAATTTTTACCAAGAACCAAAAGAGAAGAGTTTAGAGGATGAGAAATAGGGAGCAATTCCAGGAGGTTGAAGGAGAAATTGAGCATCGACTGAGACAGAAAACAAAGAAAATATGGCGCGTGAAGAGCAAGGTAGTGCCAGCTGATGAAGTCCAAGCCGATCAAGAAAGAAGTCTCCAGAACAAGGGCAAAAGGGTGATGTCATCTGCAATTAACATGGTTTTCATGCTGCCAGCCGAATATGCAGTTGAGCAGGTTGTTGAACAAGACGATGAGTTGCCATCGGGTAAGTTGATGTTATCTCCACAGCAAGCTGTTTTTTGAGAAGCCTGATGAAACTGATCATCGGCACCTCAAGCCACTGTATGTCAAGGGATTTGTGAATGGCAAGCCGATGTCAAAGATGCTAGTCGATGGAGGAGCAGCAGTCAATTTTATGCCATATTCTACCTTCAGAAAGCTTGGGAAGAATTCAGAGGATTTGATCAAGATCAATATGATTTTGAAGGATTTTGACGGGAATCCATCTGAGACCAAGGGAGTTTTGAATGTGGAGTTAACCATCGGCAGTAAGACAATTCCTACCACGTTCTTTGTTATTGAGTCGTGTCCATGATGGACATTGTTTGTATTTTCGGGTATAAATATAGTCCCGAGGTCCTGTAAATAATAACAACACACGTTAAGCAATCTCGGCGCATCGCCACCTTTGTTTTCTACTTTTCGACAAGTTTGTGCTTTCGAGTCGTGCTGCATCAGTTTGATCTTCGACGAAAAGGTATATCTTGTTATGGGCAGTTTGCATTATCAGGGCTAGTGCTTACATCTTTATGACACTCTAGTTCTATCTTGTAAACTTCCGAGTTATCATATACATTATATAATTTAGATCGACAATGCAATCTACTTGCATCGGCTGGATTCTTTTTAGGGTTTCATCGATATCGGCTAGATTACTTTATTGGTTTAGATTATATAATGTATCCACCATCCCGAAAAGGCAACCATCGGCTTGATTTTCTAGATGTCATGCTTCTCTTTATACTTAATGCTGCATTGGTTAAATCCAACCTATGAAGTCGTATTTAGAATCATGATCTCTAGCCTGTTTTATGGTTGTTAATAAGGATAGTATCGGGGTTTCAGCCCATCTTACCTGGTATAGATGTTTTGCATTGTTTTATGCTTTGTTTAATGTTCTATATCTGCCCCTTATATTAGGATCTAATCTAGTGTAAATATATTGAACTTGATACCAATCTAATTGGTTATAGTTGAATATATTTATTACTAGAGAATATCCTAGGATAAGGTTGTATCGGAGCTATAGTCAATACATACTTAAATCTAGATATCGGCTATGACATGAGTTTATATAATCATTATTTCATGTTACATTAGACTTGGGCAATTTATACTGTCTCGGTTCAGTCCGATCTATCCCAATTGCTTATTTCTAAAGTAGTATTGAAGTATTGATTATGTAATGCTGATATATACAACCGATATACTAGTTTTAGGGTTAGTATCATCAATGACTATACCTTACAGCCGATTCATGCTTTATTGCATCGGCTAGGTTACATACGATATGAAATCAGCTGTTTTGCCGATGGACTATCGTTTACTAACATGTTTGCATGTTTCTTCTTGTTGATTGCAGGATCAAATCAACTGGCACGCCCTCGAACCTAAAGAATTAATTTTGGACCTGCACTAGAGCAAAGCAAATCTCTCAGGCCAGTGTGTGTTTTTTGCATCAACACATACGTGGTGCAGCTGCTGACCGCCACCGTCGCTCAAGCTTAAGTGGTCCCAATAACTCCAAGCAAAACTAAGGCAACTGAAATTAATTCCCTGATGTGTATATATGTCCTATGCACGTAGGTTGCAGGTATAACAATTAATTAACTGGTCATCGTACGTATTTCTCAACAATGTCAATATATGTATAACAATATACTCTTAGTTGATGTGTACTACTTAATGTTATGAACAGATGGCAGATCGCGATGATGAACAGCTCCTCATGGACGAGATCGCAGAGGGCAGCAGCCAATATTGGGTGAATGAGGAGCAAGAGGACCCCAACCAATACCTAAACGAGGAGGGAAACGAGGGCACAAACCAAGAGGAAAGTGAAAGGCAACCGACCGTTGGAGAGAAGAGGGCACCCGGACAACGAGGTGCTGCGAGGAAGCTAGAGGGTAGGCACATTATTAGTGAAGTGGTCCCAGACGGTGAACCAGTAGCCCTAGCCGGTATACTATGGAAGTTTGTGGGACACAGTGGTTGGGTTGTGATCGATCACGTGCCCATTAGCACAGTGCACTGGCGTCAATCAAGGTCAGGCGGGGATGACCAAAGTTATCTCCTAGATACGGAGAAAGACATGCTGTGGACCACCATGCTCGAGACCTTCACAGTCCCTGAGGCAGATCAGCTAAGATTAGCCAAGATTGAAAGAATGGACGTTGAAAAAAATGGCTGAACAGTTCCAGAAGTACAAGTCAGATCTGTACAAGAAATACGTCGTGAAGGGTCTGACACCCGATTTTGACAAATTAACCAAGCTGAGGGATCATTGGGATGCGTTTGTCGCATACAAGACCTCCCAGCACGGGCAAGCGCAAATAGAAAAGATTAAACACAATGCCGCTAAGAAGTAGTACCATCACCGGCTAGGGTCAGGTGGCTATAAGAAGGCACTCCCCAAATGGGATAAACTGGAAGGCGGGTTGATAGAAAAGGGTATTGAGCCGGCCACAACGGACTGGCCTGAACGTTCCAGAAATTGGTACTATGCTCATGGTGGAACGCTCGATCCCACTGATGACTCCCTTGTATTCGGTGATGCGATTTGCGAAGCAGCTAGCCGACTTTCGGAAGTCGGAAGCAGTGGAGGCGTCTACTCAGGGAACATTCAAGCCTGATAGTGAGAAGGACGAGCTTACGCTCGCAGTATAAAATCCCGAGCATCCAGAACGAACACGAGAAAAAGACGTGGTTGCTTGGAAATACGGATTTCAAGAGGACAACCACACTTACAAGAGTCGCGTGAGGTGCAAGAGGGATACCGAGGTGAAATTAAGACATCTCGAGGAGAGGGTTGCCTTCCAGGACATAAGGATGCAAGAGGAGGTGGAACAACAGGTGGGCCAATGCCTCGCGGAACGATAGAGCCAGCAGACGGTGCAGCCGTATGTCGCTCCAGTCATGGTGAGCCCCTCAGGCAATCGCAACAGCTGTACTTCTACAGGACAAGTAGGAGAACAGGGCATAGAAGGTGCAGCAGGGCCAGCTCACGAGGACCCATTGTACCCCGTAGATGAAATCACGTGGTAGACACCTTGTGAGTTGCACAGTCTCTTCAAGAACATATCACTCAAGGTATGCTCTTAGTTTTATGATATATATCTTGTAAATTGCGAAAGGTGGTGCATGCATCTGTTAATTTCTAAGTAACCTCGATTTTTGTGAAGGTGGCATCGGGCATGGCCATACTAGTGGACCCTTCAGGGACATACCATTGTAGGCCGATTCCACCTGGGTACTTAAGAGTTGAAGTTGAATTGGTGGAACGAGGGTTCGACGATCTCGAGCTGGACATCCCCGGAGGAGACGGGGAGACGAAACTAGGAGACGTAGCCCACGCCATTATACTATGGTGCAAGCGGTACATCGTGTTTCCCGGGCGAGCAGCAGCGTCTTCTCCTCCGCCTCCTCCGCCACCTCAACCTCCTCCGCCTGCACTGTCGCCTCCGTCTCCTCCACCTGCACCATCCCCTCCGCCACCTTCGTCTCCTCCGCCTCCTCTGCCTGCACCGGCTCCTCCACCTCTGCCTCCTCCGCCTGCACCGTCATTTTCTGCTCCACCTTCACGAGCTAAAAAGTCGTGCCCACTTCATCCCGCCCTATCAAAGTCCACAGAACAAATGAAGAAGCCAAGACTTGACGAGCCAAAACTCCCCGCTGTCAAGAAAAGGGTGTACGATTTAACTCCCGAGGAGACTGACGGGGTCGTACGAGCGGAAGTGAAGGCGTTCTTCAAGCCACGGAGCCCACAAAAGAAGATTCCTATAGATCCGGCTGCTAAGAAGTTTTTTCAAAATATGAGCGAACTGGTCAAGAGGGCTTTACTTTCGGATTATGACCGGTCGATGACGAAGTCGTTTAGGAAGCAAAGAGAAAGGATCAAAGAAGTGCATCAGCTCGGAAAGCAACCGAAACAATCGGTTGAGCCGTTGCTACCACTCGGTGAGGTGGAACTTAGGCAATAGATGAAAGAGATGGGTCTGAACAGGGAGCAACTGGTGGGAAAAGCACCAATAACCGTAGAGACCGAAGCCGATTTGAAATACAAATTTAAACTCGGTGAACTGCTTGTCAAGCCTGTTTAGGTGAACACCCTCTCTACACAAATGTACCGATTCCATCAATGGTACATGGAACATTCATCCAAAGGTAGAACGATGGTTGGAGCGAGGGTAAGAAACACAGATTACTATCAAGGAGATGATGTCCTGTGGATCAACTTCGAGGATGTATTCGATGTATACCACCTAGATGCCCTTGACGTCTCCATTCTCAGTTGCTGGGTTTTGTACGTATCGTTTAAGCAAAATTTAATTTGTTCCTTAGCTCCTTCTATGTACCGTTCAATGGTTACACTATGCGGATAGTTGATGCAAATTCCTTTATCCTTTGTAGAATGGAGATTCAATTGTGCTGTAGGCAGGGGATTTACAATATTGGATTCATGGACCCCCGCAAAGTCAATATCGAAATGATACGGGACTTTGAGGAAGCTACAGAGGACAATATTGTTCGTTTCCTAGTGCAGCAGCATTACAAGACCTACATACTATTGCCCTACAACACAGAGTGAGTTTTAACTATCTTTCGAATTCGTACCAACTTCCTCCTCGTACTCATACCTTATATTATCTCACGCAATTTGCAGATTCCACTGGGTCCTTTTCCTCTTCGACCTTTCACTATGCATAGTCCATGTCTATGACTCAATGGATAAACCGGAGTCTACTTTCGCTAAGATTTTTGAAGTGATAGATAGGTAATGCCATCTATTCAACTGTTAGTAATTATGAACACTGTTATTGCTACTATGCAGATTTCCGATATTTAATCAGAGCTTCCAACTGTACATAGGGCATGGGCAAAGTTCCGTACATTGGTCCACGGGGTTTGGAAAGAAAAACTTGGTAGGAGGTTTAATTTTCCGGTGAGTACATACTCCAAAAACATATTGAATCATTAATTTGTTCTAGAAAAAATTAGTACATTAAATCTCTCATCGTTTCTCCTTAAGTGTGCAAAACAGGAGCAGGAGAATAACTTGTGTGGCTACTACATCTGCGAATATACTCACTGCATTATACACTAAATCAACAGCGACAAAGATCTGGAAGTACGTAAAAATCATTCATACATTATGTTTCGATTTCTTATTAACTTCATATACTTATATCTCAATTTTTTTCAAATGATAGATTATTTACTTGAGGGAAAACTATCCAATGAAAAATTTATAAAGGCTATTCAAGAACAATTGATGGGATTTATCAATGAACAAATAATTGATCCCGCGGGAGAATTTCACTACGATGGAAGTCCTATTGATCATCATCACCATGTATAACATGTCTTAGATTTCTTTGTAATATACAATAGAATATTAGAATTAACGAAATATTGTAATATATGTATGTATTTAGATGTGTATACATGTACTTATGTGTGTGAGCATATTTCGGTAATATAAGTATATATTTACTTGAGTGCATATATTTAAGGAATATATATGTGTAAAATATGTATTTATACATACATATATATATGCAGATTGCATATATATGTATAAATAATATATTACATATATACACATATTATATATACATACATGTATATGCATAATATATAAACAAGCAGCTAGCAGAACCAGCAATTTTTTTTAAAAAAGAAAAAAAATCTTTAGTCCCGGTTGGTGTTACTAACTGGGATTAAAGATGGCTCTTTAGTCGCTGTTATTTCACCCGGGATTAAAGATGGTCATCTTTAGTTCCAGATTCTTGGTCCCTGTTATATAACCGGCTCTAGAGGGGGTTATGAACCGGGGTTAAAAACCCCTTCTCCACCAGTGTCTCTTAAAAAGTATAGATTCTAAGAATATATACTATATAATCTAGAAAATAAACTATGAGGCATAAGCTAGGAACCTAACTGTTCCATATCCTCATGAATTAATACTTCTCTGTTTTATATATTATAAGTTGTTTGACTTTTTTCTAGTCAAATATTATTAATTTTATGAAGTTTATAGAGAAATATAATTATATTTTCAACACAAAATAGACAAATTATCAAAATAAATTCAATGTTAAATTTAATGGAACCAATTTGATATTTTATATGTTGTTATTTTTTATAAAGTTGATCGAACTTGGAAAAAGAAACGATTTGTAATATGAAATAGAGGGAGAGTACCAACCAGCGAGCTGTTTCTTAAATTTTTGAACTCTCCTAAACAGGCTAGACTGACTAAAATGGTCAGGTCCTATGGAGGAGAACTGTATGCGGTACGTGTAGATGTATGTGCATGGACACAGGAAAACAATATCACAGAGTCGCACGAACCATGGATCTGATATGGATTAGGGTCAAGAAGGTACTTCTTCTTTCCAATTAATCCATCGATCACTTTGGAGAAAGGCAGGGGCACATCAATAATTAATGGTCTCATGTTTTTCTTTCGGACGTTGCTGATGAACTTATTGGTGCCTCACAAGTCGCAACTGCAACCTCTTGTCTTCTCTTCGGTGTGCCCTAGCTTGCGACTTGAAAAAATGGGGAAGAAAAAGAGAGATCATATAGCTAGGCCGGGAGGCAAGAATGAATGGTTTTGGCCGGCGGCTAGCTGCTGGCCGGCTCCTATTCTTAATTTCCTGTCTACCTTAAACCAGGAGCAGCAAACGAAAGATGGAACGGAAGAGGTTCACAAATTATTGTATATTCTCACTCTCTATCTCCTAAAATATAATAATCTAGTATCTAATAATTAATCCAATACCATTGTCTCGATCCTCTACTCTCAGTTGGTTATCGGTTGTAAATTATTTTCTCTCTTCTAATATATCGATGTGCAAGCCTTTCTCCTATTAAAAAAAAGCTGACAAATTAGACTGGTTTTGGTTAAAATATGGTATCTGCGGCCGGTGTTTAGGGGTAAAATTGCGATAGGTATTTTCCGACCATCCATCCAACCTGAGCCTCGCGGGAAAAATAACGAGAGAAAATTGGATAGCCCGTATTATTTGAATCTAATTCCGTACAAAAATTTAGGTTTGATATGGAAAGAGTTATATTGCCTGTATGTTCCATATGATGAAATATATATGAAAATCTATTACAAATCTATCTACAAACACGATATAATTAAGATTTGTTAATCACTATTTTACGAGCTCACATGTTATATTGTATAATTTTTTCTTGATGTAATCTCTTTCAGCACTTCAATTCTCTCCTCATATATATTTAATATTTGTGAATAAGATATACAAATAAATATGCATTCTCGAATTCGTTTCAAAGGAAAATAATATGAAATATGATACGGGATGAGTGATATATTATCCGGTACTAGCTGTGCAGAATTCCGAATTTAAAGAAAAATATAAGTTAGGATCTGCACTACCAAAAATTGTGGAGCTATCGTGTGCCTCACCCTGTTACCGGGAGTTTTCGCTAGTACTCGGTAACCTACCGAGAGTATGATGTTGCACCAGTAAGATTGCAAACATACCGTGTTTTAGCGACGGAAAGAACTTGGGAGGACAAAAATTACCTTATGCCATGCCAATCCGCTCAGTAACCATGGGAGACCCCCGTTCCTATTGTAAGTAAGTTGCTTTTAGGCTTGGCGCTGTGATGATCCCCGTTGGCACGAAATTGTTTGGCTTGGCGGGTGGTGATTTCCGTGCGAGCGGTGATTATTTTTGGCGCGCATGGAACAGTAAGTTCTCGAGAAGTCGTGAGTATTTGCTATCCGGAACAAACCACCGCCCACGTGTGGGCCCAAATCAGAGATGTCGCAAAACCCTCCTTATAATCAATCAATTCCCGATCTACCGTTCCAAGAATAATCCATATTAAAAACTAATTCTAAAAATAAGCTCTGATCTCAGCGTCAACCCCGATAGCACTAAAATATAACGTCTTAGCGTCAAATGTATTAGCGCTGAGACCATGTGCGACGTACCACGAAATCGCCACGTTAAGAGATCTCAGCGCTTCTGTAGCTCTCTTGACGTGATAATTTCATACCGGTCAAAGTGGCACTGAGCTCTCTTGACGTGATGATTTCATGCCACGTCGGATACGGTCTCAGCGTCAATACCTTTGGTGTTGAGACGTATATCTCAGTGTTATCGGGATTGGTGCTGACGTCACGGTTCATTTTTAAACTTAGTTTTTGACACGGGTTATTTTTTAAATAAGTTTTCTAAAAGGATCAATTGATAAAAATTTCGGCTATAACCATGTCCCCCTCCGCATTCTGCAACTTGACTTCTCACGCATTAACGAGCGGTGGCGCCTGAACTTACGCCAACAGAAACGCGTACACGCGTGCCTTGTGGGGGACGAGACGCACTATACACGAGCAGTTGGTAGGCCGGCTGCTCGACTGCTCGCGCGCGTGGGGATTACGCATCTCACGGCGAAAATCGCCGACGGTCAGCGGTGACGCGCGCGAGCGAGAAGGCTGGTGCATAGCACACGTCAAAACACCGTCGGCCGGCTGCTACCGATCATTCGCACAAGCCACCAACTGACCAACAATCGCTTTCGCCGCACTTTGTAAATCCTCGTAAATCCTAAGCTAATAACAATAAAAAGGTGTCCTAATACTTCTAAAGCTTGTTGCTTTGTACGTTGGCTGGTTGTCCTGGCAAGTGCTCGCCCTGACCAGTGATATAAATGAGCTGATGGTTTTGGGTGAAATAAATAGATAAAAAAAGTTTGGTCAGTAGGTGACGAGGAAACACGTAGGATAAAAATGGTCTGAAATGGTTTCGAAAACGATTAATTATCAATAGGTTGGAAATATATCATATTTATCAAATTAATATTTTAGTGTCGAGAATAGTGTAATGATAAAAACTTGGCACAATAAAATTTCATATATAACTGGAATCGAGAACGTTTCACTTATATGGGATCGGTACTTGGGTCATCAAGAATTTTCGTTACCGCTTTCGTCCCCGGGTACACGCGTATAGGTGCATATGTAGGGTACGTACCGTTAAATCTCGGATGAACCCTGCATCTGGAATTGGGGCCAGCCAATCGACCAATGAAGGTCTTGTCATCCTTTTTCCCAGTTGGTATTCTTTCCAGCTAATTCCAATCCATATCTTGGTGGTGTAATGCTCAACTTGACCGGGCACACATCAGTATATGTCTTCATGTTTCTTCGTTGGATGAATAGGATAAGTGGATAACGTACGTGAACCGCGGGCGTCTCCTATTTACCAGTGCCACAAAAATGCAGTCTCTCTTGTCCTGTCTTTGGTGACACTAGACGTACAGGAGGTCACCCCCTCCCTAGTTGAGAAAAGCGGATCGATTACTTTTCTAAAAGGAACTAGGCCCGGCCCACTGATAGTCCTAAAACGCTACTTATTAGCTAGGGGAGGCAAGAAAAATTTTGGCCTTTCCTACTCCTAATTTCCTGTCCATCTCGAACTAATTCATCAAGAACAGCGAAAGGGAAAAGGTAATTGCAGCAGCACCAGCAGCAGGGACGAATGGGGCACCATGCATACATGCCGTGGAGTTTTGCTTTAGGTTACGTGATTCGTTACAGTGCCGTCTGTGTCTATAGCTAGGTCGTACATAGGCCTCGTCACCGGGCGGCTGGTGATAGGTCAAATTAACACCACGCCCTCTCCTATCCATCGTGTGCGATCGTCTCCAAACCCCCTCACCAACCAGCACGGCATGCCGTGCAAGTTGAATAATAGGTTACAAGTGAACTATAAACCCATATGGAAAGAAAAGAATTAGAAAAAAAATAGATAGTAAGAAACTAATTACTCACGTATTTAAAAGATAAATATATGTGGGAGAAAGAAAGAGGAGGAAATAAATAGAGATAAAAGTCCATCTATTATACATACTACATCTAATATATATAAGCTTACAACTAATACTTAGTTTTATTAAACTTGCTCTAATGGCTTACGCCAACACACGCTCACGCACGCGCGCTTCCCGGCCGCGGGCCGGCGAGACCCGTACACGAGCGGTTGGTTGCGCCGCGCGCCGCTCGCCCGCCCTCGCGCGTGGAAATCACGCAGCTCGCGGGGAAAATCGCTGCCGCCTACCGATACCATTCAATTCGATCGGGCCAAATGCCACGATCGCTTTTGTCATTCTGAGCATGCATGTATGGACGCCCTCGTAAATCCTACGCTAATATAGTTGTAATTAACGGGAAGTTTCAAGGGGAGATGTGACTGATGATACGTCAAAAGGAATCGCGAATTCCTGGTTGAATTGAATGACCATGCTGTGACTCACTTGACAGCGACGTAGCTTGTAGATAGTGATCTCGTTGTACATTAGTGCATATGCCACTGTTGGGGAAAGAGGTATTAGTTCCGGCTGGTAATTTTTTTAAGTTCCGGTTAACGTATAACCTGGAACTAGTATATTTTTTTCCAGTTAAAATAACCGAAATTTTTATAACAAGTTAGTGTACTAAAGATATGTTTTTGCTTTTTTTCAAAATATTTTTTATTGCTTGCTGATTTTTTAATATATGCAGATACATGTATAAACACACACACCTAAACAATACACAGGACTTCCGGAATTATTTTTCATCCGTCGGGATTATTTTTCGTCCGTCGTAGCGATATAATTTGAAAGCGATTAAGTGAATGCGCGTATATGTAGCGATGGCCGGGTTAATCACTCGATCAGTCCGAAGCGTAAAACCTCAAAGAAAAGAAAAGAGCCGCATGCAACGGGTCCAATCACGTGTTTCTGGCCTAACTGTTTTAGAGTTTGTATGTTAATTAGATGTTGACTCCTTATCCTCCGCTACTCGCAGCGCATGCAGGAGCAAGTAGAAAATAGAAATAGGAAGAAATAAATCTATCTCTATATCTTAACTACTTTAAAAAAAATCAGTAACTTTATGATATTCACATAAAAATTTTTCATCCGTAAATCCGACCGAGCAGCACCCTTCATCCCCGCACGCGCGATGTGTTCATCGCGTATGCCGACCAAAGAAAAAAAATCAAAAACTAGAGATCGATTCAAAATCCTAATCACGTACGACAGGTAAATTACAAGTCAAAGATCGATTAAAAACTCAATCACAGCAAATATCATCCAAATTCCGTATCAAATAACACAGAATATTTAAACCAGCTTGTGTTACATCACGTATACAAGAATTGAAGAACGACAACTTTTATAACCACAAATTCATGACGACAACAATAATTATATTTCTATCTAGTCACAATAACCCTAATGCAGCAACCATCATCGTCCTCCCTGATACGCTGTCGTCTCCCTTGAGCCCCAGTGCTCATCGCCACCATCTCCCAGATCCGCTGACAGAAACGAAGAGGCCGAGAGAAAGGGGGAGATAGGGAGGGACAACCGTCGCTGCATCGTGTTGTGCCCTCGCTGTTGCCGCGCCATGCCGGCGAGACGAGAGGGAGAGGGAGCGACGCTGCCAGTGGGGGAGGGGGAGCGGCACCGCCTGTGTGGAGCGGGGAGGGGAGGGAAGGGGGAGAGGTGCCGCCGGTCGGGAGAGGGGGAGGAGGAGCGGCATAGAGAGAGCGATAGAGGGGGAGAGGCGCCACAGGTAGGGAGAGGCGGTCTGCGCTTGGGGGATCGGAGAGGAAAAATTGAATCTAGGGTTAGGGTTTTTGGGCACCGGCTATTTTGGTGGATTCGAAACCGATCTGAGCTGTCCATCAAAACAAACGGCTCACCTCGATCCAGCGTCAGTCCGACCCTCATCCTCGGGCTGCAGCACTGCTGGGCCACGCACTAAATGGGCGCCGCGCGCTAATGCCCTAGCAGGCCGGTGGGGTCCAGCGTTTTGTCTTTTTGATCTTTCTTTATTTCTTAAGGAATATTTTTTTAAAGGGCTCATATCATGAAAAACTAAACCCTAATCATCTAATATTTTTTATTTGTTATAACTTTACTTTACCTGTTAGATAACACAAGTATTTTTTTCTAGTATATAAGGTTTTATATATATATATAAGTAAATACATACACATATGATTAATATATAATTGTATGTAGGATCACGTTTATATAATTGCTGGTATATATTACTTATGTACAATGGGAACTAAATACATTTTTGATATATGTACAATCATTGTTAATTTGTAATGTTCTATCATATATTACAAAAAAGCTAAGAGGTGAACTCGAAATGAGGAATAGGTTTTCCGTTGTCATGGAATTCTCCTGGCGGATTAATATTCTCATCCATAATAAATCCCATGAGTTATTCTTGAACAACCTTCATGTAATCTGTCTTGGGGAGTTGTTCCTTCATCCAATTGACCAGTCATTTTCAAAAAAAGAGATATGAATATATTAAAATTAATAAGAAGAGTGTTAATGGTGTTTACGTACTTCGGTATACTTATCAGTGTTAATGTCTTGTGATACGCAGTGAATAAAATCACAAACATAGTAGCCACACAAATTGGTCCCCTGATTCTGTTGTAAACACTAAACGAGAAATGAACTTATAAAATATTTCTATTATAGAATAAATGAAATATATAATTTATTCTCCCTCCTCTTTTTCCATAACCTTTTTGTGAGAGAATGACATATAGACACATAGATAGAAATATAATATGTTAACTCCCACTGAAACAAGCAAAAAAGATTTGCAGACCTTTGCTCTAACCAGCTGAGCTACCATACATCAATAGAGAATTGTTGACGGCTATTAACTGCCAAATTTATGCCGTCAATATTTTCATAAATATGAACATATAAATACTCCAACGTAGTGGTAGGATTTAATTCTAACAATTTCCATAGAGTTGGTGTATATTTGGATGCAGGTGACAAACCATCAAAGTTGAGAAGAAGGAGAATTGAACTTCCATATCAAGCTCATTAAGATTTAAGCCCACAAACCCAATAAGATTATAATTAAATGAGCCAACTCCAGAGAAATTCTAAAGGGGATCCACGTATCAAAGCTTAGGAAAAAGGGCGGGGCCAAATGGGCTAGCAAGGGTTCGGCCGAACCAGGAAAGGGCCCATTCAGCCCCATTTTTCACAGGCAGTTACTACCGACCTCCCAATGACGGTTGTGACCGTTTCCGGTGCTCCAACCGTCATCAGGAGGACAGATGGCAAGAGGAGAGTGAAGATGCTCCTTTGGATGCTTAGCATCTTCACATTCCCAAGGCACTTCTCGACCTATAAATATCCCTCTATTCTCTCATTCTCAGCATACCAAGTTTGAACTGAATTATAAGAGGCTATATTGTATCTTTTATGTACATTAGATTAGGGAGAGAGTAAGGGAGAAGGATCAGAGGAATTCCGGAGTTTTCGGTATTTTCCTCTAATTCTTTTTGTACCTTGTCGATTAGTTTGAATTAATTGATATTATCTTATACAAGTAATTGAGATTTATCTGTGAAGTATATTTCTTAGTTAGTTCCTATTTAGCATACTGGATCATTGTTCACTATTGTTCATTAATAGATAATGATTGCTTGGTGAGTTATAAACACTAAATTAGTATTAACTGCATAGACACGGTGTCTAGGTTGTGAATTACGAGTGATTGCTGTGTATCCCACAGTACGTTAAAGGTTGGTGTAGAGGTGGTGATAACCCTCGAGATCACCGAAGTCCTCTCTGTCCGGGTACGTAGTAGAGGGAGTCCTAGTAGCAGTGAGCAAGCCAATGCCTGAAGTATTACGATAGGATTAAATTTAATCTTTCTAGTAGACCCTGTGCTTCACTAGAAAATCGTCTCTACCCTTTGCCTAAATTAACTTGTGTCCTTAGATGAACTTGTCGATGAGTTGAACACCTTCATTCCTGTTGGAAATTTGATAACTTGGAATACTTTCAGGTGAAGTGATATAGCGGTATATCCGTGCGCTTGCGGATTTTATCTGTGATCATAAGAAATACCAACAAGAATGAGTTTCTAAACTTTTGGATCTTTTCAATTTGTGTAATATACCAAAATACTTTAGCAAAAAGTTTTGGAATGACCTCTCTTCCTCCTCCTCTTGGCAGCAATGGCTCGGGCTGGAGAAGGGAGAAGGCATATAAAAAGGAAATGATCTTTAGTACCAGTTTGTAACATCTTTAGTACTGGTTGGTGGTATCAACTGGTACTAAAGTGCTTATCTGTGATTGTAAGAAATACCAACAAGCATTTCTTGCGCCGTTGCTGGGGAATGATTGCTGTTTATCTCCGAACCTTGTTCATCCTCATATCTTTTTAGTTTTTTCTTTCTTTCTTCCCCCTCTACCCTTAGAGAAGTTTTCTGCATACACTTCTCTACCATGTAGCATCTACAATCTACCAATTATCTGCTCCTCGGGGCGAATTTTATGAGCCACCCCCTTTATTGGAGCCAATTCTTATATCTGGCTATGAGATTCGTCCCGCATTCATAAACATGGTTAGGGAAAAAATTTTTTGGTCTAGATCAAGAAAATCTCTACCATCATCTACGAGAGTTTGAGCAATTGTGCTCATGCATCTTGATTGAAGGCATGACACAAGAAACCATTAAGTGGAAGTTGTTTCCGTTTTCTCTTCATGAGGGAGCGAAACAATGGTACACTTATACCGTTCGTAGTGTAAACAGTAACTGGGATAAGTTGCGAGATAGATTCTGCCTCGCATTCTTCCCCATTACTCGTATTACAGCCCTTCGAGCTAAGGTCCTCATCTTTCAGCAGAGCAATAACGAATCAATCGGTGTAGCTTGGGCCAGATTTACTTCATTAGTATGATCTGGACCAAACTTATCTATACCCGATTATGCCCTATTGCAGTATTTCAACACGGGTTTAGATAAGGAGTCTGCATTCCACCTTGACATCACTACCGGAGGGTCGTTCATGCATAAAACCCAATCCGAAGGAAGGGAAATTCTTGATTGAATATCATAAAATACTTCCTTCATTGGGCAATGCTCTAAACCCCTCTCTGAGGCATCTGTGTCAGGTCAGGAGGAACCCTCTATAGCCGAACCTAAACCCGAACCTTCCACATCATCGAGTTCGACTAAAGAATCCTCCCTGGAGCCATCTTCGGATACCGAAGAAATTTAAGCTCCGTGTTGCGCTCCTGAATTCAGGGTAGTTTTTCATGAAGATTATGGAAACATCCTGAATTACTTCAGTAGAAAGAAGCCACTGATTCCTACTCCGCTTCCGAATCCTATCTAAGATGATTATCTCAAAGAAACTGTTCCTGAGTTAACCACTATCATGAGTAATGAATGGCTAAAACAAGTAGAGTTCTTTTCCGAAGTAATTCGGATCAACTCCTGTCCTCGCACCATTCCTTGCCAATTAGAAGGGAATACGGTCGACATTCTGTGTTGTCCAACGGTCGGTGCTAACCTCATTTCTGAGTCATTTGCTTTCGCCTATTTAGGTGATAGAGCACTAACACCGTCCAACAAATTCTTCAAACACTCTGCTAGGAATTTAATTGAAGGATTTGGGACCATATAGAACGTCCCTATCAAACACGACAACACTTAGGCTATCCTGGATTTCCATCTCTTTGAAATTTAAGACGTTGACATTTTAATTGGGCACCCGATCGAGAAATTTCTCATCGACACCCCCATCTTTAGGAAGCTTTAAATTCTCTTTTTGAGGGGATGAGTTTACCGTCCCATTCTCGCGGTCAAGAAATGTTTTGACCAACTTCCCTTCTGAAGAAGAATTGGCGGAGGAAGTGATGGCTGTTATCCCTTATGACCTCCCTGAGTCTTCCCTCAAAGACGATGTTCCTAATTTCATCCAGGAAGGGGAGTCAGGCGAAACATTTGAATTGCTCTCCATAAAACGACCATCAAAACCTCTGATCAAGCCTAAACCTTGTCCCTCTGGCCCTCAAAATGTTGTTTGACAGTTGTCAAGAAACAACCCTGATCTTGCACGATGCATCTTTTGGGAAGGACATCCTTCAGGCCATGGACAAGCTTGAGACATCGAATCTGGATGACGAGAGAAAACATTCCACAAATGAGTATGAAAGTTTCTCTTTCAAAATTCCCCGGGATTCACGCTTACATAAGGAATACATAGAGTTCAGTCTGATTAGTGCCGCTTCCTTGTGCAATGACCACAACCTCCTTATGGTCCTCATTTCTAACATGTTTAGAAGGGTGGTTGTGGATACTTATGTTTATAGTAGATACTGCAAATCTCGTATCTGTTTGTGGCACTAATCTTGCAGCACGATATCTCCATGGTCGAGCTTGTGACCATAAACAAAGCACTGCCGGGATGTAGCCCAGATTATCAGGGTAAGTTTCCGTTCGAATAAAAGCAAGAACCAGTTTCTAGGATAGTATGCACCCTCGGGTATTCTTGGTCGCTAACCAATTCAGGTTGAGATTAAGAATCAGCGTCATGCGATGCCTAAGGACACGGTATCTACATCAACTGTACACTTTTGTGATCCTTGGTGTTGGAACACACTCTATAGGAGAATCCAACATCACACTCTAAAGGAGAATCCAACATCACAGACTCTGTTTTTGATGTCTTGGGACACAAAAGTCCAAGTGTGTATTGGGGAGGGGGGAGGTTGACGAGCTTGTCATGACAAGTTTCATCAATCAAGGTCATCTTAGTTTAAAGTTGGTGCTAGTCCTATACTTGCGAAAAAAGGGGTTCACCATTTCTTTTACTCATACTTATCTCCGTTGGTGTCTTGATCATACATGGTTAGGTTTCCTTTGTCCATTTTCGTATGCTCTGGTTTGGGTGTTTTCGCAAGACATCCATATGCTTTTTAAATTAAGCATAGTGCTTTGGTTAAAATAGTCTGCTTTGATCGAATTAGACATGGTGTCGAATTTGCTTGGTGAACCATTAGAGCTAGTACTTTCATGGATATTAGATATATATCTTCTATGGACTAACCCTTGCAAGAATGTTTTCAAATTAATAGGTAAGTCCTCAATTTCAATCCACACTGGAGGTAAGTTAGGGCCTGAGAAACAAATCAATAAATTGCTAACATGCAAAAGAGGAACACATCACCTTTCAAGGTGCACGGTGAGTGTACTATTAAATGGTCATTTGTTATGTTCGTGCAATTTTACCTCAATCCTGTATGAGTTTTGCTTAAAAGAAAATTCGGTGAACAATAAAAATTTAAAAGAAAAAAGTTTTCAGAGCAAAAGAAGTTTCTCTCGAAAAAAATTTGACAAAATAAAATGATGGCAAACTTGTGGGATCCACAATTTTTAAGTTTTGAATCCAATTTCTCCTAGCGTGGATGTGAACAACTAATCTTGAGGTCATGATAAAATCTTTCCAATCCTTTGTAGTCCCTCGGGTATTTGTTGTCCGCTAATTTCTTGCAGGGAATAAAAAGACAACCAAGGAGTAGTATACAACACTCATACTATGCTCCTTGGTCTATGAGAAAAGAAATGCAAAGGGAGCCAAGCAGAACAAATACAAAACATTGGTGGAGTCAATGCGGATCCAAGCTTGGTAAGATCTATCTGGTAAGAATCCTAAACACCTTGTGCATCCTCGCCTCACATCTCCACCCTGCTAAGTTACCCATCACCTCCTTTGTTGCCATGAAAAAAGAAAAAAATGAAAACAAAATAAAATAAAATAAAACAAAATAAAATAAAGTAAATTTAGGCACTTCATGAGCCTAGGGTTACTTGAATAAAGTTTGGCTCACCGGTATTTCACCCCGGTGGAAGCCTATTTTGCTTTCTATATTTTTGTTGAATAAAGAACAGCTACAAAATAAGTGTGGGGGAAGTCTTTTCGGAACTCCTGACGTGCAACAGCATCAACTCGACACGTCAATGTGATAAATACAGACCCACGGCAACGCACGAAATTCAGCAGCTAGAACCAAGCTCTGGCCGGGTCGGCCGAACCAAGTGTTCGCCTGACCCCTGCTTGGCCTGACTCTGTCACACCTTCGCCGTGCAGTCTGGTTTGCACATCTCCTTCCTTATCCTCCCCTGTTTGCGAGTTAAATTTGGATATAAAATTAAATATAATTAAATTTGACTCCAAAATTAAAATGAAAACATTGTTTCTCAACAAATAACATTTTTCTATGGTTAACTTGTATACCTTTTATTCTCTGTTAACACTTGTTACTTGTGAACAAACATCTATTATAGGGAACATTACTCATCGGAGTGATTGATATTTGTGACATTGTTATGACAAAAGAAATTTCTATTCAACTGTCATGTTACTTGGAATTTTATCTTTGCGAAAATTTAATTTTTCAAGCAATACTCATCAGTGACTTTATGATAACCTACCAAGGCCAAAAATGATTCTCTTTGCAAACATTATACCTTTGGCTGCTTGACATTATATTGAGCTTTGTCAAATTATTGTGACTTGTGTGAGATGCTTTCATACTTTCATGATCAAGATCACGTACACTCCATATACACACATATATGCTAAACTTATACACTGGAAGTCAACATCTTTCCATCCATCATCCACAAAATAAATACTCCAGACTATTTATACCTCTTTCTCCAAAATTTTATTCAAAGGAAGAGGGAGGTATGGCTATGCAAAAGAAGATAAAGTAAAGTCTTGCTCATACAAAGTATGGAACATGTGAAAAAAATAAAAAAATAAATAGCCACGCATTCTTTCAAATTTCCAAAAAGAAAGAAAAAAATGGAGGAAGAGGTATACAAAAGGAGTTATCACTTTTCTTTTTTCCATCGTAATACCACACACATGCATATTCTTGATCAGAAAGTATGATTTGCTATCTCCTTGGGGTCTGGTCTTTTGGCTTAGCAACATATGTGATGCAGGTACGCTCCGATTGATCCCTACCAAGCTCCACATATATCAGCCTTGTAGAATAGGGACAAATTGGCAAAACATGCCTTGGTGAGGAACCAGAAATCAAAAAGAGTGATTCAAGAGAGAGTCATTTCAGGAGTATAGCTAGTTTGTGAAAATATATGAAAAACCCAAGTAAGTGATGAGAGGAAAAGGAATGACTTGAGTCACGACCGTTCCATTCATCAATTGCCCAAGATGGTAAGATAGACACCGCAAAATTCACTGGTATAGGTATGGCTTAGAATACATTGTACACACATATATATCCTTGGGGAATTTTAGTTCACAATAATCCTTAATCTTTACTCGGGACGAGTACAGAGCTAAGTATGGGGGTTTGTTGATAGCTATTGACTACCAAATTTATACCGTCAATACCTGCATAAATATGAACATATAAAACATCCAAGGTAGTGGTAGGTTTAATTATAACAATTTCTACAATGTTGGTTTATATTTGAATGTAGGTGACAAACCATCAAAGTTGAGAAGGAGGATAATTAAACTTCCATATCCAAGCTCATGGAGATTTGAGCCCACAAATACAATAAGATCATAATTAAATGAGCCAACTCTAGAGAAATACTAAAGAGAATCCATGTACTAAAGCTCAGGAAAAAGGGCAGGGCCAAACGGGCCAGTAAGGGTTCGACCGAACCCTTGGTTCGGCTGAAATAGGAAAGGGCCCATTCAGCCCCATTTTTCACAGGCAGTTACTACCGACCTCCCAATGATGGTTGTGACCGTTTCCGGTGTTCCAACCATCATCAGGAGGACAGATGGCTAGAGGAGAGTGAAGATGCTCCTTTGGATGCTTAGCATCTTTACATTCCCAAGGCACCTCTCCACCTCTTCACCTAAAAATACCCCTCTCTTCTCTCATTCTCAACACACCATGTTTGAGCTAAATTATAAGAGGCTCTATTGTATCTTTTATGTACATTTGATTAGGAAGAGAGTAAGGGAGAAGGATAAGAGGAATTCCGGAGTTGTTGGTATTTTCCTCTATATCTTTTTGTACCTTGTCGATTACTTTGAATTAATTGATATTATCTTATACAAGTAATTGAGATTTATCTGTGAAGCATATTTCATAGTTAGTTCCTGTTGTCGAAACGACAACTGCATACGTCGAAGTACGTGGATACTCAACAGTTGTTGGGAAAGTAAAGTGTATTAAATTCGGGATTTTTCGGGATCCCCTTTTACATGGCCCTAGGTGGCTATTTATAACCCCATTACACATCCCCCTACTGGGGTTTAGGGCCATTACAGGGGAATTTACATGGTCACCCTTATAAAGAGGCCCTTACATGGGTATTCAATGTAATTAAGGTATATGGGCCCTCAATGGGCCGCCTGACGACTACTGGTCCATTGGACCTTCCTGGACTGGGCCCAGCCTGGCGAAGTCATCCTCCTTTGGCGTACGCCTTCGCCATGCAGCTTTCGCCCAGACGGCTAGGGGCCGATGCGACTCTTCGCCCTTTGCCCCTTTCGCCCCGGCGTCTTCGCCACGGGGCTTCGCCCCGAGGGGTCTCGGGCGCCTGGAGTCCGAATCTTCGCTATCTGGTTGGTTTCGGCAAGTCCGGTCGAAGGGCCTCATGGCATACTGCCAACAAGCCCCTCACGGGCAAGGGTGAGATAGGAGCTTCGGCCGAGACCGTGCAAACCATGTAGTATGGTATGAGGTGCCCCCTTTCGACCGATGCTCTTGCCGAAACCTGTCTTTGGTTCCTGCAAAAGAATGTGTAATGTGCGTTCTTGCGAAGAGGGATTTTTATGTATAGCTTTCGCCTACCGCGAGTGGCTATGTTATCTTTACTGTTTTTGACCGGTCCCAATGTGAACAGTGTTGGGCCTCCGCCTTCTATGAATAGTGAAGTGGCCCGTACTGTTCCATTGGGCTGTAGTGAACAGTGATGGGCCTTTTCTTGGGAGCCCGGTATTGCCCGGTCTGGTCCATGGGATTTTACCGTTTTGCCTACCCCGTGACACGTGGTCGTTCCTGATTGGACGGGAAGGCGAAGCGTCGCTTGGTAGGCTATATATGTTCTTACCTCCCCTTTTTCACTGTCGCTACTCCTTTCATTTTCACCACAATCATTCTCTTCTCCGTCTCTTGCTCACGGCTAACTTTGAACGAACCCATTCGCCTAACCAACCCCTTTCGCCAATCCACACCTGCTTCGCCTTGGCTCCTCGCAAGCCGAACCTTGTTTCCGCGACAGGTCCTGACCCAGGCCGGATTGATGAGGACACCACGGCGTTTCTGGGGACTTCGCTCGTCGACGAAGATGAGCTGGCGAGGATGGTCGATGCGGGCCTAGTGGCGGAGGGGCGGGCATTCGCCCCCGGGGATGCCGAAGTGCCGCATCCCGGCGAACACCAGACGATTGTGTTCGCCGTTTTCTTCGAGGCGGGCCTGCGGTTTCCGTGCAACATACTGTTGCCGGAAATTCTCCGCCTTTTCAGGTGGAGCTGCCGCAGCTTAGCCCTTCGGCCCTGGTCCGCATCGCCATCTTCGATTGGGCGTGCCGGACCGCTGGGTTCGAGCCTAGCGCCGATCTCTTAGGCGCCATCTTCTCGGCCGCTGTCAACTCGAAGACGGTGGTCACCCCTGCCGGAACTCGGAAGACGGCGTTCGGGAGTGTGATCTTTAATGTTCGCCTCGAGTGCTCCGACTTGTGGCCAGTTAATGCCGCGATGTCGAAGTGGGATCGCCATTGGATGGCGAAGTGGTTTTACCACTCTATCCCCTTCGAGGCTGGATCCGAAGCGGCGAGAGCCCTTCGTTGGCGGCGTCGGGCCATTTCGCCTATCCGGAAGCCAAGAGTTGCCGCTAGTGGCGCTCTGGAGGCGCGATTCGCCTTGCTCCGCAAGGTGTGCTCCCGGCTGAGTTGCCGCAACTTGTTTGAGGAGTTCTGCATGCTTCGTGTATGCCCCCTCTCCCAGTCGTGGCAGGTCTAAGTTGACCAAGGCGAATAGGTCAACGGCATGCTGAAACTCATCCTGCCCGCCGGGGCTAATGGTGAGTTCTGTTTTCATCGTCCTTTCGTTTCGCTCTTCGCCCTATTTTTCTTTGTTCAGCTCCTTTACATAGTGATCTGTTGTTTTTAGTGTTGTCCCTGGCGCAGGCTGACACCGAAGCCCGCAGGCTGATCGGCGATGTGTCGGTCATCGAGTACAGCCAGCTGCTAACCCGTCAAACAGCTGGCAGGGCGAACCGGGTCTACACCGGCGAACTCCCCCCAAGGGCGAAGCCCTTTAGGGCTGACAGCGAAGCGGGTCCGTCCCGAAAGCGTCTGCGGGGGCAAGTTAAGTTTGCCCCCCGCAAGCGAAAGGCTCCTGCCTCCGCCGACTCCAACATCGAAGACGAGGGCGACGCCGAAGAGGAGGACGCAGGGGAGGCCGAGTTCGCGGCCGAAGAGGCCGCGGATGAGGCTGGTGATAGCTGCTCCGGGACGCGCGGCTACACACCAACTCCTAGCCCGGAGCGTGTTGAAACCGGAGCGGAGTCGGCCTCTTTGCCCCTTCGCCGCAAAGACGAAGAGGGCGCGAAGGCCTTGGTCGCGATCGCTGCGACTAAGGCGGCGAAGGGGAAGCCTGTTATGGGGGCCCCAGGAGAAAAGGGGTCGTCGCCATCACGAACGCGTTCAGCGATGATGAGTCGTCTGACGGGACGCCTACTTCGCCCGCGGGGCGTGGCAAGGGTCCCGCCAAGTTTTCAACAGCCCGGTTCGCCGGCCCATCGTTTCGCCACTTGCCCTCGACAAGGGCAAGAAAATGGCCGAGACATCCGGCTCCGACTACACCCAGGCGCCGCCCCGCTTCGCCCCCGGTGACTTTGAGACCCGGGCGGAGTTCATCCCCTTTGTTGAGGGGGTGAGCAATATTGTCGCGCCGGCTGGCGGCCCCAGCCTCTTCGTCGAGCTTAATGAGTTCGACGAGGGCTGCTCCGCCGTTAAGAGCTTGGCCGTTCGGGTAAGCCAGCTTTTTAATACATGTTTTCTTTTTTCGTCATTGTTTTCGACCTCCTAACTCATCCTTCGCCCTCTCTTTTTTGCCTTGTTGGCCAGATCCTTGCGGCCCATTGTTCGATAGAGCGAACAATGCGGGCCCGCCTCCAGGCCGAACTTGACGCCTTCGGGCCAAGGATGACGAGCTAGGCCGGAAGAGCCTGGAGATGGAGGGACTCGCCCGGTCCCTCCGGGAGGCGAAAGAAGAAAACAAACGCCTCCAGGCCGAACTTGACGCGGGCAGCGAGGCGAAGGCTGAAATCAATCGCCTTAAGGCCGAGCTAGAGAAAGAGCGAGGGCAGTCCACTGCCCTCACTGATTATTATAATATGACGGAGCCCAAGATGGTGGCTCTTCGCCAGGAGGTGGATAGGGTGGAGGCGAAGGCCCAACGCCTTGCTCGTGAGGTGGCGAGGACGACCGAGTCCGCGAAGACTGCCTGCCGTACTCTTCGCCTCGCGCACAACGACATGGGGGCGAAGGCGCGAGGTGTCCTGGGCGAAAACGCCTCCGTACTCGAGTTATACGAGTGGACCCAGCAGGCTGGCTGCGCAGTCTCAGACTGTGCAACGGCGTACGGCGACTGCTGTGCGCACGTGTCAGCGGCCTTCGCCCTGGGTCTGCTGCAGCAATGCGGGTGCGACCATGTCGCCCAGTTTCCTGACTTCGCTAAGGGGGACTGGAGGTGAGCGCCCAAGATATTTCGCCCGCACTCCGCGCCTGACGCAAGCAGTTCTGGCAAAAAGATGGCCGTTCTGCTGCTAAGGACCACCTGCTTGAGCAATTGGCGAAGACGGAGGCGGCAGATCAAGGCGAAGAGCCTGCGGAGGATGGCGGAGGTGGAGCCGAAGACCACCCAGAGGTGTGAGGCCCTCCGCCCATTTTTTGTAATTTTTGGTTTTTCACTTGATGTTTGTCGTATAGGGCGAACCATGTAAATATGGCCCATGTCCTTCCTTATTTGTAGGGTGTCGAAATGTTTGAAATATATGACTATTTTCGCTATTCGTGTCATGTTTTCCCCTTTATCGTGCTTGCACTGTTTTACATGGTCATTTCGCCTGGTTCATGTGTCCCAGCTTCGCTTTTCTATATTCTCCTCCATGACTTGCCCACTTTTTGCAGGGTCGATGCCGAAAGCTTTGCGTTCGGCCCCCTTTTGGGGATTGGCGAAGTAAGAACGAGAAGTTTGTTGCGGTGAAGAATTTGCCGAAGGCTCGTTACCTGCTTCGGCCTGTTTATCGTGAAATGATGATTAACGACCACAACTACAAAGTTGTAAACGTTGTTAACTGGATGCGAACCCACCCCGGGCGATCACTGGAGGCCTACGATCGTGTCCACGTCGTGCGCCTGGAGGGCATGGCTCGCTTCTGGCGAAATCATCGACGGACCGATCGGTAGGAGGCGATCGCCCAACGCCGCTATAGCCTTTCTGTGGTTTCGCCCCCTTCTCCCCTTAGGATAGTGTACAACATTAGTAGTGACGACGAGCCATGTTCGCCAGATCACTCTTTTGGTAGTTGTTTTGGGGGCGAAGATGTAATTTATCTGTAAGTGAAGGTGTAAATCCTTTCGCCTGTATCATGTTGTACGATATGCACTGTCGATTGTTTTTAAAAGTTAATAAAGGTGTGCTTTTGTTTCCTTTTCGCCATTTTGTGCATTATCACATCACGTGCTTTCATTGGGCTGTAATATATCGGCCCCTTTGCGTATTTTGGCGAAATAGGTCTGCTGACTTTTCAGCTTTCGACTGCCGTTATCGATCTTTGGCACTCCGCGTTACCAGCGGCGCGAATTCTTGGTATAGATCGACTATATAATGGTGTTCGGTCTAGTCATTTTCCGAAACAAGCTGTCGCGGTTTCAACGTTCGGCGAGCGATGCTTCGGCCGATTCATTTCATCCCATGGTTTTTTCGCTGATCGGGCGTTTGCCTTGGGGTTTTTCCACGAATTATCATGCACACGTAAAAAAGAAAGGCGAAAGACGCAGAGATTTTATACTGGTTCGGGCCTCCAGGGTGGATAATAGCCCTACGTCCAGTTTTTTTTCTCTTTTTCATTTTCTCCTCTTTTTTTGTATTTTTGTGCCGGAAGGCTTACAAAATGGCAGATGCCGAGAAAGCTACATAACAATATGTACATTTTTACATTTTGGCGAATAGGGTGCCACCCTCTCTAGACATAGAAACGCTTGAGGGAAGCGGCGTTCCACGAGTGATCGAACTCTTCACCCTCTAGTGTTGCTAGGCGAAAAGAGCCCGTTCTTGACTTGTGCTTGATGGGATATGGCCCTTCCCATTTTGACTCAAGCTTCCCGACTGCTACCGGGTTCGCCTTTTTCCTCAGGACGAGATGGCCGGGTAGGAGCTCTGTTGGGCGAACCTTTTTGTTGTAGGTTGCCGAAGTGCTTGTGGCGTACTTGCGCATGTGTTCCGGTGCTTCGACTCGTACCCCCTCAAGGAGTTCGAGCGACACTTCGCGCCCATCTTCGCCTCCCGAGAACATTACCCTTGGTGAGTTAACCCCTAGCTCCATTGGAGTCATCGCCTCATCTTCGTAGAGGAGCATGAACGGGCTGAACTTGGTCAGCCTTGTGGGGGTTGTTCGGAGGGCCCAAAGGACAGACAACATTTCGTCTGGCCATCGGCCTTTCGCTGCCCCCTCAAGCCTTTTCTTGAGCGCCTCCAAAATCTTTCCATTTGTGCGTTCGGCCGCCCCATTTGACTGTGGGTGTGCGATCGACGCGAACCTGATCTCCAGGTTTAGCCCCTCGCACATTTCTCTGAATTTGTCAGATTCGAACTGCTTGCCGTTGTCCGTGATGAACCCTTTCAGCACTTCGAAACAGCAAACAATGTTTTTCAAGACAAACTTCTGTACCGCCGCCGAAGTGATCGCGCCGAGTGGTTCGGCCTCGATCCAACGCGAGAAGTATTCGATGGCTACAATTGCAAACTTGTATCCGTTTCACGCCACTGGGAATGGACCAATTATGTCTAGCAGCATGTCGCTAGATATAGCAGCATTTCGCTTCCTGGAGTTGGGCTGACCAGGGCGGGTTGACTTTGCAAATACTGCTTTAGCTCATCGAATGCGGCTTGGCATTTGGTGGTCCAACTAAATTTTCCTGCGCCCCGGAGGGTCTTGAAAAACGGCAGGCCCCTTTCGGCTACTTTTGAGAGAAAATGATTTGAGTGCCGCAATTTGGCCCGCGAGCTTTTGTACTTCACGTACGCTCGAAGGTGGCCTCATTTGCTGAATGGTGTCAATTTTCTCGGGGTTCACCTCGATACCCCTTTCAGAAACAAGAAAACCTGTTGTCGAAACGACAACTGCATACGTCGAAGGACGTGGATACTCAACAGTTGTTGGGAAAGTAAAATGTAATAAATTTTGTATCAAAATTGGGGATGCCCCGTTTTACATGGCTCTAGGTGGCTATTTATTACCCCATTACGGATCCCCTATTAGGGTTTAGGGCTATTATAGGGGAATTTACATGGTCACCCTCATAAAGGGGCCCTTACATGGGTATTCGATGTAATTAAGGTGTATGGGCCCTTAATGGGCCGCCTAGCGACTACTGGCCCATTGGTCAACGGGCCGGGGTGACTGGGCCGGCCCATTGGATCTCCTTGGATCGGGTTCGCCCTGGCGAAGTCATCCTCCTTTGGCGCACGCCTTCGCCATGCAGCTTTCGCTCAGACCGGCAGGGACCCGGTGTAACTCTTCGCCCATCATCCCTTTCGCCCTGATGTCTTCGCCATGGGGCTTCGCCCTGAAGGGTCTTCGGCACCTAGAGTTCGGATCCTTGCTGCTTGGCTGGTTTCGGCAGGCTTGGTCGAAGGGCCTCATGGCATACTGCCAACACGCCCCTCACGGGCAAGGGTGAGATAGGAACTTCGGCCGAGACCGTGCAAACCATGTAGTATGGTATGAGGCGCCCCCTTTCGACCGATGCTCCTGCTGAAACCTGTCTTTCTGGGTCCTGCAAAAAATGTGACATGCGTATGTGCGAAAAAGGATTCTTATGTATAGCTTTCGCCCACCGTGAATTGTTGTGTGTTTTTTTTCTGACCGGTCCTAATGTGAGCAGTGTTGGGCCTTCGCCCTCTATTAACAGTGAAGTGGCCTATATTGCTCTGTTGGGCCGTAGTGAACGGTGATGGGCCGTGGGGCCGTGGCGAATAGTGATGGTCCTTACCTTTGGGAGCCCGCTACTGCACGGCCTGGTCCATGGGATTTTACCGTTTCGCCTACCCCGCGACACGTGGCCATTCCTGATTGGATGGGAAGGCGAAGCGTCGTTTGGTAGGCTATATATTCTCACCTCCCGTTTTCACCGTCGCTACCCCTTTCATTTTCACCGCGGTCATTCTCTTCTCCATCTCCTGCTCACGGCTGACTTTGAACGAACTGCTTCGACTAACCAACACCTTTCGCCCATCCACCTCTGCTTCGCCATGGCTCCCCGCAAGACGAACCCAGTTGCTGCGACTGGCCCTGATCCCGGCCGGATCGATGAAGACACCATAGCTTTTTTAGGGGCTTCGCTCATCGACGATGATGAGTTGGCGAAGATGGTCGACGCCGGCTTGGTGGCGGAGAGGCAGGCGTTCGCCCAAGGGGGTGCCGAGGTGCCGCAGCCTGGCGAACACCAGACAGTGGTGTTCGCCGTCTTCTTCGAGGCCGGCCTCCGCTTTCCGTGCAACATACTGTTGCCGGAAATTCTCCGACTTTTCCAAGTGGAGCTGCCCCAGCTGAGCCGCTCGGCTCTGGTCCGCATTGCCATCTTCGACTGGGCGTGTCGGACTACTGGGTTCGAGCCTAGCGCCGACCTCTTCAGCGTCATCTTCTCGGCCGCCGTCAACTCGAAGATGGTGGTCACCCCTGTTGGGACTCGGAAGACTGCGTTCGGGAGTGTGAACTTCAATGTTCGCCCCGAACGTGCCGACTTGTGGCCGGTCAATGCCGCAATGTCGAAGTGGGACCGCCATTGGATGGCGAAGTGGTTTTACCACTCAATCCCTTTCAAGGCGGGGTTCGAAGCAGCGAGGGCCCTGTGCTGGCGACGCCGTGCGATCTCGCTGGCCCGGAAGCCGAGGGTTGCCGTCAGCGAAGCAGGGTGTGCTCCCGGCTAAGTTGCCGGGACTTAGTCGAAGAATTCTGCATGCTGCGAATATGCCCCCTTTTGCAGGCATGGCAGGTTGAGGTTGACCAAGGCGAAGAGGTCAACAGCCTGCCAAAGCTCGTCTTACCCGCCGGGGTGAACGGTAGGTTTTTATTTCTATTGTTTCTATGCCTTGCTGCTCGCTCTATATTTCTTGTTCGGCCCTTACATAGCGATCCATCATTTTTCAGTGTTGTCGTTGGCCCAGGCCGACACCGAAGCCCGAAGGCTTATCGGCGATGTGTCGGTCACCGAATACAGCAAGTTGCTGACTCGACAAGCAGCTGGCCGGGCGAATCGGGTTTACACCGGCGAACTCCCCCCAAGGGCGAAGCCCTTCAAGGCCGATGGTGAAGCCGGCCCGTCCCGGAAGCCTCTGCGGGGGATATTGAAGTTTGCCCCTCGCAAGCAGAAGGCCCCTGCTTCGGCGAATTCCGACGTCGAAGACGAGGGCGACGCTGAAGAGGAGGAGGTGGGGGAGGCTGCGTTCGTGGCTGAAGAGGCTGGGGACGAAGCTGGCGATAGCCACTCTGGACGCATGGTTACACACCAACTCCCAGCCCAGAGCGCGTCGAAACTGGGGTGGAGTCGGCGTCTACGCCCCTTCGCCGGAAGGATATGGAGCGTGCAAAAGCCTTAGTCGCGATTGCCGCGGCTGGGGCGGCGAAGGGTGGCGCCACGAAGAACGCCCCCCAGAAGAGAGGGGTCGTCGCCATTGCCAACGCGTTCAGCGATGAGGAGTCGTCCGACGGGACTCCTACTTCGCCCGCGGGGCGTAGCCAGGGCCCCTCGACATCCCTTGGGGCGACTGGCGGGGCTGGGGCTTCGGCTTGGGCCGAACAGGTGGTGAGGGCGGCCGCTAGAGTTTTCAACAGCCCGGTCCGCCAGCCCATTTCGCCGCTTGCTCTCAACAAGGGCAAGAAGACGGCCGAGGGGTCCGGCTCTGAATACTCCCAGGCGCCGCCCCGCTTCGTCCCCGGGGATTTTGAGACCCGGGCAGAGCTCATTCCCTTTGTGGAGGGGGTGTCCAACATTGTTGCGCTGGCTGGCGGTCCCAGCCTCTTCGCCGAGCTCAACGAGTTTGACGAGGGGTGCTCTACTGTCAAGAGCCTGGCCGTGCGGGTAAGTCATTTTTGTAATTCTCCTTTTTTTTGTTTTTGACACCTAACCCATCTTTCACCCTCTTTTGTTTGCCAGATCCTTGCAGCCCATTGTTTGACAGACCGAACAATGCGGCCCGCCTCGACGGCCTGAAGAACCGGCTTCGGGCGAAAGATGACGAGCTAGGCCGAAAGAGCCTGGAAATGGAGGGGCTCGCCCGGTCCCTCCGGGAGGCGAAGGCGGAGAACAGACGCCTTCAAGTCGAGATCGACGCGGGCAGCGAGGCAAAGGCCGAAATCGAGCGCCTTAAGGTCGAGCTGGCGAAGGAGCAGGGGGAGTCGGCTGTCCTCACCGACTACTATAACATGACGGAGCCCCGGATGGAAGCCCTTCGCCAGGAGGTGGGCCGAGCGGAGGCGAAGGCCCAACGCCTTGCTCGCGAGGCGGTGAGGATGGCTGCATCGGCGAAGACCGCCTGCCGCACTCTTCGCCTCGCGCTCAACGATATGGGGGTGAAGGTGCAAGGTGTTTCGGGTGAAAACGCCCCCGCCCTTGAATTTTGCGAGTGGAACCAGGAGGCTGGCTGCGCAGTCTCAGACTGTGCCACGGCGTACGGCGATTGCTGTGCGCGCGTGTCAGCTACCTTTGCCCTAGGACTGCTACAACAAAACGGGTGCGAACATGTCTCCTAGTTTCCCGACTTCGCGAAGGGGGACTGGGAAGTCAGCGCCCAAGACATTTGGCCCACCCTCCGCGCCTGGCGAAAACAATTTTGGCAGAAGGACGGTCGTTCTGCAGCTAAGGCCCGCCTGCTTGAACAACTAGCAAAGACAGAGCGGCGGACCAAGGCGAAGAACCCGCAGAGAAGGGCGGAGGTGGAGCCGAATACCACCCAGAGGTGTGAGGCCCTCCGCCCGTTTTCTTGTAATTTTGTTTTTTCACTTTTGATGTTTGCCGTATAGGGCGAACTATGTAAATATGGCCAAGGCCTACCTTGTTTTATGATGTTGAAATGTTTGGAATATATGACTGTTTTTGCCATTTGTGTCATTTGAAATGTTCGAAACATGTTTGAAGTGTTTGCGCTGTTTTACATGGTCCTTTCGCCCAGTTCGTTCGCCCCAACTTTGGTTTTCCACGTTCTCCTGCATGACTTCCCTACCTTTTGCAGGGTCGATGCCGAAAGCTTTGCGTTTGGCCCCCTTTTTGGGATTGGCGAAGCAGGAACAAGAAGTTTACTGCGGTGAAGAATTTGCCGAAGGCTCGTTACCTGCTTCGGCCTGTCTACCGCGAAATGACGATCAATGGCCACAACTACAAAGTTGTAAATGTTGCTAACTGGATGCGAACCCATCCTGGGCGAACGCTGGAGGACTACGATCGTGTCCACGTGGCACGCCTAGAGGGCATGGCCCGCTTCTGGCGAAACCATCGATGGACCGATCGGCAGGAGGCGATCGCCCAACGCCGCTATAGCCTTTCTGTAGTTTCGCCCCCCTCTCCCCTTAGGGTAGTGTACAACATCAGTGGTGACGACGAACCATGCTCGTCAGATCACACTTTTGGTAGCTGTTTTGGGGTTGAAGATGTAATTTACTTGTAAGCAAACGTGTAAATCGTTTCGCTTGTATCATGCTCTACGATGTGTACTGTTTGTTTTTCAGAGTTAATAAAGGTGTGCTTTTGTTTCCTTTTCGCCATTTCTTGCATTATCACAACTTGTGCTTTCGTTTTGTCGGAATGTGTCGACCCCTTTGCGTGCATTGGTGAAATATGTATGCTGACTTTTCAGCTTTCGACTTCCGTTGTCGATCTTTGGCGTCATGCGTTAGCAGCGGCAAGATTTTGTGTAGATCGGCCATAACGGTGTTCGGTCTTTTTTATCTTCCGAAACAAGCTGTCGTGGTTTCAACGTTCGGCGAGCGATGCATCGGCCAATTCGTTTCGCCCCCTAGCTCTTTCGTTGATCAGGCATTTGCCTTAGGGTTTTTCCACGAATTATCATGCACATAAGTAAAAAAGGCGAAAGACACAGAAATTTTATACTGGTTCGGGCCTCCAGAGTGGATAATAGCCCTACGTCCAGTTTTTTTCTTTTTCCATTTTCTCCTTTTTCTTTTTTTGTATTTTTGTGCTGAAAGGCTTACAAAATGGTGGATGCCAAAAGAGCTACATAGCGATATGTACATATGTACATTTTTACATTCTGGCGAATAGGGTGCCACCCCCTAGACATAAAAACGCTTGAGTGAAGCGGTGTTCCATGAGTGATCGAACTCTTCGCCCTCCTGTGTTGCTAGGCGAAAAGAGCCCGTCCTTGACTTGTGCTTGATGAGATATGGCCCCTCCCATTTTGACTCAAGCTTCCCAACCGCTACTGGGTTTGCCTTTTTCCTTAGGACGAGGTGGCCCGGCAGGAGCTCTGTTGGGCGAACCCTTTTGTTGTAGGTTGCCGAAGTGCTTGTGGCGTACTTGCGCATGTGTTCCAGTGCTTTGACTCGTACCCCCTCCAGGAGTTCGAGCGACACTTCGTGCCCATCTTCGCCCCCAGAGAACATCACCCTTGGTGAGTTAGCCCCTAGCTCTGTTGGGGTCATCGCCTCGTCTCCGTAGAGGAGCATGAACGGGCTGAACTTGGTTGGCCTTGTGGGAGTTGTTCGGAGGGCCCAAAGGACAGACATCATTTCGTCCGGCTAACTGCCTTTCGCTGCCCCCTCGAGCCTTTTCTTGAGTGCCTCCAAGATCTTGCCATTTGCGCATTCGGCCGCCCCATTCAACTGTGGGTGCGCGACCGAGGCGAACCTGATTTCCAGATTTAGCACATTTCTCTGAACTTGTTAGAGTCGAACTGCTTGCCATTGTCCGTGATGAATTCCCTTGGAACTCCGAAACGACAAACGATGTTTTTCCAGACAAACTTCCGCACTGCCGCCGAAGTGATCGCGTCGAGTGGTTCGGCCTCGATCCAACGCGAAAAATATTCAATGACCACAATTGCAAACCTGTATCCATTTCGTGCTACGGGAAACCGTCCAATGATGTCAAGCCCCCACCTGGCGAAGGGCCAGATTGATGCGATCGGCTGCAGCTCATATTGTGGTGCGGTCTAGCTTCGGCCGTGTCGCTGGCAGCTTTCGCACTTTTTGGCCTGCGCAACGCAAACTTTCAGCATAGTGGGCCAATATACTCCTTGGCGAAACACCTTGGAGGCGACAGTTCTTGCAGCTTGATGTGCGCCGCAGAGCCCCTGGTGTATTTCCTTCACCATCTCTTCTTTCTCGGCGAAGGAGACGCAGCGAAGTAGGGGTTGGAGTACTCCAGAGCGATACAACTGCCCTGAGACTAGCTTGTACTGTCTGGCCCTGATTTGCAGGCGTTTCGTCTCTGCTTCGTCATCTGGAAGCCAGCCATCTTTGAGGTACTTTGATGAACGGTGCTCGCCAGTCCTCTGGGTCTTCGCCCGGGTTTTTCTGGTCTATGACCATGACATCCTTGGTTTCCTTGGGCACACTTGGTGCATACAGGATCTCAAAAAAGATGCCTGGCGAATGTGGTCCCCCGCAGGCGGTAGATTTCGCCAGGGCGTCTGCCTCCTCATTCTGCCCTCTGGGCAGGTGTTCGACCGTTATCCCGTTGAAGCACTTTTCCATCGACCGAACAGCTTCCAAATATCTTTTCATTCCTTCATCTTTTGCTTCGAAAGATTTATCAACATGACAGGCCACCAGTTTGGAGTCTGTTCGGATGAGCAAGCACCGAACCCCTAGCGCTTTCGCCTTTCTTAATCCCAGCAACACCGCTTCGTACTCCGCCGTGTTGTTGGTTGTGTCGAACTGCAACCTTGCGGTATACCGAATCGGCACGCCCCCTGGCGAAATGAGCACGGCCATGGCACCCGCTCCCCTGTGCGACCATGAGCCATCGGAGTGCATTGTCCAAGGCTGTTCGACGGGCTGAGGTTCGGGAGCGGACGCTGGTGTCCATTCGGCCACGAAATCGGCCAGGACTTGGGATTTGATGGCGGTGCGCGCCACGAAATGCAGGTCGAAGGGGGATAACTCTGCTGCCCACTTACTGAGTCTGCCAGAGATTTCCTTGCCCCGAAGTACTTCGCCCAGAGGGTACTGCGAGGGTACTGTGATTTTGTGGGCCTGGAAGTAGTGCTTGAGCTTGCGCGAAGCCATCACCAGGGCGTAAGCGAGTTTTTCCATTTCGATATACCTTGTCTTCGCTCCTTGCAAGGCTTCGGAGACGAAGTATACCAGTTTCTACCCTGATTCTGTCTCTTGGACTAGGGCTGCACTGACCGCCACTGGCGAAGCCGCTAGATATAGCAGCATTTTGCTTACTGGTGTTGGGCTGACCAGGGCGGGTGGGCTTTGCAAGTATTGCTTTAGCTCTTCGAATGCGGCCTGGCATTCGGGAGTCCAGCTAAACTTTCCTGCGCCCCCGAGGGTTTTGAAAAACGGCAGGCCCCTTTCGGCTGCTTTCGAGAGAAAACGACTAAGTGCCGTGATTCGGCCCGCGAGCTTTTGTACTTCGCGTACGCTCGATGGTGGCCTCATTTGCTGAATGGCGTCGATTTTCTCGGGGTTCGCCTCGATACCCCTCTCAGAAACAAGAAAACCCAACGACTTGCCAGCGCGAACTCCAAAAACACATTTCTCTGGGTTTAGTTTCATACCCACCGCGCGCAAGTTGTCGAAGGTCTCGTGTAAATCAGACGCATGGTCGAAAGCCTTGCGGCTCTTTACGACGATGTCGTCGACATATGCCTCCACGTTTCACCCCAGCTGCTTGTGAAGCACCTTGTACACCAGCCTGGTGAACGTTGCTCCGGCGTTCCTCAGGCCGAAAGGCATCCTGAGGTGGCAGAAAGTGCCGAACGGCGTGATGAAGGCTGTCTTGGCGATGTCGTTCGGATTCATGTGGATCTGGTGGTAGCCGGAATAGGCATCCAAGAAGCTCATAAGCTCACAGCCAGCCGTCGAATCAACCAGCTGGTCGATCCGCGGCAAGGGGAAGTCGTCCTTCGGGCAAACCTTGTTGATGTCCGTGAAGTCGACGCACATGCGCCACTTGCCGTTCGACTTTTTTACTAGGACCGGGTTCGCCAGCCACTCCGGGTGGTCGATCTCCCTGATCACCCCGGCCTTGAGAAGTTTCTGCACCTCGGCCTTCGCTGCTTCTTGGCGATCAGCGGACATCTTGCGCAGCTTCTGCTTTTTTGGCTTAGCATCTGGCTTGTCCGCCAGCCGATGCGTGATGAGTTCTGGCGAAACGCCTCCCACTTCGCTGGGGCTCCAGGCAAAGATGTCAATGTTTACTTTGAGTACTTCTAGGATTTTCCTAGTTTCCTCTTCGCCTAGATCGTCCCCCAGCCGGACAAACTTCGCCGGGTCCGCCCCGCTTACTTGCACTTTGACCACCTTGCCATGAGGGGCTGGTTTCGGCACGCGGTTAACACGCAGTTCGGCCTCCACACTATGCACTGCCCTACTAATCATGGCCAAGTCGCCTTTCGGCGCAGCAGGAGGTTGAAGCCCGTTGACAACAATCACCCCTGCCGGACCTGGCATCTTGAGCTTGAGGTAGTTGTGGTGGGAGATGGCTTCAAACCTGTTCAGGGTGTCACGGCCGAAGATGGCGTTGTAGCTGCACGGGATGTCAACGACGTCGAACAGTATCTGCTCTTCACGCCTATTTTCGCTCGTGCCGAAAACAACCTTCAACCGTGCCTGGCCGAGAACGTGAACCGCCTCACCGCCGAAGCCACGAAGCGAGGCCGGTGCTTGAGTGAGGGCCGAAGTGGGTAACCCCATCCTGGCGTATGCCTCGGCGAAGATGACATCGGCCGAGCTACCTCCATCGACCAGAATGCGCCGGACTTCAAAGCCAGCCACCTCAGCTGAAATCACCAGGGGGTCTTGATGCGGAAACAGCACTCCTTCGGCATCTTTCGGCCCGAAAGAAATTTGCTGGCCCAAGTACTTTGGGACCCCTTCGCCCGTGGCCGTGATGTTATGTACCATTCGCAGCTGCAACTTCTTCTGCCGCTTCGACGACTGGCTCGGTGGATCAGCCCCTGTGATCACCTGGATGATTCGGCGCTGCATGTCTTGGTGCTGCTCGATTGGAGGCGACTGTTCCCGGGCCGCCTCGCGAGGCGCTTCGACAGCGGCACCCTGATGCGGCCTTGGTTCTTGAGCATTGCTTCGCTGATGAATGTTTCGGCACTGCTCGGTGGCGTGCGAAGACCGCCCATGATAGGCGCAATAGAGGTCCTTTCGTACCTTCTTGCGAACAGGCTGCTGATGGCTGCCGCCTCGCTGGGCATCGAACTCCTTGCGGAGGGCTTGTACTTCATCGACAGCCATCTTCGCCTTGCCTGTTCGGTCGGTCCTGAATTTCCTCCACGTCACGGGAGCTTGGCCTTGTCTGGGCGGCTGTCCCTGGTTCGCCGGCTGGGGCTGGCGAACGGCGGGGGGAGCGGGTTCGGTGGCATGTGCTTGCATCTGGGCTTGGGCCGCCGCGATGGAGGCTTTGTCGTACTCAGATTGAATCGCCTGCCTCCGCTTGGAGTCTTCTTCGCCCCTTGCGTACCCATCGATGATGCGAAGTAGGTGCTCGAGAGTTTGAGGCTCCTTGTTGGCGATCTTCCTTGTGAGTTCGCCATCGAGCAGCCCAGCTGAAGCAGCATTGATAACGGATGCTTCCGTTATATCCTGAACTTGGCACCGTGCTTGCGAGAAGCGACGCATGTACTCCCGTATCGATTCGCCCGACCTCTGGCGAATGCCGAGCAAATGCTGTTGCGTCTTCGGCTCCTCATAGGTGCCTCGAAAGTTAAGGATAAAAACATCGCGCAATTGCTCCCATGAGTAAATGCTATTGGATGGTAGATTGAAATACCAAGAACGGGCGATGCCGTCCAGAGTGAGATGGATTACCTTCACCGTGGTGTTTTCGTCGCCGTGAGCGGCTTCGATAGCGGACTCGTAGATTGAGAGAAACTCCTTTGGGTCCGTTTTGCCCGAGTACCGCGGAACGGGTGGGAATTTGAACTGAGGTGTGATTGGGCGGTTTTTGATTCCCCCACTCAGTGGCAACCCCTTTTCACCCCCGGCCTTACCCATGACGCCCTGCAGCGATGGCCCGCTCGGCTACGGATACGGCGTGGCGAAGGGCGAAGTCATGGCCTGCACGTGCGGCTGGGCTGCGGCGTTCGGCGGCCCGGTTCCGAACAGTGGTGCTTTGAGTGGTATTGTAAAAATCGAACTGCGGCCCCTGACCCCAGGGCGAAGCCCCCGGCCCGGGCTGGTTCGACGGCTGCCACCCTAGCACACCCTGGCCGGAGCCCCCCTCCGGCCGAGCCGAAGGGATTGTGCTTGAGATGTGGGGTTGACTGAGCTGCTGAAGGAAAGCTCGAAGCTGCGCTTACAGGGTTATGGATCAGGTATAGGTGATCATGTTTAGGCTAAGTGTCAGGGTTATGGATCGGGTATACCCTATGATCATGGTTTAAACTCGGCGGAGCCCACCATATACTAAGTCTTATATGGAATCAGGCCTCGCATACGAAAAATATTCCAGATAAGGAAGGAGAAGCAGAGTAAGAAAACTACAAGGTCTATACAGATCATATCCATATTTGTCTTCCTAGTTCTACTTGGATAAGGAGATATCTATGGGTATAAATACAAGACCCCCTAGGAGGGGGTAACATGAATAGACAAAACAGGCAGAACAAACACCAATACATGCCACCTAACATCGATATCAGAGATAAGCTTAGACATACCTGACCTGGGCCCCGTTTGGTAGGGCTCCAAACTCCAACTCCTAGCTCCAAACTCCTACGACGTCCCCAGGTGCGCTGCCGGCCGTTGGCCGTGCGCCGCCCCCACGTGCGCCGCCCGCCGCCAGCCATGTGCCTCCCACGCGTCGTCTACGCACGAGCCGCCCGCCGCCGACCGTGAGCCTCCCTGCATCATCTGCGCGTGCGCTGCCCGCTGCCTGCCTCGCACCGCCACCCGTGCACCGCCTGCCAGCCCCCGTCGGAGCGCCGCCACCCATGCGGCGCCATCGGCCCCACAGCCGCCTGTGTGCCGACCCGCGCGTGTCGCCCGTCGTCGTCCCGGCCGTGTGCCGCCCACCTGTCGTTCCCGCTCGTGCCGACGGCAGCGCACCGCCGTTAGTGTGCCGTCCCTGCTCGCACCGCCGGCTCTCTCCGCCGCCGTGCGCCGCCCACCCGCCCTCGTCAGAGCGCTGTGCGCCCACCCGTGGGTGGGAGGTGAGGTTTCGGGAGGGAGAGAGAGGGGTGAGGAGGTGAGTTTGGGGTAGTCAGTGGTATTTTTTGTAAATACGTTAAAAATTAAAGGATAGTGGGTCTTTTTGGGTTGGAGTGGAGATGTGGAGCAGCAAAAACCCAGCTCCACCCGCGTAGTACAAATTTATGGAGCAACTCTACTAATTCCGCTAAAAAATAGAGAATCTGTACCATTTGGTACAGCTCTAGCTCTAGGTAAGTTGAAGTTGGGAGTGGGAGCTGTGCCAAACGGGGCTCTAGTACCGTGGAGGCTGACAAGAGGATCTAGCGCTATCTCTGATCTCGCCGAATTCATATTGGAGGAGGAAGCTATTATGTCATTGATTATGTGTTGGGGATCCATGCCGCCAAGCTGATGATAACTAGATAGGTTATCCCAAATATTGTACTCGTGCGATTCTAAGGAATAAGAGCAACACCAGTTTCGGTCAATAGGAGTAGGGCTATTACCTTGTAGATAAGGGGCCCAAACATGTATAAAAATGCTTGTCTCCATCTCTTTTGCCTCAATCTCACGTATACCCTGGTACCAACGATCCCCATACCATTCAAATACCGTAATCGTGATCTACAACATCGACAGTGGCGCGCTAGGTAGGTGATCTTGGTGCTTCAAGGTTTTTGATGAGATGGGTTCAAGTGACGGATTCTCCGATGATAAACTACTTAAACGACTTCGTCTTCAGGGAGATGTGACCTAACCGAAGTGCGTTCTCCGATGGACCGGGACCCTCATCATCTTAAGCTTCATTAGGTCATTGCTGCTGAGGATTTTTTCGACGAGGGATACTTCGACTACTTTAGCCCTGGAAGATTTGACCAATGAGAGTATGCCCCCCCCCCCCCCCCAACGAGATCGAAATAGTCGCCACCAAAATTCAACTGATCGATGGAGCGCACCAATCTACAACCATATTGGGTTTACCATTCTAATCTCATACGAACAAAATATTCTTCTTTACAGTAGCTATCTAATCTATTGATCGCTAATATATTGATCTATTATTTTTGTTTGCATGTACAACCCAACCGAGTCCGATGCCGGCTACGTGCGCACCTGCCAACTCTCAGACTAGCTGCAGAATTTTGACTGATCAGTCCTGTTCGGACACAATTTTTGGAGGATTATACAGTACATGAAGTCTGTACGGGTACCTGAAGCACGTACCCATCACGTGACCGGCTGGCACAAACACATGACACCAGTTGCTTTGCTTGTAGTCTGGACGTGTGTTCACGACCGACTACCAAGACATGTTCGTGTGCGTATTTCTTTAATGATACATGTCAACCAAGGTAATTAGTAAGATTGATCGCTGAGTTAATCTACTAGATATATCCGGCATGTATATACAAAAGGTACACCGTACACAATATTTTATATGAAATTTATCGTACCTATTTTCCAATCTATATAGTATTATCAAATCCATAATTTATTATGTTTACCTAAAACATGTTTTTTATACGATGTCTGTTGTACGAGTGTTTCCTATATTAGACCGAGTACGGTCTAGTACTGAGGACTTACTCTACTTCTTTTGTATAAATTATGCTTGCTTATGGATTACATAGTACCCGATATTCTATCTGAATCTGCTCGTTATATCCTGATAATACTAGAGGATTTATACAGTCCTTTGAGTACTCACTCGGTATTCTCTATCATATATATCTTATCTTCTAGTAATTATTTTTCAGGAACAATTGAGTACTCGCGTAAGCCATGATTGGGTACAACACCATTATCGAGAGCGTTCTCGATAAATGCGGAGTTGTCAGACCAAACCTACCAACAAAGACCGATGACTTATCTCACATATAGCATCGGACACGTCTGGACTATTTGAGAAAAAGGTTGTCACGGACAATCCCCCGCAAACATTATCGGCCTGATCACTTGACATGATTACGAACATACATTTGGATATGCTATAAGTTGGGTATGTAAGTCATGCTGGTCACATGATATGCACATGTAATAACCAACTCCAGCGCCCCTTCGGGTGGTCGAGAGAGAACTATGGCTGGTTGTCGACCGGCACTATAGCGACCTCTCGCCGCCTATCAGTTGCCTTCGAGTGGTCGAGGTACGACTACTCACCTGGTCTGAGTACTGGTGTGGTAGCGATCCCACCATCTCTCCAAATTCCCTACGAGTGGTCGAGGTACGACTATGCACCTGGTCTGAGTACAGTCGTGGTAGCGATCCCGCCATCTCTCCGAGTTCTCTATGAGTGGTCGAGATAGGACTACACCTGGTCTTCAACCAGCGGCATAGCAGTCCTCGCACCACGACCTCAGATGATCGAGGTATGACTACAAATGGTCCTCGACTAGCGGTGTAGCGGTCCTCGCACCACAACCTCAGATGGTCAAGGTACAACTACAACTAGTCCTCGACCAGCGGTGTAGGGGTCCTCGCACCACAACCTAAGATGGTTGAGGTACGACTACAACTGGTCCTCAAATAGTGCCGTAGCAGTCCTCATACCACAACCTCAGACGGTCGAGGTACAACTACAACTGGTGTTCGACCAGCGGCATAGTGGTTCTCGCACCACATCTTTAGGTGGACGAGTACGTCTACATACCTGGTAGTAGAACTAAACACTTGGACTTCGTTTAGTGTGGTAGTCATCTCATCACCCCATGTCCATCAATCTTTGAAAGTGGTTATACATATAAAATGTGCAATATTTATCCATTGATCCCCTTTTCTTATATCGTCTTGTCTAACTAACCTAGAGAAAATCTCTGATTAACAAATGTACTTAAGAAGTGGAAATGGCATGGTGAAATTTTTTCTGGTGTTCTCCATGACAAAATACATTGACAGGATTTTTAGTGGAATTTTTAGAGCTTTAGAAATAATTTTAAATCAATTAAAACCTTTTTCTCTAATGCAATAATCCCAGGAAATCCGTTTTCCTTTTTCCTTTTCTTTTCCCTTTTTCTTTTCTCTTCTTGGGCTGTCGGCCCAATCCTCCCTTCCCTCCCGCGCCCGCGCGCATTCCCCTCTCGCGGGCCGACCCAAGGCCGCGGCCCGCAAGAGCCCTCTCTCTCCTCGCCAACTCCACCCCGCCTCCCTCCTCCTCCCGGGTCGCCGACAGGTGGGGCCTACATGTCGAGCCCGCCCCAACCTTCACCCGGCTGGCCGGAGCCGGCAACCGCTGCTCCCGCACGCCCCGCGCCACCTCGCCCACTCCCCCGTCTACCTTGCGCCACCCCGCCCACCGCCGCCCGCGCCACACTCGCGGAGAGCGCGAGATTCAAAAAACGAATCCCGGCCATCTCTCTCTCCACCCCACTCTGCCACAAAATCCATCACCTACCAGCTTCGCCCGAGCTCCCCACCGCTATAAGAACAACCCCGCTCTCCTCCCTTCCTTTTCCCCATCCGCCGCTCGCTCCCATGCTCCGTAGCGCCACCACACCGCACGCCCCATGTGCCGCCGCCTCCCGCCTGCTCCGGACAGCGCTAGCCGCCGCTAGCTGCCGCTCGCGTTGCCGCCGACCGTCTCGCGAGGTCAGGAACCACCCCGTCCGCTGGTTGCTGTCACCACCGTCATCGTCTTCCCCTACGCCGGTTGTTTCTCCCGGTGAGGAAGTCTCCTTCCTCTTCCTCCCCGCTCGACGCTGCACCACTCACCACTACCGCCGCGCTCGGCCATCATCGCCGCTGCCGCGCTCATCTTCGCCGCAGCCGCGCCATCCCACCACCACTAGGCTGGGCCAGGTCACGCCTAGCCATGGCCGACTGGGAACCACGCCTCACCGCCCCGTGGCCGCCACATCAGCACCACGCATGCGCCACGTGGTGCGCCGCCCCCTCTCGGATCCCATGGACTCGGTCCACCGTGGATCGAGGCCTTGTACCACTAACATGTGGGGCCCACTTGCTGGCGCCACCGCCCGCCCTTTTGCTGATGTTAGCCCTCGTGTTTATTGCGCATTAATTGATTAAGGATTTTTCTGTTTATAGTAAAAACCCTATGAATCTTTCAAAAATCATAACTAATTCATCTGAGCTCCGTTTAAATCCATTTAAGTTGCAGTAAATTCATAAAGATGTCACGAATCCATTAAAAATGGTTTTCTTCCCTGTTTCAGTAGACTTAAGCTTGTTTTGCTTGTGTGCTTTGTTTGTCGTTAGATTCCGGTAATTCCAATGCTCCTGTTTACTTCGAAGTTGTCGTAGAGGTTGCACTAGCGCCGGATCAAGGCATGTCATGTTTTTCATTTGAACATATTGTACCTATTTTGCGAATGTACTAGTTTTCCTTAAATATTGCATTGTTTTGCAATGTCACATTATGGGCTTATTTTACCTATTGTACTCGGCCATATACTTTGATTATCATATTCCTTTGATAGCTTGGGTAATAACATGATTAGTTGCTGGATTAGGTGATGCTCAACCATGCTTAGATTAAAATAGCACACTAAAGGGGTCATCTCATTTAATCATTTTAGACATTATGATGAGAACAGTGAATATGTGCCACCTTGATATTAATTAAGTTAAAACATGCTTAAGTGGTGAACTGTGGGTGTATGGTTTTTCTAGTTGTACCCATGGCAATTAATGACCGGTTCGCGGGAAAGCTTGGAAGAATTATCGTGATTTCCACAAGCCAGCGTGGGCAATGGCTGGGCTTGTAGTGTAACTCCATCTAGCTGACGTACCCAAGCAAGGGTGAGCGTGATGGAGTTCGGATGGGCCCTGCGACGGCCTATGCGGCTGCCGGATTCTCCCAGGCACGAAAGGGGGCTACCTGCCTGTTGAGGAGTGGGGGCGAACCTGAGGTGTGGCACGCTTGGTTAGAGGGGGTTGTGCGAAGGGTCCTATCACAGTACCTTTCCGGTGTACTGTGGTGGTATGCCGGCACACGGAAACGTGTTGTGGGGCTATGTCCTTTGGGTACAGTTGTACACCTTTGATCAGAGTAAAACTATTCGAATAGACGTGCCGGTGATTATAGGCGATCAACCAGATTCACCGTAATTAGTCTCACTATTAATAATGTGACTTAATGGAACTGGTATAGTACAGGTGGATGGTTGGGCCTGTCGCAACGTGGTGTAGCGTTGGGTAGTGATTTATTTAATTATGATTAAATACTTCAACAGTTTTACTGCTTTCAACTACTGTCTTTAAATACCTGCTTTATGCAAATGAACCCCTAGCCTCCTTTCGAATTATTTGCATCATACCTCCTATTCCAATATGACTTGTTGAGTACAGTGAGTAGTACTCGGTCTTGCTCTATCTTCCCCCATACTAGAGCCGGAGTACATTTCAGATGGAGGTTGCTCAGAGGAGTAGGCTTCGTTGCTGCCGTCAAGGGATGCCCGTGGAGTGGAGTCGTTACGCTGCGAGTGTTTAGTCTAGAAATATCTCGCTTTACTCTTTCCGCTACATTTATGTAAGATTTTTTTAAGCATTTGTAAGACGTGGATCTGTATATCAACTTTATCATTTATGTATCCTACCTGGTCTTGGATAGACGTTTTAATACACATTCTGCTTGGAACCCGTTTGGGAATTTATGGGCGTGACACACTGACGGTCCTACTATCACGAGCCCCCCACCTCACTGGGCTGCCGTCGCCACCCTCGACCTTATCGGAGAGAAAGAGGATCGAGGAGAAGAGAATGAATCAGAGTTAGGGTTTCCCCACTTAGCAGTCGGTGGATCGCAGGAGCCGTGCCGCCACGCACGAGCTTCTCTTTGTTGGATCGCCACGCACTGCCACCTAAGAACCCGCCGTCGCTCTCTCCCTCTGGCTCGCCGGAGAAGAGAACGAGGAAAGGGATGAAGAGAAATGAAAAATGGGGATTAGGGTTTACCCCTCCCCATCGATGACTTCACTAGCGCAAGAACAATCTGAGCCATGCATCAATCGGATGTAGGGTTGAAACTGGGACGGATAGTTTCTGTCCGTCTGGTCTATTTTTCGGATTCGGATAGGTTCGGTCAGAACTAGCCGGAAATTCTCGGATTCGGAAACGAATTCAGATTTTTTTTTCTCAGAAACGAAAACGAATATAGTAAGGGTACTATCCGTCAGAATCAGAAAATGGTCGGAAACTATCCGGTAATTTTGTTCGGATATCCGCAGACATGGATCAAATTTTAGAAAAACATGTATATATACATAAATTTTTCATACGGCGTCAGATGAAGACAAACTTTATATCAAAATTGTAGAACTCGATGAGATCTACAACTTTCTTTTCTATTTTATTATTTGAGATCATTTACGGGTCTAAATGTTCAATATAAAATACCATATCTGTTTATACAAAATCTCATATCTACAATTCAAACGACATCTGATGGAGATGTGTTCCATATCAAAGTTGTAGAGCACAATGGGATCTACCACTTTGTAGCTTATAACATTTGTATTTGAAAATGTTTAAAGTATAAAACAAACACTACAAGTTTTGAATATGTGAAATAAAATAAATAACATCTCCAATTTAAATAACAAGAACTTGATAAGTGATGTGGTAAGTAAGTTATACATGTAGTAAAAGGTATATGGATTAGAAAATGAATAATCATATTTACATGTGGGTCCCAAAGGGGAACAGCCATGAAAATCAATTTTCACATACGGTTGTGGGATCGCCTACAAAATTGATGATATAAATGTTGGAGATGTTGACCTAAAATAACAAGCGATATATCTTCCTTGATTAAGGAAGCTCAATTTGAGGGGATTTTTATATACCGGGAAATATTCTTTACTGTGTTCATTCCGTTTCGTATTCGCTCTGTATCTATATTTGATAATATTCGATTTCATTTCTTTATCCGGGTTTTTAATTCCGATTCCGAAAAGAAATATGAAAACAAATATGATAAAGCTAGTTTCTGTCGTTTTCGATCCATCTTCATCCCTAATTGGATGGCTCGAATCCTCTCCGCGTCGGACTGGCGCCACTGATGGGCCACGTGGCTTCTGGGCCTGGGGCGCACTCAGCTAGTGCATACACACGCATGCATGAAGATGGGCCGGCTACGGAAGAATTGGGCTGAAATAATTATTTTATTAAATCGCCAAATTTTTAAAGTTTGTCATTTACAGAATTTCCTTTGGCATTATTTTGAGCAATTTAAAATTGCTGAAAATTATGATCAATTATTTGATTACTCTGAAAAATAATTCTAGTCAAATGGAACCAACTGGAAGTTTATCTAGAAAGAAAGTAATGATATGATATTACATTTCACCTACGTTAAATACGATTTCATGTCAAAATTAATAAGGTTGTTATTTCCTTGAGTTATTTAATTTATTCTGGTTGAATGGAACCAACGAGAAATTTAACTAGAAAATATTAAGATATGGAGTTATTTTGACTCATGTTATTATAATTTCATGTCAAATTTTGTTAAGATTATTATTTCCTTAATTATTTTCTGCCCAATGGTGATATAATTGAGGAAAATTTAATGTCATTATTATTTGCTTTGTCATTTTGGCTTTAATGGTATTATGACTTAGGATTTTTTTTAATTCATGCCATTAGTGCATTATTATTTCCTTATCACTTCGACCTTACAGTGACGTGATTAAGGATTTTAATTTATCAGTAAACTGAATTCCTTTACTATTTCTACCCAATGGTGATGTGGCTAAGGATTTTAATTTTAAGTCATTACTAATGACATTGTTTTCTATATCATTTCTGACTTACGGTGATTTGATTCAATAAAGACTAAAGTTATCATTATTGTGTAAGTGATTGTACTAATGTACATTATTTGCATGAGCAACCACAATAATATTGCAACTTAATATTTCAGCAATGAATAATGTTGTTTAACAGTTAAAGTCTATTGAATTATTTTTCCTCATTGACTTAACTGAGCCTAAGGCCTATTTTGTATGACTTAGCATTAACAAAGGATCCCTTGTGGCTCCCGCAACTAATGTCACTTTTTTTCCTAAACTCAAGAGGAATTCTTTTAAGCCTAGGAGAAGGCAAATATAATGCTATGTTTCGCATGTCCCTAAAAAGACTAAGATTATCACCCCTATCATTGTAGGGGAGAATTTTGAGCATGACAATGCGAAACTGTATCGAACAAGTGCTGAGATGAACTTTTGGAGTTTGTCAAAGGCTAATGTTAAGTACACTTAAAGTGTGCACGCACATTTGTTGCCATAATCACAAAGTTTGCAATAAAAATAAATTACATGGCGTGCATACTTAGTGGGATGGACATCATACATTTCATATGCGCCACTTATCCATTTCATATGACTTTTCTCCCATTAGACTATGGTAATTTTTCAGAATTGTAATATTAAGACAAAGTGGACCATAATTGACTTGGTTCACCATTTTGCAAATCAATAAGAAATAGAGGACTAAGGAAAACTGAGTAAGATCTTGTAAATCTTGTCATTTGATGGAAAAAATGAAGCTTTACTAAGGGGAGTGTAACAACTCTAAATTTAATAAAGCCCATATTTCTCACAAGGGAAATAAAATTGCATCTATGTCTTACGTATACTACTCTTAAACTTTTCTTGTGAATGTTTTTGCGAGAAATAGGGACATGCTTAATGTCCTGGTTCGAGAAAGTAGTTACATAAGAAAAATAATGGCATTATTTTTGGATTGAATCATTATGAGACGTTGTCCAAATTATGGCCTTATCATTTATGCCGCATTTCTAAGGGAGAATAGACGTCTCATTAAATTAGAGACACTTCACCCTTAGAAAATTCTAGCATCGATCATTACTTAGATGATATTTCTCTAAGTAAAATTAAATTAAAATGATATGATTCAAATTTCATGAAAAATCAGATGTTATGCTCCATCGCATAAGCAATAAAGTCATTGGGAGCTCATCATGAACTCAAATAAGAGAAATTATTCTACCTCATTTATGACTCATAGCTTCATTATGTGGATGCTAAAATTTTGTATCTCTTAATACTGACTTGCATAAATAAATATACATAGCCTGAAGGTTTTGTTGTGGAAAGACAAGTCACATATAGGGTGCAGACTTAAGAAATCCACTTGTGGACTTAATCAAGCATCAATGATGTTTTAAATTCCGTTGCGTCATTAATGAACTAAGCTTAAATAAGAATGAGGTAAATAATCATGCCTGTAATGATCGAAGTAAGATGTCATTAAACATTGTGTCATTGTCATTCATGACACATTACTAGGGGAAATTGGAACATCTCATGAGATAGAGATATTTTCTTCTCTTAGATTAAAATTTTAATGATGTTGTTTAATTTTAAGGGAAAAATCACTAAGCTAAGAAGTTATCCAACAAGTGGTTTATTGCTATGTTTACCCATAAGCGACCTCCGATTTCCTTTAAGAAATTTGAGATATTAATGCTAAAGCTCAAATGAAGTTGTGAGATCGGACTGTGGTGGTAAACACTAAGCTTGCTCACCTCGTAAGCTATTAAAATTATGCATTCATCTAAGTGGTTTTCAAACCATGTAAGATTGATTGGCATTGATGAGAAAAATAAAGAATTTAGTAGAAGTTTCTAAATAAGTCAAATAAGTAGGCCATTTAAATGGGTCTATAAAATTTAAGCGAGACTAATGGAAATTTCGAACAAGTCAAGTGAGGTGCACAACTGCATGAAACTAAAGGTGGGAGAATTCATTCACTGGTACTCTATGTTGATGATATTTTATTATAAAGCAGTGCATAATGCTATTAGAAACTAAAAGAATTTTTTTTGTCATCAAATTTTGGTCTAAAGGAGTACTAGGTTGATATTACATTAAGTAAGTCATATATTAACATAAATTAAAGAAGTATTTTAAGATAATTTAGTTGTTAATCATTCATGATACAGCTGACAGAAGCTTGATATTAGCTCAGATGTGAATGCATGCAGATATGGCGTACATTATTTACTAGGAATCTTAGCAGTATTTAATTAAATCCAGACTAAACCATTGGTATGAAGAATGCTTTGTATTATTTGCAAGGCAAGTTTAAGTAACATGCTCATATTTCTAAAGTCTAATGGTCTCTAAAGTTTAGAGTCATTTAGACACTTATTTTGTGAGATGTGTGGATATTTATTAAGATCATTAAAGTTAATTCAGATTAAGCTATATCGACACATAGGGGAGCAATAACAATGAAAAAGCTCCAAAATAATCTCTTAACTGCGTAGTCGATGATGCAGTTAGATTTTGAAGCATGTTGTGATTAAATGTTTAAGAAAACTTCCCGGAACTAAGAGTGGTAAATAGTGCTTATAATCACTCATAGTTATACTGTGTTATAAACCGTGCACCAATAAAACATAGTTTTCTATTCTAGTAACAACATGTTGTGTGGTTTTCTGCCTAGCACATTGACATTGTTGTGAAAGATATGTCCTAGGTTCGAATTATTGAGCTGAGCATTTGCTCATGGATCCATACTGTAAAGGGTCATAAATTAAGTTTATTTAAGATATGTTCTGACCAGTACATGTGTAAATTAAAGCCTTAACTAAGATCCTGGATGAGGGGACTTATCAATCAACACCAACTAAGTTAAGCTTGAGTTTATTTGAGTACTGTAGTGAACTATAGGTCTTGTTGTCTCAGTGAACTTTAATGTTGTTGTGACACATTGCCTTGGGGAGCTATTTTATTTAGTAGACACATCAGTTAGTCGCAAAATCAAGGGGAGAATGTTGGTTGATTTTATCGGTTAATGTCGGTTAGCTAGGAAAGGATAATATCCCAGTAGTCCGTTCCTAACAAGAAAGAAACAAATAAGAGATAACATCGGTTTTTTATGATCCGTACAAAAACAGATTCGAATTTCTAATCGGAGATAACCCCCGAGCCTCACCAGCGCATATATAAGGGACTTAACACAGAGAAGGAGCGACGGCTAATTTTTCTCTATGCCAAACCCTAAACCTAATCGCCCGATAGAGTGCGCACTAGAAGGGGTTCATGAGGTTCTCTGCCATTTCTTTTCATCAACAGGAAAGAAGAATAAAGAAGGAGAACCGAAGGAGAAAACAAAAGGAATCACAAAAAACTAAACATTGGCTTCAATGGCTTCATCTCAGGTCAGTTAGATCAATTCCGCAGAATTAAGCAGAGATGTGCATGTTTAGGCTAAGACCTTAAGTAATTAAGTAAGATTAAACTCCAACACGTTGCACTGTTCGACGTTAACCTAGATTAGGTTTTCTTTCATCTTCTACAATTCCTACGGAAGAAAAGATAAAGTAAGGTGAATTTTTGCTTGACGAGCTAATTCAGTTTCTATTCAATGTGAACTGAATGCTATATAATAACAGAAAAACTTGTTTATATGTGTTTAGCAGATGTCTAGATGCATGGTTTTATACTATATATATTCTCATGCCATTTTTTGTTCCAAGTATTGCACTTAATATTATACTAGTAATATTTATGTGTAATGCTATGGCACCATATAATATTTTTTCTAAAAAATATTAAATTTTTATATTAACGAAAACAATGTTTATAGAATCCTATCAAAGGAATGGACCCTATGAAATCCTATGAAATTGCTATAGAATGTTTCATTACAAGTAAGTTTTGGAGGAAATTTAGGATCACACTGAATGGAAAAAATGGAGGAATAGGAAAAACACAGGATTCTGATAGGAATGCAAGTGTAAAATAAAGAATTACAAAATACAAGAAAAAACACGGGAATGATTGTTTGATTGTACCGAAGGAAAAACATAGGAATTGAATGAGACAAATAGACTCAAAGGAAATATTCCAAGAGATTGGAGCTCTTGCTAAGTTTCCTCTAAAATGTATATGCAATAAGTCATTCTATAGGAATTTCATAGGATATGGAAAGCTCTAATCCTTTGAATCAAAGGCCCAAATGAATCCTATGAAATTCCTCCATAAATCTTTTGAATAGGGGCCTTAACATCAGGTAAAACCCCATGGAATGATTTCTTTGAGTCATTCTATCTCCTTAAATTCCTGTATTTTTCATATGGTCCAATCAAACGGTCATTCTTATGTTTTTTTCTTTGTTTTGCAAATCCTATGTTCTACCGTTGCATTCATATCAGAATCCTATGTTTTTCTTATTATTTTCTTTCTCCAATTCAGCGATTTAAAGGGGCCCTAGGATCTGAAAATACATTTTAATGGTTAGGGGACCTAAATGACACTGACAAACGAGTATAGGATAGGCCATACACTTTACTCAATTTACTCTTTAGTTTATTTTAATTTGTTTTATTATTAAGTACTTTACACTCAAATTATTTTTTTATATTTACAAAAAAATATTCAATAAGCATAATGGTTAACCGTATGTCTGTTGACGCGAAATTCGTCGTGACACACGAAGGACTGGAGATCTGCTTAGCTCTAGTACAGGTCCTATCAATCGGGTTCAAGGCATACCATTTAGTTTAATCCAGCAACTAACAAGATAAAAGTAGATCGATGATCAAGATCGAGGAGCCAATCGGCCACTAAGCTAATGGGATGTACTGCCAGCCGATATTGATATGATTTTGATCACTTGGCTGTAAATCCAATCTATCCAATGTAGATTCAAATAATCAAATAAACAATGAGATTTGTGCTATCCTCGGCTGGAACTAAACTATGCATAACCATCAATAAATCATTCTTTATCAAAGACAATCTTGACAGATCGGACCGAACCTAGATAATATAAGACAGAAGTTGATAAAGATAGATTTAACTAGTTTGAGTACACACCGATGTTGCTCACAAATAGCAATGAAATAATATAATATGAACCAACCGGACAAAACTGATATAATGTGATAGATGTAAATCTGATAGTTAAAACATACATCAGTTGGAGATCCGATGTAAGTAAATTAAAGTATATATCGGCTAACTAACCAATATGATATTTGAAGCCCAAAATAATGATAACATCGGCTAACGCTCCGCTGAATGTTGCATAAAAACATATCGGCTTGCTTGAACTAAACTTATTAGCAGCAATCTAATAGATTAGACCTAACCGAGACAGTATAAGATTGAAGCTAATAAGAAAAACCTACTTAACGATAGATCTATACAAACGTGATGGATATGATAAATCTATCTAGAACAACAATACGATTAGAGAAATATCAACTTAGCCATAATGTCAGACCTAACTGAAAAAGTCCTAACTAAGCTGATACAACTCTAAATAGCAACATAGTTAAAATAGAACCAATATATCAGATAAACAACACTTGCGTCAACCTAGATAGAAACGAAGTTGACGTTCCAAGCTGGAGATTGAACATAACCGATACAACCCAACATGAAACTAAGAACTCACCGGAATAAAAGTGTGATGATGCGCCTAAAGTAATTGTATTGATCTATGGAGATAGCTTACAAAGATTTCGGGTGTACATATTTATACCCTCGGGTAACTAGTCCTGATTAGACACGATACAGGTTTCCTAAAGATAAAAAGAAAGATACAAGTTCTAATCAGATACTGGACAAAACTTTCTAAAGATAAAGGAAAGTTACTGAATCTCTAAAGATAAAGAAAAGTTACTGAATCTTGCCTAATTAATAAATAGAACTAAATTGCTAAGCTATGGTCTTCACAATTCTTTATTGAACTCGATCTCTCCTAAACAAACTTCCATCAACTGATCGACATTTTTCCTTAATCGAAATCGAATCCACTGAAGAACCGTACTAAATTTTGGTGTTAACAATATCCAGAAGTCAATGATATCAAACATTAAAATCCGGAGGGAGTACATGAAAATATTATCTCGACCTTTTTGCAACAAATTAAGTCTCACATCATAATACCAAATTGAGGAGATATGCCATAATTAATCTTGGTGATGAGGTCAGCACGCCGTGGCAAGGTTTGATAATATTCAGTATTCGGATTGTTCCTCGTTGAACGATAACTATCTGTTGACGTAAAAACACGATGGCCTGGGAGATCTGCTTAGCTCCAGGGCAGGTCCAAAATAATGATGAGATGCGGGCGTGCCAGTCAGTTTGATCCTGCAACTGACAAGATATATAAATTGAAGATCAAAAGATAGCCGATCGGCTGACAAGCCGATGGAGTGATTCCAGCCGATACCAATACCAGCCGATATCCAGTATACATCTTGATACTGAGTAAATAATGATATAAAGATAATCGGCTGATGAAAATAAAATAATATAATCCAGCAGAAACCAATCGGCTAGTAATGATAGATTAAATAAGCACTGATCCGAAGGTTGAAGCATTCATCGGCTGGTGGTCCGATGTCAATAGATCCAAATGATTATATAAACAGTGAAACCTTTGTTGTCATCGGCTAAAACCAACTTTGTAAGTAATCCTTGTAAGCCGATGCAACGTCCAGATAACTCATCGGCTGAAACCCTGATGAAATCCTTATTGGCAATCAAGAAGCAGGCTAGAGATTATGGTTCTAAGCACGACTTAGTAGATCAAACTTAACTGATGCAGCACTAAGTATGAAAAGAAACATAATATCTAGACAATCAAGCCTTTGACTGATTTTCAGGGTGGTGGATACATTATATAATCTAAGCCAACAAAGTAATCTAGCCGATATCGACAAAACTCTAGATGGAGATCGGCCGATGCAAGTAGAAAATATTGTCAATCTAGATTATATAATGTATATGATAACTCGCGACTTACATGAACAAGATTAGAGTGTCGAAGCGATGGAAGCACTAATCCCGATAATGCAAGCCGCCATAACAAGCTTTACTCCTCGTCGGAGATCGAAGTCGATGCAGCCCAACTTGAAACAAGAACTCGTCGCAAGTAAAAAGGTAAAAGGTGGCGATGCGCCGAAGTTGTATTGATCGAGAGATAATTTACATAGACCCCGGGTGTACATATTTATACCTATGGGTAGATACTAGTCCATATCGGACACGACTCAAACTTTCCTAAAGATAAAAGGAAACACATAAAGTCCTTATCGGACACTAAACACACTTTCCTAAAGATAAAAGAAAACTAACAAACTATTCCTAATTAATAGATACAATTGCCTTTTTCGGACTCAATCCATACATGGCAACCCTCATGAAGCACTTTAAACGAACCCGACAATGGTTCCAACATCCCCTTGTCGGAATCGGTTACATCGGCTTCCTTGTCTGATTCAATATTAGCCGATGCACACCGTAGCCGATGCAGTTCCGAAGCCGATTTATACTCTGTTTCTGTTACCGATTTCCTTCCAAATCCGCTTCGGTCTTAATTCCAAATTCGATGTATGATTTACCAAATTTCGTCGTCAACACTATCATGCTCACACTGAGAGACTAATTAGGTCACGGTACCTTGGACACTTACCAAATTACCGCTTGGAGAGACACTTCTCACGAGGTCACTTAATTAATAAGGGAAGAGGAGGTGTACGAATATTCGAAGTTGACAGTAGCAGAGGCTGCAGGCGCTGAGGACGGATGGCCACTGGCACTACTCAATGATGAGAACATGAGATGGGCCAGGACGACGGTGGAATGCATGGAAATCAGGGTGAAATGATTGAGGGGCGCACGGCCGCGTGGGGCGGCGGACATGGTAGACTGCTTCGCCCTTTTGGTGCCATACATGCATGCCAGATCGAACTAGGCATAAAGCGGCAGGGCACAAGACGAACATGATTAAATCTCACAGGAATTCCATCGAAAGTTCGCAGGAATTTCACAGAAAAAATGATATATATATATGTTGCCGAAATTCGTACGTAGGTACCACATCATATTTTCTCTTTCTATCAGAGAAAGCGAGAGTGTGATGGCCAATTGGCCATGACCCATGAGAGAGTAGGGAATATACATGGTTCGTAATGTGACGAATATCCATGCATGCATGCAAGCATGTTGGGGGTGTTCAAACATTGTTAAATTTCTAGTTACCAGCAATATATAACCACACAATATATAATATTTTGGCATTTTGTGTTGCAACGTCGATCTATATATGTATACAAGCACGTGTGTCACCTTTTTACATGTTATTATTTCACATTTCGTGTCGCCGCATCACTTCTTGTTATTAGGTATTGCTAGATTTCAGGTGTGAGAAAATTTATAGAATTTCGGTCACCTAAAAATCACACATAGGTATGTAATATGCAATTTTACTTTGTTTTAACCGTAATTTTATTGTTGTATATAATTTAAATTTGAATATTCTATACATGTAATTCTGTAAGATTTTATGAGTTGTAAGTTTTTTTCACGTACTTTTGTATTTTTTTTTAAAACTTGTGTAGGTTAGAATAATTTATTGCTTAACCTTCTATCTAAGAAGGGAGCTAGGAGTGGTCAGAACTAGTATTTAGATTATCATCCAAGGGATGAGAAAAGTGTCTCTCACATGAAATCGATATACTACTCCCTCCGTAATATTATAATTAAGTCGTTTTGACTTTTTTATAGTGAAACTTAGTTAAGTTTGATTAATTTTATTATAAAAAATTAGTAATATTGAACACACCAAATTAATTTTACTCAATCCAATATTAAATATATTTTAATAATATGTTTATTTTATGTTAAAAATATTATTTTTTATAAACTTGATCAAACTTCTTTAAATTTCACTAGAAAATATCAAAACAACTTATAATATGAAAAAAAAGAAAAGAAAGAAAGTATCTTTTTATTACATGCATGGTATGCATTGGCCCACACACCACCATATATGCACACACCCACACAAAATATACTCTTTATGATAGTTTTAAGAGTTAAAAAACAATTAAACGATAAATCCATGAATTAATTATATTAGTGTATCTCTTGATAACAAAATCCAGAAATTAAAGACCAACCATGAAAGCTAGCATTGGTTGGAAAGATGTCTGAGCCGTGCGATTATAGCCGGGGGGAATCAAAATCATGGTCTCTCTCCTAAGTCTTAACACAGCTGGAAGGCACGACGCTCTGTCCTGTGTTTCATGGATCGTGCCAAGATTGCTCTTCACGTGTTGCTTAATTGAATTCAAGGTCAGGGGGCAAGAATTTGCCGAAAACTTAAAATTTCTGACTGAAGAGCGGAATCAAGTCAATCCACAGCATCGAAGAACAATCACTCCGAAGGTTTTAACAATCAAGATAGCCAAAATTAATATAGTGTTGCTTCGTTATATAAATGCAAATGTTTTCTTATAACACTAAGAATTGTATCAATTAGGCATTCATGCTAAATGGCCATATATTTTATTCTTTTTCACATTAATTTGCAATCAATTTAATACATCTACTTTCTTATAGGCATAGAAAATATCTATAAAAAATGCCGCAAGGCATAGAGGTAAAATACCTCTCTGTTTCTAGAGACAATTAATCAAAATACATTTATGAAGATGAAGCATTTTGAAGAATATCTCTACTCTTGGAAATCTAGTCATTATTCGATATATTTTAATCCAGAGAACCCCTCTTTTCCAAATTGATCATCACATCGGGAAAATCAAAATTTCTCAAATTTATCATCATATAACTGCATGGACACAGATTTCATTGGAGTACAATTAATGCAGTATAGGAGAATGTGGTGCATGCTAAGGATATAATTGTGCATTGCGTTTTAATTGATGTATGCATTGTAAGAGAATATGTGTATATTATGCATGGCGTCTTGATCAATGCGGTTTAAATAATTGTTGATCTTGGTGCACAAACATTATATGATGATTAATTTGGGATGGAGGGACTACTAACCATGACATGTATATATTACAATGATCTAGTCATAGTGCTAACCATGAACATGCTAATAGCAAGATAAGCGTAATCTAGTAACATGTTTAACACTATAGTGAGAAAAGTGATATACCTAGAGAACGCTCCGGTACTAGATGAGGGATTGTTGGTGTTGATGCTTCTGTTGGTGTTGATGTTCTCATCTCCACTAGTGGCGTCACCTCCACTAGTGCTGGTACCACCAACTCTAAGATTGCCGCCAGCGGTTGACATGCCAAAGTAGTGGTTGCAGAGGAAGTAGACAATGCAGTGCAGAGAGCAGTCGCGCAAGAATGTGCTCCCCAAAAACTTGATCGTCCGCCTACCCGTGCAGGTAAACAAGCGGACGGAGTTATGGAGACATGTTCGTCCCGAGGACTTGTGCGTGCAGGTTATCGAAACTGGAGACACAAAGAGAGGTACAAGAACAGATGAACAGATATCTGCGATGGAACATAGAGTGTGAGAGAGGAAGACTGATTTTGTGTTCTATCTATCCCGGGTGGAAGATATATAGTGCACGATAGAGTAACGTTCTGGGAGGAATTAATCCGGGATTAGATTGCCTATCCGTTATAAGAGTAACGGCCGAATGAATCCTCCAGTTGAATTCTCGTCTATTGCTGGAGTAACGCCTCTGTGGTTATGTTGTCTATCAAAACGATTAGAGAGAGGAGGAGAAGAAGTAGTAACAGCCGTCAGCCAACCAGCCAACTAGCCATGCCACGCCTTGGCTCGCCCACGCGCACACCCATGCCCTCGCCCTCACCCTCGGCTCGGCAGCTCGGCTCAGCTCGGTGCGCGCGCGCTGTGGCAGTGCCACGATCATCTCAACCGATCAACATGTGCTCTCCGACAGCAAGCTATTTAAGTTAAGATCCCTCCACGTTGATTTCCAAGGTGGACTAGGGTATTACATCACATTGAGGGCTTTAACCAGTATAAACATTTGTGTCACCATCTCTCCTTGATCTTATGCACCATATAAGTATTATTGCCGATCATAAGAATTGACAGTTAGCGCGCCAAGTAGGGGTGTGCTTGATCATCATCACCATGGAGGAGATAGCACCCTCAAAACTCGTCTTCACCAACCAAGTTGCGCTTTCTGCCTACAGCAAGATCTCTTTCGACTTCCACTCCTTTATCGCCAATCAAACTGGCCACCTCACCTAGGTCCCCTCTAGCATTGTCGGTTGCGCCGAGGGATTACGCTTCCCTCCCGAAATGGATTTCCGTTTCGGATCTATTGACCTTGTCGCGACCAAGGCAGGCGTCCTAAACTAGGCTCCATCACCCGCTCCACTGTCGGCGCTCGACGTCCCGATCCCCTTCAGCCTGAAGAATTTGGCCACCAACTCTGCCGATTGCTCTGCCAACCTGGGCAAAGAAGTTGCGCCGCATCCCGAGGGCACTCGGATTCGCCCTAGCATTCGTCTTTGCCATGTCGTGCATCACTGTCTCCATTAAGAAAAGTTGTCTTAACGTCCATATGATGAATGAGAAGACGAGGAGAGGCTGCCAGAGCAAGTAGTACCCGAATCATGGTCAAACGAGCAACCGGTGAATAAGTGTCAAAAACATCCTCGCCTTCCTTTTGGGTATAACCCTTAGCCATAAGCTTTACCTTGTACTTTTCAATTGTACCATCCGGCCTAAGTTTTTTCTTGAAAACCCACTGCATCCTACAGGTTTGTACCCGTATGGACGCTCGACGACTTCCCAAGTATCATTACACATAATAGAGTCCATCTCACTGCATACCGCTTCCTTCCAATAGTTAGCATCAGGAGATGAATATGCCTCTTCTATGTTTCTTGGGGTGTCATCCATAAGGTATACAATGTAGTCATCACCAAAACACTTTGCAGTATTTTGTCTCTTACTCTTTCGAGTAGCTACAATGTTATCCTCCTCAGGATTTTCCTCAGACTCAGGGGATAAAATAGGTTCTTGACTAGAAGTGCTAGGTGTATCTTGCATGGGAAATTCATTCTCACAAAAATGTAGCATCTCTGAACTCAAAAATTGTACCAACTTTCATGTCAGGTACTCCAGAATTTACAATTAAGAATATATATCCTACACTGTGGATAGCATAACCAAGGAATGCACAATCCATGGTGTTTGGTCCAGGTTTGCGTTTTTTGACTATATATACATTTACCTTAGCCAAACATCCCCATGTGTGCAAGTATGAGAGATTCAACCTTTTCTTTTCCCATTCCTCGAATGGTATTACTTATTTATTCTTAGTATGAATTCTATTCAGGAAATAGCACGCAATTCCACCATTCCTAGGAAAGCCCTGCAGTGTCTAACATGGCATTCACCAACTCAGTTAGAGAGTCTAACATGGCATTTCCGTTCGATTTGGGTGAACAGGGAGGCATACTCTCATGAATAATTCCAAACTTTTCACATAATGAAGTAAACTCATTTGAAAAATACTCTCCACCTCAGTGAGATCTTAACCGTTTGATTTTCCTTTCAAGTTGGTTTTCTATCTCAGCCTTATAGATTTTAATGTAATGTAATATTTCATCCTTTGTTTTTAGTAAATACACATAGAAAAATTTAGTTCAATCATCTATAAATGTCATGAAGTATTTCTTTCCGCCTTTAGTCAACACGTCGTTTATTTCGCACAGATCTAAATGAAAAAGTTCTAGCAGTGCCAAATTTCTCACCTCTGATGCCTTGTGATGCTTGCGAGGTTGTTTTTCTTGAACACAAGTATGGCACTTAGAACCTTTGACTGAAGTGAATTACAGGATTAAACTCATGTTAGCTAAGCGCGTCGTACAACTAAAATTCACATGACAAGGTCACGAATATCAAACATTATACACTTCATCATTGCTCACATGGTTCACAATATTATTACATGCATCATCCAGAGAAAAGCACAACAATCCTCCGCTATCATAACCTTTATGAAGAAGACTCAAACACAAGTCTAAAACCATCTCTACAAAGTAGAGAACCACTAACAAGATTCTTCTTTATTGAGGGGACATGCTGCACGTTCTTCAGCTGCATGGTTTTTCAAAAAGTAAACTTCAGATCGACCGTACCAACACCATGAACAGTTGCATGCGAACCGTTCCCCATCGCGAGGAGGAACCTCTCCCGACCTGATAAGAATAAAACAGGGAAATTCCAGCACACACATGAATATTAGCACCAGTATCAACCCATCACACAGTTGAGTGGAAAACAGAGAGAACTGTAGTTAAAAAATTACCATACCTCGATGTTCCTCCTCCATCGCTAATAACCATATTTGTTGTCCTTTTTGTCTATGCCAAATGACCAGGCAGACCACACACAAAGCAGTTGACATTTTCCTTTCCCTTGCCAATCATCTTAAAATTGGTTGTAACCTTGGGTTTGATATCATGTTTGACCTTCTTCTTCTTGTTGTGGGTTGTATGAGGGTTCTTCTTCTGTACCAAATTGGCGCTAGAACCTCCCTCGACCTTTTTGCCACGGTTGCCCTTTGCCCGCGCCTTCTCCTCAACACCCAAAGATCCAATGAGATCAGTAACACTGAACTTTTGCCTCTTGTGTTTTAGAGAAGTGGGAAAGTCCAAACAAGAATGGGGCAATTTGGTAATAATGCCACCCACCACAAACTTGTTCAACAACTTACAACTGTTGTTCTTGAGTTCCTTTGCCAACATCTGAATCTCATGAGTTTGTTTCACTACAAAACAATCATCAACCATCTTGTAACCATAGAACTGCTCCATGACATATAGCTCACTGCCAACATCGGAGACTCTGAACTTGGCCTAAAGTGCATTCCACATGTCCTTCCCTGAAGACATGTGCATGTACACGTCCACTATGTTATCCGCTAATAAACTGATCAATGCTCCATGGAACAAGCAATCTGCAACCTCAAACTTAGCCTTCTCCTTAGGCGAGAGAGGTCATTGGGATGTCTTGCCCCATGATACAAAGAAGCATTTCATAATTATCAACCACGGTAGTGCACGTCCTTTCCATATCTTATAACTTGAACCATCATAAGCATGTTGTTTTAGTGATGCCGTAAAACCAACTACTGAAAAAGACCTATCAAATTTTTGGATTGTTGGAACTCTAGTCATTATTCGGCATATTTTAATCCATAGAAACATGGTACTAACCATGATATTTATATAGTAGAATGATCTAGTGATAGTGTTAAATATGAACATGCTAATAGCAAGATAAACATCATCCAGTAACAGTATAGTGACAAAATTGACATACCCGGAGAACCCTCCGCTACTAGATGACAAATTGTTGGTGTTGATGCCTCCGTTGGTGTTGATGTTCTCGTCTCAACTAGTGGCACCACCTCCACCAGTGCAGGTACCACCACCTCCAAGATTGCCGCAACCAGTTGAGATATTGAAGTAGTGGTTGCAGGGGAAGTAGATGATGCAGTGCAGAGAGCAGTCGCGCAAGGACGCGCTCCCGGAAAACTTGATCACCCATGTACCCGTGCAGGTACACAAGTGGACGGATCTCTCCGGAGGCCTGCTCGTCCCCAGGACCTATGTGCACACGTGATCGGAACCAGAGACACAGAGAGCAACACAAGAACATACACAAGTGGACGGATCTCTCCGGAGGCCTGCTCGTCCCCAGGACCTATGCGCGCAGGTGATCGGAACCAGAGACACAGAGAGCAGCACAAGAACATACACAAGTGGACGGATCTCTCTGGAGGCCTGCTCGTCCCCAGGACCTATGCACGCAAGTGATCGGAACTAGAGAAACAGAGAGCAGCACAAGAACAGAAGAATAGAGATCTGTGATGGAATAGAGAGTGCGAGATAGGAAGACTGAGTGTGTGTTCTATCTATCACGGGGTCGGAGATATACAGGGCGCGAGAGAGTAATGTTTCGGGAGGAATCAATTCGGGATTGAATTTCCCATCGGGGTGGGAGATATACGAGGTGCGAGAGAGTAATGTCCTTGGAGGAATCAATTCGGGATTGAATCTCCCATCCATTACAGAAGTAACGACGGGCCGGCAAGGCTTGGCGCGCGTGCGCGAGCGTGTGGCAGTCCCATCATCATCTTAAGTGCTCAATAGGTGCTCTCCGATAGTAGCCTATTTAAGTTAAGATCACTGCACGTTGATTTCCATGGTGGTATTAATCTCTTAACATTAATTGTAGGCCCATGAAATTTATTAGAATTAAATTAGGCATAGCACATTTAATCTAACATCTACAAAACAAAGAAAAATGTCTCTATAGTATTAAAGAAACATTTCTACAAGATATTCTTGTTATCGTGTATGTAAACACTTAGTGATATCTTAAAAAGCGTTATTTGTCTATAATACCCTTGAAATGAATTCTTCAATGATATATATCTTATAGGACTAACCACTTATCCTTTCTTATTTTGATCCAAAATTCCTAGCTCCCTTCCTAAGTTAGACTTGCGCCATTTCATCATTAATTAATCTTTCCAAAAAATCATTTAGTGTTATTATATCCAATCCATTTTGTTGTGCCATTGTAGTATATATTTATTATAAGTAAATATTTGGGGGGTCTGTTGTATTGCCATACTAAAAGGCTTTTACACGGCTGAAATGTTTTTGTTTTTCACTTATGGTCCAAATAATTATAAATATCATAAAGTATTCAATAATTCAATATACAAATGGAGAAAGAAAAATATCAGATTAATCTACGAGAAGCTTAGTCACATTTGCAATTTGATCTATTGTTTTCTCCATGCATATTGAAATTGATTTTGCATGTTTAGAGGGACGTCTACAATCAATAATCCAAGTTTTCTAATGTTTTAGAAAAAAAAAAACCATGTAAGAAACGAGGGCAGATGCATCGAGGGCTTAAAATCTCTATCCTATTATCCGTAGTATCAACGGAGAACCATCTAGAAACATTAATTTGAACCGTACAATATGCTTTCATTAACTTTGACAGGATCAAAATAAAGAATGTAAGTAGGTAGGTAGGTAAACCAGGACAAATAAAGGAATATATGATAATTATAAGCTGCAAGAAGCATGCACACCGGCTCTTCTGATAGGGCTGCTGAAAACATGTCGTCACAGGTTGCTATCATGAGGTAATCGATCATATTCGGCACGTCTCTCTCCTCTCCTGGAGTAGGCAGGCGCAATCCTACATTCTTACCTAAATCACTTTCTCTAAATCCACCATTACAGCCATGAATCAGAGTAAAGCAGCTTGGTCAGCTAGCACTCATCAGCAAATTAAAAGATCCTATGCTTTCCTACAGGAAGAAGCAGCCACATGAAAGAGCTGAAAAAAACAGCACAATAACCATTTCCTTTCAGTTTTCTAGTGTAGCAGTGCCAAACTTTTTTTTTCACTAATTAAACTCAAGATTATTCGGGTAGCCAGTGATTAGTTGCACACTGGTTTTGTTAAGACCACCCTAATCCACAGTGAGAAGTTAGGTTAGGCAAAAAGTTTAATCAAGGAAGCACAATTAGTACATGCATGCATTCATGTTACAATAATAGAGAATTTTTATGGTGATCTCTAACGGTAGTATCAAGTATGGTACGATAAACGGCGGGCGCTTCAAAAAGGTGAAGAGAGGTGGTAGTATTTAGGACCGTTCCCCGCCCGCTCAGCCATCCCTCCCCTTCCCCTGCTATTGCTGCTGCTGTTGCGGGGTGATACACTCGCCTGCCTAACTTTGCCCTCTGCTCATCTCTGCTCTGCTTTTTCTCCCCTGCTCCACTGATCATCCAATTCTTCTCCTTATTGGCCATTCTGATTGGCTGGTGACATGTCGAAGGTGAGCCTTTCTTGCTCTTGGATTCTGATCCTGATTAGCTCGTGTAGCATAGGATCATCATCTTTTCTTCTTCAGATCCCAACAACTTTTTCTTGTCTGTGTTCCTTAATTGCGTTATGTTCAGGTGTTTGTGATTCACACATTGCCAACCTTAACCCTCTGTTTCAGAGTAACCTAACACTGATGTTCACGTGTTGCTTTCCTGCAGAAAATTGTGGTGAAGCTGGACCTGCATGACAACAAGGACAAGCAGAAGGCCATGAAGGCCGTCTCCTCGGTTGTCGGTACGAACAATTGTCTCGATCCATGCACCATTCTGTCCGTGATTCTGTGTGTCTTCAGCAACGAATCTGAACATGTCTGATTGTTGTTGTGTCAGGAATCGACGCCATTTCGATGGACATGGCGTCGAGGAAGATGACGGTGATCGGCACGGTGGATCCGGTGGACGTGGTGAGCAAGCTCCGCAAGGCGTCGTGGGCGGCCTACATCGAGTCGGTCGGTCCTGCCAAGGAACCGGAGAAGAAGGAGGAGAAGAAAGAGGAGGCCAAGAAGGAGGCCGGCGGCGGCGACGGCAAGAAGGAAGTAGGTGACGGCAAGAAGGAAGAGGGCGGCGGCGGTGACGGCAAGAAGGAAGGCGAAGGCAAGAAGGAAGGTGACGGCGGTGGCGACAAGAAGGACGGCGAAGGCAAGAAGGAAGGCGATGGCGGCGGCGACAAGAAGGACGGCGACGGCGACGGCAAGAAGGAAGGCGACGCGAAGGCCGCCAAGAAGGAGGAAGGCGGTGGTGGCGACGGCGGAGGGAAGAAACCCGCGGCGGTGGCGCCGATGCCGATGCCGATGCCGCTGCACCACCTCCCGCCGCAGTACTTCAACATGGAGTACATGAACCAGTACCACCGGCCGCCGCCGCCGCCGCCGGCCTACCCGTACGTGCCGCCGCCGCAGTACTACTACGTCCGCAACATGAGCATGGAGGAGAACCCCAACTCGTGCGCCATTTGCTGATCGAAAAAACGCCATGGCAATAGCAGCTTGAATGCTTTGCATCAATGCATGATCTGCGTGCACTTCTGCAGCAGGTACGTACGTATAGGCGACTCGTGCGTACGTACGCTTGTGTTCTTGATCGATCGACCGTGATGTGTATAGTATAAGATCTCAGTGTTTATGATGAGAAGAACAAATTAAGTTTGCATGATCAAACCAGTAAGTACATATTGTAGTAAGTTCGGCGTTTTTTTTTTGTCGATAAATTCAATCCAACCTCTGCATCGGGATATATCAGGTCAATGAAATATATGATGAGACCAACAAAGTTTGCATGATCAAACTAGTAAACATATAGTCCTATTATTTTCTGATTAAGATTCAGATTTTATCTCAATTTCGGTTAGCATATTTTTTATATTAAACCATATATCAGTGCGAAAACTTTTTATACAGAAGTTGTTTTAAAATATCAAATATATCTATCTATCTATCAAGTTTATAATAATTAAAACTTAATTAATCATGTACTTAATAACTTTCTCGTTTTACGTGCGCTATCTTCATCTTCGTTAGTTTCAAATATCATCATAGTATTTACGGTTTTTTCGAGACGGAATTCAATCCAGCTTCTGCAGGATGTATTTTGGCCAAATTAAGTACTACCTTTGTCTCAAAATATATGGGTAAAATCCCTTATATTTTGAGATGGAAGTAGTACTATTTACGTACACAATTTGTGATTGGAAATATATGATGCTAAGCTCTGTCTGACCCTGGTGCATGCTTCCTACTACAACCACACCATCCTTTTTCTCTAAAAAAAACACATCAGCTTTTTCTTTCAAGCAAAGAGAACCAGCAGGAGAGAGAGAGATGGGCATGAGAGAGTGGGGAATATGCAGTGCATGATGGATGAGTGGTCATGCATGTGGTGGAACTGTTGGCACTTTGCTTTCTAGCTAGCAGCATTAGAACACCACCAATAAAACTTTGGCATTTTCTCTCCCAATTGTAGCCCGATGCATGTGTATTACCAGCCTAGAGATATGGAGCATATTAATCATGTTTCTTGAGAAGAAATTCTTTTGGCAAGACCAGTCATGGAAGAAGTTAGCATCTGTTGGCCTGAAAGATCTCTGGGCCGTATGGTTTATAGCTGGTAGGAATCAAAATTAATCATGGTCTCCTATCAGCTGGATGCACTGTACACTTTGTTATTTGTTTGATGAACCATAACTCAAACACCTTTTGTTTGAGATTTTAATAATTCTTGCTCTTTGGAGAACTGAAATTTATGTGTAAGGGGGGAGTTTGTGTCTAGTTGACCTATATATACTCCTTACGTCCATAACATACAATACAATTGTTTGGACTAATCCTAAATCTACGGATTTTGATGTACTAGTTATCCCATAATCAACTCTAATTCAAATTTTTATACACCTTACCCTCAATTACCATTCCCCTCACGACCACGTACCTCTTGTTTAATAGGGACATCCTAGTTTTTTTTCCTTTATCTTTGATCTCTCTAAAGAGGACCAAATCTTTATATTACAGGAAAGAGTGTGTAATATATTATAAAACTCATCGGAACGCTTGAGTACGTGCGTTCGGTGGTCATATCCTACAATGGATGTTAGCAGTTTTATCATTTGCTATATACAACTACAGCTAGCGTTCAATATTTCGGTTCGGTCCCAGTAGAAAATTATCTTGAGCCAAAAATTATAATATATCACTGAATTTAATTCGCTAATTCAGCAGTTCCATCTATGGTGTCAGCGTTTAGCACTTAATTAATTGCCTACAGGAAGGATCACGCTAATTAAATTGAAGATTAGTAGTGCCTAGGGTGGTAATGGGCCCAATACTTTACAATAGAAAAAATTTGAGGGCTGAACTGAAAATAGGTAGAGCTCGATTTTTATATATATTTTTATAAATGTTTGAGTGTTAGATGGGGTTGTGAAAGAACCCATGAACCTTAACCCATTACCACCCCTACTAATGCTCACCTAGGCTGTAGGATCACACACTAATTAGTACTCTCTATCCTAAATTATAAGGTTTATATTTTTTACATGGTTTTCAATGATATATTTTGATCATTTATTTATTTCATATATGAAATTAGCATGAGATGAAAGTACTTCAAAATATATGAATATATGAATATAGTGATATAACATGCATAATACTTAGCGTAGATATAATTATTATAATCATTATTTAAAAGTTATCGAGTATAAATTTCTTTGAAAAGGGGATATCTTATAATTTCGAATGGGTAGAGTAGCACGTGTGCTTGCACTCCCTAGAAAAACTGCACACGGTAACCACAGATAATGGCATATATATAACTTATGGATCGCAATGTAGACTTGTTTAATTTAATAATTATCACGTACCCCTCTCTTTCATATTATATGTTGTTTGAATTTTTTTAGTTAAACTTTTTTAAATTTAACCACGTTTATAAAGAAATATAATAGTATTTTCAATACAAAACAAACATATTATCTGAATATATTCAATACTAGATTTAATAAACTAATATGATATTTTAAATATTACTATTTTTTTAAAAACTTGATTAAACCTGATAAAGTTTAACTTAAAAAAAGTCAAACGACTTACAATATAAAACGGCTGGAGTAGCAAAGAAGAATGTCATGTCATCACAATAACCAAGCATAGGCTGGTAGGTTTTAATTTACAACAAAACTAGCAGAAAAAATGTTTTTGGGAAAATACACATATATGCTTGCATTCGCAAGCCTAGCATTGTGTGGTTGTGATTTGTGATTTGTGAATAGGGATAAAAATGGTCATAAAAATTTCCAAATGATCGACTGTGTTTATGTATAAATGGTACTAGTTTATACCCCTTTAGCTATCTGTAAAATTTAAATTTTCTAGTTACTTTCAGCGTTGTATTGATATTGATAGTGAATAGTTTAATTGTTAAATATGATTGATCGCCGATCGACCGTGCATCATTGAGGCTACCGATTCTAACCGTTTTCATCCTCAGTTGTGATGTCCAAATTTGCATCTGTATTTTGCATATCCTAGCCGGTCGATCTCGTAGTCCATATAAAATAATCAAACAAACAGATGGTGTTAATCGCTTGTCAATTTTTGCGGTGCGGATGAGTCGGATGATCCCGACGTCTCGTCGTCCCCTGACGACAGCCAGTCGTCCCGGCCGGCACTGACAGCTTATAGCTCTTTCAACGCCCCATGGACCAAAAAAGCTGATGAGGTAAAGGCGACCTATCTTTTTCGTTTCGATAAAGAATGATAGCTTTCAGCCTGATCCAGATGTGTCACTAAACTATCGCGTTGTTAATTGTGTATTTGTGTGGGTGATGCAGATTTTACTATTAAAAAACAGAATTGCTAACCTTTTCCCAAATCTTGCAGATTTTGAATCACTAGATATGCTTCGCGATTCGTGCTCCATGTGTTTTTTCTCCAACTCCAACGACCTCCTCCTTCTTCTTTGGTACCAGCGACAACCTAAACTCCGACAGAGGGCTGACAAATCAGGGTCCCAAGGTGGGGTGGGAGGGGGAGGGGGAGGGGGAAGAGGGGGGAGATCGCTAGCTTTAGAGGGACAGCATGGGAGGCGGTAGCTCGGCGGTGGGCGGTAGATCGGGCAGGCGGCGAGGCGGCGGTGGCGCCACAAAAGCTGCGGGGTCAGGAGTGGGCGGTGGGCCGGTGTAGGCAGCGGGGGCAAAGCGGTTAGGAGGAGGCCACCGGTGGTGGCGCCCCACCGCCGGAGACGTGGAGGACAGCGGCGCAGGACAGCTCGCTGCCACCGGCTTGAGGAAAACGAGAGGAGAGGGAGGGGGTAGGGCAGGGGGAGGGGGCCGACCGGGGGACCTCGCCGGGGCCGTTGATTTCTTTCGGCCAGCTGGCGAGGCTTGGGTGACGGCACGATGGGGCGGTGGCGGCGGGGCGCAGGAGGCGCGCGGTGTCGAGAAGAGGAGCGTTTGAGTGATTTGTGCGGTGGTGGGAGGGAAAAGGAAAAAGCGCTTAGAGTTTTGTAGACTTTGTACGAAGCTCAAATTAAACCAATGATCTAAAATTTATAAGATATTAGAAGGGGTTTTCATCAAATAATGGGTAGACAGTTTAAAAAAACGATGATACTGTGAAGTTACGTTCAGCATCTGGTCATCTGTTCGCAATATATATAATATGGAGCGACGTGGTGCCTGCGTGTGTGCGTTGGACTGGTCGGTGACGATGTTGACTGAAGAAAATCTCAGAGATGGAGTTGAAAATTACCTCTAGCTCATGCTGCGGTTTTTTTCAGCCGCACCTGCCTGCCGCTTTCATTGTCACACTGCGGGCATGGATATAGGTAAGAATTAACAGCACGAAGAAAAAATGCCATATATGTGTGGTATAAGTAGGTGTACCCAGGGTTCCCGTTACCGTTTACCGCGCGGTTACCGTGCCCCGGTGATAAGCACGGTTACCGCGCGGTAACCACGGTAACCGTGGTAAACCGTACGAAATTCGTATAAAATTTATCAAAATTTCAAATTAGTTTTTAAATTTATTTGAATTTAAGACGGTTACCGCGATTTTCCTTTTACCGTACCCCGCGGTAAGCGCGGTAACCGCGGTAACCGCGCGGTTTACCGCGGTACAATTCCATATCGCTGAAAATGTAAGTTAAGAATATTTGATGCCCACGTTAAATACTTTTGAACGGAGGAATTATATGTTAGGTCCGGTTTCTTTTAACATTATTCACACCGATTATTTGTTTTATGCAATATGTATTCAGAAGGAGCTTTCTTCTACGGCCTCGCTTACTCAGATCACTCGTTTTAAGCTATTTGTACCAAATACTTATGTCTATAATCAACTAATCTGAAAATAATCTGAAAATAACTAGACCATAGTATATCTTAAACATATACAAAATAGGCCTATTCAAGGCATGACCAGTGGCGGACGCAGGATTAAAATCTAAGATGAGACGAAAATATTCGCTTCATAAGTACAGCTGAACAGAACAAATACCATATTTATACTATAATTATATAAAAATATAACATAATCAATAAATTAAGATAAACAAAATCATTTCAAAACAAAAGTTGTCGTTATACCATACATAATTCATCATACACCAAAAGATTCATAAAGTATGGTTGATAGATATCTTTAAAAAAAGATTACTATATATGAGAAGATATACCACCGTCGAGTGTCAATTGTCGAGTGTGTATCGAGAATGGCTTGCTTTGCTGCCCCTACCGGCCTACCCAGAGACCTTGCAGGTTGCAGCGGCATCACGGCGGTGCGGCAGACGATGGTGAGGCGGGCAAGCAGCGACGGCGATGGGGTTGGGCCGTCGGCGTGTCGCGTTGGCGCCGAGCAGGAGGAGGCGAGGTGCGAGCTGCGCCTAAAAGGCGCGAGCGGCGTCTGGGCAGTAGCAGTGCGACAGATGACAGCGAGGTGGGCAGGCGGCGAAGACGTGACGATGAGTCGGCCATCGACACGTCACGTTGGCGCCAAGCAGGAGGAGGCAAGGAGGGAGCTGCGCGCGGCTGCGAGGCACGAGTGGCGTTGAGACAGCCATCGCTAGGTGCCGGCGAGCAGCGACAGGCGGCTAGGCATCGCATCTCGCGTGCGCCATGGCGGACTGGCGGGCTGCCGTGCGGTGCGCTGGAGCGGCTGTGTGGGATGCAGCGTGCAGAGTCGCGGAGATGAAGCGATAATGGCGCTGGTATCGAGGCATCACATGCTGATAGCGAGAAGGTGAATTGGTGATTCCGTAATTCTGAAAAATCTAAATTGGACACTTGGGCTGCTCACTTATGGACCAATTGTGAATAGAATATGGTGGTAAGCGGTCCAAGAGGATATGGGGGCTAAGGGCAGGGTGACGCGGGCCTTAGCTGGGACGGTCGCCCCATGCTGCCTAATGGGTATGACCGCCCCTGGGCATGACCTTAAATAGCCACCGGGCTGAGTTTGGGAGTGAGTGTTGGAAAGCCTCACTCCTAACATGTAAAACGGAGTGGTGGTTAGTGCATGATTTATTAAATATCAGTTAAAATAAACTTGAAAAATAGATTAATATGATTTTTAAAGTAACTTTTATATAGAATTTTTTCATAAAATATGTATCATTTAGTAGTTTGGGAAGCGTATGCGTGAAAAATGAGATAGTTGAGTTGGGAAAGATGGGGAAGAACATAGCCTATCTTGTTTGTGAAGGCATTGGCGAAGCCAGAAAATATTGAGTGCTTAGGCTAATCTAAGCATATCGAGCGTTTACTTAAAAATTAATTAATTTTTCTTAATATCACAATTCAAAATTCTATAGCATGTTAGTTGACGAGCTCGGGCTTCTGCCTTGATAACTCGAGTTATATTAAGGTTTACTCCTCTCTCCTAATATATAGTAATGTTAGATCCTCGAACTTTGAGATATTTTAGGTTACTATATCCGGTAAACCCGATAGATGGAGTCACGGTAGGAGTATCCACGTCCAAAATCACAAATCTTTCGATTCTCTTACGAACCGTTCGTAAACCCAATAGCTCCTTATGATCTTTAGTACCGGTAGGTAACATCAGCCAGAACAAAAGATCATTTTAAGTCCCAGTTCACTTTTTATCAGGTCTTATCAGATTAGCCGGGATCTTTAGTATCGGTTGGTACCACTAACCCACACTAAAGATCAACATTTTAGTTTGTTTTAAAGACTAATGGAGTTAATTAACTTAATAAAATATTTCAAATATTAGATTGACATGTGGGCCACCTCTGTTATTAAAACTTAATTAAAATAATGTTTAAAACCGGTGTCACATACATGTGGGGTCCATGGTCACGTTAAATGGTCAATTTGACCAGGTCAAGGTTGACCCTGGCCCCACTTGTCATGGAGTCAGACTTTTCTTTCCAAGTACAATTGTTTTATAAAAGAAAAGGATGTGGATCCCACCTGTCAATGATTTAAGATATTTTCCTATACAAAATTTATTCCAAAATGTAAGTAAATGGCTGAACAGGAAGGTTTCTCTATTAATTTGATTTAATTCAGATTAGAAACTTTGGGAGGCCATAACTCTCTCATTTTAAATCGGATTTCTATGAAGCTTTCACTAAAATTCTTCTAAAAATCAAGAGCTATCCAATGGCAATAGTTTTGCATTTTTATTCCTTTTTCTGGTATTTTGCCCTTTGCGTTAGATTAGAAAGATCGATCGTTAACTAGTCGTTCGCCGATAAGGTCACGCTGGTGAAGACAAAACCACATCAGTTGACGAGGAGCCATTGACTGAGCAAGGCAAGTCATTACACTCCCCTCCTTGAGCATGTTGATCCTATTTTATAATGTGTTGTTTGCAAATAAAATTGCATGCTAATTATAAAATGCACACCTAAGCTTGTTTGTGAGCCATACTTGAATTTGTTATCTATATTCCTTGTTGTCTGAGTCGATTATTTACGTGTGGTCAATTACTGACATTGCTTAGCATTGCTCGTATAGACATTTATACACTCCATGCTTTTTACATGGATGTGGTTGTGGCGATCACTTGGTGGGAGTGATTGATGGAAGACGGGTGGAGACATGAGCGCAACCCGCAACTAAAAACATTTTGCGAAAACCAAAACTTAATAAAACAAAATATTTTTGACTGGGGCGGCATAGATAGCACATGGGTGGTTTTGGGAACGGCGCAAGCTGCAGATAATGAATCGACTACGACTACGACTGCAGATAATGAAGCCCTTGTCAGTTAAGGACCGAGTCAAGAAGCTATGCAGGAAATGAATCGACTACGACCGCACTTCTCGAGTGGGTTAGACCTGATGGATTAGGAAACTCTCGTGGGGCGTCACCCCAGTCATGGTAGGTTCTGGATACCCGTTGTTGTGATTTGGATAATGACGTCAAAACCTAAAATGCACCTTATATGAATATATATTATATAACTCCCTAGTCCTGGGAATGCCAGGACTCCCCTCACTGCTGACTCGAGGTAGGGTGGGTGTGTCAAAGTGCAACGGGGACTCATAGTCCTTGGGATGGGTGCCGCAATGCGAGGATGACCAAAAAACCAGGCCGTGACAAGTCTCATATGTTGGGTGCGTCACGGAGTGCAGGATTAAAAGCGTATATCCACTGTAGTATGAGTAAACTAATCTATTCCAACAGCCGTGCTCACGGTTAATTGAGCGTTGGGACTTGTACTACACTTGACTAGCCTCCTAAGTTTTAATCTTGCTTAGAATAGGTTTGAAAGGTGTGATCTTGCCCGATGTGCGGGAAGGTCGAAATGGTGATAATGATATAGAACTGATTCGAGGGTAAACCGGACCAAGCGAGGCTTAGGGAAGGTGGATGAACCCTCAATGATATATGAAAACTTCAACTTAATGATGTTTTAAGTTAAAACTGCTAAGTCATATGTTTGTGAAATGATTTGTGAAATATAGATTTATGCAAATAAACCAAACTATCCTTGAACTCGTGTGTGCACTAATTGCATTTTGTAGTAGTAGCTTGCTGAGTACAGTTGGTACTCACCCTTGCTTAATTAAATCTTTTAGAAGGAAAAGTTGGAGCCAACCCATTCATGTGCTATGCTGATGAAGAGGTATCAAAAACGGTGTAAGGACCTAGGTTCACTAGTCGCTGCCTGTGGCATAAGATGGACCGCTGCTGCTTCGCTTCCGCTACCTCACCTACTTCTTTGGATATTTGGTATTGTACACAACCATGCTTGGCCTATTTGGGTCCCACTCTGGAAGCCCTTGTATTATTAATGTATTGTACAACCTGTGTAACATTGTCAGCTTTGTGATATACAATTTGTCATGTGTGTACCATCTACTGATCCAGAGAATGGTATTGTAAACACATGGGGTTTCCAGTGTACAAAACCAGGGGCCCACATATATGTTGTCCATGCCAAAAGTGCAAAACCAAAAGGAGTATTCTACATCAAGAACTATTAATGCCCACTTGTTTGAGTTGGGATTCATGCCTAGCTATAATTGTTGGACCTTGCACGGAAAGTTAGGAGTTGCAATCGAAGAAGATGAAGAAGAATATGATAACATTCCAGGCTAGGCTCGATATGGTGGATTTGAAGAAAATACAACATGCGAGGCGGATAGGGCTGTTCAAGATAACGACGATGCGGATGATCTTGGTCAGATGTTGTGAGACGTAAAGAAGGACTGTGAAAGTGAAAAGGAGGTCCAGAGTTTAGAGCGTATGTTAGTGGACCACAAAACATCCTTGTACCCAGGTTGTGAACAGGGGCACAAAAAGTTGGGTACCACGCTGGAATTTTTGTAATGGAAGGCAAAAAATGGTATGAGTGACAAGGCATTTGGTGAGTTATTGAAACTCGTAAAGAACATCCTTCCGGAGGGAAACAAATTGCCCAAAACAACGTACGAAGCTAAGAAGGTAGTCTGCCCTCTAGTACTGGAAGTACAAAAGATACACGCATGGCTAAACGATTATATCCTCTATCGTTAAACGATTATATCCTCTATCGTGGTGAGGAGTACGAGAACCTATAAGCATGACCAGTTTGTAAGGCACTACGATACAAGATTAGACGAGATAACCCAGGTGATGTTGACGGACAACTTTCTAAGAAGAGAGATTCTACTAAGGTGATGTGATATTTCCCTATAATACCACGACTAAGGCATTTGTTCAGGAACAAAGCGCATGCTACAATGATGCGCTGGCACGCAGAAGAACATCAATAAGACGGGATGCGGAGATACCCCGCTGATGGGTTGCAGTGGCAAAACATCGACAGAACATTTCAAGACTTCGGAGAGGATGCACGGAACATAACGTTCGGTTTAAGTACAAATGGGATGAATCCATTTGGAGGGATGAGCAACGGTCATAGCACTTGGGCTAGGACCATATATATCTGCAACCTACCCCCTTGGTTATGTATGAAGCGGAAGTACAACATGATGTTGATTATTATTCAAGGCCCAAAGCAACGTGGTAATGACATTGATGTGTACCTAAGACCATTGGTTGAAGATCTGAAACTGCTATGGAAGAAAGAAGGTGTCCCCTAGTGGGATGAGGACAAACAAGAGCAATTTAACCTATGAGCGTTACTGTTCGTAACCCATTAACGATTGTCTTGCACTTAGCAACCTATTCCGATAATCAAACAAGGGGTATAAGTCTTCCACCCATTGTATAGATGATACTGACAGTACGTACTTGAAGCATTGTAGGAAGGTTGTGTACATTGGCCATCTTCGATTTCTTCTTGCAAGCCACCCTGTCCGAAAGAAAGGCAAACATTTTTAAACACAAGGTAGATCAACGTTTGAAGCCTAAACATCGTAACGGAAAAAACGTGTTTGCTGTGGTGAAAGATCTGAAGTAGTATTTGGAAAGGGACCTAGCAGCCAACCTATAGCGAGTAAAGATGGTCACGCGGCGATGTGGAAGAATAAGTTTATTTCTTGGGAGTTACCCTATTGGGAATTCTTAAACGTCCGCCATGCAATCGATGTGATGCACCTAACTAAGAACCTTTGCATTAACCTGCTGGGCTTCCTTGGTGTATATGGGAAGTGGATAGATACACTTGAAGCACGTAAGGATCTCAAGCATATGAAATAACGCGATGGTCTTCATCCGGAACCAAAGGAGAAAGGAAACTATTACTTGAATCCAGCCAGCTACACTCTGAGCAAAGCAGAGAAGAAAAGTATGTTTGGATGCTTGGACAACATCAAGGTACCGTCTGGATAATCCTCGAATATAAAGGGAATAAAAAGCATGAAGGAGAAGTAGATCACAAATGTAAAGTCTCATGACTGCCACGTGTTGATGACACAACTGCTTCCTGTTATAATTCGGGGTATCTTTCCTGATAATGTGCAAGCAACAATAACAAAGCTACGTGCTTTCCTGAACGCAATTTCGTAGAAGATCATCAGTCTAGACAGATTAACAGTCCTTCAAAATGACATAGTGTAATGACTTGTTAGTTTTGAAATGATCTTTCCACCATTCTTCTTCAATATAATGACGCATCTTCTATGTCACCTTGTCAAAGAGATCGGTATTCTTGGTCCTATGTACCAACACAACATGTTCCCTTGCGGAGGTACATGGACGTTCTAAAGAAGTACGTTCGTAATCGTTCTCGCCCGGAATCAACCATCGCCAAGGGGTATGGAACAGAGGAGGTCGTTAAGTTCTGCGTAGAATTTATTGAAGACCTTCATCCAATCGGGGTCCCTGAATCAAGCCATGAGGGGAGGCTACGGGGAAAGGGAACTCTTGGAAGGAAAGCACTAATGACTGTAGCCAACGATTTATTCCGTAAAGCACATTTCATAGTTTTGAAACAATCTTCGTTGATGTCTCCTTACATCAAAGAGCATTTGGCGGTTGTTCACTCCAAAAACATCGATAAGTCTGATGCTTGGATTACACGCCATCACATTGATATTTTTCCCGCTTGGTTGCGACAAAATCTCATGGGTAACGAGACGATTGACCGACAACTAGCCTTCTTGGCGTGGGGACCATGTTGCTCGATCTTGATATTATAAGGATATGAGATCAATGGGTATACATTTTACACAAGAGCCCAAGACAGAAAGAGCACGAACCAGAATAGTGTTGTTCGTATCAATGCCATGAGATACGATGGGACAACTAACACGTATTATGGTGCCATCGACGAGATATGGGAACTCGACTATGGACCTCTGAAGGTCCCTCTGTTTCTGTGCCAATGGGTTAGGCTGATTGGTGGAGGCATAACGGTTGACGATTGTGGGATGATAACGGTTGACCTTAACAAGGATGGAAACTCAGATGAACCATTTGTCCTAGCCAATGATGTAACGCAAGTTTTCTACGTGAATGACATGTCTAGCAAACCAAAGAAAGGGAAAGGGTCCGACGAGCCAAAGCGCCACGTGATTCTCCTAGGCAAAAGGAAAATCATCGGAGTCGAGGATAAGACTGACGAAGATTACGACCAGTTTGACCGGCAACCTCCGTTCATGGTGATGGTTGACCCGAGCATTCTCCTATCAAATGAGGACACCCTGTATTCACGAAATGATCATAGCGAAGGAACATTTGTTAGGAGAAAGTTCATGAGGTCAAACATCAAGCTGTAAATTATTTTTAATGTATTGAAGGTTCATTTGTTTCAATTGATTTATATTTGACCTAGGTTGTTGTACGGACGATGTAAACTATTTTTAATGTATTGAAGATCCACCTATTTCAATTGATTATTAATATATTCTCATTACTTTTGTGATTTTATTTCATCTTTAATGCATTTTCTCGAGTACATGTTAATTATATATGATTTTTAAAATTTAATAACAATTTTAAACAATTTTAAATCTTTTCCCATTATTGTTTTTTATTTTCTTTCATCGTTAATAAACTTAATTGGGCATGGCTTAATTATATATGACTGGTAAAATTTAATAACAGTTTTAAATGTTTTCTCATTATTTTTTCATTTTATTTCATCTTTAATGCATTTAATTTGTGATGGGTTAATTATATATGATTTTTAAAATTTAATAACAGTTTTAAATGTTTTCTATTTTTTTGTAATTTTATTTCATCTTTAAGGCATTTAATCGTGCATGGGTTAATTATGTATGATTTTTAAAATTTAATAGCCATTCCAAACTATATTAACTGTTTTCTCATTATTTTTGTGATTTTATTTCATCTTTAATGCACTTTATCGGGCATGGGTTAATTATATATGATTTTTAAAATTTAATACCAATTTTAAATATTTTCTCATTATTTTTTTATTTTAGTTCAAATTTAATGCACTTAATTGGGAATGGATTAATTATATATTTTTAATTCAATATCAATTTTAAACTATTTTAAATGTTTTGTCATTTTTTTGTGATTTTATTTCATCTTTAATGCACTTAATCGAGCATCCATTAATTACATATGATTCTAAAAATTAGTAATAGTTTTAAATATGTTCTCATTATTATGGTGATTTTATTTCATCTTTAATGCATTTTATCAGGCTTTGGTTAAATATATATGATCTTTAAAATTTAATAAAAATTTAAAACAATTTTAAATGTTTTATCATTATTTTTTTGATTTTATTTCATGTTTAATGCACTTAATTGGGCATGGCATAATTATATATATTTTTAAAATTAAATAAAAATTTTAAACAGTTTTAAATGTTTTCTCATCATTTTTTGATTTTATTTCATTTTTAATGCATTTAATTGGGCATAGGTTAATTATGTATGATTTTTAAAATTTAGAAACAATTTTAAACTTTTTTAAAAGTATTATCATTATTTTTTTGATTTTGTTTCCTCTTTAATGCACTTTATTTTTAATGTATTGAAGGTCCATTTGTTTCAATTGATTTATATTTGACCTAGGTCATTGTGTGGATGATGTAAATTATTTTTAATGTATTGAAGGTCCATCTATCTCAATTAATTATTAATATGTTCTCATTATTTTTGTGATTTTATTTCTTTTTTAATGCATTTTATCGGGCACGAGTTAATTATATATGATTTTTAAAATTTAATAACAATTTTCAACAATTTTAAATGTTTTCTTATTTTTTTATTTTCTTTCATCTTTAATAAACTTAACTGGGCATGGCTTATTTATATATGATTTGTAAAATTTAATAACAGTTTTAAATGTTTTCTCATTATTTTTTGATTTTATTTCATTTTTAATGCATTTAATTGGGCATAAAGTTAATTATATATGATTTTTAAAATTTAATATTTTAAATGTTTTCTCATTATTTTTGTGATTTTATTTCATCTTTAATGCATTTAATCGAGCATGGGTTAATTATATATGATTTTTAAAATTTAATAGCAATTTTAAACTATTTTAAATGTTTTCTCATTATTTTTGTGATTTTATTTCATCCTTAATGCACTTTTTAATGCAGTTTTTGGCAAAAGTTAATTTCTATTGTTTTAAATCTATATTTATTGAAATTAATTTTGCCACGGTTAAGTTTCTAGGTTATAAACCTATATCTGTTCATTTATTTTTAGTCCCGGTTGTTATCGTGAGCCGGGAAAAAAATTGCAATATCTATGTACACATTTTAGTCTCGGTTGTTTTTCTCAACTGGGACTAAAAATTTTTGCATATATAGGGGGTGCATTGTCTTCTCCAACTCTACACTTGCAGTTTTTTCGATCTCGCATACTCATCATAGCCACGCGCGCTGATCTTCGATCTCCCACAGCCGCCACTATGGTCGTCGCCGCCCTCACCACCACCGCCACCGTCGTCGCCTCAAGGTTCAGCCGCCCCCACCAATCATCTCTCGCCCTCCACTTCTCTCTCCTCCGGTGCTCCACCTACACCGCGCTCCATCATCATCGCCGCCACTGTCGCAAGCTGCCCCCTGCTGCCATTGCCTTTGCCGCCATCACCACTGCCACCGCCACCACCATCGCCCCTGCCGCTGTCGCCATAACGCCGGCACCGACACCACCACTACCGCCACCAAATGCCGCCACTACCGCCACCGTCACTGTCACCACGGCTGGTTGAACGACCAACCGAACAAAATCGAACAACGGAACGACTGACCGAAATGACCGACCGAACGAACGAGCGAGCGAACGAACGAGTGAACGAACCATCAAACGAATGAACGAGCGAACGACTTATTATATATATGTACATGTCTTAGACTTAGATTTAGGACCAACATGTACATGCATGGTTTAGACTCCTATGCACGGGGAGTCAAAACAAAATTTGTGTTGTCAGAATTATTTGTTGTGTTCCAAAATTTAACTAATTATTTTTTGTGTTGTCAGAATTACATGGTCTAGTTGCTGACGTGGTCGACGCTCAAGTTGACGTGGTCCCAAGGCCACCAAGCAAAACTATCATGAGTTACATGAAATGATAAAATTTTTATATTATATATGATTTCCTCCGGCTAATTATATGCAACTCTTTTCGTACATACCTAATTTTTTTTAATTATTGCGTACACAATGCATTACAATATACATGTAGGTTTCATATTTCTTAAGTAGGTGAAATTAAATTACTGTTCAACAATGTCAATATATATATAATAATATACACGTAGTTTGCATATTTTTTCTTAAGTAGGTGGAAATTAGCTGTTCTTCGTAGTTATTGACAATGTCGATATATACATGTAGGTTGCACATATAGGTTGCATTTTCTTAATTAAGTGAAATTTAGAAGTTCTCAGTAGGTTGGCAGATCGCGAGGACGAGCAGATCCTCTTGGACACGATTGCAGAGGGCAACAACCAATATTGGGCGGATGAGGAGGGGAATGAGGACTCCAACCAGTACTTGAACAATGAGGGGAATGAGGAGGAGCATAGTGACAGCCAACCGAACGTTGGTTCGAAGAGGGCGTGGGGACAACGAGGTGCACGAGGAAGGTGGATGGGAGATATATTATAACCTAAGTGAAACTAGACGGCCAACCAGTTGCCCCTGCTGATGCTGCAAGAAAGTTTGTGTCACACAATGGTTGGGTCGTGAGGGATCATGTGGCCATCAGCATACAGAACTAGTGCCAAACAAAGTCACGCGAGGATGAGGAACAATCTTATCTCCCTAATACAGAGAAAGACCACCATGCTCGAGATCTTCACGGTCCCTTAGACAAAACAGGCCGAGGTGAAGGAATGGACTCCAAAGAAGATGGTCTAAAAATTCCAGAACTACAAGAAAGATCTGTACAACAAATATGTGGTGAAGGGTCTGACACCTGACTTCAACAAATTCACCAAACTAAAGGATTATTGGGATGCGTTTGTCACCTACAAGACAGGAGATGAAGGGCAAGCGAAGTTAGCCAAGAACAAAGCCAATGGCACTAAGAAGAAATAGTTTCAACGGCTAGGGTAAGGTGGCTACAAGAAGGCAGTGCCCAAGTGGCAGAGAATGGAAGCAGCGATAGAAGAAAGACGTATCATTCCGGCCACAGTTGATTGGCTTGAACGATCAAAACATTGGTACTACGCTCATGGGGGAAAACTAAATCTCGGTGATGGCTCCCTAATCTTTGGCGATGGCATACGCCAAGCAGCACACTATCTCGTAGATGCCTTAGAGGCCTTTGCAAAGGGAATTTTCCAGCCCGATAGAGAGAAGGACGAGCTAACGCTCGCACTACAGAATCTTGAGCACCTAGGATGAACGTGCAAAAAAGGCGTGGTTGTATGGAAGTATGGGTTTCAGAAGACGTCCACACGTACCGGAGTCACAGAGAAGCAAGAGAGATCAATGTGCAAAGTTCACAAATCTCGAATTGAAGATCGCGGACTACGAAGCACGGTTGGAAACTGCTTAAGTGAGTCACGCCAGCAGACACAGTCGTCCGTTCCTCCCGCATGGTGAGGCCCTCAGTGAAAGGAAGCAGCTGCGCTTCTACAGGGCAAGTAGGAGATCAGAGTATGGAAACTACAGCAGGGCCAGATGTCGAGGAACCACCCTGCCCCGTGGATGAAATCACGCAGCGGATATCGTGTGAGCTGCATATTCCCTTCAGGAATATATCAATCAAGATCTGTTCATAGTTTTATGATATATGAATCGTTACATTGCGAAAATTGGTGCATATGTTAATTACTAACCTCGATTCTCGTGAAGGTGCATATGAATGGCCATACCAGTGCAGCAAGATGAGATGTACCATTGTATGCCGATTCCACCTTGGTACTCAAAGGTCAAAGTTGAGCGGGTGGTCCCAGGCTTCGAGAAACTCGAGTTGGACATTCTCGGAGGCGACGGGGAGATGAAACTGGGAAACACAGCCACACCATTGTACTATGGTGCAAGTGCTACATCGTGTTTCCCGGGCGAACAGCAGCGTCCGTTCCTACATCTCCTCCGCCTGCACCGACTCCTCCGGGGGCACCAACTCCTCCGAGATCTCCACTGCCTGCACCGTATCGTCCGTCTTCAACGCCACAACCAGCTTCAAGTACCAGATAGTCTTGCCCACCTCATCTTGCACCGTCAAAGTCCACATAACAAAGGAAGAAGCCAAGACTTGACGAACCAAAACAAGCCGCTCTCAAGAAAAAGAGCGTATGGTAGTGTTGACGAAAACTCCGCGCTCGGCCGATGGTGCCAGAACTGTGTTGGTGCAAACGGCCTGGGAGATCTTCTTAGCTCCAGTGTAGGTCCAAAATATTGATGAGATACGGGAATGTCAGTCAGTTCGATTCAGCAACTGACAAGATAGATAAATATGTGGATCACCAAAGAGCCGATCGGCTGACAAGCCAATATAGTAATTCCAGTCGATGTCGATACCAACCGATATTGATAGGGTTCTGAACAATCGGCTATATATATCCAATATAGATCTTCATACTTGAGTAAACAAAGACAATTGGCTGATAATAGTATAATAAAAGAATAACATAAATCAATAGAAATCAATCGGCTAATAATGATACGATAGAATAATTGCTTGATCCGAAGGTTAAGCATACATCGGCTGGTGTCCCGATATCATCAAATCCAAACGATTAGCTAAACAATGAAACCTTTGTTGTGATCGGCTAAATCCAACTTATATGTAATCCTTATAAGCTGATGCAACGTCCAAATAACTCATCGGCTGAAACCCCGATGAAACCATTATTGGCAATCAAGAAATAGGCTAGAGATTATGGTTCTAAGTATGACTTAGTAGATCAAACTTGACTGATGCAACATTAAGTATGAAAATAAACATAATATCTACACAATCATGCCTTTGACTGATTATCAGGGTGGTGGATACATTATATAATCTAAGCCAACAAAGTAATCTAGCCAATATCGACAAAACCCTAGATGGAGATCGGTCGATACAAGTAGAAAACACTATCAACCTAGATTATATAATGTATATGATAACTCAACGTATTACATGGACAAGATTAGAGTGTCGAAGCAATGGGAAGCACTAATCCTGACAATGTAAGCCGCCATAACAAGCCTTACCCCTTGTTGGAGATCGAAGCCGATGCAACCCAACTTGAAACAAGAACTCGTCGAAAGTAAAAGGATGGCGATGCACCGAGAGTAAATTGTGTTGATCTGTCCAAATAGATTACAATGACCCTGGGGTGTACATATTTATAACCATTGGTAGATACTAGTCCTTATTAGACATGATACAAACTTTTCTAAAGATAAAAGGAAAAACATGAAGTCTTTATCGAACACTAAACACACTTTCCTAAAGATAAAAAGAAACTAACAGACTCTTCCTAATTAATAAATAAATTGCCATGTCGCATCCTTCTTGAACCCGGTCTCTTTTGGATAAGCTTCCTTTAATTGATTAATTTTCTTAACCTAACCCATCAAGAATCTGACTACTGGCGGCTGATAATGCTCATCAGCTGATTCCAGGACTATGAAGCCGATACTGACTCTAGGTCGATGATAATTTCGGGCTTACCAAATTTTGGTGTTAACAGATAGGACTAAGGAGGAGACTGACGAGGTCGTGAGAAAAGAAGTGCAGGACCACTTCAAGCCGCGGATTCCACATAAGAAGACTCCAATAGACCCGGCAACTAAGGCCTTATTTTAGAAGATGACCAAACCGGCCAAAAAGACATTAGCATCGGACTATGACCAATCAATACGCAAGTCTTTTTATAAGGATAAAGGATAGTCCAAAGATGTCTCTCAGCTCGGAAAGCAAGCAAAACAAACGGTTGAGCCGATGCTATCCTAAGATGAACTCGATGTACAACAATTTATGAAAGAGACAAATCTTACGAGGGAGCAAGTTCTAGGTCAAAAACCTATCGAGAAAACGACAAAAGAGGATCTGGAATACAGATTTACCCTCGGCGAATCACTTGTCAAGCCTGATGAGGTGAATAACCTATCTACATAGATGTATCGATTCCATCAATGGTACATGGAAAAATCATCCAAAGGTAGAAAGATGTTCGCTGTGCGGGTTAAAAACGCAGATTACTTTCAAGGAGATGATATTATGTGGATCCGTTTCGAAGATGTCTTCAATACCAGCGAGACGCCCTCGATGTCTCTCTTCTCAGTTGTTGGGTTTTGTAAGTATCATTTAGTTTTATTTCATTCCTTAGCTCCTTCTGTGTAGCATCGGATATTTACAGTGTGCGGATAGCTGATGAAAATTCTTTTTTTCCATTGTAGAATGAAGATTCAACTGTGCCGTAGGCAGTAAGCAGGAAGTTTTCAAGGTTGGATTCTATTGTCGAATAAACAACTATGCCACGTCAAAAGGTGTGGCTCTCTCAACATTAGTTGGAGTGTATTTTTTTGGGGGGATCCCCCCATTACATGGCCCTAGAGGTCTATTTATAGCCTTAGCACAAGCTTACACCTTCTAGGGTTTAGGTTTAGAGGGGATTTTACATGGTTGCCCTTATGAAAGGGACATTTACATGGGTACGCAGTGTCATTTGCACATATGGGCCTTTAATGGGTTGATAGGCTGGGCCTGGTCTATGGTGAACGGGCCTAAAAGGCCGGGGGCGGCCTGTTCAGCCTCCTTGATGCTGAGCTTGTCGTCTTTGGCTTGAATCCTTGCTGGTACTATGGTTTCGGTAGGTCCGGCCGAAGGGCTTCATGGCATGCCTCCAACAAGCCCTTCACGGGCAAGGGTGAGTAAGAAGCTTCGGCCGAGACCGTGCAAACTATACGGTATGGCATGAGGCGCCCCCTTTCGGCCGATGTTCCTGCCGAAACCTCTTTTTAAACTCCTGCAGAAAAGATATGAACACTGGCGTTCGCCTTTCGAGGATGGCGAAGCTGTATTATGACACTGGGTGATTATATTTTGCCAAGTTTGTCTGCTTTGCGCAATTCTTGACTTGTATCTTTTCCTTCCTCTTTTCCCTATTGTTTTAGCGGGGATTTCGCCGAAAGTCATGCGTTCGGGCCCCTTTCGGGGATTGGCGAAAAGATTTGTTGACTTTTCAGCTTTCGACTTCCGTTTTCGACTTGTAGCATTTTGCGCTAGGAAAAACGCTTGTGTTTTGCGTAAGTCGAATGTAACGGCGTTCGGTATCTTTATTCCGAAACAAACTGTCACGGTTTCAACGTTCAGCGAGCGATGCTTTGGCTGATTCATTTCGCCCCCCAGGCGTTTTTGTTGATCAAGCGTTTGCCTTTTATGTAGCTATGTGGTTGTCAAAATGGCGAATTGGAGGCGAAGACATCCTGGTCGAACCTTAGAGGATTACGACCGGTGCCACATCCAGCTCCGCGAAGACATTGCCACACTTTGGTTAGACTTCGAAATGACTAATCGTCAAGCTGCTATCGCTTGTCGTCGGTGTGTATTTCACCTCCTTCCCCCCTTAAAGTCGTGTACAATGACGAACCGTGTCACCAGACTTAGTATGGGCAAGGCGAAAATGTCCTGAAACGGATGATGTAATATACTTATAATGCTCCTTTGTATAACACGTATGTGCTTTTGCCTGATGGAGCTTGTGTGTGTTTTTAAGTTTCTTTTCGCTATCATCGCATTTTGTAACTTGTACGTTCGGGAGGGCGAAACGTGTCAGCCCCCTTGCGTGTTAGCGAAAGGAATTCACATTGACTTTTCAGCCCTCATCATTCGCTCTCAACTTTCGGCACACGCGTCCAGAAACGCTTAAGTATTTGCATAAGTCGAGTGTAGCGACGATCGGTATGTTTTCCGAAAACGAGCTGTCGCGGTTTCAACGTTCGGCAAGCAGTGCTTGGGCCGATTCGTATCGCCCCCCTAGCGTTTTCGTTGATCAAACGTTTGCCTTGGGGTTTTTTCCACGAAATATCATACACAAAAAAGACGAAGACACCCATGAATTTTTATATGTGCGAGTGCCAGTTTGCCATTGCCCAGGGTCGATACAGCATAGTCCCTGTTTTTCCTTCTTCACCGCTTAAAAATTTTGTTGATTTAACAACTAGCGATGTAGAAAATGCTCAAGGGGTAGTCCTTCGTCATTGAGGACTGCTTTTGCAGATGAATCAGAGCTAGAGTCCGAGTGCCCTTTGGCGGGCAATGGTATTGTGGCGAAGGGCATGATCGTGGCGAAACCTCTTCGCCCCAGCCCTTGGCGCCGTACCTTACTGGTATTTTGGCGAAGGGCATGGGTATAGTGAAAGGCTCCAGAGGCTAGGGTGTCTTCGTAGCCCCCCAACTTGGAGGCAACTTATTTTCGCCCCCAGCCCTTGGCGCCGTACCTTATTGGTACTATGGTGAAGGGTATGAGTGTGGCGAAACCTATTCGCCCCTAGCCCTTGGCGCCATACCTTACTGGTATTTTGGCGAAGGGTCTGGGTGTGGCGAAACCTATTCGCCCCCAGCCCTTGGTGCCGTACCTTATTGGTACTTTGGCGAAGGGTATGGGTGTGGCGAAACCTATTCGCCACGAGCCCTTGGCGCCGTACCATACTGGTAGTATGGCGAAGGGCGTGGGTATGGCGCAACCTATTCGCTCCCAGCCCTTGGTGCCGTACCTTACTGGTATTTTGGCGAAGGGTATGGGTGTGGCGAAACCTATTCGCCCCCAGCCCTTGGCACCGTACCTTATTGGTATTTTGGCGAAGGGTATGGGTGTGGTGAAACCTATTCGCCCCCAGCCCTTGGCGCCGTACCTTATTGATAGTGTGGCGAAGGGCGTGGCTATGGCGAAAGGCTCCAGAGGCTAGGGTGGCTTCGTAGCCCCCCAGCCCTTCGCGTCGTACCTTATTGGTACTATGGCGAAGGGTATGGGTCTGGCGACACCTATTTGGCCCCAGCCCTTGGTGCCATACCTTACTGGTAGTTTGGCGAAGGGTCTGGGTGTGGTGAAACCTATTCACCCCCAGCCCTTGGCACCGTACCTTATTGGTACTTTGGCGAAGGGCGTGGGTTTGGCGAAACCTCTTCGCTCTCAACCCTTGGCGCCATACCTTACTGGTATTTTAGCGAAGGGTATGGGTGTGGCGAAACCTATTGGCCCCCAGCTAATGGCGCCGTACCTTATTGGTACTTTGGCGAAGGGTATGGGTGTGGCGAAACCTATTCGCCCCCAGCCCGTGGTGCCGTACCTTATTGGTACTTTGGCGAAGGGCGTGGTTTTGGCGAAACCTCTTCGCTCCCAACCCTTGGCGCCATACCTTACTGGTATTTTGGCGAAGGGTATGGGTGTGGCAAAACCTATTCGCCCCTAGCCCTTGGTGTCGTACCTTACTGGTACTTTGGCGAAGGGTATAGGTGTGGCGAAACCTATTCGCTCCGAGCCCTTGGCACCGAACCTTACTGGTACTTTGGCGAAGGGTATGGGTGTGGCAAAACCTCTTCGCTCCTAACCCTTGGCGCCATACCTTATTGGTACTTTAGCGAAGGGTATGGGTGTGGCGAAACCTATTCACCCCCAGCCCTTGGCGTCGTACCTTATTGCTATTTTGGCGTAGGGTATGGGTGTGGTGAAACCTATTCGCCCCCAGCACTTGGCGCCGTACCTTATTGGTAGTGTGGCGAAGGGCGTGGGTGTGGTGAAAGGCTCCCATTTCGCCTTTTGGTCTCGGTATCCCCACGGACGGCGCCAGCTGTTGTCGAATAAATAACTATGCCACGTCGAAAGGCGTGGTTCTCTCAACATTAGTTGGAGTGTATTTTTTGGGGATCCCCCCATTACATGGCCCTAGAGGTCTATTTATAGCCTTAGCACAAGCTTACACCTTCTAGGGTTTAGGTTTAGAGGGGATTTTATATGGTTGCCCTTATGAAAGGGATATTTACATGGGTACGCAGTGTCATTTGCACATATGGGCCTTTAATGGGCCGATAGGCTGGCCTGGTCTATGGCGAACGGGCCTAAAAGGCCGAGGGCGGCCTGTTCGGCCTCCTTGATGCCGAGCTTGACGTCTTTGGCTTGAATCCTTGCTGGTACTATGGTTTCGTTAGGTCCGGCCGAAGGGTTTCATGGCATGCCTCCAAAAGATTCATTGACCCTAGAGAGTTAACCAGACAACTATACGAGATTTTGAGAAAGAAACAGAGGATAACATTCTCCATTTTCTAGTGCAGCAATATTTCAAGACCTATATACTATTCCCTTACAACACAGCGTAAGTTTTTACCACCTTTTGTAGTAATTTCCTTCTCGTATTCATATCATGACATATATATATATCATCTCACGCAATTTGGAGATTCCACTGGGTTCTTTTTGTTATACACCTTTTTGCAAGCAAACTCCATGTCTATAACTCAATGGATAAACCTTAAAGTACTTTCGCTAAGTTTTTTGAAGTGCTAGACAGGTAATGCCATCCATTACACTGTCATTATGATTGTTGCTATTACTACTATGCGGATCTCGAATAATTAATCATAGCTTGCAACTGTACATAGGGTATGGACACGGTTCCGTACAACCGTCCGTAGGGTTTGGAATGAAAAACTGGATCTGAGGAAGAAATTCCTGGTAAGTACATGCTCCAAAATTATATTAAATCATTTGTTCTAAAATAGAAATATATATTAAATGTGCAAAACTTGTTCCAAACTTGTGCTCCAAAAGTACATGCTCCAAAATGTTCTCCTTTAATGTGCAAAACAGGAGTAGGGGATCAACTTGTGCGGCTACTATGTCTGTAACTATATGCATATCATAACACATCAAATCAACATTGACAATGATCTGCAAGTACGTAAATATCATTCATACATTATGTCTCGATTTTTTATTGATTTTATATATTTATATCTAATTTTTTTCAAATGATAGATTATTTGGATGAAGGAGAAACTCTCCCACGAGGAATTTATAAAGATTATTCAAGAACAACTTATGGGATTTATTATGGGTGAGATTATTAATCCAGCGGAAGAATTCTACAATGATGGAAGACCTCACCCTCGCCCTTCCTCTTAGCTTTTGTAATATACGATAGAACATTAGACATTAACCATGATTCTAATATATATATATATACACATATCAGCAATTATATGTGTATATATTTACTTATATGTCTTTTATATGTCTTACATACTATGTATGTATATATTACTTAATTATAAATATATATGTCTTTATAGTACATATAATCATAAATATATCTATGTACTTATAAATACATATATGTATTTTTCTAATTGTAAACATGTATATATTATATATATACATGAACATATATAATTATATATGTATTTATACATATATATGCATATATGCATATATATGCATATGTATAAAAAAGCAGCAAGCAAAAAATTAAAAAAATAAATCGATCTTTTAGTCCTGATTATTTTAAGCGGGCCTAAAATCAAACTGGGACTAAAGATCGATCTTTAGTCCCAGTTATTTTAGCTGGTACTAAAAATACAGGATTGTGCATCGTGGTTACACAACCGGAACTAAAAGGGATATAAATCGGGACTAAATGATATATCATTCAAGCATGTATAATTTCTTGATCCGCTTTTAACCTCGTGATACTGCGAACCAACATAGAGTTTTTTTTTTCTTTTTCCGGGGAATCGACTATGGGGTTAACCGGACGTTGACGAATGAATGTCCTGACCAGAGGCAGTCTGTATCAGATGATTATAGTGTACCGATTGAGGCGACAACACTGACAGACAGAAACAAAGCATCCACTGTTTTCTGCTGTTAAATCTTAACCACCGGCTGGGGTCTGCATTTCAGATCGATTTCTGTCATCGCACTCAAACAAAAGCCATTTGCAGCGTCGGATTCGATGTTAATATTCCACAGGAAAGCGTACGCTAGTTCGTTTTCGGACAGTAAAGATCGGCATTTGCAGCAGTGTTACAGGTACGTCCTGACTCCTGATGGCTAACTGGCGTTTTTCGTCAGTAATCGAAGGAGTCACCAACATAATGATGGTGCACACCATACGTACTAGTATACCATGGGAATGTGGGAGTCGTATCCAAAGTATTTCCTCGATTGTTTTTAAGTTGTTCAGCAGAAATTAAGGTTGGGAAGAAAAGACTTTCCTGTGTATACCCTAATTAAATGATCAATGGATTAAGATAAGAGAACACTTGAGATTAAGATAGAAAGAAATTTGAATGAAACATAATTCATAGAATAAGGAGTAATTTGAATGCTTATATCGGTGGATAAATTTTAAACACTTAACTTATATTTGTGAACAGATGAAGTAGTTTGACATATAGCCAATATGTGATAGAATGTTGCCACCATTAAATGGTGGTTAGTTACATGCTCCAGTTTGATTCCTTTTGGCTTCTGGAAGGCGCCGAGGAAACGAGCTGGTTGTGTTGCAAGTCTTTCCAACTTGCAAGTCAAATTCAAAATCAGTTTCAGAGGGATTTTATGTAGCATGAACGTCTCATTTTGATTTTAAGGAAAAGCTGCCAGCACGTCCATGATTGAATATTGGAGACTGACTGAATTCAGTAGTCCAGATCATTGGCATTATACTAGGAGTACCAATTTAGCAACTTGCAATACCTTGAAGAAACAGGACAATCTGCAGATGTCAGATAAAATTGATCTGTATTCCACAGGGTTGATGCTCTTGGAAAGGTTCAGTGAAATGCCAATCCACCTTGTTAGCATGCAGATTATCACCAGAAAATTAGTTCAGGTTCAGTCAGTCCATTTGTTTTATTTCTGCAGTCTTACTTTGACCTTTAAGATGGTAAGTAAGGGTACATCTATTTTTTATTTTTTAATATATGACCCTATTTACTTTTTCATAACGTTTTACTATTTGTCTTATTTAAAATTTAATACAAACTAGGAAGAAAGCTCGCGCCGATGCGCGGGCATTGTTTATAAAAGAATGCTAAAAGAAGTCCCAGGCTACCATATTCGCTATAAAGATTGTAGATTACCTTAAATCAACAAAGAATAAAATATATGCCATGAAATACACCATATACTTTGTATCCTTAATGATAAGAATGTCTCTCGGATTCAAACAAAGCCACTTTTTGTCGGTTATATCTAAACTCCACAAAAGTATTCTTGGTTTCGATATTTCTTCTCTGTATCATAGATCTAATTTAGTTAGGCTTGTCTGTGGGTAATATACGATGAAATAGTCAAATTTATTTTTACTCATCGTGTTTAAAATATTTGGTAGCGTTGACTGTTAGTATTCGAACTTTGAGCACTTATAACTCAGATGGAACTATTTGGACAACATGTAAAGGGCTAGAATGTGATCGTACATGCTATTTTTTTTTAAATCAAAGCATGGTAGTTGATATGGTAAATTTTAAGGAACATTTGTCACTTGTCCATATTAATTTAAGGAACATTTGACACTTTTCTATTTTAAAGAACATTGTCCATATTAATTATAATCTGCCTCTCAAAAATTCTAATAGATTTGGGGGCTAGAACCATGTGAAAACATTATTTGTTGGAGCAATAGAGTTGATATAGGTTTTGAATTTTTTTTCCTTTATTATAGATCTAATTTATGTTTTGAATTTTTTTCAGACTTATTGTAAGACTATTTGGATGAGAATCCTTTAGAAACATATGAGTTAATATAGGTTTTGATATTTTTTTCTCTCTTTTATTATAGATCTAACTTAGTTATTGATGTTGGAATACTATATGCTTTAAATGTATTTGGAGACTAATTGTAAGACTATTTGGGTAAGAATGCCATGAAAAAGATAGAATTTGGTTCCATGTGATATTTTTTAAATTTAATAAATATATTAGTTGATGTGAGGATTAGGTGTGAAGGATTTTTTTCCAATCGAACCTACATACTTAGTTTTTCTACGGTGACTTTTTTCCGTACGTACATAACGCCGGATATTTTCCTTTTTGGTTTTTCTATTGTGAATAGTTACCTATTTGTTTTCTCTGGTATGTATGCCGGGGAGATTACGTGGGCTTTTTTTAATCTAATCCAATGATTTAAAATAATGGGTCCACATTATTAAGTGAAAATCAAGGACTAGATGTTTTATTTTTTATCAGAATTTTTTATATTTTCTCTATTTTCATAGAGCGCCAGTGCTAGACGGAGAGCGTTTGTACGAGTGTAAATCGATGGGTAGATGTTTTATTTTTTTCTCAAAATTTCTGATATTTTCTCTATTTTCTTAGAGCGTCATGTGGTAAACTGAGAGTGTTTATAGAAAATTTAATGAACTTCTAGTATATAATAGATAGATATGTAAAATTATAAGTTAAGATTATATTTTCTTTGATGCTGAAACAAACCTAAACGAAATAAATAATATTTATATGATTTTTTTAATAAAACGAATTATCAAATGTCACGTCAAAAGCTAATGGCGTTATACATTAGTAATCGAAGAGAGTATTAAGTATGCAATATTCTTTGCTGCAAGACTTGCAATGAAAATTCAAAACAGTCTATACTCTATAGAAGCACATTAATTCCTCTTTGTTCGAAAAATAGAAAAGTGTGCTTTTAGAAGGATTTGTATCTACCATGAACGAATCGAGATGGCAACGTACTCTGCATTTCTGGAACGTGCAGAATGATCTGGTAAACTGGTTCTAGATATAGGTTACAGATGAAATTCAGTAGTGCATATCATTGATTCATCATTCATGGGCATAGTACTTCTTCAGATAATAATGAATTGGACAATTTGCAGAAGCCAAATATACAATTATCTTGTCTGTATTCCACACAGTTGAGATGCTCTACAAAACTTCAGTGCAATGTCAAAGAATGTTGGCATGCTGATTATTATTAGGTTAATTTTACCATCCTCAAGAATGTACTTAGAAGTATCATATTTCTAGTATAAAATTTGATATCTCTATGTTCTAAATATATGAAGGTATCAATAAGTTTACTGTAAATCTAGATACCTCAAGGTACTTTCTTAAGTACTTGTAAAATTCCTCTTATTATTAACTCTTATGAACAGAATATGAGTTCAGAACTTCAGGTTAAGCCAGTTAGTTTGTTTCGTTTCAGCTTGAAACCATCGATGTGTTGACGTTTTCTTTACAGAGTTTACTCAGAGAACTCGGCACATGGTAAATCAATTAAAGCAAGGTAAAGTATACTGCAATATGTACAGTAAACACATTAAGTTGAAGTATGATAACTCCATCGATCAAGAAAGACGATGTGGGTTGGCCACATAAAATCCAAGCAGAACCGTGTATTAGTACATGTCTTCAATTGTCCATTGAAACACAGAGTGAAGTAGCACAGTAACATGAATCATCCGAATTCCGAAATGGTAAAGGAAGAATATATATACCTCAGGTATCATATAAACAATGGGCGATGGTAACTCCTTGATGTATCACATCTCTCTAAAATCTCTATTATTATATTATGGATGGAGGTAGTACTAAGCTACTAGCTAACACGCATACTAGTATTGCTGCAGCTGCAAGCCTGCAAGTGATTTCTGTACTAGAGGAAGTTATGCTTCGGTTTACAATATTCAGGACTATACAATAACTATCTCAGCAGTACAGTACCATTAAACTCTCTCTATCAGCCACTCACTTCATTGTGCACATAATATAGGACTAAATTAAATATGCAGAAAAATTAAATTCAGCAGTGAAGATCATTAGCACTATAACATGATTAACACGTTAGCAACTTAGCACGGTAGCAGTCATAAAGAAACAGAATAATCTGCAGAACAAAGACGCACGAACTGAAATGCAAATCTGTTGACACGTATATAGGGAAACTAACTGAACGGCAATTCATCATCTTCAGAATTTCTTCACTGAATTAAGGAATCCTTCATCCGCTTACACCAGCAAGCAACAATTTCAACACGAGATCACCATCGAACTCAGCAAGAAGCTTGAAAGAAAAAAGCAACACGCAGCATTTGTGAAGGCATCAAGCACATTGATCTCTAACTAATCACCTGATGTGTTGCTCAAACTTGTCGCCTCACTTAAGGGATAATCCTCAATGGTTGGTAGCTCAAGTATCATCTGCACAAAGGATAGATGCCAAGTGTAGATCAAAGCACACATTGTTCTTAGGTGCAAGTGATTGATTTCTGCACTAAGGGAGGGACTCTCTAGACAGTGCGTTGCGGGCTTGCGCTGTGCTGGGTCGAATGATCTCCTAAGCAAGCCTATCTAGAATCTCATAGCAGGCCTTTTCCCTCGTAGGGCAAAGATTGGCCTCTTTTGAAGCGAGAAAGCTCCATCGGAGCATTTGGGCTGGGTTTCTTCAGGTCCATTAATCTGGGTTCTTATGAGATTTTTTTAATTATTTTTACCTTTTAAATTTTTAATTTTAAAAATAAACTATCCCAAAACTTATTTTCAAATGCAAATATTTTGGTCACGCTACAAAGCTGCGACGCTGACATTGTTGTTTACCACATTAGTCCGGTGGCGTGGCCGAAATGTTTGCCAGGATTTATTTTTAAAATTAAAGTTTAAAAATTAATAAAAAAACATCGTTGGCCTGTTTTAGTAGGGCTCCAGGTCCTATATTCGAGTGTTATGGAGCAGGCCTGTGCTTAAGCAAATGACAGTCAATTTAGAACTTTGTGAATACCATCTCATATTCATTGCAAAAATTAGATTTAGGAGTGCAATAACGGCACTGCCCATCAAACCATACGAAATCTATTATATACTAAAAATCTATTAAATTTCCTACAAACACTTCTAAGCTACCACGTGTACCCTACAAACACTTCTAAACTGCTATGTGACACTTTGATAAGTTAGAGAAATACTTAAAAATTCTGAGAAAAAAGCAAAAATCTGACCATTGATTTTCATTTAATTGAGTGAATGCAGTATTTTTAACCATTAGATCAATCTATTAAAAAACAATCCTTAAATCCCTACCATGACTGTACGTGGAGTCGTAGGTACGTACGTACTTAGACAGCCCGTAAGCCTCCTCTCTTTTTCTTTCTTTCTCCGTCCCCCTCTTATTTCTTATTCCTATTTTTAAGCAATATTAGTTAGAAAGCACAATAGATGAGCACAGTTGATGATTAAAAAAAATTATAACATCTAAACTGCTATTTTTTATCTTTTTATATTGTTAGATTGTTTATGATTAAATATATGGTTAAAGACGATATTCATTATATTTAAACTTTCAAAAAGAATGTCACATTTGGTTATAATTTCTGTCTTTTACGTGCCATTTAAATAATTCTAAAATATTATAAAAATAACGATATAGATTTTATCATTGAACATAATTTCACAATAATTAAATTAGAATAAACCTAACCATGAGTGATGTTCCAAAAGAATTTACTCCCCCCCATTCTAGAACTATTTGTAAGTCAGAATAATATAATTATATGTGTCTTATATTATATACTAAAATTTCATTATACTTCCGAGAAACATTCTTAAGCCACCACGTGCATATCCTATAAACGCTCATAAATCGTCACGTGACTCTCTAATAAATTAGAGAAAATCCTACAAATTCTAAGAAAAAGAAAAATATCGATTTTCATTTAAATCGGTGAACCAATTAATTTTAACATTTTAACCATTAGATGTATATAAAATATTATGATGGTGTTGGCCATGTACATCGATCTAATGTAAAGGAAATGAGATCGGTTATAGCTTTGTTCGTACACGTACGGAAGAAAACATTGGATAGTAGTCTAAAAAATCGAGATTCATTTTTCTTTTTGAAACTGAACAAAATACTAAAAGTCCATTACACTTCTGAGAAACATTCTCAAACCACCACGTGGACATCCTACAAACGCTACTAAATCATCACGTGGCACTCTAATAAATTAGATACAATCCTATAAATTCTAAAAAAGAAAAATATCTTATCATCGGTTTTTATTCAAATCGGTGGATCTAATCTTAGGGAATTGCTACACAATTGCCAACCGTTTTTTTTCAATTTGTTAGCTGAATTTTGTGACCGTTGGATTTGTCTTCAAGATTCGCGCGGAGCCCGGGCTGAAATGTTTCTCTGTCCCAAAAGCCCACATGTTTGCCTAGCCTGGCCCAACTAGGGGAGAAACACCTCCCTCTGTCTGCGTGTCCTACTCTTAGCCATACACGTGCCCAGGTACTATTTCAATTATCCTCACCATTTTCTCCTGCACGAACTCGAGAGAATACCGACAATCGGCGGCGGCAGCAGCAGCGACGCACAGCGCGGCTGCGAAGTCGTCTCCCCCGGCGGACGGTGCCCCAAGCAGCCGGCGCAGGAGATCCGGGTGTTTCTCGGTAAGCCGTTGCACGGTGCTTCCCCTTCGATTCTCGCTTGCATGCGTGGTTGGGTTAGTAAGGGAGGAATTCTCTCCCATGTCCCGTAGCTCGTGAAGTGCCCTTGTCCAGAGAGCGAGGAATCATCATTTCTGTTTGTAGGACTGTAGAGCGGAGTTGATTCTGGCAGCTTTACAATTTAGTTCATATTCAGATACGCCTGAGTTTGTGCAGAATTTCGCATGCAAGTGAAGAAACGAATTTTTGTACAAGAGTTTACTGTTCGCTATGTAATTTTACTAGGGAAACGAATTAGTTAGACTCAGCGTGCTTGATTATTTGCAACTTCTGATACTGTTAATGGACGCTTAATCTTCTTAATTATTTTATGGTGGTTTACTTACTAGGTAGCTCTGTTGTAGTTTGGTTGATGTTCAGATATGCGCGAGTTTGTATAGAATTTTTCATGCAGGCTGCAGGTAAAGAAACGAATTTTTATTCAAGGGTTCCTAATATTCACTCTGTAATTTAACTTGTGAAATCTAGTGCAGTTCTGGTCCTCTGTACTGATGTCAGAACAAAGATTTCCTCTGAAAATTCTAAATGAACAAGAGATAGGCATGATCTGAATTTCAGAATGAGCATCATAAAGTTCTAATCACAGTATTTGACATGTATTTTTGTCTGATTCTGGGCTTGATCCACTGAACTAGTTAAAGTTGGCATTACCAATCATTTTCAGCTTGTAAAGTTGTGCTTTAATTTTGTTTCGGTACTAGCAATAGCTAGTTTATTTTGTTCATTTGTAATTTACTAGGAATACAACATGTCTTGATATGAGTAGTGAACATGTGGACATCAAATTTTTAGAAGCACTGACACAGTGACACCACCTAATATGTTTACACGAAGCACTGATCCATGGCTAGCTTGTGTATTTATTTTTTGCGACTTACTTAGCTGCTGGCGAACTGCATTTCCTTGCTTCCCATGGCTCCATAAGACAATGCTGCAGTTATGTCGGCACGTGCGTGCCACTCTTGTGTTGATTAACATCCGAATTTTGTTAGCAACAAGTCCAATTTGTCCATATTTGCTGACCACGGTGGTGGTGTGTCTTTTAGAACGGTTGTATGTTGTTTTTGCCCAAATTAGTGGGAATTGTTGACTATCAATTTTCCAGTGTACTGATTTTGTTAGATCTGTCATTTTTGTAATTTGTCAGTTTCGTGAGAAGTTCTACCATTTCTGTTAGTTTTGTCACTTCTGTGAGAAATAATTATTTCATGCAAGAATTGTACTTTGCTTTTGTATTTTGTTCAGATCAGTGGTGATTGACTCGGTTTGTTTCTGGCATTTGGTGTGTGAATTTCAAAAGGAGTTTGCTGATCGACAAGGCAGAGAGGCAGCTACTAATATCAATATTTTCTAAATTTTTCAAAAGAAGTTGTTGATGATATAGATCATGACTATATTATTTGCATAGTACGGGGATCGTTGGTACCAAGACATACGCGAGATTGAGAGGTAAAAGAGACAGGAGACAAGGATTTTTATACAGGTTCGGATCCTTTATCTGGTAGGTAATAGCTCTACTCTTGTTGGTCGAAGCCGGTGTTTCTATTATATATCGGTATCACTCAAGTATAATATTTGGGATAACCTATCTAGTCGTCGTCGACACGGCGGCATGAACCACCACATGTAGTCGACGACGGAGTAATCTTCTTCCTTGAAGATATCGATATCTGGCGGCGTGTATTGATGTCTATTATGAATATTCCGTCTTTGCCTTCTGAGTGCGCTTATCCCCCTCTCCTCCTAGGGGGTCTTGTAATTATCCCCATAGATGGTCACTTGTTCAAGTAGAATTAGGAAGATAAATATGAATATGATCCGAGTAGTTCTTATAGTTTCCATGTAGAACTCTATTTCTCCTTTCTTATCCGGAATTCCTTCCGTATATGAGGCCTGATTTCGTAGGTCCCGCCAAATTTAATCCATGATCATAGGGTATGTCTTATCCATAACTCTGACAGAAGTGGTTTTTTTATATTTGTATTTTGTTTTTGTTAGTTTTTTTCAAAAGAAGTTGTTTTGTTATATTTGTATTTTGTTTTTTTCAGTTTTAATTTTTTTTTCAAAAGAAGTGGTTTGTCATTTTTTTATTTTGTTTTTGTCAGTTTTTTGAATTTTGTTTTAGGTGTAGTGGAAAATTTTGTTTTAAATTTAATTTCTAAAAATTTTGTTGGTTTCTGTCTTTGTTTTGTGCTGAGATTTTTTTTAGTCTTTGTCTTTGTCGGTTTTTAAAATTTCATATTAATCAAGCTTCTAAACATGCTATTAGTTCTGTAAGAAATAGTTCGTCAGAAATCAGTTTTGTCCAATTAGTTATGTTAGTTTTCAATGGTTATGGTTTTTTTATTAGATGCTACATACATATTTCAGCCAGAACTGGATTACCGAGTCAGCTCGGCTCGACTCAGTTCGCTGTGGCTCATTAGGATAACGAGTTGGTTCGGCTCAGCTCGTTATCCTAACGAGCTAAATATCTGATTCGGCTCGGCTCGGTGGTAAGCTCGAGCCAGCTCGTTTAGCTTGTGAACTAGAGCAAATAAACATTGATTCGGCTCGGCTTGGTGGCAAGCTCGAGCCAGCTCGTTTAGCTTGTGAGCTAGAGCAAATAAACATTGAGATCAAAGATTCACAATATATACTGGCATGGAATTTGCGGTAGGAATTATAATGGAGAGCATGTGCACCGTTTGCCGAGGCTGCAATTTGATATTATCATATCCGAATTCATTTTATATACCAACTAAATTAGTTAGCAGTTTATCATTTATCACAGAAAGATAAATAAGGTTGTACAAAGTTACCACCAAGCTGTATAAAGTTATAGTGCCTCTCCCGCGGTTATGGGAGAAACATGTTGCAGAGAAAGCAATGGATGCCTGGCTTTTTTTTCTGGATTATGCGGCAGCAAGATGAGCTACCTGATCATGGATATGTGCTGCTTTTGTGGTTTTCAAAGGCTAATCTTTCATTGGGATATATATATATAGGCCAGGTAAGAATTTCTGGATGCATGGCCTTTTCTAATTTGTAAATGGCATCATGAAGTTCAGTTTGTTTGTACATCTACTAAACTATTTTATCTACACCAATCAGGTTTTCCACACATACTTTAGGTATTTTCGAAGCTCAGAATATATCCAGGTTTTACCAATTAGGATCCTCGAGCGTGCTTCATATTTGATTTTCATTGTAGCTTAAATAAATAAAGAATCCTAATTGATAGCTTTTTCAGCTATATTTGTTCATTCAAAGGTAATTTTCATCTATGTTGTACAACTAAAATCATAGCCTACTGTTTTTTGGTGGTCAAGTGGACAAAAATATTATCTGTTTGAGCCTTAGGCTGTGTTCGGCAGCCCATATTGGGAACTCATTCCCTCCGCACGGAAAACGGAATAACTTATTAGTATATGATTAATTACGAATTTACTATTTTTTAAAAAAATAGACTAATATGATTTTTAGTATAGAAACTTTTTGAAAAAACGCAACGTTTAGTAGATTGAAAAACGTGCACGTGGAACACGAGGGAGAGGAGTTGAGAACTACTCTTGCTGAACACAGCCTTAGAAGAGGGTGGAAAACACACAACAAAATTACTTCTAGTTGGAGAATTTGGAGCTCAGATCGAAGCTAGACATGAGGGTTATTTTTAATAAGCTGTTGTGGTCTATCAGGTTCTGGGACTATTACTGGACGACCTTTTTCTTTTGTTTTTTTCCCTTTGTAATTTTGTGTGTTTGCTGGGCTTTGTAAATTGGGTGCGGCAAAGATCAGTTTGTAATATGTTTACTGGACCTTCACTGGTGACAAAACCCAACAAACAGTTGTGAAGCCCAAATCCTACCCAAGAAGCTAGGTGGCCGGGCGTGCGGACGCGCGACTCACGCGGAAGGCGAGGTAGGGGGATCGCCACACGTGTTTCGTCGAACGGCTAGGAATACGGCTGAAATTACAAAAATTTTCATAGCTAGACAGTCCCTTAATTTTAACCATTAAATCTATATAAATTAATGGTGTGGGCCATGTATATTGATCTAAGTAAAACAGATCGTTTATAGCTTAGAAGACATTAGATCGTAGTCTAAAAAATCGAGATTCATTTTTCCTTCTGGAACTGAAAAAATTAAGACTCCTGATCGGTCACAGTTTTGCCCCGATCGACGTTACTCGGGTCACCATCAGCGTGAGGGGGCAAATTATCTTGGGACTACAGGTGTGTATCACAGATGCCCGAGCTAAAACTTTATCTACCAATTATTTTAGAAACTTAAAAGTTAAAAACTATTTTAGTATTTAAACTACCTTGGTTGTATAAATGGCTAATTCTTTCAAACAAAAAAGATAAAATTGGGAAAGCATTGTAGGCTTCGTATTTAGGATTATGCAATATAAATATAATCACTAAAGGCCCAATGCATGTTAGCTAAAATAAAATCACAGAGTGATCGTTGCTACACAATTGCTACACAATTGCCAACCGTTTTTTTTTTCAATTTGTTAGCTGAATTTTGTGACCGTTGGATTTGTCTTCAAGATTCGCGCGGAGCCCGGGCTGAAAATGTTTCTCTGTCCCAAAAGCCCACATGTTTGCCTAGCCTGGCCCAACTAGGGGAGAAACACCTCCCTCTGTCTGCGTGTCCTACTCTTAGCCATACACGTGCCCAGGTACTATTTCAATTATCCTCACCATTTTCTCCTGCACGAACTCGAGAGAATACCGACAATCGGCGGCGGCAGCAGCAGCGACGCACAGCGCGGCTGCGAAGTCGTCTCCCCCGGCGGACGGTGCCCCAAGCAGCCGGCGCAGGAGATCCGGGTGTTTCTCGGTAAGCCGTTGCACGGTGCTTCCCCTTCGATTCTCGCTTGCATGCGTGGTTGGGTTAGTAAGGGAGGAATTCTCTCCCATGTCCCGTAGCTCGTGAAGTGCCCTTGTCCAGAGAGCGAGGAATCATCATTTCTGTTTGTAGGACTGTAGAGCAGAGTTGATTCTGGCAGCTTTACAATTTAGTTCATATTCAGATACGCCTGAGTTTGTGCAGAATTTCGCATGCAAGTGAAGAAACGAATTTTTGTACAAGAGTTTACTGTTCGCTATGTAATTTTACTAGGGAAACGAATTAGTTAGACTCAGCGTGCTTGATTATTTGCAACTTCTGATACTGTTAATGGACGCTTAATCTTCTTAATTATTTTATGGTGGTTTACTTACTAGGTAGCTCTGTTGTAGTTTGGTTGATGTTCAGATATGCGCGAGTTTGTATAGAATTTTTCATGCAGGCTGCAGGTAAAGAAACGAATTTTTATTCAAGGGTTCCTAATATTCACTCTGTAATTTAACTTGTGAAATCTAGTGCAGTTCTGGTCCTCTGTACTGATGTCAGAACAAAGATTTCCTCTGAAAATTCTAAATGAACAAGAGACAGACATGATCTGAATTTCAGAATGAGCATCATAAAGTTCTAATCACAGTATTTGACATGTATTTTTGTCTGATTCTGGGCTTGATCCACTGAACTAGTTAAAGTTGGCATTACCAATCATTTTCAGCTTGTAAAGTTGTGCTTTAATTTTGTTTCGGTACTAGCAATAGCTAGTTTATTTTGTTCATTTGTAATTTACTAGGAATACAACATGTCTTGATATGAGTAGTGAACATGTGGACATCAAATTTTTAGAAGCACTGACACAGTGACACCACCTAATATGTTTACACGAAGCACTGATCCATGGCTAGCTTGTGTATTTATTTTTTGCGACTTACTTAGCTGCTGGCGAACTGCATTTCCTTGCTTCCCATGGCTCCATAAGAGAATGCTGCAGTTATGTCGGCACGTGCGTGCCACTCTTGTGTTGATTAACATCCGAATTTTGTTAGCAACAAGTCCAATTTGTCCATATTTGCTGACCACGGTGGTGGTGTGTCTTTTAGAACGGTTGTATGTTGTTTTTGCCCAAATTAGTGGGAATTGTTGACTATCAATTTTTCAGTGTACTGATTTTGTTAGATCTGTCATTTTTGTAATTTGTCAGTTTCGTGAGAAGTTCTACCATTTCTGTTAGTTTTGTCACTTCTGTGAGAAATAATTATTTCATGCAAGAATTGTACTTTGCTTTTGTATTTTGTTCAGATCAGTGGTGATTGACTCGGTTTGTTTCTGGCATTTGGTGTGTGAATTTCAAAAGGAGTTTGCTGATCGACAAGGCAGAGAGGCAGCTACTAATATCAATATTTTCTAAATTTTTCAAAAGAAGTTGTTGATGATATAGATCATGACTATATTATTTGCATAGTACGGGGATCGTTGGTACCAAGACATACGCGAGATTGAGAGGTAAAAGAGACAGGAGACAAGGATTTTTATACAGGTTCGGATCCTTTATCTGGTAGGTAATAGCTCTACTCTTGTTGGTCGAAGCCGGTGTTTCTATTATATATCGGTATCACTCAAGTATAATATTTGGGATAACCTATCTAGTCGTCGTCGACACGGCGGCATGAACCACCACATGTAGTCGACGACGGAGTAATCTTCTTCCTTGAAGATATCGATGTCTGGCGGCGTGTATTGATGTCTATTATGAATATTCCGTCTTTGCCTTCTGAGTGCGCTTATCCCCCTCTCCTCCTAGGGGGTCTTGTAATTATCCCCATAGATGGTCACTTGTTCAAGTAGAATTAGGAAGACAAATATGAATATGATCCGAGTAGTTCTTATAGTTTCCATGTAGAACTCTATTTCTCCTTTCTTATCCGGAATTCCTTCCGTATATGAGGCCTGATTTCGTAGGTCCCGCCAAATTTAATCCATGATCATAGGGTATGTCTTATCCATAACTCTGACAGAAGTGGTTTTTTTATATTTGTATTTTGTTTTTGTTAGTTTTTTTTCAAAAGAAGTTGTTTTGTTATATTTGTATTTTGTTTTTTTCAGTTTTAATTTTTTTTCAAAAGAAGTGGTTTGTCATTTTTTTATTTTGTTTTTGTCAGTTTTTTGAATTTTGTTTTAGGTGTAGTGGAAAATTTTGTTTTAAATTTAATTTCTAAAAATTTTGTTGGTTTCTGTCTTTGTTTTGTGCTGAGATTTTTTTTAGTCTTTGTCTTTGTCGGTTTTTAAAATTTCATATTAATCAAGCTTCTAAACATGCTATTAGTTCTGTAAGAAATAGTTCGTCAGAAATCAGTTTTGTCCAATTAGTTATGTTAGTTTTCAATGGTTATGGTTTTTTTATTAGATGCTACATACATATTTCAGCCAGAACTGGATTACCGAGTCAGCTCGGCTCGACTCAGTTCGCTGTGGCTCATTAGGATAACGAGTTGGTTCGGCTCAGCTCGTTATCCTAACGAGCTAAATATCTGATTCGGCTCGGCTCGGTGGTAAGCTCGAGCCAGCTCGTTTAGCTTGTGAACTAGAGCAAATAAACATTGATTCGGCTCGGCTTGGTGGCAAGCTCGAGCCAGCTCGTTTAGCTTGTGAGCTAGAGCAAATAAACATTGAGATCAAAGATTCACAATATATACTGGCATGGAATTTGCGGTAGGAATTATAATGGAGAGCATGTGCACCGTTTGCCGAGGCTGCAATTTGATATTATCATATCCGAATTCATTTTATATACCAACTAAATTAGTTAGCAGTTTATCATTTATCACAGAAAGATAAATAAGGTTGTACAAAGTTACCACCAAGCTGTATAAAGTTATAGTGCCTCTCCCGCGGTTATGGGAGAAACATGTTGCAGAGAAAGCAATGGATGCCTGGCTTTTTTTTCTGGATTATGCGGCAGCAAGATGAGCTACCTGATCATGGATATGTGCTGCTTTTGTGGTTTTCAAAGGCTAATCTTTCATTGGGATATATATATATATAGGCCAGGTAAGAATTTCTGGATGCATGGCCTTTTCTAATTTGTAAATGGCATCATGAAGTTCAGTTTGTTTGTACATCTACTAAACTATTTTATCTACACCAATCAGGTTTTCCACACATACTTTAGGTATTTTCGAAGCTCAGAATATATCCAGGTTTTACCAATTAGGATCCTCGAGCGTGCTTCATATTTGATTTTCATTGTAGCTTAAATAAATAAAGAATCCTAATTGATAGCTTTTTCAGCTATATTTGTTCATTCAAAGGCAATTTTCATCTATGTTGTACAACTAAAATCATAGCCTACTGTTTTTTGGTGGTCAAGTGGACAAAAATATTATCTGTTTGAGCCTTAGGCTGTGTTCGGCAGCCCATATTGGGAACTCATTCCCTCCGCACGGAAAACGGAATAACTTATTAGTATATGATTAATTACGAATTTACTATTTTTTAAAAAAATAGACTAATATGATTTTTAGTATAGAAACTTTTTGAAAAAACGCAACGTTTAGTAGATTGAAAAACGTGCACGTGGAACACGAGGGAGAGGAGTTGAGAACTACTCTTGCTGAACACAGCCTTAGAAGAGGGTGGAAAACACACAACAAAATTACTTCTAGTTGGAGAATTTGGAGCTCAGATCGAAGCTAGACATGAGGGTTATTTTTAATAAGCTGTTGTGGTCTATCAGGTTCTGGGACTATTACTGGACGACCTTTTTCTTTTGTTTTTTTCCCTTTGTAATTTTGTGTGTTTGCTGGGCTTTGTAAATTGGGTGCGGCAAAGATCAGTTTGTAATATGTTTACTGGACCTTCACTGGTGACAAAACCCAACAAACAGTTGTGAAGCCCAAATCCTACCCAAGAAGCTAGGTGGCCGGGCGTGCGGACGCGCGACTCACGCGGAAGGCGAGGTAGGGGGATCGCCACACGTGTTTCGTCGAACGGCTAGGAATACGGCTGAAATTACAAAAATTTTCATAGCTAGACAGTCCCTTAATTTTAACCATTAAATCTATATAAATTAATGGTGTGGGCCATGTATATTGATCTAAGTAAAACAGATCGTTTATAGCTTAGAAGACATTAGATCGTAGTCTAAAAAATCGAGATTCATTTTTCCTTCTGGAACTGAAAAAATTAAGACTCCTGATCGGTCACAGTTTTGCCCCGATCGACGTTACTCGGGTCACCATCAGCGTGAGGGGGCAAATTAGCTTGGGACTACAGGTGTGTATCACAGATGCCCGAGCTAAAACTTTATCTACCAATTATTTTAGAAACTTAAAAGTTAAAAACTATTTTAGTATTTAAACTACCTTGGTTGTATAAATGGCTAATTCTTTCAAACAAAAAAGATAAAATTGGGAAAGCATTGTAGGCTTCGTATTTAGGATTATGCAATATAAATATAATCACTAAAGGCCCAATGCATGTTAGCTAAAATAAAATCACAGAGTGATCGTTGCTACACAATTGCTACACAATTGCCAACCGTTTTTATTTCAATTTGTTAGCTGAATTTTGTGACCGTTGGATTTGTCTTCAAGATTCGCGCGGAGCCCGGGCTGAAAATGTTTCTCTGTCCCAAAAGCCCACATGTTTGCCTAGCCTGGCCCAACTAGGGGAGAAACACCTCCCTCTGTCTGCGTGTCCTACTCTTAGCCATACACGTGCCCAGGTACTATTTCAATTATCCTCACCATTTTCTCCTGCACGAACTCGAGAGAATACCGACAATCGGCGGCGGCAGCAGCAGCGACGCACAGCGCGGCTGCGAAGTCGTCTCCCCCGGCGGACGGTGCCCCAAGCAGCCGGCGCAGGAGATCCGGGTGTTTCTCGGTAAGCCGTTGCACGGTGCTTCCCCTTCGATTCTCGCTTGCATGCGTGGTTGGGTTAGTAAGGGAGGAATTCTCTCCCATGTCCCGTAGCTCATGAAGTGCCCTTGTCCAGAGAGCGAGGAATCATCATTTCTGTTTGTAGGACTGTAGAGCAGAGTTGATTCTGGCAGCTTTACAATTTAGTTCATATTCAGATACGCCTGAGTTTGTGCAGAATTTCGCATGCAAGTGAAGAAACGAATTTTTGTACAAGAGTTTACTGTTCGCTATGTAATTTTACTAGGGAAACGAATTAGTTAGACTCAGCGTGCTTGATTATTTGCAACTTCTGATACTGTTAATGGACGCTTAATCTTCTTAATTATTTTATGGTGGTTTACTTACTAGGTAGCTCTGTTGTAGTTTGGTTGATGTTCAGATATGCGCGAGTTTGTATAGAATTTTTCATGCAGGCTGCAGGTAAAGAAACGAATTTTTATTCAAGGGTTCCTAATATTCACTCTGTAATTTAACTTGTGAAATCTAGTGCAGTTCTGGTCCTCTGTACTGATGTCAGAACAAAGATTTCCTCTGAAAATTCTAAATGAACAAGAGACAGACATGATCTGAATTTCAGAATGAGCATCATAAAGTTCTAATCACAGTATTTGACATGTATTTTTGTCTGATTCTGGGCTTGATCCACTGAACTAGTTAAAGTTGGCATTACCAATCATTTTCAGCTTGTAAAGTTGTGCTTTAATTTTGTTTCGGTACTAGCAATAGCTAGTTTATTTTGTTCATTTGTAATTTACTAGGAATACAACATGTCTTGATATGAGTAGTGAACATGTGGACATCAAATTTTTAGAAGCACTGACACAGTGACACCACCTAATATGTTTACACGAAGCACTGATCCATGGCTAGCTTGTGTATTTATTTTTTGCGACTTACTTAGCTGCTGGCGAACTGCATTTCCTTGCTTCCCATGGCTCCATAAGAGAATGCTGCAGTTATGTCGGCACGTGCGTGCCACTCTTGTGTTGATTAACATCCGAATTTTGTTAGCAACAAGTCCAATTTGTCCATATTTGCTGACCACGGTGGTGGTGTGTCTTTTAGAACGGTTGTATGTTGTTTTTGCCCAAATTAGTGGGAATTGTTGACTATCAATTTTTCAGTGTACTGATTTTGTTAGATCTGTCATTTTTGTAATTTGTCAGTTTCGTGAGAAGTTCTACCATTTCTGTTAGTTTTGTCACTTCTGTGAGAAATAATTATTTCATGCAAGAATTGTACTTTGCTTTTGTATTTTGTTCAGATCAGTGGTGATTGACTCGGTTTGTTTCTGGCATTTGGTGTGTGAATTTCAAAAGGAGTTTGCTGATCGACAAGGCAGAGAGGCAGCTACTAATATCAATATTTTCTAAATTTTTCAAAAGAAGTTGTTGATGATATAGATCATGACTATATTATTTGCATAGTACGGGGATCGTTGGTACCAAGACATACGCGAGATTGAGAGGTAAAAGAGACAGGAGACAAGGATTTTTATACAGGTTCGGATCCTTTATCTGGTAGGTAATAGCTCTACTCTTGTTGGTCGAAGCCGGTGTTTCTATTATATATCGGTATCACTCAAGTATAATATTTGGGATAACCTATCTAGTCGTCGTCGACACGGCGGCATGAACCACCACATGTAGTCGACGACGGAGTAATCTTCTTCCTTGAAGATATCGATGTCTGGCGGCGTGTATTGATGTCTATTATGAATATTCCGTCTTTGCCTTCTGAGTGCGCTTATCCCCCTCTCCTCCTAGGGGGTCTTGTAATTATCCCCATAGATGGTCACTTGTTCAAGTAGAATTAGGAAGACAAATATGAATATGATCCGAGTAGTTCTTATAGTTTCCATGTAGAACTCTATTTCTCCTTTCTTATCCGGAATTCCTTCCGTATATGAGGCCTGATTTCGTAGGTCCCGCCAAATTTAATCCATGATCATAGGGTATGTCTTATCCATAACTCTGACAGAAGTGGTTTTTTTATATTTGTATTTTGTTTTTGTTAGTTTTTTTTCAAAAGAAGTTGTTTTGTTATATTTGTATTTTGTTTTTTTCAGTTTTAATTTTTTTTTCAAAAGAAGTGGTTTGTCATTTTTTTATTTTGTTTTTGTCAGTTTTTTGAATTTTGTTTTAGGTGTAGTGGAAAATTTTGTTTTAAATTTAATTTCTAAAAATTTTGTTGGTTTCTGTCTTTGTTTTGTGCTGAGATTTTTTTTAGTCTTTGTCTTTGTCGGTTTTTAAAATTTCATATTAATCAAGCTTCTAAACATGCTATTAGTTCTGTAAGAAATAGTTCGTCAGAAATCAGTTTTGTCCAATTAGTTATGTTAGTTTTCAATGGTTATGGTTTTTTTATTAGATGCTACATACATATTTCAGCCAGAACTGGATTACCGAGTCAGCTCGGCTCGACTCAGTTCGCTGTGGCTCATTAGGATAACGAGTTGGTTCGGCTCAGCTCGTTATCCTAACGAGCTAAATATCTGATTCGGCTCGGCTCGGTGGTAAGCTCGAGCCAGCTCGTTTAGCTTGTGAACTAGAGCAAATAAACATTGATTCGGCTCGGCTTGGTGGCAAGCTCGAGCCAGCTCGTTTAGCTTGTGAGCTAGAGCAAATAAACATTGAGATCAAAGATTCACAATATATACTGGCATGGAATTTGCGGTAGGAATTATAATGGAGAGCATGTGCACCGTTTGCCGAGGCTGCAATTTGATATTATCATATCCGAATTCATTTTATATACCAACTAAATTAGTTAGCAGTTTATCATTTATCACAGAAAGATAAATAAGGTTGTACAAAGTTACCACCAAGCTGTATAAAGTTATAGTGCCTCTCCCGCGGTTATGGGAGAAACATGTTGCAGAGAAAGCAATGGATGCCTGGCTTTTTTTTCTGGATTATGCGGCAGCAAGATGAGCTACCTGATCATGGATATGTGCTGCTTTTGTGGTTTTCAAAGGCTAATCTTTCATTGGGATATATATATATAGGCCAGGTAAGAATTTCTGGATGCATGGCCTTTTCTAATTTGTAAATGGCATCATGAAGTTCAGTTTGTTTGTACATCTACTAAACTATTTTATCTACACCAATCAGGTTTTCCACACATACTTTAGGTATTTTCGAAGCTCAGAATATATCCAGGTTTTACCAATTAGGATCCTCGAGCGTGCTTCATATTTGATTTTCATTGTAGCTTAAATAAATAAAGAATCCTAATTGATAGCTTTTTCAGCTATATTTGTTCATTCAAAGGCAATTTTCATCTATGTTGTACAACTAAAATCATAGCCTACTGTTTTTTGGTGGTCAAGTGGACAAAAATATTATCTGTTTGAGCCTTAGGCTGTGTTCGGCAGCCCATATTGGGAACTCATTCCCTCCGCACGGAAAACGGAATAACTTATTAGTATATGATTAATTACGAATTTACTATTTTTTAAAAAAATAGACTAATATGATTTTTAGTATAGAAACTTTTTGAAAAAACGCAACGTTTAGTAGATTGAAAAACGTGCACGTGGAACACGAGGGAGAGGAGTTGAGAACTACTCTTGCTGAACACAGCCTTAGAAGAGGGTGGAAAACACACAACAAAATTACTTCTAGTTGGAGAATTTGGAGCTCAGATCGAAGCTAGACATGAGGGTTATTTTTAATAAGCTGTTGTGGTCTATCAGGTTCTGGGACTATTACTGGACGACCTTTTTCTTTTGTTTTTTTCCCTTTGTAATTTTGTGTGTTTGCTGGGCTTTGTAAATTGGGTGCGGCAAAGATCAGTTTGTAATATGTTTACTGGACCTTCACTGGTGACAAAACCCAACAAACAGTTGTGAAGCCCAAATCCTACCCAAGAAGCTAGGTGGCCGGGCGTGCGGACGCGCGACTCACGCGGAAGGCGAGGTAGGGGGATCGCCACACGTGTTTCGTCGAACGGCTAGGAATACGGCTGAAATTACAAAAATTTTCATAGCTAGACAGTCCCTTAATTTTAACCATTAAATCTATATAAATTAATGGTGTGGGCCATGTATATTGATCTAAGTAAAACAGATCGTTTATAGCTTAGAAGACATTAGATCGTAGTCTAAAAAATCGAGATTCATTTTTCCTTCTGGAACTGAAAAAATTAAGACTCCTGATCGGTCACAGTTTTGCCCCGATCGACGTTACTCGGGTCACCATCAGCGTGAGGGGGCAAATTAGCTTGGGACTACAGGTGTGTATCACAGATGCCCGAGCTAAAACTTTATCTACCAATTATTTTAGAAACTTAAAAGTTAAAAACTATTTTAGTATTTAAACTACCTTGGTTGTATAAATGGCTAATTCTTTCAAACAAAAAAGATAAAATTGGGAAAGCATTGTAGGCTTCGTATTTAGGATTATGCAATATAAATATAATCACTAAAGGCCCAATGCATGTTAGCTAAAATAAAATCACAGAGTGATCGTTGCTACACAATTGCTACACAATTGCCAACCGTTTTTTTTTCAATTTGTTAGCTGAATTTTGTGACCGTTGGATTTGTCTTCAAGATTCGCGCGGAGCCCGGGCTGAAAATGTTTCTCTGTCCCAAAAGCCCACATGTTTGCCTAGCCTGGCCCAACTAGGGGAGAAACACCTCCCTCTGTCTGCGTGTCCTACTCTTAGCCATACACGTGCCCAGGTACTATTTCAATTATCCTCACCATTTTCTCCTGCACGAACTCGAGAGAATACCGACAATCGGCGGCGGCAGCAGCAGCGACGCACAGCGCGGCTGCGAAGTCGTCTCCCCCGGCGGACGGTGCCCCAAGCAGCCGGCGCAGGAGATCCGGGTGTTTCTCGGTAAGCCGTTGCACGGTGCTTCCCCTTCGATTCTCGCTTGCATGCGTGGTTGGGTTAGTAAGGGAGGAATTCTCTCCCATGTCCCGTAGCTCGTGAAGTGCCCTTGTCCAGAGAGCGAGGAATCATCATTTCTGTTTGTAGGACTGTAGAGCAGAGTTGATTCTGGCAGCTTTACAATTTAGTTCATATTCAGATACGCCTGAGTTTGTGCAGAATTTCGCATGCAAGTGAAGAAACGAATTTTTGTACAAGAGTTTACTGTTCGCTATGTAATTTTACTAGGGAAACGAATTAGTTAGACTCAGCGTGCTTGATTATTTGCAACTTCTGATACTGTTAATGGACGCTTAATCTTCTTAATTATTTTATGGTGGTTTACTTACTAGGTAGCTCTGTTGTAGTTTGGTTGATGTTCAGATATGCGCGAGTTTGTATAGAATTTTTCATGCAGGCTGCAGGTAAAGAAACGAATTTTTATTCAAGGGTTCCTAATATTCACTCTGTAATTTAACTTGTGAAATCTAGTGCAGTTCTGGTCCTCTGTACTGATGTCAGAACAAAGATTTCCTCTGAAAATTCTAAATGAACAAGAGACAGACATGATCTGAATTTCAGAATGAGCATCATAAAGTTCTAATCACAGTATTTGACATGTATTTTTGTCTGATTCTGGGCTTGATCCACTGAACTAGTTAAAGTTGGCATTACCAATCATTTTCAGCTTGTAAAGTTGTGCTTTAATTTTGTTTCGGTACTAGCAATAGCTAGTTTATTTTGTTCATTTGTAATTTACTAGGAATACAACATGTCTTGATATGAGTAGTGAACATGTGGACATCAAATTTTTAGAAGCACTGACACAGTGACACCACCTAATATGTTTACACGAAGCACTGATCCATGGCTAGCTTGTGTATTTATTTTTTGCGACTTACTTAGCTGCTGGCGAACTGCATTTCCTTGCTTCCCATGGCTCCATAAGAGAATGCTGCAGTTATGTCGGCACGTGCGTGCCACTCTTGTGTTGATTAACATCCGAATTTTGTTAGCAACAAGTCCAATTTGTCCATATTTGCTGACCACGGTGGTGGTGTGTCTTTTAGAACGGTTGTATGTTGTTTTTGCCCAAATTAGTGGGAATTGTTGACTATCAATTAGATCTGTCATTTTTGTAATTTGTCAGTTTCGTGAGAAGTTCTACCATTTCTGTTAGTTTTGTCACTTCTGTGAGAAATAATTATTTCATGCAAGAATTGTACTTTGCTTTTGTATTTTGTTCAGATCAGTGGTGATTGACTCGGTTTGTTTCTGGCATTTGGTGTGTGAATTTCAAAAGGAGTTTGCTGATCGACAAGGCAGAGAGGCAGCTACTAATATCAATATTTTCTAAATTTTTCAAAAGAAGTTGTTGATGATATAGATCATGACTATATTATTTGCATAGTACGGGGATCGTTGGTACCAAGACATACGCGAGATTGAGAGGTAAAAGAGACAGGAGACAAGGATTTTTATACAGGTTCGGATCCTTTATCTGGTAGGTAATAGCTCTACTCTTGTTGGTCGAAGCCGGTGTTTCTATTATATATCGGTATCACTCAAGTATAATATTTGGGATAACCTATCTAGTCGTCGTCGACACGGCGGCATGAACCACCACATGTAGTCGACGACGGAGTAATCTTCTTCCTTGAAGATATCGATGTCTGGCGGCGTGTATTGATGTCTATTATGAATATTCCGTCTTTGCCTTCTGAGTGCGCTTATCCCCCTCTCCTCCTAGGGGGTCTTGTAATTATCCCCATAGATGGTCACTTGTTCAAGTAGAATTAGGAAGACAAATATGAATATGATCCGAGTAGTTCTTATAGTTTCCATGTAGAACTCTATTTCTCCTTTCTTATCCGGAATTCCTTCCGTATATGAGGCCTGATTTCGTAGGTCCCGCCAAATTTAATCCATGATCATAGGGTATGTCTTATCCATAACTCTGACAGAAGTGGTTTTTTTATATTTGTATTTTGTTTTTGTTAGTTTTTTTTCAAAAGAAGTTGTTTTGTTATATTTGTATTTTGTTTTTTTCAGTTTTAATTTTTTTTTCAAAAGAAGTGGTTTGTCATTTTTTTATTTTGTTTTTGTCAGTTTTTTGAATTTTGTTTTAGGTGTAGTGGAAAATTTTGTTTTAAATTTAATTTCTAAAAATTTTGTTGGTTTCTGTCTTTGTTTTGTGCTGAGATTTTTTTTAGTCTTTGTCTTTGTCGGTTTTTAAAATTTCATATTAATCAAGCTTCTAAACATGCTATTAGTTCTGTAAGAAATAGTTCGTCAGAAATCAGTTTTGTCCAATTAGTTATGTTAGTTTTCAATGGTTATGGTTTTTTTATTAGATGCTACATACATATTTCAGCCAGAACTGGATTACCGAGTCAGCTCGGCTCGACTCAGTTCGCTGTGGCTCATTAGGATAACGAGTTGGTTCGGCTCAGCTCGTTATCCTAACGAGCTAAATATCTGATTCGGCTCGGCTCGGTGGTAAGCTCGAGCCAGCTCGTTTAGCTTGTGAACTAGAGCAAATAAACATTGATTCGGCTCGGCTTGGTGGCAAGCTCGAGCCAGCTCGTTTAGCTTGTGAGCTAGAGCAAATAAACATTGAGATCAAAGATTCACAATATATACTGGCATGGAATTTGCGGTAGGAATTATAATGGAGAGCATGTGCACCGTTTGCCGAGGCTGCAATTTGATATTATCATATCCGAATTCATTTTATATACCAACTAAATTAGTTAGCAGTTTATCATTTATCACAGAAAGATAAATAAGGTTGTACAAAGTTACCACCAAGCTGTATAAAGTTATAGTGCCTCTCCCGCGGTTATGGGAGAAACATGTTGCAGAGAAAGCAATGGATGCCTGGCTTTTTTTTCTGGATTATGCGGCAGCAAGATGAGCTACCTGATCATGGATATGTGCTGCTTTTGTGGTTTTCAAAGGCTAATCTTTCATTGGGATATATATATATATAGGCCAGGTAAGAATTTCTGGATGCATGGCCTTTTCTAATTTGTAAATGGCATCATGAAGTTCAGTTTGTTTGTACATCTACTAAACTATTTTATCTACACCAATCAGGTTTTCCACACATACTTTAGGTATTTTCGAAGCTCAGAATATATCCAGGTTTTACCAATTAGGATCCTCGAGCGTGCTTCATATTTGATTTTCATTGTAGCTTAAATAAATAAAGAATCCTAATTGATAGCTTTTTCAGCTATATTTGTTCATTCAAAGGTAATTTTCATCTATGTTGTACAACTAAAATCATAGCCTACTGTTTTTTGGTGGTCAAGTGGACAAAAATATTATCTGTTTGAGCCTTAGGCTGTGTTCGGCAGCCCATATTGGGAACTCATTCCCTCCGCACGGAAAACGGAATAACTTATTAGTATATGATTAATTACGAATTTACTATTTTTTAAAAAAATAGACTAATATGATTTTTAGTATAGAAACTTTTTGAAAAAACGCAACGTTTAGTAGATTGAAAAACGTGCACGTGGAACACGAGGGAGAGGAGTTGAGAACTACTCTTGCTGAACACAGCCTTAGAAGAGGGTGGAAAACACACAACAAAATTACTTCTAGTTGGAGAATTTGGAGCTCAGATCGAAGCTAGACATGAGGGTTATTTTTAATAAGCTGTTGTGGTCTATCAGGTTCTGGGACTATTACTGGACGACCTTTTTCTTTTGTTTTTTTCCCTTTGTAATTTTGTGTGTTTGCTGGGCTTTGTAAATTGGGTGCGGCAAAGATCAGTTTGTAATATGTTTACTGGACCTTCACTGGTGACAAAACCCAACAAACAGTTGTGAAGCCCAAATCCTACCCAAGAAGCTAGGTGGCCGGGCGTGCGGACGCGCGACTCACGCGGAAGGCGAGGTAGGGGGATCGCCACACGTGTTTCGTCGAACGGCTAGGAATACGGCTGAAATTACAAAAATTTTCATAGCTAGACAGTCCCTTAATTTTAACCATTAAATCTATATAAATTAATGGTGTGGGCCATGTATATTGATCTAAGTAAAACAGATCGTTTATAGCTTAGAAGACATTAGATCGTAGTCTAAAAAATCGAGATTCATTTTTCCTTCTGGAACTGAAAAAATTAAGACTCCTGATCGGTCACAGTTTTGCCCCGATCGACGTTACTCGGGTCACCATCAGCGTGAGGGGGCAAATTAGCTTGGGACTACAGGTGTGTATCACAGATGCCCGAGCTAAAACTTTATCTACCAATTATTTTAGAAACTTAAAAGTTAAAAACTATTTTAGTATTTAAACTACCTTGGTTGTATAAATGGCTAATTCTTTCAAACAAAAAAGATAAAATTGGGAAAGCATTGTAGGCTTCGTATTTAGGATTATGCAATATAAATATAATCACTAAAGGCCCAATGCATGTTAGCTAAAATAAAATCACAGAGTGATCGTTTGCATTATGTAAATTCCTAATGTTTAATCATAAATTTTAGAGTAAAAATATTTAAATCATGACAACAATCATAACACACTACATAATAATCACACATGCGGAGTTATTTTTTGCTATGAAATTATGTTCCTGCTAAGCTACGGGGAGTCTCCCACGCTGCGAAATCAATTTAGACTCGAGAAAATTTTTATTTGAAATATGTAGTGTCACATGCACCAAGGCATCCATTAATAAACAATGGGACAATCCAGTATACAGAGAAAAAAAGCAGGTGCATCTCAGCAAAGGATACAGTAAGTTGTAAAATATGTAGCCAATTTGCTATATACAAAAAGGAACGCCAAAAGTAACTATCAAGTTCTATTGATTGTTGGCAAACAATGATATGGGCACAAAGATTTGTATGTACCGTTATTTTCATAACCAATCAATGTGAAATGACAACTTTAAGCCACTCATCCAACTTTTTAATTGAATGAACAATTATGTTCATCGCACTCCTAAACAAATGATTTCAGAATACTTTTCACATGTTCCTCAAATCTGCATGATGAGCCTTTTACCTCAGACTCATGGGCTACCTTTAGAAATAACTTTTGTATTGTTTTTACACATAACTAATTTAGTGGAGTACTTAACCCACAAGGTAGAGTTGAAGCTTTTACATAGAGAACTATTTTAGTGGAGCAACCCGCAAAGGTAGTATTGAATCAATCTACTCCCTTGGCTACAGGGAATAAAAAGCTCATTTTACATCCTAACGATATTTTATTCTTTTAAACTTTTTATGCTTCTCTACATACAAGTAATATTTCGCTTTGACACACCATGAGACGAAGGTCGATGATAATAAACGAATACACTAAATTCCACTACTTGCATGTAAATGCCTCTAAGGTGTAAATACAAAATCAATAGCATTTCCGTTATATGATTAGAAATTTCCTACTAAATTTTTATTTTAAGACTCATATTGACTAGGTATTTTTCTTAAAAATACTGTAGGGTCCCACGTATAAGATGCACTATCTAAGATATGAATATTTGATCAATTAAAAAAGGAGATAGCGGGATGGTAAAAATTATATATTTATGAGCAATTAAAGTTTCTTAAGATTTTTAAAGAAAAGAACTAAACAATGAACATTCAATTAAGACGGGAAATACCACACTTTAATTTAAACTAATTTTGTTAGACCTGTTTTCGAAACGAAATAACAGCATGCTGTCAAACCCCGATCCGGCACCACCGTACAATGGCACCTGACAGTAGCGTATCGTAGGAAAAACGGCGTGAACCACTTCGTACGAGACCGCGGTATCGGTACTAGCCCCAGGACATAGCGCTGGTACCCATGGCGATAATAATAAATCATTGCAATCATTAAATTAAATAGAGGACTTATTTACCTTAACTTAAGCTGCAGCTCTCGAGAGGACCCGAGAATGTAACCGACGACATGGACGAACAATACCAACAACAGAAACAGTAGACTAACACCCAACACCACAAGCGATGGCTCGGAACTTGGACGAAACCCTAATCTTCAGTTCTCTTCGACTTCACCTTCCGGGCGGAGGAGCTATATATATAGAGCAAGGGTGAGTACTTACGTACTCAGCAAGTCACGGGAATTTAGGTGTCTAGTGCAAGCTTGAAAGAGGGGAAGGGTTATTTTACAAATCCTTTATTTGGAACCATTTTGAAACCACTAAGACTGTGTTCTCCTCCATCTTTCCCAACTCACCCCTCTATTATTCCGCTCGCACGCTTTTCAAACTATTAAACGACGTATTTTTTTAAAAAAATTCTATACGAAAGTTGTTTTAAAATCATATTAATCATTTTTCTCAAAAAAGTAAATACTTAATTAATCGTAAGAAAATACATTGCTCCATTTTGCATGCGCGGGAGGTGAGTTCCCAACCTCACTTCCCGAACATAGCCTAAGTGATTTTCCTCATTTTAAGTTTGGGTCGACAAGAGACTTGCGCCTCGATTCGACTTATGAGATGCTTTCAAACAACTCAATTGGTAATGCACCGACTTCCCAGATCGGTTTATTAATTCTTGGCTCACATAGCCGTTTCCCTAGATTAAGCAGCTCCCCAAGCCAATTTCATTTTCTTCGATTCCAAGAGTCCTGCTGCCCGGTAGCACAACAGTCTACTACCACCCGGGAAGCCTAGTCTATGATGCCCTCAGACATCCCGGATCACACTGATCCCTTTCTTGACCACCCAGGCCATCCATCTGCCACATAGGCTGATACTGGTAACGATTCCCAATCCACAACAATTTTCACAAAGCACAGGCAAATAAAACTACGCAACGAGAATCACTTTGCATCCGCCCATGACCGTGGGCACGACTGTTCGAATAGTTTATTAACCTTTACAGAGGGATAGACTTTACCCACACAACACGAACTTACTCCCATCACCGAACCCGTGTTCATGACGCGCGGTTGGAAAAAGGGAAATTCGCGACAAGGCATTTCCAAAGCTAATCCTAGGTCACCTCATGCCACATAGAGGGTCTCCCTAACAAACATCAGGCTAACTCCGGCTTTACTTTCAGGACTCCTGGGTGCCTTCCTCTGTTTAGGACTCCCACAATGTCTCTACCACCACATGTTGGCTTTCCACCCCTATTGGCATACAAGATTTCCCAAAAGCAGCTATTACTTAGCAGGGTGTCCCATTCCACCATACGGTTGCACTTGCTATGCTCGCATGTAATTCCCACAGAAATTGGTCCTTATATGCGAATACGGGAACACCACCACGCAGGCGTAACACCCGCATCTTGAGATATCACAATCATTTTTATTTTCAAACACACCGACACCACATGTTGGCTTTTCAAGGCTTCTCAAACCCATTTCCGAAATTTTCAACAAACAACGGTGTATTTGGAGATAATTGGTACTCGTGCTCAGAGAGCACGGATACCGAAGTAACACAAAGGTGGAGCGACAAGGATACAGGGTATGACGTCCTACAGGAAGTAGTGCGACTAATAGGTAGGTCCGTCGGTTTGGTACGCAAACCGAGGCCAAGCAAGTTATGTGTAAACTCCTATTAATGCAAGTTGCAAAAAATTAATATTGACTTTTCAATTATAGGAGCAATATGGTCAAGGTGACTTGCCTTGCTCTAGGTCTTCTTGAAATCCACAACTAAAACTATACACAAACAATTAAAACCTACCCAAAGACCAAAAGAAGGACCTATTTAGACTAATTAATAGTGCCAATAGGTAGATCTCAATTTTATGGAACTACTGGAAGTGGAACGAAGTCAATCGGAGTTACGGATTTCGAGAAACGGATTTCCTAAGGATTAATGATTTTTAGTCAAAAGAAAAAGGAATTATTAATTCCATTTGAAACAAAAACGGAAGGAGGGACGCAATTTGAACTTCTGGGCGAGCTGCTGGGCAAACGGGCCGGTGCACGGGTGGTGGCCCAAGCGGACGAGCAGAGCGCGCGCGACGGCGAGCGGGTCGGCGAGAAAGGCGCGGTCCACGCGGTTGCGGCGGCCGCGGGGACAGGATGCTGACTGGGCCGTGCGATACGCGGCCCACGTAGCAACGTGCGCGCGCGAGGTGGCCGGGTGTAAGTGGTCCACCGCGTAGCCTCACAGGTTGTCACACCCAGAAATTTATCCCAAATTTCCAAACCATTTTGTGTATAAATCCCTATCCAGGAATCGAGCCAGGGTACACAAAATGACAAATTAATATACAGATCCAAACATAAATAAAGTGTAAATACTTACAGAAGAGGCACTTAGCCCTCACACCGAAAAGAAAGCAGCAGCGGAAAAATGCAATAATCCTAGTGGGGCTTCAGCTCCACTCCACAGGCAAAACTCAACTGAGGTATAAGCCTTGGTCCTCTAACTTGGTCTTCAGCCCAGAAGCTCTACACTTCTGAAAATAGGGAATAATAGCAAGGCTGAGTACAACCACCGTACTCAACAAGCCACACCAATGATGTACATGTGCAAGGGGAGACAAAGGGAAGGTTTGTGGCTATTTGCATAAAGACAGTTGTAAACATTTATAGTTGAAAACAGTAAAATAGTTGATTGATTAAGGCAAGATTAAATATCTCCACTGAACAACGCTACACCACGTTGAACAGGCCCAACCATTCCACCTGAACTAAACCAGTTCATTAAGTCATTTTAATTAATAAAGTGGGACTAATCACGGTGAATCTTGTCAATCGCCCATAACCACGGGCACGGCTATTCAAATAGTTTTACCCTGGTAAGAGGTGCACAACTGTACCCACAAGACACGATTCTACACATGGCGCCATGCCCTGAAGTACCACCATGGCACTGCAAAAGGGGGAATCGTGACAAGACCCTTCGCATAACTCCCCCTAACCAAGCGCAACACACCACAAGTTACGCCCCCACCTTTTAACCAAGGTAGGCAGCCTCCTCTCATGCCTATGTGAATCCGGAAGCCGATCAACGGGTAAACCCCCGCTGACCCAACCCCATCATGCCCACCCTTGCCTGGATGCGTCAGCTAGGGAAAAGCTATACTACAAGTCCAGCAGTTGCCCACGCTTGCTTGCGGTAAGCACTGTTAGTCTTCCAGGGTTTCCTGAGAACCGGTCCTTAATTTCCATGGGTGCGACTAGCAAAATCATGCACCCACAGCCCACCATTAAGCCATATTTTAGTTGGATAATTACGACCAACAAACACGGCCAAATGTCATGAGCTTACAGCTCGTCAAGATACTAAAAGTGGATAGTGTGTTTATCCTATATGGTGAGCTAGTGGTAATTAAGCATGGCTAAGCATAATATAATTCTAGCGAGGTCTGCATGAGACACAAGCTAGTCAAATTATCACCCAAGTTTGACAAGGAAAGGACATCAAGTATATATGGCACAAGCGAGCAGATATGTAATCCCTATTTCCATGTAATAAGCAAAACATGCAATTTATTTATAAACGCTAAAACATTTTATAAATTGGGCTCAAAATACTCAAGGGAAATGTGTGACTTGCCTTGCTTCTTCGATTGGTCTTCCGAACTCTTTTCCATGCGAACACGATCGTCCGAAACGGTAGAATCTACACGTTGGCACACAAAACGGGGAAAACTCTAAAAAAACCAAGTAAACAGTACATGGAAAGTAAACAAACATGTAGAGCTCAATTTTAGATGAATTTTGCAAGTTGAATGGCTCAATTTGGAGTTCATGTGAATTAGTTATGAATTTTAGAAGTGTAGAGCCATTTAAATGAATTTCTGGAATTAAATATGATTTATTGCGCAAGTATTAATGATTTATGATATACTCCAAGGGAAGAATGGCGCCGGCAAGCGGGCCCCACCTGTCGGTGACTCAAAGGCGGTGGGTGCACGGTGGACTAGGTCCACGTGCGCACGGTCCGCGGGGGCACCACGTGGCGGCCACGGCGGACGAGCGAGCGATGGTGGCACTGACGTTGTGCCACAGCGGCACACACGCGGGTGCTACCCGGGTGGCCACGGGAGGTGGCAGCCGGGGCGCGGACTTGGCTCAGGCCAGCCCGGCCGAGCGTAGGCGAGGCGGCGATGCGGCCACCGGTAGGGATGGTGCGGCAGCGAACGGCGCGGCCGCGGCACGGCGCACGGGGTGGCGAGGCAGGGCGGTGCAGCGCGGCGCACGCGGCTGCAAGGCAGGGCGGGCGGCGCGGCATCACGGGGCACGTGGGCGGCGGTGAGGTGGTTTCGGGCACGGCAGAGCTCGGGACGGAGGGGAAACAGAGAAGGGGAGCACGGGAAGGGCTTATATAGGCTCGGGAGGCGAAGATAGTGGCCGAGAGCGGTGGAATCGCCGGCCGGAGTGGGGGAGAGAGAGAGGAGGCGACGGCGTGGGGGAGTGGTGGCCGGATCGGGCGGGGAGTAGAGGGGAAAAGGTGGAGGAGGTGGGCGAGGGTGGCGGGCAAGCGGGCAGAGTGGGGCGGGGTGTCCCAGGGCATGCGGGGTTGCCAGCGACGTGGGGAGGAGTGGTGTCGGGTGTTTGCCGGCCGGTCAACCGGCCGGAGGTTAGGGATGATAGGTGGGGCCCACGGGTCCTACCTGTCGGGGAGGCAGAGAGAGGGGGCCGGTGCGGGGAGGTGAAGTGGACTTTGAGGGGGAGGGGCCAAGGCGGGCTGAGCAGCTGCTGGGCTGGGGAGAGAGAGAGAGGAGGGGAAGGAGAGGCGAGCGGGCTGGGGAGGGGAAAGGAACTTGGGTCGGAAACGGCCCAAACTGAAGAAGGAGGATTTTAATTTTTTTCTTTTTTTAATTGATTAAATGAACTTTGTATTATTAAAATTAGGTCTTGAGCTCCGAAATTTCACAGAAAGTTTTAGGGAGTATTTTATGGCACAGAGAATATTACAAAAATATTTTCGGCCATGATTTTTTTGAAGGAAAATTTTTAATTCCCTCATTATTTCACTTGATTAAATTACTTTTGTTTTTAATATAATTTCTAGAAGTGCATTTTTTATGATTTTTAATGCTGATAGAAAATCGGGGCGTGACACATGTCGTCGTGAACCGCGTGCACCGAGGAGAAGAGGGCGCCGACGTGGTGCTAGCGGGGCGGCCACACGGGTCGGCGAGAGGAGGAAGAAGCACGGAGGTGGCATCCAACGGTGGGCGGCGACGGGGATCACGGGAGACGGAGCACGACGATTCGAGTGAGGGAGGCATGCCGAAAAGTGGAACTAGATGAGGGGAGGTGAGCCAATGACTTGGATTCACCGGAAGTTCACCGAAGGAGGCGAATCACGGTGGCGCATGCCACCGGTGAGAGGAAGGGGAAAACCTCACCGGAGCAGCGAGAGTTCAATTCATCGGGGGTGGAGCACCTACACGAGTTTTGACGGCTGTTAAATACTAAATTTAAAAATATAAAACATCCAACATACTAGTAGGGTTTATTTCTAACCAATTCCACAAGTGTTAGTGTATATTTGGATGCTGGTGATAAACTACCAAAGTTGGGACGAAATACACATGAAGGAGGGAAAAGATTACAAGCCCATGGAGTTGGGCCCACAAACCCTACAAAATCATATCCAAGTGGGCTAACTCCCTTAGAACCTAAGAGGAGACCCACCTGCCAAGACCCAGGAGAAGGGTCAGGACCCCCTGGGGTCGGCCGACCCAGGCTTGGCTCCTCTCAGCCCCATTTTCTACGTGACGATAGTTACCGACTTGCTAAATTGGTTGGGACCGTTTCTCGCGCAGTGATCGACTCCTGGAGGGACACTTGGTAAGAGGAGAGGGAAGATGCCCTTAGGATCCCATGGAGTAACTCCACAGGGTCAAGGCACCTCCCCCTATAAATACTCCTCTCTTCCTCACTTGTACACACACCAAGACTTGAGCTGAATTATAAGACACTCTTTGTATTCTTTTATGTATAGTTAGAATAAGGGACAGAGTGAGGAAGAAAGAGTTCGAGGAGTTCCGGAGTTATCGGTATCTCTCTCTATTTCTTTTATACCTTAAAAATTACTTTGTTCTAGTTTACTTTATTCTATTTAAGTAATTGAGATTTATCTGTTGTGGTATACTTCTTAGTTAGTTCCTATTTAGCTTGCTGGATCGTTGTTCACTATTGCTAATTAAGAGATAGTGATTGCTTTGGTGAGTTATAAACACTAAAGTAGTAATTAATTGCAAAGACGTGGTGTCTAGGTAGTTAATTACCAGTGTTTGTTGCGTGTCCCACAGTACGTTAGAGGTTGGTGTAAAGGTGGTGACAGCCCTCGAGATCACCGTAGTCCTCCCTGTCCTGGTACGGAGTAGAGCGTGTTCTGGTAGCACCGAGCCAGTCAGTGCCTGAAGTATAGCGATGGGATTAAAGTTAAGCTTTCTAAATAACCCTATACCACACTAGAAGATTCTCTCTACTCTTTGGCGTACATTTGGCTTGCGTCCTTGGATGAACCGCAAGAAGACGTAAACACACACGTTCCCTGTGGAAATTCGATACCTTGGAATGCTTCTGGGTGAAGTGCTACAGAGCTATCTCCGTGCACTTGTGGATTTTATTTGTGAACGTAAGAAATGCCAACAACGAGCTAGGGAACTCACTCCCCACGGATTTGGGGCATGAGCGGCACTTGATAGAGCTGGTGACGGGGACGACCGGCGAGGTATGACGAGCGGTTGCGGTGCTAGGGACGGCTTCTACGCGCTAGCATGTCGGCGGCGAAACTAGCTAGCACCCTAGGAATGTCACGCCCCGATCCGGTCCCAGACGGGGGCTAGAACGGACGCTCCAAATTAACCTGTCAACCGATACCAGTCCCAGGAAACAGTGCTGGTATCACAGGAAGATAGAATATCACAACAACAGAAGTCTCTTTATTATAGAGTAGGGTTACAATCATGTTGGGCTGTGGACAAACCCCGAGCTCACAACTGCATTACAAAAGGAAAGCGGAAGCCAAAACTCGGACCAAACACCACAGGCGTGACTTGGGAACTAGGCCGAAACCCTAAAACTCGTCGTAGCTTACTTGCTCCTGGAAGAACTCCTCGTCAGCAGGATCCACGTCATCTTCTTCAGCAACTGGGGGGGATTATTTATATAGAGCAAGGGTGAGTACGGGAGTACTCAGCAAGCCATGGGAATTAAGTGTTTAATGCAGGCTTCAAAGGAAAGGCTGTTGTTTTTCAATTGATTTTAGTTAAACTCATTTTTGAAACATCTAAGTGAGTGCTTCTCAAACGACACGGATGAGACAGTGCGTCTCGTCCGGTCGGAGTATGTGCAATGTATCAGTCTTTGAATAGATCAAGGTTGGCACCCGGCCAACAGATTCCAAACGGCCACCCGGGCCTGGCTGATCCCGTCAACCACAAGTTTTCCAAACATCGAATCCCATTCCACAACATCAATTTTCACAAGCAGTAGTCAAACAAAACTACGCTAGGAATCACCTTACATCCGCCCATCACCGTGGGCACGGCAGTTCGAACAGTTTGTTAACCTCTGCAGAGGAGGCACACTTTACCCACACGACATTACTAACCCGGATCACCCAGCCCGTGCGGAACGGCCACGTCTGGAGACCTTGAGGCTTTCATGACAAGGCATTTCGAAAGCCGATCCAGGTTTACCATATGCCAACGAGAGGGGTCCCAGACCAACACCAGGTTAGGTCCCATACCATACTGTGCCAGGAAACCCGGGGGTTCTCCCCGACACCACCCCGTAGAATCCACATGTCTCTTGGCATCATGGCTCCCCTGATTAGCTAATTACTCAGCCAGGGGTGTCCCATTCCACCCGTGTGGTCGCACTTGTCTTATGTTCGGATGAAATTCCAAGGAAAACGGTCCTTAAGCGCAAGAGCGGGAAACCGTACTCCCGGTACATTCCCCGGTCTGCGGTTTTTTGGAAAATTCATTTGGTTCGCAAACACCGACCCAGGTGTCGGGTTTTCCAAGTCTTTTGTAAAATCCCAAGTTTTACCCATCGTTGGATATTTTAAATTTTTGAGGGGAGGTGTTCCGATGATGCGTGCCCGAAGGTCCGAGCATCGAACACAACTGTCGACAAGGGAGGTTTAAGAGTTCAATAAATCACGGAGGGTAAATGCAGCAACAGGGTTTTGCGCCGGCAGGCTATCTCGCAATCCGCGACCGAATTATCAGTGTTAATCCTATACATGCATTATTTGCGAAAAGAAATACTTAAATTTAATTTATAGGTGCAAGATGATCAAAGGTGACTTGCCTTGCTCGAGATCTTGAGCTTGATCCTCGAAATCCGCACACTGCGAGTCTTCGGGCTCCGATTCTATACGCGAAACGAAAAAGACTCAATAAACAGCGAAAAGAAAGCCCTAATAGAGACCACTAAGTGTGCCATTAGATAGATCTCGAGATTTGAGAAATTTTGGAAGTTGAATGGAGTCAAACGGATGAACGGTTGAAAAGATATTGAACTTCTAAGATTATTTGATTTCCTGTCTAAAGGAAAAAGGATTTATTTAAAACCCTTTTGAAAAGAAAAAGAAAAAAAAGGAGGAGGGGGAAATTTAGACTTCCCTCGGGTGGCTTGGGCGCGGCCCGAGAGGAGAGACGCGGCCCGGCCGAGCGACTCAAGGGGAGAGGCGGCCCAGCCGGGGCAGGAGCAGGCCGGCGAGGGGGGGAAGTGGACCGGGCCGGCGAGATGGCGCGGCCCATCGCGCGGGGAGAGAGAGGGAGCTAAGGGGGGAGCCGGTCAAAGGGGTGGGGCCCACGGTGGGTCCCACCACCTTCTTCTTCTTTTCTCTTCTTCCTCCTTCTTCTTCATTTTTCTCCATTCTTCTCTTGCTCTTCTTCTTTCTTCTCCTCTTTCTTCTCCTCCCGTTTCTTCTCTTCCTTGTTCTTCCGGCCGACCAAGGAGGGAAGAGGGGGAGGGGGCGCGGCGGCCGGCAGCAGAGCGACGCCGAGCCGGGCAGCAGAGCGACGCCGAGTCGGGCCGGGCGAAGTCGGCAGCGGCGCGGGAGGGAGAGGCGCGCGGCCGTGGCGTCGCGCATGGCGCGGCCGGTCGACGGTGAGCGGGCTACGCGGCGGCGGGGGCTACGCGGTGATAGCGGCGGCTGCGAACTACGGGGGAGAGAAGAGGAGGAGGGGGAGGGACGGTGAGTTGGTTACCGCGAGGGGAGGGGGGATGCCGAGCCGGGGAGGTGGAAGTTGCGGCCGACGGCGGGCACCGCGGCGCGCGCGTCCACGGCGGCGACCGGCGGAGGGCGGTGGCGACGCGGAGGGCGACGGCTGCGAGGTGAGTGGTGGTGTGGAGTGGGTGCTCGGTGGGAGGGAGAGATGGGGTTTTTGTAGAGGGTGTTGTCGGTTTGGAGGAGGGGAGAGGGGTTGTCGGTTTGGGAACCGACATGGCTGGGGCAAGGGCGACGCCGGCGGTGAGACAGGGAAAAAGGGAAGAGGGGAGAAAGGAGAGGGTGTCTCGCCGTTTTGGGGAAAAAGTGAGGGAGGGGAGAGAGGCGGCAGAGGCGCGCGGGAGGGAGAGAGAGCTCTCTCTCTCGGCAAGGGAGAGAGAGAGAGATGGCGGTTGGGAGGGGAGGATGGGCCGAGGGAGAGAGAGAAATCGGCCCGCAAACGAAAAAGGAGGCAAAATGGACTTTTTGCTGAAAATTGTTTTAGGAAAGATTTGAATTGGATTTGATTTTGACTTTTGGAATAGGAAAACGAGATCTTGGCACATACATACACAACAAGTCAAGAAAACGAAATTAAAATCCAAGATTTTCGGAATTTAGTTTTTATTAGAAAATATGTTTTACCCTATAAACTAATGCCGCGACGGAACGGGCGTTACAAACCAACCCCCCTAACAAGAATCTCGACCCCGAGATTCAGCACCTAAGGGAGCAGCTCCGGAAATTCGGCGCGGAGTTGATCTTCTTGTTCCCAGGTTGCCTCATCTTCGGTATGGTTACTCCATTGAACCTTGTAAAATTTGATGGTCTTTCTTCGAGTCTGACGTTCTGCCTCTTCAAGAACCTTGATCGGCATTTCCTTGTAGGTCAGGTTCCTTTCTAGCTCGATGTTGCCCAGGGGAACTTGTTCTTCTGGAACTCGAAGACATTTCCTTAACTGAGATACATGGAACACATTGTGCACATATGCGAGACCTTCAGGTAACTCGAGCTGATAAGCCACTTCGCCACGTCTGGCTGTTATGAGGTAGGGTCCGATGTAGCGGGGTGCCAATTTGCCGGACACTCCAAACCTTTTCGTACCCCGGAGGGGTGATACCCGTAGGTACACATGGTCTCCTTTTTCAAACTCAAGATCGCGCCTCCGATTGTCGGCGTAACTCTTCTGACGGTTCTGAGCTGTCTTCAGACGTTCTCGGATCATCTTAACTTGTTCTTCTGCTGCCTTGAGTATATCAGGACCGAACACCAATGCTTCGCCAACTTCATTCCAGCACAATGGAGTACGACACTTTCTTCCGAACATTGCCTCATTAGGTGACATCTGTATGCTGGTCTGATAACTGTTGTTGTATGAGAACTCGGCATACGGCAGACAACGATCCCACGTGCCTTCAAAATCTAGGGCACAAGCACGAAGCATATCCTCCAAGATCTGATTTACTCTTTCCGTCTGACCGTCGGTCTGTGGATGGTATGCTGTGCTGAAATTCAGATTGGTCCCGAGAGCCTCATGCAACTGCTTCCAGAACCTTGAGGTGAACTGGGTACCTCGATCCGACACGATCTTCTTTGAACAGCCAAATCGACATACCACATGGGTCATGTAGAGCTCTGCCAGTTTCTTTCCATCATAAGTACTTTTCACGGGCACGAAGTGAGCCGATTTCGTGAGTCGATCCACGATTACCCAGATGGAGTCATACCCACTAGGGGTTCTTGGTAAACCGGTGATAAAATCCATTCCGATTTCTTCCCAGTTCCACTCGGGAATAGGTAGGGGTTGCAGTAGACCAGCTGGTCTCTGATGCTCTGCTTTAACTCTCTGGCAAATGTCACAAAGGGCCACATATTCTGCAACATCTCGCTTCATTCCAACCCACCAGAAGTATGCCTTGATATCCTGATACATCTTCGTACTTCCCGGATGGATAGAATAGGCGGACTCATGGACTTCTTTTAAAATGAGGTCTCTTAATTCCTTCTTGGCCGGTACACAGATGCGTGGACCGCACCAAACTGTGCCTTGATCGTCTATGGTGAAATTGGTGTCCTTCTTCTCATGTATTCTTTTTATTAACTCTTTTTTTCCTTCGTCACTTTTCCGAGCTTCGCGGATTTGCGACTCAAGGGTAGGCTGTATTGTCAAACTGGCCGGAACACCTGACTGTACCACGGTCAGCCTTAACTTCTCCAATTCTCTACACAGGCGATCTTGGTCTGGCCATATCTGAGCTGCATTGCAATAGGTCTTGCGACTTAGCACATCAGCAACCACATTAGCTTTACCGGGGTGGTAATGAATTCCAAGATCGTAATCCTTGATTAGTTCCAACCATCTTCTCTGCCTCATATTTAACTCGGTCTGGGTGAAGATGTACTTGAGACTTTTATGATCGGTATATACTTCACATCTATTCCCGATTAAGTAGTGCCGCCAGATTTTAAGAGCATGAACAACAGCTGCTAATTCGAGATCATGGGTGGGACAGTTGACTTCGTGTGGTCTAAGCTGCCTGGAGGCGTAGGCCACAACCTTTCACTCTTGCATTAGGACACATCCCAAGCCTTGTCTTGATGCATCACAGAAGATCTCGAAATCTTTTCGTATATCTGGCAAGGTGAGAACTGGGGCAGTGGTCAACCTTTTCTTCATTTCTTGAAAACTGTCTTCACAGGCCGCTGACCATTCAAACTTCTTTTCCTTCTTTAACAACTCGGTCATGGGTCTGGCTAGCATAGAGAACCCTTCGATGAATCTTCGATAATATCCAGCTAGGCCAAGGAAACTGCGGATCTCTGTCACATTCTTAGGTGGTTTCCAAGCAAGTACAGCTTCAACCTTGCTGGGATCAACTTCGACGCCATTAGAGAAGATCACGTGTCCAAGAAATGCTACTCGGTCCAACCAGAATTCGCATTTCGAGAACTTAGCGAACAATTGATGATCTCTTAGCTTTTCCATTATCAGTCTCAGGTGTTCAGCATGTTCTTGCTCGTTCTTTGAGTATATCAGAATGTCATCGATGAATACCACGACGAACTTGTCCAAGTATTCCATGAAGATCTTGTTCATCAAGTTCATAAAAAATGCTGGAGCATTGGTGAGTCCGAAAGACATTACTGTGAACTCATATAGACCATACCGTGTTGAAAAGGCGGTTTTTGGGATATCCTCAGATCTGATTTTCAACTGATGGTAGCCTGACCTGAGGTCAATCTTGGAGAAAACTTTTGCTCCTTTCAATTGATCAAATAGATCGTCAATCCTGGGCAACGGGTACTTGTTCTTTATAATTACTTCGTTCAGAGCTCTATAGTCAATTACCATCCTTTCGGAGCCATCCTTTTTCTTAACCAGAAGCACTGGGGCTCCCCAAGGGGATGAGCTAGGTCTCACATAACCTTTACTTTCCAGTTCTTCAATCTACCTTTTGACTTCTGCTAGCTCGTTAGCTGCCATTCTGTAGGGTCTCTTGGCAATTGGTGCGGTGCCTGGTGCCAGCTCTATGGAGAACTCGATCTCACGATCGGGTGGCATACCTGGTAACTCTTCCGGAAACACGTCGGGGTATTCGCAGACTATGGGCACCGATTCCAAGGGAGTGGCTTGCAAACTGGTTAGGATAGACCGACTTGCGGTGAGAGTGTTAGGGGCAAAACGAACTTGCTTTCCTCCAGGTCCTTGCAGGGTGATGGACCTTTCGGCACAATCTATCTGTTCTTTGTGCTTAGCCAACCAATCCATCCCTAGGATGATGTCCAAGCTTTGCGAGTCTAGGACTATCGGTTTGGCTAGGAAGTCAACTTCCTCAATACTAATGTTAACTTCCGGGCATAATTTAGTTGCCCTTATATCCTTTCCGGGGGAATGTACTATCATCGGTACTCGCAAATTTTGGATTTTCCAGCCATTTCTTTTCACAAAAGCTTGCGATATGAAAGAATGGGAAGCTCCCGAATCAAACAGAACTATTGCAGGTACGGAGTTGACAGAGAACATACCCATCACGACATCAGGAGCATCCTGAGCGGTTTCAGCTTGAATGTGGTTCACTCGGCCTCGACCGAAGTTGTTGGAAGCACGAGAACCTTGTCCACTTGTCTGAGAGTTAGGACGAGATTGAGCTGCTGCAGGAGTAGGAGTTCTGGCGGTACTGCCATTAGCATGTCCTGAGTTGGGGTTGGGAGGATTCTGAGGGCATTGTCTGGCATAGTGACCCATCTTGTCGCACCGGAAACACTGTACGGCTGACATTCCTGGTGGCGATTTGAAGGAGGTAACACTGTTTGGCGCAGTATTGCCACTTGGGGCACGCTGTTGCGGCTGAGGTGCCGGACGGTTCGTCTGTGGACGAAGGGCATAGCCTGGCTGACGGCTAGCCTGAGTGGTCGACTGGTGATACTGCATGGGTTGACTGAAACGAGGGCGAGGTGCACCTCGGGAAGAATTCCCCTAATGGTTAGACTTGCGTTTCTTATATTCTTCGGTAGCCTCTTTTCTGGCGTCCTCTAGTAGAAGTGCCTTGTTGATCATGTGCTGAAAAGTGGGGAAGTCATGAGCAAGCAACTGGAGTCTCATTCCAACTGCGATTCCCTTTAGGAACTTCCTGATCTTCTTCTTATCGGTATCCACTTCCTTAGGGGCATACCGGGCCAGCTTGTTGAATTGACACAGATACTCATTGACACTGTTGTTGCCTTGCTTAAGCCTGTTGAATTCCTCTTTCTTCATATCAATGGTGCTTTCAGGCACATGAGCTGCACGGAACGCTGTAGCGAACTCATCCCAAACAACATTAGTGGGGTCAGGGTGAGCATTACAGTAATTCTCCCACCAATCAGCGGCAGGTCCTTTTAACTGGTGAGAGGCGTAGAGCGTCTTTTCAACGGGAGTACATTGTACTAAGTTGAGTTTTCTCTCCACATCCTTCAGCCAATCGTCAGCCTCAATGGGCTCAGCGGTCATAGAGAACTCTGGCGGACGAGACCTCAGAAAATCTGTCAGCTTGGATCTGTTGTTGCCCAGGTGTGGGTGGCCATATCCATGTGTGTTGTGCTGAATACCGGCTATAGCTGTGGCCAAACCTTGCAGGATTTGAGTCTGAACTGCCATTAAGTGCTGCACGTCATTCTCAACACGTGGCGGCGAAGGAATGCGCTCTTCTCCAGAATTGTGACTGACAGAGCGATGAGAGCGGTGAGTGCCATGAGACTGCTCCACTTCTGTATTGCGGGAAACTGTGCGATGCGAACGGTTGCTGCGATGAGATTGCTCATTAGCTGACTCATGATCTGCCTCTGGCTCAACTCTATCTTCCTCGAAACCGAAACGGGCTGGTGCACGAGCAGCGCGACGGGGGTGGCTAGCCATCTAAACTCCCAGAAAAGGGCGAGATAAGAATCAGATAAGCACTTAAAGAAGACAAGAAGCAAAGATAAATAACAACTCAGATAGCACACACTAGGCATAAACTGGGTTTCTCAAATCATAAAGACCCTGAAACAACAGGTGTGGACAAGTCACAGAGCTACGCCGAGCTTGACTGTACGCACACCACCTAGGAGATCCAGACTACCATACATCACCCACATTAAACACACGCACGCACTACCTCGCCACGACTCCGAGAGAATTGGCGGCGGTACAAAAAGGGGCTAACACCCGAACAACTGCTGAAGACTGCCTCCTCTACTCCTCGCCTGCCTGGCTGCCTCCTGTGGTCGGCTCCTCAGTCGAAGAGACGTCGATCGGCTCACGCGAAGGGACCGACGGTACCTGTCGAGGGCCGGCAGCAGCACGGGCCGCTGGTGGTGGGGGAGCTGGGTAGTCAAAACGGAACACCGTGGAGGAGCCAACGACACGCTTCCGCGCAGTGCGGATGAAGCGTGGGCCACGGCGGGAAGAAGCAACTGGGGTGTGTCCAGGGGTGTAGGAAGGGCTGACTGGGTGTGGGTAGGGAGAGTACACTGGTGAGTACGGCACACGCGAGCTGGGGGAGCGCGGGCCACTGGGGGTGCGAGCAGAGCCGCGGGAGCTGCGGAAAGACAGGTGGCTGGTGTGGCAGAGGCGACCGGAGTCCCACGAAGTAGTGTCAACTGAGGTAACACCCTCCTCGGCCAGACGGGCCTCCAAAGCGGCGTAGCGGCGAGCAAGGGAGCGGTAGGCCTCAAGGAGTAGGTTGTGCTGAGTGGCCTGAGCCTCAGAAAGCTCAACCATGCGAGTCAGCACAGGCTGAGACTCGCAGTAGGGACAGGGGTACCTGGTGTCGGTACGGCCTGAAGGAAGCCGTGGGAGCTGCCGGAAGGCGGAACCCTCGAGGCGGTGACCGTAGTCGTGGGCCAAGCAACGAATCGCCGTCCAGGATAGGTCCTGGTACGCGATCTGGAGAGTGGGCCTGGCCACACTGAAGTGGTGTGGGCGAAGGCCAGCCCCGTGTATACCTCCACGCGGGTAAAGGTACACAGAAAGCTCGCAGCGAGGGGGAGTACGGTCCACAGAGTACCCCGTGTACTCCGGACACGAGAAGCCAAGGAAGCTGGCAAGGTCACGAAGCTGAGCGACGTGGTGACCCTCACCGAAACCGTGGGAACTGAAGCTGGCGTTCACTGCCATCTACAATTTTGAAAAATGGAGAAAAGAATCAGTAACCATTTTTGCAATAAACTACTGAAAAGAAAAAGAGCAAAAGAAGCCTTAACTTTTCGCAAGTAGTTTTGAAATTAGTATCCTTAGGGTCGTCCTAAACTTCGGGTTTCACCCTAGGGCCAAGCCTGTGCTCTGATACCATCTTTTGTCACGCCCCGATCCGGTCCCAGACGGGGGCTAGAACGGACGCTCCAAATTAACCTGTCAACCGATACCAGTCCCAGGAAACAGTGCTGGTATCACAGGAAGATAGAATATCACAGCAACAGAAGTCTCTTTATTATAGAGTAGGGTTACAGTCATGTTGGGCTGCGGACAAACCCCGAGCTCACAACTACATTACAAAAGGAAAGCGGAAGCCAAAACTCGGACCAAACACCACAGGCGTGACTTGGGAACTAGGCCGAAACCCTAAAACTCGTCGTAGCTGACTTGCTCCTGGAAGAACTCCTCGTCAGCAGGATCCGCGTCATCTTCTTCAGCAACTGGGGGGGATTATTTATGTAGAGCAAGGGTGAGTACGGGAGTACTCAGCAAGCCATGGGAATTAAGTGTTTAATGCAGGCTTCAAAGGAAAGGCTGTTGTTTTTCAATTGATTTTAGTTAAACTCATTTTTGAAACATCTAAGTGAGTGCTTCTCAAACGACACGGATGAGACAGTGCGTCTCGTCCGGTCGGAGTATGTGCAATGTATCAGTCTTTGAATAGATCAAGGTTGGCACCCGGCCAACAGATTCCAAACGGCCACCCGGGCCTGGCTGATCCCGTCAACCACAAGTTTTCCAAACATCGAATCCCATTCCACAACATCAATTTTCACAAGCAGTAGTTAAACAAAACTACGCTAGGAATCACCTTACATCCGCCCATCACTGTGGGCACGGCTGTTCGAACAGTTTGTTAACCTCTGCAGAGGGGGCACACTTTACCCACACGACATTACTAACCCGGATCAGCCAGCCCGTGCGGAACGGCCACGAGACCTTGAGGCTTTCATGACAAGGCATTTCGAAAGCCGATCCAGGTTTACCATATGCCAACGAGAGGGGTCCGAGACCAACACCAGGTTAGGTCCCAGACCATACTGTGCCAGGAAACCCGGGGGTTCTCCCCGACACCACCCTGTAGAATCCACATGTCTCTTGGCATCATGGCTCCCCTGATTAGCTAATTACTCAGCCAGGGGTGTCCCATTCCACCCGTGTGGTCGCACTTGTCTTATGTTCGGATGAAATTCCAAGGAAAACGGTCCTTAAGCGCAAGAGCGGGAAACCGTACTCCCGGTACGTTCCCCGGTCTGCGGTTTTTTGGAAAATTCATTTGGTTCGCAAACACCGACCCAGGTGTCGGGTTTTCCAAGTCTTTTGTAAAATCCCAAGTTTTACCCATCGTTGGATATTTTAAATTTTTGAGGGGAGGTGTTCCGATGATGCGTGCCCGAAGGTCCGAGCATCGAACACAACTGTCGACAAGGGAGGTTTAAGAGTTCAATAAATCACGGAGGGTAAATGCAGCAACAGGGTTTTGGGCCGGCAGGCTATCTCGCAAGCCACGACCGAATTATCAGTGTTAATCCTATACATGCATTATTTGCGAAAAGAAATACTTAAATTTAATTTATAGGTGCAAGATGATCAAAGGTGACTTGCCTTGCTCGAGATCTTGAGCTTGATCCTCGAAATCCGCACACTGCGAGTCTTCGGGCTCCGATTCTATACGCGAAACGAAAAAGACTCAATAAACAGCGAAAAGAAAGCCCTAATAGAGACCACTAAGTGTGCCATTAGATAGATCTCGAGATTTGAGAAATTTTGGAAGTTGAATGGAGTCAAACGGATGAACGGTTGAAAAGATATTGAACTGCTAAGATTATTTGATTTCCTGTCTAAAGGAAAAAGGATTTATTTAAAACCCTTTTGAAAAGAAAAAGAAAAAAAAGGAGGAGGGGGAAATTTAGACTTCCCTCGGGTGGCTTGGGCGCGGCCCGAGAGGAGAGACGCGGCCCGGCCGAGCGACTCAAGGGGAGAGGCGGCCCAGCCGGGGTTGGAGCAGGCCGGCGAGGGGGGGGGAGTGGACCGGGCCGGCGAGATGGCGCGGCCCATCGCGCGGGGAGAGAGAGGGAGCTAAGGGGGGAGCCGGTCAAAGGGGTGGGGCCCACGGTGGGTCCCACCACCTTCTTCTTCTTTTCTCTTCTTCCTCCTTCTTCTTCATTTTTCTCCATTCTTCTCTTGCTCTTCTTCTTTCTTCTCCTCTTTCTTCTCCTCCCGTTTCTTCTCTTCCTTGTTCTTCCGGCCGACCAAGGAGGGAAGAGGGGGAGGGGGCGCGGCGGCCGGCAGCAGAGCGACGCCGAGCCGGGCAGCAGAGCGACGCCGAGTCGGGCCGGGCGAAGTCGGCAGCGGCGCGGGAGGGAGAGGCACGCGGCCGTGGCGTCGCGCATGGCGCGGCCGGTCGACGGTGAGCGGGCTACGCGGCGGCGGGGGCTACGCGGTGATAGCGGCGGCTGCGAACTACGGGGGAGAGAAGAGGAGGAGGGGGAGGGACGGTGAGTTGGTTACCGCGAGGGGAGCGGGGATGCCGAGCCGGGGAGGTGGAAGTTGCGGCCGACGGCGGGCTCCGCGGCGCGCGCGTCCACGGCGGCGACCGGCGGAGGGCGGTGGCGACGCGGAGGGCGACGGCTGCGAGGTGAGTGGTGGTGTGGAGTGGGTGCTCGGTGGGAGGGAGAGATGGGGTTTTTGTAGAGGGTGTTGTCGGTTTGGAGGAGGGGAGAGGGGTTGTCGGTTTGGGAACCGACATGGCTGGGGCAAGGGCGACGCCGGCGGTGAGACAGGGAAAAAGGGAAGAGGGGAGAAAGGAGAGGGTGTCTCGCCGTTTTGGGGAAAAAGTGAGGGAGGGGAGAGAGGCGGCAGAGGCGCGCGGGAGGGAGAGAGAGCTCTCTCTCTCGGCAAGGGAGAGAGAGAGAGATGGTGGTTGGGAGGGGAGGATGGGCCGAGGGAGAGAGAGAAATCGGCCCGCGAACGAAAAAGGAGGCAAAATGGACTTTTTGCTGAAAATTGTTTTAGGAAAGATTTGAATTGGATTTGATTTTGACTTTTGGAATAGGAAAACGAGATCTTGGCACATACATACACAACAAGTCAAAAGAAAACGAAATTAAAATCCATGATTTTCGGAATTTAGTTTTTATTAGAAAATATGTTTTACCCTATAAACTAATTGCGCGACGGAACGGGCGTTACAAGGAAGGAGGGTGAACGGGAGGGGAACGGAGAGAGTACCACGACGGGGAGGAGCGCCGTGAAGAGTGGCTGACGGCACGATACATAATCATTTCGGCCCCGGGCCGAGAAGAGGAAGAAGACGGTGCCCGGAGTTCCCTCGCACGTCCACGAACGTGCCGGCTTCTCTGGCACGCGCGACGATGGTGGAAAGGCAGCAAACGGTGGTTGGGGTGAAGGTGCGCGACGGGGGAACAATGGAGACCAAATTAGGGAAGAGTGTCGTGGGTTTTTTAGGGCGGCCAAGGCGGTGGAACTTGCAGAGAACTGGCGATCTCCGGTGTTACCGGCCAAGCGGCATAGTGGTGATTTCGGCGGCTGTCGGTAAAAGGAAAACGGAGGAGGAAAAGATAGCTCGGTCCCTTGCATTTTTGGGGAAAAAGGGAGAGAGGAGGAGAGAGGGACAGCTGCAACTGCTCCTGGCTTTTGACGCACGGGCGCAGGCGGTTGGGTCCCCATGGATGATGCATGTGGTCGTCAGCGCTGACGGTGGCTAGAGGGGGTGATGCCGGCGTCCTGGCGGTCGGCCACAACGGGTGCGCGTGTGGGAAGGGCGAAGGTGGTGGAGGATTTGAGCAGCACCAACGGGAAGATAGAGAGAGGGAGAGATGGCGCTTTCCTCCTTGCACGTGTGGCGCACGTGCCCGGGGAGGGGAAGCAGGCCACGGCAGGGAGTTGGGCCGAGCCGGGCGCATCCCAAAGAGAGGAATATTAGACTTTTACCAAGAGAATTGATTTGGAGTGATTTGGATTTGGAATTTCGATTAGGCATTGGCACCCAAGGGTCAAGGAGGAGTCAAGGATGGGATTCAAGACTGGAAAACAAAGGAGAAATATTTGGGAAGGATTCAAAGGAGGGAATGATCAAATTTCGGGAATTGATTTTGGAGATCTCGATTTTGGTAGAGACGATTTTTGATATCGAGTAGAGGGCACAAGGATAGATTTTAATTGAGATCGATGGCACGACTTAGACTCTCACTCAAAGAACGAGATTTTTGTGAATAGGTTTTTATTAATCTAGTTTTTAGCGTCTCACGAAAAGCGGGGCGTTACACATGCTCGCGTGAATGTGCGGGCTCTTCCTAGTTACTCACAAACCTCCAATCCCCTGTCTTGACTGATCGATAGAGCCATGCCCACTCACCCACACGCCTTTCCATTCTTTCCTTTCACCCACTTCAGCCAATCCTCCCCACTGCCGCCATTCTTTTCCTCATCACGAGCATTGACCTTCTCAATGTAGGATATGAAACACCAAGTAGCTGATGAAGTGGATGAACAACATATTGCCCATGTAGCACACCGTCCATCATGCCATCAAAACCACAAGATGCCGAAAGATAACTATCGAACCCTCAATCCCAGCGGAAAGCAAGCATGATCTTCCTAGGATCACCCTATTCCCCTCTATGTGGTCATGCCAAATCATAGGTAGAATGGATGGCGAGACCCTCAAGATGGTGGTAGTTAAAAGCTAATTTTTATTCATAATGTCGAGTCTCCCTTATAATGGTTACACTCCTATCTATATATCCTATATAGTTGGCACCAAAAGTTTGACATGCATTAAGCCACATCATCTAGAAAAATAGTAGTCTTTGAATCCCTCTCATGCTTTGATCTCAATCATCCATTTATCATATGGATTTACAACCCACTCAGTATAGTTACTGATATAAAGCTCAATGTACATTGAATCATGACACTTAAAAAAGTACTTAGTAGATTGTAAATGCATTGTAAATTTACATTGGATCCCCATGATACATAACTATCCAAAAATCATATAGAATTGCAATTTTACATTAACAGTTATTGAACAGATATTGTTCAGTTAAATATTACGAGTATACGATTTTGTTGGCAGTATGCCATGAGGCCCTTCGACCAAGACTGCCGAAACCGGCCAGGCAATAGGGATGCGAACTCTAGGCACCCAAGACCCCTTGAGGCGAAGCCCTGTGGTGGAGACATCAGGGCGAAAGGGGCGATGGGCGAAGAGCTACACCGGGCCCCTGCCGGTCTGGGCAAAGGCTGCATGGTGAAAGCATGCGCCGAAGGAGGATGACTTCGCCAAGACGAACCCGGTCCAGGGAGATCCAGTGGGCCGGCCCAATCGCCCCGACCCATGGACCAATGGGCCAGTAGTCGCCAGGCGGCCCATTGCGGCCCCGTACACCTTAATTACATTGAATACCTATGTAAGGGCCCCTTTATGAGGGTGACCATGTAAATTCCCTTGTAATAGCTCTAAACCCTAATAGGGGATCTGTAATGGGGTTATAAATAGCTCCCTAGGGCCATGTAAAGGGGGATCCCAATTTTAATACAAAATTTACTACACTTTACTTTCCCAACAACTGTTGAGTATCCACGTCCTTCGACGTATGCAGTTGTCGTTTCGACAACAGCTGGCGCCGACTGTGGGGACCTCCGAGCGAAACCACTGACAGCCAATGCCACCGAAGAAGGTCTCAAAGGAGAGGGTTGCTAACCCAAAGGAGAGCCTAGCAGAAGAGGTGATGGCCGCCGAAGTGGGGGCGGCGCCATCAGCTTCGGCGCCCGTGCCGCAACCGCCACATTCGGCCCCTGCCTCTTCGGTGGGGCAGGCGCCGGAGATCCCTTCGGCAACTCAACCGACTTTGACCACGCCCATTGCTGCGCAAACCGACCCCAACCTCGATGCACAGGCCGAAGCCGGCATGGAGGCCATGCGGCAGAACATGGCGCGACTCCAAGACATGCTTCGCCAGATGCAGGAGCAGCAACAAGCGTACGAAACAGCACGGCAAGCCAAGGTCGCTCCGGCTCCCATCCTACAGTACTCGGCAGGCCACATCCCACCTCAAGCCTACCAGCAAGCGCCGGCACAAGCCCCTCCGTCACAAGCCGTTCAAGGATCGGCGTACCTCCATGGCCAGCCCTCGGCCGCAGCAGCGCACCCACTTCCGGGGATGCGGCCGCAGGTTCAACCGACTATTGTCCAGGGGCACTATTCACCACCCGAGCAAATATCGCAGACGATGGCGGAAGGGGCTTCGGCCCTGCAGGCGCAGCTCCAGGCTTTCCTCTAGCAGCTCAGTCAACCCCACATCATCTCGAGCACAACCCTTTCAGCCCAGCCGGAGGGGAGCTCCGGCCAAGGCGCTTCAGGGTGGCTACCGTCGAACCAACCTGGGCCGGGGGCTTCGCCCTGGGGTCAGGGGCAGCCGTTCGACTTCTTCAACTCCACTCAAGCACCGCTGTTTGGAATCGGGCCACCGTACGTTGCACCCCAGCCGCACGCGCAGGCTATCACTTCGCCCTTCACCACGCCGTACCCGCAGCCAAGCGGGCCCTCGCTGCAGCGCGTCATGGGTAGGGCCAGGGGCGAAAAGGGGCTGCCGCTAAGCGGGGGAATCAAAAATCGTCCAATCCCACCTCAGTTCAAATTCCCACCCGTTCCACGGTACTCAGGCGAAACAGACCCAAAAGAGTTTCTCTCTATCTACGAGTCCGCGATCGAAGCCACCCACGGCGACGAAAATACCAAGGCGAAGGTAATCCATCTCGCTCTTGACGGCATTGCCCGTTCTTGGTATTTCAATCTACCATCTAATAGCATATACTCATGGGAGCAACTGCGCGATGTTTTTATCCTTAACTTTCGAGGCACCTATGAGGAGCCGAAGACGTAGCAGCATTTGCTCGGTATTCACCAGAGGCCGGACGAATCAATACGGGAGTACATGCGCCGCTTCTCGCAAGCCCGATGCCAAGTTCAAGACATAACGGAAGCATCCGTCATCAATGCTGCTTCGGCCGGCTGCTCGAGGACAAACTCACAATAAAGATCGCCAACAAGGAGCCGCAAACTCTTGAGCACCTGCTCTGCATCATCGACGGGTACGCAAGAGGCGAAGAAGACTCCAAGCGAAGGCAGGCGATTCAAGCCGAATACGACAAAGCCTCCATCGCCGCTGCCCAGGTCCAGATGCAAGCGCAGGTCGCCGAACCAGCTCCCCCCGCCGTTCGCCAACCCCAGTTGGCGAACCAGGGGCAACCGCCAAGAGAAGGCCAAGCTCCCATGACTTGGAGGAAATTTAGGACCGATCGAACAGGCAAGGCGGTGATGGCTGTCGAAGAAGTACAAGCCCTCCGCAAGGAGTTCGACGCCCAGCAGGGCGGCAGTCACCAGCAGCCTGTCCGCAGGAAGATCAAAGAAGACCTCTACTGCGCATATCATGGGCGATCCTCGCACACAACCGAGAAGTGCCGCAACATTCGTCACCGAAGCGGCACCCAAGAGCCAAGGTCGAATCAAGGTGCCGCGGTCGAAGCGCCTCGCGAAACGGCCCGAGAGCGGTCACCACCAGCCGAACAGCACCAGGACACACAGCGCAGAATCATCCAAGTGATCACAAGGGCTGATCCACCGGTCCAGCCGTCGAAGCGGCAAAGAAAGTTGCAGATGCGAACGGTGCATAACATCATTGCTGCAGGCGAAGGGGTCCCGAAGTACATGAATCAGCAAATCTCTTTCGGCCCGGAGGACACCGAAGGAGTGCTTTTCCCACATCAAGACCCCCTGGTGATTTCAGCCGAAGTGGCCGGCTGCGAAGTTTGGCGAGTTCTGGTCGATGGAGGTAGCTCGGCTGATGTAATCTTCGCCGAGGCATACGCCAGGATGGGGTTGCCGACTTCGGCCCTCACTCAAGCGCCGGCTTCACTTCGCGGCTTCGGCGGGGAGGTGGTCCACGTTCTCGGCCTAGCATGGTTGATGGTTGCTTTCGGCATGGGCGAAAACAGGCGCGAAGAGCAGATCCTGTTCAACGTAGTCGACATCCCATATAGCTACAACGCCATCTTAGGCCGTGCAGCCCTGAACAACTTTGAAGCCATCTCCCACCACAACTACCTCAAGCTCAAGATGCCTGGTCCGGCAGGGGTAATCGTCGTCAAGGGGCTTCAACCCCCAGTCATGTCAAAAGGTGACGTGGCCATGATCGACAGGGCAGTGCACAATGTGGAGGCCGAACAACGTGTCAATCGCGTGCCGAAGCCAGCCCCTCATGGCAAGGTGATAAAAGTGCAAGTAAGCGAGGCGGACCCGGCAAAGTTCGTCCAGCTGGGAGGCGATCTAGGCGAAGAAGAGGCTAGGAAAATCCTAGAAGTACTCAAAGAAAACATTGACATCTTCGCCTGGAGCCCCAGCGAAGTGTGGGGCGTTTCGCCAGAACTCATCGTGCATCGCCTGGCAGTCAAGCCAGACGCCAAGCCAAGAAAGCAGAAGCTACGCAAGATGTCCGCTGATCGCCAAGAGGCAGTGAAGGCCGAAGTGCAGAAGCTTCTCAAAGCCGAGGTGATCAGGGAGATCAACCACCCGGAGTGGCTGGCGAACCTGGTCTTGGTGAAAAAGTCAAATGGCAAGTGGCGCATGTGCGTCGACTTCACGGACCTCAACAAGGTGTGCCCAAAAGATGACTTCCCCCTGCCGCGGATCGACAAGCTGGTTGATTCGACGGCTGGCTGCGAACTCATGAGCTTCTTGGATGCCTACTCCGGTTATCACCAGATCCACATGAATCCGGACGACATCACCAAGACAGCCTTTATCACGCCGTTCGGCACATTCTGCCACCTCAGGATGCCTTTCGGCCTGAGGAACGCTGGAGCAACGTTCGCCAGGCTGGTCTAAAAGGTGCTTCGCAAGCAACTGGGGTGAAACGTGGAGGCCTATGTCGACGACATCGTCGTAAAGTGCCGCAAGGCTTTCGACCATGCGTCCGATTTACAAGAGACCTTCAACAACTTGCGCACGGCGGGTATGAAATTAAACCCGGAGAAGTGTGTTTTTGGCGTTCGCGCGGGGAAGTTGTTGGGTTTTCTTGTTTCAGAAAGGGGTATTGAGGCGAACCCCGAGAAAATTGACGCCATTCAGCAAATTAGGCCACCATCGAGCGTACGCTAAGTACAAAAGCTCGCGGGCCGAATTGCGGCACTCAGTCGTTTTCTCTCGAAAGCAGCCGAAAGGGGCCTACCATTTTTCAAGACCCTCCGGGGTGCAGGCAAGTTTAGCTGGACTCCCGAATCCCAGGCTGCATTCGAAGAGCTAAAGCAATATTTGCAAAGCCCACCCGCCCTGGTCAGCCCAACACCAGGAAGCGAAATGCTGTTGTACCTAGCGGCTTCGCCGGTGGCGGTCAGTGCAGCCCTAGTCCAAGAGACAGAATCAGGGCAGAAACCGGTGTACTTCATCTCCGAAGCGCTGCAAGGGCCGAAGACAAGGTATATTGAGATGAAAAAGCTCGCTTACGCCCTGGTGATGGCTTTGCGCAAGCTCAAGCACTACTTTCAGGCCCACAAAATCACAGTGCCTTCGCAATACCCCCTGGGCGAAGTACTTCGGGGCAAGGAAATCTCTGGCAGACTCAGCAAGTGGGCAGCGGAGTTATCCCCCTTCGACCCGTATTTCGTGGCGCGCACCGCCATCAAATCCCAAGTCCTGGCCGATTTTGTGGCTGAATGGACACCGGCGTGTGCTCCCGAACCTCAGCCTGTCGAACAGCCTTGGACAATGCACTCCGATGGCTCGTGGTCGCACAGGGGGGCGGGCGCCGCGGCCGTGCTCATTTCGCCGTGGGGCGTGCCGATTCGGTATGTCGCAAGGCTGCAGTTTGACACAACCAACAACACGGCGGAATACGAAGCGGTGCTGCTAGGCTTGAGAAAGGCGAAAGCGCTAGGGGTTCGGCGCTTGCTCATTCGAACAGACTCCAAACTGGTGGCCTGTCATGTTGATAAATCTTTTGAAGCAAAAGATGAAGGGATGAAAAGATATTTGGAGGCTGTCCGATCGATGGAAAAGTGCTTCGCCGGGATAACGGTCGAACACCTGCCCAGAGGGCAGAACAAGGAGGCAGATGCTCTGGCGAAATCTGCCGCCTACGGGGGACCACATTCGCCAGGCATCTTTTTCGAGATCCTGTATGCACCAAGCGTGCCCGAGGAAACCAAGGATGTCATGGCCACAGACCAGACAGACCCGGGCGAAAACCCAGAGGACTGGCGAACACCGTTCGTGAAGTACCTCAGGGATGGCTGGCTCCCAGATGACGAAGCGGAGGCGAAACGCCTTCAAATTAGGGCCAGACAGTACAAGATGGTTTCAGGGCAGCTGTATCGCTCTGGAGTGCTCCAACCTTTGCTTCGCTGCATCTCCTTCGCCGAAGGCGAAGAAATGGTAAAGGAAATACACCAGGGGCTCTGTGGGGCACACCAGGCCGCGAGAACTGTCGCCTCCAAGGTGTTTCGCCAGGAGTATATTGGCCCACTGTGCTGAAAGTTTGCGTTGCGCGGGCCAAAAAGTGCGAAAGGCCAGACCGCGCCGCAGTATGAGCTGCAGCCAATCGCACCAGTTTGGCCCTTCGCCAGGTGGGGCCTTGACATCATTGGCCCATTCCCGATAGCACGAAATGGGTACAAGTTTGCAATTGTGGCAATTGAATATTTTTCGCGTTGGATCGAGGCTGAACCACTCGGCGCGATCACTTCGGCGGCAGTGCAGAAATTTGTCTGGAAAAACATCGTTTGTCGTTTTGGAGTTCCAAGGGAATTCGTCACGGACAATGGCAAGCAGTTCGACTCCGACAGGTTCAGAGAAATGTGCGAAGGGCTAAACCTGGAAATCAGGTTCGCATCGGTCACACACCCACAGTCGAATGGGGCGGCCGAACGCGCAAATGGTAAGATCTTGGAGGCACTCAAGAAAAGGCTCGAGGGGGCAGCGAAAGGCAGATGGCCAGACGAAATGTTGTCTGTCCTTTGGGCCCTCCGAACAACTCCCACCAGGCCAACCAAGTTCAGCCCGTTCATGCTCCTCTACGGAGACGAGGCGATGACCCCAACAGAGCTAGGGGCTCCACCAAGGGTGATGCTCTCGGGGAGCGAAGATGGGCGCGAAGTGTCGCTCGAACTCCTGGAGGGGGTACGAGTCGAAGCACTAGAACACATGCGCAAGTATGCAACAAGGACTTCGCAACCTACAACAAGAAGGTTCGCCCAACAGAGCTCCTGCCCGGCCACCTCGTCCTGAGGAAAAAGGTGAACCCAGTGGCGGTCGGGAAGCTTGAATCAAAATGGGAGGGGCCATATCTCATTAAGCACAAGTCAAGGACGGGCTCTTTTGTGAGTACTTCAGTCATAAACTTTTGCTATTATGTAATTATAACTTTATCTTTGTTGGCCACCAAGCCATTTTAAACTCCAGTACACACTGTTATCGGCCATCGAGCCGATATAAACTGATCAATATTGCCTTGTATAATTTCGCTCAAAAAGTATCAAAATTTTCCTTCCCTCAAAAATCCTTCCCTCAAAAAATCTCCAGTTTTTATCCTTCATGCCCCCCAAGTTTTTAGTAGGGAACACAATGCTGCAATCTTATGTGTCTAAGGGCGATAAAAATATCAGCCATCTAAAGGCGATGTAACCACATCGACTGTTACTCATACATCGGCATAGCTCAGCCGATTATGAACCAATCCAAACACTTGGATAATATTTCTTCAAATATTTCCCATTAAGAGCTCATCCAAAAATCTCTCCATCAAGTCCTTTCAACATATAAGCCCCTTTAGAAACACACATATGAAACCGAAAAGGTCCTTCCCAATTCGGTGACCACTTCCCAAATTTACTATCTCTTGCTCCTATCGGCAACACTAACTTCCAAACAAGTTCATCTTCCTCAAAAGACTTCGGCACAATTTTTTATTATAATGTCTGGCCACCCTTTCTTTATCCTTTCTAACCTTCTCAAGAGCTCGCAATCTAGATTGAACCAAATCTTCTGACTCATCCACCATCAAGTTATGATAATCATCGGCTGTCAACTCATCTTGTAAAGAAATCCTTCTAGAGCCGATGTTAGTTTCCCATGGTAACACAGCTTCATGCCCATAAACCAACTGATTTGGAGGAACTTGAATAGCACCATGACAAGCCATCCGATAGGACCACAATGCTTCAGCCAATATAGTATGCCACTTCTTAGGATATTCAGCAATCTTCCTCTTAGCCAACTTGATCAAGCTCTTTTTAGATGCCTCAGCCTACCCATTAGCTTGTGCATAATATGGTGAAGAATTCAGAAACTTGATCCCCATACTATCGGCAAACTGAACAAATTCATCAGACACAAAAAATGGACCCTTGATCAGTTGTAATCGTCTGAGGCAAACCAAATCTATATATGATATGCTCTTTGACAAACTCTATGGCATCTTTGCTATCAACTTTCTTTAAAGGAATAGCCTCAATCCACTTGGTAAAATAATCAGTAGAAACCAATATGAATTTATGACCTTTACTTGATGGTGGATTGATCTGGCCGATCATGTCAATACCCCAACCTCTGAACGACCATGGCTTTATAATGGGATTCATAGCCGATGCTGGTGCTCGTTGAATAGCTCTAAACTTCTGATAGTCCTGACATCCTTTATAATATCTAAAACAGTCCTCCAGCATTGTCGGCCAAAAATATCCTACTCTTCTAATCAACCACTTCATCTTATGAGCCGATTGATAAGTCCCACATATTCCCTCGTGTACCTCACACATGACTATCTTTGCTTCATCCAGACTCAAGCATCTCAACAAAACTCCATCAATTGTCCTATAGTACAATGTATCATCCAACAAAACATACTTGAGAGCCTTATACCTTAACTTCCTGGAAACCAACCTAAAAAGATTCTTTAAATATTCAAATATCTCAAACCTCCAATCATCGGCTGGCAGGCATGCAACTTCAACTTTGATACCCTGTAACATCGGCTTGTAGCCTGATGCACCTTGAGCTAGATCATTAGCTTCAACATTTTGTTCTCTAGGAATTTGCTTCAAAGTAACTATCTTGAAGGTCTTCATCAACTCTTGACACTTTTCATTATAAACCATCAAGACATCATTTTTGCACTCATATTCCCCAGATAATTGACTGATCACTAACAATGAATCACCCATGATTTCAACAGCGTCGGCTTCAACCTCCTTCAACAATTGCAATCCTTTGAAAACAGCCTCGTACTCAGCTTGATAATTAGTAGAATAAGGTATAATAGTAAAAGCAAACTGAAAACTTGCCCCCTAGGCGATATGATCACTAAGCCGATACCACATCCATGAGTGCAGACTGATCCATCAAAAAACAAAGTCCAAGGCATAATATCAACATGATCAACGGTAATATCCCTGTGCTCAACTATGAAATCGGCTATCGCCTGTCCTTTAACTGCCTTAGCCGATTCATACCTCAAGTCAAATTCTGTTAAAGCAAAAATCCACTTCCCAATCCTCCCCTTCAAAACTGGAGCCGATAGCATGTACCATACTACATCAGCCTTACACACTATAGTGCACTCATTGGAAAGCAAATAATGCCTCAACTTTGTACAAGAAAAATATAGGCAGAAAGATAATTTCTCCACTGGTGAATATCTGGTTTCAGCATCCAAAAGCCTTCTACTTAAATAAAATATGACTCTTTCTTTACCTTCAACCTCTTGGATCAAAACCGAGCCGATAGAATTCTGATTGGCTGACAAATATAGCTTAAAAGGAAGCCCTTTCTATGGTGGAATGAGAACCGAAGGAGAACTCAAATATTCATTGATGTTGTCCAAAGCTTTTTGCTTCCTCTCTCCTCAAACAAACTCTTGATCGGCTTTCAACCTTAGCAATGGTGTAAATGGCTCTATTCGGCCAGATAAATTTGATATGAATCGCCTAACAAAATTAATCTTGCCGATCAATGATTGCAACTTATTCTTGTCCTCTGGAGGTTTTATATCTTTGATAGTATTAATACTTCTCTGAGGTATCTCAATCCCCCTCTCGTGAACCAAAAACCTAAGGAATTGTCCAGCCGATACACCGAAAGCTCACTTAGTCGGATTCATCTTCAACCCATATTTCCTTGCTCTCTCCAAGACTTTTCTCAAATCAAGTATATGTTCATCAATTTCCTTAGATTTGACCACCACATCAAAAATATAGATTTCAATCAACAAGCCGACGAGATCATGAAATATGTAATTCATTGCTCTTTGATATGTAGCACCAGCACTTCTTAATCCAAAAGTCATGACAACCCACTCATACAAGCCGATTGCACCAGGACATCTAAAAGCAGTCTTGTGAATATCTTCCTCAGCCATAAAAATCTGATTATATCCTGCATTCCCATCCATGAAGATGATAATCTTATGTCCAGATGCTGCATCCACCAATTGATCGGTAATTGGCATTTGGTATTCATCCTTAGGAGTAGCCTTATTTAAATCTCGAAAATCGATACAAACTCTGAGCTTGCCGTTCTTCTTGATTACCGGTACTATGTTTGCAATTCCCTCAGCATATCGGCATGGTCTAATAAAATTAGCATCATAAAGTCTTGTATTTTCGGCCTTGATAGCATCACACATCTCAGCTTTACATCGTCTTGGAGGTTACTTGTATGGCCGATAGCCTGGTTTGATAGGGAGCCGATGTTCAACTATCGATCGGCTAAGTCCTAGCATCTCATAATATTCCCAAGCAAAACAATCTCTATAGTCTTTCAAAAGTGCTACTAACTTATATTTAAATTCCTTTGTCAATCCTTTGCTAATATATGTCGGCCTAGGCCTATCACCTGATCCAATGTCTATCTCTTCCAATTCATCGGCCGACATAAACCCTTGCCCCAGCTTGCTGTGGAGATCATCTACAGTATCCTTTGTGTAAAAATTGGATCCCTCCAAGGCACCCTCAAAGAAGCAGTTGGGGCTCTCCATCTCCTGTTGGCTGTATATCATAATCAGAAACATTTAAGTAGTCTCCTTGCCAAACTTTTCTAGATAAACAATCAATTCCTTCCATCTCCCAAAGAGATAAATCAGCACTAGCTACATTGACTGACTTGTCGACTGGCACGATTTCAATCTGGTCTCCTTGCCATTGAATCAAGCAAATCCGGGATTTCTTCATCCCTGTTAATTTCGTGGTACTGGACAGGGACACCGACATGGAGACACCGCTCATCCTTGGGCGACCATTCTTGAGTACCGCGGAAGCAAACTTTGATGTGGCAGTTGGAGAAATCTGGCTCCGTATTAATGGAAAGGAGGAGAAGTTCTAGTTCTAGTCGAGAATGGAGCAATGCTCCATGGTCTAAATCATGTATGGGCCGAACCCGCAGAATATCAGAGAGGTCGAAGTGCAACCCCCAAAGATGGACAGCCTCATCGCTTTCATGATGAACTTCTTGGAACGGGAAGGGAAGGTAAGGCCCCGTCTAGATCCTAAGCTGGCATCATCGAAGCCAGGAGTGCGGGCCAAAAAGCCTGTAACCCTAGTATCCAAGAAGCCGCTGACCACACAAAGAGCAAAGAAGGTGTGCCGCGTGAAAGACAAGTCACCTGTTCCCACACCTCCGAGATAGGGTGCTTCATCATCGAGCTAAACATGATGGAGGTACGGTCTTGCTCGTCGGACTAAAAATGATGTCGCCCTTGCCAACTGGAAAATTGGTATGTATCCCTGTTGATGCAAAAAACACACACTGACCTGAGAGATTTGCTTTACTCTAGTGCAGGTCCTAGATGATGATGATGCGGGCGTGCCAGTTGATTTGATCCTGCAATGAACAAGATGAAACATGCAAATATTATTAGTAAACGATAATCGATCGGCTATGAAGCCGATGTCATATCGTGATGTAACCTAGCCGATGCATTGTTAGGTGAATCGGCTGTAAGGCATATTCCCAATAATAAATCAAACCTAAATTTGACACATCGGCTGTAAATATCAATTAGATTGGCAGTAATTTCAATATATTTATTTTAGTTAAGATCCTGATATAAGGGCAGATATAGCATATTAAACAAAGCATAAAACTATGTAAAACAACTAGACTGAGTAAGATCGTCTGAAATCTCGATACTATCCATATTAACAACCATAAAGCAGGCTAGAGATTATGATTCTAAGCACGACTTAGTATATCAAACTTAACTGATGCAGCACTAAGTATAAAAAGAAGCATAATATCTAGTCAATCAAGCCGATGGTTGTCTTTTCAGGATGGTAGATATATCATATAATCCAAGCCTACAAGTCAATCTAGCCGTTATCGACAAAAACCCTAGATAAAGGTTGGCCGATACCAGTAGAAAGTATTGTCAATCTAGATTATAGAACATATATGATAACTCGACGGGAGATTAGAGTGTCACGAAGATGTAAGCACTAATCCCGAGAACGCAAACTGCCATAACAAGTAATTACCTCGTTATCGAATATCGAAACCGATGCAGCTCGACTCAAAAGCAAGAACTCGTCGAAACAAAGTAACGAGAAAAAGGTGGCGATGCACCGAAATTAGATTGAACTGATGTTCATTATTTACAAGACCTCGGGCTTATATTTATACCCGAATATACAAACTTGTCCACAACAGACACGACTCATATCCTCCTAATACAACTCTAACCAACGGACAAACAAGTCCCTTAGGCGGACTCTTACGGAAAATATCTATAAGGACTTTACATAAAATCCTAATTAATAGATACAATTGCCTATCTTGTACTCTATCCTTGTCTGACAATACCATCGAAGCCCTTCTTCTGAATCCGACATTGATCACACAACCAATTTAACCAATATCGGCTGTATTAGCTAACCATATCAAACTCGGTATCGGCCGATGCGCACTCTTTTTTCGAGAATTCTGTATATCTTCAAATCCACTTCTGATTGGATCTCATTTCCGATTCATATGCTTACCAAATTCCATCGTGAACAATCTCATATGTAATTTCGCTCAATTTAATTCTTGCATTAGAGCATGTTTACCTTTTCAAAACTTTGCATGAATTTTTTTTTGAATTTCAACTTGGAATAATTCTTGAGACAACAAATTTACAAATGGATTTTTGAGCATGTCGAAATAAGAATTTTTGGCAAATTTCCACGAGGCCCCCCCTCCAACTAGCCGTTCAAATCCAACTGCTAGGATTGGGGCCAGTGGGACCCACTTAGGGTTCGGTCGAACCAGGGGTGCAACAGTCGGCTGCACCACTTTGTGGTACAATGGCTAGTGGATCCCACATGTCATTTGTAGCCGTTGGGAGCCCTCTACAACAAGGAGATGGCCGGGAGAGGGGAGTTCATCCCTTTTTAACTCATTATCCACTCCCTCTCACAAGTTCCTTTGCTCTCAAGCTTCCTTTCAAGTTTTGAAGTGTTGGTCTCAAGTTTATTCTCTGCATTTTGCTTCAATTTCAAGGATTTGCAAGTCACTTTGGTTTGGTACAAGATTAACCGGGAAATAGAGTCAATTTCGTTTTATTAGCCTAACCCTCACCCGAATTGTCTTGTACTGTTGCCCATTTTTCTACAGCTATGCAGAAACAAATTTCGGGCTTATTCAAGAAGGAATCAAACTCGAGATCAAGCCACCACCAAGACGTGTCAAGCGTGCATTCATCCACCGATACATCTCTAGAGGAGGTGGACGCCTCACCGAAGCTCATCAACGACTCCGATCTCGACCTCGTAGGTGACCGGGAGATGCAAGCCTATCACATGCTTAAGGATCGGACGTTTGCTCATACCCGAGCATACGACCTGATTCTTCTACAAAAAATAGGTATGGACGTTGATTTTCATAATGTATGGCAAGCTATAGGATGGGACAAATTTGCACTGGTAGATGAGCCAAGTTCTCGCTTACTTACCTTGAAATTTTTGTGCACCTTGCCAGAAGTAGAAGACGACATTTCTTTTCAGTTTTTCCAGAAGGAAATCCGCCTTTGTTGGAAAGAATTGAGTCTGCTTTTAGGTTTTGACAAAAAAATGCAAAATTAATTTTTGGAAGGCAACTCCAAATTTTGATAAACACAAGTTTTGGCAGAGTATCACGGGTGAAGCATTATGTAGAAGGCCTATATAAATGACATCAATAACCCTATTCTTAGGCTTATGCACAAGTGGCTTGGCTTGACCTTGTTTCCTAGAGCTAATTTAGAGTTGCGCGTGAAGATGAATTGATTCTCTTGTATGCCATGGTTAAGAAAATAAAAGTTTCTCCTGTGCAATGCATGATTCACCAATGGTTAGAAAATCTCAAGCTCTCCGGTCCAATTGATTGTAAATCTTTAATTTCTCATATAACTTATGAAGTTGGGGTAGTGAGGGGTTCTCAAATTGCTAACATTTCAACTCTCCGCTCATATGTTAACAAGGAATATTTGATAAAAGACCATACAATCAAACATGGCCCAGATGATTTGCTTGTATTTTTCTTTCTCGACTGTACAAATGAAATCCCGTCACCTAACCCGTGGTTTTATTTGGAAAATTTCCAAAAGCTAACCATTCATCTCTAGCCGGAAGGAAAATCTTGGGCAAATGTTCCACGTAGGGCAACTCGAAGCATGGCGAGGGAAGCACCTCAAGAGGTATCATCCTTTTCACCACCAGTGCAGATGTATAAGGGTCATTAGGTCCTTACTGAGGATGCCCCCAGTTGGACCCAAGTTTCTCAACATGAGGCTGGAGGTTTGTACTGGCAAAGTGCCAGTGACAGCCGGTGGCAAGCACCTCACGACATGCACTGGGGATACTCTCGTTCCTCCCGTTCAAGCGGTTTACCTCCATTCAGCCGTCTGCATCGCTTTGTCTCCTCTCGAGGGGATCTGGGTGAACTCACTGGGAGGATGGTAACCTTGAGCTGTAGACCGAATATATCCAGCACACTCTTGAAGGGCACATCATGCAATCTCAGGAGTGGCAGCAAAATGTTAACACACAAATGGCGAACTTCCACAACATGATGCAGCAACAGCAGGCCGATTGGCAGGCCTACTTTCGCCACCAAGGGTTCAACCCCTATCAAGGACCCTGAGCAAAAGGCAAGCTTGGTGGGGAGATGTGCCTCTCCCTACCAAGGTGATTTGTATCATTTCCCCTTTCAAACTGCATATTTCCTTTCATGATACATTCATAAAATTTGAAAACAAAATAAAAATTTGCAAAATATAAAAATAACAAAAATATAGGTTAGAATTTTATATGCTAGGTAAGACTGCTTAGTTCTCTATGTTGAAATGATGAACAATTGCTTTGTTTTATATCTCTTATGTATTGGTTCATAGTTAAGTACTCTCTCAAGTTTTAAGTCCGAAGGCTAAATATTATTCGGAAATCTGAGAGTTGTGAGCAGCACATTGCATGATCTAAGTCTAAGTTGTTGTGAGATATGATATGGTAAAATAGAGTTACTATGATCTTGTTCTGAGTTTGACTGGAAATCTGGAGTTTTATTTTTCAAAATAATAAACTTATCAAGTTCCTCATTTGATATAAATTCCTACTAGAGCCATACATTCTTTTACATTGAAAAACCTTATACTATGGTTGCTTGTGATTCCATTGAACTTTGTCAAAATTCTTGTGACCTGTGTAAGATGCTTCTCATACTTTATGATCAAGATTGCACATCCACCACATACCCTTTCATTCACTTCATCTACAAAATAAATACTCCATATTATTTATGCCTCTCTTCATCCAAAAATATCATTCAAAATAAAGAGAGCTATGGCTATGCAAAAATAGAAAAACAAAATCTTGCTCCTACAAAGTAATAAGGCATGATGAAAAAAAAGAGAAAAAAAGAAGCTAGCCATACACTCTCCCAACTTTCGAAAAAAAGAGGAAGAAGAGGTATACAAAGGACTAAATTCATTTCATATCCACTACCATCACACACATGCACAATCTTGATTAGAAGTATATTTTGCTATCTTCTGTGGTCCGGATTTTTGACTTAGTAATAAATGTGAATGCAAGTATGCCTCATTTGATCCCTACCAAACTCCACATATATGACCTTATAATAGGGACAAAAAGGCAATATTTTGGTGAGGAATACACATACACATTCTTGAGTGAATGAGGGAATTACCTGAGGAACTTGGTTTTTATTTGCAAAATCATTTGAAAACCTTCGGAATGAAAGTTAGACAAGGGATGAATGAGTAGTGCTCTATTAACCGTTCTGTTTCTCAACCACCCAAGACAAGGAGAAGCATGTTGCCCACATGTATTGGGTGTATAGGTAAGCCACTGTGCCAACTTGCTTAACTCGAGAGAGTACTCATACTTTGCACCTTGTACATTTGAGATATACAACATTGTAGCAACTCCTGATCAACAACCATGTCTTAACCTTGAAGTTCTTTACTCAGGACGAGCAAAGGTTTAAGCTTCTGGGATTTTGTTGATGGTCATTATACACCAATTTCGATCGTCAATATTTCCTGGAATAATGGAGAACTAGCAATACTTGCATGCATACTTAATTAGAAATAATCTAGCTCTACTTGTGCCTTGAAATATATTGGTATACGGGAGATTACTGTATAAATGAAGGAGAAATGGTGGAAAATACATGATCAACCAATCGGAGGTTGACACATGGTGTACACGTGGATGGATGGACCCACAAACCCAATAAAACACCTGCAAAAGGGGCCAACCACCATGCCACAAGAATGAGGACCCACCAGAGAAGGCCCAGGTGGAGGAATTGGGCCAGGGGAGCCAGCCAGGGTTCAGCTGAACCCTGAGTTCTGCCGAACCAAAAAAGTGGCCGTTGGCCCAGGCCCAAGCCGAAGGCGGTTACAACCGACCTCCCAATGATGATTGTACCGGTTCTGATGCTCCCAACCGTCATACCAAGGCTAAATAGGACCTCTCATCCTCTTCTTCAACACACACCAAGAGGAATCAAGAAAGAAGCTCTCCTTAGCAATTTTACTTTGTTCTAGCATTAGTGGAGTTAGAATTAGAGTAGTTCTAGATTTCTTCAAGTCTTCCGAAGAATTCGGGTATGGTTCTAGTAAGTATTTCCTCTCTTGTAAGACTTTATTCAATAATGAAATATTGTTCTTTATATAGTTTTTGTCCTTTACTTTACTTGCATGATTATACGAGTACCAACTTTGGTTTTTACTTGTCTCGTATGAATTATATGGCTAGCTTACGAGAGAGTTGCATTGGTATTGGTTTAGTGTTCATTCAATTGATTTCTTTATGTCATCTGTAGAGATGTAGAGTAGTATTTAGTAATGTAAGCGTGGTGCTTAGATTATTAAATATAATTAAGTGGTGCTATATTCCACGGAACTGTAGAGGTGGGTCGCTGATGGTGACAGCTTAGTACGGGTATTCCTCCACGTGCGTATATAGGGCTAACAAAGGTTCCTAGCGAAGATACTCCTCCGTATCCATAACCGGTTGTATAGCCATGATGGATTATCGTAAGAAACTCGACAATCAGGGGTGGTTTCTCGATATACCAGGAGGGCATTGTTAGGGGGTTTTGGCCATATGATTGTACATTAGCCAGTGTATTCTAAAATGACTATATACAAGAAGTACAGAAATAGGCTTTTTCTCATTTCTTATCCACTTAGTCTAGATTAGTATTTAGAGAGAGTTAGCTTGAATGATCCTTCTGTGTGTCAACCTACCCTATCCATAATTTATTAATTCCTACATTATACTTTGATCTATTTAAGTGTGATGTAAATTTATACCATAGTACTCTCTTACCATATCTTCCCTTGGGATTAAATAAATACGATACCTTAGAAATACTTCCAGGTGAAATGCTACAGCGGTATATCCGTGCGCTTGCGGATTATATCTGTGATCATAAGAAAATACCGGCTAATATTTCTGGCGCCATTGCCTGGGATCTAATTCCTAGTAATGTCCTTAAGAAAATCAACACCTATTCACCAAGAAGGATGCTAAACCTCGCCTGTTAAGATGGATCCTTCTACTCCAAGAATTTGATCTAGAAATTAAGGATAAAAAGAGAGTAGAAAACTCCATAGAAGATCATTTGTCACGCTTGCAGATCACTAACATGCAGGAACCGCAGATAAATGATTTTCTATGAGACGACATGATGATGACAGTGACAAACTCCACCCCATGGTACGCAAATATTGTGAATTTTATGGTTTCAAGCTACGTACCACCCGAGGAGAACATAACAACGCTGAAGTATGAAAGCCGTCATCATCTATGGGATGAGCCATACCTATACAGAGACTGCTCAGATGGACTACTAAGAAGGTGCGTGCCAACGGAGGAGGGCCTAACAATCATCAAGAGGTGCCACTCGTTGCCATATGGCAGGCAAGATGGTGCATTCCACACGCAAGCCAAGATTTGGCAGAGCGGATTCTTCTAGCCAACTGTTGATGGCTATTAACATTCAAATCTACACCGTCAATACCGGCATGAATCTGAAGATATAAATTTAAGCTTTCTAATAGACCCTGTGCTTCACTAGAAAATCATCTCTACCCTCTGCCTAAATTAACTTGTGCCGTTGGATGAACTTGTCGAAGAGCTGAACACATTCGTTCCTTGTGGAAATTCCATACCTTTGGAATACTTCCGAGTGAAGTGCTATAGTGGTATATCCGTGCGCTTGTGGATATTATCTATGACCGTAAGAAATACCAACACCAACCATGTATGAAGACTCCAAGGAGTTTGTTCGAAGATGCCAGAGCTGCCAGCCACACGGAGGGATCACTGCTCGTGATGCAATGCCCCTCACCTAAGACCTTCAAGTAGAGATATTTGATGTGTGGGGTATTGACTTCATGTGACCTTTCCCAAAGTCCCGTGACTACAAGTATATCCTAGTGGCAGTCGACTACGTGTCCAAGTGGGTTGAAGCAATGCCATTCAAAGCTGCAGATGCCAAACATGCCAAGAAGATGTTCTCTGAGATAATCTTCCCTCGCTTTGGAACTCCAAGGATGGTTATAAGCGATGAAGGATCACACTTTATTGATAAAACCTTGAGAGGCCTCTTACAGGAATTGGGTGCTAAACACATTGTTGCTACACCCTACCATCCTGAAACAGGTGGGCAAGCTGAAACTTCAAATAAACAGATCAAAAAAATCCTGCAGAAAACAGTCCTCAAAATAGGAACAGGATGGAAGGACAAGTTACCCGACGCTCTCTGAGCATATCGGACAGCTTACAAGACACTGCTCGGTATGTCCCCATACCAGATAGTCTACGGGAAGTCACGTCGACTCCCCATAGAACTAGAACACCGAGCATATTGGGCCATCCGAAACTAAAATATGGACTTTGAAGGAGCTGGGGAGTGAAGAAAAATGCAAATATCTGAATTAGAAGAATGGAGGGACAAAGCATACCACAACTCAAGGATTTACAAAGAGAGAACCAAACGTTGGCACGACAAGAGAATGAAGGTTAAGAAATTCAAGCCAGGAGATAAAGTATTAATGTTTAACTCTAGGGTAAAGTTATTTGGCCACGGGAAGCTTCGAACTAAATGGGAAGGGCCATTCGACGTAATCGGCACCTCGTTACACGGAGCTATCACACTTCAAGATTACTCAGGTAACCTTTTTATGGTAAATGGCCAACGTTTAAAAGTCTTCCTTGAGACAAATGAAATTTTAGATGAAAAAGTGGGTGTCATCGATTTAATCGATTTCGAACAACAATGATTTTGACTAAGATTTTAGACAACCCTGTAAATTGTTTAAAAAAAGAGAAAAAAATTGGAAGTCAGCTGGGCCACCAGGGGTCGGCCGACCTAGGGGGAGCCTAATCCTCCTCAAATTTAAACTATGAATTCCCCTGCTCGAATTTGGTTTATCTCTTCGGTGTTTCATGCGATTTTCATGTCATATCAGCCTGAGAAGAGTCTTTAAAATTCATTGAGCCCCTCCTCCTTCTCAATCTGTTCTCCTTCAACCACTCAAAACTTAGAACTCTAGCCATGTCTAGCAAGTCCCTTGTGCCTCTCAACGCCACCATCTCCGGTGCCACATTCGACCTCGAAGGGGAACCCACGCTAGCAAACCAGCTTATCCGCGCGCAAGACTGCGCCATGGAGGAGGTCAATGCTCTTTTGGTCGAGCCCCTCGACACCATCCCGAGCCACCATGCCGGCAAGGGGCCATTTGGCGGTCTCTCTGGGTCGGGTGACCTCAGGGGTCAGCCAACTCCCCTTTGGCCCATCTCGGCACCCCGTTTGGCCATGCGATCCCTCTCACCATGCCGCACGCAGATGAAGATTCAGGGTGACTCCCCCACCAGAAGGCTGACAACGGGAGAGTTGGGGCCAATGAAGATGGCACGGCAATTGTTCCAAGGACCTGTGAAGGCCACACCTCCAGCCACCGAAAAATATGTGGGCACCTTGCTAACCAAGGATGGAGATGTGGTTATGCACAAATACAAGGCGCCCACTGCCTCGCTAGAGACACCGCGGGAAGAGCATTTCAGGATCATGGGGGTTAGAACTCCTGGCGGTGGCTATGCAAAGGGGCTATGTCGGCCCTTGACCTCAGAAAAGAAAGTGGAGGCAATGGAGTCGGTGGATTCTTCACCTTCCAAGGTGAGGCGCCACCTGACGCCTCCACCCATTAGACGGGAGTCAGGGCAATACCAGAGCAGCGATGGAGAAATCACCAAAGCCCATGGTCGCAAGGCTCAAAGGCCTTGTTAAGAAGCTCCAGTTTGAAAACAAGGAGCTTCACAAATGTGACGTAGAAAGGAAGGTCGAGTTAGCTGAACTGAGGCTTGATTTTGAGACCTTCAGCAGCGGGATGTGCACTAAAATCAAGCGCACATTCGCAGAGATGGGGAGGAAGGATCGCTACTATGCCAAATAGATGCCTCCACATCTATTTAGTATTTTTTTTTAGTTTGGCTCACTGGTACTTTACCTCAGTGGAAGCCCTTGCTTTCTTTATATTCAATAAAGTCTAGGTACAAAAGCAAGTGTGGGGAGTACATCGGACTCTCGAAACAGTATATCAACATGATGATCACGACCCCATAGATCAATGTTAAAAATTTCAGCAAAGGTGGGAGATGGAGGGGTTGACTGAACCCGTCAGTCTCGTCAGATAGGGTGGTATGCGTGTCTCCTTCCTTATCTTCCCCTGTGAGTGAGTTAAACTTGAGTAGAAAATTTAAATAAAATTTAGTTTGATTCCAAATTAAAATTAAAAACAATGCTTCTCAACAAATAAAATTTTCCTATGGTTGACATGAATACTCTTTATTCTTTGCTAACACTTGTTCCTTGTGAATAAACATCTATCATAGGGGTCCTTGCTAATCGAAATAATCGATATTTGTGATACGGTTGTGACAAAAGAAATTCATGTCTAACTGTCATGATACTTGGGATTTTATCTTTGCGAAAATTTAATTTTTCGAGCAATATTCCTCAGTGACTACATGATTACCTAACTAGGTCAAATATGATTCATATTGCAAACCATATATTTTGGCTGCTTTACATTATATTGAGCTTTGTCAAAATATTGTGACCCATGTGAGATGTTTTTCATGCTTTATGATCAAGATCACACACACTCCACATCCACGCACATTTTCTAAACTTCTATACTGGAAGCTAGCATCCATCATCCATCATCCACAAAATAAATACTACATAATATTTATGCCTCCTTCTCCAAAGTACCATTTAAAATAAAGAGAGTATGGCTAAAAAAACAATCTTGCTCATACAAGTATGGAGCATGATGAAAAAAAAGAAAGAAAAAGAGAAAAAAGAAAGCAAAGAAAAAGGTAGCCATACATTCTCTCAAATTTTTGAAAAAGAAAAATGGAGGAGATATACAAAAGGAGAAATCTTATTCCGTATCTTTCATCACACCATACACATTCTTGATCAAAAGTATGACTTGCTATCTCCTTGGGTCCGGTCTTTTGGCTTGGTAAAATATGTGATGCAGGTACCCCCGATTGATCCCTACCAAGCTCCACATATATAACCTTTTAGAATAGGGATAATTCGGCAATACATGCCTTGGTGAGGATCCAAAAATCAAAATGAGTGATTCAAGAGAGAGTCATTTGAGTAGTATAGCTATATTTGTTTGAAAATATATGAAAAACCCAAGTGATTGATAGAAGGAACAGGAATGACTTGAGTCATGACCGTTCCATGCATCAATTACCCAAGATGGTAAGATAGACAACGCAAAGTTCATAGGTACAAGTATGGCTTAAAATATATTGTATACTAGTACCATACTTTGGGAAGTTTTATTCCACAATAATCCTTAACCTTTACTTGGGATGAGTAAAGAGCTAAGTGTGGGGGTTTGTTGACGGTTGTGAAATACCAAATTTGCACTGTCAATACATGCATAAATCTGAAAATATAAACATCCAACATAGTGGTAGAGTTTATTTCTAACAAATTCCACGAGTGTTGGTGTACATTTGGATGCAGGTGATAAACTACCCAAGTTGAGATGAAATATACATAAAGAAGGGGAAGAATTATATTCATATCCAAACCCATGGAGTTCTGGGCCCATAAACCCAATGAAATACTTGTAACTGGGCCCAACCACCACACCAATGGAATAAGGACCCACATGCCAGGGCCCATGAGGAAGGAGTGGGCCAAGAGGGCCAACTAGGGGCTGACCGGGTCAGCTGACCCAGGCTCAGCCCAGTCCAGCCACAACCGCCTTTCACAGTTACTACCGACCTTCCAATGTTGGTTGTGGCCGGTTCCCATGCTCCAACCGCCTTCATGAAGATTTAAAAGTCCCTCTCCTCCTTCATTTCAAGACATTCTAAGATTGGGCTGAATTATAAGAGGCTCTTTGTATTCTCTATGTATACATAAAATAGGGAGAGAGTGAGGGAAAAAGATTTGGAGGAATTCTGGAGTTGTCAGTATCTTCCTCTAATTCATTTTGTACCTTGTCAATTACTTTGCTCTAGTTTATAATATCTTAATCAAGTAATTAAGATTTATATTATGAAGTATATTTCTTAGTTAGTTCATATTTAGCGTACTGGAATATTCTTCACTAGAAATAATGTTTACTTTTGTGTTTGATCAACATTAGAATAGTATTTATTAGTGTAAATGTGGTGTCTATATTGTTGAATACATGTATTTGCTACGTATCGCACCGTAGAGGTGGTATCAGCCCTCGAGATCACCATTGTCCTCCCTGTCCGGTATGGAGTAGAGCACGATCTGGTAGCAGCGAGCAAGCCAATGCCCGAGAGTTGCAATAGGTTTAAAATTAAGTTTTCTAAACGACCATGTGCCTCAGTAGAAAATCCTCTCTACCCTTGCCTATTTTATCTTGTATCCTGGGGTGAACCTAAAGAAGAGCTAAACACACACGTTCCCTGTGAAAATTCGATACTTTGGAATACTTCTGGGTGAAGTGCTACAACAGTATATCCGTGCGCTTGCGTATTTTATTTGTAACATAAGAAATACCAAGAAGCTGGTAAGGGGGTGACCTCGTACGTAATGTGCACGGGATAGCTCGATCCTTGCAGGCATCAGGTTTAGCCTTTACTTGGAGCATTACCTTGCATTCGACCAAAGATTGTTGCGACGTCCTGTGAATCGAACACCAGGTGTTATGATTAATCGAAGATTTCCCTGTCGGCGCCGGGCACTTAACCGTAGTCGGGGGTTTGGCCACTTTGGGAGGACTCTGAGAAGCTATCGGTGCCCTCTTTCCTAACGGGACAGGAGGGGCCGCTGGCAAAGGGTTGTCTTCTGTCATCCTCGCGATATTGGTCTCAATCGCAACCGGTTTTGGGGAAGGCGAGATTGGAGTTGCAGCGAAGACGGGAAAGACAATAACACTGACTTAGGTCCATGCAATCACCGGCTGAGTAGTATCTCCCAGGCCAAGATGATTATGGACATAGTTGTCAAAAGGCCTTGAGCTTGAAGCCATCTCGGCAAAACCTTAAGCACCAAGTCCCCTTACCTAGTGCACCACTGTCAATGAGTGATACCCGTAGACCGTATTTTGAGGGTATTGGGGTATGTTGTTACAAGGATCTACACGAAATAACATCAAGCACACAAAAGACAAGGATTATACTGGTTCAGACCCCTCGTAAGTTAACAACCCTAATCCAGTTTATGTGGGATTATGATGGAACTACAGAGAGTACAATAGAGAACAACAGAACCGACGAGTTACCGACTAGATCCCTATCGAGAACAATTCGACGAAATCAGTCGGCGAGTTGGCTTCAAGTCGTCCGGATTTCTTCGTCTGTGGTGACTAAATAAGTTATGATTTGTTAATCCCGTACCCCTGGCGGCCTTGTATTTATACCGCAAATATCTTAGCCTCCAAGTAGAACTCGAAGAGAACTTACTTCATACAAGATCACAAGTCCGCTTCCTCCCTGAATAAGAGTTTGACACCTTCTATTCAGGGAGACGATTTGCTTATCCACTACTAATATTCTATTACTTTTAAGGTAATCTTCCCGTATATTTAAGGTATTGGTATCCGTAAACTTCATTACTCCAAGGATAGGAGGTATGTCTTTATCTATATTTAAGGGTGTCAATTTTTTAAAACCATCACTTATAACTGTATTATAAATGTTGGTTTGTTGAAAAAATCGGTAGCAATAATTACTGGTGTCGGTTTTCAACTTTTGACACATCCGAGGGATGAAAAGGAATACAAGTATTGGTTTTAGATAAACCGGCCCGTACCTTTAAGGCGTCCCTACGAGCATTTGTGTAGTACTGCCTATCACTGCCGATTATTTGTCGGCTTTGAAGGTGGTTGGGCATAACTGCAGAACTGCTTCCTCTTTGAGTGATTCATTCCGCGGGTTCCAAATCCGGCGGTGGTAGCACTTTGCAACACGGTATGCGCGTAGCAGTAAACGAATCACGAGAAGTTCGTAAAGCCCTGACGACTGTATATATCTGAATCATTGTTACCCCGAGCCGTACGTCAAACCTCCTTCAAGTCGCATAAACAAATCGAACAACTGAAGAAACGTGCGTATCCATTTTGTATCTTTCCAGGCTGAAGGATTAAAGCAAAATATTACGTGTATTTGCACTTTGCGTGCTCGCAGTGACGTCCCACTGACTACTGTACAGCTTATAACGCTATATATATACGTACACATGCACACACACTACACACACAAAGCTCTTCGAGCTGCATCTGCATGCAAACACCTATCGGAGAACGTAGGTAAGTAAGCGCTTACGGCCGGCAACGATGGCGCCGCAGAACAAGGAAGAATCACCGGCCGTCAACATTGATCTAAAACTCGGCCCCGGCGTCGAGGCAGTCACCGAGAGCGATGAGGCGAGGGCACACGCGGCCAATGTGGCGACCGACAAGGTGATGTCGGTGTCGGCGAACCTGGCGCAGCTTCTGCCGACGGGGTCGGTGCTGGCGTACCAGTCTCTGTCCGCGTCCTTCACCAACCAGGGCGACTGCTTCCGGGCCAACCGGTGGCTCAGCCTCTGCCTTGTCGTCTTCCTCTCCGCCAGCTGCATCTTCTTCGCCTTCACCGACAGCGTCCTCTACAAGGGGAAGGTCTACTATGGCGTCGCCCTGCCGAACAGGCTCAACCTCTTCAACCTGAACAAGAAGAGCAGAAGTTATTCCAGGACCTAAAGCCCGAGCTCGATAAGCGGGGACTCGGCTACATCGACGTCGTGCACGCCATCTTCTCGGCGGTCGTCTTCCTCTCCGTCGCCTTCAGCGACGTCGGTCTCCAGAAATGCTTCTTCCCAAACGCCGGCAAGAACGACAAGGAGCTGCTCAAGAACCTGCCGCTGGGGATGGCGGTGCTGTCAAGCTTCGTCTTCATGATCTTCCCTACCAAGAGAAGGGGGATCGGGTCCCATTGCTCCAGCTCCGAGAACATCGACGAGTCCTCCTCCAAGTCTGGTAAGAACATCGATGGCTCGTCCTCCAACTCTGGTGAGAAGGAGAAGGCAAACAAGCCCACCACGGAGAACAAGTAGAACCTCCAACTTAGGGGTGGTAATGGGCCACAAGCCACGGTTCCTTTCATTGCCCACTCAATCTTTGTTAGCTAAAATAAATGTGCGAAATTCAGTTCAACCCTTTTGGCCCCATAGGCTAATGGTGTTGGCCCATTACCACCGGCTCAATCTTCCGTTTGCGTCTGGCTTGCTACCCCAAGAGTTCAGGAGCTCGTCCTTTAGATTTCTTCTTTTATCCTCTAATTCTATAAACTGATTGTATTCAGTGTTGAAAATTTTCAGGATGATGGATGGCGTCATTCCTTATATATGTTCTGAAATGTAATATCTTTTTATACTTTCTCAGGAGAATAGGGAAATAAAATGGTATTTTCTAGGTACTAGATAGATATTTCGAGGTATCAAATATTTTATTGTAAAATTAAGATACCTGGAGCACAGGCATCACAGATTCACCTCACCTGCTCCACTGCCTATAAATCTCATACAAAGTTACATGTAATTTGTCATCATGGTATCCCTCTACCCCCTCTGGCCCTTGGCACCCGGCATGTACCCCATTGGTCAACGAAAGTCACAAAAAGTTGACGCTGCCTCGTTCCACTCCTCCCTCCAGAAATAAACTGTGTTGCACTCCACTAACCTCACGATTATTTGCCTTGGCATAAATTAGGCCCCAAAGTATCATGTACACCACGTCGCCGCGCCGCTCGCCCCGGCCCCCGCGAGTCAAACCGTGGAGGCCAAGTCGTCACCCACTCCTCCCACGCCGTTTCCTCCACTCCCTCCGTGGAATCCAGCACCGCAACCCCCCACGTCGCCACCCCAACCGGTTGTCGAATCCACAGCTCCCGACCACGATCTCCGCCTCCCGAACCTATAAAATCCATCCCCATGCCTCGCTCTCTTGTTTTCCCCTCTTTCCCGAGGTCCCCACGCCCTCAAACTGCCTTCACGCCGCGCTATTCGAGCTCCACTGCTCGCCGAAGCTATCCGGTAGGCCGCTGCCACCGCTCTAGCCACCACCGCATAGCACCGAGGTCGCCTTCAGCTTCACCACCACATGTCACACCTTGGCCACCACCTCATTGCTGCCAAGAACTGCCGAAACCATGCCACCACCACAAACCCCGTCTCCGCCGCTCGCCGCCATGCTCCGGGCGCGCGCCGCTGCTGAACTGTGCCGCCACCACCACCGGTCTTGCCGCATCAAGTTCCACCTTAGTCTCCACCCCATTTCTCCCCTCCACCACCGGAGCGCCGCCATCGCCACTAACCTAAAGCCGCTGCCAGATTTGCTACCTTTGGGCGGCGATTGCCGCCGACCAAAGCCACCCCATGCCGCACCGCTTCCACCTCCGGCTTCGCCGAGGCTCGCCGCAGGTCAGCCACACCTCCGCGTCCACCGGTCATTGTCGGAGCTTCTCCAGCGCCGCCGTCTCACCTCACCGTCAGCCACCCTCCCACCGCCTCCTCGCCGTACTGTTGACCAAATTTGGTAATTCAAGTATCGAAGATAAGGGTAAAATCAGAAAATCCAAGAGATTAGATCGTATCGGAAACAGAGTGAAAATCGGCTGTAGTCCGAATCGGCTGCGGACAGGATCGGTAGAGTTAGAGTCGGACAGGGGTAGCCGATTAAGCCGATTTTGGAAACATGATTCGGTACACGTCATCGGGTTGAGTTAAGGTGCTTCATACGGATTGCCGTGCATGGATAGAGTCCTGAGGAGGCAATTGTATCTATTAATTACGATATTTTATGTAATTTCCTAATAGATAATCACGGTAAGAGTCCGCCTAAGTGATTTGTTCGTTAGTTGGATTTGTATTAGGTTAATATCAGTCATGTCCGTGATGGACAATGTTTGTATTTTCGGGTATAAATATAGTCCCGAGGTCCTGTAAATAATAACAACAGACGTTCAATCAATCTCGGTGCATCGCCACCTTTGTTTTCCACTTTTCGATAAGTTTGTGCTTTCGAGTCATGCTGTATCAGTTTGATCTTCAACGAAAAGGTATATCTTGTTATGGCGGTTTACATTATTGGAGCTAGTGCTTACATCTTTATGACACTCTAGTTCTATCTTGTAAACTTCCGAGTTATCATATACGTTATATAAGTTAGATCGACAATGCAATCTACTTGCATCGGCCGGATTCTTTTTAGGGTTTCGTCGATATCGGCTAGATTACTTTGTTAGTTTAGATTATATAATGTATCTACCATCCTGAAAAAGTAACCATCGGCTTGATTTTCTAGATCTCATGCTTCTCTTTATACTTAATGCTGCATTGGTTAAGTTCAACCTATTAAGTCGTATTTAGAATCATGGTATCTAGCCTGCCTTATGGTTGTTAATAAGGATAGTATTGGGGTTTCAGCCGATTTTACCTGGTATAGATGTTTTACTTAGTTTTTTGCTTTGTTTAATGTTCTATATCTACCCCTTATATCAGGATCTAATCTAATATAAATACATTGAACTTGATACCGATCTAATTGGTTATAGCTAAATTTATTTATTTCTAGAGAATATCTTAGTATAAGGTTGTATCGGAGCTATATCCAATACATAGTTAAATCTAGATATCGGCTATGACATGAGTATATATAATCATTATTTCATGTTACATTAGACTTGGGCAATTTATACTGTCTTGGTTCAGTCCGATCTGTCCCAATTGCTTGTTTCTAACGTAATATCGATATATTGATTATGTAACACTGATATTTACAGCCGATATACCAGTTTTAGGGTTAGTTCTATCATCGATTATGCCTTATAGCCGATTCATGCTTTGTTGCATCGGCTAGGTAATCATACGATATAAAATTGGCTAGCTGGCCGATGGACTATCGTTTACTAATATTCTCTGCATATTTTTCTTGTTGATTGCAGGATCAAATCAACTGGCACGCCCTCAAACCTAAAGAGCTAATTTTGGACCTGCACTAGAGTAAAGCAAATCTCTCAGGCCAGTGTGTGTTTTTGGCATCAACACGCTTTTGGCACGCCGAGTGGGACTTAGTCATCATGTCTCCAAACATCACCGACGTCTCAGAAGAGAACATCATGCCAATCACGATCGAGCAATTGAACGATGAGCAGAGAGAAGTGATGAGACAGATGCTGGATCAACTTCAAAAACAATATCTGCATTCGTTGACGGTGGCCCGACAAGGCACAGTTGTTCAAAGAACTAAAGTTGAGTTGCCGATGATCATGAAACAAGATCCAAGTACATCCGGGATAGGAGAAGAAAAGGATAAGCAGCCCAAGGTCGAATCAACTGATGAGTAACTCCACACATTACAAGATCGCATCAATTCGGCTGTACATCATGCCCTAGTCAACCAGTCCAGAGTACTTGTGAATACTTTGACAAATATGATTAAGTCAGTGGTCGACGGGATGATAGCCGAAGAAAAAGCTAAAGGACCCATATATTTACCAGATGGTACGTTCCCAGGCTACAGGACTGTGAAGACAGATATTGGCGGGAATCAACGGAGTCAGCAAATACTTCAAACCCAGGCTCCATCGGCTCCTTATTCTAGTGCAAACATTACAACAATCTTGACAAGGTCACAGCTGATCACTGGGGGGCAAGCATCAACTCTGTTGATGCCAGAGCAATTAATGAGTATTCTTAATCAAAAACCACCAGTTGTCGACACATCATGTCAAATTCCTTTGGTTCCACAACAGCCGATTGGAATTACTCAGCCGATAAGCCAGCAGTATAGTACAAAACAACTCTCATATGTACCACCTTAAGTCATATCGGCTAACTTCAATCATATCTATCAGCCTCATTCTCCACGTCCTCAGTCGGTCCAATACGGCCAAATAAATCCAATTCAGCAGCAATATGGTGTAGCAACACCCTATCAGCCGTGGGCCGATATGATCGCTGATGTCATGAGGGAATAGTTTGGACTTAAACCGAAGGACAATGGCAACATGTATCGGCATCCATATCCGGAATACTTTGACCAGGTACCGCTGCCAAACCGATACAAGGTGCCAGATTTCTCCAAATTCTCAGGACAAGATAATGTATCTACTTACGAGCATGTTAGCTGATTTCTAGCTCAATGTGGTGAAGCATCGGCTACAGAAGCCCTCAGAGTTAGATCGTTTCCACTCTCTTTATCTGGATCGGCATTTACTTGGTTTTCATCTCTCCCTTACAATTCAATCGGAAGTTGGGCCGATTTGGAGAAGCAGTTAAATAAATACTTTTCAGTGGAGTACCAGAGATGAAATTGTCAGACCTCACAGCCATCAAGCAGGAATCAGATGAGTCAGTCCCGGATTATATCCAACGATTCAGAGATGTGAGGAACAGATGCTATAGTCTAGCCTTGACAGATTCCCAATTAGCCGATTTGGCCTTCCAGGGTTTGTTGGCGCCAATAAGAGAAAGATTTTCAGCTCAAGACTTTGAAAGTTTAGCTCATCTAGCTCAGAAGGAATCGGCTCATGAAACAAGATTCCAAGAAGCTAGAAAATTCATCAAGAAGACCAACAATGTTAACAATGTCTACAGCTATGATTCCGATTCCGAAGACGATGATCCAGAAGTCAATGCAGCCGAGTGGGCCAGAAACAAAAAGACTGTGGTCTGTCAATGGGTCAAGAATTCGGGAAAAAAGGAAAGGTTTGATTTTGATATCACTAAGGCCGACAAAATATTTGATCTTCTTCTTCAGGAAAAACAGATTCAATTGCCCGCATGACATGCTATCCCATCGGCTGAAGAGCTGAAGAGGAGGAAATATTGTAAATAGCACAATACAGGGTCTCGCAACACCAATGATTGCAAAATTTTCAGGCAACAGATCCAATCGGCTATCGAACAAGGGAAGATCAAGATTGATGAATCCAAGAGGCAGATGAAGATAGATGGACATCCTTTTCCAGTCAATATGGTACATTCTGGGTTCAACCGGAATACAGCTGATGGAGGTAAAAATTATACCAGAAACATCAGATCAGCCGGTATGATCAACAAGTATCAGAAAAGACGCCAGAGAGAAGAGGAGTCGTGCCATCATGAAGATCTGAGATATTTTGATCCCCATTGGAGCTGTGAATTTTTTAGATTCTGCTGGAATGAGGGCATGAGATTGCCGTCTATTGAAGATTGTCCCGAGTGTAGTGATTCTGATACACAGTTTGTTCAAAGACCGAGTCGACGGAGTGCAAGCATGCATCGGCCGACTCAGAAAAAGTTGTCAGTTCACGAGAGACTTGGGCCAATCCAGCAGAGCAATGATGGAGATGATTCACCAAGAAAGTCCAAACATATGCAACCACAATGGTGCCCTTCTGGAATTTTTACCAAGAATCAAAAGAGAAGAGTTCAGAGGATGAGGAACAGGGAGCAATTCCAGGAGGTTAAAGGGGAAATTGAGCATCAGCTGAGGCAGAAAACGAAGAAAGTATGGCATGTGAAGAGCAAAGTAGTACCAGCCGACGAGGTCACAGCCGATCGCAACAAAAATCAACAAAATAAGGGCAAAGAGGTGATGTCATCTACCATAAACATGGTTTTCATGTTACCAGCAGAATATGCAGTTGAGCAAGTTGTCGAGCAAGAAGAAAATCTGCCAACGGCTAAGTTGATGTTATCTCCACAGCAAGCTGTTTTTGAGAAGCCCGAAGGAACTGATTATCGGCACCTCAAGCCACTGTATGTCAAGGGATTTATCAATGGTAAGCCGATGTCAAAGATGTTAGTCGATGGAGGGGCAGCTGTGAACTTAATGCCATACTCAACATTCAGGAAGCTTGGGATGAATTCAAAGGATTTGATCAAGACCAATATGGTTCTGAAAGATTCTGGCGGGAATCCATCTGAAACCAAAGGAGTTTTGAATGTAGAGCTGACCATCGGTAATAAGTCTATTCTTACCACGTTCTTTGTTATTGATGGGAAGGGTTCCTATAGTCTGTTGCTAGGAAGAAATTGGATCCATGCTAATTGTTGTATTCCCTCAACAATGCAGCAAAGCTTGATTCAATGGCAAGGAGACCAAATCAAAATCGTGCCAGCTGACAGGTCAGTCAATGTAGCTAGTGCCGATTTATCTGTTTGGGAGATGGAAGGAATTGATTGTTTGTCTGGAAAAGTTTGGCAAGGAGATTACTAAAAATTTCTGATTATGCCATACAGCCAACAGGAGCTGGAGAGCCCCAATTGTTGTTTTGAGGGTGCCGTGGAGGGTTCCAATTTCTACACAAAGGATATTGTTGATGATCTCGACGGCAAGCTAGGACAAGGGTTTATGTCGGCCGATGAATTAGAAGAAATCGACATCGGACCAGGTGATAGGCCTAGGCCGAGATATATTAGTAAGGACTTATTAAAGGAGTTCAAATATAAATTAATAGCACTTTTAAAAGAATATAGAGATTGTTTTGCCTGGGAGTACTATGAAATGCCAGGACTCAGCCGATCGATTGTTGAACATCAGCTCCCTATCAAACCAGGCTATCGGCCATACAAACAACCTCCGAGACGTTATAAAGCTGACATGTATGATGCTATCAAGGCCGAAATTACAAGACTCTATGATGCCAACCTTATTAGACCATGCCGATATGCTGAGTGGATTTCGAATATAGTACCAGTTATAAAGAAAAATGATAAGCTCAGGGTTTGCATTGATTTCAGATATTTAAACAAAGCTACACCAAAAGATGAGTACCCAATGCCAGTAGCCGATCAACTGGTTGATGCAGCATTTGGACATGAAATTATCAGCTTCATGGATGGCAATGCTGGTTACAATCAGATTTTCATGGCCGAGGAAGATATTCACAAGACTGCTTTCAGATGTCCTGGTGCAATCGGCCTATATGAGTGGGTTGTCATGACTTTCGGCTTGAGAAGCGCTGGTGCTACATATCAGAGGGCAATGAACTATATATTTCGTGATCTCATCGGCATGCTAGTAGAAATCTATATTGACGATGTGGTGGTTAAATCTAAGGAAGTTGATAAATATGTAGCCGATTTAAGACAAGTACTGGAAAGAGCAAGGAAATATGGTTTAAAGATGAATCCAACTAAGTGCGCTTTTGGTGTATCGGCTGGACAGTTCCTTACGTTTTTGGTGCATGAGCGTGGGATTGAAATATCTCAGAGGAGTATCGAGGCAATCAAAGACATAAACCCCCAGAAGACAAAACTAAGTTGCAATCATTGATCGGCAAAATAAATTTTGTTCGACGTTTCATATCAAATTTGTCTGGCCGAATAGAGCCGTTTACTCCACTATTAAGGTTGAAAGCCGATCAAGAGTTTGTTTGGGGAGAAAAGCAGCAGCAAGCATTAGACAATATCAAGGAATATTTAAGTACTCCTCCAGTTCTTATACCACCACAGAAAAGGCTTCCTTTCAAATTATATTTGTCAGCCAATCTGAATTCTATCGACTCAGTTTTGATCCAAGAGGTTGAAGGTAAAGAAAGAGTCATATTTTATCTCAGCAGAAGACTTCTGGATGCAAAAACAAGATATTCATCCGTGGAGAAATTATGCCTGTGTTTATATTTCTCTTGTACAAAATTGAGGCATTATTTGCTTTCCAATGAATGCATCATAGTATGTAAAGCCGATGTAGTACGTTATATGCTATCGGCTCCAGTTTTGAAGGGACGAATTGGGAAGTGGATTTTAGCTTTATCAGAATTTGATCTCAGGTATGAATCGGCTAAGGCAGTTAAAGGGCAGGCGATAGCCGATTTCATAGTAGAACACAGAGATACTAGCATTGATAATATTGACATTATGCCATGGACGTTATTCTTTGATGGATCCGTTTGCACTCATGGTTGTGGTATCGGCTTGGTGATTATATTACCTAGGGGGGCAAGTTTTCAATTTGCTTTTACTATCAAGCCTTACTCTACAAATAATCAAGCCGAATATGAAGCTGTTCTCAAAGGATTGCAATTACTGAGAGAAGTTGAAGCCGATGCTGTTGAAATCATGGGTGATTCATTATTGGTGATAAGTCAACTATCTAGGGAATATGAGTGCAAGAATGATATTTTGATGGTATATAATGAGAAATGTCAAGAGCTTATGAGGACTTTCAAGATAGTTACTTTAAAACATATCCCTAGAGAGCAGAATGTTGAGGCTAATGATTTGGCTCAAGGTGCATCAGGCTACAAGCCGATGTTACAAGGAGTTGAAGTAGAAGTTGCTTGTATACCAGCCGATGATTGGAGGTTTGATGTATTTGAGTATTTGAAGAATCCTTCTAAAGCGGTTTCAAAGAGATTAAGATATAAAGCTCTTAAATATGTTTTATTGGATGACACATTATATTATCGGACGATTGATGGAGTTCTTTTGAAATGTTTGAGCTTGGAAGAAGCAAAAGTTGTCATGTGTGAAGTTCATGAGGGCATTTGTGGGACTCATCAATCGGCTCACAAGATGAGATGGTTAATTAGACGAGTTGGATATTTTTGGCCGACAATGCTGGAGGATTGTTTCAGATATTATAAAGGGTGTCAAGATTGTCAGAAATTTGGAGCAATACAGAGAGCACCAGCATTGGCTATGAATCTATTATCAAGCCATGGCCGTTCATAGGTTGGGGTATTGATATGATCGGCCAGATCAATCCACCATCGAGTAAAGGGCATAAATTCATATTGGTTGCGACTGATTATTTTACTAAATGGGTTGAGGCAATTCCTTTGAAAAAGATTGACAACAAGGATGCTATTGAATTTGTCAAGGAACATATTATATACCGGTTTGGTTTACCGCAGACAATTACAACTGATCAAGGTTCAATCTTTGTGACCGATGAGTTTGTTCAGTTTGCCGATAGCATGGGGATCAAGTTGTTGAATTCTTCACCATATTATGTACAAGCAAATGGACAGGCTGAAGCATCCAATAAATGCTTGATTAAGTTGGTCAAAAGGAAGATTGCAGAATATCCCAAGAAGTGGCACACTGTATTAGCCGAAGCATTGTGGTCTTATCGGATGGCTTGTCATGGTGCAATTCAAGTACCTTCTTATCAACTGGTTTATGGGCATGAAGCTGTACTACCATGGGAAACCAATATCGGCTCTAGGAGAATTTCTTTGCAAGATGAATTGACAGCCGATGATTATCATAATCTGATGGTTGATGAGTCAGAAGATTTGGTTCAAACTAGATTGCGAGCTCTTGAGAAGGTTAGAAAAGATAAAAGAGTTGCCAGACATTATAACAAAAAAGTTGTGCCAAAGTCTTTTGAAGAGGGTGAACTTGTTTGGAAATTGGTGTTGCCGATAGGGGCTAGAGATAAAAAATTCGGCAAGTGGTCACCGAATTGGGAAGGGCCTTTTCAAATTCATAAATGTGTTTCTAAAGGGGCCTATATGTTAAAAGGACTTGATGGAGAAGTTTTTGGTAGAGCACTCAATGGAAAATACTTGAAGAAATATTATCCAAGTGTTTGGATTGGATCATAATTGGCTGAGTTCTGCCGATTCTTATCAACGACCGATATGGTTCATATCGCCCTTAGACTTTTGGTTCTGACATTTTCGGTTGTGTTATGCCGATATATGATGGCCGATATTTGATATATCACCCTTAGTCCTATTTTAATTGTGTCTTTATTTTACAAACATGCCAAAATTAGGGGTCATATATACAAAGAAAAAAATTGTGAGATTTCGAAGCAAAAATGTATTAATTGGCACAAAAGGGATCAGAGTATGTATTACACAAGGAAATTTTGCTAGAGAATTACAAAGCTGATTACAAAAGTTCTAAGTCCCTATTACAAGCTATCATTGAGATAAATAGCGTTGGGTAGCCGATAATGTCTTCTACTGAATTTCTTCAACTTCAGCTATTGCTTGGGCATCTTGAGCATCGGTTCCAAGAATGATTTTGAGGGATTTAGTCATGTTGGCCACGTTCTTGATAGCTGCTTTCAGTTTTCCCTTCTGTTCTTCAACAGCTTTTGGGAGATCGGCTAGTTTCTGTTTCTCCAAAGCAATCTTGGCATTACATCCTTCAAGTCTGGCCAAGAGCTCAATCATTTCGGCTTCTAAATGATTTATAGCAGATTTAATCGGCTCTTCGACTAACTGGTCAAGTTTTGCTTTCTCAGTATGCACAAGCTGCCGATTGGCTTGAATTGTAGCTTCAATGTTCTTCTTCTCTAGCCGATCCGTAATTCTCTGTCTAGCCTTTTCCAGCTTGAATTGGTGTTGTTCAAGATAAACAGCTGGAGTGATGGTATTTGACAATTCATCCAGGATTAAAGCTTGAATTTCCTGGAATCGTGCCCGGATAGAGCTACAATCAACCACCAAGCTATCTAGAGATGCCTCCAGCCGATGAGATATGTCTTCAAGGTTTCTTTTCACATCATCTGCTAGAGGAGCTAGGGCCTTGCTTGTTGTTTCTCCTTCTGTTTCTTCATCGAAATAATCTCTAATATCAAAGGAGAACAAATCGGCAAGACCTGCAAAAAGAGGATTAAATGGGATATAAGTGATAGATCATATTATAAAGCCGATTTGAAATTTTTAGGTAGTTCAAGACTTACAGGGATAGCAGGAGCGGTAGTTTCTTCTTCTTCAATGTGGTGGCTCCCTACAGCCGATGCGGTATGTTCACTTGAGATCGGCTGCACTTGAGGTGATGGTGGAGGAGAAGGCTGTCAAAATGTTGAAGTTTGATAAGTGTTAACTAGTATCGGCTAAGAATAAGTTTGAAATTTTAAAAATTGAGAATTACCAGAGGAATTTGAGCGGTTGGTTTAGCCGATACTGGTGCTAGTTTTTTCTTCTCGGCTGGTCTTTTCTTCTGCAAAGTACAATGTTTGAATAGCGAGATTGGCAATAAATGAAGGAATTTTGTAATAAAAAAGATAATCTTACTCTGGATTGCCGAGAGAATACTGTTGGAGCAGCAGGAGTTGTAGGAGTTCTTTTTGGAGCTGGGGAAGCTGTTGGTGTTTTTTCTCCTACGTCGCTTAATTCGGCTGCAGCTTCATCTATGGCTTGTTCGATTGCTGCTTCATCCAGAGTATCTCCGATATCATTGGCTGGTTGAGCTGGAGCTGGTTGTTTCTTAGCTTTCTTTTTAGCAGCTGGTGGTATAGCCGATGATGCCTTAGTTTTTCTCTTTTTGCCAACATCGGCTGGTTCCCTTATCTGCCCTTGGAGTAAACTTGATGTCTTGGGGGCATGGTATCCGATGCTGGGTGGAGCCAGACCACATCCATTTGGTAACAGTCCTGCAGCATATTCAATGTCTTTGCCACTTTTGCTTGTGCGAGGAGGGGATGAATCTGTGGTCTGAAAGATAAGATATAAAATTAAATACAGAATCGGCTAACAAGTGTAAAGTGGGAATTGATAAAAAGGTAAAAGGACCTACTTGAGGGATCATATCAGGGAATAGATCTGTCATGTAGATGGTAGCCGATTGATGGAAGAGATGTTGTTTCCATTCAGCCCACCATGCAGTGAAAGTCTTACTCCTGAACATACCCAGCTCAATGTTCTCGATACTGCCGAGAGAAGGTCCTAGAATATTGAGCAGCCGATCCATCATCAGACTAGAAGTGATTTCTCCTCTGCACTGGATTTTATCGGCAAACCATAAGCCGATTGGCAGTTGACCTAAACCAAATTGCTAAGCTGAGCTCATTGGATGGTAAAATTCATAGGTCACTTTGATGTTTCTGCCCTGATTGGATCCTGACAGGGAGAATACATGGGCTTATGGCTGCACAAAGACTTCTCTGGATTTTTGAAACTTTTCATGATTAATCTCCTCAAATCTGAAGTCCGATGGCAGTCCAAAGCTGGTTGAATCCTCATAAAAGAACCAAACTCTGGAATTTTTCTGAAAGCCATCATAAAAACTGAAGAACCAGTCCTTTAGCAATTCGGCCGACAGCTTTGCTCCAGCATCGGCTGGTGTAGATGCATATTCCCCAAAGGATGTACACCTTCGATGGGTGATTTCCTCTCCATCTTCATCGGTGATCGGCTCAAGACTTGGAAATTCTGCCTCTGTCAGACTCGGCCTATTGACAGCTTTCATGGCCACTAGGTTTAGCCAAGATTGGAGTAGCCACCAAGGACCTCCTGCACTAACCACAGAGCCAACGGCTAGTTTAGCCGATGCATTGCTCAAGGTCTGATAGAGATAGCCGAGCAGGATTTTTCCTAAGGGAAATTGTCTCTTCTCTTCGAGGGCTTCAGCTATGTGTTGCCAGTTGGAGGTGGGACCACAGCTAGATCCACAAAAAAGGTACTTCTCAAGCCACATCAACAAAAAGGCTGTATGTTCTCGAGGGGTGACAGATCCTTGGCCCATGTTAGCTGAGATAAAACCAGACCATCCTCCTATACTCTTAGTTTTGAAGTCAAATCTGTTTTTGCAATACAAGATCATAGGATTGGCCGATGAGGTGATATCTAGTCCAGTAAGCATGGTGATATCTAGCAGATTTGGAGTCATTGGCCCTTGGTTGAACATAAAAGCATTAATAGTGTTGGACCAGAAGTAGCTAGCAGAAGCCATCAGTGGTTCGTCCTTAGCCGAATTTGCCAGGGTTAAAGCTAGCGCCTGGCCGATTCCTATCTCGTCCCAGTGGCTCCGTTTGCTAGCCGATATGCGTTTGAACCATGTGGGCCAACTTTTATCTAGGGATGGCCAAGATTTAAAGGTATTCTTCTAATGCCCTAGATTGGGATTTGCTAGCCTAAAGGGGATTCTGTTGGTTTCGGAAGAAATAAACTCGGTTGGGTCCAGATTGCTGATTGGTCCAAGAAAGTAATGATTCTCGTGGTTCAGACTAGGGACTGCAATTAAATTGGCGAGATGCTACAACAAAGTAGCAAAAAAGCAAGAGAACAGACTAAGATCGTAGAAAACAAAATCTATTGTATGAAAAGGGGATCTAGCCGATGAAAACTTACCTCTGCGTACTCGACCGATGGGGCGCTGGATGGAGCGGATGAAGACGACATTCCCGCTGGCGGAAGTTGGTCGGAGAGGGAGTTGCTCAGAGACTGCTTTGGTGCGCCGAGGAGATCGCCGGAGAGAAAAGAAATGAGAATTGCTAAAGCGGTGGAACAGTATAACGGTGTGAAGTTTCTAGGGGTTGACGGTTACTATTTAAAGCAGTGCGGTAACGGTAAAAAATGGAAAGTGCGATATTCTCTCGGAGATAAGATTTGGCAAATCCGAAACATTACCAAATATTCCGGACTTGGGGGCATGTGTTGACGACCAAATTTGGTAATTTAAGTATCGGAGATAAGGATAGAATCAAAGAAAATCCAAGAGATTAGATCGTATCGGAAACAGAGTGAAAATCAGCTGTAGTCCGAATCGGCTGCGGACAGGATCGGTAGAGTTAGAGTAGGACAGGGGTAGCCGATTGAGCCGATTTTGGAAACATTATTCAGTACACGTCATTGGGTTGAGTTAAGGTGCTTCATACGGATTGTCGTGCATGGTAGCGTCCTGAGGAGGCAATTGTATCTATTAATTACGATATTTTATGTAATTTCCTAATAGATAATCACGGTAAGAGTCCGCCTAAGGGATTTGTTCGTTAGTTCGATTTGTATTAGGTTAATATAAGTCGTGTCCGTGATGGATAATGTTTGTATTTTCGGGTATAAATATAGTCCCGAGGTCCTGTAAATAATAACAACAGACGTTCAATCAATCTCGGTGCATCGCCACCTTTGTTTTCCACTTTTCGACAAGTTTGTGCTTTCGAGTCATGCTGCATCAGTTTGATCTTCGACGAAAAGGTATATCTTGTTATGGCAGTTTACATTATTGGAGCTAGTGCTTACATCTTTATGACACTCTAGTTCTATCTTGTAAACTTCCGAGTGCTTACATTCTTTTTAGGGTTTCGTCGATATCGGCTAGATTACTTTGTTAGTTTAGATTATATAATGTATCTACCATCCAGAAAAAGTAACAATCGGCTTGATTTTCTAGATCTCATGCTTCTCTTTATACTTAATGCTGCATTGGTTAAGTCCAACCAATTAAGTCGTATTTAGAATCATGATATCTAGCCTGCCTTATCGTTGTTAATAAGGATACTATCGGGGTTTCAGCCGATCTTACCTGGTATAGATGTTTTACTTAGTTTTATGCTTTGTTTAATGTTCTATATCTGCCCTTTATATCAGGATCTAATCTAATATAAATACATTGAACTTGATACCGATCTAATTGGTTATAGTTAAATTTATTTATTTCTAGAGAATATCTTAGTATAAGGTTGTATCGGAGCTATAGCCAATACATACTTAAATCTAGATATCGGCTATGACATGATTCTATATAATTGTTGGTGGTATGTCATGAGACCCTTCGACCAGACCTGCCGAAACCAAGCAAGCAGCGAGGATTCAGACTCGAGGCGTCCAAGGTTCACCGGGGCGAAGCCTTATGGCGAAGACCACGGGGTGAAGGGCGAAGAGCCGCGTTGGGTCACCGCAAGTCTAAACGTGCCCTGGGCGAAGGCTGAATGGCAAAGGGTGTATGCCGAAGGAGGGAGACTTCACCATATCGAGCCCTACTCCAAGAAGGCCCAAGGGACCAACCCAACCACTCTGGCCCGTTGGCCGGCGGGCCAGCAATTGCCAATTGGCCCGTTAGAGGCCCATGTGTCTTAATTACACTGTATACCCATACAAATATCCCTTTCATAAGGGTGACCATGTAAATTCCCCTGTAAAACCTAAACCCTAATAGGGAAACCTGTAATAGGACTATAAATAGTCTCCTAGGGCCATGTAAATGGGGATCCCAAGAAAAATCCTTAATTTAGTACACTTGACTTTTCCCAACAACTGTTGAGTAACCACATCCTTCGACGTATGCAATTATCACTTCGACAACAGCTGGCGCCGACCGTGGGGACCTCCGAGCGAAACCACTGAGAGCGAATGTCACCGAAGGAGGTCTTAAAGGAGAGGGTTGCTAACCCAAAGGAGAGTGTAGCAGGAGAGGCGATGGCCACCGAAGAAGGAGCAGAGCCTTCGGCGCCCATCGCCGAAACTGGGGCAGTGCCATCGGCTTCGGCACCCGCGCGGCAACCACCGCTTTCGGCTCCGGTCGCTTCGGCGGGGCGGGCACCGGAGATCCTTCCGGCAAGTCAGCTGACAGCTGGTGGCACCCCAAGACACTTCGTCACAACCGGCTACGACTTCGACCGCGCTCGCCGCTGCGCAAGCCAACCCCAACCTTGAAGCGCAAGCCAAAGCGGCATGGAAGCCATGCGCCAGAACATGACGCGACTTCAGGACATGCTTCGCCAAATGCAAGAGCAGCAGCAAGCATACGAGGTAGCACGGCAGACCAAGGTCGCTTCGGCCCTAGTTCTCTAGTATTCGGCGGGCTACATCCCACCTCAAGTCTACCCGCAAGCGCCGGCTCAGGCCCTTCCGTCACAAGCCGCGCAAACACCGGTGTACTTCGATGGGCAACCTTCGGTCGCAACAACGCACCCGACCCCTGGTGTGCAGCCGCAGATTCAGCCGGCCGCGGCCCAAGTACACCCCTCACCACCCGGTCAAATGTCACAAGCACAGAAACCAGTGTACTTCGTCTCCGAGGCCTTGCAAGGGGCGAAGATAAGGTACATTGAAAGGGAAAAGCTTGCTTACGCCCTAGTGATGGCTTCATGCAAACTTAAGCACTATTTTCAGGCCCACAAAGTCACTGTACCATCGTAGTGTCCTTTGGGCGAAGTGCTCCGGGGCAAAGAAATTTCTGGTCGACTCAGCAAGTGGGCAGCGGAGATATCCCCCTTCGACCTGCATTTTGTCACCTGCAATGCCATCAAGTCCCAAGTCCTAGCCAACTTCGTGGCCGAATGGACACCGGCATTCGCCCCTGAACCCCACCCCGCCGAACAGCCTTGGATAATGCACTCCGATGGCTCGTGGTTGCATAGGGGGGCGGGCGCTACGGCAGTACTCACTTCGCCAGGGGGTGTGCCGATTCAGTATGCCGCAAGGCTGCAGTTCGACACGACCAATAACACGGAAGAGTACGAAGCTATCTTGTTGGGTCTAAGAAAGGCGAAAGCATTGGGGGTTCGGCGTTTGCTCATCTGAACAGACTCCAAGCTGGTGGCGAGTCATGTTGACAAGTCCTTCGAGGCAAAAGAAGAAGGAATGAAGAGGTACCTGGAGGCTGTTCGATCTATGGAAAAGTGCTTCGCCGGCATAACAGTCGAACACTTACCTAGAGGCCAGAATGAGGAAGCAGATAACCTGGCGAAATCTGCCGCTTGTGGAGGCCCGTACTCACCAGGCATCTTTTTTTGAAGTCTTGTACGCACCAAGCGTGCCTACAGAAACCCTGGATATCATGGCAATTGACCAGGCAGAGCTGGGCGAAGACCCAGAGGACTGGCGAACTCCGTTCGTGAAGTACCTCAAGAACGGCTGGCTCCCGGAGGACGAAGAAGAAGCGAAGCGCTTATAGATCAGAGCCAAACAGTACAAGCTGGTCTCGGGGCAGTTGTATCGCTCCGGGGTGAGGAAATGGTGAAAGAAATACACCAGGGGCTGTGCGGTGCACACCAGGCCGCAAGAACGGTTGCCTCCAAAGTGTTTCGCCAGGGAGTGTACTGGCCCACTGTGCCAAAAAGTGCGAAAGCTGCCAGCGACATGGCCAAAGCCAAACTACGCCACAATATGAGCTCCAGCCTATCGCACCAGTCTGGCCTTTCGCCAGGTGGGGGCTAGACATCATTGGCCCATTCCCTGTGGCACGAAATGGGTACAAGTTTGCAATTGTAGCCATCAAATACTTCTCCCGTTGGATCAAGGCCGAACCACTCGGCGCGATCACTTCGGCAGCAGTGCAGAAGTTCGTTTGGAAGAACATTGTTTGCCGTTTTGGAGTGCCAAAAGAGTTCATCACGGACAACGACAAGCAATTTGACTCTGATAAATTCAGAGAAATGTGCGAAGGACTAAACCTGGAAATCTGGTTCGCTTCGGTCGCGCACCCGCAGTCAAATAGGGCGGCCGAACGTACAAATGGTAAGATCTTGGAGGCGCTCAAGAAAAGGCTTGAGGGGGCGGCGAAGGGCAGATGGCCAGACGAAATGCTATCCGTTCTCTGGGCCCTTCGGATGACCCCCACAAGGCCAACCAAGTTTAGCCCGTTCATGCTTCTCTATGGGGACGAAGCAATGACCCCAACAGAGCTAGGGGCTAATTCGCCAAGGGTGATGTTCTCTAGAGGCGAAGATGGGCGCAAAGTGTCGCTCGAACTCCTCGAGGGGGTAAGAGTCGAAGCACTAGAACACATGCGCAAATACGCCACAAGCACTTCGGCAACTTACAACAAAAAAGTTCGACCGATAGAGCTATTGCCTGGCCATCTCGTCCTAAGGAAGAAGGTGAACCTGATAGTAGTCGGTAAGCTTGAATCGAAGTGGGAAGGGCCATACCTCATCAAGCACAAGTCAAGGACAGGCTCCTTTCGCCTAGCAACACTGGAAGGCGAAGAGTTCAACCATTCGTGGAACGCTGCTTCTCTTAGGAAGGGTGGCACCCCATTCGCCAAAGTGTAAAAATGTACATACTTCCATTATGTAAGCCTTTCGGCACAAAAATACAAAAAAAAGGAGAAAATGAAAAAAAGAAAAAAAACTGGACGTAGGGCTATTATCCACCCTGGAGGCCCGAACCAGTATAAATTCTTTGTGTCTTTCGCCTTTTTTACTTGTGTACTTGATAATTCGTGGAAAAACCTCAAGGCAAACGCCCGATCAGTGAAAACGCCAGGGGGCGAAATGAATCGGCCGAAGCATCGCTCGCCGAACGTTGAAACCGCGATAGCTTGTTTCGGGAAATAACTAATCGAACACCGTTATACACGATCTACGCGAAAACGTAAGTTCTTCTTTCAGCGCGAAGTACCACAGATCGAAAACGGAAGCCGAAAGCTGAAAAGTCAGCAGACCTATTTCGCTAATATACGCAAAGGGGCCGATACATTCCAACCTAACGAAAGCACGAAGAGTGACAATGCGAAAAATAGCGAAAAGGGAATAAAAACACATCTTTATTAACTTCAAAAAATAATCGAAGAATACATGCCGTACAAGATGGTACAGGTGAAAAGAATAAAACAGGCTTTACAGCTTAGTTTACAAATAGATTACATCTTCGCCCCCAAAACAATTGTCACTCCCTAAGGAATAATCCGGTGAACTCAGTTCGCCATCACTACTAATGTTGTGCACTACCCTAAAGGGAGAAGGGGGCGAAACACAAGCTAGGCTATAACAGCGTTGGGCGATCGCTTCCTGTCGATCGGTCCTCTGGTGATTTCGCCAGAAGAGAACCATGCCCTCTAGGCGTTCCGCGTGGACACGGTCGTAGTCTTCTAGGGTTCGCCCGGGGTGCGTTCGCATCCAGCTAGCAACATTCACGACCTTGTAACTATTCCCGTTTATTATCATCTCGCGGTAAATAGGCCCAAGCAGATACGGGACCTTCGGCAAATTCTTTACCGCAACAAACTTCTCGTTCTTGCTCCGCCAATTCCCAAAGGGGGGCCGAACACATAGTTTTCGGCGTAGACCCTGAAAACAGTGTAGAAAATGAAATGGCGAAACGCAAAATTAAAGCTAAGTAAAACATGCAGAGTGGGCAAAAAGAGTAATCACTCCTTTGTATGCGAGGCGATGCAAGCACAGGTGCAAAAGGCGTCGAACACAATAGTTGGTGAAAGTTGTCATATATTTCATATGTTAAACAAGCTACAATAAGATTAGCCATCGGCCATATTTACATCGTTCGCCCTCTACGGAAAACGCCAAAAAAGGGAAAAATGTCAAAATCTACAAAAGCGGGCGGAGGGCCTCACACCTCTGGGTGGTCTTGGGCATCGCCTCCACCCCTTCCGGCTGGCTCTTCATCCTGGTCCGCCGCCTCCGCCTTCGCCAATTGCTCGAGCAGACGTGCCTTGGCGGTGGATCGGCCGTCCTTATGCCAGAACTGCCTACGCCAAGCATCAAGCGCAGGCGAAACGTCCTGAGAGCTGACCTCCCAGTCCCCCTTCGTGTAGTCGGGGAACTTGGCGATGTGCTCGCATCCGGACTACTACAGTTAGGCCCATGGCGAAGGCCGCCGACACGCGCGCACAGCAATCACCGTACGCGGTGGCACAGTCCGAGATCGCACCGCCAGCCTGCTGAGTCCATTCTGAGAACTCGAAGGTGGAAGCATCTTCGCCCGGCACACCCCGCACCTTCGCCCCCATGTCAGTAAGGGCAAGGCGAAGTGTGCGGCACGCTGTCTTGGCAGACTCGATGGCTTTCGCCACCTCCCGCGCAAGTCGCTGCGACTTCGCCTCCGCCTTGCTGGCTTCCAGGCGAAGAGCCTCCATCTTCGGCTCCGTAAAGTTATAATAGTCCGTCAAGGCGGCGGAATATTCCTGCTCCTTCTTGAGCTCAGCCCTGAGGCACTCGATCTCCGCCTTCGCCTCACTGCCCTTTTCCAGCTCAGCCTGGAGCCGCTTATTTTCAGCCTTCGCCTCTTTGAGGGAGCGGGCGAGGCCTTCCATCTCTAGGCCCTTGCGGCCTAGTTCGTCGTCCTTGGCTCGAAGACGGTTCTTCAAGCCGTCAAGACGGGCCCGCATAGTTCGCTCGGTCGAACAGTGGGTCGCGAGGATCTGGTTAAAAAAATAGGGGAACGTTAAGACAGATTGTCGAAAATGGCGCTGTAAAAAAAAAGTCAACCAATCAACAAACCCGAACCGCCAGGCTCTTAACAGCAGAACAGCCCTCGTCGAACTCGTTCAGTTTGGCGAACAGGCTAGGACCCCCGGCCGGAGCGACGATGTTGCTCACCCCCTCGACGTAGGGGATAAGCTCCGGTCGGGTTTCGAAGTCGCCAGGAGCGAAGCGGGGCGGCGCAAGCGAGCAATCCGAAACGGACGTTTCGGCTGCCTTCTTACCCTTACCAAGGGCAAGGGGCGAAACGAGCGGCTGGAGAACAGGGCTGCCGAAGACCCTGGCCGCAGTCTTCACGACCCGCTCGGCTGAAGCCGAAGCCCCAGCAATGCTTCCTCTCGCCCCACCTGCAGCACCAGGGGCGGTTGAGAGGCCCAGGATTCGACCGGCGGGCGAAGTTGGGGTTTCGTCCGAGGACTCATCGTCACTGAAAACACAAGCGATGTCGACGAGCCCTTTCTTCTGGGGGGTCTTCTTGGCTAACTCCCCCTTCGCCATCTTGGCCGCGGTGATCGCGACCAACGCTTTCGCCCCCTCCACATCCTTCTGGCGGAGGGGGAGCAGTTCGACTCCACCCCGGTTTCGATGCGCTCGGGGCTTGGAGTTGGGGTGTAGCCGCGCGTCTTGGAGCAGCTGTCTGCGGCCTCATCCGCGGCCTTTTCGACCGCAGCCTCCGTCTCCCCCACATCCTCCTGCTCTTCGACGCCATCTTCATCGTCGGCATCAGAATCGGTGGAGGTAGGGGCCCTCCGGTTTCGGGGGACCAACTTCACCTGCCCGGGCAATCGCTTCCGGGAGGTACCCTCATCACTGTCGGCCTTGAAGGGCTTCACCCGGGGAGGGAGCTCGCCGACGTGCACCCGGTTCGCTCGGCCAGCTGCTTGCCACGTTAGTAGTTGGCTAAACTCGGTGACCGACACATCGCCTATCATTTTTCAGGCTTCGGTGTCGGCTTGGGCGAGAGTCAACACTGCGAAAAAGAAAAATGTCATCGTATCAGGCGTCGAACGGGGAAAAAAGAGCAAAACAAAGATGTACTTGAAAAGTGGACTCACCGTTTGCCCCCGCAGGCATGATAAGCTTCGGCAAGCCGTCGACCTCCTCGTCCCGGTCAACTTCGACCTGCCACGACTGGGAGAGGGGGAAGATGCGAAGCATGCAAAATTCCTCCACCAGATCGCGGCAACTCAGGCGGGAGCAGACCCTGCGCAGCAGGGCGAACCGCGCTTCCATAGCCCCGCTGACGGCGACCTTGGGCTTCCGGTTTGGCGCAATCGCCCTGCACCGCCACCGGAGGGTCTTCACCGCCTCGGACCCAGCCTCAAAGGAGATGGAGTGGTAGAACCACTTCGCCATCCAGTGGCGATCCCACTTCGACATGGCGGCATTCACCGGCCATAGATCAGAGAGCTCGGGGCGAACGTTGAAGTTCACGCTCCTGAACGCTGTCTTCTTCGTCCCGGCCGGGGTGACCACCGTCTTCGAGTTCATGGTGGCGAAGAAAATGGAGTCGAAGAGCTCGGCGCTCGGTTCGAACCCAGCGATCCGACACGCCCAGTCGAAAATGGCGATCCGGACAAGCGCCGACGGGCTCAGCTGGGGAAGCTCCACCTGGAAAAGGTGAAGGATCTCCGGCAACAACACGTTGCACGGAAATCGAAGCCCCGCCTCGAAAAAGATGGCGAATACCACCGTCTGGTTGTCGCCCGGCTTCGGCACCACGGCCTCTCCCGGGGCGAAGGCCTGCCCTTCCGCCACCGCGCCAGAGCTGACCATCTTCGCTAGCTCGTCGTCATCCATGAGCGACGCCCCTAAGAAGGCGGTGGTGTCATCATCGATTCGGTCGGGGTCGGGACCCGTCGCGGAGGCAGGGTTCGGCTTGCGAGGGGCCATGGCGAAGAAAGTGCGTAGTGGCGAAAGGGGTTAACGGGCGAAAGGGTTCAGTGACTCAGAGCACCACGAGTAAATGATGAAGAAAGAGAGTGCTTGTGGTGAAAATGACGGGGGTAAAGGCGGTGAAAAAGGGGGAAGGGGGGATATATAGCCCACCTAGGTGACGGTTCGCCTTCCCACCCAATCACGAGCCGCCACGTGTCGCAAGGTAGGCGAAACGGTAAATTCCCATGGACCGAGCCGCACAGTGACGAGCCCTCAGGGGAAAAAGCCCATCACTGTTCATTTCGGCCCAGTGAAACAATAAGGACAGCTTCGCCGTTCGCGGAAGGCGAAAGCTGCAGGAAAAAAATATATATATATAAATTTTACGTACACACAACACATACATTCTTTGCAGGAGCACAAGATAGGTTTCGGCAGGAGCATCGGTCGAAAGGGGCGCCTCATACCATACCACATGGTTTGCACGGTCTCAGCCGAAGCTCCTATCTCACCCTTGCCCGTGAGGGGCTTGTTGACGGTATGTCATGAGACCCTTCGACCAGACCTGCCGAAAACAAGCAAGCAGTGAGGATTCAGACTCAAGGCGTCCAAGGTTCATCGGGGCGAAGCCTTATGGCGAAGACCACGGGGCGAAGGGCGAAGAGCCGCGTTGGGTCCCCGCAAGTCTAAACGTGCCCTGGGTGAAGGCTGAATGGCGAAGGGCGTATGCCGAAGGAGGGAGACTTCGCCATATCAAGCCCTACTCCAAGAAGGCCCAAGGGGCCAACCCAACCACTCTGGCCCGTTGGCCGGTGGGCCAGCAATTGCCAATTGGCCCGTTAGAGGCCTATGTGTCTTAATTACACTGTATACCCATACAAATGTCCCTTTCATAAGGGTGACCATGTAAATTCCCCTGTAAAACCTAAACCCTAATAGGGAGACCTGTAATAGGACTATAAATAGCCCCCTAGGGCCATGTAAAGGGGGGATCCCAAGAAAAATCCTTAATTTAGTACACTTGACTTTTCCCAACAACTGTTGAGTAACCACGTCCTTCGACGTATGCAGTTGTCACTTCGACAACAATAATCATTATTTCATGTTACATTAGACTTGGGCAATTTATATTGTCTCGGTTCAGTCCGATCTATCCCAATTGCTTGTTTCTAAAGTAATATCGATATATTGATTATGTAACACTGATATTTACAGCCGATATACCAGTTTTAGGGTTAGTTCTATCATCGATTATGCCTTATAGCCGATTCATGCTTTATTGCATCGGCTAGGTAATCATACGATATGAAATTGGCTAGCTGGCCGATGGACTATCGTTTACTAATATTCTTTGCATATTTTTCTTGTTGATTGCAGGATCAAATCAACTGGCACGCCCTCGAACCTAAAGAGCTAATTTTGGACCTGCACTAGAGTAAAGCAAATCTCTCAGGCCAGTGTGTGTTTTTTGCATCAACACGTACCGTGGGCATGGTGAGAATCCTCTCCATGTCCTCTCCTTCTCTCCCCCCCCCCCACTACCAACTCCCGTGTTCACCCCCGCGTTGCTCCACCGTCACTAGTGGCCGACCGGCCGCCTTGATCTGGTCGGCCGGCCACCACCCCTCTCCCCTTGTCCAGGCCGTTGGATCAGCTTGGACCGATCCAAGCCGTCCTTGCCTCGCATCGCCACCATGGACTCGGTCCACGGTGGACCAGCTCCCTTTGCGTCACTAACGCGTGGGGCTCACCGTTGGTGGACCCAGTCCACACCCGCACCCCTTTGACCGCTGACGCATGGGGCCCGCCTGTCGGCGCCTGCTCCCATCGTTGACGCATTAAACTCCCTTTTCATTTTAGAAACTATTTAATTCGGATTAATTCCAGAAATTCATTTTAATGGCTCAAAACTTCTAAAATTCAAAACTCCAAATTGAGGCACTCAACTTGCAAAATCCATCTTAAATTGAGCTCTACATGTTGGTTTACTTTTTATGTAATGTTTATTTGGTTTTTATTAGGGTTTTTTCCTTATTTTGTGTGCTAGCGTGTTGATTGTGTCATTTCGGAATATCGCGATCATGAGAAAAAGAGTTTGGAAGATTGTTTGAAGAAGCAAGGAAAGTCACACAGTCCCCATGTGCATGTTGAACCTATTTTACAAATTTTGTACTATTTGCAAATAAAATTGCTTGTTTTGCTAATTAAACGGGATTATGGGATTACATATCTGCTCGCTTATGCTATTTTTACTTGATATCCATTGTCAACTTGGGTAATAATTTGACTAGCTTATGTTACTTATGTGACATAGCTAGATGTAACGTCCCACCTCTCCAAGGCCGGGCCCACTTACTTTTGGCAGCTTTCCTAGGATATAGACTGCCCTCACAAACCAACACAAGTCTTTTCTGCACACTTTGTCCTCACTCGTGCGCACCGGGGAAGAATTTCCCGGTCGGTCACCCATCCCAAATTGCTCCAGGCCAAGCACGCTTAACCTGATAGTTCTTTGGAGATCGGCTTCCGGAAAAGAAGTTGCAACTTGTTGATATGAGTATTCTATTAATCCTATTAAACCCTGTGCCGGGATGTCACATCCTCACCCCCTTAAGACCGACGTCCTCGTCGGTCCACCCTAGGCCAGGAACGTCCCCTCCTGGCCACGTCAGTGTGTCCAGTGCCAGTGCATGTGCCATGCTGTGTGACCACTCTCGGTCTACACCAGCCATGCGCACCATGCCTGCGCAACTGCGACACACGCGCCCGTGAAACCGCGAGAGTCAGCTCTGATACCATTCTGTAACGTCCCACCTCTCCAAGGCCGGGCCCACTTACTTCTGGCAGCTTTCCTAGGATATAGACTGCCCTCACAAACCAACACAAGTCTTTTCTGCACACTTTGTCCTCACTCGTGCGCACCGGGGAAGAATTTCCCGGTCGGTCACCCATCCCAAATTGCTCCAGGCCAAGCACGCTTAACCTGATAGTTCTCTGGAGATCGGCTTCCAGAAAAGAAGTTGCAACTTGTTGATATGAGTATTCTATTAATCCTATTAAACCCTGTGCCGGGATGTCACACTAGAATTACATTATCTACTGTTAGTATCTTAATGAGCTGCAAGCTCGTGAAATAAGATGTTGTTTTATTGGTCGTAATTATCCAACTAAAATATGGCTTAATGATGGACTGTGGGTGTATGGTTTTGCTAGTTGTACCCATGGTAATTAAGGAGTGATTCGTAGGAAACCACCGCGCTTACCACAAAGAATGGACAACTGATGAACTTGTAGTATAACTTTCCCCTTTCTAACATACCGAGGCAAGAGTGGACGTGATGGAGTTTGGATGGACCGTGCTGCGGGCTTTGCGGCTTCCGGATTCACCAAGGCACAGGGGGGATGCCTACCTTGGTTATAAAGGTAGAGGTGAAACCTAAAATGGGCACGATTGGTTAGGAAGAGTTATGCGCAGGGTATTATCACAATCACTTGGCATGGTGATGTGTCATGCACGGCACTGTAACATAACGGTGGATTGTCTTCTAGGTACAGTTGTGCATCTCTAGTCAGAGTAAAACTATTCGAATAGCCGTGTCCGCGGTTATAGGCGATCGACCAACTTCACCGTGATTAGTCTCACTCAATTAATAATTTGACTTAATCAACTGGTGTAGTTCATGTGGTTTGGTTGGGCCTATTGAACGTGGTGTAGCGTTGTTCAGTGGATATATAATCTTACCTTAATTAATCAACAATCAACAGTTTTACTGTTTTAAACTTTAAATGTTTACAATTGCCTTTATACAAATAGCCACAAACCCTCTCGTCTCCCCTTGCACGTCTGCATCGTTGGTGTGGCTTGCTAAGTACGGTGGTTGTATTCAGCCTTGCTATTATTCTTCTTTTCAGAAGTGTAGTACTTCTAAGTTGAAGATGAAGTTAGAGAACCAAGATTTATACCCCAGTTGAGTTTTTGCCTATGGAGTGGAGCTGAAGGCCCGTTAAGATCATCTTTTTCGCTGATGCTGCTTTATTTTCAGTGTAAGGAATACGTGCCTCTTCAGTAAGTATTTACGTATTATTTATATTTGGATGTGTATATTAATTTATCGTGTTGTGTTACCATGGCTTGATTCCTAGATAGGGATTTATACATGAAATAGAAAAATTTGGACTAAATTTCTGGGCGTGAAACCAAGGTCCCCTAGGGTTGGAGAAAATTGATTGGGGATGGGGTAATGGTGTCGGTGGCTCCCTTCCTTTGTTCTCTACCGAGGGGTACAAAGGTCAAAAAAAAAATACAAAATCAGTATCCCTCTTTTTCTTATTTTTTTAGCCCAATAATTCAAGGTAACAACTTCTGTTAATACGGGTAGATGTCTCCTTCATTTAAAGAAAAGGAAAAGGAAAACTATAAAAATGAGGGTCAAATTAAATATTGAATATCAAAATAGGGTAGAACAAAATTATCTCTTGATCTTATAAGTTTCTCAAACACGACCTACGATATATATATATATATATATGCCCGCGTGAATGTGCGATCTAACTTCTTAGTTTTAATAATTTCACACTCCACCGACAATCACATCTCGCCAAAAATATACCTTTTTTTTCATTTTTTGTGAATTTGATCAAAATTTATTCAAATTCATTCAACTTTGTCAAATTATCAAATAATTTCGTCCAAAAGAGCTTCTAAATCCCCAAAATTTTGGTGACCACGAAATTCCAAATTGTTTTTGAAAAACAAAAGTGTAAGCACTGCCTGTGATTGTACGGGCCTGATATATGCAGCCAGATTTTCCTTACAAATCAAAATGAGACGTCTGCAGGTTTCGATTTCGATTTGTTCGTGCTAGAATGTAGATACGAATCCATCTGAAACTTATTTTGAATTCGAATTGCAAGTTGGCAAGCTTTGCGACACAAGCAGCTCGCTTCCTCCGCGCCTTCCAGAAGCCAAAAGGAATCAAACGAGCGTCTTCCTCCGCGTCGTCTTCAACCTCTCGACTCTCGTGCCACCACCAAATCTCCAAACCTCCACTGCTCCCACTCTCGTCTCTCCAATGGCTGAAGAGTTCCCGCCACCAGCACCAAGTCCTCCTCACCCTGCACCAATGCCTGATGCTGAGCCTCCGCCGCCATGGGCGAACCTCCCAATCCACATCGTCCGCGGGATCGCCAGCCGCCTCCTGTGCAAGATCGACCGCCGCTGCGGCGAATGCATCTGCCACTCCTGGCGCGAGGCGTTTCTGCAGCTCGAGCCGCCGCCTCCCCCGCTCCCGCTGCTCCTCGTCGCGAACGCCGGCGAGCATGCGTTCCACTGCGTCCCCAGCAACTGGCGCACCCACCCCATCCCCATGCCGAGCTCCGCACACCACCGCTACTTCGGCTCCTATGACGGCGGCTGGCTCTTCCTCTCCATCAGCCAATCCAGCCGCCACGTCCTCCAAAACCTCAACAAGAACGACAACGTCAAGCGCTTCAAGTTCAGCCTACCTGACCAGCGGCGATGCCAAATCCTGTCAGCGACAGTGGATCAGCAGTTAATTGTCATCGTCGCCGCCACCCTCTCGTGCCAGCCAACCGAACCGGGATGCGTCGCCGCCGGCATCATCGACTCGCGCAGCTTCCCCGACCACCCAAGGTACATCGCGTTCTGGAAGATTGGCGAGACGTCGATCTCCTTTCCGGCGATGAACCAACCGGAAGTGGAGGACCTTCTGTACAGCAGCCATGGCGCTGGCGCCTTCCTCTTCCTCACCGAAGGAGAACACATCCGTGAGTTTCCTCAACCGATATTCCCGCCCCCAGGCACGGCGCCGGGAGTCAGCCAAGAGCTCTACTTCCAGCCGCGCGGCGACGACGGCGGCGGGCTGCCGGTCCTTGCTCGCTACCTCGTGGAGTCCCGAGACAACCTGCTCATGGTCGTCAGGTTGGGTACCCGTGAGTCATGTACTGCTCGACCTCGCCATCGCCGCTCGCAATCCCCGCCGCCGCCGCCTACGCCAACCACGGCGTTCCAGGTGTTCCAGCGAGAAGACCAGAAAGTCAAAAGCATCAACGACATCGACGGCGTGGTTCAACTTGAGCACTCCTGGATCAAGCTGCCCGACCTCGAGGGCCGCATGCTGTTCGTTGGAAGAGGCTGCTCCCGATCCTACGAGGCGGATGGGTACCCCGGCATGGAGGGCGTCTACTTCCTGGATGACCGGAGCTTCTACGACCGGACGAACGTGTTCAAGAATGACGCCAAAAGGAAGTATTACCGCAGCGACATCGGGAAATGGTCGGGATCACCACCGCAGGTCAGGCACAACTTCCCGGAGCAAGGTCCGTCGGAAAACTCCCATCCGGTTTGGATTCTCCCCTAAGTGAGATGATAAGTTTCGGCAACAGATCAATTAGTTAGTTAGAGATCATGCTAGCGATATGTTTTGGCAACAGATCAAGTAGTTAGTTAGTGCGTGCTTGATGCCTTCATCAATGATGTGCTGCTTGTTTGTTTCGAGCTTCTTGCTGAGTTCGATGGTGATCTCGTGTTGAAAACCTGAAATTGTTGCTTGCTGATGAAAAATCCCTTAATTCAGTGAAGAAATTCTGAAGACGATGAATTACCATTCACTTAGTTTCTCTGTACTCGTGTTAACCGATTTGCACTGCAATTCAATGCTGCGTTGTTTGTTTGTTTCAAGCTTCTTGTTGAGTTCGATGGTGATCTCGTGTTGAGATTGTTGCTTGCTGGTGCAAGCTGATGAAAGATTCACTAATTCAGTGAAGAAATTCTGAAGATGATGAAGTACTGTTCACCTTGTTTCTCTGTACTCGTTTTAACAAATTTGAATTGCAATTTAAGCTTCTTTACGTTGTAGTGATATTGCAATGCACGGATTTTTCTATTTCTTTATGACAGCCAATTGATAATTAGTTCCAATCATGATACAGTTGTAATGTTCTGCACTGCTGAATTTTATTTGTCTGCATATTTAGTCCTAAATCATGTGCACAATGAGGTTGATCGAGTGGCTGATAGAATGTTTGATGGTATTGTACTGGTGAATAATCCTGAAATATTGCTAGCTGAAACCCGAAACTGCACTCATTTACCAAAAATCACCTCCCTAAAGCCAGCTATGATCGACCTGCACTTCAATTGTTGTACACCTTTGCTTCCTGATACCTTCAGTGTGGATATGTGCATGATTTTGTGACCCAGAAAGCACCCTTTTTTTCTTCTTTGCTTTTATTTGAAGTTGATTTAATTTGCATGCAGTCAAATTATTTCTGTATATTGCAGTCCACTTTCTTTGGTTGAACCGTTGAAGTTATTTATGTGCTTAAATCGAGAACATTGAGGTTCTTGGCTCAAATGCAAAACCCAAAAAGTCATCTTTGAAAAAAAAAACACCCCAGAGAGTCTGAACATTAGTGGGATGCATGGTGCTTCTTATGTCGATTTTACAAACCTGTGTGAGCTTCTATAATAGTAACACAAAATTCTTCCAGCTTGTCCATGCACTGTCCCTTTTTTGTTCTTCTGAAAAGTAAATAGCTGCTTGGTTCATTTCTCTGAAGTATTGGATTGATGCATACGGCTAGTTGACCTTCTAAACAGGCTTTTAAAACTGAACATTTGCAGCCAAGAATTTTGTTTGTGTGTGTGTTAGTCTGCACTTACCATATCCTGTTTTTAGATCATACTTGAGCTTATTCATGAGCTTACTGGTTTCTGTACTACTTCACGCTTTGTGTTTCAATGAACAATTGGCAGACATGTACCGCATGGTTATGCTTGGATTTTTTGTGGCCAGTCCGCTTCTTTTCTTGATCGATGGAGTTATTATACTTTGACTTGCTAAAGGCTGCAAGAAATCTGAATGGGTTTACTGTAGATTTTTTAGTATACTTTATCTTCCTTTAATTGATTTACCATGTGCAGAGCTCTCTGAGTAAAACCTGAAAAAAAGCGTCAACAAGTTTAGGTTTCAAGCTGAATAGGCAGATTCCTCGTTGCCTGAATGTGTGTGCAACTGTGCATTGCTAGATCATTTATGTGAAGCTTGGTTATGCCACCAAAAAGGAGTATTAACATCTCACCTGTAGGTCTAGATTGAAGATTCTAGCAATGCAGATTGTTGAAATGTTTTTGTTCCGATACTGCTGGCTGTAGTAATCTAGGAATCCTCCTAATTTGAACTAAACAATGTATGTGATTCAGTCATTTAGTTTTCTGTACTTGTACCTGCTATTTTCTGGTACCCTGTTCGTTTTTACTCCTATGAAGTTGCATACAGAAACTGTTAGGTCGGGCTTACATCATTATTGTCCTGAAATTGGTAATTATCTGGTAGCTCAGATATTAACTCACTGTGAAATAAGTGAGACTTAAAGGTAAAAGCAAAACTGCAAACATGAAACAAATTGACTAACTTAACCTGAACTCATTTCTTGTTCATAAAAATATGCATGCCAACGTTCTTTGATACTTCACTGTAGTTTTGTATACAATGTGAACGGTGTGGAAAACAGATAAGATAATTGTACCTTTTGGTATCTGCAGACTGCAGATTGTCCATTTGTACCTAGTACGATGCCAATGCCAATCCAGTATTATCTAAAAGGTACAATGCCAATTATCTGCACTGCTGAAATTAATCTGTATCCAGTATCTGGTCCCAGATCATCTGCAGGTTCCAGAAATGAAGTTTCATGCAGAAATGGTTGGGCTGGTATTACATCATTTTTTTGCTGAAATGGATAATTCGGTGCAAAAATATGCATGTCAGTTCTTAGGCATTCCAGATAGATGGTGTCAGGCATTTTTATGCAGAGAATGTAAAGTCCGCTCGTATTATTGGTAATTGAACTACTAAGCTAGTGTTCATATAATCATGTCAACATTCTTTGATATTTCAGTAATCTTTTGCAGCTGAGCATATCGATCAGCTGCAAGGAATACAGAAAATTGTATTGGGAAAGATAATTGGATTTTTTTATATCTGCAGATTGTCCTGGTTCATCAGTATTACTATAGTTGCTAACTGGTACTCCTAGACTCCTTAGTACAATGCCAATTCTCCATCTTAAAAATTGTTACAATGCCAATTTATCTGCACCACTGAATTTAATCTGTATCCAATATTCAGGCCCAGATCATGTGGAGGTTGCAGAGTTCTAGTTCTCTGGAACTGAAATTTTTCAATACTTTTTAAATAAAAACGAAATTAAGGTGCTTCTCGAAACTAGTTTTGAATTCGAATTGCAAACCTGCAAGTTGCCATCGATCAAGTCTTGCAACGCAAGTAGGTTTCGCTTCCTCCGCGGCTTCCAGAATTCGAAACGAAGCAAACTGGAGCACGCAACTAACCAATATACTAGCAGCAGCGTCTTCCTCCTCGTCGTCTTCAACCTCTCTCGTGTCATGCCATTTGCCACCACCTCCACTACTCGTCCCACCAATGGCTGATGGCGAGTCTCCGCCATGGGCGGACCTTGTCCCCGACATCGTCCGCGAGATCGGCAGCCACCTCCTGTGCGTATGGCCTGTGCAGCTCTTGGCGCGACGCGCTTCTACTACTCGAGCCCCCGCCTCCGCCGCTCCCGCGGCTCGTCCTCCCGGAAGCCGACGGGCCTGCCTTCTACTGCGTCCCCAGCGGCTGCCTCCCCCACCGCTTCGTCGTCCCGCACGCCGCACTCCACGCGCGGTGCTTCGGCTCGTACGACGGCGCCTGGCTCTTCCACGCCGTCGAGCAGGCGGCGAACCACGTCCTCCTCAACCTCATCACCCACCAGCAGCTCAACCTCCCCAACCTGCTCCGTGTCCCCTCCCTCGTGCTTCCGGGATTGACATTTGAGTTCGAGGTCGCCATCGTCGCCGCCACCCTCTCGCGCCGGCCGACTGATCAGGGATGCGTCGGCGCCGGCATCATCTGCTTCCACCGCAAGCCCCTCGACTCTCGGCACATCGCGTTCTGGCGCATGGGCGATGAGGCGTTCTCGGAGTCCTTCCAGTCGGCGGGGATTGGCCGGGAACTGGAACTAGAAGTGGTGGACCTCCTGTACGGCGGCCATGGCGGTGGCGCCTTCCTCTTCCTCACCCGAGGGGAAAACATCCGTGTGTTTCGTCAGCCGATATTCCCTCTCCGAGACATGCAGACGGCACTGCTCTACTTCGAGCGGCGCGGTGACGACGACGACGACGACGGGTGGCCGGTCATTGATCGCTACCTCGTGGAATCCCGAGAGAAGCTGCTCATGGTCGTCAGGTTAAGAGATCCTCAGCCTGGCCGCTCGTCGACGACAGCGTTCCGAGTGTTCCAGAGAGAAGACCAGCTGTTCATCAGCTACTGGACCAAGCTGCCTGACCTTGACGGCCGCATGCTGTTCGTCGGAAGAGGCTGCTCCAGATCGTACGAAGCGGCGGATGGGTACCCCGGCATGGAGGGCGTCTACTTCCTGGATGACCGGAGCTTCCACGACCCGATGGTTGTGTTCATGAATGCCGCCGAACAGCAGTACCCCTGCAGCGACAACGGGAGATGGTCGGGAGCACCGCCACCAGCAGAGGTAGAGCGCTGCTTCCCGGAGCAAGGTCCGTCGAACTACTCCCCTCCGGTTTGGATTCTCCCATGAGACGCACGACACATGTTTTCGGTTGTTGAAATTGTTGCCGGTGATCAGGCTAGTTTGTGATCGTTGCTAAGCTTTCATGCCTTCATCAGCATGCACTGTGTCAGTGTGTTGTTAGTTGAGTTGGATGGTTTTCTCGTGTTGAAATTGTTACTGGTGTAAGCTGAAGCAGGATTGCTCAATTCAGTGGAGAAATTGATCTGCAGGTGAGTAGGTGACTTGCCGTTCACTTAGTCTCTGTCTGCATGGTTTTTCATAAATTTGCATTTCATTTCAAGCTTCTTTTACTGAAGTTGCAATGTGCACAAATGTCCTGGGAATCGGAAAATGCAGATTGTTCTGTTTCTTTATGATTGATAGTTATTAACATGATACAGCGTCAGGGCTAATGATCTGTACTGCGGAGTTTAGTAGCACTAGCTGGCAGAAAGATTAATATGTAGTAGGATTGACCTTATTCCACTTCATTGTTTCTGATTTGGATGATACTGTACTGCAGAGATAGTTACTTGTTAGTCCAGTATTGTTAGCTGAACAAGACTCATTTTCAAACAAAATTCACTTGTAGACAGCCAGCAATGATGGATGCGTAGTTTAATTGAACCCTTTGCTACCTTAAGTGCCTTTTCACCTTGTGATTTTGGATTGCAGCTGTTAATTTCAGAGTGGATATGTGCATGATTATGCTCAGATTTTGTGTGATCAGAACACATCCTAATTTTGTTGTTCTTTTCTTATATAAGTGGTGGATGTCCTTTGATTTGTCCAAAGTGAATTTGCATGCAGTCAAATTTAGTTGTAAACTCTAGCTGTCTACTTTCCCTTGTAGTTAACTGAGAATGTGAAAACATTGAGTTCTTAGCTCAAATGCAGAATCCACATTGTCTGAATGTTGGATGCCTGGTGCTTCGTACGTCTCTGTTATACAAACCGGTGTGCATCCATAATAGCACAACTTGTCCGTGCATTTTCCACTTTGGTTCTTCTGATAGAGTAAATAGCACCTTGGTTCATTTCTCTGAAGTTATAGTTTGCTGCGTATGGCTGACCTTCTGAATTGGCCGTTATTAGCGAACATTGTTAGCATGTTTTGTTCCTTCTCTCTGGTGTTGTAGCTCAAAATTGTCTTTCTGTTTGCTTTGGACAACATGCTTTGCTCGGATGGAAAGATGCAGATACCGTGGCAAATCCGGCAGACCGAGCCCGGCTGTTTCTCGTTCTCGGTCACTTTGTTTTAATTAGTGCGCTACTGCTACCTAGTGCTACTTAGTTTGCTCACTCAGAAACGTCGGCAACTTGCAGCTAAGAATATAGTACCGTGCACTAAACCTTTTTCGGCTGCCACAAAATTTACGAAATCGTACTTGTTTTCTCGACAGGATCAAATAATACTTATCTAGCTAGCTAATTCGTTCTCCATCTACATATATAATAGTGTTGTTTGTTTCCTTTTTCTGAATTCAAAAGTGTTAATTGTGCTCACATAATTGCTGATTAGTCCCCTATACAATATGTTATAAAAATAAAAATAGATGCATAACGAAAACATGAATTTTACATGAAAACCTTTACGGACAAAAACCACGAACACGGACTGACAATGATTACTACTGAGGAGTGTTTACAAACGTAGGGAAATAACAGAAACGTAACACCCCGTACGGATTACAAAAGCATATATATGAGATAAACGGAAATACTCCTAATAGGGTAATAGGGAAAGATATAGAGTTCTATTAGGAAACTAATTCATATATTGTATACCTAAATTTCGGATCACATATTTAATGTAGTTTATGTGTATTGTTTGTGTTGTAAGCCTACAAGCTGATGGATAACCTCCATCAGTGTAAACACTACTTGCAGCTAAGAATATACTGTGGGAATTGGCTTGTGGGTGGGAGTGCTAGTAGGGACGAACAGAGTTCTGGGGCCAGAGGAAAGGGAACAAAATGTGGGTTGATAAAAAAAATCAGCATCATTCTTGTAAGAACATCTGTTATATGTTAAGCTATATAGTTGAGCAGAAATAACATAGTTTTTAACAAAGCACTGTATATATCTTATATGCAAGATGTTTTCAGGGTAACATACTGGCTCCGGTTATATGCTCTACTACAAAAGTGTGATTAAGACATCAAGCTAATGAAGTTCGTATGTCACAATCTTGAGTAAACGGTCATGCAGTTTTTTATCAATTTCGGATGGAGGTTTACAAATAGAATCCAATAATTATGTGGTCCTTATTTTGTGTTGGTATTTATTAGTTTGTGTTTATTTCAGTTCTCGATGTGTTTTATAAGACTCGTTGAGGTGTGCTCGTTTTTGAGTGAATTGGTGTAATAATTGGTTTAAGCTCGTTGAATACATGCCAGAATTCTATTCCATCAATTAAAAAAAAGAATATACTGTGTGGTTCGATCTGTTCTTGCCCCTTATTTTTTTAGTTGATACTTGAGCTATCGTTCTGTTTGCCTTATCAGATGCATGATTTTCACGAGTTCACTAGTTACATTAAAATTCAAATAACTTAAATATAGGATTAAAAAAATGCATGATTGGCTCTGACAATGGGATGATGAGAACATGTGGCTCAGCATATTTGCTTTGATACCACAATGTTGGATCATTTATCTCAGGATCTACTAATTGATTAGCTTAGCACATGATTATCTTGATTTAAATGTGGAATTGAAGCCATAATCGCTCTTTTGTTTTGTTCTTCTTCATGGTTTTTATGTTCCTTCGATTAAGCGGTGTATTCGTAAGGTTTTAATATCTGATTATAGCTTCAATTATCTCCATATATAGATGTTTGAGAAGAACTATCTATTTACTATCATATAAAATTTAGCAGCTATAATTTTATTTAGACCATTATTAATTGTTTGAGAGGACCTATCACTAAATTTCTAACCCGCTATTCAAATCAGAAATAATTGCATGTCGGGTAGAGAAGCAACGCAGATGCAGGAACACCGGCTTCATTGGTCCCATCCCGGCTCCCGCACGCGTCGATCTGAACGGAAAGCGAAGATAGGAGGAAGGCTGTGCGGGCCTTTGTGAGCTGAAAGTGTGCGCATGTGGGTTAATTAGCATTCTTGGGCCCTGATAGCCAGGCCCCACGTGCGCAAGAAAAAACCGACCTGTGTTTGCTGGGACAATCACTTTGAGTCCCTTATAACTATAACCAGATATATCAACCTTCAACTATTAAAATATTATAATTTAACTTTCTCGATGGTTTTGAAGTGAGATTTCACTGACCTGGCACCTACGTGATTGTATTGACCTAGTATTTATCTCACGTGACGTTAACGTGACGCTTATGGGGTATCAGAACTAAAAGGACACATTCATCGGTTACACAAAAAATATGGATCCCACTAACATGTGGGGCCCATGTGTCATCCTATCTCTCCTTCCCTTCTTTCTCCTCCCTCTCTCTCCATTCTCTCTATCTCTCCCTTTCTCTCCCTTTTCTCTTCCCCTTTAGCTAGTGCCGGGCAGCGAGGGCTGAAGCGGCGATGGTAGGCGAGAGGGCAGGCAACGACCGGAGCACGACATGGCGCAGCAGTAGAGATGCCTCTCCTCCTTGCCGTTGAGTCTCCGGCGTAGCAGCCGCCAAGACTCAAGCACAGCGCCACTCGCGTGAGGGACCCACGGAGGAGCGCCGATCGCAATACCACCACCGCCGAGCTCCGGCCCTCACTTGCTGCTGCTGATAGCCTACCTCCGACGTTGCCTACCAAAGTGCCACTGTCATCCGAGGTTAGTGCTAGGGGTGGAGAAGGGAGAGAGGAGGCAGCACTGCCGAGCTGGTGAGCGTCCTCTGTCGTCGCCACCAGCCGAAGCGTCGGCACCGTCCGAGGCTAGTGTTGAGGTGGATAAGGGAGAGGGAGAGGCAGTGGCGCCGAGCTCGTGAGCGCCCTCCGCCACCGCTGCCCAAGATCTCCTTGCAGATGGGCGAAGGGACGGATGGGAGAGAAAGAGAAAGAGAGAAGGGAGAGAGAGGGGGAGGAGGAAGAAGGGAGGCAAAAGAGATAAGATGATATGTGGATCCCACAATATTCCTTTTGGGAATGATATATGGGTTCCACATTTTTTTAATTCTAATACCACATAAGCGCCACTTCAACGTCACGTAGGATGAAGTTCAGGTCAACACCGCGACGTAGTCACCACGTAAGCAAAACCGCTCTCCAAAACCTCCTAGGGAGTCAAATTACACTGGTTTTAATAGTTAAGGGGCTGAGATATCTAAATCAGATTCGGCTACTTAGTTAAGGAGCCAAAGTGAACTTATTCCGTGTTAGTTGGCAGCGGGAGTTGGTAGACAAGGGAGGAAATGGGCCAGATTTGGCCTAAGGGAAGAGATGATTTAATTTGTTTATCCACTCAATAATTTTTTGAATGATCTTTGTAGAAAATTATGAAAAAAAAAATAGAAGAGTGTTTGAAAGAACAGAGAATTTTAGAACAATATATCCAGTCATAAATGTTATTAATTTTTATTCACTTGATTTACTTCACTTGTTAAATGATTTACAAATCTCTACTAATTAAAAAGTTGAAAATATTTCCATCATCCGTATATAATTAAAACAAAAGGAGCGAAAAAAGTCCGATTGTATGGTAAAAAGGACGAAAAAACTGTTTTTTGTCCGATTAGATTTTTCCGCACGGTTTTATTACGCGCCGTCAAACCCTAGCACCCATTGCAACGTCAATCTGCCTTTCCCATGCGTTTCCTCCTCCAATTGATTACGAAGATCGATTCCCATTCCTCCCTCATCATTTTCCCTCTGATTTTCCCTTTCAATTCAGATTTAATTCGTTGGGTTTAATCTTCATGGTCGACTGACGAGCTTCCATGACCTTTTTATCTCGAGTTTTGCGGATTTTCTCCGATTTTGGAAAAAAAGAGGAAAAAGTAGATCGAGTGGATCTAAAACCTTTAACCAATTTTGGAAGATCGAGAAAAATTCGATCGGATTTGATGGGAGAATCAACTCGAGCATTATACGGGAACTAGACGTCTTCACGAGGTTAGTCAACTATGCGAGCTGGACCTATGGCTCCACTTGTGGGCTAGGCCGAAGAGAGGTAGGCTGAGCAGAGGGAGGTACCGGACTAGGCTAGGGCTGAAAAGAAAGAAGAAATGAGCTTTTGAGCCAAAACAAGGAAGAATTTTCATTAACTTTTTTAATTATAATGTATAGCGATCCCAATGTTTCAATTTATTGCTTAACTTCTAATAGCTATAATATCACTAAGAAAACATTTTTACATGTTGCAATGCACGGATATTTTTTCTAGTTAATATAAATTCTAGAAATAGTTTTTATATAATTTAAAAATCTGTGGAAATCATCAAGGTGTGAAAACATAATATAATTACATGCTATGCTGAGATATATAAATATATGTACATATATAGTTTTTGTAATTTTGTATGCTAGTTGTACCATTGCCTCAATCTTCGTTCCATCAAAACGGCAATCTATGACGAATACCATGATAGGAAATTAGAAATTGTATTGGTTCTGAACATAGAAATGAATATTTGACTGAGCTATAAAAGATTAAAATTTCCAAAGACATGAGATAAATGTCTATTTATGTTTGGATTCCAAATAAGAAATTCTACGTTGAGCTGCCATGTCATCAGTGTTACTTAATTAGCACCGAATAGCCAATTCGATGTACCGGAATGAGCAATATATCGTTGTACGGATCTATTTGTATATACAGTGAGCACAATTTACTCATTGTGTTTACATATATGTTTTCCGGTTTTGCAATTAGAGCATCTCCAATAGCTCTTATATATTCCATTGGCTAGCTAAAAAAAAGAGAAAAGAGAGAAAAAATTGCATCCAACAAACTAGCCAACTGGATGGCTATCTTTTCACGCTAGCTATCTTCTCCCCTTCGCTAGCTATCTTTGTGTTGCTAGACGGGCTCTCTATCCACGTTCGTCAGTTTTAAAGAGTCTGTTGAATTACCCCTACTTTTAGAAAGCTTTTTATTTTTTAGCTAGCATCTTCTTTAAATTGCTCTTAGCTCTTAGCTCTTGTTACGTGCATTTGCGTAACGTTCGAAAACTGGCCTACGGATGTTATTTACGTGCATCCAGTTTACAACTGTTGGAGATTCAAAACTGGCCTTCCAAGCCGGCCCTACCACAACAAACAATCCACTCAAAAATAGACCAGAAAATACCAAAAAACAGGTCAATCTCCATATACGTACATTGCTGCAGTGTACGAGCTAACAGACCTAACAAACGGCCTAACCCCTCCCGTTCCATCCCCACCACCAAACTCGCGCCGAAACCCGAAACGGTCAACGCGTTTACCGGTGGCAGAACGACCGGCACCGAGACAGTCGACTCGCGTCGTGTCTCCACCCTCCAGCCGCGTGATGTAACTGAAACCCCTCGATTCCCCCCCTACAAGAGACCAAACGACTCCACCAACCACAAGCGGCCTCTCCCCACCCCGGACCTCGCCGCCGCCGCGGCCGCGCACACCATGGAGCGCTACGAGTGTCTCGGAAAGATCGGGGAGGGCGCCGCCGGCGTGGTGCACATGGCGCGGGACCGGAAGACTGGGGAGACCGTTGCCGTGAAGCGCCTCCACGGAGGGATCGGCTGCGGCGAGGAGGAGTGGCTCCGGGAGGCGCGGTGCCTGCAGGCGTGCCGCGGCCACCCGCACCTCGTCGAGCTCCGCGCCGCGCACCGGGAGATGAGGAGGGGCGGCGGCGGCGACGCGTGCTGCTACGTCGTGATGGAGTACGTCGACGGGCCGAGCCTGTCGCGCGTGGTGCGGGAGGAGCGGCGCGGGAGGCCGTTCCCGGAGGCCGAGGCGAGGCGGCTGATGCGGCAGCTCCTCGACGGCGTCGCCGCGATGCACGCGGCGGGGGTCATGCACCGGGACCTCAAGCCGGACAACGTCGTCGTCGGCCCCCGCGGCGACCTCAAGATCTGCGACTTCGGCATGTCGCGCGTCACCACGGCCGGCGCGCCGCCGTACACGTCGCCCGTCGTCACGCTGTGGTACCGCGCGCCGGAGCTCATCCTGGGGTCCCAGGAGTACGACTCCCTCGTCGACACGTGGTCGCTCGGCTGCATTATGGCCGAGCTCCTCACTGGCGGCCCGCTCTTCCCCGGAAGGTCGGAGATGGATCAGCTGAACAGGGTGTTCGACACGGTCGGCATGCAGGACATGAAGTCGTGGCCGGGCTTCGCTCGCCTTCCGCGCGCCGAGTCCCCGCTCTGCCACCGCGCCAGGCCGCCGAGCAGGCTCCGGGAGATGTTCCCCAAGCTGTCCGCCGCCGGGTTCGACGTGCTGAGCGGGCTACTCGCTTGCCGGCCGGACAGGCGGCTCACCGCGGCGGACGCGCTCCGGTGCGCGTGGTTCACGGAGGCTGACACGCCGGCCGATGCCACGCCGGCCACCTGCGGCAGCGGTCGCTTCACTCCCTGCGTCTCCGGTGTTGCTGACGCAATTGTTGTATAAACAAGTTAGAGAAAACAAATGGCCAATTGGAAGTAAATTAATTCTTTAATTAATTGTAGATTTTGTACTTATTCTGTATTCTAGTGGTTTAGCAACAGTTTTGTAACCACGTTCTTGGGTGATTAAAGAATTATAAGGGCAACGTGCTTTGTATGGGTTTTGTCAGGTGATGCATTGTAATCTTGCATGGTGGTTGGTAGAAAGCTCCTGGAATGGGACATGTTGCCAAGCTGTGTGTTGTTGATTAGTCGTTTCAAAGCTGTATTTTGAAGCAACAATAACACAAAATGTTTTTGAAAACAGTAAAACAAAATGGCAAGGATTAGCAAAGATATTTGAACAACAATGTGCCAATTTGCAGTTACAGTACTGTTAAACAAAGCTGTGTGCCCTGTAAGCCTCACCCTTTGCGTGGACGAGGAATTTCAGTTTTTCAGGGTAGTGCTGTTTATGAACCATTGAAAATTTATGCTTCCAACTAACCATTTATATCTGATGGAAGTCAAATAAAAAATAAGTGATTTTTGAAAGACTTCCAAACGCAAAAAATGCATTTAAAAAGTATTAAATTATGAAAAACAGTTGGATCTGTAAATTGTGTTATGGGGGTGTTTAGATCCAGTGGCAAAAAAATTTGGCGGGTCACACCGGATATACGGACACACATTTGAAGTATTAAACGTAGACTAATACTAAAACAAATTACAGAATCCGCTTGTAAACTGCGAGACGAATTTATTAAGCCTAATTAATCCGTCATTAGTAAATGTTTACTGTAGCATCACATTGTCAGATCATGACGAAATTAGGCTCAAAAGATTCGTCTCGTGATTTACACGCAAACTGTGCAATTGGTTTTTTTTTCATCCACATTTAATACTCCATGCATGTGTTCAAACGTTCGATGTGACGGGGCAAAAAAATTTGGTGGTGGATTTAAACAGGCCCTATGTTTGCTTCACGTCCGTGTTGTTCTATTGATGTTATCGTTGCACAAAAACAGAGTTTTTTTTTTATTTTTCACTACTACAGAAAGTGCTATAGGTGCTGGTTGGGAAACCCCCATAGGTGCCGGTTTTCCCAACTGGCACCTATTGATCGGCACCTATGAAGAGAAGTGATAGGTGCCGGTTTCCCACGAATCAAAAAAGATCCGGCTCGATGCATCGGCTCAAATCGAACCGATGCATCCAACAGCTCCCCATCATCCCTCGTAGCATCTCAAGGACACATTCATCATCCAAACAACAACGAGATTGAAATGTATTCAAGAAATCAAAGAACAAATCTTGAAGGCTCTGAGAGGGAGGGAGGGAGAGAAGCACCAACGATGCGGCGAAGGCCACCCACCGACCGGCTGCTCGCTGCCCTCCGCGCACCGGCATGGTGAGTCCGTGCCTCTCGATGCGACCGCCCGTCAACCGGCCGTCCCTGAGCCACTCGACCCGGCCGCTCCCCGTCCTCCGCGCGCCACAGTAGGGAGGCCACCCGTCGACCGGAAGCCGCTAAGCCCCTCGACGTGGCCGCTCGCCATCCTCCGCGCCATCCACCTCTCGCCGTCCTCCGCGCGCCACCCTCCGACCGGCCGCCCACTGTCCTCCGTGCGCCACAGTGGGGAGGCCGCCCGTCGACCGCCGCCCCTAAGCCCCTCGACGCGGCCGCTCGCCGTCCTCCGCCCGCCACTGTGGGGAGGCCGCTCGCCGTCCTCCGCGCGCCACCCTCCGACCGGCTGCCCACCGTCCTCCGCGCGCCATAGTGGGGAGGCCGCCCGCCGACCGGCCGCCCCTAAGCCCCTCGACGCGCCGCACGCCATCCTCGGTGCACCGTCGTGGGGAGGCCGCTCGCCCTCCTCCTCGCACCACCCGCCAATCGGCCGCCCGCCGTCCTCCGAGCGCCACCGTGGGGAGGCCGCGACTGCACCGCCTGGATCCAGATCCAGAAGAGAAGAGAAGATAATGGGGGAGGGAGAGAGAAAGATAGGAGAGAGATGAGAAGAAGTACGGGAGAAAGACTATGCGCACTTAAAAAACATGTGTCGGTGGTACAAATATTTTCGTCAGTGCCGTGACATTCGATCGGCTTGGCTCAGCTCGTTGCATAGGTGTCGGTTCGGTTAAAAAACCGGTACTTTTTCTCTAGAACCGACACATATAATATAAGTATAGGTGTCGGTTCTATTAAAAAATCGGTACCTATTGTATTGGTACCGGTTTTTCTCTATAACCGATACCTATTGTGCTTAAATGTGCCAGTTTTATATTTTTTCATCGTACAGAGATGAAAAAAGATCCATAGGTGCCGGTTTTAAATGAACCGATATCTATAAGACCGGTCCCTATAAGGGTTCTTGTAGTAGTGTTTATATTGTAAAAAAACACAGAGTTGAGTTTGTGCTACACTGAACTATAGTTTTTCTCCAGCTTCCTATCCAAGAACCACAAGATAATTGTGTAAGATAATTGTGTAAGGAACAAAAGAACTTCTAGATAAGTGCGATAGTCTGGACAGAAAGGCTGAGATGACTTTGTTGTCACAGGAGTTAGATGTCAATTGTCAAGCCACACATTTGTTAGGAGAGGAGGGCATTAAATGGTAATAGCGTGCTAAAGTTAAAGATCTTTTGGGAGGTGATTTTAGTACTAAATATTTTCAATTGGCAGCTGACGGTAAACATAGAAAAAACTAAAATTTTCCAATTACAAAAATGGGGATCAGGAAATAAATGGTGATGCGTCAAATTTAAAATCGCATATCATAATATATTATAAGGTTTATTTGGGCCACCTGAGAATTCTCATTTAACTTTAGATGAGAATAGAAGGGATGATGTTCCTCAAGTATCTTATTTGGAAATGAGGCTTAAATAGAAAATTTTACCAAGAAAGAAGTTTGTGAGGCAAATTTTCAAATGGAACACAACAAAACCTAGGTCCAGACAGATTTTCAGCTGAGTTCTATCAAGGAAATATTATGAAATGTGATTTGTTTTTTGGATTTTATTTAGGGAGTCCCATAATGGTTCATTGCTTTTGTACTTGTTTTATTTTGGTACTATTATTTTGTTGCTCAAGTGCAAGGAGGTTGTAAGGATTTAACAATATGGTCCGATTGATTTACTAAATATGAGTTTTAAAATTTTTACTAAGTTATTGGTACAATTCAGACAACTTTTATACCAGGGAGAAAAATTATAGAATGTGTTGTTATTTTACATGAAACTATTCTTAAGATGCATAAGAAAAAACAGAGTGGGTTATTTTTAAGATAGATTTCCGCTAATTGCTAGTTGCTTGGCTCAGCTCAGCCCTTCTCCATTGTCCCTTGACAGTATGACGGCTTGGCCCTTACGGCCACCTGCTTCATGTTGGGATACGCGTAGGCTACGATAGCATAAAACAAAATTTTTCTACCGCGTAAACCAGGAACCATGCAAGTATGAGATCATAGATCGTTACCACTTAACGCGCTGTGCAGCGGAAGTATGCGCTAAGAAGCCGAAGGAATCCTCGCGATGTAGCGCGCGCCGATGTAGAGGAAGTAGTCGATCGCAGCGGCTCGACCTTCTCCTCCTTGTGCGTTCTCCTCGCCGTGCTCCCACACCGATCAGCACCGCAAGACAGCGGCGCCTCCACCGGTATCCACACGTCCAGGGAAGGAACACCATACGCAGATGTGCTAGCACCCGCGCGCGGCTAGGGTTTGCTCGTGGAGGGGAGTGGCGGCTAGGGTTTCACGTGGCGTGATGTGTTAATACCGCCGGCCACACCCCCTCACATATATATAGGAACCACGTCCGGGCCTCCAAGGCCCATAGGAGTCCTACTCGGATCCCTATCCGAATTGAGTGCATATTGGATCTCCATCCAATCCCTTTATTCCGGCCCTTTAAGCGTGCGACCCTGTAGATTTATGCATACTCGGGTGCAACCCGAAAATTCCTTTTCGGTCCACGTGTCAACAGCGGTCCCTAGCAGAACGTATTGACCCACCGAGCATACATAAATATCATATCGACTAAACCTTTAGTGTTTACTTGTATGAACCCCTTTGCCTCACGATATCGATTAAGCTCAAGGCTAGATATGTGCCATCCTCTAATAGCTCAATCATTCACTCGATCCTGTGATAGATTATATAACCTACGATTGATTCTTTAATCACTTTTGGCATGGCCATGCACTTTCATAATCTATAACATCGAGGGGTCCAGAGACATCTCTCCATAGGAGGGACAAATCCCATCTTGATTATTCATATCCCACTACATGTTTCATAACACACCCGAAGACTACTTTTATAACTTCCCAGTTACGGAATAGCGTTTCGCAGTCCCTAAGTAAGTCACTACACATATTGGAAACCATGATAATCTCAGGTCTAAGAATTCTATACCAACACTAATCGAGACCACTGATGGCACTATACAAATAGTTCTTGCAGTGTCTCATGTCGGGTCTATCCAACAACATGTGTCCACATTATCAATTTGATATCTCCATACCATGATCCATGAGACATGATCATCAATCAATGCATGTGCTGATCATTTAACCATATTTGTTCCACATATAATATTTGATCAGGGATCCTTTAGAAATAGCAACATATAACATAAAGAGTCTCGTAAATGAATCACATATTCATTAGCCAATAATGAGTTATCTATTTCAAGTAACAATATCAGATAAATATATGAACATAGTATGTGATACAATCATCTCTATGATTATCTCTAGGGCATATCACTAACACTTCCTACCAAGCTGAAGAGCTGCTTGGTGCCACCGCTGGGCCAGGTGGCCTACCCAGCTGCTTGTGCCATGCCACGTCGTGCCTGCTTGTCAGCACTGACTTCGTGTCGCACCTGCGCTGCTTGTTGTCACCATCGCTGTCCTGGTCGCTTGCTCATCGCACGCCCGTGCCATATGCCACTCACCCGATGACTAACGCGGATGGACGTTGGAAAAGGGGAATTGGGTTTGGCTAGGGTTTTCACGTCGATATTTTGATCAAGGTAAACAAAAGACCAATGGGCTACATTGCGGTGCGGCCTAATACATCGACGACTTTAGCTGCTACCGCCAGTGAGCGTTTGAAGGCCACAGCAGTGTCAGCTGCCTTGTATGCTATACTGTGATCCCTTGCCGATAGGAAGTCAGGGGTAAACCAAAATGGGGGTACTGCCATTCATTCCAGGCCTCAGTTGCCTAGGGCCTAGTTCTACACCTGAACTGGTATGTGTTTTTTTATTTGTTCGGATCAACATTTTATTCGATTTATGTCCCTAGTTCCGTTGATGACAACATTCTACTTTGCATTCAAGTTTTATTGAAATATTTATGTGTTTAGTTTTGAGTTACTTATATAGACATGAAGATTGTTAATAAATGTATTGAATTTTTTTTTAATTTGTATTGAAAGTTATGCAGTAATATTATAACTTTTTCTAACACTACTAGCTGACCATATCGAAGGCCTTGGAGATGTCCAATTTAAGGAGGACATGGAGTTCTATTTTGATCATGCTTCCGGACTTCTCACCCTCATGCAAAAGAGCTCAGTAACTCCTAATCAGTGCAAAGAGGAGGATTTGCAGAGTATACATTGTGAGTTGAAAGGTTTCCCCTTTACATATAACAGAGTTCTAAAGCTCCTCTCAGGGTATGATGAGCAGTGTGTTTTTCTCGACCCGCCTTCTCCAGCCTCACCCTCATCAGTGAAAGGCTTCTCCTCAACGTTCGAAAGCTCACTATAACAGAGTTGCAAGCTCAAGTGGACAAGGTGGCTGATAATCTCCCATTTAGGAAAGCGTCTCTCATGAATCCTGCTGGGCGTCTCATCACTGTTAAAGTGGTTTTGCCAGCTATTCTGATTTAGTTATGTTTGCTATGGATATTCCTAACTAGGTGATCAATGCAATTGATAAAAGACAAAGGGCCTTTCTCTAGGCAGGTCACGAACACTGGTGGATCCAGTGGGCGGTCCCGGGACCACCCAAAAAAATCTTCAATACTAATATATATGTATGTGAAAAAAACTCTCTCATTAATATATTATAATATCTCTTATCAATATATTAGATATAGTTTTAATTAATTTATATTCTATTACCTTATTATATTTCCGGTATTAAAACAATGATGTAAGTTGGATCACCCATATTAAAATTCTAGATACGCTACTTGTCAGGAAGGGGGCTAATGGTGGAAATTGCTTGGTTTCCTGGGAATGGGTATGCTGGCTCCTTATGTACAGTGGTTTGGGAATTCATAATTTAGAGTATATGAGCTGAACTCTCCGCATTCACTGGCTATGGTTAAAAAAAATTGACAACGCTTGTGCTTGGCAAAGGCTGCCTCTTCAAGTACCTCGCAGTGCTCAGTCTCTTTTTAGTATGGTTGTTGAACAATAGTTGGAAACTGACAGTCCATCTTGTTTTGGTCGGATAGATGGATGCAATATGTACATAACCTTGGCAGAGCTGGCCCCTAATCTGTTAAAGATGATCCCCAAAAATATTAGCAAGCATCGTACTTTGACACAAGCTTTAGAAAATCATGGGTGAACTGCTGATATTAAAGGAGCACTCCTTGTCCAACTCATTGTTAGTGCCTGCGAGTTCGCGATTTGGTAGCCGCGGTCTTCCAGGACGGCGTCCCAGATCAGCATCATTGGAAGCTCATGAGGTCTGAATCGTACACATGCAAATCATCATATGAGTCGAGTGTGTTATTTTCAGCAAGTTTCGTTTCTAATAAGTATTAACCACATTCTAGTCGAGTGTGGTTTTTTTTTTTTGGCAAGTTTTGTTTCTAATTCTCCAACGATTGGGTCTGACCTCCATTTCTCCCTGTCAATATTTAAGGCACTAAAATGCATGGATAAAGATTCCAAAATGGGATTCAAATTGCTTATTATATATTCTTGTGGCTTGGGAAATCTGAAAACACAGAAACGATTGCGTGTTTAATGGTGTCAATCCTAGTGTTTTGGTTGTCATTAATGATATCAATCCTAGTGTTTGGTTGTCATCCAAAACAGTGGCTAATGAGTGCAATCTTTAGCGCATGGCTGGAGCTTCAAAGCTCCGCGAGTTTCTCAACCGCATTAGGGTGAGGTTCTTTGATTTTTTTTCTTCTTGTAATTGTAAGACTTCTTCCTGTATAGCCTGAGGGGGTGTTACTGCTTTCTTACCCTTATTCTTTCTCTCTTAATGAAATGATACACAAATCTCCTGTGTATTCAAGAAAAAATATCTCAAAAACACCAACTAATTCAATTACATATTTTCACAAGTAAATATGCACCATCATGGGCAAGATCCTTTTTTTCTAAAAAAGAATTCCAAAACGTGTTGTTGATTACAAATGGCAGCACATTATAGGAAAATATTTAGAATGGCGAGTTTATGGCATTCACTCATGACCATTAATGATTTCATAGAATGGCTGCAGTGATCCTTTTATCATAGTTGGCATTGTTTCATTGACTGCAGTTTTTGGCTTATTGCAATAGAGATCACCAGAGGCCCATCACCCAGGTATTGCAATGGGCGCTGCTATTGCTGCTGCACCAGGCGACGATGCGGCTGCTACTGCTGTAGTGCATGCAGCGAGGTTCAGGAAGGAAAGAGCTGCAGAGAGCAAGAAGAGGAGAGCCCTGAAGCAAGCAGCGATGGCACCTGCTCCGGCACACAGTAAGGTTGCCGTGCCTATTCCAGCAACCACAAGGCCACCAAGCATGGTCGTTGCATCTAGCACGCTCGCCGCTCCCAGATGGACTACTGCACCAAGCCAGGCCATCATACTCGTTCGGTCGTTCTGTCTGCCACAAGCGCAACTAGGCCAGCCACTGCAATAATCTCGGCTGCAGCATTGCTCCCTAGAAACACACTCAGCTCCGTCTCTACACTGAGCTTCACCACAACATCAAGCATGGTGACCACACCAAGCTCCCGTACCAAAAACACTCAGCCCGGTCTTTCCACCCAACCGCCAAACACCTTCACCATGCACTGGTGGCACACACATTTCTGCAGACCGCAATGCAGTGTTCAAGAAGGAAAGATCTAGTGCAAGCGCTGCAGAGCGCAAGAAGAGAAGAGTCTTGCAACAAACCTTTGTGCTGCCTAATCAAGTCACTACACCAAGCTCTGCTACCGTGCCCATCTCTACCACCACAAGCCCACGGATCCTAGACGCTGCACCCAGCATGCCTACCGCTCCCAACCGGGCTGATGTAACGAGTCCTCCAAACTCACCAAGCCCCGGTGTCGTGCCCACAATGCCAAATACTGCTGATTGGCCCACTACTTAGAGCAACGTGGAGTTGAGGAACTTAGGGACTTCGCTCTCGAGCTAACTTTAAGTATCTTTGGATAGAGCAAAAGATCGAATTTTGAATTTTACAAAAGGGCATGTTTTACGTTAAAAAAATCCTGCTGATCATACTTTAATTGTTAGCTTCTCATGTAATTTTTTTTAATGGTTGGAACCAAAATCATGTGAAAGTACTTTGAGATATTAATCTATAGGCATAAATTTTCATGTATTGGATGTCGTTGTAGTTTTGACTAATTTTTAGTTAAAATCTACATGGGTTGGCTTTTAAAAGTATATTGAACTGTTAATTTGAAGTTAGGTATCATTCACCAGTTGCTTGTTTTTGATGGAGTACTAATCCTCTGTATTTTGTTACTTGCTTTGTAGAGGGCTGTGAGATTACATTGGGGCCTCTATTATGGTTCAAATACCTTGATATTTGGATGTTGCTTGTAATGTTCCAGTCGCTGCGTGAAGAAGCTGTGTAAGAGTTATTTTTCAATAAAAAAATGTGAATTTGTGATTAGTTTTCTTATTATCACTGCAACTTTTTTAAGAATTTGTAATGTACTTGTATTGTATATGCCAGATCTTTGGGAAAATAGTCATAAGCCATACCTAAAGTTTAAACCATTTTTTTGAATTAAAAACCAGTTATTAATGACTGGTCCCAGTTTTCGGAAGGAACCAGCATTGTCTCTGGAACGGTATTGAGTACGGAGGACCGTGCATAAGATCAGCGTTGTGAACCTACTTCTACTGTTCTGTTGCATGTGTTCATGGAATTACCTAAAATCATGAGTTCTGGAGAAGAAGGGAAGAAGGCAACCGCTATATAAGGCAAAGATCTTCGAATTGAAAATACTGTAGAGACTTTGCTGACAATCCCTAAACAAGTTCTAATAGGGACTCAAATCATACCTAGAAGCATGCGACTGGTCGAAAGCAAGTCAGTGTCATCGTAGGCTTGTAGCATGGAAGTACGTATTAGAGTGTTGGGCAAGTTGTTACGCATGTTAGAATACATTGATTTACATACGTTTTTAAGTAGATAGTTAATATAGGAGGTTATTTACAATATACATGAGTGATGATCACATCTCTCAAAGAAAGAGAGATTAGTTTGCCCACATGAGGAAAAGAAGATAGATAGACAACATGATTTGTAGAAAGACCCCTGAAAGATGAACAAGTTATATAGAGATCTTGAAACTAAGCAAGGAACTCCAAAAGAAAATTAAAAAGCAATCTAATCCCTACTTCACTTGTTCCGATCGGATGACCAAGATGATGAAGTTGATGGTGGTGACATGGAGATCGAGGTTGGCTGCAGAAGATAGGACTGAGACATAAACCCAATAAGGGCATCTCACAAGTGAAGGTGAAAGCAGGCTCGATAAATATAATAGCCTTGTAAGTAGTAGTGAAGGCATGGGGGGTGCCAGAGTGGGCCTAACACCCCCCATCTGCTGGAGCAGACACCTCCTGATGTGATTAGCTAGCCATCTATTTCTGCATAATTGGTTGATTAACGCAAATTAACAAGCTGAGCCTACCAGCCAGCTTCAATTTAGCCACACAACATATAGGTTTAGCTAACTTAGTTGCATGGCTTTGAGCTTTACGATGAGGTTGCAAGCCTCCAATTGAAAGATGAATGAACATGTTTAATGACTAAGTTTCAAAATGGTGCTTTTATATTATATTAGTGTATAAAAGAATATATAGAATGTGTTTAAATACTTTCAAAACCATATCAGTATTCAAAATTATGCATATATTAGTATGACTCTACACGTGTATGTGAGACCACTCATTGCTTGGTACACAATGCGTGTCTCTTGGTCTCACTAGGTTTCCGAGACTCCAATCACACCTTGAGCTAGCAAGGCGAGTCATGATCCATTTAATTAGCTCTTATTCTTTGACCTTGCAGCTAATCGCTATAACACGATGCCAACCACACGTCAAAAGTCCAAACCATTGATTGAGCTGTAGGTGAGTTCTCTCTAATACATGGTTCTCATAGTCAGCCTCCCTAATCTTGAAATCCTGGCTTCGCCCCTGCTTGTAGGTGTACCAACGAAGACAAAGAAGGGTATCAAATTGGCAGCAACAAACTCATCGGAGTTGTTCTGTACGGCGTTACCTTGTCATTGTGGAGGAAGGAGACCTTCCACCAAAACCTGTGGACCGAAACGCCTGGGAAGAACCCCATAGCAGCCATCCAGGCATGAGGCAAAGCAAGCTCTGGTTTAGTCAGAGCTGAATCCAACCATCAAAGGCAGCAAGCAGGACGAAGATGAAGGACATCGGTATCTCCTTTCAAGTTATACATGACTTCAAGCGCGTTGTACATAAAAGGAGAAGAAGGAATCTTAACACGGGATAAACTCAATGTATAACGGAATGAACCCGATAATGGGATGAAACCCAACTGCTCACTGGACTCCCTCTCCCCTCGCTGATGAGTGGGGCCCGCTGGAGAGGAAGGGGAAAGGGGAATCTGGCAGAGGAAAGTCGAAGACGTGCTTTTTTTTTTTTTTCCGCTCAGACTCTCAGCCTCCACCCAGAGAGAGGTCTACTTTGCCCTATATTTGTAAGTAGACAGTCGTCAGTTCTTGCTTGTTTGCACTTGTTTGCTGTTTTATTAAGTCTTCATTGACTGATTTGCAACGGCACTGATAAGGTTGGTGTTCATTGACTGATTGGTAAGCATGGGAAATGAACGGGGATCGATATCCCTCATTTCCATTAATCTTTCTTACTTTTTTTTACTGCTTATTGCTTTTCTTGTTTGAGATGCATGCACAGTGTACTCTTACTCCTGTTGCAAAACAAATACTACTATTTTCTCTATTTTGTTTATGCTTATACCTTTTCAGGGTTTGAGATGCAGGCACTCCTGATGGAAAACAATTTGCTAAATAGTTTGTTTCTTGAAAAAATAACTTTTCAGATAGAACCTTAAAAAATCAAATAAATCCATTTCCCATTCTGGTTTTTAGATGCATGCACTGATGCACACTGTCCTCTTAGGCTGTGTTCGTTCTTAAGTATTAGGAACTAACCCTCCTAGTACGTAAAACGGAGTGACTCATTAGCGCATAACTAATTAAGTATTTGCTAATTCTTTTTGAAAAATAGATCAATATGATTTTTGAAGTAATTTTCGTATCGAAACATCTTGCAAAAAACGCACCGTTTTAGCAATTTGTAAAACGTGTGTGCGAAAAAAGAGAGTGGTGAGTTGTGAAAGTATGTGGAGAACACAGCCTTAGTCCTGTTGAAAAAAAACTCCTAGCTTTAATTCATTCAATCCCATTGCAAAACGAATTGTCAAATGGTGTGTTCCTTAGAAACATTCTTTTAAAAATCATTACATGCACTTTTCAAGTTTTTAATAGTTGAAATATGCTAATGACGGATCATGTTTTCCGTGCTGCAATAAGCCCGATCCCAAACTCACATTTAAGCAGCTGTAATCCGAGTATACTTTTTGTGTACACAATATTGAACAAATTGTCACTGTGAGCCTTATGCATGCATCAGATTGCTGATCTGACTAAATCGTCTCTTGAGCAGACAGTGTAACGAGCAATGCAATTAAGACCTAGAAGTTTGGTGGTTGTGACATTTTCGATTTGATTGAAGGAGAAAACAAAATCCCGCTGCTACGTGAGCAGTTGGCATGGCAAACAGCTGGTGAGCAACTAATGGTAATACCGACAAATTCTAATCATCGCCGATCCTCTTCAATCCTATTTACATATTTCTTCAATTTTCTAATGCTTATTGTAATTGCCCTTGAATGGCATTGTTATGGAAACCAAAAGGAAGAGGTTGATCCTGCCATAGTTTTATCTAGTCTTTTATCAAAATTTTGGACATAGTAACTTTTTTATCCTTAGTTTTAACTTATTCTTTTTCAAGTCTTCTTATTTTTGCAAAAATCTTAAGTTCAAAGTAAATATCTTCTTATCATATATTATAACCTAAAATGCAGAGATCATTTATACTCGTATCCATAGCCCGTACACACGACTAACCACTAGCTGGCCAGAATTCCCGTCTGTGGGCCTTGAGGCCAGAAAAGAAAGGCTTGGCTACTGTTGAGAACAAAAGTGAGTAAGGACCTGCGCATGTGTTCATTTCCAACGCACACGCTTGTAATAGAATTTCTGTGCATATCGTCATTTATACGTGTACCCCCGTTGCCCAAAAAAAAATAGCCACTGCTATAGAACCCTAATAGGTTCCGATTCAATTTAAAACCAGTATATATAGATTTTTCCCATCTTCATGTAATGAAAGATATAGAACCGGCACCTTTAAAAGATTATAGGTACCGGTTCAATAGGAAAAAATATATTATAGGTATAGTTATTAGAACCAGACCATTGATCCGACTGGAAAAAATCAGAACCAGAGCGATGATCAGTTAGCAAACAGATCGGTGAAAACTATTGAACCAGGTGGTTTTCTGCATAACCGAACAAAAACCGGAGGTGGTTCGACCGCTTAGGGAAACTCTCAACCACTAGGCTATGTTACATGTTGTTCTAGTATTGCAACATACATTTATTTGAACCGAGTGCCCTAACGGTTCAATCACTGGTCCGGTCTAATAACTATGATTATAGGTACCGGTAATTAAACAACTGACACCTATAATATATTATAGGAATCGAATATTTAGCACCGATAAAAAAAAAGCAGATCAAGGAGAGAGCCGACATCGATCCTTATCCACTGGATAGCGGCTAGTCGCATCCTCCTTATCCACTCGCTACAACATCTCTGTTGTGCACTCTTCTTCTCCGCATCTCTCCCTCACGCTCCTTATCTATCTCGGCCGCCCTTTGTCAGTCTCGCACTCGCATGCTCCTTCTCTCCCCGGTGGCATCTCTGCTTTTCTGATGCAGTCTTCTTCTCTTCCTCCTCTTCTTCCTGTCCTCGACGATGATGGTTGACGGCAGCCACCATGCCCGGGATCGGTGAGGAGGTGCCCCCGGCGGGACCGCCTCCACTCCTCCGTGGTCACCTCGCCACCGGCCGGGAGGGCTTCCTCCTCTGCATCTTCACCCATCGGTCCACAACCTAGAGCGCAAGGGAGAGGACACCAGACTAGGGTACGGAGATGACTGTGGCTGGAGGAGGTGGGGGTGAGCCGGCGAGAGGGCGATGGCGGCTAGGAAGGAGGCGACGATGACGACTTGTTTTTTTTATTTGGTGAATACTATAGGTATCGGTTGTATGGTAAAAATCGATTGGATATCGGTAGCAACAAATTGGTACGGCTGAAAAAGTACCTATGGCTGGTTCTAGCAGGTACTAATAAATATAGATGGCCATATGGCCCGAGGCCCGCGGCCCAGCCCAAGGCATGCCAATTTGGCTCAGTCCAAGCACGGCACGGCTCGATTGGGGTCGTGCTCGTGTCAGCTCGGCCCGAGAACCGGGCCGTGCTTGGGTCGCTCCCTCGGCACGGTGGGCCTGGGCCAGCCTAGCACGGCATGATTGAAAAATAAATAGTATAGGGATGTAAAATAGACTTTATTAACCATATAAGGCAAGGCCCAAAGATAAAAGGAATACAAAATAGATTTATTTTTCCAGCCATATGGACACAGCCCACAGAGTTTAGGGAGGAATAGTAGACTTATTCTATGGAGAAGCACGATGGACTGCCGTGCCTTCGGGCCAGCCCGGCACGGTCCAAGTCTTACTGGGCCATGCCTGCGCTGTGTGTGCAGCCCGTGGGCACGCACGGCACGGCCCGACGTGTAAGTCGGGCCGTGCTAGCTCGACTGAACTCAGCCCATGCCCGGCCGTGCCTGGGCCGGGCCGTGCCGGGCGGGCCATATGGTCATCTATACTAATAAAAGGTTTTGTACTAGTGAGCTCTAGCTTCGGCACAAAACAACAAGGGAACAAGGCTTAAAACGAGAATCTATCTCCATATACAGTGCAGATTAGAGCAAAATAAGCGAGGGGCCTAATAATCTGTAGATTTTCAACTGATTGAACCACTAATTCTGTTTGGCCTAATTGTTGGGAAAAGAAAAACCTGTGCTTAATAAATTTATAACCTAGCTAACATCTAGTACGTAGTACTAATTTATTAGCTGTGTCGGGCAGCGATCTTATCGTCGGTCAGGTGGTGCTGCGTGCCGTTGGCCTTCTCGAGCTTCCTCCGCTCCTCTCTGTCAGCGGCTATGGCGAAGGGTTGGTCCATCCACAACACCAGCACCAAGCTCTCGTTCACGACGTCGTAATCCTCCAGCGTCTCGCCGTCCTCTTTCCTTCGAACGAGCGACAAATGCGTCTCGCCGAACATGTCGCACCAACGCGTGCAGTAGTTCAGCACCTGCATGGCAGTCGGATAGCCCCGGACGCGCTGCACCTCACTACTACAGGAATGATTTTTCTGTACGAGAGGCGCTTTAGGTTACATGCGGACCACTTGTGACCGCGCCTGCAAAAATCGGTCCCCGGGTTCGGGTCAACCAGCCGCATACAAGATGTATTATCGCATGCGGCTGCTTAAGACAGCCGCATGCGATAATAGCCATATTTTCGCATGCGACCGTCTTACGGGACCGCATGCATTATCCCATGCGGTCCCGTAAGACAGCCGCATGCGAAAATATGGCTATTATCGCATGCGGCTATCTTAAGCAGCCGCATGCGATAATACATCTTCGCATGCGGCTGTCTTAAGCGGTCGCATGCGATGATGGGCCATATATCTTGCAGCAGAGACCCGACACTGAGCATTTGAATCCGAAGTTTTCTCTCTCCTATTGCAAGCAACAAATAGGGAGGGAGGTTTTCAATTCGAAATCTTTGCTTGAAGTCTATATGAAAGGTATAGTACTCTCTATCCTCCTTCATTTGGCTCCATTTTTATTAAATTTCGCTGGTGGAAATTGGAGATATTTTAAAAATTGTGACAAGATTTGTTTTAGCTAGTTTATGCAAAATCTAGCTTTAAAATATATGTTTTGATGGGTAAATTTTGGATGTAAATTTGTGTACATACTAGTTACTTGTACTGTTGTATTTTTTGAGCGATATAAATGTAGTTACACGTTTTTATAAAATAGCTGCGGTATATTATTTGTATTTGTAATTTATTTTATATTTACATATAGATGGATCGGTCGTCATGGATGTATGAGATGCGGAGAACGCACCCAATATTTACGAAGGAAGCATCTAAATTCATTAATCAGGCTAAGGCGCATGCTTTGAGAGAGAGTATGACAAAAAAATTTGTCCGTGCCGTCACTGCAAGAATCAGAAATTGGTGGTAGATCCTGGTAAAATATTGGGACACATAATGCAGCATGGATTCACCGCCAATTATAACGTTTGGACATATCACGGGGAAATCGCTGATCCCCAAGATGATGATGAAGATTCAAGTTTCGAGATGAATGAGGTCGAGAATTTTGTAATCGAAGACATGTCCCGTGAAAGTATGAATGTAGATGTTTGCACAAATGGTGATGATTTTGAGGGTGGTTTTGATCTGGAGGATGTGCTACGCCATGTTGAACCAGAGGATCTAGCTAGCAGATCACGCGGGTTAGACCATTGGTAGGCATTGGAGAAGGCATCGAAGGATCTTCTTTACGATGAAGCGAAGGGATGTGATAAGGATTTCACAGTATTGTGTTCAGTGCTTGAACTTCTGAGATTGAAGGCTAAACACGGATGGTCGGACACAAGTTTTAATGATCTAATGAGTTGGTTGAGTGTGTTGCTTCCTAAGCCTAACTTTATACCATCGAACACATATCAAGCGAAGAAACTCATATGTCCTTTAACTCTTGGTGTTGAAAAGATTCATGCTTGGGAGAATCATTGTATATTATACCGTAAAGAATATGCGGACTTGGAGAGCTGCCCGACATGTGGCATAGGTCGGTATAAAACGGGAAATGGGCTCGTTGACAGAGAGTTTATCGACCTAGATTCATCGGATCGTAAGCAAAGAAAGATTCCGTCAATGGTGATGTGGTACCTACCAATTAAGGACCGCTTGAAGCGTCTGTACTCAAATCCGAGTGATGCTGAGTTGATGAGATGGCATCAAGAGAGTCGGAAGACAGATGGTATGATTCGACATCCTGCCGACGCTCGCCAGTGGAAGACATTCGATGCAAAACACCCAGAATTTGCTAAGGATCTAAGAAATGTAAGGTTCGCATTGAGCACCGATGGAATGAACCCGTTTGGTGATTTAAGTAGCTCACACAGCACATGGCCAGTTCTTCTCACAATGTATAATCTTCCGACGTGGATATATCAGAAACAAAAGTATATTCTTCTCACTATCCTCGTACAAGGTCCGAAGCAACCTGGAATCGATATAGATGTTTTTCTAGAGCCTTTGATGGAGGACATGGAGGAGCTATGGAAGGAGGGGTTACGACTGTGGGATGAGTTTAAGCGGGAGCACTTCAATCTACGTGCGATCATATTCGTTACCATCAATGATCTACCTGCAAACTTTTCATTATCCGAGCAGATTAAAGGGAAGACTGGATGTCGTACCTTCGATCAAATGGTGTTGCAAGGATAATTAAGCCCTAGTTCTTTTGTAACGTTTAGTTGCCATGTTCTTCCTACTTTATAACATTGAAGTAAACTGACATGTCTTCCGTACTCATTAGAATGTAAAATTTGTGAATGAGTTTATTTTCACATATATTGAAATTTTATTCTCACATGTTATTTGTTCTCATCTAAATAAACTGTACAGAGATATATACGAAAATAAAATTTATAATTATATGTGAAAAATGATTTACACATGCGGACCATTAAGTCGGCCGCATGGAAAGATGGTTTTCGCATGTGGCTAGCTTAAGAGGCCGCATGGAAAAATGATCTTTCCATGCGGCGGACTTAAACAATCGCATGTGAAAATCATTTTCGCATGCGGTCGGTTAAGAGGGCCACATGGAAAGATCATTTTTCCATGTGGCCTCTTAAGCTGGCCGCATGCGATGATTGGGCCTATATATAGGAGCGCGGGGGAGCCGAAAATTTCTAAGTCCAGAGGTGCCAGTTTCACGCCGCCAGGCTGCCCAAATTTCAGACCCCGCCGCCAACACTGCTATTGCCGCCGCCAAGACCTCCCCCTCGCCGCCGCCTCCTCCTCCCCCTCGCCGTCGCCGGTATTTTTTGTTTTTTTACATATAATTAAATCATGCAACGGTATAGTGTGACGAGATATAGATTATCGTAATGTTTAATTACAAATTTTAGTTCAAAAATATTTAAATCATGGTAGCAAATAATTAAAAATACCATATCCCAGAAAATAGCTTAACTATAGGAAAAAATCATTTGACATTCCAACTATATTTTCTTATGATGTGAGTTATGTATTGACACTTATGTTAATTATGGGATTTATGTAATATAGGGACTTATGAGATGACATGATATTACAATTTATGACTTAAGTTAAATTTGAGACTTACGTTAAATTCGGATTTATGTGAATTTTTCGACTTATGTTAAATTGACACTTATGTTAATTTGAGGCTTATGTTAAATTGGGACTTATGTTAAATTGTGTTCTTCAAACAGAGCACACATGTACTACCGCAAAAGAGGTGGACCAGTCAATGATCCGGCCAAGAAGAAGTTGTCCGTCAAGACTGGCTAGCCGGTACGAACATATATATGCTAATACTAACAAACTATAGTACATTAGTCCCTGGATTCTTTCTAATGATCGGTCCCTTATTACTATATCGCAGTGTTACAAACAACCAGAGGAAACCAACTTGTGCGGATATTACGTGTGCGAGATGCTCAGAGTCAACGGGAGGTACCAAACAACCAGTGATTGAGTAATAGAGCATGTTCTGCTTAACAAATAAACCCAGATAGAAAACACATTTCACTTGCTAACCTTTTATTGTCTTTTCTGTGCACAGATCCCGGAAATCCCTTACGTTGGCCAACGATTCGATGACAAAACTATTTGGAACGTTTGCGCTGACCTCTACCGATTCATCCGTCGTGATATCTGCAACGCAAGAGGTCTCTTCTACGACAACCAGAGTGAACTCGCATTGGAAGATAAATTTCGACCTCTCAGAGAGTGGGAGAAAGAACATATGCAATGACATGAACACTACTTTTATATATGTAATGAAACAATTGTGACATTTGTACTACACGCTTCATATGTAAATGACGTTTGAATTTCTGGTTATGCATTTCATGTTTGTTACAGTATTAACAACAATCCGATTATCTCATATGATATATATTCCAGACTACGGTAATAGATCATACAAAATATAATATTTAATACGACACCCATCTTACCAAACTGCTAGAATACTAATTTAGCTGTTGGAAAATTGATTTCCCCATGCGGTCCACTTAAGCACCCGCATGCGAAAATAGATTTTTCCATGCGGTCCAGTTAAGTGGACCACATGCGAAGATCGATCTTCGCATGCAGCTGCTTAAATAGACCGCATGCGAAGATCGATCTTCGCATGCTGCTGGGCCGGCGGCATGCGCAAATGGTGATCTTCGCAGACCATTTCGCGTATGCGGGCCGGCCAACCGTATGCGAAGAACGTTTCCGCCCGTCTGCAAAACCATTTCTGTTGTAGTGCCTGCTCCTTGACGCTGGCGATCGTGTCGCTCGCCTCCACATATAGCTTAATCTCCCCCGTCCTGCCCGGGACCATCTGGTCCATCACGGAGACGCGTATCTTCCCGGCGATGGGCGGGGACGCGGCGAAGGCGTTGGCGGCGGCGGCATCCTTGCCGCCCTCGATGTCGATCCCCATGGATTCGAGCATCTTGAACTTGAACGTGTGCGAGCCTGCTTGAGAATAAAGGACATCGAGGATGATCGGCCAGGGTGCTGTGGTTGGTATGGTAAAGCTGGTGGCCACAGAATATAAACCGCTGCAAGATCGGCGGAACTCCCAGCCTGTGCTCGATCTGGGTCGCGACGCTGCCGATCGTGTCGCTGCTCTCCACCTTCAGAGTGATAAAATTAGAACACCCGACACCAAGCCGTTCCTCACATAGATCTGCATCTTCTCCACGACGACGACTTGCTGGTTAATTTCTCGATCGATCGACTCCCTCGTATGTCGCTATCGACTTCGCCAAGACGTACTCCCTCTGGAGTCTAGCCTCTAGGTTTGTTAACTATATGCGGGACCTTTGGGTGGATCGGTGGATTTATTTATATATACAGATGTGGGAAGGGATCCTCTGATCCTACGGGAACCACCGGCCGCGCGCTCCTCGCTGTATCACGGAAAAGGAATTCTATGACACCACATCCACATGCCACGAAGCATGCATGGTATCCCTTTAGAGATTTTGCCACCTGGCGTCAACACGAATCTTAGAGCACTTATGCCTTCTAAAGTCTAAACCGTACTCCCTCCGTCTCACTTATTAAGGTACGATCAAATTTTGCATAATCTTCAAAACTAATATTTGACTTGAAATTTCTCACAAAATATAATATTTGTAGTAACGAAATTATAATCATATGAAAGTAAATTTTAATGATAATCTAATGATATTATTTTCATTAAATAAAATTTAATGTATAATGAACTATTTTTTAATTAAATATTTAGAGAGTTGAATCTTAAAATAAAATACGTACGCGTCTTAGTGAGTGGGACAAATGGAGTATTAATTAGGGGCGAAAAAAGATGGGTCTATTTATATTTATGGCGCTATATTTTTCATTTAAAAATAGTTAGTCATTGTAAATTGCTAAACTACATGTTTAATTTTAGTTTTAGTGTATTTGCAATGTAAGTTCCAATATTATATATGTATTTACAATAAAAAACATAGCGTCTCCGTTTTTCTATGCTTACCTTATTTTTATTTTGATGTAATAATTTGGCATTAATCATATTCTTATGAACTAGCGTATGAACACATATGATAGCAGAGACACGGTAGTACTCCAGCAAGAATCTAAAGGGAGATCCCAGGGATACAAATCTGACAAGATTTGTGGCGACATAGCAAAACCGAAAAAGATTAATGAGACATCGCTAACCTCGCGCGCGGACGAAAATGGCGGAGATTGTTCACGTACTACTGCAGCCTCAGGTCCATTGCGGCAACCGCAGGCTCAGATCGATCACGGCAAAGAATGCCAAATTTATCTGATGATGCCACCAAACGACCAAGCCACTGAACATCGTGATGATCTCTACTACCATATCTATATACCTATATATATTATATATAAAAATAAAAATTTAAGTTGATTCTGTACTCACCTTTTTCATCCGTCCTTTTGATCCGTCAGCGCATGAGTTTTTATCGATCGTGTGAAAACGGAGCAGCCAGCAGCGCGCATAAAAAAAGAAAAAAGAAAACGGAGCAGTCAGTTCGACCGCGTCTACAATGAGCTGGAGCCCATGGGCTGCCGGCATGGTGGTGCTCATTGCAAGTCGTGTGGTGGGCCTGCCTGCTGTGTGGTGGGCCTGCAAGCGGTCGTTCCCCATGGCGATGATGCACAAACCACATATCAGCCCACATGGTGCACGGTGAGTGGTGTACGATCTGCCTATATAGTAGGAATAAGTTCATCTGGGTCCCTTCACTTGTCAACGAATCCGATTTTCATCTTTCAATCGAAAAACCAGATTCAAATGGGTCCCTCAACTGTGAAAACCGGTGTAATATAGGTCCCATGGTGGTTTGGATGGTGGTTTTGACTGACGTGACGCCTACATGGCTAAGTTGACTTGGTCTTCAGCTAACGTGGTATATGAAGCAAAATTTAACAATTTAAAAAATAAAACAAAATATCTAGGCCCACATGTCAGTCAAATAACAAGATTAAAAACTAGTGGGACCCACATGTCAGCGGACCCCACTTCCTCCACCTTATCCCCTCTCTTCTCTGTGTTCTATCCAATCTCTCCCATGTGGCTCTATCCTAACCTATCCAATCTCTCCCATGGGAGTAGTCGAGCAGGGGGAGCGGAGCAGGCGGGGCGGCAACGCCCGCCTCCTCCCTCTCCGTGCACACTTGTCGGCCTCTCGGCCCGATGGCTGCCGCCGTCCTCCTCCGCCACCGCGGGCCACGCAGCCGTCCTCTTCCACCATCGCGGGCCACGTGGTCGTCCTTCTCCGCTGCCACCATGCGGCCATCCTCCTCGGCGCCGCAGGCCACGCGGCCGTACTCCACGCTGCCGCAGGCCAGGTGGCTGTGCTCCTCTGCCGCCGCAGGCCACGCCGGCTGCTCTCCCCCGCGGTGCCAGCCAAGGAGGAGGATGCCCTTGCACGAGCCGGCTCACACACCACGACGGCTAGCGGTAGGAGCAGTGCATCATGGCACCAGTGCACGGCGGTGGTGGAGGAGGAGGGGAGCGCAGGGAATGGGGAGACCAACGGCGTCGGTAGCCATTGCGCGAGAAGTAGCCGCCAGAGCTCGCTACAGTTGCGGCGGAGTGGCGAGATGAGGAGATAGACAAGAGAGGGAGAAGGGGAGGAGATAGAGAAGAGAAGAGAAGTGGTGGAGGAAGTGGGGCCCACTGACATGTGGGTCCCACTAGTTTTTAATCTTGTTATTTGACTGACATGTGGGTCCATATATTGTGTTTTATTTTTTAAATTGTTAAATTTTGCTTCATATGCCACGTCAGTTGAAGACCAACTGAAATTAACCACGTAGTCGCCACGTCAGCCAAAACCACCATCCAAACTGCCATGGGACCTATATTGCACCGGTTTTCACAGTTGAGGGACCTATTGTATCTGGTTTTGCGGTTGAATGACGAAATCAGATTCGTTGATAAGTTAAGGGACCTCGGATGAACTTGCTCCCTACATAGTACATACATGCCCTTCATAGATTAGAAGAGCTATGGATCATCACATAGATAAAAAAACTCATCTTATTTTATGACTTTGTGATTTGACTGTAGCCTATAGGATACCTCGTGAAAGGATCTTTGTGAGAAGCACTATGTATATATGGTTGTTTGTCGAGGGACGCCGAGCCACTATTTAAGTGTTTTCGTGCGGTCGATGCGAAAGAGTGTCCACTTTTTGACACGACGTGACCAAATTGCCCCTAGAAGTTTTTACTAGCTCGTGTGGAGTTAGTTTGTGTGCACAATGTACATTAGACAGGATCAAAGTGATTTATTTTTCTTTTAGAACTCCAAGAGCTCTACTTCCTTTGTACGAAAAGAAGTTGATTAATTTTAAAATGTATCCAAGAGGAATTGATATCTGTCCACTTACTCTTAGTTTCTTAGTTTTAATGGTTTCCGTCCCTAGGCTAAATGGACCTTCTGTCCATTGTACCCATTTAGACTTGTTGCTCCACCTAGACCACCTGGTTTCCGGGGGGCCATGTCCCACCTAGATTGGACACCTTTTCAATGAAATTTTACATTTTAGATCTTTTTGAAAACTTATTTTACAAATAGACCCCTAATAAACTTACTTCGGAAATGGACCTCTTTCAGGGGGTGAACGTCATTAGCGTTGTGGTCTAATATGACAGCGTCAATGTTATTGGCGCCAATGACTTAGCCCCGGGAGAAGCTAAGTCACTTATATGAAGGGGGACAACGTCAATGTCATTGGCACCGATGACCTAATTATAATTGTTGGCAGTATACCATGAGACCTTTCGACCGGACCTACCGAAACCAACCAAGCAGGTAGGACTCTAAAGACTCAAGGCTCCCAAGGCCCATCAGGGCGAGCCCCATGGCGAAGACAGCGGGGCGTAGGGAGCAGAAAGCGAAGGGCCGAACCGGGTCCCCGCTGGTCTGGGCGAAGGCTGCATGGCGAAGGCATACGCTGAGGGAGGATGACTTCGCCAGGACTGGTCCGATCCAAGGCGGCCCAGTGGGCCAGCCCAGGCGCCCCAACCTACTGGCCAATGGGCCAATCGCCATCAGGCGGCCCGTCAAAGGCCCATACGTCCTAGTTACATTGAATGCCCATGTAAGTGTCCCTTTCGTAAGGGTGACCTTGTAAATTCCCCTGTAATAGCCTTAAACCCTAATAGGGGGATCTGTAATGGGATTATAAATAGCCCCCTAGGCTACATCCCGCCTCAAGCCTACCCGCAAGCGTCGGTACAAGCCCCTCCATCACAAGCCGCACAAGGACCGGTGTACTTCCCCGGCCAACCTTCGACCGCAGCAGCGCACCCGCTTCCTGGCGCGCGGCCGCAGGTTCGACCGGCTGTGGTCCAGGTGCACCCCTCACCACCCGGTCAAATGTCACAAGTGATGGTGGAGGGTGCTTCGGCCCTGTAGGCGCAGCTTCAAGCTTTCCTTCAGCAACTCAACCAACCCCACAACATCTTAAGCACAACCCTTCGGTGCAACCGGGGGGAGGCACCTACCAGGGCGCACCCGGGTGGCCGCAGTCGAACCAACCCGGTCCAGGGGCTTCGCCTTGGAATCAAGGGCCGTAGTTCGACTTCTACAACGTCGCCCAAGCGCCACTGTTCGGAACTGGGCCACCGAACGCTGTAGCCCAGCCACATGCGCAGGCCATGACTTCACCCTTCGCCACGCCGTACCCGCAGCTGAGCGGACCCTCGCTGCAGGGCGTCATGAGTAAGGCTGGGGGTGAAAAGGGGCTGCCACTGAGCGGGGGGATCAAAAATCGTCCAATTCCACCTCAGTTCAAATTCCCACCCGTTCCACGATACTCGGGCGAAACAGACCCAAAAGAGTTTCTCTCTATCTACGAGTCCGCGATCGAAGCAGCTCACGGCGACGAAAATACCAAGGCGAAGGTAATCCATCTCGCTCTAGACGGCATCGCCCGTTCTTGGTATTTCAATTTGCTATCTAATAGTATTTACTCATGGGAGCAATTGCACGATGTCTTTATCCTGAATTTTTAAGGCACCTATGAGAAGCCGAAGACGCAGCAGCATTTGCTCGGCATTCGCTAGAGGCCGGGCGAATCAATACGGGAGTACATGCGCCGCTTCTCGCAAGCCCGATGCCAAGTTCAAGATATAACTGAAGCATCCGTCATCAACGCCGCTTCGGCCGGGCTGCTCGAGGGCGAACTCACAAGGAAGATCGCCAACAAGGAGCCACAAACTCTCGAGCACCTGCTTCGCATAATCGACGGGTACGCAAGGGGCGAAGAGGACTCCAAGCGAAGGCAGGCAATTCAAGCTGAGTACGACAAGGCCTCCATCGCCGCTGCCCAGACCCAGTGCAAGCGCAGGTCCCCGAACCAGCTCCCCCCACCGTTCGTCAATCCCAACCAGCGAACCAGGGGCAACTGCCTTGACAAGGCCAAGCTCCCATGACTTGGAGGAAATTCAGGACCGACCGTACAGGCAAAGCTGTGATGGCTGTCGAAGAAGTACAAGCCCTCCGCAAGGAGTTCGATGCCCAGCAGGATGGTAGCCACTAGCAGCCTGTTCGCAGGAAGGTCAGAAAGGACCTCTATTGCGCCTATCATGGGCGATCTTCGCACACCACAGAGCAATGCCGAAACATTCGTCAACGAAGCAACGCTCAAGAATCAAGACCGCACCAAGGTGCCGCTATCGAAGCGCCTCGCGAGGTGGCCCGAGAGAAATCACCTCCAGCCGAACAACGCCAAGACATGCAGCGCAGAATCATCCAGGTGATCACAAGGGCTGATCCACCGGTCCAGCCGTCGAAGCGGCAGAGAAAGTCGCAGCTGCGAACGGTGCATAACATCACTGCCACAGGCGAAGGGGTCCCAAAGTACTTGAGCCAGCAAATTTCTTTCGGGCCGGAAGATGCCGAAGGAGTGCTGTTCCCGCATCAAGACCCCCTGGTAATTTCGGCCGAGGTGGCCGGCTTTGAAGTTCGGCGAATTCTGGTCGATGGAGGTAGCTCGGCCGATGTCATCTTCGCCGAGGCTTACACCAAGATGGGGCTACCAACTTTGGCCCTCACCCAAGCGCCGGCCTCGCTTCGCGGCTTCGTGGTGAGGCGGTTCAAGTTCTCGGCCAGGCACGGTTGACGGTTGCTTTTGGCACGGGTGAAAACAGGCGCGAAGAACAGATACTGTTCGACGTAGTCGACATCCCGTACAGCTACAACGCCATCTTCGGCCGTGCAACCCTGAACAAATTCGAAGCCATCTCACACCACAATTATCTCAAGCTCAAGATGCCCGGTCCGGCGAGGGTAATCGTCGTCAAGGGGCTTCAACCTCCAGCCATGTCGAAAGGCGACTTAGCTGTGATTAACAGGGCAGTACACAATGTGGAGGCAGCGAAGGCCGAAGTGCAGAAGCTGCTCAAGGCCGGGGTGATCAAGGAGATTGACCACCCGGAGTGGCTGCCGAACCTGGTCTTGGTGAAAAAGTCGAACGGCAAATGGCGCATGTGCGTCGACTTCACGGACCTCAACAAGGTGTGCCTGAAGGATGACTTCCCTTTGCCGCGGATCGATCAGCTTGTCGATTCGACGGCTGGCTACGAGCTCATGAGCTTCTTGGATGCCTACTCCGGCTATCACCAGATCCACATGAATCCGGATGACATCGCCAAGACAGCCTTCATCACGCCATTCGGCACTTTTTGCCACCTCAGGATGCCTTTCGGCCTGAGGAACGCCGGAGCAACGTTCGCCAGGCTGGTGTACAAGGTGCTTCGCAAGCAGCTGGGGCGGAATGTGGAGGCCTATGTTGACGACATCGTCATAAAGAGCCGCAAAGCTTTCGACCATGCGTCTGATTTACAAGAGACCTTCGACAACTTGCGCGCGACGGGTATGAAACTAAACCCGGAGAAGTGTGTTTTTGGAGTTCGCGCGGGCAAGTTGTTGGGTTTTCTTGTTTCTGAAAGGGGTATCGATGCGAACCACGAGAAAATCGACGCCATTCAGCAAATGAGGCCACCGTCGAGCGTACGCGAAGTACAAAAGCTCACGGGCCGAATTGCGGCACTCAGTCGTTTTCTCTCGAAAGCAGCCGAAAGGGGCCTGCCGTTTTTCAAGACCCTTCGGGGTGCAGGAAAGTTTAGCTGGACCCCTGAATGCCAGGCCGCATTCGGTGAGCTGAAGCAGTATTTGCAAAGCCCACCAGCCCTGGTCAGCGCAACCCTAGGAAGCGAAATGCTGCTATATCTAGCGGCTTCGCCAGTGACAGTCAGTGCAGTCCTTGTCCAAGAGACAGAGTCAGGATAGAAACCAGTATACTTCGTCTCCAAAGCCTTACACGGGGTGAAGACAAGGTACATTGAGATGGAAAAGCTGGCTTACGCCTTAGTGATGGCTTTGCGCAAACTCAAGCATACTTTCAGGCCCAAAAAATCACTGTGCCATCACAGTATCCTCTGGGCGAAATACTCCGGGGCAAAGAAATCTCTGGTAGACTCAGCAAGTGGGCATCAGAGTTATCCCCCTTCGACCTGCATTTCGTTGCGCGCACCGCTATCAAATCCCAAGTCCTGGCCGATTTCGTGGCCGAATGGACACCGGCGTCCGCTCCCGAACCTCAGCCTGTCGAACAGCCTTGGATAATGCACTCTGATGGCTCGTGGTCGCACAGGGGGGCGGGCGCCGCGGCCGTGCTCACTTCGCCAGGAGGCGTGCCGATTCGGTATGCCGCAAGGCTTCAGTTCGACACAACCAACAACACGGCAGAGTACGAAGCAGTGCTGCTGGGGTTAAGAAAGGCGAAAGCGTTGGGGGTTCGGTGCTTGCTCATCTGAACAGACTCCAAGCTGGTGGCGTGTCATGTTGACAAGTCTTTTGAAGCAAAAGACGAAGGGATGAAAAGATATTTGGAGGCTGTTCGGTCTATGGAAAAGTGCTTCGCTGGGATAACGGTCGAACACTTACCTAGAGGCCAGAATGAGGAAGCAGACAACTTGGCGAAATCCGCCGCCTGTAGGGGACCGCATTCACTAGGCATCTTTTTCGAGATCCTGTACGCACCAAGCATGCCCGCAGAAACTATGGATATCATGGTCATCGACCAGACAGATCCGGGCGAAGACCCAGAGGACTGGAGAACTCCGTTCGTAAAGTACCTCAAGGAGGGCTGGCTTCCAGAGGATGAAGCAAAGGCGAAGCACCTGCAAATTAGAGCCAGACAGTACAAGCTGGTCTCAGAGCAGCTATATCGCTCTGGGGTACTCCAACCTTTGCTTCGATGCATCTCCGTCGCCGAAGGCGAGGAAATGGTGAAGGAAATACACTAGGGGCTCTGCGGTGCACACCAAGCCGCAAGAACAGTTGTATCCAAGGTGTTTCGCCAGGGAGTATATTGGCCCACTGTGCTGAAAGTTTGCGTTGAGCAGGCCAAAAAGTGCGAAAACTGACAACGACACGGCCGAAGCCAGACCACACCACAATATGAGCTGCAGCCTATCGCACCAGTCTGGCCCTTCGCCAGGTGGGGGCTGGACATCATTGGCCCATTCCCTGTGGCACGAAATGGGTACAAATTTGCAATCATGGCCATCGAATACTTCTCACGGTGGATCGAGGCCGAACCACTCGGCGCGATCACTTCGGCGGCAGTATAGAAGTTTGTCTGGAAAAACATTATTTGCCATTTCGGAGTACCGAAGGAGTTCATCACGGACAATGGCAAGCAGTTCGACTCTGACAAGTTCAGAGAAATATGCGAGGGGCTAAACCTGGAAATCAGGTTCGCGTCGGTCGCGCACCCACAGTCGAATGGGGCGGCCGAACGCACAAATGGCAAGATCTTGGAGGCGCTCAAGAAAAGGCTCGAGGGGGCAGCGAAGGGCAGATGGCCAAATGAAATGTTGTTTGTGCTTTGGGCCCTCCGAACAACTCCCACAAGGCCAACCAAGTTCAGCCCGTTCATGCTCCTCTACGGAGACGAGGCGATGACCCCAACAGAGCTAGGGGCTATCTCACCAAGGGTGATGTTCTCTAGGGGCGAAGATGGGCGCGAAGTGTCGCTCGAACTCCTTGAGGGGGTACGAGTCGAAGCACTGGAACACATGCACAAGTACGCCACAAGCACTTCAGCAACCTACAACAAAAAGGTTCGCCCAACAGAGCTCCTACCCGGCCATCTCATCCTGAGGAAAAAGGCGAACCCAGTAGCGGTCGGGAAGCTTGAGTCAAAATTGGAAAGGGCCATATCTCATCAAGCACAGGTCGAGGATGGGCTCTTTTCGCCTGGCAACACTAGAGGGCGAAGAGTTCGAACACTCCTGGAACGCCGCTTCTCTTAAGCGTTTCTACATTTAGAAAGGGTGGCACCTTATTCGCCAAAATGTAAAAATATACATACCATTATGTAGCTCTTTCGGCATCTGCCATTATGTAAGCCTTCCGGCACAAAAATACAAAAAACAAACGGGACGTAGGGCTATTATCCACCCTGGAGGCCCGAACCAGTATAAAAACTCTGTGTCTTTCGCCTTTTTTATATGTGTACATGATAATTCGTGGAAAAACCCCAAGGCAAACGCCTGATCAGCGAAAACGCTAGGGGAGCGAAACGAATCGGCCGAAGCATTGCTCGCCGAACGTTGAAACCGCGACAGCTTGTTTCGCGTAAATTAACCGAACACCGTCGTAATTGATCTATGCGAAAACACGCGCTACACCCATGACGGGGTACCAACAAGATCGATGACGGAAGACGAAAGCTGAAAAGTCAGCATACCTATTTCGCTAACACATGCAAAGGGGCCGATATATTCCGGTCTAACAAAAGCACGAAAAGTGACAATGCAAAAATAGCGAAAAGGAAATGGAAGCACATCTTCATTTACTTCGAAAAACCAATCGAAGAATACATATCATACAACATGATACAAGCGAAAGGAGTACAATAAATTACAGCCTAACTTACAAGTAAATTACATCTTCGCCCCCAAAACAACTACCAAAGGAACGATCAGGCGAACAGGGTTCGTCGTCGCCACTAATTTTGTAAACTACCCTAAGGGGAGAAGGGGGCGAAACGAGAGAAAGACTATAGCGGCGTCGGGCGATCGCCTCCTACCGATCAGTTCGCCGATGATCTCGCCAGAAGCGAGGCATGCTCTCTAAGCGCGCCACATGGACACGATCGTAGTCCTCCAGTGTTCACCCGGCGTGCGTTCGCATCCAGTTGGCAACGTTCACAACTTTGTAGCTGTTGCCGTTAATCACCATCTCACGGTAAATAGGCCGAAGCAGGTAGCGGGCCTTCAGCAAATTCTTAACAGCAACAAACTTCTCGTTCCTGCTTCACCAATCCCCAAAAGGGGGCCGATCGCATAGCTTTCGGTATGGACCCTACAAACAGTAGGGGAAGTCAGATGGCGAAACGCAAAAGGCGAGATGGGAACGCGTAAATCGGGCGAAAGGACCATGTAGAACAACACAGGCACAAAAACAACACACCGAACACGATTGGCGAAAATGGTTATATATTCCAGACATGAAGACATCCTACAATAAGGTGGGCCATTGGCCATATTTACACGGTTCGCCCTAAACGGCAAACATCAAAGTGAAAAACAAAAATGTACAAAAACGGGCGGAGGGCCTCACACCTCTGGGTGGTCTTGGGCTCCACCTCCGCCCTCTTCCGCCGGCTCTTCGCCCTGATCCGCCGCTTCGGTCTTCGCAAGCTGCTCGAGCAGGCGGGCCTTGGCAGCAGACCGACCGTCTTTTTGCCAGAATTGCTTACGCCAGGCGCGGAGCGCAGGCGAAATATCCTGGGCACTTACCTCCCAATCCCCCTTCACATAATCGGGGAATTGGGCGATATGCTCGCACCCAGATTGCTGCAGCAGACCCAGGGCGAAGGTGCTGACACGCACGCACAGCAATCGCCATACGCCGTCACACAGTCTGAGACTGCGCAGCCAGCCTGCTGGGTCCAATCGCAGAACTCGAGGGCGGAGGCGTTTTCGCCCGGGACACCTCGCGCTTTCGCCCCCATATCAGTGAGTGCAAGGCGAAGGGTGCGGCAGGTAGTCTTCGCGGATTCGGCTATCCTCGCCGCCTCCCGAGCAAAGCGTTGGGCCTTTGCCTCCACCCTATCCGCCTCTTGATGAAGAGCCTCCATCTTCGGCTCCATCATGTTGTAATAGTCGTTGAGGGCGGCGGACTTCGCCTCAATGCCCGCATCCAGTTCGGCCTGGAGGCGCTTGTTTTCCGCCTTCGCCTCCCGGAGGGACCAGGCGAGGCCCTCCATCTCCAGGCTCTTGCGGCCTAGTTCGTCATCCTTGGCCCGAAGACGGTGCTTTAGGCTATCAAGGCGGGCCCGCATTGTTCGCTCCGTCGAACAGTGGGCCGCAAGGATCTGCCAAACAAGAGAAAAAGAGGAGGCAAATGATAAGCCAGAGTGTCGAAAACAACGACACCAAAAGAAGACATAAAATAAAGTCAACTCACCCGAACCGCCAGGCTCTTAACAGCAGAGCAGCCCTCGTCGAACTCGTTGAGTTCGGCGAATAGACTAGGGCCACCAGCCGGAGCGACGATGTTACTCACTCCATCAATGAAGGGGATGAGCTCCGCCCGGGTCTCAAAGTCACTGGGGGCGAAGCGGGGCGGCGCCTGAGAGTAGTCGGAGCCGGATGTCTCGGCCATTTTCTTGCCCTTGTCAAGGGCAAGTGGCGAAATGATTGGCCGGCGAACCGGGCTATTAAAAACTTGGGCGGCCACCTTCACCACTCGTTCGGCCGAAGCTGAAGCTCCAGCCCCACCCGTTGCCCCGAGGGAGGTCGTCTGACCCTGGCTTCGCCTCGCGGGCGAAGTGGGCGTCCCGTCGGACGACTCATCATCGCTGAAAACATTGGCGATGGCGACAACCCCCTTTCTCCGAGGGGCCCTTTTAACAAGCTCCCTCTTCGCCGCCTTAGTCGCAGCTATCGCGACCAAAGCCTTCGCGCCCTCCACGTCCTTGCGGCGAAGGGGCGAGGAGACCGACTCCGCCCCAGTCTCGATGCGATCCGGGCTGGGAGTGGGGGTATAGCCCCGGGTCTCGGAACGGCTATCGCCAGCCCGTCTGGGGCCGCTTCGGCCGTGATCTCCGTCTCCTCCGCATCCTCCTGCTCTTCGACTTTGTTCTCGTCGTCAGCATCGGAGTCGGCGGAGGCGGGGGCCTTTCGCTTACGGGAGGCAAACTTCACTTGCCCCCGCAAGCGTTTGTGAGAAGGGCCCGCTTCGTCTTCGGCCTTGAAGGGATTCGCCCTCGGGGGGAGATCGCCGACATGAACCCGGTTCGCCCGGCCAGCTGCTTGTCGGGTTAGCAGCTGGCTGTACTCCGTGACCGACACGTCGCCGATCAGCCTGCGGGCTTCGGTGTCAGCCTGGGCCAGGGTCAACACTGAAAAAACGGCATACCATAATGTGAGGAGGTCGAACAAGGAAAAAGGGCGAAGAGCGAAATATAAAGACAAGGGAAACAATAACTCACCATTCGCCCCGGCAGGCAGGATGAGTTTCGGTAGGCCGTTGACCTCTTCGCCTTGGTCAACTTCGACCTGCCACGATTGGGAGAGGGGGCACACACGAAGCATGCAAAACTCCTCAACCAAGTCGCGACAACTTAGCCGGGAGCACACCTTACGGAGCAGGGCGAACCGTGCCTCTAGAGCACCACTAATGGCAACTCTCGGCTTCCGGACCGGTGAAATGGCACGGCGCCGCCAGCGAAGCGCTTTCGCCGCTTCGGATCCAGCCTCGAAGGGGATGGAGTGGTAAACCACTTCGCCATCCAATGGCGATCCCACTTCGACATCGCGGCATTGACTGGCCACAAGTCGGAGCACTCAGGGCGAACGTTAAAGTTCACGCTCCCGAACGCTGTCTTCCGGGTTCCGGCAGGGGTGACCACCGTCTTCGAGTTGACGACGGCCGAGAAGATGGCGCCGAAGAGCTTGGTGCTAGGCTCAAACCCAGCGGTTCGGCACGCCCAGTCAAAAATGGCGACGCGGACCAGAGCCGAAGGGCTCAGCTGGGGCAGCTCCACCTGAAAAAGGAGGAGAATTTCCGGCAATAGTATGTTGCACGGAAACCGAAGGCCAGCCTCGAAGAAAACGGCGAACACAACCGTCTGGTGTTCGCCGGGCTTTGGCACTTCGGCATCCCCGGGGGCGAACGCCCGTCCCTCCGCCACCAGGCCCGTAGCAACCATCCTCGCCAGCTCATCCTCGTCAATGAGCGAAGTCCCCAGAAACGTGGTGGTGTCTTCGTCGATTCGGCCTGGGTCAGGACCTGTGGTGGCAACAGGGTTCGGCTTGCGTGGAGCCATGGCGAAACAAGTGTGGGTTGGTGAAAGGGTGTAGCTAGGCGAATGGGTTCGTTCAAAGTTAGAGAGCCGTGAAGAAAAGTTGAGAAGAGAGCGACTGCGGTGAAAATGACGGGGGCAACGGTGGTGAAAAGGGCGAGATAAGAATATATAGCCTACCAGGCGATGTTTCGCCTTCCTGACCAATCAGGAATAGCCACGTGTCGTGAGGTAGGCGAAACGGTAAAATCCCATGGACCAGGCCGTGTAGTGGTGGGCCCTCGAGAAGAGGCCCATCACTATTCACTACGGCCCAATAAAAGGGCACTTCATTATTTATAGAAGGCGAAGCCCATTACTGTTCAGACTGGGACCAGTCAAAAAGTAAGGATAACCTCGCTACTCGCGGGAGGCGAAAGCTATACGTAAAAATCTTTTTATGACAAAATGCATAACACACATTCTTTGCAGGAGCCAATGACAGGTTTCAGCAGGAGCATCGGTCGAAAGGGGGCGCCTCATACCATACTACATGGTTTGCACGGTCTCGGCTGAAGCTCCTATCTCACCCTTGCCCGTGAGGGGCTTGTTGGCAGTATGCCATGAGACCTTTCGACCGGACCTACCGAAACCAACCAAGCATGAAGGACTCGGACTCAAGGCGCCCAAGGCCCGTCAGGGCGAAGCCCCATGGCGAAGACAGCGGGGCGAAGGGAGCAGAAAGCGAAGAGCCGCACCGGGTCCCCGTTGGTCTGGGCGAAGGCTGCATGGCGAAGGCATACACCGAGGGAGGATGACTTCGCCAGGACTGGTCCGATCCAAGGCGGCCCAGTGGGCCAGCCCAGGCGCCCCAACCTACTGGCCAATGGGCCAATCGCCACCAGGTGGCCCGTCAAAGGCCCATACATCCTAGTTACATTGAATGCCCATGTAAGTGTCCCTTTCGTAAGGGTGACCTTGTAACTTCCCCTGTAATAGCCCTAAACTCTAATAGGGGATCTGTAATGGGATTATAAATAGCCCCTAGGGCCATGTAAAAGGGGATCCCCAGGAAAATCCTGAATTTAATACACTTTACTTTCCCAACAACTGTTGAGTATCGACGTCCTTTGACGTATGCAGTTGTCGTTTCGACAACAATAATAAAAAAATATTCGAAGATGAGCTATTTATAATAAAAAGGACTTGTTTGTAATAAAAAATATTTACAAATAGGTCCTCAACACAAGTGACGTTGGTGCTAAGGACATATTTGTAAATAATTACAAATAAGTCCTTTTAATTTTTTTTACAAATAGATCATTGGTGCCAATGATGTTGGTACCGTCCCCTTTTTTAAGTGACCTAGCTTCTCCGGAGAGCGCTGACGCTGAGGAACTATTTGTAAATATTTTTTATTACAAACAAGTTGTTTTCAAAAAATTTTTAGAAATAGTTCCTCGATGCCAATGACATTGGTGTCGTCCCCCTTCATAAGTGACCTAGCTTCTCTTGAGAGGCTAGGGGGATGACGCCATTGGCATCATCATGTTGTACCATGGCACTAAGTTTCTTTTAGGGTGTTTGTAAAATAAGTTTTCACAAGGGAAAAAGTTGAAAAATTCCAGCATCTCTTTACCTCTCACGTGAGTGACGTGGTAAACAATTCTAATGCAAACTGAAACCTAATCAGTACTTCATGTCCCATTGTGATTTTACAAACAGATATACTTGCCTCTTCTATTTTCGTTGTTCTTCGCAACCCATCGACTTACCCCTACCACATCAATCCTTTTATATGGTGCTCGTCCACTATGTGTCTCGGTTTTTCTACAGCGTACCAGTCTTCACTATAGATCAGAGGGTTGACTTGAAGCCTCCTAGACAATAGCTGTACACAACAGGTGATGGACCAATAGCTTCAGCAGCTTGTGACAATGTAAACTTTACATATTCATAATGCATTGTGGATCCTTCAATCTATCAAGTAATAAATATTTGACATTCTGAACAAGATTTATTTAATCTTTTAGAATTCTAACTATCAATTTTACATCAGAATAAATTTAGAAAATCTAACAAGTTCATGAAATTATAAGCTATGATAGTAATTTTCGAGGCAAATTCATGTTAACTCAATTCTTTTGTTTTTAAACAAAACATTTGAGAAATTATTGATGATTGAATTTTAAAATTTTGGCCAAATATTATCATAGATGTTGTGTATTTATGATCGAAGGAAATAAATTTTTTAAGTTTTTCTAAAATTATCTTCACTCGTTGTAACGCACAAGCATTTTTTCTCCTTTTCTTTTCTCCCGATCATCATGATCCTCTCCGATCCTTCCAATCTCCTATGTTTTCACCTCCTTTTCTTTTTTCCCTGCTTTTTTATCTTCCAAATTTCTTTCTTCATAAATATTTTCCTTTTGAAATTATCATTGTTTAAGTTGTGTATGCGGAAAATTTGTTAATATGCAAATGCTTTCATCGACAGTAAAAAACTTCCACTAATTAAATAAACAAAATTTCAATCTTTGGTTGATGAGGTATAGCAAAATACACATGCGTCAACTTATGGAATACCCACCCGATCGTTTTGTAAGGCTATGGGAAGGTGTACGTAAAGGATTCTTTGTATGATGACCCATGAAGCGAGTGTAACCTAGCTCAATGTTATATATGATTTCTGACTTAGTTTTACCATTGTTTTGTCTTGTTTCGATTTGTCGTTTAAATTGACAGAGCTTTTGTGTTTTGTGAAAATTGTCTTCACCTGTTGCAACGCACAAACATTTTTGCTAGCAATCCTAAATATTTGTGTTGCAAATTTATTTCTAGTAAAAGTATTAAAATTTTGATCAGAAAATCCCCTTTGGCTCTTTTATTTTCTCTCCCAGTTTCCCCTCCTCATTGAGTTGTTCACCCTCTTTCTTTTCCTCCCCATCCTGGTCCCTCGGTCCTCCTCTTGTTCTATCTCCACTTCATTTCCATTTTTATCAAATCCCATTTTTTCCACCTCAAAAAACAGTTCGAAGTAGTGATCACCAATCACTACGTCTAAGTATTTTGGAATGCATTTTGGGTTTAAGGCAGCAACGATGACCCTTTCAAAGTTACTCTTCCTTGTAGTTTTTATATCCACTGTTTGTGTTGCCCCCAAAAGAGATCCTACTGCTCACAGCTCGAGGAATTCTCTTAGCTTCTTCCGCAGAACAAAAACTCTGACCCACACCTTAGGTAAAGAAAACCTTCCTCCTTTTCATCCCATACATCAAAATGCAACCGCACTCTGGTTACCACCCCATTTTCCTTTACCTCCGTGCAACCAAAATCAAATGTCATCTTCATCTCATGTTTCGAAGGAAAGGGGGCAACAAAACTGTTAACCTCTTGCACCTCCGGTTCTTACCTCCAATTAGCTAGGAAGAGCCTCCTGAGTTGCACAGTGAGTTGTTCCTTTGTAATCTGTTCTCCCTCGCAGTAGATGAACATCGATTTGCTCTCCTTCTTACCCTTTTGCAATGGTGGATGAGGGATATGATAGAACCCAACACCCTCTCCCGAATAATCCACCACGTGATCGACTAGCCTTGGTTGCTTCAAAAAGGGACATCGGTGATTAACATGCTCACGAGTATCGCATATATCACATTAAATTTCTGTAGAACATTCCACCACTTTATGTCCCTTCTGAAAACATCTAGAGCAAGTCTTCATTGCCTACCCCATGTCCACCACTTCCTTTGTGTCGCCAAGCAAATCAAGATCATCTTCTACATCCATTCCTTCCGCCTCCTCACCCTCGTTTAACTTCTCTCCTCTAGCCAGTTATTCCTTCTTCTGGTTCAAAGCAACCTCTAGCTTACCCACTTTAACCCTCCTGCCACCACCACTAGACACTTTCTCATCTTCTTTTGTCACCGCCGACGAGCCTATCGACTCCTTGCTTGTGCCCAGCAGCTTGCTGCCACCAGCCATCATCACCATGTCCACCTGTGTAACTCCTCTCCTAGTGATTATTCCTCCTTCCCAGCACTGCCGCCTAACTCGCCTGCACTCTCACCGCTTCTTTCTTTTTCTTCATTGAGTCTAAACCCTAGTAGCATGGTTTGGTGTCTCACGCCGGCGCCATTCTGAATTACCTCCGACGCTGCTTCTGTTGCCCAGTTGGGCTGGCCCACATTCGCCAACAATACTATTATTAAACTTAAAGCGTTCCTTCCTTTCTTTTACTCCAATCCACATGAATTAAATTTCCTTTTTCTCTTTTCCTTCCAACTATAGCCTCCCAACCGGCTGTTCGATCCCCTCACTTTGTGCCTCGAATTGCTCCCATAGGTTCAAAACAACCGCACGGCTTTCATGCTTACCGAGGTTTCCCAGAGCCGACGTGTTAACATCAACCTCCATGGTTGCCCTCCTTGGAGTTGGCCATTCTTCTAGATCATCAAAACAGAGAATTTTTTTTTTGCTTCGTCAAAGCTAGTTGGTAATCACTCGGTTTTCTCTGTGGTTACTGAGTTCATCCGAGCTCCCGCGTCAATCACCATCGGTGACTCCAACTTATTGGAGTTAAACTTCTCAACTGCCTCCGCTAACACCTCACCAAAATTGCTTCACTGCGGATGACTCCCTTGGGCAACGGCCCCTTCCAAGGTTTGCACGATGCTTCGCTCCACTTAGATAGCTTGCCAACCAGACACTTAGCTAGATGCCATTTTTCGGGCCCTTCAAAATCTCAGGACAATAAATTACCTTCGGATACGAACTCCAGCAGAGAAGCAGCTCACCTGCCCTCAGGACATCGTCCACCGATAAACCATGTCTCATCGCCTCTTGCACGAAACGAACGTCTTCAAGTTGCCGCTCTCTTGCCCGGACCTTGGGTTCGCCTATCTCTTCCAGCACAGCCCCCTATGGTTCTTCTTCGTCCGAGCTGTCCTCGCTGCTGAGGGCCCAAAAACGGGAGCCCATCATCGGCAGAGGTGTGCACAATGGTACCGCGGTGAAGAGCTTCGTCGGTGCAGAACCCAGTTGGTCCTTAGCCACCTGCTGAACACATGCCGGTGATCCATCCGCCGCTCTCTCTTCTACAACATCTCCCTGAAGCTAGGATCATTCTTCGCCTCCACCCACACCCACTGCCTCCCACCGTTGCCTTGATCACGGAAGCCACAGAGCTCTGGACTGCGCTTGGCGGCGTGAGAGTCAGCCTACGACTGCCCCTCCTTCCCCCTGTCTCCCCTAACGGCCTCACCCTCATCTTAGCTTCCTCCTTCTCTGTAAGGCCAAGAGTTAGCACTGCAAGTCAAATAAAAACTAGTGCACCATCAGCCGCCGTACTCTCCGACGGCCACCACTCGACGCTGGTTTCTGCTCGCTACCAGCCACCAGCTGCCGGCCCAGCCGCCACATGCTCCGCCAAGCTACAGATCGATGCAGCTACAGGACCCCTCTCTCAACCGGGATTACCTTTCTGGAAAAAAAAAAACCGAATCCGTTTCCGTAAATATCCGAAAAACTATCTGGCCGAATGTTTATGTTACTGAAAAAACTTTCGGATGGATAGAAACTACACCCACGAGAAAAAAAATCCAAATTTATTTCCTTTTCCGAAAATAACTATACTATCTGAATACTTCAGTTTCCCACGGAAACTATCTGAACAATTTTCATCCCTACAGGGGGACAAGGCTAAAGAAAAACAATGAAAAGCATCGATCTTCATAGTCAAGGCAGATTGAAGCTGAAGAATAGAGGGGTATAATAATATGTACAACTCGTGCTTAAGCTAGCATCTATGTGCTTAGCCTATAATTGGGCGGTGTTCTTGTCGTCGTCGGTCTGCCGGTGCTGCATAGTAGCCTCGACGTGGTCCGCAATTTCCTTGCCCTTGGCCTTCTCTAGCTTCCTCCGCTCCTCTCTGTCAGCGGCGATGGCGAAGTTTTGGTCCATCGACAGCACCAGCACCAAGCTCTCGTACACGCCGTAGTCCTCCAGCGTCTCGCCGTCCTCTTTCCTTCGAACGGTCGACAAGTACAACGTCTTGCCGTACTCGTTGCACGAACGCTTACAGTACTCCAGATTCTGCATGGCCGTCGGATAGCCCCGGACGCGCTGCACGTGCGCCTTGACGCTGGTGATTGTGTCGCTCGCCTGCACATCCAGCTTAATCTTCCCCGTCCTGTCCGGGATCATAAGGTCGATCATGGTGATGCGCATCTTCCCGGCGACGGCAGCATCCTTGCCGCCCTCGATATCGATCCCCATGGCCTTGAGCGTCTTGAACTGGAGCGTGATCCAGCCTCCTATGGAATAAAGGACAGTGAGGTGCGACTTGCGAGTCGTCGACGATCTTGTGGTCCGCCAGGGTGCCGGGGGCGGTGGGATGAAGCGGACGGCCCTGGAATGTAAACGACTGCAAGATCGGCGGAACTCCCAGCCTGCGCTCCAGCTGGGTCGCGACGCTGCCGATCGTGTCGCTGTTCTCCACATGCAGTTGAACAAATTTGAGAGCAAGGAGCTTGTGAGAGGGAGTTGAAAATGTGTTGAAATGGGATGGACACCTCTCTCACAGGCACCTCCATTTTATATTGAGCTCCCAACGACCAAATATGAGATGTGGGAACCACTAGTCGTTGCTCCACAAAGTGACACAGCTGCCCATTGCTTCCGTGGTTCGGCCGAACCATGGGTTCGGTCCAAGGTGGGCCCAACTGCTCCAAATCTAGCCACGTGGAAATTGGCTGAAAATAATTATTTTTTTTTTGCTCAAAAATTATTTTGTAATCTTCTTGTCTCAAACTTCATTCCCAATTTAAACTCAATAGTTTTTTAGGCAAAAAAATTGAAGAAAGTAAACATATTTTAATGCAAGAATTAAATTGAGTGAAATCAAATATGGGATACATACCAATTTACCTGTTGGCAAGGGTGACGTCATTTTTAGTCCGACGAGTAAGACTGTACCCATCGTGTTTTAGATCGATGATGAGGCACCCTATCCCGAAGGCGCGTGAATGGGTGATGCTTTCTTCACACGCCACACCTTATTCACCTTCGGTGTGGTTGGCGACTTCTAGGGAGTTGGGGTTACACACTTATTGGCCTGTGTTTCCAGCTTTGTTGGTTCCGTCTTAGAATCCGGACAGGGCTAGTAGGAACTAGAGTAGCCAGCTGAGCTAGTTGAGCTTCTAGCATTTTGTTAAAGCTTAGCTGGTTTTTGAAAGCAGAAGCAAACCATCTAACTTGACGTTTATATTTTCTAGAGCCTTGTCATTTGCAGCTAATTTCATTGATAAAGCATCAGTTGTTTTAGCCTGAGCAAAAACAAGGTCTTTTAAGGAGGGTTGGTTAATATTAAAATTACCGTTATTACCTCCTGGGTAGAAAGGGTGAGGCTGGTTTCACCCTTGACTTCCTTGTGGACAGTACCCGTTGTTGTTGTTCATGAACATGACGTCTTCATGGGTCTCCGGACAGTCTGTGCTAGAGTGACTGGTACTGCCGCGGACTTCACACGTCATGTGTGAGTCCAAGGCCTTAACGATACTTGCTTTACATCCTTTTCTTTGTCGTCCAAGCATTTCATGAGGAGGTCTAGCTTGGCGGCAAGCATTTCCGTCTCCTTGACGGTGTGCATGCCCCTTTGACGGGTGTGGAGTTGTTCTTCACTACATCCCATATTAGATACCATCTTCTCGATCAAGTCAGTTGCTCCTATGACGGTCTTCGAGAAGAAGGCTCCTCCAGCTGCAGCATCTAAATGATCTCGTGATGAGGGTGTTAGTCCATTGTAGAAGCTCTGCAGGATCAACCACTCGTCCATCCCATGATGAGCATAGGCGGCGACGTATTCCTGCAGCATTTCCCATGCTTCAGGGATCGTCCCATCTTTCATCTACTAGAAGCTGGATATTCTTCCACGAGGGGCATTGGTTTTGCCCATCGGGAAGAACTTAGCAAGGAATGCTGTTTAGCATCTGTTCTAGGTATCAACCATAGCACGGTTGACATAAAACCATTGTTTCGCTCTCCCAAGGAGAGAGAACGGAAACAGACAGAGTCGAATGGCATTAGCTGACTGCTTTGATGGTGTACGAGCTACAAATCTCCAGGAACTGTTGCGAGTGAGCACTTGCATCCTCATTTGGCTTGCCACAGAACGGGATATCCTGCGCCATAGTGATCAGGTTGGTCTTGAGATCAAAGTTCACGTCTCCCACGTTGATGCGGGGCCCAACGGGCATGTTGTCAGCGGAGGGAGCGGCGAACTCGCGGAGTATCTTTTCAGCCATAGTCTGAAAATTGGAGACACGTGGATGGCTGGTCTCTCTACCTAAAGAGTCTTCTGACACTCCTAAAGAATGCTTTGGAATTGTCTTTGAAGTTTTACGACCAGTTGAAACCAATCATGCAGTACCCTGTTTTCACATAAAAGTGAAAAAAACCAACGTTAGCCTGTAAAAGACAGTGATCACACACAGGTGGATGTTTATTAATTACATTTAGTAAACTCTTAAATCAATTATCTTCGTCGGTAACGGCACCAGAAATGCTTGTTGATATTTCTTAATGATGTTACAAGGAATTAGATCCTAGGCAATGGCGCTAAAAATATTAGTCGGTATTCACTTACGATCACAGATGTTATCCGCAAGCACATGGATATACTGTTGTAGCATTTCACCAGGAAGTATTACCAAGGTATCATATTTATTTAATCCTAAGGGAAGATATGGTAAGAGAGTACTATGTTATTAATGCTCCTCACACTTATGTTAATCAAAGTCTAATGCAGGGGTTAATCAATGTTGAATAAGGGTAGGTTGACATAGAAGAATCAATCAAGCTAACTCTCTCTAAATAAATATCTAGACTAAGTGGAGAAGAAATAAGAAAAGTCTATTTCTATACTTCTAGTATATATCCCTTTTAGTATACACTTGCTAATATACAATTATATGGCCAAAACCTCCTAACAATGACCTCCTGGTATATCGAGAAATCACCCTGATTGCCGAGTTCCTTACGACAATCCGTCATGGTCATACAACCGGTTATGGATACGGAGTACCCTCGCCAGGAACAATTCTTAGCCCTATATACGCACGTGGAGCAATACCCGTACTGAGCAGTCACCAACAGTAGCCTACCTCTATAGTTCCGTGGCATATAGCATCACTTAATGGTATTTAATAATCTAAGCACACCGTTTACATTACAAAATACTACTCTACATGTTTGCAGATTACATAGAGCAATCAACCAATGAACATTAAACCAATACCACTGTATCTCTCTGGTAAGCTAGCCATATGATTACTACCAAACAAGTATAACTCAAGGTTGGTACTTGTATAATTATCCGAGTTTAATAAAGTACCAAAACTATATAAATAAGAATATTTCATTATTGAATAAAGTCTTACAAGAGAGGAAATAGCTACTGGAACCATACCCGAATTCTCCGGAAGACTTTAAGAACTCTAACACTATTCTAATTCTAACTCCAATAGTGCTAGAACAAAGTAAACTAATAATGAGAGCTTTTCTTGATTCCTCTTGGTGTTTGTTGAAAGGGAGAATGAGGAGTCCTTTTATAGCCTCCCAATGATGGTTTTGTGTCAGATTCGCCCTTCAACCATCACTAGGGAGGCAACTGGGACGTCCACGTGGAAGGCCAGGATCAACCGAGCCAGAGGCGGTTCGGTTGAACCCTGAACTGGTCCGATAGGCCTCTCCTTCCTCGTGGGCCTTCTCTTGTATGTCCTTACACTTTTGGTATGGCGGCTGGGTCCATTTGCAGATGTTTAATTGGGTTTATGGTCCCATCCATCCATATGTTCACCACATGTCTGCTTCTGATATATTTCTCCATCATTTCTCCTTTATTATATAGTCATCTCCTACAATCAAATACTTTTCCAAATACAAGTGGAACTAGATTATTTCTAAATAAAATATACATGCAAGCATTGCTAGTTCTCTTTTATTGTTGGGAATATTGATGCTCGAAATTGGTTGATAATGACCGTCAACAGTCAACAACTTGTGTAATTGCCCGGAGCTAACCATCATCTTGTTGCACATGAGGGGGCTCGAAGGAGCAGTGTTTCTGGCAGGATAACTCAGAGCATTGCACAAAATGCCGCCCTGGAGCAGCCACAATACCTGCAGGCAGGTTGGGGCTAGCCGGGTTATAAACCTGGTTTGGACCAACCAAGGCCAAACTACGGAGCTATTGACGATGAAATTTAGCAACAATATGAATCGGAGTCAAGATCCAATCTGAAGTGGATTTAAAGATATGTGGAGATCTCGGAAATAGAGTATGCATCGGCTAGAAGTCTGTATCGGTCGATACCGAGTTCAATATGGCTGGCCGAAATAGCTGATATTGGCATGTTTGGTTACATGATCAATGTCGGATTCAAATAAAGAGCTTCAATGATATTGCTAGATGAGAATAGAGTCCAAGATAGATAATTTTATCTATTAATTAGGATATTATGTAATTTCTTTAGAGATGTTTTGGGTAAGAGTCTGCCTAAAGAACTTGTTTGTCGGTTAGAGTTAAGTTAGGAAAGTACGAGTAGTGTCCGTTATGGACAAGTTATGTATATGGCTAAATATATATGCTCGAAACCTTGTAAATAATGAACATCAGTTCAATATATTATTGACGTATCGCCACCTTTCGTTACTTTACTGTTTCAACAAGTTCTTGCTTTTGATTCAGGCTGCATCAGTTTTGATCTTCGACGAGATGTAAAGCTTGTTATGGCGTTTTGCATTATCAGGATTAGTGCATACATCTTTATGACACTCTAATCTTACTTTCGTGAATCACCGAGTTATCATATATGTTTGATAATCTAGATTGATATTGTTTTCTACTTACATCGGCTTATCTCTTTCTAAAATTTCATCGATAATGACTAGATTATCTTGTTGACCTAGACTATTTAATATATCTACCGTCCTGAAAAGATAATCATCGGCTTGATTGTCTAGATATTATGTTTCTTTTCATACTTAGTGCTGCATCCATTCAGTTTGCTCTACTAAGTCGTGTTTAGAACCATAATCTTTAGCCTGCTTTATGATTGTTAATAAGAAATTGTTAATAAGAATAGTATTGGGGTTTCTGCCGATCTTATCTGGTACAGTTGTTTTATTTTGATTTATATCTTCTTCAACAAGTTGTATCTACCCCTTATATTGGGATCTTAACTATTTAAATTTAAATATATTAAGCTTGATATCAATCTAATTGATATTAATTTAATATAATTATTACAAGATGATATCCTAGTATAAGGTTGTATCAGAGCTATAGTCGATACATGCTTAAATTTGAACATCGGCTATGATATGAGCATATATAATCTTTATTTCATCTTATTTTGGATCTAAGCAATTTATACTATCTCGGTTAAGTCCGATCAAACCCAATTGCTTATTTCTAAAGTAATATTGATACATAGATTACATAGCGTTGATCTTTACAAACGATTGATCTTGTTTAGGGTTTACTCACGTTTATAAATCTACATCATGGCCGATTCACTTGTCCTGCATCGGCTAGGTTACAAGGTGATACGATATCGGCTTTCTAGCCGATCGGCTATCATTTTCTAATAATACTTTCTTGTTTATTCTTGTCGATTGTAGGATAAAATCAACTAGCATGCCCTACAACCCGAAGGCAAGCTTTTGGACCTGCACTAGAGTAAAGCAAATCTCTCAGGTCAGTGTGTGTTTTCTGCATCAGTAGGAGCAGGGACTCGATGTTGGCAAGCGCGAGCAGTGGACGATGGGAGAATCCCATCCACCGGCTCTGCGAAGATTCCCCCGGTGCAGACCACTCCTCTGGCTCTAGTGGGTTGCCCCCATAGTCCAGTACACGTAACTCATTCTCGTACTTCAAATCACAAGGATTCGATCCTCATCACGCACCCTAGCAAGAAGCTAGCTTTGGGGAGCCTCCCCCATCAAGGTAACTTGTATCTTTCATTTTTGCACTGCATCAGAAAACCAAAAATGATAAAAATTTCTAAAACATAAAAAAAAAATGATTTGCTTTCTATACGCGGTAAGAATGTTTTATGTTTTCCCAGTTGAAATGATGAAAAGTTGCTCTGTTATTATTTTTATCTAGTGCTTAGTTTACAGCTTAGTCTCCACTATAGTTTTTGAGTTTGTTGGTCACAAATCTTTGTCTTGAACTTGAAACATGTGGGTTGCACATGCATGATGTAAGTCTAGGTTGTTGCTGATTATGAATTGGAGAAATAAAATTGCTATGATTTTTCTCTAAGTAATATTGGAATTCCGGAGCATTTGTTTCTCAAAAGAATAAAGTTTATAAGTTCCTCAATGATGATAAATTCCCACCAGAGCCATATGATGACCTTATTGAAAAGCCTACACTCATATGCTGCTTGTTATTACATTGAAAATTTTCAAATTGTTGTGACCCTTGTGAAATTCTTTTCATATTCTCTTGATCAAGATACCCACTCACATACACCCACCATATATGCTTGATCTCTACACTGGAGATTAGGAAAAACATGTCATACACCCACCATAGTTGTTTGACCTCTACACTGAGAGTTAGCAACATTTTCCATTCTCCAAAAAAATAATCCACCCTATCATAAAAAATGCCTCTCCTAGTAGATTGCAATAAGAGAGAGCTACACAAAAAAAAGGAAGGTAGAAAAATATTCTCAATCATCATGAGAAGAAAAAGAGTGAGAAAAAGGAGAAAAGGAGTGCTCATGAAAATCTTTGGGCAACTAAAAAAAGTTGGAAGAAAAATAATCACATGTCAAGTTAGGAAACAAAAGAGAGCTATGACAAATGAGTACCACATACACCTGCCACTATATAGCCACACACTCTGCACATCTTCTCAAGGTTGTATGATTTGTTTTCTCCTTGGATCCTCTATTTGATTTTGCAATATATGTGATGCAAGTATTGCCTTATCTTTTACCCCAACCGTGAGCTCCACATATAAACCTTTAGAGGTAGGATGATAAAAGAGACAACTCTATGCCTTGGTGAGGAATATTATGCACATTGTGCGATAAAGAGTATCGATTTAGGAACTTTGTTTTAATTGCAAAAAATTTTGAAAACCTCCGGAATGAAAGTTGAAACAAAGGATCAGCTTTCGAAATAAAGGATTTTTGGAGATCCTTTCTATTGAATGTTGGCAACATCTGGAAACAGAGAAACACGCTTATTTTTCGGAATGTTAATCCAGAAGTTGATGTGTAGTTTACATGTTTTAAGCAAGAAATTCTCCTACATCTCTGTAGGATGAATGAACCCCTACTTTCTTCAGTTTCTAGCTGGTTACAAACCTTATAATTTCGAAGTTGTTTTTTATATACTGTAACTTTCTTCCTTGTAACTTTCTTCCTTTTATAATATATTGACACTACTGGGTGAGTCCTGGTAGTTTTTTCTTAAAAAAAGTTGAAACAAAGAGAGGGTGATTGGTGCTCTATGATCCATTCTATTCTGCCACCACCCAAGACAAGGAAAAGCTACATTCCCCATGAGGAATAAGGTAATAAAGGTAAAATCACTATTGCCAACTTATTCAAATTTTAGGTAGAAGGGTATGTTGTAAACATAGTACTATTGTGAAATTAAACATGGGTAGCAATTCCTGATCGACAACCGAGGTTTTATGTTTACTCGGGACGAGCAAAGCTTTTGCTTGGGGACGTTGTTGACGGTTGTTAAGTACCAATTTCGATCACCAACTACCACAATTAATAAAGGGGAAATTAGTATTTCTGACACGTATATCAATAACAAATAATGTATTTGTATTAGGATTGGTGAAATAGTATGGATGCAAGAATTATACACCAAAGTGAAGGAGAAATGAAACACACCTCCGGCGAATGATGTGCGAGCACACAGATTGAGGGGCCCACAAGTTAGCTCAAACTGACTCAAAGTGAAGCCAACCACCCGAGAACCGACCAAAGGGCCCACCTGGCAACCACTGGAGGAAGTCGGTGGGGATTTGTGGCGCCAAGGGTTTGGCTGAACCATCATAGCGGTGTCTGATTTTCACCCTCCACGTGTAGACTCCCTATTGGATCCCAATGACGGTTGTGGGCGTTTAACCGCCATACAACCATCATAAGCAGCCTATTTAAGGAGCTCTGCCCCTCACTTGCAACACACACGTCAAGGAGTAATTCCCTCTTCCATTTTGTGTTCTCTTTAGTTTAGTAGGAATAAAGTCTTGAGAAGCTTTGCTCCTATAGCCTTTTGGGAGTTTCCGGTATGTCGTTAGTAGTTTACTCTTCTTGTAAGACTATAGTTATATTAATGGAATTATATTCTTTATTTAGTTATGCTCATAGCCTATGTATTCCTTTGTTGAGTATATGTTCTATGAGTAGTATATACTTTGTATATTTGCTTCATCCTAGGATAGTCGATCCATGCTACGGTAACGGTCCAATGACCTTTATAGGATGCTCTAGCTCCAACTTGTTCATCCGAAGGGTGAGAGTCCCTGGGGAGTTAGTGATATTATTTACTAGCATGAACATGGTGCTTAGGATAGATAAATATCATTGGATATGTCAAACACATTCGAGTATGACGTAAGAGTGCGTAAATGCCATAACCACGCTAGCAGACCAGCAGGGAGTGGTCTCTCGAACTTGGGTACTTGCAACTAAGTCCTATGTTGTAAGCATGTATATGTTAAATGTATACTAAACATGAATAGATTAGAAGTAGAGTTGTATCATAGTTCCCTAGTACATTTTCCTATTAAGTACCATTATAGTGGTTAATCTCTTGTTTGTCCACTACCTTACTATCATATTATCTTACCCCTATATAAACTATGGTGATTTAATTATAGATTGATTTAAGATATATAAACTAAATCTTATGCCTCCACCTTCCCTGCGGAATTATAAATACGAAGCCCTTGGGTCACTCTAAGGGGAAGTGCTACATCGATATCCGTGCGCTTCTGGATTTATTTGTGAACATAAGAAATACCAACAGTGGTGGCCCTGTAGTTTTGGCAAGGAGGGGTGTTGTTGAAACGACAACTGCGTACGTCGAAAGACGTGGATACTCAACGGTTGTTGGGAAAGTAAAGTGTAATAAATTTTGTATTAAATTGGGATCCCCTTTTACATGGCCCGAGGTGGCTATTTATAACCTCATTACAGACCCCCCTTTTAGGGTTTAGGGCTATTACAGGGGAATTTACATGGTCACCCTTATAAAGGGGCCCTTACATGGGTATTCAATGTAATTAAGGTGTATGGGCCCTCAATGGGCCACCTGGTGGCTATTGGCTCATTGGCCCGTGGGCCGGGGTGATTAGGCCGGCCCACTGGACCTCCTTGGAACAGGTCAGTCTTGGCGAAGTCATCCTCCTTCGGCGCATGCCTTCGCCATGCAGCCTTCGCCCAGACTGGCAGGAGCCCGGTGTGATTCTTCGCCCATCGCCCCTTTCGCCTTGATGTCTTCGCTACCGGACTTCGCCTCAAGAGCTTTGGGCGCCTAGAGTTCGGATCCTTGCTGCCTGGCTAGTTTTGGCAGGCTTGGTCGAAGGGCCTCATGGCATACTGCCAACAAGCCCCTCACGGGCAAGGGTGAGATAGGAGCTTCGGCCGAGACCGTGCAAACCATGTAGTATGGTATGAGGCGCCCCCTTTCGACCGATGCTCCTGCCGAAACCTGTCCTTCTGGGTCCTGCAAAAAATTTGCGATATGCGAAAAAGGATTCTTATGTATAGCCTTCACCCACCGCGAGCAGTTGTGGTTTTTTTTTTCGCTGTTTCTGACCGGTCCTAATGTGAGCAATGTTGGGCCTTCGCCCTTTGTGATCAGTGAAGTGGCCCATATTGCTCTGTTGGGCCGCAATGAACAGTGATGGGCCACGGGACCGTGGCGAACAGTAGTGGGCCTTTTCTTTGGGAGCCCGTTACTGCACGGCCTGATCCATGGGATTTTACCGTTTCGCCTACCCTGCGACACGTGGCCGTTCCTGATTGGATGAGAAGGCGAAGCGTCGTTTGGTGGGCTATATATTTTCACCCCCAGTTTTCACCGTCGCTACCCCTCTCATTTTCACCGCAGTCACTTTCTTTTCCATCTGCTCTCGGCTAGCTCTGAACGAATTGTCTCTGACACCTTTCGCCCACATACTCCTATTTCGCCATGGCTCCCCGCAAACCGAACCCAGTCGCTACGACCGGCCCTGATCCCGGCCAGATTGACGAAGACACCACGGCCTTCCTAGGGACTTCGCTCATCGACGATGATGAGTTGGCAAGGATGATCGACGCCGGCTTGGTGGCAGAGGGGCAGGCGTTCGCCCCCGGTGATGCCGAAGTGCCGCAGCCTAGCGAACACCAGAAGGTGGTGTTCACCGTCTTCTTCGAGTCCGACCTCCGCTTTCCGTGCAACATTCTGTTGTCGGAAATCCTCCGTCTCTTCCAGGTCGAACTTCCCCAGCTGAGCCCTTCGGCTCTGGTCCGCATCTCCATATTCGACTGGGCGTGCCGGACTGCGGGGTTCGAGCCCAGCGCCGACCTCTTCGGCGTCATCTTCTCAGCCGCCGTCAACTCGAAGACGGTGATCACCCCCGCCGGGACCCGGAAGACCGTGTTCGGGAGCGTAAACTTCAACGTTCGCCCCGAACGCGCCGACTTGTGGCCTGTCAACGCCGTAATGTCGAACTGGGACCGCCACTGGATGGCGAAGTGGTTTTACCACTCCATCCCGTTCGAGGCCGGTTCCGACGCGGCGAGGGCCCTGCGCTGGTGACGCCGTGCGATTTCGCCGGCGCGGAAGCCAAGGGTTGCCGTCACCGGCACCCTGGAGTCGCGCTTCGCCCTGCTTCGCAGGGTGTGTTCCCGGCTAAGTTGCCGGGACTTAGTCAAGGAGTTCTGCATGCTACAGATATGTCCGCTTTCACAGCCATGGCAGGTTGAAGTTGACTAGGGCGAAACGGTCGACAGCCTGCCCAAACTTATTCTACCCACAGGGGCGAACGGTGAGTTTTTATTTTCTCCCGCTTCTTTACTTTGCCTTTTCGCTGTGTTTTTGTTCGGCTCTGACATTGTGTTTCGCCGTTTTCCAGTGTTGACGTTAGCCCAGGCCAACACCGAAGCCAGAAGACTCATTGGTGACGTGTCGGTCACCGAATACAGCCAGCTGCTGACTCGGCAAGCGGTTGGCCGGGCGAACCGGGTTTACACCGGTGAGCTCCCCCCAAGGGTGAAGCCCTCAAGGCCGATGGCGAAGCCGGCCTGTCCCGGAAACGTCCACGGGGGCAAGTGAGGTTCGGCCCCCGCAAGCAGAAGGCCCCTGTTCCAGCGGACTCTGACGTCCAAGATGAGGACGACGTCGAAGAGGAGGAAGCGGGGGAGGCAGATACCGCGGCCGAAGAGGCTGGCGACGAGGCGGGCGATAGCCGCTCTGGGACGCGTGGTTATACGCCAACTCCCAGCCCAGAGCGCGTCGAAACTGGGGCGGAGTCGGCCTCTTCGCCCCTGCGTCGGAAGGATGTAGAAGGCGCCAAGGCCTTAGTCGTTATCGCCCCGGCTAAGGCGGTGAAAGGCGGCGCTGCGAAGTCCGCCCCCTGGAAGAGAGGGGTCGTTGCTATTGCCAGCGCGTCGCGCGACGAGGAGTCGTCGGGCGGTACTCCCACTTCGCCCGCAGGGCGTAGCTAGGGGCCCTCCACCTCCCTCGGGGCAATCGGCGGGGCTGGGGCTTCGGCTTCGGCCGAACTGGTGATGGAGGCGGCCACCAAGATTTTCGACAGCCCGGTCCGCCAGCCCGTTTTGCCGCTCGTCCTCAACAAGGGCAAAAAGACGGCTGAGGGGTCCGGCTCCGAATACTCGCAGGGGCTACCCCGCTTCGCCCCCGGGGATTTTGAAACCCGTGCGGAGCTCGTCCCCTTTGTTGAGGGGGTGAGCAAAATTGTCGCGCCGGTTGGCGGTCCCAGCCTCTTCGCCGAGCTCAACGAGTTTGACGAGGGCTGCTCCGCCGTCAAGAGCCTGGCTGTGCGGGTAAGTCATTTTCGTAATCCCCCTCTCCCCTTTTTTTTTGCTTTCGACATCTGGCTTATGTTTTGCCCTTTCTTGTTCACCAGCTTCTTGCGGCCCATTGTTCGACCGAGCGGACAATGCGGGCGCGCCTGGACGGCCTGAAGAACCGGTTCCGGGCGAAAGACGACGAGCTAGGCCGAAAAGGCCTGGAGATGGAGGGGCTCGCCCGGTCCCTCCGGGAGGCAAAGGCGGAGAATAAGAGCCTTCAAGCCGAGCTCGACAAGGGCAGTGAGGCGAAGGCCAAAATTGAGCGCCTCAAGGCCGAGTTGGCGGAGGAGCGGGGGCAATCGGCCATCCTCACCGACTACTACAACATGACCGAGCCCCAAATGGAAGCCCTTCGCCAGGAAGTGAGCCGAGCGGAGGCGAAGGCCCAACGGCTTGCCCGTGAGGCGGCGAGGACGGCTGCATCGGCGAAGACAGCCTGTCGCACTCTTCACCTCGCACTCAACGATATGGGGGCGAAGGTGCAAGGTGTCCCGGGCGAAAGCACCCCCGCCCTTGAGGCTGGCTGCGCAGTCTCAGACTGTGCCACAGCGTACGGCGATTGCTGTGCATGCGTGTCGGCGGCCTTCGCCCTAGGGCTGCTTCAGCAACACGGGTGCGAGCACGTCGCCCAGTTTCCCGAATTTGCGAAGGGGGACTGGGAAGTTAGCTCCCAAGACATATCGCCCACCCTCTGCGCCTGGCGAAGACAGTTTTGGCAGAAGGACTACTGCTCTGCAGCCAAGGCCCGCCTGCTTGAACAACTGGCGAAGACAGAGGCGGCGGACTTGGGCGAAGAACCCGCAGGAGGGGGTGGAGGTGGAGCCGAAGACCACCCAGAGGTGTGAGGCCCTCCGCCCATTTCTTTGTAATTTTGTTTTTTCTTTTGATATTTGCCCTGTAGGGCGAACTATGTAAATTTGGCCAAAGCTTACCTTGTTTTAGGATATCAAATCGCTTGAAATATATGACTATTTTCGCCATATGTCATTTTCATTTTGAAATGTGCGAAACATGTTTGAGATGCTTGCTTGGTCCTTTCGCCCAGCTTGTTCGCCCCAACTTCTACTTCCCATACTCCTTTTTATGACATCCTCCTTTTTTGCAGGGTCGATGTCGAAAGCTTTGCGTTCGGCCCCCTTTCGGGGATTGGTGAAGCAGAAAGGAGAAGTTTGTTACGGCGAATAACTTGCCGAAGGTTCGCTACATACTTCGGCCTGTCTATCGCGAGATGACAATCAATGGTCACAACTATAAAGTTGTGAATGTTGCCAACTGGATGCGAACCCATCCTGGGCGAACACTGGAGGACTATGATCGTGTCCATGTGGCACGCCTGGAGGGCATGGCCCATTTCTGGCGAAACCATCGGCGGACCGATCGGCAGGAGGCGATCGCCCAACGGCGCTACGCCCTTACTGTAGTTTCGCCCCCCTCTCCTCTTAGGGTAGTGTACAATATCAGTAGTGATGACGAACCAAGTTCGCCGGATCACTCCTTTAGTAGTTGTCTTGGGGGCGAAGATGTAATTTACTTGTAAGCGAACGCCTAGATCGTTTCGCCTGTATCGTGCTATACAATGTATGCTGTTGAGTGTATTTTCAAAGTTAATAAAGGTGTGCTTTTGTTTCCTTTTCGCCATTTTCTGCATTGTCACACTCTGTGCTTTCGTTGGGTCGTAATGTATCGGCCCCTTTGCGTTTATTGGCGAAATAGGTATGCTGACTTTTCAGCTTTCAACTTCCGTTGTCGATCTTTGACACTTTGCGTTAGCGGCGCGATTTTGCGTAGATTGACTATTACGGTGTTCGGGTTTTCTTTTATTGTTTACCGAAACAAGCTGTCGCGGTTTCAACGTTCGGTGAGCAATGCTTCGGCCGATTCGTTTCGCCCCTTGGCGCTTTCGCTGATCAGGCGTTTGCCTTGGGATTTTTCCACGAATTACCATGCACATAAGTAAAAAAGGCGAAAGACACAGAAATTTTATACTGGTTCGGGCCTTTAAGGTGGATAATAGCCTTACGTCCGGTTTTTTTTCTTTTTCCTTTTCTCCTTTTTTTGTATTTTTGTGCCGAAAGGCTTACAAAATGGCAGATGCCGAAAAGCTACATGGCAATATGTACATTTTTACATGTTGGCGAACAGGGTGCCACCCTCTAGACATAAATACGCTTGAGTGAAGCGGCGTTCCACGAGTGACCGAACTCTTCGCCCTCCAGTGTTGCTAGGCGAAAAGCGCCCATCCTTGACTTGTGCTTGATGAGATATAACCCCTCCCATTTTGACTCAAGCTTCCCAACCACTACTGGGTTCGCCTTTCTCCTCAGGACGAGGTGGCCCGGTAAGAGCTCTGTAGGGCGAACCTTCTTGTTGTAGGTTGCCGAAGTGCTTGTGGCGTACTTGCGCATGTGTTCCAGTGCTTCGACTCGTACCCCCTCCAGGAGTTCGAGCGACACTTCGCGCCCATTTTCACCCCCAGAGAACATCACCCTTGGTGAGTTAGCCCCTAGCTCTATTGGGGTCATCGCTTCGTCTCCGTAGAGGAGCATGAAAGGGCTGAACTTGGTTGGCCTTGCGGGAGTTGTTCGGTGGGCCCAAAGGACAGATAGCATTTCGTCTGGCCATTTGCCCTTCGCTGCCCCCTCGAGCCTTTTCTTAAGTGCCTCCAAGATCTTGCCATTTGTGCGTTCGGACGCCCCGTTCGAGTGCGGGTGCGCGACCGATGCGAACCTGATCTCCAGGTTTAGCCCTTCGCACATCTCTCTGAACTTGTCAGAGTCGAACTGCTTGCCATTGTCTGTGATGAATTCCCTTGGAACTCCGAAATGGCAAATGATGTTTTCCAGACAAACTTCTGCACTGCTGCCGAAGTGATCGTGCCGAGTGGTTCGGCCTCGATCCAGCGCGAAAAGTACTCAATGGCCACGATTGCAAATTTGTATCCATTTCGCGCTACCGGGAATGGGCCGATGATGTCCAGCCCCCACCTGGCGAAGGGCCACACTGGAGCGATCGGCTGCAACTCATACTGTGGTGCGGTCTGGCTCCGGCCATGTCGTTGGCAGCCCTCGCACTTTTTGGCGTGCGCAACGCAGACTTTCAGCACAGTGGGCCAATATATTCCTTGGCGAAACACCTTGGAGGCGACGGTTCTTGCAGCTTGGTGTGCCCCGCAAAGCCCCTGGTGTATTTCCCTCACCATTTCTTCGCCTTCGGCGATGGATATGTGTTGATGCAAAAAACACACACTGGCCTGAGAGGTTTGCTTTACTCTAGTGCAGGTCCAAAATTAGGGTTTCAGATTCAAGGGCGTGCTAGTTGATTTGATCCTGCAATCAACAAGAAAAACATGCAAAGAATATCAGTAAACGATAGATAATCGGCCATAGGGCCGATTTCATATCGTATGTGACCTAGCCGATGCAATAAAGCATGGATCGGCTGTAAGGTATAGTCAATGATAAAATTAACCCTAAAACTAGTATATCGGCTGAAAAGATCAACGTTACATAATCAATAAATCAATATTACTTTAGAAATAAGCAATTGGGATAGATCGGACTGAACCGAGACAGTATAAATTGCCCAGTCTAAATATAACATGACATCATGATTATGTAGATTGATGTCATAGCCGATATCTAGGTTTAAGTATGTATCGGCTATAGCTCCGATACAACCTTATACTAGGATATTCTCTAGTAATAAATATATTAAACTATAATCAATTAGATTGACATCAAGCTTAATATATTTACATTAGATTAGATCCTAATATAAGGGGCAGATATAGAATATTAAACAAGGCATAAAACAATGTAAAACATCTATATCAGGTAAGATCGGCTGAAACCCCGATACTATCCTTATTAACAACCATGAAGCAGGTTAGATATCATGATTCTAAATATGACTTAATAGGTTGGACTGAACCAATGTAGCATTAAGTATAAATAGAAGCATAAGATCTAAAGAATTAAGCCAATGGTTGCCTTTTCAGGATGGTGGATATATTATATAACCTAGATTAACAAAGTAATCTAGCCGATACCGATGAAACCCTAGAAAGGATTTAGCCGATACAGGTAGATTGCATTGTCGATCTAAGTTATATAACATATATGATAACTCGGAGAATCACACCAAAGAACTAGAGTGTCATAAAGATGTAAGCACTAGCCCTAATGATGTAATTCGCCATGACAAGATATACCTTTTCGCCGAAGATCAAATTGATGCAGCACGACTCGAAAGCACAAACTTGTCGAGAATAGAAAATAAGGTTTGGCGATGCGCCGAGATTGATTGAACGTGTCTTGTTATTATTTACAAGACCTCGGGACTATATTTATACCCGAAATTACAAACATTGTCCATCACGGACACGACTCATATTATCCTAATACAAATCCAACTAACCAACAAGTCCCTTAGGCGGACTCTTACCGAGAATATCTATAAGGAAATTACATAAAATATCCTAATTAATAGATACAATTGCCTCCTCAGGACTTTATCCGTGCATGGCAATCCATATGAAGCACGTTAACATAATCTGATGACGTACACCAAGTCATATTACTGAAATCGGCTCAATCGGCTAACCTAGTCCGACTCTGACTCTGCCGATCCAGTCCACAGCCGATTCGGACCACAGCCGATTCTTACTCTGCTTTCCGATACGATCTTATCTCTTCAATCCTCTTCGATTCCATCTTGACTTCTGATATTTGAATTACCAAATTTGGTCGTCAACAATATGCAGCGAAGCAAAGGTTGGAGCACTCCAGAGCGATACAACTGCCCTGAATCCAGTTTGTACTGTCTGGCTCTGATTTGCAGGCGCTTCGCCTCCGCTTCATCCTCCGGAAGCCAGCCATCCTTGAGGTACTTCACGAACAGCGTTCGCTAGTCCTTTGGGTCTTCGCCCGGGTCTGTCTGGTCTATGGCCATGACATCCTCAGTTCCTTCGAGCACACTTGGTGCATACAGGACTTCGAAAAAGATGCCTGGCGAATGCGGTCCCCCGCAGGCAGCAGATTTCACCAGGGCGTCTACCGCCTCATTCTGTTCCCTGGGCAAGTGTTCGACCGTATCCCGGTGAAGCACTTTTCCATTGACCGAACAGCCTCCAAATATCTCTTCATCCCTTCATCTTTTGCCTCAAAAGATTTGTCAACATGACAGGCCACCAGCTTGGAGTCTGTTCGGATGAGCAAGCACCAAACCCCCAAAGCTTTCGCCTTCCTTAATCCCAGCAGCACCGCTTCGTACTCCGCCGTGTTGTTGGTTGTGTCGAACTGCAGCCTTGCAGCATACCGAATCGGCACACCCCCCGGCGAAATGAGCATGGCCGCGGCACCCACCCCCTGGTGTGACCACGAGCCATCGGAGTGCATTGTCCAAGGTTGTTCGACAGGTTGAGGTTCGGGAGGGAACGCCGGAGTCCATTCGACCACAAAATCGGCCAGGACTTGAGACTTGATGGCGGTGCACGCCACGAAATGCAGGTCGAAGGGGGATAGCTCTACCGCCCACTTGCTGAGTCTGCCAGAGATTTCTTTGCCCCGGAGTACTTCGCCCAGAGGATACTGCGAAGGCACTGTGATTTTGTGGGCCTGGAAGTAATGCTTGAGCTTGCGCGAAGCCATTACCAGGGCGTAAGCGAGCTTTTGCATCTCAATATACCTCGTCTTCGCCCCTTGTAAGGCTTCGGAGATGAAGTACACCGGCTTCTGCCCTGACTCTGTCTCTTGGACTAGGACTGCGCTGACCGCCACTGGCGAAGCCGCTAGATACAACAGCATTTCGCTTCCTGGTGTTGGGCTGACCAGGGCGGGTGGGCTTTGAAAATACTGCTTTAGCTCTTCGAATGCGGCCTGGCATTTGGGAGTCCAGTTAAACTTGCCTGCGCCCCGGAGGGTCTTGAAAAATGGTAGGCCCCTTTCGGCTGATTTTGAGAGAAAACGACTGAGTGCCCCAATTCGGCCCGCGAGCTTTTGTACTTCGCATACGCTCGATGGTGGCCTCATTTTCTGGATGGCATCGATTTTCTCGGGGTTCGCCTCGATACCCCTCTCAGAGACAAGAAAGCCCAACAACTTGCCCGCGCGAACTCCAAAAACACATTTTTCTGGGTTTAGTTTCATACCCGCCGCACGCAAGTTGTCGAAGGTCTCTTGTAAATCAGACGCATGGTCGAAAGCCTTGCGGCTCTTTACGACGATGTCGTCGACATATGCCTCCATGTTTCACCCCAGCTGCTTGCGAAGCACCTTGTACACCAGCCTGGCGAACGTTGCTCCGGTGTTCCTCAGGCCCAAAGGCATCCTGAGGTGGTAGAAAGTGCCGAACGGCGTGATGAAGGTGGTCTTGGCGATGTTGTCTGGATTCATGTGGATCTGGTGATAGCCGGAGTAGGCGTCCAAGAAGCTCATGAGCTCGCAGCCAGCCGTCGAATCGACAAGCTGGTCAATCCACGGCAAGGGGAAGTCATCCTTCGGACAAACTTTGTTGAGGTCTGTGAAGTCGACGCACATGCGCCACTTGCCGTTCGACTTCTTCACCAGGACCAGGTTCGCCAGCCACTCCGGGTGGTCAATCTCCTTGATCACCCCGGCCTTGAGAAGCTTTTGCACTTCGGCCTTCGTTGCTTCTTGACGATCAGTGGACATCTTGCGCAGCTTTTGTTTCCTTGGCTTGGCGTCTGGCTTGACAGCCAGGCGATGCATGATGAGCTCTGGCGAAAAGCCCCCCACTTCGCTGGGGCTCCAGGCGAAGATGTCAATGTTTTTCTTGAGTACTTCCAGGACTTTGACAGCCTCCTCTTTGCCTAGGTCGCCCCCCAGCTGGACAAGCTTCGTCGGGTCCGCCTCACTTACTTGCACCTTGACCACCTTGCCATGAGGGGCTGGCTTTGGCACGTGGTTAACACGTGGTTCGGCCTCCAAACTATGCACCGCCCTGCTGATCACGGCTAAGTCGCCTTTCGGCACGGCAGAAGGTTGAAGCCCCTTGACAACAATCACCCCTGCTGGACCTGGCATCTTGAGCTTGAGGTAGTTGTGGTGGGAGATGGCTTCAAACTTGTTCAGGGTTGCACGGCCTAAGATGGCGTTGTAGTTGTACGGGATGTCGACGACGTCGAACAGTATCTGCTCTTCGCGTCTACTTTCGCCCGCGCCGAAAGCAACTTTCAACCGCGCCTGGCTGAGAACTTGAACCACCTCACCACCGAAACCGCGAAGCGAGGCCGGCGCTTGAGTGAGGGCCGAAGTTGGCAGCCCCATCCTGGCGTATGCCTCGGCGAAGATGACATCGGCCGAGCTGCCTCCATTGACCAGAATCCGCCGAACTTCAAAGCCCGCCACTTCGGCCGAAATCACCAGGGGGTCTTGATGCGGAAACAGCACTCCTTCGGCATCTTCTGGCCCGAAAGAAATTTGCTGACCCAAGTACTTTGGGCCCCCTTTGCCCGTGGCGGTGATGTTATGCACCGCTCGTAGCTGCGACTTTTTCTGCCGCTTCAACGGCTGCACTGGTGGGTCAGCCCTTGTGATTACTTGGATGATTCGGCGCTGCATGTCTTGGTGCTGCTCGGCTGGAGGCGACTGTTCCCGGGCCGCCTCGCGGGGCGCTTCGACAACGGCACCCTGGTGCGGTCTTGACTCTTGAGCGTTGCTTTGCTGATAAATGTTGCGGCATTGCTCGGTGGTGTGCGAAGACCGCCCATGATAGGCGCAATAGAGGTCCTTTCTGACCTTCTTGCGAACAGGCTGCTGATGGCTGCTGGCTTGCTGGGCATCGAACTCCTTGCGGAGAGCTTGCACCTCTTCGACAGCCATCACCGCCTTGCCTATTCGGTCGGTCCTAAACTTCCTCCATGTCATGGGAGCTTGGCCTTGCCGGGGCGGCTGCCCCTGGTTCGCCGGCTGGGGCTGGCGAACGGTAGGGGGAGTTGGTTCGACGACCTGCGCCTGCATTTGGGGATGGGCTGCGGCGATGGAGGCTTTGTCGTACTTGGCTTGAATCGCCTGCCTTCGCTTGGAGTCTTCTTCGCCCCTTGCGTACCCATCGATGATGCGAAGCAGGTGCTCAAGAGTTTGCGGCTCCTTGTTGGCGATCTTTCTTGTGAGTTCACCCTCGAGCAGCCCAGCCGAAGCAGCATTGATGACGGATGCTTCCGTTATATCTTGAACTTGGCACCGCGCTTGCGAGAAGCGACGCATGTACTCTCGTATTGATTCGCCCGGCCTCTGGCGAATGCCGAGCAAATGCTACTGCGTCTTCGGCTCCTCATATGTGCCTCGAAAGTTAAGGATACAAACATCGCGCAATTGCTCCCATGAGTAAATGCTATTGGATGGCAGATTGAAATACCAAGAGCGAGCGATGCCGTCTAGAGCAAGATGGATTACCTTCGCCTTGGTGTTTTCATCGCCGTGAGCAGCTTCGATCGCGGACTCGTAGATTGAGAGGAACTCTTTTGGGTCTATTTCGCCCGAGTACCGCGGAACGGGTGGGAATTTGAACTGAGGTGGGATCGGACGATTTTTGATCCCCCCGCTCAGTGGCAGCCCCTTTTCGCCCCCTGCCTTGCCCATGGTGCCCTGCAGCGAAGGCCCGCTTTGCTGCGGATACGGCGTGGTGAAGGACGAAGTGATGGCCTGGGGGAGCGGCTGGGCTGCGATGTTCGGTGGCCCACTTCTGAATGGTGGCGCTTGGGTGGTTTTGTAGAAGTCGAACTGCTGCCCCTGCGCCCAGGGCGAAGCCCCCGGCCCGGGCTGGTTCGACGGCAGCCACCCTGGTGCGCCTTGGCTTGAGCCTCCCTCCGGCTGGGCCGAAGGGGTTGTGCTTGAGATGTTGTGGGGTTGGTTGAGCTGCTGAAGGAAAGCTTGAAGCTGCGCCTGCAGTGCCGAAGCCCCCTCTGCCATTGCTTGTGACATTTGACCAGGTGGCGAAGAGTGTACTTGGATTGCAGTCGGCCTAACCTGTGGCCGTGCGCTGGGAAAAGGGGGCGCCGCTGTGGTCGAAGGCTGGTTGGGTAAGCACACTGGTCCTTGTGCAGCTTGCGGCGGAGGAGCTTGTACCGGCGCTTGCTGATAGGTTTGAGGTGGGATGTAGCCTGCCGAATACTGGAGGATAGGGGCCGGAGCGATCTTGGCTTGTCGTGTCGCTTCGTAAGCTTGCTGCTGCTCCTGCGTTTGGCGAAGCTGTAAAATCAAAGGTTTTTGATTATGTTTTTGTGATGAACAAATTGGCATTGGAGATTATTGGTTTTGATATTTGGAATTTATTTGCGAAGTGGTTTTGGAGATGATTGGATTTTACAGGAGAAATACAGGTGCTGTTGAATTGGGTCCGGTCAGACCGGGCAGAGGCTGCCGGTCAGACCGGCGTGTAGTGCGCGGTCAGACCGGCGCAGCTCGCGGTCTGACCGGCCGACGCTGTGTCGGTTTCGGTTTCGGGTTGTTTGTTTGGATATCCGTGATTATTTCATGAATATGACTTCTAGATGGGTACTATGCGTATGTAATACTGTTGTTTGCTAACAATGAGTGAAGTTAGGGATAGCTTGGTCTCGGAATATGGTTTCTTTGTTTGTTTCATGTGTAGGTGAATTTATGCCGGGCTAGTATTGCGGTGATGGACCGGGAGTCGGCTTGGGGATAAGACGACGTCCGTGGTGGTCAGAGATCATGCGGGATACTAATGCTAGAGTTCAATGCACGTGGAAGGTGAAGGTTCCATATGGCATACGATGGAGGTATTGTGTGCGTATGGGATGCGGAGTCGAATTTGGAAGGAGTCCAAATTTGGTGGGCTTTATTATGTAAAGTTTGTTTCTTATACGAGAAGGTTTCCTAGGGTGATTAGGACTTCTAGTATGAGATTGGTTCGTGGTTTTAGGCTGCCTACCTTGGGTATTAATAGAGAGGGAGCGTAAGGCTTCTCGGTATCGTTTTTAGAGAGAAATTGAGTTGATAGATTTGTTAGGGTTTCGAGTTTAGTCGAGATTTTTGTAAGGAGTGCTGTTGGTGCACTTTGTAAACACAGAGAGAATCAATAAAGTCGTGATCTACTTTAAGAGTTCTTCGATTTGTGTTTCATCGGGTTTCGGCGGTCCAACCGGCGACATACTACCGGTCAGACCGGCGGCAAGGCGGCGGTCAGACCGGCGGCATACCTGCGGTCAGACCGGTGGCAGACTGACGGTCAGATAGCGTAACAACTTCGGTCAGACCGTGATCCGTCGAATTTGAGGGTAACTTTTATTTTCGCTAAAAGTTTTGGTTTTTGAGCATACCAACCATTCACCCCCCCTGGTTGGCTTAGTTATTGCTGTTCGATCTTACAAGTGGTATCAGAGCCTTGTTTTTTTTTCTTTCGATTTTAATCAATCTAGAGTTTTTGCCATGGCTGCTAATAGGTTTTCAACTAAGCCTCATGTTTTCGATGGAACGGATTTTTCTCATTGGTGTAGTAGGATGCAATCTTATATTATGGCTGAGGATTATGATATTTGGAGAAAAGTTTCTCATCCTTATGAGATCCCTGATCAAATTACTACTGCTGCTTTAAAAACTGAGTTTGAGCAAAATTGCAAAGCTCGCAATATTCTTTTAAGTTGGATTTCTCGTTCGGATTATGATCGTGTTTCTCATCTTCAAACTGCCCATGAGATTTGGATTGCTTTGAGTAATTTTCATCAAGGAACAAATAACATTAAAGAGCTTCGTCGAGATCCTTTTAAAAAGGAGTATATTAAATTTGAGATGAAACCTGGAGAAGCTTTGGATGACTATCTTTCTAGGTTTAATAAAATTTTGAGTGATCTTAGATCTGTTGATTCTTCTTATGATGTTAATTATACACAATCTGAGATTTCTCGTCACTTTTTGAATGGTCTTGACATGACTATTTGGGAGATGAAAGTTACATCCATTCAGGAGTCTGCTAATATGTCTACTTTGACTTTGGATTCGCTTTACACAAAATTGAAAACACATGAGATGAATATTCTTTCTCGTAAAGTTGATTCTAAGTCGAGTGCTTTGGTTTCCTCTTCAACTTCTTTGGATGCTGATGCCTCTTCATCAAAATCTTCTGTATTTGCCTTGTTTAATGCCATCTCCGATGATCAACTCGAACAGGTCGAGGAGGAGAACTTGGTTTTGTTATCTAACAGACTTTCTCGAGCTATGACTAATGTTAGGTACAGGAAAAGAGGTGGACCAAATCGTTGCTTTGAATGTGGTGCTACGGATCACTTTCGTTCACGTTGCCCTAAGCTTGGAAGAAATAAGAGGGAAGATAATGGTGATGAGAAGACCAATGACAACAAGCCAAAGAGTACAGTTAGAGGAGGAAAGAAAATCAAGGAGACTCTCAAAAAGGCTTTTGATCAAGTCTACGTCGCATTTGAGCCACTAAGCGATGTAGATGGTGAGAGTGGAGATGATGATAAGGGAAAGAACATCTCCGGTGTTTGCTTCATGGCACGTGGTGAATCGGATTCAGAATGTGAAGACAATGAGGTAAGTGCTCTTGAGGAAGCTATTAATATTTTGAGTGCAAAAAATATGAAGTGTGAGAAGATGTATAGAAAACAGGAGTTTATCATTGAATCTCTTAATTTTGAAATTGATAGATTAAAATCTCTTATTCCTAATGATGATGATTGTCAAAGTTGTGAGGTTTTAATGAATGAAATTTCTAAAATTAGAGATGTCAATGCTGCACATGATTTGAAAAGTAAATCTTCTCTTGCTCTTAGTTTTGCTTTGCACACACGCACTTTAAATGAGTTGTTTTTAACTAAAACGTTGTTGCAAAAATATCAAATTGCTTTTCATGCTAGTTTGATGTTTAACATGATTTGTGCTAAAAAGTTAAAACAACCTCATGATGTTTTGGATTGCTCAACATGTACTTTGAATAAGATGAAATTAAAAGATGCTTTAGGTCGTGTTGAGTACATGGAAGATGTTGTGAAAAATAACGAAGTGCTTTCTTCTTGCCCCAAGTGTCGTAAAAGTTATGATGTCATGATAGATTGTGAAAACTGTGCTATTTTGGGAAAAGAGGTTTCTTACCTGAAAAATTCTTTGCTAAGATTTTCTGATGGTAAAAAGAACCTCAACATGATCTTAGAGCAATCTAAGGTTAGCACACATAACCGTGGTTTAGGTTTTAATCCTTATGCTCATCATACTAGACATCCTCCTGTTGTGGTAGGTGTTGGTGCTAGAAGTGGTGAAATTTTGGTTAAACCTGAAACTAAGACCACTGTGTTTAAATCTGCTGGCATCATGTCTACTTTGAATGCATCTTCTTTCAAATCCAATATTGTGCATGCAAAACCTTAAGTAGTTGCTTATGCTGCTAAGTCATCTGATTCTACCAATATTTCTACTCATCGTGAAAAATATACTTGCTTGTTTTGTGGCAAAGATGGACATCTTGTTGGTTTTTGTTTCAGATTAGCTCATAAACAGAAAAAGGAGAGAGAGATTACTTTTGCAAAATCAAATTGGCAAAAATCTGGTTTTTCCTCGAGGAAACCGGTCAGACCGCAGTGGGTCCCGCGGTCAGACCGGTCCCCGGTCAGACCGGCTACTGTATCTCGGTCAGACCGGCCTCGGAGGAATTTTTCTGAAAATTCTCAAACTGTTTTTGCACGTGGATATATGCCTATTGGATCTTCTGGTCGTGTGTCTCAGTACTGGATTCCTAAATTTTTATTGTCATCTAACCCCAGTACTGAGGCTTCGACTTCTGCCTGTGTGTAGGCGTTGGTGGCAAGGAAGGAGAACGTGTGGATCGTGGATTCCGGTTGTTCGCGGCACATGACCGGTGATAAAAATTGGTTCTCCTCCCTCAAACGGGCATCCAAGACTGAATCAATTATCTTTGGTGATGCTTCTACTAGTGCCGTTCTCGCTATAGGTTTGGTAAAGGTAAATGATAAATTTGAATTAAAAAATGTAGCTTTGGTTGAGGACTTAAAGTATAATTTGCTTTCAGTTTCACAAATTCTTGATGAAGATTTTGAGGTTCATTTTAAGAAAGCTGGAAGTAAAGTTTTTGATTCTCGTGGTGATTCTGTGTTGAATATTTCTCGCTATGGTAGAGTGTTTAAAGCTGATTTTGAAAATCATGTTTCACCTGTGATAACATGTTTGGTTGCTAAGTTTAATAAAGATGTTATGTTTTGGCATCGTAGACTTGGACATGTTGGTTTGGATCATCTCACGAGGTTAAGTGGTTTGGATCTTGTTCGTGGTTTGCCTAAACTTAAGAAAGATCTTGATTTGGTTTGTACACTGTGTCGTCATGCTAAAATGGTTGCTTCTTCACATGCTCCTATTGTTTCTGTGATGACTGATGCACCAGGACAGCTGTTACACATGGACACTGTTGGTCCAGCTAGAGTGCAATCAGTTGGAGGAAAGTGGTATGTGTTGGTTATTGTTGACGATTTTTCTAGATATTCTTGGGTTTTCTTTATGGCAACTAAGGATGAGGCGTTTCAACACTTTCGTGGTTTGTTTCTTCGATTGGATCTTGAATCTCCTGGTTCTTTGAAAAGAATTCGAAGTGATAATGGTGGTGAGTTCAAAAATGCTTCTTTTGAACAGTTTTGCAACGAAAGAGGTCTTGCACATGAATTTTCTTCTCCTCGTGTTCCACAACAAAACGGTGTTGTTGAAAGAAAGAATCGTGTTTTAGTTGAGATGGCTAGAATGATGTTGGATGAGTATCACACTCCTAGAAAATTTTGGGTTGAGGCGATTAACACTGCATGTTATATTTCAAATCGGGTTTTCTTGAGATCAAAACTTGGAAAACTTCTTATGAGCTTCGATTTGGACATCAACCCAAAGTTTCACATTTTCGTGTCTTTGGTTGCAAATGCTTTGTCTTGAAATCTGGAAATTTGGATAAGTTTGAGGCACGTTCTACTGATGGAATGTTTCTTGGTTACCCCGCACATTCTCGTGACTATCGTGTACTTATTTTGGAGACTAACAAAATGTTTCTTTTGATGAGGCCAGTCCAGGTACTAGACTCGATATTGCAGGTACACTGGCACAGGTTCAGGGGGAGGATGGTCGTAGCTTTGAAGACGAGAGCGACGATGACGACGAGGTCGGCTCGGCCGGTCAGACCGGGCGCCAGGCCTGTCAGACCGCCGGCACACCTCCGGTCAGACCGGCGCAGGACGTGCGGTCAGACCGGCCAGGATCATCGGCTGAGGGTTCTGTTGACGCTGTTCGAGATGGTCCTCCTGAGGTTTCAACTTCGACCAATACTGATACAGAACGTGAATCAACTTCAGAAGTTGCTGCTCCTTTGCGTATTCAACGACAACATCCGCCAGAACAAATCATTGGTAATTTAGGTGAGCGGACTACTAGGTCGAAGGTAACAACTCATGATGTTTGTGCAAATTCTGCATATGTTGCTTCTTTTGAACCCAAAGATGTGTCACATGCATTAACTGATGAATCGTGGATTAACGCCATGCATGAAGAACTTGAAAATTTTGAGAGAAATAAAGTTTGGACTTTAGTTGAACCACCTTCTGGACATAATATTATTGGAACCAAGTGGGTTTCAAAAATAAACAAAATGAGGATGGTTTGATTGTGAGAAATAAAGCTAGACTTGTTGCTCAAGGTTTCACTCAGGTGGAGGTTTGGATTTTGACGAAACTTTTGCTCCTGTTGCTAGAATTGAGGCAATTAGACTTTTGTTGGCTTTTGCAGCTTCAAAAGGTTTTAAATTGTATCAAATGGATGTGAAAAGTGCTTTTCTAAATGGTTTTATACAGGAGGAAGTTTATGTCAAACAACCACCTGGTTTTGAAAATCCTGATTTTTCCAACCATGTTTTTAAATTTTCTAAAGCTTTGTATGGTTTGAAACAAGCACCTAGAGCATGGTATGATAGGCTTAAGAACTTTTTGCTTGCGAAAGGTTTTACAATGGGAAAGGTTGACAAAACGCTTTTTGTTCTTAAGCATGGTGATAATCAACTGTTCGTTCAGATTTATGTGGATGATATTATCTTTCGTTGTTCATCTCACGCTTTGGTTGTAGAGTTTGCTGAGACTATGCGCAGGGAATTTGAGATGAGCATGATGGGTGAGTTATCGTACTTTTTGGGATTGCAAGTCAAGCAAACACCTCAAGGTATATTTCTGCATCAAACGAAGTATACGAAGGATCTTTTGAAAAGGTTCAAGATGGAGAATAGCAAGCCAATTTCAACACCAATTGGTTCTACAGCTGTGTTGGATCCTGATGAAGATGGTGAAGCTGTTGATCAAAAGGAGTATAGAAGTATGATTGGATCATTGTTGTATCTAACAGCTTCTAGGCCAGACATACAATTTGCTGTGTGTTTGTGTGCGCGCTTTCAAGCTTCTCCTCGTGCTTTACATCGTCAAGCGGTCAAGCGAATAATGAGGTATTTGAATCATACCCTTGAGTTTGGAATTTGGTATTCTACTTCATCTTCTATATGCTTAAGTGGATATTTAGATGCTGATTTTGCTGGTTGTAGAGTTGATAGGAAAAGTACTAGTGGAACATGTCATTTTCTTGGTACATCATTGATTTCATGGTCTTCTAGGAAACAATCTAGTGTTGCTCAATCAACTGCTGAATCTGAATATGTTGCTGCTGCTAGTTGTTGTTCACAGATTCTTTGGCTTTTATCTACTTTGAAAGATTATGGTCTTACTTTTGAGAAAGTACCTCTCTTTTGTGATAATACTAGTGCTATAAATATTGCTAAGAATCCTGTTCAACACTCACGCACAAAGCACATTTATATTCGCTTTCACTTTTTGAGGGATCATTGTCGACCCCCGATTTTGCAAATCGGAAATCTTATGTGTCTATCCATACCAATCCCTGGATAAGTAGTTGGTACACACATACATAGCCGGATCGCAACATATCACGGATGAATTCAGTCTAAAAGAGGTAAGTACTTACATTAGGGCCAGACAGGCCAACAACTATCAGAGAACAACAGCGGAAGACAAAACAATACAAGGGCCCGGTTGACATGCCACAGGCAGTCGACTGGGGAACGAGACCTAGAACGGGACCGCACTCCGATCATCTTGTTAAGTACGCAAGCGTACCAACAAGGGCTTCTCTTCAGGCACTCTGCTAAAAGATATATATAGAGCAACAATGAGTACAGAAGTACTCAACAAGCCACCACACAAGAATGCATATGGTAGAAGGCATTTCAAAGAATGGCTTTCGGTTCTTTTGCGTAAAGCAAATTTTGTAAATCCTTTCACAAGCCTAAGACCTAGCATAGACTGATCAAATTTTAATACCATAGTTCATTAGTCAACGACGGTTCTATCCACCATCCATTGCCATCCCAAGGATAGCTTCCCGTCATTGAGTCGTCATGGTTTTCTGAGGACATCCACCTTCCCTCATCTCAGGAAGTGGCTCCATCAGCATAAAAATCATCATGTATCATCCCAACCCACACAAGTTAAGAATTTAGAGTCTAGCCAAGTGTAATACATGTCCCGGTGCTCAATATCCGCGAGCACGGCTATTCGAATAGATTTGGTTTACTCACACTGCAGTGGATGTACACTTTACGCGCACTCCGCGACTGCCCAACACATGAGCCTCGTCCCAACACATGAGACGCGTCACGGCAAAGCCTTTCGATAACCTTGCATTGGCAGTACCCGCTCCATGAACTATCATCCTCATGCACTCTAGGCGTATCTGTTTCTAGCAGTGAGAGGAGTTCTGGCGCTCCCAGGAAGGGAAGTCTCACACGCACGTAAAGTTTATAGTTTATAGTTTAAGTTTAGATTCTCACTCTCACACACGTGGCAGTCCTACAAATGGCGACACCGACGTAGGGCACGCATCGCGGCCCTACCTCAACGGCTGCCCCACCGTAGCGCACCTGCCTCACACACGGGGGTGAACCATCTATGCAAGGATACTGCCTCTGCTCGGCTATCTAGTCCGCTAGGTCTATACCCATCCGAGAAGTGCGGTTGTACGAGGGTCGTTTCATGCTTAACTTCATGGCTCGGTCCTTAACTGACCGGGGACGGTACTAGCCTTTTCCAGATACCACCCAAATCCACCATCCGCCCCGGTCGAAAACAGTTGTTTAGTTTGATTTCTCCTTTCACAAATCATGTCATCATATCATGGCAATGTGGCGCTCATGTCTCCACATGCCGCATCTCAATTACCTTCCCAAAGGTAATTGCCCAAGCATATAGCATTTTGATAAATATGAGTATGCATGATTCTAGAATAGCATTACTAAGCATTTGTCATAATTGACTAGGGACTCATACGTAAACATGGTTACAAGGGGATATGGGGTAAACAATATTCAAGGCATGGCATAACAACAAGTAGGATATTCATCATTGCATGCAACTTTATTTGCAAACAAAATAATTTCGCAATTTGGGATCGATATGTTCAAGGAATAGTGATGACTTGCCTTGCTCGGGATAGTCCTTACTCTATAATCTTGATCAACCTTCTCCTCCTGGAGCTGCATACGTTGCCTCACGACTAATCGACACACCAATACTATAATACGCGAGAAAAACCAATATTTAACCAACAATCAACATGCGCAAATAATTGTAAATATCGGAGTCATACCTAAGGCTGCTCATGCTACTCGCTTCTATCCAAACACAACGATCATGCATTAAAGGAGGTTTTATTCTGTCTAAAATTTGGGGTACCGTTCTGTAGTTGGATAGACTTAGGGTTAACTAGATAATAGCAGTGAATCTTATATATATTATTTTATTAGGGGAGTTATTATTAAATTATGGACATATTTCACTCATCATTATAAAAGTTCAATAATATCAAAGTTACGGATTATCCCTCCGTATGGTTTGTAATGAGCTACCCTAGGGAGTTACAATTTAAACTGGAATATCGTGAGGTAAGGATTAGTTATTATTCACCTACTATTTATGTTTGTCTCATGCTCTTTGTTGGGTATATACAGATGGTAGGGTAGTGTTCTCTTGTAAGGTTTCATTGAGATATACCGCACGTGTGAGTTCGAGAATATACGAGGTTTGATTATTTACGGAACGTGAACTATTTTCTGCAAGTCATACAATATATGTGATATAGGTGGGTTTGACGAGTTGGTACTTGTTTTATTAATTTAAGGATTGATTACTAACCTAAATATAGACTATGGTACAGGGGGTGTGGTTAATTAACTTCGTGTAGGTGATTTAGTCAAGCTAGCCCTGTTATTATACCTCGTAAACAAACCATGGTTTTATCCGTGAGTATCCTATTTTAGTTGTAGCACTGATAAGGTCAGACTTTATGTAAATCATTTATAAGTCATGTACGTAACCACATATGGACGTATATTAACAATTGGCACTAGTATTTCTTTAGGCTTCAACTAATTTGAAATAGTGCGTATAATTGGTTTACATGGTTTTTACGGTGATGAAGTTATTAAGTGATATATTCGTACATGGTTTTTACATGGTTTTGAAATTATACGGTTTACATCCGTATAATTTAGTTATTAAGTGATATATTCGTACCACCCTCACGATATATGCCATTAACGGAGTCTGTACAGATATATGCCATTAACGGAGTCTGTACAGATGATTTTAATCACACTAGCTCTGTCTTTATTTCTCATAATTGGGGACCTAGGTATTTCACACAAGTATACTTTGAGCTATAAACCTATTTAAGTTAATCCCCTAGTTGAATACTGCCTAGACTATGAACTTAATTATACGACCATCGAATAATAAATAGTACTAGTATTTCTTCTTTCTATACCTCCATTAATTTGAAACATTAGCTATAATTCAATTTATACGATCGCTATAGCAATATAACAGGTCAAAAATAATTATTTTACTCTACAATAAGAAATTTTATTTATTAGCACACTATTTAGGTTAACTTTTATTTTATTGATTGATATTATAAAAATAAATATATTTTAGTAAATAGTAAATCATATACCATTGGAAAGAGCATGAATTTAGATAAATTTAGGTTCAAGTTTCACCCAAATCGGAGCTATAATGAATAAGTTATGCTTGTTAAAAGATTTCGATTCAAATTAAATCCAAAAATTGTAAAACGCCACTGTACACTAACCTCAGTGGGGCCCACCTGAGATATTTCTCTCTCTCTCCCTTTTTCTTTTCTTTCTCTTTTTTTTTCTTTCCTTCTTCTTCCTCCTGCTTCTTTCTTCTGCTCTCTCTCTCTTTCTCTCTGCTTGCTCGGCCGAGCGGCGCCCAGCAGCGCAGCGGCGGATGGAGAAGGGGCAGCGCGGCGGCGGGCAGGCGCGGTGGCGGGCGGGCGACGCAGCGGCGTGGCGCGCGACGGCGATAGCGCGCGGCGGGCGGGCGCGTGGCGGCGTTGCCGACGGGGGCGGCGAGGGCGCGGCGGGCGGGCGCGTGGCGGCGTTGCCGACGGGGGCGGCGAGCGCGCGGTGGCGGACAGGAGCGGGGGGGGAATTTATAGGGGGCGGCCGGGGAGGCGGATGGAACGCGAGCGGCGCGCGTGCAGGCGGGCGTGCACGCGTGCGGCGCGGTATGCGCCCGCGCGGCTCGAGGCGCGCAGGCAGGGCGGCGACGCGGCATGAGGGTGACCGTGTGATGCGCGCAGCTGACGGCGATGGTGCGCAGCACGCGGCAGTCGGCGTGGATGGGACGCGATGGCGACACCTAGGGGACTTGGTCGAACACATAGGGGGCAATGAACAGTGTATTTTCTGTTTTATTAGATTTTCAGTGTTTTGGTTGATTTAAAAATTGAACAAAAATGCAATTTGAATTTGTGTTTCCTCCTAGGCCTTTGAATGACAAATTTGGGCATCCAAATGTGGATTTGACCAAAATTTAATATTGTCCATTATTTAATATTTATTATAGATTATTTCGTGTTTTGTCCTTTAAAAGCTCCTATGTTTTGGAATTTATTCACCCACAATTAAATTCGCGTTATATTAATTTGGATTTTACCCTAAAAGTTGCAATGGTGCGAACATATCTTTATCGTATTAATTAAATGAGGTTAGCCCTAAAATTGGTCTAGATAGTTCGGAAGCTTTCGATATTTCTAAAATTAATTAAAATATTCTAAGGTGGCTTCTGTCAATACGATAGCACATTTGTCTCAACTTATTTATGGGTTAGTTTATTTTATGTGGGTTTGATATATTTAATTACAATCTCCCAATGCAATTTGGATTTTGGTGCAGCGCGTATCGAATTAAATACGCCCGCACTTCTATACAAGGCTTAGTTTATTCGAACGATTATTATCTCATGTGTATTTATATTTCATGGGATATTCTGAGACTCGGTACAATATTAATCCCAATATTGAATCAAATATCCCCATGAGCCTATTTTACATATAGAGGTTAATTTCGTTATACGACCAATTATTTATATGAGCGAATTTTATGCAACGGGAGACTTGATAAATTGTTTTAAGTATTAATTTAAATATTCCAATGAAACACCCATATATAATAGGGTCATTGTAGCGGTGACCATTATTTCATGTGTACTTATATTTCATGACACCCATCACGCGGTTAAAGTATTTATTATTTGATCTGTACTTTATATTACAGAAGTTAATAATTACATTGCACTTTATTTGGCTTGCTTCCTTGTGCAAAAAGGTTTATAGGATTAATAATAGATTATGTATTCTTGTAGACTAGATTTATTACCGAGACGTTTATCCTCAATTTATCTCATTAGTGTGACAATATATAATTTGGCAAACAATAGCAACCATAACGTCCAGCATGATGCAAAAGTTTTAAAAAGTTCGAAATTTTAGTGATTTTTATTGCCGGAATTTTCAGGGTGTTACAATCATGTTGAGAAGGGAGATGTTGAATTGCAGTTTTTGGATACAAAGTTGCAACTTGCTGATATTTTCACTAAACCTTTGGATTCTAATCGCTTTGCTTTTCTTCGTGGTGAATTGGGCATAATTCATCCTTTTGGCATGTTTTGAGGGGGAGTTTGTACCTCATGGTTTTATCAAGCAAAAATATAACAATGAGAAAAATTGACAAAGAGAGCTTTGTTTTATACATATGGTATTTTCTTGTGCATGCTAGCAATACTATGAAGGTTTATTTGTCTCTAGCTTAGCTTGTATGTATTCTAGTCTTTTTATGAGACTTAGATTTTGCTTTTAAGGGAGATGATGCATGACACTTAAATTCTATACTTGAATTAAGAAAATGTGAAATATTGATGCTAGCATATGGTTTGATTTATAAATGCTCTATATATATGCTTTGTTGATTTGTTATTCCTCAAATAGCTTTGTTGCTCATTGTGCAAAGAGAATAAAAAATATAAAAAAATGAATACCGAATCCTTAGAAACAGTCTTGACGACAAGGACGTATTCGATATGAGCAAAATAATGGGTGCCGAATCCCTGGAAACAGTCTTGACGACAGGGACGTACCCGGGATAATAAAAATGAGCAAAAAGGCTCAAGCAAAAGAAACAATTATAAACTTCTCTTGGTTGTTTTTGTGCTAAAGTTTATTTGAGAAAGAATGATAAATGCAATAGGTTTATATGTTTAGTATTTATTCTTCAACCTATGTGCTTGTTAAGATGTTGCATTATAAATCGTATGAAATCATGAATTTTGATTGTTGATTCAAGCTTAATTGTAAAATCTTTGGTTCATGATTATACTTTAATACATGCATGTTATGCTATAGATGGGTTCATCTTCTCTTTGTTGCAACACATGACTTGATATGCTATATGTATGCTAAGCTCTTATACATTAATGAATATAATTCTTATGCTTGATGAAATCATTGTCAAGAGGGGGAGAAGTGTTTTTGGGAGAAGCAAGGTGATTTTTTATTTTCGCGCACGATGTGTACGCGTTTGTTACGAAGGTGATTTTTGATTTTCGCGCACGATGTGTACGCGTTTGTACGAAGTGTGGTTTTTACAACTTTTGCTTTTAATTTTTCCAAACCAAACACCAAAACAGTTTTTGATGGATTTGTCACTGTGTTCATCAAGGGGGAGATTGTAAAATCAAAGGTTTTTGATTATATTTTTGTGATGAACAAATTGGCATTGGAGATTATTGGTTTTGATATTTGGAATTTATTTGCGAAGTGGTTTTGGATATGATTGGATTTTACAGGAGAAATACAGGTGCTGTTGAATTGGGTCCGGTCAGACCGGGCAGAGGCTGCCGGTCAGACCGGCGTGTAGTGCACGGTCAGACCGGCGCAGCTCACGGTTTGACCGGCCGACGCTGTGTCGGTTTCGGTTTCGGGTTGTTTGTTTGGATATCCGTGATTATTTCATGAATATGACTTCTAGATGGGTACTATGCGTATGTAATACTGTTGTTTGCTAACAATGAGTGAAGTTAGGGATAGCTTGGTCTCGGAATATGGTTTCTTTGTTTGTTTCATGTGTAGGTGAATTTATGCCGGGCTAGTATTGCGGTGATGGACCGGGAGTCGGCTTGGGGATAAGACGACGTCCGTGGTGGTCAGAGATCATGCGAGATACTAAGGCTAGAGTTCAATGCACGTGGAAGGTGAAGGTTCCATATGGCATACGATGGAGGTATTGTGTGCGTATGGGATGCGGAGTCGAATTTGGAAGGAGTCCAAATTTGGTGGGATTTATTATGTAAAGTTTGTTTTTTATACGAGAAGGTTTCCTAGGGTGATTAGGACTTCTAGTATGAGATTGGTTCGTGGTTTTAGGCTGCCTACCTTGGGTATAAATAGAGAGGGAGCGTGAGGCTTCTCGGTATCGTTTTTAGAGAGAAATTGAGTTGATAGATTTGTTAGGGTTTCGAGTTTAGTCGAGATTTTTGTAAGGAGTGCTGTTGGTGCACTTTGTAAACACAGAGAGAATCAATAAAGTCGTGATCTACTTTAAGAGTTCTTCGATTTGTGTTTCATCGGGTTTCGGCGGTCCAACCGGCGACATACCACCGGTCAGACCGACGGCAAGGCGGCGGTCAGACCGGCGGCAGACTGACGGTCAGACTGCCGTAACAACTTCGGTCAGACCGCGATCCGTCGAATTTGAGGGTAACTTTTATTTTCGCTAAAAGTTTTGGTTTTTGAGCGTACCAACCATTCACCCCCCTCTGGTTGGCTTAGTTATTGCTGTTCGATCCTACGGAAGCATGTCCTGTAGTCGCGCCATGTTCTGTCGCATGGCCTCCATGCTTGCTTCGGCTTGCGCGTCGAGGTTGGGGTCGGCTGGCGCAGCGGTGAGCGTAATCGAAGCCGGCTGAGTCACCGAAGGGGCCTCCGGTACCCGCTCCGCCGTGGTAGTCGGGGCCGAAGTAGGTGGTTGCGGCGTGGGCGCCGAAGCCGACGGCGCAACTGCCACTTCGGCAGGCGCCGAAGGCTCCGTGCCTTCGTCGGTGGCCATCACCTCTTCCGCAAAACTCTCCTTTGGGTTCGCAACCCTCTCTTTCGAGACCTTCTTCGGTGGCATTCGCTCTCAGTGGTTTTGCTCAGAGGTCCCCACGGTCGGCGCCAGCTGTTGTCGAAATGACAACTGCGTACGTCGAAAGACGTGGATACTCAACGGTTGTTGGGAAAGTAAAGTGTAATAAATTTTGTATTAAATTGGGATCCCCTTTTACATGGCCCGAGGTGGCTATTTATAACCTCATTACAGACCCCCTTTTAGGGTTTAGGGCTATTACAGGGCAGTTTACATGGTCACCCTCATAAAGGGGCCCTTACATGGGTATTCAATGTAATTAAGGTGTATGGGCCCTCAATGGGCCGCCTGGTGGCTATTGGCTCATTGGCCCGTGGGCCGGGGCGATTAGGCCGGCTCACTGGACCTCCTTGGAACAGGTCCGTCTTGGCGAAGTCATCCTCCTTCGGCGCATGCCTTCGCCATGCAGCCTTCGCCTAGACTGGCAGGAGCCCGGTGTGATTCTTCGCCCATCGCCCCTTTCGCCCTGATGTCTTCGCCATCGGACTTCGCCTCAAGAGCTTTGGGCACCTAGAGTTCGGATCCTTGCCACCTGGCTAGTTTCGGCAGGCTTGGTCGAAGGGCCTCATGGCATACTGCCAACAAGGGGCGATGGAGCCGCACAAGGCACAGACGGATGGGGTGGCGCGGATAGTTAACGTTGTTGTGTAGGAAGAGGGGAATGCAGGTAGGTTTGGGATGAAGGGAAGGAGTTAGGACGAGGGAACCGTGGGTGGAGGAAGAGAAACGGCGTGACCGGTGCGGAAGGAGGGTGAGCGGCAGTGCCGGAGCCCGCGCGAGGTGCATCCTGATGTAGCAATGGGGGTTCCCGATCTTTGGATGAGAGGAGGATAACTTCGATTTGGGGGAGGAGACGACGTTGGCAATCGGTACACCAACTCCACTTTGTTGCTGTTCTTGCCGTGCCAACAACAACCTTGAACCTGCAAGCAATCGAAGAACAAGCAAGAACAAGTTGACAAGGAAACAGCTCACGACACTTGTCAAATGATGAAACTGAAACACACGAAGGTGGGGTTCTGAATACAAGTATCCGGGTGGTCTAGCCGACACACGCGAGTACAAGGAAGTGGCTGAAGCTAAACTTGCATCTAAACAAAACCCAAAATGAAAAATGGTGGCTGCTAGGTGTTTATATAGGTGGTAGAATGACCAGGAGATGAGGTGGGAACAAACCCTAGTTTTTGTGGACCCCTAATGGGCTATAAAGATACAAGGCCCAAGCCCAAGTTTCTTGTGTGAAAACTATTTTGGTCATTGTGAGCAGCTTCCGTCAAATCTGATGGTGAGGCCGGACATCGCTGAAAGTATACGACGAGATCTTTCCAACAAGTACTCGTTTGCCCCCATTGTCCTCCGGAGTGAAGAGCATTGACTTTATTAAAGTAGCGCTGCTAGTGTTGTCTGCGATCTGGTTCTTCTCCCATATTCCTAACAACAAGTAGATCACAACAACCAGTTAGTAGCACCCAATTCTGAGGAGAACTTGTATAAATAGCAGCTAGGAATGACTTTACCTGATAATTAAGTTCACGAGCTCGAGCTCTAGTCATTGGTCCTTGTTGTGCAATAGGCATGATTGTATCGTTGGAAGGGATGTCCTCATCATCCTCCCCTTCTTGCATTTGAGTCGTCCTCGACTCAAGCTCATCTTCTTCTCCCAAATATGGCTTTAAATCTGCAATGTTAAATGTGGGGCTAACCCCAAAATCTACAGGCAACTCAAGCTTGTATGCATTATCATTAATCTTTTGTAGCACTTTGAAAGGACCATCAGCTCTAGGTAACAACTTCGATTTTCTCAAATTAGGGAACCTATCTTTTCTCAAATGCAGCCAAACCAAATCACCGGGTTCATAAGTAACATGTTTCTTTCCTTGGTTTCCAGCAAGTTTATACTTAGTATTCATGCGCTCTGTGTTCTCCTTAGTGGTCTCATGCAGTTTTAACATCAATTCAGCATGTTGTTTTGCATCAAAATTCACCCTCTCTGAAGTTGGGAGGGGCAAAAGATCAATTGTAGCACGGGGCAAAAGGCCATAAACAATCTCAAAAGGGCACTTCTTAGTAGTAGAATGTTGTGAACGATTATAAGCAAACTCAACATGAGGCAAACATTCTTCCCACATTTTAATATTCTTTTTCAAAACAGTCCTAAGCATTGTAGATAAAGTTCTATTCATAACCTCAGTTTGTCCATCAGTTTGGGGATGACAAGTAGTAGAAAATAAAAGTTTAGTCCCCAACTTAGCCCACAAGGTTCTCCAAAAATGACTAAGGAATTTTGCATCCCGGTCAGAAACTATGGTGTTTGCCACTCCATGCAAGCGAACGATCTCACGAAAGAACAAATCTGCAACATGTGTAGCATCATCACTCTTATGACATGGTATGAAATGCATCATTTTAGAAAATCTGTCTACAACAACAAAGATATTGTCCCTCCCCTTCTTTGTTCTAGGAAGTCCTAAAACAAAGTCCATAGAAATATCGTCCCAAGGCACACTAGGGACAGGCAGAGGCATATACAAACCATGAGGGTTAAGGTGTGACTTAGCTTTTTGGCATGTTGTGCAGCGAGCAACGAACCTCTCCACGTCCCTCCTCATCTTGGGCCAAAAGAAATGATCAGCGAGGATATCCTCCGTCTTCTTCACACCAAAGTGTCCCATCAGCCCTCCTCCATGCGCTTCCTGTAACAATAACATACGCACGGAGCAAGCTGGAATGCATAGCTTATTAGCTCTAAACACAAACCCGTTGGTGAGAACGAATTTGTTCCAAGTCTTTCCCTCCTTGCAATTCAACAACACATCTTTAAAGTAATCATCGTGTGCATATTGCTCTTTAATTGTTTCCAAGCCAAAATTTTTGAAGTCAAGTTGGGACAACATTGTGTATCGTCTAGACAAAGCATCAACAATAACATTTTCTTTTCCCTTCTTGTGTTTGATGACATATGGAAAAGATTCAATAAATTCAACCCATTTAGCATGCCTACGGTTCAGTTTTGCTTGACTCCAAATGTGTTTCAAAGACTCATGATCAGAGTGTATAACAAATTCTTTGGGTCATAAATAATGTTGCCATGTTTCCAAAGTTCGCACTAGAGCAAACAATTCCTTATCATAAGTAGAATAATTCAAACTAGTTTCACTCAATTTCTCACTGAAATATGCTATAGGCTTGCCTTCTTGTAATAGCACACCACCCAAACCAATCCCATTAGCATCACATTCAAGCTCAAAAGTTTTATTGAAATCAGGAAGTTGGAGCAAAGGTGCGTGTGTTAACTTATCTTCAAAGTGTCGAATGCATTCATTTGTGCTGCAGCTCAAGTGAATGTCACATTCCTCTTGGTAAGCTCATGTAGCGGGGCTGCAATGGTGCTGAAATCCATCACAAAGCGGCCGTAGAACCCAGCAAGTCCTAGAAAGCTTCTCACTTGTGTGACCGATGTTGGAACCGACCAGCTATGTATGGCTTCAACCTTGGCGTGATCTACTTCAATTCCCTGTGGAGTCACAACATAGCTAAGAAAAGAAAATCGGTCTGTGCAAAATGTGCACTTCTCAAGGTTACCAAATAAACGTGCATCACGTAGAGCATCAAAAGCAGAACGCAAATGATCATGATGATTCTCTATTGATCTGCTATATATAATAATATCATCAAAATATACCACCACAAATCTACCAATGAAAGCACGTAAAACTTCATTCATTAATCTCATGAAAGTGCTGGGCGCATTAGTGAGACCAAAGGACATGACTAACCACTCATATAGGCCGAACTTAGTTTTAAAAGTTGTTTTCCATTCATCTCCTAACTTCATGCGAATCTGGTGGTAACCACTACGTAAATCAATTTTTGAGAACACAAGTGAACCACTCAATTCATCAAGCATATCATCTAGCCTAGGGATAGGATGATGATATCTGATTGTGATGTTGTTAATTGCTCTTCAATCCACACACATGCGCCACGAGCCATCTTTTGTAGGAACTAAAAGTACGGGGATAGCACAAGGGCTAAGAGACTCACGCACATACCCCTTGTCGAGTAATTCTTGAACTTGACGCTGAATCTCCCTTGTTTCCTCTGGGTTGGTCCTGTATGATGCACGGTTTGGCAAGGAGGCCCCAGGAATGAGGTCAATCTGGTACTCAATCCCTCGAATTGGTGGCAGCCCCGGTGGCACCTCCTTTGGGAAGGCATCGGCGTACTCCTGCAAAAGGTTAGTGACCGGAGGAGGCAAAGAAATAGGAGTATCCTCAAGTGAAAATAAAGTTTGTTTGCAAACCAAAGCATAGCACACAACAATGTTAGTGTCAACTTCGTCCGCGTCAGATTTTGTTGCAATGAAACAAGATCCCTTCAGCTTAATCTCATTTTTGTTATTATGAACAGATTTGGTAGGTTTCTTCTTATGCTTCTCAAGTTCATTAGCCACAATCTGGTTCTCGCTCCTAGTATGCTCCTTATTTTTTTGTTTGCTAGCTCTACCAAGTTCATCCTTTAAAATAGCTTCGGGAGACATAGGATGTAACACAAGTTTTTTGCCATTATGCACAAAAGAGTACTGATTCGTTTTGCCAAAGTGTAAAGAATCCTTATCAAACTTCCATGGCCTACCTAATAACATAGAACACGCTTGCATAGGCACAACATCACAGCTGATTGGGTCATTATAAGAACCAATGGAAAAATGTACTCTTACCAATCGTGTTACCTTTACCTTGTCGCTGCTATTAAGCCATTGAATATAGTAGGGCTGTGGGTGTGGCTGCGTGCTCAATGCAAGTTTCTCCACCATTTCAGCACTAGCCAAATTATTGCAGCTTCCTCCATCTATGATCACGCAGCAAGAGCGTTCCTTGATCACGCACTTGGTTTGAAACAAGGTGTGGCGTTGATTTTGTTCAGCCCTTTCCATTGTGCGCTTAGCACGCGCTGCACCACTAGGCTCTCATAGTGCTCCGCAGCTTCGGCCCCAATGTGTTCTTCATCTTGATGGGACTCGTAACCTTCTCCTGCATTGTTAGCTGCAAGCAAAGCATAGGTTTCTTCATCTAAATCACTAGCAGAGGAGTACCCACCATCAGCTCTCACGATCATTACACGTGTACTTGGGCAGTCCTTGCGCACATGACCAAAGCCCTTGCAGCGTAGGCACTGAATATCCCTTATCCTTCCTGATGATGCCACTGATGATGAGCTCTTGGAAGGTGTGGCAGCAACCCCTCTTGTTAGTTCATTCGGGCATGGTGTAGAGTTTGTTGTGGAGGGACGCAACTTGTTGCTTGAGGACGATGGTGCCGCTGTTCGAGTTTTCGGTGCAGCAGTGTTGGAAGGTGTCCAAGAGCTAGCACGACCTACAGAAATGTTAGTCCTGAAGTTAGCTCTTCGTCCCTGCACTTCCCTTTCAGCTTTACAAGCAAGATGAAACAAACAATTAATTGAATTATATTCTTTGTAAGCTAGAATGTCCTGAATTTGTCGGTTCAGCCCACCCATGAATCTAGCCATACCAGCATCGTCATTTTCTACTAAACCACAACGAAGCATTCCTGTTTGCAATGCTTGATAATACTCTTCCACAGATTTGTTTCCTTGTCTAAGTTGTTGCAGTTTATGCAGCAAATCACGTGCATGATATGAAGAAACAAATCTAGCTCGCATGATTCTTTTCATAGCATCCCAGGTTTGGGGAGTGTTATTTGGATTGGAACGAACAAATTCACTCCACCAAATGGATGCAAAATCAGTAAACTCACTAGTAGCAGCCCTAACACGTTTATTCTCAGGAAAATCATGACAAGCAAATTTCTGATCAATAGCTAACTCCCAAGTAAGATATGCATCAGGGTCATATTTTCCATCAAAGTAAGGGATGGTAAACTTGATCTTTCCTAAAGAATCGTCATTATCACGTACCTCCCGCCGCGGTGGAGCGTCCATGCCATGGCGCGGGCAGCGCTGTTGTCGTTGTGAACGACCAAGTACCTCCTCATCAAGCTCAGTGTCAGCTGCGTAGACCACTTCTTCCCTTGCTGCGACACTGCTGATAGCATCATGGCTAATGTGGTGGCGCCTAGCTAGCCCATCATGACCACCTTGGTTCATCCTCTCTAACGTGTTCAAGATACCTGCAAGAGAAGTATTCACAACCACAAGGGACCTCTCTAATGAGGAAAGCTTGGAGTTGGTTTCAATTTGAGCAGCCTCCAATTGACCAAGGTGATCATTGGTGACCCTAACATCCTCATCAAGGCCTTCAACATGCTCCCTCACTTGGCGCTCGAAGTGTTGTATGATGCCCCTTGTACGTGGTGAATTTTGAGGGTGCTCCCCTGAACCTCCTATCATGGTTAGCTGGGAGCAAACAATTCACAAGAAATATGTCCTATCAACTATTAGAACTACGTGTTGTCCAACTCCATTTTTCCCAAACTTGTGCAAACAGGTTCTTACATGTTCTTACTTTGCTATGGAGAAGGTGTTGGCAGCCAGCAAGAACAGCAACAATGGTTATTAGTACCGGAACTGACAACACCCACGATCTTGTGATGTAGTAGATAAAAACTTGTGGAGCTATAGGTGGCTGCAAGAATATCAAGGTACAGCTAGAACCACATTAATCAAAGTAAGTTGAATAATCGCTCAAAGATGGTATCGTGCTGGTCCTAGGTGAAACCCTGTTAGAGACGCGAGCCTAGTCACAAGCGTAGCCACTCAAAATAGCACCAAAGAACACAAACAAAACAGCAACAACAACTTCCTCTCTTCTCTTGTTTTTTTTTCACTTCTGTTTTTTTTCTTTCCTTTTTCTTCTTTTCTCTCTTTTTTTTGGTACAACTAGCTGAATGCTGAAAATATTTTTTTCAATGAATTTCGAAATTACTCAAAACAGCAGGAACAACTTCTCTTTTCATTCAGCCAACAAGGCAACACAATGGAGTAATGATGGGCCAGAGTTACTTGGTTCAGCCAACAAGTCAAAAGAGAGAGCACTAAAGGTTTTCTTGGGAAGGGCTGATTGTAAGGACCCCCGTTTTGCAACAGGAATCACTCGTGTATTCTGTGCCAATTCCCTGGATCAAGTAGTTTGGCACACACGATACATAGTTGAATTATCAAAAGCGCATACATATGCGTCGTGTACGAATTATTACATCAAAGGCCCGAAGGCATAGTTTTTAGAACAAGGACCAAACGGTCCGGAATACAGTCCAAAAGCAGAATATAGATAAGTAGCGGAGCGAAGGCAGCGGCATCGCCATTGCCACAGGCAACGACCGTATCTAGACCTAGTGGGCACCCTCTTCTTCCGCATCTTCGTCGTAGTAGGCGTATGGATCCTCCGCGGTGTCATCTTCGGCTTCTGATGAAGTTCATAATTGCAAGGGTGAGTACCAACCGTACTCAGCAAGTCACCACGACAACGGTGCATATAAAGGATTTATTCAAGGCAAGGCAGGGGCTCAGTTGCATAAAGCTAATTTTGCAGTCATTTTCACAAATCTAAGACATAGCATAACTGATTTAATACCAGAGTTCAATTTTAACAACGACGGTTTTGTCTACCATCCATTGTGATCCCAAGGATGGCTTCCCGCCGTTGGTCGTCATGGTTTTCTGTGGACGTCCACCTTCCTGCTCTCAGGAAGTGGCTCCAGCAGCATAAAACTCATCATGCAATATCCCATCCCACACCGGTTAAGAATTTAGAGTCTAGCCAAGTGTAATGCACGTCCCGGTGCTCAATATCCGCGAGCACGGCTATTCGAATAGATTGTTTTACTCACACTGCAGTGGATGTACACTTTACCCGTACTCCGCGACTGCCCAACACATGAGACGCGTCACGGCAAAGCCTTTCGATAACCTTACATTGGCAGTACCCGCTCCATGAACTATTATCCTCGTGCACTCCAGGTGTATCTGTTTCTAGCAGTGAGAGGAGTTCTGGCGCTCCCGGGGAAAGGAGTCTCACACACGCACAAGTTTATATCTTTAAGTTTTAGATTCTCACTCTCACACACGTGGCAGTCCTACCAACGGTGACACCGATGCAGGGTACGCATCACGTCCCCACCTCAACGGTTGCCCCGTCGTAGCGAACCTGCCTCACACACTGGGGTGAACCATCTATGCAAGGATACTGCCACTGCTCGGCTATCTAGTCAGCTAGGTCTATACCCATCCGAGAAGTACGGTCGTACTGGGGTCGTTTCATGCTTAACTTCATGGCTCGGTCCTTAACTGACCGGGGACGGAACTAGCCTTTTCCGGATACCACCCAAATCCACCATCCGCCCCAGTCGAAAATACTTGTTTGGTTTTATTTTTCTTTCCTCAAATCATGTCATCATATCATGGCAATATGGCGCTCATGTCTCCACATGCCGCATCTCAATTACCTTCCCCAAGGTAATTGCTCAAGCATAAAGCATTTGATAAATATGAGTATGCATGACTCTAGAATAGTATCGCTAAGCATTTGTCATAATTGACTAGGGACTCATGTATCAGCATGGTTACAAAGGAATATAGGGGATAAACAATAATCAAGGTATGGCATAATAACAAGTAGGTTGTTCATCATTGCATGCAACTTATTTGTAAATAAAAATAATTTCGCAACTTGGGATCAATATGTTCAAGGATAGTGATGACTTGCCTTGCTCGAAGTCCGGTGGTTCTTGGTCTTCGGTCGGACTCACAGCTCCTTCGGGATCTATAATTACGTGCGAAAGAAATCGACTTGAATTCGGTTGGAATCCAATTAAAATCCAATAAAATCCGATAAAAGAAAAGATCGAGCGCGAGCTTGAATGTCGATATCGATTCCATTATTATTTATAAAAAGATAGTTCTATTTTGATTTTTAATACTTTCGTACTAGAATATTAACGTTAGCCAATTAGAATATTATTCCGATTTAATTTTACACGACTCGAATAAATTAGATCCCGATAATAATACTTAACCTTTGGTGATAAACAGTTGACCAAATCATCGCGACGGCTAATTAAGAGGATAACCTATTCAATGAGTAAGATTAAATAAATAGTGATTAAATGGATATTTTAATAAATATTAAATGGCAACGATTAATTTGCAAGTCTTAGAAATAACCGGTGAATAAATTCTCTGGTTAATATATGCGCGAGTTGGCAAAACCTAATGAATGTAAATCTAAATAATTGACTAAACATCCCGCAAAAGAATAATCATTTAAATGAATAACCTAATTAAGCGAATACTTGCAATTTAAATACTCCGATTTAATTTTACGAGTTTCTAAAATAACAGACGACGATGGATTTATTGATTTCCCAAATTTTTCTCTACCCTTTTCCTATCTTCAATTCTCTATTTTCTATTTTCTATTTTCTATTTTCTATTTTCTATTTCCTATTTTCTTCTCTTTTTTATTTTTCTTTTCTTCTCTCTCTTTTTCTTTTCTCCCTCCTTTTTCCCTTTTTTTCACTCTCTTCCTTTCCTCTCTCTTTCCTCTCTGTCTCCCTGTCTGTTTCTTCCTCCTTCCTCCTCCTTCTCTCTTTTCCCTCTCTCCCTACTGGCTCTCTCTCTCGGCCGGGCACGGCCGGCGCATCGGCAGGGGGCTAACGGAGGAGGGGGGGAAGTCTTACCGGCGGCGGCGGCGGCTTGGGGGGGCGCGGAGGTGGCCGGTGAGGACGAGCGGTGGCCCAGGGGGCGAGCGGCGGCGGTGATGGGAGAGGAGAGGGGAGGTGCAGGGAGAGGAATGGAGGGCGCGGGCGCCCTTTTATAGCGCGGGGGGGGGAGAGGCCGGCACAGCGGCGGGCTCGAGGCGCGCGCGCGGCGTGGGGGGAAAGGGGCGGTGACGTGCGTGCGCGTGCGGGGTACGGCGGCGACGTGCGCACGCGGCGGGGTACGGCGGCGTGGCACGTGCGGCGCGGGCGTGCGGCACGGGGTGCGAGGGCGACCGGCGTGGGCGCGTACGGCAGCGGCGACGGCGACGTGGGCGCGTGCGGCGCGGGCGGCGCGGGCGACGGCGTCGTGCGGCGCACGGCGCGGGGCGCATGCAGGCGCGAGCGCGCGACGGCGGCGGGTCCGGGCGTGCGCGGCGTGGGGCAGGCGCGTGGGGCAACGGCCGAACACCTGGCGGGCTGTGAACAGTGCCGCCAGGGTGTTTTGGGCTTTTGGGATTCATTTCTTCACTAAAAATTATTCTAAAAATTTTGTAAAGTCATCCCAATTAGTGTGGTCAACATCGCCTAATATTTGTGATAATTTATCTATTATTATTTATATATATATTTTATTCTTTCTTTTCTTTTACTCATTAGACTCATATATTCCTACGTAAGTCCATATATTTTGATACCCAGGGTTTATACCTAGCTCCCCCATATATACATATATATATATTTTGGCAAAATATAACCGCTTGAATTCGTGTCACCGCACTTCTTGTATATTTATTATAGTTCTCCCTAGAATTGATATTCGTTTTAAACCCTACATAGAACATTATTCTAAATTGTATTTTAATCATATCTCTCCCTTATAATACACATTGATTAACCTACAATAAAATCTAAATAAAACGTGCGAACAAATCCAACATGATGCAATTCATTTTAAAACGTTTTTTGAAGGTCCGTATTTTAGGGTTTTGGTTTTCTTGTTGGTCGAATTTTTAGGGCGTTACACTGATTCACTTCACAAAGTTGCAAAAGGGTTGGCTGTTGGTGGAGGCAGCAATAAGTGCATTTGGGGGTGGCTGATGTAGTGATGAGGGTGCTGCTGCTTGTGTTGGACGAAAATTTGGAGGGGTTGAAGGTGGATTTCGTGGTGAATATGGTGGTGATGGTGGCAGCAGGATGAATATGATACTTAAGGTGATGGTGGCGGTGTTTGTGGTGACAAAAACGTGAGCAGAACCCGAAACACTAAAGGACTAAACTACTAGAACCAGCACTCAACCAACAATGCAACCAAGAACTCAACATGCAAAGATTAAATAGAACAGCAAAGGCTCAACTTGTTTTGGGGGTTTTGGATCTGACCTATTTTTGTGGTTTCTCTTTTGGTTCCTTAGAAAGAAAGCTTCAAACAGCACCATTGGCCGAAGCATACCTGGAAGCTGATCTGCGAGTGAATGAAATTGAACGATTAATATCGCCTTTCATGCTAAAATCGCTGTAGGTAAAAACAAAGGATTGTTAAAATCTCTCACCGAGCAACTTGAGCTCTGATACCATTTGATGCAGCAATAGGGGTTCCCGATCTTTCGATGAGAGGAGGATAACTTCGATTTGGGGGAGGAGACGATGTTGGCGGTCCGACTACAACTACTACAAGGTGCTGCGCCTTAGCAACCGATACACCAACTCCACTTTGTTGTTGTTCTTGCCGTGCCAAGAACAATCTTGAACCTGCAAGCAATCGAAGAACAAGCAAGAACAAGTTGACAAGGAAACAGCTCACAGCACTTGTCAAATGATGAAACTGAAACACACGAAGGTGGGGTTCTAAATACAAGTATCCGGGTGGTCTAGCCGACACACGCGAGTACAAGGAAGTAGCTGAAGCTAAATTTGCATCTAAACAAAACCCAAAATGAAAAATGGTGGCTGCTAGGTGTTCATATAGGTGGTAGAATGACCAGGAGATGAGGTGGGAACAAACCCTAGTTTTTGTGGACCCCTAATGGGCTATAAAGATACAAGGCCCAAGCCCAAGTTTCTTGTGTGAGAACTATTTTGGTCATTGTGAGCAGCTTCGGTCAAATCTGATGGTGAGGCCGGACATCGCTGAAAGTATACGACGAGATCATTCCAACAAGTACTCATTTGCTCCCATTGTCCTCCGGAGTGAAGAGCATTGACTTTATCAAAGTAGCGCTGCTAGTGTTGTCTGCGATCTGGTTCTTCTCCCATATTCCTAACAACAAGTAGATCACAACAACCAGTTAGTAGCACTCAATTCTGAGGAGAACTTGTATAAATAGCAGCTAGGAATGACTTTACCTGATAGTTATGTTCACGAGCTCGAGCTCTAGTCATTGGTCCTTGTTGTGCAATAGGCATGGTTGTATCGTTGGAAGGGATGTCCTCATCACATCCGCTGGTCCTGCTCCCTACCACTGCTACCGCTTGGTGCTTCTCACCCTGGCAAACTCCACACTGTGGCCCATCATGGGCAGCGAGCTCGTCCTGACGATGGCATAAGATGAGATGGCTGCAGGAGGCGCGATCAAGAAGGCCAGTGTGGCAGGAGGCGAGGGAGGGTGGGTGCTGGACCACACTGTTGTTGCCGTGTCCATGCAGCGCAGTGCAACGGTGGCTGGCGGTCGCACTAGGATGGAATGGAACGGGGAGGGGATGGTTTGAAGATTGGGGATGAGGGTAGGATTTTTTGCAGAAACTGGTAGTGGTGTTGACGGGAGGGTGAATGAAGATGGTGGGTAGGGGTAGGTGGCAGAGCGGGTGGTACGGGGAGGGCATCGCTGAAGACGGGCTGCGACGACGGTGGGGTGAGGGCGAATGATGGTGGCGGTGACTGGGAGAGGACGAATGGGGGCGACGGTGAAAGAGGGAGGGTAGACGGCGGCAGTGGGAGGGTGGTGGACACTGAAGGCGGTAGCGAAGGGAGAGCAAATGATGATGGCAGCGACGCAAGAAGGGCGGACGGAGACAACGGGGGGAGTACTGACGATGGCAACGTGGGAGAGGGAACAGTGGCGGCGGTGGCGGTAGTCAGTGCAGTTGGGAGGAGGTGGGGAAACATCCTTGATAGGGTTTGGTTGGGGTAGGTATGGTTGTTTTGAGGAAAAACCCGTATATTCTTCATGTTTAGAGCACTACCCCTGAAAGCAAAATTTCTCTTCTTCATGTTGTATTTTTTTAAAGATGAGTCCTTAAAAAAACACATTAGGGTGTCAGGTGGTGGGAGGTTTTATGTAAGATTCCATACATACACGATGAGTGTTTGCAAAATTGATAAACACATGTAAATCTCCTCCGAGGAGGAAAAAAATCGAAAACAAAGCTAATAGGAATCCTATGGGGCTTTACTATTGGAGGATATGGAAAAGTCAAATGATGAGATATAAAAAAATGTAAAATCTATAACGAGAGGCTCGATCCGACGCCTGGCGCGGTTATCCGATTTAGTCGAGAAGCATCAGCATTTAGAATTTAAGAGAAGCATCGAGTGTTAGGCATGCATGTCTTTTTTCCCCTTCCTATAAAGTTTTCTCTCAAATTACTTATCCAGTCTACAATCTTATTACACCACTGTATTCGTTGCAATTTAATATCTTACATGATTATATTACGATGGAATAATATTTATGTTACTTTAACTACATAACTTTTGTCATATATATAAATTACTTCTAGATTTCACTAAATTACTTTTTATACATCCATAATTTTATTTTTATTATTTTTTTAAGTCAATTCTATAATTTGTGGACTTTAAATTTAATTTTAATTTTTACATAGATCATATTTTTCTCCCTACAACGAATTTACTTCTAATATTGTAACATTTTACTTTCATTTTTGCTAAGCTACTTTTACGATTTATGTAAATTACTTTCAGATTTTATTGAATTAACTACATAGTTTCTTATTTCAACTCAGTCACAATGTAATTACTTCTAATGCGAGTTACTTCCATTGCATAGTTTAGTTACTTCTACAATTAAAATAAATTAATTTTAAATTAATAAAATGTTTGAATATATTCAACGTGGATTTTGTAGAGTACAATAATACAAATAGATCTTAAAAATAATATGTGATTTAAAATATATAAGTTATTACAGAGGTTAAAAAATGGGTTGGCCAAACAAGTAAAGGGCACACATGCCACGCGGTGCTATTTTTGGAATGGCGCGCACTGGGATGGGCTGCTGTACCCTTTTTGATAAGTTGGGTTGTCGCGGGTTAAGAGTAAATAGCACATAAGAGTCATGTCCATAAAAAAAGGTGATGGCAAAAACGGCTTGATGATCCATCGCTGGGCTTGTTCGCGTTTCAGATTTTGTTTATATCCCACGCACGAAGCGTACGTCCTTTCTTGATCCCTTCATACGTGCCAACCAAATCGATATGGACTTCATGAGCGCAGTCACGTCCGCATCGTCAGCGATGCCAGGTCGGCTCGTACACGAATAGATCGAACAAAAACGTGCATATAGATGTAAATTCAATTCTAAGCCTACATACAAAATTTGGAAATGTACAAAAACCATAGCGTAAGTCATATGAAGTTCGGCATTGCACCTCATAAGTTATTTTATTTTATTGTAAATGCTCGCCCCACCTACATAGTTTTGTTAAAATACCACTCCAGTGCGCACATGTCTAACCGAATCAACTTGTTTTCATAAATTATGAGCCATCAATGTGGTATCTGCCAAAATTACTTCTAGAGTAGTATTGCTTTGACACTTTTTTGAGATCCCACAAATAGAAATGTTGATGAGAGTTTAAATGTTGCTGCACTGAGTTTCTTTATATGCACAAAAAAGTTAAATGAAACATGAAGAATAAATCTAACACAAGCACTTGGATAAGATTGACTCGGCTAATTTAACCTATGTTAGCTCTACATCAACGATAATGGGTTGATTCAGTTAAGCACATGCATATTGGGGTGTTTTTTACAACAAAAATGAGAGGGGTTGGATATTTGCAACCGGATGAAATATCAAGTGACTTATGGGGTGGCATTTTCATTTTTCCAAAACTGATGGTGGATTCCCAAATTTTGTACATCGATAATTTGTTATTTTCCCATAGCAACGTACTGCCACTTTTTTCTAGTTAAAATCTATTTTTCTGATGTTATATTTAAACATGTACGAAGCTTTACAAAACTACACCACAGATTTCAAAAAAGGAACCTTTTTCCCTTCTAAGGCCAGATGGCAGTAAGTTGGTCGATCCTGTGATTAACACCAATATTTGAGTAATAAATGTCCCTCTTGGAAAATAGACATCCAAAAGGTGGGCAAAACAAAAGTTGTTTTAGACCTTCCGTTTGCCGTCAAATTTAATGTTATAGCAAGCATCAAATTTCCAAATTTCCTGAGGGACTGTTCTATTCAGTGGCAATGTCTTAGAATGTACATAGTTTGTTATTCAATTTGAGATTTAGATCAGTCCCACAGTCCCATTAGATGAAAATATTCCTTGATAGCAATGGACTGATAAAACATCAGAATCTAGAAAATTCATATAAAAATTTATTAGTGCATATGAACCAAATATTCTTGCTCAACCCATATAATCCCCAAAACATCAGACAGTATATCCAAAGTTGCTGGCTACATGGCTACTAAACCAAGCAACAAGTATAAAGCTAAATGTACATCACTAACTCGTGTAGATATAAATAGGAAACAAATTTGAAACAAAAGGATTGAAAGCAAGCAACATTGAAATAGTCGAGAATAAATGGTTTAACATATTCGCATAATATTGGTTACAATTTAAATTAAATATGTCTCATTGGCCAGAATACCAGCAATTACTTTCATCAACTCCGCTCCATCCATCTACAATGGAAAAAATAAATCCAAGGTATATGGATTTTAGACATTTTGTTTGTTATTGTAATATTTCAGTTGTGTACATTTGTTACATCATAGTCGATTATGTGGCCAAAAGTTCTCCTCATTTTCCTTACATTTTCATTTATTTTCCTAAATGTGCCACATTTATTCAGATTTTACTTGTATTTGATTAAATACACCTATTTAGCATTTACACATTATATTTTTTTCTCATTTGGCTATAGGTTGCAAGCTATGATTAGATTAAGTCACCCTTTTAAATGATGAATGTGTCATTAAAGAAAATCCGATGTACTTTGTCCATTTTAGATGGGGACCCACATGTCATTGGCCATTTGATTCCATATGCTTGGTTTTGTCTCATGTATCAGGAAAAAAATAATTATGGTTGTACCGTTGTTGTAATGCTATGGCAAATGATGAGTATACAGTAATATTAAGTGTAAATTAAAATATGTTATTCTGATGGAAAGACTAAAAAAATATATGAATCGTTAAAAAATTAATCCAAAGATTAAAAATACATCTTTTGCCCCTTTTATTTAAGGCCAGATGGTAGTAAGTTGATTTTGTGATTAATACCAAGATTTGAGTAAGAAAATGTCATTTTTCAAATATGAATCTAAACATGTGTGGAAGACACAATTGCCACACCTTGCTTTTTTCGATCACCCATTTGGCATCCAATAGACAAATACTATGCACAGTTTTCTAGCAATTATCAAATTTCTATTGGGAATGTTCGGTGACAATGTAATGTCATGTTTGTCCAATATGCCAGCATCTACTTTTATCAATTCCAGTTCATCCAAGTGCAACAGAAAAATCATTTTAAGATATAAGGAATTTAGACATTTTGTTTGTTATTGTAACAACTTTAGATGTGTATATTTGTTACATTTCAGACAATTATGTGATGAAATGTTCTCCTTTTTTTCTTACATTTTAATTTATGTTCCTGAATTTCACCACATTTATTCATTTTTTTCATGTGTTTTGATTAAGGGGAAATTACTCATTTGACCCTGTTATGAGGTTTAACTACCAATTTGACCATATTTTTTAAGTTTACGTATTTGTCCCTATTTTTCAAAATCAGAGTTCAAGTCTAACCCTATTCCGTGAAGGCAAGATAACGGTGTTAACTAAGAAGTAAATTGTCTTTTTTTGCGCTTGTTCATTTGAGCTTGTTGTATAAAAGTTTTTTTATACGAAACATTTTGACATATTTGTAAATGACTTGGACATAGCTTGACATATTTAATGCAAGTATGATAGATTTGGCTTCATTTTAATAAATTTGGTTTCAATTTTGACAAAGTTAAACAGATTTTTTTTGCAAAATTTTGACAGCATGCTGTCTTATTTTTGTCCATCCCAAATTAAGTCACCCTTTTAATTGATAAACAAGTCATAACTTGAATATTAACAAGTTTCAAATTAGAAATAGGTTCAATACAAATTACTAAAATCAGAATTACAATATCTCAATCTCAAAATAAAGAAAGATGATCTTGTTCCTCTTCATACTTGAAAAACTCGAATTAACTCGATTTAATAATGGGTTAGATTCAACTCTTTCCTTTTACAAAATTCCAAAACCCATGCCACGGACTACAAATGGTACATTTAGAGCATCATGTTTAGTGCCACTAATGATTTAAAGCTGGATTCAGTTGTGCTTGCATCATAGTTCTCATCCTTTTATATGTAGCTTTTAACATACCACCAATGTGATGACTAGATGGCCATCGCTCGGGGCTAACTGGTGGTGTTACTGAAACAGGCAAAAATAGCGTGACCTCACCCTATGCTGCTTGTGCTACTGCACTAGGCCAGGATGGGGCGGCTGAACTCGTGCTGCCCATATGCCACCCTGCCACCAAATACAGGAGGGAAAGGGGAGAGAGAGCTGTGCTGCAAAAACCTACTTCCATACCCTGCACTGCCGTTCACTAAGCTAGCCAGTTGGGATGCCCATTCTGGCAGCTACACCAAATCGGCTTGGTTCTCAGACATGAAAATGTGTAGCTATCACAGTCAACTGTTCCTTTTGTCATTATCACAACTTTGCCATATTCTGTTACTATTCACTGTCAATATCGTTTGTTTCATTAAGGAGTACTAGTGGGACAGGTAAGTAGATTCATACTAATTTTGGTATATTGATGCATCCAGTAAATGGAAATTGAATCGGTACAGGGGCACACCCAGAAACAAGGCCACCCTATTGTAGTTTTAGCCCAATAGAAGCTAATATGGGGAAAACACAAAGTGGTCCTTGCACCATTTATACCATGCCCTGGGCAATGGCTAGCTTGCCTGCGACCTATGTCTACCTCCGAACAGGTATTTGTTTTTTTCTTTGTTTGGATCAATATTCTATCTGAATTAGAGCATCTCCAAGAGCTCTTGTATATCCCGTTGGCTAGCTAAAAAAAAGAGGAAAGAGAGAAAAAATTGCATCCAACAGACTAGCAAACTGGATAGCTATCTTTTCACGCTAGCTATCTTCTCCCCTTGGCTAGCTATCTTTGCCTAGCCAGATAGGCTCTCCATCCACGTTCGTCAGTTTTAAAGAGTCTGTTGGATTACCCTGCTTTTGGGAAGCTTTTTATTTTTTAGCTAGCCTCTTGTTCTTTAAATTTAGCTAGAATTATTGCTAGTCTCTTGGAGATGCTCTTATATCCCTAGTTCCATTGTTGATAACATGCTACTTTGTATTACATGTTTTATTGAAATATTTATGGTTTCAGTTTTGAGTTACATGTATACCCATCAAGATTGTTAATAAATGTATTGAATTTCTTAATTTTATATAGAAACATATGCATAAAATTTAGATTTTTTTAGGAGCGCTACCTAACCCACCGTATTGTTAAACCAACAAGTAACAACTGACAAAGGTGGTCTGTGGAAGCAGTAGGAAACAATGCAAGTCCAAGTGCATGTTTGAAATAACTAGCTTGTTTTTGTTGCTCATCTTCTATGTTTGAGAATTACAACAATACAATACATTTAATTCAATTTTCACATATATTTTGATTAAGTATGCTTATCTAGCATATGAACCCAATAATGTTTCAGTATTGAGAAAATCCAAGAAATACCATTGACAAACATCCTAATCCAAGAAATGTTATTGACGAGTGCAAGTTCCATAAAATGCCATCGCACAAGCGATTTTATCCCAAAAATATCATCACCGTTAGGGTTCCGTTCATCCCGCCGTTAAATACACTGTTCATCCTATAGCACTTAACGGAGAGTTGCTAACGGAATCCTAACGGCGATGGCATTTCTGGGACAAAGTCGCTTGTACAATGGTATTTCATGGAACTCGTACTCGTCAATGGTATTTCTTGGAACTGAGTGCTTGTCAATGACATTTCTTGGATTATCTCTTCAGTATTTGGTTGCCAGCTAATAGTACATTAATTTCTCCTTTTGAAACATGAAAACTTTATAAGTGCAATACTAGCTTGCTTCGACGTATCTCCGAGAAAACAAAAAGCAAGTTTCAACATAGACACTAATCAAAACAAATGATTAAAATAGCTAAATCTTAAAATAAAGGAAGATGTTCTTGTTCATCTTCATATCTCAAAAACAAAAATTTATTAGGTTACATTTTTTGCATGTATATTATGCACCATCATGTGCAAGATTCCTTTTTTTACAGAAGTCGAAAACCTGTTGCTCACTACAAATGGTAGCACATCAAAAGAAAAAAAATCATAATGGCAAGCTTAATGTACTCACTCCTGGCAATTAATGATTTGTAGATGGAATTCATTACTATTTTCATCATTGTTGGCATTTAGTCATTGCTTTGAGTGTAGGTTTTGACTTACCGCAATGGCAATCACTGGAGGGTCATCGCTCGGCGCAGCAACAGCTGCTGCACCAGGCAACAATGTGGCTGCTACAACTGTAGTGTGTGCAACAAGGATTTTCAGGAAAGAAAGAGCAAGGTCCAGTGGTGTCACCCGACCTACAGAGCGCAACAAGAGGAGAGCCTTACACCAAACGGCTATGGCAGCTGGTCCTTCACCAAATCAAGTTGCCATGCCTATTCTGGCATCCACAAATCCAAGCCTGGTGCTAGCAACTAGCACGCCCACTGCTCCTAGCCGGACTGCTGCACCACCTAACCATTATACTCGTTCCGGCTACCACAAGTGCACCCAGGCTAGCCGCTGCATCAAGCCTTACAAAGGTACACATTTTAGCTGTTGTACCCATTCTGACCATCATGGATACACCTAGTCCAACCGCCACATCATGCCTGACTACCACACCAAGCTCGGCTGCAGTGTTGGCCTCTATAAGCACACTCAACTTTGGCTCTACACAGAGCTACCAAGTGGCTTCACCATGCTCTGGTGGCAGGACCATTGCAGTGCGCGCTACGGTGTTCAAGATGGACAGATCCAGGGCAGGCACCACCACTCGAACCGCAGAGCGAAAGAAGAAAAGAGCCCTGCTGCAGACATCTGTGCTGCGTATTCAGGCTGCTACACCAGGCCCTACTGCCAGCGCAATACCAGCCACCTATACCACAAGCTTATGGAACCCGGTCGTTGCCCTAAGCATGCCTGTTGCTTTCAGTTGGGTCGACGAAATGAATCCACCAAACACACCAAGCTTTGATGTTGTGCTCACATTGGCTGCCACAGACAAGCCAAAAACTACTAATGAGGTATCAAAAAATCATTAAGAAACGAGGTATCAAGAAACATAAAAAACTTAAATCTCGCCTAACCTTATGTACCTTGGGCTAGATTGGATGGAATAAAATATCATAATTTTGAGTTTGACTAGGGTCTGTTATATTTTTGGATATCTTTAAGATCATACTTTAATTGTTGGGTTCTCATGGAATTTTTTTGTTATGGTTGGAACAAATACTGTGTGAAAGCACTCTGAGATATGAATGTATTGGCATAGTTCTTTATGTGTTGGATGTATTTGTAGTTTTGAATTTTTTTGGTCAAAATCTATATTGAAATATTTGAAGGCATCGTTCATAGGTCGTTCATTTAAATAGGGGATGAATCCTCTGTGTCCTGCCATTTATTATCTAAAATATTAAAACATGTATGAATCTTTACAAAATTAATCCAAAGATTAAAAAATGCATCTTTTGCCCCTTTTATTTAAGGCCTGATGGCAGTAAGTTGATTTTCTAATTAATACCAAGATTTGAGTAATAAAATGTTCTTTTCAAAAAAAATCCAAAAAAGTGGGGAAGACACAATTGACCCACCTTGCTTTCTTCACACCATCCATTTGACATCAAATAGAGAAATACCACGCACAGTTTTCTAGAAATCATCAAATTTTTAGTGGGAATGTTCAGTGGCAACATGTTGGTCAAGGATGCTAGCATCTACTTTTATCAATTCATGTTCATTCAAGTACAACAGAAAAATCGTTTTAGGATATAAGGATTTTATACATTTGTTTGTTATTGTAACATTTTCATATGTGTACATTTGTTACATTATATACAATTATGTGACGAAATGTGTTCTTTTTCCGTACATTTTAGTGTATGTTCCTGAATTTCACCACATTTAATCAATTTTTACTTGTGTTTTGATTAACTATGCCTATTTAGCTAATACCATGATTTCCTCTTGTGGTTATAGGTTGTAAGGTATGATTAGATTGAGTCGACCTTTTAAATGATAATGCATCATACCTTGAATACCAACAACTTCCAAATTGGACATATGTCCAATACAACTTACTAAAAACAGAATTGCGATGTCTCGATCTCAAAATAAACAAAGGTGATCTTTTGTTTTTCTTTCAAAAGTACTAATTAACTCGGTTAAATATTATAGCCATGGGTTAGATTCAACTCTTTGTTTTCACAAAATTCCAAAATCCACGCTGCAGACTAAAAATGGTAGCAAATTAAAAGAAAATATTTAGAGTGCCATGTTTAGTGCGTTCACTTTTGGCCACTAATGATTTAAAGCTGGTTTCAGTATTGCTTTCATCATAGTTGACATCCTTATATGCAGTTTTTAACATAGGGTGCTTTCATCGTGTTTATATGCAGTTTTTAGCATACTACCAAGGTGATGACTAGAGGGCCATCGCTCGGGACTAGCTGTTGGTACTAGTGAAATAGGCAAAAATAGTGCGACCTCCCTCTATGTTGTCTGTGCTACTGCACTAGGCCATGATGAGACGGCTGAACTCCTGTCGCCCATGCCACCCTACCTTCTAGGTAGGAGAGGAAAAGGAGAGGAGAACTGTATAGCAAACACCTACTACCACACCCTGCACTACCGTTGCACCAAGCTAGCCGGTTGGCATGCCCATTCTGGCAGCTACACCAAATCGGCTTGGTGCTACGCTCACTTCGGCAGCCACAATCCACACGGCCCTGGTTGAGGCAACCAGCACACTCACCAAATCCAGCTTGGCAATCACACCAGTCCCGATAGCTATCCCGATTTAGATGATTGGATGTGTCCTACTAACTAGCATGGAAAGATTGCTACATGACTACCTAAGCGAGCAGATGTTCTTGAAATGTAGATCACTACTTAACTTATATAAACATAAATAGGAAAGAAAGTTGAAACATAAGGCTTCAACATAGGCAAGGAAAGTCAATTGTTGGATTACTTTTGTTTTCTATTCCTTCAATTAATGTATAGTTCAAAAGTCATTTATTAGATTAACATATTTGTGTGATATGATATTATTGTGTTGTATATGTCCAATTGTCCTAGTATGCTAACATTTATTCCAACGCAATGAAAATTAAAGTCAATCACATCTGAGATCTTTAAGAGTATCCCCATTCCCCCGCATCTCCTTGCACAACTATGTCTTTGACACCCTTAGTATCACGAATGGCATAATCCTATCTCTGCACCCTCTCCTCATCCCACTTTGAGAAATCAAGGACCATGCTGTAATATTAGAAGTTTGCAACTATATTGTCTAAGATAAAGGTAAATGGTTCTCAACCATAAAAATGTGAAGCTATCATAGTCTTCTTTTAATGCCATGTCCCTTTTCCCATTATCACAACTTCGCCTTGTTTTGTTACCATTATCACAACTTCGCCTTGTTTTGTTACTAGTGGCTATTAGTATCATTTGTTTCATTAAGGAATACTAGTGTGGCAGGTAAGTAGATCCATCCTAATTTTAGTTATATTGATGCATCTAGTAGATGGAATATGAATCGGTACAGGGGTGGACCCAGAAACAAGCCTAGGCCGCCCCACTGTAATTTTAGCCCAATAGAAACTAATATGGTGAAAACATAAAGTGTTCCTTCGGTCATTCACCAAGGCCCTCGGCCATGGCTAGGTTGCCTACGGACTATGTCTACCTACGAACATGTTTGTATCTTTTTTCTTTGTTTCGATCATGGTTCTATCTGAATTACATCCCTATTCCATTGTTGATAATATGCTACTTTGTATTACATGTTTTATTGAAATATTTATAATTTTAGTTTTGAGTTACCTATACCTATCAAGATTGTTAATAAATGTATTGAATTTCTTCAGTTTATACAGAAACATATGCATAAATATTAGAATTTTTAGGAGCGCTACTAACCCACCATATCTATGAGTAGCCGCAAAAGTGTTAAACTAACAAGAAACAACTGAAAAGGTGGTGTGTGAAAGCAGTAGGAAACAATGCAATTCCAATTCCAAGTGCATGATTGAATTAGCTAGCTAGCTTGTTGTTTCTATTGCTCATCTACTATGTTTGAGAACTTATTTTCTTGCCAATTACAACAATACAACACATTTGATTCAATTTTCACATATATTTTGATTAAGTATGCTTATTTAGCATATGAACCCAACATGTTTTTTCAGTATTCGGTTGCCAGCTAGCAATAATTAATTGTCCTTTAAAAAGATGAAAGCATTATAAGTGCAATACTATAGCAAGTTTCGACTTGTCCCCGGGAAAACAAGAAGCAAGTTTCAACATAGATACTGGTCAAAACAAATAATTAAAATCAGCATTAAAATTTCTAAATCTTAAAATAAGGGACATTGTTCTGGTTCATCTTCATATCTCGAAAACAAAAATTCATTAGTTTACATTTTTTTGAAAGTATATTATATATGCACCATCATGCACAGGATTCTTTTTTAAAATAAATTCCAAAACTTGTTGCTCGGTACAAATGGTAGCACATTAATACAAAAAAAATCATAATGGCAAGTTTAATGTACTCTCTCCTGGCCATTAATGATTTATAGCTAGAATTCATTACAACATTTATCATTGTTGGCATTTAGTCATTGCTTTGAGTGCAGTTTTTGGCTTACCCCAATGATGATCATCGGAGAGCCATCGCTCGGCGCGGCTACCACTGCTGCACCAGGTGACGATATAGCTCCCACCGCTGTAGTGCGTGCAGCAAGGTTCAAGAAAGAAAGAGCCACGGCTAGTGGTGCTACCCAAGTTGCAGAGCGCAAGAAGAGGAGAGCCTTTCATCAGATGGGCACGGCGGTTGGTCCAGCACCGAATCAGGCAGCCATGCCTATTCCAGCAGCCACAAGTCCACCAAGCCTGGAGCTAGAAACCAGCATGAACGCTGCTCCCAGCCAGACTGCTGCACCAAGCCTGGACATTATACTCGTTCCAGCTGCCACAAGTGTACCCAAGCCAGCCGCTGCATCAAGCCCTACAAAGGTACCAATCATAGCTGTCTTACCCATTCTGACCATCATGGACACATCTAGTCCAACCGCCACATCAAGCCTGGTTTCCGGACCAAGCTCAGTTGTACAAGCATACTCAGCTCTGGCTCTACACAGAGCTATAAAGAGGCTTCACCATGCTCTGGTGGTAGGCCTATTACAGTCTGTGCTATGGCGTTCAAGAAGGATAGATCCAGGGCCGGCGCCGCTACTCGTGCCGCAGAGAAAAATAAGAAAAGAGCCCTGCTGCAGACATTTGTGCTACCTATTCAAACTGCTGCATCAAGCCCTACTGCCAAGGCCATCCCGGCCACCAGAAGCTCATGGAACCCGGTCATTGCACCCAGTATGCCTATTGCTTTCAGCCAGGTCGATGAAATGTGTCCACCAATCACAGCTACCTTGATGTTGTGCTTACATGGGCTGCCATGGACCAGCCCAAAACTACTAATGTGTCCACTGCTCAGAGCAATGAGGTATCAAGAAACACAGAAAACTTAAATCTCGAGCTAACCTTAAGTACCATGGGATAGATTGGATGGAATAAAATATCATATTTTTTAGTTTCACTAGGGTATGTTTTATTTTTAGAAATATTTAAGATCATACTTTAATTATTGGGTTCTCATGGAATTTTTTTTGTGATGGTTGGAACAAATATTGTGTGAAAGCACTTTGAGATATGAATGTATTGCCATAGTTTTTTATGTATTGGATGTATTTGTAGTTTTGACTAATTTTTTGTCAAAATCTATATTGAAATATTTGAAGGTATCATTCATATGTTGTTCGTTTAAGAGGGAGGACTAATCCTCTGTATGTTGTCACTTATTCTGTGGAGGGTTATGGGATTACATTGGGTCTCTGTTATTATGGCTTAAGGATCCCGAGATTTGGATGCTACTTGTGATTTGCCAATACTGATGAAGAAGTTGTACAAGGAGTTCGTTGAAAGGAAAAAAACAGATAGGGTTATTTTGTTAAAAACGGAAGTAAATTTGTCATTATTTTTCTTATTTATCATTGAAATGTTTCCAATAATTAACAATGTATTTGCATTTTATATGCCATTCTTATGAGAAAATAGGCGTATGTCGTGCCACAAGTTTAAACCACTTCTTTTAAATTTAAAAACCGGTTACCGATGACTTGTCTTGGTTTTTGGGAGGAACCAACATTGGAAACGGTATTGAGTACCTTGTACAAGATAAGCGTTGCACACCAACTCCTGCTGTTCAGTTGCATGTAGTGACGGAATTACCCAAAAATCATGATTTATGGAGAAAAAGGGAATAAGAAAACAACTGTTAGTTGAGGCAAAGATCTCTGAACTGAATGTACTGTGGAGACATTGCCTGGGATCTCTAAACAAGATGTAATAGGGAGTGACTCCTATTTAATCTGATAGCAAGTGACAGGCCGGCAGCAGGTCAGTGTCGTCGTAGCGGGGCTACTACGAATCCACGATGTGTGGCTCTCCTGGAACCGGAAGTGTAGATCAGAGTGCTGAGCAAAAGTTTGTAGGCATGTCAGAAATCACTGATATATGTAACCGTTTGTAAGTAGATTATCGTTAATTCTGGTTTGTTTTACTACCACTTGTTTACCGTTTATTAAGTCTCCATTTTTTTTTGCGGGGGTTTATTAAATCTTCATTGACTGATTGGCACCGGGATCGATAAGGTTGGTTGGCTTTTGTACGAAGGAAGTGTCAGGCAGCGGTTGATGTTGTGAATTACGGCATTGTAGCCTTGTAGGCATGCTGTAGATTCAATTAAATTTCTTGGCAAAAATAAATAGTCAGAGGGGATGTAGCTCAGATGGTAGAGCGCTCGCTTAGCATGCGAGAGGTACGGGGATCGATACCCCGCATCTCCAAAATTAATGTTGTTTTACTTGTTTCTTTATGATGAGATGCATACTCTTTTGTTTAATCCAATTTTTCTTTCTGTGTTTTTTTGCTTAATCCTTTTTTTGTGCACCCATGCACACAGTTTAATCCTCTTAATTACAATTTCTTTTTGTTTCTGTGTGTGAGATGCATTTTTTTGCTTAATCCGTTTTTGTTTCTGCAGCCATGCACACAGTTTAATACTCTTGCATGACTACAAGTGCATGTGAAGCAATTGCCAATATTTGCCATTATATATTTTGTGGTTTCGTAGTAGCGCATGGCACTTTATCACTCGTGTGTCATCAAAAGAGCCTTTTACGAAAACAACCTTAGAACCAGTTTGAGTGTAAAGTGTTTCATTTCACGCTGGGTTTATATTCACTCTACAACATGCTGTTTTCAAATAAATAAAATATGAATAAAAGTTACGAGCCTTCTTGATTTTCCACCATGCTTCTCTCATATACAGAGCCCGGCCACGTTACATTAACACTACAATAAAAAAAATGAAAAAGAGCCCGGCCAAACGTTACTGCTTCAGGAAAACTAGTGGACGGAAACCTGTGGGGACGGGATACCTAATAATGAATAACCCCAGATCCGTTTCTTCTCCTCAAATCTGTTTCTCCTCCTCTCTTCGTTTCATTCTCTCCATCATCCACCTCCCTCCCTACTCCTCGTCGGGGTCGGGGCGGGACCCTGGTGACACCACCCTTCTTCTTCTACATGCCCCTGCACTCTGCTCCTTCTCCACCACTGGCGTAACCGCCGATGGCTCCCAACCATGAGGGTCTCTCCTAGTTAAGGTGGGGGAAGGAAAGGTGGTGGTGACAGTGGTCTCGTGGGAGCCCTGGAGAAGCATCCGGTTATTAGGGTGGTGGTGAAGGAGGAGGAGGAGGTTGAGGAGAAGAAGGGAGCCAAGGTTGTGGAGGGGGAGAAGGGAGCGACGGGGTTGGAAATGAGGTGTTCGTCATAGGTGTCACGCCTCGATTTTTGTTCGGGATTAAAAATCATTTAATAATGCATTTTGAGAATTTATATTAAAATTAAAAGCAAATTAACAAGTGAAATTAATGAAAAAAATAAAAATTTCTTTAAAAATCATGGCTAAAAATATTTTTGAAATATTCTCCGTGCCCTAAAGTATTCTCTAAAATTTCTCGTGAATTTTCTGAGCTCAATATCTAATTTTAATACAACAAAGCTCATTTAATCAATTAATTTAAATGAAAACAAATTAAAATCTCTCTCCTGGTCCTTGGGTCGTTTCTGGCCCAAGTCCCCTTTTCCTCCCCCACGCGGCCTTTTACCCTCTCTCCCTCCCGGGCCACCGCCATCCTTTCTCCCCCTTCCCGGCCCACTCACCACTCAGCCCAGCTCGCCTCTCCCCTCACCCAAAGTCCACTTCGCCTCCCCCAACCAACCTCCTCTCTCTCTCTCCAATACGTGGGACCAGCGGCCCCACCTGTCATCCCTAACCTCTGGTCGGAGCAACCATCGGCCACCACCCCCATGTCGTTGCGCCTCTCCCGCGTGCACTCTCTTCCCGCCTCATCTGCACTTGCACGGGGCGCGGTTGATGCCCTCCTTCCCACCTCCGTGCCCCACTTCCCCTGCAAAGGTCGACGTTGGTTCGCACCCACCTTTCCGATGCCGCCACCCCACTTCCCCTCCAAATCCGGCAGTGCCTGGCCTCCACGGTGCTCCCTCGAGCTATAAAAAGCACCCCTATGCCTCCCTCTCACTTTTCCCCAACCTCCCCGAGCTCGCCGCACCTAAAATTGAGGTGCGCACCTTCAAGCCCATGCTCTACCGCCACCGCCGTGCTCCGGCCGCATGCCGCCGCTACCTTGGCCGCTCCCGCACTCCGCCTCCACCGCCACTAGATTCGTCGCCACGCGAGCAAGCCAGTCCACCACCTCTCTTCCGCCCACCACCACCGGAACCACCAACCGCCGACAACTCGCGCCACCACCGCCTACCATCTCCTCTGGCCGCTCGTCACTGTCGATTCTCGCGGTGCCGGGTTGCGCTGTCACCACCCTAGGCTTCGCAACGCCAAGGGAAACCTCGGTCGCATCCTCGCCTTCACCGACCACCGCCAGGAGCTGCTCCTCACCGTCGCCCCGCGCCAGCCACCACCATCTCTTCGCTGCTAGTCATGTCCCGCTCTGCCTCGCTAGCACTCGCGTTTAGTGAGCATCCCCCTCTCCCTTCCTGCTTCCAATGCCACCTCTCGCGCGTGCCACTGCGCTGGTGGTCGCCGCCAGTGACCATCACGTCGGGTGCCGCCGCGTCCTGGGTGGTCGACCAACTGGTACCTCCTGGACGATCTAGGCCATCCACGTGGTGCTCTAGCACCGTCCCTCCTGGACGCGGTCGATGGTGACAATGGGGATGCTGGAGGAGGCCGTGGAGGAGGGGATCGTCCCTTCTCGGGAACTCATCGGCTAGTGGGAGGCCACCAGGGAGGAGTTCTCGACCCCGAACTCCGACGAGATCGTGGTGTTTCTCCCTTTCTTCAGGTTCGGTCTCGGTTTACCTGCTGGCGAATTTTTCCGAGGTCTGCTTCATTTTTACAGCATCAACATCCATCATTTCAACCCAAACTCTATACTCCAAATCACCATCTTTATCCATCCTTGTGAGGCGTACTGCGGTATACCCCCACATTTCGCATTCTTCTGCTACCTCTATCAACTCAAGCCCCAGCCGGGGAAGAAGCCCATGGTGGTAGGAGCGAGTGGTATCCAAATCCGGCCGACCGGAAGCCGGAATTTTTTGGTCTCCCGCTCAGGTCTAGCAACAAGGGCTGGTGCTCCAAATGGTTCCATTGCTCCAACTTGCTACCCGGTCTACCTCCATACACCGGCCACGCCCCAGTCATGAAGGATTGCTAGTACACACTCCCCAACCACGACGAAATGCATCAAGTCAGAGGGCTACTGAAGGGAGTGCATTCTTTGATCAATACCGACTTAACCGGCATTGGCATGGCATGCAACTTCGTCCTCCGGAGGATTCCACCGCTGAAGAACCGTGCTCATCCAGCTTGGAGTACTCGGGAAAGGATGATCCGACCTGGGAGAGCAAGGAGTTGGTTGACAAGGACCAGGCTCTTGAGAGGTTGAATTAGTTCTTCGAGCCCGGGACACTGGTGACCACAGATGGGTGCCCCCAGCGTCTCAATTGCAACAAGAAACGCTTGGAGCTATGCTTCACTTGAATTTTCTCCGTATACATGTGCACAAATTAGCTTGTGATCTTCCATGTCCATCCGCTCGCAGGGAGCCACGACATTTGAATCCAACCCTCCACTTCTTGGGGCCTCGAGCAAGAGGTGCACTAAGCCCCCCACCCCCAAGTGGTCGCGCTTCCAAGCGTGTGGCTTTCAAGCAGCCCGAGATGGATGCGCCCGGGCGGCCAACTGGTGGACCTATGGTCGATGACAGCCACGCCACTTTGGAGACCCTCGAGGCACCCGGGAAGGGGAAGGACCCAGCGGTGACTCCTGACTTGGCTGCCAAGAAGAAGAAGCCCATGGGCTCGTCGGGATCACCTGGGACTCCGAGGGTGATGACAAGGGCGGCCGTGGCCACCGCTATGGCCCTAGGAGTGATGGGAGCGCCGGCGAAGACGATGCCCCTGGTCCGACTAAGGGACAGAGGATCGTGGTTCGCAAGGTTCGGGGGTCCACCAGGTGAGTTTTGATGATGTTTTCCTTTTCTTCATCTGTGATGGAATCGTTATAGGCTCTCGGTGATTGAGCAGCGGGTTGGTGTCACAGGTCGTCGACGTAGGATGATCCGAGCCGATTCCAATCGGCAAAGGATGTCGGTGATGCCTCCACCTAGCCTGAGTCAGGCCAAGCGACTGCTACCCAGGCTAGGCTAGGGGCTTTGGGGGGCGCCTCCGGCCCAGAGGCGGCCGGGCGAACCACCGGGGACCTGGGCAAGCCAGGGGTTGACGCGAGGGCGAGGATGGCAGGGGATGCTTCAGGTCAGGGAGCCGACGGGGGAGTCGTCGGTGGGGGCGATGATGCTGCTGTAGGCACAGTGTCGCCTAGATGCACACCACCTCGTTGTTTTCCCCCGTAGGCTTCTCCTCCACGGTCTTCTTCTCCACGATCTTCTCCTCCGTGATCTTCTAGGTGCCTCCACACCATCGACCTGGGAAGGAGCCGGTCGACGAGGATGAGGAAAACATGGAAGAGATTATGTGCCAGCCGCACGCGTTGCCGTCGACCCATTATGTGTCGCCTCGCCAGGCCGCCTGGTTCGAGGGAGGCAAGGCGGAGAAGGATGCGATGAAGATGAGGTTTGATGATGCTGCTGACAAGGCCGACTCCACGGCCATGTATGAGGCGGGGCTGGTTATTCTGGAGAAAATGTAGGTTAGTAGTTATATCCCCTTGCCCCTGATGCGCGCGGGGTTGTCCCGATCTTTCGATGAGAATGATAAGTCGATTGTATGAAGCGACGTTGGCGATCCAACTACAACTATCCAGGGATGTTGCGCCTTAGCAATCGTTACACCAACTCGAGAGGCAGTCGTGAATCTCAACGGATGAACGATCAGCCCAACCATGAGGGTATTTGCCCTGCAAGCAATCGAGAACTAGCAAGAACAATATGAACAAGCAACTGAATTTGTGAATCAAAATAATGATGGATTGAATCAATAGAAGTTGAACAAGTGGGGTTCCGTAATAAGCAATCTGGCGATCTAACTGATCACGGGATGAACTCGGCAAATTAGCAACGCTATACTTTGATCTAAACAAAACCCAAGTATTCTTGGCGGCGGCTAAAGCTTTAAGAAGAGGGAAGGACCGACCACAGGGGTGCTGGGGTCGTTCTCTAACCCTAGGACGCGTCCCTTTTGGACCCAACTTGATACACGGCCCATTGGGCCTAAAGAGGTGACGCAGCACCGTGGATAGAAAAGACTCGGTAGTAAAATGCAGATTGCGGCTGTTCTAGAACTGATATGGACATGAGGTTAGATACATTTGAAAGTATACTTTACAAGCTTTCCATGAAGTACTTGCACGCCCAAATCGGAGCTCGCATGAAGTCGTGGCGGCCGTCAGAAGTTGGTGTTGTGCTGCAGTCCGAATCCATCCCGCGAATCCTCTCCCCGTTAGATCCTCTCCATTGTTCCTTAGTAAAACAAGAGTGCACGCGTCTCCGGGGCATAAATAAGAGGCACATGAATTTAAGAATGAATGCACCTGATAGTTGAGTTGACGTGCACGAGCACGGGTAATAGGACCATGAAGTTGTACTTGTGGAGGCGTGGATGTATCGTTGGTATTGATGTCCTCATCAGCCCCCGACTTCAAAACAGGATGTGAGTGGTCATTGTGTCCTGAAGTGTAATGGAGAATAGGTCTTATCTTCATTTGCGTCTAGTTGGGTAGGCTTCCAACAGTGTGGTGTAGTTGGGTGGCGGTGCGCCATGCCGTCGTGTGCGGTTGCCTTGTTTTGGAGCTGGGTAGCCCCCGACTTTGTCATGGGATGACAGTGGGAGTCATGGCATGGAGTTGACTTGGGAGTTTTGTTGGTTCTTGCAGAAGATTGTCGATTGCTCTACTGCCAAGAGCGAGATGCTGTGGAGCGTATTTGACAACATCACGAAGATCGAGAAGATCCAGCGAGCTGTGTAGCGGGTCAACTTCCAGTGGCAGAAGGAGGCGAAGGTGGGGCAGCACCGGGAGAAGGAGCTATGGGGTCAACTGAGGAAGGACAGTGAGTTGCTTTGGTTGGGTAATTTGGTCTTCATGTTGTCCTCTTGGACAATGTGTGATTGTCTATAGTAGAGGATGAGTGGGAGAGAAGCAAGTGCGAGGCAACCGAGTGGAAGAAGTTAGTGGATCAGGCTGAGGCAGCTGGCGGGCAAGCTCAGATCGTTGACTTGTAGGCGCAATTGCAGGAAGCTCGTCAGGGTGCGCAAGATCTGCAAGCCAAGCTAGATGGTGAGTCCTATAAATCGTGCTTAGTCTGTCTTTGTGCTTTGCTACTGTTGACGTATTTTGTCTTCACAGTTGCACAGGAGAAGGCGACCCTATCGGATGAGCTGGTGAGGATGGAAAACACACTGCGCAATCTCTAGGCGGAGGTTGATCTCCGTGCGAAGAATGCTCAGATGCAGTATCAGTATTTCCAGCAGGAGCTAGACGCTGGCAAGGGTCTTCCTGAGGAGATGGTGAAGTCGCTGGAGCCCACCCTGAAGTTGCTCTTCATGTCCCACTGTGAGGGCAAGGACCCTGTGCAGCTGGCTGTGGAGTTAGTTCCGGAGAGGTCGGTTGTTGTTTGTTGGCTGTCGGAGTCGGTAGCGAGCATCAGTGCCAGCCATGCCCTTGGGGCGGTGAAGTCGCACTATTCTCGTGTTGATCTTGGCGCTGTCGAGGAGGGGTATGCGGCTGAGGAGGATGTAGACCGGCTCCATGGTGAGGTTGCCCCATCAGCTATTGTGCTCGTGAAGGACATGGACCTGTGATTGTTTTTATTTATTCGCGTTGCATGGAACAATTAATCGAACTTATAAGTAGGACTTTTGCTTTGTGGAAATGTATGGAAGTTTATGATACTCATGCCTTGTGTTGTTTGATGATGTTTGTCTGTAGGGACCGTGGAGGTCTGCTGTGCTACTGGGTGGCTTGTAAGCCCCCCAGGAAGGCGGGTTGGTACTCCTGATTTAGCCAGTTAGGGCATGGCCAGGGTCGACTGAGCCGCTGAGGGTTCAAAAGCCCCTTGCGAGTGGCACCCAGACAACAAGAGAGATCAAACCCCTGAGAACGTAGTGATCCGCTGTGCTGCTACATGGTTTGATAGCCCCGGGCAGGCGGAACGGTACTCCTGACTTAGTCGGTTAGGGTATGGCCATGGCCAAGTGAGCCATTGGGGGTTTGACAGCCCCCGGGCGAGTGGAACCCGGATCACAAGGGAGGTCAAGCCCTCGAGTCCGTAGTGATCCGCTGTGCCGCTGGGTGGTTTGAGAGCCCCCGGGAAGGCGAAACGGTACTCCTGACTTAGCCTGTTAGGGCATGGCTAGCGCCGAGTGAGCCATTGGGATTTCAGAGCCGCCGGGCGAGTGGCACCCAGACAATGAGGGAGGTCAAGCCCCCGAGTCCGTAGTGATACGCTGAGCAGCTGGGTGGTTTGAGAGCCCCCGAGTAGGCGGAACGGTACTCCTGACTTAGCTGGTTAGGGCATGGCTAGGGCCGATTGAGCCATTTGTGGTTTGAAAGCCCCAAGGCGAGTGGCACCCAGACAACGAGAGAGGTCAGCCCCTGAGTCTGTAGTGATCCACTATGTTGCTGGGTGCTTTGAGAGCCCCCGAGCAGGCGGAACAGTACTCCTAACTTAGCCGGTTAGAGCATGGCCTGGGATGTGTGAGCCGTTGGGTGTTTGAGAGCCCCCGGGTGAATGGCACCCAGACAACTAGAGTCCGTAGTGATCCGCTGTGCCGCTGGGTGGTTTGAGAACCCCTGGGCAGGCGAAACGGTACTCCTGACTTAGCTGGTTAGGGCATGGCCATGGCTGAGTGAGCTGCGGGGGTTTTGAGAGCCACCAAGCAGCTTGGCGGAGTAGTTGTATCCGAGTTGATGCGGCGTTGTACATGACACTTGGAACTATTATTAGTTCACATGGTGAATATTACACGTCGATTCGGTAGAGATATTCGATGTTCCAGGAGTTGGTGATTGCTTCACCTTGCATAGTGGGCCGGTAGGAGCCTAACATGGTGAAGGTGATGACTGTGTAGGGGCCTTCCCATGATGGAGAGAGCTTGTGCTGGTCTTTAGTTGTTTGCACTCGGCGGAGGATAAGATCCCCCACGGTGAAGGAGCGGTCACGGATGTTGTGGTTGTGGTATTTGCGTTGCATCTGTTGGTACCTTGCTGATTTGATTATGACCGCTTCACGCTCTTCTTCTTGTCTTCTTTGGCCGCACGCTCTGCGTCATCTTCGTTGTAGGTCCGAACCGGGGGGATCCGAGTGACAGCTCCGTTGGGAGGACTGCTTTGGCTTCATAACACAGGAACATAGGGGTCTTGATGCCGTGGAATACCATGCCTTTGGCGCACTCCACCTAGCCATTGCCCATAGGATGGGTGATGGATGCGTAGCAGATTTTGATGTCGAGCTCTTCGCGGAGTTCTTGGAAGACAAAACCGGTGAACTGCGTGCCGTTGTCGGTGATGATGCAGTTGGGTACACCGAAGCGGTAGACGATGACCTTGATGAATTCTCGGGCATTGGTGGCGGTGATTTTTTCAACTGGCTTCACCTCTATCCACTTGGTGAACTTGTCGATGTAGATGAAAAGGAGAGTGAATGAAACCTTCTGGAGCTTTCTTGAAGGGCCCCACCATGTCGAGCCCCCAGACTGCGAAGGGCCATGATATTGGTATGGTCTGGAGCTCGTTGGGTGGGATGTGAGTGTTGCGGGCGAAGAATTGATAGCCCTCGCAGATGCGGAAAATGTCTTTTGCGTTGGTGACGGCGGTTGGCCAGTAGGATTCCTGTCTGTAAGCTTTTCCCACGATGGTTTTTGAGGCGGCGGGTTGTCACACATGCTCGAGTGGATTTCATTGAGAAGATCCTTGTGTTGACGATCCTTAAATCATAACATCTGACCGTTAATGCCTGCATATAATGAAATAAAATATGGTATCCAACTTAGTGGTAGGGATTATTACTAAACATTTCCACTAGTGTTGGTGAAATATGTGTATGCAGATATTTTAAGGAGAAAATACACCTGTCATGCGACAAAATACACCTCCGAACAATTAGGACGCGATTACACGGATTGGAGGGCCCATATGACAATCAAAACTTCTTAGAACTTATCCCAACCATAGTACAAGTTGTAGGGGGGCCATTAAGCAACCTCACAGCCAAAGGGGAGGACCAAGAGGTGGCCCAGAAATTCAGCCGAACTCCTAGCTCGGCCGAACCACCACTGAGCCCAATCGCGATCTGCTTCCACGTGTACGCTCTTGATGACTCCCTAATGACGGTGGAGGGGCGATTCTGATATTTCCAACTACCAAAACCGTCATTTGGAGGCTATAAAAGGAGGAGCACAAGTCACTTTCAAAACATATCTCTTTGAGCTGAATTACAAGAGGTTCTATTGTATCTTTTATGTACATTAGAAAATAGGTAGAGAGTGCAGGGAAGCTCTGGAGGAGTGCCTGGAAGTTTGGCGGTCTCTCCGTCTTCTACCTCGACGGATGTAGCTTTCTAGGAGGAATTCTGGAGGAGTACCGGAGCTGTTGGTACACTCTGCACCGGATTTGAAGAAACTTCTTCTATAAAGTAAGCATTCGGGATCTTTTCTTATGTTATTTAATTACTTAGTCTAAGTGTGTTAGATTTTTCCATCTTTGCGGGTTCGTTTTTTAGTATTCATACTTAGTGCTCTAGTACTATGACTCTGGATAAAGAAGGAAATTCTTGCGCAAGTATTAAAGTAGTAATTAATAACCTAGGCGTGGTGACTAGGTTAGAGATTACCTTTGTTTGTCGTGTATCCCACGGATTTCTTAGAGGTAGACGGCAGGTGGTGACAGCCCTGAATCCCATCCTAGTAATTCTCATGTTCGGTTACATCATAGAGCTATAGCTGGAACCACGCTAGCAGACCAGAAGGGGTCGGTGCCCGAAGCAACAGATAGGAAGTTACCTTTAACTTAGCTTCGATAATTAAAACACACAGAAAGTCCTCTCTAGCCTAGCTAGCCTACCAATAGTTGTTGTCCTTGGATGATCTTAGCCGGAGGTAGATTACACACGTTCCGTGAGTTTGATATCCTATTGGGGTCACTCGAAGGTGAAGTGCTACAGCGGTATTCCGTGCACTTGTGGATTTATCTGTAGTCGTCAGAAATACCAACACTTTGCCATTTTGTTGTGATATGCATGTCATCACGATGTCGATTGCCCCTTGACGGAATAACTCAACATGGACGATGCAATATGACTTGCTCTTGCGGGAGATTTTCTCGGCTTCAGATATGTCGCATGGCAGGATGCCATCTTTGATGTACTTCAGCAGGGGTGCGCCAGTTGTCCATGACAGTGAGGACTTGCTTTGAGTGGTTCTTCACTTTGTCGATTGAAGGCTTGCTGAGGTTTTCGAGGAAGACGTCCGGTGGGATCGGCTCGTGCTTGGATCCCAAACGGGCCAGGGAGTCAACTTCGGTGTTGTCATCACGGCCGATGTGGGTAAGTTCAAGGCCGTCAAACTTTTCTTCCAGCTTTCGTACTTCTTGGCAATAAGATTCCATCTTGTCATCTGACCAATCCCACTCTTTCAATACTTGGTAGACAACAAGTTGGGAATCGCCTCTTGCGACCACCCGGCGGATACCGAGTGCAGTGGCTACTCGCAGGCCATGTAGGAGGGCTTCATATTCGGCGGTGTTGTTGGATGAGGGGAAGTGCAGCTAGAGGACATAGCGGAGTTTCTCCCCCTTGGGAGATTTGAGTAGAGCTCCTGCACCAGCACTGGTCTTCGTGAGGGAGCCATCGAAGTAGAGTTGCCAATGTGCCAGGTCGGCTGGTGCGCCTGGCTACTGTTCTTCTATCCACTCGGTGATGAAGTCGGCCAGAGCATGTGACTAGATGGCCACCGTTGGCTGGAAGGATATGTCGAACACCATCAATTCGAGTGCCCATTTGGCAATGTGCCCCGTGGCCCGTGGCTTCCTTGTTAAACATGACGTCACGTAAGGGGAAGACGGTGATGACTGAGATAGGTTGAGCTTGAAAGTAGTGGTTGAGCTTGCGAGTAGTGATGAATATGGCGTAAAGCATCTTCTGGATCTGAGTATATCTGGTCTTCGAGTCACTAAGGACTTCGCTGATGAAGTATAACGGGCGTTGGATTTTCTACATGGATCCCTCTTCGTCGCACTCAACAACCAACACCGTGCTGACGACGTTTGTTGTGGCGGCGATGTATAACAGGATGGGCTCTTCTAGGAGTGGCACCATCAGGACGGGTGGACTGGTCAAGTATCGCTTGAAGCCGTCAAGACCGCCCAAGCTTCCTATTCCATGTGAAGTTGTCAGATTTTTTAAGGAGCTTGAAGAATGTCATGCCCCACTCGCCCAAACGAGAGGTGAAGCAGCTGAGTGATGCCATGCACCCCGTCAGCTTTGGAAGTTTCTTTAGGTCTGTTGGTGGCTCCATGGAATGGATTGCTACTATCTTACCGGGGTTAGCTTCGATGTCATGTTTGGAGATCATGAAGCCGAGTAGGTTGCCTGATGGTACGTTGAAGGTACATTTGTCAAGGTTGAGTTTCATCTTGAAGGCGTGAAGATTGTTGAAGGTTTCTTCCAGGTCGGCGATGTGGCCTTCCTTCACTCGGGTCTTGATGACGACATCGTCCACGTAGGCCTCCGCATTGCGGCCTAGTTGGCTGTGTTGGCACCTCTGCATTGTTCGTTGATATATCACTGCGGTGTTCTTGACCCCAAAGGGCATGGTGATGTAGCAGTAGGTGCCGAATGGTGTGATGAAGGAGATCTTGAGGCAGTCATCTTCTTTAAGGGAAATATGGTGGTAGCCCGAGTAGGCGTCGAGGAAGAAGAGGAGCTCACATCCGACTGTGGAGTCAACCAACTGGTCTATGCGGGGTAGATCAAATGGGTCTTTAGGTCAAGCCTTATTGAGATCTGTAGTCAATGCACATATGCCATTGCTTATTCTTTTTTCTTACAAGAACTGGATTAGCTAGCCACTCTGGGTGATACACCTCTTTAATAAAGCCAGCTAGTTCTGTTAATTCTTCCCTAATAACCTCCGTCCTATCCGTAGCAAACCGGTGTAGCCTTTGCTTGATGGGTTTGGCATCGGGACGCGCATGAAGAGAGTGATTGGCAACCTCCCTCAAGACACCAGGCATGTCAGAGGGTTTCCAAGTGAAAATATCCTTGTTGGCCCGGAAAAAGGTGACGAGCGCATCTTCCTATTTGGTGTTGAGGCCGGCGCCGATGGTGGTCGTCTTGGCGGGAGTAGTTGGGTCTAACATGATCTTCTTGGTAGGTGCGTCGGACGTGTCTACCGAGATCTTGGAAGCCTTGGCACCCAGCAACTCCGCATCGTGGACTGACTTTGCTGATGTGTGGCTGGTGATGGCCTCTTGGTGGAGCGAGGCCTCGAGGGAATGGGCCATGTCGTAGCTTTCTTTGTCGCAGACGAAGGATTGCCTGATGTCTGCTCGGAAGGAGATGATGCCATTGGGACCGGGCATCTTCATCATCGCGTAGGCGTAGTGGGGGACGGCCACGAACTTGGCCATCGCTGGCCTACCAAAGATGGCGTGGTAGGCCGTTTCGAAGTTGGCAACCTCGAAGACCACGCTTTCGGTACGGAAGTTGTCCGGGCTACCGAAAGTGACATGGAGGGTGACCTGGGTGAGTGGAGTTGATGTAGTGCCATGGATGACATCGTGAAACAGTGACTTGCTGGGTCGGAATAGAGATTGCAGGAGCCCTATGTCCTTGAAGGTTTTGGAGAACAAGATGTTGAGGGCGCTGCCGCCGTCAATGAGAACCCTTTTGAGGCGCAAGCCATCCACGATTGGGTCGGAGACGAGTGGGTAGCGACTTGGGTGAGGCACATGCTCCGAGTGGTCGAATCTGTCAAACGTGATGGCGGTTTCAAACCACCAGAGGTATTGTGGCATGTCGGCGATGGTGTTGATTTCTCGCTCCGTGAGCTTCTGGTTGCACTTGGATTCGTAGGCATCAGAGCCTCTGTATATGTGATTGAGCTCGGCGTGAGGGTGTTGGAAGCCAGGAGACTTGGACTTGTCGTCGTCATGCACCGGCTTGAGTGTCTCCTTTATCGGGGTCGATTTGTCCATATGGATTTTCTGCTTGTACTACTTGAGTAGCCAACAGTTTTTGGCTGAGTGCTCTGAATTGGGATGGTACAGGTAGGGACCATCCATGATCTTGTTGAAGTCGTTAGACTTGGGTGGCCTGAAGCGTCACTGGTTGTTGCTGCGCTCGGTGACATAGAACTCCTCCTCGTTCTTGCACCTGGGTAGTCTGTTGCGAGGCGAGTCGGCATTGTCACGGCGTGGTTGGTAGGACTATCGTTTCTTGATTTGTGAGTACATCGCAAGCTCAGAGTTGGCATCTTTATTGGCGCGGTCGAACATCTACGAACGCTGATGATAGGCTGAGTAAAGTTTTACGGGCCCACCACTTCATGAAGTCCTCGTTCTTGCGGCCTTGATGAAAGGCTACCATCACCTCGGTGTCCTTGACGTGAGGGATTGTGTTCTGCCGTTCTGTGAAGCGGAGGATGTAGTCGGCGAAGTGCTCGCCGTCACCTTGTGTGATCTGGTAGAGGTCCCACGAGGTGCCGGGGTGAGGGAAGGTGCCTTGAAAGTTGGCGATGAACTAAGCCTTCAACTTGGCCCAGCTATTGATGGTGTACCCGGGTAGGAGAGTTAGCCAAGCCCGAGTGGATGGTGTCAGCATGATGTTGACGACTATTAACTGTCAAATTTACACTGTCAATACCTGCATGAATCGGAACATATAAAACATCCAACGTAGTGGTAGGGTTTAATTCTAACAAATTCTACAGTGTTGGTGTATATTTGGATGAAGGTGACAAATCAATAAAGTTGAAATGAAATATATATAAAGAAGGAGGAGAATTAAATTTATACTCATGCCTATGGAGTTTGGGTCCATAAACCTAATGAAACACATTCAATTGGGCCCATTCACAATACATATGGACTGAGGAGTCCTCAACCAGAGCCCATGAGAAAAAGCTGGGCCAGATGGGCTAGCTAGTGTTCAACTGAACCCCTGGTTCGGCCAAACCACCATTCGCTCCGAATGCCGTCAGCTTCCACGTGGACGATCCAGATGACATCCCAATGATGGTGGAAGGGTAGTTAGGATAATTTCAACTACCATAACCATCATATGAAGGCTATATAAGGAGCTCAAGTGCTTCATTCCAACACACACCAATTTTGAGCTAAATTATACAAGGCTCTTTTTACACTTTATGTATACTTCGAACAGGGAGAGAGTAAGGGAGAAAGATTGGAGGAATTCCGGAGTTGTCGGTACTTTCCTCTAAGTCTTTTTGTACCTTGTCGATTACTTTCATATAATTGATATTATCCTATATAAGTAATTGAGATTTATTAGTGAAGTATATTTCTTAGTTAGTTCTTATTAGCGTACTGTTGTTCACTAGAAATAGTGTTTACTTTGATGTTTGATCAACATTAAAGTAGTATTTTAATAGTGTATATGTGGTGTCTATATTGTTAATTGCCAATATTTGCTACGTACCCCACAGTATGTTAGAGGTTGGTGTAGAGGTGGTGACAACCCTCGAGATCACCATAGTCCTCCCTGTCCGGGTGCGTAGTAGAGCGAGTCCCGATAGCAGCGAGCAAGCTAGTGCCTGAAGTATTGCGATAGGATTAAATTAAGGTTTCTAAACGACCCTATGCTTTACTAGAAAATCCTCTTTATCCTTTGCCTAAATTAACTTGTGTCCTTGGATGAACTTATCGAAGAGTTGAACACCCTCGTTCCCTGTGGAAATTAGATACCTTGGAATACTTCCAGGTGAAGTGCTACAGCGGTATAAACGCGCGCTTGCGGATTTTATCTGTGACCGTAAGAAATACCAACACATGATTGGCAAGTAGTTTCCCATGGTGAGCTTATCCCCACCTGCTACCTGGATGGCAGTGGAGTAGACGGTGAACCAGGCTCCGGCGACTGTCTTGTCATCGTACTTGTCGATGCCCATTAGTTTGAAGTTGTTGGGCCACTGTACTCGGTGGAGCGGTTCGGTGAAGGCGGGGATGCCCTCAATTGGGTCGTGCAACGGTGTCGTGGCTCAAGGGAGAAGTCGACATAGTCTTGGATAAGGTGTCGGACGATGATGCGACCGTCCGGCATGTGCTCAGCACATCGGTGTCGTCCTGCGTCATCGGCATCATGGATACGGAGCCAATCCACATCCTGCTATCAGCATTGCTCGTTCATGACGTTGCGGAGGTCAGCGTTGAGTCGTCGGTTGGAGTCGATCTTGTTGCGCAGGTCGTTGGTGCGGGTATTTGGATATGGGCTCCCTGCTTGCTAGGTCTGGTGACAATCGAGTGGCTAGCGGGAGGGACGCTTTGAAGATGATGCGCCAGCCACGGAGATGGTGGGTGCTAGCTCCACGTGTTGTATGGTAGCGGCTTTCACCATTTCCTTGATTTGAGCAATGGTAGAGTTGACAGCCAGGTTCTCTGAAAAGTTGATGTTGTCAAGTAGCGCATTGGCCACCACGATGTTGTGCTAGGGGGTCATGAAGACATCGTGCTCACCCAGCTTGGTCTGGAGGATGGCATCCCGAGTTGCTCAGCCGTGTTCGCACAGTTCTTCCATGCGCCAGTTGAGGTCCTCCTGTCGTTGCTTGATGCGGCACTCTTCTTCGCGTTCCTGCTTCTCGGCCTCCGTTTCCGGGTGAAGTACGACGAAGACATCTCGTGGAGAGCATGCTGATGTCGGGGTGTTCTCGGAACTCTCCGTCTCAGTGTCGGTGAGGCGCACGAACTCGTCAAGGAACCCGACCAAGCGGGGCCCAAGTTCATGAGGTAGCTGCGGGCGTGGTGCGCCTTCCCTGTAGTCGTTGATGGGGATCTTAGTGGCGATGATCTTGATGGCGACGGTGGCAAAGTTGCTAATGCCAAAGGGTAGGTAAGGTAGCACGATCAGTTGTGAAGTGCGTGATGATGCAGGCCTGAGGATACCGACCTTGTTTGAGGTGAAGTCTAGGGAGCCGAAGCGGAATTGAGCACCTGCGGGAAAGCGGAGTGCTTGGGTGCATCCGATCACGCCGTCACTCACCAGGACCAGTTGGCCGACGTGATGAATTGAAGGAGCCGAAGGCGATGAGGGTGGTGGCGGGGAATGTGGCGGTCCTCTTGAAGGTGACTCAATGGACTGCCATCTCCTCCTTGAAGATGCCCCCTACCTGGTGCGCTAACTGTCGATTTGTAATATCAGCAATATTATTTATGGGGTGCACTAGATCGAGGAAAGATGGTGACACATATTTATACTGGTTCAGGCCCTCAAGATGAGGTAATACCCTACTCCAGTTGGTGTAGATTAGATCTATATCGGTGCGCACAAATCAGCAAGGGAATAGCTGATGACGCGTGTATATGAGTCTATTTCCAAGGTTTCCGCTAACACTCCTTATATAGAGCTAGGTCAATCGACAGATAGATGGTAAGGTAGCCCTTATAATCCGGGTACCTGCCATCTATTTACAAAGGATAGGATCGATTTCCTTATCCTACACTTCTTTCTTAAGTTACAAGTGCGCCACATGGGTCCAGGACACTCGGCCCACCACATGCTATACGGCCTATGGGCCTATCCTAGGGTACCCGGGTACTGTGTACCCCGTAGAAACCCTGGAAGACTTATAATGCTTACTACAAGTAAGAATGGGCAACTGCTGGAGTATAACTTTCCCCTTTCTGACGTATCGAGGCAAGGGTGAGCATGATGGAGTTTGGATGGGCCCTACAACGGCCTTTTCGACTTCTGGATTCACCTTGGTTTAAAGGTAGGGGCGAAACTTGAGGTGGGTATGATTGGTTAGGGAGAGTTATGTGAAGGGTCTTGTCACAATCACACGGCATGGTGACGTGTCTGGCCGGACACGGTGACATGACGGTGGATCGTGTCTTGTTGGTACAGTTGTGTACCTCTGCCCAGAGTAAAACTATTTGAATAGTCGTACCCGCGGTTATGGGCGATCGATCAGCTTCACCGTGATTAGTCTCGCTCCATTAATAATTTGACTTAATGAACTGGTGTAATTCAGGTGGTTTGGTTGGGCCTGTTCAATGTGGTGTAGTGTTTTTCAGTGGAGATATAATCTTGCCTTAATTAATCAACTATTTTACTGTTTTTCAACTATAAATGTTTACAATCGCCTTGTTGCAAATAGCCAGAAACCTCCATTTGTCTCCCCGTGCACGAATGCATTGTTGGTGTGGCTTGCTAAGTAAGGTGGTTGTACTCAGTCTTGCTATTATTCTCCATTCTCAGAAGTGTAGTGCTTATGAGCTGAAGACGAAGTTAGAGGACCAAGGCTTATACTCCAATTGAGTTTTCCCTATCGAGTGGAGCTGAAGCCCAGCAAGGATTGTCCCCTTTTTTCGCTCCTGCTGCTTTCTTTTCAGCGTGAGGATGGGAGTAAGTCATTCTTGACTGGTACCAGGTATCAGTTGTGATACCTCATCGATATCACGACTGATACCAAATATCAGGCCTGGTACCTTGGGGAATCAAGGCTCATACCCACAAGTATCACACTTGGTACCCATCGGTACCAAGTACCAGGTACCATCCCGTACCCATAGGTACCAAATACCAGGTGTGAGGGAGTGCACACCGTCGCCGCCAGACCGACCAATGAGCCCCTTGCTGCCATGTCCTATCCTGTTCTACCTTCCTCTCCTCAACGTGCTTCCTCCCTTCCCTTCTGTTGATGTGGCTTGCGAGACAAGGAGAAAAGAAGTACAGCTGCTATTCACTTGCACGTGGAAGCTTGACTAGATAGGGGAAAGGAAGGGGGAGGAGTCACTTAAGTATCCGGTTGTAACGGGATCCCGTCCTCTAATTTCTCTCTATTGTTTCCATGTTATCTTTTTTTCTTTTAGTTTGCTTTGTTTTCTCTTTCTTTTTTCCTTTGCTTTTTAACTGGTATATAAAATTTATAAAAGGATAGATTAGATGTTTAAACATCGACTTTGCATGTGAGTATGTGAGTATGACATGACATGCTCGTGTGGTGTTTTTTCTGGATCTAAGGACAATTTGGTCGATATAAAACCTTAAGAACTAGATTGACCTCAGAAGATGGAATGGAACTTCAACTTACTAAGCTATTCACTCTTATAAATAACAAACCTCTTCTAATTTCTAAGGGCTTCTTCAAGAACCAAAAAATGCACAGCCCGCTAACAAAGAAATGGGGTCTCCCTTTTTCTCGAGAGCCCGAGAGGAAAAAACAAAGTGCTACAGTAAACCCTTTCTCCCAACCCCTCTTCTCCTCGATTATGGTAGACGGTTGCCGACAACAGCTGAAAGAGGGCCAGACATCCTCCCCTAGTAGTATAGTGTCGTTTAGCTTTGAGTCTAGTCAGGTCTTTCTATGTCGACTGAGTCTCGTGTTTGGATCTATTGGGATAGAGCATTGACTCCATGGTGTGGCTAGGAGGTAGTGGTGCTGGCAACAATGCGTGCGACGGTGGTTGCTATTAGAGTTGGCTGCCCGGTGTAGGCAGTAGCACTGATGATGGAGGTTGCAGGTAGAGCTAGTAGATTTGCTAGGGCGTGCTACTACGATGAATCGGTTTCGTCATTCCCTACTTCGATCTTCACTTTGGGGGTGTTTAGATCCAGGGGTAAAAAAATTTGGCGGGTCACATCGGATATACGGACACACATTTGAAGTATTAAACGTAGACTAATATCAAAACAAATTACAGAATCTGCCCGTAAACTGCGAGACGAATTTATTAAGCCTAATTAATCCGTCATTAGCAAATGTTTATTGTAGCACCACATTGTCAGATCATGACGAAATTAAGCTCAAAAGATTCGTCTCGTGATTTACACGCAAACTGTGCAATTGGTTTTTTTTTCCATCCACATTTAATGCTTCATGCATGTGTTTAAACGTTCGATGTGACGGGGAAAAAAATTTGGCGGTGGATCTAAACAGGGCCTTTTTGGTGATTTCGGTAACATCAGTGCAAGGTATGTGTACCCAATCGTTGGCCTATACGGTGGTGTTATTCCGTATAGTTATCTCAAGGCTTGATGGTACGTACTCAACTTAGGTGCAGCTCCGGCAAGATTATGGTTCATCCTAGCCATCCACTCCTCAACTTGCTCTACAGTGCCTAGGCTTGATCTAGAAAGCCTAGAATTCAACCGCCGCCATCCTATTCCTCTCTTGATTAAGGACAATTGTATTTTGAAGTCTATCTTTGATTCCGATTCTTATAGTAGCAACCTTATCTTTGATTCCGATTCTTACTGCTTGTTTGATCGAGATGATTGTAGTTTTATCGTTAGATTTAAGGGAGAGCTCCATGAGAAATCTCCGTTGAGTTCAGTGAAGCTCAAACAAAATCTATGATTCAACACAATATCTTAAATTGTGTCCTTCCTATAAAGATAACTAAAAGGTGTTACCGGTCTATCAAGAGCAATGCACAATTTTATAGTAGAGGTATGCGCAGAGCAATACCATAGTTTCTATCGATCTCATACATCTTGTATAGTATTGTATGGTTGTTGGTTTCTTTATCGAGTCTCCTTTTCTTTTGAAAGATGGTTGAGCGCTGTAATATCATTTCCTCGTGACGAGGTACTATCGACTTATTTCCCTGAAACTGTATTTATCTATTGTATTTATCTATAGTAAATTTTATGAGTTAAAACAAAGCCCAAAACCCAATCGATCCCCATTCATATATGAGAAAGTCACGAGGAAAAACTAAGAGGGTGTGTTTCCATGGGTTTATTTTTAGTTCATGTCACATCGGATGTTTGAGCGCTAATTAAGAGTATTAAACATATACTAATAATAAAACTAATTGCATAAATGAGAGCTAATTCACGAGACAAATTTTTTAAGCCTAATTAATCCATAATTAACACATGTTTACTGTAGCATCACATAGGCTAATCATGGATTAATTAGGCTCAATAGATTCGTCTCACAAATTAATTCAGGTTATAAAATGGGTTTTATTTTTAATCTATATTTAATATTTCTAATTAGTGTACAAACATTCGATGTGATAGGGCCTATAACCACCAAATTCTTTGCAGGCTCCTCCAGCACTGTAGATACACGGGCGAGCACTAGCAGCCCCCGCGCCCATCGCTGTCAGAGTCAGATCTAATAAACCCCCATAAAATCCCTGCTCCCCGCCGACAAACCCCTCATCCTTCCTCGCGAATCCCATCCGATCGCCGTCGCCGTCGCCGTCCGTCGTCACCGCCAGACTCCAATGCGCAGGTACGAGGAACCTCTCTCGCACACTGGCCGTATCGCCCCTCTCTCCCCCCATTTCCTTCGGGGAGTTAGTTTGAAAAGCTGTGTCTGATTGGTGGGGGTCCATTCGTGGCCTGTGGTGTGGCGCAGGGGAGGAGGGGAGGCCTGGCTCCGGCGCGGCGGAGGCGCGGGGAAGTCGCCGCCGCGTATGTGCGTCGCGGTGGCGGTGCTCGTCGCCGGCACCGTCTGGCTCTGCGCGTCATGGGCGGGCTTCATGGGAGGCCCCTACGGCGGCTACAGGGTTCAGGTACATAGGTGGGAGATCTTCTTCGGTACTGATTTTGGGGTTGCGTTGTGTGCTCCGTGGTGGCAATGCTGATGCTGTGGTGGTGGGTTGGTGTTAATTGAGACAAATTTTACTGGACGAACGGTTACTGTTTACAAACCTATAGGGGGAACTCCGATGTTGGTGTTGCCAATTGAAATTGGATCGAATGGCTTAGATAGCTGTTCTGGAATAGTCGCATACTGCAATTTGGTACCAACATATGATTTAATTGATTGCAGGTGGTAAGATCTATTCCAATATTACGTTTTGATCACTTCTTTGTATTCGAAATTTTTGGGCATGCTGATTATTATATTGGTTGGTACCCTTTCAGATGATAATGTATGTTAGTTCTTTACAATGAGAAGAATTACACAACTTATTCTCTATTATGCATAACACTCATTGATTCTTATTGGTAGATGCTTTCTGCCTTTGTCTGTCAACTCATTAAACTCCAAAATGCCATTCATGCATTATTCACGTTTGGCGTTTGCTAGAAATGCATGAATTGTAATTTTTGCAACTATGATAATGCACAGTGCACTAACATGCAGTGCAACACCATTCATCATCTTGGACTTGGAGAAATAAGAATAAGTCATAATTGTGAAAGAATGGGCAACTAACAATGTATGGAAAATGGCATGCTTGTTTAGTAAAATGATCTGGTGCTAACTGAAAAACATATATTGAAGGCTTCATTGTTTATGTGAAAAATGACAAGTAGCTGTAAGCTTGAAACTTCTCGTTTGGCTGTCAGCATCTGGTCTATAGAGTGGAAAGGCTCAGGTAATCATGGTTGATGAAGTCGACAATATAATATTTGTATATGAGACAACAACCAGGAGGAAAGGTCTATGCGATATATCATAGCAGAATTTCCCATGTTGCTGAAACTCAGTGTAAACACTGGCATATATATACAATCAAAGAAAACATTTAGTGTACTGGGGTAGGGGTGTCCATTAAAGTTAAATTCAACATGTTGCAATTCTTCCAAAATTACCAAATAAATCATAAGTTCAGTATAGATAAATTTATATAAACCTGCAAAAATTCAATGTTAGATTCATCCTACATGTTGAGATCGAACAAAGAAGTTGTACTGCTAGCATACGATGTGATGACGAACAATCCCAATTGATTGGTTGTCTTTTTGGTTTGTCGATATCTGAATGAATTTACGTTGAATATTTTCAGGTTTGTGTAACTCTACTGCACTCATGAGTTCTCTTCGAATGTTTGAATCATTGAAGCATGATCAATGTTAATGAGGACACCGACTGCATTCTAACTAAAATACTTGGCTAACTGTGAGTAAAAATTGTTTTGTCCAGATTCATAGTACTAGGATATACCCCCCACCCAAAAATTGTTATATTCTGGGACGGAGGAAGTACTGGTTTTAGAGAAGATGATGGGAGTAGAATTATGGATTCGATGCTACTGTGGATGATAAAACATTTGTTAGTTTAGTTTGGTTGGAAATAATTTTTAGACCGAGCTGTCTTATAAATCATTGAGACCATTTTTGGTTCATGCGCTCAGTTATTGCCATATCATTGTTTTAGGTTTTGAATTTTTGAATTTTTCAAAAGATTAAGTTGCACAAAATAGTACACGAACATGTTAGGTAGGTGCAATTTGGTGTAGCATTTTACAAAATTCCCGAACTGGTGCAACAAAGAGCTGTTTAGAATGCCAACTACGGAAGGATGATTAGACAATGCGGTCTAAGGCAAGATGTGGTATCAATGATCTATTCTGTTTTTGTGATACAGACTTCTTATTGGAATTTTTTTGTATTGTTTAGTACTTTATTTATATTTGTAGGTCCTCATGATGGGCATGGTTACAGAAAGCACTATATGTTAGATGAGTAGCAAGGCTTGAGCCTAGTGCCTAGTTGACTAGTGTCCTTCTGTTAGAATTTCAATGGTTACTCTCATTGAGAAGAGGATGGCACTCAAGATGGGGCAATTTTCTGGTTTTTCTTCATTCACAAACACAAAGCCATGTCCTCCCAAAGGGAGATTGGCTACATATTTATAGCTGCTTGCTAGTCTAATGGGGTGCTGTCCTAGAGCATCCCAACAAACTATCCTAGAGCATCTCAACAAACTGCTGTCCTAGCTGTCCTAGAGCATCCAAACTGAAAGGAGATGCTGTCCTAGAAAGCTGAAAAGCAAGGAAAGGACACCACAAGACCAAGACCAACCAGCCAAGACTTATTCCTTCATTCTCCCCCTAAGTCTTGTGCGCCGTCTTGTGGGGAAGTTGGGCCATCCCGATCATGGAGCAGAGCTCGAGGAACTTGATCCTCCCAAGAGCCTTGGTGAGCAAGTCGGCAAGCTGGTCCTTGGTGTTGATGTAGCCCACCTTGATGCTCCCTTCTTTCAAGTAGCTTCGGATGAAGTGGTACCTCACTCGGATGTGCTTGCTCCGTTCGTGGAAGACGGGGTTCTTTGCCAGGGCCAGGGCAGACTTGCTATCCACCCTGAGCTCCACCGCTCCAGTGTCTTTGCCGAGGAGATCACTAAGCAGTCGAGCAAGCCAGAGCGCCTGGGTCGAAGCGGCGGAAGCCGCCATGTACTCGGCCTCGCAGCTGGACAGGGCCACCACCTGTTGCTTGACCGACTGCCAGCTAACGAGGCACTCGCTGAGGAAGAAGAGAATCCCGCTCGTGCTCTTGCTGGTGTCGATGTCGCCGGCGTGGTCGCTGTCGCTGTACCCGACGAAGTGTGCGTTGCCAGGACACCTCGGGTAGTAGAGACCGTGGTCGAGAGTCCCCGCAACGTAGCGGATGATCCTCTTCACAGCCTGCTGGTGCTCCGTCGTCGGTCGCTGCATGAACCGACTGACGTAGCCGACGGAGAATGCCAAGTCCGGCCGTGTGTGGGTGAGGTAGCGAAGGCTCCCCACAAGACGCCGGTACTGCGTGGCGTCCACCTCCTCCGTCGTGCTGTTGCGGCTCAGCTTCAGTCTCCTCCATCGGAGTGAGAGCTGGGTTGCAATCGGTGAGCCCAGCCAGCTCAACGACGCGCTTGGCATAGGCGGTCTGTCGAAGTGTGATCCCGGAGTCGTCCTGGTGCACCTCGATCCCCAGGTAGGAGAGAGAGGCCCCAGGTCACTCATCTGGAAGGTAGCCTTCATCTCTGCCTTGAACGCCGCCACCTCCGCATCCTTGGTGCCGGTGATCACCAAGTCGTCGACGTAGACACCCACCAGCAGGGCATTTCCTCCACTGCCCCGCCGGTAGATGGCCGCCTCGTGCGGGCTTTGCTCGAAGCCCATCCCCTTGAACGTGGAATCCAACTTGCAATTCTACGCCCTCGGTGCCTGCCGCAAGCCGTAGAGGGCCTTGTGCAGGCGTAGCACCTTGTCCTTGCTGGGGATCGCAAAACCCAGCGGCTGGTGCACGTAGACCTCCTCCTTCAAGTCGCCGTTCAGAAACACCGACTTGACGTCCATGTGATGGACGCACCAACCTTCCTGAGCAGCCAGCGCAAGGAGTCGCACGGATTCCATCCGTGCCACGGGGGCGAAGGCATCGTCGAAGTCGACCCCCTCCTGCTGCACGAAACCGCGTGCCACCAAGCGAGCCTTGTGCTTGACGATGGCTCCAGCTTCATCCCTCTTCAGTTTGAACACCCACTTAAGGGTGATCGCGCGGTGACCGCGAGGGAGGTCAGCAAGCTCCCAGGTGCGGTTCTCCTGAACCGCGTCCATCTCCGACTGCATCGCGGCACACCATGCCGCGTGTTTCTCGGCCTCTGCGAAAGATCGAGGCTCACCGTCGTCGCACGCTAGGTGCAACTGCGCCTCCTGGTCGCGAAGCACCAGTCCCGGCACCGACTGATCGCCGAGAAGGTCCTCCATCGTACGGTACCGTAGCTGCTCGCCGTCGTGGTACGCGTCGATGCGCTCCTCGTCGTGGGAGAGTGGAGTAGCAAACTCCACCGGGCTGCACTCAACACGAGCTGGTGTTGGAGTAAACGTGCCCGGAGGAGTGGCTGTTGGTGCTAGAGTGCGTGGGGTCGCCGGCTGTGGTGGTGTCGGCGAAGAGCTCGTCGTAGTCGAAGTCGAGGCCCGAGGGTGTGTTGGTGTTGGAGTCGGTGGAGGCTCGGGGACTGGGGTAGACACGCTCGGTGAAGAAGAGCTGCCTACTCCCCCAGCTCCCTCGAAGTGGACGTACTCGACGGTGAAGTCATCGTACGTCGGAGTCGAACCATCGTCCACCGCCTTGTCCCATACCCACCCTCGCCCTTCGTCGAACACTACGTCGCGCGCCGTGCGCACACGCTGTGTCTCCGGGTCGAGGATGCGGTAGGCCTTCGAGCCCTCCGCGTAGCCGATGAACACCCCTGGGGTGCTCCTGTCGTCGAGCTTGCCGATGTGGCTAAGCTCCTTGGCGAACGCGAGGCAGCTGAAGACCCGTAGGTGGTAGACCGCCGGCTTGCGCCCATGCCAAGCCTCGTACGGTGTCCTGCCATCGAGAGCCTTGGTAGGCGAGCGGTTGAGGATATAGACGGCCGTCACCACCACCTCTCCCCAGAAGATGGCCGGCATCCCCCTCTGCTTGAGGAGAGCCCGAGCCATCCCCACAACCGTCTGGTTGCGCCGCTCGATGACGCTGTTCTGCTGCGGGCTGTACGGAGCGGTGTAGTGGAGCTGAATGCCCTCATCAGCGCAGTACGACGCGAATTGAGCCGCTGTGAATTTGCCGCCGTTGTCGGTGCGCAACACGCGCATCTTGCGGCCGCACTCCGCCTCCGCAGCAGCCTGCGCGCGCCTGATGGCGTCCGCAGTCTCCCTTGCTGCCGAGGACCATCACCCACATGTAGCGGGGGAGGTCGTCGACGAGCAGCAGGAAGTAACGTCGTCCTCCTGGTGTGGCCGGTGTCACTGGGCCACACAAGTCCCCGTGCACGAGCTCGAGCCGCTCCTTGGCTCGAAAGCTCGTCTGCTGGGGAAAGGGAAGCCGCCTCTGCTTCGTTAGGACGCAGATGTCGTAGAGCTGCTCCACGTGGTCAAGGCATAGCAGGCCTCGCACCATCTCCTTGGCACTGAGCCGCTTCAGGGCCTCGAAGTGGAGGTGCCCGAAGCGCTCGTGCCACTGCCATGCCTCGTCGTCCCGACGAGCGGCGAGGCAGACTGGTTGTGCCACCTGCGCGCTGAGGATGTATAGTCGATTAGTGCCTCTGATTACCTTGGCAAGGAGGCGACGACGGCGATCCCAAATTCTCATGACTCTGTGCTCGACCAGCACGCGTGAGCCGTTTTCATCCAGCTGTCCCACGCTGATGATAGAGTTCCTCAACGCGGGGATGTAGTAGACTCCGGTAAGCAGCCTGTGCTCACCGGACTTGGCGGAGAAGGTGATAGAGCCGACGCCCTTGATCTCCACGCCGGAGGCATCCCCAAACTTGACGGAGCCTCGGACGCTGGAGTCAAGCTCGGTGAAGAACTCCCGCCGGCCAGTCATGTGATGGGTGGCGCCGGTGTCGAGGTACCACCCATCAGCCTTGTCGTTGCTGGAGCTGTTGCCGAGGAAGGCGTGTACCTTCGGCTCGTCGAGGTGGAGGAAAGCCGTTGCGACCGGTGCTGCTGGAGATAGCTCGATGCTTGCGTGTGCCAGGAGTAGAGCCGGCTCTTCCTCCTCCACCTGTGCGACGTGGGCCTGGTCGCGTCGTGGTTGTCGACAGTCTTTGGCCCAATGGCCAAGCTTGCCACAGTTGCGGCAAGTGTCGTCTCGTGCCGGCTTGTGGTTGCCGGCGGAACCGCCCTGGGCGCCTCTACGAGCACCACCCTCGGCGCGTCTTCGCGCCCACCGCAGCTGGACTCCTCCCCGCGTCTTGCGCGGCTTGCGACCGCCTGTCGAGGGAGAAGGCTCCCCCTTCCTCCCGTCACCCTGAGAGGCCTCCCACTGCTCCCGAGTGAGATGGAGCTTCCCGCCAATGGTGATAGGCCCCGAGAGATGCTGTGGCTCATCACCGTCGACGACCTTGAGGCAACCTAACGCCTCCTCGATCGACATCGTGGAGAGGTCCAGCAGAGACTCGATCGAGCGAGCGATCTGCCTGTACTTCTCTGGGACGCAGCGGAAGAGCTTCTCGACAGCTCTCTCCTCGTCGTAGGTGTCGTCGCCGTACTGCACCATCTTCTGCAAAAGAGTGTTGAGACGAAGGGCAAAGTCATCAACATCCTCACCTGGCTTGAAGGCCAGGTTCTCCCACTCCTTGCGGAGTGCCTGCAGTGTGGACTTGCGGGCGTGGTCGCTGCCGATGCGTGCCGCAGCGATGGCGTCCCAGGCCTCCTTGGCAGTCCGCTTCTGGCAAAGCGAGAACTGCATCTCGAGCGGGACTGCAGCGATGAGGGCATCCAGCGCCCGCCGATCCTCGTCGTAGTCGACGTCGCCGTACCGGACTGCCTCCCACATGTGCCGCACCTGGAGCCTCACCCTCATCACCGCGGCCCATTCGATGTAGTTGGTTTTGGTGAGGGTAGGCCACCCACCGCTGGGACCAAAGTCCTTGACCACCGCCTGGACGCCGTGGTGGCCATGGCGCCGGTCAGGGGAGGGAGAGCCGCGCTCTCCGTCGAACCGGCTACCTCCACCGGGAGCGCCGCCACCGCGCGCGCGCTCCAGGCTGCCGCCGGCACGCCCGCGCCCATCTGGGTTCCCATCGGCGGGCGCGCGGTCTCTTGGGCCGCCACCGCCGCCGTGGGGGCGGGCTGCTGCCCACCGCTCTGCCTGCTCCCGCGCCCTTCCTCTTGCCAGCTCAAGCTCCCTGTCGGCGGTGATGTCGCCAGCGATGGAGCCGTTGATGCTGCTGCGCAAGGTCTCAACCTCTACCTCCGCCGCACGTGCCGCATCTTCTGCCACCTCTGCTTCCGCCTCCGCCCTGGCTGCTGCCAACTCCGCTGCCGCCAGCCTGGCCGCCCTTGCTGCTGCTGCAGTGGTCTGAGTCGTTGCTCGCCTGCGCTCTTCTGCCGCGGCGAGCTCAGCGTCTTGCTGACGCCGAGTGCTCGAGGCGACTGAACGCCGAGATCGAACGTCGGACATGGTGCGCCTCCGGGGGCTGCTGCATGGAGAAGGGGAAGGGAAAGGGGAAGGAAGAGCAGCCGGTGCTGCTGCTGCTGGCTGAGAGCTCAACCGAGCTTGGGAAGGGGTGGAACAAAGGATGTTTAGCCTACAGGAAAGTGTGGCTCTGATACCAGATGTTAGAATTTCAATGGTTACTCATTGAGAAGAGGATGGCACTCAAGATGGGGCAATTTTCTGGTTTTTCTTCATTCACAAACACAAAGCCATGTCCTCCCGAAGGGAGATTGGATACATATTTATAGCTGCTTGCTAGTCTAATGGGGTGCTGTCCTCGAGCATCCCAACAAACTATCCTAGAGCATCTCAACAAACTGCTATCCTAGCTGTCCTAGAGCATCCGAACTGAAAGGAGATGCTGTCCTAGAAAGCTGAAAAGCAAGGAAAGGACACCACAAGACCAAGACCAACCAGGCAAGACTTATTCCTTCACCTTCAACCAATTAGCCTATGACATAAAAGAAAGACATCATAGCATTGTTATGAAAACACTAGAGCCATCAAGGCAGCGCAACCACCTAATGAACCATCAAATGCCAAATGACGGAAGCTACTTGGCGCATTGTATCGTGGGACATAGCGAACAACACAAAGAAAATAGAATGACTTTTTTTCTACTAAAAGCAGATATAGCAACCATTGACTATTGTGAGGGATGGTTACTATTCTTTTAACATGTTAGAAATTCCTTCTTTTTCCTACTTTTTGTTAGTTTTAATTTTGGTTGTTCTCAATGAAGTTTGGTCTGTAATCATAAGTAGATGTGCACATGTGTTTGTTGACAAATTGATCAAACTAACCTTTTCATATAATTCAAGGATGTTGATGTGAATAAGTTGTGGACGACTGCTGGTTCGAATGGTTGGAGAGCATCTTCTGCACCACGGTCATATTGGCCTCGTATGTTCATGCAATATTTGTATATATTATTGTGCACACTAATTGAATAATGTCAAAGTGGATGATCTGCTGTGTAATGTCTCAATTTATAGCCCCTCCAGCTGAGACTAATGGATACTTGCGTGTTCGGTGCAATGGCGGATTGAATCAACAAAGAAGCGCTGTATGTTTGAGATGACTCTTTTCAGTTCTATGTTGGTGGCACACAATGTCATCGAAGTTCTATATTATTCGTAGGCAGCAATGTGCTCTTGCAGATCTGATAACTGTATTTTATTTTCTTGTAGATATGTAATGCTGTTGTTGCAGCTCGTATAATGAATGCTACATTAGTTCTACCAGAGCTTGATACAAATTCTTTCTGGCGGGATAAAAGGTATCTTGTTGTCTGAAATGGTTATTAACTTATTATACATGTGGTTTATACTTGACTTATGGTTTCCTTTTGTTGTTAAGTGCATATTGCATTTCACTGTATCACTTCATTATTCTTGACTGTCACCTTTCCTTGGCTGATGAGGTCTTCAGTCTGTTAAAAAATGATTTCAAAAGTTCTTTAGATTTGATCGTAGTTTATAGCTGTGCCTGTTACATGATGAACATTACCCTACAGTCATGAGCAAGTATTCCCTGTCACATCGCATTTCCGAGGCGCATCTTGATCTTCTAGCCCACATCTTTTTCATGTGCTTATATGTGTTAAATGCTCAGATTCAGTGAAATATTTCATGTGGATACATCATGGGGACTATTTATTAATTCAGAATAAAATTTTACAGTTATCTTCTAAAAGGCAATTATTTTTTTGTTATGCTGTTTGTGTTATTATTAAGCATGGTAATTAAGTATATATGTCCAGTGGTTTTCCAGGTATCTATGATGTTCCCCATTTTCTGAATACTTTAAAACATGATGTTCATATTGTTACAAGCTTACCTGGGATTACGTCAAAAGGGAAGACTAAGAAGCTCAAAGCTCATAAGGTTTGCATGCAATTCTATTGTATTTAATTATATTTTAAATCAATTTTCCTCATTAACTTATGGTGTCACAACTTTTTCATTTTTCTTTTCAGATTGAGCCACCTAGAGATGCTCCGTTAAGTTGGTATACAACATTGGCTTTGGAAGAAATGAAGAAGTATGGGGCTATATATTTAACTCCTTTCTCACACCGCTTAGCAGAAGATATTGATGATCCAGAGCTCCAGAGGTTGAGATGCCGAGTGAATTACCATGCACTACGATTTAAGCCACATATCATGAAAATTAGCAATGAGATAGTGAACAAACTACGCTCTGAAGGCCACTTCATATCAATTCATCTTCGATTTGAGATGGACATGCTTGCTTTTGCTGGGTATGGGATATTTGCATGAACTTTTTGTACATCGCATCATTGATATAATTTTCATTACTTGCTTGGTTTTTATGACTCTAACGCAGTAACTTACCTTTTCAATCTTGAGTTTAAGACTGTTTCATTTGTTGAATGTATAAAATGGTTGCATGCAACACTTCGCAAATATTCCTGTGCTGGTATCTCATTTTAGGTTCAGAAAAATGCTGAGTGGCTGAATAACCAAACTGTCGTAATTATTCTATTTTCTATGTCAAGCCTTATAATTTTTGGAATAGTTTGTTCATTATTTTAATAAAAAGTACTGTAGTTAATTTTTAAATGAAGCTGGTACCCAATGATCTATCCTTTTCTCCTCTATTTGCTGATAACCTGTGCAGACAGTTTAATATGTTATAGTGGATCAATTGTCCTTTCTATTTGGTAATGTACATATAATGCATGTATTAATCTCTAAAATGGAATTGCAGATGCATTGATATATTTACACCAGAAGAACAGAAAATTCTGATTGAATATCGTGACATAAATTTTGCAAAGAAAAAACTTGTTTACAGGGAAAGAAGACTCATAGGGAAGTGCCCCTTGACTCCAGAAGAGGTAAGAAATTAACTTTGCTCCTAGTTTTATCATATTGAATGATCTGTTGAACTTAATTCAACGGTAGGACACCATGGCATTCAGTAGAGTTAGGATTTTGGATTTGCAAGTCAAGTCTCCTGTAAATGGATCATTAAAACTAAATTGGGTTGATGTGAAGGTCTAGATTGTTCCTAATTGCGAACCTGTGGGCCTGAAGTTGGAAGTTTGTATTCCTAATGCACAGTTGATGCTTCTTTCATTTTCTTTCTTTCGTGATAAAAAAAGAAAATGAAAGAAAATACTAGCAAGACATAAAATGCTTTTGCCTGACAATTCTGTTTTATGCGTACATTGTGCGAACTGGCAAGAAAATACTAGCAGGACATAAAATGCTCCAAACATTTTAACAGTCAGTTAAACATGTATTATTTGGTAGTCGCTGGTGAATACATGGAGTGTTGCAATTAGATGATGGAATGATGGATACAATTTGATCTATTTATTATTGTTATGCAGGTGGGCCTTATCCTTCGTGCCATTGGTTTTGACAATTCAACCCGTATTTATCTTGCATCTGGTGAGATATTTGGTGGTGATCGATTCATGAGTCCATTTAGAGCCATATTTCCTCGCTTAGATAACCACAGTTCAGTTGGACCTGAAAAGCTGGAAGAAAATGCTCGAGGCTTGGCTGGATCAGCAGTAGATTATATGGTTTGTCTCCTGTCGGATATCTTCATGCCCACGTACGATGGTCCAAGCAACTTTGCAAACAACCTCATGGGTCACCGCCTTTACTATGGCTTCCGGACGACAATTACACCAAACAGGAAGGCCCTTGCTCCAATATTCATGGACAGGGAGGAAGGCCATGTAATCGGTTTTGAGGATCGAGTCAGGCAAGTAATGTTCAACACGCACTTTGGCGGTCCACACAAGCGCATTCATCCAGAGTCTTTCTATACAAACTCATGGCCTGAGTGCTTCTGCCATATGAACCCAACGAATCCAGCTGACAAGTGCCCCTCTGATGATCCACATGAAGTTCTAGGTGGTCAGTTGCAGAATGAAGAAATTGAAGATACAGACTTGAAGACCACTGACAAGTCTACTACCCAAACTGAAGAGGCTATGATTTAAGTGCGACCAACTCTTATTTATAACTTCATGACTGGAACGTGGCATTGTTGGGCTGTTGCCATTGTTGGGTCAAGTAGTAAACTGAAATATGGCTATCAAGGAGGAACTGTTGATCAGGGAAGACGTGGTGGTTTTAAGCAGGTTATTCTGGTGGATCGGTGATGGCATACTGATGATTGATTGGCTGACAGTACTGCGTTAGTACGTATAAGCAAGATGTTGTGAGCTGGTATTCGTCCTTTGGGCGTCTATTGATGTAGGACGCAGATAGCCAACTGCGCGAGAACGCCGCCAGACAACCTCTGAACGATTAGTTTATCCTTGAATCCATGATGTTTTTTTTATTGTACATGGGTACTTAAAGGCTGTCGTAATGTCAACCGGAGTTTATACGGTATGCGATAAAACATGCATTATTTTGTAAATTCCAAAACTGTTATATAGTTAACCTATTTATGTAAATATCATATGCAGTAAATACTTTAAGATTAGTCAAATAACTGAAATTTGTTATTCTCATTCATATTCTAAGGTTGCCTAAGATAGGCGATCAAATTTAGTGCCAAAATTTAGCAAAGTGCAAATGAATCTTGACGTGGCTAAGGAATTTTTGTCCAGCAATGCTACTCATCTGGTAGAGGGTGAACGAGATTTTGGTGAAAACCGTACTCGACTCGTCTGGCATTTCAAATATGAAAAAAAGATCATATACCCCCCTAAACATTGGATAGAAGCTACTTTATCATCATGAATTGTAAAACCGAACATCCCATCCTCAAACTTTGTAATACATTTATATTACCTCATAGTTTGGATGGTGGATGGTGGTTCTGTGCAGTTTAAAACAGTGTGTTTTGAATAGCTAGTGTCACGTATTTATATATCACCAATCATAGGTCGTCAATTTATACTCATACCTGATGTCATATTAACATTATATTGACATTCGTTTTGTAAGTGATGGTTAAAAAAATTGTCACTAACAAAGATTTAGATGGAGAATTTAACATATATGCCCAATACATATATCATATCCATAAACTCATTGAACATATATGCAAATTAGATGAAAACCATTTTGCAAACCACCTAATGGTGTTATATGAATGGTATTATGTAGTTTAGGGGGTTAGATATCAGATTGAAAATTTAAGATGCTACATGAAATTTCAATGAAAGTTCTTTTTTGGGGGGAATTGCTAGCTGGCTGCTTGCTGATTTATTTTTGTTTGTCAGCCGTTTTTTGGTCCGTTGGATTTTGTTCAAGATGCATTGCCCAACTACTGTTCACGCGTCTTCACCACAACCCGCTAGAGTCATCCGGACTGAAATCATTTTTCCCTCTCCCAAAGCGTGGCCCAAATAAGAGAGATATTGGTCTGTTTCGCGTAGCCCGGCCCAGCTAACACAGCCTCCCGCGCCGCGTGTCTTGCTGTCAACCACACACGCGGTCAACCACTGTTTCAAAAAAGGGAATCCCTCCTCTACCCTTTTTTGCTGTCCACACATCTACGGCGAAGCGGAGGAGCGGCAGAAGCGGCGTCATTGGCAGCGGGGCCACAGCTCCGGCGCAGCTCCGACACAACTCCACCGTGAAGGCAAACGACATCATCGGCGGTGACTCTGCAGCTGCACCACGAAGGCTCCTCCCGGTAGACGGCTCCGCAAGCTTCGCCGTCTCCTCCATAGGGAGGTAAGCAACTTTGTGTGCTTCGAACTGTGAGGGAGCTGAGTTCCACCGATGGGCGACGGGCGTGGTGGGGATGGCTTCTCTCAACTCTGTGCATGAGATAGCCACAGCTGTTGCAGCGGCTGGCAATGAGGCCCCCATGGAGCAGTTCATGGTGGTCACTGATGCAGCCATGGGGGTTCTCTCTCCGGCAGGTGATGCGGCCAAGAGTTCGTTGGATCGAGACGCTGGTGCTCTCAATCCTGGAGTAGAAGTCAGCTATGATGGCAAATCAGGCCCAAGGGTGAGTAAGTATACCTTGACTTCGTGTGTGTTGCGTATTTGTGGTTTTTTTTTTCATTTTTTTTAACAATGGTAATTTTTGCTTACAATATGGTTGCATAATTTCTCAGATATGTTCATGGGGCTAGCTCTGCCCCCCCTCTCTCCCTTTGCGAAATCGAAGGGTGTAAATGGTTGTTCCCTATTTTTTCATTTGTCAGTAGAATGGTTGTTCCCTGTTTGTTCAAGTAGAATGGTTCAGAACAATAGTACAAGTTTCCTTTTCATTGATTAATGTTTTTTATTCTGAGGACATGCTTAATGTTTGTCTGAATTCTGAAATGGTTGGGATTTAGTATTCGATTCAGAATTCAGTCAGGTGGCACACTTTCTGTCTTAAGGAAAATACCCAACGTCTCCTAAAACTTGTGCGTTGTGTGAGGTTTCATGTTAGTTAGGTGACTTTCTATCTATAGGACAGTATCATATCATTTCTGGCTCCTTTGCTGCATCTTTTTCATTCTCTCCTGTAGCCTATTAACTGTCAACAAAGTTTATTGTCAAAGTTCAGAGCTAAACTCTTTTCCATTGTAAAAGGCTTCATACATAATAGTAGAACTAATGAAACTACTAGAAATTTATGGCCAATAAATTCCACATCCTGAATTCCTGATTCTTACCACACTTTGATTTGCTGCAAGGGATGGTGCTCAAAGGCCACACTTTGATTTGCTGCAAGGGATGGTGCTCTTGTTTGTGACAAAGAAGGTTGTTTTAATCAATATACTTATTTGTTAGAATCTAAGGCTTTTGTATTGTTTAACGAGAGAGAGAGAGAGTGAGTTAGTTTTTTTATTTGAATTCACTCTCAGTGACAACTTGATTTTCCTCAACTCTTAGTTGTTCCAAAATGATTCTAGTTCTATTTTGCAATATCTAGAACCATATCAGGACAAAACATTTTTTTAAAAGACTGAACACCATCAGCTTCCTTAGACGAAGTGGAGTGATGCACTCTGAAAAGGAATAGGAACTTCCATCTTGAATGAATAATAAGTGTAGTTCCTCCAATTAGTTTTTGTTTTTGCCTATAGATACACCTTAGTATCATGTTCTAGCACCTTGGAATGCATGGCCAGAGTCCACAGGATCCTGTACAATACCTAGTCAGTCAGTTAGTTGTAACTTATCAATACTGGTAGTATTCTCTTAGGATTGATTATTGCATGAGGCCATTAGCACATTTAGCACTACAGTCAATGTAATCTTATTCTTTGGATTATTCATTTGTATGCATATTTATGTAATCCTATTCATGTTGAGAAAAAATTGTAGGAAGCAATTGAAGTACACCATTGTTTATATCAGCTAACTGAGTCCTGATTCATGTTGCTGCTTGTTTGTTAATCTTCGCGAAAAGGTAGTTTAGTTATATTGATAGTATCATATTTTGTTTGGTACCTAGTTTAGTTTTGCTTGCACTAAAAACTTGTAGGGGCATTCAGTGACAAAATTGTGGCACTAAAAGCCACCAGGGAACACCTACATGACAAAATTTTTTTGGTAATCATTATTTACTTGGCTTGATGATATTTTGGTTACAGCTGAACCTCCATGTTGTGTGAGGGCAAATGGATGAAAACTCTGATCACAGTTGTTCTGGACCTGGCAGGACATACTATTTTTTCTTAATATATGACATGTACCGTAGGAGAATCTAGTGAAGAAACATGTTTATCATTGGGTGAAAACTCATTAAGGAGAACTCATCATACAAATCCCCCACATTAGCAGAGATCATTGGAGAATCTTCTTTATGTGAGTCTTTCTTCCAACCTGAAAAACATAATGTGTAATATCAGTGAATTTTTTATTTTGTTAATTTTTATAATTTTGCTAGATCTGTCAGTGTACTGATTTTGTTCGACCTATCATTTTTGTAATTTGTCAGTTTTGTCAGAAAAAGTTATGTCATTTCTTTCAGCTTTGTTAGTTTTGCAAGAATTTTTTTTAAAAAAAATCAAAATAAGTGGTTTTTCATCTTTGTATTTTTGTATTTTATTTTTTTCATTTTTTTAATTTTTTTTACATATCAATAAAGTATTTGGTATTTTGGTCATGTCAGTTTAGTTTTGTATGGAATTAGGTCATGCTTGTAGTTTGGTCATTTTTTAGTTTTGTAAGCTACTAATAGTACCATCTCACAATTTTTTTTACTACGAAATATTTTTGTCTTTGTTTTTTTTATCAATTTTTGTCATTTTTACTAGCTAAGAAATGTTTTTTGAGTGTCCCATTTGTAATTTTGTTAGGAAAAAATAAGAATTTTTTTCGTAAAAATTAGTTCGACTATTTTTTTTACTCAATTTTGTATGAAATTAGGTTATGTTTGTAGTTTTGTAAGCTTCGTTAGTTTTGTTAGCAATTAGAATACTAGTTGTTTTACTAAGAAAATGTTTTTGTGTGTCTCATTTGTTTTTATAAAAAAATGACGACTTCTTTTGTCAAACTTTACAGTTGAGAAAAATATAGTGACGTTTTTTTGTCATTTGTGTGTTTGTTTATGTCTTTTTCAAAAAATGGGAAAAAAGGTTTTGTGTGAGCTATTTGTAATTTTGTTAGCAAAAATTTTTAGGTGTAGTGAGTAGTTGTGTTAGCACCACGTTTTGTTGTATCAAAGCCAGGCTAAGCGTTCAAGAGTAACTTTGTTTTGTTAGCAATGAAGAGTACTTAGTTTTGTTAGTTTAACTTAGTTTTGCCTGTTTAGTTTGTTTCGTTACCAAATATATGTTTTTTCTGATTCTGAGAAAATATTTTGTCACGTTCTATATTTTGTTAGAAGTAAAATAATTGTTCTTGTGAATTTTTGTTTCTTTTGGAGGAGCAAAACAAGTAAAGTGTCAATAGTTAACAAAATATATTCTACTCTACCAGTTGTCATAACCATGGAATTTTTGTCAAAATAATTAACATAAATCAAATATTTTGTCTTATTTGTTTATTGTCCCTTTTATTTTTGTTTGTTTTTTATAATTTTGGTATATATTAATCAGTTTATCGCTTAGCCTACATGCAGTTTTTCTTATTTGTCAGTTTATTTAGTTGTCATTTTGTGTAAATTTCATTTGATATCTATGTACTGGGCTATGGGCCATGTGGAACTAGGGGGCTATTGGCCATGTGAATCAGTGGGTCTTTTTTTCTATGTGGACAAAAACTTTACTAAGATGTGTGCTTCTTTTTTCCTCCTGTGGTGGGTTGTGGGTTTAGGGTTATTATGTGAACAAGTGACCCTTTTGTTCTAGGTGTATAAAACATGGGTTTTTTTTGGCCTTTTTCGGTGTATAGATCTGACAAATCGTCATGGTTTTTTTTTTCTTAAAGAAAGGGGATATAGGCTGTGGCCCAACAAAACCAACAGAAAATGGATTAGCGCAGCTTTTTTTTCGCGCATCGTGCGTCACGATAGGGGAGGCGCGGATCTTACAGTCACCCGGAAAAAGGCTAAACGGCTGACAAACCAAAAATGTTGAGCCGTTTGTCCAATAGACAGTCCTTTATTTTATTTTATTTTATTTTTTTTGGGGGGGGGGGGGGGGGGGGGTGGGGGGCGGCAAGTATCCATAATTGTAACTCTCCAAAAGGGCATTGCATCTGGTAGGAAAAATGTATTCTCGCAAAGTGCGTAATAGGAATACCTCGCCAATTTTCCGCTTGTATGTTAGGTGTACAACTCAGTAACCTGAAATTTCACAAAATTTCGGTCACTTTTTTGCACACCACTCGATCTGCCATCAACGGCCTTGGATAGTTAATTCCTGTGTCTATAAACGGCTAAAATGATCTATATTCCCGGTCTGTTAAGGATAACAAGGCCAATTTTTTTTGTGATTTTAAGCCTGTGTGGGTTGTGGCCTTTGTCTGGATTCTCTATATACGGGCTTTCTTCAGCCTATTTTCAATGGAATATGTCCACTTTACGTCCCCCAAATATGGATAGTGTTTAATTGGTACCCTCAACCAGAAAACCAGTAACAGAGTTCCCCAACTACTAAAACCAGCGTAAATCCAGTCCATAATATTATGGAGGGTGGTTTCATTCTACATGACACCCACTTAGCGTGTTAACTTGATTTTTATTCCACGTAATGTCTACGTGAAAAAAAAACCTGAATAGGAGATTGCCTTGTTTGAAGAGGAACACGTCGACGCACCTGCCGTGATGACCAATGTGGATAAGATCTCGATGGCTGAGAAGATGGCCACGGACGCGGATGTGATGGTAGTGACGGAGGCTCGGGGGTGCCGGAGTGGGCCTAGCACCCCCATCCGCTAGAGCAGATACCCCCTGGTGTGATTAGCTAGCCATCTATTTCTGCATAATTGGTTGATTAACGCAAATAAACAAACTGAGCCTATCAGCCAGCTTTAATTTAAGCCACACAACATATAGGTTTTAACTATGTTGCATGGCTTTGAGCTTTACAATGAGATTGCGAGCCTCCAATTGAAAGATGAATGAACAAGTTTAATGACTGAGTTTCAAAATGGTTCTTCTATATTATATTAGTGTACATACAGAATATATAGAATGTGTTCACGTACTTTCAAAATATAAGTACTCAAATTTATGCATATATTAGTATGACTGTACACGTGTATGTGAGACAACTCATTGCTTTGGTACACAATGCTTGTCCCTTGGTCTCACTAGGTTTTGAAGGCTCCGATCACACCACGCGTTACGAGGGGCAACTGGGCGAGGCTTGAGCCGTCAAGGCGAGTCATGATCCGTTTAATTAGCTCTTATTCTTTGACCTTGTAGCTAATCGCTATAACACGATGCCGACCACACGTCGAAAGTCCAAACCGTTGATTGAGCTGTAGGTGAGTTCTCACTAATACATGGTTCTCATGGTCAGCCCCCTAATCCGGAAATCCTGGCTTCGCCCCTGCCGCAACGGTAGCCATCGCGTCGGCGAGTACCCCGGATACCTCGCCCTCCGCGATGGTGGTAGAGAGGGCAGTTGCACCGGCAACTTGGCAGCCCCGCGCATGGAGGCGGCGAGCCTGGCGGGCTCCTTCTCGACTTGGCGATGCCAGCACACAGCGGAGGAAAGCCTTGGCTGCACCGCGCCTCTGCGTACCGTGGCCTGGACATCGTCAGAATGCCGCTTGAGTTCGAGGAGGGCCTGTAAGGCGCGCGACCTGCGCATCGGCGAGGATGGGGAAGTTGTTCAGGAGGCGGTGGATGAGCCGCTTGTCAGGGCGACGCGGGCTTTCGGGAGCGTGTGCAGATCGGCAAGGCCAGGCAGGCCAGTTGGCGACGCCGTGAGGCTGCTGTGTCAACTTGTACGGGAGCTAGAGCTGAAGCTGCAATTGCTGTTGGCATCAGTGGAGGTGAAGCCACTGAACACGCTGAGCTGATGTTGTTGATGAGCGAGTCAAGGAAGGCACCGCACCGCAAGTCTGCAACCCAGCATGAACATCTGGCCGATCCAGTTGTGCGCGCTCGAGACCCACACGAACACGGCAACGTCGGCGACCACGGCACGCCCCCGCGCCTCCTCGATCTCCTGCATGTGCATGTGAGCATTGTCAGCTCTAGCCTTTAATCACACACAAAACTCACGCGAGAACTAGGGCACAAACATATACAGGCTATCTCAGTAAACTTAGCTGCAGACGTCGATAGAGGAGATAAATGAGTTACGAGATTGAGTAACAATGCCCATTGAAGTTTCAACGTGATTTTTGAAAGTGTTGTGTGATACTATTACCTAGCACTGATAATGAAATCCTTGTGATTCGATTTCTCTTGTTTCCCCTCCTGCCTATGATGTTTGTGCTTTACACTTCTTTTTATCTTGTCCTTGCTTTACTCAAATATGACCTAAGGTGTGGAGATTCTGGGTACCTTATACCCACATGGCTAGTTTATCCAACTGACTAAAAGGGATATATTATATAAATAGATTATGTAAAGGATTGAGACTTAGTATTACGTTGACTTAAGTATCAAGGGAACAACCTATTATCCTGTTTCGGTAAGATTGTAAAGTAGTTACAAGAGATTTATAAATCTCTTGTAGCAGTAAGGAATTAAATTTCTATCTCGTAAATCTGTCTTCTCCGACTATATAAGGAGGACATAACGTCCCTTGAGAGCATAACTTCACCCAAGATCGTCAGATCAATATACCACTCAACGGATACAATCTTCGAAATAGGAGTAGGGTATTACCTCTTTCCTAGAGGGACTGAACCTATCTAAATCTTTGTCTCATAACCCATCTACTTTTCTTGTGCTCTACCCCTTTTTATATTGTCGAATTCTAGTTTCGACATTTGGCACGCTAGGTAGGGGGAGTGTCAAGTTTCTCGCTGACTAGTGCGATAGGATCTACATCAGGCATCGACAACTTCGCTTTCCTTCCAGGGCAGGCGTACTGCTTCGGTAGCATGGACTTCATCACGGACAACTTCGGTAAGAGCTCTCTTCTCGACTCGGATTCGAACCAGTTGGGGAGGGACAATCACTTGGCTCCGTTCGGTCTCTCGATCGCTGCTGAGATCTACTCCAAGCTTTCCTCCCTCGAGATGGCTTCAAACTACTCATGTGAGGCTGCAACGACGGCTTCGTCTTCTTCGCGAAGTCTTTCTCAAGATGCACCGGCATACCCTCCGATCATCATGCAACTTCCACCGCTTCTCGCTACAGCATTTGGATCAAGACCGCCTTCCCCCCGTAGGTCCCGATCTAATCTGGTCTCGGCTAAGATTGGATCTGGCTCCAGGGCGGTCGGCGTCCTACTCTACCCGCTCGGATCATCTTCATCTACCGAGCTTGTTGACTACCTCAGCTCCTCAGAAGACAACTTCCACGCTGACACCGAGATTGCAGACAACTCCGACTTCGACGGTGATTACAGTTCACTCTTCTTCGGCGTCTTCATGGCTAATGCCGAGATTTACATTGAGATAGCCTCAAGACTCGCAGAAGAAGAAATGATAAGATTGGAACTAGAACGACAAGCACGGAGAGAACAGGAGGAATACCTGCGCGGAGAAGAAGAAGAACGTAAATGCAAAGAAGAAGAAGATCGCAGACTTCGAGATCTGGCAGAGGCTGAGTGCAGGGTTCGAGATCTCATAGGTCAAATTGTCATCGACAATACCAACGTCTTCCTTACACCTCAGCAGAATGCTGTTGGGGTGGTAACCCTCATAGACACTCTGCTTAACGTAGCTCTAGCCCATGTGACACCAATCCTGAATAAGGTGAAGACCATGGTCGCGGCAACCATCCAGATGCTATAGGAAGCAGGCGGCGTGCTAGCGAATCCATAGCTCAAACACCTGCCGGCAGCCGTCTACCATATCTTCGACTAAGAGACTATCGAGAACCTGTGCACAGTAGGACCAACTCCCGTGCACAGCATGAGGATAGGGGACGCCGAGATCAGTTGGTTCACTCACCAGCCGGTAGATCAATCGTTCCCCTCATCGTAACAGAGATCGAAGAGCAGAATCAGACTATCAGAGAACCTCCAGAGCTCCAGCTCCTACTGACCTGAGGAACACCCTAAATCAGCGCTACCGAGAGAGATAAAGCAACGTCAATCACGACAGACACCGACACTCTCCTGATGACAATGATGAAGGGGTTGCAGCTTTCACAAGCTACCTGCGTCAAGTGAATTGGTCGATTGGTTTCAAACCCACAAGCATCGAAAAGTTTGACGACAAGACTGACCCCGAGTCATGGCTCATCGTCTACATGCTCGCAATTCGCGCAGTAGCAATACATGGGAAAGTGATGGCGAATTTAGTGTTGACCGACTCGGCTAGGAATTGGCTCGCTGGATTACCGTGAGGTTCAATCAGTTCTTGGAGCGAGCTTCATTATCACTTCATCGCAAACTTCCAGGGTACCTTCGAGCGACCTAGGACGCACTTCAAGGTCTACAACGTGATTCAGAGGCTCGACGAGTCCTTAAAAGACTATATTCGGCATTTTTTTGAAAAGCATAACAAGATTTCGGATATCACCGATGACAACATCATCGCAGCCTTCACGAGAGGAGTTCGTAACGAGCTACTCATCGGAAAATTCGGTCACAAGCCTCCTAATACGGTCAAGCAACTGTTCGAGAAAGCAAATGAGTACGCAAGTTAGACGATGCCGTCAAAGTTTCAAAGCAGTTGGTAGGTGGCTGGTGCCCCAAGAAAGACAGCGGCAACGGAGCTGGTGCCACCGGGAGTGGCAGTGGATAGAGAGATCACAAGCGTAAGCCCGAGGATCTAGTGGCTGCTACATCAAGTTATCAACAACAGCGAACCCGCATCAACACTTACGACAAGATTATGAACGGTCCTTACACACACCATCCAAATCATAAATATGCGGCCAACGACTGTTTCATCTACAAGCAATTTGCGGAACAGTATCTGATGGAGAAGGAACCTCAGGACAGAAAAAGGACGACGGTGACGCCGGCCAGGGAGCTTTTCAAGACTCGAGGACCGAGTTAAATCACATCTTCGGAGGATCTCTCACCTATGAGTACAAGAGGAAGCAGAAGTTGACCGATAAGGAGATCAACGCAGTCGAACCAAGAGTACCTCAATATCTGCACTGGTCTTAGATCGTAATCAAGTTCGACGGCTTGGCTCATCCTAACCGAGTGGTCCACCTGGGGCGGTATCCCTAGTACTAGACCTAGTGGTTCGCAACGTGAAGCTAAAGCGTGCTCTCATTGATGGCGGTAGCACGCTTAACATCCTCTTCACCAAGACTTTGGATGAGATGGAGATTGTTGATGGTCCTTAAATCATAACATCTAAACATCAATGCCTGCATATATTGAAATAAATATGGAATCTAACTTAGTGGTAGGAATTATTACTAATCATTTCCACTAGTGTTGGTGAAATATGTGTATGCAGGTATTGTAAGGAGAAAATACACCCGCCATGCGATGAAAGCACTCCTCTCGACAATTAGGACGTGTTAACATGAATTGAAGGTCCCATATGTTAATCAAAACCACCTAAAATTGAGCCCAACCATAGTACATGATGTTGGAGGCCCACCAAGTAGTCCCTCAGCCGAAGGAGTGGCTGGGAGGCGGCCCAGAAGTTTGGCCAAACCCTGGGTTCGGTCAAACCACCGCTGAGCCCATTCACCATCAAATTCCACGTGTACATCCCAGATTCTTTCCCAATGATGGTGGAGGGGTGATTACGATATTTCCAACCGTCATTTGAAGGCTATAAAAGGAGGAGCACAAGTCACTTTCAACACACACAACTCTTTGAGCTGAATTACAAGAGGCTCTATTCTAACTTCTACATTAGAAAATAGGTAGAGAGAGAGAGAGGGGAAACTCTGGAGGAGTGCCTAGAAGTTTGGCGCTCTCTCCGACTTCTACCTCGGCAGATGTAGCTTTCTAGGAGGAATTCTGGAGGAATACTGGAACTGTCGGTACACTCTGCTCCGGGTTCGGAGAAACTTCTTCTATAAAGTAAGCATTTGGGATCCTTTCTTATGTTATTTAATTACCTAGTCTAAGTAAGATTGATTTTCATCATTGTGAGTTCATTGTTTAGTATTCATACTAAGTGCTCTAGTACTAGGACTCTAGATAAAGAAGGAAGTTCCTGCGCAAGTATTAGAGTAGTAATTAATAACTTAGGCATGGTGTCTAGGTTAAAGTTTACTTTTGTTTGTTGTGTATCCCACAGATTTGTCAAAGGTAGACGGCAGGTGCTGACAGCCCTGAATCTAGTCCTAGTAATCCTCTATGTTCGGGTACATCATAGAGCTATAGTTGGAACCATGCTAGCAGACCAGCAGGGGTCGGTGCCCGAAGCAGAAGATAGGAAGTTACCTTCAACTTAGCTTAGATAATTAAAACACATAGAAAGTCCTCTCTAGCCTAGCTAGCCTACTAACAGTTGTTGTCCTTGGATGGTCTTAGCCTTAGGTAGATTACACATATTTCCTGAGTTCGATATCCTTTTGGGGTCATGCGAAGGTGAAGTGCTATAGCGGTACTCCGTGCACTTGCGGATTTTATCTGTGGACGTTAAGACCAACAAGCATTTCTGGCAGTGTTGCCGGGGAACGGTTGCTAATTTATCCGTGTCTAGGTAATCCTCGTATCTTTATTTTTATTTCTTTCCTTGATGAAGCAACCCACAATTCAAAATCTTTCTGCTCCTCGGGTTGATCTTTGTGAGCCATCCTGTTCTTCAATACCAATCCTTTCGTCTGGCTACAAAATCAGTCCTAGCTTCATAGCCATTATTCGAGAACAAACCTTCTCTGGTAGTATTAGTGAAAACCCATACCACCATCTTCGGGAGTTTGAGTTAGTGTGTTCATGCCTATCCATCATAGGCATGGCACATGAATGGTATGGTAGTAGAAATTGTTTCCTTTTTCTCTTAGAGATGAAGTGAAGCAATGATACACTATGTTTGTCGAGAAATTCCACGGTGAATAAAAAAATACTTGGCCTCATTCTCATATGTTTTAGATAAAAAAAATAAAAATTCAGCCCACCCCATTTTAATTTAAACCTAGTCGTCAAATTCTTTAGGCTAAAAACTTGGACCCATTACCACTGTAGTATGTAGGTAGTGTTTTGGCACTAGTACAGAACGCTAAATGGGTGCCGGTTAGGAACCCCACATGTTGCCGATTTTCCAACCGGTACCATTAGGGCACTTATGAGGAGAATCAAATATGTCAGTTTAGGAACCGACACCTTAATTTCATGTTTCTAGAATTAAAAAAACGACTCGATGAATTGGATCGATTCGAACCAATAATTATGCATATATACTAATCATAGAGTAATCACAAATCCAATGAGAATGAATCAGAATCATACCAGCAAATGACACAAATAATAATCATCGAAAAAACTAAATCATAAATCACTGTGTCGGTTTGTGTTAAGAGCTGGCACATACACATATTCATGTGTCAATTTTTTTTTGTCAGCCTTCCACGAGATGGCGGATGGATGGAAAAAGCCTCATATGTGCCAGTTTTAAACAAACCGGTATATATAAGGAATAAATTCTGTAGTAGGGCGGGCTCTCTTTTAAGCAACAATTTGCTTGCAACAAGTTAATTATGCTCCAGATCAATAAAATTGAGACATGCACACAACATTTTCTATCTACCTAAGCAACGTTCGTGGAAGGTTTCAGCATGGGGAAGCAAACACACCTCTTACAGATGTGATTTTACAGATTTGAAAACAGCCTCGAACGAACGTGAACGAGACACAAGTTAACTGTGAAGCAAATTCGTTCACACAAAACACCCATTTGGCCCAAACTAGAATGACTTGAAAATTTGAATCAGCCCCCAAAGTTGAGTGTGAACTGGATCAACTCCCGCGCCCGCGCTGGTGGCGGCCTGACCTAAACACCGCTCCCTGTTTCTTCCCGTTTTTGTACACAGCCTTCTCGATTTAAATCATCCCTCTTCCCTCCTCCCAACTCGTCCCCGGCCCATTCCCCCCGAACCCTATGCGGCTATGCCCCCTAGAGCGCCGCCGCCGACGGAACTTCAGGTCTGCATCAACACGTACCGACGGCCGCGCGCGAGAATCCGGCGCGGCAAGTTACCTGATGATGCGGAAACCTACTGATAAATTCATTTTGGTGTGTCTGTCTCTGAAACAGGTTGGTGATCTCGACGTTGATCTCGTCGCGTCCGATGATTTCCGGATGGCCATTAGAGAAGATGGCCTTCCTTACCACGCCTGGCAAGTCGTCCACCCGGCGTCGATGGCGTACATCCGCCACCTCGTCGAATCCCTGGAGGACCTGAACTTCGACGACGCCTGCATGCTCCAGCTCGACGACGACGAGTCGGACCTGTTCAGCGTCCACCGCCCGGAGATCACCGGAGTCCCCCACGACATCGAGTCGGCCATCGACACCCTGGAGGAGATCCTCTCCAGGGGGAGCCCGACGCTGGTGGCCTACCAGCGGGAGGACATCCGCGAGAGGAGGGCGTTCCAGGAGGAGAAGGTTCGCGCCGCCATGGCCGACGTGCGTTACGTCGACGGGCTTGTCGATGAGCACATGGACGCCGTCGAAGGGACCAGGGCTCGCATCCACGGCGCCCGGTCCAGTAAGCAGCAGGTGCTCGGCAAGCTCACCGCAGCGGAAGCAGCGGCGGCGGACGGCACCGGGGAAGCCGCCGTCGTCGCGTCGCTGGAGCTGGAGTTCGATGAGGCCGAGGATAAGGAGATTGCGCTGGAGGCGAAGTTCATGAGATTGTGGCTGTCGGTCCTCACCCTGAACAAGCACCGTGGTGTCGCCAAGAGGCGATTCGAAGACGAGGTGGAGGAGCTCATGGACATCCCGGAGCTGCCTGGCCGCTCGGAAGACGAACACCTCGTCGGCGATGCGGAGGAGCGCTACGAGGACAGTGTTCTCCTGCTCGACGAGTTCTTAGACATGCAATACTGAAGTGAACTTGTGATGCAGTCTGAACTCAGGACAACGATGTGATGTGGTCGTTTGGTCCCAAAAAGATTGTAGTTTCTCTCGAGCAACAAAAAAATGTGTTGGCTTGTCATTCATATATATGCATGTTCTAAAATATTTTAAATTTTCATAATCATTAAATGTTGTGATGTGATCCGAACTTTAATTTGTGTTCAAATGTCTTGAGCAAAAAAGTTCCACATCAGGGCATTTGATCATTTGGATAACTATAACATAATATGTATAATACACTATTAAACTAAATTACTTAGATATATGTATAGCAGTATCCGATCTACTATTAAACTAACCATAGAGGTTGCGATCTAATCTCTGCGGGCATGCAATACTGAAGTGAACGTGGTGATGCAGTCAGGACTCAAGCCGATGATGTGATGTGATCGTTTTCTCCCAAAAAGATTTTACTTTTTCCCGAGCAACAAAAAGATCTGCTTGTTTGCCACTCATACATATCCATGTTTTGAATACTTGTAAATTCAGAATCATTAAAAGTTTTGATGTGATCTGAATTTTGGTGCTCAAATGTCTTGAGAAAAATGTTTTGCACACAAATCAGGGGCTTGGTCAATTGGGTAGTTAAACATATGTATAATAATCTTTTGCGGCAATATTTAGGATAGAAGAACTTAACTTGGCATGAATTAAGTGCATTTAGATTACATAATCTTTTGTGTCATGCCTAAAATTAATGCCTATCCAAGTGCCATAATTATGTTGTATTCCATTAAACTATAAAAAGACCCAAGAAAATATTTCTATTCCAAAAAACAAACAAATTCTTTCAGAAATTTCGCATTGATAGCATGAAAATTGTTTGGTTAGTATACGTACGTTCCTATTGCAGCTCCTAGTCATTCATGCATTATTCTTAACTCAGTAGAATTGGTATCTTCAGTCCCTCCCCACTTCTCCCCTTCTCTCTTTTGGGCGTGTTTGCATGAGAAAATATATGGGTTCTGAAATGCAAACATATATTTACTATATTTTTTTGTGTCTAGTGTACGATAATTGTTTGGCGACGATGGTTTTCTTGTAGCTCCTAGTCATGTGCCCCATGGTTCCAATACTTGAGTTAACGCGCGCTGAGATGTAGTAGTTGCACTTTTTTGCTTATATTGTGCATATCTAATTTAGCTCTGCATATTTGTAAAACAATTAATGTACTATGCTGTAATCTGTGGTATTGAATGAATTATTTGATTTTTTTAGGGCAATTTGGATGCCATGCAAAAGGACGAGCTATCGTCCATCTGAATATTTTATGAAGTGGTTTGGGCTATTTATATTTGGTTTAGTTTTTTTTAGCGTATATCTCATTTACTTATGTGTGTTTGCAAAAGAAAAATGTACGATGGTGCAACCTGTGTTTTTGAATCTTTTCATGATTTTTTAAGGCAACTCGGATAATCAGATGACATGCAAAACAGCAGGGTGTTGGCACCCGATAAAATATTGTTTCATAGTTGAATTTATATTTTTTTTCATTTGGTTATTTCAATATTTATTTAGCTATATATGTATGTTTTTAGAATGATGTATAATGACATAATATATGTTGCTCTTTTTACAGTATTCTATTCCTATTAGGATGACATGTAAAGTGCATGGATCTATGCCCAAATATCATATTTCTTATCTATACCTTCTATAGTTGGTAGCCCCACTAGCAATTATAAGAAGCTAAAACTCAACATGCAAGTATACACATCATCACTCATTAGCATATCTTAAATCACATGCATACATGATACATCATCTAGAATATAATGATGTAGAGTTCAATACATAAGTATGTCAAATCATCTTCCTCATATCATTTTCACCGAACTTCAACATTCGTCATTTCTGTAATACCTAATGTATATCCATCCATTCATTCTTGAATAAGCGTGTGGTATCACCTAGTATATATAAGAAAATATAAGCATCATGGATCTTAAATCGTTGGTTTAGTTATTAATAGAGCAAAAACAAAAATTGAAATCAAATGTATGGCTATAAAATTATGTTCGTTTCAATATCTAAAATTATTTATTGTTTTTCTTTTGTTTTGGTAGCTAAAATGGGGGAGGGAGAGGAGTGGAGAATGTGAGTCTGTGCCGGAGAGGGAGGGGGCAGGTAGTATTGTGCGCATGTCAGGGGTAGTGGAGGTGGAGGAGACTTTAAGAAATTGAACTGAAAACGATAATAAGATGTTTTGCACCTTTTTTCTCAATATTCCAAAGATTTTTTTTCTAACTAAAACATGACATGTGACATGTGTCGGTTCATCTTCCATGAGGTCTGCTGCGAGAGAGGTAAATATTTTGATCCTAGGACCGATTTTGCCATGCATCAAGAGCTTTATAATTGGGGACGTAGGGCAGTCTCCAATGTGAACTCTCCAACTCCAGATTTTATCTCTTTGTGATCCATACATTTCCTGGGATTATGAAGGATATGATGTAAATTGTATTATTATGTACATGATTAAAACATTTGGTTGGCAAGTGTTGTAAACAAAGGATCTTTTTCACTTCTTCTGTTTGATACATGTGATTACCACTGCATTTTTTGCTTATGGATGCTATAAGATCAATTATATAGTCAGGGTACATACAATACTCATTTGTATTAATAATAATGTCCGTGCGGTCATCTATACTGGACAGGCCGTGTAAAATATAAAACCTACACTAGCACGGGATGAAGTGTAAAATATAAATCCTACACTAGCACGGGATAATTCATCTTAATCGGGCAGCACGCCTCATCTTTATCGGGGAGGGGTCCCGTCATGAACCAAAGGTCATTGATGTGAGAAGTTATCTCTATCAGGTATTTTGCTGCCACGGATAACAGTTATCTTTAGCTGACTAAAACTAAAACCCGTCACCGATAAATTTGACCCAGCAGATGAGTCAAACAAGGGCCAAACCAGGGCCCATCACCGATGAGCTAATCCGTAACGGGCTCATGCTTGATCCCGACAAAGATGACTAGCACTACTGCAGAAGAGTGATCTTTGCCCGGATGGCAAAAACCACATTAATTCCGGTTCGAATAGGAACCGGGACTAAAGATCATTTTTAGCCACGGTTCAATAGCTGTTAAGCTGTGTCAAGCCCGAACGATCTTTAGTCCCGGTTGGTAACCACGAACCCGGACTAAAAATTGATTCTTAATCCGGATTTGTAACACCAACCGGGACTTAAGATATATTTAATCCCGGTTGGTCTTTAATTCCGGTTGGTGTTACCAATTTGGACTAAACATGCCTTCAGGGTTAGTTTAAAAGGAAAGCATCTCTATTTAAGTCAAATGTGTGTAGTAGGTGGGATGGTAACACGCATGAAGGCTGAGGTGAGAGATCTTGAGTTCGAATTTCACATCCCACACATTTTTTTACTTGGTTTGCATCTTTAGTCCCGGATTGGGCATTACAGTTGCACAACCGGGATTAAAAAGGTTATCAGCTGGGACTAAAAATCCCTTCCCCAGTAGTGTAGGTCACTTTTGTCCGTATAGTATGGCGCCCGTCACGGATGACTCATCTCAATCGGGTTTAAGTTTAAGCCCATAGATAAGCTCATCTCTATCGGGCTTAAACTTAAGCCCGTCACGGATGGGTATTTTACAAAAAAATAAATTTTGTTTTTTCAATAGCGTGAGACTTTTGCTAGCCATAGTCACTGCAAAATACATAAGCATATATATATATATGTATATATATATATATGTATATATATATATGTATGTATATATATGTATGTATGTATGTATATATATATGTACGTATGTATATGTATGTGTGTATATATATGTATGTGTGTGTACATATATACATATATATACACACATACATATATACATATATATACACACATACATATATATATACACATATATAAGTATACATATATATATACATACATATATACATACATATATATATACATACATACATATATATATACATATACATATATATACATACACATACATATACACACATACATATACATATACATACATATACATACGTATACATATACCCCACTTGGACCGGGGTCCAAAAGTAAGTTACAAGCCCATAGGTCCATTATAGGTGATGCAACATATCGTTTCTATAATTGCAGCCAACTGAGATAGAATTTAGAGATGAGGCTAGATCCATTGGAAATAGGACTCCAAGAGCTTTCCATCAAATACTTACGGATCGAAAACGGAGCTCGAATGTAGATTTGGCGGCTATTTGAAATCAACAATATAGTAGGTGGCCGAATCGGATTCCAGCACTTGGAGGAATTGATCTTGATGTCTTCTTGTTGATCCATGATGTGAACAACGTTTCTATCCATTTAGTTTACCTTGATTAATTTCAGCACCATTTAGTTTACCTTTATTGATCTCTTCAGATGATGGAGGTGTATTGAATTTGAGTGTGACCAATGGGATTGGCGGCTCATTCATGTCCCTCTTCTCATTTTCGTGATTATGCACTTTCTGCAAATGGTTAGTAATAAGAGGAAAAACATAGTGCGTTTCTTTTTCATGTCGTCCTCTGTTATACTTTCAACATTGCAAGCAAGTTGTAACAAATGAGACGGAGATCTATTACTTTGACTACCAAGCATATCCTGAATTTCTTTGGTAAGCCCACGTAAAAACCTCAATTCTATAGCTTCTTCGCATTCATCTAAACCACAACGTAATATACAAGCATGCATATCATGATAGTATGAAGTAACATTCTGATATCTTGTTTTAAACATTGTAGTTTGTTAAGTAGAATATCAGCATAATACATGGGAACATAAATATCTCTGAAATATTATTTTATGTCTTTCCAAGATTGATGTATTTTGTTATACCTACAAAGATGTTTCCAATCATAAGAAGCATATTTAACTAAAAACACTAGAGGCACACATAACCATATGTTTCTCAGACAATTTATGTTCTTGAAATTCTCTATCAATAGCTAGCTCCCAATAAATATAACAATGAGGATCATAATTTCCTTCAAAATAAGGTAGTGCATATTTGATCTTAGCAAGAACAACATCACTTACCTCATATGGATCATGTTGATCACTCCTCATGTCTTCATGAAGATATCGATATTGAGCATCACTGTCTCGTATTTCCTTGCTTAATCCTGCAATGGTTAGTTGAAAACAAGAAACACACAAGAATATGCACGCTCCTATCAACTATTAGGTAGTGGCAGCTCAAATATCACACACACTGAAGCTTTTACCCGAGCACTTACAAGTTCTTACCAATGCAAGCGGAATGGTGACATACATCGACTCAACCAAGCATCCCAATGGATATTGGATGTAACAATGTCTTGGCAAACACTTGTTGTATGGTTGCAATCAAATCCGTAGAGCTCTGGGTAGGCTTAGAAATGTGGCAAAGGAATAGCAAATACCTAAATTAGATAATACAAAGTTGAATAATAGTTCAAAGTCAAGTACCGTGCTGGTCCTAGGCTAAAACGCACTAGAGACGCGAGCCTAGACACAATGGTATCACAAGATAACACTAGAACAACTCAAGCACAACTGTGATATACGAAAGCAATCTCAAAGATAATAACTGATTTTCTCTTTTCCTTCTTTATTTTTCCTTTCTTTTTCTTTTTCTTTTATTTTTTTGGTGTGAATTTTTTTCTTTTCTATTTTTTCAGCACCTTTTCTGCCTTTTCTCCTTTTTTTTGCCTTTTTTAAAAAAACCGACTCAAGGACCTCAATGTAAGATTACAGGACTCAAACAGAAATATAAAAATTACAGGGACTCAAATACAAAAGTGAAAACCCTAGAATTAATATTGTTGTTGATGCAAAAAATACACACTGGCCTAAGAGATTTTCTTTACTCTAGTGCAGGTCCGAAAATTGTACTTTAGGTTCGAGGGCGTGCCAGTTGATTTGATCCTGCAATCAAAAAGAAGAAATATACAACTTTATCAGTAAACGATAGTCCATCGGCCATTTAGCTGATTTCATATCGTATGTAACCTAGCCGACGCAATAAAGCATGAATCGACTGTAAGGTATAGTCAATGATAAAACTAACCCTAAAACTAGTATATCGGCTGTAAATATCAGTATTATATAATCAATATATCAATATTACTTTAGAAATAAGCAATTGGGACAGATCGGATTGAACCGAGACAGTATAAATTGCCCAAGTCTAAAGTAACATGAAATAACGATTATATAGACTCATGTTATAGCCGATATCTAGATTTAAGCATGTATCAGCTATAGCTCCGATACAACCTTATACTAGGATATTCTCTAGTAATAAATATATACAACTTACCAAGGGAGCTTGAACGGTTGGCTTGGCCGATACTGGTGCTGGTTTCTTTTTCTCGGCTGGTCTTTTCTTCTACAAAATACAGAAGTTGGAGATTTAAATTAAGGATGAGTAAGGAAATTTTGTACCAACGAAGGTGAATTTACCCTGGGTTGCCGAGTGAAGACAGCTGGAGCAGAAGGAGTTGTGGGGGTTTGTTTTAGGGCCGGAGAGGCTGGAGGTGTCTTTTCTCCCACATCACTGGATTCGGCTGCGGCTTCATCTATTGCCCGTTCAATTGATGCTTCTTTTAAAGTTTCATTTGTGTCATCAGCTGTTGGGGTGGTTGCTTTCTAGCCTTTTTCTTGGTAGCTGGTGGCATGGCAGTTGATGCTCTAGTCTTTCTCTTTCTGCCTGCATCGGCTGGTTCCCTCATTTGTCCTTGAAGCAAACTTGATGTCTTGGGGGCATGATAGCCGATGACAGGAGGAGTCATACCACATCTGCTAGGTAGCAGTCCTACAGCATACTCAATGTCCTTGCCACTTCTGCTAATACGAGGGGGAGATGAGTCTGTGGTCGGAAAAGCAAGGATGTTTTATAAGTCAGAAATAGAATCGGCTGATGTATTTAAAACAGTAATGAAGATGAGTTAGAGGAAATAAAGGGATTACCTGAGGAATCATGTCTGGGAAGAGGTCGGTCATGTGCATGGTAGCCGATTGGTGAAAAAGATGTTGTTTCCACTCAGCCCACCATGAAGTGAAGACCTTACTCCTGAACATGGCTAGCTCAATGTCATTAATGCTGCCAAGGGGAGGTCCTGGGATGTTAAGCAGCCGATCCATCATTAGGCTTGAAGTTATTTCTCCTCAGCATTGGATTTTATCGGTAAACCATAAGCCGATTGGGAGTTGCCCCATACCAAACTGCCTTGCTGAGCTCATAGGATGGTAGAATTCATATGATGTTTTTATATTTCTGCCTTGGTGGATGCCGACAGGAAGTATGCATGGGCTAATGGCAGTGGTATAAACTTCTCTGGACTTCTGGAATTTGGCATGGTTGATTTCTTCAAATCTGAAGTCCGATGGCAGTTCAATGTTGATTGAGTCTTCATAGAAGAACCAGATTCTGGCATCTTTTTGGAAGCCGTCATAAAAGCTGAAGAACCAATCTTTCAACAGTTCAGCCGATAGTTTTGCTCCAGCATCGGCTGTTGTGCTGGCGTATTCTCCAAATGATGTGCATCTCCGATGGGTTATTTCTTCCCCATCATCATCGGTGATCGGCTCTAGTCTTGGGAATTCTGCCTCAGTTAGGGGTGGCCGATTGACAGCTTTCATTGCTACCAGATTTAGCCAAGATTGGAGTAGCCACCACGGACCACCTGCACTAACTACTGAGCCGACAGCTAGCTTGGCTGATGCATTGTTCAAGGTCTGGTATAGATAGCCGAGCAGGATTTTTCCTAAGGGAAACTGTTTCTTTTCCTCAAGTGCTTCGGCTATATGCTGTCAGTTGGAAGTTGGGCCACAACTAGATCCAGAGAAAAGGAATTTTTCTAACCACATTAACAAAAATGCAGTATGCTCTCTGGGGGAGACTGAACCTTGGCCCATGTTAGCTGAAATAAAACCAGACCATCCTCCAAGGTCTTGTAAATAATAACAACATACGATCAATCAATCTCGGCGCATCGCCACCTTTGTTTCTATTTTCGACAAGCTTGTGCTCTCGAGTTGTGCTGCATCAATTTGATCTTCGGCGAGAAGGTATATCTTGTCATGGCAATTTGCATCATTGGGATTAGTGCTTACATCTTTATGACACTCTAATTCTATCTTGCAAGTTCCACAGTTATCATATATGTCATATAATTTAGATCAACAATACTATCTGTTTATATCGGCTAGATCCGTTTTAGGGTTTCATCGATATATGTCCATATACTTTGTTGATTCATGTTATATGATGTATCTACCATCCTGGCTTGGTGTTTATTGACTTGTTACGTATCTTGCTTCTTTTATGCTTGATGCTGTATTGGTTCAGTCCAACCTATTAAGTTATCTTAGAATCATGATCTATAACTTGTTTTACGATCATCAATAGGGATAGTATCGGAGTTTCAGCCGATCTTATCTATTTAGATTATTTGATATAGTTTTATGCTTTGTTTCATGTTCTATATTTAATCTTCGTTGCTTAATTATGGGTTTATATCAGATTTACGACCGATATGCAAGTAGATCTAGATATCGGCTATGAGATCAGTCTTATGTGGTCATTATTTAATGTTGCGATAGACTCAAGTAATTTATACTGTCTCGGTTCAGTCCGATCTATACCAATTGCTTGTTTCTATAGTGATATTGATCCTTTTATTGCATAAAGCTGATATCTACAGCCTGATATGCTAAGGATAGGGTTATTTTTATACTTACTTAAATCCTTACAGCCGATTCATGCTTTATTGCATCGGCTAGGTCATATACAATATGAAATCGACCCTATGGCCGATTGTCTATCGTTTACTAATATTTTTTGCATATTTTCTTGTTGATTGCAAGATCAAATCAACTGGCACGCCCTTGAACCTAAAACCCTAATTTTGGACCTGCACTAGAGTTAAGCAGATCTCTCAGGCCAGTGTGTGTTTTTTGCATCAACACGCTTTTGGCACGTCCAGTGGGACCACGTGTCATCATGTCTCCAAACATTACTGAAGTTTCTGAGGACAACATCGTGCTGGTCACGCTCGAACAACTGAGTGAAGAACAGAGAGAAGAGATGCAACAAATGCTGAACCAACTCCAGAACCAATATCTTCACTCATTCATGGTGACACGGCAAGGCACAGTTATTCAAAGAGCTAAAGTCCAAGTGCCGACGATCGTGAAGCAAGATCCAAGCACTTCCGGATCAAGGGAAGAAAAAGATAAAAAGGTTAAAACCGAATCAGGTGATGAGGAACTCCATGCATTACAGGACCGTATTGATTCGGCCGTTCACCATGCTTTGGTTAACCAGTCTGGAGTGCTTGTGAACACGTTAACAAATATGATCAAGTCGGTAGTCGATGGAACGATAGCCGAGGAAAAGGCTAAAGGACCCATATATTTGCCGGACGACACGTTCCCAGGATACAGAACTGTGAAGACAGACATCGACGGGAGTTAAGGAAATCAGCAAGTGCTTCAAACCCAGGCTTCATTGGCTCCATATTCAAGTTCAAATATTACATCAATTCTAACCAGATCACAGCGATCACTGGGGGGCAAACATCAACTCAGTTAACACTAGAGCAATTGATGAGTATTCTTCACCCAAAACCGCTGGTTGTTGACGCATCTTTCCAAATTCCTTTGGTTCCACAACAGCCGATTGGAATTACTCAGCCGATTGGCCAGCAGTACAGTACAGAGCAACTCCCATATGTACCACCTCAAGGTATATCGGCTGGCTTCAGCCATCTTTATTAGCCTCACTCACCATGACCTCAGCCGATCCAATACGGCCAGATGGATCCACTTCAGCAGCAGTATGGTGGAGCAACACCTCATCAACCCTGGGCCGACATGATCGCTGATGTCATGAGGGAGCAATTTGGGCTTAAGCCAAAAGACAATGACAACATGTATCGGCACCCATATCCAGAATACTTTGATCGGGTTCCACTGCCAAACCGATATAAGGTGCCAGACTTCTCCAGGTTTTCAGGACAAGACAATGTATCGACTTATGAGCATGTTAGCTGATTTCTAGCTCAGTGTGGTGAGGCATCGGCTACAGACGCTCTTAGAGTTCGCTTGTTCCCACTCTCACTATCCGGATCGGCATTCACTTGGTTTTCATCCTTGCCATATAATTCAATCAGGAGTTGAGCCGATCTGGAGAAACAATTTCACAAATACTTTTTCAGTGGAGTTCAAGAGATGAAGTTACCGGACCTCACGGCGATCAGGCAAAAGTCAGATGAATCGGTTCCAGATTATATTCAATGATTTAGAGATGTGAGGAACAGATGCTACAGCCTATCTTTGACAGACTCCCAGTTAGCCGATTTAGCCTTCCAAGGTTTGTTGGCGCCGATTAGGGAAAGATTTTCGGCTCAGGACTTTGAGAGTTTAGCACACCTAGCTCAGAAGGTATCGGCTCATGAGACAAGGTTCCAGGAAGCCAGGAAGTTTATCAAAAAGACAAACAACGTGAACAATGTCTACAATTATAACTCTGACTCCGAAGATGATGACCCAGAAATCAATGCAGCCGAGTGGGCTAGGAACAAGAAGACGGTGGTCTGTCAATGGGTCAAGAATCCGGGAAAGGAGGAGAGGTTTGATTTTGACATTTCCAAAGCCGACAATATCTTCGATCTCCTTCTCCAAGAAAAACAAATTCAGCTGTCAGTAGGACATGTCATCCCATCGGCTGAAGAGTTGAAGAAGAGGAAGTATTGCAAATGGCACAATACAGGATCTCATAACAGCAATGATTGCAAGATTTTCAGACAACAGATCCAGTCGGCTATCGAACAAGGGAAAATTAAGATTGATGAATCTAAAAGGCCGATGAAGATAGATAGACACCCTTTTCCAGTCAACATGGTGCACCCTGGATATAATCGGAATATAGCCGATGGAGACAAAAACTACACTAGGAGTATCAGATCGGCTGGCATGATCAACAAATATCAAAACAGGCGCCAAAGGGAAAAGGAGTTATATTCTCGGGAAAGTGAAAGATATTTTGATCCTCATTGGAGTTGCGAATTTTTCAGATTTTGCTGGAATGACGGTATGAGGTTGCCATCTATCGAAGATTGTCTTGGATTCAGTAATCACGATGCACAGTTCGTCGGAAGCTCAAGCCGACAAGGAGCAACTACACATCGGTCGAATCAATCAAGGTTGCCAGTTCATGAGAGACTTGGGCCGATGCAACAAGACAACGACGAAGATGACTCACTTAGAGAATCTAAGCCAATGCATCCTCAATGGTGCCCTTCTGGAATATTCACCAAAAATCAAAAGAGAAGAGTTCAAAGGCTGAGAAACAGGGAGCGATTCCAGGAGGTTGAGGGGGAGATTGAGCATCGGCTGAGGCAGAAAACAAAGAAAGTCTGGCGCGTGAAGAGCAAAGTGGTGCCAGCCGATGAAGTCAGAGCCGATCGCAACAAGAATCAAGAACGTAAAGGCAAGGAAGTGATGTCATCTGAGATAAACATGGTTTTCATGTTGCCAGCCGAATATGCAGTAGAGCAAGTCGTCGAGCAAGAAGAAAATCTGCCATCGGCTAAATTGATGTTATCTCCACAACAAGCCGTTTTTGAGAAGCCCGAGGGAACTGATCATCGGCACCTCAAGCCACTCTACGTCAAGGGATTTGTCAATGGTAAGCCGATGTCAAAGATGCTAGTCGATGGAGGAGCAGCTGTTAATTTAATGCCTTACACGACATTCAGAAAGCTTGGGAAGAATTCAGAGGACTTGATCAAGCTAACATGGTTCTGAAAGACTTTGGTGGGAATCCATCTGAGACCAAGGGAGTTTTGAATTTAGAGCTAACCATCGGCAGTAAAACAATTCCAACCACGTTCTTTGTTATTGACGGGAAGGGTTCCTACAGTCTATTGCTGGGAAGAGATTGGATCCATGCTAACTGTTGCATCCCTTCAACAATGCACCAAAGTTTGATTCAATGGCAAGGAGACCAAATCGAAATCGTGCTAGCCGATAGGTCAGTCAATGTAGCTTGTGCCGATTTATCTATTTGAGAGATGGAAGGAATTGACTGTTTATCTGGAAAAGTTTGGCAAGGAGATTACTTAAAGATTTCTGATGATGCCATACAACCAACAGGAGATGGAGAGCCCCAATTCTTGTTTTGAGGGCGCCGTGGAGGGTTCCAACTTCTACATAGAGGACACTATTGATGATCTCGACGGCAAGCTAGGACAAGGTTTTATGTCAGCCGATGAACTAGAAGAAATCGACATTGGACCAGGTGATAGGCCTAGGCTGACATATATTAGTAAGGGTTTATCAAAGGAATTTAAATGTAAATTAATTGCACTCTTAAAAGAGTATAGAGATTGTTTTGCATGGGAATACTATGAGATGCCAGGACTGAGCCGATCGATAGTTGAACATCGGCTCCCTATCAAACCAGGGTATCGGCCATACAAGCAACCCCCAAGACGTTGTAAAGCTGCAATGTATGATGCTATCAAGGCCGAAATTACAAGACTTTATGATACTAACTTTATCAAACCATGCCGATATGCTGAATGGATTTCCAACATAGTACCAGTTATCAAGAAAAACAGCAAGCTTAGGGTTTGCATTGATTTCAGAGAACTAAACAAAGCTACACCGAAAGATGAATACCCAATGCCGGTAGCCGATCAACTCGTAGATGCAGCATCTGGACATAAAATCATCAGCTTCATGGATGGCAATGCTGGTTATAATCAAATTTTTATGGCTGAGGAAGACATTCACAAGACTGCTTTTAGATGTCCTGGTGCCATCGGCTTGTATGAGTGGGTGGTTATGACTTTCGGCTTGAGAAGTGCTGGTGCTACGTATCAAAGGGCCATGAATTATATTTTTCACGATCTTTTCGGCAGATTGGTGGAGATATACATTGATGACATGGTGGTTAAGTCTAAGGAAGTTGATGAGCATATAGCCGATTTGAAGCAAGTATTAGAAAGAGCAAGAAAGTATGGGTTGAAGATGAATCCTACTAAGTGTGCTTTTGGTGTATCGGCTAGTCAGTTTCTTGGATTTTTGTTACATGAGCGTGGGATTGAAATTCCTCAGAGGAGTATTGAAGCAATTAAAGATATAAAACCTCCAGAAGACAAGACGAAGCTGCAATCATTGATAGGCAAGATAAATTTTGTTCGACGTTTCATATCAAACCTGTCTGGCCGAATAGAACCATTTACTCCTTTACTGAGGTTGAAAGCCGATCAAGAATTTGTCTGGGGAGAAAAGCAGCAGCAAGCATTGGATAATATCAAGGAATATTTGAGTACTCCTCCAGTCCTTATACCACCACAGAAAGGGATTCCGTTTAGACTATATTTGTCAGCCGACTAGAACTCTATCGGCTCAGTTTTGATCCAGGAGGTTGAAGGAAAGGAAAGAGTTATATTTTATCTCAGCAGACGTCTCTTGGATGCAGAAACAAGGTATTCACCTGTGGAGAAATTATGCTTGTGTTTATATTTTTCCTGCACAAAGTTGATACATTATCTACTCTCCAATGAGTGTGTTATCGTATGCAAGGCCGATGTAGTACGATATATGCTATCGGCTCCAGTTCTGAAAGGGCATATTGGGAAGTGGATCTTTGCTTTGTCAGAATTTGATCTTAGGTATGAATCGGCTAAGGCAGTTAAAGGGCAAGCGATAGCCGATTTCATAGTTGAACGCAGGGAAACCAGCATTGACAGTATTGATATTATGCCATGGACTTTATTCTTTGATGGATCTGTTTGCACTCATGGTTGTGGTATCGGCTTGGTGATTATATCACCTAGGGGGGCAAGTTTTCAGTTTGCTTTCACTATCAAACCATACTCTACAAATAATCAAGCATAATATGAAGCTGTTCTCAAAGGGTTGCAATTATTGAGGGAGGTTGAAGTTGATGCCGTTGAGATCATGGGTGACTCATTATTGGTGATAAGTCAGTTATCTGGGGAATATGAATACAAAACTGACACCCTGATGATCTATAATGAAAAATGCCAAGAGCTGATGAAGACATTCAAGATGGTTACTTTAAAACATATTCCTAGGGAGCAAAACGTTGAAGCCAATGATTTAGCTCAAGGTGCATCAGGTTATAGGCCAATGTTACAAGGGATTGAAGTAGAAGTGGCCTATATTCCAGCCGATGATTGGAGGTTTGATGTTTTTGAGTATCTAAAGAATCCTTACAGATCAGTTTCAAGGAAATTACGGTATAAAGCTCTTAAGTATGTTCTCTTGGATGATATATTGTACTATCGGACGATTGATGGAGTTCTGTTGAAATGTCTAAGTATAGAAGAAGCTAAAGTTGTCATGTGTGAAGTTCATGAGGGAATCTGTGGGACACATCAATCGGCACACAAGATGAAGTGGTTAATTCGAAGAGTTGGATATTTTTGGCCGACAATGCTGGAGGATTGTTTCAGATATTACAAGGGTTGTCAAGATTGTCAAAAATTTGGAGCAATTCAGAGAGCACCAGCATCGGCTATGAACCCTATTATCAAGCCATGGCCGTTTAGAGGTTGGGGTATTGATATGATCGGCCAGATCAATCCGCCATCAAGTAAGGGGCATAAATTCATATTGGTTGCAACTGATTATTTCACTAAGTGGGTTGAGGTGATTCCTTTGAAGAAGGTTGACAGTCAAGATGCAATCAATTTTGTCAAAGAGCATATTATATACAGATTTGGTTTGCCACAGACGATAACGACTGATCAAGGTTCTATATTTGTGTCCGATGAGTTTGTTCAGTTTGCTGATAACATGGGAATTAAGTTGTTGAATTCATCACCATATTATGCACAAGCCAATGGGCAAGCTGAAACATCTAATAAGAGCTTGATTAAGTTGGTTAAAAGAAAGATAGCCGAATATCCCAAAAAGTGGCATACTATTCTGGCTGAATCATTGTGGTCTTATCGAATGGCTTGCCATGGTGCAATTCAAGTACCTCCTTATCAACTGGTTTATGGGCATGAAGTTGTTTTATCATGGGAAATCAACATCGGCTCTAGGAGGATTTCTTTACAAGATGAGTTAACAGCCGATGATTATCATAATTTGATGGTTGATGAGTCAGAAGATTTGGTCCAAACAAGATTGCGAGCTCTTGAGAAAGTTAGGAAAGACAAGGAGAGAGTTGCAAGGCATTATAATAAAAAGGTTGTGCCCAAATCTTTTGAAGAGGGTGAGCTTGTTTGAAAGTTGGTATTGCCGAAAGGGGCCAGAGATAATAAATTCGACAAGTGGTCACCGAATTGGGAAGGGCCTTTTCAAATTCACAAATGCGTTTCTAAAGGAGCCTAAATGTTAAAAGGGCTTGATGGAGAAGTGTTTGGAAGAGCACTTAATGGAAAATACTTGAAGAAATACTATCCAAGTGTTTGGATTGGTTCATGATCGGTTACGGTTTGCCGGTTTATGATTGATAACCGATGTGTTTACATCGCCTTTAGATGGCTGATATTTTTATCGCCCTTAGACATATAAGTTTGCAGCATTGTGTTCCCTACTACAAACTTGTGGGGCATGGAGGATGAAAAGTTGGAAATTTTTGAGCAATGATAAGTTAGAGTACAGCCAAGTATAAAATCGGCTCGATAGCCGACACATGTATTATAGCAAAAGTATCCATAAGGGATTTCAGAGTATGTGTTACAAGAGAAATGTTCTAGCCGATTGCAGAATTGTTACAGAATTGTTCTAAGTCCCTATTACATGACATCATTGAGAAAGGTAGCGCTGGATAGCCGACAGTGCCCGTTGTCGAATTTCTTTAACTTCTGCGATAGCTTGGGCGTCTTGGGCGTCTGTTCCAGGGATCGTCTTCAGGGACTTGGTCATGGTGGCCACATTTGTTATAGCCGATCTCAGTTTTGCTTTTTGTTCCCCAATGGCCTTTGGGAGATTGGCTAATTTTTGCTTTTCCAGTGCGATCTTGGCATTACACTCTTTAAGCTTGGCTAGCAGATCTATTCTTTCAGCCTCTAGTTGATCTATTGTGGCTTTAATCGGTTCTTCAGCTAGTTGATCAAGTTTGGTTTTCTCATCATGTACTAGCTGCCGATTGGCTTGAATGGTGGCTTCGATATCCTTCTTCTCTCATCGATCGGCTATTCTCTGTCTGACTTTTTCCAGCTTGAATTGGTGCTGCTCAAGGTACATAGCTGGAGTGATTGTGTTGGACAACTCATCTGGGAGCAGGGCTTGAATTTCTTGGAATCTTGCTCGGAGAGTGCTGCAGTCAACTACCAGGCTGTCCAGAGATGCTTCTAGCCGATGTGAGATGTCTTCAAGATTCCTCTTCACATCATCGGCTAGAGGAGCTAAGGATTTGCTTGTTGCTTCTCCCTCTGCTTCTTCATCAAAGTAGTCTTTTATATCAAAAGAGAATAAATCTGCTAAGACCTGCAAGTAGGAAAGATGAAGGGGATATGAGTAAGAGGATATTTCTGTGTAGCCGATTTTGAAGAGTTTTAAGAATGAGACTTACAGGGATTGCAGGGGCAGCAACTTCTTCCTCTTCAACATGATGGCTGCCTACAGCCGATGCAGTATGTTCACTTGAAATAGGTTGTGCTATAGGCGATGGAGGGGAAGTAGGCTGAAAATATTTATGCAAGTGTTAGATGATATCGGCTGATGAAATGTTCGGAATTTTAGAAAGTTGAAACTTACCAAGGGAGCTTGAACGGTTGGCTTAGCCGATACTGGTGCTGGTTTCTTTTTCTCGGCTGGTCTTTTCTTCTACAAAATACAGAAGTTGGAGATTTAAATTAAGGATGAGTAAGGAAATTTTGTACCAAGGAAGGTGAATTTACCCTGGGTTGCCGAGTGAAGACAGCTGGAGCAGAAGGAGTTGTGGGGGTTTGTTTTAGGGCCGGAGAGGCTGGAGGTGTCTTTTCTCCCACATCACTGGATTCGGCTGCGGCTTCATCTATTGCCCGTTCAATTGATGCTTCTTTTAAAGTTTCATTTGTGTCATCAGCTTTTGGGGTGGTTGCTTTCTAGCCTTTTTCTTGGTAGCTGGTGGCATGGCAGTTGATGCTCTAGTCTTTCTCTCTCTGCCTGCATCGGCTGGTTCCCTCATTTGTCCTTGAAGCAAACTTGATGTCTTAGGGGCATGATAGCTGATTACCGGAGGAGTCATACCACATCTGCTAGGTAGCAGTCCTGCAGCATACTCAATGTCCTTGCCACTTCTGCTAATACGAGGGGGAGATGAGTCTGTGGTCCGAAAAGCAAGGATGTTTTATAAGTCAGAAATAGAATCGGCTGATGTATTTAAAACAGTAATGAAGATGAGTTAGAGGAAATAAAGGGATTACCTGAGGAATCATGTCTGGGAAGAGGTCGGTCATGTACATGGTAGCCGATTGGTGAAAAAGATGTTGTTTCCACTCAGCCCACCATGAAGTGAAGACCTTACTCCTGAACATGGCTAGCTCAATGTCATTAATGCTGCTAAGGGGAGGTCCTGGGATGTTAAGTAGCCGATCCATCATTAGGCTTGAAGTTATTTCTCCTCGGCATTGGATTTTATCGGCAAACCATAAGCCGATTGGGAGTTGCCCCATACCAAACTGCCTTGCTGAGCTCATAGGATGGTAGAATTCATATGATGTTTTTATATTTCTGCCTTGGTGGATGCCGACAGGAAGTATGCATGGGCTAATGGCAGTGGTATAAACTTCTCTGGACTTCTGGAATTTGGCATGGTTGATTTCTTCAAATCTGAAGTCCGATGGTAGTTCAAAGTTGATTGAGTCTTCATAGTAGAACCAGATTCTGGCATCTTTTTGGAAGCCGTCATAAAAGCTGAAGAACCAATCTTTCAACAGTTCAGCCGATAGTTTTGCTCCAGCATCGGCTATTGTGCTGGCGTATTCTCCAAATGATGTGCATCTCCGATGGGTTATTTCTTCCCCATCATCATCGGTGATCGGCTCTAGTCTTGGGAATTCTGCCTCAGTTAGGGGTGGTCGATTGACAGCTTTCATTGCTACCAGATTTAGCCAAGATTGGAGTAGCCACCATGGACCACCTGCACTAACTACTGAGCTGACAGCTAGCTTGGCTGATGCATTGTTCAAGGTCTGGTATAGATAGCCGAGCAGGATTTTTCCTAAGGGAAACTGTTTCTTTTCCTCAAGTGCTTCGGCTATATGCTGCCAGTTGGAAGTTGGGACACAACTAGATCCAGAGAAAAGGAATTTTTCTAACCACATTAACAAAAATGCAGTATGCTCTCTGGGGGAGACTGAACCTTGACCCATGTTAGCTAAAATAAAACCAGACCATCCTCCTATGCTCTTGGTTTTAAAATCAAATCTATTTTTGGAGTTTAGCATCATAGGGTTGGCCGATGAAGTGATGTCTAGTCCAGTCAACATGGTAATATCCAGTAGAGTTGGGGTCATTGGTCCTTAATTGAACAAGAATGCATTGATGGTATTGGACCAGAAATAGTTAGCAGAGGCCATCAGTGGTTCGTCCTTAGCGGAATTTGCCAAACTAAGGGTTAATGCTTGGCCGATTCCAAGTTCGTCCCAATGGCTCTATTTACTAGCCAATATGCGCTTGAACCATGCGGGCCAGCTTTTCTCTAGGGATGGCCAAGATTTGGAAGTATTCTTCCAGTGCCCTAGGTTTGGGTTTGCTAGCCTGAAGGGGATTCTATTTGTTTCGGCAGTGATAAACTCGGTTGGGTCCAGGTTGCCGATTGGTCCAAGGAAGTAGTTGTTTTCATGATTAAGACTGGGAACCGCAACTAGGTTTGCGAGGTGCTATATCAACAAGGCAAAAGAGAAAGAAAGCGGACTAGGATTGCGGAAGACAAGATGAGATGAGTAAAAAGGAGATCTAGCCGATGAGACTTACCTCAGTGTACTCGGCTGATGGAGCGGTGGATGGAGCGATGACGAAGACATCTTCTCGCCGGCGGGAGTTGGATGAGCGGAAGATTGCTTGGAGTTGACTGCTTGCGCCGAGGGGATCGCCGGAGTTGGGTGTGACGGAGATTGCGAAAGCGGTGGAAACAGTATAACGGTATGAAGTTTCTCGGGGCCATCGGTTAGGTATTTAAAGCAATGCGGTAACGGTCAAAAACAGAAAGGGCGAGATTATCTCGGAGGTAAGATTTGGCAAATCCGAAACATTACCAAATATTCCGGACTTGGGGGGCATGTGTTGACGACCAAATTTGGTAATTCAAATATCAGAGATAAAGATGGAATCGAAGAGGATTAAAGAGATTAGATCGTATCGGAAAACAGAGTGAGAATCGGCTAGAGTCCGAATTGGCTGAGAATTGGATCGGCAGAGTTAGAGTCGGACTGGGTTAGCCGATTGAGCCGATTTTGGTAATATGACTCGGTACATGTCATCGGGTTATGTTAACGTGATTCATATGGATTGCCATGCATGGATAGAGTCCTGAGAAGGCAATTGTATCTATTAATTAGGATATTTTATGTAATTTCCTTATAGATATTCTCAGTAAGAGTCCGCCTAAGGGACTTGTTCGCTAGTTGGATTTGTATTAGGTGAATGTGAGTCGTGTCCATAGTGGACAATGTTTGTATTTTCGGGTATAAATATAATCCCGAGGTCTTGTAAATAATAACAACATACGATCAATCAATCTCGGCGTATTGCCACCTTTGTTTCTATTTTCGACAAGCTATTGCTCTCGAGTCGTGCTGCATCAATTTGATCTTCGGCGAGAAGGTATATCTTGTCATGGCAATTTGCATCATTGGGATTAGTGCTTACATCTTTATGACACTCTAATTCTATCTTGCAAGTTCCACAGTTATCATATATGTCATATACTTTAGATCAACGATGCTATCTGTTTATATCGGCTAGATCCGTTTTAGGGTTGCATCGATATATGTCCATATACTTTGTTGATTCATGTTATATGACGTATCTACCATCCTGGCTTGGTGTTTATTGACTTGTTACGTATCATGCTTCTTTTATGCTTGATGCTGCATTGGTTCAGTCCAACCTATTAAATTATCTTAGAATCATGATCTATAACTTGTTTTACGATCATCAATAGGGATAGTATCGGAGTTTCAGCCGATCTTATCTATTTAGAATATTTGACATAGTTTTATGCTTTGTTTCATGTTCTATATTTAATCTTCATTGCTTAATTATGGGTCTATATCGGATTTACGACTGATATGCAAGTAGATCTAGATATCGGTTCTGACATCAGTCTTATGTGGTCATTATTTCATGTTGCGATAGACTCAAGTAATTTATACTGTCTCGGTTCAGTCCTATCTATACCAATTGCTTGTTTCTATAGTGATATTGATCGTTTGATTGCATAAAGCTGATATCTACAGCCGATATGCTAAGGATAGGGTTATTTTTCATACTTACTTAAATCCTTACAGTCGATTCATGCTTTATTGCATCGGCTAGGTCACATACGATATGAAATCGGCCCTATGGCCGATTCTCTATCGTCTACTAATATTCTTTGCATATTTTCTTGTTGATTGCAGGATCAAATCAACTGGCACGCCCTTGAACCTAAAACCCTAATTTTGGACCTGCACTAGAGTTAAGCAGATCTCTCAGGCCAGTGTGTGTTTTTTGCATCAACACCGATCAACGGGTAAAGCCCCCGCCGACCCAACCCCATCACGCCCACCCTTGCCTGGGTGCGTCGGCTAAGAGAAGCTACACTACAAGCCCAGCTATTACCCATGCTAGCTTGTGGAAAGTACGGTAATTCTTCCAGGGTTTCCCGCGAACCGGTCCTTAATTGTCATGAGTACGACCATCCAAACCATGTACTCACAACCCACCATTTATCAGGTTTTAGTTAATGATTAATTGATTTATCAATCATGATTGACCATCGTGAGCTACCATTAAGTAGCCATCATTAAGATGTAAGTGGAACATTGTTTACCCCATTAGTGTGCTAATGTTTCTAAGCAGAGTTAAGCATGTCCTAACCTAACAACTAGTCATATTGATTCCCAAGCTATCAAAGGTACAAGGTAATCGGAATTAAATGGCTGAGTACAGTAGGTAAATAAGCCCATTAAATGACATTATAAAACAATGCAGTATTTAAGAATAAATAAGATATTTGCAAAGTAGGTACAATATGATCAAATAAAGAGTAGGACTTGCCTTCCTCTGGCGCGGATGGAACCTCGGTAACCACTTCGTAATATTCCGGAGCGTCGGAACTATAGGATTCTACACGACAAACAAAGCACACAAGCAAAACAGACTATAAGACTACTGAAACAGGAAACAAAACTATTTTTAATAGATTCTAGACATTTTTATGAATTTTCTGAGACTTGAACGGACTCAAACGGAGTCCCGATAAATTAGTTATGAATTTTAGAAGTTTAACTGTATTTTTAACTAAAACAGAAAAATCCTAAATTATCTTATTGCGCAATAAATCCCCTAGGGCTGACATCAGCGGCTAGGGCTGACGTCAGCTCAGCCGCAGCCCTAGGACTGACGTCAGCAGGGTTGACGACAGCCGGGGTGCGGCGGGAGGCATCGGCGCCCGTGGCCACGGTGGCCGAGAGGTGGCCGACCGGGCAGCGCGAGGCGGTGGCGGCGCCCGCGGCCACGGCGGCCGAGAGGCGGCCGGCCGGGCAGCGCGCGCGGCGGCAACGGCGGTGCGGCGGTGCGAGCGGCGGCCGGAAGGGGAAGGAGGGGCGGCGCGGGGGCGTACCGGCGACGGAAGATGGCGGAGGCGGTGGCGGAAAGGGGAGCGGGAGAGGGCGGCGACGAGGCTTTTAGAGGGGCCGGGCGGCGCGTAGGGTGGAGGCGGCGGTTAGCGGTGCGACGCGGATACAGCGGCGGCCGTTGCTGGCGACCGGTGGCGGAGGAGATGGGCCTAACAGGTGGGCCGGCCCGGGCGCGGGAGGTAGGCGAGGTGGACTTGGCAGGGCGCGGGCGGCCACGGGCCGGCCCGAGAGGGAGGGGAGGGGCGGCGCGGGCACGTGGGCCGGCCCAGGAGGGGGAGGGAGGCCGGCGGCCCAGGGAGGAAAGGAGAGAAAGAGAGATAGAGTGGCCCGGGAGAGGGAGTGGGCCGGCGGGAGGAAAAAGGAGGCTGGAGGAGGAGATGGGCTGGTGGCCCAGAAGAAGAAAGAAAAAGAAAGAAAAAGAAAAGAAAGGATTTTAGGGGATTTAAAAATTGCTGTGGGGGTATTTAAATGTTTAAAATTATTTCCAATGATCTAAAAATTCCAATAAAAGTCCTGTTAGTGTATTTTAACAAGGGGAACTCCAGAAAAATCCCACCTTGCCAATTCCAATTAATTAAGTGCACTTTTTAATTAGAATTTGCTCTAGGTTAAAAAAAGCAATTTCTTTTAAGCCATTTGTTTTATGGATTTAGGGCTAAAAGGCGAACTCCAGGGTGTGACAAGCCCCACCTGTCATCACCTTCCTCCACCCACGTCGCCCACTCCGGCCGGCCATCCCCCACGTCGCCCGCCTTCCCCGCGCCCACCTCCCCGTCCACTCCGGCCTGTGCCGCCTCCCCGTGAACATAAAACCCGGCCGCCCCGCTCGAGCGCGCCTGCCCGCCGCCTCTGCCGCCTGCGCGGCGCCTCCCACCGGTCACCGGCCGCCTGTGCCGCTGCCGCCGCCTGCGCTGCACGCCACCACCTGCGCCACCACGCGCTGCCGCGCCACTGCTGCCCGCTACGCTCGCTGCTGCTCGCACCGCCTCCGCGCCGCCGCGCCTCAGCCGCCGCCCCGTGCGCCACGACCGCCCTCGCCGCTGCACCGCCCTCGCCGCTCGTGCGCCCGCATGGCTGCGCCGCCCCGCGTCGGCCGCCGCTTAGCCGTCATCGCCCGCGTCGGTTGCCGCTCGGCCACCGCCGCCGGACGTGCCGTAGCCCGTGCACGCCGCCTGCTGGCCGCCCACGCCACCTCCGCGCTACCGCAGCCCGCCACGCAGCTCGCTGCTACCGCGCGCCAGCACCCGCGCCACTGCCACTCGCCGCGACGCCGCGCCGCCCACCACCGCGTCGCGGTCGCGCGCCACCGTCGCTCCGGCCGCGCGCCACCGCCGCCGCTCCGCCGCGTCCGCGCGCGCCACCTCCCGCTCTGCTGCCCCGCTGGCAAACCGCCGCGCGCCACCGACCGTCGCGACCCCGCGCCGCCGCCTCGCCGCCGGGCTGGCCGGAGCCGGCCGCGCTGTGGCTGTCGCCCGTGGGCAACGGCTGGACTTGTAGTGTAGCTTTCCTCTAGCTGACGTACACTGGCAAGGGTGAGCGTGATGGAGTTTGGATGGGCCCTGCGACGGTCTATGCTGCTTCCGGATTCACTGTGGTACGAGAGGGGGCTACCCGCTGCCTGTTGAGGAGCGGGGATGAAACTTGCGGTGGTACGATTGGTTAGAGGGGGGTTATGCGAAGGGTCCTATCACAGTCCCTTTCCGGGGAGCCGTGGTGGTATACCGGCACACGGTAACGTGTCGTGGGGCTGTGTCTTGTGGGTACAGATGTACACCTCTTGCCAGAGTAAAACTATTCGAATAGCCGTGCCCGCGGTTACGGGCGATCGACCAGCTCACCATGATTTGTCCCACTCTATTAATTAAATTGACCTAATGAATTGGTTTAGTTCAGGTGGAATGGTTGGGCCTGTTCAACGTGGTGTAGCGTTGTTTAGTGGAGATATCTAATCTTACCTTAATTAATCAATGGTTTTACTGTTTTCAACTATAAATGTTTACAACTGCCTTTATGCAAATAGCCACAAACCCTCCTTGTCTCCCCTTGCACGAATGTATTATTGGTGTAGCTTGTTGAGTACGGTGGTTGTACTCAGCCTTGCTATCTTTTTTCCCCCTTTCAGAAGTGTAGTGCTTCTGAGCTGAAGACGAAGTTAGAAGACCAAGACTTATACCCAGTTGAGTTTCGCCTGTGGAGTGGAGCTGAAGCCCTGCTAGGATCGTCGCCTTTTTCCGCTGTTGTTTCCTTTTCAGTGTGAGGACTATGTGCCTTTTTTGTAAGTATTTACGCTTTATTTACGTTTGGATCTATATATTGATTTGTCGTTTTGTGTACCCTTGCTTGTTTCCTGGATAGGGATTTGTACACAAAATAGTCTGGAAATTTGGGATAAATTTCTGGGCGTGACACAGCGCATAGCCGAAGCCCTTGAAGAAAAGAGAATTTTCTTTAGGAAAAATCCTCCTCGGCTATCTGTATCAGATGTTGAATAATGCATCGGCTAAGATAGCCATCGGCTCCGTGGTCAGCCCAGGAGGTCCCTGGTGGCTACTGCAATCTTGGTTAAACCTAGTGGCCATGAAAGCTGTGAATCGACCAGCTCTGACAGAAGCCGAATTCCCATGATTAGAGCCGATCACAGATGAGGATGGGGAAGAAATCACGCACCGTAGGTGCACATCCTATGGGGAGTATGCGTCCACGCCAGCCGATACTGGAGCAAAGCTATCGGCTGAGTTGCTGAAGGACTGGTTCTTCAGTTTCTATGATGGCTTCCAAAAAGATGCCAGAATCTGGTTTTCTATGAAGATTCAACCAACTTTCAACTGCCATCAGACTTCAGATTTGAAGAAATCAACCATGAGAAATTTCAGAAGTCTAGAGAGGTCTTTACTACCGCTATCAGCCCATGTATTCTCCCTGTCGGCATCCACCAAGGCAGAAATATCAAGGTGTCTTACGAGTTCTATTTCCCAATAAGCTCAGCTAGGCAGTTTGGTATGGGTCAGCTGCCAATCAGCTTGTACTTTGCCGATAAAATCCAATGCAGAGGAGAAATCACTTCCACATTGATGATGGATCGGCTGCTCAACATCTTAGGACCTCCTCTCAAAAGCATTAACAACATTGAGCTAGGCATGTCCAGGAGCAAAATCTTTACTGCATGGTGGGCTGAATGGAAACAACATCTTTTCCATCAATCGGCTACAATCTACATGACAGATCTATTCCCGGACATGATCTCCCAAGTAAGCCCTTTACTTTTTGTTAACTATTGCTTTAAATTTGTTAGCCGATTCTGTACTAACTTCACATTCTATCTTCATTTTTGCAGACAACAGACTCATCCCCTCCTCACCAAAGCAAAAGCGGCAAGGACATTGAATATGCTGTAGGGCTGCTGCCAAATAGATGTGGCCTACCTCCACCAAGTATCGGCTACCATGCTCCCAAGACTCCAAGTCTACTTCAAGGACAGATAAGGGAGCCAGCCGACGTTGGCAAGAAAAGAAAAACTAGAGCATCAACTGCTATTCCATCGGTTGCTAAAAAGAAGTTCAAGAAACAACCAGCCAAACCAGCCGATGATTTGCCAGACATTGAAGAAACCTTAGATGAGGCGGAGATTGAGAAAGCTATCGATGAAGCCGCAGCCGAACTCAGTGATGTAGGAGAAAAAACTCCATCGGCTTCTCAAGCCCCAAAAAGAACTCCCCCAACTCCTGCTGCTCTAGCTGTGTTTTCTTGGCAACCAAGGTAAAACAACTTTTTAATTACAAAATTTCATCATTACCGATCTCCTTATTTAAATTTCATACATTGCAGAAGAAAAGACCAGCTGAGAAAAAGAAACCAGCTCCTCAAACTACACCGGTAATCTCTCAACTCTTTAAATTGCATCATCATTTCAGCCGATATTAGCTAACACTTATCAAACTTTGAAAATTTGACAGCCTCCTCCTCCACCATCGCCTCAAGCACAGCCACTCTCTAGTGAACACACTCCATCGGCTGTAGGCAGTCACCACATTGAGCAAGAACAAACTGCTGGCCCTGCTATTCCTGTAAGTCTTACATCCCTCTCAAATCGGCTGTATAACATGCTCTATTACTTAAATCCCTTTAACCCTTCTTTTTGCAGGTCTTAGCCGATCTGTTCTCCTTTGACATTAAGGACTATTTTGATGAGGAAACAGAAGGAGAAACAATGAGCAAGGCTCTAGCTCCTCTAGCTGACGATGTAAAAAGAAACCTTGAAGATATATCCCATCGGTTAGAAGCATCCCTCGATAGCTTGGTAGTTGATTGCAGCTCTCTCCGGGCAAGAGTTCAAGAAATCCAAGCTCTAATCCCGGATGATCTGTCCAACGCTATCACTCCAGCTGTATACCTTAAGCAACATCAGTTCAAGCTAGAGAAAGCTAGATAGAGAATATCTGATCGGCTAGAGATGAAAAGTGTTGAAGCTACAATCCAAGCGAACCGGCAACTTGTGCACACTGAAAAAGCCAAGCTTGACCAACATGCCGAAGAGCTGATCAAATCTTCCTTAGATCAACTTGAAGCCGAAAGAATTGATCTCCTGGCTAAGCTTGAAGAATGCAACGCTAAGATTGCGCTGGAAAAACAAAAACTAGCCGATCTCCCAAAAGTTATCGCAGAGCAAAAAGTAAAATTGAAATCGGCTATTAAGAATGTGGCAACCATGACCAAGTCCCTCAAGATTATGCCTAGAACCGATGCTCAAGATGCCCAAACAATCGCTGAAGTTGAAGAAATTCGACAAAGAGCAATATCGGCCATCCAACGCTATCTCTCTCAATGATAGCATGTAATAGGGACTTAGGAATTTTTTGTAATCGACTGAAAACCTTCGACACTTGTGTAATATATAGTTTGATCCTTTATGCCGATTAATATATCTTGTGTTAAAAATCCATAATTTGCATTGAAAATCCATAATTTGCGCTGAAATTTCATAATTTCTGTATATGTATGCCCCCCTAATTTTTGCATGTTGAGAAACATGGAGGAAATTAAAATGTGACGAAGGGCGATACACATTTATCGGCCACCATACATCGGCGCAACACAGCCGATTATGACAAAATAAAGGTCTAAGGGCGATATGAACCATATCAGCCATCTATATGAATCGGCAGAAAACAGCCCAATATGATCCAATCCAGACAGTTGGGTAATACTTCTTGAGATATTTTCCATTAAGTGCCCTTCCAAAAACTTCTCCATCAAGTCCTTTTAACATATAAGCTCCTTTAGAAACACATTTATGAATCTGAAAAGGTCCTTCCCAATTTGGTGACCACTTGCCGAATTTATTATCTCTGGCTCCTATCGGCAGTACCAATTTCCAAACAAGTTCATCCTCCTCAAAAGACTTTGGCACAACTTTTTTATTGTAATGTCTAGCAACTCTTTCTTTATCTTTTCTAACCTTTTTAAGAGCACGCAATCTAGAATGAACCAAATCTTCTGACTCATCAACCATCAAGTTATGATAATCATCGGCTGTCAACTCATCTTGCAAAGAGATCCTCCTAGAGCCGATGTTGGATTCCCATGGTAACACAGCTTCATGCCCATAAACCAATTGATATGGAGGTACTTGAATTGCACCATTGCAAGCCATCAGATAGGACCATAATGCCTCTGCCAATATAGTATGCCACTTGGGATATTCTGCAATCATCCTTTTGACCAACTTAATCAAGCTTTTGTTAGATGCCTCAGCCTGTCCATTTGCTTGTGCATAATACGGTGAAGAATTCAACAATTTAATCCCCATGCTATCAGCAAACTGAACAAACTTATCGGACACAAAAATTGATACTTGATTAGTTGTAATCGTTTGTGGCAAACCAAACCGGTATATAATGTGTTCCTTGACAAATTCAATAGCATCTTTACTATCAACTTTCTTCAAAAGAATTGCCTCAACCCACTTGGTAAAATAATCAGTAGCAACCAATATGAATTTATGCCCTTTACTCGATGGTGGATTGATCTGGCCGATCATGTCAATACCCAACCTCTGAACGGCTATGGCTTGATAATAGGATTCATAGCTGATGCTGGTGCTCTTTGAATGGCTCCAAATTTCTGACAATCTTGACACCCCTTGTAATATCTAAAACAATCTTCCAGCATTGTCGGCCAAAAATATCCAACTCTTCTAATCAGCCATCTCATCTTGTGAGCCGATTGATGAGTCCCACAGATACCTTAATGTACTTCACACATGATAACTTTTGCTTCTTCCAGACTCAAACATCTCAAAAGAATTCCATCAATCGTCCGATAATATAATGTATCATCCAACGGAACATATTTGAGGGCTTTATATCTTAACTTTCTGGAAACCGATTTAGAAGGATTCTTCAAATACTTGCAACATCGGCTTGTAGCCTGATGCACATTGAGCTAAATCATTGGCTTCAACATTCTACTCCCTAGGGATATGTTTTAAAGTAACCATCTTGAAGGTCTTCATCAACTCTTGACATTTCTGATTATAGACCATCCAAACATCATTCTTACACTCATATTCCCCAGATAACTGACTTATCACTAATAATGAATCACCCATGATTTGAACAGCATCAGCTTCAACTTCTCGCAATAGTTGCAATCCTTTCAAAACAACTTCATATTCAGCTTGATTATTTGTAGAATAAGGCTTGATAGTAAAAGCAAACTGAAAACTTGCCCCCTAGGCGATATGATCACCAAGCCGATACCACAACCATGAGTGCATACAGAACCATCAAAGAATAAAGTCCATGGCATGATGTCAACATTATCAATATTGGTATCCCTGTGTTCAACTATGAAATCGGCTATCGCCTGCCCTTTAACTGCCTTAGCCGATTCATACCTTAGGTCAAATTCTGATAAAGCAAAAATCCATTTCCCAATTCGTCCCTTCAAAACTGGAGCCGATAGCATGTAACGTACTACATCGGTTTTACATACTATTGTGCACTCATTAGGAAAGTAAATAATGCCTCAATTTTGTACAAGAAAAATATAAACACAAGCATGATTTCTCCACAGGTGAATACCTTGTTTCTGCATACAAAAGTCTTCTACTGAGATAAAATATAACCCTTTCTTTACCTTCGATCTCTTGGATTAAAACAGAGCCGATAGAATTCTGATCGGCTGACAAATATAATTTGAAGGGAAGCCCTTTCTGTGGTGGCATGAGGACTGGAGGAGTACTCAAATATTCCTTGATATTGTCCAATGCTTGCTGCTGTTTTTCTCCCCAGACAAACTCCTGATCGGCTTTTAGTCTTAAAAATGGAGTAAATGGTTCTATTCGGCCAGACAAATTTGATATGAAACGCTGAACAAAATTTATTTTGCCGTTCAAAGATTGTAATTTGGTCTTATCTTCTGGAGGCTTTATGTCTTTGATTGCCTCAATACTCCTCTGGGGTATTTTAATCCCACGCTCATGCACCAAAAACCCAAGGAATTGCACAGCTGATACACCAAAAGCACACTTAGTTGGATTCATCTTTAAACCATATTTACCTGCTGTTTCTAGTACTTGTCTTAAATCGGCTATATGTTCATCAACTTCCTTAGATTTGACAACCACATCATTAATGTAAATTTCTACCAACATGCCAATAAGATCATGAAATATATAATTCATAGCTCTTTGATATGTAGCACCAGCACTTCGCAACCCAAAAGTCATAACAACCCACTCATATAAGCCGATTGCACCAGGACACCTGAAAGCAGTCTTGTGAATATCCTCTTCTGCCATAAAAATTTGATTGTAACCTGCATTGCCATCCATGAAACTGATAATTTTATACCCAGATGCTGCATCAACCAGTTGATCGGCTACTGGCATTGGGTATTCATCTTTCGGTGTGGTTTTGTTTAAATCTCTGAAATCAATGCAAACCCTGAGCTTGCCATTTTTCTTGATGACTGGTACTATATTTGAAATTCATTCAGCATATCGGCATAGTCTAATGAATTTGGCATCATAAAGTCTTGTAATTTCAGACTTGATAGCATCATACATGTCAGCTTTACAACGTCTTGGAGGTTGTTTGTATGGCCGATAGCCTGGTTTGATAGGGAGCCGATGTTCAACAATGGATCGGCTAAGTCCTGGCATTTCATAGTATTCCCAGGCAAAACAATCTCTATACTCTTTCAAAAGTGCTATTAATTTACATTTAAAATCCTTTGATAAACCGTTACTAATATACGTCGGCCTAGGGCTATCACCTGGTCCAATGTCGATTTCTTCCAACTCATCGGCCGACATAAATCCTTGTCGTAGCTTGCCATCGAGATTATCAACATTGTCCTTCCTATATAAATTAGAACCCTCCACGGTACCCTCAAAACAATAATTGAGGCTATCCATCTCCTGTTGGCTGTATGGCAAAACCAGAAATTTTTAAGTAATCTCCTTGCCAAACTTTTTCAGATAAGCAATCAATTTCTTCCATCTCCCAAACAGATAAATCGGCACTAGCTACATTGACTGACCTGTTGGCTGGCATGATTTTGATCTGGTCTCCTTGCCATTGAATCAAACTTTGATGCATTGTTGAGGGAATACAACAGTTAGCATGGATCCAATCTCTTCCCAGCAACAGACTATAGGAACCCTTCCCATCAATAACAAAGAATGTAGTAGGAATTATTTTACTGCTGATGGTTAGCTCAATATTCAAAACTCCCTTGGTCTCAGATGGATTCCCGCCAATATCCATCAAAATCATATTGGTCTTGATCAAATCCTCTGAATTCTTCCCAAGCTTTCTAAAGGTTGAATATGGCATCAAATTGACAGCTGCCCCCCATCAACCAACATCTTTGACATCGGCTTCCCATTGACAAATCCCTTGATATATAATGACTTGAGGTGCCGATGATCAGTTCCTTCGGGCTTCTCAAAAATAGCTTGTTGTGGAGATAACATCAATTTAGCCGATGGCAACTCATTTGCTTGCTCGACGACTTGTTCAACTGCATATTCAGCTGGTAGCATGAAAACCATGTTTATTGCAGATTACATCACCTCTTTGCCCTTATTATGGAGATCTCTTTTCTGATTGGCTTGGACTTCATCGGCTAGCATCACCTTGCTCTTCACGCGCCAAACCTTCTTTGTTCGTTGTCTGAGCCGATGTTCAATTTATCCTTCAACCTCCTGGAATTGCTCCCTGTTCCTCATCCTTTGAACTCTCCTCTTTTGGTTCTTGGTAAAAATTCCAGATGGGCACCATTGTGGTTGCATATTTTTAGGCTCTCTCTGTGAGATATCTTCATCATTGTCTTGCTGCATCCGCCCAAGTCTTTCATGAACTGATAATCTTTTCTAAACCGGCCGATGCACACTTGCACTATGTCGGCTTGGTCTTTGAACATATTGAGCATCAGAATCACTACATCCGGGGCAATCCTTAATGGATGGTAACCTCATGCCTTCGTTCCAACAAAATCTGAAGAATTCACAATTCCAATGGGGATCAAAATATCCCTCATCATCCTGGTGATATGACTCCTCTTCCCTCTTGCGCCTCTTTTGATACTTGTGTAATTTTTACCTCCGTCGGCTTGAATTCGGCTAAATCCAGAGTGAACCATGTTTACTGAAAAAGGATGTCCATCTATCTTCATCGGCCTCTTGGATTCATCAATCTTGATCTTTCCTTGCTCAATAGCCGATTGAATCTGCTGTCTGAAAATTTGCAGTCATTGGTGCTGTGAGATCCTGTGTTATGCCATTTACAATATTTTCTCCTCTTCAACTCTTCAGCCGATGGGATCACATGTCCTGTCGGCAACTGAATTTGTTTCTCTTGTAGAAGAAGATCAAATATCTTGTCAGCTTAGGTGATGTCAAAGTCAAAGCTTTCTTCCTCTCCCGAATTCTTGACATATTGGCAAACTACTGTCTTCTTGTTCCTAGCCCACTCGGCTGCATTGACTTCTGGATCATCATCTTCTGAATCAAAATCATAACTATAAATATTGTTGACATTATTGGCCTTTTTGATGAATTTTCTAGCCTCCTGAAATCTTGTTTCGTGAGCCGATACCTTTTGAGCCAGATGAGCTAAGCTCTCAAAGTCTTGAGCCAAGAATCTTTTTCCTTATCGGCGCCAACAACCCCTGGAAGGCCAAATCGGCCAGTTGTGAATCTGTCAAGGCTAGACTGTAGCACTTGTTCCTCACTTCTCTAAATCTTTGAATATAATCTGGTACTGATTTATCTGATTTCTGCCTGATAGCTGTGAGGTCTGACAATTTCATCTCTTGGACACCACTGAAAAAGTATTTATGAAATTGTTTCTCCAGATCGGCCCCAACTCTTGATAGAATTGTAAGGCAGAGATGAAAACTAGGTAAATGCCGATCCAGATAAAGAAAGTGGAAACAATCTAACTCTGAGGGCTTCTGTAGCCGATGCTTCACCACATTGAGCTAGAAATCAGCTAACATACTTATAAGTTGACACATTATCTTGCCCTGAAAACTTGGAGAAATCTGGCACCTTGTATCGGTTTGGCAGTGGCACCCGATCAAAGTACTCTGGATATGGGTGCCGATACATGTTAAACCATTATACTTAGGTTTGGGCCCAAACTGTTCCCTCATGACATCAGCGATCATATCGGCCCAAGGCTGCTGAGGCGTTGCTCCACCATATTGCTGTTGAATCGGATCAAACTGGCCGTACTGGATCAGCTGAGGCCGTGGAGAATGAGACTGATAGATATGATTGAGATTAGCCGATATGCCTTGAGGTGGCACAGAGGGGAGTTGTTCTGTACCATACTGTTGGCTTATCGGCTGAGTAATTCCAATCGGCTATTGTGGAATCGAAGGAATTTGATATAACGTGTCGACAACTGGTGGTTTCGGATTGAGGATGCTGATCAATTGTTCTGGTGTCAGCTGACTTGAAGCTTGCCTCCCAGTGATCAGCTGTGGTCTTGTCATTATTGCTGGAATATTTGAACTAGAGTAAGGAGCCGATGGGGCCTGGGTTGGAAGTGTATGTTGACTCCTGCCAATTTTTGTCTTCACAGTCCTGTAGCCTTGGAACGTACCACCTGGTAGATATATGGGTCCTTTAGCTTTTTCTTCGGCTATAGTTCCATCAACTACTGACTTGATCATATTTGTTAATGTGTTCACAAGTACTCCAGACTAGTTGATGAGGGCGTGGTGCACAGCCGAATCGATGCGATCTTGTATCATGTGGAGTTCTTCATCACTTGATTCGACATTGGGTTGTTTGTCCTTTTCTTCACTTGTTCCGGACGTACTTGGTTCTTACTTCACGATCATCGGCAACTCGACTTTAGTCCTCTGAACAACTGTGCCCTATCGGGTTACCGTGAACGAGTGCAGATATTGTTTCTGGATGTTGTCCTCTAAGACTTCAGTGATGTTTGGCGACATGATGACACAATGTCCCACTGGGCGTGCCAAAAGCGTGTTGATGCAAAAAATTGTACTGAGGCCTGAGAGATTTGCTTTACTCTAGTGCTGGTCCAAAAATTGTACTTTAGGTTCGAGGGCGTGCCAGTTGATTTGATCCTGCAATCAACAAGAAGAAATATACAACTTTATCAGTAAACGATAGTCCATCAGTCATTTAGCCGATTTCATACCGTATGTAACCTAGCCGATGCAATAAAGCATGAATCGGCTGTAAGGTATAGTCAATGATAAAACTAACCCTAAAACTAGTATATCGGCTATAAAGATCAGTATTATATAATCAATATATGAATATTACTTTAGACATTAGCAATTGGGATAGATTGGACTGAACCGAGACAGTATAAATTGCCGAAGTCTAATGTAACATGAAATAACGATTATATAGACTCATGTCATAGCCGATATCTAGATTCAAGCATGTATCAGCTATAGCTCCGATACAACCTTATACTAGGATATTCTCTAGTAATAAATATATTCAACTATAACCAATTAGATTGGTGTCAAGTTCAATATATTTATATTAGATGAGATCCTGATATAAAGGGCAGATATAGAACATTAAACAAAGCATAAAACAATGTAAAACATCTATATCAGGTAAGATCGGTTGAAACTCCGATACTATCCTTATTAATAACTATAAAGCAGGCTAGATATCATGATTCTAAATACGACTTAATGGGTTGGACTTAACCAATGCAGCATTAAGTATAAAGATAAGCATGACATCCACAAAAACAAGCTGATAATTGCCTTTTCAAGATGGTAGATACATTATATAATCTAAACTAACAAGGTAATCTAGCCGATATCGACGAAACCCTAAAGAGAATCCAGCTGATGTAAGTAGATTGCATTGTCAATCTAAATTATATAATGTATATGATAACTTGGAAGTTTACAAGATAGAACTAGAGTGTCATAAAGATGTAAGCACTAGCTCCGATGATGCAATCCGCCATAACAAGATCTACCTTTTTGTCGAAGATCAAACTGATGCAGGACGACTCGAAAGCACGAACTTGTCGAAAAGTAGAAAACAAAGGTGGCGATGCGCCGAGATTGATTGAACTTATGTTGTTCTTATTTATAGGACCTCGGGACTATATTTATACCCGAAAATACAAACATTGTCCATCATTTATACCCGAATATAAAAACATTGTCCATCACGGACACGACTCATATTAACCTAATATAGATCCAACTAACGAACAAGTCCCTTAGGCGGACTCTTACCGTGATGATCTATAAGGAAACTACATAAAATATCCTAATTAATAGATACAATTTCCTCTTCAGGACTTTATCCATGCACGACAATCCGTATGAAACACCTTAACTCAATCCGATGACGTGTACCGAGTCATATTTCCAAAATCGGCTCAATCGGCTAACCCTATCCGACTCGAACTGTGCCGATTCTATCCACAGCCGATTCGGACTACAGCCGATTCTCACTCTGTTTCCGATACGATCTAATCTCTTGGATCTTCTTTGATTCTATCCTTATCTCCGATACTTGAATTACCAAATTTGGTCTTCAACAATTGTACAAGAAAAGGAATCCTCTCGGGCCCATAGGTTCCGTTTTTGTAAACAGATCTTGGATCCGACACTCGAAAATTTTCACCAAAGTGTTTGAGAAGTCACGGTATAGATTGAAACTGAGAGGAGAGGGAGGGAGTCGGACTCAGAGGAGTGGGGTTGGGGCAGCATACCGAACGGAGGGGAGAACTCCTACTCGGTCTTGGTTTGGAAAGGCCCAAGAGGAGAGGGACGGAGTCCGACACAGAGGAGTGGGGGTGGGTGCGGCATACCAAACTCGATACGCTCAAGGCTCTGATTGGCCCAATCTTTCGGTAAGTTGAGATAACTACGATTTGGGAGATACGTTGACGATCCGACTACAACCGCACGAGACGTTGTGTTGTGCATTAGCGATTGATACACCTCTCCATGCGTTGTTGATCTTGCGGTGTAGATCAACCTTATTCCTGCAAGCAAATCGAAGAAACAAGCAAGAACAAGATAAAAGCAATCTGATATTGCAAATAGGAATTGAATACACACGATAAGTTGGGGTTCCGAAGACAAGCAGATGGGCGGTCTAGCCGACACGCGCGCTGCAAGCAAGTAGCAATGGCTAAACTTTAATCTAACAAAACCCCAGAAGCCCTGAAGGGGTACATACCTATTTAAAGGGGTGGGAGGATGACTAAGAGAGCCCTAGGGTCGTGCTCCACCTAATTGGGACGCACCCCACTTGGGCCCCACTTGGGCCGGGGTCCCAAATGAAATTACAAGCCCATAGACCCACTATAGGTGACGCAACTCCTTGTTTCTATAATTGTGGCCAATTGAGATGGGATTTAGAGATGAACAACGGTTGTATCCATAATAGCCATGGTCACATCACCAACTCACCTACACATTAATCTTGTTAGCAATTGGATATTTTTTGTTTTGACCCATCCTAACTGAGATTTAAATCATGAAATTGACTATTCAAAAGAACTCAAATGAAAACTTTGTCAACTACAAAATCATAGATTTTGTCAAGAACTACAAAACCATATGAACTTTGTTGCAATCCGAATCAAATGAAAAAGTTAAGTTCATATGTTCGAAATAATTACTATATGTCTCCTCATCAGTGTCAAAGAAGATATGTGTATAGTGTTGTTAATCAAAAAACACAACGGGCTAGGAGATTTGTAAGGGCATGCCAATTGGTTTGATCCTGCGACCAACAAGAATAAACAATAAAACTAAGTTAGTAGATGATAGTCGATCGGCTAAAAGGCCAACGACATCGCGTTTATGACCTAGTCGATGCAACCGGGCTGAATCGGTTGTAAGGTATCTTTGTGATAAATATAAAGAAACCCTAAACTTGTTTCATGCGCTGTAGAGATAATCAGTATATAATCTAGGTTTCAATACCTTTTTGAATACAAGCTATTGGGATAGATCGAACCAAATCGAGACAGAATAAGCTACTTATATCCAAAATTGTATGAACTAAAGATTATAGGTGCCTATATCATAGACGATGAAATAATTTAGGTTGTGTATTGGCTATAGCTCCTATATAGCCTTATGCTCGAATATCAAACAAGTATCAATCTTGAATTGATTGCAAGCTTAATATATTTAAATGAGTGATATTCTAATATAAGCGGTAGATATAACTTGTTAAGCAAGACTAAACAAGACAAAACAGATATATCAGATAAGATCGGCTGAAACTCCGATTGCACCCTTATTGGCAATCATAAAGCAAGTCTGATATTATGATTTTGAATACGACTTAGTAGGTCAAATTCAATTGATGCAACACTAAGTATGACAAGAAGTATAAGATCTAAATAATCCAGCCAATGATTGAATTTTAGGGTGGTAGAAACCTTGACTAATCTAAATTAAGGAACAATGTTTAGCTTTTGTCGACGAAAAACCTTTAAACAAGGTTTACTCGATTTAAGTAAACAAAGTCATCGATTTTGATTAATCAAGGTGTATGATAATAGACAAGTCTGACCTCTTGTCAAATATCGAATCCGATGCAACCGACTCGTCAAGAAAAAGAAAAGAAAAGCTTTGGCGATGCGCCGAGAGTATATTGAAATGATGTTAATTTCTTATCAAATCCGACTCTGTATCGGCCGATACAGCTTCTAGTCGATGCGCACTCTGTTTCCGGTAATAATTCTTCTCCTTCAAATCCGCTTTGGTTTTATCTCCAGCTCCGAATCTCTTTAGCAAATTCTGCCGTTAACACATGCCCCCTATTCCGGAATATGTTGATATGTTGTGGAATTATCTCTTCAACTCATAGAAATCTTAGGGTTTGCATATTCCGACCGTTATCCGCAAGTGCTTATAAATAGCAACGGTTTACTTTTCTCAATCCTCACGCTGTCACTGTTTCGCAAATTCCTAAGCCATGCACAACCTTCTTCTCGAAGCTTTGGCGATCCCCTCGGTGACGTAATCCTTCTCGCGATGACTCCGACGTCCTTCCGCACTTTCTCCGCCTCCAATAGCCATGGCGACCATTCCTGACAGCCCCGAGGTAAAGTCAATCTCATCTCTTCCTCAAGAACACTCTGCGTTTTTAACAAGCATTGGCTTAGATCAATTTTAGTTCTAGGCCCCCTCTTCTGCTTCCCTTGATTTCCTCTTCTGTTCTTGTTTACTGTAGCACTTGAGAGGTCATATTGCAATCTCAAACCTTAAAGAATGAGTGATGCAGACCCCACTTACTTCATCAACTCTGAGACCAACAAGGTACCCTTTAGGGAAACAAAACCAACTTAACTCACAGGCCGACAATATTTAGATCTTGGCCATCTCACTTGGACAGATCGAAAGACTGGTACAAAAGAATAGCTGCCACCAAGCAAACCTTTTGGGAAGAAGCAAGCATAGCTCAATGCTTAGTCCTCTCTCTAGCCGATACGAAAAAGATGAACCTATGTTGTCATCGGCTTCATATTTTTGGTCCGATACTCTCAATGCGTTTAAGTTCAACCACAGGCCGATAACAACCACCCTACTTGACATCAAGATGCTCATTGGACTAGATACAACCTCATCGGGTAATCCAGTCAATCTCAAGATTAAAGGCGAGCACAGGCTATGAACAAACGGCATAGGTGGCTGGTCAGGGTACATCAACAAATACATCGGCACTGGCTCCATTACCCTAAATGAGCACATCGCTTTTCTGAACCTCTGGCTTGCATGATTCATATAAGCATCGCGCTTACATTAATAAATACTACTCTAGATCGTTGCAGCTGACACAAAGCAATCATCTGAATGGACATTAAACCGATACCATTGTATCTCTCTGGTAAGCTAGCCATATAATTATGCGAGTAAAATAAAGGACCAAAACAACATAAACAAGAATATTTCATTAATGAACAGTCTTACAAGAGAGAGAATAGCTACTAGAACCATACCCGAATTATTCAGAAGACTTGAAGAACTCTACAACTCTTCTAATTCTAACTCCACTAGTGCTAGAACAAAGTAAACTACTAAGGGGAGCTTTACTTGATTCCTTTTTGTGTGTGTTGAAAGGGAGAATGAGGAGTCCTTTTATAGAATCTCAATAGCGGTTTTGACAGTTGGACATATCGGATTCGCCCTTCAACTGTCATTGGGGAAGCATATAGGACATCCATGTGGAAGGAGATGCTCACCGGAGCCAAGGTCGGTTCGGCCGAACCAAGGGAACTCTGATCTGGTCCTTTGGGCCTCCAATTCTTCATGGACCTCCTCTTGTATAATCTTAGACTTGTCAGATGGCAGTTGGGTCCATTTGCAGATGTTAAATTGGGTTTATGTGCCTATCCATCCATATGTTCACCACATGTCTGCTTCCGATGTAATTTTCCGTCATTACTCCTTTATTTATATAGTCATCAAATATTTTGCCTAGTACAAGTGGAACTAGATATTTCTAAATAAAATATACATGCAAGCATTGCTAGTTCTCCATTATAGGTGGGAATATTGACAGTCGAAATTGGTCTGTAACAACCGTCAACAAAACCTCCCAAGCTTAAATCTTTACTCGTCCCGAGTAAAGAACTTCAAGGTTAATACATGGTTGTTGATCAGGAGTTGCTACTATGCTGTATATCTCAAGTGTACAAGGTACAACGTATGAGTACTCTCTCTTGAATTTAGCAAAATTGGCACGGTGGCTTACTCATACAACCAATACCCGTGGGGCATCATGCTTCTCCTTGTCTTGGACGGTTGAGAGACAGAGATATTGCCTTTTTGTCCATACTGTACATGTCATATCTGTAGAGGTTGGTAGGGATCAAAATGAGGCATACTTGCACTCACATTTATTACTAGGTCGAAAATTCGGACCAAAGAAGATAGCAAAACATACTTTTGATCAAGATTGTGCAAGTGTGTGGTATCATGGTAGATATGTATGTGATAAAATGGCTCCTTTTTTATACTTCTTTTTCCTTTGAAACTTGAGAGAGTCTATGGCTAACTTTTTATTTTCACTTCTCTCTTTTTTTCATCATGCCTCATGCTTTGTATGAGCAAGATTTTCCTTTTTCTTTTCACTTGTCTCTCTTTTTTTTCATCATGCCTCATGCTTTGTATGAGTAAGATTTTCTTTTTGTTCTTTTTTTCTTCTTTTTGTATAGCCATACCTCACTTTATTTTGAATGATATTTTTTGAATAAGAGAGCCATAAATAATGTGGAGCATTTATTTTGTGGATGAAATGAGTGAAGTGGATGATAGCTCCCATTGTAGAAGTTTAGCATGTGTGTATGTGGGTATACGTGATCTTAATCATGAAAGTATGAGAAGCATCGTACACAGATCACTAGAATTTTGATAAAGTTCAATGGAATTGCAAGCAACCATAATGTAAAGTTTTGCAATGTAAGATATTATATAGCTTTGGTAGGAATTTATATCAAATGAGGAACTTTTTAAGTTTATCAATTTGAAAAACAGAACTCTGGATTCCAGTCAAACTCAGAACAAGATCATAGCTACTCTATTTTACCATCTCATATCTCACAACAACTTAGATCATGCAATGTGCTATTCACATCTCTCAGGTTCCCGGATAATATTTGTCCTTCCAACTCAAAACTTGAGAGAATACTTTACCATGAACCAATACATAAGAGATATATAATAGAGCAACTATTCATCATTTCAACATAGAGAACTAAGCAGTCTTACCTAGCATAGTAAAATTTATCCTATATTTCTGTTCTTTTTGTACTTTGCAAATTTTTATTTTATTTTCAACTTTATAAATGCGTTATGAAAGGAATTATGCAATTTGGAACGGGAAATGATACAAATCACCTTGGTAGGGGAGAAACATCTCCCCTTAAGTTTTCCTTTTGCTCAGGGTCCTTGATAGGGATTAAACCCTTGGTGGTGAAAGTAGGCCTACCAAACGACATGCTGTTGCTGCATCATGTTGTTGAAGTTTGCCATTTGTGAATTAACATTTTGATGCCACTCCTGAGATTGCATCACGTGTCCTTCGAGCGTGTGCTGAATTTCTCCGGTCTGCAGCTTGAGGTTTCCCATCCTCCGAGTGAGTTCACCCAGATCCCCTCGAGAGGAGACAGAGTGACGCATTCAGCTGAAAAGTGGTAGACCAGTTGAGCTGGAGAAACGCGAGTACCCCCGGTGCACGTCGTGGGGTGCTTGCCACCGGTCGTCACTAGCACTTTGCCAAGACGAACCTCCGGCCTCATGTTAAGGGACTTGCGTCCAACTAGGGGCATCCCTAGCCGGAACCCAATTATCCTCATATATTTACACTGGTGGTGAAGAGGATGATTCTTCTTGAGTTGCTTATCTTGCCATGTTTCTAGTTATCCTGCGTTGAACTTTTGCACGAGATTCCCCTTTCGACTGGAGAGGAATGGTTAGGTTTTGGCACAACCGGGAAAGAAAAATATAAGAAAATCATCCGGGCCTGATTTGAGTGTATGGCCTTGAATTAAGAATGTCTCGTTAACACAAGAGCAGGGAGTTAAAATGTAAGCGATTTGAGCACCACTTACAACTCCTACTTTATATTCTATACGAGAAACTAAAGATGTACACTCAATCGGGTACGCGAACTTAAAATTTTCTAACCATTGGCGAATCATGCATTGTACAGGAGAAACTTTTATTTTCTTAACTATGTCATATAAGATCATCAGCTCAACTTCAAGCAGAACTCTATAATATCAGCTCTAGGAAACAAAGTCAAACCAAAATATTTATGCAAGAGCCTCAAAGTAGGGTTATGGATCTCATTTGTTCTAGGCTTTCAACAGAATGGGTCACCTGTGATACTTTTCCAAAACTTGTTTTTATTAAATTTGGGAGTTGCTTTCCAAAGATTAATTCTACAAGTTTTATCAAAGCATAGAAGTAGACTTAATTCTCCCCAAGTAAGACGAAATTCCTTACGGAAAAACTGAAAAGAAATTTATCTTCATCTTCTAGTAAGGTGCACAAAAATTGCAAGGTAAGCAAGCGAGAACCTAGCTCATATACCAGTGCAAATTTGTTCCATCCTATAACTCGCCAAACGTTATGAAAATCATCATTCATACCTATTTTTTGTAGAAGGTTCGGGTCATATGCTCGAGTATGAGCAAACGTCCGATCCTTGAGCATGTGGTAAGCTTTCATTTCTCGATCACCTATGTGGTCGAGGTCGGAGTCGTTGAGAAGCCTCGGTGCGTCCACCTCCTCCATGGATGCATCGACGGATGAATGTGCACTCGACTTGTCTTAGTGGTAGCTTGATTTTAAGCTTGATCCCTTCTTGAATAGGCCCGAAATCCTTTTCTTCATTGCTGCAACAAATAGGCAAGAGCACAAGACAACTTGAGCGGGGGTTAAGCTAGTGAAATGAAATTTACTCTACTTGCCGGTTAATCTTGCACCAAACAAGGGTGACTTGCAAATGCTTGAAATGAAAGCAAGATGCAGGGAATGAATTTGAGACAAACACTTCAAAGCATGAACTGAAGTTTGAGAGCAAGGGAGCTTGTGAGAGGGAGTTGAAAATGTGTTGACCTGGATAAACACTGCTCTCCCAACCATCTCCATTTTATAGAGAGCTCCCAATGGCCAAATATAAAATGTGGGACCCACTAGCCATTGCACCACAAAATGGTGCAGCCAACCGTTGGTTCCCTGGTTCTGCCGAACCAGGGGTTTGCCCGTACCCAAGGTGGGCCCAACTGACCCCCAAATTTAGTCGTTAGACTCCAACGGCTAGTTGGATGGGGGTCACGTGGAAAGTGGTCGAATTTTTTTTGCTCAAAAATTCATATTATGAAATTGTTGTCCCAAAAACTATCCCCAATTAAATTCAAAATTTTTCATGCAAATTATTTTTGAAAAAGTAAACATGCCCTAATGCAAGAACCAAATATGGGATACATATCAATTTACCTATTGGCAAGGGCGACGTCTTTTTTAGTCTGACGAGCAAGACTGTACATCCGTCGTATTTTAGCTCAATGATGAGGCACCCTATCCCGGAGGTACGGGAACGGGTGACTCTTTCTTCACACGCCGCACCTTCTTCACCCTCGGTGTGGTCGCGACTTCTTGGGAGCTGGGGTCAGAGGCTTTTTAGCCTAAATTCCTAGCTTCATTGGTGCCGGCTTAGGATCCGGACGGGGTCTTGCCTTACCTTCCAGTTCCAGGAAGTTCTTCATGAAGGCAATGAGGCTATCGATCTTTGGGGATTTCACTTCGACTTCTCATATATTCTCTGGATTTGGCCCGTACTTGATCTTGACCGTGGAGCATTGCTCCATTCTTAGTTGAAAGTCAAATATCTCCTCCTTCCCATTGATGTGGAGCCAGATTTCTCCATCTCCCACGTCAATGTTTGCTTCCGTGGTACTTAAGAATGGTCGCCCAAGGATGAGCGGTGCCTCCTTGTCGGCGTCTATATCCAGGACCACAAAATCCACGGGGATGAAGAAATCCCGGATTTTCACCAGAATATCCTCAGCGTTACCCGCAGGATAGCGGATGGAGGAGTCTGCCAGTTGAAGGCACATCCGTGTTGGAGACAACACCATGAAGTTCGCCCTATCGAAAACCTCCTTGGGAATAATGCTGACACTTGCTCCAATGTCGCACAGGGCTTGGTCGAAGTGTTATATCCTGATCGAACAAGCGATCATCGGACACCCAGGATTGTTTTTCTTTTCCGGAAACCGATGGAGTATAGCATTGCTACACTCCTCCGTCAATTTCACTACCTCCGTGGTGGTCATCGGTCGCTTGTTGTTTAGGATGTTCTTTAGATAGCGAGCATAGGTTGGTACATGCATCGCATCCAAAAGGGGAACATTGATGTGAATCTTTTGGATTACATCAATGAAGTGAGCGAATTGCTCATCCACGAATGGCTTCCGGGTACGTTGAGGAAATGGCAGCATGCTAGTGTCGTAGTATTCCTGTGGCGCTGTCATCTCCTGCTGCATGGTTTCTTCTTGTCCAGCTGTATTAGATGGTGTAGCATTTCTACTCTCCTTGCTTGTTCCTGCAGTGTTAGGATATTGCGGGTCGTGAGTGGATTTTCCTCAACTCATGGTTACCGCTTTAATATTTTCTAGAGACGTTTCGGGTTGCCCCGGAATCCTCCCAGTTTCGTTTGCAGGAACAAGAGCAGCCAATTGAGCTAGTTGAGTTTCTAGTATTTTATTAAAGCTTAGCTGGTTTTGAAAAGCAGAAGTGAAACCATCTAACTTGATATTTATATTTTCTAAAGCCTTGTCATTTGCAGCTAGTTTCTTTTGATAAGGCATCTGTTGTTTTAGCCTAAGCAAAAACAAGGTCTTTAAAGTACTGTTAGTTATTGTTGAAATTACCATTGTTACCTCCTTGGTAGAAAGGGCGAGGCTGGTTCCACCCTTGCCCTCCTTGTGAACGGTACCCGTTGTTATTGTTCATGAACATGATGTCTTCACGGGTCTTTGGGCAATCTATGCCAGAGTGACCGGTATTGCAGCAGACTTCACACACCATGTGTGAGTCCATGGCCTTAATGGTCCTTGCTTTACGTCCTTTTCCTTGTCGTCCAAGCGTTTCATGAGGAGGTCTAGCTTGGCGACAAGCATTTCCGTCTCCTTGATGGTGTGCATGCCCCTCTGACGGGCGTGGCGTCGTTCTTCACTCCATCCCATATTGGATACCATCTTCTCGATCAACTCAGTTTCTCCTTTGACAGTCCTCGAGAAGAAGGCTCCTCCAGCTGCAGCGTCTAGATGATCTCGTGATGAAGGTGTTAGTACGTTCTAGCATCTCTACATGATCAGCCACTCGTCCATCCCATGATGAGGAGAAGCGACGACGTATTCCAGCAATCTTTCCCATGATTCCGGGATCGCTTCATCTTTTGTTTGCTGGAAGCTGCATATTATTCCATGAAGGGCATTGGTTTTGCCCATTGGGAAGAACTTAGAGAGGAATGCTGTTGAGCATCAGTTCCAGGTATCAACCGTGGCACGGTTGGTATAAAACCATTGCTTCGCTCTCCCAAGAAGAGAGAACGGAAACAGACGAAGTCGAATGGCATCTTGGCTGACTCTTTTGATGGTGTATGTGCTACAGATCTCTAGGAACTATTGCAAGTGAGCACTTGCGTCCTCATGTGGCCTACCACAGAATGGGCTAGCCTGCGCCATAGTGATTAGGCTGGTCTTGAGATCGAAGTCCACGTCTCCTATGTTGATGCGGGACCCGACGAGCACATTGTCAGCGGAGGGAGCGGTGAACTCGCGGAGTGTCATTTCAACTATAGTCTTGAAAGTTGGAGGCGCGGGGGTGGCTGGTTTCACTGTCGACATACTCTTCTGTGGAGGAACAACACGTGGTTTAACGCTTCTAAAGAAGGCTTCGGGTTTGTCTTTGAAGTTTTTTGGCAAATCGAAACCAGTCATGCACTACCCTGTTTTCACATAAAAGCGAAAACAACCAAGGTTAGCCTGCAAAGGACAGTGATCACACACAGGTGGATGTTGATTAATAACATTTAGTAAACTCTTAACCAATTATTTTTCCCCGCAATGGTGCCATAAATGCTTATTGATATTTCTTAACGACATTACTAGGAATTAGATCTCAGGCAATGGCATCAGAAATATTAGTCGGTATGTTATTACGATCAGAGATGTAATCCGCAAGTGCACGGATATACCATTGTAGCATTTCACCCAGAAATGTTTCCATGGTATCGTATTTATTTAATCCCAAGGGAAGATATGGTAAGAGAGTACTATGTTATTAATGCTCATCACACTTATGTACAATGTACAAAGTATGAGTACTCTCTCAAGATGAATATGGGTAGGTTCACACACAGAAAAATCAGCTAACTCTCTCTAAATAAATATCTAGACCAAGTGGAGAAGAAATAAGAACAGTCTATTTATGTACTTCTAGTATATAGCCCTTGTATTATGCAGTTGCTAATGTACAATCATACGGCCAAAACCCCCTAACAATGCCCTCTTGGTATATCGAGAAACCACCCCTGATTGTCGAGTTCCTTATGACAATCCATCATGACTATACAACTGGTTATGGATATGGAGGAGTACCCTCACCAGGAACAATTCTTAGCCCGTGGAGTAATACCCGTACTAAGTTGTCACCATTAGCGGCCCACCTCTATAGTTACGTGGCATATAGCACCAATTAATGGTATTTAATATCTAAGCACTGCACTTACATTAATAGATACTACTCTATATCGCTGCAGCTAACACAGAGCAATCATCTGAATGAACATTAAACCAATACCATTGCATCTCTCTGGTAAGCTAGCCATATAATTAATACGAAACAAGTATAACTCAAGGTTGGTACTCGTATAATTATGCGAGTAAAACAAAGGACCAAAACTATATAAAGAAGAATATTTCATTAATGAATAAAGTTTTACAAGAGAGAAAATAGCTACTAGAACTATACTCGAATTCTCCGAAAGACTTGAAGAACTCTCAAACTCTTCTAATTCTAACTCCACTAGTGCTAGAACAAAGTAAACTACTAAGGAGAGCTTTTCTTGATTCCTCTTGGTGTGTATTGGAAGGGAGAAAGAGGAGTCCTTTTATAGCCTCTCAATGACGGTTTTGACAGTTGGAAATGTTGGATTTACCCTTCAACCGTCATTGGGGAAGCATATGGGACGTCCATGTGGAAGGAGATCCCCATCGAAGCCACGTTCTGCTCGGCCGAACCAAGGATTCGGCTGAACCCTGACCTAGTCCTTTGGGCCTCCAATTCTTTATGGACCTCCTCTTGTATATTCTTAGACTTGTGGTATGGCGGTTGGGTCCATTTGCAGATGTTAAATTGGGTTTATGGCCCATCCATCCATATGTTCACCACATGTTTGCTTCCGATGTAATTTTCCGTCATTACTCCTTTGTTTATATAGTCATCTCCTCAAGCAAATATTTTGCCAAGTACAAGTGGTACTAGATTATTTCTAAATAAAATATGCATGCAATCATTGCTAGTTCTCCATTATTGTTGGTAATATTGAGGGTCGAAATTTGTCTATAACGACCGTCAACAGGTTGAACATATGATTCTACCGTTGAAGTCTACAGTCAATGCCATGGGAACTGGAACAAGTTTGAAGAGTTATAGTGATGGATGCAAGACTGTAACCATAACAATATTCTCTATTGCATCTCGGTCATATTACAACAAAAAGGATTAGTTAACTACATTGTTATTACCCTAATGAATGAAAGGTCAACCAATGTCAACATCTATGCTACAAAGGATTAACAGAAGTTCAAGAGATTCAAATGGTTTGTCTCTTCCTAAAGAAGGAAGTTATGAGCTAGAGGAATGGCTACAGCGAGTCCATTAATGATTGGTCAGAGGTTAACATGTGGATTGAAGCAATCAGTTTCTAGGCATTGCCTGACTATAAAACTTGGCAGACAAAGCTCCTCCGGGAGTAGTTATCACCATAGGATTTCTAAGCCTTTCTACCCTCAAATTATACTTTCCCACAAATGTTAGAGATATAAACGAGTGGGAGGCTCATGGAGACAAATAAAATAGTGGCAGGGATGGAGTGGACAAAGAATGTACCAATGATGCCTTTCTGGAGTAGACTGCACATCCTCGGCACTAACGTTATTCACACGTCCTCTAGTTGCGTGTTGTTGCCAGTGTTGGGGCAAGGAGGCACCTGGCCTTGCTCGTGCTTAGGCTTCGGGCATCTGTTAGCAAAATGCCCAGGCTCATGCCAGTTGAAGAAGAGGAGATGACCCTTAGCATCCTTGCAACCCTGGCCTTGCAGTGTGGTAGGAGCAGGAGGGCGGGGTGCACGGTTCACTTGTTGATTCTGCTGCTGCCATTGCTGCTGCGGTGCCTGGACCACATACTGCGGATGTGGGGTGGGGCGAGACTGCTGCAACTGTGAGCAGGATCTCCCGTGGTAAGGACTGGTATAGCGGATCCTCTTATTAGCTCCTTGCTAAGTCCAGAAGTTCACCACACGATGCTTGTGAGACTCCAACTCCTTATGCTTAGCTTCAAGGCGGATACTCTTATCCACCAAATGTTGGAAGTCGACGTAGTCCCCTGAGACCAAATGCACAGACAACTCGGGATCCATTCCGGCCTGAAACTTCTCCTACTTCTCATCATCATCACGAATATCCTCCGGCGCATACCGGGCCAAGCGGTTAAACACATGCAGATACTCGGAGCGATATCCCTGCTTTAACTCCCGAAACTCCTTTTTCATCAAAGCCATGACCCTTGCGAGCACATGGGTCCTTCGAAACACTATCGTAAAACGGGCCCATGAGATAGGTTGTCCAGCAGGTTGAAAAGTCTGGAAGTGGTCCCACCACTCTGATGATGGTCCCTGAAGCTGATGAGCTACAAAAGTCACTTTATGCTCACCCAAACACTAAACCGTGTCAAGATTCTTTCCGACAGCGTGCAACCAATCCAGAGCGTCCAACGGGTTGCTGGAGCTGGTGAAGTTGGGTAGGGAGATGCAGAGGAACTCAGCAAGCTTCGATTGCAGGGGTGGTGGCGGGGGGTGGTGCAACGTGCTGCGACAGATTCTTGATGTCATCGAGGAGAGCGGCCATCATGTTAGCCTGTTGGGCGAGGATTTGGGTGAGGATGGGGTTCTCATTATGTGGAGGGGGCGGCGGTGGAGGAGGTGGGGTTGGAAGCTCTGGTTGGTGCCCTCTGGTTGACTGCCCTCTCCTGAAGTTGCATTCCTCCTGGTGTTCATCATCTTAGGACTTCCACCATAGCAGGAAAATAAGAAAGAACAGAGAATGAAAACTAACGAACCACGTCTAAATTAACTTCAGATTATTACTGTCGTTATGTTGGTACTTTAAGATTCAAGTTGCTTAAGCAAACAAAACACGACAGACACCGACACAGTCGTACCACACACCGGTATAGATCATGCCCCACACAACACTGCAGAAATAAAACATAGAAAAACACTCATGACAAACAGCTACTCGTCTACTGCTGCGAAGGACCATTACCAGGGCAGAAGGTGAGGAACAAAACATCCTCCGTGTTGCCACTGCCGGAGGCTCCATCCTCCCAACGTATCACAGGCTCCGGCTACATGCAAGGGGACTCCACGAAGCAAACCCAAGCCAGGGCCTGGAAGTGCTCTTGCGTGTGGTGATCTTCTGGTTGCGGCAGACGCGATGAAGCTTGGGGCAGCAGATCTGTCCCTGAGCAATCTGGAGCTGGCGCAACTACTCCTCCATGGCGTCCAACTCCGACCTCAGCTGTAGATTCTCCTGGTGCAGCTCTACGATCTTCAAGTTGTTCTCGATCAAGCCGCGACGCACGAGCTGGTAGAAGTCGATGTGGGTCGAGTTGTACGCCACCACCATCCGTGCCAAGTGCACGATGGTAGTGTCGTCCTCTGCGTTGGCGTCCCTGAAGTTGGCGTAGTCGCATGCCCCGTCACGGTGACGGTTGTAGCGGAAGGGCGAGTGCTGCAACACGTCTGGGTAGCGCTGGTGAAGGGTGCCGATGGCTAGGAGTGCGGCGTTTTGACAAGCCACCGGAAGTCTCCACCAGCAGTGGCTGACAGTGAAGTCCTAGTGGGAGAGCCGGTGAGGATCACCGTAGTAGCCTGCTGTCACGCCAAGAAATTGAGCCCAAATTTTCAGACTATTTTGTGTATGAAATCCCTGTCCAGACATCAGCTAGAGTACACAAACCGACAAATTAATATGCAGTTCTGTTGACGACGAAGTTTGGTAAATCATGCATCGAATTTGGAGTTAAGACCGAAGCGGATTTGGAAGAAAATCGGTAACAGAAACAGAGTATAAATCGGCTTCGGAACTGCATCGGCTACGGTGTGCATCGGCTGATATCGAATCGGACAAGGAAGCCGATGTAGCCGATTCCGACAAGGGGATGTTGGAACCATTGTCGGGTTCGTTTAAAAGTGCTTCATGAGGATTGCCACATGTGGATTGAATCCGAAAAAGACAATTGTATCTATTAATTAGGAATAGTTTCCTTTTATCTTTATGAAAGTGTGTTTAGTGTCCGATAAGGACTTTATGTGTTTCCTTTTATCTTTAGGAAAGTTTGAGTCGTGTCCGATATGGACTAGTATCTACCCATGGGTATAAATATGTACACCCGGGGTCTATGTAAATTATCTCTCGATCAAAACAACTACTCTCGGCGCATCGCCACCCTCTTTTTGAGGTTTTTACTTATCAACCGGCGGAATTTGGCACCTGACGCAGCGCTGCATCGGCTTTCGATCTCCGGCGAAGGGGTAAGCCTTACGTTCCGTCGGGTCCTGGTGAATTTATCGGCTACATTGGTGTTGGTCAAGGCTGCATCGCTTCGATCTCTTGGATCGCTCTGGTTCAGTTGATATATTTACCTGATATCTCAATTCTATCTTAATTGCATTGTGTTTAGAGACGCATCGGTTTAGTTGGGACTGTCTCGGTTAAGTCTGATCTTCCGTCTTAGCCGATATATCTCTACAATCACAATGTTGTTCTAAATAGATTTGTTATATCCATCACATTAGATAGATCTATCGGTTCATCAAGTATTAGATTATCGTATACAATCTCGTGCTGCATCGATTAGGTTCGACCTACTAGATTGTTGTTGATAATATAAATCTTGTTAAGCCGATAGGTTCATACTATTGTTTTATCGGAGTGCTAGCCGATGAGCTATCTGGACGTTGCATCGGCTTACAAGGATTACTTACAAGTTGGTTTTAGCCGATGACAACAAAGGTTTCATTGTTTATCTAATTGTCTGGATTTAATGACATCGGACCTCCAGACGATGAATGCTTCAACCTTCGAATCAGTGTTTATTCAATCTATCATTATTAGCCGATTGGCTTCTACTAGATTATATTATTTTATTATCATCAGCCGATTATCTTTATGTCATTATTTACTCAAGTATCAAGATCTACACTGGATATCGGCTGGTATCGGCATCGGCTGGAATCACTCCATCGGCTTGTCAGCCGATCGGCTATCTTTTGATCTTCAATTTATATATCTTGTCAGTTGCAGGATCAAACTGACTGGCACGCCCTCATCTTATCATTATTCTGGACCTGCACTAGAGCTAAGCAGATCTCCCAGGCCGTCGTGTTTTTACGTCAACACAATTTGGCACGCCCAGTGGGACGTAGGATCAAATTATGAATCGGAAACTAGATCCAATCCGAAGCGGATTCGAAGGTATGCGGAAGTCTCGGAAACAGAGTGCGCATCGGCTGGAGACTGTATCGGCTGGAAACCAAGTCCGATTTGGATAGCCGATATGGCCGATATTGCATGTGAAGTCAATATCGGGTTCAAGAAAGAGTTCGGGATAACTTTGCAAGATAAGGATAGAGTCCAGAATTGGCAATTGTATCCATTAATTAGGATTTTATGTAATTTCCTTATAGATATTCTCGGTAAGAGTCCGCCTAAGGGGCTTGTTTGCTAGTTAGATTTGTATTAGGACAATATGAGTCATGTCCATGTTGGACAATGTTTGTATTTTCGGGTATAGATATAGACCCGAGGTCTTATGAATAAAATAACACACGTTCAATCAATCTCGGCGCATCGCCAACCTTTTGTTTTCTACTTTCGACAAGTTCATGCTTTCGAATCGATCTGCATCAATTTGATCTTCGACAAAGTGGTAGGTCTTGTTATGGCGGTTTGCATCATCGGAATTAGTGCTTACATCTTTATAGCACTCTAATTCTGTTTTGTAAACTTCCGAGTTATCATATATGTTATATAATTTAGATTGACAATGCTATCTAACTGCATCGGCCGATCTCTATCTAGGGTTTGCCAGTAACGATTAGATTATCTTGTTGGTTTGAATTATATATTGTATCCACCATCTCGAAAAGGCAACCATCGGCTTGATCGTCTAGATATTATGCTTCTTTTCATACTTAATGCTGCATTAGTTAAGTTTGATCTATTAAGTCGTGCTAAGAATCATGATCTCTAGCCTGCTTTATGGTTGTTAATAAGGATAGTATCGGGGTTTCAGCCGATCTTATATGGTATAGATGTTTTACATAATTTCATGATCTGTTTAATATGCGATATCTGCCCCTTATATTAAGATCTAATCTGATACAAATATATATGAAACTTACTATCAATCTGATTGATATTAGTTGAATATATTTGTTGCAAGAGAATATCGTAGTATAAGGTTGTATCGGAGCTATAGCCGATACATGCTTAAATCTGGATATCGGCTACGACATGAGTACATGTGATCATTATTTCATGTTATTTTAGATTTGGGCAATTTATACTATCTCGGTTCAGTCTGATCTATCCCAATTGCTTATTTCTAAAGTAATAATGATTTATAGATTACGTGATGCTAATATTTTCACCCGATGTACTAGTTTTAGGGTTAGTTCTATCATTGACTATACCTTACATCCGATTCATGCTATATTGCATCGGCTAGGTTACAATACGGTATGATATCGGCTAGCTGGCCGATTGACTTTCGTCTACTAATAAATTTGCATGTTTCTTCTTGTTTATTGCAGGATCAAATCAACTGGCACACCCTTCGAACCGAAAAGCAAATTTTGGACGTGCACTAGAGTAAAGCAAATCTCTAAGGCCAGTGTGTGTTTTTTGCATCAACACATGCATGACACGTCACCATGCCGAGTGATTGTGACAAAACCCTTCGCATAACTTCCCTTAACCAAGCGCAACACACCTCAGGTTTTGTTGCTACCTTTATATCCAAGGTAGGCAGTCCCCCTTGTGCCTAGGTGAATCCGGCAGCCGCATAGACCAGTAAAACCCCGGGCCATCTAAACTCCACCATGCCCACACTTGCCTTGGAACCTCGGAAAGGGAAAGGCTATACTACAAATCCAGCAGTTGCCCACGCTTATTTATGGTATGCACAGTAAGTGTTCCAGGATTTCCCGAGAACCAGTCCTTAATTGCCATGGGTGTGACTAGCAAAACCATGCACCCACAGTCCACCACTAAGCCATATTTTAGTTGGATAATTACGACCAATGAAACATGACCAGATGTTACGAGCTAACAGCTCATCAAGATACTAGATTGACATAAAGTAATTATCCCAATATGTGAGCTAGTGGTAATTAAGCATGGCTAAGCAAATGTAATTCTAGCTAGGTCACATAAGTAACATAAGCTAGTCAAATTATCACACAAGTTTGACAAAGAATGGACATCAAGTAATATGGCACAAACGAGCAGATAGGTAATTCCATAATCCCATGTAATTAGCAAAACATGCAATTTTATTTGCAAACAATAAAACATTTATAAATTAGGTTCAACATGCTCAACGGGAATGTGTGACTTGCCTTGCTCCTTAAATTTAATCTTCCGAACACTTTTCCTCGCGAATGCGATCTTCCGAAACATCAGAATCTACACGTTGGCATGCAAAACAAGGAAAAACTCTAATAAAAACCAAACAAACAGTATGTAATGTAATCAAATATGTAGATATCAATTTTATATGAATTTTGGAAGTTGAATGGCTCAATTTGGAGTTCGTATGAATTAGTTATGAATTTTAGAAGTTTTGAGCAATTTAAATGGATTTCTGGAATTAAATACGAATTATTGTGCAATTAATATTAATTATGACTTTAGCCTGGATTCATAGGGTGAATCCGACGGCATGGGGACGGACGGTGGTAGGGGTGAGGGCGCGGCTCAGGCCGGCCCGGAGAGACAGGCGAGGCGGCGGTGCAGTCCCCGGCGGCGATGTGAGGAGTGACAGCGAGACGCACGGAGGCGGTGGCGCACACGGTGGGCGACAGCACGCGCGAACGGGGAGGAAATGGGGAAGGGGGTCCTCACCTTCGAGTGGTGGCTGGCGAGGGAGAAGATGATGGTGGTGGCGGGATTTCCGGTGGCAGGAGGTGGTGGCCGAGGGGCCGCATGGCATTGCGATGCTGGTGACACTAGCGCAGCACGGCGATGGCCACGGCGATGATGGTACGTGGCCGGAGACGGCCAGGTGGCGGTGATGCTCGGGTTGTCGGAGGAGGGGGAGTGGATGAGGGGAGCGCGGGGAAGCATTTTTATAGGCTCGGGAGACCAGATTCGTGGCAGAGGACGGCGGTAACTGGCGGCGGAGTGGATGTGACATCGAGGGTGGAGTTCAGCTCGATTCCGGCACTATTTTTGGGGAAAGAGGGAGAAGGGGTGGAGCACGTGGGGGAGACTCGGTCTCCACCACCCGAGCATGAGAGAGGTGGCAGAGTGGCGCGGCACCGTGTGCGGGGTTGGCGGCGGTTGGGACCGATCGGAGGAAGGTGATGAGCCCGATAGGTGGGCCCTACCTGTCGGTGGCTCGGGGAGGAGAGGGAGGCGCGGTGGACTTTGGGCGAGGGGAGAGGCAAGCGGGCCGAGTGGCCGCTGGGTTGAGGAGGGAGGAATGAGAGACAACACCGGCCTGGCCCTAGAGGGGGAGGTGAGTCGCACGGGGAGGAAAAGAGGATTTAGGCCGAAATCGGCCTAAGGAGGAGGATGATTTTAATTTGTTTCCTTTTATTTAATTGATCAAATGAACTTTGTGCTTTTAAAATTAGATATTTAGCTCCGAAAATTCACGGGAAATTTCAGAGAGTATTTTAGGGCATAGAGAATATTACAAAAATATTTCCGACCATGATTTGTAATGGAAATTTTTAATTCCCTCATGAATTCACTTGATTAAATTGCTTTCAATTTTAGTATAATTTTTATAAGTGCATTATTAAATGATTTTTAGTCCCGATCTAAAATCGGGGCGTGACACCTGCCAAGCGGCGCGGGGTGCATCATCATCACCGTCGGTGTCTCGCAACTTCCTACCCTGGTAGTTCACTCCGTAGGGGTACCCCAAGGCGACACACACGCTCCGTAGCTCCAAAGCTAAACCAGTCAAGCTCAGACCGCGCTTGTTAAGGTTGCTAGCCATCTACAAAAAGAAAGACTCTCATTTTAAAATGAAGCAGTAAGGATAGATTTTCTTTTTAAATTACTTACTAAGGCTTGAGATCTACCGACTCGTCCTAGGGTTAAGGAGGGTCTGATACCAATTTGCCGCGACCGTATATAACCCACCAGGCATTCCATACATGCGTGCATTAATCCTCGTCCTAGGAGGCAACGTACACAAAGGTTGATACAACTCAGAGTTTAACAAGCGAAAGCGTAAATAACACTTATTACATGGGCAACCAAAGGCCCAACACACAAATAGAAACAAATAAACACGGAAGACTAGGGCGAAGACCACAGGCGCTTGACAGCAGGTACGAGCTAGACATCGAAGCCATCCTCTTCCAGGAGCTCCTGTTCTGGGTTTGGAGAAATTGAGCAAGATTGAGTACAACCACCGTACTCAACAAGCCACACTAGCAAATGCACAGTAAATGCAAGAGAGTACAAACATCAATGTCTTGGTGAGGAATGAAACACATTGAGTGACTTGAGAGAATCAATTGAGGATATAGTAAAAGTTATGTTTTTTGAGCATAACGAAAAACCCCAAGGTAATACATCAGAAACCCCAAGGTAATACATCAGAAGGAGTAAAGTGACTTGATTTGAGGACCGTTCCATTCTTCAATCACCCGAGATGACATGGTAGACATACCAAGATTCACAAACATAGGTATGCCTTGGAATAATTTGTATGTCATATCATGAAGCAAGAAGTCATTACTCTAGTAGATTCATGAGCTTTACTCAGGGGACGAGTAAAGGATAAGTGTCGGGATGTTGTTGACTGTTGTTAAGTGCAATAATCATCAAGTCCTTCATAAAAGTTATCAAATATACTATCAAAACTTAGTGGTTGGAGTTTACTACTAAGCACTTCCACTAGTTTCGGTAAATATATGTATACAGATCATTTAAGGAGAAATTACACCCGCCATGCGACAAAAATGAACCTTCAGCCAATCATGTGCGAGTACAAGGATTGGAGGGCCCACAAGTCAGTTGAAACAGACTTAAAATGGGGCCAACCCAACCAAACCACCATAATGGCCCATCAGTCAGTCTCCTGGTCAAATGAGAGGCTAGGAGGTGGGGCCAAGAGATCGGTCGAACCGCCACTGGCATCTCTGATCCTAGCCTTCCACATGGACGTCGCTGATGGCGTCAAAACAACAATTACCTGTGCACAGACCTGCCAAACCGACCTACAACCGCCATATTCAATCTATAGAAGGAGGAGGCCTTCACACTTGAAAAATATACAACAAATTAGAGTAGAACTCACTTTTAGACTCTAGACTCTATTTTAGTACATTGTCTTGATTAAGGAGTGAGGGGAAGCTCTAGAAGGAGTGCCCCGAATATCCGAGTTTTCTCTTAAGCTTTACGGAGGATTGTCGGATTTGTCGGCATTCTTCAAACGTAGTTCTGGGGAAGCGTCGGGTTTGTTAGCCTTCTTCTCTCGCTTGTACCTCAATGGATGCTTCTTTTACAAAGGAGGTATTCGAATCTTCTTATATTATTTAATTAGCTTATTTAAGTCAGATATATTCTCATCGGTGCGGGTTCATCGCTTGGTGCGCAGCTAAGAGGGACTGTCATACTCTAAATCACAAAAAGTACCCCATCGAATAGAAGGGGAGCTAGTTGAGACCTGATAAATGGTACAGAACCTCAGAACAGACGTGCCGCATCTTCCTATCAAGGAAGACAATCAACAGTTTAAGTGGATACCAACGCTGCTACACTAAAAGGATTATGCCCACATCAAGAAGCATTAAGAAAGAAGGAGAAGAAGCATATGAAAATTGCATCTCCTCATACATGGATACACACATACAGTCTCATATAACCAACAGAAGTTGGCAATGAGACCTATTGTGGGCAATGTATCCTTTAGATGGCAAAACTCATTGGCAGTCAACCAGGAGTTGAATGGAATTTAGAAGATAAAAGAAAAACTCAACCTGAATGTTGACAACATCATGGATGCTCTTCAGCAGCTTGGATCAGGACACTTGAATAATTGTACATGAAGAAGTACTAAGTCCTAAATCAACATCAAACGAATAGAATAATTTGAAAAGAATTGAAGAAATGAACTCGTTTGTTTTGAATTTGAGTTTGATTTGAAATGTTTGACTGAATCCAAATCACGCTTACACTTGTAACTAAAAGCATGCGATACATGGAAGTCTAGTACATCAGTCCAACTGCACTTAGAAAATGTTCAAGGTGCATGGCTTTGGAATAGTCAATTATCGCCAAAAAATTGGGACGAAATTCCAAACAAGTGTGTGATATCAGCACTCAAATACTTGGCTAATTGCACTAAACCGAACTAAGCATTATTGAACTATTCATAGCCTTGGCATGGCTTTAAGAGATGCTTACCCCATGAGAACAATCGTGGTTTGAAAACTATCTCAACCCTCATAATTTATAAAAATAAAGCAACATATGTCGCGCATATGCAAATGAGTTACGTGGGAAGCAAATTCACTAATATGAACCCTAAGTTCTTCTATGCAGATGAATTGCATAAAAGCAACAAACTAAGTTATGTGGAAATCTTGCAGATTTGTCCACTAAATCATCATCGACATCTTCTTTTGGATAGGTGTGTCCAAAGAATTGGAATAATGAGAGTTACAGAAATGCAAAATCAGACAGAGAATTTCGCTGACTTATTCCAGAATCTTGATATAGAAAATCAATTATTCAAAATAAATCTTTAAAGATTGAATGAAGAATTACTTTTCTTCACTTGGATAAGTTTTCCCAGCATTTTCTTATCAAGGTTTTTAACGATAAAAATCATGCAACATTGCAAGCGTATGCTATGTACTTTTTTTCTCCAAAATTTTCTCACTGGGTTTTTATGGAGTTTTGATGAGGCATAAACATCACGTGATGAGTGCCCTTTTTCCTAGGAAACCAATTGGCTTGGGCCCATGAAGGTCTAGCCCATATACCCTTATTGGGTCTATCACCGAAGTTTTCATACATACATTATGACTATATAAAGAGAAGGGGACTGCTCATGTTGTACATGAATAAATAAGAAGAGAGACTCACCCTATATATTGTGTCTCTACTTTTGTAGACATTATGCAACCCCTCTAAACTACGCATGTAGCAAAGGGGCTGCTAATAATTACGTGTGATAACTTTACGTGTTTTTGAAACCTCATGATTTTTTCGGTAATCACACGGTTATTGCGGTAACAGTGATAACACACTAGGTAGCGATAACCCTCCTTAAAATGGTAAGGGGAAACCCTGTTGTTAGAGTATCTACAAGAGCTCTTGTATATCCCGTTGGCTAGCTAAAAAAAGAGGAAAGAGAGAAAAAATTGCATACAACAGACTAGCTAACTGGGTAGCTATCTTTTCACGGTAGCTATCTTCTCCCCTTCGCTAGCTATCTTTGCCTAGCCAGACAAACAATGGACTAGGCTTTCAAAGATTCTGTTGGATTCTGTTGGATTACCCCTGCTTTTGGGAAGCTTTTTATTTTTTAGCTAGTCTCTTATTCTTTAAATTTAGCTAGAATTATTGCTAGTGTCTTGGAGATGCTCTTAGTCACATAAAACAATGGACTAGGCTTTCAATATAATTTTCCATTGTTCTGTCTCTGTTTTGTGCGATCCTCAGGTAAAAAACAAAGGACGTTAATGTTTGCAGGTCCGGTTAGGAATTTCGGATATCTGAGAGTGCAGGGTTTTATCGTATCTTCCTATGGTTTAAAACTCTACCGAGTTCCACATATCAATCCACGCAAATATCAGCTGATTGTTAAATATGTAGTATAGTATACAAATCTCCATCTTGCAAAAAAAATTTAATCATAAGAAACGTTTACATCCAGTATTCCGCCATAATGCACACAATCAATGGAGTGAACTATTACAAAGTACATGAATCCCTACATATATAACAATCTTAATTAACATCCAGATGAATGAAAACATTTACAGTAGGAAAAGATTATGTCAGCAGAAGATGAACTATCTACGGAACGGCCGCAAGCATCTCAACAAAATTTTGGCGAACTCACACGGCGAACCACCTGTGCTGGAGGGCTTGCGCCGCCGTCATCCTCTTCTCCGGGTTGCACGTTAGAAGCCCGCTCAACACCTGGTACCCTGCTTGCGACAACTCCGGCCGACGGCCGGGGCCACCGCCCCTCCCGGGTAAGGCGAACATCTGGCGCAGACGGCTGCGCCGCCGTTTGCTCTTAGTCAAAATTTCCGGAATCATACAGTCGTCGTAGCCACTCCATTCGGTGATGTCGTCCATGCCAAGAACGTCCACGATGCGGACGAGCATCTCCTCGTCGGTCATCCCCACGAACAGGCGCTCGCCAACGAGGAGCTCCGCCATGATGCAGCCGAGCGCCCACGAGTCGACCGTCTCGTCGTAGGTCGTCGACCCGAGGATGACCTCCGGCGAGCGGTACAGCAGCGCGGCGACGGGGTTTGTGTACGGTGGCGCGGACTCCTCCTTGTCCTTGGTGCGCGCGAATCCGAGGTCGCAGATCTTGAGGTTGCCGCGGCCGTCGACGAGCACGTTGTCCGGCTTCAGGTCACGGTGCATGAGCCCCACATCGTGCATCCCCCTGACGCCGGAGAGGAGCTGCCGCATGAGCAGGCGCACGTCGCCCTCGGCGTACCGCCTCGCAGCGGCGTCGTCGCCGCGCTGATGGATGGTGAGGTCCAGTGAAGGGCCCACGAGCTCCATGACGATGTAGTCCTCCGGCCCGGTGGCAGCGCCGCCTCCGCGGCCATGGTCGATCAGCTGCACGACGTGCGGGTGCCCCCGGCACGCCTCGAGGGCACGGACCTCGCCGGCGAGCTCGAGCCCGTCGGGATCGTCGTCCTCCCTCCGGAGGCACTTCACCGCGACGACCTTGCCGGTACGGATGTCCACCGCGCGGTAAACCTGGCCGTAGGTGCCGGAACCTATCCTGGACATCCGCTGGTACCGACCGTCGATGGGATCGCCGAGGGCCACCACGGCCGCCGGTGCGGCTGCTGGTGCAGAACGCGGCGACGAGGCGGCGCCGTCAGCTGGTGCAGGAGGATGTGATCGTGCCCAGAGAGAAGGGCGGCGATGGGCTCGTCGGTGTGCCGTCGTGGTAGGCTTTCGTCGCGCTGCCCGTTTGACGATCGCCATGGCGAGACGCTTGAGTGCGCGCGCGCCTTTTTTCAAAAAGTTTGCCATGTAATGTGCGCGGCGTGCCTCGCTATTTATAGAGAGGTGGGCGGAGTGCGCGGGAAGTTCAATAATCCGACTCGGATTTGGTGGTTTGCGTTTCAATGATTCGAGCATGGAGTTTAATTACCTGCTATTCGGATTAATAATAATTACTTCAGCTCGTATATTTCCCAACATCAAGATGTGCTGTGCCAGTTATCTGCTACTGTCCAGTTGTATAGCACTTTTCATTATCGTTTTGTCAGAGTCATGGACGGACAAGGATTAGTCAAACTAGATTAACTTCAGAAAATAAGGAGGGGTTGCTATTAAACGGTATCACGAAGAGGCATTTATGTCGCCGGTGTAAACGCTAGAGGGATACGCTTTCCCTAAAGCGAAGACGTATTTTGTAATTTATATATCGATTTCAATTCTTTACCTATTATAAAAATTGAAGATAATTTTGTACTTATCTTTTCATATACTAGAAAAAAAAGTCCGTACGTTGCAACGGGTAAAATATTTTTGGACCGAAAGCCCATACTTTCCTTCCATTGCAGTCCCAACCCATTCCGCTACTTCCCTTCGCTCGGCTGGTCTCTCTTCAGCTCAGTCTACAAGTGGAGCTGTAGACCCAGCTCGCACAGTCAACTATCGTCTTTAACCTCCGGAAGATAGTTCCGCCCGTACGATGCTAGAGCCAATCCTCCCATCAAATCCGGTCGAATTATTCTCGATCTCCTAAATTTGGTTGAAGGCTTTTGATCCACTCGATTAGTTTTTATGAAAATCGGAGCAATCCCTAAAACTCGGGATAAAAACGACGACGGTTAAATGAAGATTAAATCTGGTGAATTAAAACCAAATTGAAAGGGGAAATCAAGGGGAAATGATGAGGGAGCAGTGAGGAATCAATTTTTGCAATCAATTGGAGGAGGAAACTTATAAGAAGACAAATCGACGTGGCAGCGGCGCTAGAGTTCGGACCAGCGACGAAAAAAATGAGCGGAAAAAAACCGTGTGCAAAAAAAGTGTGACTTGGTAAAATAGCGATGAAAAAAGCGGATAAAAAACCGGCATAAAACGGTGAAAAAAAGTGTGGGAAAAAACCGTGAAGTAAAAAAAATAGCAACGAAAAAAATGGTAAAAAGGGGGAAATGGTGAAAAAAAGAATGCCCATGCGTTGCGACGGGAGATCCTTAACCTATCATGCTAAATTGTGTAGCAGGTGCTTGGGACGCTATGCACGATGGCGGTGCGGGCCAGAGAGGCGGTGATGTTGGTTGCACTACTATAAAACACTAGTAGGGAATAGCTCATAGGTACGAGTTAATTTAAAACAGACACCTATTACGCGTTTCTCACCTTTGTGGGATGGAAAAAAGATTAAAACTAAAATGCTATATATTTATATTATTAATATTGGTTTTCTAAAAGAACTAATGTCTATAATATATTTGTTAAAACTGGCACCTATACTAATATCATAGGTTTCGGTTCTTCACAAACCGAAACCTAATAAAAAACAGGCTGGAGCCGACGGACCCAACCAACCTTATCCACACACTCTCAGCCATCCATCCTTATTGTCACACCCTCATTTTCGTTTCACGAAATTATAAATTATTTAATAAATTATTCCTATAATTTATATTAAACGTTCATTAATTTACAAGTGAAGTTAATGTGGGAAATAAAATTTCCTATATTAAACATAGCTGGATTTAATTTTTATCAAATTCTCCGTGGTTAATTCTACTCTCTGGAACTTTCTCAGATTTTTCAGGGCTCAATTACTAATTTTATAGGTACAAAGAACATTTCAGTAATTATTTAAATAATAAACTAATCATTAAATGGTCACTTCCCTTCCCAAATCCAGCCTCCCCGTTGCTCCCCTTCCAAAATTAGTTGCCGGAACGGAATCCCCTCAATCTCCTCCACCTTATCCCCAAGAAATCCCCATCAAATTCGTGGTAAATCCCACGAATTTCGTCCTCGTTCTTATCCGGTGAACTTGGGATAAACCCAATTTTTCGTCACCAAATCATCTCGTTCTGGGCCCGGATTCTTCCTCCCGTGCCTATAAATAGAGCCCCTCCCTCTCCCCTAGCTGCCGCCACCCTCTCCCTTCTTCCTCCGTCGCCCGAAACCTTCTCCCCGCGAGCTCCTTCTCTCTCCGTCGCCGGCCTCGCCTCCTGTCACCTTTTCCCGTCGTCTCGGTTGCCGCCGGTCAGCGCCATCACCTCCTCCGGCCTCACAAGGCCAAGCTTTACCCCGGCCACCCCGTCTCCTCCACCGAAACCCGCCGGTAGGCCGAGTTCACCGTCGTTTTTTTGATCTTCGGTGAAGCCCTGTTGCTTCTCCCGTCACCGCCTTCGGTCACCGTTGCCTCCTTTGGATTTGCAGTTGCGAGGAGAACACCGTCCACCTCTCCGTTGCAGCCGAAGATCACCGGAACGCTGTTTCACTGTCAACCCGACGTCATTGCCGCATCTACCTCGCCGTCGGTCGTCATCCATCATCGTCCGTCATCGCGCCGCTCCTCGGTGAGCTCCTCTCATCGTGCTTTTCCTCCCGGTGTCCTCTGTTTGCGTCGCCGTGCCATGTTTCACTGGCGACCATCGAACCCCGTGCTACCGGCCGTCTATCCCGCGTGGCGTGTTCACATCAGCACCAGTAGTTGCCACATCATCGCCATGTCAGCTTCTATCCCGCATGGATGTTGATGTGTTGCTCATCTCTAAACCCTAGATCAGATCAATATGAGCCATTCGATTTTGGTCAATTCCGTCAATCGATCTTTGTCATCCAAAATTGTTGTCGAAGTGACAACTGCATACATGGTTACTCAACAGTTGTTGGGAAAAGTAAAGTGTATTAAATTAAGGATTTTCTTGGGATCCCCCTTCACATGGCCTAGGGGGCTATTTATAATCCTATTATAGGTCCCCTATTAGGGTTTAGGTTTTTACAGGGGAATTTACATGGTCACCCTTATGAAAGGGACACTTGTATGGGTATACAATGTAATTAAGATACGTGGACCTTTGACGGGCCACCTGGCTGCTGCTGGCCCACCAGCCAGCGGGCCGGAGCGATTGGGCCGGCCCCTTGGCCTTCTTGGATGGGGCCCGATATGGCGAAGCCTCCCTCCTTCGGCGCACACCCTTCGCCATGCAGCCTTCGCCCAGGGCACGTTTAGACTTGCAGGGACCCAGCACGACTCTTCGCCCTTCGCCGCCTTCGCCTCGTGGTCTTCGCCAAAAGGCTTCGCCCTGGTGGATCTTAGGTGCCTCGAGTCTGAATCCTCGCTGCTTGCTTGGTTTCGGTAGGTGTGGTCGAAAGGTCTCATGACATACTACCAACAAGCCCCTCACGGGCAAGGGTGAGATAGGAGCTTCGGCCGAGACCGAGCAAACCATGTAGTATGGTATGTGGCGCCCCTTTCGACCGATGCTCCTGCCAAAACCTATCTTGTGCTCTTGCAAAGAATGTATGCATTGTATGTGCATTGTTGTGATTTAACGATTTTTTTACAGCATTCGCCTTCCGCAAACGGTGAAGCTATCTTTACTGTTTCACTGGGCCGAAATGAACAGTGATGGGCTTTTTCCTGGAGGGCCCGCCACTATGCAGCCTGGTCCATGGGAATTTACCGTTTCGCCTACCCTTGCGACACGTGGCAGCTCGTGATTGGGTGGGAATGCGAAACGTCGCAAGGTGGGCTATATATCTCTCCTTCCCCTTTTTCACCGCCTTTACCCCCGTCATTTTCACCACAAGCACTCTCTTTCTTCATATTTTACTCGCGGCACTCTGAGTCACTGAACCCTTTCGCCTGTTGACCCCTTTCGCCACTACACACGTTCTTCGCCATGGCCCCACGTAAGCCGGACCCTGCCTCTGCAACGGGTCTCGACCCCGGCCGGATCGATGATGACACCACCGCCTTCCTAGGGTCATCGCTCTTTGATGACGACGAGCTGGCGAAGATGGTCAGCTCTGGCGCGGTGGCGGAGGGGCAGGCCTTCGCCCCGGGAGAGGCCGTAGTGCCGAAGCCGGGCGACAACCAGATGGTGGTATTCGCTGTTTTTTTCGAGGTGGGGCTTAGATTTCCGTGCAACATATAGTTGCCGGAGATCCTTCACCTTTTTCAGGTGGAGCTCCGTCAGTTGAGCCCTTCGACGCTTGTCCGCATCGCCATTTTCGATTGGGTGTGCCGGACCGCCGGGTTCGAACCGAGCGCTGAGCTCTTCGGCGCCGTTTTCTTCGCCACCATGAACTTGAAGACGGTGGTTACCCCGACCGGGACGAAATAGATAGTGTTCGGGAGTGTGAACTTCAACGTTCGCCCCGAGCGCTCTGATTTATGGCCGGTGAATGCCACCATGTCGAAGTGGGATCACCACTAGATGGCGAAGTGGTTCTACCAGTCCATCCCCTTCGAGGCCTGGTCCGAGGCGGCGAAGACCCTCCGGTGGCAACGCAGGGCGATTGCGCCGAACTGGAAGCCCATGATTGCCGTTAGCGGAGCAATGGAGGCGCGGTTCGCCTTGCTTCGCAGGGTCTGCTCCCGCTTGAGCTGCCGCGATCTGGTGGAGGAGTTTTGTATGCTTCGCATCTTCCCCCTCTCCCAGTCGTGGTAGGTCGAAGTCGACCGAGATGAAGAGGTCGACGGCTTGCCAAAGCTCGTCATGCTCGCAGGGGCGAACGGTTAGTCCATTTTCTTTTCACTTGGATGTGTTTCGCTCTCTGTTTTCCTTTTGTTTGACACCTGATATAATGACATCCCTTTTTCAGTGTTGACCCTCGCCCAAACCGACACCAAAGCCCGAAAAATGATCGGCGATGTGTCTGTCACGGAGTTTGGCCAGCTGCTAACGCGGCAAGCGGCTGGCCAGGCGAACCGGATGCACGTCGACGAGCTCCCCCCGGCCGAAGCCCTTCAAGGCCGACGGTGAAGAGGGTGCCTCCAGGAAGCGGTTGCGTGGGCAGGTGAAGTGGGCCCCCCGCAAGCGAAGGGCCCCTGCCTCCACCGACTCTGACGCCGATGACGAAGATGGCGTTGAAGAGCAGGAGGACGTGGGGGAGACGGAGGTCATGGTCGAAACGGCCGTGGATGAGGCCGCCAACAGCCGCTCCGGGACGTGTGGCTACACCCCAACTCCCAGCCCGAGCGCGTCGAAACCGGGGCGGAGTCGAACTGCTCCCCTCTCCGCCGGAAGGATGTTAAGGGGGCAAAGGCTTTGGTCACGATCGCGGTGGCCAAGACGGTGAAGGGGGAGTCCGCCAAGAAGACCCCCAGAAAAAGGGGCTCGTCGACATCGCTTGCGTCTTCAGTGACGATGAGTCCTCGGATGAGACGCCCACTTCGCCCACCGGTCGAAGCCTCGGCCTCTCAACTACCCCTGGCGCTGCGGGTGGGGCGAGAGTGAGAATCGCTGGGGCTTCGGCTTTAGCCGAGCGGGTCGTGAAGACAGCGGCCAGGGTCTTCGGCAGACCTGTTCGCCAGCCGCTCGTTTCGCCTCTTGCCGTTGGTAAGGGTAAGAAGGCAGCCGAGACGTCCGCTTCGGACTGCTCCCTGGCGCCGCCCCGCTTCGCCCCGGCGATTTCGAGACCCGGGTAGAGCTCATCCCCTTCGTCGAGGGGGTGAGCAATATCGTCGCTCCGGCTAGCGGCTCGAGCCTGTTCGCCGAACTGAACGAGTTCGATGAGGGCTGTTCCGCCATCAAGAGCCTGGCAGTCCGGGTATGTTGACTGATTGTTTTTTTATACATCGCCTATTTTTGACAACTTGTCCTAACGTTCGCCTTTTCTTAACCAGATTCTCATGGTGCATTGTTCGACGGAGCGAACTATGCGGGCCCATATTGACGGCTTGAAGAGCCGTCTTTGGGCCTAGAACGACGAACTGGGCCGCAAGGGCTTAGAGATGGAGGGCCTCGCCCGATCCCTCAAGGAGGCGAAGGCAGAAAATAAGCGTCTCCAGGCCGAGCTAGATAAGGGCAGCGAGGCGAAGGCGGAGTTTGAGCGCCTCAGGGCCTAACGGAGCAGAAGATGGAGGCTCTTCGCCTAGAAGCCAGCAAGGCAGAGGCGAAGTCGCAGCGACTTGCGCCTGAGGTGGCGAAAGCCACTAAATGTGCCAAGACCACATGCCGCATGCTTCGCCTCGCCCTTGCTGACATGGGGGTGAAGGTGCGGGGTGTGCCGGGCGTAAACGCTTCCGCCTTTGAGTTCTTAGAATGGACTCAGCAGGCTGGCGGTGCGGTCTCGAACTGTGCCACCGCGTATGGTGATTGCTGTGCGCGCATGTCAGTGGCCTTCGCCATGGGCCTACTGCAGCAGTCCGGGTGTGAGCACATCACCAAGTTCCCCGACTATGCGAAGGGGGACTGGAAGGTCAGCGCCTAAGACGTTTCGCCCGCGCTTCGCGCCTGGCGCAAACAATTATAGCAGAAGGATGACCGATCCACCGCCAAGGCACGTCTGCTCGAGCAGCTGGCGAAGGCGGAGGCGGCGGACCAGGGCGAAGAGCTAGCCGGAAGGGGTGGAGGCGATGCCCAAGACCACCCAGAGGAATGAGGCCCTCCGCCCGCTTTTGTAGATTTTGATAGTTTTACTTTTTTGTGTTTGCCGTAGAGGGCGAACAATGTAAATATGGCCGATGGCCAATCTTATTGTAGACTGTTTTAACATATGAAATATATGACAAGTTTCACCAATTATTGCGTTTGATGCCTTTTGCACTTGTGCTCGCATCGCTTCACATGAAAGAATACCTACTCTTTTCACCCAACCTACGTGTTTTGCTTTAGCTTCGGTTTTTGCGTTTCGCCATTTGATTTTCAATATTTTTTTATCAGGGTCTACGCCGAAAACTATGTGTTCGGCCCCCCTTTGGGGATTGGCGAAGCAAGAATGAGAAGTTTGTTGCGGTAAAAAATTTGCCAAAGGTCCAGTATCTGCTTCGACCTATTTACCGCGAGATGATAATAAACGACAACAGTTACAAGGTCGTGAACGTTGCTAGCTAGATGCGAACGCACCCCGAGCGAACCTTGGAAGACTACGACCGTGTCCACTCGGCACGCCTAGAGGGCATGGTTCGCTTCTGGTGAAATCATCAAAGGACCGATCAGCAGGAAGCGATCACCCAGCGCCGTTATAGTCTAGCTTTTGTTTCGCCCCCTTCTCCCCTTAGGGTAGTTTACAACATTAGCAGTGACGACGATCCTAGTTCGCCGGATCACTCCTTAGGAAGTGGTAGTTGTTTTGGGGGCGAAGATGTAATTTATTTGTAAACTGAGCTGTAAAGGCTGTTGTGTCCTTTTTTCCCTGTACCATGCTGTACAGCATGTATTCTTCGATTATTTTTTCGAAGTTAATAAAGATGAGTTTTTGTTCCCTTTTCGCTATTTTTCGCATGTCACCTTTCATGCTTTCGTTGGGTCGGAATGTGTCGTCCTCTTTGCGTGTATTAGCGAAATAGGTCTACTGACTTTTTAGCTTTCGTCTTCCATTTTCGATCTGTGGTACTCCGCGCTGGGAGAAGCACTCGTGTTTTTGTGTAGATCGAGTATAACGGTCTTCGGTTAGTTACTTCCCGAAACAAGCTGTCGCGGTTGCAACGTTCGACTAGCGATGCTTCGGCCGATTCGTTTCACCCCCCTGGCGTTTTCGCTGATCAGGCGTTTGCCTTGAGGTTTTTCCATGAGTTATCATGTACACAAGTAAAAAAGGTGAAAGACAGAAAGATTTTATACTGGTTCGGGCCTCCAGGGTGGATAATAGCCCTACATCCAGTTTTTTTTATTTTTCATTTTCACCTTTTTTTTGTATTTTTGTGCTGAAAGGCTTACATAATGGAAGATGCCAAAAGGGCTATGTAAGAGTATGTACATTTTTACACTTTGGCGAATAGGGTGCCACCCTTCCTAAACATAGAAACGCTTAAGAGAAGCAACGTTCCACGAATGGTCGAACTCTTCGCCTTCCAGTGTTGCTAGGCGAAAGGAGTCAGTGCTTGACCTGTGCTTGATAAGGTACGGCCCTTCCCACTTCGATTCAAGCTTCCCGATTGCTACCGGGTTCGCCTTCTTCCTTAGGATGAGATGGCCGGGCAATAGCTCTGTCGGGCGAACCTTTTTGTTGTAGGTTGCCGAAGTGCTTGTGGCGTATTTGCGCATGTGTTCTAGTGCTTCGACTCTTACCCCCTCGAGGAGTTCGAGCGACAATTTGCACCCATCTTCGCCCCCAGAGAACATCACCCTTGGCGAATTAGTCCCTAGCTCTGTTGGGGTCATTGCTTCGTTCCCATAGAGAAGCATGAACGGGGTAAACTTGGTTGGCCTTGTGGGGGTTGTCCGAAGGGCCCAGAGAACAGACAACATTTCGTCTAGCCATCTGCCCTTGACCTCCCCCTCAAGCCTTTTCTTGAGCGCCTCCAAGATCTTAACATTTGTTCGTTCGGCCGCCCCATTTGACTGTGGGTGCGCGACCGAAGCGAACCTGATTTCCAGGTTTAGTCCTTCGCACATTTCTCTGAATTTGTCAGAGTCGAACTGCTTGCCGTTGTCCGTGATGAATTCTATTGGCACTCCGAAACGGCAAACAATGTTTTTCCAAACGAACTTCTGTACTGCTGCCGAAGTGATCGCGCCGAGTGGTTCAGCCTCGATCCAACGTGAGAAATATTCAATGGCTACAATTGCGAACTTGTATCCATTTCGTGCCACAGGGAATGGGCCAATGATGTCTAGCCCCCACCTGGCGAAAGGCTAGACTGGTGTGATAGGCTGCAGCTCATATTGTGGTGCAGTCTGGCTTCGGCCGTGTCGCTGGCAGCTTTCGCACTTTTTGGCCTGCTCAACACAAACTTTCTGCACAGTGGGCCAATACACTCCCTGGCGAAACACTTTGGAGGCAACTGTTCTTACGGCCTGGTGTGCACCGCATAGCCCCTGGTGTATTTCTTTCACCATTTAATCGCCTTCGGTGAAGGAGATGCATCGAAGCAAAGGTTGGAGCACCCCAGAGCGATATAGCTGCCCCGAGACCAGCTTGTATTGCTTGGCTCTGATATGTAAGCGCTTTGCTTTTGCTTCATCTTCTGGGAGCCAGCCGTTCTTGAGGTACTTCACGAACGGAGTTCGCCACTCCTCTGGGTCTTCACCCAGGTCCGCCTGGTCAACTGCCATGATATCCAGGGTTTCTGTGGGCACACTTAGTGCATACAAGACTTCAAAAAGGGTGCCTGGTGAATGCGGGCCTCCACAGGCGGCAGATTTCGCCAGGGTATCTGCTTCCTTATTCTGCCCTCTAGGTAAGTGTTCGACCGTTATTCCAGCGAAGCACTTTTCCATAGATCGAACAGCCTCCAGGTACCTCTTCATTCCTTCTTCTTTTGCCTTGAAAGACTTGTCAACATGACTTGCTACCAGCTTGGAGTCTGTTCAGATGAGCAAATGCCGAACCCCCAATGCTTTCGCCTTTCTTAGACCCAACAATATCGCTTCGTACTCCGTCGTATCATTGGTCGTGTCGACCTACAGCCTTGCGGCATACCGAATTGGCACGCCCCCTGGCGAAGTGAGTACTGCCGCGACACCCGCCCCCATGTGCGACCACGAGCCATCGGACTGCACTGACTGCCACCGGCGAAGCCACTTTCTCGGGGTTCGCCTTGATACCCCTTTCGGAAATAAGAAAACCCAACAACTTGCTCGCGCGAACTCCAAAAACACATTTCTCAGGGTTTAGTTTCATACCCACCGCGTGCAAGTTGTCGAAGGTCTCCTGCAGGTCAGACGCATGGTCGAAATCCTTGCGGCTTTTTATGATGATATCGTCGATGTAGGCCTCCACATTTCGCCCCAACTGTTTGCGAAGCACCTTATACACCAGCCTGGCGAACGTTGCTCCGATGTTCCTCAGGCCAAAAGGCATTCTGAGGTGGCAGAAACTGCCGAACGGCGTGATGAAGGCTGTCTTGGGGATGTCGCTCGGATACATGTGGATCTGGTGGTAACCGGAATACGCATTCAAGAAGCTCTTGAGTTCGCAACCAGCTGTCGAGTCAACAAGCTGGTCGATCCGCGGCAAGGGGAAGTCATCTTTTGGGCACACCTTGTTGAGGTCTGTGAAATCGACGCACATGCGCCACTTACCGTTCGACTTCTTCACCAAAACCGGGTTCGCCAACCACTCCGGGTGGTCGATCTCCTGGATCACCCAGGCCTTGAGCAGCTTCTGCACTTCGGCCTTTGCTGCCTCTTGGCGATCGGCGGACATTTTGCGTAGCTTCTATTTTCTTGGCTTAGCATCCGGCTTGACCGCCAGGTGATGCATGATGAGATCCGTCGAAATGCCTCCCACTTCATCAAGGCTCCAGGCAAAGATGTCAATGTTCTTCTTGAGCACTTCTAGGATGTTCTCAGCTTCCTCTTCGCCTAGATCGCCCCCCAGCTGGACGAACTTCGCTAGATCAGCGCATCGACATGCATCTTGATCACCTTACCATGAGGGGCTGGCTTCGGCGTGCATTTAGCATGCGGTTCGGCCTCAACATTGTGCACTGCCCTGCTGATCTCGGCCAAGACGCCTTTTGATGTGGTCGGGGTTTGAAGCCCCCTCACGACGATCACCCCTGCTGGACCGGGCATCTTGAGCTTGAGATAGTTGTGGTTGGAAATGGCTTCGAACTTGTTCAAGGTTGCACAGCCGAAGATTGCATTATAATTGTATGGGATGTCGACAACGTCGAATAGTATTTGCTCTTCGCGCCTGTTTCCACTTGTGCCGAAAGCAACCACCAACTGTACTTGGCCTAGTACTTGAACTGCTTCACTGCCGAAATGGCGAAGGGAGGCCGGTGCTTGAGTGAGGGCTAGGGTTGGCAGCCCCATCTTGGCATATGCTTCGGTGAAGATGACATCGGCTGAGCTTCCTCCGTCGACAAGAATTCGCCGGACTTCGAACCTAGCTACCTCGGCTGTGATCACCAAGGGGTCCTGATGTGGGAACAGCACTCCTTCGGCGCCTTCCGGCCCGAAAGAGATTTGCCGATTCAGGTACTTCGGAGCCCCTTCACCCAACGCGGTGATGTTGTGCACCATTCGCAACTGCATCTTTTTCTGCCGCTTCAATGGTTGGACTGGCGGGTCGGCCTTTGTAATCACTTGGATTACTCTGCGTTGCATGTCTTGGCGCTGTTCGGCTGGGGGTGCCTACTCTTGAACAGCCTCGCGAGGCGCTTCGACAGTAGCCCCTTGTTGCGGCCTTGGTTCTTGAGCGTTGCCCTGCTGGCGGATGTTTCGCCATTGCTCAGTGGTGCGCGAAGATCGCCCATGATAGGCGCAATAGAGGTCTTTTCTGACCTTCTTGCGAACAGGCTGTTGGTGGCCGCCTCCTTGCTGGACGTCGAACTCCTTGCGGATGGCTTGTACCTCTTCGGCAGCCATCACAGACTTGCCCGTGCGGTCAGTTCTTAATTTTCTCCAAGTCATGGGAGCTTGGCTCGGCATTGGCGGCTGTCCTTGGTTCCGCGGCTGAGGCTGGCGAACGGTGAGAGGAGCTGGTTCGGCGACCTGTGCTTGTATTTGGCTTGGGCAGCAGCGATGGAGGCTTTATCGTACTCAGCTTGGATTGCTTGCCTTCGTTTGGAATCCTCTTCGCCCCTTGCGTACCAGTCAATGATGCGAAGCATGCGCTCGAGAGTCTGCGGTTCCTTGTTGGCGATCTTTCTTGTGAGTTCGCCTTCAAGCAGCCCGACCGAAGCGGTGTTGATGACGAATGCTTCAGTTATATCTTGAACTTGGCATCGGGCTTGCGAGAAATGACACATATACTCCCGTATTGATTCCCCCGGCCTCTGCCAAATGCCGAGCAAATGTTGCTGCGTCTTCGGCTCCTTGTAGGTGCCTCGAAATTTAAGGACAAAGACATCGCGCAATTGCTCCCATGAGTAAATGCTATTAGATGGTAAATTGAAGTACCAAGAACGGGCGATGCCGTCTAGAGCGAGATGGATTACCTTTGCCTTGGTATTTTCGTCACCGTGAGCGGTTTCGATCGCAAACTCGTAGATGGACAGAAACTCTTTTGGGTCTGTTTCGCCCGAGTATCACGGAACGGGTGGGAACTTGAACTAGGGTGGGATTGGATGAATTTTGATTCCCCCACTCAGCGGCAGCCCCTTTTCGCCCCATACCTTGCTCACGGCACCCTGTAGCGGGGGCCCGTTCGGCTGTGGATAAGGCGTGGCAAAGGGCGAAGTCATGGCTTGCGTGTGTGGCTGGGCCACGGTGTTCAGCAGCCGGTCACGAACGGTGGTGCTTGGGTGGCGTTGCTGAAGTCGAATTGCGGTCCTTGTCCGGGTTGGTTCGACAGCAGCCAACCGGGTGTGCGTTGGCCTCTGCTCACCTCCGGTTGGGCCGAAGGGGTTGTACTTGAGATGTTGTGGGGTTGATTGAGTTGCTGAAGGATAGCTTGAAGCTGTGCCTGCAAGGCCGAAGCCCCCTCCGCCATTGCTTGTGATATTTGACTGGATGGTGCGAGGTGTACTTGGGCCACGGCTAGCCGAATCTGTGACTGCACACCAGGGATCGGGTGCGCTGTTGCAGCCGGAGGTTGCCCAGCGAAGTACACCGGTGTCTGTAAGGCTTGTGACAGAAGGGCCTGAACCGGTGCTTGTGGGTAGACTTGAGGTAGGATGTAGCCCGCCGAATACTGGAGAACTGGGGCCGAAGCGACCTTGGCCTACCATGCTACCTCGTATGCTTGCTGTTGCTCTTGCATTTGGTGAAGCATGTCCTGAAGTCGTGTCATGTTCTGGCGCATGGCTTCCATGCTGGCTTCGGCTCGCGCTTCAAGGTTGGGGTTGGCTTGCGCAGCAGCGAGCGTGGTCGAAGTCGTAGCTGGTTGTGACGAAGTGTCTTGCGGCACCACCAGCTGACTTGCCGAAAGGGTTTCCGGCGCCTGCCCCGCCGAAGCGACCGGAGCCGAAAGCGGTGGTTGCGGCGCGGGTGCCGAAGCTGACGGCGCTCCCCCAGCTTCCGCGATGGGCGCCGAAGGCTCTGCTCCTTCTTCAGCGGCCATCACCTCTTCCTGCTACACTCTTCTTTTGGTTAGCAACCCTCTCCTTTGAGACCTTCTTCGGTGGCATTCGCTCTCAGCGGTTTCGCTCGGAGTTCCCCACGGTCGGCGCCAGCTGTTCTCGAAGTGACAACTGCATACGTCGATGGACGTGGTTACTCAACAGTTGTTGGGAAAAGTAAAGTGTATTAAATTAAGGATTTTCTTCTGATCCCCCTTCACATGGCCCTAGGGGCTATTTATAATCCTATTACTGGTCCCCCTATTAGGGTTTAGGTTTTTACGGGGGAATTTACATGGTCACCCTTATGAAAGGGACACTTGTATGGGTATACAATGTAATTAAGATACGTGGGCCTTTGTCGGGCCACCTGGCGACTACTGGCCCACCAGCCAACGGGCCTGAGTGATTGGGCCGGCCCCTTGGCCTTCTTGGATAGGGCCCGATATGGCGAAGCCTCCCTCCTTCAGCGCACGCCCTTCGCCATGCAGCCTTCGCCCAGGGCACGTTTAGACTTGCAGGGACCCAGCGCGACTCTTCGCCCTTCGCCTCCTTCGCCTCGTGGTCTTTGCCAAAAGGCTTCGCCCCGATGGGTCTTAGACGCCTCGAGTCTGAATCCTCACCGCTTGCTTGGTTTCGGCTGGTCTAGTCGAAAGGTCTCACGATATACTGCCAACAAAAATCAATACAGATAATTTCTCTCTTTTCAATGGCATATTGTCCTTTATACTATATGTCATCTACCAAATTTGATCTAATCTTTGTTCCGGAGGTTTTTCTTAATCTTTTCTCTCAGTTATAATTTATTTGTAATTGTTTACTTAATTTAGAGTAGTCTTTTCTTTAATAGGTTTAATTGGATTAAATCTTGTAAAATTCATAATTAATTCATATGAAGTCGGAATGAGGCCGTTCAAGTCTCATAATTCATCTAAAATCATGGTCTACATGTTTGTTTGCTTTTTATGTACTGTTTATTTGGATTTTCTTAGTCTTTTTCCTTGTTCTGCGTGTTAGTTTATCGTTCGAGAAGACTAATTGAAGACCGATTATTGCAAGGCAAGTCATGCAGATCCCAAACACAATCCTTTGAGCATGTTGATCCTTTATTTAAATTATCTATTTATTTCAAATGTGCATTTATTTTTGAATGTCATTGGGTGGTGTGAACCTATTCCTTTGTTATGGCCAATTTGCACTGATTACCCTATTCCTTGGTACATTGGGTTATAATTTGAGTAGTGTGACTTATATAATGGTTCAACTAGATATTAGATATAATTGCTTAGCCATGCTTAGAGACATTAGTACACTAATGAGATAATTAATGTTTCACTTATATCTTAATGATGGCTATTTAATGGTAGCTCACGATGGTCAATCGTGATTGATAAATTAATTAATTGCCAACTAAAACTTGACTAATGGTGGGTTGTGAGCACATGGTTGGAGATGATATTTGGATGGTTGTGCTCATGATAATTAAGAACCGGTTCATGAGCTACTGTTGTGAAACATTAATCGTACCAACCACAAGCCAGTGTGGGCAAGGGCTTGGCATTTGATGTAGCACGATTCAATATGGAGTGCCAAACTGTGAAGTGGCGGAGATAAGCCCACGGGGGATCTCTGGGGAGTCCATACCTTGGCTAAAAGGGGTGACTATGATCCAAGAGCGGTGCACTGCATTTAGTTGGGTTATGTTAGGTGTATTGTCACAGTCTCTATTCAGGTACTTTTCCAGTATCGTGACGCATGGTTGACATGATGTTGAGGCTGTGTCTTGAAGGTACAGTGGTACACCTCTGGCTAGAGTAAAACTATTCGAATAGCCATGCCCGCGGTTATGGGAGGGTCCAACAATGTTTTTCGTGATTAATCCCACACTACTCATTAATAATAATAATGTGATAAGTGATGATGATTCAGTTTAACTCCTGGTTTGGAGGTTTGATCTGTACGACCAGCGTTGGTTGTTCAGATTTGGTTGGGCCTGTGCAGCATTGGTGTGTTGTTCAGTGATGATTAATATTAATATTGATAATTAATTACTCTACTGTTTTACTACTCTTAAATGTTTGCTAAATGCTAGTTTTGCAAATGAGCCTATATATTATGCCATCCTTTGGTATCCTTGTGCACTTGCATACTTGCTGTGCGGCTTGCTGAGTATTCCATGTACTCACCCTTGCAATAATCAATCAACCTCAGTTGAAGAAAGTTTCTGAAGAAGAAGACGTTTGGCTTATACCTCAGTTGAGCTGCCTGTGGGAGTGGAGCTGAAGCTATCGCTAGATTGTTTTTCCACTGCTGTATTCTTTTTTTATGTAAGTATGTAACATTGTATTATGATGAATCTGTTTATTAAATTATCGATTTGTGTACCTCGACTGATTTCTGGACGAGGATTCTATGCACAAATTAGTTCAGAAATTACTAGTAAATTTCCGGGCGTGACACTTATCCGCACACTACCGCCCCCCTTCTTGTCCTCCCATAGTGCCTCCTACTCCTCCTCCACATCGCCACCCCACTCCCATCTTCCGCTAGCACTACTGCACGCCCACATCCTCACCATCCGGCTCCCACCACCAGCCTCCATTGCGCCACCTTGGCTCATCATCGCCGCCTCCCTCTCCCTCTCAGCATCTCCCCAGCGTAGCAGCGATGCAAGGTCGGGTCGGTAGCTCTCAATGCAGCGGCATCCGCCCCCAGCACCGCCACTCCCACCTCCTCACAACCACCACCCCTACCCCTGCCGCATCCAGCTCCCGCCACTAGCCTCCACCGTTCACCGCGCCTACTCGGACTCGTTGTCGCCACCTTCCTCCTCCCTCTACCTCTCGGCATCTCCCCAGCGCAGCAGTGGCACAAGGTCGGGTCAGCGGCTCTCGGTGCAGTGGCTGCTCAGTGGCTCCCCGGTGCAGCGGCTACGCTGCGGCTCCTTGGGGTAGTGGCTGCGCTGCGGTTCCTCGGTGCAGCTGCGGCGCTGCGGCTTGGGGCCTCCACGGTGGTGTGGCGGCGAGGAGGAGGTCCAGCGAGGAGCAGCAGAAGACTCCAGCCACCCCTCCCTCTGCTCTCATCTACTGCATGATGTGATTTATTTTATCATTTCAGCCTCTTCGCTCATCTTCTGTGTGATTTACGTTGTGATTTCCGATTGGATTGTCTCAACGGGTGATACCCGTAGACCAAATATATAGGGTATTAGGGTACGTTGATACTAGGATCTACGGGAAATGACATCAAGCAAACAAAGAGATAAAGATTATACTGGTTCAGGCCCCTCGTAATAGCCCTAATCCAGTTTATATGAGATTGATATGGAAAGCCACAGAGTATACTGAGGACCGATGATTTGACGAAGTCTCCCGGTGAGTAGGCTCTGTGTCCTCTAGCTTATAGACTATGGTGGATGTGTTGATTGTAGAATTTGATCCTCTAAACCCCTCAGTGGGTGTACCTTTTATACCGTGAATCACTTTAGTCTCCAAGTAGGACTCTGAGACTTCAGATCCCGCATGATACAGTACAAGCCTAATTCTCTCCGAGTAGGACTCCATTAATCACTTGCCTGTGAGAGTAAATTCCACAATCTTTTGGCAATTTACTTATTATATACGAAAACATGTTGTATATGCAAAAGTATGCCATACTCGTATATTCCATCAGTCGTAGGAGGTATGCCTTATCTGTAACCATGACAGTAGCGCCCGACTTCAACTCAAATGAACTCACATTGTCATCCACGACTTCTCTGTTAACGTCATCATTCTCACTTGGCTGTTCTCGATGAAAATCGAGAAGGCACGGAGTATTCGACAACATTGAAAGACGATCAACCATCCACAAGTGAATTTGAATTGAAGTTTAAACAATCGCCAACAACGGACCTCAGAAAATTTCAGCAACAATCTCTATCCTTTCCTCGAAATGCGAACTGTCAAGTAGTGCACCTATAAAACCTGATTTTGGGATTCATTTCAAGTCCGTTTGCCCAAAATTCCCTTCGAGTTCCTTGCGCACTGCCTTTCTGTTCCTTCCGCTCCCAAAGAAACAAAACCCTAATCTCCTTCCAATTACCTCAAGATCAATCTTATGGATTTGGGCAAATCCACCGTCGAAGACCACAGAGATGAAGAAACTGCAGGTGGAAGGCTCCATCCCTGGACAAAGCACCATGGAGCGTTGGGCGGGAGGTACTGAACCATAACCCGTTTTAGGGCAAATTGTCATTGTAGAGGATTTTGTTCGGTGTGGATTCTTGCCTTCCCCCTCCAAATTCCTTCTCTTGATTTTGAACTTCTACGGCCTTCACCTTCTCCATTTGAACCCTAACTCCATTGCTTTTCTGAGCATCTTTGCTCATCTTTGTGAGGCCTACATCGGTGTAGTGTCGTTTCTTGATCTTTTGTTACTTTTATGAACTCCGATGGATGGAGTCCTGCAGGATCTCAGGATATTGCGGGTTCCGTTTTCGAGATGGGATGAAGGCGGAATACATCCCCTTCGCCTTCCCTTCTTCTCGAAGGGGCTGGAGGTCAAGATGGTTCTCCACGTGGACAAGCTTTCTCCCGTTCTCGTAGTTCCTGGTGAGAAACCAGAACGCTCTTCTGATTGGACTTCTAAAGTCCCACCAACCCCTTCTCTCTTGGTGTTTGTCTTAAAAATCCGCAACCACAGAGATCAGGGATTGTCTGGGTGTGAAGTCGCTACCGACTTCACACATCGCCATCTTCAGCCCCTTCAAGCTCATGCTCATCCTGCGTATGATTACGCTGGGATTGGTGACGAGACATGGATCTCTAATCAGGGTACTCGTTCTTGCAATTATCTTGTCAGCGATCCTCTTGCGGGCACTTGTTCTCAGTTTTTAACCTCATGTTTCATTTGTAAGTCTTGACAACAACACCGTGGCCAGCAGGGTTGGTCAGATCATTGTCACCACTCCGTTAGGAGTCGACAATCCTCTAGCTCCGATCTGCGAACTGACTACGGTCTATAACAATGTGGCCATCAACGTAAGTGATTCCGTAGTACTCTATCTCCTCAATACTTCATGATTTTGAAAACAAAGTGACCTAATATTTCACAGGCGCTCCCGCTCACGGATGCCATCGGACCACTCTCCGACCATCAGGCTTCTTCCTAACTCAAGGAGAAGGTCTTTTCGGAGACGACCGAGGTTGGCATCGTGCCAAGGGGAAATGGGTCCAAACCCTCCAAGAGGAAATGGGTCGATCTCACTCCCGGAGCAAGCTTGCGTGCCCCGTCGAGTGGCACTAAGGTTAGCATCACGTTCTTGGTAACAACTGCATATTGTACGATAACGAGTTCTTACTTGCCTTCTTACTCAGGCTGCCGCTGGCACACCTCCAGCCTCAAGGAAGAGACTTCTAAAGGGGGGCAGGGCCAAGTAAGTGAAGTCTTAGACTCTCACGCCGCTTCTGTATAATGACATGATTCTGGAACCTATCGTTAATCCCATTGACATCAACAGGGTTTCACCAGCATCCTCCACACACTGGAGGACCGCATGGCGACAAGGCCTCCTTTGCCAATGGTCGCGACTCGCATGGCTGATCCGCTGCTGCCCCTGTGTAGACCCCCGATTTTGGAAACCGGAAATCTTATGTGTTTATCCGTACCAATCCCTGGATCAGTAGTTGGTACACACATACATAGCCGAATCACAACATATCACGAATGAATTCAGGCATAGCCGAATCACAACATATCACGAATGAATTCAGGCTAAAGGGTTAAATGCTTACATTAGGGCCAGGCAGGCTGGCAACTATCAGAGAACAACAGCGGAAGACGAAACAATACAAGGGCCCGGTTGACATGCCACAAGCAGTCGACTGGGGAACGAGACCTAGAACGGGACCGCACTCCGATCGTCCTGTTAAGTATGCAAGCGTACCAACAAGGGCTTCTCTTCAGGCACTCTGCTAAAAGATATATATAGAGCAACAATGAGTACAAAAGTACTCAACAAGCCACCACTCAAGAATGCATATGATAGAAGGTATTTCAAGGAATGGCTTCCGGTTTGTTTTGCGTAAAGCAAGTTTTGTAAATCCTTTCACAAGGCTAAGACCTAGCATAGACTGATCAGATTTTAATACCAGAGTTCATTAATCAACGACGGTTCTGTCCACCATCCATTGTCATCCAAGGATAGCTTCCCGCCATTGTGTCGTCATGGTTTTCTGGGGTCTACCCCTTCTCGCTTCTCGACAAGTTGAACCACCAGCACTTACAAGTCACCATGCATACCCATCCCAATCAGTTTAAGAATTTAGAGTCTAGCCAAGTGTAACACATGTCCCGGTGCTCAATATCCGCGAGCACGGCTATTCGAATAGATTTGGTTACTCACACTGCAGTGGATGTACACTTTACCCGTACTCCGTAACTTGCCCAACAAATGAGCCGAAGTCCCAACGAATGAGACGCGTCACGGCAAAGCCTTTCAATAACCTCGCATTGGCAGTACCCGCTCCATGAACTTTCATCCTCATGCACTCTAGGCGTACACGGTTTCTAGCAGTGAGAGGAGTTCTGGCGCTCCCGGGAAGGGAAAACTCACACATGCATTAAGTTATAATAAAATTTAGGTCCACACGTGACGGTCCTACCAGTGGCTACTCCACCGTAGGCCCCGCCCCTCATACACATCAAGAAACCACTATGCAGGGATACTGCCTCCGCTCGGCTATTTACTCCACTAGGTCTATGCCCCTCTGAGAAGTACGGTTGTACGAGGGTCGTTTCATGCTTAACTTCATGGCTCGGTCCTTAATTGACCGGGGACGGTGCTAGCCTTTTCCAGATACCACCCAAATCCACCATCCGCCCCAGTCGAAAACAGTTACTTAATTTTATTTCTCCTTTCATAATTCATGCCATCAATTTCATGGCAATGTGGCGCTCATGTCTCCACATGCCGCATCTCAATTACCTTCCCAAGGTAATTGCCCAAGCATATAGCATTTTGATAAATATGAGTATGCATAGTTCTAGGATAGTATTACTAAACATTTGTCATAATTGACTAGGGACTCATACGTAACATGGTTACAAGGGGTTATGGGATAAACAATATTCAAGGCATGGCATAACAACAAGTAGGATGTTCATCATTGCATGCATCTTCATTTGTAAACAAAATAATTTCGCAATTGGGATCAACATGTTCAAGGAATAGTGATGACTTGCCTTGCTCAGAATAGTCCTTATTCTTGATATAATCCTCGATCAACCTTCACCTCCTGGAAGCTGCGCACGTGGCCTCACGACTAATCGATACACCAATACTATAATACGCGAGAAAAACCAATGTTCAACCAACAATCAAACATGCACAAACAAATATAAAGGTTGAAGTCGCAACTAGGGCCGCTCATATTACTCGCTTCTATCTAAATATAATGGCCATAGTATCACGGTCGGATTAATGAATCACTTCGGCGAATTGTTTGATTAGTTTACCAATCGAGCCATTATTTTAATTATGGATAGATTTTACCCGACGCTATAACAGGTTCATAATTATCCAAGTTTTATATGTTAGATTTGTGAGGTTAATAATATTAGATGTGCAGATTATCTTATTACATAATGTTATAACGGATAATCCTAATCCACAGTTGGGTTACCATTATATGAGGTTAAGATTTATAATTAGTATTTTGTCTATCTTAGATATTCTACCACATAATTTACATTTTAGTGGGTACAACCAAATTATACATATACTACTCTATACAATATGGCATTTATTAATCTCGTATAAGTGGTTTAATCATATTAGCGTTTTTATTATTATTTCGCGAAAATATGCTATGAACTGACCTAAGGGTATTCCTACAAACTTACAACGCCAAGCTTATTTAAATAACCTATAGGTCATGGGTTTAATCATATATATATATATGGTTAGCGAAATAAATGGCGCTGGTATATTCCTACATGCTCTGGCAAGTTTTTGAAATAGTACATCTAATTAGTTTACATGGTTTTCATAGTGAATAAACATGTCAGAGACGAATATTATCAAATCTACTTTACAGTACAGTATCACCTCTATTTATTAGCACATTTTTAAGTTAGTTACTCATCTAATCATTTGATATTAATTATTTTATAGATACAAATATATTTTATTAACTAGTGAATTATATATCTATTGGAGAGTTCATGAATTTAGATGAATTTAGGTTCAAGTCTCACACAAATCGGAGCTAAAATGAATAAGTTATGTTTGTTCAAAGATTCAAATTATTTTGAGAAATTGTGAAAATGTACTGTTCATAAGTCATTTATTCTTAATCCATTTTATCCTAATATTTTATCCTAAAAGGTATTAGTTTATTTTAATTTACGCGCTTCCGTATAAATTGGACTTGGATAAATAACAGTTAACCCTAGTCCGAGATAAGATATTCTGCATATTTAATACCTAGGTTCCGATAATAATCGACCCTAATGAAAGACCAAATAACCATATTGAATAATCGGGTTGGTAGATAAATTAACGAGTGAGACATGAGTAGACAATTAATAGACCAAATACCTAATCAAATCACCGATTGAATAGATAATCGCAATTTATCATCTATGGATTTTTTTTTATAAATAGTTGACGACTAATCCTCCGATTAATATATGCGCTTTTCATATAACTTAATGAATAAATATCTAAATAGTTAGCTAAACAAATAACCCATTAAATAAATAACCAATTTAGCGAATAATCTCAATGTACTAAATGATCCCGATTTATTTTGTTTCTAGAAATTTAACCGACGATAGATTTACCGGTTAACGTATATAACCCAATAAATACTCAAATAGTTAAATAAATAACCCATTAAACGAATAATCCTAAATATTCACAATTTATTTTCTAGGAGTTTTCAAAATTATCGACGATAAATTCTCCCACAAACATATTGAATTTAGTTTTTCACCCAACTTTCCCCAATCTCTCTCCCTCTATTTTATTTCCCATTCTCTTCTTTTTTTTCTTCTATTTTCTCTCTTTCTCCTGTTTCTTCTTCCTCCTTCTTCTTTCTTTCCTCGCTGTGTTCCTCTCTCAGCTCCCTCTCTCTCTGTGCTTGCAGTGGCCGGCAAGGGGGGGGGGAAGAGGGGGCGGCACATACTGGCTCCGACGGCGGCGGCGGAGGGCGGCGACGCGGCAGCAACCGGCGGCGGCGGCCGGCGGTGCACGGCAAGACCGCACCGAGCCCGGCTGTGTGGCTAGGGCAAAAGGGGTGGCCTCCGGCCAAATTGATGGGTGCAGGAGAATCAATGGGGTATGGGGATTCGATTTTGCTGGTTAGATGGAAAAAAGGGAGCTCCCGGGATGCCTGTCCACGGCGAGCTCACCGACAGACAATGGCGGCCGGGGTGGGGGGGTTATGTAGGGTGGCAGGGGGAAGAGAGGGGGTGGCCGGGGGGGGAGATGGGACGCGAGCGGCGCGCGGGGCTCGAGGCACAGGAGGGGCTCGAGGTGGCGGTAGGCCGGTCGGTAGCGGCAGTAGCGGTGAAGAAGATAAACAGTGTATTTTTTTTGTATTTGAAATATAGTCCCACACCTTTAGATTTTGAGATTCCAAATATCTTATTTGGATATTTATTTATTTATTTCTCCAACGAATGAGTTTGCATTACATTGGATTATTCAAAAACTAACCTAAATAATTGGGGGGGCCTTGACATCTCCTAAAAATTGGCTTAAATATTCTAATGAGACCGCTATTAATATAGTGACACATTGGTTAAATTTATTTACATAATAGTTTATTTTATATAGAGGGGGGTTTGATTTCTTTAATTACAGTCTTCTAATGCAAATTTGGAATTTGGCGCAACATTGATCTACGTATCGGATTAAATACTCCCGTAATTCTATTTTACATATAGGGCTTAGTTTATTTAAACAGTTATCATTCCATGTGTATTTCTATTTCATGGGACATTCTTGAGGGATTATAATTTTATGTGATACAGTCCAGGTGACCGTCATTGCTTGTGGTGTGTTTTATGTCTAGGTACATAGTGTTTAACCCTAGCATTCCCACAAGATCGAGCTATCGTCATGGCTCAATAATATAGTACTGGATCGGTAATCTATATTATATGAACTTAATAATCCACCTGTTCTACATTTAGTTTGTTAACGTATGCACAAATATTATAGGATTAATAAATAATATATTCTTGTAAACTATATTTATTACCTAGATGTTTATCCTCAATTTATTTCATCATTGCAACAATTTATAATTTGGCAAACAATAGCAACCATGACGTCCAGCATGATGCAAAAGTTTTAAAAAGTTCGGAAGTTTTAGTGATTTTTATTGCCGGAATTTTCAGGGTGTTACACCCTGCTCCTCCACCGCCCCAAGCTTTGGCGTCTATGTCGGGCACCGAGAAGCTCACCGAGGCCCACCGTCTTCTCGAAGCTAGTACCCAGGAGGTACTAGCCCAGATGGCTCGCGTGGGTGCAATTGCCTCGTCATTAGGTGTGCGAGGACGTTAAAAAGATGAGGGGACTCGTTGCCGGGCATGACGGAGAACGGCGGGGCCTGGAGGCGGGGACTGGAGGTGTAGATGGCGCAAACCACCAGCCACTTGGAGTCGATCTGAGATGCTCTCCGCCAAAACTACACATGCCTCGACTAGCTGGTGCGGAATCTCGGTGTGAACGTCTAGACCCCCCTACTCCGATGAGACCATGCTGGTGGCTTCCCTGGTGGCCCTCATCAAGGAACTGGAGAAAGTTCCTGGTAAGCACGGCGCCAAGGTTGTGGAGTCACGTTCTTGCGTGTGTCAAGCTCATGCACCCGGAGATCGACCTCGAGGAGGTCCTTACCAAGGGTGGTGCCGATGACACTCGCGAGGATGTGATGTCGGAGGTCACAGAGCTGGGGAGACTATTCTCCCCTTCTACGAAGAGTAATTTATCTGTGTCCTGTTGTTTTAACTTTTAAGTGTAATGTATTGGGTCTGCGTTGTCCTGTTGTAGAACAATTCCCCATCTGGTACACTTTAAATTTTACTCGCAGCATCCTGATTTTTGTAGATGTCTGGATGATGAGGATGTCCAGCAAGGGGGACATCCCGATATTCTCGATGTCGTGCCCACCCGTTTTGTTCAACCGCCCATTCTAGATGTTAGCGAGAACACCATGGTCACTATGAATATCGACGATGTCCTCGCTCCATCCGGTTCGGACTTGATCTCCCTCCTCCGACAAAATCTAGATTGGGTTGTCAGCCCTCAGATCGCTTTCTTCACTGATGTTGTGAAGCCGCATTATTCGAGCTGGCCCCTTTTGTAGATCTTGAAGATGCACTTGAGGAGAGAGAGCGCCAAGTACAGTATTGGAGGATGAAGTTTGAAGTGGCAGAACTTGAGCGGACCATGGAGATCGCCAAAAAAGATCGTTACGTTGAGATGCTTCGAGGACATGAGGTCTGGCTGAACTCCTATCTCAAGAGCAGCTGCGACGCGATGTCGGATCTCTGCAAATTGTTGCAAATCACATGCCCTATACCTGAGGAGTCCATGGTGGGGTATATCTTGTGGATCAAGAGGTCCTGCGACCAACTAGAAGGGATCAGCAAGTGGATCGACGACAGCCTCAAACAGGAGTGTCGTCGAGCGAGCCGATATGCCAGTCGTCACATCCTCACCTGCATCCGACATCATCGCCCTCAAATGAACCTCGACTTCCTTAGGGAAGGGTTTAGGCGAACACGGATGTCAGCAGACAAGATAGATCGCCGAGCCCATTCGCTAGCTCCTCTAGCAGAGAAAGTCTTCCACTCCATGAACTGGAAATGCCTGTCGTGGTAGAGTTTGTATCCGAAAGTACCGGAAAAGATTTTGTATTATAATGCTATTTACTTCAACTTCTATAATAGAATTGAAATCTATGTCCTAGTCAATTTGTAAATAGAATGTGTACGAGTATTCTCGTTTCGGGCTGTCCTCAGCCTTTTTCGAGTTAGATACTCTCCCTAGCCCCCAGCCTCGCTCTCGGGGAAAGTCGTTCTCGGAGAAAGAGGCTGGAAAACCCATAACTTGCCTAGTTGTAGCTGTGGTTTACCTAGCCCCTAGCCGTGAAGTTGGAAAAACCAATTTCCAATTACACAGCTCGGTTGATACGCATCCAGGGAGCACTCTGACATGACCAGTTATGTCATGGTCATTTGGCACTGAATCATCTGACAAGGCCTTATTCGCTCTGGGCGTCCCTAGCCGAAATCCTCTTAGGTTTCTCGGAGGCATAGTCAGAATAGTGTAAAGGGATGTTAGGTTCGACTTCAACCCGAGGGGTTATTGTGGTAAGGGATCTCTAGGTAAAACACTGATAAAATTAAGTTTGGAAATATTTGGATACCTCTGAATATATGTATTTATTTATTGAACTGTAAGAAAAAATTACAGACTTGGTGTCACGCCCGGAATTTCTATCCAAAATTCCAAACGCTTACATGTGTGTTAAATCCTCGTCCAGGAATCAGCCGAGGCACACAATAACAAATTGATAATAGAGTACTATCAAACAACTAATTATTCGCAAGATAATAAATTATTACAGAAGTGGATAGTTCCTCTCAAGGAATAAAATTCTATGCAGCGGGAAAAATAAAAACAGAAGACTAAACAACTATGGCGACTCCACTCCACAAGCAACTCGACCCGAACAAAACCTAATCCTCCAGATCATCACCTTCGCTGAAATACTCCTCCTCTGATGAATGAATATTGCAAGAATGAGCATATGACATACTCAACAAGCCACACAGCAAATATGCAAGTGCACAAGATAACAAAGGATGGCATAATATAGCTTATTCGCATAAACAATATTTAATAAACATTTGAGAGAATAGTAAAACAGTTGAGTAATTAAGCAATATTAAATAAACACTATACAACACTCCCGTGTTGCATAGGCCCAACCTCATCTGAACAACCGACCCTGGTTGTACAAATCAAACCTCCATACCAGGGATATACCATTCCAAACCAGGAGTCAAATTAATTATCACATTATTACCACCAGTGACGAGTAGAGTGAGACTAATCACGAAAAACATTGTTAGACCCGCCCATAACCGCGGGCACGGCTATTCGAATAGTTTTACTCTGGCCAGAGATGTACCACTGTACCCACAAGACACAGCTCCACAACATGTCACCATGCGCCTCAATACCACCACGGTACCTCGGAAAGGAACTGTGACAATACCCCTCGCACAACACAACTCACCACAGTGCACCATTCCTGGATCATAATCACCCCCTCTACAACCAGAGGCATGGACTCCCCAGCGACCCCCACGGACTTCTCGCCGCTTCACAGTCTGGCACCCCATAATGAACCATGCTATACAAAAGGTAAAGCCGTTGCTCACGCTGGCTTGTGGTTGGCACGGTTAATGTTTCACAACAGCAGCTCGCGAACCGGTCCTTAATTGCCATGAGCACGACCATCAAAACCATGTGCTCACAACCCACCATTAATCAAATTTTAATTATCAATTACCATAACACGATTGACCATCGTGAGCTACCATTAAATATAACCATGATTAATAATGTAGTATGATTCATCCCATTAATGAGCTTATGTTTCTAAGCATGGCTAAGCAAATACATATATAGCATATAGCTGAACCAAACCAATATATAAGGTTCTAGCTAATCAAATTATAACCCATAGGAAAATAAAGTCATCTTCGGCCATAATTAATTGGGAAAGGCTCGCCACCCGATGACATTCGAAAAAATAATGCATAAGTTGAAATAAAACATTAGCTTTAGACGGGTTCAACATGCTCAAAGGGTTGTTTGGGATCTGTGTGACTTGCCTTGAGCTTCTTGAAACACTTCCGAACCTTCCTCAACGTAAACGCTCTCCTCCGGAACGTCCGAAACTAAAGCGAATGAACAAAATCAACAAAACAGTAAAAAAACAAGCATAAACAGTACATGTGGATATTTTTATCATGTAGATCTCGATTTTAGATGAATTTAGCAACTTGAACCACTTGAATCCGAGTTACGATGATTTAGTTATGAATTTCCGAAGTTTAATCAGTTTTCACCCAATAAAGAAAATTATTACGATTTAAATAAAGGATTTATGATGTCACGATGACATCACTGCCGGGCATGGTTCTGTACCACACAACCACCGGCGAACAAAGGCACAACGGTGCAAACAGAGGGCACCATCGCAGCGAGCACGACGAGAGGAACCCACCGGTGGTGACGGCGACAACAAACGATGACAGAAAACGGCCGGCGACGAGCTACCAAAGGCGTCGGCTTCGGGTCGACGGCGACGACGGCTTTCCAACGGGATGCAGCAGCTGCGACGGGGTGGCCGGGCTTCCTCTCCTTGCTGCGAACCCAACGGTGGCGACGGAAGGCGGCAGCGACGACCACAGCGACGGCGCGACGCGGCTGAAGTGGCTACGGCGGCGACGGTGCTAGGGCTCACGTGGCGGCGGCGCTACAAGCGACGGCTGCGGCTAAAACTTGGGGCAAACGGAAGAGGGCGACTAGGGGATGCTATTTATAGGCATGGGTGAGGGAGATCGGCCTCCAAACGAGAGGATTTGAACCGGAAAATCCGATGGTTAGTTTGGAGAGATAAACTTGAAAACGAAACCGAATTCGCATCGAAAACAAAGGGATAAAATCGGATTTTTGGGGGAAAGGATAGAAGAGGATAAGGGAAACAAATCCCCTCAACTAATTTTAGGAAAACACAAGAGAAAAGGCCAGATTTGGAAGGGAAAAACCGAGCCAGATCGGGTTCAGTTCGGCTGTCTGGAGGTTGAAGATGAACAGTGCAGAGGGAGGTAAAGTAGACTTTCTGTCTTGGGCCGGCTGAGAATAGAACAAAGAAAGAAAGAGAAAGGGAGGCTCAGCTGGGCCGACTGGGCTGCACAGCCACGCCCCCAAGGAGAGAGAGATGGGCTGGAATCAGCCCAATGGCTTAGGGAAAGATTTAAAAACTTTTTCAATTAAAATAATTCGTGAAATGATGTTTCATTTATTAAAAATACTTCCCTTGCTCAAATAATTCCTAGAAAAATCTAGAAAATAGATAAACAAGCAAAGTATTTAATGAGATTTTATCTAACTCAATTTTATGTTGCAATGTTTCCTAAATTATTCGAGTTTACCTTGTAGGCTTTTAAAATAATTTCTAAAAAATGCATTAAAGAATGAATTATCAAATTAGGCGATTTTCAGGACGTGACAAACCTACCCCCCTTAAACAGAATCTCGTCCTCGAGATTCAGAAGAACTAGCAAAAAGATGAGGATGAGCTGACTTCAGTTCATCTTCTCGCTCCCAAGTGGCTTCTTCTTCTGAATGATTGCTCCACTGAACCTTACAAAACCGTATGACTCGATTCCTGGTGTTTCTCTCATTTACCTCCAAAATTCGGACTGGCTTCTCAACATAAGTTAAATCTTCTTGAAGCTCTATATGCTCAGGATCTGCACCTTCCGTAGGTACACGCAAACATTTCTTCAACTGCGATACATGGAACACGTCATGTATTCCCGCCATTGATGGAGGCAACTCTAGTTGATAAGCTACTTCACCTCTTCGACTCACAATCTTATAAGGTCCCACAAATCGCGGTGCCAATTTTCCTTTGGTTTGAAAACGATGAACTCCCCGCAGCAGGGTAACCCGTAGGTACGCATAATCCCCTTCTTCGAAAGTCAAATCCCTGCGTCGATTGTCCGCATAGCTCTTTTGACGCGACTGGGCAACACGCAACCTTTCATGGATAGTCTTCACTTTCTCTTCCGCCTCTCGCAATATGTCTGTCCCAAAAACTTGACGCTCACCGGTTTGATCCCAAAGAAGCGGTGTACGACACTTCCGACCATACAATGCTTCATATGGAGCCATTTGAAGACTAGCTTGATAACTGTTGTTATAAGAGAACTCAGCATACGGCAGATTCTTATCCCAACTTCCACTGAAATCTAGAACACAGGCTCTCAACATGTCTTCTAAAATTTGATTCACTCTTTCTGTCTGACCATCAGTTTGAGGGTGATAGGCAGTACTAAAATTCAAACGAGTACCCATCTCATCTTGTAGCTTCTGCCAAAACTTCAAAGTAAACTGACTACCTCTGTCTGACACTATTTTCTTGGGAACACCATGTAAACATACAACTCTTGCGATATATAACTCTGCGAGCTTTTTTCCTGAGTTGGTTGTTTTGACAGGTATGAAATGAGCAACTTTAGTAAGCCTGTCAACCACTACCCAAATAGAATCATGTCCTGCCGACGTTCTGGGTAGACCGGTGATGAAGTCCATCCCTATTTCCTCCCATTTCCACTCTGGTATCTTCAACGGTTGCAGCAGACCGGCTGGCTTCTGATGCTCCGCCTTGACTCGCTGACACACATCACATAGAGCCACATATTCCGCTATCTCTCGTCGCATGCTGGCCCACCAGAATTGTTGCTTCAGGTCTTGATACATCTTAGTGCTCCCAGGATGAATGGAATACAAAGTTTCATGAGCTTCTTTCATGATAGTATCCTTCAACTCCTTATTGTCAGGCACACAAATTCTTTCTCCTAGCCACACAGTTCCTTGCTCATCTTCTAAATAACCGATGGTTTTTCCTCTTCTCATATTCTTCTTGATTTCTTGGATATCAGGATCATTCACTTGAGCCTCTCTAACTTGATCAAAAAGAGTAGGTTGAGCTTCTAAAGTGGCCACAAAACCTTTGTTGACTATTCCCAAGTTCCACTTTTCTAATTCCTGACATAACTCCCAAGGTAGGTGTCGTCCTTCTAACATATTGCAGTAGCTTTTCCTGCTGAGAGCATCTGCTACAACATTTGCTTTTCCTGGATGATAATGAATTTCCATATCATAATCCTTGATCAACTCTAACCATCTTCGTTGACGCATGTTCAGATCAGGTTGAGTGAAAATGTACTTTAAACTTTTATGATCCGTATACATCTCCGTACGGTTACCAAAAAGGTAATGACGCCAAATCTTCAATGCATGAACCACAGCTGCCAACTCTAGATCATGTGTTGGATAGTTATTCTCATGAGGGCGTAACTGCCTAGATGCATAGGCAACCACCTTCCCATCTTGCATTAAAACACAACCCAAACCAAGTCTAGATGCATCACAATACACTTGAAAACCTTTCTTTGGATCTGGCAAGACTAACACTGGTGCAGTCACTAGCTTTTTCTTTAATTCTTGAAAACTCTGCTCACACTCATCCGTCCACTTATACTTCACATCCTTCTGAAGCAGTCGAGTTATTGGTCTAGCAATCTTTGAGAAGTTCTCAATAAACCTGTGGTAGTACCCCGCAAGACCAAGGAAACTACGAATTTCTGAAACCGTCTTAGGTTGCTTCCAATTTAGCACTGACTCCACATTGCTTGGATCCACGGCAACTCCTCCAGCTGAGATTACATGACCAAGGAACTTCACTTCAGGCAACCAAAATTCACATTTACTGAACTTGGCATAGAGCTGATGCTCACGTAGTTTCTCTAGAGCAAGACGAAGATGCTCTTCATGTTCCTCTTTTGTCTTGGAGTAGATAAGGATATCATCAATAAACACCACGACAAACTTATCTAGATATTCCATAAACACTTTGTTCATCAAGTTCATGAAAAAGGCCGGGGCATTAGTGAGTCCAAATGACATAACAGTACACTCGAACAAACCATACCGTGTTGTAAAGGCAGTCTTTGGTATATCCTCCTCACGGATTCGAAGTTGGTGATATCCGGAACGAAGATCTATCTTGGAGAAAACTGTAGCACCTTCCAGTTGATCAAACAAATCATCAATCCTAGGTAGAGGGTACTTATTCTTGATAGTGACCTCATTCAACGCTCGATAATCCACACACATTCTCTGAGTATGATCTTTCTTCTCCACAAAGATGACTGGTGCTCCCCACGGTGAAGTACTGGGTCTGATATAACCCTTCTGAAGCAAATCATCCACCTGTCTCTTTACCTCTGCTAACTCATTAGCTGCCATTCTGTACGGTCTCTTATGGATAGGGGTGGTTCCAGGTACCAAGTCTATCCGGAACTCTATGTCTCTCTTAGGTGGCATACCTGGCAAATCCTCAGGGAACACATCTGGATAGTCTTGTACTATTGGGATTTCTTGCAAAGCAACTTGATTTAAAGTCAAACCATGAGATCTAAGAGAGGACACAAAGAAAGACACTGTTTGCCCACTGCTACTGGTTAAAGTCACCTTACGGTTAGCACAATCTATAACTCCTCGGTGGCGGGTTAGCCAATCCATCCCTAAGATAACATCAAGATCTTTGGATTCTAGCAAGATAAGTTTGGATGGGAAAGGAATTCCTTCTATTTCTATAATAATGGAAGGACAGTACTGTGTTGAGGGTACTTGATTGCCTGGGGTATTAACTAGTAAAGGCCTCCCAAGACTAATAACTTCCATCCCATGATTGCTCGCAAAACTTTTAGACAAAAAGGAATGTGTAGCACCGGAATCAAAAAGCACAGTTGCGGGTATAGAGTTAACAGGAAACGTACCCAAAACCACATCAGGTGCATTCTGGGCTTCTGCAGCTGTAACGTGATTAACACGAGCCTTCGGTGCTGGAGCATTTGAGTTGTTCTGGATAGGAGCAGTCTTCACACGCCGAGGCTTTGGACACTTATCAGCATAATGTCCTGGATCACCACAATTGAAGCACACCCCTGGCTTACTTCCATGTTCCTTCCTGACAGGCTGATTCTGAGTTGGAGTTGCTACAGGACGAGTGACCACATTACGATTATCGTTGCTGCGATTACCAGTGTTGTTGTTGTAGAACTGACGTTGAGGGCGAGCAACTGAAGAGGATCCTCCCTGTGGGTATGGTGCGGCTTGAGGTCCCACAGCAATGCGCGGCCGCTGGCTACTACCCTGTTGAGCCTTGAAATGAGCAGCCCTACGCTTCTTCTGTTCCATCCTATTGTACTTGTCTTCTTGGCGAATCGCCTTGTCCACCAACTGCTGGAAATCCCGGTATTCCATAGCCATCAATGCATAAGACAACTCATCATTTAGTCCGTCTAAGAACTTCTCCTGACGTTCTTCATCAGTGCGAACATCTTCTGGGGCATAGCGAGCTAAGCGATTAAAGTCATGGAGGTACTCTGTGACAGAACGGGATCCCTGATTGAGTGCTCTAAACTCTCTCTTCTTAAGTGCCACAACACCTGATGGTATATGTGTCTTCTTGAAAACATCAGTAAACTCCCGCCAAGTGATAGGCTCTCCCGTAGCTCTGTTTTGACGAAAGTGATCCCACCACTCAGCTGCAGGACCATGCAACTGATGCGAAGCAAAGGAAACCTTCTCCTGCTCTGTGCACTGAATCAAATCTAACTTCTTTTCAACAGCATGCAGCCAATCACCTGCCTCTACTGGGTTAGTGGTGCTCGAGAAGGTAGGTGGTCTCACACGTAGAAAATCTGCCAATTTGTTCTGTGGAGGTGGTGGTTGATTGTTGTTATTTGCCTGCTGGTTCTGCACTTGCTGCACTAGTAGATTAATCAACTGAGTTTGCTGAGCCAAAACTTGGGCAAGTGTGGGATCGCCTTCATTGTGACCACTTCCACTTCCACTTCCAGTGCGGGTGTTCACCATCTGAAGAAAAGCACGGGCAAAAGGAAAGAACGACGGAGAGATACCCTTAGAACGGGGAGCTTTAATTAATTTAAATTTTATATTGCTCTTAACTGTGTATGATTACATTTAAATTGAATTAACACTATCTCACCAGCTAACTTACTCTCTGACAAGCAAAAGAACTAAACACATGTAGTTACATCCCACCGATGATGTAAGCAACACGCTAAACCCACACACGCACAAGCAAACTTAAGCAAGCAAACTAACACAGCGAACTACGGCAACGGTCTAACTAAGCAACTAATCTCTCCTTGCGTCGGAACGAAGAGATGGATCTTCTTCCTCTGGAGTAGCTGGCTCTCTTTCTTCTGGGTCTTCCTCCTCTTCATCATCACTTATGACATGGATGATAGGTTCAGCATGATCAGGCGCAGTATCTCCCACCACATGAGTCTTCGAAGCCAACTGGATACGAGGTGGTGGACGGGTTCTCTTCCTTGCGGTGAGACGAAGCTTGGGTGCTGGCGGCGGTGCTTCTCCCTTAAGCTCGGCTAGTTCCTTCTGCAGGCGGTACACCTTGCTCTCAAGCTTGCAAATCCTGCCACGGTTCCAGTTTTCTCTCTCATGAGCTGCTTTCTCGCGCTCCACGCCAACTGCATCCATGGCGCAAAGCATATATACGGCATGCTTCAGGGTGATGCTATCTTCATCTTCAGGGCAGTTGTATTCTCCATAGTCTTGATCATGAGGCTTGTGTGGATGATACCGGAAAGCTGATGAATCTAACTCCTCATCAAAGCGGTGACGAAGCTCTCCAATGGCCACCAAGGCTGCCTCCTGACAAGCATGACTATACCTTCTTCCTCCAGCTTCAAACTGTATCGACGGAAGGTCTTCACGATCACTAGTCAACGTCACCCGAACCCGACACTCTTCCTCGTTGGGGTCATGGGGAATTTGACAATACTCAGGGGCAACGTCGTAGCCTACTTCAAATGCCATCATTCTCAGCTCCCTGACGAACCCGGCCACATCGATCAAGCTTTCCGGCGGATGGGGCGGCATCTAAAGGAACATAGAAGGGAAGAATTAATGCATGTTCTTAAGTTAGCCGCACAATCTAGACTCAACTGATTTGAACCAGAGAGAAAAAATAAAAGAAAAGGAGCAAACAGAACTCATTTTCTTTTTTTTAATTGAATTTCGATTTTTTTTTTCTTTTCTGACCGAAATATAAATTTTCCGAAACAAGTTCATTTTTTTTCAGAACTTTTTTTTTTTGAGAATTTTATTTAAACAGGAGTATAGACTTTGGAAGTAGACAAAAAGAAATACATATTTTTCTTCCTGTACAGTACTCGCGAGAACAGAACGAAACAAAGTTTTTTTTTGTTTTGAAAAAAAAAATCAACATTGGACAGAGATAAACTGCTTTAGACAAATGAACAAAATAAAACTAAAATACTTAGGTTCTACCATAAGCACGGTACAATGTCACCATTAACAGGGATGAGTAGTACTAGTGCTATCTTGATTGAATCGGTACCATAATAGATGTACAGTGCCGACTAACCAATGAAATCCATAAAATCAAACTATTTAATACCCTGAACAGTAAAGTTTTTTTTTTAAAGAAAAGAACAGGTTTCTGTTTTTGGTAAAGTAGGATTCAGAAAATTTTGTACCTAACCTTGCCTGTACTGCCAACTTAATTAATTTATAAGAGAATAGAGAGAAGAGCAGTTCTACTTTTCAAGATATTTTGAAGACTACTTAAGGTTTACCATTTGGCTTGTCCTAAGGTCAAGGTGGCTCTGATACCAACTTGTCACGCCCGGAATTTCTATCCAAAATTCCAAACGCTTACATGTGTGTTAAATCCTCGTCCAGGAATCAGCCGAGGCACATAATAACAAATTGATAATAGAGTACTATCAAACAACTAATTATTCGCAAGATAATAAATTATTATAGAGGTGGATAGTTCCTCTCAAGGAATAAAATTCTATGCAGCGGGAAAAATAAAAACAGAAGACTAAACAACTATGGCGACTCCACTCCACAAGCAACTCGACCCGAACAAAACCTAATCCTCCAGATCATCACCTTCGCTGAAATACTCCTCCTCTGATGAATAAATATTGCAAGAATGAGCATATGACATACTCAACAAGCCACACAGCAAATATGCAAGTGTACAAGATAACAAAGGATGGCATAATATAGCTTATTCGCATAAACAATATTTAATAAACATTTGAGAGAATAGTAAAACAGTTGAGTAATTAAGCAATATTAAATAAACACTATACAACACTCCCGTGTTGCATAGGCCCAACCTCATCTGAACAACCGACCCTTGTTGTACAAATCAAACCTCCATACCAGGGATATACCATTCCAAACCAGGAGTCAAATTAATTATCACATTATTACCACCAGTGACGAGTAGAGTGAGACTAATCACGAAAAACATTGTTAGACCCGCCCATAACCGCGGGCACGGCTATTCGAATAGTTTTACTCTGGCCAGAGATGTACCACTGTACCCACAAGACACAGCTCCACAACATGTCACCATGCGCCTCAATACCACCACGGTACCTCGGAAAGGAACTGTGACAATACCCCTCGCACAACACAACTCACCACAGTGCACCATTCCTGGATCATAATCACCCCCTCTACAACCAGAGGCATGGACTCCCCAGCGACCCCCACGGACTTCTCGCCGCTTCACAGTCTGGCACCCCATAATGAACCATGCTATACAAAAGGTAAAGCCGTTGCTCACGCTGGCTTGTGGTTGGCACGGTTAATGTTTCACAACAGCAGCTCGCGAACCGGTCCTTAATTGCCATGAGCACGACCATCAAAACCATGTGCTCACAACCCACCATTAATCAAATTTTAATTATCAATTACCATAACACGATTGACCATCGTGAGCTACCATTAAATATAACCATGATTAATAATGTAGTATGATTCATCCCATTAATGAGCTTATGTTTCTAAGCATGGCTAAGCAAATACATATATAGCATATAGCTGAACCAAACCAATATATAAGGTTCTAGCTAATCAAATTATAACCCATAGGAAAATAAAGTCATCTTCGGCCATAATTAATTGGGAAAGGCTCGCCACCCGATGACATTCGAAAAAATAATGCATAAGTTGAAATAAAACATTAGCTTTAAACGGGTTCAACATGCTCAAAGGGTTGTTTGGGATCTGTGTGACTTGTCTTGAGCTTCTTGAAACACTTCCGAACCTTCCTCAACGTAAACGCTCTCCTCCGGAACGTCCGAAACTAAAGCGAATGAACAAAATCAACAAAACAGTAAAAAAACAAGCATAAACAGTACATGTGGATATTTTTATCATGTAGATCTCGATTTTAGATGAATTTAGCAACTTGAACCACTTGAATCCGAGTTACGATGATTTAGTTATGAATTTCCGAAGTTTAATCAGTTTTCACCCAATAAAGAAAATTATTACGATTTAAATAAAGGATTTATGATGTCACGATGACATCACTGCCGGGCATGGTTCTGTACCACACAACCACCGGCGAACAAAGGCACAACGGTGCAAACAGAGGGCACCATCGCAGCGAGCACGACGAGAGGAACCCACCGGTGGTGACGGCGACGACAAACGATGACAGAAAACGGCCGGCGACGAGCTACCAAAGGCGTCGGCTTCGGGTCGACGGCGACGACGGCTTTCCAACGGGATGCAGCAGCTGCGACGGGGTGGCCGGGCTTCCTCTCCTTGCTGCGAACCCAACGGTGGCGACGGAAGGCGGCAGCGACGACCACAGCGACGGCGCGACGCGGCTGAAGTGGCTACGGCGGCGACGGCGCTAGGGCTCACGTGGCGGCGGCGCTACAAGCGACGGCTGCGGCTAAAACTTGGGGCAAACGGAAGAGGGCGACTAGGGGATGCTATTTATAGGCATGGGTGAGGGAGATCGGCCTCCAAACGAGAGGATTTGAACCGGAAAATCCGATGGTTAGTTTGGAGAGATAAACTTGAAAACGAAACCGAATTCGCGTCGAAAACAAAGGGATAAAATCGGATTTTTGGGGGAAAGGATAGAAGAGGATAAGGGAAACAAATCCCCTCAACTAATTTTAGGAAAACACAAGAGAAAAGGCCGGATTTGGAAGGGAAAAACCGAGCCAGATCGGGTTCAGTTCGGCTGTCTGGAGGTTGAAGATGAACAGTGCAGAGGGAGGTAAAGTAGACTTTCTGTCTTGGGCCGGCTGAGAATAGAACAAAGAAAGAAAGAGAAAGGGAGGCTCAGCTGGGCCGACTGGGCTGCACAGCCACGCCCCCAAGGAGAGAGAGATGGGCTGGAATCAGCCCAATGGCTTAGGGAAAGATTTAAAAACTTTTTCAATTAAAATAATTCGTGAAATGATGTTTCATTTATTAAAAATACTTCCCTTGCTCAAATAATTCCTAGAAAAATCTAGAAAATAGATAAACAAGCAAAGTATTTAATGAGATTTTATCTAACTCAATTTTATGTTGCAATGTTTCCTAAATTATTCGAGTTTACCTTGTAGGCTTTTAAAATAATTTCTAAAAAATGCATTAAAGAATGAATTATCAAATTAGGCGATTTTCAGGACGTGACACTTGGACGCATTGATGTTATGCATAGAATTTACGTAATTGGTCAATGTTCCAGGAATTCGATAACTCGCGGCTTTCGCCATCCGCTACCTTGAACACGCCTGGCCTCAAGACTTGAACCAACGTGTACGGTCCCTCCCACTTTGGTGAGAGCTTGTTTCACCCTGCTTGATTTTGAACTCGTCGGAGGACGTAATCGCCAATGGCAAGTCTGCGGGCACGTATGCACTTTTCATGATGTCGGCGCAGGGCCTGCTAATATGCAGCTGCTCGAACAACAGCTTCCTCTCGATGTTCCTCGAGAAGATTCACATCGTCGTTTCGTCTTTCCTCTTTCTCCTCATCAGATTATTTTTGAACTCGTGTTGACTGATGGCGTAACTCCGAAGGGACCATGGCCTCAGATCTGTACACGAGAAAGAATGGTATCTCTTTGTTGGACGAAGTCGGTGCAATCTGTACGACCCACACGACTGACGGGAGTTCTTCAACCCAGCGTGTATCATAGGCTATGAGCCTATCGTACACGCGAGTTTTGATCCCTTGGAGCACAATACCATTAGCCCGTTCGACTTGTTCATTACTCTAGGGATGGGAAATTGAAGCGAAGCAAACTCCGAACTCGATGCAGAAATCTTGGAAATCACCGCTGGTGAATTGCAAGCCATTATCTGTACGGATGCGATGAGGCTATCCGTCCCTGCAGAATATCCCTTTGATGATCTTGATAGCGTTGTCAGCTTTGATTTCTCACATGGGTTTCGCTTCAATCCACTTGGTGAATTTGTCGATCGCAACGAACAAGAACTTGTAGCCACCTTGTCCTCGTGGGAATGGTCCGAGTATATCGAGCCCCCACCATAAGAATAGCCAAGTAAGAGGGATAGTCTGGAGCGCTTGTGCTAGCATCTTGGTGTGTTGCTGTGAAATTGGTAAACTTTGTACCGTTGTACCATGTCACAAGCATCTTTGTGGGCGGTTGGCTAGAAAAATCCTTGTTGAAAGCCTTTTCCTACCAACGTGCGCCTGTTGACATAAAAACACGATAGCCTGGGAGATCTACTTAGCTCCAGTACAGGTCCAAAATAATGATGAGATGCTGGCATGCCAGTCAGTTTGTGTCACGCCCCGATTATCGATCGGGATTAAAAATTATTAAATAATGCATTTCTAGAAATTATATTAAAAGTTAAAGCAAATTAATCAAGTGAAATAATGAGGGAAATTAAAATTTTCCTTTAAAAATCATGGCCGCAAATATTTTTGTAATATTTCCCGTGCCCTAAAATGTTCTCTGAAATTTTCCGTGAAATTTCGGAGCTCAAGAAATAATTTTAATCATACAAAGTTCACTTAATCAATTAAACAAAAAGAAAAACAAAATAAAACCCTCTCCCTCACTTTGGGCCACTTTCGGCCCAAAGCCCCTCTCCTCCCCGGGCCGGCCCCTCTATCTCCCTCCCCCTCCTCTCTCTTTCCTTCCCTCTTGGGCCTCCTCCTTTTTCCCCTCCGGCCCATTCGGCCACTCCCTTGAAGTCTACTTCTCCTCCCCCACCGACCTCATATCTCTCCCTCTTTGACAGGTGGGACCCGTGGCCCCACCTGTCATCCCCAACCTCCAGCTGTTTCTCCCCACTCCACCCTCAACGCCGCCTACTCCGCGCGCTTGCCGGCCACCACCCCACGTCTCCGCGCCTCCGACGCCCCCTCTTGCCGCCTCTCCCGGCCCTATAAAAACCCCACCACCACGCCGGCTGCTGCCGCCCCCGCACTCGCCCCGGCCGCGCGCCATCGTCGCCTGCCCGGAGCGTCGCTGCCGCCAGGCATTGCCGCGCCGCTCGCTCGAGCGCGCCCATGCCCGTGCCGCTCGCTTGCACCGTGTCGGTCGCCGCCCACCACCGCCCATGCCGCTGCTCCCACTGCCTCCGCTCTGCGCCGCTTCCGTGCCGCTCACCGGTCGCGCGCCGTGCCTGCCGCCACCCGGCCGCTGCCGAGCCGCTCGCACGCCGCCGCTCCGTCGTGCGTCGTCTGCCACTGCCCCGCGTCGCCCGCGCACGCCGCCCACAGGCCATGACGCCAACGCCGCTCGGCCTCACCCGCGAGCCGTGCCGCCACCCCATGCCTCCACCCCGCGAGCCGCGCCGCCCGCTCGCTGCTGCCGTCATTGCCCACGCACGCCGCGTGTGCCACTACCCTACGCCCCGCTGCCGTGCGCGCTGCTTGCCGCCGGCTGCCGCCGCCAAGTCACCGCCGCGCCGCTGCTCCCGCGCTCGCCGATGTGCCACCACCGCCTGTGGACCGGTGGACTTGGTCCACGGCACCGTTTGGGCCGTGGTGGACTGTGTCCACCATGGGCCGGTTTCCCCTTCCCTTTGACCATTGACCCGTGGGACCCGCCGGTTAGCCCCTTTTCTTTTAAGGAAAATATTATTAATTGCGCAATAATTCAGTTTAATTCCAGAAATTGATTTAAATGGCTCAAAACTTCTAAAATTCATAACTAATACGAACTCCAAATTAAGCCATTTAAATTGCAATATTCATCTAAAATTGAGCTCTACAAGTTTATTTACTTTTTATGTACTGTTTATTTGGTTTTTATTAGTGTTTTTCCTCATTTTGCGTACCAATATGTAGATTCCGCCGTTTCGGACGATCGCGTTCGTGTGGAAAAGAGTTCAGAAGATCAATCGAAGAAGCAAGGCAAGTCACACATTCCCCTTGATCATTTTGATCCCAATTTATAAAATGTTTTACTATTTACAAATAAATTGCATGTTTTGCTAATTACACGGCAATAGGGTTTACCTATCTGCTCGCTTGGGCCATATTTATTTGATGTCCTTTCTTTGTCAAACTGGGTGGTAATTTGACTAGCTTGTGTCTCATGTGGACCTCGCTAGAGTTATATTATGCTTAGCCATGCTTAATACCACTAGCTCACAATATGGGTAATTACATTATCTATTTCTAGTATCTTGATGAGCTGCGAGCTCGAGACATGTCGGCCATGTTTCATTGATCATAATTATCCAACTAAAATATGGATTAATGGTGGGCTGTGGGTGTATGGTTTTGCTAGTCGCATCCATGGCAATTAAGGACCGGTTCGCGGGAACCCCTGGAAGAACTTACCGTACTTACCACAAGCCAGCGTGGGCAACGGCTGGGCTTGTAGTGTAGCTTTTCTCTAGCCGACGCTCCCAGGCAAGGGTGGGTGTGATGGAGCGGGGTGGGCCCTGCGATGGCCTCTGTCGCTTCCGGATTCACCTAGGCACGAGAGGGGACTGCCCGTTGCCCGCTGGGGACGGGGGTGAAACCTGAGGTGTGGTGTCCTTGGCTAGAGGGGGTTATGCGAAGGGTCCTACCACAGTCCCTTTTCGGGGTACCGTGGTGCTAAACCGGCACACGGTAACGTGTCGTGGGCTGTGTCTTGTGGGTACAGATGTACACCTCTGATCAGAGTAAAACTATTCGAATAGCCGTGCCCGCGGTTATGGGCGATCAACCAGATTCACCGTGATTAGTCTCACTCTAAAATAATTTGACTTAATGAACTGGTATAGTTCAGGTGGGATGGTTGGGCCTGTTCAACATGGTGTAGCGTTGTTCAGTGGAGATGTTTAATGTTGCCTTAAATAATCAACTGTTTTACTGTTTTCAACTATAAATGTTTACAACCGCCTTTATGCAAATAGCCACAAACCCTCCTTGTCTCCCCTTGCACGAATGCATCGTTGGTGTGGCTTGCTGATTACGGTGGTTGTACTCAGTATTGCTATTATTCCCCTTTCCAGAAGTGTAGTGCTTCTGAGCTGAAGATGAAGTTAGAAGACCAAGACTTATACCCCAGTTGAGTTTTGCCTGTGGAGTGGAGCTGAAGCCCCGCTAGGATCGTCGCCTTTTTTACGCTGCTGCTTCCTTTTCGGTGTGAGGACTAAGTGCCTCTTCTGTAAGTATTTACGCTTTATTTACGCTTGGATCTGTATATTAATTTGTCGTTTTGTGTACCCTGGCTTGATTCCTGGACAGGGATTTATACACAGAATAGTCTGGAAATTTGGGGATAAATTTCTGGGCGTGACAAAGTGGTATCAGAGCCAACTCGTCTGTAGGTTGAGCCAAATGGTCAAACCCTAAGGACAAGTTTTCCGAAAACCCTAATTGCGAAATTGTCTCCTCTCACCTTTCGGCATTTCTTTGCAAAATGGTTTATCGAATGTCTCTCCTTTCCCCTCCAACTCTCTAGTTGTTGAAACTGGAGGGCAAACCGATGGTTTCACATCTACTCCCGGAAGTAAAGCCAAGCCCTCAAGCTTCAAGTTGGAAGGAGCAAGACGGTCAGTTCAGAGTCATCGCTTTGCAAGGAACAAGTGAAGTCTTCCTGGAGCTTACCTAAACCCAATATTTCCCCGAAGAATAGTTTCGTTAGATGCTAGAACGTGTGTTGTTTGCTTGTGTGTAGGGGTATGGTTTGCATCAGTGGTGGGGATGTGACCATACTAGGTTGTTTGCTTAATCAACTTGAATGATAAAGGTCTACTTACAACAGATCAGTAATCAAGTGGTTTATGGTCTTATCTTTAGCAACCCCTCTCTTCCTTCTCTTCCCTGTCCCGGCAGCAGATGGTTAGTGTCCGAGAAGAGAACAGCAACAACAACATCAGTGAGTCAAAGTCACTGATCCGTGGTTCAGTCGAATGCAACGATGTACCCTCAATACCAGATGAACCTCCGCCCATGATCAACTTTTGGTGTCCAAGATCAGATGATGAGTGCATTAGCGCAGGAGATGCAAAGCTCGACGCAAGGTTAACTGCAGTAGAAGTGGCACCAGCAACAACAGATGCAAGTCCAGACGCAAGCTCGGAGTCAGAATCAGAGTCGAAGATAGTATACCGCCAAGACCCCAACAGACAAGTATATCCGAGCCACCACCAATCCATGAAGCAATCAGTGATGTAGGTTATGGTCATGGGTCACAAGGGCAGTTTTTGCAAAGTGTCCGACTGTACATGGAAGGTGTACGATAGGTCACCGATAGAAGATGAGGTGCAGTGCCCCAGAAGGACTGAAGCTTCAAGCCAACTGATCGTCAAGAATTATGGTGCACTACAGCTCCAACTCCAGTGGAGACCAACAGTGGTTGCGGAAGCACCCTCAACAAGGTTCGTCAGTCTCTCCTTGCTCCTGCTCCAGTTGCAAGTGAGCCGACCCAGAAGAATGCACATCATGGTCAATCAAATCAGTGTTGTTTCAGCTGTTTGGAGCCAGGACCCCCACTTCAGAGAGTGTTCACTTGGAAGGCCAAAGAAGATAGTGTACCACTGTTTCAATTGTAAGAAGACATGTCACCTCTCAAAAGGTGGTTCGATGTCACAGCGTCAGTATGATCAAGTCAACAGTTTTGGTCCCAACATCCCTGCCCCTCAAGTTACATCAATTTCAACACAAAGTAACCAGATCCAACCTAAAGACACCAGAAAGTTAGTGGATGCCAACCTTCAGTTGCAATGGGTAACCTCCACCACAGCGAATTGTCATTAAGGGCACCGACCAGTTCTCTGTTGTTTCACCAGCAACCGCTTCAAGGTTACAGAATCAGTATAGCAGGGCAAGTAATGCTAGAAAACCAGTGGTCTACTCTAACTGCAGTGAGACAGTTCAATTTTTCAGTATCGACCGCAGTCAAGGTCTCCAGTACCAGACTTCAAGATGGCTGTCAACATCAGCCATTTACCTCGTGTTGCCTCAACTCAGATGCTTGGCAGTAACCACAAGAGAGTAGCACCAACAACTAGAAGGTTTTATTTGTTTCAGCTACCAAGAAGATTGGAAAACTGATGCTGTCCTAAGGAGTGTCAGAAGTCAGGATATCGTTCTTGTGAGATCTCCAGCTAGTAAGTAATACGATGGAGCGAGTTAACCATGGCAGAATCAAACGGTCAAAGCTTTACCGATCAATAATTCTGTCAACAAGGGTCATCGATCGTGCACGAGTCTTTGGTGTTCAAGTACCTCCTTTGTGCAGAAAAGTTCCATGGCAGTTAAGTAAGGAAAAGGGAAAGTTGAATAAAGTGTGAGTCAGACAATTTTCTTCCCTTATGATTCATCTTGAGTATCCAAAAGCATGTTAATTTGTATATATGTCAGTATCGTGAGAAACCTAGAGTTTCTTCTCTAGCTCATCGTAGCTTTGTTGAGCTCCAAGACCTAATGGCCAGTCCATAAAGGAATGGTTGACCAATGAAACGAAAATGGTAGATCATAGTAACACTCAACATGATGAGGTCCCTCTAGAGGACAGTATCAATGGTACCCCAGGATGATGAAAGGATGAAGTAAATATTTGAGTGTGACAGCATGTAAGAATAACCGGAACTCTGTAACTTCGGAAGTTCTTCAGAGTTTGGTTAATAGGGACAACACCCTAGTGGTGTGAACATGGATCACGAACGGTCATTCTTGATTTAAGGCAACCATATAGCTTTCACAAACTATCCCAATGTTTCTCGGAAATCAGCAAAGAAGTCATTCCATACATGAGTCAGAAAAGCTATGAAAGTCATCTCCCGAAACGTATAGCCAACTGAGATTATGACAGAAAGCATCTCAGAGTTTCTTGGAAGATGCCAATGGAATTGTTTCGCCGCATCGGTCCGTAGTAAATGGATGCGAATGTCAGGCCAGAAAATACAACCAACAGATTAAGCGACACGGAATCCTCGCTGGTGAAACATCCCTAATCGAGGTATGAAGGTGAAGTGGTTATGACCAAATGATCAAAGAGCAGAAACCCTCGGCAGCATCGAAGTTAGTCTCCAACAGTCGTACAGGACACAATATTGGTGGGAAAGCAACTGCAGAACTTATAGTTTGTCAAACAAGAGGAGCCAGCAAAAAAGAAGCAAATAAGTGAAATGTTGTACATTGTGAAACACCCCTTGAGCTTGATACAGACCGTGATCTGTGCTTGTTTCGGAAGACGTATCTACCATATGGGCGATCATGGTTAATTTCAAGGAAGCCAACAAAAGATTTGCCCGCCATCTCTGTCTGAGTAAATCGATACAAGAGTCAGGTCCAGAAAGGTGTAGTCAGCACAGTAGGGTTTATGACAGAGGATCCTTCTCGGTGAATCATCTTTACTCAAGGATTGAAAGTAAACTTGTTTGATTATTAAGCAGATAGTCTTGGTAGCCTCATGGGCAGTTTTCAGTGGTTGTACATGTTCCGATACGAGTATGTAAGCAACGGCGAAGTTGGTTCCTATCAAATATAGAGATGCCAGTCAGTGGCGCGAGAGCAAGCGAAATGGGAAGCGGTTAGAACACACTTGTGGGCATGATCCGGTAAGTGATCTATGCTTGTTTCAACAGACACCTTCTAATTGACCCATTCAGGCAGTCGACACCAAAGTCATAATACCAACAGAACAGCCGCTCCAGCAGTCAGTGCTAATAGGAGTGTTGATCAAGAGTTTGTAGATGTATGAGTTGAATAAGAGTCGCTCTTTTGTGGGACTTCGGGTCATCAATTACGTGTTAGATTCCGAATCCGAATTTCCTGGAATGGAAGTACACCATCAGTGTTTCATTGGGATTAACTAATAACGCATCAAGTGTTCAAAGTTAGGGCTACACGAAACATCGAAGAGGTCCGAGTATTCTCAGAGATAACGGTTTAACTGTTCGCAGTCAGTCAAAAGATCAACCACCTTGGTAAAGAAACCTTGAAGTTACATTGGGTTTACCTCGTAACTGTTTTGCTGGGAGGTCTAATTAGTAAGAGCAAAAGGGGCTCCAAATGAAGAAGTCAGCTGCGACGCCTTAGTAGGACTACACCAACCCCAAGCCATCATATTGAGATCTCATGTATACCCCGGTTGTCGTATCAATTGTTCAGCTTACAAAAGCAGCGACCTAGAGCCACGCAGCCCAATGGAAAAGCAGGCCCAACAGTTTGTTGTAGCGCTGTTAATCAGGCCGAAGCAGTTCAAGAAAATCCAAAGTATATGGTTCCACCAAAAGTCAGCCCCAATGGGCCAATCGAACTTCAACAACCTCGAGTTAACAGGTTGAATTCTAGAGTGCCCCAAGCCAAAGCATTGTGATGAGTCCGGCCCAGGTGGGGTTGGACGAAAGCCCGACACACCATACGCCCGAAGCACGACACACCGATCCGGATTCCCCGAATCCCGCAATCTTAGCACCGCAACTCCGACGCACCCACTCGGGGAAAGGCCCAATCACCCTAAAAGACTAGTCTGATAGGGGAAGGGTGGCTCTCCCTTTTAAGGTGGCTTCCTCCTCCCGAGCTAAGCAAGGTGGGATTATTCAGAGGCTCACACGGTCGCCGCCCGATTACAACTGGGCCACTCGGCCCATCTTGTTGCGTCTTTGCCAGCGGGTAATAATGGAGGATGTCCTCATCATTCTCCACTTCTTAACAAGGACCCAGCTCTGATACCAAATGATGAGTCCGGCCCAGGTGGGGTTGGACGAAAGCCCGACACACTGATCCGGATTCCCAGAATCCCGCAATCTTAGCACCATACACCCAAAGCACGACGCACCGATCCGGATTCCCCGAATCCCGCAATCTTAGCACCGCAACTCCGACGCACCCACTCGGGGAAAGGCCCAATCACCCTAAAAGACTAGTCTGATAGGGGAAGGGTGGCTCTCCCTTTTAAGGTGGCTTCCTCCTCCCAAGCTAAGCAAGGTGAGATTATTCAGAGGCTCACACGGTCGCCGCCCATCTTGTTGCGTCTTTGCCAGCGGGTAATAATGGAGGATGTCCTCATCACATTGATAGTCCAGCTTCGAGAAGCAGCAATCCAGAACCCATGATCCGAACGAAAGTTAGATCGGACAACTTCTTGGTATAATCATCGTTGAGATTGAGCAACTCCTTGGGAGACTCATTGTTCTAGTCAGGGGCAGTTCAGAATCAGTCCAGAGTTTGTAGGTTCACGAAAGTCAGTGCAAGACTTCGAGGAAGCCCCACCAATCCCTTGTCTACGTCGCGAATCCTCAGGTTATCAAAGATGATGGCGCTAACAGTTCAGTCTAAGCAGATTATCAGATGTGTCAGTGTTATCAACGCAGTCCAAGAAAGTAAGATCTATGAGCACCTGCAATCCAGATCAGTGTTAGCTTGAGCAGAACCAGTGGGTGCAGTTCTTGGAGAAAGCAACAGGGAGCTCAGTTTGATGTCAGTCAGGTCAGTGGGCAGATTGGGTCAATCGGTCTGTGTGAGTTAGAAGGAAACCACAGAAGTCAGCAGACTAGTCCAGCACCTTCCCTGCACCCTCGCCTTCTTTCTAGCCATCCCCGAATCTCGGGACAAGATTCCTGTAAGGGGGGTAGATTTGTCACGCCCCGATTTTCGATCGGGATTAAAAATTATTAAATAATGCATTTCTAGAAATTATATTAAAAGTTAAAGCAAATTAATCAAGTGAAATAATGAGGGAAATTAAAATTTTTCTTTAAAAATCATGGCCGGAAATATTTTTGTAATATTTCCCATGCCCTAAAATATTCTCTGAAATTTTCCGTGAAAATTCGGAGCTCGAGAAATAATTTTAATCATACAAAGTTCACTTAATCAATTAAACAAAAAGAAAAACAAAATAAAACCCTCTCCCTCACTTTGGGCCACTTTCGGCCCAAAGCCCCTCTCCTCCCCGGGCCGGCCCCTCTATCTCCCTCCCCCTCCTCTCTCTTTCCTTCCCTCTTGGGCCGCCTCCTTTTTCCCCTCCGGCCCATTCGGCCACTCCCTTGAAGTCTACTTCTCCTCCCCCCACCGACCTCCTCTCTCTCACTCTTTGACAGGTGGGGCCACGGGTTTCTCCCCACTCCACCCGCAACGCCGCCCACTCTGCGCGCTTGCCGGCCACCATCCCACGTCTCCGCGCCTCCCACGCCCACCACCCCACGGCGCCCCCTCTTGCCGCCTCTCCCAGCCCTATAGAAACCCCACCGCCACGCCGGCCGCTACCCGGCCCACACTCGCCCCGGCCGCGCGCCATTGCCGCCTGCCCGGAGCACCACTGCCGCCAGGTGTTGCCGCGCCGCCCGCTCGCGCGCGCCCGTGCCCGTGCCCCCGCGTGCGCCGCGCCAGTCGCCGCCCACCACCGCCCGTGCCGCTGCACCCACTGCCTCCGCTCTGCGCTGCCTCGGTGCCGCTCACCGGCCGCGCGTCGTGCCTGCCGCCACCCGGCCGCTACCGAGCCGCTCGCGCGCCGCCGCTGCGCCGCGCCGCTGCTCCGCCATGCGTCGTCTACCACTGCCCCGCGTCGCCTGCGCATGCCGCCCACCGGCCATGACGCCAACGCCGCTCGGCCTCACCCGCGAGCTGCTGCCACCGCTACCCACGCACGCCGCGTGTGCCGCTGCCCTACGCCCCAATGCCGCGCACGCCGCTTGCCACCGGCTGCCGCTTCCAAGTCGCCGCCGCGCCGCTGCTCCCGCGATCGCTGATGCGCCACCACCGCCTGTGGACCGGTGGACTTGGTCCACGGCGCCGTTTGGGCCGCGGTGGACCGTGTCCACCATGGGCCGGTTTCCCCTTCCCTTTGACCACTGACCCGTGGGACCCACTGGTCAGCCCCTTTTCTTTTAAGGAAAATATTATTAATTGCGCAATAATTCAGTTTAATTCCAGAAATTGATTTAAATGGCTCAAAACTTCTAAAATTCATAACTAATTCATACGAACTCCAAATTAAGCCATTCAAATTGCAAAATTCATCTAAAATTGAGCTCTACATTTTTGTTTACTTTTTATGTACTGTTTATTTGGTTTTTATTAGTGTTTTTTCTCGTTTTGTGTGCCAACATGTAGATTCCGCCATTTCGGACAATCGCGTTCGCGTGGAAAAGAGTTTGGAAGATCAATCGAAGAAGCAAGGCAAGTCACACATTCCCCTTGATCATTTTGATCCCAATTTTTAAAATGTTTTACCATTTACAAATAAATTGCATGTTTTGCTAATTACACGGGAATAGGGTTTAACTATCTGCTCGCTTGGGCCATATTTACTTGATGTCCTTTCTTGGTCAAACTGGGTGGTAATTTGACTAGCTTGTGTCTCATGTGGACCTCACTAGAGTTATATTATGCTTAGCCATGCTTAATACCACTAGCTCACAATGCGGGATAATTACATTATCTATTTCTAGTATCTTGATGAGCTGCGAGCTCGAGACTTGTCAGCCATGTTTCATTGCTCGTAATTATCCAACTAAAATATGGATTAATGGTGGGCTGTGGGTGTATGGTTTTGCTAGTCGCACCCATGGCAATTAAGGACCGGTTCGCGGGAACCCCTGGAAGAACTTACCGTACTTACCACAAGCCAGCGTGGGCAACGGCTGGGCTTGTAGTGTAGCTTTTCTCTAGCCAACGCTCCCAGGCAAGGGTGGGCGTGATGGAGCGGGGCGGGCCCTGCGACGGCCTCTGTCGCTTCCGGATTCACCTAGGCACGAGAGGGGACTGCCCGTTGCCCGCTAGGGACGGGGGTGAAACCTGGGGACGATGTTGTCTTAAATAATCAACTGTTTTACTGTTTTCAACTATAAATGTTGACAACCGTCTTTATGCAAATAGCCATAAACCCTCCTTGTCTCCCCTTGGACGAATGCATCGTTGGTGTGGCTTGCTGAGTACGGTGGTTGTACTCGGTCTTGCTATTATTCCCCTTTACAGAAGTGTAATGCTTTTGAGCTGAAGATGAAGTTAGAAGACCAAGACTTATACCCCAGTTGAGTTTTGCCTGTGGAGTGGAGCTAAAGCCCCGCTAGGATCGTTGCCTTTTTTCCGCTGCTGCTTCCTTTTTGGTGTGAGGACTAAGTGCCTCTTCTGTAAGTATTTACGCTTTATTTACGCTTGGATCTGTATATTAATTTGTCATTTTGTGTACCCTATCTTGATTCCTGGACAGGGATTTATACATAGAATAGTCTGGAAATTTGGGGATAAATTTCTGGGCGTGACAGTTTGATCCTGCAGCTGACAAGATATATAAATATGTTGATCATCAGATAGCCGATCGGCTGACAAGCCGATATAGTAAATCCAACCAATGCCGATACCAGCTGATATTGATAGGGTTTTGAGCAATCGGCTATATACCCAATGTAGATAATGACATAAAGATGATCGGTTGATGATAATCTAATGAATCAATAATATATTCCAGTAGAAACCAATCAACTAGTAATGATAGATTGAATAAGCGTTGATCCAAAGGTTAAAGTATGCATCGGTTGGAGGTCCGATGTCGATAAATCCAAATGATTAGATAAACAATGAAACAATTGTATGTAATCCTTATAAGCTGATACAACGTCCATATAACTCATCGGCTGAAACACCGATAAAACCCTTAGTGGCAATCGAGAAGTAGGCTAGAGATTATGGTTTAAGCACGACTTAGTAGATCAAACTTAACTAATACAGCAAATAAGTATGAAAAGAAACAATATCTAGACAATCAAGCCTTTGACTGATTTTCAGGGTGGTTGATACATTATATAATCTAAGCCAACAAAGTAATGTAGCCGATATCGACAAAACCCTAGATGGAGATCGGCCGATGCAAGTAGAAAACATTGTCAATCTAGATTATTTAACGTATATGATAATTCATCGACTACCACTCCGATAAAACATTAGCATGAACCTATTGGCTTACCAAGATTTATATTATCAACAACAATCTAGTAGGTCGAACCTAACCGATGCAACACGAGATTGTATATGATAATCTAATACTTGATGAACCGATAGATCTGTCTAATGTGATGGATATAACAAATCTATTTAAAACAACATTGTGATTGTAGAGATATATCAGCTAAAACAGAAGATCAGACCTAACCAAGACAGCCCCAACTAAACCGATGCATCTCTAAACACAATGCAATTAAAATAGAATTGAAATATGAGGTAGGCAAATATAACAACCGAACCAAAGCGATCCAAGAGATCGAAGCGATGCAGCCTTGAACAACACCAATGTAGCCGATGTATTAAACAGGGCCAGACGAAATGTAGGGCTTACCCCTTCGCCGGAAATCGAAAGTCGTTGCAGTCCCGCATCAGGTGCCAAATTCCGTCAGTTGATAAGTAAAAACCTCATAAAGAGGGTGGTGATGCGCCAAGAATAGTTGTATTGATTGAGAGATAATTTACATGGACCCCGGGTGTACATATTTATACCCAAGGGTAGATACTAGTCCATATCAGACACGACTCAAACTTTCCTAAAGATAAAAGGAAAAACATAAACTCCTTATCAAACACTAAACACACTCTCCTAAAGAAAAAAGGAAACTAACAGACTCTTTCTAATTAATAGATAAACTGCCATGCCGCATCCTCCTTGAACTCGATCTCTTTTGGATAAGCTTCCTTTTAATAGATTAATTTCCTTTACCGAATTTGGTAAGAATCCGACTGTTGGCGATTGATAGCTTCCATCGGTCGATTACAGAACTTTGAAGCCGATACTGACTCTAGGCTGATGATGACTTCGAGGCTTACCAAATTTCATCGTTAACAGCGCCCGTTGGATGTGATCCGTAGATGCCTTCATGGATGTTGAGAAGCGAAGCTTTGCCATCATCGATCGCAACGCATTTCAGCAGAATTCCGTTCGGTGCCTTTTTTAATGCTTTTTGCTAACCAAACAATAGATTTTGGCTTGACGGGATAGTTTTTATGCCTCTGCGTCGTCCTCTAGCAACTTGCCGGCACCCAAGAAATTGATGAGCGTAGTTCGCTAGTCTTCTATCATCTCGATGTCGGCAACGACGTTCTCGACCTCTATAGCCCCTGAGTTGATGTCGGTATTGGTTGTGCTTCCATCGTCGTGCGATTCCTTTGTGGATGGTTATGTCAGGACATCTAGAAAAGTTCCTAGCTCGAGGGGTTCTCATCTAGATCCGCGTCGTCCCAGGTCATCGGGCGTGATTTTATCCTTGCGATAAACATGTCGCACTTTGATGTTGCCAAATTTTCGCTCCAGCTTCCTAACCTTGGCGAGGTACTTGGCCAACTCGAGATTGGAGCATTTGTAGTCCTTGTGCACTTGGTTCGCGACTAATTATGAGTCCTCTTTCACAATCAGTCGCTTGACTCCAAGTGCTACGGGTACTTGGATTCCTGCGAGGAGTCCTTACTCGGCTATATTGTTTGTTGCCCGGAGATTGAGGTGGATTGCATGTTTGAACTGATCTCCACTCAGAGATGTCAAAATGAATCCAGCTCCTGCTCCTTGGCTGCTCAGTGCACCGTCAAATGCCATAGTCCATGTCTCGTTATCTGTCTGGTTGGCTATGCTATTTTTAGGAATAGTCGAGTCGGTTACAAAGTCAGCAAGTCCTTGCGACTTCATGGCTGTTTTCGGTACAAAGTGAACATCAAATTGGTTGAGCTCGACTACCCATTTAGCAATGCGACCGACAACGTCCTTGTTCCTGACGACTTCTCCCAAGAGAAAAGAAGAGACAACTGTGACTTTGTGGGCTTGGAAGTAGTGATGCAACTTTGTTGATATCATGATCACCGCGTAGAGCAACTTTTGGATCTATGGGTATCTGGCCTTGGTGTCGTGGAGGGCCTCGCTGACTGGCTGTTGTACTTTTTCCCTCTCGACGATGATAACCGTATTCACAGAATAAGGTGTGGCAGCAATATAGAGAAAAAGCTCTTCATTTGGTTCTGGAGCAACGAGTACAGGGGATTTGACAAGTAGCGCTTGAGCGCGATGAACGCGTTCTCAGCCTCCTGAGTCCACTCGAACTTGTCTTGCTTTTTGAGTAAAGCAAAGAAAGGTTGTCCTCATTCTCCCATCCTGGCTACGAAGCGGCTTAGTGCTACCATGCACCCTGTTAGTCTCTGGACTTCCTTGAGTCTCGTGGATGGCTTCATGTTCTCGATGGCCTCGATCTTCTTGGGATTTGCCTCGATGCCTCGTTTGGAAACGAGAAAACTGAGCAATTTGCCCGATGGTACTCCGAACGTACACTTCTCCGGTTCGGCTTCAACCTGTGTCATCGGAGATTGTTGAACATTTCCCTGAGGTCATCAATCAGTGTGTCGCACGTCTTTGTCTTGATGATAATGTCATCGATGTAAGCCTCGACGTTTTGTTTGATTTGATCACCAAGGGCTCCTTGGATCTCGCGCTGTAACGTGTTGCCTACGCTGATCGACCCGAAGAGCATCTTGGTGTAGCAGAAGATACCGAAGGGCGTGATGAATGTTGTTTTCTCCTTGTCCTCTTTGGCCATGCTAATTTGATGGTAGCCGGAGTAAGCGTCGAGAAAACTCAGCAACTCGCAACTGGCCGTTGAGTCCACCAATTGGTCTATTCGAGGAAGGGGATAGTGATCCTTGGGGCACGCCTTATTGAGATTGGTGAAGTCCACGCACATTATACACTTCCTGTTGGCCTTGCGAACCATGACTGGGTTGGCGAGCCACTCTGGATGGAGAACTTCTCTGATGAAGCTAGCTTTGAGGAGTTTGTCCAACTCTTCTTGTATGGCTTGCTTTGGATCAGGTGCAAATCACCGTAGTTTTTGTTTAACTGGCTTGGCATCAGGTCGTACCATGAGTTTGTGCTTGATCACCTCACTGGGACTCCGGACATGTCTGACGGCTACCAAGACAACACGTCTGCATTGTCACGGAGGAAGGTGATGAGCTCGAGTTCCTATTTGCTGCTGAGCGTCGCCCCGATCTTGACAGTCTTGTCAGGGTTAGTGCTGGTCAGCAGGACGATTTTGGTTGCGCCATCCGGTCTTGGCGCCTTGTTGGGCTTGCTCACTTTCACAGGTGCCTCGGTTGTGGTGGGTGGTGTGGGAGTTGCTCGACCATATCAAGGCTCCGCTTGTCGCACTACACCGCCAACTTTGCGTTTTCCTACATAGTGATTGTCCCTTTTGGTCCTGGCATATTGAGCAATTTGTATGCATAGTGGGATGCCGCCATGAACTTCGCGAGTGCAGTCCTCCCTAAGATGGCATTGGATGCCGTGTTAAATTCGGCCACATCGAAGGTGATCTGTTCTGTTCGGAAGTTGTCGGCCTATCCAAAGTAGCAGCTAGCGTAATCTTTCCCAATGGCTTGGACGATGACTCCGGTGTGATTCCGTGTAAGGGCTGGTCCAAAGGGACTAGCTCACTTCGTGGAATTCCCATTGCATCCAAACTTCCAGTGAAGAGGAGGTTAATTGAGCTACCACCATCGATGAGAACCCGTGTGACTTTAACGTTCCGAATAGTGGGCTCGACCACTATCGGGTATCTCCCTGGGATGGTCATTGCTGTTGGGTGGTCCGCCTTGGACAACTTAATCTGCTGCTAGGACCACTTCATCTTGGCAGCAACTCCGTGTGATGTAGAATAGATTTCACGCTCTATTTTGTTGTATTCTCTCTTCGAGGAGTACGTTGTAGAGTCGCCAAAGATATGTGTGACATGAAGGTCGAAATCTGGGAAGACGAGTTCGTTGCGGGCGTGGGTACATCGGTATCTGCTTCGACAACGCCTACTCGTTTTCCTTTTTCCGCTGCCATCTGTCTCGCTAACGCCTTCTTGAAGATGTGGCATTCTTCCAAGAAGTGGGCGTTGGATTTGTGAATTGGGCACCATTGTTGTCACAAGTCGTCACCTTGAGGGTCTGGGCACTTGGGTGGGTCTGCCTGATCTGTAGCGAGAACCTCTGTTGCTGCTTTGCGCTTCCCGCTCTTCCTGTTTTTTTTCTTGCTAGACTCTGGTGCACCCTTGTTGGCTGTTTTCTTCCCATTGCTCGTCTTGCTCTTTCCATCTTTTCGCCTCAGGGCGTCATCTGCATGGGCACATCTGTCCACGATCTCGAACAGCTTGCATGCAAAAGTAACCCATCTTGTTGCCAACTCCTGGGTACTGTAGCAATCTCGGGCGCTCAACTTGAACGCACAAATTACAGAAGCGTCAATGATTTCAGGAATCGTATTTCGGCATTCGTTAAAACACCAAATATATTCCATCAAAGATTCACCTGGGTTCTGAGTTAAGGCATGGAGGTCGTCCTCGATCGCATGGCACTTGTAAGTTCCTTGGAAATTGGCGATGAATTGCTGCCACAAGTCTTCCCATGAAGAAATCGAGCGGGGCGGGAGATGAACTAGACATGATCGAGTAGATCCCTTCAACGCAGCTGGCAAGTAATTTGCAAGTGTTTTGTCATCTGCCCCCGCAGCATAGAGAACCGTGGAATAGACATGAAGGAACTCTTCCGGATCAGTACTTCCATCATACTTCTCTATCGCTCCTGGTCGGAATTTCTCGGGCCAACGTACTTCTTGTAATGTTAGCGTGAATGCTCTGCATCCACCTCCTGGTACGAGAGGTGGTCGGTCCCATGTTCTCGTCGAGATAGCCTAGCGGACGATGAGGTAGATGGTGATGATGACGAGGGATCCACCCTCGTTGATCATCCCGCGGTGATCATTATCGTGCTGGCTTCGGCGATCCCATCGGTGTCGGTCCTCGCTGCGATGGTCGCCTTGGCCAGCGTTGTTGTTACAACGTGATGGAGAGTGATGCTGATGCTGATTTGCCTTATCCTGATCTCGCTGCTCCTGTCGGTGACCGTTCAGGTGGTCACATAGATCGCAATTGTCCTGAGCTGGTGGGGTTTGCTGGCGAGGACCACGCGGTGAGGCGTTGCGGCGGTTGCGACCTAGATGACGGCTTGGATGTTCGTTGGCGGCCTCAACATGGGTGTGTTGATGCGAAAAACACACACTAGCCTGAGAGATTTGCTTTACTCTAGTGCAGGTCCAAAACTTGTTTCTAGGTTCGAAGGGCATGCCATTTGATTTGATCCTACAATCAAAAGGAAAAAACATGCAAGTTTATCAGTAAACGTTAGTCAATTAGCCAGTTAGCCAATATCATATCGTGATGTAACCTAGCCGATGCAGTATAGCATGGATCGGCTATAAGGTATATTTAAATGATAAGCTAACCCTAAACTTGGTACATCGGCTGAAAATATCAATCTTACATAATCTATAAATAAATATTACTTTCGAAATCAACAATTGGATAGAACGGACTGTACCGAGACAGTATAAATTGTCCAAGTCTAAGATAACATGAAATAATGATTATGTGTACTCATGTCATAGCCGATGTCCAGATTTAAGCATGTATCGGCTATAGCTCCGATACAACCTTATACTAGGATATTCTCTTACAACAAATATATTCAATTATTACCAATTAGATTGGAAGTAAATCCAATATATTTATATTAGATTAGATCCTAATATAAGGGGTAGATATAACATATTAAACAAAGCGTGAAACTATGTAAAACAACTATATAAGATAAGATCGGCTGAAACCCCGATACTATCCTTATTAACAACCATAAAGTAGGCTAGAGATCATGATTCTAAACACGACTTAATAGATCAAACTTAACTAATGTAGCATTAAGTATGAAAAGAAGCATAATATCTAGACAATCAAGCCGATGGTCGCCTTTTCGGGATGGTGGATATATTATATAATTTAAACCAACAAGACAATCTAGCCGTTACCGGCAAAACCCTAAATAGAGATCGACCAATGCAAGTAGATAGCATTGTCAATCTAAATTATATAACATATATGATAACTCGGAGATTTACAAGATAGAATTAGAGTGTCATAAAGATGTAACCACTAATTCCGATAATGCAAACAGCCATAACAAGACCTACCTCTTCGCCAAAGATCAAATTGTTGCAGCTCGACTCGAAAGCAAGAACTTGTCGAAAGTAGAAAAGTAAAAGGTTGACGATGCGCTGAGATTGATTGAACGTGTATTATTTTATCATAAGACCTCGGGTATATATTTATACCCGAAAATACAAACATTGTCCAACATGGACACGACTCATATTATCCTAATACAAATCGAACTAGCCAACAAGTCCCTTAGGTGGACTCTTACCGAAAATATCTATAAGGAAATCACAGATAATCCTAATTAATAGATACATTTGCCAATTCCCGACTCTATCCTTGTCTGGCATCATCGTCTCAAACTCTTCTTTGAACCTAATACAGACTTCACATACAATATCGGCCACATCGGCTATCCAAATCGGACTCGGTTCTAGCCGATACTGTCTTCCAGCCGATGCGCACTCTGTTTCCGAGAATCCCGCATATCTTTGATTCTGCTTCGAATTTGGGTTTCGTTTCCGATTCATCAGTATCAATTAGCTTGCCAAATTTCACCGTCCATAGGGCGCTGAGTTGGACTACTTCTCCTCGAGTTTGGAGGCGAGGATGGTCTTGAAGCCTTGATCCCGTCGCCACCTCCGCAAAGGCACTATTGAGGTTCGCCACCGTTGCCCGTAGCCATTCGACCCATTGATCGCCGTTAGGGTGCAAAACTGGGTCAAAAGGGCTTTCTCCTAATATTGAATTGATGATGTTTAGATGCTAGGCAGGGGTATGAGTAGTATCCGTAGTTGCCCGAGCAATTGTATGACTAGCACCCTCTCCCTCGATCACGTTCACGTCGCGTGGAGTGTGAGATGATGATGATTCTCGATCCTCCAGGGCGTATTGAACCGAGGGTTCGTTGGGGTCTATCTGGAGGTGAAACTCCTCTAGCAGGGAACCGTGGGGTCCCCCTTTTTCATTCGGACCATGGGCACGGGTGAGATCTCGAGGGATGAAGAGAGGTAAACTTAGAAGGGGTCGGGCCCCCCGGGGATGGAGAAGACACACCGGGTTTATACAGGTTCAGGTCGCTATGGAGGCGTAATACCCTACTCCTCTGTGTGTGGTTGATATGTGTTTGATATGTGGCAGAATACAAGCGCTTGTCCTCTCTTCTTTGGTGCTCGCCCAAAAGAACCAAAAAATAACCAAGCAAGAACCCTTCTCCCTCAGCCAGGACATCCTTTTATATCTCAAGGGGTTACCACTCAGGCCTTAGACTTAGGTTCGAGGGAAAGAGAAAATGAGAAGCGCTAAAGATACGAAGACATGGGCGCCGTCCTTTTCAACGTGCTAGGACGTGCACGTTCCACCATGCTATGCCTTCAGTCGTGACTCCGAATGACCGGGCGGACACCCAGTCATTCTTCCTTTTAAATGCCGAAAACTTCCGGCCTCCTGGGCCATCCTAGGGGCGGCGCAGCACCGAAGCGACCAAAGGAGAAAGGGGCCGGTCAAGCCCTAAGAATAGGCAAAAGGCCCGCATTAAATGTGATAGGACGGGGCATGCGCTGGCACGCCCTACACCGGTAGGCGCGTGGGCACGGCGCGTGCCATCACATCGCTCATGTCAGCCCACGCAGCCCTCTGCCACGCTCACCCACCATATTGAATGCGGTAGGCGCCGGCGACAGTGGCCCAACCGACGCACGTGGGGCTGATCGTGGGCGGGGAGCTAGGGGCAGCCCGACTCCCCGCGTGGGAGGAGGTCTCAGGCAGCCCGACCTCCCGCACGGGAGGCAGCTGCCGCTCCACGCATACGCAGCCCGACCCCCTTCGGGGCATGCCACGCGTACGCGGGACGGCCTCCTCCCTTTACTCGCGATACCCCTGGGCCCATATCACCGACAACAGCCCCCGGCGTTAGCCCTGGGCGACGCTTCTTGTCGGCAGCGAGGGTTGACGCCATCCCTCTGGTCAAGGGTGTGCAGGCCCGGTTTTGGCTTTACGTGGTGGCTCCTTGGTGGCGGGTCTCGCACGAAGCGGAACCGTCTCCCTGCTAACGACGGGCAATTACTTCGTGATTGCCGCGTCTTTTGGGTGATGTGTGGAAACCGAAACGGCCACCGACTAATGATGGGTGTGGTTACCACGCTTGCTTGAGGAGATCGTGGGCCCACTCCGTCCTGGCCGAAACGGCCGCATGCGGCACGCATGCACTGGATATGGGCGCGTGGGGAAGTGGGTGCAAGAAACGCGGGGCTAGGGCGTAGAGGGAAGCAAAAAGGGCACCGCAGGGGGTCTCTTCTCCCCTCCTTTCGCCACTTCATCTCTCCGAGCTCTTGCGCTCAAGCTCTTCTTGCGCATCTGTTCATCTCTGTCGCGCTCTCGCTCACCACTCTGCCGACACCACGCTCTCGTTTTTTCACTCCTTCCACCGGCAGCGCCATGACGCGGAGCTCGGTTCTGCTTCCCGGCAGCATCCTCCCTCCTTCCCGGATCACGAGCGATCGGTCCGTGGGGCTGCTGAGGAAGTTCATGCCGACATCATCCGGGCGGGCGACGATGATCCTCGGTGAGGACCGACGACGCCGCAATACCCGGAGCGGTCAGTTTTCTTCCTCTCCTTCACCATGGTGGGGTTGATCTTCCATTCTCCTCCTTCTTCTACGACATCTTGGGATGCTACGGGATCCGGATGGCGCACCTCACCCCCAATGCTATGATCACGCTGGCCATCTTCGCACACCTGAGTGAGATATTCCTCGGGGTTAGGCCAAGCCTCCGGCTCTTCCGATGGTTCTTTACCCTGCAGCAGTCGTCCCCCTCCATGGAGGCCAGGGGTGCTACTTCCAGCCGAGGGCCAACACGCAGCAGCGCTACATTGAGCAGAAGCTGCGCAAGAAGTGGGATGGCTGGAAGCACGACTGGTTCTATACCGTGCTCATCGCCCATCCTCGACTTCGGCTCCCGACCGCGCCGCTCGTGCAGACTCCGAGCTGGCGGGAGGTGCCAGAGTTGGGGGACGCGTATGACGCAATACTGGACCACCTTGCGAGATTCTGGGAACTAGGGCTGAACAGCACCATGGTCTTCGGTGATTACACCCGCCGGTGGATCACACCTCTCCAGGAACGGGTCCGGCCCTTGTGAACGTACATCGGTCCCGACGACACCATCCGGACCTACCCGGGAAGCGCCTGGGACTGGCCCCCAGTGGAAATGAAGGTGGTGGTTAAGAAGGTGCTCGGCCTTGGCGACATCGAGCCGTCACTGATTCCCCCGTGCATCCTTCCACTCTGCTGCGACCCAGAGCAGGACTCCATCGTGGCCATCATGCAGGCGGTGGGCGCCGGCACAGAGCGCAGTGGGGGTGGCGGCACAGGCAGCAGCCACGACTAGAGGGAGCAGCGCCCTCCCGCCCGAGGGGGCCACGGAGGGGGTGCCACCGGCCGAGGCTCGGGCAGCGCTCGCCCTTCCGACCCGAAGGGGAAACGGAAGCAGATGGAGTCCTCTCGCTCCCCGTCTCCGTCCCGAGGGGGCGGTGCGGAGCGCGCCACCTTCTACCACCCAGCGGGCGCCGCGCCAATGGCCAGGAAAAAGAAGAGAATGCTGCGAAAGGTGGGGCAGTCCGAGCTGTCCGGGGAGAGTTCATCAAGCCCCCACAGTGGAGCTTCAAGCGTCGCCCCCAGAGATATGATCCCGGCTCGATATTCTGCGTGTGCCTTCCCGGATTTTGCTTCCTTCGGTTACTTCCTCTTTCTCTTCCCTTTTTTTGCGAGGCCCCTTCCCGTGGTGCTCCCGCGGATGACCCCACTTGACGGCCCAAAGTGCCCGAGCAGGCGGAGGCTGAGGTAAGGGCCGAGGTGGGGAGGCCAGGCGTGGAGACCCAGTCACCGAGGAGGCAAGCAGGCCCCGCCGCCTCACCCGAAGTGCAGACCGAGGCAGGGGCCCCGGGGGGAGCCCCTGGCTCAGGGGCCGACGTGGCCCGCCCGACAGCCGGTGAGGCCTCTCCGACCGCGCCCAGGACGGAGACCACACGTGGGGCCTGTACCACTGACACTGTGGAGGGCTCTTCGAGGTGCTGGCGATGGCAAACACCACCGTTATTGAGGGGCTGAACGCCCAGATGCAGTCCCTACAGGGGGAGCGAGCCAAGCTGGATGCGAAGTGGGCACGCCTCGGGGAAGGGCGTCGCTCGCTGGAGGCCATGGTCACCGCTAGCCGCACCACACACAACCGCCGCCTGGCAGAGCTGGATGCGCGGGCTGCGTCCATGGACGAAGTGATGCGGGAGACAGAGGAAGAGAGGGTCGCTGCCCTCGTCGCCACGGACGCCCTGGAGAAGGCGGTAGGCGACCTTCGGCTCGCCGGCGACGCATATACGGCATCTTCAGCTGGAGGTAGCCATAGTGGGCCACTACAATGAACTTCACCAATGCAGATCTCCCGAGCACTGCGTTGTAGGGTAGATTGAGATCCGCCACCTCGAAATCAATCCGCTAGATGGGGAAGTTGGAGGGCCCACCGAAGGTGACAGGGAGTGAGATGTGCCCCAGCGGCCACGTGTGGCCCGGGGTGACGCCAATGATTGGTAGCGACGGCACAAGTCGCATCCCTGGGGCCTTGATCATGTTAAAGGCCATCGGGGACAGGATATTGAGGGTCGCGCCGTCATCGATCAAGACGCGCCCCCCTTGATGTTGCAAATGGTGGGGGAGACCACCAACGCCAAGTGTCCACACATGGCCAGGCAAGTGGGGTGGTCGCTTTGGTCGAAGGTGAGCTTCACCTCCGACCAGCGCGACTGTCGCGCCATCTCATGGGTGGGGATGGCAGCCATAAGCTCATGATTCATGGCCTTGAAACTTCGACGGGAGGTGTGGGCGCACACCCCTCCATCGACGGTGGTGATGGCGTGCTCAGGCTCCTGGAAGCCGAGCTCCGCGTCATCGGGGTCCTCGACGGGGGCCTTCTCTGTCACACCCCGCCCTTGCGCCACGGTACAAATGGCACCGAGGAGGGTATGCCGCAGGAGAACGGCGAACCGCTTTCCCACGGAACCACGAAACAGGTACCAGTCCCAGGATAACGATGTTGGTACCAGCGGTAACATGATGAGTCAATGCAAGATTTAATAAATACAATATACCTTTACGTTGCAGCTTCGGGTAATCCCTAAGTTGAAACCACCAATCATAGTCAGCTGCAGCGAAACTTAGCAAAGCTAAGACACCAAATCCACCAGTAGTAGTTTGGGTTTAGGGACGAAACTCCAACCTTTGTCTCCCGCCTGAACTTAAGCCAAGGGAGAAAAACAACAATAATGGGGAATTGAGTACATTCGTACTCAACAAGCCACTAGGAAACATGTACATGCAAGCTTCAAAGAAAGGCTGGGTTTATTTGGAAAAACATTTATTTTTAAAACACTTTTCGAAGCTCTAAGTGTAGGTTTCAAAAATAAACTTCTCCTTCGGAAAGAGGCGTCACACCTCAATCCAAACACGAGATGCTTTGCAAAAACCCAACGGGAAAGCCAAATTTTTGCATTCAAAAATACTTTCTCCTTCATTAGCTTCTTCTCATAAAACTAGCATAATCTCCAGAAATCATCCGTTAACCAAGTCTCAAGGTTAACAACTCTGGGTCCGGTCCTCCCGACCTACCAACCCAAATTCAGCCCTATCGGCCCCTATATCGGCCCTCTCGGCCCCTATGGTGCCAAATAACAACCCAGGTCACACAGACCTGTTCCCAACCACGAAGGCTGGCCATCCATCACAAAGAAGGAAACTAGTAACGGTTCCCATCCCAAGAATCAATTTATGAAATAATTTTTAAAACAAATCTACGTTGTGAGACTCACCTTACATTCGCCCTTGACCGTGGGCACGGCTCTTCTAACAGTTCAGTTAAACCTCTGCAGAGGTTGTACGCTTTACCCACAAGACACGAAGCTTACACCCATACTGGCCGGTACCGGAAGTTCGTGACAAGGCCTTTCTCTAGCGAAACCATAAATGTCCTGTGTCACACAGCTGGGCAGCGTCGCATCGGCAAGCATCAGGCCAGTCTCAGGCCCTCATCTACCCAGGACCCACCGTATGGACCCCGACACATCCCGACTGCAGGAGATTGCCGCTCCACCATACTGGTGCTCCTCAACTGCCAACATGTTAGACACCTACGTTCCAGCTAGTTACTCATCCAGGGGCATCCCATTCTACCCGTGTGGTCGTACGGTAAGATGCTCGGATGTTAAATCCGAAGGAATCGGTCCTTATGCGCGACTACAAAACCAAACCACACAGGAGAGGATTCGCACCGCAAGTTTTCTCCATAAAACCTTTTTATTTTCAAAAGACACCGACTCCCTGAGACGGGTTTTATAAACCTTTCGCAACCCAAGTTTTCCCACATCGATAACCAAGTATAAGCCTGATAGAAACAAATGGTGACAAAGGACTCCTGCACCTAGAAAGCGCAAGTATCGATGTACTACTGTGGTGGAGCGACAAGGGTTAAGTTTAACTATGTCCTACAGGAATAATGCAACTACATAGGTTGGTCCGTCGGTCATGTGCTCATAGACCGATGGCCGATCAAAATAATTGTGTACGCTAGGCATGCAATTTTGCAAACAACACATTTTATAATATAGGAGCAATATGATCAAAGAGTGGCTTGCCTTATTGTTGGTCTCCAAATCTCCGAGAAAATCCGCGTCCATTGCATCTCCGAAACGTTCACTACAAGATCGAAAGAGAAAACAATCCAAAATCCTATAAAGTAAATAATAACTATTATAAACTAATAGTGCCATTGGATAGATCTCATTTTTAGAAATACTATGAAAGTTGAATGGAGTCAATCGGACTTACGGTTGGAGAGATACGAATTTTGGAATATAAATGGACTTTACGGAATGTGGGAATGAATTTATTAACTTGGAAAGGAATATTTCCAAAAATATTCCTTGGCTGTGAGACTGAGCAGACGTGGTATATTGGACTTTCTATTGAGTGAGCTTAGGTGTGTAGAGGGATATATCATGGACTTTTGGTTGAGAGGCTAACTCTTGGTGGGCTTCGGCCCAATAAAAGGAGGGATATGATGCAGACTTTTCAGTCGGGTGGTCCAATGAAAGAGAGGGAGGTTACGTAGACTTTTGTAGAGGTTTCAGAGGCTTGGCCCGAGAAGGAAGGGGGTGCCATATAGACTTTTTAATCGGTAGCCCAATGATTGCGGAGGGAGGTAAAGTAGCTTTATTTTTTTAACTGAATGGGACCCACACAGAGAGAGTCAAAGGAGTAATCCCCACCATCCTTTTTCTATTCTTTCTTTTCTTTATTTTCTTCCTTTCCTCCTTCTCTCTCCTTCTTATCCCTTCTTCTGCTTCTCTCCTTCTCTTCCTTTCTTCCCGCTTCTTCTCTACACACAGGGAGATGGCGCCGGTGCTAGGCGTGTGGGCAGCGGCGCGCGGGGCAGTGCCGGGCTCAGCGGTGCGAGGTGGCGGCGCAGCGCCTCAGCTGCGCGGGGGGAAGACGGCGCGCTGTGGAACACCAGGCGTGGCGGCACACTCGCGGCTAGCATGGCCGCACGCGGCGGTGACGGCCTGCGGTGGGAGGAGGTCAAGGGCGCCGGTGGCTCGGGCTGGCGTCGGCTCGGCCGAGTGGCTTGGTCGGGCTCGGGAATGGACGGCGCGACGACGGCGTTCGGCCCGTCGGAGCAATGGTGGTGGCCATGGCAGTCTGGGGTGGAGGAGAGGCGGCGACATTGGGTAGAAGATGGCGGCTTTTATTACCGTCGCGGCCGGCGGATGGTGATGAATGCGGCTTGGCGAGCTCGACCGAGCGGGACCAGCTGCCCTGTTCGGTTGTCATCGTCGGCAGTCCCACACCGGAGAGAGAGGATGGGGAGCAGTGCGGCATGGGTGAGCTCGGCTCACTGTTTTCGGTGTGGACGCATGGCTCGTGATTATGTTGGTGTTTGGGGCTGTTTTGGTGGACTGGGACCTTGGTGCAGGAAGGTCGTGGGCAACAGCGGGCACGGCGTGGTCGGAGGACAGACTTGCTACTGTTTCTCCTCTTCCTCCATAGTTTTTCTCTGTTGTTGCTTGCCAGGTCCTACTCGGCGAGCGACGCAGAGCAGTGCCTAACTTCAGCGGAGAAAGTGGAGGTGGTGCCTAACATGCCAGGCGTAGTGGCACGATAGTGAGGATGCAGAGGAGTTTAAAAGATAGGTACAGGAATGAGTCAGGGAGAGCAGTGGAGCATGCGTGTATTTTTGCATGCTTGTTGTGTCGCGTGTACAGGGAGAAAGGCTGAGTGTTTTTAGCTTTGGGTTGTGTTTTCCTTGTAGTGGTGTTGGTGGAAAAATAAAAGGTGTGCACAATGCTTGCCTCTTATTATTTGCCTGTGGATTGTAAAAGATGTTGGACTATGGATCCTGATGATTTTGTTTGGGATTTTTTTAACTGTTAGGGAATTTGGGTTTGAGGGATTTTGGCTTTTGAGAATAGTTGCAACAAATACAACGAGTAGGAAAATGATTTAGCAAGGATAGAAATTGGAGAAGTGATTTAGGATGCGATTCGGATTCCAAAATCCGAACATGGGGATTTTATTTGGGAGACGATGATCGGAGGAAAAACTTGGCTTTTGTTGGTTCCAGTGGTGCGCAATTAAATTCAACGAGAGAAACGACCGTTGATTTTGGGTCGTACGTGCACAAAAGTAATTGTTTTGATATGTACACGTATAGGAAATATTTGTCAGGCGGCCGAAGTCTAAAATAAATATTTTTAGACTCCTTGGATGAAAACAAGATTATTTGTCGGCACGGTCAAAATTCTGAAAGCGAAATCTTAACCGTACGACTTTTTGGATGTGTTAGGAGGAAAACTCAAACTTCAAAATAGAATCAGGAGAATTTAATTTTGAAGGAAAAGATTTGGCCAAGAATTTGAGTTCACAAGGAATGGGTAAATTGAGATCTTTGGCACACAAACCTAGATACACTCAAAGAACCAAATTTTTGAACATAGGTTTTTTAATAAAAATAGATTTTTTTTGACGGGGCGAAAATAGGGGCGTTACATTCTCCTTGGCCTCACTTCGTCGGTTACCGGACAAGACGGTCGGGGCCTTGTCCTCACGGCGACCCTCCTTCCGCTCCTGCTCGTACTTCTTGACGCTCTCAGCCAAGCTCTTGACCGAGCGGCAATCAGCAAGACTGTGGCGGGACATATTGTGCACGGAGTACCATTTGTCCACCGAGCGCTCCCCGCTAGGGGCACCGGCATCCTTTTGCTTGCCGCCCGCGGCCTTCCTCTTGTACGGCACGCCTTCGACGGCGAGGACATACTTCTCGTCGTCGGATCGGGCCGACCTCTTCTTCTTCCTCCGCTTGTCCCGCCGCTCGGCACGGGTGGTGGGCTCGGGCGCAGCTATGGCCACTCCGGTGCTGGAGGGGTTCCAGGTCCAAGCCTCCTCCTTGCGAGCCACTCGGTCCGCGAGCTCGAAAAGCTCCGCGGTGGTCTGGGGCTCCTTGGAGGCTATCTTCTCGAGCATGCGGTTGTGCCGCACGCCCCTCTGAATGCGTATATTACCGCGTGAGGTGGGATGCAGGGAATGGTGTTGCGCACCTAGAAGAAATGCTGGATGTACTGGAGGAGGGACTCGCCGTCCCGCCGCTGTACCGCGTGTAGGTCCGCCTCCCCTCCCGGGCAAGGATATGTGCCCTGGAAGTTCGTGACGAACCGTCAGCACAGATTCTTCCAGGAGTGGACCAAGGCGGGGTGGCAGATTCATGAGCCAGGCCCGCGCTTGGACCTTAAGGGCCATAGGGAAGAAGTTCGCCATGACCCGATCGTTGGCCCCCACCGCCTCTATGGTGGTGCTGTAGATCTCTAGGAACTCAGAGGGGTTGATACTTCCATCGTACTTCTCGGTGAGGCTAGGCCGGAATTTCGGGGGCCATCGGACATTCCGAAGACTCATCACGAAGGCTTGACAGCCAGCACTGTGCGACGGGGGAGTGCGGGGCAAAGCCCCCTGCTTGGGGTGATGTGGCACCCCATAGGAGGCGGCTCCTTCCCCTGTATAGGCGGCGCGGCGTGCGTAACAACGGCGCTCTATATCGCGCCTGGCATCGACTCCTCCATATATGTCCTCCTGCCACCCGTGGTCACCCTTGGGCGTCGATGAGGGGAATGACATCGCCATGCGCGTGGCAGTTGCCGCTCGACGGGCCCTCCCCCTTGAGGACGACGAGGCTGCGGTCGGGCTACGGGATGAACCGGCCGTCGACGCTCTCCCGCCGGTGATCAGCTGCCGCTGCGCGGTGGTGACCAAGTTGGCCACATCCTCCAGCCAGCGCTGGATCGGGGTCTCCGGCTCTGGAGCGAGGGGAGGGTGATGAAAGAGAAAATGAAAAGCGCTACAAATACGAAGACATGGGCGCCATCCTTTTCAACGTGCCAGGGCGTGTACGTCCCACCATAGTACGCCTTCAGTCGTCACTCCGAATGAATGGGCGGACACTCAGTCATTCTTCCTTTTAAATGCCGAAGACTTTCGGCCTCCTGGGCCCTCCAAGGGACGGTGCAGCACCAAAGCGACCGAAGGAGAAAGGGGCCGGTCAAGCCCTAAGGACGAGCAAAAGGCCCGCATTAAATGTGATGGGACGGGGCTTGCGCTAGGCACGCCCTACACTGGTAGGCGCGTGCGCACGGCGAGGCACCGTCACATCCGCCATCACATCTCTCATGTCAGCCCACGAAGCCCTCTGGCACGCTTCCCCACTGCATTGAATGCGGTAAGTGGGCACTGGTGACAGCCGCCAGCCAATGCACGTAGGGCTAATCGTGGGAGGGGGGCTCGGGATAGCCCGACCCCCACGTGGGAGCAGGGCTTGGGCAGCCCGACCTCCCGCACAGGAGGCAGCTGTCGCTCCACGCATGGCCCGACCCCCTTCCGGGCGTGCCACGCGTACGCAGGGCGGCCTCCTCCCTTTACTCGTGATATCCTCGTGCCCATATCACCGACAGGGTCAACACCAACGAATCCCATGAAACGTTCAGGGGTTTCCTCCGAGCTCCTTTCCTCTGCAACGTTCTGAGTCTGAACTCGTCGCTGTTGCATCTGAGAGCGCGGAGTGTCAATGACACTAAGAAAAACTTTGCAGCTCGAGAGCTCATGTCCTCTTGTCTTGTGGAGTGGACACCTGGTGCTATTTGCTGGTGAAGGGCGTTAAATATCTCGTTCCTCGCAGGCTTCGAGTTCAGCTTTCACGTGTTGTACCACCTTGCAATCCACAAGGGAGTGACTAGTCCTCTTATGGATGATGCACCAAGTGGTAGACCTCTAAGGGCCTATCCTCGTCGGCGCCTGATTCCCAATGGGTAGATGGGTTCTGGCCGCTTGACGTTGCTTCTCAGATGTCGTTGGAATCGATGCCCTCCTCTCCATCAGGACAGGAGAAGCAGTCGGAGGAATGTCGTTTCTCGAAGTCACGACTGCGTTGTTCTTGTTTCTGATAGAGATTGGGCCAGACGAAATTGGCTTTGCAGCGTAGACAGAAAAGACAATGGATCCGACTTGAGTCCACATCAGCGATGCCTGGGTTGGATCTCCTGGGCTAAAGCTGGTCCAGACGCGATCGTCGGAGCGGCTTGAAGTCATGTCGGCAGAACCTTAAGCACCAACTCCCCCTACCTGACGGGCCACTGTTGATACTAGGATCTACAGGAAACGACATCAAGCAAACAAAGAGACTAATTCAGGCCCCTCATAAGGTAATAGCCCTAATCCAGTTTATATGAGATTGATTTGGAAAACCACAGAGTACATTGAGAACCGATGATTTGACGAAATCTCCCAGCGAGTAGGCTCCGTGTCCTCCGGCTTATAGACTATGGTGGATGTGTTGATTGTAGAATTTGATCCTATAAACCCCTCAGGGGGTGTACCTTTTATACCGTGGATCACTTTATTAGCCAAGTAGGACTCGGAGACTTCAGACCCCGCACAATATGGTACAAGCCTGATCCTCTCCGAATAGGACTCCATTAATCACTTGCCCGTGAGAGTAAATTCCACAATCTTTTGGTAATTTACTTATTATATACGGAAACAAGCCGTATACGCAAAGGTATGCCGTACTCGTATATTCCATCAGTCATAATATAAGATGTATGCCTTATCCGTAACCATGACAGATTGTCTCCTATCCTGGATTTATTTTGGGATGATTTTGTGATGATTCCGATTGGATTGGGATTTATTTTTTATGGGTTAGATTTGTTATGATTTGGGATTGGTTGTGGGATCTTCAGAGCGGACGCCCGTTGACAGATGAAGTGGAGAGGTGTGTGTGATGTGGAGATTAACTAAGACGGATGAAAATCCTATACCAGAAGCCTTGCGAATTTTATAATTAGATATAGATATAGCTATAAACTAGAAAAGTGCCCGTGCATTGCAATGGGAAAAACTAAAAGTACACCAAATATTAAATAACATTTTTTTCATAACCTAGTGTAACATATGTTTTCTTTCCATGTAGAAGCACTATATATATATATATGTTTTTTCCACATATTTATAAATTATTTTATTACAGTAATAGAGAAATATTTATTCACATTTGTGACTTCGAAATCAACACATTAATTAAAATAAAAATATACGTTGTTGATTACAGTGGATCTAGAAAAAGTTTTCTTCATGTTTAGATATAATGATATTGATTTATCAAATATGAGCTCTATCTTTATAACTAGATTTAATCCAGATCATAATCTCATACCGACCAACAAATCGAATTATTTTCTTCCTACCAACACACACGGATAGAGCTAGGGTCCAGGAACATGATCACAATATAAACAAAGATCATTTCATCAATTATTTAATTAGAAAGAGGAATCAAAATCCTCCCTATGGAAAAGTCCATAGTCTCCCCCTTCAGTCCTTTCTCTGTTAAAGTCCATTTGCATCCTCCATCAATCGGGCCAATGAAAAGAAGTTCCAGCAAAAGTCTAATTTATGTCCCTTAGCGAGGAATCAAAATCCTCCCTTTCAAGTTGAGCCGAATATGGAAAAGTCCATTGACCTTCCTTTTGTCTCTGGTCTGTTTCCGGCCTATTTCCTTTCTCCGTTGAAGTCCAGTTTGCATCCTCCTTCAATCGGGTATAGGAAAATAAGTCCTAGCAGAAGTCTCATTTTACCTCCTTTAGCACGGTGATGGACAAAATGTGGTGACGATTGGAAAATTAACAATTTTTTAATTAGTTAAGACTAGCAAAAATGCCTGCACGTTGTAACGGGTGAAAAAATACAATAACAATATGTGTTTTTCATGTATAACCATGTTAATAATAATGTTTGTATGGATTATTGTAGCTAAGACAATTATAAGGAAAACTAGAACATCTTCAATATATTTGCCCAAACTGAACGATGGTAACCTTAGTTATGCTTGCTTTACCTAAATAATTGGGTTATTCATGTGTCAGCATGCATATAATCTAATTCTTGCAACCAATAATATGATCAATCAAATTCTACATGGTCTCGCATGGTCAAGCCTACACAAAATAAAGTCATCGTGCACTCTTCTCTAAATAATAATTAAAAACATGTTTATTTTTTAATATTATTTCCATATAATATGTTATCAATAATGGTAACTATACTTAACAAAAATAAAAACAGTCTGATAATTGCCTATAGAAATATGCAGGACCTCCAATACAGGAGAATAAATAAGGAAATAAAAGCAGTGTAGGAGATGGAAAAAATTGATGGATCCTATCCAACCCAAGCGTCCATCAATTTTGTCTTGTTCAAAAAAAAGGCAAGCAGGACTTTTGTAGATCCAGACATCATCAGAAACATTAGACCACCGCTTAGGAAAAACCAAACCGATCTGATAGATACTAGATGATACAAACGTTAGGAATGAAATCGAATGTTTTTCTTCTGAGATCGGATATTTTCTTTGCATTGCACGGTGCCTAACTATATATTTTTTATGAATGGTTTTTTTTTCAAGTGTTGTGTAGGACGGTTCTCTCGAACCGTTTTCGTAGAAACAGTGATTTTTTCTCGCATTAAGTCCTATTGTTTTTCGATCCGGTTATCAATAAATGGTCTTTTTTTAGAGTGGTTGTTTTTTATAAATGGTGTTTCTTTTCTTGCGTGGTTTTCTCAAACCGTTTTTTTGGCGTTATTCTTTTGCTTTATTACGACGTAATCGTTTTTTTTCTCGAGCATTTATCGACATTTTTTTCTCGCGTTTTTTTCTTTTTTTTCTCACGCGTTTGTTTTTGCGTGTTTTTTCTGACTTTTTTTTTCCCGCGTGGCTTTTTAGTTTTTTTTCTCGCGTGTTTTTGGAAACCGTTTTTTCCTCGCGCTCTTTTTTCGCGTTTTATCTGACTTTTTTTTTTCTCGCATGGCTCTTTTTTTCTTTTTTTTCTTGCGCGTTTTTTGGAAACCTTTTTTTATCGTACATTTTTTTAACGGACAACGTAAACTTTTCTTGTTTCCTTTTTTATTAAGTAGTAGATAGTAGAGATACACAGAAAGCTATTTTTGTTTTCGCGTGGTGAGCTTTTTTTTTTACAATGAAAACATGACTTTTTTCTAGGTGGGATATAAAACCGGTTTTTTGGGAGACGGTTGGTTTTTTCCCGCGTTGGATAGAAATCTGACGTTTTTTTAGCGGCGCCTTTTTCTTTTTTTCGCTTTTTTTAAGGGCTTTTTTAGTACGGATAGGAATCGGATTTTTTTGGCCGCACGTTTTTTTTGTCCTTTTCATTTTTTTGACGGACGGTATTTTTACGGTGCTTTCTCTTTTTTTCCCTATTTTTACGGGTTTTTTTAAGTACAGATAGGAATCGGATTTTTTTTAGCCCAGCCTTATTTTTTATACAGATTTTTTCACCCTTTTTTATTATACTATGATAATACCCATGCGTTGCAATGGGTGAAGTGCTGTAAATAATCATTTAAGCTTTTTTTTTCTAACAATATTCATTCCTGGTGTATCATATTATGTGGAAACACGGCGATAAACGGAAGTATCTCTTAATGTCTCTCACCGTATAGAAAGCGTTATCTGTCGAACAAAATCTACGCAATCTCTTAGTTTCCTACTAATATGGAAAGTACTATGTATATCTAAATCAGGCACGACCTTTTGGTATACATAGCTAAAGATTTTACATGGTGGCTACGCTGGAGCCCGTCACCGGAAACCGCGCGGTCGACCGGGAAGGCGGCGGGGAGGGAAACCAAGCCGACGTTGCTCCCCTCAACGCGGGAGGTGGAGCGGAGCGCATCAAGCGGGAGGTGGCGGCCAGCGTAGCGGCGCGTGATGGGTGGGGCGCGGTGGCCGGCGGCTTCTCCGGCGTGAGGTGGTAGATCTCGCACCGCCCCAACCGTCCGGACCCCCGCAGCCAGACCCAACACCCCTATGCGGATCTGGCCGGGGAGCAGCCGACGCGAGCAGCGGTGCGCGACGGGGGCGATGACGTGCGATGCGACGGTGCGGCGTGAGATGATGCAGCACAACGCGGACGGAGACATTGACAGCGGGAGGCTGTTACGGCGTGGCGGGAGGCTGGCACGGTGCCACCGACGGGCGGCTGTGGAGGTACGGAAAAGGCGATAGCTGCATGTGGACAGCGCCGAGGACAGTGGATGGTCGACGCTTGTGACTGGCAGGGGAGGCTTTGGCGGTGCTGGGTGGAGGCCGTGGCCTACGAGTAGAGCATGGAGGTCGCGGCAGGCGGCGGCAGTATGCCGGAGGCTGATGCGGCGGGAGTATGTGCGGTCGGCAGCGGGAGGTCAGTGTGGCATGAGGATGCGTGGTGGAGGTCGGCCGGCAGGGGGTGTCGGTGCAGCGGTATCCATGCGTCGATAGAGGTTTAGATAGTGGTGGAGCAATGGTGTATTAGCTGCGGACAGGCAAGTGGCGGGCGACGGGTGAAAACCTATCCCGGTTTTGGCCAGGCCAGCAACGAAGGTGTTTCGGGCATCACTTCCCCTCTTGAGGGCGTTGTCGTGTCGTTCCATCTCTTCTTGCGGGGCTGCCAGGTGAAAACCAAGTCTTGGTTCTCTTTGACACCTTGACGGACAGCGACGGCGGTGCTTTTGTCGCTCCTCTCCCTGGAGACGTCGTCTTGGTAGCTCTCTTGCTGAAACCGCCATATCGATGATAGCTAGATAGGTTATCCCAAATATTGTACTCGAGTGATACTGATATATAATAGAAACACCGATTTCGGCCAACAGGAGTAGGGCTATTACTTATCAGATAAGGGGCCCGAACAACAGGAGTAGGGCTATTACTTATCAGATAAGGGGCCCGAACCTGTATAGGCTCATTTTCTTGTGCGGACCACTTAATAGGCCCATCTAAAAAAAATATTCCGTGCGATCCTCTTAAGGAACTGCACATAAAAATGGAGTATGATTTTTTTAGACGCGACTGCAATATAGAGAAAATCGTTTTTTATAGTGTGTCGTACCGAAATAATGCTATGTTAAAAAATAACACGAATACAGACTCTTTACATAAATAAGAATTAATACTATCAAGGTAATGCAAAGCGTAAAAAAAAGATGAAGTTTATGATAGAGATAAGCCATGAAACTAATAATTCTAAGAGTACACATGTTCTGGCAGTTTTGTTTTGTTGGATGCTGTAGGTCTAATTGGTGGTTGATCGCCCGACGTGACACGTGTGTAATCGTGATGCCCAACACACTTCGTGCGGATCCCTCTCGTGGGCTGACCTTAATGAATTTCAAACCAATTCAAAGAGAAAAATATACTAATTAACCGGAGACAAATCTACTGTACTCAGAAATATAGAAATATAGACATACGTAAGTTGCAACTTTGTATACAAACTTAAATATTATATATAAAAATATTTTGAATCCTAATTTAAATCAGGAACATAAACGTTCAGCGTATAAATCTAACTGTACTATAAATTTTGGCTGTGTAAATAGAGTTACCAAAAAATAAAACTTTGTACATATAGATTTAAAACAAATTCACAAAGCAATTTGGAAAAAGAAAAAGCAAAACGTTTAGGCCTCGTTTGGCTGCCTGTGTGTATTATATATATGTGAATAGTTCCACCTGTGTATTGAGTGAATCCACACCACCCACCCAATATACAGCATGATTCAATACATAGTGTGGGTGGGCTGATGGTTCCCAGCTGCTCTCTGCTCGATACAGTACAATACACAGGTTCGACCGGTGATGCTCAGATTTAACTCCACAGCAAGTACGTAGTGCTAGCTAAGCTAATGGTATGCATGGAGAGTTAGGCAGAGTGCTAGCTAAGCTAATGGCATGCATGGAGAGTTAGGCAGAGCTAGGTTTACCTTTTAGCGCTCGTTTGTTAAGTAAAAAATTAATATAAAAAATACAGAAAAAACCTAAGAAATAAAATACCAGAACAGAAAATGTATATCCATCTGTAATTCTAAAAATCCTGCTTTAAAAATTACAAAAAAAAACACAAGAGTAGAATTTCACATAGAAAATAGAGAAATTAACAGGCATGCTGGATGAATATATTACTGATCCATGAAATTTTATAGGTGAACTAGAATAATTGATTCAACACAAACCTTCCAGGTAAAAACAACCCACACCAGAAAACACATCCAAAGTATATATGACAGTAATAAATAACTTTGATAGCTAAGTCTACCACAGAGGTTTAATTCGAAGTCTACTAGGTGTTCCATCTACGAATAATTTCTTTGACATGAAACATCTATATCTATACTAATATAAAAAGGAGAAATTGCCCCCCTCCAATCCTACTAGTCAAAATCACTGATTTAATTTGTACCGTCCATCTGCGTCTCTCCTAATCCAGATCGTTCAACCGCCTATCCGTCCGCTTCCTCCTCCAACCGCGATGACCGCGCGTCCGCTTCCTCCTCCAAGCGCGACGCTCCTCCTCCTCCGCCCTCTTCCTCCTTCCAGCGTCGCCGCCATCACGCGTCGCTTCTTCCGCACTGCTCCCGCCGGCGCTCCTCCTCCGCCCTCTTCCTCCTTCTGGCTTCGCCGCCGCTGCCAACACGCACTCCTCCTCCTCCGCCCTCTTCCTCCTTCCGGCGTCGCCGCAACCTTGCCGCGCACCTGCCTTCCGACTCGTGCACCGCACTAGTCGTGCCCGTGCGCCGCACCACGTCGCGCCACGCCGCGTGGGCCCGCCGCCAACCGAGCCGCCGAAAACCTGTGCAAAAGCTGCGCCTCGCGTCGCGCTCGCGTCATCCCGTCCTCTCACGCGTTGCCATTGGGGTTGAGGGTTAATGGCCACCACGACACCCCCGCGTCACCCTAGGGCATAGCCCTGCGCCTCCCCTATCGCGGCCATTACCACTGCCCGTCGCCGCCAATCGAGTCGCCATCCCGTCGCCCATAACCGAGACCGCTGGATATTAGGGTGTTCCTTCCCCCAGCTAATGATCCCTCTCCTGGAACCCTATCATCTAGGCAATCATGCCGGGACAGTGCATTGAACCAAACCTAGGAGAGATCGAAACATGGCTGAGTCATCGGTTGATCTTATCCAATAGGAATCGCCCTCCCTCCCGCTGTTATAAGCTCATCCCTGGCTTGTTCTCATCCAAACCCAACCTCCCATTTGCCCTCCCTTCTCCTAAAACTCTTGCTCCACCAAAGAAAATCGGCATGGCGTCGCTCGCCGGGTGTCGAACACTTGGTGAGCAAAGGTTGCACCGCCGCCGCAGGGCCTCTCGGCCGGTGTGGGTGGCGGGGTGTGGAGAGGAGTTGCTCGTGTTGCTGTTGCTGCCGTTGGAAGGAGCCGGGAGCCGCTGAACGAGGGAGGCCGAGCGTCGAACACCTGCGACCGTCGCCAACCACCGGCTGCCCCTGTTTCGACCGCACCGCGCCGCCCGCCGTTGAACTTCTCCGTTCCGCCACTCCGTAAGCTCTCGCGCCTGTAGTAGTGCCTGGACACCTAGAAGCCAGCGGCCCCTCGATTTGGGGTGTGCGCCGCCGTAGCCGTGCCGACTCCGATCTCCACTGCGCCATGGCCGAGCTCACCGTGGAGGGACCTCGTTCCAATGCAACCTAGGCTAGGTTTTTGCTTCTATCTGCTCCATGAGGACCCCTAGATGGTTAGATCGTCGTCGGTTGCGCTTAATTTGGTCGCCATTGTGCCGTCGCCGTTTTTGCGATCTTGATGTCGCCGCGCGTCGGGTGGCCGTCATGCCTCTCCGTCGCCGCCGGCGGGCATCTGGTGGTGTGGCGCCGCTCGCCCCACCGCGCGCCGACCCATCCCGGCTTGGGCCGCCGCGCCGCACGGGCGCCGCTCCTTCGCTCCATCACGAGCGAGAGGAAGAAGACGACGGGATAAAGAGAAAGAATGAGAGAGAGAGATTATGACAAGTGCACAGTAATCCTTAACTAATGGTATTATTATGAACCTATGACATGTAGGCCCGGATGCTTAGAAATCTAATTAAATGAGGTTTTAAGTGAATGTCTCAATGACATGCAGGTCCCACTGGTGATTAAAGGGCCGGCTTGACCTCAGTCAACAAGGGGTCGGCCCCACCTGTCAGTGACACATCGCATTTCCTTTAAGAAAATAAAACCGAGAAGGAAATAGGATAATGGCCCACATGTCAGCCTTTGTGGTTTATGGATTTGTGCTAGGAATAAAAATAAATAAATTAGGAACAGTAATTTGAACTCGGATTCAAATTTGAACTCGGAACAATTTCTCGAATTAATTCAAATTTGAATCTTTAAACCCTCATAACTCACTCATTTTAACTCGGATTCGAATGAAACTTGAACCTAAATTCATATAAAATCAAGATCTATCTGATAGTACAACTTTCTCAATTTACTTTGTACTGTCTGAATTTTTGGTGAATTTATTTGAATTCTAGTTGAATTCAAATCCGATCTTTCGCACGTAAGTTTAGATTCCGAGGGAATTGTTGAGTCGATTGAGGAGCACGGACAACAAGACTGTGATCCAGGCAAGTCATCACTAATCTTTGAGCATGTTGAACTCATTGTGAACTTATTTTGGATTTAAAATAAAGTTGCATGCTATATGGATATATGTGAATGCCCTACTTTGTTATATGTCATGCCTTTGATATTGATGATCCATGCAATCCTTGTAATCCATGATATTGTGTGTCTTTACTCAATATTTGATAAATGCTTAGCCGTGCTACTTTGGAATCATGCATAATCATATTTATCAAAATGCTTTATGCTTGGGCAACTACCTTTGGGAAGGTGGTTGAGATGCGGCATGTGGAGACATGAGCGCCACATTGCCATGACATTTGTGACATGATTTGTGAAAGGAAAAATAAAACTAAATTGTATAAAACGTTATTCTAAATTGTATTTTAATTATATCCTTTGCCAAATCATATTTTAGAGTGTATCTAGATTAATCATTTGGCTAATCACTTTGGGGCTATTCCGAATTAATTCCTTATAATACACGATTGATTAACTCCGCAATAGAATCCAAATAAAACGTGCAAATAAATCCAGCATGATGCAATCCATTTTAAAAAAAAAATTTCCTTTTTGAAGGTCCATATTTTAGGGTTTCGATTTTGTTGGTCGAATTTTCAAGATGTTACAGATATGAATGATGATTTTGTGCTGGCGGATCAACTTCTCGAGAGGTGAGAAGGAGTAAACCCCAGGAAACCATGACGGCCAGTAACGGGAAGCCATCTTTGGGAAGACAATGGATGGTGAACAGAACCGTTGTTGTGTAATAAACACTGGAATTAAAATTTGACTAGTCTATGCTAGATCTTAGGCTTGTGAAAAGAATTGTGAAACTAGCTTTACGCAAATAAACCAAAGGCCATACTTTGAATACCTCTATCATACGCATTGTTGTTGTGGTGGCTTGCTGAGTATGGTTGGTACTCACTCTTGCTATTACAAAATTTAATCAGTGGAAGGCAATGAAGCCGAGGAGGATCCCTATGCTTATCTCCTGGAGGATGCGCAGGATGACGGCGCTCCATAGGTTTTAGTTACGGTCGTTGCCTGTGGCAATGGCATAGCCACTACCTAAATTCCGCTGCCTTACCTATTTCTGCTTTTGCATGTATTCCGGACCGATTGGTCCTATGTTCTAGTCTATGCCTGCGGGCCTATGATGTAATAATTTGCGGTAGACAATCTTTGTATGCGCGCTTGATATTTTAGCAATGTAATCGTGAGTATCAGACTACTGATCCAGGGAAATGGTACTAATAACACGAGCGATTCCTGTTATAAAAACGGGTCTCTACATCAACTTTCTGAAGAAAGATTGCATTTCTACTAATCTTCAGAACTATGCTACCTATCTGATAAATGATTGCAATAAGGGACTAATGAATTTGAACCATTGTAAAATTGACATAGGGGAACTTTTCATGGAAGGATTTGACTATTCGGTTCCATGCTTATGTGGACCACCCATTCTGACTCCTATAGCAGTCGTTGTTGTGATCATGCAGTAGGTCAACCAAAGCTTTTTCAAGTCCTGCATTCCAACTAGCTCTTAAACGATCAAGTACAGCTAGAATAGAGAAGCACACATAAGCTACTATTTATAATGTAGCTTAAGCTCAGCATACTTGTAGAGTTCTACAAGTATTTAGTAGGCTGTAGACTTTGGGATCAGTTGATTTTTGGTGGTAATGTGACCACGCAACATTTAGTATGTTACTGCATTACTTTTGGCCATAATGTATACATTTGTGTTTGATTGGTAGTGCAATACAGTTGACTTGTCCTTTTGGCCATATTTCACACCTTAAAATTTTCTTCTTAGATATATCAATGTTGCCAGTACTTTCAATCAGTTAAGAATGCACATACTTGACAGAGTTTGCATCTTAGTATAGAATTGACTTTTCCTCTGAAACATAGTTGGTTCCCCATTTTTTTCGCTGTTACTAAGATTTATTCTATGGCTCAGAACCACTGAAGTATAGGGGTTTACTCCATATTTGTAATGGAGAAGCACACATAAGCTACAAATAATTACATGTTTTTAATCTATCAACCTACTGAACTTGAGAAGCCCATATGTGCATTTAACATGACAAGAAAAAACCCATACCTTTTGGCGATCGTTTTTTCTTTTGATGTCTTGAAATATTTGGAGATGGCTTTCTTTGGACAGCTGCAGCTTGGATTAAATTGAACTTTGGGGACCCTCTTCCAAACATTGTTGCTGCGAATACAAAAAAGCTGGTATCAAATTTAAGCATGCAAAAACATCATGATGCAAATACAGAAGCAAAATATTTCATGAGACCAGTTAAGACTCACATTTATTACGATGAGTTAGTCATTCCACATATTTAGGGCTATCATATCTCTAACCGATCTACTTGACTGTTAAGGGACATCACATCGTTACTATATTTGTCGTCACCTTCAGGGACATCAATAAACTGTTCTGGAGATATGTTGCTTCCTTGGTGATTCAACCAACCCTCATCCCCATTAAGCATCCGTATAAGATTGTGGAACACCACTGTTGCAACTGGAATCTTCACTTGGTTTTCAATAGGATGATGTGCTCCAACTTTTAAAATAGGGAAGCGTTTCTTAAGAACACCAATTGCTCTCTCTATGTGATTCCGCGATATGGCATGCCAATGATTGAACAACTCCTTATAATTTCTTGGTCGTTGCTGTCCACGCCCAAATTCCTTCATATGGTATCGAACACCACGGTACGGTGCAAGGAAGGATGGCGTGTTAGCATATCCACCATCAACGAGATAATATTTGCCTTGAGGCACATTGAATCCTTTAAGCATGGCTGACCTAAGAACCCTAGCATCAGCTGCGGATCCCTCCCATCTAGATGATATAAACGAAAAATTCAGATCAAAATCACAAACCAACATCACATTTTGACTTAGGGTACCCTTTCCATTCCTATATGGGGCCTGCAGGTCTTGTGAAATGGTGATAGGAACATGTGCTCCGTCTATAGCCCCCAAGCAATTTTGGAAGTAAGGAAAGAACCGTTGATCTGTGCTAATCTTCCAATGAGTTTCAACTCCAGTAGTTTGCTTGATAAATCTATATATAGGTCAAAGATGGGATTACATTGAAAATTGCCTTAATATGCCGGTGAATCGTTTCTCCACTATGATGGAATTCATGTTGTAGATCTTCATAGCTCGCATTGTGAGATATCATGTAAAGAAAATGTGCAAGCTTCTCCTCTACCGTAATACCTCTCGTGTCACATAGGAGATGTTCTGTTCGAAGATATGTCGCTATTGCTCTAAATATGTTAGGCTCCATGCGGAATGCAACAATCTTTTCATGTCCCTCTAAAATATTTCTGAGTTTTTCTTCACCGTATTGACTTGAAGTATGCCTTACTCTTTTCTCCATCCCTCCATTACTAGTTACTAGCTAAATGCCCATGCGTTGCATTGGGATTTTGAGAAGATAACCCATTGAACATGACAAAACCGAAAAAAAGCAAAATAAAATTATTTTCACTGTAATTATCAGATCATATTTAGCACAGTTTCGGACATGTATGTCAAGCTACATAGCTTTTTGGACATTGGGATGGACAATATAGTGGATACAAATTATCTATATTTCTAGACTATTGCATTTGATCCAGATCGATTTCCCCTATTTACGAGCTCACAAAGATTTTTCATGTTCTGTTTCTTCTTCTAATTTAGATAAAAACATGGTTTCAGATATGCTAGTATGGACTTGTACCATTTTAACTACATATTATTTTACATGAATTACTCATGTTTCGCTACACATGTATCTTAATGTGAACTCATGTTAGTGACGAGAACCACATTGTATAAATTATAATAATATTAGAGTTCAAATGTTCAATCGAATTGATTAGATGTTTTATTTGAATCCATAATTTTCAAATAGGAATTCATTCCATTTGAAAATTCACAATTATCAATGCCACCCTTGTGTAAGTCGGATAACCTAGGCTGACTTGATTAATTCTAAACCTTTTAAAAAAATATGTGTTCGGTGACCAACACCTTCAACAAAAACACATCTCCTCGATCTTGACAAGAGAAAGTATTTTTAATCTTTGGTTGAAAATTTTCAGCCTCTATAAGAAAGTTTCCCACAATACCCATAAGAGAGAAAGCTGAAAGGAAATGTCATTTAGATTTCTCATAGAAGATGTACAGAGAAAATTCTGCTTTTATTAGCTATAGCCTAAATATTCCAGTATCCCCTGTTCACATGGAGGCCATGATCCATTCGTTCCCCTAGGAAAAAAGGAAAAGAAAAAAGAATATAAAAAGAAACGAAGGCAGCAGAGGTACAATTAGGGGTCGGTTGAATAAACAGCAACCAAAGAACCGAATTTGATCCGGTTAATTCTTCCATCTTCATGGTTAACTGGAGAAACCGATCTGCTATTGCAAGCCCACAAGCAGCCCAGCAGCCCCTCAACATGCCTAACCCTAATTCCCCTAACTCCAACCCCCATCCATTCGTTGCCCCCATCCACTCGCTGCTTCACTCTTTCATCATTCCTGCCATGCACTGCAGCACACAGCCGTCCAGCGCCTCCACCAGCATGTGCCCTCACGTTCTCCCGTACTCAAGCCCTCGCACCTCCTCCCTGTAGCAGCCGTTGCCGGTGCCTCCTCCCTGCAGGCTGCAGCAGCGGCTGGCGGCACGTCGCCTCCTTGATGCGGCAAAAGATGGAGAAGCGCAGTGGCCGGCTGGGTTGACGGCAAGGCCTCCTCACACAGGTGGCGGCAGCGCAGCGCGACGGCGGAGGCAGAGCGGGGATGGCCGGCGCGACGACGGAGAGGGGCGGCGGCGGTGCGGCGCGACGGCGGAGAGAGGCGGATGCGGCGGCGGCGCGGTAACCTCGCCGCGATGGGCGGCGGCGGCACGGCGCGATGGCGGAGGCAGAATGGGGGATGGCCGACGCGACGGCGGAGAGGGGCGGCGGCGGCGGATGGGCGGCGGCGGCGCGGCGCGACGGCGGAGGCAGAGGGGAGACAGTGCTACGGCACGGGAGAGAGACGAAGAGGAGAGAGACAGCGAAATTCAAATGCATCGGTGGGAACGGACACCACGCTTACTGTCTTTTTGATATGGTAGAGAAAAGATATAGGGCAGGCAACCAGAACATAATAATCTCCTCATCCTTCCTCTTCCTAATTAGCGAATTAATACCTTCTAACTAAAAGGAATACTGAACATTTAAGATGACTGCAGTTAGCAAAATAAAAAAAGGTTTCAGCACTCTAGTTTTTAGTTTCAACAGGTGTAGCAAAATAAATAATTAAAGCTAATTATGCATGTGTATGAACTGAACACTCACTTTGTTTAATAGAAGCGGTATGCTACTATGCTAGTATGCTCTTTTGTGCATTCAAAGGTGTTAGTGTAAAATACTGTAATATGTGCTGCTTGCTATACAGTTTGGTTTGACATCAGACATGGTAATTGCAGCTTTTGCATGGGCCCAAATGATCCTGGTGATGATAAGTGATTAGCAGTAATGACAGGTAGGAGTAAACTACTGCCTAGTGACAGGATTCTTCTCTCCTGTCACGATTCAGTAAGAGATAATCTTTCTCGGTTAAAAAATGCCATGGCTAGTGTACTGTTTATCCTCCCCTGAAGTAAGCTGCAAATTTTATTTTCCCCCAGCCGCTATGTAGAGCCCCAATTAAAACATAGTAGTTCAGCTTTGTAAAAACCGGCTTAATTCCAAAAAAAACATTCTTACATTCCAAACAAACCTAAGCAACATTTGCACTGACACAAGATCGAAGCTAGTGATTATCTAGTGTGTTACAAGACTACACTCACTGCACAAGCATTGTCGAAACAGTCTAGATTAAGTTAGGCCCGCCTGTTAATATCCATCCAATTTCAGTAAATCCCAATTGAGATAAACATCGCATTCAGTAAATTTCCAATGTATCAGATCAGACAACACCACAAAGTACTAGTAAAAATTGTTGAAGAAGGAGTATACTGTTGAGTTCTTGGAGCCAACAGCTGATGTTGTCGAAGGTGGAGAGGCGGGAGATGTCGTAGACGAGGAGGGCGCCGAAGACACCACGGTAGTAGGCGGAGGTGATGGCGCGGAAGTGCTCCTGGCCAGCGATGTCCCAGATCTGGGCCTCCGACGAGGAGGCAGTGGATGAGGGTGAGGAGGTGGACGGCTCGGAATCGGAAGTTGTGGACGACAGCGAGGAGGCGGTGGAAAGCTTGATGATGGCTCGGAGAAGGAGGTGGCGTGGCTCGGAGAAGGCGGCGGCGCAGGAGGATGCAGGGCGCAGGAGAAGTAGGCGGCGACGGCGCAGCTCGGAGAAGGCGGCGGCGCAGGAGAACGCGAGAAGTTCCAGGACTCGGGTGGGGATTATTCTCTCACCCGTGGATCAGCATGGATCGAGCCGCAATACACAGCAATACACGAACAACCAAATTCACATTTGGGCCGGATGTGGGAATTGATCCATGCGTGGGCTGCATTATACGGAAGGCCGGTTTGGAGCTTGTTCCACACCGAAACACAAACAGCTAAACGAGGCCTTACGTCGGCTGTTAAACAAGAACGGCCTAGTAAAAGAAACATGCCCACACGGCAAAAGCACAAAAAGGAAAAAAAATACAAGAATAATCATGTGAGCCAGAAACGACAAGCGGACATGATCGCGGTCGCGTGCGAGTAGCCGCCCCTCGCGAATTAGCCTTTTCAGTTGGATGCCTCCTTAGTTAATATGGTTAGACCCATTTGAAACAGATCGGATAGCTAGTACGACACCATGCACGCGATAAGGCTAATATCAATAATGCCGACGTGACATTTTTTACCCTTCAATAATATCAATATCAGTGTGACATTTTTTTTTATTTATGCCTCCAACAATACCGAGTGGCTATTTTCATAGACGGCAACGGGCTACTTATCGTATTGTACAAGCAGATGCAGCCTACGAGAGATTGAGGAAATTTCAGTTTACAAGTTTACAACATGTGGAGATTATGGGTATCCCATACCCACTCAACATGGTTATCCGATTAGTTATAGGGGATAGCTTATATCTATATAATATGTAACGGATCATGACTCGGGTATTACGTTTCCTTATGTATTATGGAACGGCCTAAAGTCCTGGTTTGGTAATATTGTAAAGTAGAATTAGGAAATCAATACCGTATTGGTTAAGGTTTCTATCTTGTAATCCTGCCCCCATATCCTATATAAGGTGGGTAGGAGGCCCTCTAGGGGGCATGAGCACACAATAGATCGTCAGATCAATACCATACCCGGCGGATACAATCCCCAAACAGGAGTAGGGTATTACCTCTCATTGAGAGGGTCTGAACCTGTCTAAATCCTTGTCTCCGCATCCATCCACTTTTAGGTCTCGTGCGCTACCCCCTTTTCATATTGCCGAAATCAAGTTTCGACAGTTGGCGCGACAGGTAGGGGTACGTCGAGTTTCCCATCAAGAAGTGCGATGGAATCAACTTCAACAGAAACGCTGAGATCAATCTCAGCGAGTTTCAATGGCTTGAATCTCCAATCTGGGTTTTTCCCTTCTAACTTATTGTTGTTTATTAAATTGATCTGTAAATATCAGATTAATCTCTTGGTATTTTTTGTTGTTCACATGTGATGCCGCGGCACTACTGTTGCCGACTGGTTTCTTCGCCTCCACGGTTAGTGTGCTCCGCCGCTGTTACTCATGGCGACATCATCTGCACCACCGATCACCGTCATCGCCGCCGACTGGTGTCTTCGCCTTTACGGTCGGTGTGCTCCGCCACTGTTACTCATGGCGACATCATCTTCACCGCCAGCTCGCCTCCACCGCCGCCGACTGGTGCCCTCCACCTAAACGGTTGGTTGGTCGCACCACCGTTGCTGGGCGTCAGCGTCTTCACCACCGGCTGCCGTCATCGCCGCCGACTGGTGTCTTCGTCTCCACGGTTGGTGTGCTCCGCCACTGTTACACATGGCGACATCATCTGCACCACCGGCTGCCGTCATCGCCGCCGACTGGTGTCTTCGCCTCCACGGTTGGTGTGCTCCGCCACTGTTACACATGGCGACAAAAAATCTTCACCACCGGCTGCCATCATCGCCGCCGATTGATGTCTTCGCCTCCATGGTTGGTGTGCTCCGCCGCCGTTACTCATGGTGATATCGTTTTCACCACCAGCTCGCCTTCCGCCATCGCCGACTGATATTTTCGTCGTCATTGATGGACACCCTATCGTCACCACGGGGAATACAACAAAGCTAAGTCATCATTATTCTATTCTTCATATGATATTTTGCTTCTCCTTTGCCTCACTACACCAATTGGTTTTCCATTGAGTAGTGAGTCGGGACTACAGATGTTATATCATATTTCTTCAAAAACTTTCAGAATATTTATCTTGATTGCTTGCGAGATAATCCGAGTAAAAAAGTACCGATCGAGTTACAGAGCTCTATATCCCTATGCCTTCCGTTTGGTTTGTCGATGGATAGTTGCCTTTGGGCTGATTCCTAGAACCCGGGGCTCGTTGGATGGAGTATATAACGCAAGGTGCTAAGTATTACTCGGAAGAAATCAAAAGTATAGAGATAATATAATTTGCTTTCTGCTCTTAACAATTGTTAAGTACTCGATTAGTAAACTCCAATTCATGAAACTTTGTTCCATTAATGACGAAGTCATGTCAATGACTAGTCGGGGAAATCAAAATCGACAAGAGGGGAAATACATATTTATAAATATCTTAAAATGCTTGAATTTTTCTCAAGTATTATATTAGCATCAGATGCTACTTATCCTATATGTTTATACTGCAGGATCCAAATCCAGATATGCAGAGTGGGGATTCATGGCTTTAAGCTTATCTCCTACGCTTCGGGAATGGATCAGTCAGAACATCACCGCCAGCCATCGTCATCGTCGCCGACTGGTTTCCGCCTAAACGGTTGGTTGGTCACACCACCATTTTTGGGCATCTATATCTTAACCGCCGGCTATCGTCATCGTCGCCGACTGGTGTCTCCGCCTACACGGTTGATTGGTCACAACACCGTTGTTGGGCATCTACATCTTCACCGACGGCTCGCCTTGATCGTCGCCGACTGGTGCTCTCGCCTACACGGTTGGTTGGTCACACCATCGTTGTTGGGCGTCTACGTCTTCATTGTCGGCCATCGTCACCGTCACCGACTGGTTTCCGCCTAAACGGTTGGTTGGTCACACCACCGTTGTTGGGCGTCTACGTCTTCACCGTCGGCCATCGTCATCGTCGCCGACTGGTTTCCGCCTAAACGGTTGGTTGGTCACACCACCGTTGTTGGGTGTCTACGTCTTCACCGCCGGCCATCATCAACGTCGCCGACTGGTATCTCCGCCTACACGGTTGATTGGTCACAACACCATTGTTGGGCGTCTATCTCTTCACCACCGGCCATCGTCATCGTCGCCGATTGGTTTCTCAACCTACACGGTTGGTTGGTTACACCACCATTGTTGGGCGTCTACGACTGCATCGCCGGCTCGTCGTCATCATCGTCGACTGGTCTCTCCGCCTACACGGTTTCCTCACCTATACGGTTAATTGGTCACACCACCGTTGTTGGGCGTCTATGTCTTCACCGCCGGCCATCGTCATCGTCGTCGACTGGTTCCTTCGCCTACACGGTTGGTTGGTCACACCACCGTTGTTGGGCGTCTACGTCTTCACCGTCGGCTATCGTCATCATCGCCGACTGGTTCCTCTGCTTACACGGTTGGTTGGTCACACCACCGTTGTTGGGCATCTACGTCTTCACTGCCGGCCATCATCATCGTCGCCGACTGGTGTCTCCGCCTACACGGTTGATTGGTCACAACACTGTTGTTGGGCATCTACATCTTCACCGACGGCTCGCCTTCATCGTCGCCGACTGGTGCTCTCGTCTACACGATTGGTTGGTCACACCATCGTTGTTGGGCGTCTACGTCTTGATTGTCGGCCATCGTCACCGTCGCCGACTGGTTTCCGCCTAAACGGTTGGTTGGTCACAACACCGTTGTTGGGCGTGTACGTCTTCACCGTCGGCCATCGTCGTCGTCGCTGACTGGTTTCCGCCTAAACGGTTGGTTGGTCACACCACCTTTGTTGGGTGTCTACGTCTTCACCGCCGGCCATCGTCATCGTCACTGACTGGTATCTGTTGTTGGGCGTCTACCTCTTCACCACCGGCCATTGTCATCGTCGCCGGTTGGTTTCTCCACCTACACGGTTGGTTGGTCACACCACCGTTGTTAGGCGTCTACGACTTCACCGCCGGCTCGTCGTCATCGTCGCCGACTGGTCTCTCCGCCTACACGGTTTCCTTGCCTATACGGTTGATTGGTCACACCACTGTTGTTGGGCGTCTACGTCTTCACCGCCGGCCATCGTCATCGTCGTCGACTGGTTCCTCCGCCTACACGGTTGGTTAGTCACACCGCCGTTGTTGGGCGTCTACGTCTTCACCGCCGGCTATCGTCATCATCGCCGACTGGTTCCTCCGCTTATACGGTTGGTTGGACACACCACCGTTGCTGGGCGTCTACGTCTTCACCACCGGCCATCGTCATCGTCACCGATTGGTTTCTCCGCCTACACGGTTGGTTGGTCACACCACCGTTGCTGGGCGTCTACGTCTTCACCGCCGGCCATCGTCGTCGTCGCCGACTGGTTTCCTCGCCTATACGGTTGATTGGTCACACCACCGTTGTTGGGCGTCTACGTCTTCACCGCCGGCCATCATCATCGTCGCCGACTGGTTCCTCCACTTACACGGTTGGTTGGTCACACCACCGTTGCTGGGCGTCTACGTCTTCACCACCGGCCATCGTCTTCACCACCGACTGGTTTCGCCGCTGCTGACTGGTGTTTTTATCTTCACGACTACGCGTCTTTGCCACTGGTTTACTTTTGTTCCTACCGACTCATGTCCACATCATCACCGCTGTGCAACTCTATCACCATTGTGGGACGGCTTCATCTTCATTATCTTCGGCACCGGCAAACTCTACTGTCACTACTTCGGAAGCTTCGTTACTTCACTAATCACGATGTCTCCAAGAGCTTTGACATATCGACATGCACCACCAAATATGGCGCCGTGCTAATCTACTACAACAAGTGGCGCTCCAATCTTCAAGATTTCTACTCGGACATCCTCAATGTGTATTTTCACTCAAGTGGTGGTTACTCGACGACAAGCTACAATTCTTGACTCTATGATCAGTTGTTTTTCAACTAAGCATAGAGTCGGGGGCTACACAAATACAAGACTCAAAATTCACAGACACTATGTCAACATCAAGCAATCGATTAACTAGCCAACGAGTCAATTCCAAGAAGTCATTATCTTCATCTTCAACTCAGAGCAGGCGTTCTACTTCAGCAACATTAATTTTTTATCGGCAATTTTGGTTTCTGCATGCTGCCACAATTTACTCCAAATTTCTGAAGTATCAAGTTCAATATTTAACCTCCATGCCTGGGAGTTTGGAGTTATCAACCAATCAGCTCAGATTCTACGAGTTGGACAACACGATTTGCTTACCTCTAAGCAAAGCATTTGCAACAGCTACAAGATCAAGTTCTACTGTCATCGTCATAAATCAACGGGCATTGCATCAATCTTCGTCATGCAAACGTTGGCGTCAAGGAAACTACTCGAGCTTCGACATATTTTCAACAATTTGATGGATTATTATTACTGAAGTCATCATCAGCAACTTCTCCATTAATATAATTGTGATCTCCGGTCCATTACCGTCAACCAAGGAGTTTGCTTCGAGGGTTCAAGCTTAATCAACACTGAATATCCAACTGGATCATTTTTCGTCGACTTCTTGCTGAGCATCCTTGGTATTACCTCTACTTCATCGGCTCTGACATCGCTACTATCGCTAATGGATGACTATGTCTTCGCCTTCGGTTGCCTATGTCAACGCCGACTTGTTATTTTGCCTTCACGGTTGGCCTACTACACCGCCGCTGATGGGCGACCTCATCATATCACCGGCTGCTACACCGCCATTGACTGGATCATCAACATCATCGTCTTCATCAATACCATGCTATGCCTCTCCTGCCGCACCTATTCTGTTGCCATGGATGAGCAATTTCATCTTCACTACCAATTATGTTTGGCATTACCGACTGGTTTCTTCGTCTTCATATACGACTATTTCCGCTATCACCAGTTGTCATGACCATTGCTCATATCAGCTGTCATCGACCGATTTCTTCATCTTCATGATCGATGGATTTCATTATCGCTGCTGATGGGCAACTTCGTCTCTACTACTGACATCCTCATCACTTCTGATGGGTGATATCATTCTACACATTGGTCATCTCGCCTCTATACCGACTACATCAGCTACTACTAATTGACGTTTTCGATTACAACATAATGACAAGCTATATGCTCAGGGGCTTCCTCAGCTCAGGCTTAAGGATTATACCTTTGATTTGGCTTTGTTCCGGATACATATTCATGGCCGTGAACTTATCCCCTATGCTCAAGGTCTGGATCAATTTTCATTCCCCATGAGGGCCATCGACTGAGTATTTGCACCAGTCGGGATTCAATTATCATATTTACTTCATTATACCCCATGAGGGATAATTATTTGGACCAGAAACCACTCGGATGAGATGAACTTGGTCTACATTACCCGGAAGATTTATTACTCGGGAGCATGTCAAGAGGCATGTTATATGTATCATCCTTTTGAGGGTATCGAATGCATATTTTTTGGTCTAGGCCTAATATGTCTGTAGCCCATATTTCAGGTGTGGCCAGTCACGTTCTTTTAGGGACTTAGGCATCTTTTGCTTAGGCAAAAGTGCACGTGATCGAGTGTCCAATACCTTAAAATCCTTTTATATCGCTGTTACTCAACTTTTAGGAGTTGGTACAATGCACTTTAAAAGGTGACAAACAGTGAAGCTTTATATAGCTGCCCCGCTGACTTTTTCATATATATAAGTCAAGGCACTGTTTGATCTATTAAGCAATCGATTAGATATCGTTGCTTTTCGCCACGTAAGTGTGCACTTTTATTGACCAATATTATGGCTTAGGCTGATTATATATTTTGGTCATTTTTTCAGGCGGTTGGTAAATCCTTTACGAGGTTTATTTACTCGGATTTTATACCACATATGCCTTATGTTTCCAAGTATGGTACCATGTGTCTTTTAGGAACTTAAGCATATCTGTTAAAACAGTGTGACCATGGTGTATACTTAATGCTTTGGAAATTTCTTTGTTCACGGCATACAAGCTTTTTTTATAGCTGTTTTAGCTATTTGAGTTTTCAAAGATGTGGTAACCTAGGTTGCATGCATCATATTTTCAGAAAGCAATCGGTCTATCACTTGAGTTATATTTACTCGGGTTACCGGATGTGCTATCGTTATACTACTTAGGTGGCTTAAAACCACTCAGCTGGTTAATCTATTTATTCCTTGACTATATGCTTAGTTTGTTCAACTAACCACATAGTCGGGGGCTACACCTAACAGGTGCATCTAGTCGATGCACCTAAATCTATATTTTATTATTTTTCAGCCTCCACAGTCTTCTGATTTGGTAAAAGTATTTGGGAGATCATGGCGAAGATGATTGAAGCACTCGGCTTTGGAGTAATTTAGTTCGAGAGAAGATTATCTTTTTGACTGTGAAGGTCTCGGGGGCTACTGTGGAGATTATGGGTACCCCATACCCACTCAACATGGTTATCCGACTAGTTATAGGGGATAGCGTATATCTATATAATATATAACGGATCATGACTTGGGTATTACGTTTCCTTATGTATTATGGAACGGTCTGAAGTCCTGGTTTGGTAATATTGTAAAGTAGAATTAGGAAACCAATACCGTATTGGTTAAGGTTTCTATCCTGTAATCCTGCCCCCATCCTATATAAGGTGGGTAGGAGGCCCTCTAGGGGGCATGAGCACACAATAGATCGTCAGATCAATACCACACCCGGCGGATACAATCCCTAAAAAGGAGTAGGGTATTACCTCTCATTGAAAGGACCTGAACCTGTCTAAATCCTTGTCTCCGCATCCATCCACTTTTAGGTCTCGTGCGCTACCCCTTTTCATATTGCCGAAATCAAGTTTCGACACAACACTATGGAACTAAGCAACAAAACGTGCCCTATAAATTAATTACTCCAACAGTTCAAGAATAGAAACGCATACAACTATCTACAACACAGAACCCGATCATTCAACCCTGAGCCCTGGGCAACAGGCAACTCGGTCTCTGCAACAAAATTTTGGCGAACTCACACGGGGAACCAACGATGCTGGAGAGCTTGCGCCGCCGTCATCCTCTTCTCCGGGTTACACGTCAGAAGCCCACTCAACACCTCGAACCCAGCCTCCGACAGCTCCGGCAGACCCGCGCCACCGGCCATCCCCGGAAGGGCGAACATCCGGCGCAGACGGCTGTGCCGCAGGCCGCTCTTCAACGGCTTCGGCAGACCGAGAAACGGGAACATCTGGAGCACACGGCTGCGCCTCCGACCACTCTGCAACGTCTTCGGGATCATACTGTCGTCGTAGCCGCTCCAACCGGCGATGTCGTCCATGCCAAGAACGTCCACGATGCGGACGAGCATGTCCTCGTCGGACATTCCGTGGAACAGCTGCTCGCCGGCGAGGAGCTGCGCCATCATGCACCCGAGCGCCCACATGTCGATCATCTCGTCGTACCTCGACGACCCGAGCAACAGCTCCGGCGCGTTGTACGGCAGCGAGCCGATCGGGTTCGAGTACGGCGGCGCGGCCTCCTCCTTGGTGAAAGCCAACCCGAGGTCGCAGACCTTGAGTCCGCCTCGGCCGTCGACGAGCACGTTGCTCGGCTTGAGGTCCCGGTGCATGAGGCCGAGCTCGTGCATCCTCCCGACGCCGGAGAGCAGCTGCCGCATGAGGTGGCGCACCTCGCTCTCGGGGTACCGCCTCGCACCGGCGTCCTTGCCGCGCTGACAGATGGTATGCTCCAGCGAGGGTCCCACGAGCTCCATGACGATGTAGGCATCCGGCCGGGTGCCAGCGGCGGCGCCGTCGCGGCGGCGGCCATGGTCGATCATCTGCACGATGTGCGGGTGACCCCGGCACGCCTCGAGGGCGTTGACCTCGTCGGCGAGATCCCAGTTGAGCACGATCCCTTCGGGGTTGTCGTGCTCCTTCCAGAGGCACTTCACCGCGACGATCTCGCCGGTGCGGTTGTCCACCGCCCGGTACACGTGGCCGAAAGCGCCGGAACCTATCCCAGCGAGCCGTTGGTAACGGCCGTCGATGGGATCGCCGAGAGACTGCGGCGAGGCGGCCCCGTCGCCGTCACTGCCGCTGGATGTGTCCGTGTCGTCGTCGTCGTCCGCTGGGGCAGCGGCGGCTGGCCGTGGTCGCGCTGGCCATTTGACGATCGCCATGGCCAGAAGCTCGAGTGAGCGCGCGCCTTTCTTCAAAACGTTGCCATGTAATGTGTGCATTGCTACTTATAGGGAGGTCAGCGGAGTGCGCGGGAAGTTGATTAATCCGACTCGGATTTGCTGGTTGCGTAGGATGATATGGGCATCAAGTGTAACCTATTCGGAATAGTGAACTAATTTTGTTTATTAATGATTTAGTTTATCTCATAATTTCTCGAACATCAGGATGTGTTGTCAAGAGACACGGACTGGATTAATAAAAAAAAAGATTAACTTCAGAAGATCACAGAATAAAATACTCACTACTATATATATGTCGGATCAAGATCCTCTAGCGTTAAGAAGGTAAGTTATGGGGCGTTCAGTGCCATATCCAACGCTGGTTGGCATCGAATAATGAAAATCAAACAACAAAACAAGATAAGGCATTTGCAAATTTGTTACTGTTTCTTCAATTTTGCAACGATGTCACTCAAATGACAGTTTTAGTTGTATTTTTACAATTTTTTAGTAGTAGTCTTGCAACAATGATTCAAACCAGTGATAAATTTGCAATTGCCTCAAAAAAGATATATATATTGGCAATATATATAAGGATAATTTTTATGGTACACCACCTAATTGTACACCGTCCATTGTCTACTAATCCAAGGGCTGGCGTTTTTCTTACGTCCGAGGGAGTAAAACATCATCGATTCTCAATTAAATTCTATTGAAGGCAATTATGTACACTGCTGGAGAAGGGGTTTTTAACCCCGGTTCATAACTCTCTAGTCCCGGTTATGCAACCGGGATCACGAATCCGGAACTAAAGATACTCATTTTTAGTTCCGGGTGAACTAATCGGGACTAAGGAGCTATCTTTAGTCCCGGTTGATAACATCAATCAGGATTAAAGATGGTAGTGCCATGTGGCTGACGCAACCATCTTTAGTCCCGGTTGGTGTTATCAACTGGAACTAAAGATATTTTTTCTTTTTTTTAAAGATTGCTGGTTCTGCTAGCTACTTGTTTATATATTATGCATATATATATATAAAGACATGTATATGCATAATATATGTATATATAATATGTGTATATATGTAATATTTGTATTTATACATATATTACATATATATGTATAAATACATGTATATGCATAATATATGTACATAAACATATATATGTAATATATTGCATATATATATATATGGATAAATACATATTTATCATATTTATATATGTTCCTTAAATATATGCACCCAAGTAAATATATACTTATATTACCGAAATATACTCACACACATAAGTACATATACACATCTAAATACATACATATGCAACAATCCTTCGTTAATTCTAATTTCTGTTGTATATTACGAAGAAACTTAAGACATGTTATACATGGGGATCATGATCAATAGGCCTTCCATCGTATTAGAATTCTCCCGCGGGATCATTTATTGATAAATCTCATCAATTGTTCTTAAATAGCCTTTATAAATTCTTCGTTGGATAGTTTTTCCCTCATGTAAATAATCTATCATTTGAAAAAAAATGATATATAAGTATATGAAGTCAATAAGAAATTAATGGGATAAAGTATGAATGATTTTTACGTACTTCCAGATCCTTGTCACTGTTGATTTGGTGTACAATGCAGTGAGTATATTCGCAGACATAGTAGCCGCACAAGTTATTCCCCTGCTCCTGTTTTGCACATTTAAGGAGAAATGATGAGAGATTTAATGTACCAGTTTTCTCTAGAACAAATTAATGATTCAATATGTTTTTGGAGCATGTACTCATCTCCTACCAAGTTTTTCTTTCCAAACCCCGCGGACCAATGTACGGAACTTTGCCCATGCCCTATGTTCAGTTGGAAGCTATGATTAAATATCGGAGATCTGCATAGTAGCAATAGCAGTGTTCGTAATTAATGACAGTTGAATAGATAGCATTACCTGTCTATCACTTCAAAAATCTTGGCGAATGTAAACTCCGGTTTATCCATTGAGTCATAGACATGGACTTTGCATAGTGAAAGGTCGAAGAGGAGAAGAACCCAGTGGAATCTGCAAATTGCGTGAGATAATACATATGTCACGGTATGAGTATGAGGAAGAAGTTGGTATGAATTAGAAAGACAGTTCAAACTCACTCTGCGTTATAGGGCAATAGTATGTAGGTCTTGTAATGCTGCTGCATCAGGAAATGAACAATATTATCCTCTGTAGCTTCCTCAAAGTCCCGTATCATTTCGACATTGACTTTGCGGGGGTCCATGTATCCAATATTGTAAATCCCCTGCTTACGGCACGATTGAATCTCCATTGTACAAAGGATAAAGGATTTTGCATCAACTATCCTCACAGTGTAACTATTGAACGGTACATAGAAGGAGCTACGGAACAAAATTAATTTTGCTTAAATAATACTTACAAAACCCAGCAACTGAGAATGAAGACGTCGAGGGCGTCTAGTTGGTATACATCAAATACATCCTCGAAGCTGATCCACAGAACATCATCTCCTTGATAGTAATTTGTGTTTCTTATCCACGCTCCAACCATCGTTCTACCTTTGGATGAACGTTTCATGTACTATTGATGGAAGCGGTACATTATTTTAGAGAGGTTGTTCACCTGAACAGGCTTGACAAGCGGTTCACCGAGTTTAAATTTGTATTTCAAATCGGCTTTGGTCGCTATGGTAATTGGTGCATTTCCTACGAGCTGCTCCCTGTTCAGACCCGTCTCTTTCATCCATTGCCTTAGTTCCGCACCGGGTGGTAGCAACGGCTCAACTGATTGTTTCGGTTGCTTTCCGAGCTTATGCACTTCTTTGGTCCTTCCTCTTTGCTTCCTAGATGACTTCATCATCGATCGGTCATAATCTTTTGAAAAAACTTCTTAGCAGCCGAATCTATGGGAATCTTCTTTTGTGGGCTCCGTGGCTTGAAGAACGCCTTCACTTCCGCTCGTATGACCTCGTTAGTCTCCTCAGGAGTGCGGTCGTACGCCCTTTTCTTGAGAGTGGGGAGTTTTGGCTCGTCAAGCCTTGGCTTCTTCATTTGTTCTGTGGACTTTGACGGCGCTGGACGAAGTGGGCACGACTTTGTAGCTCGTGAAGGCAGAGCAGACAATGACGGTGCAGGCGGAGGAGGCGGAGGTGGAGGAGCCGGTGCAGGCGGAGGAGAGGGTGCAGGCGGAGGAGACGGAGGAGAAGACGCTGGTGCTTGTCCGGGAAACACGATGTACCGCTTGCACCATAGTATAATGGCATGGGTTGTGTCTCCTAGTTTCGTCTCCCCATCTCCTTCGGGGATGTCCAGCTCGAGATCCTCGAACCCTTGTTCCACCGATTCAACTTCGACCTTTGAGTACCCAAGTGGAATCGGTCTGCAATGGTATGTCCCTGAAGGGTCCACTGGTATGGCCATGCCCGACGCCACCTTCACGAGAATCGAGGCTACTTAGTAATTAACAGATGCATGCATCACCTTTTACAATTTACAAGACATATATCATAATACTATGAGCATACCTTGAGTGATATGTTCTTGAAGGGACTGTGCAGCTCACAAGGTGTTCGCTGCGTGATTTCATCTACGCGGTACGATGGGTCGTCGTGAGCTGGTGCTGCTGCACCTTCCATGCCCTGTTCTCTTGCTTGCCCTGTAGAAGCACAGCTACTTCGATTGCCTGAGGGGCTCACCATGACAGTAGGGACATACGTCTGCACCGTGTGCTGGCTTTGTCGTTCCGCCAGGCGTTGGTCCACCCGTCGTTCGACCTCCTCTTGCATCCTTATGTCCTGCAGGGCGACTGTGGATATTATGGTACCCATATACCCACAGATATAGAATATCCGACTGGATATAGGGGTGCGTCATGTAAGCAGGATATGAGTAGTACTAGGATTTGGATATAGTATTGCTTTCTTTATTAAGGCATAGCCCGGATACCTAGTATGGTAAGATTGTAAGTCAATTAGAGAAGATCTAGATCGTGTCGGACTGGATCTTATCTTGTAAATCCTCATCCTCCGGGTATATAAGGAGGATAGGGGACCCCTCGGGGACATAAGCTTTTCTGTAAGATCAATACACAACTCGGAGGCAAAACCACCGAAACAGGAGTAGGGTATTACTTCTTCGTGAAGGCCTGAACCAGTCTAAACCTTTTGTCTCTTAACCCATCTACTTTTCCGTCTTGACTGCCACCCTCTTTTTATATTGCCGAAATCTAGTTTCGACAGTTGGCGCGCCAGGTAGGGGGCGTCAAGCTCATTGCCAATCAAGTAAGATGGGATCTTCATCAGGCATCGACGACTTCGTCTTCCCTCTAGGATAGGCGTACCGCTTCAGTAGCCTCGACTTCATCACCGACAACTTCGGCAGGATCACTCTTCTTGACTCGGCTCCAAGCCAGTCGGGAAGAGATCGTATCTCTCGGCCACTCGGGTTACCAAACATGGCTGAGACCAGCTCCAAGATGTTTTCCCACAGCATGGCGTCAAGCCACTCGGGGAAGGCGTCTACACTGACTTCGCTTCCTACGTCAAGTTCACCTCAAGAAAATCAGACCTATTCGACGATCGCCATGGAGTTACCAACGGATCCAAAGATTGGGTCCGGCTTCAGAGACATCAACATCGTTCTACCAAGACTCGGATCTTGCTCCTCCACCGAACTCGCCGCCTACGCCAACTCCTCGGAGGAAAGCGTTCATGGCAACCCACCCGACGCCGAAGCTGCTGACGACGTCAACTCCGACGACAACTACACACCGGTTTCTAACGGCGTCTTCATGGCCAACAACGAGACCGACGCTGAAATAGTCGTAAGACTACAAGCAGAAGAAGCAGCCCGAGTTGGGGTCGAGCAAGAGAGGATTCTACTGGAGCAAAAACGTGTCAGACTTCAAGAAGACAGAGCCAGACTTGAACAAGAACGGTAACCCCAAGTAGAACAAGAGCGACAACGCAGGGAAGCTGAGGAGGCAAGACGTAGAGAAGATGAAGAACGCAGAAACCGAGATCTGGCTGTGGCAGGACGAAGGGCAAGAAACGCAATTGGGCAGACTGTGGTCGACAACACCAACGTTTTGCTCACACCTCAACAAAACACAGTCGGGGCAGTCACCCTCCTTTACGCGTTACTCGGCGCAGCTCCAGCTCACATCACTCCAATGATAAACCAAGTCAAGACCCTGGTCGCGGCAACAGTACCACGTGCCGAGTCCAGCCGACGACCCAGCGAATCGACTTCAAAGGCACCAGGCGGCAGTCGCGCACCTCCATCAAGAGTCAGAGATAGCAGGAGTAAAACCAACTCGCGCCCCGATCACCACAGCGGAGCACGCTGGGATCAGTCGGTCCACTCACCCGCAGGCAACTTCGCCCGACCGTCACACCACACTAGAGATCGCCGAAATCCATCCAACTATCAAAGTCCACCCAGGGTTTCAATTGACCTGAGAGACACCCTCAATCAGAGACGAAGAGAGAGGGGTATCACAATTCAAGACAACGATGATTGCGATGGAGTTCCAGCTTTCACCAGAGAACTACGTCGAGTGAATTGGCCGACTGGCTTCAAGCCGACTGGTATCGAGAAGTACGATGGCAAAACTGACCTCGAGTCATGGTTAACCGTCTACACACTCGCAATTCGCGCAGCAGGAGACAGCAAGGTCATGGCAAACTATTTGCCGGTAGCACTGACCGACTCAGCCAGAAACTAGCTCGCCGGATTGCCACGAGGCACAATCGACTCCTGGAATGGGGGCTACGCAATGATCTCCTGATCGAAAAATTCAGCCGCAAACCTCCAAGGACAGTCAAGCAGATGTTTGAGAAGGCAAACGAGTACGCCAAGTCCGATGACGCAGTTAAAGCTTCAAGGCAGTCGGCGGGCACCTGGAAGAAGAAGGACCACGATACCACGGTAGGGCCTAGTGGGAGCAACACGAAGCACAGGGAACGCAAGTGTAAGCCTGAAGATTTAGTCGCCACAGATTCAAATCAAAACCACCAGAGCCTGCGCCCTCGAGTCAACTCCTACGACAGAATCATGAACGGTCCATGCACGCACCACCCTGGCAAGGGACACGCGGCCAAGGATTGCTTCATCTACAAACAGTTCGCGGAGAAATACGCCGCCCAAACCAAGAAGCCAACCGAAGGAGAAGACACTTCAACTCAAAAGAAGAAAGATGATGAGGAGCCAAGCCAAGGAGCATATCAAGATCCCAGGACCGAGCTCAACCACATTTTCGGCGGTCCGCTTGCCTACGAGTCCAAGAGGAAACAAAAAATCACCGACAGAGAGGTCAACGCGGCGCAGCCTGCAGTCCCCCCGTATATGCGATGGTCGGAGGTCCCCATCAAGTTTGACTGCTCGGATCATCCCGACCGAGTGGTCCACCCGGGGCGGTACCCCCTGGTACTAGACACAGTCGTCCGCAACGTCAAGTTGAAGCGCACCCTCATCGATGGCGGCAGCGCACTCTATATTCTCTTCGCCAAGACCCTGGATGGGATGCAGATTCCTCGATCCGAGATAAAGCCGAGCAACGCCCCTTTTCACGGAGTCATCCCGGGGCTATCTTCAACACCACTCGGCCAAATCACTCTCCCGGTGACCTTCGGGACCAAGGAGAATTTCAGGACAGAGAACATCAGCTTCGAGGTAGCTGACTTCGAGACAGCCTACCACGCCATCCTCGGTCGCCCGGCGTTAGCGAAGTTCATGGCGATCCCCCACTACACCTACATGATGATGAAGATGCCAGGGCCACGTGGAGTCATATCCTTACGGAGCGACGTCAAGCAAGCCCTCACATGCGACAAGGACAGCTGCGAGTTGGCCCAATCTCGTGAGAGATCAGTCAGCCAGCAGGAAGTCCGACTAGCTGCATCGACATCACAAGATGGAGAGATTCCAGTCAGCAAGGTGGCCAAAACTGGAGAAGGCGATGCCAAGACGAAGAAAATCCCCCTAGATCCTTTTGATCCTACCAAAACTGCTGTAATAGGCGCCGAGTTAGATAGCAAATAGGAAAGCGCGCTCATCACTTTTCTTCAAGCTAATAAAGATATTTTTGCCTGGAAGCCATCTGATATGCCTGGTATTCCTAGAGAGGTGATTGAGCACTCTTTAAATGTCAGAGAAGACGCTAAACCTATCAAGCAACGACTCCGCCGATTTGCACAGGATAGAAGAGAAGCCATCAAGGAGGAATTAACCAAGCTCCTAGCAGCAGGATTTATCAAGGAGGTTTATCATCCCGACTGGCTCGCCAACCTGGTTCTGGTTCGCAAGAAGACTGGCTAATGGCGCATGTGCGTCGACTACACAGATTTAAACAAGGCTTGCCCCAAAGATCCTTTTGGCTTACCTAGGATAGATCAAATGGTGGATTCAACAGCCGGATGTGAACTACTCAGTTTTATTGACTGTTACTCGGGTTACCACCAGATCAGCCTTAAAGAGTCCGACTGCTTGAGGACTTCATTCATCACCCCGTTCGGCGCATACTACTACATAACCATGCCTTTTGGGCTGAAGAACGCAGGGGCTACGTATCAGCGCATGATCCAACGATGCCTTGCAACACAACTCGGACGGAACGTGGAAGCTTACGTCGACGACGTCGTCATCAAGACCAAGCAGAAAGACAACCTGATTCAAGATCTGGAGGAGACATTTGCTAACATACGTGCCTTCAATATGAAGTTGAACCCCGAGAAATGCATCTTCGGACTACCGTCAGGGAAACAACTCGCTTCATGGTGTCCCGCAGAGGAATCGAGGCTAATCCAGAAAAAATCAACGCCATATTGAACATGAAACCCCCAAGTTCTCAGAAGGACGTCCAGAAGCTTACCGGGTGCATGGCTACTCTTACAAGATTCGTTTCAAGACTTGGAGAGTGCGGAATGCCTTTTTTCAAGCTGCTCAAGAAGACTGACGATTTTCAATGGACACCGGAAGCACAAAAGGCGTTTGATGATTTCAAAACCTTCTTGACAACTCAGCCGGCGCTAGCTTCACCACTACCGCAAGAACCATTGCTCCTTTATGTGTCGGCAACTGCAAAGGTGGTGAGCACAGTTTTAGTCGTTGAGCGTGAAGAGGATGATCGCACCCAAAAAGTTCAGCGACCAGTCTACTTCATTAGCGAAGTTCTTTTCGACTCCAAAACCCGATACCCTCAAGTCCAGAAGCTGCTACATGGAGTCTTAATCACCGTCAGGAAGCTGTCACATTATTTCCAAAGTCATCCAGTCACAGTGGTTACATCATTCCCACTCGGCGAAATCCTCCGCAACAAAGAAGTCGCTTGCCGCATTGCCAAGTGGGCCCTAGAGTTGATGCCTCTGGACATAACCTTCAAGCCTCGAGTTTCTATCAAATCACAGGTGCTAGCCGACTTTGTCGCCGAGTGGACCGAGTGCCAAGAAGACGTCCCGGCAGAAAAAATCGAATACTGGACAATGCATTTCGACGGGTCAAAGAGGATTTCAGGGTGCGGAGCAGGGGTTGTTCTGATTTCCCCGACTGGAGAATGCCTCAGCTATGTTTTATGGATTCACTTCCCAGCATCCCACAACGTGGCAGAGTATGAAGCGCACCTACACGGATTACGGATCGCCATATCCCTAGGGATTCGCAGGCTAATAGTTCGAGGAGATTCCCAACTTGTGGTCAACCAAGTGATGAAAGACTGGAGATGCCTCGACGACAACATGGCGGCCTACCGACAGGAAGTGCGCAAGCTAGAAGACAAATTCGATGGGTTGGAGTTAACCCACGTTCTCAGGCACAACAATGAGGCAGCTGACCGACTGGCAAACTTCGGATCAAAGAGAGAAGCAGCCCCATCGGATGTTTTTGTCGAGCATCTCCATCAACCTACAGTTTCAAACTTTTCAACTGCTAAAGAGGAAGTTGGGGAACAAGTACTGATGCTTGATGCCGACTGGAGGACACCCTTCATCAAGTATTTGAAAAAACAAGAGTTGCCTCCCGGCAAAAATGAAGCCGAACGAATTCATCGCCGCTCCAAGACCTATGCCCTTGTGGAGGAGGAATTATACAAGAAAAGTCCATCTGGAATATTGCAAAGATGTATCTCCATCGAGGAAGGCATACAACTTCTAAATGACATCCACTTGGGAGTGTGCGGAAATCATGCGGCAGCAAGGACTTTAGTCGGGAAGGCGCATTGACAAGGCTTTTTCTGGCCCACAGCAGTCAGCGATACAGATAAAATCGTTCGCACGTGTGAGGGTTGTCAGTTCTTCGCTAAACAGACCCACTTGCTAGCCCAGGAGTTGCAAACTATACCCCTTTCTTGGCCTTTCGCAGTTTGGGGACTAGACATGGTGGGCCCTTTCAAAAGGGCGCAAGGTGGATACACCCATCTGTTTGTCGCGGTGGACAAATTCTCCAAGTGGATTGAGGCAAAACCAGTGGCGACCATCACTACGGATAAAGCACGCGACTTCTTCATCAATATCGTGCATCGTTTTGGCGTACCAAACCGAATCATTACCGATAATGGAACTCAGTTTAATGGTGGCGTCTTCAAAGATTTTTGTGAGGACTTCGGTATCAAAATCTGCTATGCTTCAGTCGCTCACCCGATGAGTAACGGCCAAGTTGAGCGTGCAAACGGCATGGTACTTCAAGGACTCAAGACTCTAGTTTTTGACAGGGTGTGACCGTATGCTGTCCGGTGGACGGAAGAATTGCCCTCAGTACTATGGTCATTACGTACAACCCCGAGTCGGGCTATGGGCTAGTCACCTTTCTTCTTGGTATACGGCGCAGAAGCCATGTTGCCAAGTGAAATGGAGTTCGAGTCCCTACGAGTTCGCAATTTCAACGAAGAGCGCCACGAGTCTGATAGAATCAACGATCTCACCCGACTTGAAGAAGCAAGGGAAGCAACACTTATTCAGTCGGCCAGATATCTTCAAGGTCTACGACGCTATCACGATCGCAACGTCAAGTCACGCGCCTTCATAGTCGGTGACATGGTTCTACGGAGATTCAAACAACTAAAGACAGGCACAAATTGTCTCCCTTGTGGGAAGGGCCATTTAAAATAGCAGAAGTCACTCGCCCGGGAGCCTACCGACTCAAGCGTGAAGACGGAACTATGGTGGACAACTCATGGAATGTAGAGCATCTTCGACGATTATACGCTTAAAATCTATTTTGTACTTATCTCCCTCAGACTGCCCACTAACCTGTCTCAGCCGAGTAGCCAGTCGGGGGCTACTGATAATAATATAGTATTACTTTAGTTTTGTTCATGACTTGTCATTGACCCTGTTTAAATCTAGGTCCAGCAGATAAGGCCTAAAAATTTTTCGATGATTGTAACAAGTTCTAGGCTTGAAGCAGTCAGACAAAAATTTTAAGAAATTTGAAACTGGATCTTTGGTTTACTGCATGGCATAAATAAGTCATTATACATTACTAAGAATACTGTACATCACTTCATACATGATATTAACTAAGTCTACGACTGAAAATTCTCCAGGACATCTGCGGCAAGCTTCTCAGCAGAATCTGGAGCTTGGTTGATCAGCTCCACAGCTTGCTCGTCAGTTGTCCCATCAGCGAAGCCATCCCCGACTGCATCAATCTCTACCCAGGGATACAGGGACTTCATTATTGCTAGAGCCTGGCTGGCACCCATTGTAGCGGCGTCTTTGATATTACTGAAATATTTTGCTGACGCAATTCTGAGCCCTTCAAAGATCTGGACCGCATCCTCCTGACTGGTTCCGAGTCCGTTCTGGAATATAGCATTTAGTACTGGAGCAGCGGCATTGGCGATGTCATCTCTGACACTTTCAGCCTTAACTTTGTCAGCAAAGACTTCAAATTGGGCTCTGGTCCTGACTTTGTGTTCTGCATTTATACAAGTCAGAAACAGATTTCAGCGGTATGGCATAACTTTAACTCACGCAATAAGGACGAAACAGTACCTTCGAGGGCATCTTCAGCTTCGATCTTTCCAACCGCCAGTTGAGCATTGGTCTCTTCAAGCTATTTTACATGGGCAGCCAAGGATTCTATTTTGGTAGCTTGAGCTGCGGAGCAATAAACAGATAAATTAGACATATAGATTGGATGAACAACAAATTTATGGCAGAGTGATTTTTACCTCCAATTGTGCCCCTATAATTGAAGCTGGCGTCCATGAGCTGGTTAATCTGGTCCTTTAATTTCCTCTCTTTTATCTGAGCGTCTTCTCGGGTCTTCGCCAGCCCAGCTTGGACTCGCTCAAGATTCTCGAGGTGAGGTACAAGCTTTTCGAGTGCACTTGTTTTAGCCTCATTCCTCATATGGATTCTCTGGATAATACATCAAGTCAGCAACATAGCTAGAATAAGACTATTGAATACAAGAAGAAACACTTACATTCATCAGACGAGTGGACTCGGTCAGATTCTTCTTTAACAACTCGAGCTCCTCGTCTTAACTTTGGCGATTGATGATGATACCTTGCAATGCAACATCCCAATCCCTCCATTGGAGTTTAGTCAGAGGAAAGGAGTCCTCGACTGCTTTTATTCTCGGGATCTCTTCTTCGTTGTCATCAATCAATGGACCTAGTTTGCAGATTATGAGGTGACTGGAATGCAGCAGGCAAATCAATTTAAAGATTAGTCGCACGACGTACCAGGTATTATCTTGGAACTCTTCTTCGGGGTTTTTGCTAGACCGCTGACTGGATCATTCGTCATGCTTGTTTCCGCGGAAGTCGGTGGAGGGACTTCGGATGTTTTCCCTTCGACATTCTCGGAAGTCGGTCCTTGGTCAGATTCTTTTGGGTCCTCTCCGACTGGCTCAGCAGACGTTTTTGGAGCTCCAGTCGGGATGTCAGTTTCCCCTGCTTGATCCCTGGTTGGAGGATCAACTTCAGGGCCACCTGTGTCTTGCTCCAACTGGCTGCCAGTCGGGGGCTGGACTTCGGCAGTGTTGATGGTTTTCCCCAACTAACTATAAGTCCGGGGCTCAGGCCGTGGCTCGCTTGGCGTTGTGGCAGGCGGGATATCATCCTTACTGCGCAGATCAATGTCTTGGGGTTTCCTGAAGCACGATAGCTTTCAATATCAACATATCTTTCCAAGAAATCAAAAATAACACAATGATAGCAAGAGTGATACCTTGTGGATCTCTGAATTTTGGGTGCTGGCCGACTGGCCGAAGATTTTGCCGGAGCCGATTTGGCGCTAGCTTGAGACTCAGTCTGCTCGTCTTCGGAGTCACTGAAGACTAGTTTCCTCTTCTTCAGTTTCTGCTTAGGGATATTTTCTTCGATAGCTCGTTTACTCTTCCCGGCTGGGCTGACCTTTGGACCGCCAGTCGGGTGAGGCTTTTTTGGGGCAGTTTCTTTATGAGCTGAAGCTGGAGGATTCGAGGAGAAGCGCTTGTTGTCCTAATCAATGGATTGTGAGAATGAGTTAGAATAATGATCAGATTGGCGATAGTCGGATGAGAAGGCTAGCAGATTCTTACCTCGGGAGGGGGCCGCACCAGGCCGTATGGAGTCACCGGGAGCTTATGACTGTAGTCGACAGCAATCCCAGATGAGAACACTTTATACATCCGGTTACACATGACTTTGTAGTCAATGGAATCCGGGTCCTCACGGTTGGGATCCGACTGCCCCTCGTACTCGTACGCCGGCTTACTCCTTTCTTTGATTGGGGCTAATCGACATTTGATGAAGTGCCGAGTGACCTGCTCCCCTTGTAGGCCTCGTTGCTTAATTTCCATCAGTCGGAGTAGCAACTCATTGGCCTGGGCGAGTTCATCGCCATCCGGAAAATTTTTCCAGTTCTCATGCGGAATAGGAGGAAGGCCGACGAACTCGGGAAGACTTGGAGAAGGAGTTGAGATATAGAACTAGTTTGAATGCCATCCTTTGTTGGAGGTTTTGAAAGGATGAGAAAAGTATTTCTAGGTCAGAGTTCCCCGCAATTGAAATCCAGACCCGTCGACTACGCACGGGTTGTTTTTGTCAGGCTGGGGTTTGAGGTAGAAAATGCGTCGGAACAAAGCAAAATGAGGTTGGATGCCAAGAAAGGCTTCGCAGAGGTGCATGAAATTGGCAATATGGAGGACAGAGTTGGGATTCAAGTGATATAATTGGATTTTGTAAAAAGAAAGAAGACCACGGAAGAAAGAAGAGGCCGGAAGAGCAAAGCCAGAATAGAAGGAGGAGAATACCACGATTTTGGCGGTGTCGGGGGTTGGAAAAACCTCGCCGTATGCAGGGCGCCACCCGATGATTTCCTTCACAGGCAGAACCCCGTCCTTCACCATCTCCAGCAGATTTGATTCTTTAACATCAGATTTCGCCCACTGCTCAAAGGGGATTTCTGTCTCCTCAGCCATGGATGTGGATTGGATCTAAGCATAATGTTTCGATTTTTGCGGGTGGGATGGAGAAAAGATTGAGACGGAGGTGAACCGCAGAGAGGCTTGATGCACGGGATTGAAGATTGGGGCTTGCGCGCGCGCGGATTTGGAACCATAGTTTGCTGTCACTGTGCGCGGTTTGGGGATTTTTGGTGAAGAAGATGAAGTGGCAAGTGTTTTAACGGTTAGGTCAGTGTTTTCGTGCGCAGAATGGGCCGTGGATCGTGGCTTAACTGTAGCCAATGGAGTTTGGAAAGTCTGATATATGTCCTTAGGGGCTTAATCTTTTCTGTGATGAATGGAAAAGAATATATCAAGAATATTTTACACTGTCTTAACTTAAACTCTTCGGAGAGCATATAATGCAGATCTTGCCACGTCAGTGAGCATATCAAATTGATCAAATATTTTTACTTCGGTTTATTGATCATTTTTGGTTAATTTCAGGCGATTGGAGAATCTTGTAAAAGATTTCTGCCATATATGCCTCATTTTCTCCAAATAAGATGAAGTCATGTGTCCTTAAGGGCTGAAACACATTTATTTTAATAATGTGGACAAAACATGACTAACTGTTTGGAAAGACTTGTGTTTATAATATAAATAGTTTTTAATAACCAATTTTATTGTCAAACTTTTTTGATAAAAACAATCTTAGGATTGTTTATCATTTTGCTGCTTAGGTGGCTAATAAACTACTCAGCTGGTATATTTTTAATTAATTATGACTATATGTTTAGTTTTTCCAACTAAGCACATAGTTGGGGGCTACACCTAATTAGGTGCATCTAGTCGATGCACCTGGAAATATTTTTTGCAATTTTTTCAGCCCATCACAGTCTTGCGATCTGGATTTGGTGCCCAGGAGATCATGGCATGGGTAATTGAAGTATTTGGAGCTGATGGCTTTTTATTTAAGAGAAGATTATCTCATCGACTGTAAAGGTCTCAAGGGCTACTGTGGATATTATGGTACCCATATACCCACAGATATAGAATATCCGACTGGATATAGGGGTGCGTCATGTAAGAAGAATATGAGTAGTACTAGGATTTGGGTGTAGTATTGCTTTCTTTATTAAGGCATAGCCCTGATACCTAGTATGGTAAGATTGTAAGTCAATTAGAGAAGATCTAGACCGTGTCGGACTGGATCTTATCTTGTAAATCCTCATCCTCCGGGTATATAAGGAGGATAGGGGACCCCTTGGGGACATAAGCTTTTCGTAAGATCAGTACACAACTCGGAGGCAAAACCACCGAAACAGGAGTAGGGTATTACTTTTTCGTGAAGGCCTGAACCTGTCTAAACCTTTTGTCTCTTAACCCATCTACGTTTCCGTCTTGGCGGCCACCCCCTTTTTATATTGCCGAAATCTAGTTTCGACAGCGACCCTCTCCTCGAGATATCTCAATTTCGCCTGGCTTTCCTCTTGAAATCCGTATTTCCAAGCAACCACGCCTTTTCCTCATGTTCGTCCTGGATGCTCGGGATACTGTAGTGCGAGCGTAAGCTCGTCCTTCTCTCTGTCAGGCTTGAATGTTCCCTGAGTAGACGCCTCCACTGCTTCCGTAAGTCGGCTAGCTGCTTCGTGGATCGCATCACTGAATACAAGGGAGCCATCAGTGGGATCGAGCGTTCCACCATGACCATAGCACCAATTTCTAGAACGTTCAGGCCATTTCGTTGTGGCCGGCTCAATACCCTTTTCTATCAACGCGGCTTCCAGTTTATCCCACTTGGGGATTGCCTTCTAATAGCCACCTGACCCTAACAGGTGATGGTACTTATTCTTACCGGCATTGGCTTTATTCTTTTCTATTTGCGCTTGCCTGTGCTCGGAGGTCTTGTATGCGACAAACTCCCAATGATCCCTCAGCTTGGTTAATTTGTCAAAATCAGGTGTCAGACCCTTCAGGATGTAATTCTTGTACAAAGCTGACTTGTACTTTCGGAACTATTCAGCCATTTTCTTCATCATCCATTCTTTCAATCTTGGCTGAGCTGCCTCAGGGACCGTGAATGTCTGGAGCATGGTGGTCCACAGCATATCTTTCTCCGTATCTGGAAGATAACTTTGGTCATCCTCGCTGACCTTGATTGACGCCAGTGCACTGTGCTAATGGGCACGTGATCCCTCACGACCCAACCACTGTGTCCCACATACTTCCGTAACATACCGACTAGGGCTAATGGTTCACCGTCTGGGGCCACATCACTAATAATGTGCCTGCCCTCTAGCTTCCTCGCGGCACCTCGTTGTCCACGTGCCCTCTTCTCTCCAACGGCCAGTTGCCTTTCACTTTCCTCTTGGTTTGTGCCCTCGTTTCCCTCCTTGATTAGGTATTGGTTGGGGTCCTCTTGCTCCTCATCCGCCCAATATTGGCTGCTGCCCTTTGCGCTCTCGTCCATGAGGATCTGTTCATCATCGCGATCTATCATCTGCTCGTAACATTAACTAGTACACATCAACTAAGAGTATATTGTTATACATGCAACCTACGTGCATATGTCATATATATATATACACAGGGAATTAATGAAACTTGCCTTAGTTTTGCTTGGAGTTATTGGGGCCACCTAAGCTTGAGCGACGACGGTGGTCAGCAGCTATTAGAAAATAATTAGAAAAAAAATTAAATCACAATTGGAAAATGTAAAAAGATGTGCAATATTATATTCTGTGTATCCACATGAAAACTGTTGCAAACAAAAGTATGCGGGATAAAAGTAGTCCCCCTAAATTATAGGCTGTATATATGTATGTAGTGCAGAGACTGAACATACAAGTTTTCCTATTATGTAAAGTAAAAATAAACTTTGGAATCTATCAGTAGCTCACCGCCTTCATGCTTATAATTTTTAGCTTTCACCTACTCAAATGCATACTGTTCACATAGTTTGTTCTTAGCAAATATCCTCTCCATCATAAAATATAACAATCTCAAGCATCAAAAATTTATCCTGAAATATACTTTTTGGGGAGAGGCCCCGATAGCGGGAATCAAGCAGAACCCCTTTTTGTTTTCAACAAATTTATCCTAAAATCTAGCATCCCAAATTTATCCTAAAATATACTTCTCCCACCTGCATTTTTTTAACCAATAACAAGCTTTCACCTTTTATCGTTCTATTGTTCTTTTGTTCGTTCATTCTATCGTTCGTTCGTTCGTTCGTCCTATCGTTCGTTCATTCTATCGTTCGCTCGTTCGTTCTATCGTTCTATCGTTCGTTCGGTCATTCGTTCTATATATCATTCAAGTTCGTTCACGTTCTATCGTTCTTTTGTTCGTGTTTGTTCACGTTCTATCGTTTCAGGGTGACGGCTGCGCCGTGGAGTGCGGGCGATGCCGGGGGCAGGCGCATCTTCTCTCATTCAAGTTTGTTCATGTTCTATCGTCGTGGGGTGACGGCTGCGCCGTGGAGTACGGGCGATGCCGGGGCAGGCGCTTGGTGTCGACGGCGCCACGGGGTGGCGGCGGGGTGGTGCGGGGTGGCGGCGGCGCTGCGGCGTGCCGGCTGCGGCGCCATGGTGGTGTGGCAGAATGCATGGCGGCGGCGGGGTGGCGCAGGGAGTGGCGGCCGCGCCGCGGCGTGGCGCCGGCTGCGGCGCCATGGCGTTGCGGTGGCATGCATGGCGGCGGGGGGTGGCGCAGGGTGGCGGTGGCTCCGCGGTGTGCCGGCTGTGGCGCGGGGTGGCGGAGGGAGACATAGAGAGAGGAGAGAGGACGAGAACCTCGGCTGCAGTGTGGCGGTAAGGTCGGCGATGACGTACGGCGGCGGCAAAGGGAAGACGATCGGTGTTGAGAAACGGCAAGTGTGGATCGGTGCAGAAGACGATGCGCACGGCTATTTATAGTCGGGATCTTTAGTCCCGGTTTGTGGAACCAACCGGGACTAAAGATCTTTCTCTTTAGTCCCGATTGATTCCACGAACCGGGACTAAAGATAATTTCCCACTGTTTCCAAAATTTCTTTTTGTCCCAGCTGTGATTAACAACCAGGACTAAGGATTAAAACATTTAAATCACATATGCCCAATCTAAATAGTTTAAAATCATTATTAAATATAAATAATCACATATAATTAACATATGACTATAAAATTGCTATTACATTTAAAATATATATAATTAACATAGGACCAATTTAGATTCTTTAAATCTTCTATTACATTTCAATAATGATACATAATTAAAATATAACCAATTTAAATACTATTTAAATAGTAATAATCATATGTACATAACATATGACCTATTTAAATAGTTTAAAATTGCTATTACATACAATATAGATATATATAATTAACATATGACCAATTTAGATAGTTTAAATCTTCTACTACATTTCAATAATGATATATAATTAAAATATAACCACTTTAAATACTATTTAAATAGTAATAGGTCATATGTACATAACATATGACCTATTTAAATAGTTTAAAATTGCTATTACATTTAAAAATATATAAAATTAACATATGACCAATTTAGATACTACTTAAATAGTTTGAAATTGCTATTACATGTATAATTGTATTAGTAAAAAAACACAAACATTGCATGGCCTTCAATACATTATAAATAATTTGCATCATGCATAATACAACCTATGTCACTGTTTTCCTGACGTACTTTCTCCTCACTAATGTTCCTGCACTATGATCGTTGCATGAGTAAGCATGTTTTCCTGACGTACTTTCTCCTCACTAATGTTCCTGCACTATGATCGTTGCATGAGTAAGCAGTGTCCTCCTTTGATAGGAGGATGCTCGGGTCAACCGTCATCGCGAACGGAGGTTGCCCATCAAACTGATCGTAATCTTCGTCAATCTTATCCTCGACTCCGACGATTTTCCTTTTGCCTGGGAGAACCATGTGGCACTTTGGCTCGTCACGTCTTTTACCCTTGTTTGGTTTACTAGACATGTCCTTCACGCAGAAAACTTGTGTTACATCATTGGCTAGGACAAATGGTTCGTCTGAGTATCCAACCTTGGTTAGGTCAATCGTTGTCATCCCACTGTCATCAATCGTTACGCCTCCACCAGTGAGCCTAACCCACTGGCATCAAAACAAAGGTACCTTCAGGGGTCCATAGTCTAGTTCTCATGTGTCCACGATGACACCGTAATACGTGCTAGTTGCACCATCGTATCTCATGGCATCGATACAAATAGCAGAGTTCTGGTTTGTGCTCTTTCTGTCTTGGGATCTTGTGTAAAATGTAAACCCATTGACTTCATATCCTTGGAATGTCGATATCGAGCAAGAAGGCCCCCTCGCCAAGAAGCCTAGTTGTCGGTCAATGGTTTCGGCACCCATTAGACGTTGTCGTAGCCAAGCGGGGAAAGTATCAATGTAATGGCGTGTAATCCATGCATCGGACTTGCCGATGTTTTTTGAGCGAACAATCACCAGGTGCTCCTCGATGTAAGGAGCCACCAATGAAGATTATTGCCAAACCATGAAATGTGCTTTACGGAATAAATCGTTGTCCACAGTCATTATTGCTTTCCTTCCAAGAGTCCCCTTTCCCCGTAGTCTCCCCTCATGGCTTGATTCGGGCACACCGATTGGACGAAGGTCTTCAATAAATTCTATGCAGAACCCTTGGCGATGCTTGCTTCCGGACGAGAACGGTTACGAACGTATTTCTTTAGAACGCCCATGTACCTCTCGAATGGAAACATGTTGTGTAGGTACACAGGACTGAGAATACTAATCTCTTTCACAAGGTGACATAGAAGATGCGTCATTATATTGAAGAATGACGGTGGAAAGATCATCTCAAAGCTGACAAGACATTGGACCACATCATCTTGAAGGGTTGTTAAACTGTCCGGATCGATGATCTTTTGCGAAATTGCGTTCATAAAGGCACATAGCTTTGTTTGTTCCCCGGACATTATCAGGAGGGATAACACGAATTATAACAGGAAGCAGTTGTGTCATCAACACGTGACAGTCATGAGACTTTAGGTTTGTGAACTTCTTGTGGATATTATGGTACCCATATACCCACAAACATGGAATATCCGACTGGATAATAGGGGTATATTATGTAAATAGAATATGATATGTATTAGGATTCGGGTATGGTATTATCTTGTGCGGCAAGTTAGAACCCGGATACCTAGCTTGATAAGATTGTATACCAATTATGGAGATCAAGACCGTGTCGGACTATATCTCATCTTGTAAACCTCTATCTTCCGGGTATATAAGGAGGATAAGGGACCACTTGGGGACATAAGCTTTTCATAAGATCAATACAAAACTCGGAGGCAAAAACCCCGAAACAGGAGTAGGGTATTACTTCTTCGTGAAGGCCTGAACCTGTCTAAATCCTTTGTCTCATAACCCATCTACTTTTCTAGCTTGATAGCCACCCCCTTTTTCTATTGCCGAAATCTAGTTTCGACAGTTGGCGCGCCAGGTAGGGGTGCGTCAAGTTCATCGCCGATCAAGTAAGATGGGATCTTCACCAGGCATCGACGACTTCGCCTTTCCTCCCGGGCAGGCGTACCGCTTCGGCAGCCTCGACTTCATCACCGACGACTTCAGCAGGATATCTCTTTCCGACTCGGCTTCAAACCGGCCGGAGACAGATCGCATCTCTTGGCCACTCGGATTACCGAATATGGCCAGGATCAGCACCAAGACGCAGGCGGGAGTAGATTGCATCTCTCTGCCGCTCGGGTTATCGAACGTGGCTGAGATTAGTATCAAAATCTTTTCCCGCTGCACAACGTCAATCCACTCCGGGAGTACGACTACATCGACATCGTTTTCTCCGGCAAGCACACCTCAAGACGATCAAATCTACCCCACCATCACCTTGGAGTTACCAGCGGATCCGGTCAATGGGTCCGGCCTCAGGGTCGTCAACGTCGTTCTGCCAAAACTTGGATCATGTTCCTCCACCGAACTCGCCGCGTACGCCAGCTCTTCGGAAGAAAGCGTGCACGGCAACCTGCCTGATGCTGATGTTGCAGATGACGCCAACTCAGATGACAACTACACGCCGGTTTTCAACGGTGTTTTCATGGCCAACAACGAAACCGATGCTGAGGTCGCTGCAAGATTACAAGCGGAAGAAGCAGCCCGAGTCGGAGTCGAACAAGAAAGAATTCAACTGGAGCAAGAACGCGCCCGACTTCAAGAAGATAGAGCAAGACTGGAACAAGAGCGCCAAGCCTAAGCAGACCAAGAGCGACAACGCAGGGAAGCTGAAGAAGCAAGACACCGAGAAGACGAAGAACGAAGAAACCGAGATTTGGCCACAGCAGGTCGTAGGGCACGGGATGCAATCGGGCAAACAGTGGTCGACAACACCAACATCTTCCTTACACCGCAACAGAATGCAGTCGGCACAGTTACACTTCTTGACACTTTGGCCGCTGTTGCACCACCTCATGTCACCCCATTGATAAATCAAGTCAAGACCTTGGTCGCAGCAACAATGCCGCGCGTCGAGTCCAGTCGGCGGCCCAGTCAATCAACTTCAAAAGCGCCGAGTAGCAGTCGCGCCCCTCCATCAAGAGTCAGAGACAGCAGAAGCAAAACCAACTCACGCGCCGACCACCACAGCGGAGCACGCTGAGATCAGTCGGTCCACTCGCCTCCAGCTAACCTAGCCCGACCGCCTCACCATGCCAGAGATCGGCGTATTCAATCCGACTACCACAGTCCACCCAGGGCTTCAATCGACCTGAGGGACACCCTCAATCAAAGACGACGAGAAAGGAAAATCACAATCCAAGACGACGACGACTGCGACGGGGTTCCAACTTTCACCAAAGATCTGCGTCGAGTGAATTGGCCGACTGGTTTCAAGCCGACCGGTATCGAGAAGTATGATGGTAAAACCGATCCAGAATCATGGTTAACTGTCTACACACTCGCAATTCGCGCAGCAGGAGGAGACAGTAAAGTCATGGCAAACTACCTACCGGTCGCGTTGACCGATTCAGCCAGAAATTGGCTCGCTGGACTCCCAAAAGGCACGATCAACACTTGGAGCAAACTTCGCGACCACTTCGTCGCCAACTTCCAGGGCACTTTCGAGCGTCCTGGGACCCACTTTGAACTCTACAACATCGTCCAGAAGCCGGACGAGACCCTCAACGAGTATATACGACGTTTCTCCGAGAAGCGCAACAAGATCTCCGACATCACCGACGACAACATCATTGCCGCATTCACTCGGGGACTACGCAATGATCTCCTGATCGGAAAATTCAGCCGCAAACCTCCAAGGACAGTCAAGCAAATGTTCGAGAAGGCAACCGAATACGCCAAGTCCGACGACGCGGTCAAAGCATCAAAGCAGTCGGCGGGAACCTGGAAGAAGAAGGATCACGACTCCACACCAGGGCCCAGTGGGAGCAACACAAAACATAGAGAGCGCAAGTGCAAGCCTGAGGATCTGGTCGCTGCAACTTCAAATCAAAACTACCAGAGCCAACGCCCTCGAGTCAACTCCTACGACAAGATCATGAACGGTCCATGCACGCATCATCCCGGCAAGGGGCACGCAGCCAAGGATTGCTTCATCTACAAACAATTTGCGGAAAAATATGCCGCCTAAGTCAAGAAACCAACCGAAGGAGAAGACACCTCAACACAGAAAAAGAAAGATGACGAGGAGCCAAGTCAAGGAGCGTATCAAGATCCCAGGAGCGAGCTCAACCACATTTTCGGCGGCCCACTCGCCTACGAGTCCAAGAGGAAGCAGAAACTCACCGACAGAGAGGTCAACACGGTGCAACCCGCAACCCCCCAGTATTTGCGATGGTCGGAAGTCCCAATCAAGTTTGACCGCTCGGATCATCCCGAGCGAGTGGTCCACCCGGGGCGGTACCCCCTGGTACTAGACCCGGTTGTTCGCAACGTCAAGCTCAAGCGTACCCTCATTGATGGTGGCAGCGCACTCAATATTCTCTTCGCCAAGACTTTGGATGAGATGCAAATCCCCCGATCCGAGATGAAGCCGAGTAACGCCCCCTTTCATGGAGTCATCCCAGGGCTATCCTCAACACCACTCGGCCAAATCACTCTCCCAGTGACCTTCGGGACCAAGGAGAATTTTCGGACGGAGAACATCACCTTCGAGGTGGCCGACTTCGAGACAGCTTACCATGCCATCCTTGGTCGCCCGGCGCTTGCCAAGTTCATGCCGATTCCCTACTACACCTACATGATGATGAAAATGCCAGGGCCACGCGGGGTCATATCCTTACGGAGCGACGTCAAGCAAGCCCTTTCATGCGACAAGGACTGCTGCGAGTTGGCTCAATCTCGTGAGAGATCAATTGGCCAGCAGGAGGTCCGACTAGCTGCATCCACATCTCAAGACGGTGAAATTCCAGTCGGCAAGGTGGCCAAGACCGGAGAAGGCGATGCCAAGACAAAGAAGATTCCTCTAGATCCTTCTGATCCTACAAAAACTGCTGTAATAGGCGCTGAGTTAGATAGCAAATAGGAAAGCACGCTCATCACCTTTCTTCAAGCTAATAAAGATATCTTTGCCTGGAAACCATCTTATATGCCTGGTATTCCTAGAGAGGTGATTGAGCACTCTTTAAATGTAAGAGAAGACGCAAAACCGATCAAACAACGACTCCGCCGATTCGCACAGGACAGAAGAGAAGCAATCAAGGAGGAACTCACCAAGCTGTTAGCAGCAGGGTTTATCAAGGAAGTTTATCATCCCGACTGGCTAGCTAACCCGGTATTGGTTCGCAAGAAGACTGGACAATGGCGCATGTGCGTCGACTACAAAGATTTAAACAAGGCTTGCCCCAAAGATCCCTTCGGTCACCAAGGATAGATCAAATGGTGGATTCAACAGCCAGCTGCGAGCTACTCAGCTTTCTTGACTGTTACTCGGGTTACCACCAGATCAGCCTTAAGGAGTCCGACTGCTTGAAGACTTCATTCATCACTCCGTTCGGCGCCTACTGCTATATCACCATGCCTTTTGGGCTGAAGAACGCAGGGGCTACATATCAACGCATGATTCAGTGATGCTTAGAGACACAACTCGGACGAAATGTGGAAGCATATGTCGACGACGTTGTCATCAAGACCAAGCAGAAGGACGACTTGATTCAAGATCTAGAGGAGACATTTGCCAACATACGCGCCTTCAGGATGAAGCTCAACCCTGAAAAATGCACCTTCGAGGTACCGTCAGGAAAACTACTCGGATTCATGGTCTCTCGGAGAGGAATTGAAGCCAACCCGAAAAAAATCAATGCCATATTAAATATGAAGCCGCCGAGTTCTCAGAAGGATGTTCAGAAGCTCACAGGATGCATGGCTGCACTTAGCAGATTTGTTTCAAGACTTGGAGAACGTGGAATGCACTTTTTCAAACTCCTCAAGAAGACTGACGATTTCCAATGGACGCCAGAAGCACAAAAGGCATTTGACGACTTCAAAACCTTTCTGACAACTCAGCCGGCGTTAGCCTCACCAATGCCACAAGAACCACTGCTGCTTTATGTGTGTGCAACTGCAAAGGTGGTGAGCACGGTTTTAGTCGTTGAACGCGAAGAAGATGACCGCACTCAGAAAGTTCAACGACCGATTTACTTCGTTAGCGAAGTCCTTGTTGATTCAAAGACGAGATATCCTCAAGTTCAGAAGCTGTTGTATGGAGTTTTAATCACGGTCAGAAAGTTGCCTCATTATTTCCAAAGCCACCCAGTCACGGTAGTCACATCTTTTCCACTCGGCGAAATTCTCCGCAACAAGGAAGTCACTGGTCGCATCGCAAAGTGGGCCCTAGAGTTAATGCCTCTGGACATAACTTTCAAGCCTCGAGTTTCTATTAAATCCCAGGTGCTAGCCGACTTCGTTGCCGAGTGGACCGAGTGCCAAGAAAATGTTCCTGCGGAAAAAACCGAGTACTGGACAATGCACTTTGATGGATCAAAAAGAATTTCAGGATGTGGAGCAGGGGTTGTTCTGATTTCCCCGACTGGAGAACGCCTTAGTTATGTTCTATGGATTCACTTTCTAGCATCCCACAACGTGGCGGAATATGAAGCACTCCTGCATGGATTACGGATCGTCGTATCCCTAGGGATTCACAGGCTCATAGTTCGTGGAGATTCTCAACTTGTGGTCAACCAAGTAATGAAAGACTGGACCTGCCTCGACGACAACATGGCGGCCTACCAACAGGAAGTGCGCAAGCTTGAAGATAAATTTGATGGTTTGGAGTTAACTCATGTTCTCCGCCACAACAACGAAGCAGCCGACCGACTGGCTAATTTCGGTTCAAAAAGAGAAGCAGCTCCATCGGATGTGTTCGTCGAGCATCTCCATCAACCCACAGTTTCAAATCAATCAACCACTAAGGATGAAGTCGAAAAACAAGTCTTAATGCTTGACGCCGACTGGAGAGCACCATTCATCAAGTATCTCAAGAATCAAGAACTGCCCCCCGACAAGAACGAGGCCGAACGAGTTCATCGCCGCTCCAAGACTTATACCCTCGTGGAGGAAGAATTATACAAGAAAAGCCCTTCGGGAATATTGCAGAGATGCATCTTCATTGAAGACGGTGTACAACTTCTAAACGACATTCATTCGGGAGTATGCGGGAATCACGCGGTAGCAAGAACCTTAGTCGGGAAGGCATATCGACAAGGCTTTTTCTGGCCTACAGCAGTCAGCGACGCCGACAAAATTGTTCGCACATGTGAAGGTTGTCAATTCTTTGCGAAACAAACCCACTTGCCAGCCCAAGAGTTACAAACTATTCCCCTTTCTTAGCCTTTCGCGGTTTGGGGACTGGACATGGTGGGCCCGTTCAAAAGGGCGCAAGGCGGATACACCCATCTGTTTGTTGCAGTGGACAAATTCTCTAAGTGGATCGAAGCAAAACCGGTGGCGACTATCACTGCGGACAAGGCACGCGACTTCTTCATCAACATTGTTCATCGCTTTGGCGTACCAAATCGGATTATCACAGACAATGGAACCCAGTTCACTGGTGGCGTTTTCAAAGATTTTTGCGAAGACTTCGGTATCAAAATTTGGTACGCTTCAGTTGCTCACCCAATGAGTAATGGTCAAGTTGAACGGGCAAATAGCATGGTATTTCAAGGGATCAAGGCTCGAGTTTTTGATAGACTGCGTCCGTATGCTAGCCGGTGGATAGAAGAGTTACCTTCAGTTTTGTGGTCACTACGCACAACCCCGAGTCGGGCTACGGGCCAGTCCTCTTTCTTCTTGGTATATGGTGTAGAAGCCATGTTGCCGAGTGAGATGGAGTTCGAGTCCTTGCGAGTTCGCAATTTCAATGAAGAACGTCACGACTCTGATAGGATTGATGATCTTACCCGACTGGAAGAAGCAAGGGAAACAACACTAATTCAGTCGGCCAGATATCTTCAAGGTCTACGACGCTATCACAATCGCAACGTCAAATCACGCGCCTTCATAGTCGGCGACATGGTTCTACGGAAGATTCAAACGACTAAAGATAGGCACAAATTAACTCCCTTGTGGGAAGGGCCATTTATAATAGCAGAAGTTACTCGCCTGGGAGCCTACCGACTCAAGCGTGAAGACGGATCCATGGTGGACAACTCATGGAATATAGAGCATCTTCGAAGATTTTACGCTTAAGAGTTATCTTGTACATCTTACCCTTAGACTACCCACTCACATGTGTCAGCCGAGTGGTTAGTCGGGGGCTACTGATAATAATATAGTATTTCTTTTGTTCTGTTTATGACTTGTCATTGACCCTGTTTAGACCGAGGCCCAGCAGATAAGGACTAAAAATTTTTCGATGGTTGTAACAAGTTCTAGGCTTGCTGCAGTCAGACAAAAATTTTAAGAAATTTGAAACTAGATCTTAGGTTTACTTCATGGCATAAATGAGTCATTATACATTACTTAAGAATACTGTACACTGTTTCATACAGAATATTTACAAAGTCTAAGACTGGAAATTTTCTACAACATCTGCGGCAAGCTTCTCGGCTGAATCCTGAGCCTGATTGATCAGTTCCATCGCTTGCTCGTCAGATATTCCATCTGCGAAGCCGTCCCCGACTGCATCGATTTCAATTCGGGGATATAAGGACTTCATAATTGCCATGGCTTGACTGGCACCCATCATCGCAGCATCCTTAATGTTATTGAAGTATTTTGCCGAAGCAATACGAAGACCTTCAAAGATCTGAACCGCATCCTTTTGACTACTCCCGAGTCCGTTCTGGAAAATCGCATTCAGTACTGGGGCAGCAGCATTGGCAATATCATCCCGGACGGTTTCAGCCTTTTTGACCTTCTCGGCGAACACTTCAAATTGGGCCTTGGTTTTGACCTTGTGCTCTGCATTTATGCAAGACAGAACAGTTTCTAAGTAATGTGGTTTTATTCCATATTAATTTTTAAAGATGCCAACATACCTTCGAGGGCGTTTTCAGCCTCAAGTTTGTCAGCTGTCAACCGAGTATTGATTTTCTCGAGTTCTTTCACTCGGGCAGCTAGGGATTCAATCTTTGAAGCTTGGGCTGAGAAACAAAAGATAGCTCGATCAAGTTTACAGAATGGATTCACGAAGAAATTACAACAGAAGGACTTATACCTCCGATTGTACCCCTATGGGTGAAGCTGGCTTCCATGAGTTCATTGATCTGATCTTTTAGTTTTCGCTCCTTCATTTGGGCGTCTTCACGGACCTTGGCTAGCTCAGCTTGAACTTGTTCGCGGCTCTCGAGGTGAGGCACAAGTTTTTCTAAGGCGCTTGTTTTGGCCTCGTTTCTCATGTGGATTATCTGGAAGATACATCATATAAGTTACACAGTCAGAGTAAGACAGTTGAGTACAAGTTATACTTACATTCATGAGACGGGTAGACTCAGTTAGATCCTTCTTTAGCAACGTGAGCTCCTCGTCCTCGCGCTGGCGATTGATTATGATGCCTTGAAGAGCGCCATCCCGGTCTCTCCATTGGAGTTTAGTCGGAGGAAAAGAATCCTCGACTACCTTGATTCTTGGGATTTCTTCTTCTTTATCATCAATCAATGGGCCTAGCTAGCAAGATGTCAGAAAATAGCGGTATAACAGATGGATCAAGTTTAAACTCAGCTATGTGGCATACCAGAGATGATTTTGGAACTCTTCTTGGAAGTTTCTTCGGGTTTCCTGACTGGATCAACTGGTGTACTTGTCTCTGCAGTAGCTGGATCCTGGTCAGAGTCTTTTGGATCTACCTCGGCTGACTTGGCAGGCGTTGCTTGTTTACCAGTCGGGATGTCGTCCTTTTCTTGTTGATTCCCTGTTGGAGCATCGGCTTCAGGGATGCTAGTATCTGGCTCCAGCTGTTCGTCAGTCGGGGGCTGGTTTTCGGCAGTGTTTATTATTTTCCCCGACTGACTATAAACTCGGGGTTCAGGTTGTGGCTCGGTTGGCGTATCAACAGGTGGCACGTCACCTTTCTTACCCAGATCAATATCTTGGGGTTTTCTGAAGATTGACAGATCTCAATTATACGAGTATTTCTTGAGAAATCAGCAATGATGCAATTATAGCAAAAGTATTACCTTGTTGATCTTCGGATTTTGGGCGCGGGCCGACCAGCTGGAGACTTAGCTTGAGCCGGCTTGTCGCTCGTTTGCGATTCGGGTTGTTCATCTTCAGAATCGCTGCACACGAGTTTCCTCTTCTTCAGCTTTTGCTTGGGAATGTTTTCAGATTGTTTACTTTTTCCGGCTGGGCTGACTTTTGGGCCACCAGTCGGGTGAGGCTTTTTTGGAGCAGTCTCTTCATGAACAGGAGCTGGAGGACTTGAAGAAAATCGTTTGTTGTCCTATTCAATAAGATCAATCAACGAAGATGAAGTAATCGACAGACTGGAAACAGACAAAATAACAGAGTGGCAGATTTTTTACCTCAGGAGGGGGCCGCACTAGACCATAAGGAGTCACAGGCAGCTTATGGCTGTAGTCGATTGAAATCCCAGAAGAGAACATCTTGTACATCCGGTTGCACATGATCTTGTAATCAATGGAATCTGGGTCTTCTCGATTGGGGTCCGACTGACCTTTATACTCGTAAGCTGGCTTACTCCTCTCCTTGATTGGGGCCAGTCAGCATTTAATGAAATGCCGAGTGATTTGTTCCCCTTGTAGCCCCTGCTGTTTGATCTCTACTAGTCGGAGAAGCAGTTCATTGGCTTGGGCCAACTCAGCGCTATCTGGGAGATTTCTCCAGTTTTCTTGGGGGATAGGTGGAAGACCGACAAACTCGGGAAGGCTAGGGAAGGATTTGAGATATAGAACCAGTTTGAGTGCCATCCTTTGTTGGAAGTCTTGAAGGGAAGAGAGAAGTATTTTTGAGTCAGAGTTCCTCGCAATTGGAACCCGGACCCGCCGACTACACAAGGGTTGTTTTTGTCGGGCTGGGGTTTGAGGTTGAAGATGCGGCGGAATAGAGCGAAATGTGGTTGGATGCCAAGGAAAGCTTCACAGAGGTGGATAAAATTTGCAATGTGGAGAATGGAATTGGGATTCAAGTGGTAGATTTGGATTTTATAAAATGCAAGAAGACCGCGGAAGAAAGAAGATGCGGGAAGAGCAAAGCCGGAATAAAAGAAAGAAGTGAATACCACGACTTCGCCGGTGTCAGGTGTTGGAAATTCTTCGCCGTACGCCGGGCGCCATCCGATGATCTCTTTAGCAGGCAGGACTCCGTCCTTCACCATTTCTAGCAACTGCGGTTCTTTCACATCAGATCTCGCCCACTGCTCAAAGGGGATTTCTCTCTCTTCGGCCATGAGAAAGTTTGGATTTGGGCAGAATAAGAGGGTTTTTGAGGGAGTAATGGAAGGGAGTTTGTGCTGGAGGTGGACCGTGAGAAAGTTTGATGCGAGGGATCGAGGATTGGAGCTTGAGCGGATGTGGATTGGAAACCCTAACTTGCTGGTACTGTGCACGGTTTGGGGAAATTTGAGCGGAGAAGACGAAGAAGGTGAAGCGGCGGTTTCAATAACGGTTGGATAGCGTTTCGAGCGCTAAATGGGCCGTGATTTTGGGACTGACTGTTGCCATCATTTTAGGAAAGTATGGTATATGTCCTTGGGGGCTTAAATTCTTCCATGTGATGAGCAGGGAAGAGTATATCAGCGATTTTTTGTGCTGTTGCGATTTAATCTCTTCGGGGAGCAACAAATGGATATGTTGTCATGTCAGTGAGCATATTAAATTAACCAGGTATTATTACTTTGGTTTTTAAAAGGGTGATTGGAGAATCTTGTTAAAGATTTCTACCACGTATGCCTTGTTTAGTTTTAATGAATGTGCACATCAGTGTACGAATTTTCACGTAAGTGAATATTTTTATTGACCTATATTTAAAGCTTAGGCTAATAATATAATTTTGGTCATTTCCTGGTAGTTGGTAAATCCTTTATGAATTTAATTTACTCGGGTTATATACCACGTGTGCTTTATAAGTGATTATTTGTTATTTTGCTGTTAAAGTGGCTAATCAAACCACTCGGCTTATATATTAATTCTGACTATATGTTTAGTTTTTCCAAGTAAGCACATAGTCGGGGGCTACACCTAATTAGGTGCATCTAGTCGATGCACCTGGAAATATTTTTTGAAATTTTTAGCCCTTCACAGTCGCGTGATTTTGGATTCGACGACCAGGAGATCATGGCAGGGATAATTGAAGTACTTGAAGATGATGATTTATTATTTGAAGTGAAGATTATCTCGTCGACTGTAAAGGTCTCAGGGGCTACTGTGGATATTATGATACCCATATACCCACAAACATGGAATATCCGACTGGATAATAGGGGTATATTATGTAAATAGAATATGATATGTATTAGGATTCGGGTATGGTATTATCTTGTGCGACAAGTTAGAACCCGGATCCCTAGCTTGATAAGATTGTATACCAATTATGGAGATCAAGACCGTGTCGGACTATATCTCATCTTGTAAACCTCTATCTTCCGGGTATATAAGGAGGATAGGGGACCCCTTGGGGACATAAGCTTTTCATAAGATCAATACACAACTCGGAGGCAAAAACCCCGAAACAGGAGTAGGGTATTACTTCTTCGTGAAGGCCTGAACCTGTCTAAATCCTTTGTCTCATAACCCATCTACTTTTCTAGCTTGATAGCCACCCCCTTTTTCTATTGCCGAAATCTAGTTTCGACACTTCTTCTCCTTCATGCTTATTATTCTCTTTATATTTGAGGAGTATTCAGACGGTACCTTGATGCTCTCCAGGCATTCAAACATATTTTCCTTCTCTTCCTTGCTTAGGGTGTAGCTTGCAGGCCTCAAATAATGGCTTCCTTTATCCTTCAGTTTCGGGTGAAGGTCCTCGCGTTGTTGCATTTGCTTGAGATCGTTACGTGTTTCCCTGTAGTCTCCCCTCATGGCTTTGAAGGATGTCCGTGCACATCACCTGGATCATCTCGTCTATCTTGTATCGTAGTGCTTTACAAACCAGGCATGCTTCTAGGTTCTCGTACTCCTCACCGTAATAGAGGATACAATCGTTCGAACATGCGTGTATCTTATGTACTTCTAGTCCTAGAGGGAATACCACCTTCTTAGCTTCGTACGTTGTTTCGGGTAATTCGTTTCCCTCCCGAAGAATGTTCTTGACAAGTTTTAATAACTTGCCAAATGCCTTGTCACTCACACCGTTTTTGGCCTTCCATTGCAAGAATTCTAGCGTCGTACCCAACTTTTTGTGCCCCTGTTCGCAACCTGGGTACAACGAAGTTTTGTGGTCCGCTAACATACGGTCCAATTTTTGGACCTCCTTCTCACTTTCGCAGCCATCCTTTACGTCTCGCAACATCTGACGAAGATCATCTACAGCGTCGTTCTTCAACAGCTCCGTCCGCCTCACCTCCTGGATTTTCTTCAAATCCACCATATTGATGAGCCCAGTCCGGAATATTCTCATCTTCTACTTCATCTTCTTCCATTGTAACCCCTAGCTCTCCGTGCGAGGTCCAACAATTATATGTAGGCATGAATCCAGACTCAAACAAGTGCGCATGAATAGTTCTTGATGATGAATACTCTTTCTGGTTACTGCAGTTTTTGCATGGACAACACATGAAACCCTTATACTTGTTAGCATTGGGCACATTCAAAAAATAATGCATGCCTTCAATAAACTATTTCGACCATCGGTCCGCGGTGTATATCCATTGCCGGTCCATCTATACATCAAATAGTCCAATGTTACTAACGAAATCCACACAGTTGAAACTAGTTAAATAATCATATAATAATTTAAAACATCAAAGTGAAACTAATTTCTAGAAAAGAGCTACAAAGGTGGCAACGAGAAGGAAGAGAAGTTTACAATTATTTTTATATTTTTATTCAAGTGCTACACATATTTTTTTTATAGTACGAACAGTATTTCTAGCTATATTACATATTTTTCAATTATCTTTGTTTCCTACTTTTTTTACAAATAATCATACAAAAATTTTGCAATAGTCCAACATATTATTCTTTTTTATTGTTTGTAGAGTTGAAAACATATCTTTAACGAATTATACTTTTTTCTAACTATTTTATTAAACTAACTTAGTTTTCTATTCTTTTATCTTAGTTTTCTATATTTTCCCTCGGTCATCTCTTTTATAACATATGTATCCAAATTTTCTAATTTCAAAATCAAAGTAATTTTGCCTACACATATTTTCTCTCTCATCATTTGCATAAACCTCGTTGAAGATAATATTTTATAGAAACAAAGCTATACATGTAATACGCTAAGCATACATTATTAGAGAATGGATTTGCTAACCTTTTCGATCTCTCCGATTTGTATATTATCACCAAAACAGTTTTATCAAAAATTTTGGCAGCACCTCCCTTCATCCTCCTCTTGGCAGCAATAGCTCGTGCTAGAGGAGGAAGAAGAAGTATAAAAAGGTAGATCACCTTAGTCCCAGTTAATAACAGCAACCGGGACTAAAGATCTAAATCATCATTAGTCCGGTTGGTGTTATTAACCGGGACTAAATTGAGTAACACCAACCGGGACTAAAGATCCCCGGCCCCCTGACATGCGTCTGACACGATCAATGGAGGTGTGAACCGGGACTAAAGATGGTCTTTAGTCCCGGTTTGTATTACCAACAAGTACTTAAGATCATTGCGACCCGGTACACTTTTTAACCGGGACTAGAGATGATCTTTAGTCCCGGTTCCTATTCGAACTGGGACTATTCCGGTTTTTGTGAACCTGACCAAAGATCAGTTCTCCAGTAGTGGTACTCTAATAAGGAATGCATCAAAGTTTCGTTAGTACTCTTATACTATTAGAATTCGTAATACTACAATACTCCGTAGAAAAAAAGGTTATGCTTTAGTTTATGGTGAAGTTCAATTAAAAAATTTGAATTATGTATTTGTCGGCACACGGGGATAGAATTCCTGAATACCTGGAGCATACACTATACTAGTCCCATGATCAGTGGCTAGTACACGCATCCACAACATTGTTATGACATCCATACAAATGTACATAACATATAAGTAGAAAATGGCTCTTATAACTTAGCGATGCAAGAGTCATACAAAAAAAATTAGGCGAACTAACCAAACAAAAGAGTTTAAAACACAACGGAAAAGATACATAAGTTCTTCGGTATGCCCATCTACCAAATCACACAGGCAACCGATTAGGAATCACCCTAGAAAGAACCATTCCTAGAAACTCCGGTAATTGGCGTAAGCACCCGCTTCCTGCAAACAAGGCTAAAAACAACGAGAGGTGGGTCAATTCACTGGGTATTGGCAAGTCCTACCCAAACCTTAGGAAACCTAGGACTATTGCAAGCTGAGATCAAAGATGGCTATATTTGTGGCTTATTTTTAGCGTAAAGCAAATTTTGTTTCTCAATGTAAATAATAATATATTGCAACAAAAATTTTAAATCAAAGAATAAACCATAATAATAGTAGCATAAACCTCATCACAGTATCATTCTTGTGCCTTCCATGGCAGTAAGTAAACATTTTATTTTAAGCCCACACCGGGCAAAGTCATCATCATTACCCACCATACCCATTTCACAAATCATTTAGTAAATCACCAACACTATACTTGTATCATTTCACCAAGTTGCTCATGACTGTGAGCATAGCTAATCGATTAGTTTTAGACACTCCAGAGTTTGTACAGCTTTATCTACATGATGTAATTTACTCTAGTTTGTCTGGTACCTGTTCGGTACCACCACACTCTACACACTGAGCGTGGTCTAGAGGTCACAACGAAACCATTACATTGCTTAAAGCCAAGCCTTGTATCAGCGATGGTGAGTGGAAGTCCACACTAGACATATAGACATATGACCTAGACTTGTTAGGTGACGGGACTACACCTTAAACCTAACACCGTGGCGGCAACCCATCTGGTTCCCCACGAGGCACTACACCGTTGTATTGGATAAACTTAGATGTCCATGCCGTATCCCGACACATGGGTAGCTCCTCTGAGTTAACTCAACACAATAAAATAATCATCAATACACACACCATAACTCATACTACTCCGGCCTACCAAAATGCAAGGCTAGACATTAAACAACTTAATAAGCGGTCATCCCGTAAACAACACATGTGGTTGCACGGTATGCTTAGTTGGTGACACATTGTTGGGTCTTTAATTGACTCACGCGAACACTCCCCCTATCGGTACGCAACTACTACCATATGCACACCACTTGCCACCCAAAGTCTAAAAACCATCATTTTCATTTATTCAGTTTTCACAAATAATAGAGGTAATCGCTCTGTACAATATTTTGAAATAACCCATTTGAAAAAGTGAATACCATGTCATTGATAACCATTATAAATCTTCTAAGCATGGCTAAACAATTACTATATTAGTAGCTCGAATATACCCACATTGGTGCTTGGATAGCACCACAACCCATCCTAGGTCTATCAACAATAGGGTGACTAATAATCAAGGTGGATAATGCAGCAAGTAGGAATTGTTCTACCAAGGTTCCACATTTTGTTTCTGCAAACATCGCATTCAATTTTAAATATAATAAAGCATTTGCGAAAGTATAGGATTCAACATGATCGAAGGAGGAGTTGAATAGGACATGCCTTGCTCAGGAGTTACTCAAATATTTCTTGGTCCTGCACACTCTCATCAACGAAAACAACATAGATTCATCCTCTATTAAAATTTAAACATATAATCAAATGAAAATCCAATATAACTCCAAGATAAAATATGATGCATGGTGCATGAACATGTTTAGTGTATAGAGGTGATTTAATGTAAATTTAGGAGAAAGAGTCGTCTAAATCCGATGTCGTATGTGCAAGTTATCGCGATGGCAAATACGAAAAGTTACAATTCAAATTTAAATTAGGCCCAGGTCCCAAGGTCCCAGCACATGTTAAATGAAATTTTCCTTAAGATTCTACAATTTTTATGTTATTTACGATTAGGCCCTGGTCCCATATGTAAGAGACTGAAACGTTACCATATGAACCCTAAGTCTTTGATCATTTATAGGACAAAGTCCTCATCTTCAACCTCCAGCAGCCCGATGGATTGGGAGCTCGGCCATGGCTTTGGCGAGTTCGCCAGCGGCGAACGGCGGCTCAAATGAGGGCGAGGACAAAAGGTAAAATGAAGAACATGTCTTTGCGATTCCATTCCTGTACTCATCTCAGCATGTAGAGGCCGGACCAGCGCTGGAGGCGGCTTCAAGCGGCGAACGTTCTCCGGTCTAGGTGCATGCCAAGCTATAGGTTCGGTTCGGCCAAATTGATGCATGCAAGTGATTTTACAGGGTCTCTACGTACTTACCAAACTGTGCGCGAGGCCCAGCGATGCTTGAATGGTGGCAGCTGCGTGCGGAACGGCTCAGCGGCGATAGAAGCTCCAGGACGACGACGATGGCACGGATGGGTCAGAGAACTATGGAGGAGAGGCATGTTTGAGGTTAGTAAGGTCCTAGGGGTACTTCATGCGCGAGGTATTTAACTGTGGCTCACGGGAGAAGGCGGAATCGGCCATGGCGACGGCGGCGGGTTCAGATCGGCGGCGAGGAATAAGGGGCGTGATCTCCCTCTCCGGTGCAACATTCTTCGCGGATCTTGAGGGGAAATGGAGAGGAGGATGAGGCGAAGACGCTGGCGCGACGACTCGGCCGGATTTGGTCCACGGTGGCCGGCGCGACGACGGAGATGCGGCGGTGGCACCCGGTGCGCGCTCCAGAGCACACCAAGGCCGGGAATGGCATGGTGGCGTTTCCGTCGATCCGCTGCACGAGAGAAGATGAAGTCAAAAGGTAAAACCTTCGGCATGACAAGAGGATGAGGGAACGCGAAAAAGATAGAGGAGATGGTCCCAATGGCCATCTTCCTTGCGACCGGTGGTGATAGAAAGGTGGGAAGGGAGAGCTGGAGCTCTCACTCTCGTTTTCCTCGGCACTGGGGTGATGAGAGAGGAAAAACGACGCGGCTGGGAGAAAAGTAGGGGAGCTCGCCGTCGGACACGATGGTGGACAGCGCGTCGATGCCGCCCAGAGCACGGTCGGCGCCGGCTCCTCTCTCTCCCGCGTGCTTTGGTCGGCCAGAAGAGATGGACAGGGAGAGGGCGACCTAGAGACACTGGTATGTGGGCCAGGTCGATGGCAACCAGGTGGATGAGAGGGGTAAGGGTCTTGAGTAGATGTAGGTTTTAGATGATTTTTCAGTTATTTCTTTCTCTCTCTTTGCAATACTATAGTTTAGTTTGTGTGCCATATAAATTAGTGTGAATTTTCTAAAGGTAGATGAAGGTAACTAGATTCCATTTTCTTTGGTTGCATACAAAAAATATGTGTAGTTTGCTCTAGAGAAAAAGGGCTCGGTAGATGAATTTTTAACAGGTCCAAACAAAGAAAATAAATTCTGGAAAAATTATATTTGCTCATGATAATTAACCTAGTATTTGAATAAACTATTTTACCTATACACTTCTATGCAGTTTAATGCACATTTTGGTGAATTAAGGTTTTAGCCGATTAAGGTCATTAGTTAATCTACTATTTAACTGGTTTGGCTGATATCAACCAAGTATGTCTTATTTACATTCAGGTTTTTTCTATTTAAAACCTATATTTACATTTGTTTGCATTTAGCTCAATTGTTTTGGTTAGGTTGAAATGCAAAACCAAGAGGGTTCAATTTCTAATTTGATGTTAAATCAAATTATTTGATTTGAAATTTGTGTTGTAAAATTTTTATTTTGGATTAGTTCGGTTCTTGTTCAATAAAACTGTGTTTTATTTTATTTATAGGAGTTAATGCTCTAGGATGTGCTTCTAAATCACAAAGACTTTAGAATTCAAAAAGTTTTAAGTTTTCCGCAAAAAATAATTTCCTAAGAGAAATTCTCGGTATGTTATAGTATTGGAGTATGTTGATATGAGGATCTACACGAAACGACATTAAGCACACAAAAAGACAAGGATTATACGGGTTCAGGCCCCTTGTAAGGTAATAGCCCTAGTCCAGTTTATATGGGATTATGATGAAACCATAGAGATTACAATAGAAGATAGCATAATTGACGAATTACCGACTAGACCCCTATCAAGATCAACTCGATGAGATCAATCAGCAATAGGCTTCAAGTCCCCCGGATTGCGATCACCGTAGATATGGCTTAAGTTATGATTCGATGTCCCTGCACCCCCTGGGGGCCTTATATTTGAACCACGGATACCTTGACCTCCAAGTAGGATTCAGGAAAAATCTGCCCGCATACGAGATTATAGGACCCTTATCCCTTCCGAATGGGACTCTTAACACTTCTATCCGAGGAGAAGGTTTACGTGTATGACTAAGCAAATTCCATAATTTTTAAGGAGCATTCCTGTATACTTGAGGGTATTCATATCCGTAAAATTCATAACCCCAAGAATAGGAAGTATGTCTTATCCATAACCTTGACAGACTATTACCTGACAGTTCAGGGGCCTGAACCTGTATAAAAATCCTTGTCCCTGTCTCTTTGCCTCAATCTCGTGTCTACCCTAACACCAACGATCTCCATGCCATGCAAATACCGTAGTTGTGATCTACTCCGTCGACAGTATACAAAGGTATCGATGGACTAGAGAGGGTGGACTTACCGCAGTGTGCAGCCCCACACGGCTGGTCAACGATCAGCCACCCCCACATAAATTAGGCATATGAAGTAAGTTGAATTATCAATCATGCCCGAGCATGTTGCCTAAATGTAAACTTGGGATGTCAATAAATCATTGATGAAAGAATGCATTTTTATGAGCATTTAAATTTCTCCAAACCAAATGATCCCGCAGTCATCCCGTAGACGCGCGGGGAATCATCTAGACATCTATTAAGAAGTATGCTTCTTCCAGGTTTTTCTTCCTTTGTCTTTACTGTTGCTTGCCTTAATTGTTGTCACTGGGTGTTCAGAACCTTCTTGGCTACACTAGGTTTTTTAGACCACCAGGTTTTGTTAAATCTGGTTTAACATGATCTTATTTTATACAAGCAAAAATACCCGTGCGTTGCAACGGTAAAAAAAGTCCAATGACAATATATGTTTTTCATGCATAATCATGTCAATGATAATATTTGTATGAATCGTTGTAGCTAAGACAATTAAAAAATTGGAACATCTTTAATCTAATGACCCAACCTCGATGATGGCGACCTTACCGATGCTTGCTTTACCCAATAAAATTTGATTATTCATATGGCAGCATGCACATAATCTAAAATACTCTTTCAATCCTATTCTTGCGACCAACAATAGGATCGATCAAATCATACATTACCTCGCATGGTCAAGTCTACACAAAATAGAGTCACCGTGCACTCTTCTCTAAATAACAATTAAAAATATGTTTATTTTTTAATATTATTTCCATATAATATGTTATCAAGAATAGTAGCTATACTTAACAAAAATAGTCTGATAATTACATCTAGAGATGTGGAGGGTCTCCAATACAGAAGAATAGATGAGGATACAAAAGCTGTGTAGGAGATAGAAAACATCTATGGATCCTATCCGACCCAAGCGTCCATCAATTTATGTCGTTCCCAGAAAAAGGGCAAAGCAAGAATTGTTTTAGATCCGACCGTCAAAACATTCGACCAACGCTTCGGAAAAACCAAACCGACGTGGTAGACGATGGATCATACAAATTTTAGAAAACTCTTTTTTGGGAATCGAATGTTTTTTTTCTCTAAAATCATATTTTTGTATAAAGGTTTTTTTTCTCGCGTTGAGTCAGATGGTTTTTTTAACGGTTTGATGGTTTTTTTTCTTGTGTTGAGTCAGATGGTTTTCTCTAACCGTTGTTTTTTTAGAAACGGTGTTTTTTCTCGTGTTGAGTGGGATGGTTTTTTCGAACCGTTTCTAGAAACAACGGCTTTTTCTCGCGTTGAGTCTGATTGTTTTTTCGGTCTTTTTTATAAACAATGTTTTTTCTTATGATTTTTTTCGAGTGGCTTGTTTTTATAAACGGTGTTTTTTTCTTGGGCAGTTCTCTCAAATTGTTTTTTAGAAATATGCGTTTTTTATAGTTTTTTCCTTGCATGTTTTTTTGGTTTTTCTTACAGATGGCGGAAACCTTTTTTTCTCACACATTTTTTTTGCGTTTTTTACTCACGCATGTTTTTCTTGTTTTCTCGCGCATTTTTTCTTTCTTTAAGGATGACAGTTTCTTTCTTTACTTTTATTTAAGTAGTTAGATTAGATTAGATGAGATATAGAGAAGAGATATATACGGATAGAAATCGGATTTTTTTTGTCCGTGTTTTTTCCGCCCCTTTAACCATACGATTTGGATGTGTTTTTTGGCTCTATTTTTTATATACGTACGGAGGAAACGTTTTGAATTTTTTAATTAGTACAGAAGATAACATCTTGCTCGTTTTTCATAACAGAATCATATCTCTACTTCTATAAAAGTGCAAGTGCAGTGTTCCTCTTCCCTCCCTCTCACATTACGTGCACAACTACCCCATCCTTAAGAAAACCATAAAAAATCAAACGGATAGTAAAAAAAAAAGAACAAGTTTGTTAAAAAAAATATAACCAGTTGGATCCCATCCTAGTATATGGGCCCCTGCAGCCCATCTCTATATGGGTCTATTGCAATGCAGATGCATAGTATTAGTAGATAAGAAAAACAAGATTAAGTTGGTTAAGTTCTTTAAGTACCCAACTTAACTAACTTAGTAGATAACTTAGCATATAACTAAAAAAAGTATAAGTTGGTTTAATTTCTCTGTACAGTATAACAAAAATATAACTAAAAGAAAGTATATTTCATGACATACTATCTGTTATACTACAATCATAATCATATTTAAATCTTCACAGTGTTATCTGTTTTCTTTGAACATGGTTAAGTTGGTTAAGTTCTTTAAGTATCCCTGGTGCTGCATGCCTGTGTGCTTCAATTTATTCCGGCCGGAGGCTTATTTCCTGGCAATTCACAAATAAATATAGCTGCAACTCCATACATATTCAAAAAGCTAGCTTACCACCGAAATTTGAGTATTAATGCAGCTTCATGTTCATTACAATTCAATGCGCATTCAAATTCTATCAGTAACTTAACTATGGTTGCCACGAGGAATAAAAATGACAGGCACGCAGTTAGTAGTTACACAAATAATATGTATACTTACATCTTCAAATGGATTCTAATCTCTAAAGGATATCCCCTCATATACTCTTTTTTTCTAATCCAAATATATACAAATAGTTGTCTTCTTTTAGTAAAAAAAATCACAATGAGTATAGAGTGGCATCTATCAGTTCACTGGAAATCAAGTTCAAATTCAACATACACAATGAGAGAAAAAATGATAAATATCGGTGTGAATAAGACGCTACTATTCATGCATGGCATTTGTCTTTTTTATATCTCACTTTGAGAGTTGGATTTGGACCTAGAATTTTGTGGAGTGGTATATATATAACATATAAGTGTTGTTAAAGGTTTCAAAAATTTTCTATTTGTAAACAAACGAGGGGACATCCCTCGAGGGATTTTCTTGTCCAACTTCATATATATAATCGTACATGCATATTTCTCAAGTACACTTGGGAATTATGAAAGAAAGTGATAGTGTAGATTATGAGTCATTTTGATTTTTTATTAGTCAATTTTTTTAAGTTCGATTAAGTTTCTAGAAAATATAGCAATATTTTGAACACAAAACAAACATATTATCAAAATATATTAAATATTGGTTTTAATGAAACTATTTTGGTGTTGTAGACACCAAATTTTTCTATAAACTTAATCAAACTTAAAAAAACGTTTATCTGTTAAAAAAGTCAAAACGACTTATACTATGAAACGAAAGGAGGAATTGAATTTATGAACACCAAATTTATAAAACGACCTCACTAACTACTGCAAGTATGAGATATGAGATAGTAAAGCTATTGAAGGAGGAAAACAGACAGTATTTGCAATCTTTCAGAACGATTTCAATGGAAGCTTGTTAATAATTGCAAATGGATTCTAAAAAAAATATTTTCGAGTAGTACATAATTATCAATTAATCAGATTACTCAGACGAACTAAAACTATTTTTTTTAGAAAGCAGGTAAGATATCTACTCTAATGCTTACTAAATCTAATCTACTACTATTAGAGAACTAGAAAGACGTGCCGGCGCAGCTGCCGATCACCCGGCGGAGGCCGGCGGAGCCCTCGAAGAACCACGGCATGTGGAGCGCGGCCACCGCCGTGAGCCTCTTCTCTGGGTTGCCCTCGAGCAGCCCGCTGAGGACGTCGAAGCCGGCCTGCGACAGCGCCGGCCGCCTCGCCACGCGGGCCTCCTTGGCGCCGGGGAACTTCTCTCGGAGGCGGGTGGAGTCCCGGAACCCCCGCACCAGCGCCTGCAGCTCGTCGGCGAGCCGCTTCAACCCCGACCACGACTTGACGCCCTCGGCGCCGATGACCTGGAGCACGCTACCCATGATGGCCAGGTTGGTCTCGCCGTCGAACAGTGGCTCGCCGGGACCGTCGAGCAGCTCGGCCATGATGCAGCCGAGCCCCCACGTGTCGACGCGGCTGTCGTACTGGCGTGACCCGAGGAGGATCTCCGGCGCGTTGTAGATCGACGTGAGTACGCCCTCCGGCGAGTAGTCCGGCTGGTCCACAGCCGGCACGGACATCCCGAGGTCGCAGATCGTGTACCTCATTTTCTTGCTCCGCTTCTTCTTCTTGTCGGTGGTCGCTGCTGCCGTCGGCTTCTGTCTGAGATCTTCCGTGCCATCGTCGACGACCACGTTCTCTGGCCGGATGTCACGGTGCAGGAGTCCGGCCTCGATGATGCCGTTCACCCCGACGAGCAGCCGCCGCATGATCCGGCGCACATCGCCCTCGGAGAACGGCCTCCCGCCGCCAGGCTCGCCGCGGCGGCGCCGCATGAGCTCCTTCAGGTTGAACCCGCCGGCGTAATCCATCACGAGGAAGGAGTCGCAGTCGCCGCTGGCCTCCGAGTAGACGCCGTTGGCCCGCAGCTGCGCCACGCCGCGCTTCTCGCGGCACGCGTAGAGGCTCATCGCCTCCCGCGCGAGATCCCGGACGCCCGAGTGGACGAGGCTGAAGGGTTCGTCTCCACCGCCGCCGCGGCGGCCGCGGCCGCTGAGCCGCTTGACAGCGACGACGGTGCGGCAGCTGGCGTCCCACGCCTTGTACACCGCGCCGAAGACGCCGACGCCGATCAGCCCGATGAGCTCGAACCGCCCCGTCATGGACTCAACGCCGACGACGTTCATCCCGATCAGCTCGAACAGCCGCCCCTTGCAAGTCGGCCGCCATGATGGCAACGCGTTCGGCAACTGCACCTCCTCCTCCGGCTCCTCCATGGCGGCGGTGCTGCCGGGCAGCAGCCGCCTGTAGCCGGAATCCGCCGCCGCCATCGATGGATCGACGCCGAGTACGGGCGTAGTGGAGGAGGTACGATGCATTGGGGTGGCCGAGTATATATATACGGAAAGGTGGTTATTGGGCTGGGTCCACGTGGACGTGACAAGTGTTTATTATGTCGCTTCGATCGTGTGCACGTGTAGTGGCGGACTCGGAGACGGGAGACTACCTCTGTATCAAAATCTGCATCTAATTAAGTTTAAGTTTAGCTGGACTCGATCGATCGAATCTCGTAGTCGAGGTGGCTGTGGCGATGCTTATCATCTCAGCCCTACACATGTACTTTCGAAGCGTGCAGCCACATGTACTGTGGAGCGTTTTCATGGTAAACGTAATTACTTACGGCTTTATGCACATGACTAGAAAATATGTCAGTGCGATTAACGGGAAACAAAAAGTTACAGCAAAGATAATTTGGATTTAATTTTTGCGACATAAACCCCTATAAAGAACATATTTTTCACATGGACATGGTAACTTGTTGATAATAGTCTCTACTTTTTCCACCTAGCTCTGATATGTTTCGTAGGAAAAACTTTATCGCAAAATAAAATAGTTCTAGTAGTACATGTTTTCACTCATTCCCTAGTTTAATACCTTAAAATTGTTCACCGTGAACTTGCTATATCGAAAAGCAAGATCGCATAAGGTCAAGTAAGAGGGCAGTGTGCAAACCGGAAAGAAGATGCTTGTTCGATAACATGCCAAACCCTAGACAGAGAGAGAAGTGAGGAGAGCACTGGAGAACATAATTGAAAGCAAACCCTAACATCGATTGGTCATAGGACGTGTTTCATGTCACGATCGAATTTTAGAAAGAAGAATCAGATTGTACTCTTACACCGACTGTGCATTGTGCGGGACTCAATCTTTGCCAAACAATCAAATCCAATCCGCTCAAATATAAAGAAATACAAGGTCGTATACACATATTGCACATTATCTCAACGCTAGCACATGTAAGGCTGAACCCAAACATAATACCTGTACCTTGCATTGGTTACTGGGGTGGTTTTAACCTCAATATCTATCAAGGAATCGAGCATGAGCATATGCTGGTGACGTATACATTGACCACAATGATATGTTTGTGATTGAACGATTAGTCCGTTCTACACGTGCAGGATGTAGGTGACATACTGACTCTACTATCTATTGTATTTAATATAGTTCAAACCTATACCCCTGTCCCATGTAAGCAAATAGGTCTTTTACCCCTCTCCTTAATACATGTAACGTGGACTATATTTATATTAATTAAAACTTAATATTTTGCGATGGAGGAAATAATATTTTTTCAGTTGTAAATTAGCATACAGTAGAACCAGAAGACGATAGGTATTATACTCTGTGCTGAGGTCACTATATTTTTTTAAATATTTATAATCTATTTTGTATAATTGCTGATTCTTATCTAAGTAAATATTGAGGTTAAGAATGGATAGTTTTCATCACAATATAAAAAAAATCAAATAGTAAAAAGGTCAAACCAGCGTGAGCTGTTAGACACCACCATGAGCTATCCGTCACCACTCACCAGCCCGTCAGCTCATGTTTTTTCCCTCCCACTATTGAGGAACGTATCTTTAGTGCCGGTTTATAACCCCTTGAGCCCCGGGTTGCAAACCAAGAAGCCCAATCCGGTAGAAATAACCGGGGGCTAAAGATCCATCTTCAGTCTCGGTTGGTGTTACCAACTGGGACTAAAGATGGACACTATAGTCCCGGTTGGTAACACCAACCGGGATTAAAGATGGATCTTTAGCCCCGATAGGTAACACCAACCGACTCTAAAGATGTTTTTATATTTTTTTATTTTGCATATGCTTGCTTTTTTATATATTATGCATTTATATATTTGTATAAATACATATGTTGCTTGTTGCTTTTTTAATATATATATTTATATATATGTATAAATACATATATATGCATAATATATATATAATATGTATGTAAAAAATGTATTTATACATATATACAGATATAAGTAATTACATATACACATAAAATCTATGTTATATATATATATATTACAATCATATTCTAATCATGGGTGGGGTTGACGAATAGGTTTTCCATCGTGGTGGAATTCTCTCGCGAGATCAATAACCTAATCCATGATAAATCCTATCAGTTGTTCTTGAACGGCCTGTATAAATACATCGTAGGGGAGTTGCTCCATCATCCAAAGAACCTACCATTTCAAAAAATGAGATATAAATATATGAAATCAATAAGAAATCGATGCATAATGTATGAATCATGTTTACGTACATCGAGATCCTTATCACTGTTGATTCTATGTGTTATGGCATGAATATAGTTGCACATATAGTACCCGCATAAGTTCATCCCTTGCATCTGTTTTGGACATTAAAGGAGATCGAAATGACATATTTAATATATATTTTTATTTTAGAACAAATTAAATGATTCAACATAATTTTGGAGCATGTACTCACCGGAAAGTTCATCCTGACATCTAGTTTTTCTTTGAAATTCCCGTGGACGAGTGTACGGAACCGTGTCCATGCCCTATGTACAGTTGCAAGCTATGATTAATTATCCGAGATCCGCATTATAGTAGCAATAGCAACACTTATAACTACAGTGCAATGGATGGCATTACTTGTCTAGCAGTTTAAAAATTTTGGTGAAAGTTTCCTTCGTTTAACCATTGAGTCATAGACATGGAGTTTGCTTGCAGTAAGGTCTATAACAAAAAGGACCCAATGGAATCTGCAAATTGCGTGAGATGATATATATATGTCACGGTATGAGTACAAGAAGGAAATTGGTATGAAAGGATGTAAGAACTCACGAGGTGTTGTACGGCAATAGTATGAAGGTCTTGAAATGTTGTTGCACCAGGAAATGGAGAATATTATCGTCTGTTTCTTGCTCAAAATCCTTTATGACCGTAGTGTTAACTTTGCGGGGGCCCATGAATCCAACCCTGAAAGCTCCCTACCTACGGCATATTTGAATCTCAATTATACAACGGGAAAAAAGGACCTTTTTATCAGCTATCCACACACTGCAATCATTCAATGCTACATACAAGGAGCTAAGGAACGAAATAAAATTAATTAAATAATACTTACAGAACCCATAGACTGAGAAGAGAGACGTCGAGGGCGTCTCGATGGTACATGTCGAAGATTTCCTGGAAACGGACCCACAACTCATCATCTCCTTGGAAGTAATTTGAGTTTTTTACCCTTGCACCGAACATCACTCTATCGGCGGCTGATTTTTCCATGTAGTATAGATGGAATCAGTACATCTGTGTAGGGTTTAAACTTGATCAGGCTTGACAAGTGGTTCACCGAGGGTAAATTTTTATTTCAGATCCTCTGCTATTGCTTTTTATTGGTGCATCAGCTAGCAATTGCTCCCTCTTTAGTACCGTCTCCGCCATAAATTGTGTTATCTCCATTTCACCAGGCTGTAGCAATGGATCAATCGATTGTTTTGGTTGCTTTGCTAGCTGAGGGACCTCTTTGGACTTTTCTTTTGCCTTCTTAAAAGACTTCATTATTGATCAGTCCTAGTCGAATAGTAAGGTCTTTTTTACCGATGTGCTCATCTTCTCAAATAACTCCTTAGATGTCGGGTCTATAGGTCTTTTTTACCGATGTGCTCATCTTCCTGGACTTCGCGGCTTGAAGTGTGCCTTCACTTGCGCTCTTACGATCTCGTCAGTCTCCTCGGGAGTGCAAACGTATGCCCTAGTCTTGAGAGCAGGGAGCTTAGGCTCGTCAAGTCTTGGCTTCTTCGTTTGTACGCTTGACTTTAATGGCACGGGACGAGGTGGGCAGGTCTTTCTTGTACTTGCAGTTGGTTTTGGCGTTGAAGATGGAGCAGATGATGCCCGCGGCGAAGACCTCGGAGGAGTCGGTGCCCGCCGAGGAGACGGTGCAGGCAGAGGAGGCGGAGGAGACGGTGCAGGCGAAGGAGGCGGTGGAGATGTAGGAACGGGTGCCGCTTATTCGTCCGGGAAACACTATGGAGCGCTTGCACCATAGTATAATGGGGTGGGCTGTGTCTCCTAGTTTCGTCTCCCCGTCTCCTCCGAGTATGTCCAGCTCAAGGTCCTTGAATTCTCGTTCCACCAGTTTTACTTCGACTCTTGAGTATCCAGGTGGAATCGGTCTGCAATGGTATGTCCCTGAAGGGTCCACTGGTATGGCCATGCTCGACGCCACCTTCATGAAAATAGAGGTTAATTAGTAATTAACATGTGCAACAACTTTCGCAATGTACAAGACATATATCATAAAACTATGAGCATACCTTGAGTGATATGTTCTTGAACGGACTATGCAGCCCACACCGTGTCTGTTGCATGATTTCATCAACGGGGCATGGTGCCTCGTCGTGAGTTGGCCCAGCTTTGCCCTGTAGAAGCGCAGCTGCTGTGATTGCTTGAGGGGCTCACCATGACACGTTGAACATGTTGTTGGGTATGCTGCCTCTGCACTTCGGCCAGGCGTTGGTCCACCCGTCTTTCCACCTTCTCTTGCATCCTTAACTATTGCGTCGCGACCCTATACTCAAGATTTGTTAACTTTGCCTTAGTATCTCTTTTGCTTCTCATGTGACTCTTGTACGTGTCGATGTCCTCTTGAAATCAGAATTTCCATGGAACCAGAACTTTTCCTCGCGTTCGGCCTAGATGCTTGGCATTCTTCAGTGCGAGCGTAAGCTCGTCCTTCTCTCTATCGAGCCAGAATGTTCCCTGAGCAGAGGCCTCTACTATTTCCGTTAGTCGGCTAGCTGCTTCATGAATCTCATTGCCGAATACTAGGGAGCCATCACTGAGATCGAGCGTTCCACCGTGAGCATAGTACCAATGCTTTGATCGTTCCGGCCAATCGGCTGTGGCCAGAACGGTACCTCTTTCTAGCAACCCTACTTCCGTTTTCTCCCACTTCGGCACTGCCTTCTTATAGCCGCCAGATCCTAGCCGGTGATGGTACTTCATTTTAGCGGCATTGGCTTTATTCTTTTCTATTTGTTCTTGTATGCGATAAACGCATCCCAATGATCCTTCAGCTTGGTCATTGTGTCCAAGTTAGTTGTCAGGCCATTCACGACATATTTCTTGTACAAATCTTTCTTGAACTACCGGAATTGTTCGGCCATCTTCTTGAAAGTCCAATCCTTCGCTTTTGGCTTTTCTGCCTCAGGGACCGTGAATGTCTCAAGCATCATGGTCCACAATATTTCATTCTCTGTATCATATTTCATTCTCTGTATCAGGGAGATAAGGTTGTTCCTCCTCATCCCCATGTGCCCTTGTGTGGCGCCAGTTTACTATGCTGATGGGCACGTGATCCCTCACGACCCAACTGCTATGTGACACAAACTTCGTTGATGCATCGGTAGGGGCAACTGGTCGGCCGTCTAGATTCACTTCAGTAATAATGTGTCTCCCCTTCACCTTCCTCACGGCACCTTTTGCCGGCCCGTTGGCTGTCACTATTCTCCTCATGCCCCTCCTTGTTTCTCTCCTCATTACCCTCCTCATTACCCTCTTCGTTAAGGTACTGGTTGGGGTCCTCGTTTCCATCCTTGTCCACCCAGTATTGGCTGCTACCCTCTGCGATCTGGTCGTAGATGATCTGTTTGTCGTCGCGATCGGCCATCTGTTCGTAACAATAACGAGGTATATTGTTATATATATATTGACATTCTCGAGACCTACGATGACGAGCTAATTTCCACCTACCTAAGAAATATGAAACCTACGTTAAATTTCACCTATTTAAGAAATATGAAACCTACACGTGTACATTTCAAATAGAACTAATACATTTCATAGGATTGTACGAAAACTTTTATAGTTTCATGTAACTTTCCTTAGTTTTGCTTGGAGGCCTTGGAACCACGTAAGCTTGAGCGATGTCAGCGGTCAGCAACTGGACCAGGTAATTCTGACAATAAAAAAATAATTAGTTAAAACATGTATATTGCATATACATCGGTATTTCTGCGTCGTGAAAGTCATGAAAGTCGTTATAGTCGTTCGTACGTGAAGGTCGTGAAAGTTGTGAAAGTCGTGAATGCCGTTCGGTCCTTAAACTCGTTAGAGTCGTGAAGTCATGAAAGTGCTGAAAATCGTTAAAGGAGTTCGGTTGTGAAAGTTGTGAAAATCGTTAATGTCGTTCGGTCGTGAAACTCGCTAAAGTCATTAAAGTCGTTAAACTCATTCGGTCATGAAAATCGTTAAAGTCGTGAATGTCGTGAAAGTCGTTTGGTCCTTAAACTCGTTAGAGTCGTGAAGTCGTCAAAGTCGCTAAACTCGTTAAAACTCATTAAAGTCATTAAACTCGTTTGGTCGTGAAAATCATTAAAGTCGTTTGGTCTTTAAACTCGTTAGAGTCGTGAAGTCGTGAAAGTGCTAAAAAATCGTTAAAGGCATTCGGTCATGAAAGTCGTGAAAATCATTAAAGTCGTTCGGTCGTGAAAGTCGCTAAACTTGTTAAAGTCGTTCGGTCGTAAAAGTCGTTTGGTCATAAAAGTCGTTAAAGTCATTCGGTTATGAAAATCGTTAAAGTCATTCGGTCGTGAAAGTCGCCAAACTCGTTAAAGTTATTCGTTCACTTTCGGTCGTTCGGTCATTCACGTTCAGTCGTTCGTTCATTCACGTTCGGTCGTTCACGTTAAACTCGTTCGGTGCTCGTTGCGGCGCGGCAGCAGCGACACACGTCAGTGGTGACAGCAGTGGCGGCGCATGGTGGTGGTGGCGGGGGTGGTGGCAAATGCAGCAGCGGTGGCGACAATGACGACGACGACGAGATGATGGCAGTGGCGATGGCGAAGACGATGGTGATGGCACTCGGCGAGAAGACGGTGAAAACGACTAAGTGTGGGATCGGGCCGAAGAAGATGATACGCCATACTATATATACCCTGGGATCTTTAGTCCCGGTTGGTGGTACCAACCGGGAATAAATATTTAATCTTTAGTCCTGGTTGTGCCCACCAACAAGGACTAAGATATCTTTAATCCTAGTTTTCACACCAATCGGGACTAAAGATATTTTCCCGCTATTTCCAATTTTTCCCGTCTAGGGTTTACAACCGAGACTAAAATTAAAAGATATAAATACTATATGCCCAATGTAAATAATTTAAAATTATTATTAAATTTTAAAATTCATATATAAATAACATATGCCCGATTTAAATAGCTTAAAATTATTAAATTTTAATAATCATACATAAATAACTTATGCCCGATTTAAATAGTTAAAAATTGTTATTAAATTTTAAATAATCATATACAAATAACATATGCATGATTTAAATAGTTTAAAATTGTTATTACATTTTAAAAATCATACATAAATAACTCATGACTGATTTAAATAGTTTAAAATTGTTATTAAATTTTCAAAATCATATGAAAATAACATATGCCCGACTTAAATAATTCAATACATTCAAAATAATTTACATCATCCGTACAACAACCTAGGTCATTACATTAAAAATAATTTACAGCATGATGGTTGACCTCACGTACTTTCTCCTTACGATTGTTCCTTCGATATGATCATTGCGTGAGTAAGGGGTGTTGTCCGTCAAACTGATCGTAATCTTCGTTAGTCTTGTCCTCGACTCCGACGATTTTCCTTTTACCTGAGAGAACCACGTGGCGCTTTGGCTCGTTGGTCCCTTTCCCCTTCTTTCATTTGCTAGACATGTCCTTCAAGTAGAAAACTTGCGTTACATCATTGGCTAGGACGAATGGTTCATCTGAGAATCCAACATTGTTAAGGTCAACCGTTGTCATCCCACTGTCATCACTCGTTCTGCCTCCACCAGTTAGCCTAACCCATTGGCACCGAAATAGAGGCACCTTCAGAGGTCCATAGTCAATTTTCCATATCTTGTCAACGCCACCGTAATACGTAATGGTTGTCCCATCGTATCTCATGGCATCGATACGAAGAACACTGTTCTGGTTCGTGCTTTTTGTGTCTTGGGCTCTTGTCTAAAATGTATACCCATTGATTTCATATCCATGGAATGTCAAGATTGAGCAAGATGGTCCTCTCGCCAAGAAGGCTATTTGTTGGTCAATCATCTTGTTACCCATGAGATATTATCGCAGCCAAGCAGGGAAAATTATCAATGTGATGGCGTGTAATCCAGGCATCGCACTTTCTGACATTTTTGGAGTGAAAAATCGCTAAGTGCTTCTCGATGTAAGGAGCCACCAACGAAGATTGTTGCAAAACGATGAATTGTGCTTTACGAAATAAATTGTTGTCTTCCTTCGTGGCTTGATTCGGGCACCCCGATTGGATGAAGATCTTCAATAAATTCTACCAGAACTCAATGACCTCCTCTATTCCATATCCCTTGGCGATGCTTGCCTCCGGACGAGAACGATTACAAACGTACTTCTTTAGAACGCCCATGTACCTCTCGAAAGGGAACATGTTGTATAGGTACACAGGACTAAGAATATGGATCTCTTCAACAAGATAACATAGAAGATGTGTCATTATATTGAAGAAGGATGGTGGAAATATCCTCTCAAAGCTGACAAGACATTGCACCACGTCATTTTCAAGGGATATTAAACTGTCTGGATCGATGATCTTCTGCGAAACACATAGCTTTGTTATTGTTGTCCGGACATTATCAGGAAGGATACCTCGAATTATAACAGGAAGCAGTTGTGTCATCAACACGTGGCAGTCATGAGACTTTAGGTTTGTGAACTTCGTCTCCTTCATGCTTATTATCCCCTTTATATTCGAGGAGTATCCAGACGGTACCTTGATGTTCTCCAAACATTAAAACATACTTTCCTTCTCTGCCTTGCTCAGAGTGTAACTGGCCGAACTAAAGTAATGACTTCCTTTCTCCTTTGGTTCCGGATGAAGGCTGTTGCGTTGTTTCATATGCTTTAGATCATTACGTTCTTGAAGTGTATCTTTTGACTTCCCATATACACCTAGGAAACCCAGCAGGTTGACGCAGAGGTTCTTTGTGGGGTGCATCACGTCGATTGTGTGGCGGATGTCTAAGACTTCCCAATAGGGTAACTCCCAAAAGTAGATTTCTTCTTCCACATCATCGCACGACCATCTTCACTTGCTATAGGTTTGTTGCTAGGTCTCTTTCCAAATACTACTTTCAGATCTTTCACCATAGTAAACATGGTTTTTCTGTTACGATGTTTAGACTTAGTACGGTGGTCGGCATTCTGTTCAAAATGCTTGCCTTTCTTCCGGACAGGGTGGCTTGCAAGAAGAAATCGACAATTACCCATTTACACAACCTTCCTACAATGTTTCAGATATATACTTTCAGTTTCATCCATACAGTGGGTGCAACCCTTGTACCCCTTGTTTGACTGTCCGGATAGGTTGCTAAGTGCGGGCCAATCGTTAATGGTTATGAACAGCAACGCTCATAGGTTAAATTGCTCCTGTTTGTCCTTATTCCACATGGTTACACCTTCTTTCTTCACAGAAATTCAACCAGTGGTCTTAGGTACACATCAATGTCGTTATCATATTACTTTGGGCCTTGAATAATAATCGGCATCATGCATAGCCAAGGGGGAGGTTGTAGATACATATGGTTAGTGGCCAAGTGCTATGGCCGCTGCTCATCTCTCCAAATGGATTGATGTCATCCGTACTTAAATCGAAGCCTGTGTTTCGTGTATCCTCTCCGAAGTCTTGATATATTCTGTTAATGCTCCGCCACTGCGACTCATCAACGGGGTGTCTCAGCATCCCGTCTTGTTGACGTTCTTCTGCGTGTCAGCGCATCATTCTTGCATGTGCTTTGTTCTTTAACAAACGCCTCAGCCATGGTTTTATTATGAAATACCACATCACCTTAGTAGGAACTCTCTTCTTCGAAGGATGTCCTCAACATCACCTGGGTCATCTCGTCTAATCTTGTATTGTAGTGCCTTACAAATCGGGTATGCTTCTATGTTCTCGTACTCCTCACCATGATAGAGGATACAATCGTTCGGACATGCATGTATCTTCTGTACTTCCTAACCTCGAGGGCATACTACCTTCTTATCTTCAGACGTTGTTTCGGGAAATTCATTTCCCTCCGGAAGAACGTTCTTTACGAGTTTCAATAACTCGCTAAATGTCTTATCACTCACACCATTTTTTGCCTTCCATTGCAATAATTCCAACGTGGTACCCAACTTTTTGTGCCCCTGTTCACAACTTGGGTACAAGGATGTTTTGTGGTCCACTAATATATGCTCCAAATTCAGAACCTCCTTTTTACTTTCGGAGTCCTTTACGTCGCACAACATCCAACCAAAATCATGTGCACCATCGTTATCTTCATCAGCCCCGTTTGCCTCACCTGTTGTATTTTCTTCAAATCCACTGTATTGAGCCCAGTCCAGAATATTCGCGTCTTCTTCTTCTTCATCTTCCATTTCAACCCCTAACTCTCCGTGCGAGGTCCAACAATTATAGCTAGGCATGAATCCCAACTCAAACAAGTGGACATGAATAGTTCTTGATGTAGAATACTCATTTTTTTGCACTTTTTGCATGGACAGCATATAAAACCCTTATGCTTGTTGGCATTGGCAACACTCAAAAATTAAGGCACGCCTTCAATACTGACGACCGTCGGTCCGCGGTGTACATCCATTGCCTATCCATCTACCTGAAATGCACAAAAATCGCAAAAAGAAAATCCAGGAAAGTCAATCTAACTAAACAATCTTACAAAAATTATATATAAGTAATCATACAACAATTGTACAATAATCCCACATATTATTAATGTTTGAATTATTTTAAGGTTCTAAACATATGTTTAATGTGTCGTACTTATTTCTAACTATTTTAACGATTTTAAATTAATTTGGTTTTCTTTTTTTAATCGTAATTTTCTATATTTTTCCTTTGTCATCTCTTTTATAACATTCTTTATCCACTTGTTTCTAATTTTAAAAAGTAAGCTCATTTTCCCTAAACAAATTTTCTCTCTCATCATTTCCATAAACCTTTATAGAGACAATAATGTATAGAAACATAGCTATAAATGTAATATGCTAAGCATACATCATTAAAGAATGAAGTTGCTAACCTTTTAGAACACTCCGATTTATATATTTTCACGAAAACAATTTTACAAAAAAATTTGGCAGCACCTACCTTCCTCCTCCCGACCTTTGCAGCAATGGCTCGGGCTGGAGGAGGAAGAAGGAGGTATATAAAGGTTTTTTATCTTTAGTCCCGGTTGGTAAGATGCCCTGCGGCCTGACACAGCACCAACCGGGACTAAAGATCGTAAAGACCCGACTTTTTAAATGGGATTAAAAATGATCTTTAGTCCCGGTTCATATTTGAACCGGGCTAATGTGACTTTTACAATCCGAGCAAAGATCACTTCTAAAGTAGTGCTCTCTCTCCTTAAGATTTTTGCTTCCCCGTCCTTCTTTCTCGGTCTCTCTCCCTAGCTCCTGTTGATGCAAAAAATACACACTGGCCTGGGTGATCTGCTTAACTCCAGTGCAGACAACTTGCTTTCAGGTTTAAGGGCGGGCCAGTTGATTTGATCCTGCAATCAACGAGATGAAAACATGCAAGTATTATTAGTAAATGATAGTCGATCGGCTAGGAAGCTAATGTCATATCGCGAGGTAACCTAGCCGATGCAGTACAAGATGAATCGGCTGTAAGGTGTATCTAGTCAATAAATAAACCCTAAACTTGGTCCATTGGTTGTAAATATCAACATTGTGTAATCGATAAATCGATGTTACTTTAGAAATCAGCAATTGGGATAGATCGGACTCAACCGAGATAGTATAAATTGCTTAGATCCAAAATAACATAAAATAATGATTCCATGTACTTATATCATAGTCGATGTCCAAATTTAAGGGTGTATCGGCTATAGCTTCGGTACTACCTTATACTAAGATGTCATCTTAAAGTAAATATATTAAACTAATATCAATTGGATTGATAATAAGCATAATATATTTATATCAATTGAAATCTTAATATAAGGGGCAGATACACGATATTTAACAATACATAAATCTATGTGAAACAACTATATCAGGTAAGATCGGCGGAAAGCCCGATACTATCCTTATTAATAACCATAAGACATGCTAGAGATTATAACTCTAAACACGACTTAGTAGATTAAACTTAACTGATGCAACACTAAGTATGAAAAGAAGTATAATATCTAAACAGACAAGCCGATGGTCATCCTTTTGGGATGATAGATATACTATATAATTTAAGTCAACAAGTCAATCCAGCCGTTATCGACAAAACCCTAGATAGAGGCTGGCCGATGCAAGTAGAAAGCATTATCAATCTAGATTATATAATATATATGATAACTCGGTGATTCACAAGAACAAGATTAGAGTGTCATAAAGATGTAAGCACTAATCCCTATAATGCAAACCGCCATAACAACTTTTACCTCTTTGTCGCAAATCGAAACCGATGCAGCTCGACTCAAAAGCAAAAACTTGTCAAAACAAAATAATGGAAAAAAGTGGCGAGGCGCCGAGATTGGATTGAGTTAATGTTAATTATTTACAAGATCTCAGGCTTATATTTATACCCGAACATACGAATTTGTCCATAACGGACACGACTCATACTTTCCTAATACAATTCTAACCGACGAAAAGTCCCTTAGACGGACTCTTACCGAAAGTATCTATAAGAAAGTTACATAAAATCCTAATTAATAGATACAATTGTCTATTCTGGACTCTATTCTTGTCTGACAATATCATCGAAGCTCTTCTTTTGAATCTGACATTGATCACCAACAACCTTAACCAATATCAGCTGTATCGACTAATCATATCGAACTCGGTATCGGCCGATACAGACTTCCAGCTGATGCGCTGTTGATGCAAAAAACACACACTGGCCTGAGAGATTAGCTTTACTCTAGTGCAGGTCCAAAATTAGTTCTTTAGGTTCAAGGGTGTGCCAGTTGATTTGATCCTGCAATCAACAAGAAGAAATATGCAAATATGTTAGTAAACGATAGTCCATCGGCTAGTTAGCCGATTTCATATCGTATAGTTACCTAGCCGTTGCAATAAAGCATGAATCGGCTGTAAGGTATAGTCGATGATAGAACTAACCCTAAAACTAGTATATCGGCTAAAAAAATTAGTATTACATAATCAATAATTCAATATTACTTTAGAAATAAGCAATTGGGATAGATCGGACAAAACCGAGACAGTATAAATTGCTCAAGTCTAAAATAACATGAAATAACGATTATAAAGACTTATGTCATAGCCGATATCTAGATTTAAGCATGTATTGGCTATAGCTCCGATACAACCCTATACTAGGATATTCTCTAGTAATAAATATATTCAACTATAACCAATTAGATTGGTATCAAGCTCAATATATTTATTGTTGTCGAAAGGACAACCACATATGTCGAAGGACGTGGATACTCAACAAATGTTGGGAAATGTGAAGTGTAATAAATTCTGTATATCAAAAGATCTCCCCCTTTTACATGGCCCTAGGTGACTATTTATAACCTCCTTACAGATCCCCCTATTAGGGTTTAGGGCTATTACAGGGGAATTTACGTGGTCACCCTCATAAAGGGGCCCTTACATGGGTATTTAGTGTAATCCAGGCACATGGGCCCTCAATGGGCCGCCTGGTGGCTTCCGGTTCATTGGCCCATGGCCCAGGGCGATCGGGCTAGCCTGCTGGCCTTTTCCGGACCAGGTCTGCTCTGGCGAAGCCATCCTCCTTCGGCGCATGCCTTCGCCATGTGGGCTTCGCCTTGGCTGGTCGGAACCCTTTGTAGCTCCTCGCCATCGGATTTCGCCGCTGGGTTCCGCCATCGGGCTTCGTGTTGGGGCTTCGCCCCCTGGTCCTTGGGCGTCGGGAGACTGGATTCTTGTCGTCTGGTTGGTTCCGGCAGGCTCGGTCGAAGGGGCCTCATGGCATACTGCCAACAAGCCCCTCACGGGCAAGGGTGAGATAGGAGCTTCGGCCAAGACCGTGCAAACCGTGTAGTATGGTATGAGGCGCCCCCTTTCGACCGATGCTCCTACCGAAACCCCTCTTTCTAGATCCTGCAAAAAGCTTGCGACATGCGAAAAAGGATCATAGTGTGTGGTCTTCGCCCTTCTCGAGCAGTCATGGAGATTTGATTCTGATTGATTTTTTTTTTCAACGGTCCTAGTGTGAGCAGTGTTGGGCCTTCGCTTTTTATGAACAGTGGGGTGGCCTATGTCACTTTGTTAGGTTTTAGCGAACCAGTGATGGGCTGTTGGGCCGTGGCGAACAGTAGTGGGCTTTCTTTTTGGGAGCCCATTACTGCACGGCCTGATCCATGGGATTTTACCGTTTCACCCACCCCGTGACACGTGGCCACCCCTGATTGGCCGGGGAGGCGAAGCGTCGTTTGGTGAGATATATATTGTCACCCCCCGCTTTTGACCGTCGCCATCCTTGTCATTTTCACCGCGGTTACTTTCCTCTCCACTTGCTCTCGGCTAATCTCTGAGCGACCTACTTCGCCCAAGTAACCTTTTTCACCAACAAACTTCCTCTTCGCCCATGGCTCGCCGCAAGCCGAGCCCAGTCCTCGCGACCGGACCCGATCCCGGCCGGATCGACGACGACACCACAGCCTTCCTGGGGGCTTCGCTTGTCGATGATGACGAGTTGGCCAGAATGGTTGACACCGGCCTGGTGGCGGAGGGGCAGGCGTTCGCCCCCAGAGAAGCCGAAGTGCCGCATCCTGGCGAACACCAGACGGTGGTGTTCACCGTTTTCTTTGAGGCCGGCCTCCGATTTCCGTGCAGCATCCTGTTGCCGGAGATCCTCCGCCTCTTCCAAGTCGAACTGCCCTAGTTAAGCCCTTCGGCCCTGGTGCGGATCGCGATTTTCGACTGGGCGTGCTGGACCGCGGGGTTCGAGCCCAGCGCCGATCTTTTCGGCGCCATCTTCTCCACCGCCGTCAACACGAAGACGGTGATCACGCCCGCTGGTACCCGGAAGACAGCGTTCGGGAGTGTGAACTTCAACGTTCACCCCGAACGCGCCGACTTGTGGCCGGTCAATGCCGCCATGTCGAAATGGGACCGCCACTGGATGGCGAAGTGGTTCTACCACTCCATCCCCTTCGAGTCGGACTCCGAAGCAGCGAGGGCGCTGTGTTGGCGGCGTCACGCAATTTCTCCAGCGCGGAGACCTAGGGTTGCCGTTACCGGCACCCTAGAGTCCCGCTTCGCCCTGCTTCGCAGGGTGTGTTCCCGGCTGAGTTGCCGGGATTTAGTAAAAGAGTTCTGCATGCTGCGGATTCATCCGCTTTCGCAGGCATGGCAGGTCGAAGTCGATCAAGGCGAAGTGGTCGACGGCCTGCCCAGACTTGTTTTGCCCCCAGGGGCGAATGGTGAGCTCTCTTTTTCCCTCTTCTTCTTTTTTTTTTTACGTTTCGCCTTTTCACCCTGCTTTCGCTTCGTCTCCTAACTTTGTGTCTTGCCTTTTTCCAGTGTTGACGCTGGCCCAAGCCGACGCCGAAGCCAGACGGCTTGTTCGCGATATCTCGCTGACCGAATATAGCCAGCTGCTGACTCGGCAAGCAGCTGGCCGGGCGAACCGCGTCCATGTCGGTGAGCTTCCTCCGAGGGCGAAGCCATCTAAGGCGGATGGCGAAGCCGGCCCCTCTCGGAAGCGCCCACGGGGGCAGGTTAGATTTGCCCCCCGCAAACAGAAGGCTCCCGTCTCTTCAGAGGATGATGTCGAAGACGAGGATGTTGAAGAGGAGGGAGCGGGACGGGCCGACGTCGTGGCCGAAGAGGCTACCGACGAGGCGGGCGATAGCCGCTCTGGGACACGCGGTTATACGCCGACTCCCAGCCCGGAACATGCCGACACCGAGGTGGAGTCCGCCTCTTCGCCCCTGCGGCGAAAAGACGTGGAGGGCGCCAAGGCCCTAGTCTCTATCGCCGCGGCCAAGGCGACAGGAGGCAGCGTGACGAAAGCAGCCCCCCGGAAAAGGGGGGTCATCACCATCGCCAACGCCTTCAGCGATGAGGAGTCGTCTAACGGGACCCCTACCTCGCCTGCGGGGCGAAGGCAGGGGCCTTCGACGTCCCTGGAGGCGGCCGACGGGGCTGGTGCTTCGGCGTCGGCCGAACAGGTGGTGAGGGTGGCTACTCACGTCTTCGGCAGCCCCATACGCCGGCCGCTTTCGCCACTCGCCCCGGATAAGGGCAAAAAAGCCGCCGAGGGATCTGGCTCCGAGTTCTCTCAGGGGTCGGCCTGCTTCGTCCCCGGGGACTTCGAGACCCGGGCTGAGCTCATCCCCTTCGTGGAGAGGGTGAGCAACATTGTTTCGCCGGCTGGCGGTCTTAGCCTCTTCACCGAACTCAATGAGTTCGACGAGGGGTGCTCCGCCGTGAAGAGTTTGGCCGTACGGGTAAGTCTCGGTGTGCTCCGAATTTCTTTTGTTTTTCGACCTCCCCTTTCTACACTTAGCTTACGTTGTGCCCCCCTTTTTCCTTCTTCGCAAGCTTTTGGCGGCCCATTGTTCCACTGAGCGGACAATGCGGGCCCGCCTGGACGGCCTAAAAAACCGGCTCCGGGCGAAGGATGACGAACTTGGCCAAAAAGGCCTTGAAATGGAGGGGCTTGCCCGATCCCTTCGAGAGGCGAAAGCGGAGAACAGGCGCCTTCAGGCCGAGCTCGACAAAGGCAGCGAGGCGAAGGCTGAGATCGATCGCCTTTCGGCCGAGCTGGCGAAAGAGCGGGAGCATACCGCCATGTTGACTGTCTATTATGACACGACGGAGCCCCAGATGGAAACCCTTCACCAGAGGGCGTGCAAGGTGGAGGAGAAAAACAAGCACCTTGCTCAAGAGGCGGCCCAGGCGACCGAAGCGGCGAAGGCGTCCTGCTGCACCCTTCGCCTTGCCCTTACGGGTATGGGGGCGAAGGCGAGTAGCTTTCCGGGCGAAGACGCTTCCGTCCTGGACTTCTGTGATTGGAGCCAGGAGGCCGGCTGCGCTGTCTCTGATTGCGCCACCGCATATGGCGATTGCTGTGCGCGCGTGTCGGCCGCCTTCGCCTTGGGGTTACTTCAGCAGAACGGTTGCGAACACGTCGCCCGATTCCCCGAGCTGGTGAAGGGGGATTGGGAGGTTAGCTCCCAAGACGTGACGCCCGCCCTTCGTGCCTGGCGAAGGCAGTTTTGGCTGAAGGAGGGTCGTTCCGCAGCTAAGACCCGCCTCCTTGAGCAGCTGGCGGAGTCAGAGGCGGCGAACCAGGACGAAGAGCCAGCAGTGAGGGGTAGAGGAGGAGCCGAAGACCACCCCGAGGTGTGAGGCCCTCCGCCCGTCTATTTTTGTAAACTTTTCCTTTTGTTCTTCGCCGTTTTTAGGGGCGAATTATGTAAATACGGCTGAGGCCTTGAACTAGTGAAAATATATGACTCCTTTCGCCATTTGTATCGTTGTTGTGCGACGCACGAACCGTTTGAGATGTTCTTGCGATTGTCTTGCCTAGTTCTTTCGCGTTCGCTTTTCTCTTATTCCGCTCGCCTTCGTGACACTCCCTTTTTGTAGGGTTGGTGCCGAAAGCTTTGCGTTCGGCCTCCCCTTGGGGATTGGCGAAGCAAAAACGAGAAGTTCATTGCGGTGAAGAATTTGCCGAAGGCTCGATACCAGCTTCGGCCTATCTACCGCGAAATGACAATCAATGGGAACAACTACAGGGTTGTAAGCGTCGCTAACTGGATGCGATCCCATCCTTGGCGAACACTGGAGGACTACGATCGTGTCCATGTGGCACGCCTGGAGGGCATGGCCCATTTCTGGCGAAACCATCGGCGGACCGATCGGCAGGAGGCGATCGCCCAGAGGCGCTACGCCCTTACTGTAGCTTCGCCCCCTCTCCTCTTAGGGTAGTGTACAATATCAGTAGTGATGACGAACCATGTTCGCCGGATCACTCCTTTAGTAGTTGCCTTGGGGGCGAAGATGTAATTTTCTTGTAAGCGAACGCTTAGATCGTTTCGCTTGTATCGCGTTACATAATGTAAGCTATTGAGTGTACTTTCAACGTTTAATAAAGATGTGCTTTCGTTTCCTTTTCGCCATTTTCTGCATTGTCACATTTTGTGCTTTTGTTGGGTCGTGACGTATCGACCCCTTTGCGTGTATTGGCGAAATAGGCATACTGACTTTTCAGCTTTCGACTTCCGTTGTCGATCTCTTGCACTTTGCGTTTAGTGGCTTGATTTTGCATGGATCGATTATAACGGTGCTCGGGCTCTTTTTTTCCTTTTTCTCCCGAAACAAGCTGTCGCGGTTTCAACGTTCGGCGAGCGATGCTTCGACCGATTCGCTTCGCCCCCCTGGCTTTTTCGCTGATCAGGCGTTTGCCTTGGGGTTTTTCCACGAATTATCATGCACATAAGTAAAAGAGGCGAAAAACACAGAAATTTTATACTGGTTCGGGCCTCCAGGGTGGATAACAGCCCTACATCCAGTTTTTTTTCTTTTTCCATTTTCTCCTTTTTTTTCCTCTTTTTTTTTGTGCCGAACGGCTTACAAAATGGCGGGTGCCGAAAAGCTGCATGGCAATATGTACATTTTTACATGTTGGCGAACAGGGTGCCACCCTCTAAACATAAAAACGCTTGAGTGAAGCGGCGTTCCACGAGTGATCGAACTCTTCGCCCTCCAGTGTTGCTAGGCGGAAAGAGCCCGTCCTTGACCTGTGCTTGATGAGATACGGCCCCTCCCATTTTGACTCGAGCTTCCCAACCGCTACTGGGTTCGCCTTTCTCCTCAGAACGAGGTGGCCCGGTAGGAGCTCTGTAGGGCGAACCTTCTTGTTGTAGGTTGCCGAAGTGCTTGTGGCGTATTTGCGCATGTGTTCCAGTGCTTCGACTCGCACCCCCTCAAGGAGTTCGAGCGACACTTCGCGCCCATCTTCGCCCCCCGAGAACATCACCCTTGGTGAGTTAGCCCCTAGCTCTGTTGGGGTCATTGCTTCGTCTCCGTAAAGGAGCATGAATGGGCTGCACTTGGTTGGCCTCGTGGGAGTTGTTCGAAGAGCCCAAAGGACGGACAGCATTTCGTCTGGCCATTTGCCCTTCGCCGCCCCCTCGAGCCTTTTCTTGAGCGCCTCCAAGATTTTGCCATTTGCGCGTTCGGCCGCCCCGTTCGACTGCGGGTGTGCGACCGATGCGAACTTAATTTCCAGGCTTAGCCCTTCGCACATTTCTCTGAACTTGTCATAATCGAATTGTTTGCCATTGTCTGTGATGAATTCCCTTGGAACTCCAAAACGGCAAACAATGTTTTTCCACACAAATTTCTGCACTGCCGCTGAAGTGATTGTGCCGAGTGGTTCGGCCTCGATCCAGCGAGAAAAGTACTCGATGGCCACAATCGCAAACTTGTAACCATTTCGCGCTGTTGGGAATGGGCCAATAATGTCCAGCCCCCACCTGGCGAAGGGCCATACTGGAGCGATCGGCTGCAACTCATACTGTGGGGCGGTTTGGCTTCGGCCATGCCGTTGGCAGCCTTTGCACCTTTTGGCGTGTGCCATGCAAACTTTCAGCACGGTTGGCCAATATACCCCTTGTCGAAACACCTTGGAGGCGACAGTTCTGGTAGCTTGGTATGCCCCACAAAGCCCCTGATGAATTTCCTTCACCATCTCTTCGCCCTCGGCGAAGGAAACGCAGCGAAGTAGAGGTTGGAGCACTCCAGAGCGGTACAATTGCCCTGCAACCAGTTTGTACCGCCTGGCCCTGATTTGCAGGCGTTTCGCCTCTGCTTCGTCATCCGGAAGCCAGCCGTCCTTTAGGTACTTCACGAACGGTGTTCGCCAGTCCTCCGGGTCTTCGCTCGTGGCAGTCTGGTTTATGGCCATGACATCTTCGATTCCTTTGGGCACACCTGGTGCATACAGGACTTCGAAGAAGATGCCTGGCGAATGCGGTCCTCCGCAGGCGGCAGATTTCGCCAGGGCGTCAGCCTCCTCATTCTGCCCTCTGGGCGGGTGTTCGACCGTTATGCCGGCGAAGCACTTTTCCATTGACCGAACGGCCTCCAAGTATCGCTTCATCCCTTCATCTTTTGCTTCAAAAGACTTATCAACATGACAAGCCACCAGTTTGGAGTCAGTTCGGATGAGTAGGCGCCGAACCCCCATTGCGCTTGCCTTCCTTAGGCCTAGCAGCACCGCCTCGTATTCCGCCGTGTTGTTGGTTGTGTCGAATTGCAGCCTTGCGGCATACCGGATCGGCACGCCCCCCGGCGAAATGAGTATGGCCGCGGCGCCCGCCCCCCGATGTGACCACGAGCTATCGGAATACATTGTCCAAGGCTGTTCGACTGGTTGGGGTTCAGGGGCGAACGCTGGAGTCCATTCGACCACAAAATCAGCGAGGACTTGTGATTTGATGGCGGTGCATGCCACGAAGTGCAGGTCGAAGGGGGATAGCTCCGCCGCCCACTTGCTGAGTCTGCAAGAGATTTCTTTACCCCGTAGCACTTCGCCCAGGGGGTATTGCGAAGGCACTGTGATTTTGTGGGCTTGGAAGTAGTGCTTGAGCTTGTGCGAAGCCATCACCAGGGCGTAAGAGAGCTTTTCCATTTCAATGTACCGCATTTTCGCCCCCTATAATGCTTCGGAGACGAAGTACACCGGTTTCTGCCCTGATTCTGTCTCTTGGACTAGGACTGCGCTGACCGCCATTGGCGAAGCCGCTAGATATAACAGCATTTCGCTTCCTGGTGTTGGGCTGACCAGGGCGGGTGGGCTTTGCAAATACAGCTTTAGCTCTTCGAATGCGGCCTGGCATTCGGGAGTCCAGTTAAACTTGCTTGCGCCCCGGAGGGTCTTGAAAAACGGCAGGCCCCTTTCGGCCGCTTTTGAGAGAAAACGACTGAGTGCCGCAATTCGGCCTGCGAGCTTCTGTACTTCACGTACGCTCGACGGTGGCCTCATTTGCTGAATGGCGTCGATTTTCTCGGGGTTCGCCTCGATACCCCTTTCGGAAACAAGGAAACCCAACAACTTGCCGGCGCGGACCCCGAAAACACACTTTTCAGGGTTTAGCTTCATACCCGCCGCCCGCAAGTTGTCGAAGGTCTCTTGCAAATCGGACACATGGTCGGAGGTCTTACGGCTTTTCACGACAATGTCATCGACGTACGCCTCCACGTTTCGCCCCAGTTGCTTGTGAAGCACCTTGTACACCAGCCTGGCGAATGTTGCTCCGGCGTTCCTCAGGCCGAAAGGCATCCTGAGGTGGCAGAAAGTGCCGAACGGCGTGATGAAGGCAGTCTTGGCGATGTCGTCTGAGTGCATGTGGATCTGGTGATAGCCGGACTAGGCGTCCAAGAAGCTCATGAGCTCGTAGCCGGCCGTCGAATCGACAAGCTGATCGATCCGCGGCAAGGGGAAGTCGTCCTTCGGACAAACCTTGTTGAGGTCTGTGAAGTCGATGCACATGCGCCACTTGCCATTCGACTTCTTTACCAGGACCGGGTTCGCCAGCCACTCCGGGTGATCAATTTCCCTGATCACCCCGGCCCCGAGAAGCTTTTGCACTTCGGCCTTCGCTGCTTCTTGGCGATCAGCGGACATCTTGCGCAGCTTCTGCTTCCTTGGCTTGGCGTCTGGCTTGATGGCCAGGTGATGCGTGATGAGCTCTGGCGAAACGCCTCCCACTTCGCTGGGGCTCCAGGCGAAGATGTCGATGTTTCTCTTGAGCACTTCCAGGATTTTTGCGGCTTCTCCTTCGCCTAGATCGCCTCCCAGCTGGACGAGCTTCGACGGTTCTGCCTCGCTCACTTGCACCTTGATTACCTTGCCGTGAGGGGCTGGCTTCGGTGCCCGGTTAGCATGTGGTTCGGTCTCCATGTTGTGCACCGCCCACTGATGACAACCAGGTCGCCTTTCGGCGCGGCCGAAGGCTGAAACCCCTTGACAACAATCACCCCTGCCGGACCCGGCATCTTGAGCTTGAGGTAGTTGTGGTGGGAGACGGCTTCAAACTTGTTCAGGGTTGCGCGGCCGAAGATGGCGTTGTAGCCGTACGGGATGTCGACGACGTCGAACAATATCTGCTCTTCGCGTCGGTTTCTGCCCGTGCCGAAGACAACCTTCAACCGTGCTTGGCCGAGGACCTGAACCGCCTCACCGCCGAAACCGCGGAGTGAGGCCGGCGCCTGAGTGAGGGCCGAGATTGGTAGCCCCACCCTGGCGTATGCCTCGGCGAAGATGACATCAGCCGAGCTACCTCCATCGACCAGAATGCGCCGGACCTCGAAGCCGGCCACTTCAGCCGAAATCACCAACGGGTCTTGGTGCGGGAACAGCACTCCTTCAGCATCTTCCGGCCCGAAAGAAATTTGCTGGGTTAAGTACTTCGGGACCTCTTCGCCTGTGGCGGTGATGCTATGCACCGTTCGCAGCTGCGACTTCTTCTGCCGCTTCGACAGCGGGACTGGTGGATCGGCCCTTGTGATTACTTCAACAATTCGGCGCTGCACGTCTTGGTGCTGTTCGGCTGGAGGCGATTGTTCCTGGACCGCTTCGCGAGGTGCTTCGACGGAGACACCCTGATGTGGCCTTGGTTCGTGGGCGTTGTTTCACTGGCAGATGTTTCGGCACTGCTCGGTGGTGTGCGAAGACCGCCCGTGGTAGGCGCAATAGAGATCTTTTCTGACCTTTTTGCGAATGGGCTGCTGATGGTTGCCGCCCTGTTGGGCGTCGAACTCCTTGCGGAGCGCCTGTACTTCTTCGACAGCCATGATCGCCTTGCCTGTTCGGTCGGTCCTGAATTTCCTCCAGGTCATGGGAGCTTGGCCTTGCTGGGGCTGCCCCGGGTTCGCCGGCTGGGGCTGGCGAGCCACGGGGGGAGCCGGTTCGACGACCTGCGCTTGCATTTGGGCTTGGGCCGCAGCGATGGAGGCTTTGTCGTACTCGGCTTGAATCGCCTGTCTTTGCTTGGAGTCCTCTTCGCCTCTTGCGTACCCATCAATGATGCGAAGCAGGTGCTCGAGGGTTTGCGGCTCCTTGTTTGCGATCTTTCTTGTGAGTTCGCCCTCGAGCAACCCAGCCGAAGCGGCGTTGATGACAGATGCCTCCGTTATGTCTTGAACTTGGCATCGTGCCTGCGAGAACCGACGCATGTACTCCCGTATTGAATCGCCCGGCCTCTGGCGAATGCCGAGAAAATGCTACTGCGTCTTCGGCTCCTCGTAGGTGCCTCGGAAGTTGAGGATGAAAACATCACGCAATTGCTCCCATGAGTAAATGCTATTGGATGGCAGATTGAAATACCAAGAACGGGCGATGCCGTCAACGGCGAGATGCATTACCTTCGCCTTGGTGTTTTCATCGCCGTGAGCAGCTTCGATCGCGGACTCGTAGATTGAGAGGAACTCTTTAGGGTCTGTTTCGCCCGAGTACCGCGGAATGGGTGGGAATTTGAACTGAGGTGGGATCGGACGATTTTTGATCCCCCACTCAGTGGCAGCCTCTTTTCGCCCCCGGCCTTGCCTCCTGTGCCCTGCAGCGAAGGTCCGCTCGACTGTGGATACGGCGTGGCGAAGGGCGAGGTGATGGCCTGGGGAGCGGCTGGGCTGCGACGTTCGGCAGCCCGCTTCCGAACGGTGGCGCTTGGGTGGTGTTGTAGACGTCGAACTGTTGCCCCCGATTCCAGGGCGAAGCCCCTGGCCCCGGTGGGTTCGTCGGCGGCCAACCTGAAGCGCCTTGGCCGGAGCCCCGTTCCGGCTGAGCTGAAGGGGTTATGCTTGAGATGTGGGGTTGGTTGAGCTGCTGAAGGAAAGCCTGAAGTTGTGCCTGCAGCGCCGAGGCCCCCTCCGCCATTGCCCGCGACACTTGACCGGGCGAAGGGTGTGCCTGGACCGCGGGAGGCCGAACCGGCGCTTGTTGATAGACTTGAGGCGGAATGTAACTTGCCGAATACTGGAGGATGGGGGCCGGTACGATCTTGGTCTGCCGTGCCGCTTCGTACGCCTGTTGCTGCTCCTGCATTTGTCGAAGCATGTCCTGGAGTCGTGCCATGTTTCGCCGCATGGCCTCCATGTTTGCTTCGGCTTGTGCGTCAAGGCCAGGATCGACTTGCGCAGCGGCGATTGTTGTCGAAGCCAGCTGCGTTGACGAAGGGATTTCCAGTACATGCTCCGCCGGGGTGGCTGAGGCCGAGGGCGGTGGTTGCAGCGCGGGTGCCGAAACCACCGGCGCGGCCGCCGCCTCGGCAGGCGCCGGAGGCTCCGTGCCTTCGCCGGCGGCCATCCCTCCTTCGGCCGTGCCTTCCTTTGGGTTCGCAACCCTCTCTTTTGCGACCTTTTTCAGTGGCATTCGCTCTTAGTGGTTTCGCTCAGAGGTCCCCACGGTCGACGCCAGCTGTTGTCGAAACGACAACCACATATGTCGAAGGACGTGGATACTCAACAAATGTTGGGAAAGGTGAAGTGTAATAAATTTTGTATACCAAAAAATATCCCCTTTTTACATGGCCCTAGGTGACTATTTATAACCTCCTTACAGATCCCCCTATTAGGGTTTAGGGCTATTACAGGGGAATTTACGTGGTCACCCTCATAAAGGGGCCCTTACATGGGTATTTAGTGTAATCCAGGCACATGGGCCCTCGATGGGCCGCCTGGCGGCTTCCGGTTCATTGGCCCATGGCCCGGGGCGATCGGGCTAGCCTGCTGGCCTTTCCCGGACCAGGTCTGCTCTGGCGAAGCCATCCTCCTTCGGCGCATGCCTTCGCCATGTGGGCTTCGCCTTGGCTGGTCGGAACCCTTTGTAGCTCCTCGTCATCGGATTTCGCCGCTGGGTTCCGCCATCGGGCTTCGCGTTGGGGCTTCGCCCCCTGGTCCTTGGGCGTCAGGAGACTGGATTCTTGCCGTCTGGTTGGTTCCAGCAGGCTCGGTCGAAGGGGCCTCATGGCATACTACCAACATTTATATTAGGTTAGATATTGATATAAGGGGCATATATAGAACATTAAACAAAGCAATAAACTATGTAAAACATCTATACCAGGTAAGATCGGCTGAAACCCCGAGACTATCCTTATTAACAACCATAAAGCATGCTAGAAATCATGATTCTAAATACGACTTAATAGGTTGGACTTAACCAATGCAGCATTAAGTATAAAGAGAAGCATGATATCTAAACAATCAAGCCAATGGTTGCCTTTTCGGGATGGTGGATGCATTATATAATCTAAACCAACAAAGTAATCTAGCCGATATCGACAAAACCCTAAATACAATCTAGCCGATGCAAGTAGATTGGATTGTCGATCTAAATTAGACAATGTAGATGATAACTCCGAGATTTACAAAAAAGAATTAGAGTGTCATAAAGATGTAAGCACTAGTCCCGATGATGCAAACCACCATAACAAGGTCTACCTTGTCGTCGAAGATCAAACTGATGCAGCACGACTCGAAAGCATGAACTTGTCGAAAATAGAAAATGAAAGGTTGGCAATGTGCCGAGATTAATTGAATTTGGTTGTTATTATTTACAAGATCTCGGGTCTATATTTATACCTGAAAATAAAAGCATTGTCCATTACGGACACGACTCATATTACCCTAATACAAATCCGGCGGACTCTTACCATGATTATCTATAAGGAAATTACATAAAATATCCTAATTAATAGTTACAATTGCTAATTCTGGACTCTATCCTTGCACGCCAATCCCATCGTAAGCTCCTTGTTGAATCCGATATTGATTTCACATGCGATATTGGCTTCATCGGCTATCCCAATCAGACTCGGTTTCCAGCCGATACGGACTTCAGCCGATGCGCACTCCTTTTCCGAGATTTCTGCATATCTTCGAATCCGCTTTGGATTGGATCGTGTTTCCGATTCATGTAGATCAGTTTACTTGCCAAATTTCTTCGTCAACACATGGGCCCCCAATTCCGAAGTATTATATAATACAACGGAATTATCTCTTCAGAACCGCAAAAATATAGGGTTTTCTCTATTGACCGTTACGCACCTACTTCCATAAATACCAACCTTTTTTTTCTGAAATTTCACGGTGTTAACTCCTTTTTCACCTCTTAATCCACCAAACTTCTCCGTGAACTCCGCGATTATTCTCTCTTCTCCAACGACCACAACAACGAATCCCTTCTCGGCGACGATCCTCAACCATCCATGGCGTCTTCAAGCCCATCCAGCGCCGCTGCCATGGAATTCCCCGAGGTAAGTCTCCATCGGCTCAAAGTTTACTTCGCTTTTCTTCACTTATTCTTTCGCCTTCAACCCTTCTTTTTCAATCTATAGCACTTAGTCCATCAGATAGCCATCCCCAGTCTGAAAGATCCCAATCACTTTTATCTGGGCCCGATAGGTGATATAGATCCCACTTATATCATCAATGCGGAAACCAACAGGATCCCTTTCAAGCAGTCATCTCCATCTCTCTCTCACTGGACTGGAACCTTTAGATCTTGGTCCTCTCAAGTTGATAAGTGGATAGATTGGTATAAGAGGGTTGCTACTAGCAAACAGGATTACTAGGATGAAGTAGGAATAGCTCAGTGCCTATCTCTGTCTATAGCTGATATGAAAAAAGATGAGCCGATGCTATCGTCTGCTGCATACTTTTGGTCAGATACCTTAAACGCCTTCATGTTTAACCACGGGCCGATGACCCCTACCCCTTGCTAGACATAACCATGAAGACCACACCGGCTAACCCCATCAGCATGAAGACCAAGTGTACCTATAAGTTCAAAACTAAGAATATTGGAGGTTGGTCTGGTTTTATCTCTGAGAACATGGGCACAGGTTCTGTATCAGCTAGAGAGCATGCTGCTTTCTTAATGATGTGGCTAGACAAATTCGTATTCTGTGGATCCACCTGCGGCCCAACAGCAAACTGGCAACACCTAGCCGAAGCCATTGTCTTGAAGAAAGAATTCCCCCTCGGAAAATACCTACTAGGTGCATTATATCAAACCTTGAGCCAGTCATCGACCAAATTGATTATGGATTCAAGCATCAGTACTGGTGGCCCATGGTGGTTTATCCAACTCTGATTAACTCTGCATACCCTAAAAGTTGCACAAAGACCATCACTCCTTGAAGCAGAGTTCCCATCCTTAGCCGATCCCGGCTGTGATGATGAATCAGCCCCAGTACGCCGATGTATGTCCTATGGTGAAGCAACTTCTGGTTATGCCGGTTCTGGACCATCGACTGAGCACTTCCAAAACTGGTTTGGCAACTTTTATGATGGATTCCCTAGAGATAGCCGAATCTGGTTTGCCTATGAATCCTTTCACAACTACGAATTGCCAACCGATTTCAGACTGAGTGAAATAAATGATGAAAGATTTGAAAAACCAAGAGAAGTCTTAACTGCTGCAATCTCTCCCTGTATACTCCCCACCGGCATATCCCAAGGCACAAATGTTCAACCACCCTACGAATTTTATCATCTAATGACAGCAGCAAGGTAACTTGGCATGTGTCAGCTACCCATCGGCCTGTACTATGTCGACAAGATTCAGACCAGGGGTGATATAGTATCAGCTCTGATGATGGACAAGCTGCTCAATATCCCTGGTCCCCCACTTGGCAGTATAAACAGATTCAACATCACTTTAATGAGGATCATACTTTTTGACACATGGTGGTCTGAGATAAAGGCCCACATTTTCCACCTATCGGCTGAAACATATTTAACCAGGATTATACCAGATTTGGTTCCTCAGGTAAATTTCTTCTCTTCAAACCTTGCACTTTGTTCCAATCAACTGCTTAATACTTACATTTTATCAATTTTCCTTGCAGACATCAGATTCAGCCGAAGTGGGAAACCAATAGAATATGCTGCTGCCAAATTCCCAAACGGCTGTGGACTAGCTCCATCCATCATCGGCTTCAACGCTGCGAAAACAACCACCTTACTTCAAGGTCAACTCAGAGAGCCGATGCAGACTGGTGACAAAAGAAAAAGAACCAAGCAAGCTGCTGTTAAGCCAACTCTCTTGAAGAAACTAGTCAAGAAACAAAAGAAGGTAGCTGATACAGAAATCCCTCTAACTCAAGAGGTAGATGACATCCTAAAAGAGATTGAGATGGAAGAAGCTATTGATGAAGCCGCTGCTCAATTCAGCGAAACAACTGAAGTTGCCTCACCCAAAGCCGATACACCTCCTGCAGTACAGTCCCAAGCTGCCAAAACTCCAAGCCCTCCAAAAAGACTTCAAAAAGTGCAAGTAAGAATACTTTAACAGCAATCTACTCTTTATGATCCATATATATCTTAACTTAATCATCTTTTCAGCCCAAAAAGAAACAAATTGCTGCTAGGAAGGAGACAACTCCACCACCTGTATCGGTAATTATAACTTATCTCTCGCTCAACCTTATTTCTAGCCGATACTAACCAACATTTGTTAATACTGCAGCCCCCTCACCCAGCATCTCGTCAACAAATTTCTAGTGAACATACTCCATCGGCTACAGCCAGCTGACAAGATGAAGAGGTTGCTGCCACAGCTCCAAATCCTCAAATTCCTGTAAGTATTTCCCAAACTTTATATTTATTAGCTGATCCCTAATATCGATATCATCACTTAACAATACTTTTCCTGTGTTTCAGCTCTTAGCCGATATGTTTTCTTTTGACATAAAACAATTTCTAGCCGAAGAGGAAGAGGATACAACCAGCAAAGCTATCTCCCCTATATCAGAAGATTTGAAGAAAAGCTTGACTGATATCGCAGATCGGCTTAATGCATCTCTTGATACATTAGTTGTAAGCTGTGGGCCAATCAGGGCAAGATTTGAAGAAATTCAAGACCACATCCCTGATGAGCTCATTGAAGCAATTTCTACAGCAGTCTTCCTCGAGAAACATCGTTTTAAACTGGAGAGAGAAAGGCAGAGAATTGCCGATCGGCTAGAGCTCTTTGCTCTCGAGGCCAATGTTCAATCCAGCCGACAGCAAGTGAATGATGAGAAAACTAAACTAGATGAACTAGAAGCTGGACCAAGCTCTACGCATTAGAAGATTGAGATGTTGAAGAAGAAAGAAGCTGATCTTCTGCAACAACTTGAAGCTTGCAGGGCTGAAATCAATAGTGAAGAACAAAAACTAGCCGATCTGCCCAAAGCTATTGAAGCAAAACTAGCCGATCTGCCCAAAGCTATTGAAGCCCAGAAATTGAAGTTAAAGAAGTCGGTGAAACATCTTTCCGCCTTAAGCAAAGCTTTGAAACCGATTCCAGGTACAAATGCAGCCGATGCTCAAGCCAGTGATGAAGCAGAACAAATTAGGCAAAGAGCAATTTCAGCTATCCGAAAATACTTGGCTTGATGTAACAATCCAACAATTTCAAACAATATTTTGCTGTAATATATGTATCGGCCATCGAGCCGATTTATACTTAGCCAAATCCTTGAAGTTCAATCTGCTATCGGCCATCGTGCCGATATATGATATTCTGACATTGTCTTGACTTGCAATTTTGTTCAAAAAGTTTCGAAAATTTCTAACTCTCATCCTCCTTGCCCCCCAAGTTTGTAGTAGGGAACACAATGCTGTAAACTTATATGTCTAAGGGCGATAAAAAATACCGGCCATCTGAAGGTGATGTAAACACATCGGCTGTAAACCATACATCGGCATAGCTCAGCCGATTATGAATCAACCCAAACACTTGGGTAATATTTCTTCAAATATTTTCCATTGAGTGCTCGACCAAAAATTTCTCCATCAAGTCCTTTTAACATATAAGCTCCTTTTGAAACACATTTATGAATCCGAAAAGGTCCTTCCAATTCGGTGACCACTTTCCAAATTTATTATCTCTTGCACCTATCGGCAGCACCAATTTTCAAACAAGTTCATCCTCCTCAAAAGACTTTGGCACAACTTTTTTATTGTAATGTCTAGCAACTCTTTCTTTGTCTTTTCTAACCTTTTCAAGAGCACGCAATCTGGATTGAACCAAATCTTCTGACTCATCAACCATCAAATTATGATAATCATCGGCTGTCAGCTCATCTTGTAAAGAAATCCTTCTGGAACCGATGTTGGTTTCCCATGGTAACACGGCTTCATGCCCATAAACCAGTTGATATGGAGGTAATTGAATTGCACCATGACAAGCCATCCGATAGGACCATAATGCCTCTGCCAATATAGTGTGTCATTTTTTGGGATATTCTGCAATCTTCCTTTTGACCAACTTAATCAAGCTCTTGTTAGATGCCTCATCTTGTCCATTTGCTTGTGCATAATACGGTGAAGAATTCAACAATTTAATCCCCATGCTATCGGCAAATTGAACAGACTCATCGGATACAAAAATTGAACCCTGATCAGTTGTAATCGTCTGTGGTAAACCAAACTGGTATATAATATGTTTCTTGACGAATTCAATAGCATCTTTGCTATCAACCTTTTTCAAAGGAATTGTCTCAACCCACTTGGTAAAATAATCGGTAGCAACCAATATGAATTTATGTCCTTTACTCGACGGTGGATTGATCTGGCCGATCATATCAATAACCAACCTCTGAACGGCCAAAAATATCCAACTCTTCTAATCAGCCATTTCATCTTGTGAGCCGATTGATGAGTCCCACATATGCCCTCATGCACTTCACACATGACCACTTTTGCTTCTTCCAAACTTAAATATCTCAAAAGAATTCCATCAATCATCCGATAGTATAATGCGTCATCCAGCAGAACATATTTGAGGGCTTTGTATTTTAATTTCCTTGAAACCGATTTGGAAGGATTCTTCAAATATTCAAATATCTCAAATATCCAATCATCGGCTGGTAGACAGGCAACTTCTACTTCAATTCCTTGCAACATCGGCTTGTAGCCCGATGCACCCTTGGGTAAATCATTGGCTTCAACGTTTTGCTCCCTAGGGATATGCTTCAAAGTAACTATCTTGAAAGTCTTCATTAACTATTGACATTTCTCATTGTAGACCACCAAAATATCGTTTTTGCACTCATATTCCCCAGATAACTGACTTATCACCAACAACGAATCACCCATGATTTCAACAGCATCGGCTTCAACCTCTCTCAATAATTACAATCCTTTTAAAAGAGCTTCATATTCAGCTTGATTATTTGTTGAATAAGGCTTGATAGTAAAAGCAAACTGAAAACTTGCCCCCCTAGGCAATATGATCACCAAGCCGATACCACAACCATGAGTGCACACAGATCCATCAAAAAACAAAGTCCAAGGCATGATATCAACATTATCAATACTGGTATCCCTGTGTTCAACTATGAAATCGGCTATTGCCTGCCCTTTAACTGCCTTAGCCGATTCATACTTTAGATCAAATTCTGATAAAGCAAAAATCCACTTCCCAATTCGTCCCTTCAAAACTGGAGCCGATAGCATGTAACGTACTACATCGGCTTTACATACTATTGTACACTCATTGGAAAGCAAATAATACCGTAATTTTGTACAAGAGAAATATAAACACAGGCATTATTTCTCCACAGGTGAATACCTCGTTTCTGCATCCAAAAGTCTCCTACTGAGATAAAATAGAACTATTTCTTTACCTTCAACCTCTTGGATCAAAACTGAGCCGATAGAATTCTGATCGGCTGACAAATATAATTTGAAGGGAAGCCCTTTCTGTGGTGGTATGAGCACTGGAGTAATACTCAAATATTCCTTGATATTGTCCAATGCGTTTTGCTGTCTCTCTCCCCAAACAAACTCTTGATCGGCCTTCAATCTTAATAATGGAGTAAATGGTTCTATTCGGCCAGACAAGTTTGATATGAAACGCTGAACAAAATTTATTTTGCCGATCAAAGATTGCAACTTAGTTTTATCTTCTGGAGGTTTTATGTCTTTGATTGCTTCAATACTCCTCTGGGGTATTTCAATCCCACGCTCATGTACCAACAATCCAAGGAACTGCTCAGCCGATACACCAAAAGCGCACTTAGTTGGATTCATCTTTAAACCATATTTCCTTGCTCGTTGTAGTACCTGTCTTAAATCAGCTATATGTTCATCAGCTTCCTTAGATTTAACCACCACATCATCAATATAGATTTCTACCAATAAGCCGATGAGATCATGAAATATGTAATTCATAGCTCTTTGATATGTGGCACCAGCACTTCGCAACCCGAAAGTCATAAGGACCCACTCATACAAGCCAATTGCACCAGGACATCTAAAAGCAGTCTTGTGGATATCCTCTTCAGCCATAAAAATTTGATTGTAACCTACATTGCCATCCATGAAGCTGATAATTTTATGTCCAGATGCTGCATCAACCAGTTGATCGGCTATTGGCATTGGGTATTCATCCTTCGGTGTGGCTTTGTTTAAATCTCTAAAATGAATACAAACCCTGAGCTTGCCATTCTTCTTGATAACTGGTACTATGTTTGAAATTCACTCAGCATATCGGCATGGTCTAATAAAATTGGCATCATAAAGTCTTGTAATTTTGGCCTTGATAGCATCATACATTGCAGCTTTACAATGTCTCAGGGGTTGCTTATATGGCCAATAGCCTGGTTTGATAGGTAGCCGATGTTCAACAATCGATCGGCTAAGACCTGGCATTTCATAGTATTCCCAGCCAAAACAATCTCTATATTCTTTTAGAAGCTCTATTAATTTAATTTAAACTCTTCTAATAAATCCTTACTAATATATGTCGGCCTAGACCTATCACCTGGTCCGATGTCGATTTCTTCCAACTCATCGACTGACATAAACCCTTGTCCTAGCTTGCCATCTAGATCATCAACAGTGTCCTTCGTGTAGAAATTGGAACCCTCCACGGCGCCCTCAAAATAATAATTGGGGCTCTCCATCTCCTATTGGTTGTATGGCATAATCAGAAACTTTTAAGTAATCTCCTTGCCAGACTTTTCCATATAAGCAATCAATTCCTTCCATCTCCCAAACAGATAAATCGGCACTAGCTACATTGACTGACCTGTCGGCTAGCACGATTTCGATTTGGTCTCCTTGCTATTGAATCAAGCTTTGGTGCATTGTTGAGGGAATACAACAGTTAGCATGGATCCAATCTCTTCCCAGCAACAGACTGTAGGAACCCTTCCCATCAACAACAAAGAACGTGGTAGGAATTGTTTTACTGCCGATGGTCAACTCGACATTCAAAACTCCTTTGGTCTCAGATGGATTTCCGCCAAAATCCTTTAGAATCATATTGGTCTTGATCAAATCCTCTGAACTCTTCCCAAGCTTTCTGAAGGTTGAGTATGGCATTAAATTGACAGCTGCCCCTCCATCAACTAACATCTTTGACATCGGCTTCCAATTGACAAATCCCTTGACATATAATGGCTTGAGGTGTCGATGATCAGTTCCTTTAGGTTTCTCAAAAACAGATTGTTGTGGAGATAACATCAACATAGCCGATGGCAACTCATCTATTTGTTCGACAACTTGCTCGACTGCATATTCGGCTGGTAACATGAAAACCATGTTTATTGCAGATGACATCACCTCTTTGTCCTTGTTCTTCACATGCCAAACTTTCTTTGTTTACTGCCTTAGCTGATGCTCGATTTCTCCTTCAACCTCCTCGAATTGCTCCCTGTTCCTCATCCTCTGAACTCTTCTCTTTTGATTCTTGGTAAAAATCCTAGAAGGGCACCATTGTGGTTGTACGTTTTTGGGCTCTCTCTGTGAGTCATCTTCATCATTGTCTTGCTGAATTAGCCCAAGTCTTTCATGAACTGATAATCTTTTATGCATCGGCCGATGCACACCTACACTCTGTCGGCCTGGTCTTTGAACGAATTGAGCATCAGAATCATTACACCCAGGGCAATCCTCAATGGGGATCAAAATATCTCTCATCATCATGGTGATATGACTCCTCTTCCTTCTGACGCCTTTTCTGATATTTGCCGATCATACCAGCCGATCTGATGTTTCTGGTATAATTTTTACCTCTATCGACTTGATTCCGGTTAAATCCAGAGTGAACCATGTTTACTAGAAAAGGATGCCCATCTATCTTCATCGGCCTCTTGGATTCATCAATTTTAATCTTTCCTTGCTCGATAGCCGATTGGATCTGTTGTCTGAAAATCTTGCAATCATTGGTGCTGTGAGATCCTGTATTATGCCATTTACAATATTTTCTCCTCTTCAACTATTCAGCCGATAGGATCACATGTCCTGCCAGCAACTGAATTTGTTTCTCTTGAAGAAGAAGATCAAATATCTTGTCAGCTTTGGTGATGTCAAAATCAAATCTTTCCTCTTTTCCCGAATTTTTGACCCATTGACAGACCACTGTCTTCTTGTTCCTAGCTCGCTCAGCTGCATTAACTTCTGGATCATCATCTTCAGAATCAGAATCATAGCTGTAGATATTATTGACATTGTTGGTTTTCTTGATGAATTTTCTAGCCTTCTGGAATCTTGTCTCATGAGCCGGTACCTTCTGAGCCAGATGAGCTAAGCTCTCAAAATCTTGAGCCGAAAATCTTTCCCTTATCGGCGCCAACAATCCCTGGAAGACCAGATCGGCTAGCTGTGAATCTGTCAAGGCTAGACTGTAACATCTGTTCCTCACATCTTTAAATCTTTGGATATAATCTGGTGTTGATTCATCTGATTTCTGTCTGATAGCTGTGAGGTCTGATAATTTCATCTCTTGAACACCACTAAAAAAGTATTTATGAAACTGTTTCTCCAGATCAGCCCAGCTTCTGATAGAATTGTAAGGTAGAGATGAAAACCATGTAAATGCTGATCCGGATAAAGAAAGTGGAAACAATCTGACTCTAAGGGATTCTGTACCCGATGCTTCACCACATTGAGCTAGGAATCGGCTAACGTGCTCATAAGTTGACACATTGTCTTGCCCTGAGAACTTGGAGAAATCTGGCACCTTGTATCGGTTTGGCAGTGGTACCCGATCAAAGTATTCTGGATATGGATGCCGATACATGTTGCCATTATCCTTAGGTTTAAGTCCAAATTGTTCCCTCATGACATCAGCAATCATATCAGCCCACGGCTGCTGGGGTGTTGCTCCACCATATTGCTGTTGAATTGGATCAAACTGGCCGTACTGGATCGGCTGAGGCCGTGGAGAATGAGGCTGATAGATATGATTGAGATTAGCCGATACGCCTGGAGGTGGCACATAAGGAAGTTGCTCTGTGCTGTATTGCTGGCTTATCGGCTGAGTAATTCCAATCGGATGATGTGGAACCGAAGGAATTTGATATGAAGTATTGACAACTAGCGGTTTTGGATTAAGTATGCTCATCAACTGTCTGGTGTTAGCTGACTTGAAGCTTGCCCCCCAGTGATCGGCTGTGGTCTTGTCTTTATTGCTGGAATATTTGAACTAGAGAAAGGAGCCAATGGAGCCTGGGTTTGAAGTGTCTGTTGACTCCCGCTAATTTCTATCTTCACAGTCCTGTAGCCTGGGAACGTACCGCCTGGTAGATATATGGGTCCTTTAGCTTTTTTTTCGAGTATAGTTCCATCAACTACTAACTTGATCATGTTTGTTAACGTATTCACAAGTACTCCAGATTGGTTGATGAGGGCGTAGTGTACAGCCGAATCAATGCAATCTTGAATCGTGTGTAGTTCTTCGTTGTTTGAATCGATCTTGGGCTGCTTGTCCTTTTCTTCACTTATTCCAGATGTACTTAGATCTGGCCTCACGATCGTTGGCACCTCGACTTTAGTCCTCTGAACGACTGTGCTCTGTCGGGTTACCTTGAACGAATGCACATATTGATTCTGGAGTTGATCTAGCATCTGCTTCATCTCTTCTCTCTGCTCATCGCTCAATTGCTCGATCGTGATCGGCAAGATGTTCTCTTCTGAGACTTCAGTGATATTTGGTGACATGATGACACAATGTCCCATCGAGCATGCCAAAAGCGTGTTGATGAAAAAAACACACACTGGCCTAAGATATTTGCTTTACTCTAGTGCAGGTCAAAAATTAGTTCTTTAGGTTCAAGGGCGTGCCAGTTGATTTGATCCTGCAATCTAACAAGAAGAAATATGCAAATATGTTAGTAAACGATAGTTCGTCGGCTAGTTAGCCGATTTCATATCGTGTAGTTACCTAGCCGATGCAATAAAGTATGAATCGGCTGTAAGGTATAGTCGATAATAGAACTAACCCTAAAACTAGTATATCAGCTAAAAAGATTAGTATTACATAATCAATAAATCAATATTACTTTAGAAATAAGCAATTGGGATAGATCGGACTGAACCGAGACAATATAAATTGCTCAATTCTAAAATAACATGAAATAACGATTATAAAGACTTATGTCATAGCCGATATCTAGATTTAAGCATGTATTGGCTATAGCTCCGATACAACCCTATACTAGGATATTCTCTAGTAATAAATATATTCAACTATAACCAATTAGATTGGTATCAAGCTCAATATATTAATATTAGGTTAGATCCTGATATAAGGGGCATATATAGAACATTAAACAAAGCAATAAACTATGTAAAACATCTATACCAGGTAAGATCGGCTGAAACCACGAGACTATCCTTATTAACAACCATAAAGCATGCAAGAAATCATGATTCTAAATACAACTTAATAGGTTGGACTTAACCAATGCAGCATTAAGTATAAAGAGAAGCATGATATCTAAACAATCAAGCCAATGGTTACCTTTTCGGGATGGTGGATGCATTATATAATCTAAACCAACAAAATAATCTAGCCGATATCGACAAAACCCTAAATAGAATCCAGCCGATGCAAGTAGATTGGATTGTCGATCTAAATTATACAATGTAGATGATAACTCGGAGATTTATAAAATAGAACTAGAGTGTCATAAAGATGTAAGCACTAGTCCCGATGATGCAAACCGCCATAACAAGATCTACCTTGTCATTGAAGATCAAACTGATGCAGCACGACTCGAAAGCATGAACTTGTCGAAAATAGAAAATGAAAGGTTGGCAATGTGCCGAGATTAATTGAATTTGGTTATTATTATTTACAAGATCTCGGGTCTATATTTATACCTGAAAATACAAACATTGTCCATTACGGACACGACTCATATTACCCTAATACAAATCCAACTAACGAATAAGTCCCTAAGGCGGACTCTTACCATGATTATCTATAAGGAAATTACATAAAATAACCTAATTAATAGATACAATTGCCAATTCTGGACTCTATCCTTGCACGGCAATCCCATCGTAAGCTCCTTGTTGAATCCGATATTGATTTCACATGCGATATTGGCTCCATCGGCTATCCTATTAGGACTCGGTTTCCAACCGATATGGACTTCAGCCGATGCACACTCTTTTTCCGAGATTTCTGCATATCTTCGAATCCGCTTCGGATTGGATCGTGTTTCCGATTCATGTAGATCATATTATTTGCCAAATTTCATCGTCAACATGTGCACTCTGTTTCCGAGAATCCTGCATATCTTCAAATCTGCTTCAGATTGGATCTCGATTCCGATTTACATGCTTACCAAATTCTATCGTCAATAGCTCCCCATCTCTCCGGTCCCAACTGGCCACCAGTCCGTTGTTCTCGTCGTCGGCCAGATCCACCACCAGGCACCATCTCTTGCTAGTTTGCCAGACCACCCCATACCTCCCTTTGCCGTTCAGATCCACCAACGGTTTGCTAGTCGTTGTCGCCGGCCAAATATGACGGGGTGAAGCTTCTCATTCGCTCCTTTTTTGCTTGGTGTGTGCTCATCCGATCTCTTCCCCCTTTCTGCTGCCACTGGATCCAAATTCTTTGAGGTCGGTTGTGGTGTCCCTGGGATTCCGTGGTCGATCTGAAGTCTGTAATGGTTGCCGGTGAGGTAGGGGAAGGCCGGTGTTGTCGGTGAGAGAGGGGGAAGGAGTAGGCTGTGGTGGTTGATAGGAGTAGGATAAGGTGGTGGTGGTGGTCGCTGTGTTCGGGATGACGTGCGCCGTGTGGACAGGCTTGGTGGATAAGGTCGTCAAGCAGTTCCTGGGCATCCACACAGCTGCTGCCGCCGCCGATGTCCATCAACGGTCCAACCTTTTTGTCTCAAAACAGGTGAGGTTCATCTCTATTCTGTTCATTAGTGTTTCTGATAAGACAGCTTGGTGAAAAACTGGGTTGCAGGTAAATATGCCAAGCGTGCTGTCTTGGTCTCTCAGTCTATACTTGTTCTATATATATATAATTTGTGTCATGCTATGATTTATTTTGCATACAATGATGGCCTAACTTATGAGCTAAGGACTATAATGAAATTACTGATATACGTGCTGGTGGGTTTTCATATGAGATGGTTGTTTGTATGCTGTGCAGCATTTTTTTTTGTGTCGTTCTCTTCTAAAATAATCGATTTATTAAGAACTGAGTGAACCCTGAGGCCACTTAGCTCAAAATTACGTGTTTAGCATTGTTTAGCCAAATATTTGATTTCATGGGCATTGTTGCCTTACCAAAATAAACTTATGCCAATGGTATACCCGCTGATTGTAGAGATATTTTAATTTTAGGGTTCAGGTAAGCTGTTTACTTTTTTTTTCTCTCAATGACAGCCATTTGTTTAGGTACTATATTGCTTTCAAAAAAAAAATATTCCGGGTGTATTTGCAAGTCTTGTTTGTGTTTTCAGTTTTTTAAATAGGTTGAGAAGATATATGTATTATAGTCGGATATGTAATCAGTGTGTACTGTAGATCTATTTGTCTATTCAGAGTTTAGTGTCCGTTAAAAATTATAGATCCATCTCTCTCTACAGATGCAGCCAGGCTTCCGGGATTCCACACCTGCGTGGGGAGCGGCGGAGAGAGGCTCTTGCCCGAATGGTCGAGAAAGGTACAATTACTATTTGTTTTTTTTTCCATATAAATTGCAACCTGCAGTTGCTGTTCGATCTTCATGCAAGAGTACTTTGTTGATTGCAAATTACAATGGTGATCGTCTATGCAATTGTTATCCAAGAGTTCTTCTGGTCACTTCACAAATCCGTTGCCGTACATTAATTCACAGGCTTTCAGTGGCCAGACTATCAGTAGTAACTTGGAAGCTAACCAAACCTTAAAAAAACTTGAAAAGTACTAGTACTATTTTATAACTCAAGTGTCATTCCATTAATTATATCCTCTGATATCTGGTTAGACCATCCCACATCCTTTCCGAATAAACAAACGAATGCCAGCTAATTTAAATGGCCAAAATTATTCCTCTTTAAATAAAATTGCCAAAAGTCACCATTTTCTGAATACTGCAGTATTTCTGACAGATTGATCGAAAAATGAATGAGTATACGGTGTTCCATTTGTAATGTTGCAGGTATTGAGCTGATCCTGAGCACCGAAATTGTCAAGGCTGATCTTGCCTCCAAGACATTGACCAGTTCAGCTGATGCAACCTTTACCTATGAGACTTTGCTAATTGCCACTGGCTCCTCGGTGAGTTCTCAACTGTACCTTTTCCTCATAAAGATAAATAGAGAATCTTGTATGTAAATTTTGATTGAGAACTTGTTGGTCATTCTTTGATCCCATTCAATTTCTCCACACTTAAAATGCTCATGACATATTTGTTTGTCTGCTTGATCAGGTCATAAAGCTCACTGACTTTGGTGTTCAAGGAGCAGAGGCCAACAACATATTGTACCTGAGGGATATTGAGGATGCTGACAAATTGGTCGCGGCTATGCAAGCCAAGAAGGATGGAAAGGCTGTGGTTGTCGGAGGTGGCTACATAGGACTTGAGCTTAGCGCGGCCTTGAAGATCAACAATTTTGATGTCACTATGGTGTACCCTGAACCTTGGTGCAGTAAGTCTCCTTATTCTTGCATCCAAGAAAGCCTACCACTATAAATTGTGTTTTCTGAATACTCAACAGCAAGCAAGGAAACAAATCCTCTCATCTTTATAGTTGTAAACATACTTTGCCAATGAAACCTCATATTGGAGATGTCACCTGTTGTAGTGCCCCGTCTCTTCAATAAAGGAATCCATATTGTAAAGGGAACCGTGGCTGTTGGTTTTGATGCTGATGCCAATGGAGATGTGAGTACTCTGTAGTTACCCCTTAGGCTGTGTTCGCTACTGCTTGTTCCCAAAATGCACAGTGAACACGGAAAATGGAGCGATCCATTAGCGCGTGATTAATTAAGTTTTAGCTAATTTTTTTTAAAAAATGGATTAATTTGATTTTTTAAAGCAACTTTTGTATAGAAACTTTTTGCAAAAAACACACCGTTTAGCAGTTTGAAAAGCGTGCGCGCGGAAAATGAAAGAGGTGAGTTGGGAAAAGGGGGGAAAGAACGAAGCCTTAATCCAGTACCATCTTGCTGTGAAGGCAAATGTTCACCTTGTTAAATCTGTTTTCTGTTGGCAGGTTACTGCGGTGAAGCTAAAGAATGGAAACGTGCTGGAAGCTGACATTGTTATTGTCGGTGTCGGAGGCAGGCCACTGACTCATCCCTTCAAGGGTCAAGTTGCAGAGGAGAAGGGTGGAATCAAGGTTTGTTCGGTCTATGTTCATCTTTCAGATTCTGCTCTATCTGCTACATTTGTTGCGTGATGATTGTATTTCAGGCTATTGTCCATTTGAGTCACCCTAATTAGCAACTGAACCTTCTTTTGAGCTTGTTCTTGCTTATACCTTCGAATTTGCTGAACTTTTCAAATCTGCATTTGTCTTCCAGACTGATGCATTCTTCGAAACGAGCGTTCCTGGTGTATACGCCGTTGCCGACGTGGCTGCCTTCCCGATGAAGCTATACAATGAGATGAGGAGAGTGGAGCATGTGGACCATGCTCGCAAATCAGCCGAGCAGGCCGTGAAGGTGAGCTATCCGTTCGTTCTTGATTTACCATCCTCATTGCCGCCATTGATCAGGATTCACAAGTTCTTTGTGATAACCAAATTCACTGGCTTAAATGAACTTGCAGGCGATCAAGGCGAAGGAGGCTGGCGAGTCGGTGCCGGAGTACGACTACCTGCCATACTTCTACTCCCGGTCGTTCGACATCTCGTGGCAGTTCTACGGCGACAACGTCGGCGACGATGTGCTGTTCGGCGACAACGACCCCACGGCGGCCAAGCCCATGTTCGGCTCGTACTGGATCAAGGACGGGAAGGTCGTCGGCGTCTTCCTCGAGGGCGGCTCGGCGGAGGAGAATCAGGCCATTGCCAAGGTCGCCAGAGCCCCAGCCGCCGGTGGCCGACGTCGAGGCTCTCAAGAAGGACGGACTCGACTTCGCTGCCAAAGTCTGAACTTCTCTATGCACACGCATTTCATCTTGTGGACGCTGTGATGCTGCCATCTTTTCGATTCTGAACTTTGTAGTGATTTTGATAGCTTCCGGTCCTATATATGGAGGATTTGTTTTTTCCTGATTGTGAATTTGTGATGTAGCCACTGTGGCGTGATCCCAATAATGTACTGTGTAGCGTCTGTGATTAGTTCTTTTTTTTCTTAAAAAAAAAAACTCTGTAACGTCTGTGTTTTTTTTAATCACGGGTCAGGCTGTGCTTTGCTAGTTACTCAAGAAGATTTGGCAAATGAAATCAGAACTGTTTTGGGCCATCTTCCTTTTAGCTACTCCACTCAATTAGAGCTAATTTAGTAGAGGCTCCAATTTCTAAATTTAACATTTAAGAGTTGGATCTGAAATAAAGTTGTTAAGCAATTTAAACCCAACTCCACCTCCTTAGTATATCCAGTTCTACTATTATTTTGGTACTATTATTTTGGTTGAAGCTAAGACTGTTTGATCGGACTTCAGTTCTTTAAAGCTAGATCTCTACCAAATAAACCCTTATTATTATGGATTATTTGCTCCGTACTTCAAAAAATATTTGTCAAAATATTTTATTTATAATCTGTATAGATAATCCACTATAATAGTTTTGGTTAACATGTTTTACACTGGGCCTTAATTAGGTGAGTTTGAGTTAGTATGAAACTTATTCATTTTAAATTGAACATTCTAAAATTCTATATATCTATCACGGTGTGTTACTGTTGGGATTTATATTTTTTATAGGAACTTATAATCGTCGTAGACAAAATATTAATATTTGGGATTGTACAGCCCCTTTGGCATAACATTTACATTGTTGGGATATTATTGGATTTATTAACAGCAACATATAGTTAAACCTACGAGCTTGCTAATTATCAGTACTCGCTTCTACTCTTTCGTTATTGATTTGCAATAATGCACTAAACCGCAAAGCATGGAGTTATGGATTATTACTAGTAAGTTTGAATATTTATAGTTACGTTATTGCCAGAATTTACAATTCAGGGTAGCACGCATAAGAATGTCTAGGATTGTACGACGCCGTTGACATTGCATTTACAGTCTTAGGATATTATTAGATTCTGGTAAAATAATTGGTACTCACATGATGTTATAGTTCCTTAGCTAATTGGTATATTATCCACTAACTAGATTGCTGTTTTAACATCACTCATGTTTGCTCTTGCAATCACTAAACTGCAGGGCACATTGCAATCACTAAAACTTCTGCCATTTAAAATTTGCGCTAAGACATAGCAACTTTTCAAACTATTTTTCTCATCTCAACCAGTTACAACCATCTATCACTTTTTTCACCTATTTACTTATCTCAACTAATGACAACAATTCCTTATTTAATTTTGCTATCTCTTTAATCTCCGTGAAAAATTCAAGTGTTTATTGTTTGAGATGGACGGAGTAGTCTACTATTTATCTTGTAATTTCATAAATTATACAAAATGGAAAGGTTTGGCACATTTTTCAAGTGAAAATGCCAGTTGTTACTTTTTAATTATGCAATAAAACCTCCAAGCTGTTGCTTGAGATGAACTAAGTCAACTAATAGGGCAGCTTTTGGTGTCTTGTTATTTGTAGTAGTTTTCTAATATCACCTTAATTTACTTCATAGATGACAACACATAGCTGTGTGATCACATTAATGAACAGATATACACGAAGTAAACCTGTATTAAACATGAAATAAATATACACATTAAATCATTCCTAAACCAAGGGCTCATTCCTTTATATGAAAGGGCTGGAAAATAAAATTAATCCAAATTTATGTGATTGTTATTCCAACTACAGCTCATGCTCATCAATCAAATTAAGTAGAAATTAAAATTCCAATAGCTCACAACAGCACAAAAGAAATTAAAAACTTGCCTTGGGAATCCAATTCCCACTCCACTCCATATAAATCACACCCGTCGCATCGCTCCGATTCCCATTCCCCACTCTCTCGCTCGCTCGCCTCGCCGATTCCCGATCGGAGTGAGGAGCTCGCTGCTGCTTGCGGAGGTAGCCATGGCGGCGGCCGCGCTGACCAGCCAGCTCAACGCCCTCGTCAGCAACATGTTCGCCATGGTGAGTGAGGCGCTTCACACCCCCGCTCTACTTCACGCTCTTTAATGAATTTTTGCGCCATTTTTGGCGGAATTCCGGTGGTGGATGACGAGATTTTGGGGTTCCATATGCGATGTTCTTGTTGGATTGGGGGGGTTAGGGTTTGTTGGACGACCAGTTCCAGCAGCTGCAGATGCTGCAGGACTCCACCGCGCCGGACTTTGTCTCCGAGGTCGTCACGCTCTTCTGCGACGACGGCGAGCGGATCATCTGCGAGCTCGCCAGGCAGCAGTACGTGTAACTGTCTGCTTGCTTGCTTTTGATCGGATCGTTCGTGTTGGTTTTGGGGATTGGCTTGATTTTGTTTTGGGAGATTTGATTGCTGTGTGTGTGTGCAGGGAGAAGCCAAATGTGGACTTTGACAGGGTGGACTCGTATGTGCATCAGCTCAAGGGGAGCAGCGCAAGGTGAGCTTTTCCCCTGCCCTTTTCTGGATAACTTGATAGCACCTGTAGATATGATCAAGTAAGGAGATCTCCAAAATTCAGTAAACAAAGCTCAAATGAAAACATTTTTCTTTTGTAGCCATCAGGAAGATATCTTCGGTTATAGGGAAATTAGGGATCTCGAGGAAGGAAGGTTTAAAGGTACCAAACCATGACTACACCAAAAGAAAAAAAAAAAGGCATTTAAACAGGAATTTTACATGTTGTGTGTCATCCTACTACTGTTTGTGCATATGGTGAAGTAGTTTATGGTCTATACACTTAGGAGTACCGTTAGACCCTTCTCTCATTAATCTATGATATGTTCTCTAGCAGCCTACCTTTTAATGGCCAACTAATCTAAAATGTAATAACACTCTGGGTTTGAAAAATAACAAAAAAAGAATTGTAAGGAAACTTAGATACACTATTCCTAAATATGAAGCATTTCAAATTATAGGACTCTCATGTGTAAACCAAATCATTTTGGAATGGAGGAAAGTTCTTCGAACCATTCAATCAGTGTGATGGAACATCAGCACGTTTTCAGATCTATGTCAAGGAATGCTGCAACAATGAAGCATATGACAGTTCTCCTTGAATAGATCTGGAGCACCACACGGAACAGAAGAATATGAATGCTACTATTTGAACTGTCTGATCAATGTGCAAGCGGGACTGAATTTGTCATATCTACATGATAGAATGATACAGCTATCAAACGGACGACAACACATCCCAAATTGCTCAGAAGGGCAATTCATATGACAGAAGAATGTAAACCGCTGCTCTTTGAGCTGTCCAATCACTTTGGGGGGAATGGACCATTTTTGTCAGATTCTACGCCATAAAAGATGCAATAATCAAACATATGACAATCCTCCCCAAGTTGACTACATGCTTCGCACAACGCTTTAAATTCTCCCATTCTAAAGGGATCTCATACCCAATTTCGTGCGCCAAGCGACAATAACAGCAATAATTATCCATATCCAACAATTTCCATAACAACAATAATAATGAATCAGCAGCAAGAAATGGAAGAGAGTAATTAGTAGTATTTGGACAAAACAAAAAATGCAGGGTAGGGGAGGGCGTGACGTACTCTGAGGAAAGAGGTATCCCTTGCTGAGCGCAGGTCGCTCGTAGGGAGCCACCTGCAGAGAAAAATTAGGAATTACTAGTATTAAGGAAGGAAAGGGGTATGAAATCGATGGATGGATGGTTTACCGATTCCTTGGAGATGATGGCGAGTTCCCCGGGCTTGACGCCCTGCTTGGCGAACTCACGCGCAGCATATCCCTGCACAAATCAAGATCGTGTGAGATGGTCATGGCCATGACGTATTGAAGAGAGTAGAGGAGGATGTATCATAGTCGGCTATGTAATCAGTGTGTACTGTAGATCTATTTGTCTATTCAGAGAATTTAGTGTCTGTTAAAAATCGGGGTGGATTGTGTAACACATTCATCATGGGTCTTTTGCACCCATGGGCCTCGAGCACCGGCCCCAGTCGGCCTGGCTAGGCTGGGTGGCATGTCAGCCAAAAAATCTTGGAGCTGGACTCCCGTGGTACTTGGGCCTGGCCTCGCAAAGTCGGGAACAGAAAGTGGAGAAAAAACTGATTACCGCTTAGGATGATGCGCGATTCACTACTAGAAAACTCATTTTCGGCGGGTTCCATTTTTGTAGGCGGGTATGGTCTTCGGAGCTAAAATCCCACCGGCGAAGACGATACCCGGGGTGGAGGGGACGGTCCGCCTGCGGAGATCGATCTTTGCAGGCGGACCATATAAGCGATGCCTGTGAAGATAGGACCATATAAGCGACGCCTGTGAAGATCTATCTTCACAGGCGGCAGGTGACGTGCGCCTGCGAAGATCGATCTTCGCATGCGCCGTTTATATGGCCCGCCTGCAAAGATGCCCCTATATAGTCTTCTTCCTCCTCGAGCCCTGTTCATTCTCTCCAAAGTTTCTCTCTCCTAAAGTGACTTAAATATAGGGGGGAGGTTTTGAACTTCAAATCTTCGGGGGATTTTTCTACGGTGCTTAGATATACTCATTTCCACACTAGGTATGCAAATTTTTAAGCTTTTAGACCTCAATTTGTGATGGATTTATGCATGCAAAATTGTGAAGGAAAAGCTCCATGTTTTTTAATTTACTTTCTTTTGATATGTTGATGTTAAATGTATGTGTAACACTTGATGCCTCTTGTTGTAGTGGTTTAATATGGTAACATAATTCTCAATTTTTTTTTATTTTGCTATCACATCCACCTCCTAGTTCTAGATCTAGATCTAGATCTTGTCATATATATATGAGAGAGAATAAAATTTTTAATGCCTATTTATTTGGTGCAATCAAAAAATAATTACATTAGTTTGTAATATGTCGATGATATGATTTTGTTAGATTTTCCTAATATACTAATTTGGCATGTCTGTGTAAAAAAAATGAAATAAAATTTATTTTATTAATTTATAGTTAACCTTCAGTTAGTTTTGAATAGCGATATGTTTTTTCAATAAACCCTGCAAATTTGGTATTAATAGTGCAAATATTTTATGTACATTTTTTAGAGATATGGAAAGTCGGGAATGGATGTATCATTGGCCGAGGTTTTTATCTCCATATAGAGATGAAGTGTCTAAATTTATTGGTATTGCGAATGCACAACGCTGAGAAGAATAATATGAGGAAGATAATTTGTCCATGTGCTGACTGTAAGAATGAAATAGGCTGGGAAGATGCTTATAAAGTGAAGGAGCACTTAGTAACTCGTGGATTTATGGACAAGTACGAAATATGGACACGTCATGACGAAGAACAAGTGGACGGGCCTGAAAATGTAGTTCCGACACATGTTGAAGACATGGTGCACGACAATGGTTCTGTTGAGGACAAAATCGATTTAGAGGAAATGTTACGTCATGCAGAACCCGAGGTGCCGATGGGGTCGGCTAGAAGTTTAAATAACTTTGAAGCTTTACAGAAGGCAGCTAAGAAAGTTATGTACGATGAGTCGAAGGGCTGTGACAGTGAGTTCACAACACTACGATCAGTTCTTGAACTTATGAGGTTAAAGGCGAGACATGGATGGTCTGATACCAGTTCCGACAGTCTTTTAGAACTTCTGCAGAAAATGCTCCCGAGGCCTAACTCACTACCATCCAGCACATATCAAGCGAAGAAACTCATATGCCCCCTTTCACTTGGTGTGGAAAAGATTAATGCGTGCGTGTTGACGACCAAATTTGGTAATTCAAATATCGGAAATCAAGATGGAATCGAAGAGGATTGAAGAGATAAGATCGTATCGGAAAGCAGAGTGAGAATCGGCTATGGTCCGAATCGGCTATGGACTGGATCGGCAGAGTCAGAGTCGGACTAGGTTAGCCGATTGAGCTGTTTTCAGTAATATGACTTGGTGTACGTCATCAGGTTATGTTAACGTGTTTCATATGGATTGCCACGCACGGATAAAGTCCTGAGGAGGCAATTGTATCTATTAATTAGGATATTTTATGTAATTTCCTCATAGATATTCTCGGTAAGAGTCTGCCTAAGGGACTTGTTTGTTAGTTGGATTTGTATTAGGATAATATGAGTCGTGTCCGTGATGGACAATGTTTGTAATTTCAGGTATAAATATAATCCCGATGTCTTGTAAATGACAATAACACACGTTCAATCAATCTCTGTGCATCGCCAAACCTTTGTTTTCTACTTTCGACAAGTTTGTGCTTTCGAGTCGTGCTGCATCAATTTGATCTTCGGCAAAAAGGTATATATTGTCATGGCGAGTTACATCATTAGGGCTAGTGCTTACATCTCTATGACACTCTAGTTCTTTGTTGTGATTCTCCGAGTTATCATATACGTTATATAACTTAGATCAACAATGCAATCTACTTATATCGGCTAGATCCTTTATAGGGTTTCATCGATATTGACTAGATTACTTCGTTAATCTAAGTTATATAATGTATCCACCATCCCGAAAAGGCAACCATCAGCTTGATTCTTTAGATCTCATGCTTCTATTTATACTTAATGCTGTATTGGTTCAGTCCAACCTATTAAGTCGTATTTAGAATCATGGTATCTAACCTGCTTCACGGTTGTTAATAAGGATAGTATCGGGGTTTCAGCCGATCTTACCTGATATAGATGTTCTACATCGTGTTATGCTTTGTTTAATATTCTATATCTGCCCCTTATATCAGGATCTAATCTAATATAAATATATTAAGCTTGATATCAATCTAATTGGTTATAGTTTAATATATTTATTAATAGAGAATATCCTAGCATAAAGTTGTATCGGAGCTATAGCCGATACATACTTAAACCTAGATATTAGCTATGACATCAGAATACTTAATCATTATTTCATGTTACCTTTAGACATGGGCAATTTATACTGTCTCGGTTCAGTCCGATCTATCCCAATTGCTTATTTCTAAAGTAATATTGATTTATTGATTATGTAACATTGATCTTTTCAGCCGATATACTAGTTTTAGGGTTAATTTTATCATCGACTATACCTTACAGCCGATTCATGCTTTATTGCATCGGTTAGGTCACATACGATATGAAATCGGCCCCATGGCCGATTGTCTATCGTTTTCTGATATTCTTTGCATGTTTTTCTTGTTGATTGTAGGATCAAATCAACTGGCACGCCCTTGAATCTGAAACCCTAATTTTGGACCTGCACTAGAGTAAAGCAAACCTCTTAGGCCAGTGTGTGTTTTTTGCATCAACACGCTTTTGGCACGCCCGGTGGGACCCGTGTCATCATGTCTCCAAACATCACTGAAGTTGCGGAGGACAACATCGTCGCGGTTACACCCGAACAGCTGAGTGACGAACAGAAAGAAGAATTGCAACAAATGCTGAACCAACTCCAAAATCAATATTTGCACTCGTTCACAGTCACCCGGCAAGGCACGGTCATCCAAAGGACCAAAATCCAAGTACCGACGATCGTGAAGCAAGACCCAAGTACTTCTGGATCCGGGCAAGAGAAGGATAAACAAGTAAAAACCGAATCAAGCAACGAAGAATTGCACACATTGCAAGATCGCATCGATTCGGCTGTACATCATGCGCTAGTCAACCAGTCCGGAGTACTTGTCAATACGTTGACAAACATGATCAAATCGGTAGTAGACGGAACGATAGCCGAAGAAAAGGCTAAAGGACCTATTTATCTACCAGACGGCATGTTCCCAGCATATAGAAACATGAAGACAGAGATTGGTGGGAATCAGACAAATCAACAAGTGTTTCAAACCCAGGCCCCATCGGCTCCCTTCTCAAGTTCAAATATTCCATCAATTCTAACCAGACCACAGCCGATCACTGGGGGGCAAGAATCAACTCAATTAACACCAGAACAATTGATGAGTATTCTTCATCCAAAACCGCCAGCTGTTGACACATCTTACCAAATTCCTTCGGTTCCACAACAGCCGATTGGAATTACTAGCCGATAAGCCAGCAATACAGTACAGAACAACTTCCTTATGTGCCACCACAAGGCATATCGGCTGGCTTTAATAATCTTTATCAGCCTCACTCACCACGACCTCAGCCGGTCCAATACGACCAGATGGATCCAGTACAACAGCAGTATGGTGGAGCAACACCTCATCAACCCTGGGCCGATATGATCGCTGACGTCATGAGGGAGCAATTTGGACTTAAACCGAAAGATAATGGCAACATGTATCGGCATCCATATCCAGAATACTTTGATCGGGTTCCATTGCCAAACCGATACAAGGTGCCAGATTTCTCTAAGTTCTCAGGACAAGACAATGTATCAACCTACGAGCACATTAGCCGATTTTTAGCTCAGTGTGGTGAGGCATCGGCTACAGAAGCTCTCAGAGTTCGCTTATTCCCACTCTCGTTGTCTGGATCAGCATTCACTTGGTTTTCATCATTGCCATCTAATTCAATCAGGAGCTGGGCCGATTTGGAGAAACAATTCCACAAGTACTTTTTCAGTGGAGTTCAAGAGATGAAGCTATCGGACCTCACAGCTATTAGACAGAAATCAGACGAATCGGTTCCAGATTATATTCAACGATTCAGAGACGTGAGAAATAGATGTTACAGCCTATCTTTATCGGATTCTCAACTAGCCGATTTTGCCTTTCAAGGTTTGCTGGCACCGATCAGAGAGAGGTTCTCGGCTCAGGACTTTGACAGTTTAGCACACTTGGCTCAGAAGGTATCGGCTCACGAGACAAGATTTCAAGAGGCTAGGAAATTCATCAAGAAGGCTAATAATGTAAATAATGTCTACAATTATGATTCTGACTCTGAAGATGAAGACCCAGATATCAATGCAGCCGAATGAGCTAGGAACAAGAAGACGGTGGTCTGTCAATGGGCTAAGAATTCGGCTACAGAGGAAAGGTTTGACTTTGACATTACCAAGGCCGATAGGATCTTCGATCTCCTTCTTCAAGAAAAACAGATTCAACTGCTGGCAGGACATGTCATCCCATCGGCTGAAGAGTTGAAGAAAAGGAAGTACTGCAAATGGCATAATACAGGATCTCATCACACTAACGATTGCAAAATTTTCAGACAACAGATCCAGTCGGCTATCGAACAAGGAAAAATTAAGATTGATGGATCCAACATGGCAAAGAGGCCGATGAAGATAGATGGACACCCTTTTCCAGTTAACATGGTGCATCCTGGATACAACAGGAATACAGCCGATGGAAATAAAAACTATACTAGAAGTATCAGATCGGCTCGTATGATCGGCAAGTATCAAAACAGGCGCCAAAGGGAGGAGGAGTCATATCCTAATGAAGAAGAGAGATATTTTGATCCCCATTGGAGTTGTGGATTTTTCAGGTTCTGCTGGAAAGAAGGTATGAGGCTACCATCTATCGAAAATTGTCCTGGCTGCAGTGATCCTGATGTCCAATTCATCCAAGAACCAAGCCGACGACATGCAATCACACATCGGCCAAGACAATCAAGGCTGTCAGTACATGAAAGACTTGGGCCAATGCAACAAGACAATGACGAAGATGACTCACGTGGAGAATCCAAGCCAATGCACCCCCAATGGTGTCCCTCTGGGATATTTACCAAGAATCAAAAGAGAAGAGTTCAAAGGATGAGGAACAGGGAGCAATTCCAGGAGATTGAGGGTGCAATTAAGCATCGGCTGCGGCAGAAAACGAAAAAAGTATGGCGCGTGAAGAGCAAAGTGGTGCCAGCCGACGAAGTCGAAGCCGATCGCAGCAAAAATCAACAACGCAAGGGCAACGAAGTGATGTCATCTGAGATAAATATGGTCTTTATGTTGCCAGCCGAATATGCAGTAGAGCAAGTTGTCGAGCAAGAAGAAGATATGCCATCGGATAAATTGATGTTATCTCCACAACAAGCTGTTTTTGAGAAGCCCGAAGGAACAGATCATCGGCACCTCAAGCCTCTTTATGTTAAGGGATTTGTCAATGGTAAGCCGATGTCAAAAATGCTAGTCGATGGAGGGGCAGCTGTTAATTTAATGCCTTATACAACATTCAGAAAGCTTGGGAAGAACTCAGAGGACTTGATCAAAACCAACATGGTTCTGAAGGATTTTGGCGGGAACCCATCTAAGACCAAGGGAGTTTTGAATGTGGAGCTAACCATCGGCAGTAAAACAATTCCAACCACGTTCTTTGTTATTGACGGGAAGGGTTCCTACAGTCTGTTGTTGGGAAGAGATTGGATCCATGCCAACTGTTGCATCCCTTCAACAATGCACCAAAGTTTGATTCAATGGCAAGGAGACCAAATCGAAATCGTGCCAGCCGACAGGTCAGTCAATGTAGCTTGTGCCGATTTGTCTATTTGGGAGATGGAAGGAATTGATTGTTTATCTGGCAAAGTTTGGTAAGGAGATTACTTAAAAATTTCTGATGATGCCATACAGACAACAGGAGATGGAGAGCCCCAATTCTTGTTTTGAGGGCGCCGTGGAGGGTTCCAACCTATACACAGAGGACACTATTGATGATCTCGACGGCAAGCTTGGGCAAGGTTTTATGTCGGCCGATGAACTAGAGGAAATTGACATTGGACCAGGTGATAGGCCTAGGCCGACATATATTAGTAAAAGTTTACTGAAAGAATTTAAATGTAAATTAATTGCACTCTTAAAGGAGTATAGAGATTGTTTTGCCTGTGAATATTATGAGATGCCAGGACTTAGCCGATCGATAGTTGAACATCGGCTCCCTATCAAACCAGGCTATCGGCCATACAAGCAACCCCCAAGACGTTGTAAAGCTGCGATGTATGATGCTATTAAGGCCGAATTACAAGACTCTATGATGCTGGCTTCATCAGACCATGCCGATGTGCTGAGTGGATTTCCAATATAGTACCGGTTATCAAGAAAAACGGTAAGCTCAGGGTTTGTATTGATTTCAGAGATCTAAACAAAGCTACACTGAAGGATGAATACCCAATGCCGGTAGCCGATCAACTTGTAGATGCAGCATCTGGACATAAGATTATCAGTTTCATGGATGGCAATGCTGGTTATAATCAAATTTTTATGGCTGAGGAGGACATTCACAAGACTGCTTTTAGGTGTCCTGGGGCTATCGGCTTGTATGAGTGGGTAGTTATGACTTTCGGCTTGAGGAGTGCTGGTGCTACATATCAGAGAGCCATGAATTATATTTTTCACGATCTCATCGGTGCATTGGTGGAGATATATATAGATGATGTGGTGGTTAAATCCAAGGAAGTTGATGATCCCATAGCCGATTTGAAGCAGGTCTTAGAACGAGCAAGGAAGTATGGGTTGAAAATGAATCCTACCAAGTGTGCTTTTGGTGTATCGGCTGGTCAGTTTCTGGGATTTCTGGTTCATGAGAGGGGGATTGAAATTCCTCAGAGGAGCATTGAAGCAATTAAAGATATCAAACCCCCGGAAGATAAAACCAAGCTACAATCATTGATCGGCAAGATTAATTTTGTTCGGCGTTTTATATCAAATCTGTCTGGCCGAATAGAACCATTTACTCCTTTGCTAAGATTGAAAGCCGATCAACAATTTGTCTGGGGAGAGAAGCAGCAGCAGGCTCTGGATAATATCAAGGAATATCTGAGTACCCCTCCAATTCTTATACCACCATAGAAAGGGATTCCATTTAAACTTTATCTAGGCTCGGTCTTGATTCAAGAGGTTGAAGGAAAAGAAACAGTTATATTCTATCTCAGTAGACGCCTGTTGGATGCAGAAACAAGGTATTCACCTGTGGAGAAGTTATGCTTATGCTTATATTTTTCTTGCACGAAGTTGAGGCATTATCTACTGTCCAATGAGTGCATTATAGTTTGCAAGGCCGATGTAGTAAGATACATGCTATCGGCTCCAGTGTTGAAAGGACGCATTGGTAAGTGTATCTTTGCTTTGTCAGAATTCGATCTCAGATATGAATCGGCTAAGGCAGTTAAAGGACAAGCGATAGCCGATTTTATAGTTGAGCACAGGGATACCAGCGTTGACAATATTGACATTATGCCATGGACTTTATTCTTTGACGGATCAGTTTGTACTCATGGTTGTGGTATCGGCTTGGTGATAATATCGCCTAGGGGGGCAAGTTTTCAGTTTGCTTTTACTATTAAACCATACTCAACAAATAATCAAGCGGAATATGAAGCTGTTCTCAAAGGGTTGCAGTTATTAAGAGAAGTTGAAGCCGATACTGTTGAGATCATGGGTGATTCATTGTTGGTGATAAGTCAATTATCTGGGGAATATGAATGCAAGAATGATACCTTAATAATCTATAATGAGAAATGCCAGGAGCTGATGAAGACATTCAAGATGGTTACTTTGAAGCATATTCCTAGGGAGCAAAACGTTGAAGCCAATGATTTAGCTCAAGGCGCCTCCGGATATAGGCCGATGTTACAAGGGATTGAAGTAGAAGTGGCCTGTATTCCAGCCGATGATTGGAGGTTTGATGTTTTTGAGTATTTAAAGAATCCTTCAAGATCGGTTTCACGGAGATTAAGGTATAAAGCTCTTAAGTATGTTCTTTTGGATGATTCATTGTATTATCGGACGATTGATGGAGTTCTGTTGAAGTGCTTGAGTATGGAAGAAGCTAAAGTTGTTATGTGTGAGGTTCATGAAGGTATTTGTGGGACACATCAATCGGCTCATAAAATGAAGTGGTTACTTCGCAGAGTTGGATATTTTTGGCCGACAATGCTGGAGGATTGTTTCAGATATTACAAGGATTGTCAAGATTGTCAGAAGTTTGGAGCAATTCAGCGAGCGCCAGCATCGGCTATGAACCCTATTATCAAGCCGTGGCCGTTCAGAGGTTGGGATATTGATATGATCGGCCAAATCAATCCACCATCAAGCAAAGCCCATAAATTCATATTGGTTGCGACTGATTATTTCACTAAGTGGGTTGAGGCAATTCCTTTGAAGAAGGTTGACAGTCAGGATGCGATCAATTTTGTCAAAGAGCATATTATATACAGATTTGGTTTGCCACAAACAATTACAACTGATCAGGGTTTTATATTTGTATCGGACGAGTTTGTTCAGTTTGCTGATAGCATGGAAATTAAGTTGTTGAATTCATCACCATATTATGCACAAGCCAATAGACAAGCTGAAGCATCTAACAAGAGTTTGATTAAGTTGGTCAAAAGAAAGATAGCCGAATACCCCAAGAAGTGGCATACTATTCTGGCTGAGTCATTATGGTCCTATCGGATGGCTTGCCATGGTGCAATTCAGGTACCTCCTTATCAACTGGTTTATGGGCATGAAGCTGTATTACCATGGGAAACCAACATCGGCTCTAGGAGGATTTCTTTATAGGATGAGTTAACAGCCGATGATTATCATAATTTGATGGTTGATGAGTTAGACGATTTGGTTCAAGCAAGATTGCGAGCTCTTGAGAAAGTTAGAAAAGATAAGGAGAGAGTTGCCAGGCATTATAACAAGAAGGTTGTACCCAAATCTTTTGAGGAAGGCGAGTTGGTTTGGAAATTAGTGCTGCCGATAGGGGCCAGAGATAATAAATTCGGCAAGTGGTCACCGAATTGGGAGAGTCCGTTTCAAGTTCATAAATGTGTTTCTAAAGGGGCCTATATGTTAAAAGGACTTGATGGAGAAGTATTTGGAAGAGCACTTAATGGAAAATACTTAAAGAAACATTACCCAAGTGTTTGGATTGGTTCATGATCGGCTATGGTTTGCCGGTTGATGGTTGATAGCCGGTGTGTTTACATCGCCTTTAGATGGCCGATATTTTTATCGCCCTTCGACATGTAAGTTTGCAGCATTGTGTTCCCTACTACAAACTTGGGGGGCATGGAAGATGAAAAGTTGGAAATTTTTGAGCAAAATTTCGTATAAGTTGGAATACAGCCAAGTCTGCCAGGTATAAAATTGGTTTATACGAAAGCAATAGTATCAATCGGCATAAGGAAGTTAAGAGGTTATGTTACAAGACAAATGTTTTAGCCGATTACAGAATTAATTACAAAATTCTTCTAAGTCCTTATTACAGGAAATCATTGAGCAAGATATTTCTGGATTGCTGACAATGCCCGTTGTCGGATTTCTTCAACTTCTGCAATAGCTTGGGCATCTTGGGCATCAGTTCCAGGAATCACTTTTAGGGACTTGGTCATGGTGGCCACATTCTTTATAGCCGATTTTAACTTTGTCTTTTGTTCTCCAATGGCTTTAGGGAGATCGGCTAATTTCTGTTTTTCCAGTGCAATCTTGGCGTTACACTCTTCAAGCTTGGCCAGCAGATCTATTCTTTCGGCCTCCAATTGGTCTATTGTGGCTTTAATCGGCTCTTTAGCTAGTTGATCAAGCTTGGTTTTTTCATCATGTACTAGCTGCCGATTGGCTTGAATGGTGACCTCGATATCCTTTTTCTCTCGTCTATCGGCTATTCTTTGTCTTGCTTTCTCCAGCTTGAATTGGTGCTGCTCAAGATACATAGCTGGGGTGATTGTGTTGGACAGTTCATCTGGCAGTAGGGCTTGAATTTCTTGGAATCTAGATCGCATAGTGCTGCAGTCAACTACCAGGCTGTCCAGAGATGCTTCTAGCCGATATGCAATGTCTTCCAGATTCCTCTTTACGTCCTCGGCTAGAGGAGCTAAGGACTTGCTTGTTGCTTCTTCTTCTGCTTCTTCATCAAAGTAGTCCTTTATATCAAAAGAAAATAAATCGGCTAAGACCTGCAAGTAGGAAAGATGAAAGGAGTACAAGTAAGAGGATATTTTTATATAGCCGATTTGAAGATTTTTAAGGATGAGACTTACAGGGATTGCAGAAGCAGCGATTTCTTCTTCTTCGACATGATGGCTACCTACAGCCGATCCGGTATGTTCACTTGAAATCGGTTGTGCTACAGGAGATGGAGGGGAAGGAGGCTGAAAATATTCATGCAAGTGTTAGCTAGTATTGGTTAATGAGATATTCAAAGTGTTAGACAGTTGAAGACTTACCAAAGGAGCTTGAATTGAAGGCTTAGCCGATACTTGTGCTGGTTTCTTTCTCTCGGCTGGTTTTTTCTTCTACAAAATGCAAGAGTTGGAGGATTAAGTTCAGGGTGAGTAAGGAAAATTTGTATCAAGGAAGATGAATTTACCCTGGGTTGCCGAGTGAAGACAGCTAGAGCAGAGGGAGTTGTGGGGGTTTGTTTTGGAGAAGCTGGAGGTGTCTTTTCTCCCACATCACTAGATTCGACTGCAGCTTCATCTATTGCCCGTTCAATGGATGCTTCTTTTAGGGCTCCATCTGCATCATTGGCTGTTAGAGGTGGTTGTTTCTTAGCCTTTTTCTTAGTGGCTGGTGGCACGGCAGTTGATGCTCTAGTTCTCCTTTTCTTGCCTGCATCGGCTGTGTCTCTCATTTGTCCTTGGAGCAGGCTTGATGTCTTGGGGGCATGATAGCCGATGACAGGAGGAGTCATGCCACATCTGTTAGGAAATAGCCCTGCAGCATATTCAATTTCTTTGCCACTTTTGCTGGTATGAGGAGGAGATGAGTCCGTGGTCTGAAAGAGCAAAGATAGTTCGTAAGTTATAAATAGAATCGGCTGATATGTTTAAAACAGGAATGAAATAAAGAAAGAGAAGTTACCTGAGGGATCATGTCAGGGAAGAGGTCTGTCATGTAGATGGTAGCCGATTGGTGAAAAAGGTGTTGTTTCCACTCAGCCCACCATGAAGTGAAGACTTTACTCCTGAACATGGCTAGCTCAATGTCATTGATACCGCCAAGGAGAGGCCCTGGGATATTAAGCAGCCGATCCATCATCAGACTTGATGATATCTCTCCCCTGCATTGGATTTTGTCGGCAAACCACAAGCCGATTGGAAGTTGACCCATACCAAACTGCTTGGCTGAGCTCATGGGATGATAAAATTCGTATGAAACTTTGATGTTCCTGCCTTGATGGATGCCAACAGGAAGTATACATGGGCTGATGGCAATGGTATAAACTTTCTCTGGACTTCTGGAATTTATCGTGGTTTATTTCTTCAAATCTGAAGTCTGGTGGCAGTTCAAAGTTGGCTGATTCATCATAGAAGAACCAGATTCTAGCATCTTTTTGAAAGCCGTCATAGAAGCTGAAAAGCCAGTCCTTGAGCAGTTCTGCTGATAATTTTGCTCCTGCATCGGCTGGGATGCTGGCATATTCTCCAAAGGACATACACCTCTGATGGGTTATTTCTTCTCCATCATCATCAGTGATCGGCTCTAGTCTTGGAACTTCTGCTTCAGTTAGGGGTGGCCGATTGACAGCTTTCACACAACTAAATTTAGCCAAGATTGGAGTAACCACCACCATGGACCACCTGTACTGACTGTTGAGCCGACGGCTAGTTTGGCCGATGCATTATTCAGGGTTTGATATAAATAGCCGAGCAGAATCTTTCCTAAAGGGAATTGTCTTTTTTCTTCAAGTGCTTCGGCTATATGCTGCCAGTTTGAGGTTGGGCCAAACCTAGATCCACAGAACAAAAATTTCTCCAACCACATTAGCAAGAAGGCAGTATGCTCTCTAGGGGAGACTGAGCCCTGACCCATGTTAGCCGAAATAAAGCCAGACCATCCTCCTATGCTCTTGGTTTTAAAATCAAATCTGTTTTTGGAGTTTAAGGTCATTGGGTTGGCTGATGAAGTGATATCTAGTCCAGTCAACATGGTAATATCTAGTAAAGTTGCGGTCATCGGTCCTTGATTGAATAAAAATGCATTGATGGCATTGGACCAGAAATAGCTAGCAGAGGCCATCAGTGATTCATCTTTAGCCGAATTAGCCAAAGTAAGGGCTAAGGCTTGGCCGATTCCGAATTCATCCCAGTGGTTCTGCTTGCTAGCCGATATGCGCTTATACCATACAGGCCAGCTTTTCTCTAGGGATGGCCAAGATTTGAATGTGTTTTTCCAGTGCCCTAGATTTGGATTTGTTAGTCTGAAGGGAATCCTGTTTGTTTCGGCAGTAATGAACTCAGTGGGGTCTAAGTTGCCGATTGGCCCAAGGAAATAGTTGTTTTCATGATTGAGGCTGGGAATCGCAATTAGGTTTGCGAGATGCTACATCAATAAGGCAAAAGAGGAAGAAATTGGACTGAGATTGCGGAAAACAAGATTTAATGAGCAATGAGGAGATCTAGCCGATGGGACATACCTCAGCGTATTCGGCCGATGGGGCAGCGGATGGAGCGGATGACGAAGACATCTTCTCGCCGGCGGGGGTTGGATGAGTGAAGGATGGCTTGGAGTTGACTGCTTGCGCTGAAGGGATCGCTGGAGTTGGGAGAGACGGAGATTGCGAAAGTGGTGGCAACAGAAATAACGGTGTGAAGTTTTTCGGGGCCGTCGGTTAGGTATTTAAAGAGATGTGGTAACGGTCAGAAACGGAAAGAGCGAGATTATCTCAGGGATAAGATTTGGCAAATCCGAAACATTACCAAATATTCCGGACTTGGGGGGCATGTGTTGACGACCAAATTTGGTAATTCAAATATCGGAAATCAAGATGGAATCGAAGAGGATTGAAGAGATAAGATCGTATCGGAAAGCAGAGTGAGAATCGGCTATGGTCCGAATCGGCTATGGACTGGATCGGCAGAGTCAGAGTCGGACTAGGTTAGCCGATTGAGCTGTTTTCAGTAATATGACTTGGTGTACGTCATCAGGTTATGTTAACATGTTTCATATGGATTGCCACGCATGGATAAAGTCCTGAGGAGGCAATTGTATCTATTAATTAGGATATTTTATGTAATTTTCTCATAGATATTCTCGGTAAGAGTTTGCCTAAGGGACTTGTTTGTTAGTTGGATTTGTATTAGGATAATATGAGTCGTGTCCGTGATGGACAATGTTTGTAATTTCGGGTATAAATATAATCCCGATGTCTTGTAAGTGACAACAACACACGTTCAATCAATCTCGGTGCATCGCCAAACCTTTTTTTTCTACTTTCGACAAGTTTGTGCTTTCGAGTCATGCTGCATCAATTTGATCTTCGGCAAAAAGGTATATATTGTCATGGCGAGTTACATCATTAGGGCTAGTGCTTACATCTCTATGACACTCTAGTTCTTTGTTGTGATTCTCCGAGTTATCATATACGTTATATTACTTAGATCAACAATGCAATCTACTTATATCGGCTAAATCCTTTCTAGGGTTTCATCGATATTGACTAGATTACTTCGTTAATCTAAGTTATATAATGTATCCACCATCCCGAAAAGGCAACCATCAGCTTGATTCTTTAGATCTCATGCTTCTATTTATACTTAATGCTGCATTGGTTCAGTCCAACCTATTAAGTCGTATTTAGAATCATGGTATCTAACCTGCTTCACGGTTGTTAATAAGGATAGTATCGGGGTTTCAGCCGATCTTACCTGATATAGATGTTCTACATCGTGTTATGCTTTGTTTAATATTCTATATCTGCCCCTTATATCAAGATCTAATCTAATATAAATATATTAAGCTTGATATCAATCTAATTGGTTATAGTTTAATATATTTATTAATAGAGAATATCCTAGCATAAGGTTGTATCGGAGTTATAGCCGATACATACTTAAACCTAGATATTGGCTATGACATCAGAATACTTAATCATTATTTCATGTTACCTTTAGACTTGGGCAATTTATACTGTCTCGGTTCAGTCCGATCTATCCCAATTGCTTATTTCTAAAGTAATATTGATTTATTGATTATGTAACATTGATCTTTTCAGCCGATATACTAGTTTTAGGGTTAATTTTATCATCGACTATACCTTACAGCCGATTCATGCTTTATTGCATCGGTTAGGTCACATACGATATGAAATCGGCCCCATGGCCGATTGTCTATCTTTTTCTAATATTCTTTGCATGTTTTTCTTGTTGATTGCAGGATCAAATCAACTCGCACGCCCTTGAATCTGAAACCCTAATTTTGGACCTGCACTAGAGTAAAACAAACCTCTCAGGCCAGTGTGTGTTTTTTGCATCAACAGTGCGTTAATCACTGCATACTGTACAGGAAAGAGTACGCTTCTTTAGATGAATATCCAACATGCGTTGCTAGCCGGTACTAATCGAATAGCAATTCTGGCCTAGAACCGTTTGACAGAACTGAGGGAACTCAGAGAAAAATCCCGCAGCTTGTGATGTGGTACCTTCCTGTCAAAGACCGCATATAACGGATATACTCAAATCCGCGAGATGCGGAACTAATGCGTTGGCATGAAGAAGGCGCAAGAAGGATGGGATGATTCGACACCCGGCAGATGCTTGTCAGTGGATAAACTTTGATGCTCAGTATAGAGAGTTTGCTAAAGACCCACGGAACATTAGGTTTGCCCTGAGTACAGATGGAGTTAATCCTTTTGGAGACATGAGCAGCTCACATAGTACTTGCCAGTGCTTCTGACTATGTATAATGTTCCTACCTGGCTTTGTCAAAAACGAAAATACGTACTACTATGTATTGATATTGACGTATTTCTTGAACCATTGTTGGAAGATATGGCAGATTTATGGAAAGAGGGATTGAAAGTATGGGACGAGTACGTAAGAGAATACTTCACATTGAAGGCCATTATTTTCGTGACCATTAACGATTATCCAGCAATGTTTTCAGTTTCAGGTCAAATTAAAGGAAAAACAGGATGTGTGATCTGCATGAATGGAACGTACTCCAACAAGCTTGTGTACATGCGGCACCGGCGGTTCCTACGCACAAATCACAGGTACCGCAAGATGAAGGCGGAGTTCGATGGCACTGAAGACACTGATCCTGCACGAAAACCAACATCAGGGGAAAAATTGTGTGCAATGACAGAAAAAATTGTTTGCGAATTTGGAAAAGTGACTAAGAAACCATAAAAGGGGACAAAGCGCAAGAAACCCGAGAAGACTAAGAAACCAGAGGATAGTATGAAGCAAGATGATAGTACGAAGCTAGATGATAAACTCCCTCCCCCGTTCAAGAAGCATTCCATATTCTTTAAGTACCTCCCGTACTGGAAAGATCTGGAGGTTCGACACGCCATAGACGTCATGCATCTAGAGAAGAATGTGTTTGACAACATAGTTGGAACATTGTTGGACATGCCGAAGAAGACTAAAGATGTTCTGCAATCACTGATGGACCTAGTCGAGATGGGAATCAAGGAAGAGTTTCACCCTCAAGAAGGAGAGAAGAATGGCAAAGTATATCTTCCACTAGCCTATTTCACACTGACACCTTAGGAGAAGAAGTCATTTTGCAAATCACTCCGTGATGTCAGAGTGCCCATAGGTTTCTAATCAAACATCAGTCGACAAGTTTCCATGAAAGATTTGACGGTATCTGGTTATAATTCACACGACTGTCATGTCTTGCTCACCGTGTTTCTTGCAATTGCAATAAGGGCCATAAAACCGGAGCATTTAAAGGTTGCTATCGCAAGGTTGTGCTACTTTTTCAACGCAGTGTCACAGAAGGTCATTAGTCTCAAAGAGTTAGGAAATCTCCGTACATTCGCACATGAGACACAGTGCCAACTTGAGATGTGTTTCCCTCCGTCATTTCTTGATATGATGGAGCATCTCATTGTTCACATAGTGCCACAGATGGTTGCGCTTGACCCATTGTACCTCCATCAAATGTGGTCATACGAGCGTTACATGGCAGTTTTGAAGGGTTACGTCCGAAATCGTGCACATCTAGAGTGATCAATGGTTGAGGGTTATAGTACTGAAGAGTTGTCGAGTGTTGTATCGATTACCTCAAAGATGGATATGCAATTGGAGTACCTGTGCCCCAACACGAGGGCAGATTGAGTGGTAGGGGAACCATAGGAAAGAAGAGATTCGTCACCCATAATCACAAATCATTTCAAGAAGCTCACTTCAGCGTGCTTCATCAGTTTGCTATCGTTGAGCCTTACATCGATCAACATATCAAACTACTACGAGCTAACAATAAGGGTCGCACCACCGAGTGGATAATGAAAGAACACAAGCGTCTCTTCATAGATTGGTTGCGAGACCTAGACTTACCTGAGGGACAAACTACCGATGACATAACTATGAAGCGGTTGTGGTCCATCAACTACTGTAAATTCTTAGCAGGGATATGACATTAATGAATACTCGTTTAGTACAAGAGCCCGAGATAGTAAGACCTATACACAAAACAGCGGTGTCCATGTGGAGGCAATTGATGAAGCGGGGGAAAAACAATCATACTTCGGTTTATTGAAGAAATATGGGAAATCGACTATGGGCACACAATGCAATTCCCCATATTTAAGTGCTAGTGGGTAAAATACCCGAACGGGGTCAATGTTGATAAGTTTGGTCTTACTGTTGTTGACCTTGCGAGTGTAGGTCACAAGGATGACCCTTGGGTACTCGCCAATCGCGTGGCACAAGTGTTTTATTTGAAAGACCCTTCAAATATGAAGAAAGATATAGTGCTACCAGGAAAACAAAAGATATTGGGAGTGGATGGGGTTGAAGATGTCGAAGATTACAATCAATACGATAGTATACCACTTTATAATCAGTTTGTACAAAAGATTAAAAATGTCGAGACCTCTACTCAGAAGACAGTGAAGCCTTACATGCGCACGGACAGTGTGGGCAAAAATGTTAAAGGGTAATGATTGTTGAGTGGCATGTAAGCATCTAATAAGTTATTAGTTATGTAATGGTGGTATGTAAGGGGATATGTGTGCTCATATTGCAAATTGACGAAAAATTGTACTCAACATTTTGCATATTAGTTTGTACTAATTTTAATATGCAATTACCATTTGTAGGGTAAAATTTACAGTTTTTTATATTTTAATAGTTTTTAAAAAGAGGTTTCAAAATTTAGTAGCAATTTTTATGTGCACTAACCATTGTTTGAAAAAATTTTAAAAAAATTTAAAGTAGTAATATTAATGTTTCAAACATTTAAGTAAGATTTACATTTGAAAAGTAATAATATTAAGGTTTGTATATTTGTATGTACAATTACCATTTTTATTACAACTACTATAGACATTTTCAAATTACAAAAATAAATTAAAAAAGATTTTGAAATAAATATATTCACCTCTGTAACAATCTTCGCAGGCAGACGGACCGCTTGCGAAGATTGTTAAGCCGAGTAGGGTTTACATCTTCGCAGGCGGATGGCCCGCCTGCGAAGATTGTTTCCCTATATATGGCCCTGCCCGCGGTGCCAAAATTTCTAAGTCCAGGCGGGAACCCTAGAAATTTTGGCGCCGACAGGCTACCAAATTTTTGAGCCATCGCACGCCTCCGCCATCCGCCTGCGACCTTCGCCCACCGAATGTCATCCTTCGCCGCCGCCGACCGTCGTCCTCCGCTCCACCGTCAGCCGCTTCACCGCCACCGGCCGTCGTCCTCCGCTTCGTCGTCGGCAGCTCCACCGCCGCCGGCCGCATCGCCGCTCCACCGACCGCGCGCCTCCGGCACCGCTCCACCGCTCCGATGCCGCCACCGCCGCCGCCGCCGCCGACCATCCACCGCCGACCATCCTCTCTCTCTCGTTCGCAGTCGCGGTCTCGCAGCCGAATGGCTTCATCGGCCGGTCGTCGTCCACGAGCGAAGACATCCTCGGGCGAACGACGTCTTCGGCCGGTCATCGTCCATGGCCGAACCTCGTCGTTGGCCCTTCCTTCGTCGTCCACGGCCGAACCTCGTCGTCGGCCGTTCGTCGTCCACGGACGTGTGTGCATGTGGGTGTTTATTTTTTATATGTGTGTGCTTGTGGCTGTGAGGGGTTTATATGTGTGTGCATGTGGGTGTGAATGGGAATGAGGGGTGGGTGATATGTGAATGAGGGTTATATGTTGATTGTCAATGTCAAATTGGGAATGTGGGTGATATGTGAATGAAATTGGGAAGGTATGTTCAATTTTGCAGGATATGTGAATTTGTCAATTTTTTTTAATAACATTTGGGAGGGTATGTTCAATTTTTTTTATAACATGTGGAGGATATGGTCACCTTATTAATTTTTTAGCATATTAGTTTGTACTAATTTAGCAAATTAGTTTGTACTAATTTATCAAATTTGTTTGTACTAAATTATCAAATTAGTTTGTACTAATTTATAACATTTTACAATTACGTATACAAGTTTTTATTAAAACATTCTACAATTACGTACACAAGTTTTTATTATAACCTTTTGCAATTATGTACACAAGCTTTTAATACACAATTTCGCAGAGTATTCATATATAGTTTATTTTTTATGTTAGAAGTTTGAAACGATGGCCGATAGTACTAAAGGGACCAAAGAGAAGGGTTTAGGGGCGGAAGAGCCGTCCCTTCCTATTGTGGTTGCTCTGGAACCAACGGTCCCACCGGAAGATAGTTCCGACAGTGACGTAGCTAAAGATGAGTACTCGTCGCCAAGCGATCCTTGTCCAAGCCCTAAGAGAAGGAGAAAGGGCGACGGTGAAGAAGGCGATAAGGACTACAATCCCCCTAAAGAAGGGGTAAGTAAACTTAATTTGTAAACTATTCACCGTGATAACTATTAGCCCGAGCTAATTCGAAACTTTGATATATACCTTATCGTAGGAAACGGCGCCACGGCGATCAAAACGGCAGCCAAAGAAAAAATATCTGTCGAAAGACGAGGAGGTCCCAGCTAGCACAATCGGCTCAAAGAATAGCGAACGGTCAGCAAAGGCGAAGAAAAGGAAGGGCGAGAGAAGCGTGAATAGAAAGGATGAAGGGTTCCATGTTGTTACCCATGTTTCGCCAAAAGGAGAGCCGCTCACCCCTAAGACGTCACGTGCAAAATTCAGTTTGCAGTGTGGCATAATAGTAAGGGAAAAGATCCCCATCACGGTCAAGGACTGGGATCATGTATCGAATGGGGATAAGGAAGTCCTATGGAAACAGTTGAAGAAAATCTTCCAGTTCCCGGATGGATCAGAGGCAACAGTGAGGAATTGTGCACTGCAAACAATGGCCAAGTCTTGGCGTGGTTGGAAAACAACCTTGAACAAGAAATTTGTGCAGACGGGACGTACACCGTTTTCGACGTATGCCAACATAACCGCGAATCAGTGGGAAGTCTTTCTGACATTGAAGAACTCCCCGGAAGAAATTGAAAGGAGCAAAAAGTTTTCAGATTTGACCCAGAAGAACAAATTTCCTCATCGCTAAGGCTCCGCGGGATACGCACCAAAGGAGGAGCAGTGGACAAAAGAGGAGGAGGAAATGAGGAAGGCGGGGCTTCCGGTACCTATGGAGGAATGGACACAGAGATCCAGGCACTGGGTAAGAGCTAGAACTCCGAAGATCACGGATGAAGGTAAAGTATCGTTCGAAGATCCGGAGCTGCAGGGCATTGCCGATAAAATAGAGAATTTATCCAGTTCACAGAAGAAAGGATTTTTCAAGCCTAAGAGGGAGAAAGATGTGCTAAGTTCAGCGCTGGGTACTCCTGAGCATGGGGGTAGGGTTCGAGGTGTGTCGTCCAAGATGAGTTGGAAGGAAGGGTTTAAACATGACCCCCACAAGAAGCGTGAAGCGTAAAAGGATAAATTTAGAGACGAAGGGGCTGCGGATTTTGAAAGGCAAATGATGGATTTCTGCATCAAGCACATGCTTTTGCCTCCCCCCGAAACCAAAGAACCTGAGCCAGATTACCCCTTCAATGACCTCAAGGAGAATACACCCTGCAGATTGCACGTTCCCATTGGACGCACCGGGGAAACTCTTGAGGTCGCTACAACCATTGATATCCCTTGGAGAACATATAATGAAGAGTTCATACCCGATGCGTATGCCAAAGTGCAGCCACAAGTGGTCCACGAAGGGTTTGAGTCCTACGACATAGACTTCCCTACTGCAGATGGTGTATCCGTACTTGGGGATGCGGTCGATGTTGTAATTCTCTGGCACAAGAATGACATATCCTTTGGATTGGGCACCGACGCCACGCGAAAACCTGTGGTGCCAAAACCGAGGTTGGGAAAACCTCTGAGACCTCCTAGAAAGGTGACTGATAAGGCGGAGGAACCCGAGATGCATAAGGAAAAGCCAGTGCCGGAAGTGCCACCGGAGATTGAAGTGCCGGAGGTGCCCATGGAGATTGCAGTGCCGGATGTCCAAAAGGAGATTACAGTGGCAGAACCAGAGGTGCAATTTGTGGCATCAGTCAGGACAGATATAGAAGAAGTACCAGGATTGGAATGGGACGGTACAGAGCCAGAAATATTTGAAGACCCTTCTCCTGGGAAAGACACCGAGTGGCAAGAGACCCCGGTCCCTGAGAAGGCCACTACCAGTTCTGATGTGCCTAGAGTGCTTAGGAGCCACGACTCCAAAGCCAAAGATGAGAACAAGAAGAAGTTCATGGTAATCATCTTCAGAGGGGGTAAGGAACGTGCCAAACTTAGAGATGATGACCCCAGAAGGCCGTTGAACTAGCCGGGCCAACATACTAGCCAACTGATGATTGTCCGGAAAAGTACGCACACGGGAAAGCACTCTTGCCGGATTGGGCACTAAACGAAGGGCCATGGGAGATGAGAAGATTACATACCTTCTACATGGAAGCCAGCAAGAAAGGCTTGGGCAGTATAACAGTTCGATCACTGGCAGATTGTTTCGGCGCCGAAGGTTACTTATGGCTAGATTTCTCAGATCTCCACGCCATATATCGTCGGGATAACATGGATGTCAACTATATCGGTGTTTGATGCATCTGAGTATGAGTTTTAATTAATTATATGAAAAATATGTACAATACAAATCCATGTGATTGTTAGTAACAAACTTCTTCTGTAGGATGCAATACATGGATGCTAAGAAGAAAAAAGAACCTATCGGCTTCTTGGATCCAACTCGGATCTTTCAAACATAGCATACCATGACGCTAGCACCAGGGTCAGACCACCCGAAGGGTAAGACTCCAAAAGAGATAGCTGAATACAAGAAGGGCTTGCACAAGGAGAAATTGATTACTGTCGCACAGTACATTGGACGAGCCTTCTTGCACTTTCAAAATAAGAGAGTCATCATTGCCGCTTATAATTTTAAGTAAGTCCGGTACATTTATCTTCTACACATATGTCTTATTTTAGCTGGTACTAACTAACTATACTTTTGTTAATATGTAGCGATCATTATATCTGTTTACTCATCCACCCTAAAGACGGAACCGTGGTAGTCTTGGACCCTCTCGATTACAGACACCAGCAATACAAAGAATTTCTAACAATCTTACAGTAGTAAGTGATTATGACTCTTGCATTTTTATATGAATGTATTATAAATAAATATCCTCCTTAATGTGAAATGGTACGACATCCATACAGTGCGTACCAATACTACAAGTTCAAGGGTGGAGAACGGACCCGAACAAGGGAGAAACTGCTAGTACGTACCTATTGGCCGGTAATACTCCACTCACTTAATGTATTTCAATTGTTTCACTAATTGAAAATTTTAACTATTTTTTTCTATAATATGTCCTGAAGTGTCACAAGCAACCTAGAGGAACTGTCCTTTGCGGGTATTACGCGTGCGAATTCCTTAGGGTTAATGGGAGGTACAGGACTAACGCAGAGGATGTAAGTCTCTATACTATGTAGTAGACAGCTTCATATATTTATGGTACTAATATATTGTTTATCTTCAATGCATGCAGTTGTCGAGATTAGAACGTCGAACAAGCTTTGACGATACAGGCATCACAAATGTCCAACATGATCTGTGCCACTTCATCCACCATGAGTGCTGTTATGTGAAAGGACATTTCTTCGACCCAGAGGGTGCCCTAGTGACAAGTGACGAATTCAAGAATCTTCTGGAGTAGAACACTGCTATGCCATAATGTAACTAGATGGCGTATTTGAAGTCACAATGTAAAAAAATATTGTAATATATCTATTTTGGCAACACTTTTGAGTTATGCAATATATGTAAATTTCTCACTACCAAATGCTTCGTACTCTTCCAATATATGTACATAATAATCTACATGCAAGAATTTCTATTAACGGGCAAATTATTATTAAATTTACAAGCAAATTATTATTAAATTTCAAAAATTTCCACCTATCTTCGCAGGCGGATATTTTTTTTTTGCAGGCGGCAGCTTCCTATTTTCGCAGGCGGACCAGACTAGCCTACGTCCGCCTGCAAAGATATGCAAAAATTATCTTCACAGGCAGACGGCCGCGCCGCCTGCGAAGATCGGCGATCTTCATAGTCGTTTGCTTACAGGCGGACGGCCGCCCCGCCTGCGAAGACCGTTTTCGGCCGCTTGTGATAATGCTTTTCCTAGTAGTGTATTGCACGAGACAGACGAATTTTTTACCGGAAGCTTAACGTATTTTTTAATTAGTTATATAAATTTCTTATCTTCTCTACTTACTCTATCTCAAAATAGCCTTAAGAGTGACTACTACAGAAAATAGTATCAATGCCGGATCGTAACCCCTTATCAGTGCCAGAAATCTAACTGGTACTAAAATAGTATCAAGAATTTTTTACCGGAAGCTTAACGTATTTTTTAATTAGTTATATAAATTTCTTATCTTCTCTACTTACTCTATCTCAAAATAGACTTAAGAGTGACTACTACAGAAAATAGTATCAATGCCGGATCGTAACCCCTCATCAGTGCCAGAAATCTAAATGTGACTACTACAGAAAATAGTATCAATGCCGGATCGTAACCCCTCATCAGTGCCAGAAATCTAACTGGTACTAAACTACAATGCTTAGGTGTCTATATAGGAAGACACAATCACTACTTACTATTTTTTTAAGTCAAATATAATTCTTGTTATGATGGAGATTCGAACCCACAATCTCTCCTCACATGCACCTATTTTTTTACCAACCCACCTACACATCAATTCTATTAGCATATGGATATTATTCCTTTTGAGCCATCCTAACCGAGATTTGAATCATGGATTTAACTATTTAAAAGAATTCAAATGAAAAAAATTCAACTACAAAATCGTAGAACTCGTCGAGAGCTAAAATTTCCATAGAAACTTTGTCGTAATCCAAGTTCGTATGAAAAAGTTAAGTTCATATCCGAATATGGTTCGGTCATCACTATCGGGTATTCTAAATACTCGGCACTAATGTAAGTGGCATCAGTGTCGGGTATTAAGAATACCCAACACTGATATCTTTTCCCTGCTAAAAGTGTAGTTATCCCGTTTTAACGAGCAAGACCTGACACTGATGAGTTACTCATTAGTGTCGGTTAGTGGTAAGACCCGACACTGATGAGTTACTCATTAGTGTCGGTTAGTGGTAAGACCCGACACTGATATGTTAGCAATTAATCAGTGTCGGTTGGTGTTGGAGGCATGCCACGAGGACATTCGACCAAGCTGCCAAAACCTACTCACGACCGACTAGGAGAATCACAAGCGGCAAAGACCCAATGGCCGTGAAGATGAACTCCTCAGGGCGAAGTGTTTGGGCAAAGCCAAGGATCATCGACCTGGGGGAAATAGCCAAGACTTGATGGCTGAAAAGGTAGTCAACTTGGGGCGAAGTGTTGGGCGAAGCCAAAGGATGTTCGCCCCAAGGTTGGAGGTCTTCACCCTCAGGACAAGGAGGTCGAATCTCATACAGGCTGTATAGCCCATGGAGGCCTACTTGGTGGCCCATGAAGAGGCGCAAGGCCATATTATCTGTAATTACCCTCATGAATGTTACAATCATGAGGGTAGTGTTGACGAAAAATCCGCGCTCGGTCGATAGTGCCAAATTTGTATTGGCGCGAATTAAGTCGGCGAACACACCGGTCTGGGAGATTTCCTTAGCTCCAGTGCATGTCCAAAATATTAATGAGATGGGAGTGTGCCAGTTGGTTTGATCTTGCAATTCACAAGATAGATAAATATGTGGATCACCAAAGAGCCGATTGGCTGACAAGCCGATATAGTAATTCCAGCCGATGTCGATACCTATCGATATTGATAGGGTTTTAAACTATCGGGTATATGTAGATAATGATATAAATACAATCGGTTGATGAGAATGTAATGACACAATAATATAATTATATAGAAATCAATTAGCTAATAATGATATGATAGAATAAGTGTTGATCCAATGGTTAAAGCATACATCGGTTGGTATTTCGATATCATTAAATCCACAAGATTAGATAATAAATGAAACCTTTGTTGTAATCGGCTAAAACCAAGTTATATATAATCTCAATAATCCGATGCAACGTCCATATAACTCATCGGCTGAAACCCCGATGAAACCCTTATTATAATCAAAAATAGGTTATCCTTTATGATTCTAAGCACAGCTAGGTATAATGCATCGCAAAGTATGCAAATAAGTATAAAGTCTAAAAAATCAGTCTTTGACTAATTTTTAGGGTGGTAGATACGTTAGCTAATCTTGATCGACAAAATAATTTAGCCTATACCGGCGAAAGAAAAGATCTGACCGACATAAATAAATTGAACAATTAACTTAGATTAACTAAGATATATGATAAATAGGTAGCAAATATGCCAACCGAACTAGAGTAATCTAAGAGGTCGAAGCGATGCAGCATTGAACAACACCAATATAGCTGATACAATTGACAAGACCGGTGGAATGTAGGACTTACCCCTTCGTCGGAGATCGAAAGCTGATACAGCCCCGCGTCAGGTGCCAAGTTCCGCTGGTTGATAAGTAAAAACCTCAGAAAAAAGGGTGGTGCTGTGCTGAGAGTAATTGTATTGATCGAGAGATAGTTTACGATGACCCCGGGTGTACATATTTATATCCATGGGTAAATACTTCTCCTTATTGGACACGATACAAACTTTCCTAAAGATAAAAAGAAAAACATAAAGTCCTAATCGGACACTAAACAAACTTTTCTAAAGATAAAAGGAAACTAATCGATTCTTCCTAATTAACAGATAAATTGGTATACCACATCCTCCTTAATCTCGGGCTCTTTTGGATAAACTTCCTTTAATTCATTAATTTCCTTAACCGAATACATCAAGAATACAACTGCTGGTGACTGATAGTTTCCATCGGCCGATTCCAGAACTCTAAAGCTGATACTGATTCTAGGCCATTGATGACTCCGAGCTTACCAAATTTTAGCGTTAACAGGTAGCCACGTAAATTTCTCTGTGATTAGTAACCCTAGGGTGCATGGATTAGTATTAAACCTAAATATAGGCCCCACAGGGCATGTACGAGGGGATCCCAAGAATTTCAAACAAATATTAATATATTGTTGTGATCCTGCTTTTCGGCATACGCAGTTGTCTTTCGGCAAAAGTTGGTTATAAGACCTAACACTGATGTCTCCTCATCAGTACCGGGTGAATGATATGCATAGCGTAAGCTTATTTTTTTTTGGATGGGAAACTATCATCAGTGTTGGGTTTTCTCGAACTGACACTGATGTGTTGTCTGTAGTAGTGAGTGCACTTATTTTGGGTGGAGGGAATACTAGCAGGTTGTTATACTTGAGATTAGGGATGAGAGAAGACTTTATTTTTAATAAAAATCTTGATTCTTTTTAGTAAAAAGTTACAGTCCTTTTCTTCTCTCCCTAATCTCCATAATCTCTAGCTAAAAGAGCCAAGAGAAACCTGCTAAAACACGAGAGAAAAACCACTGCAAAGAACGAGAAAAAATGCGTGAGAAGAGAAAAGATTAAACCACGTTCTCGCCCCCATCGCAACATATTGGCATGTGACTATTCTAGAAAAGTACGTAGTAGTTGTGGTTGTATGTATGCGTAGTTAATTAACTAGGCGCAGAGGATACTTTCTTCGCCAGCATCTTAAAAACTCCTCCTCTTTGCTAGATCAATTAAACTTTGATTTGCGTAGAACTACGACAGGGCAAACGCAACTAACAGAGTACACAAATATCTAACCCACATTAATTCTAGGGAAACAACAGTAGGAAAATCAAAATCAAAATTAGTATGAGATATGTAATGCATGTAAAGGACTTCTCTATCTAACCCATGACAACATAGTAATTTCAGACAAACATAAATATGTGCGTTCATATAATTAGCTTCGCAAACAAGAAGAATAGTTGAAATGATGTTAGATTGATGCTTCTGGACTTACGAAGTGGGTAGTGAGTGTAGCTCAAGTGAATATGTTAGAACCTAGCTGTCACCTCGGTTCAAATTCTAGAATTAACATAAATACTCACATTTACAACTATTTATTCGTTTATTAGTAGGCGACGTAAATACCCATGGACAGTATATGAATTATGAAATGATTTAGGTATTAAATAGATTCATATATGGGATTTTTATATATGTCCAAATTCATATGGATGTTAGGGAATCTAGATAAGGAATGAGATATCAAAACATCTTATAATATGAAATAGATAGATAGATGTAGTATGTGGCAATGTATTTAGAAAAAAGGATTGATTTAATTTTCAGCTTATAAAAACTAAGAGCGGGTTACTACAACTTTATAGAGACGTGGTTGGGAATATCCTAATTTATTTCAATATTAGTGAATATAGATAAAAGATGATATAAAACAATTTATAATATGAAACGGATAGATAGAATATGTGGATGTATTTAAAAAAAGATTTGTTTTAGTTTTCATATTATAAAATCTTTTAGTTATATTAGAACAACTAATTGAATGTTCCTTTTAAAAACTGGCAGCATGTCCCTGCGATTTTATCCCCTATTTGTGTTTGGATAATAGGATAAGACATAGAGATGTGATTGAGAACTTGGGATAGTGTCCAAATTCATATGGATTTTAGTGAATTTAGATAAGGGATAAAAACATCAATTGTGAAACAGATAGAGTAGTTGACAATGTATTTAGAAAAAAAGGATTTGTTTTTATTTTTCAGCTTATAAAATCTTTTATCTGCATTAGAACAACTAATTGATTTTTCCTCTTAAAAACTTAGCAGTGGATCCCAACAACTTTATTCCCTTTACTAGAAAAAATACCCGTGCATTGCTACGGGAGGAAAAGACCGTGGCAGCGGGTATCGTTCTACGGCGGAGTCCGCAACATCGACGAAGAAGGAGTAGTCACATATGCCGGCATAAGCCCTGGTGCTGGGGAGCTGGTGGTGGCAGTTTGCAGGTACGTTGGTTGTCGATGACGCACCGCGCGGTGAAGCTTAGGGTGGGTCGGCTGCAGTAAGACGACGTTAGGAGCTCTTGCTGGTGTGGGAAGGAGAAGCTTGCTGGTGGTAGCAAGATGACACGGGCGGGCAACAACACATAGCTTCGGAGGGACGGAGTGGCACAAAACGAAATAATTCGCATCCTTGGTGGCTTGTTTTGAAAGTGTTATGAATTGAGTAGTAAATCCTGAAGGTGGTGCGAATCCAATGACATCTTCTGAAAATTCTCTCCTAGACCATTTGTTATATGTGATAGTAGAAATACCGGCATATTTGCAATGGAAAAAGATACAATGGCTTATATAAATGGGATTGGTTTATACGTGTTTTTAAGCAAGATCATCATAAATTTTCATATCGATTCATCAGTTCCAATAAGGATATTGTTAAATCTATTATTAATTATTTATTTTTGTTTTTTAAGGAGTACTGTTTTCAATTTATAAATTAATTACATTTGAGATCAAATAGTAGTATTTTTCATCTCAACGAATTGAGTGAAAAAAAGGTAGAGATGACCTGGAGGAAAAAAGTTTTTAAGTCCCCAAAATCACTTTCTCCTTCACTTTCCTCACCAGCTCTCCTCCCGTGTCCTGTACTCTTGTCTCCCCCGATTCAACTCCCCACCACCGGCCACCTCTGGTGCATCACCGTGGATCTTCCTTGCCTGCTGCCCCCCATCTTCACCTCGTGACGGTATCTGGTTATGCACCTCGGCCGCAGCGCAGCCCGAGCAGTCGACAGGACGGAGTGGCCTCAGCAGCGGCTCGGAGTGGACTCGGCGGCGGTGGTCTGCTTCCTGCCGGCCTCTCCCCCTCTAACTGCCGAGGCGCATGTGAAATGGTGGGCGCCTCATCGACATCGTGTCTGGCATCGGCACCATCATATTGGCTCGATGTGCGGCTGCCTCCTGGTCTCCATGCCACCAGCAGCCTCCAACTGCGCCCATCAACATCGTGCAGTCATAGCGGCCGTCGATCCGCACCGTGCCCTCCGGATCTAGTGTCCATCTGTGCGCAGGGTGCGAGAAGCTGTCCAGATTCGCTCAGGGCCTCCGATGGCGAGGACATGCGCTAGCTGCGTCGGCGATGGCAAGCCTTCCCCTTCATTGGCACTGTCTGCCACAAGCACCCAGCTCGGTTGCAGATAGCGCAGGCGCAGGTGGCTTGCGTCAAGACAGGTCACTGCTTCTGTCCATCGTGGTCTCTCATCCATTATTAATCATCTCTCTATCACCTGATCTAAAATTTCAGGTACAACACAGGAGGTGCTAACTTTCTTTTGTTCTTTTTCTGAAATCCAGTTGAGGAATTTCTTGGGTAGAGAAAAAGAAGGAATTGGAGAAGAAGACGAGTAGTAGAAGTAGGGAGTTGGTTTAGGAGAGCAGTTTTACAATTAGCAGTGGAGAAATTGATGGTGACGGATCTTGAATGTTTCATGCATGGATGCATGCTAATTGTGTCGTGTGCCCTTCAAATGGAGCTTTAATCTCTCCTGGTTATAATTTAGAATGTTAAGCGGTAAACTCCCTGTTGTCTTGTCTTTTCTGGTTACCGTTTCTCAGTTGATCGATTGATCGATTATGTTTCAGTTCTAGGTTGGCGGATTCTTCTTATTTTGTGTTTACTGGAGTAGTTGGCTGCTAGGTAGCGGTGCTGGACATGATCAAATTCGTTGATATGGACTTCCAGATCAAAATGATCGGCAACCTGTCAAGGTTTGTTGCGAAATTGATTTAACCCGCTTATGTCTTGATTCTTGAATCATGTCAAATGCGTCGATTGCAGTTTGCTTGGTGTTATTATGGATTGCTTTTTCCCGCATCGCATAGAATCGAAATCGGATGGTTTTTTCTTTTTTTATGGATGGCCTTTTTTGTATTTTGTCTTTTTTACGGGCTTTTCTATTACGGTCTGCGCTTTTTTTATTTATTTTCCGCATCGCATAGAATTAGGTGTTTTGTTTTTTCACCTTTTTTTATTGGTACGGACGATGGAAACGTTTTAAACTTTTTAAGTAGATGTAGGTGTAGATGTAGAGATAGAGGTAGAGATAGAGATGTGTTTGGATAATTAATGGGGGATGGAACCGGGCCACCTATGGGCCATCCTCATCTTCCTCCGGTCCCCTGCCGCCGCCACCCAGCAGCCTAGCACCGCGCCGCCTCGTCTTGTCTCCACCGCCGGCGGCGGCACTCCCGTTACCGGCTCTCCTCTCCGCTCCAGTCTCCACCGCACATCCTTTTTCCCCGGCGTCCGATCTCTTTCCGTACTGTCCTTCGTCATCAGTCATCACCGGTGATCTCTCAATCACCACCCGGCTCCCTGCCGCCGACCTGATCGAGGTATTGGTTCAGTTAATTTCTCCATTCCATATTTCTTTCATATTTAGCACTCCAAGAATCATTAAAAAGGAGATGCGTTCTGACCGTGTTTTCTGTGCCATCCGATTTATTCCCTTGGAGCAGTTCTCAGTTAGAAGTATATTACTTTTTTTCTGGTTGTGCTACAATTTTGCACTATTAGGAGATATAAGACAATAATAATCTTTGCTTAGTCTCTCTAGAATGCTTTTGGTTCCATTGTGTAGCAAACATCTCTTCTGCTGAGAATGCCACAATTCCATTTGTATTATAGTTCTGAGATGGACGGTAACAACAAATCGCAGGTGTAACATCTCAAATAGGACGCTCATAGTCATAGCAGCCTTTTGTTCCATTCCTTTTCAGTTCGACATCAAATTTTGCTAAGGAATCAATTGGATGCTCGAATCCAGTGATGATGACTGATCAATTCTCTGGAGAGATGTTCTGCTTCAACCATCTTGACCGTGTTCAGGCCTAAGCTCAATATATTATCTCACTAGACCATAAATAAATAAATAGCTATGTTTTGTCGAGGAAAAACTGAAGTTCCTAACTCCTATTTTGCATTGATCTGCAAACCACTATACGTTAGTATGAAAGAAACAGTCACAAGTTAATATCGATATTTTCATTTACAGTCCCAAGTATCCTGCTTAGTTGCAGCTTGTCCTGCAGTTGAACTTTGCTGTCCTTGTAGCCATGCACACTGAAGGATACAATAATCCTCATTCATATGCCATATAACTGTATCCATAATAAACATTTCAAAATTGTGGCAATATATAACTGTTGCTACAATTTTGACTCTAACTGAGCAATTTCTAGTGTGGCAAATAAAAACATAAAACCATTTTCTAGTAGTATCTGAAGGTATCTACTGCAACATACCCTGAACCAGCCCGGTGAAAAAAACATCCCCTGACCCTGTTGCATTCCTTGTTCTGCAGCCCTGGCTTTTCAGTCACTACCTACCAGGCAATAAAGAATACTGTCAAAGAGTTATTTAGAAAAATATTTCGAAAACATGCAGTGTTTCTTGTTTTCCATATGGTCCACATAATGGTCGATATCCCATACGAATCAAATTATTCTCATTTTCTAAAAGATATAGATGCAAAGAGTGAGCAAGCTTCACTTTTTTTGGTGTCTCAGTAAACCTTGCACATTTCACTTTCCATACAGAGCAAGCGAGCGGGAAAATGAAGAAGATAGGCCCAGTAGTTTTTACATCACCACCACAAATATTGCAATTTTTATAACTTTCTTACTACCTCTTTTGATCAAACTAGCAGAGTGCCCTTCTCAAATGCAATATACCTCTCCTAATAGAACAAAAAAAAAGTAACAATCATGGCGAACATTTGAATATTTTGGAAAAATATGGTTTATGCTACACAATATTCTTTTACTAGTGACAATCAGATAAGCCACTGACGCACTGACTACTGTGTTCAACTCATTCTAGTTGTATCTCTGCTCTTTTTCCACACTCCCATGCATCCTCTTCCCAAAACTTAATTTGATAAAAAGCATTACACTAACCACCATTAATTCAGGTAACAAACTAACAAGGGGTTAATATAAAGAGATGGAATTTTCAGGTCAAAGGTATATGTTGTGTTAATAAACCAAGGATATTTGAGAAAGTTGAAACAACATAGCAGTCAATTATAGAATTTTTTTGACCTTGTATCAATGGCCCACACACATGTCGAATCTCCAGTATTTCTTTGTTTGCCGAAATTTTTGTCAGGTTCCTTATGAACCTTCTACATGTCTCTAAAAACACATTTGTTGCCTTTTGGAAACCAAATAATTTCTGAAATAAAAGGTGCTATTCAACCAATGATCTTTCACGAAATAAGACTCGACACTCTTGATAAATGATAACTGCTACCATAAATTCTTCATAAGACAACTATGTTAGGTTTCTGTTATTGAATGACATTTCCATGGCCCATAGTTCTGTCTTGAATCTATACAATACCTGTAACACAAGAGTATAATGGTATTGTCTGGAAATTTATTATTTCATTCTTATGAATAGTAGCAAACTCATATCATCGGAACACCCTGTTTTACAAAGTTACACTAAAAAATTGCAATGGGACTTCTCACAACATGCTTCTCAGATACCCACTTGAAGCTTCCCTCGGCATGGTTAGTTTTGCTAATATCCCAACTTAAGCTTAATGAAAATGTTTTCTTCTCCTTCATCTTGGTGAATTCTAGCTTTGTTGGTGACACACTTGCCTTCACCTCCCTGGGCATATCAATTTCCACGGTGTAGCTTGAATTTGCTTCTCCCACATTAGTAACAGTCCGGTTCACCACAAGCTTGCCAGCACTTGCCCTTACTGCTACTGATGGATAGTTAAGTTCAGCTTCAGTTATTTTGCTTCCTTTGCAGGCATCTTTCTGATTTGCAATTATCTCAACTTGAACATCTGTGTAACCCAGGCCACAGAGATATGAAATGTATTGTGCCTCATTAGTGTCATAGATCAGACCGGGGTCAATGGCTTCAGAAGGACTAACATGTCCAGCACCAATTGCAAAATGCCCAGCAGTATTGAATCTTTCATCCAGGATAGGCTTCTTCTGATTATCAACAACATAAGCTGTTGTCATGATTGCAGACTTGATCGCTGCGACTGACCAATCTGGGTGTGTTCCCTTGACGAGGGCAGCAATGCCACTAAGGTGAGGAGTTGACATTGATGTTCCAGATAAGCAGTTGAAAGTCTTGTGTTTAGCGTCATTTGCGTCTTGCCCTCCCGTGAACGGCCAGGCAGCAATGACGTTAACTCCAGGACCAATGATGTCAGGTTTAAGAATACCTGGGCTCGCAGTACTTGGGCCACGAGATGAGAAAAATGCAACTACAGGAGCTTGAGTTTTCCCCAATGAGGTACCATTGAAGATGATTGAGGCAGTTGGATTGTTACTTGAATTAATGTACTGTCTGATTACTGCTGCATCTGGGAAATCCACATAGGATACTGGTAGGACATTTGGGTCAGCAAATGTTGTGTGGCCACTATCCTCCTGACCTAGCAAGATCAACCCGGATGCACCAGCATTCTTGACGACGCCTCCAATTATGTCTGCCGAGGTTGTGTGCTCACAGGCAACAATCTTTCCTGCAACATCTTTCAGAAGGAAGCAATAATTTACACCGGAAACCTGTGGGTACACTAACTGTAAGGGATCAAGATTATGTGGTTGATAAGCAGATTCGCCAACAAATAAGTGTCCATCACCTAGCTTGACAAGGGCTTCCATTTGTCTATCTATCGTGCTGGCACCGACAGTCAGAACCCATGGTGCCTCGTTGCTTAGAGTGCTGGAAGATGGACCAGAATTTCCTGCAGCAAGACTCACAAAGATCCCCTTCCTCATGGCAGAAAAAGATGCAGTGGCTATTATATCATTGTAAAATGGTCTCGCAGGACCACCAAGAGACATAGACATGATGTCAACACCATCAGCAATGGCCGCCTCCATGCCAGCAAGTATGTCAGACACACGGCAATTTTTTTCGCTGCACACCTTGTAGATAGCAAGGTGTGCACGAGGAGCCATGCCAGCTGCAGTGCCATTTCCATTGCCAAACACGCTTGCACTGTCTACAAAACCACCAGCTGCCGTGCTTGCGGTATGTGTCCCATGGCCACTATCATCCGTTGGAGGTGCTGATTTGTGACCTCGAATAAATGAGCTACCCCCAATGAGTTTCTTGTTGCATTTCATCAGAGATGACTTGCAGGAGCCACGCCATTTAGCAGGTGGCTCCTGCATGCCATCATCATCAAATGAGGTATGCGTGAAATCTATTCCTGTGTCAAGGACACCTATGATCACACCTTCACCCATGCCCGCTTTTTTCCAGGATCCTCCACTGAGACGCAGCCCTAGGAAATCCGGTGTGTGCGTTGTCAAGAGAGGGAGGAGGTTGTCTTTGTATACCTTAAGGACTCCGTCATTCTTCATGACATACTCTTTTCCAGCTTCGGTGAGGTCCACCGCGAAGCCAAAAATGGTTGTCTTGTAGGTGTAGATGAACGCCTGATGAGTATTTGATGAAGCCATCCTTGGTGGGAGAAATGATCTGTACCACTTCTCAAGCTTGATGCTGCTCATGTCAACTGAGAAGTTTGGTGGTGGACGCACATGCACTATATATGTGTCTACCGTAGATGCATCAAAATTTTCAGTACCGGTGGAAATAGTTGTGTGAGCATGAAGGACGGAAACAAAGAGGAAAGACAATAGGAGAGTGTGCATATCCATGACTAAGTGTCAAAGGTTGTATGCAAGGGGAAGCTTTGTGTCTGATGAACTTGGTTCTTGTCCTATTTATAACTCTTTAGGTACCAACATATTTGTCTTCAATAATTAATGGGTATGATTTTTTAATATCTTTTGAATTTATTTCTGAACATTTATGAGTAGATATAGACTGATATAAGTTGATTTGTTATATATCTTTGAAATTTAATTATGATCTGAAACATTATGACTATATATATTGTTTTGGTTCTTTGAATGACTTGAGATAAATGTGAATATTTATGAGAGATAGACTCATTGAATACCTTTGAAGTTATTAATGTGAATAGTCGTAGGATTTGTTGGATTCTTTCATTAGTTATCAATTTAATTTCAATATTTGTACATATAAAACTAGTATGGGTTAATTTCGTTCTTACTTCTACTTTTAATTAATGTCCAATTGTGATTTTTTTACCCCTACTTTTTATGTTTTTGGTTTTTACCCTTGTTTTTTTGGAAGCGAATCGAAAATTTACCTGTGTTAAGTTATTTAAAAAAGATATTTATACCCTTAATTGCCATTACACATTTGCCCCTATATTTTCTCATCAATCGTGTTCTTGTCACCATTTTGCACATACTGTTAGCAACTTGACTTTTTAAAGATATTTGATAAAATTTGATAATATAACGATTTTGAAGGGATATCAACAAAATTTTGAGATTTCAGACTACGATTCTTCAGACGAAAAATGTTTGCAAATTGATTTGCACGATTTGCAGGTTGTGGCGAACGCTGGGTGCTGCTATAGCGGCTAATTATGCTGCAAGAAAACGGCACTGATAGATTAAATTTGAAAAACACTGCACTGATCTGGTACTGTCTAGGCGGAGGAGGTGCTGGGGCGGCGCTTCTTCCCAGACGGAGCCCCGTGCTGCCACTGAGCACAAGCACCGCCACGTCGTCGCCATCAGTCGCCACCGGCGAAAGGATCCTCCGTGCGAGCCGCACGATTGGGATTGGATTTCCGGGACCAAACCACTCGCCGGAGAATGGCTGCAGCGGCAGACCAACGGGCTCGACGAAGACGACGACAAGCCGTCGCCCGCCGTAGACTCGATCCCCTTGATCTATCTCCCCTAGCCGAGTCACCTAGTGGGTCGTTGTGGCCGCCTACAAGGACGCCACCGCCGCCGTCTCTTGCTCCCCGAAGCCTCGCCGGGTCGCCGCTACCGCCGCCGTATCCTGCTCCCTGAAGCTTGGTTGGTTGGCTTGTAGGGCCGTTGATGCCATAACCTGGCCGGGTCGCCGCGACGCTGCCGCCACTGTTCGAGTGAAAGTGCGGTCGTGGGCTAGCAGGGCTCAGAAGCTCCCCTCTCTTCTACTTCTATCAGCAGGTGTAGAAAGTAAATCAAGATTTTGCAAATTTTTATTTTCTCCCCTTTCTTATTTCTTTCTCTCAACAATTCCGGATCTACTAACTTTCATTAAAAACAAGCGTAAATGGCTGATTCGTTTGAGAAAAATAGGGATAAAAACGAAAACCCTAAAAAACTTGGGGCAAGATCATAATTGGATATCAAAATAAGGACAAGAACGAAACTATCCCAACTAGTACAGTTTGGTTTGATTATTTGTATGGCTTTAACATTAATGTGATTGGGAATTTGTGTTGGATCTTCTTTTAGCTAGGATATTGTGGGTGATATTTTCTTCAATCAAAAGGGCAAAGCCTCTATGGAACAAAAATCTTCAGTTGTATCGTTCTTACAATAATCATTATCTGCAAGAGACAATCTTATAACACTAGTGATATACTTAACCACAAACTAAGAGGAGCAAACTAGCTAGACCCTGCAGCCACACCACAGTTTAGCGTATAACAGAAGGGGAAATAAGATCCAGATGTATTATCAACAAGAACTCAAGTAAACTTCCTCTTACCTTTCTTTCGAATAGATAGAAGATTTGTGTATCATTGTATTAAAAAGAAGAAAGAGAAGGTAAAACTCCGGTTACAAACCAAAGGCATGCACTAGCTTGTAAGAACCTTACATACCACAAATTAGCACAACCACAAACAAAACAAATAACCATGATCCTGACCCTAACCTCAACTTGAGACTATTTGCCCGACTCTTGAGCAAGAAAAGGGATAGCCCTTGAGCCCCCGACCAGACACCACATCCATCTTTCTTTAGTGATCAAAAGAGCATTTGTTAGAGGCAACACTACAAAAAACACAACGGTTTCAATGCTTGCAAAGCATCCAAGCACCAAGAACAACTATAGAATTGAGACCATGTTGCACCAAGCCATTAGTTGCCTCATTGGTCTGTTCCACCATTACTCAAAAATATTGATCATCATTCGAGGGTGCCAAATAATTCAGGCCAAACCACTGGAGAGGGAGTACCGAAACTATGTCGTGAAGACACAACATGTGAGCAAATGATCGATTGTTTCGTCGTCTTGGTTGCAGTGAAGGCGAAGGTCCGGGTGTGGCAGACCTCGTCGGGCAAGATGATCTCTAGCAGTGGATATGCACAAAATGCTACATGAAAAGTGGCACTTTCCAGGCGCCCAAGTCTTTGAAATGCATTCCACAACCTGAATAGAATGGCACATGTGTCCAGCAGTGATTATGCACAAAATGTTACATGAAAAGTGGCTCTTTCCAGGCATCCAAGTCTTCGAAATGTGTTCCCACAGTCTGAACAGAATGGCGTCTGTGTCCAGCAGCAATTATGCATAAAAGCTACACGAAAAGTGACACTTTGCAGGCACCCAAGTCTTCCAAATGCGTTACCACATCCTGAACAGAATGGCACCTTGGAAGAAGGAATCATACACATATTTAGTTGAATATTGTGTCGAAGTCGAGAACCGCCATTATGAATGTCCTTCACCGAGGGTTGTAGAAGGACCTTAGAAAGCATATCCCATAAATTGAGAAAATCAACTAGGACTCTAATAGAGAGAATCCCCTGAATGTCCTAGATCCAACTATTTTTATAATAGAGAGAACCCCTTAACCCCTTGAATGTCCTACTTCCAACCGGAGGGATTTAATCCGTATCGTCGGACCATGAGCAAGAAGTTAGTTTGGGAGAGGACCCCCACACATAAGGTGACTTTTATCTTTATTTCATTGCATTGCATTTAAAAGTAAAGAAAATCTATAAAAATTTGCAAAAGATGAAAATACCAAAAAAAAATATTTGCTTTCCATACGTGGTAAGAATGCTCTAGTTCTCATGGTTGAAATGATGAAGAGTTGTTTTGTTTTATTTTCCTCAAGTACTTAGGCTACATTCGTTTCAGCCTCTTCCCAACCCATCTCCCTCGTTTTCCGCGCGCATGCTTTTCAAACTACTAAATGGTGTGTATTTTGCAAAAAGTTTTATACAAAAGTTTCTTAAAAAATCAAATTAATCCATTTTTGAAAAAAAATAGCTAATACTTAATTAATCACGTGCTAATGAACCGCTCCGTTTTCCGTGCGGAGGAGCTATCTTGCCAACCCTAGGTAACGAACAAAGCCTTAGTTCTTCACCTAAGTCTTTGAGTTTGTTGGACAAAAATCTTTGCCTTAAATTTGAGACTTGTGAGTTGCATATGCATAATATAACTCTAAGTTATTATGAGATATTAAATGGTGAAATAGAGTTGGTATGATCGTACTTCTAAGTGGTACTTGAATTCCGGAGTTTTTGTTTTCAAAGGAATGAAAATTTATAAGTTACTCAACGATGATAAAATTCCTACCAAAGCCATATGATGGTTATATTACAAAGCCTTTACACATATGCTACATGTTATTGCATTGAGTTTTTCAAATTGTTGTGACCGATTCTTTTCATTCTTTCTTGATCAAGATCATGCACCTGCACCCACCAAATATGCTTGACCTTTACACTAAAGGTTAGAAAAACATGTCATACACCTACCATAGTTATTTTACCTCTGTACTGGGGTTAGCAACATTCCATCCACCAAATAAATAGTCCATTATGTTAGTCGAACCTTAGATTTCTTTAGTCCTTCTTCACTGCCTAATATATTATTATTAGAGATGAATCTCATGTGTGTCACACTACCCATATATCATTATTTTCCTTTATCCCTATTTAGACTATGGTATATGTGGGGACACCCAATTTAGGGAAGAAATGATTCTGGATTTTGTGTAAGCATTTTGGATCGTTTAATTGGAATAAAAGTTGTTTGGATAAGATTTGGACAGAATTTATATTTGGAGGTGATTTGGATGACTAAGTTTTGAAAGAGATTTGAATGTGGAGAAGTTTATATATGGGGAATGGATTTCAAAAGAAATATCCTCTAATTTATTAGAGTGCAATATTTTGGAGGTGGAATATAATGGAATTTTATTGATGCACTCAAATGAAAGAGAGAGAGATATTTATTAACATGAATAATATGGGTCGTAAATTGAATATAATTTTGGGAATGTGGGAGGAAAATAGGTGGAAGACAATGAATAGGATTTTAGCTCCAAAATATGTGCTATGGATTTTGGTGAATTATTTGCGGGCTAAAGGAAGTTTGGATTTTTGGATGAGGAGAAAAAATTGAAATTTATTTTCTTAGCACAAGAAAAATCATTCTAAAAGTACTATTCTTGTGTCGGAGAGAATCAAACCATAGAGTTAAAATTTGAGAACAGATAGGAATTTGACTAATGGAATATTTATAGAAGGATTTTATCAAAATGTTTTGGATGAAGGTGAATTGAGGGTTTCTATAAATAGGTCTACATCAAAAGGAGGAATTTGAATATTGGATTATTTGGAAGGATTGTAAATATTTCTAAAGGAAGGTCTGGATTAAGGGCACTATCAAGGATTAATCTATATACCAGCTAATTTTTTTCCTATATCCACCCAAAGAAGTGCGCACGGATCTTTTCTAACCGTTGGAACATTGTATCTGACGTCTCAAAGTTGTAAGTTGGATTAGCAGATGGATTAGAAGCGGAATAGCATATGGAATTGCAACAGATTAGCGAAACAAAGCCCCCACCTCGATGCTTCGTGCTCCCGGACGCGTCCACTACTCCACCGTCACCGGGTCGGGACAAACCCTCTCAACGATGTCACTAGATAGGGACGCATTTCTGCCAGCCATAAAATCGCCTATCCGCCAGGCCACCACCCACTCCCTCCACCAAATCGCGGCAACCGCGTCTTCCTCCACCGCGCTCGACGCCGCCTCCACGCGATACGCCGCTGGCTTCTCCCTCCACCGCGCTGTCCGCCACCTCCACCACTCCGTCGTCCTGCCTCCATCGTGATCCGCCGCCGCGGCCGCGGCCAGACGCCGGCATCTCCCTCCACCGCATCGTCCGCCACCTCCACCATCACCCTCGCTCTGCCCGTCGAGTCTGCCTCCACCCCGTCGTCCACCACCTCCACCACCTGTTGTTGCTACGTACAGACTGCTGCATTCCCCTTTATGTCTGCTGCATCATGCAGTTGGATGGAGATGGATGGGGAGCATTGATTTGTTCTTTAAAAAAAACAGTGAACAGATATTTATGTGGCATCTGATGGTTATCTGCTATGTTCATTTTTCATTCTAGAAAACAAAACGCTGATTCAACTTTGTGGCGGTATGTTTTCAGTTAGCTAATGAACTCTGGAGGAGATGAAGGCACAGACACCATAATGGATTTCTAAGAGGCAATGGATTTTAGTATTCACGGGGCGGACCCACCATGATTCATGGGTATTCAGTTGAATACCCAAGATTTTTGACAAAAAAAATTTCATATATGTAATATATATTTCATATGTATGTGGAAAAGTATGCAAAATAGACTCGTTCCTTTGGAGAAAGCCCGACTTAGCACCATCCCACCTCCCTCCTCTCCTCGGCCCAAAATCCAAATCAGCCCAAAATGGATGTAACCCTAACCTCTCCAGCTCTCCTTCCCAATCTCCTCCCTGGCGTTGCAGCCGCAGCCTGGTACCCTCCCCGACCCCGACGCGATGGCGCAAGGGCCACGGGTGCGCACGGCGTGTTGCCTCCCACCCACCCCCTTGTCCTCGATGGCTGCGGCGCAGCGGCGGTTGACCAATCTCACACCGCGCGCCCGTGCCCCTGGGTCGGCCACCGCGAAGGCCACCATCGCCCATGCACCGCCGCCCTTGTCCCTCCGGCGCCCTGGTGGCGGTCTAGCTTGTTCCCGTACTCTGTCGCCTCTAACCTCTACCTCCAATCCCCAGGCCGCAGGAGGAGACGCCGAGATAGGACTGGAGACCGACGCGCCGGCGATGTCACCGGTTGCCCTACCCCGTCGCCCGCCTGGTCGGTGGCCACCCGTCGCCCCCGGCCCCCGCCCCATCTCGCCGTCGCAGTCTTGCGTCGTGTCGCTGCCACAGCCCGCCGTCCCCGGTCCCCGGTCAGGTCCTCCACGCACGCGCCGCCCCGGCGGCCTACGCCGGCCAGCCGACCACGCCACGGCGCTAGCTCCAGCAGCGCGGCAGCGCGCCCCCTCCAGTAGCACTGCAGTAGCAGGTAGGCTGGCAGGCTTCCACCGGCCACGCGCCAGCGACGCCGCCTGGTTGTTTGAGTTCGACGAAGGTAACTCTTCCCTAGTTCCCTTCATCCCCTGCCCTGCGCCCCTGCTGCACGTAGTCCGTAGATGTTATATCTAGATGGTTAAGAAGTAGGAACATTTTGGATTAGGAATATAGGATATTAGGATATACTTAATAGTTGAATCCATCGATCCAGGATGGTTCAGTTGATTTAGGATTTAGGATTTTAGTTCATTTGAATCCAGGAATGGTTTATGGTTGAATATAGTTTATTATTGTTTCATAGGTTTGAAAGATGAAGAGAAAAAATGCTCCCACGGTTAATTTAAAGGTTTTCTTTAGAAATTTGATATGCTCTATAAATTTAATATGTTTTTCAAATCAATAGTTTAGCATTGTACTCTAATATGCTTAACGCATTCAATTTATGATCAATTCTATCAATCTATGATTTTATGAAATCGTGTTTATACCATTATATATTATACAACTACTCCAGACTTTGGGTTGAAAAAAAATTCTGTCTTTAAATTTCGAATACCCAAGTTGAAAATCCTGGGCCCGCCCCTGGTATTCAGTAACCTTGGTTTCAGGTGATTGAAAGTTCATCGCACAATCAAGAAATCTATGCCATCATCTTCAGTTTAACTCATTTTGTAAGACAGATAACATATGCCATCATATTCAGTTTAAGTGATATTGTGCCGATCTTCTGATCACCTGTTTATATCTTCAGATAATATAGTTTCATGTCACCTTTGCTGTCAGAATTATCTATATTTATGTCACTGTATATATCTTCAGTTTAAGTGATATACTATGTCAATCTTATGATCACCTGTTTATATCTTCAGATTATATAGAGTCACTTCATATGTGTATGTCTTCAGAATTATCTATATTTATGTCACTGTGTATGTCTTAAGATTTATGTATATTTAGGTTACCTGTGTATATATTGAGATTTTTCCTAATTGCATATCATTATAGATTACAAAGATATTTAATGGATTTTTTATTAATAATGCACTCTGTTCCTTTCAACATTTATAAGATACATGACTATTTTGTGATACTAGTATCACAGTAGTTTTACTCATCATTTTAAGATATATGGCTGTTTTCTAATAATACTATTATCACATAGATACAATTTTAAGATATAAAATAATAGTTCTCGCCAGAATTTTTAAGATGCATCTTTTTTTGGTCAGATACTCGAATCAAGATCTAGCATATCGTTCTGTTCTCTGCAAGGATTGATGATTCAAGGAATCGTATGACCTCAGAAAAAGTTTGATATGGAGTCCACATGCCCATTGCATTTCTGTGTGCTGATGGGTGGTTCCAAAGCTTAATGATGGACATTGCAGGGAAATTTGCAATGAGCCTTCTGGCATTGTGAACACAGTAATGCCTAAATGATTCATATTTGTAGTACTATTCTTCGTAAGAAATTTGTAGACGTATATTGTGTAGTACCCTATAATTAATGCTTATGAATTTGCTTAGTTGTTCTTACCATTCTTGTCTTGCCCAAAATAGTTTCTGAATTCTAAAGATACTCAGTTATACTGATTTAAGAATGTAGGCTAGGCATCAAAGTTGTATTTTTTCCAAGAATAATTGTCATTAGAATATGCAGATTCAGTTTGGGAAGCAAAATTTGATATTCTTAACTTAGGGTTTGTTTTTCTCCGGTGGTGATGTTCTTGGCTTAGTTTCTTTTTTCCAGGTAGCACGTAGCAGAGAAGATCCAGGCCAGTTAATTTAAACGAGAAAAAAATATTCTGTGAGCTCCCCATGGTTCTTAGCAAGACCAGAGGTGCCACCTTACTGGTTTCAGTGTTTTCTATGATCTTGATATAGGCAAGAGTCTATTCTTCTTCTTCTTTTTTTTTTTGAAACTCAGGAACATCATTATTCAGTAACAGAGTACATGATGGATAGTACAGTTTGCAGTACAGAAATGATCTATTAGATTACTCGCATGACAGCTTCTATTAGGATAAGCGATGTGAGATATGTTCTGACAATCATGAATAGGTAAGGGCCGCTCATAAGATTTAACTTCCTTAGCTAGCTTGTCCGCAACCCTATGATCTCCCTTGGAATCCACATGACCTGCCTAAGACTACATTCTTAATTTTTCTTCTTCCATTCCTTTTTATGCTTTGGAAGTTGGTATTTTTGGGCTTTTGGATCAACGATGTCGAGAATGAGAAGTCTTTCAGTAAAAATGCATTGGAGTTCCAATTCAGTGGTTGCACTTTGTTTTTCAATTCAACTTTATTTTGTTTCGAGGGGAGAAGAAAAACCGGGCTCGCGTCGTCCCCGCGTGGGCGGCTCGGGTGGCTGAACCCTAGCCGTCGCCGCCGCCCATCCCTCCGACTTGCCTCGGCGCCGCCAGAGCGAGCCACCGGGAACCGGGCGGCAACCTAGGATGGCGGTGGTGGGGCCAAGAACCCGGTCCCGCGCCTGGATCTGATGCGGCAATGAGGGCAGCGCACGGGCAGTAGAGCAGTGATGGCCGGAGAGGGGCAGCGCACGGATAGCGGCGGTCGGGGAGGCGTGGCGATGAGGAGTCGACAATTCCTCTCCCGCATAGGAGCCCAGGCCAGTGCGACAGGGAGGTGACAAGACGGAAGGCAGGCGGCGGCGGCGGCGCAAGGATGGAGGTTGCCATGGCCATGGCGCGTCCAGGGGGCTCCCTCAACGGCTGGCCATGGCGGGGCTGCTCAGCGGTGGTGCAGCCGGTGCCCCCCTTCCTCGCGTCCAAATCGACTCCGGTCGCAGGTGGACACGGGGTGGTGCCGGTGTGGCTGGCGCAGCCGTGTTGGCGGTTGATGGCGAGATGGTGCAGGAGACTCCATCGTAGCATGAGGAGGTGGTTGTAGCCTTGGACGCGGCGGCAACATACCTCACGGTTGTTGGTGGTATGCAGGGGAGTTTCTAGGCATTGGCATGGGCATCCACGGGAAGCTCCTCTTCTCCTATGGCCCGCCTGCTCTCAGATATAGCCGAGGGGAGCTCCACGGGGAGGGTGGAGCGGTGGCTTGTAGAAGGGATACGATGGCTTAGTGGCATACATAATGGCCCTGCGAGTCTGCCGAAGCTGTGAGCAGTGGCCTACGCTTGATCGCTGAATGAACGATGTGGTTGATCAACGATGATCTTTCTTGTGTGGTTTGGTTGTGTGGGTTTGGATGGGGAATCGCTTGCAAAAGCCTCGCCAAGCCTTTGGTTGGCGTGACGATGGCGATGCCTTTTGGCGTAGTTCCCCTCCTTGGAGACATCGTTATGGCGTTGCCCCCTCTCCTTTCCTTACTGTTCTCCAGGTGAATACCTTGCTCCGGCTTCCGGATGGGCGGTGGCGGTGATCCACGTCATGTCCTCCTTGGGGGCACCGCTTTGGAGAAACTTCCTCGTGCAAGGTTGTCATTTATGGTCTATGCATTGGCTTCGAAGCTTTTTCAGTCGTAGGTTTTTGACGAGGCCTTGCTCTTTGTTTCATTTTGCTAGGTGGAGCCGGAGCAGCTTTATTGTGAAGCTGGGCAACGATGACACACTACAGTCTCTTTCTAGGGGTATTGTTGCTGGCCGTGAATAGGATGTGGCGCTTAGGTGGCGTTGGCTGAAGTATTTCGTGTGATGTCTAAGCCACATGATCACTGGCAGTTAGGTATCGATGATGCATCTGCTGAAGTCGGATCTTCTGTGTTGCTTGGCAGCAAGCTTGGTAACTATGACATATTTGCAAAATCGAAACCTTCTATGTTGTTTTTGTCAAGCTTGGTAACAGCACCCTATATTGGGCTCCGTCAGTGGTTTTCACTTGTTAGTGAGTTGTGATGAGTGTTGTGTACCTCTTCAGTCGGCTGGTGGTTGCTTTTTCTTTTCTTGCAACCTGTCTAGGGTTTTTACTCTTGCCTATTGAAAATATAATTGGCAGTTCTCCTGCCAGTTTAGTTTTAGAAAAAACTTTATTATCTTTCGCTCCATTTTTTGCCTAAAGTTAAAAGGGGCAACGTGGTTTGAGACATTGGCAAGTCATGACCAACAAATAGAGCAAGGTTTTGGGGATATGGTTGGATATTAACCTAAACACTGTGACCTGTGTTATACCAATTTCTTAGAGCAATTCTCCTTCTATTCAATAGGAGGCAAACCTAATGAGCATGGTGATACGACTGACCACAGTTACAGTTTTGAAGGACGGCATTAGTCAAGGCAAATGACTTAAATAGAGTATGCCATTGTTGAAGCATATTTCCCTATCATTTTTCTTTTATTGACTATTTGTAAATCATCTGAAGTTTGCATTTTATCTATATACACTAATTGTTCCTCCTCTTAACCTCAATAAAAATAATTACATGTTATTTTCCTTATACCAGCTGGGTATCCACCATGCTGTTGATCAACCAAAAACCATGTTTTTTGGTGAATCAATCATTGTAACAAATTCCTCTTGCCTTCTAGCTGAATGAATATTATACAATAAATAGAAACTGATTGAATTTGGATTTGAAAGACGTATACTTGTAAAATCCAGATTTTTGTTTTAACTGGCTCGGCATGTACAGATGTAATACCTGAATTAAGCGAGTAAACATGTCCTTACAACGTTTCTCAATTAAGTGAGCATGAAAGAAAACGTGCCTTGCACGTGCATGATAACTAGTTCCAATAAAATTGGAGTTCTGTTGGTTTAGTATCAAGGGTGAAAATAGAGAGTGCACTAGTGCAGATCCTCTCATCTGTGTCGGGCTGTAATATAACTGGATTTTACGGACCGTCACAAAGAATACATCTCAAACGAGCCTAAAAAAGACCGATTGAGACATGTTAAATGTGTATAGAACTGAAGTCCGTCACGGATGACACATATCTGTGACGGGCCTAAACTAAGGCCCGATTGAGATAACCTTAAATATCTCAATCGGGCCATAGTTGGAGCCCATCACAGATGACCATCATCCGTGACGGGCTCCAACTTGAGGCCCGATTGAGATAATAATTAGGCCCGTCACAGATGACCCTCATCTGTGACGGGCCTAAACTACGGCCCGTCACAGATGACCCTTATCTCTGACGGGCCTAAAGTTTAGGCCTGTCACGGATGATGTGACCATCATCCGTGACGGGCACCAACTTAAGGCCCGATTGAGATAACAACTAGGCCCGTCACAGATGACTCATCAGTGACGGGCTATATACTAATGCCTACAACTATTGTATTGGTCCTTTTTTACAAATAAGTTCATTTGAACTCAAATTCAAAATTTGACAACTTCGAACAAAAATTGGGGTTAATAAATGATTTCAAATGGAAAAGTCACCAAAAGCAAAGTTGTAGAACTCATCGAGGTGCAAAATTTTTATTTTGGTCATTTCTCCATCTGACTCTATTTGAACAATTTGAAATTTGAAATTCAAAATTTAAGAAATTCAAATAGAATTTTTTGTTAGTGAACGACTTCAACTGAAAAAGTCATCAACAACAAAGTTTTATAACTCATCAAGATCTATAACTTTTAGTTTGGTCATTTTTCTATATAACATTTTTTGAACAGTTTGAATTTGAATTTGAAAATATGACAACTTCAAACAATATTTTCAAATACTAAATAATTTCAATTGAAAAAGTCATCAACAACAAAATTGTATAACTCGTCAAGATCTAAAACTTTTATTTTTATCATTTCTTCATCCGACAAAGTGTTAGTAACATTGTTCACAAATTTTACATATATGAGTTATAGTTTATAAAACCAGATAAGAGATACATCAATTTTGTGAATAATGTTAGTATCACTTTATCGGATGAAGAAATGATCAAAATAAAAGTTTTAGATCTTAGTGAGTTATTCAACTTTGTTGTTGACAACTTTTTCAGTTGAAATCATTTAGTATTTGAAAATATTATTTGAAGTTGTTATATTTTCAAATTCAAATTCAAACTGCTCAAAAAATATTATATACAAAAATGACCAAAATAAAAGTTATACATCTTGATGAGTTATAAAACTTTGTTACTGATGACTTTTTCAGTTGAAGTTGTTCACTAACAAAAAATTCTATTTGAATTTCTCAAACTTTGAATTTCAAATTTCAAATTGTTCAAATAGAGTCAGATGGAGAAATGACCAAAATAAAAATTTACCACCTCGATGAGTTCTACAACTTTGGTTTTGGTGACTTTTTCATTTGAAATCATTTATTAATCCCAATTTTTATTTGAAGTTATCAAATTTTGAAAATTCAAAATTTGAATAGTTCAAATGAACTTATTTGTACAAAATGACCTGTAGGTATCAATGAGTTATACAATTTTGTTGTTTGTGATTTTTACATTTGACACAAAAAATCGATCTAAAATTAAATTTAAAGTTCTTATAAATTGAAAATAAAAAATACCACATAAATTGAATATAAACATTTCATATGGAAAATGGAAAAATACTCATCGGTGACGGGCATTATTTAATGCCCGATAGAGATAGGTCATCTCAATCGGGGATGTGAAATATGTGATCAAAATGGATGTTATGTGAATGTGGTTGTGTTAAATATATTGATGGTTGTGTATGTAAATAAATGTATATGAATGGGTGATATTGGGGTGTGACATCCTGGCCCAAGGCTTAATAGGATTAATAGAATACTCATAACAAAAAGTTACAACTATTTTTCCGGAAGCCGATCTCTAAAGAACTTTAATGTTAAGCGTGCTGGGTCTAGAGCAATTTCGGGATGGATGACCGACCGGGAAGAACGGTGCACACGAGTGAGAACAAAAAATACCACATGGGAGATCATCTGTGACGGGCCTAAACTTTAAGCCCGTCACAGATAAGGGTCATCTGTGATGGGCTATAGTTTAGGCCCGATTGAGATAGGTCATCCGTGACGGGCTATAGTTTGACTGGTCGTCTGGGTCAAAGCTATCAGTGACGGACTTTAATTAAGGCCTGATTGAGATAGCTTCATCCGTGACGGACTTATGCCCGTTTGAGATGATTCCTCACATCACTGACCTTTATGCTGTGTCGGGCGGCATACCCGACACAGATGTGGGTTACAGCCTGACATAGATAAGGGTTACCATTGTAGTGGTGGAAGGTAACAGAGAGACAGCCGATTAGCAATATACTTTTTGTTTTACGGAAACTACGGCAGCTGTTAACACCAGCCTGAACTAAAATTATGGTAAAACCTTTACAGGAGGGGAGGTACAGAGGGACGGGGAGAAGAAACTAAAATTATGGGTTAATTACAGAGAGATTTAGCACCCAAGAGTGGAGCTGATGTTTGCCTACGGCGTCATTACATCGGTGCGACCAGGGTTCCCCATACCGTTTTCAGCGTGGTTACCAGACCCCCCACGGTAAGATGGTTACCACGCAGTAACAATCAAAAACCGCGCAAATTTCAGTTTTAGAAATTTGAATTAAAAAAACGCGATACTTGAGTGGCAGCCATTTGGCACTCCTTTGAACTCGATGAACAGCAAGTCGCCTCCTTAACACAGCTTGAAGACTTATGGGGCGTTTTTTTGAATTCAAATTTTGGAAACCGGAATTTGCGTGGTTTTTGACGGTTACCACGGTAAACATGCTGAAAACGGTAAGGAGAACCCTGGTGAAGATACGTCGCTTGTGTGCCGTCCAAAGGAAGATCTTGCATTTTGTTTGAGCATGATTGTCCCAGACGGGTGCAGCAAATGGGTCATCCGGTAACTCAGAAAAGCATAGGTCATAGGCTGCTTTGGCAGCGAAAGGGCGGTTTGTTGACAAGGTGCGTCGATCCGCCGTCTCATTGTCCAGTGCAAGGGTGGAGAGAAGAGTGCGGACAATGACCAGCTCACTGGTGGCCATCGAAGACAGCTGAGGCCGAAGGTGGAGGATCAGCTCGGGAGTAGCGAGAGCGTCTGCGACCGAGATGTTTGGGCGTGTTGCATGAGAAAAAGGAACAGGTGGGCGAGGGAGTCCCTGCCGATCCAATTGTCATGCCAGAAGGAGGTGGACTGGCCATTACCGACTGTTGACTTCGAGATAATTAAGGCGGAAGTTCGCAAGCCCCGCCCACGATGCCCTTCCAGATAATTGAATCGAGCCTCGAGGGGTCACCTAGGTCGCACATGCAAGTCCAACCATAGCAGCTGTGGAAACAGTCAATCCATGGGGCAGAACCAGCCTCGTGCATTTTGAGCAAGAATTTTTGGAGGAGACAACGATTTTGGATTTCCAGATTCTTGATCCCAGCACCACCCTTGGCTTTCAGGGAGTAGACAAGGTTGCACGCAATTTTGCAATTGCCGCCATACAACGTTCTTCTTCTGTCCAGAAGAAAGCCCTACAGTGGTTGTCGATGGCACTGATCACACTTTTGGGAAGAAGGATGACCCCCATCATGTAGGATGGGAGAGTCGAGAGCACTGAGTTGAGAAAGGCGAGTTGCCCGCCGGAAGTCAGAACGAGACCAGGCCATCCGGCAAGCCGTTTGTCGATTCGAGCAATGAGGGGTTGGAAGTCCGCAAGGCAAAGCTTTATGACGGAGAGGGGTAAGCCCAGGTAAGGTTGGCGGAAGGACGATATGGGGCAGCCTAGAGTCCCGGCTAGTTCAAACGCCTCTTCTTGTGGCACGTTAATGGAGAGGAAAGTGCTCTTGTAAAAATTGATTTTTAGCCCGGTAAGAGTCAAGGATGGCTTTGAGCGTGAGAAACTGTTGTTGCTCGGCCGGTAAGATGATGAGAGTATCATCGGCGTATTGCAGGACGGGACATGGTAGAGAGGGATCAAGCGGGTGGAGATGATTCACATAGACGGTCCGATCTGACCGCCATCTTCTCTATTTTACCACCCAATGCATGTACAGCGCTAAGTAGCAGTCCACCGTGCAGTACCCTGTCGTCAGCACCTCCAAAACAACCTCTAGGAACCACCCGCTCCGACTTCCGATTTAATACCATCAATCTAGTCACGAGCTAAAGCCGACAAATCACATATTGTCTTCTTAGCCGTCGAATGACCCGAGCGCTACGTCTAGCCATCTCCTTGTCGAACACTGTTCATCGAAAAGCCCGGACCACTCCACCCAGAGTGTTCGATGCCACCTACCAAGAACACCGATCACCTCAATCAACCCGAGCGTGGAGCCCCACATCTCCTTATTGAGAGTAGCTCACTTAAAAGTCTGGGCCACCCGCCTAAATGTCCGACCCACCGATTGGATCGCTAATCGCTTATGTTGCCATAAACCCCAACACCATGTCCGGTCATCTCCCTATTAAAAGCAACCATCGAATGGTTCAGACCGCCACCTGAAGAATTTGATACACTGATCAAATTCTATTGATCACTGTCGTGCTCCACCTTGCGCACATGTCCCTCCCTGGACATAAACCGCGAGCGACGCGTTGTAGGGCACCTCATTGAGCCTCTATCCATGGACCTCCAATGGGCTCTGATACTACCTGTTATAAAACAAGCCCCAAAATCACCATTGATAGCTAAATGCGGTAGCAACATCATAAGAGATCCAAACACAATGACGACACAGAGGCACGATACTTAATAACGAAGTTCAGCCGAAGTCTATATCTCTGAGGCACTGATTACGAGCGATCCTCTCCGATCCAACATATTACATCATGTTAGAGTTACAATCGTTAGCCGCTAACAAGTCTGCTCCTCTATTTAAGAATGAACTTAGGATAAAGCTCAACTCTTACTCTATTTCTAATACATGATAAATTATAAACTGTAACCGACCTTGTATACATATTTAACACAAACACAAATAGCTACACCCATCAGCTGTGACATCAACGAGATTACCGTCTTTTGTCGTACCTAGAGTCCACCAAAACCATTCTCGTTAGATCTACTCGATTGCCAATCAACTGGTTGCCAAATCATGAACCCAGTAGAAAGTGTTAAGCATTGTCAATATACATATGGTGTTAAGTGAGAATTGAGTCTAATCCTAGTCGAATATGAAATTTAAAATTATATATGTAATTTTGAATCGTACAATTTAAATACAATTTAAATACATGCTGATTATTTTTTCATGAAAAATTAATTTGACGGTATGTATATAGATACTCCCTTTCCTGTTTACGTTGAAGAGTATATTGGATACGACCGTGAGCGTGACCATGAGTTATAATATTTAAGATCTAGAGGTTGATTCAAATATATAGGCGAACTGTTTGTTTTTGCAATGATGCGGAAATGAATAGAGCGAATCCCGTTTGTGGATGCAGATTTGGACTGAGTTACAGAGTGAAAGCACAATCATATAAGAAAAAGAGAGGCACAGAGGCACGATACTTAATAACGAAGTTCAGCCGAAGTCTATATCTCTGAGGCACTGATTACGAGCGATCCTCTCCGATCCAACATATTACATCATGTTAGAGTTACAATCGTTAGCCGCTAACAAGTCTGCTCCTCTATTTAAGAATGAACTTAGGATAAAGCTCAACTCTTACTCTATTTCTAATACATGATAAATTATAAACTGTAACCGACCTTGTATACATATTTAACACAAACACAAATAGCTACACCCATCAGTTGTGACATCAACGAGATTACCGTCTTTTGTCGTACCTAGAGTCCACCAAAACCATTCTCGTTAGATCTACTCGATTGCCAATCAACTGGTTGCCAAATCATGAACCCAGTAGAAAGTGTTAAGCATTGTCAATATACATATGGTGTTAAGTGAGAATTGAGTCTAATCCTAGTCGAATATGAAATTTAAAATTATATATGTAATTTTGAATCGTACAATTTAAATACAATTTAAATACATGCTGATTATTTTTTCATGAAAAATTAATTTGACGGTATGTATATAGATACTCCCTTTCCTGTTTACGTTGAAGAGTATATTGGATACGACCGTGAGCGTGACCATGAGTTATAATATTTAAGATCTAGAGGTTGATTCAAATATATAGGCGAACTGTTTGTTTTTGCAATGATGCGGAAATGAATAGAGCGAATCCCGTTTGTGGATGCAGATTTGGACTGAGTTACAGAGTGAAAGCACAATCATATAAGAAAAAGAGAAAGAAGGCATCGATGTACTAATTAGAATCTGGCAAGGTACATTAGGGAATTAGGAGGTGTTCGTTTCTACCGTGAGAAAATGAGAAAACCATTAAAAACAATGATTAATTAAGTTTTTGATCTTTATTATTATATATTAAAAGTTCATTACACATCATACAAACGCTCTCAAGCTGCCACGTGATATTCTACAAATGCTCTCAACTTGCCATGTGTCACTCTAGCAAATTAAAGAAAAAACAAAAATCTAACGGTGGACCCATAATTTCTACCATCAAAGTTATCTAAAGAAAGAAAGAGAAAAGGCCCACACCCAACCTCAGCCATCAAATACGTTGTAATATATCGTACGTAGTTACATACCATACACCCCATTTTCAAGCATTCTTAATCAGTATATGGAAAACATATTTTGTGATTTAAATTTTAGACAACTATATACCATCTGAATCATACAGCTAAGTCAATGCTCGTCATGAGATTATTTAAAATCAAATTTAGAATTCAACATCCAAATTAACTTTATTTAACAAGTAGAATAAATGCATTACTTTAGGTCCTATACTGCTACAGACTAGCTATTGGTCACTCAATACATTTTTATTTTCTTTCACATAGATTTTAAAGCCATCTAATTAGTAACTTTCATCTTATATTAGAAAATACAACACCCGACACATTTTCTTATCTATACCATATCAAAAAGCCAACAAGCGTGGTGTCCGTTCCCACCGATCCATTTAAATTTCGCTCTCTCTTTCTCCTCTTCGTCTCTCTCCCGTGTTGCTTTGGCCATCTGCCCGTTGCCGTCTCCGCCTCCCTCGCCATCGCCGCGCCGCCGCCGAGACAGCCGCGCCGCCACCGAGATAGCTGCGCCGCCGCCACCCATCGCCGCGCCGCCGCCGAGGTAGCCGCGCCGACTGCTCCCCTTTGCCTCCGCCGCCGCCGAGGTAGCCGCGCCACCGCCGCCCATCGCCGCGCAGCCGCCGCCCATCGCCGCGCCGCCGCCGAGATCGCCGCACCGCCGCCGCCCATCGCCGCGCCGCCGCCGAGGTAGCGCGCCGCCGCCGCCGCCCATCCCGGCGAGTTAGCCGCGTCACCGCCGCCCATCACGGCGAGAGGGGGAGGGGACACCGGATCCACCCACGGGCCGCGCGTGGGGGCGGCGAGGCGGCGGGATTCGCGCGGCCCGTGCGGGAGGTGGAGAGGCGGCGGGTTTCGCGCGGATGGCGTCGCCCGAGCTCGGTTTCTTCGATGCGCCGCCGCTGGGGAGAGGACTGGGAGAGGGAGTGGGAGAAAATGGGGGAGGAGTGAGAAAGAGAGAGGAGGGAAGAAATGGACCCACATGTCAGTGCTTAAGAAATGGACCCACGTGCAATTAATTGATTTTTAACTACAAAATATTTCTATGAAGTACTTTTGTAAAGTAACATTTCAACTTAACAGCAGTAATTAATACATTCATTTATATCCTTAAGATTAATTGATTTTTAATAAAATAATGAAATAGGTATTAACGTGTGATTAATTGATTTTTAATTATCATAAATTTGAAATTTTGATTTATTTAATATTTTAAAACAACATCTATATAAAATGTTTTCGCACAAGCTAGCATTTACTCTGTATCCTTTGATAACCCATATGTCATCAGTCGGATGAAATGATAACTCATTTGTAGGAAAAAAATAAAATGAATTAAATTGGTTTTTGTTCTTTTTTTTAGGAATACAGTCAGCTAACAGGCGCTCATTTTTACTATTGGCTGCACAATAGAATATAATTGTTGGGTGTGGACTGAAAGAATATTGTAATTGGACAAATAATAAGAATGTTAGCGGTAATTTGTGACTAACGTAGTATTGTAGGGCAAGCTACTTCCTAGCCGCCGAGGTAGCCACGCCGCCACCGCCCATCGCGCCGTGCGGAGGTAGCCGCGCCGCGCAGAGGTAGCCGCGCCGACTGCTCCCCTCTGCCTCCGCCGCCGCCGAGGTTGCCGCGCCGCCGCCGCCAAGGTAGCCGCGCCGCCGCCGAGACAGCTGCGCCGCCGCCGCCCATCACCGCACCGCCGCCGCCCATCGCCGCGCCGCTGAGGTAGCGCGCCGCCGCCGCCGCCCATCCCGGCGAGTTAGCCGCGTCGCCGCCGCCCATCGCGGCGAGAGGGGGAGGGGACACCGGATCCGCCCACGGGCCACGCGTGGGGGCGGCGAGGCGGCGGGATTCGCGCGGCCCGTGCGGGAGGTGGAGAGGCGGCGGGTTCCGCACGGATGGCGTCGCCCGAGCTCGGTTTCTTCGATGCGCCGCTGCTGGGGAGAGGACTGGGAGAGGGAGTGGGAGAAAATGGGGGAGGAGTGAGAAAGAGAGAGGAGGGAAGAAATGGACCCACATGTCAGTGCTTAAGAAATGGACCCACGTGCAATTAATTGATTTTTAACTACAAAATATTTCTATGAAGTACTTTTGTAAAGTAACATTTCAACTTAACAGCAGTAATTAATACATTCATTTATATCCTTAAGATTAATTGATTTTTAATAAAATAATGAAATAGGTATTAACGTGTGATTAATTGATTTTTAATTATCATAAATTTGAAATTTTGATTTATTTAATATTTTAAAACAACATCTATATAAAATGTTTTCGCACAAGCTAGCATTTACTCTGTATCCTTTGATAACCCATATGTCATCAGTCGGATGAAATGATAACTCATTTGTAGGAAAAAAATAAAATGAATTAAATTGGTTTTTGTTCTTTTTTTTAGGAATACAGTCAGCTAACAGGCGCTCATTTTTACTATTGGCTGCACAATAGAATATAATTGTTGGGTGTGGACTGAAAGAATATTGTAATTGGACAAATAATAAGAATGTTAGCGGTAATTTGTGACTAACGTAGTATTGTAGGGCAAGCTACTTCCTAGCCGCCGAGGTAGCCACGCCGCCACCGCCCATCGCGCCGTGCGGAGGTAGCCGCGCCGCGCAGAGGTAGCCGCGCCGACTGCTCCCCTCTGCCTCCGCCGCCGCCGAGGTTGCCGCGCCGCCGCCGCCAAGGTAGCCGCGCCGCCACCGAGACAGCTGCGCCGCCGCCGCCCATCACCGCACCGCCGCCGCCCATCGCCGCGCCGCTGAGGTAGCGCGCCGCCGCCGCCGCCCATCCCGGCGAGTTAGCCGCGTCGCCGCCGCCCATCGCGGCGAGAGGGGGAGGGGACACCGGATCCGCCCACGGGCCACGCGTGGGGGCGGCGAGGCGGTGGGATTCGCGCGGCCCGTGCGGGAGGTGGAGAGGCGGCGGGTTCCGCACGGATGGCGTCGCCCGAGCTCGGTTTCTTCGATGCGCCGCTGCTGGGGAGAGGACTGGGAGAGGGAGTGGGAGAAAATGGGGGAGGAGTGAGAAAGAGAGAGGAGGGAAGAAATGGACCCACATGTCAGTGCTTAAGAAATGGACCCACGTGCAATTAATTGATTTTTAACTACAAAATATTTCTATGAAGTACTTTTGTAAAGTAACATTTCAACTTAACAGCAGTAATTAATACATTCATTTATATCCTTAAGATTAATTGATTTTTAATAAAATAATGAAATAGGTATTAACGTGTGATTAATTGATTTTTAATTATCATAAATTTGAAATTTTGATTTATTTAATATTTTAAAACAACATCTATATAAAATGTTTTCGCACAAGCTAGCATTTACTCTGTATCCTTTGATAACCCATATGTCATCAGTCGGATGAAATGATAACTCATTTGTAGGAAAAAAATAAAATGAATTAAATTGGTTTTTGTTCTTTTTTTTGGAATACAGTCAGCTAACAAGCGCTCATTTTTACTATTGGCTGCACAATAGAATATAATTGTTGGGTGTGGACTGAAAGAATATTGTAATTGGACAAATAATAAGAATGTTAGCGGTAATTTGTGACTAATGTAGTATTGTAGGGCAAGCTACTTCTTTATTATATGCTAACATATTTTTTTCACCTTTGCAGTAATGAGACGCCCTCGTACCAAACACTCTTGTAAAGGAAAACAAGGTGCTTTGCGCCCTCGAAATTATTTATAATAGTACATTTGCATGAGTATTGAATATTTCGAGCGGTACATTTGTACGAGTATTGAATACATCCCCCACGCTCTTGGTTGTGGTAACGAATTGTTTTGGCAGTGGAGAATAAGTCCAACAGAAAAATAAGAAGTACCTTAACATCGGTTGAAGTTTTTGAACAGGGAAATAGCCCAAATGGTATCGTCTTAAAACTAGAAGCATTCCCTTTTACATGACACATAGTTCAGAATTAAAATTATTCAATGTATCTATTTTAGCACAAGAACGTTCTCGTGATGTGGCTCGCTATGCTAGCCTTACACCAGAACAAAGGCAACTAAAGCTAGATCGTCAAAAAGCAAAGCGACAAAATGCAACACCAAGTGAGAGGGAAAAAGAAAGTGCCCGCCGAAGAGCTCGTAGGCAACGTTTGACACCTGATGAGAGGCAAGAGTTGAATGCCCGTAGAAGATCTGCTAGGCAAAGTTTACCAGCTGATGAAAGGCAAGCATTGCTAGATCGACGAAATGCAAGCAATGCAGCTAGAAGGAATACACCATGTCTTCATTCCATTGCGATGCAATGCCTGAATTCTGGTGCTTCATCCGCGGTAAATCCATCATCTTCACACAACCTTCATGTTGCAGAGTCCCTACCACAATCATTTGCTATAGATGATGGTAATATTCGCTTTCTTATTACTTTTATAATAATATATAAAAATAAAAATATATGTGACGTGTCTTACTCTCACAAGTGGCAGTTACAATGGAAACTACCCATGAAGAGGACATAGATGATGAGTGCCACATGTTTGCCGGCGAAGGTATTTTTGGCAGAGTTCTTCTTTTCTATATCATGCAGAGCATAGTGTGACTCAAATCTAAATCCATCCAGATATGGATGTTGATGATGACGATGAGTACTACATGTTTGCTGGTGGAGGTATTTTTGCCATAGTTCTCTTCTTTCCATATATAATAATCTTGTAGTGCATAGTGTGACTCCTTAAACCAAATCCATGCAGATGAGGAAAATGAGGAGGATATAGACATAAATGAAATAGAACATGACTCACTTGAACATGATCCTACGACCATGTGTATAGTAACATACCTCACAACACACATGTCTTGAAGCCCACACGAGATTGCAAACATTGTGGCGCTAAGAAGTTCCAATATGAGACAAACGGGTTTTGTTGCCGGGGCGGAAATATCAAACTGTCTAATTTGGAAACACCCACTGAACTAATGAGGCTCTGGTCGAGCATGGATTCTGATGCGACACATTTTCGAGACAACATAAGATTCTTCAATGGACATTTTTCTTTCACCACCCTCGGTGTGAACCTTGATGAGCGCTACACCAATATGAGGTCAGGCGTCTACACATTTCGAGCCCACGGCCAGATATACCACAACATACACTCTTTTGGGCTGCGAGATAAGGCTCCAGAGCATCTTGAGCTATACTTCTATGATGACGATCCAAGTCTAAATCATCGGTTTCATCGCTCCCCTAGCCTTGACCAAGAAGTTGTTAGAAGGCTTGTTGAAGTCCTTCGTGGCAACCCCTACTCCCAGACCTTAAGAAGTCTAGCGCAAGCTGATGACCTTGACGAATATCGTGTCACACTAAATCTTGATAACCGTTTGGACCAGAGGCGGTATAACGTGCCGGTGACCTCGGAAGTGGCTGCCGTGTGGGTAGAGGGGAATGAACTGTGTACACATTTCGAACGTAGTGTTGTGCTATATGGGAACAACAATACCAATTACAGCATTCAGTCATATTACGGTTGCTACGACCCACTGTCATACCCTCTCTTCTTTCTGAAAGGAGAGCTCGGATGGCACCCAGAAATCCCAAAAGTAGGTGTGTCCATAGAGGATGTAATCGCATCTCGTGGAAATAATCATGCTGACTCAGGTTATCATTTCCATCCATGTATTGCTGGCTAATCCCCTTTTATCTGATGGTTTACTTCCCTTAGCTCTTACAATGTTTTTGCTCTCATTTTTTGTGTAGATTCAAATAGCAGACTATGTGTCTCCGTTAGGGACTACTATTGCTACAAGTTCCAAATGCGTCGTGGTATATTCAACCCACTACTGTATGGGAAGCGCTTGTTCCAGCAATTTGCAGTTAATATGTACATCAAAGTAGAAAGCACTCGACTAGACTTCATAAGGCGTCACCAGGTAGAGATAAGGGCTGACCTATACAAAGGTGTGGTTGATAGCATTCATGCTGGAGAGAGCCGTGCGAGCCAGGTAGGCAAACGTACTGTTCTCCCAGCATCATTCATTGGGGGCAATCGGGACATGAAGCGTCGGTATATGGACGCTATGGCATTAGTGCAAAAATACGGGAAGCCGGATATTTTTTTGACAATGACATGCAACCCTAACTGGGAAGAGATAATAGGTAACCTTCAGCCTGGGCAGACACCGCAAGATAGGCCTGATCTCATAGTGCGCGTGTTTCGAGCGAAACTAGAGGACCTCAAGAAACAATTACTTGAGAAGCATATCCTTGGCAAAGTGATTGCGTATGCGTACGTCGTCGAGTTCCAAAAGAGGGGTCTTCCACATGCACATTTCCTATTGATCATGGACGGAAAATACAAGCTCACTTCTCCTGAGCAATATGATTGTATCATTTCCGCTGAACTTCCGAACAAGCATAAGTATCCGGAGTTGTATGAGATGGTTGTCAAGCATGGCCCATGTGGGAATCTGAATCGGAAGAATGTGTGCATGCAAGACGGTTCATGCAAAAACCGCTATCCTCGAGCTTTCAACGCGTTTACCATAAATGACAAGGACTCCTACCTATGTACAGGAGACGCGATAACAAACGATGCGCTAAGGTTCGAAATCAGAAGCTGGACAATAGGTGGGTGGTGCCGTACAATCCTTACCTCCTAAGGATGTACAATTGCCACATCAATGTGGAGGTTTGCTCCAGCATCAAGGTTGTGAAATACCTTTTCAAGTACATTTACAAGGGCCATGATCGAGCATCTGTCAGCCTAGGTGAGGCCGATAGCAATGGCAATATTGATGAGATTCAACAATATAGAGATGCAAGGTGGGTCACCCCACCAGAAGCACTATGGCGTATATATAGCTTTGACCTTAGTAAGGTACAACCGCCTGTGAAACAGCTACAACTGCATCTTCCAAACATGCACATGGTCTTATTCCGTGCGGGGCAAGATCTCCATGATGTCGTAGAGCGAAATGGAGTCGAGAAGAGTATGCTGACTGAGTATTTTGAGGTAAATAAAGTTAACGAAGATGCCCGAGGAATCCTATACAAGGATTTTCCAGAGGCATTTACTTGGCAGCCTGGCCCAAAAGTCTGGCAATGGAGGAAACAACGAATCATTCAAATTGGGAGAATCGTGCTTCTAACGCATGTGACCGGTGCCACCTCCTATGAACACCTTAGGACAGTGGACGGTGAAGTCTGCTCGTCCTTTCGTGAAGCTGCAGAAAAACTGGGTCTTATCGAGGCAGACAACACATTGGATGAGTGTCTTACAGAGGCTGAGGTGTTCCAAATGCCATCATCGCTACGGAGGCTATTTGCCACGATATTGGTCTTTTGTGAGCCAAGCGACGTACTTGGTCTATGGAACAAGCACTTGGAGGGAATGTCGGATGACTATCGTCGTTGCCACACGTGCCCACGTACAATTGAGCAGATGGTGCTTTTGGACATTAGAAATATACTCCAATCGATGGGAAAAGAAATAACGTCGTTCCCTCTACCCGAAATTGATGAGTCGTATGACACTGCAGGTAGCGAGCCTAGAGAGATCCTTGAGGAGTCTACAATCGAGGTTGATCATGAGCACATGGAATTGTCTAGCTCGCTCAACCCTGAGCAAAGATGTGCTTATGATGAGATATTATCCGCTGTTGAAGGCGGACAAGGAGGCCTCTTCTTCGTAGATGGCCCTGGAGGTACTGGAAAGACTTTTTTATACAAGGCTCTACTTGCTACAATTCGTGGCCAGAGAAAGATAGCCGTTGCAATTGCGACGTCTGGTATAGCTGCTTCCATCATGCCCGGCGGTAGGACTGCCCACTCAAGATTCAAGATCCCACTAAGCATGGATGATGGAGGGGCATGCAGCTTCACAAAGCAAAGTGGGACAGCTAAACTTCTGCAGAGAGCTTCCCTAATTATATGGGACGAAGCTTCTATGACAAAACGGCAAGCAGTCGAGGCCTTAGAGAGAAGCATGCACGACGTCATGGACTGTCCCGACATGCCATTTGGGGGGAAAACAGTTGTGTTCGGTGGAGACTTTAGACAGGTACTCCCTGTTGTTCGGAAGGGAACGAGACCTCAGATAATCGATGCAACACTACGTAAGTCCTACCTTTGGGATTGTATGTGCCAACTAAGGTTGGTTACGAATATGAGAGCGCAAAATGACCAATGGTTTGCTGCATTTCTTCTTCGCGTTGGCAACGGCATAGAGGAGGCATGTGATGATGGCTACATACGGCTTCCAGATGAGATATGTGTGCGATGCACCGGGAGTGATGAAGGCCTCAACAATTTAATAGATAATGTGTTTCCGATGCTTGATGCTAATCTAGGCGACCCAAACTATATCACATCTCAGGCTGTCTTGTCAACACGGAATGAGTATGTTGATAAGATAAACATGAAGATGATTGATTGTTTTCGAGGGGAGGGGATGTTATACCACAGCTTCGATCGTGCTGAGGATGATCCTCACAATTACTATCCTCCTGAATTCTTGAATTCATTGACCCCTAATGGATTGCCTCCGCACATACTACGGCTTAAGATTAATTGCCCCGTTATACTCCTGAGGAATATTGATCCTAACAACGGACTCTGTAACGAGACGAGGTTGGTGGTCCGAGGATTCTAGAGAAACGCTATCGACGCGGAGAGGGTGTTCCTTCCTAGGATACCTCTATGCCCCTCCGACGATGAGATGTTCCCTTTTCGTTTTAAGAGAAAGCAATTCCCGGTCAGACTTAGCTTTGCCATGACAATTAACAAGGCGCAAGGCCAGACCATTCCAAATGTTGGCGTGTACCTCCCTGACCCGGTGTTCTCTCATGGTCAGTTGTATGTTGCATTGTCTAGAGCAACATCAAGAATGAACATTAAGATCCTTGCGGTACCAAGCAAGGACAAGAGCCATCGTTTCATGTCTCGTGGGACGTACACAAGGAACATTGTATATAGAGAGGTTCTCACGTCATAGAGGTACTGATTTCGGAGCTAGCACCACTATAGTATGTTGCTTTGAACATCAATCCTCTGAGCTAGCATGCAAGTAGATAGCTTTTGCCGTACCAGCACTATATTTATGTGCTGATGGTTGTTTTTACCTAATTTCAGATGTAAGATATATATTAGCACTTAGCTTTGTACGCACTAATGATTTCCTGTAACATAACCACATAATTTGTATTATTCTGGAAATATCAGTTGAATTCATAACACTATGGAAATGTTTGTGTCATGCGATGGTCTCATTTGTGAAGTGGTTCACAATTTATGTCTAACCGGTTGAGCAGCCCATGATATGGCCAGTGAGAAAGACAACTGGGAACCATCTCGAATTACCCCTCCCCACCTGATCTGCTTAAACTAGCATGACCAGTCCACCCGTTCTATCCAAAACCACCTTGGAAACACCACAGAGAGGGATGGTACGACATTGGAGACACGCACCAACCACAGAACGATTCGGAATGAACCCCGCAGATCCAGAATCCCAGAAAATCCGGACTCGCCCCTTCCCAAGCAATGTTAATGGGAACACAGCTGATGGGATATAGAAACCACCGACAAAATTGTGCCTATAAAAGGAACCCAAGGCAACTTCGAAAAGGGCACACCCCCCTCTTGAACTAAGCCAGTCAAAAAAATCTTAGCCCATGGAAAACCCTAACGGGTATGCCCAACAGTTGAAGTACCTACTCCAGTAAGTAGGGTACTTTCAGGAGCCGGTCTACTGTTGTGAGCGGATCACCCAGGGATCCTTGGAGATCTGGAAGGTGAAAATCTTCCTCCGCTACCAGGGAGATGGAGAAGAAGTTCTCACTTTCCAGATTCGCCATCCCCGGATCACCCTTGCAGCTGCCGTTCAGGATGCGTTCCGTGAAGCCCTCCTACGGCTTTGCGGGATAAGCATTCCCTTGGATGTAGCCAACAACTTTGGCATGCACCCGTACCGCGAAGAAGACGACAGCCGGTGCCACCTCCGCCTGACTGGAGAGCCTGAAGGGAGCAGGTGCACCCTTCTCTCCGAGCTAGCCCACACCACCGAGAATGCCTACGAGCAAGCTCTTGAAGAACTTGACGAACTTCGGGATCGATATGCCGATCTGGAATCCCGCTATCGGTGCCTAGCTCAAGAGCACACAACCTTACTTCTCTGCCAGGTGTTCACGATAGCCAGCTACATCGAGAGCGGGAGGGTGGGCAGGATCTGTCGGAAGCGTCCGTTGGCAGTTGATCCCTTCTCGCCCCCACCATCACCATGAGAAGGGATATGTATAGGCCCTGTTTGGCACTACCCAACCAGTATTAGTAGTTCCCTTTCCCTTTCTAGAGATGTATTACCTGGTACCTTGTTGTAAAAGAAAATTGAATATGGAGTAATGCAATCTCTTTCCCCCATGACTTAGTGGTTCAGAAATGGTTGTCCACAATCACCCTTACGCCGAAGTGCCCTTCTAACATGAAATCATTTATCGATTAAGAATGGATTATCCCGTCGAATAAAGAGGATGCCCAAACCTAAAAGCGACTAAGAATGTTGAGAAAAACCAGAAATCCCACATTCACAAGCAACACAAGTTAGGCACATGTATCAGTTAGAGGTGACCATACTTACGACACATAGGCAGAAAGATTAAAGTAGAGATCATGCAAGTTCATACATAAGGGATACACGCCAAGACTTGGCAACAATTTCATCAATTATCTACTCCAGCAGTGCTATCAGAGCAGAAACAAAAACGATCGGTGCAAAGACAATGAGGAGACAAACTGCCACGCATAAGAAATCAGAGTGGTCATCATCGATCAGATCTTGCCACCATTCCCAGAGCAAGACCACCGGGCGAACCATCCAAGCTAAGATGGTGAAGATAGTTGCCCCGACAAATCGCAGACTAGAGCATACCCAGCGCAAAACAGTGGCCACCCCTACCAGTAAGGTTTCCCCTTGTCGGGAATGCTTAGGCACCGCCGTCCCAGCGCCCCCGCCAACGGCAACGCCACCCGTCGCCTGCGCCGGTGGAATAGCTCGCTGCTGCACCTCGATCTCCGGCACCTCCGTTCCCAACCGCCGGTGAAGTAGGCCCCCGCCAGCAGCCCCTTGTCCCACATAGCCTTCGGCCTCTCGACGGCGAGCACCTCGCTCGCCGCCATTGCCGCAACCACCAATGTCGGCCCTCCTCTCCATTTTTTCCCCTCACCCAAGCTACAACACCTCCACTCACCCTCTCCACTCTCTTGCCCGCGTGCTCCACAAAAGCAGGCCAAGGAAACCGTGCCTGGACCCCCCCACCTCTCCCCTCAATTTAAAGGACATGCCCGATGAGACGGGTACACGAGACAAACAGAAAGTGTGTGGAAAAACCAGTATAACGGCTGAGTAACCACACTCAACCAGGTGGATTGCCATGGATAACTGTCGTAACCACTGATTGCAACCATTATTGGACCACATTGAACAAGAGCAGGACCGATCAACTCCAGTATCGATAGCAAATAATCTATTCAGTAGGTGGCACCTAAGTTCAAAAATTTTAAGCGCCAAACAATGCTGACAAGGAATTTTCTATTTGGTATACGTTTGCAAATTTACGGTGAGCTACATAGTTGCACATATTGATGAACAATTGATATAAATTATTCACGGTAGTTTATAGGGATGAACAATCTATTTATCATATTATATATATTATTAAGGCAACTAAAAAAGAAGCCACCACGCTCGATATAGAGGCTAGAAATACAATATAGAAATTAATTAAAATTCAGAATTAAAAATTAAAAAATATTTTTAAAAAAGTTCAAATATAACCCAGTGTAAGATTAATTAAAATTTAAAAAAAAATTAAATTTTCAAAATTAAAAAAAATGATTTGATAGCCGACACCTAAGATCTTCCACAGAAATAGAAGCTATTCAGTAGCTGACACCTGAGTTCAAAAATTTTAAGCGCCAAACAGTGGACCCGCGTGATAGCCAGCAAAGAAGTGCTAAGGACACCAAAACCACCGGCCAGCGCTAAAGTGAAAAGTCATCGCGTACAGTTCCGAAGATTACCCCACATCGCTGTACAACTCTCTGTACGATATAAAATTAATTAAAATTTAAAATAAAAAATAATATAGATTTCCAATATTAGAAAAAGAAGAGTTCAAATAAAAATGCAATTAGAAATAAATAAACTTCTGAATTAAAAATAAGTAATAATGGAAGAAGAGTCCATATAGAACCCACTACAACATTAATTAAAATTTGAAATTGCAAATATAATAAATTCCAAAATTAAAAAATAAAATTGAGAGCCTATAATTGAACTGAATTGTATACGTACAAATATAGTGATATCACTCCAGTACAAAATTTATATTTATCATCGATTGCCACCCATTTAATAAAAAGAACCTTAAAATCTCCTCCTTATCTCTTCCCACCGTCTATCGTCCACCGTGGAAAAAAATTCCCTGCGGGTGCCACACGCCACAGCCCGTGCGACACCCCGCAGAATAGGATTGGACTTTTTTTAGAACGGAGGGGGTACTCCTTAAATGTTCCATGATTTGTTATGTCAACAAAATGTAATTTCTGAGCACCCGAGGCATCTTGATAAAGTTTAGGTAAAGGACTTATATATTATACTAGAAAAATCTCCACGTATATTATCAGCAACAGTTGCATAAAAAAGCTCTATTGAAAAATGAAATTATTCAGGCTTCATGTGTAGGCAGTAGATGCGGCTCGGTAGCATTTTCAACGAACTGACAGAGGTGTGGGTGTAGTATACCAGGCATCGGCTCGGCTCCAAAGTTGGGCCCAAGTCCGGCTGGGGCTGCAGCGTAGGTTGTGGCGTGCGCACTGCCACAGATAATTTCAGGCTTAAAAAAAAAAGAAAACTAAAAACAAGGGCCACCAAAAAAATCACGCCACCAGCGCATCTTCTCCTCCTCCACCGGCCGCCAGCGCCTCAGCGCTTCTTCTCCTCCTCCCCCGGCGCTAGTCTCCTCCTCCCCCGGCGCTTCTTCTCCTCCTCCACTTCCTCCGGCCGGCGCCCCCTTCCTCCTTCCCCGGCCAGCACGCCTTCCCCAGCCGACGCCCCTCCCTCCTCCGTGGGCTTGCCGGATTTGGACGAGGGAGATCTCGGAGGCGACGCCCGGTCGAGCAAGCGCGACAGTGGCGCCAGTAGCGAGCTCCCACTACCGAGCCGACGTCGTTCCCTCCCCTCCTCCTCCCGTCCTCTGCCCGTCGCTTCCTTTGCTGCCGGCAGCTGCCAGTGGGGCGGAGCGGTGGCGGAACAAGGGCGACGAGGAGACGCGGGGCTCGGAGTGGTGGCGGATTGTGGGGGCCACGTCGCAGCGGAGCACTCGTGCACCAGTCGAATCCAGAGGCCATGTCATCGTACTGTGAAGGACCTCACAGGTCACATTGGTACTTGCTTGCAACAGGATACCAGGTCACATTGGTACTTGCCTGCAACAGGATACATGAGCATACAAGTCCTCTACATCACTCTCTGAATTCAAGGTAAGATCAGTCTCATCCATAGCAGTGCACGCTCCATTCAATCCCCCATCTCTAACCCCACACCCTCTGTTGATTGGAAATCTAGCAGGTGTCTGATTCGCTGCATTCAATCCCCCCTCTCTAACCACACACCCTCCTTTGATTGGAAATGTAGCAGGTCTGATTGGAGAAGAGGATGGCGGGCTTGGATTCTTGGCGGGTAGAGTTCAAAACCTCAAATATTCAAATATTTTCGGCTGCAACTATATATATTATTTGCTTGGCACGCTGCATTAGCTGCCTCCTAAGGCTCACTGTCATCTTGTTCTATAGCTCATTCGAGGTACAACTCAAAAACCCCTTTTCATGTTCAGATGTAGTAGTTGTAGTAGGTGTAATGCTCCCCCTTTTCATGTTTAGATGTAGTAGTTGTAGTAGGTGTAATGCTGTAGTTTAGGTAATGGCAGTGCTGTAATTTAGGTGAGTATAATGCTTTTTAGATTTCGTTTGCTTCACTGTTTCAAAAGTTTTAGTTTGTAGGGGTTTCTTGAATTTCAGCCTGAATTGCACTTGATTTGATGATCATGAGCCTATTGCAAAACAGTTAAGAGAACTTCATGAACGTACATTAGTTTACATTATTTAATCAATGTCATTCTGCTTGATCCTATAAGTTTCCAATTCCTTGCTACAAATGGTTAGGTTATATGCCTCTGTATAATCCTTATCGTTTGTTGTAGCAACACATCTTTGTTGGTTTTCAGAACATTTATTTTTTGCCATTTAGGATGGGGTCGTTGAAGCGTAAAAGAGTAGAAGCACTACCTGTTCCAACATTCAGCGATGTACATCCTAGGGGCAGTTGGAGTCTAGGTGTTCGAGTATACCATAAGTACCATGTTAAGAGATTTGCTCCTAGCAGGAAGAGACTCAACTTGGTTCTATTGGATGAGCAGGTATTTTGAGCTTTGATATGTTATAGTGCAATGATTTCTTTATGTCATCTGACTTTATCTATTATAAATAGGGCACAAAGATGGCAGCTATCATTTATGATGACCAAGTGGATTGTTTAGATCCCCTACTTCGAGAGGGTTCCGTATATTATGTGTCGAGGATGTCCATAGAGCCAGTTAGGATGATTTTGTATCAGTGGCTTGCAGACCATGCTTTTGTGTGTGTTTTCACATGTGATACTACTGTTACTGAGATAGCAAACATGCACGAGAAGATATTGCCATTACTCCCTCCGCTTATGCCACTTGATCAAGTTTTCGAGTTTACTTACCATAATGACATTTATGTTGGTAAGTAGTTCAACTAACCACCCAAACAAATATTAATTTGTGACAAATAGAAGTTCTATTAACACAATTTTTACATGTGCAGATGTTATTGGAATGGTCATCTTTGTAAGCTCTATAGGCTTTGTGGAAGGCTACAAGAAGAGGATCCTATATAGGAATATTCTTATAAATGATGGCAGGTATGCACATACTTTTTCTTGGAGTACATATGTCTTTTTTTTCTACCTTAATTTGTTATCACTATTTGCATTTGACATGTTTATTTTTATGTAGTTTCAAACCTGTGATGTTAGTTATTAAGGATAAAATGCTTACTGACCATTTAACTAAATGGGCGAGATGCTCTAATGAGCAACCTATCATTGTAGCAACAATACTTAGAGCAAAGCGTGAAGAAGGTAAGCTGATGTGTACTTGTTAATTTTGTGTAATATAATTGTTGTACCTTTTATTTCAGACCATAGCCTGCACACTACATGCTTTAGTAGGGTGCAGTTTGATCCTAATGTTGCAGTTGCACGTGAATTAAGGAAGAGGTAAATAGATTTTTGACCAAAATATTTATTTTATTAACTATTTTCACTTATATAGTTTATTATGAATGGTTTTGCAGTCTCAGTATGGAGCTTACTGGGAAGTCTTCTCCATAATACATGAAGGGAGGTGGGAAGTGCATCCATATCTTTTGGGGATTATTTCTAGCTATATGCTTGCTAGAAGTATAAGATCCCGTTCGGTGGAAGTAGATGTGACCTTTGGCTTTTGGCTAGGATATAATCCCAGTAAGCTATTTATAGCAATGATGCTTGCTAGAAGTAGGTGAGAATCTTGTGCCCAGGATACTTCTAACTAGTATGCTTGCTAGATGATGGTCCACTATGTAATTTGTAGTAAGACTTTGAACGTTTATTGTATTGTTATTGTAACCGTATTATGGTCAATGCTGTGTTGCATTGGTGTTGTAACTGTATTACGGGACTATTTCGTAGTGACACATGTGTGCCTCGCTGGAGCGGTTTACATGACATCTAGCTATTATTGTACGTTGCCCATGCTTTTGTGGACTTCAAATGAGGAATATATTGCCATGATTTGTTCTCTATATAGGTATACATGTATTTTACTGTTCATGTTTATATTTTTTGATATTTCAGTAGATTTTCAAACTTTGCTCCTCTTGATGCCCCTGGAAATTATTATGTATTGTTTTATTATATTTGTATCACAATATTTCACTGTATCTGTTGCTAAATATGTAAATATCATTAGATCCGATGTAATTATTGTTTATGCTAAAATAATATTTTCTGTTGCAATGAACTGATTATTTCATATCATCTCGCTAAGATTGAAAGTTGCCCTAATTTTTTTTCCCATTGATCTAAAATTAGATCTATCTTTTAATTACATAACTCAAAAGCGGGACCCGTTGGAATATGTCTCCAACGAAAAACAATCTACGTTCCTCCTGTTGTTGTACATGTACATCTGATCCTCTCCCGTCTGACTCCGCCTCCTATCCTCTTCTGTTTTTTGAACTAACAACCTAATAAAAAAAACATAGCTAAATATAGTTTCTAAAATTACATTTGATGTTTAATTTGTTTGAACTATTGATTTATTTACAATTAACTAAATAACTCTAGATCCATTATAGCTGTAGTTTACTATATAAAAATTAAAATACTCCTTTGAATGGCAACTAAATGACAATGAAACAATATAAAAAATAACAATATATAGTATGTCTTTTTAAATCATTCTACATAATAAAAACCAATTAAACGCCCTTTAGAGCGCAATTGAGTCACCATGTGTCACATCGTAAAATTATAGAACATTTCAATTAAATTGGACCAATATTTTCAAACATTAGATCTCTTTTACGGAAAATCTTACACGCTGTCATGTGTCATGCCATAAATTTTAAGCTAAACGTATGAATTCTAATATAATTGTTGCTCTGTTTATAATTAAACTAGGAATTTAAGATCTGTATGGTTATATTTCCCTATATACAAAATATGATGCTTTCGGCGAAAATTTGGAAAAATATAAAAATATACTTTTTTTCACCGATTTTACATTTATATACACGTATAGAAAAAAGTGATCAAAATATATCATTATCGTAAAATGAAAACGTGAGACTGCAGTGTCACGTGTTGGGTACGCGACACCGTGGTCTTGCACGGCGAGAGCGCGAGATCGTGTGACCTCCCACGGTAAGTACGCGAGATCGCACGAGATTATTAATTAATTATCAATATTTATTTAATTAAAGGATCAAATAATCTTAATGAGTGATTAATTAATTACTAATTATGCTAATTAAATAAATAATGATAATTAATTAATTGTTAATGATGCTACTTGATCTTTAATCTTTAATCTCGCGTCAAGTAGCGTTATTATGTGTTCCTTTAATGATGCTACTTGACGCGAGATTAAAGATCAAGTAGCATCATCAACCATTAATTAATTATCATTATTTATTTAATTAGCATAATTAGTAATTAATTAATCACTCATTAAGATTATTAATTGCGTCATTGGCGTCATTCCGGCCGGTGTCGCTCGATGAACAAGCCAGACCGTGGCCTTCTCGCTATGGCAGCCAGCGAGACCGAGCGGTCTCGCTCTCTCCTCTTGCGAGACCGCTTGCGTCATCGTGCCATCGTCGCTATCGCACTTTGGTCTTGCGATTTCGCACTACCGAACCGCGACGACGGTCTATTCATGTAAATCCATTCGATTTCGTATATTTCTAAGAAAAAACTTCAACAGTATAATTTCAATTTTTTCGTCAAAATTCGACCCATATACTTTACATACCATTTATCGAAACTAGATTTCGGCAATATAAAAAGGGGTAGCGCACGAGACCTAAAAGTGAATAGATACGGAGACAAGGATTTAGACATAGACAGGTTCAGACCCTCTCAATAAAAGGTAATAGCCTACTCCTGTTTGGGGATTGTATCCGCCGGGTGTTGTATAGATCTGACGATCTAGTTGTGCTCGTACCCTCTAGAGGACCTCCTACCCACCTTATATAGGATGGGGGGTAGGATTACAAGGTAGAAACCTATAACCAATACGGTATCGGTTTCCTAATTCTACTTTACAATATTGCTAAACCAAGATTTTAGGTCGTTCCGTAGTACATAAGGAAACGTAATACCCAAGTCATGATCCGTTACATATTATATAGATCTAAGTTATCCCCTATAATTAGTCGGATAACCATGTCGTGTGGGTATGGGTACCCATAATTTCCACACCATTCAAATATAATGGAAATCGCTCAAACAAGTTGTCTGCATATATTATGTCATTATACATCATTATGCAAATATGCATAGCTAAATTAAACCAATGGTAGCCAAACAAAAATTACAAAGTGAACTATGAAACATTTTTTTTTATTGAGGGAGAACACCCCTGCCATTTTACATGTCATGTGAATTTCTGTAAAAGAATTATGAAATAATCCAACAACACATGTTGCCTCATCATATGTTGTTTTTGCAAACATATGCATAGCTAAATTAGATATACACTATCTAAGAAAATAGAACTAACTAAAATATGAATAGTTCAAGCCACCAATGCATAGAAAATCCAATGCCTTTAGTTAGAGAAAAAAATCCGATTACTTCATGAATTGTTTTTTAAATGTAATCCAAGCAAAGCTAAATGATCTTTCGTGTATCTGCTGTAAACCATGTTACCATCTAATTAACTTTATATGGTATTTAATCTACTCTATAATTCACCAAGTACACTCCTATATACCTCATTCATCAAATCCAACTATCCAAAATTATCTAATCTAAAGGTTCAGATCGCGGCACGTGCCCCCTCTCTCCCCTCTGCACGCACCTCTCTCCTGCTCTCTCAAATCGCACACCGCCGTCCTCTCTCGGTCACTCCCACGATCCACGCCACCACCACCGCAACCCCGATCCACGCCGCCGCCGCCGCGCCCTCCTCTAACGGTTGCTCCTCCTCAACCGCCGCCGCACTCAGCCACCCACGGTCGTCGCCGCCGCCACCGCAGCCCTGATCCACTCCGCGCCTTCTCTTACACCGATCGGGAGCTCCGTCCCCATCACCTGAGTTGCGGAGGTCCGCGCCGCCAAAACTCCGTCGCGCCAACCCTACGTCTGCCATCCCCGTCGTCGTCGGCCGCCTCTTCTACGCCCGTCCCTACCACGAAGACCGTCTTCTCCTCGCCTGCATCGAACACTTGAAGGTCTCCGCCTCCCGATTCCATCCCCGATCTCCCAAATCCCAATCCCTAACTATTTGAATTTCAACGGAGAAGCCCAAACTTCCCGGTCCTTCCTTTTTGATCTCATTCCTTGACTCCAATCCCGTTCTCTGATTTTTTTCTTTGTTATTTGCGTGTGTGTGCAGGTCAGCGGGAGCGAGAAGAAGGTCACAATGGTAGATAACAAATTGCAGATTGGATGGATCGATGTTATTGCCTCATCAAAAAATTCCCGGTTCCTCCTTTATTCACTGCAAAATCCAAAACTATATCCCTTAACGACAGTGTACATTTTCTACCGTGTAGGATCGCACAAGACCAAACAAACCTACCAGAGGGGGTGAATGGTAGGAAAAACTAAAAACCCAAAAATCTTTTGTGGAATTAAAGATTACCCTCAAACGAAAACGTCGACGAAGTCCTGTCACCGCCGGTCAAACCGTCCTCCTGCCGCCGGTCAGACCGCCAACTCCTCGTCGGTCAAGACCGCCCGGACACCCACGGTCAGACCGCCGCTATCCCACCGGTCAGACCGCGTGCACACCTACGGTTAGACCGTCGAGATCCAAAAACACCGGTAGATGACAAACTCGAAGATGTAGATTGAAACTTTTCGACTTTATTGCATCAACTAGTATTTACAAAGTGTACCAACAATACTCCTCACCAAAATCTCGAACTAAATTCGAAACCCTAACTTTCTCTCAACTCTAGTCTCTCTAAAAACGATACCGGGAGGCCTCACCCTCCCTCTCTATTTATACATGAAGTAGGTTGTGCAAAGCCCACGAATCTAACACAACTTAGGACTCCTAACCCACGTAGGAAACCCTCTCTTGCAAGTAAACAACTTATCTATTTCCTTATCTTAATCAAACTTCCTGAATTCGAACTCCCTTCCAAATTCGAGTCATTTTTCCATACGTACACAATTCCTCTTGTATACCATATGTATTTCTTCATCACCACGTGCATTGTCCTCTAGCCTTCAGTATCCCGCATGATCTCATGATCCCTGGACATCAACTTCTCCCAAGTCGACTCCGATCTATCACTGGCAACACTCTCCCGAGGCCTCAAGCAACACCTGCACATGCAACAATCAAGAAACCATATTCCGAGCTCAAGTTCGTCCCAACTTGACTCACATTAGTATAACAACAGTATCTATATGCATAGAAACCATCTAGAAGCCAAATCCCCGAAGGAAATATCCAAATCCAACAAAACAACTCGAAACCGACATCGATCAGGATCCTACCGATCAGACCGTCGGGCTGGCCGGTCTGACCACCGCAACACCTACGGTCTGACCGGCGGCACTCAGCCGGTCTGACCGCCAGGGTCAACCGAAACTGCACACTTCGCAAAATCAACCATCTCAAAAATCTCCAAATTAACATTAGCAAACCACCAATATTTTCATCACAAAATCTAAATCAACTACTTGATTCTACATCTCCCCCTTGAAGAAAAACATTGGCAAACAACAAATGGTATGTGGTGTTTTGTGAAGAAAATCCAAAAAACATCTTCAATGCCAAAAATTTTCAAAGAAAAACCTCTCACTTTTGAAAAGAAAGAAATTCCTTTTACTTATGACAAAATTCCTTTTACTTATGATAGTTATGCACAATTTGTTACCTTGTTCTCCCCTTTTGACAATGAATTCATCAACATTGTATTCTCGAAGAGCTTTGCTATACCAAAAGTAATTCAAGAACATGTGTTGCAATAACAAGGTAGATAACATGATAATCTAGATAACAAGCATGCATAGAAGTGTAAACATGAACCGAAGATATTGTCAAAAAGATCAAATCAACACTAAAGATTCATGACTTCAAACGATTTATAATGCAATACTTTAACAAGCACATAGGTTGAAAAACAAATACTATACATATATACCTATTGCATTTATCACTCTTTCTCAAACTAGCTTTAGCACAAAACAATCAAGAGAATTTTTTGCTTTGATTTGAGCCTTTTTTAATTATTCCGGGTACGTCCTTGTCGTCAAGACTGTTTCCAAGGATTCGGTACCCATTATTTTTGCTTACATCGAATACGTCCTTATCGTTAAGACTGTTTCCAAGGATTCGGTATTCATTTTTTTCATATACTTTTATTCTCTTTCACAATAAGCAATTACAAAGCTATTTGAGGAATAACCAATCAATAAAGCACATATATAAAGTATTTATAAATCAAACCTTATGCCAGCATGAATATTGCATATTTCTTTAATTCAAGTTGAAAAATTATATGTCATGTATCAAATCACTTCAAGGCAATATTAAAAGCTCATATAAAAACTAACATGCACACAAGCTAGCATAGTCATCATATCACCTAACATGTATCGCTAGCATATAGTTGAATATACTAAGGCACAAACAAAGCTCTTCCTCTTTTTCAATTTTTTAATTTTTTTTATATTTCTCATTTTTTATCACACCATGCATGAATAAAACATATATGCAAAAAGAAAAATCAAAAGAAGAAAAGAAAACATGAATACAACAACGAGCCAAAACTCTCCCTCAATTGATGCCAAAAGCATGAACAATCCCCAACTCGCCTCGAACAAATGCAAATCGAGAAGAATCCAACGGTTCCGTAAAAATATCCGCCAATTGCAATTGAGTATCAACAAAAGCCAATTCAACATCTCCCTTTTCAACATGATCCCTCAAAAAGTGATAGCGAATATCAATGTGCTTCGTGTGTGAGTGTTGTACAGGATTCTTAGCAATATTAATAGCACTAGTGTTATCACAAGGAAGAGGAACTTTCTCAAAAGTAAGACCATAATCTTTCAAAGTTGAAACAAGCCAAAGAATCTGAGAACAACAACTAGTAGCAGCAACATATTCAGACTCAGCAGTTGATTGAGCAACATTAGATTGTTTCCTAGAAGACCAAGCAATCAAAGAAGTACCAAGAAAATGACATGTTCCACTTGTACTTCAAATTCTCAACCAAAGCGACATCATTCAATGTAAACATGTCACTTACCTTGACAGATCCAGTAGCAGTGTTCATACTAGTAGAAGCATCACCGAAGATGATTCAATCCTTCCTTGACGCCTTCTTGAGGGAGGAGAACCAATTTTTATCACCGGTCATGTGTCGCGAACAACCGGAATCCACAATCCACATGTTCTCCTTCCTCGCCAAAAGTGCCTACACATAAGCAGAAGTCGAAGCCTCAGTGCTGGGGTTAGATAATAAAAATTTAGGAATCCAGTACTGAGACACACGACCAGAACCAACAGGAGCATAACCAGTAGAAAATTCAACCCGTTTCCCGTTAGAAAAAACTACCCGAGGCCGGTCTGACCGCGGAGGTACCTGCGGTCTGACCGAAAGCTTACCGCCAGTCTGATCGGGGGTAAAGCACTAGTCTGACCACCGGTACTGCTGCGGTTTGACCGCCTGTCTCGGGACAAAACGTGGTTTTTGTCATCTCTTTTTCGCAAAAGCAATTTCCCGTTCCTTTTTCTGTTTTCTAGCAAGTCTAAAACAGAAACCAACAAGATGACCATCTTTTCCACAAAACGAACATGTATATTTATTATGATGATTACAAGCATTTGTAGAAGCAGATGACTTAGCAACACAAGCAACAACAGAAGGCTTTGCATGCACAACATTGGTTTTTGAAGATGATGCGCTCAAATTAGTCATGATGCCAGCAGATTTAAACACGGTGTTCTTAGGCTCAGGTTTAAGCAAAATTTCACCATCTCTAGCACCAACACCTAAAACAATAGGAGGATGTCTAGTATGATGAGCATAAGGATCAAAACCTAAACCACGATTGTGTGTGCTAACCCTAGACTGATCAAGAATCATGTTGAGGTTCTTTTTACCATCAGAAAATCTTTGCAAAGAACTTTGTAAGTAAGACACCTCTTGAGTAAGACTAGCACAATTTTTGCAAGCATCCAAAAGACCTTTTTGTTTTCTACAAGTTGAACAAGAACGGACTAATACAAATGAATATGTATTTGCTGTTAATTTTCCTCCCTCCCACTATAGAATACATCAGTGAGATAATTTTAATTAAATTATTATGTGCATGCGTGACACAAAAAGTTGTTATATGCATGTGTTTCTCATTTGATTCCTGCCTCCAGATTGACTCGCGTTGCCGCTGCCGCCACACAAAGTGCTGACTCAGCCGTATCCCCATCGTCGATTCACCGCTGCCAGGTCACGTCCATCATCTACCCGATTCACCGGCGGTCTACCTGATCATTGTTAGCGGCCTTCTCTGCTAGGTACAAGGAGATCCTTTTCTCTTATTTCATTTGTTGCTTCCTCTTCTTGATTTATCCTCAATTGGTCCAAAATTTTATAAGCAATGGAAATTCATTTACTTGTGGATTAACAATGCCATGTTTCTAATGTCTGTGCACATATCCCACTAAATTATCAATGACGATGTCCAGTTTTAAATAATTTGATTAGCATCTGCATCTTTTTATATAATGCAAATTTTGTACGATGCAAATGATTTAACTTCTCTTATGATTAGGGTGTTTATGTCTGTAAATTCAGATGAAGTGCTTTAATTAGCAGCGTGCATATACAATCTTCAAGAATTATATCATACAACTGCTGCAACAATGGAATTAATCCAACTTTCAGAGCGGCTTATGGTAATTTTAGTTAACATCCAAGTTATGCTTTGTACAGTGATAATTTTTTTCCTTAATATGACAATGAGATGATATGATGTCATGGTGATGGGATTTGTTCTTTCCTTGAGCTAATTCCAGCCACATATAAAATTTACATGAGCTAAACTATGTATTTTCTGAAAATTCCATACTGCTTTCGTCTATTAGTTTAAAGAAATATCCATGTTGGGTCTATTATCCGTGTGGCAGTGGATTGGATGAGTTACATCATAATATTGCTTTTCAAATAATGACACCTAAATATGTAAAATGTGCTGCATTGGTTATGTGCAGCACTAATGTATTGCCTAGCTTGATTTTATTGACTACTATACATTGTTATATTACTCTATTGAGAAGATGGTTCTATAGGTGCCATCATTCTCATCCGGAATCTCAGCCGCCGCCGCCTTCCCTGATTCCTGCCGCTGTATCAAGCGAAGCCTCATCGCCGTCCGGTCAGGGGCGCAGCCTCATCGTGGCCAACTTCCCCTTCCAATGGAATCACTGTCGCCGGTTCAAACTCATTCGTTAGTATACATAGGCCGGCTCCAATTAGGTACAATATACATGCTATGAAGAAATAGACGTCTTTGATATTCTCCAATTGATTGACACATGTATATTTACAAATAAAATTTATTGTGTACTATATCAAAGAAATGTATATTTAGACCCTTTTATATTTGGAGTACATGCACCTGTGATAGGTGGCGTGCATATGTGATATGTTTCCTTGGTTTCAAATCCAAGGTGTTCTTTATCATAGTCAATTATGCTAGGAGGCTTTAATCTGCCAATAACTGGATTCGTGGTTGTCGTTCCACATGTCAAATACTAAAATATATATGACATTTAACCGCATGAGACCAGGCCGATAAAACTGAAAATAATCTCTGCATCTTAAAATTTATTGTGTGCTATATCAGTGAAATGTGTATTTAGACCCTTTTATATCCACCGCTCACAATTATTCATGAATCAGGAAAAATCTGATATGTTGTTGACTATCGCTCTTAATGATTGGATAACCTGTCCAAGGGAATTGTATTAACTTGTTGATGTTTTTTGGTGGTCTCTGTTGCTGATCCTAGTGGTGATGCTCTGTTGTTTCATGTAGTCTGCATTGCTTGGACGTGCACTGTGAATTAAGTCATAGTAGTTCAGTTGGATTTGTTGAATTTCATAAAGAAGACATACTTCTGCTCGCTGATCTATTGATTAAGTTCAGCTGAGCTGCGAAAATAATGTTTCATCCTTTATCTATTAATTTATCAATTTATTGTACATGTACTGTTGCACACAATGGCCAATTATTCTATCATTTCTGCAATCAGGTATAACGGTATATTCGATAGTATAGTATCCATCGTATTTGATAGTATACTGCAATTAAGGTTATTATATTATGGCATCGCAACGCATATTGGAACGATTCATTTCTGAATTTTCTCTTTTTTTGAAACATTCTGGAAATTCATGAAAGGAATGCATATGAATCATGTAAGCTTTAGTACTCATTAATTTCACCTATTGCAGAATCAATACAGGATCACTAGCAGCTTGAGTTTTGAGCTGAGCAATATAACAACCTTAAATGTCTCATATGCTCAAAGCCCTATACTTTTAGTTGTATCTTGTCAAAGCTCAAGCCTAAATCTTTTTCCGATCAGATCAAATTAAGTTATAAACATCCACGTATTGCCACGGATTTCATTATTCCTCATTTTAACTTCATCATTCGCTTCATCTGTCTCAACACGGTGGCCTAAGGCAAAGGTGAGCAACTTTCTAGCCATTTTTGAAATTTTGTTTAGTCTCTTTGTTTATTCTGTGCAAATCGTAGTCTAGCATCACCGTAATCTGATGTTTATCAGACCTGATCATTTGTTTTTTTTTTCAATTGGATCAACGTGACGACGCTTCCTGTATTGGAAGCAGCTGTGTTGTACGGGATCACACAAACAGGAGCTACGAATCATCATAATATTATATTAGGAATGACTATTAAGCATGCATTTAATCCATATAACTTTATTTGCAAAAGATGTTAATAATTTTCTCACGGCTCGGGGGAACATCCTTGGTTCAGATTCAGATAGTGTCCTCATTGCACATCCACTACTACTGCATCGTCTCAGCAAACTAGACTCATAAGAATTGACAGTTTCAAATGGTTTATTGTACAAAGTAGGTCATATGATTGACAATAGGAAACACCAATGTTCTAATACGTTGTACTATATAATGCTTTGTACACAAGAAGCTTCTTTTGATTGACAGAGTAAACCAAAAATAATGTTATATGTTATACTGTGCTTTGTTATTGGGATTGACAGTGAAACAATTAGATTGTTATTGTCACCTCATTTTGTTTATATTTCTATCTATTAGGAATGGATCCAAATGGTTCATCCAATCGGGGGCGCATTGCCTTCAAAGATATAACAAATGTTTCTTCAGGTGTCGTAACATGTTAGATATTTTGTACTTTCTTGTTGAGTTCTATATATACACCCGTGACATTTATGATTTACATGTATTATTTGTTTTAGGTTTTGCAATAATCACAGCTACCTCATCTCAATGTACACCTTCTGAGGTGCAACGTAGGAAGGATGAAAATAATGCAAAACAACGTGAATCCTTGCACGGTATTCACGTTGTAACAAGAAGGCCGCATCCAACCAAGTTATTAGTCCTTTTGTATTTGTAACACCAAAACCACTATCACAAGCTGAATTGTTAGCCAAAGAAAAAAGAGAAGAAAAGAATAGAAAACAACATGAATGGAGCGCAAAGCGAAAGGCTGAGTCAAACTTGGTTGAAGATAGTGTACGGTCTAGCCATTCGCAGTTGACTGAACTAGAAGAAATCAATCGATCTGAAATGTCGAGCATAGACAAAAAGAGAGAACAGAAGACCAGATATATGCGTGAATGGCGTGCACGAAAAAAGGCACAATTGACCAATGTTGATGGTGGTTCTTCTACATAAAGCACCCTTGCTATTGGTAGATATAAATTTGTTAACTAGGTATCATCCTTACTTTTAATCAAGTCTTTTGATTTCATTTTGTTATGCAGAAGCTTCATATGTTTTTTATGAAGGATCACTACATGGAATAGTTTGTTCTACCATTGTACAAGATGCAAACGTGGCTGACAACGAAAATTACGAGCCAGATGAATGGTTACATAGAAACGATGCCTATATACCTCGATTCAGTGCAAGAAAAGCGTCAAGCCTTCACCAGTCACGAGACGGATCAGTTCTAGATGAGAACGTTGTACATACTTCTATATATTACTCTCGTAGAAAGTCATGATAACCGCTCTTAATCAATACTTGTCCCCTTCTAACTAGATGGAGTTACGCAATGTCAAACTACACACGTATAAACTGTTCATGAAGCCATTCTAGATGCCGACTACGTCGAATTCGATAGTGTATTATTCGAGCCTGCAAATGATGGTGGTGTCGGTGATGATGAGTTCTCATCAATCACTTATCATTTAGTGCATCTTGTATATTAAATAAATATATCGTCTCTCGCGTAATCAACCATCATTCTATAGGTTATGTTGAGGATGCACAGGGTGCGGACAATGACTTTGATTAAACCATTCACGTTCTGGAGGATGATGGATACGAGTCATATCGTGTTTATGTCAATGGTGTTAACGGGTTTGGTACTGATGATCCACACGATCGCATGTACGATAAATTGCCAAAGACACACCATGTATTAAAAAAATTCCAGACTGTAAACACTACCACGCGATAAGGTTTCAATTTGATAATCCTGGGTTTTGTTGTAGGGAGGAAAAGATAAATGTTAAGATTTCAACAGTGCCTGCGGAGTTAATACGGTTGTTTACTAGCCAAGTGCATAACGATGCAAAGTATTTCAGAAAACACATACGGTACTTCAACTCCCATTTCTCATTCACGAGCCTTGGAGTGACCCTTGACCAACGAGTCAACACTACAACGGGTACTGGTGTGTACACATTTCATGTGCACGGTGCGTTGTACCATCGCCTGGACAATTTGGTTCTAGGTTCTCAAGGGCCTCGCCATATGCAGCTTTACTTTTATGAAACAGACGACGCTGATGCACTTGCACATAGGGTTTGGAGGTCTCCTGACCTTGATATCAATCTTGTTCGGGTCATTCTAGGTATTTTGGCTCAGAATCCATATGTACAGACATTTAACAGAGTTGGATCCATGCCTAACCTAGATGACTACTTGATTGAGCTCAACACTAATGTGATGCCTGACCAACGAAGATATAATGCACCCACCGCCTCGCAGGTTGCTGCTATCTGGTTACAAGGGGACGATCCAATGAGAACTTTTGATAGGCATGTCTTGGTACATGGCAAAGGTGAAAAACCCTGCTATATAAAAGCATACCATGGTTGTTATGATCCTTTGGCGTATCATTTATTTAACCCTAACGGGGAGAGTGGGTGGAACCTGAAAATGCCATACGAGGATCCCAACAAGAATCCTTGTGATGTGGAAATGGATGAAACATGTGAGACACCGACTTTTGTTAATGTAACCAATGATGGAAACACTTTTGATGATCTTCCGGGTATGTACACTCGTGATTTTTTGTCGAATAATAATATCTATAGTCTATGCCCTTAAGCATTGTTTATATATATTAACTTGTAAGTTTGGACGCAGAGAACGAGGTTATTGATAATTATTTGGACAATGATGATGATAATGGTGACAATAGCATACCTGGCAAAGGAAAAAGGGATAGGTTTGCCACAGCGAGGGAGTACTATTGCTTCAGGCTATAGGTTATAAGGGGACTTCTAAACATCATTTTGTTCGGAGGATGACTTTTCCAGCAATGGGCCATTGACATGTACATCAAAATCGAGTCTATGAGACTCGATTGGTACTCAAACTCTGAGAACCAAAAAAAGATACGGGTTGAGCTATATTAGTTAAATGGTATAATATATTTCCACGATCATTGACACTGTCGACCGTCTAGGATTCAACAGAGAAGTTATTTGATCCTATTGTTATTTAATGAATGCAGGGTGTGGTTGACATGCTTTCGTCTAGAGAGACAAGTGGTTCGGCGGTTGGTAAGAGGGTTGTGCTACCTCGCTCTTTTCCTAGAGGTGATCGCGACATTCAACGAAGGTTTCTCAATGCGATGGCTCTTGTTCAGTGTTTTGGGAGGCCAGATTACTTCATCACAATGACCTGCAACCCATACTGGGATGAGATAATGGAAAATCTCAAACCTAGCCAGTTACCATAAGATCAACCAGACCTTGTCGCAAGAGTCTTTAGGGCTAAGTTGCGTGACATGTTGGATTTATTTCTGAAGAAAAAAATATTTTGGGGAAGTTCAGGCTTATGCGCACGTCATTGAGTATCAGAAGAGGGGACTTCCACATGAACATATCCTGTTGATCATGAAGTCAGGTAGTAAATTGATAAACCCAGATAAGCACGATAAAGTGATTTGCGTGGAGATACCAGACATGGCCAAATACCCTGTTTTGCATCATCTTGTTATCAAGCATATGTTGCATGGACCTTGCGGCACACTAAACAAGAATTGTGCTTGTATGGTGGATGGAGAGTGTCACTTCAACTTTCCTCGACAGTTCAACCAGGTAACACAACAAGGAAATGACTCGTACCCTTTGTATAGGAGGAGAGATGACAGATGGCGTGTCAAGATTAGGGGTGCAGAGTTAGACAACAGGTGGGTTGTCCCATATAATCCAGGACTGCTTATGCGGTATAATTGTCACATCAATGTTAAAGCTTGTGCAAGCCTCAAATTTGTAAAGTACCTATATACGTATGTGTATAAAGGACACGATTGTGCATCTTTCTCGGTTGATCCATGTGGGGAAATAAATGAGATAGAACAGTACAGATTGCCAGATACGTGACACCACCAGAGGCTATATTGGTTTCCCACTCTTCGGTATCTATCCAGCTGTTTTGCAGCTCCAACTTCATCTTCCTAACATGCAGTATGTCACGTATGATGAGGATGGTAATCTCGAGGATGTTTTCAATCGTGCATCTTCTTCTAGGACAACACTTACAGAGTATTTCAAAATGAATCAAGTAGACTCGGAAGCAAGGAATTTGCTATACAAGGAGTTCCCGGAACACTACCGCTGGATAACCGGACAAAAATGTGTGGCAGAAAGGGAGAACAAAGAGAGGCCAGGTTGGACGGGTAGTGTACCCTCACCATGTAGAGGGGGAGAGATACTACTCGAGAGTTCTTCTCAACCACGTGCGAGGTGCAACCTCGTTTGAAGATTTGAGGACCGTGTCAAGTATAACGTACTCTACTTTTAGAGAGGCATGTGAGAAGAGAGGGCTTGTGGAGACGGACAAGTCACATAACGATTGTTTGCATGAGGCATGCACTTTCCAAATCCATCTACTCTGCGTTGGTTATTTGCAACCATACTGGTATTTTGCGAAGTCACCAATGTCTGTGCACTATGGCACAATCACACGGCTTCAATGTCTGAAGATTACAACTGACAAAACACTAGCCCTGCAACAGTAGAGCAGATGGTGCTGCAAGACATACGTGATTTGCTTAATTCCATGGGGAAGGATATCACGGATTATGGTCTTCTCGAGATCAATGATATAGGTATTTTTTGTTATACTGCCACATTTTTCTTATAAATTTATACTCGAACAACCACCAATAGTTTCATGATGCATATATTTGTTTTCACTAATCAGGCGAACATTGGAACGATGTAATGATAGAGATTATAGAGGAACTTAACGTGGCAGTGGAACAAGATCATTTAGACATATACACATCCCTTGATGATGAGCAGCGTGTAGGATTTGATGAGATAATTGATCATGTAACTAATAAGAAGAGCCAGGTTTTTTTCATCGACGGTTATGGTGGCACTGGCAAATCGTTTCTGTAAAAGGCGCTTCTTGCTAAAGTGTGATCCGAGGGATTAATAGCCATTGCAACTGCGACATCCGGTATAGCAGCGTCGATTTTGCCCGGAGGATGTACCGCGCACTCGAGATTCAAAATACCCATTAAAATTGCTCACAACAGTATGTGCAACTTCATGAAGCAAAGTGGCACTGCGGAATTGCTTCGGATGGTGTCCTTAATTATTTGGGATGAAGCTGCAATAACAAAGTGTCAATCTGTTGAGACACTTGATAGGTTTCTTCAAGACATTATGAATTGTTCATTGCCATTTGGTGGAAAAGTGATTGTCTTTGGCGGTGATTTCAGACAGGTTCTTCCTGTGATTACGCATGGGACAAGGGCCCAGATAACTGATGCAACATTGTAGAGATCGTATTTATGGGAAAATATTAGGAAGATACGATTGTCGTGTAACATGAGGGCTCAATCTGATCCATGGTTTTCGGAATATCTCCTTAGAATTGGAAATGGCACTGAAAACACTATCAAAGATGATTACATTCACTTGCCTGATGAAATTGTGATAGCTTACGGGGATAGCGAAGATTCAGTACAAGAACTGATTAATCATGTGTTTCAATCGCTTCATGATGAAAAAATCAAGCTCTGCAGCATATATGAGCACACGGGCCATTCTATCCACTAAAAATGATTATGTGGACAAGCTGAATGCAAATATGATCGACAGATTTCCAGGGCAGGCCAAGGTTTATCACAGCTTTGACTCTGTTGATGACGACCCTCACAATAGCTATCCTCTAGACTTCCTTAACTCCATCACTCCAAATGGTCTCCCACTATACATGAGTTAATAGTAAAAATCTATTGTCCCGTGATTCTTCTTCGCAACCTTGATCCTAATAATGGATTGTGCAATGGAACTGGACTGATGGTAAGAGCATTTCAAGATAATGCAATTGATGCGGAGATTGTTGGTGGATAGCATGCTAGCAAAAGGGTGTTCATCCCACGGATCCCTTTGTCTCCCTCCGATGACATATCTCTTCCTTTCAGATTCAAGAGGAAGCAATTTCCAATACATCTCAATTTTGCATTGACCATTAATAAATCACAAGGACAAATCATCCCAAAAATAATATATATACTCGTCGTGACAATGGAAAACTAAAAAATATCTGCCCCATCATCTCCCACTTTGAATTTTCTTTTGGCAAATATGTTTTTCCAGGTTCGTCCGTACAATTGAAAAAGGTAAAAATCTTTCATATTTAATTAATTCACGATATAATAGAAAGACAGTGCATATGGACCATGTAAAATATCTTCATATAACTCCTCCAATAAATTAAAGTTTGAATGAAAATATATGTTTGTCGTACCAATGGAAAAATAATTGTGTTGAGCATCGCACTGCCAATGTAAAAAATATTAGGGACATTATCTCCCAGTGTTGTATTTAACATTAAATATATTTGATGTGCAAGATGAATTCAATTAAATTTCAAATATACATATCATATAAAAATAATTTTTGCTAACATGAAGTTTTAAAAATTAGTTAAGATAAAAATAGAATTGCACCGTAGTGTTTAGCACGGGCATATTACCAGTGCACTTTTAGTATATCATTGATATAAATATTCAACCTTGTGGTTGTGGCCTTCTACACCTTCCGGGTAACTCCCATTTTTTCTTTGTGCATAGATATCGTGCATAGATATTCAAAAGGTGAATCATCCCTATATATGAACATTAATCGTCTATGAATATATTTTTGTTATATATATATATACTTAAAGGATTTACTTTGGAGTCTATTTAGATTTTACAATATACCAATACATGAAAAGAGGACTAACTAAGCTTGACCAGGAATGTGTGATAACCACTACGATGAATCACAAGGCAACCTCCATACACTAATACACTACCGGGGAATCGGTCCTTGCTACAGGTTTGCAACTGTTGATATTTCTTAACATCATTACTAGGAATTAAGATCTTAGGTAATGGCGTCAGAAATATACGTCAGTATTTTCTCATGATTGTTGATATAATCCGCAAGCGCATGGATATACCGCTGTAGCATTTCACCCGGAAGTATTTCTAAAGTATCGTATTTATTTAATCCCAAGGGAATATATGGTAAGAGGATACTGTGTTATTAATTTACATCACACTTATGTTATCTAGTATAGATCTTGATACTTGAGTAAATAATGATATAAAGATAATCGGTTGATGATAATATAATAAAACAATAATATAATTCAGTAGAAGCCAATCGGCTAGTAATGATAGATTGAATAAGCACTGATTCGAAGGTTGAAGCATTCATTGGCTGAAGGTCCGATGTCATTAAATCCAAACGATTAGATAAACAGTGAAACCTTTGTTGTCATCGGCTAAAACCAACTTGTAAGTAATCCTTGTAAGCCGATGCAACATCCAGATAACTCATCGGCTGTAACCCCGATGAAACCCTTATTGGCAATCAAAAAGTAGGCTAGAGATTATGGTTCTAAGCACGACTTAGTAGATCAAACTTAACTGATGCAGCACTAAGTATGAAAAAAACATAATATCTAGACAATCAAGCTTTTGACTGATTTTCAGGGCGGTGGATACATTATATAATCTAAACCAGCAAACTAATTTAGCCGATATCGACAAAATCCTAGATGGAGATCGACCGATGTAAGTAGAAAACATTGTCAATCTTGATTATATAATGTATATGATAACTCGACGACTTACATGAATAAGATTAGAGTGTCGAAGCGATGGAAGCACTAATCCCGATAACGCAAGCCGCCATAACAAGCCTTACCCCTCGTCGGAGATCAAAGTCGATGCAGCCCAACTTGAAACAAGAACTTGTCGAAAGTAAAAAGGGTAAAAGGTGGCGATGCACCGAAGTTGAATTGATCGAGCGATAATTTACATGGACCCCGGGTGTATATATTTATATCCATGGGTGGATACTAGTCCATATCGGACATGACTCAAACTTTCCTAAAGATAAAAGGAAAAACATAAAGTCCTTATTGGACACTAAACACACTTTCCTAAAGAAAAAAGGAAACTAACAGACTCTTCCTAATTAATAGATAAACAGCCATGCTGCATCCTCCTTGAACTCGGTCTCTTTTGGATAGGCTTCCTTTAATAGATTAATTTCCTTAACCGAATTCGGTAAGAATCCGACTGTTGGTGATTGATAGCTTTCATCGACCGATTCTACAACTCTGAAGCCGATACTGACTCTAGGTCGATGTTGACATCGAGGCTTACCAAATTTCGTCGTCAACACATTTCCCTGGATCAAGTAGTCTGGTACACACGAGTTCATAACCGGAATATCAAGTGCACATATATAGGGTGTTAAAAGTGAATTATCATCATAGGCCCGCTGGCATAGCCTAGAACATAGGACCAAATGGTCCGGAATACATGCAAAAGAAGAATTTAGATCAGGCAGCGGAATCAACGCAGTGGCAACGCCATTGCCATAAGCAACGATCATATCTAAGACCTACTAAGCGCCATCGTCTTCAACAACCTCCTGATAGTACTCGTAAGGATCATCGGAGACTCCATCGCTTGCTTCTGGTGAATTTGTAAATAGCAAGGGTGAGTACCAACCATACTCAGCAAGCCACTACATCAAGTATGCATATGATAGGGATAATTCCAAGCAGTGGCTAAGGTATCTTTTGCGTAAAGCCAATTTTGTAATTATTTTTCACAAGCCTAAGACATGGCATAACTGATCAAGTTTTATCTCCATTGTTCTTTAAGAACCAACGGTTCTGTCCACCATCCATTGCGTTCCCAAGGATAGCTTTCCGCCACTGAGTCGTTATGATTTCTTGGGTCTACCCTCTTCTCGCTTCTCGAGATGTTGATCCACCAGTATAAAATCATCATGCATATCCCACCCTTCGCTTTAACAGTATAGAGTCTAGCTAAGTGTAATACATGTCCCGGAGCTTAATATCCATGAGAACGGCTATTCGAATAGATTGGTTTACTCACATTGCAGTGGATGTACGCTTTAACCCGCATTCCATGACGAATGAGACGCGTCACGGCAAAGCCTTTCAATAACCTTACTTTGGCAGTACCCGCTCCATGAACTTGAGCCCTCAGGCACTCTATGTGTACACGGTTTCTAGCAGTGAGAGGGGTTATGGCATTCCCGGTAGGGAAGAACTCACACATGTGTTAAGTTTTGGTTAAATCAAGTTTCATTTTAGGTTACCCATCGATGGTTATCCACTTGTAGGCTTCCCGCCTGTTCACACACCTAAGTGAATCCTCTACGTCTTGGGTACTCCCTCCGCTTAGCTATCTACTCCGCTTGGTCTATGCCCAATGCAAGAAGTACGGTCGTACTGGGATCGTTTCATGCATAGCTTCATGGCTCGCTCCTTAATTGACCAGGGACGGCATTAGCCTTAACCGGAATCCACCCAAGTCATCCAGCCACCTCAGTCGAAAACATTTGTTTCGTTTAGTTTCATTCATAAATTATCTCATTAATATCATGGCAATGTGGCGCTCATGTCTCCACATGCCGGATGTCAATTATCTTCCCTAAGGTAATTGCCCAAGCATATAGCCTTTACTAAATATGAGAATGCATGAATCTAAATTAGCATTACTAAGCATTTGTCATCAGTGACTAGGGACTCATACGTAATTATGGGTACAAGGGAATAAGACGAACAACTATCAAAGACATGGCATAACCACAAGTAGGGTATTCATTATTGCATGCAAGTTTATATATAAACAAACTAATTTCGCAATTGGGTTCAACATGCTAAAATATTAGTGATGACTTGTCTTGCTCACAACCCTGCTGACCTGGATCCTTGATCAACTCGGCAACTCCCTCGAAATCTATTTTTACGTGTCAAAGATTTGGTCTGAATTCAGTTAGAATTCAAATTAAATCACCAAGAATTCATGAAATACAATATAAAGTTCAAAAGTTGTCCCAGTAGCTAGATCTTGATTTTAGATGAATTTAGGTTCAAGTTTCACTCAAATCCGAGTTACAACGAGTGAGTTATGATAGTTTAAAGATTTAAATTTCAAATAATTCAAGTAATTGTGAAATGGCACTGTTCCTAATTGATTTATTTTAAAATTTGACATTATCCAAAAGTTATAGTGGCTGACAGGTAGGGCCATCCTCTTTTTTTTCTATATTTATTTTCTATTGAAAAGGGTGATGAGTCATTGATAGGTGGGCCTAGCCTCTTTTGACCGAGCTCAAACTAGCTCTTCTAATCCCTGTGGGACCCACATGCCATCTCTCTCATCTCTCTTCTCTCTCTCCTCTCCCTTCTCTCCGCTTGCTCTCTCTCCTCTCCCTGCCGACTTAGCCCCTAGCTGCGCGGCGGCGGATGGCGATGGGGGGAATGGGGGCTTACCTGGCAGCGGCGAGGGGCGACTTTGTGGTGGGCGCACGGCGCGGCGATAAGGTGGAAAGGGGAGGGGGACGGGTGGAAGAGGTGTGGAGGGTGGAGAAGAGGGGTATTTATAGGGTGAGAGATGGTCGGTGCTGAGGTGGCGGATGGGATGGCGCACGGCGCGCGGGGCTCGACTCGGGTGGGCACAGGGCTCGGCACAGGTCGGGACGACGCGCGGCTCCCCGCCCGGCGACAGCGCGTTGCGCATGGCCGCACGACGCGTGGCGGGTGCGGGGCCCGACGAGGTGGGGACGGCGCGCGGTGATGGGACACGGCGATAGCGACGACACGTGCCGCTACTCTCGTTTTTTTGAAATTTAGAGTGTTACGAACCTACCCCCTTAAATAAATCTCGTCCCGAGATTCCTTACAGGTTAGCGAGTAGGTGTGGATACTCAGTCCTCAAAAATTCCTCCTACTCACAGGTGGCCTTTTCTTTGGTGTGATTGCTCCACTGTACTTTGTACATGCGCCATGTCTTGGTTCGTATCCTCTTTTCAGCCTCGCCCAATACCTGCACTGGATGTTCAGGATAAGTCAGATCACTCCCAATGTGGACATCCTACAGTGGAGCTTGCTCTTCTGGCACTTGCAGACACTTCTTCAGCTGTGACACATGGAACACCGGATGTACATCGGATATATTCTCCGGTAGCTCTAACTGGTAAGCCACTTTTCGATGTCTGGCAGCTATTGGGAATGGGCCCACGTATCTTGGCGCAAGTTTTCCCTTGACCTTGAACCTCTTGGTTCCTCGTAGCGGAGAGACCTACAAGTATACATAGTTGCCCACATTGAACTTCAAATCTCTCATTCGAGTATTTGCATAGCTTTTTTGTCTAGACTGAGCCACTTTTAGTCGGTCACAGATCAGGCGGACCTTTCCCTCATCTTCTTTGATTATAGCGGGCCCGAACACAGGACGCTCACTGGTCTCAGACCACATCAATGGGGTTCAACACCGTTGACCATACAGTGCTTCGTTTGGTGACATCTTTAGGCTAGGCTGGTAACTGTTATTATAAGAGAATTCAGCACAGGGTAGGCATTTTTCTCAATTCTTAGTGAAATCCAAGGCGCAAGCTTTCAGCATGACCTCTGTAACGCCCTAAAAATTCGACCAACAAAATCGAAACCCTAAAATATGGACCTTCAAGTACTTTTTAAAATGAATTGCATCATGCTGAATTTATTCGCACGTTTTATTTGGATTTTATGGCGGGTTGATCAATTGTGTATTATAAGGAAGTAATTCGGAATAGCCCCAAAGTGATTAGCCAAATGATTAATCGAGATACACTCTAAAATATAATTTGGCGAAGGACATAATTAAAATACAATTTAGAATAATGTTTTATGCGAGGTTTAAACAAATATCACACCTAGTAAATAATATATTTTAGGAGGGATTTATAATAAATGTATAAGTGTACGTATGTATATGCGAGAATAATGGGTAAAGGAAAAGAATGAATAAAATATATATAAAAATAATAGATAAATTATCGCAAACATTAAAAACATTGGTCACATTGATTTGGTTAAATTTACAAAATTTTAAAATGAATTTTTGTGGAAGAACTACCCTAAATATCAAAAAAAAAAAATCCTGGCGGCACTGTTCACAGCCCACCGACGCCGAATTCGGCCCGGGCCCCTCCCCCGCGCGCGCCCACGCCCCGCGCCGCACGCGCCTCACGCGCCACTCGCCGCTGCCTGCCGCACGTGCCTCGCGCACGCGCGCCCGAACCCGCCGCAGCCGCCGCGCCCTCGCGCCCGCGCGCGCCGCGTCCGGACCAGCCACCGCCGTGCGCTCGCGTCCGCCTGCACGCCGCCGCCCGCCGACGCCGAACCCGGACCGCTGTTGCCGGCCGCGCGCCCACGCCACGCGCACGCCCCCGGCCGCACCGCACCTCGCGCCCCGTGCTGCTGTACGCGCCCGCCGCCGCGCCCATGCCTTCGCGCCACGATGGCCGTACGCGCCCACGACAGCCGTACGCAGCCCACGTCGCCGCCACTCCCACGCCGTGCCACGCCACGACGTCGTACCGCACCCTCGCGCCCCGCGCCGCATGTCGCCGCCGTCGCCATCACCGCTTGGAGCCCCGCGCCGGCCGCCTCCCCGCGCTTCCCCGGCCTATAAACCCCCCCGCCGAGCCCTCCTCCCCCATCCCTCCTCCTCGATTTCCTCTTCTTCCCTCCTCGCTGCCGACCACCGCCGCCGTCGCCGTTTGGGTCACGGCCGTGCCGCCGCCCCGCTGCCGCCCTGCCGCCGGTCGCCGCCACGTCGCCGTCCTCTGCTGCTGCCGCCGCCGCCTGGTAAGTGCCGTTTGCTGGCTGCAAACACAGAGAGAGAGAGCAAGCAAACAGAGAGAGCAGAGATAGGAAGAAGAAACAGAGAGAAAAAGAGAAAAAGAAAAAGGAGAAAAAAAATAAAAAAATAAAAAAGGGAGAGATAAATTAAGGGATTAGGAATTTAATTTTTGTTTATCTCGAATATAGGTGCTAGATTAATATAAAATGTTAGTTTAGGAAATCGATATATTCGTCGCCGTCGATTATTTTAGAAACAAGTAAGATTAAATCGGATATTTAATTGCAATTTAAGTTATTCACCTAACTAGGTTATTCTTTTAAATGATTGATCCTTAGCGGGGTACTTAGCCGATTATTTAGATTTTCATTCGTTAAGTTTCGCTAAATCATTTATATATAATCGGAGGATTAATTACCGGTCATTTTTAAATTGCTATGGAATGAATGCGACCGTCCGTTATCTATTTAAATATCTATTTAGTCGGTATTTAGATAGTTCTCGTTTAGGTTATCCGCCTAATTAACCGTCGCGACTATTTCGTCAGTTATTAATCACCTAAGGTTAAAGTATTATTAGCGGGATCTAATTTATTCGAGACGCGTAAATTAAATCGGATTAATATTCTAAATTGGTTAGCACTAACATTTTAGGACAACGGTATTAAAGATCGAAATAGAATTACTTCATAAATAAAATGGAATCGATGTCGACGTTGAACGCTCGCGCTCGATCTTTTCTTTAGTTGGATTTTGTTGGATCTTAGTTGAATTCTAAATGAATTCAATTTCTTTTGCACGCGATTCTAGACATCGAGGGAGTTCCGACTGAGGATCAAGACCCGCAAGACTTCGAGCAAGGCAAGTCATCACTATTCCTTGAACAAATTGATCCCAATTGCGAAATTATTTTGTTTACAAATAAAGTTGCATGCAATGATGAACATCCTACTTGTTATTATGCCATGCCTTGAATATTGTTTACCCCATATCCCCTTGTAACCATGTTTACTTATGAGTCCCTAGTCAATTATGAAAAATGCTTAGTAATGCTATTCTAGAATCATGCATACTCATATTTATCAACATGCTATATGCTTGGGCAATTACCTCTAGGAAGGTAATTGAGATGCGGCATGTGGAGACATGAGCGCCACATTACCATGATATGATGACATGATTTGTGAAAGGAGAAATAAAACTAAACAAGTGTTTTCGACTAGGGCGGATGGTGGATTTGGGTGGTATCTGGAAAAAGGCTAGCACGGTCCCTGGTCAGTTAAGGACCGAGCCATGAAGTTAAGCATGAAACAACCCTCGTATAACCGTACTTCTCGGATGGGTATAGACCTAGCGGACTAGATAGCCGAGCAGAGGCAGTATCCTTGCATAGATGGTTCACCCCCGTGTGTGAGGCAGGTGCACTACGGTGGGGCAGCCGTTGAGGTAGGGCTGCGATGCGTACCCTACATCGGTATCGCCATTGGTAGGACTGCCACGTGTGTGAGAGTGAGAATCTGAACTTAAACTATAAACTTTACGTGTGTGTGCGACTTCCCTTCTCGGGAGCGCCAGAACTCCTCTCACTGCTAGAAACAGATACGCCTAGAGTGCATGAGGATGATAGTTCATGGAGCGGGTACTGCCAATGCAAGGTTATCGAAAGGCTTTGTCGTGACGCGTCTCATGTGTTGGGACGAGGCTCATGTGTTGGGCAGTTGCGGAGTACAGGTAAAGTGTACATTCATTGCAGTGTGAGTAAAACAATCTATTCGAATAGCCGTGCTCGCGGATATTGAGCACCGGGACATGCATTACACTTGGCTAGACTCTCAATTCTTAACCTGTGTGGGATGGGATAATGCATGATGAATTTTATGCTGATGGAGCCACTCCCTGAGAGGAGGGAAGGTGGTCGTCCACAGAAAACCATGACGAACCAATGACGGGAAGCTATCCTTGGGATCACAATGGATGGTGGACAGAACTGTCGTTGATTAAATTGAACTCTGGTATTAAAATTTGATCAGTTATGCTAGGTCTTAGGTTTGTGAAAATGATTGCAAAACTAGCTTTATGCAACAGAGCCTATGCCTTGCCTTGGATGAAACCTGTCATATGCATTGTTGCCGTGGTGACTTCCTGAGTACGGTTGGTACTCACCCTTGCAATTATAAACTTCATCAGAAGCCGAAGATAACACCGCGGAGGAACCATACGCCTACTACGAAGAGGATGCGGAAGAAGAGGGTCCTCACTAGGTCTAGATACGGTCGTTGCCTGTGGCAATGGTGATGCTGCTGCCTTCGTTTCGCTACTTATCTACATTCTGCTTTTGGACTGTATTTCGGACCGTTTGGTCCTTTGCTCTAAGACAATGCCTTCGGGCCTATGATGTAAGGATTCGTACTCGACGCATATGTATGCGCTTTTGGTAATTCAACTATGTATCGTGTGTGCCAAACTACTTGATCCAGGGAAATGGCACAGAATACACGAGTGATTCCTGTTGCAAAACGGGGGTCCTTACAACCTCTAGGATTTGGTTTGTTCTTTCTGTCTGCCCAACGATTTGTAGGTGGTATGCTGTAAAAAAGGCAAGGTGACTCCTAAGCTCCCCGTGTACTTTGTTCCAGTAATGAGATGTGAATTGTGTACCACGGTCGGATATAATCCTGTTGGGTACCCCATGAAGGCATACAATCCTAGACATCTATAACTCGACCAGCTTGGCACCATAGTAATTTGTCTTGATGGGAATAAATCTAGAAGTCTTGTTGAGCCGATCTACGATTACCCAAATGGAGTCGTATCCAGCAGTGATCTTGGACAATTCGACTATAAAATCCACGCCTATTTCATCTCATTTCCATTCCAGAATCTTAAGGGGCTGCAGCAAGCCCGTAGGTCACTGATGCTCGGCCTTTACCCTTTGACATACATCACATAGCGCCACGTATTAGGCCACATCCGTCTTCATGTTGGGCCACCAGTATGACTCCTTTAGGTCTTGATACATCTTCGTACTTCCAAGATGTAATGAATATGCAGAGTCATGAGCTTCATTAAGAATTAATTCCCTCAAGCCGCCTTGTTCGGGCACATAAATCCTCTTCTTATACCACATGATTCCGATCTCATCGGTCGAGAACTGGTTTCCTGATTAGTTGGATCTCATCATTATCCTCTTGAGCTTTTTCTATATGCGCTCTCAGAAGTGGTTGCATTTCTAGTGAGTTTATGTCTCCCTGAGAAATCAAGTGCAGATTGAGTCGAGTAACTTCCTCCTGCAACTCATTGGCCATGTCCTCTAATCTCAGATGATTGCAACGACCCTTGCGGCTTAGGGCATCGGCCACGACATTCGCCTTGCCAGGGTGGTAGTGGATTCCCAAATCGTACTCTTTGATCAATTCCAACCATCGCCTTTGCCATAGGTTGAGATCGGTCTGGGTGAAGAGGTACTTCAGACTCTTATGGTCAATGTAAATGTCACAATGATTCCCAATCAAGTAGTGCCTCCAAATTTTTAAAGTGTGAACTACCGCTGCCAACTCTAAGTCGTGAGTGGTGTAGTTTTCCTCATGGGGTTGCAGTTGCCGTGAAGCATATGCTACAACCTTGCCATCTTGCATCAATGCTCCTCCTAGTCCTTGCCTGGACGCATCACAGTATATTACAAAATCCTTGCGATTATCTGGTAGAATCAGGATAGGTGCAGTAGTTAGCTTTTCCTTCAATTGTTCAAAACTTCTTTGGCATTGTTCTGACCAAGCGAATTTATTCTCCTTCTTTAATAGTTGAGTCATGAGCCTGGCTATTTTCAAGAATCCTTCAATAAACCTCCAATTATATCCTGTCAATCCCAAGAAACTCCGGATTTCAGTCATTGACTTCGGTGCCTTCCATTCCGTAACAGCCTCGACCTTAGCAGGATCTACTGCTACTCCCTCGGCTGAAATTACATGTCCGAGAAAGGCAACTTCTTTTAGCCAAAACTTGTACTTGCTGAATTTCGCATACAACTGATGCTCCCGTGTTTTTCCAACACCAGACGTAAATGTTTTGCGTGCTCATCATCATCCTTAGAATAGATAAGAATATCATTGATAAATACCACCACGAACTTAAGGTACTCCATGAATACTTTGTTTATAAGATTCATAAAATACGCCAGGGTGTTGGTCAATCCGAAAGACATTACTGTGAACTCGTATAGTCCATAGCGGGTAGAGAATGCTGTCTTGGGGATATCACCAGCTCTGATTTTCTAACTGATGGTATCCTGACCTAAGATCAATCTCTGAGAACACTTAGCTCCTTTGAGTTGATCAAATAGATCATCAATTCGGGGCAGTGGGTACTTGTTTTTGATAGTCACTTCATTCAACGAACGATAATCCACACACACCCTTATGCTTCCATCTTTCTTCTTAACGAACAATACAGGGGCTCCCCAAGGAGAGGAATTAGGATGCACAAAACCTTTCTCTTGTAGTTCCCTAATTTGCTTCTTGAGTTCTTCAAACTCGTTGGCCGACATTCTGTAAGGCCTCTTGGATATGGGGCCAGTACCAGGAATTAGATCAATCACGAATTCTACGTCTCGGTCAGGGGGCATTCCAAGCAAATCTTCCGAAAATATATCCGGGTAATCCTGAACCACGGGCATTCCACCCATAGGAAGCATGGTAAATATCCCACTAGCATGTCCGAATAATTTTGGGTCCTGATCCATTGTTACCTTCATTAATGATCCCCAGGGCGCGGTCAATGTGACTTCGCTCTGGCCACAATCAATGAATCCCTTGTTTTTAGTTAATCAATCCATGCCCAGGATGATATCGAGGGTTTGGGGCATCAAGACCATGAGATTTGAGAGGAATACCTTGCCTCTAAGTCGGATTGACACATCAATACAAGCGTAAAGTACCATTATATCTCCCCCAGGTGAGTGTACTAGCATAGGTTTCTTTAGTCCCATACAGGGCAAGTTATGTCGTTTGCTTGTTTTTAAAGATATGAACGAATACGATGCACTAGAATCAAATAGAACTTTAACTGGAGTAGAGTTGATAGAGAACATTCCCATCAGAAAACACCCTGATCTTTCTGCGCATCCTCAGCACGCACATGGTTCACTTGTCCTCGCCCAAACCCAATAGCAGACTTGTTGGGCGGTGGTGTCCTAAATAGACCTCGTCGAGCGGTAGGAGTGGTGGTCCCACGAACACTTGTTGTGTTGGCACCGGTACGGACTGGAGTGTTACGTGGCTTGGGGCAGCTGTTGGCATAGTGTCCATACTTTCCACAGTTGAAGCACTCCACATTCTTCGTTCCTCCAGGAGCGGCCAAGGTTGGTGTCAGCGTGCGTAACTGAGTCGCAACCGGCTTGTTGGCATTATTAGGTGCAGCTGGACGGTTGATCGCCATTGCAGCTGGCTTCCACCAAGGTGGGGTAGAACCTTTGAAGCGTTGTGGTGCCCCCTGGGGTGGGTGGTTCATGGCGAGCCTCCTCTTGCGATTGCCCTACACGATCTTCTGATCATTCTCCAACCTCACGACCTTATTGATGAGGCTCTGGAAGCTGACGTGATCCAGCCCAATCATAGGCCTCCGCAGTTCATCATTCAGCCCCTCAACGAACTAGTCTATCTTCTCGTCTTCATCAGCTAGGTCTCCCATGGCATAGCGGTCTAGTTGAGTAAACCGGTTTAGGTATTCTTGCACAGCCGTGTTTCCCTGTTGGAGCTTCCCGAACTCATTCTTCGTCATGCGCATCACTGCAGCAGGCACAAAGTTCTCACGAAAGGCTGCGCTTAACTCATCCCATGTGGGTTCCGCAGTGTCCTCGCCCGAGCTTCCTTGTAGGTTTCCCACCAGTCACTAGAAGGTCCTTCTAGTTGGTTGGCTGCGAAAATCACCTTGTCGGTCTGGCGTACATGCACAAGGGTTAACTTCTTTTCTATGATATGCAACCAATCTTCCGCATCCATTGGTTCTTCTGCCATGGCGAAGGTGGGTGGCTTGGTCCTCATGAACTCGCCAAAACTCGAGCCTCCATGGCCTCCTTGATTCTCGGCAATGGCCTGCAGTAGTCGGGTTTATGCAGCCATGACTTCCGCTAAGGTCGTTAAGTTGGGTTCTGGTGGTTCCCCATTGCTAGCCGATGCCCGACACCGGTTAGCCATCTATGGATTGCATCTAAGTAAGCACATTTCCCTAATTAGGGTTACTATTCTACACTTTCGCTCTTGTTCGACAACAATTTCGGAGTAGTAAGCATGGTGGAATAAACTCATTCATAACATACTTGAATAATGCCATAAAACATCACATAGTTCCACAACATAACACAAATAATGATGCAGTCTACTGCACATAGACGCAGTTTAATGTGATACAACACAAAAGTCATCATCGAACTAGTGCCCTACTACTCATCAACTACTAAGGGGAGTGTTTCTCGTTGTCCAAAATTCATCCAAAACGATATCGAAGCCACGGTAGACCACCAGTCTAATCACCCAGCCAACCACAGGAACCGGGTGCAGGAAGTGGGTAGTCCCTGGCGGATGCAAACCTGAGTCCCCACGGCTCAGAAGTAGTCTCCTTGGAGTTTGTCTTGGGCTTCTTGCCCCTGGGTCGTGTGCTCTTGCGAGCAGTCCTACAAGTGCTAGGGCCTCCCGCGAAGGTGATACGGTAAGCAGGACTCTCGTCTTCAGACGTGTCCATGATACCGGGCTCTCTCAATCTCCTCTGGTTCTGTCTCGGTCCCCAGGTCAGTGTTATCCTCTAACTCGGAGTCAACCTGGATTGGGGTCTCACACTGGAACTGGGCTGTGACAGAGGAACTGTAACCAGTAGAGTGGACCTGCCTCCGCAGCTGCAGGCTATGGCTCAATGGGCTCCACCAGGTAGGACCCAACCTCTGTGCTCAGCAAGTCTCGTTTCTCCAGCAGGGTGCGGAAGGCTACCGGGTGTGGCGGAGTGAGGAAGTAGTAGTGGTCATTGTGGTGGTCGCACATTGGTGCAGGAGGTGGTGGTGGTGCTGTGGATGTAGAGGCAGCTGTAGTGGTGACTGAGGCGACACGAAGCTGCTCCTCCAGCTGGCTAACCTGTCGCTGGCTCCGCCTTAACTGCTCCTTAAATGAGGCCATCGTCTCACCACGGGTATTATATTGATCTGAGAGTTGCTCGTACTGCTCACCGTAGACCTAGAGCTGGGCCTCCAGCGAGTCGATCTCGCTTCCCCAGGCGTGGTGCTCCTCCTCAAGCTGTTGCTGGTGCTGGGTGAGGTTGGTGATCTCAGTCTCAAGATCGCCCATATGTCTCTGCTACTCGTCTATCTCAAGAAGCGCCTCCTCGTAGCTATCATCCACTGACTCAGCCCATCGGGACAGGTGTGTCACCATGGGGTTGTAGCAACACGGGGTAGCCTGCACGGTGCAGAAGGAGTTAACCAAATCCCTGTACGGGTGGTGGGCGAACTCAGTCCTGGTCAGCTCAGTGCGGCGTGTGGCGTGAAGGCGTAGGAACGCCTCCCTGGCCATGTCCTGAACAGCAGACACTACCAAGTCACGGTGATAACGTGACCTGTAGCGGTACTCTGGTGCACTAGGGTTGTGAAACTTGATCATTACAGAAGCCTCCCACTCGTAACGGTTTCCAATCCTGAACCTCCTCCTCCGGTAAGTGGGCTCCTCCGGGTACCTCAAACACTGCATTAGTCGAAGTGCTGCACAGCGTACCCCCCTCCAGTAGGATAGCAGCCTCCCAGGCTACAGTCAGTTCCTAACCTGCCATCTACAGTAAGTTTTAAGGGAAAATGGAGTCAGAAAAAAAGTAAAAGTAAAACTTATTTTTTAAAGTTAATGAGACGAGAAATAAGTGGGGAAACACTGTTGCTTTGTAGATATAATGTTTTTTTCAAAGTAGTCCTAAATGGAAATTTCTCCCTTGGCCATACTATAGTGGGGTGGGGCGCCATTGGTCTTATCCTACAGTAGTATGGCTCTGATACCAGCTTTGTCGACCCCCGTTTACATAACAGGAATCATTCGTGTTAACAGTACCATTTCCCTAGATCAAGTAGTCTTATACATACGAGTTCATAACCGGAATATCACGTGCACATACATAGAGCATTAAAAGTGAATTATTACATCATATGCTCGCAGGCATAGCCCAGAACATAGGACCAAATGATCCGGAATACATGCAAAAGTAGAATTTAGATAAGGCAGCGGAATTATGGCAGCGGCAATACCATTGCCACAGGCAACGACCGTATCTAAGACCTACTAAGCGCCATCGTCTTCAACAACCTCCTGATAGTACTCATAAGGATCATCAAAGACTCCATCGCCCACTTCTGGTGAATTTGTAAATAGCAAGGGTGAGTACCAACCGTACTCAGCAAGCCACCACATCAAGTATGCATATGATAGGGATAATTCCAAGGAGTCGATAAGGTATCTTTTGCGTAAAGCTAATTTTGTAATTATTTTTCACGAGCCTAAGACCTGGCATAATTGATCAAGTTTTATCTTCATTGTTCATTAATCATCGACGGTTCTATCCACCATCCATTGTGTTCCCAAGGATAGCTTCCCACCACTGAGTCATAATTGTTTCTGGGATCTACCCCCTTCTCGCTTCTTGAGAAGTTGATCAACCAGTATAAAATCGTCATGCATATCCCACCCTTCACTTTAAAAGTTTAGAGTCTAGCCAAATGTAATACATGTCTCGGAGCTCAATATCCGCGAGCACGGCTATTCGAGTAGATTGGTTTACTCACACTGCAGTGGATGTATGCTTTAACCCGTACTCCGTGACTTGCCCAACACCTAAGCCGAAGTCCTAACAAATAAGACACGTCATGGCAAAGCCTTTCAATAACCTTACTTTGGCAGTACCGCTCCATGAACTTGAGCCCTCATGCAAGTTTCTAGAAGAACTCACATATGCGTTAAGTTGTGGTTAAATCATGTTTAATTTTAGGTTACCCACCGATTGTTACCCACCTGAAGGCTTCCCGCATATTCACACACCTAAGTGAATCCGCCACATCTTGGGTACCACCTCCTCTCGGCTATCTACTCCGCTAGGTCTATGCCCAAAGTGAGAAGTACGATCGTACTAGGGTCGTTTCATGCATCGCTTCATGGCTTGGTCCTTAATTGACCAGGTACGGCACTAGCCTTAACCGGAATCCACCCAAGTCATCCAGCCGCCTCAGTCAAAAACATTTGTTTAGTTTAGTTTCTATCACAAATTATCTCATCAATGTCATGGCAATGTGGCGCTCATGTCTGCACATGCCGGATGTCAGTTACCTTCTCTAAGGTAATTACCCAAGCATATAGCCTTTAATAAATATGAGAATTCATGATTCTAAATTAGCATTACTAAGCATTTGTCATGAGTGACTAAGGACTCATATGTAATTATGGGTACAAGGGAATAAGACAAACAACTATCAAAGACATGGCATAACCACAAGTAGGGTATTCATCATTGCATGCAAGTTTATTTCTAAAAAAACTAATTTCGCAATTGGGTCCAACATGCTCAAAGATTAGTGATGACTTGTCTTGCTCACATCCCTGCTGACCTGGATCCTCAATCAACTCAGCAACTCCCTCGGAATCTATTTTTACGTGCGAAAGATTGGGTTTTAATTCGGTTGGAATTCAAATTAAATCACCAAGAATTCATGAAATACAAAATAAATTTCAAAAGTGGTACCAATAGCTAGATCTTGATTTTAGATGAATTTAGGTTCAAGTTTCAATCAAATTGAGTTAAAACGAGTGAGTTATGCTAGTTTAATGATTTAAATTTGAATTAATTCAAGTAATTGTGAAATGGCGCTGTTCCTAATTGATTTATTTTAAATTTTGACATTATCCAAAAATTATAGTTGCTGACGGGTGGGACCATCCTCTTTTTTCGATATTTATTTTTCTATTGAAAAGGGTGATGTGTCTTTGACAGGTGGGCCCGACCTCTTTTGACCGAGGTCAATCTTACTCTTTTAATCCCGGTGGGACCCACATGCCATCTCACCAATCTCTCTCTCCTCTCTCTCTCCTCTCCCGTCTCTTTGCTTCCTCTCTATCCTCTCCCTTCTCTCTGCTTCCTCTCTCTCCTCTCCCTTCTCTCTGCTTCCTCTCCCTCCTCTCTCTCTCCTCTCCCTGCCGGGCCAGCCCCTAGCGGCGCGGCGACAGACGGCGAAGGGGGGAGGGGGCTTACCCAGCGGCGAGGGGCGACGCGGCGGCGGGTACACAGCGCGGTGACAGGGTGGAAAGGGGAGGGGGACATGCGGAAGAGGTGTGGAGGGGGAGAAGAGGGGTATTTATAGGGGGAGATGGCCGGCGTGGAAGTGGCGGATGGGACGGCGCGCGGCGACGGCGACAGCGTGCAACGTGCGGGTGCACGACGCACGGCAGGCGTGGGGCTCGGTGCGGGCGGGGACGGCGATAGTGCACGGCGCAGGCGCACGACGCGTTGCGGGCGCGGGGCTCGGTGCATGTCACGCTGGAAATTCACAAGTAATTTCCGAAGTAATTTGTGTATACAATCCTCATCCAGGAATCAGTTGAGGTACACAAGTCGACAATTTAATATGCAAATCTATCATCATAATAACGTTAAATACTTACAGAAGAGGCACTTAATCCTCACCATAAAGAAAATTATAGCGGAAAACAAAATCTAGCGATGGCTTCAGCTCCACTCCCACAGGCAGCTTAACTGGGGTATCAGCAAAACATCTTCTCCTTCGGAACTTTCTTGAACTGAGATTGATTGATTATTGCAACGGTGAGTTCATGGAATACTCGGCAAGCCACACAACAAATATGCAGGTGCACAAGAATAACAAAGGATGGCTATAATATGGTTCATTTGCAAAAGAAGCATTTAACAAACATTTTAAGAATAGTAAAACAGTAGAGTAATTAATCATCAATATTAATCAATGTTGAACAGCACACCAATGCTGCACAAGCCCAACCATCTCTGAACAACCAATCCCAGTTGCACAGATCTAAACTCCATAACATGAGCTAACAAATTATCATCACCAATTATTATCATTAATGAATAGTGTGAGACTAGTCATGAAAAACATTGCTAGACCCGCCCATAACCGCGGGCATGACTATTCAAATAGTTTTACTCCAGCCAGAGATGTACCACTGTACCCACAAGACACAGCCCCACAACATGTCACCACGCGCCTCAATACCACCACGGTACCTCGGAAAGGAGCCGTGACAGTACCCTCCGCATAACACAATTCACCATAGTGCACCGTTCCCGGATCATAGTCACCCTCTTTTAGCCAATGTATGGACTCCCCAGCGATCCCTGTGAGCTTATCTCTGGCACTTCATAGTCTGGTGCCCCGCAATGAGCCACGCTATACAGAAGGTAAAGTCGTTACCCACGCTGGCTTGTGGTTGGTACGGTTAATGTTTCACAACAGTAGCTCGTGAACCAATCCTTAATTGTCATGAGCACAACTATCCAAATCTCATCTCCAACCATGTGCTCACAACCCACCATTAGTCAAGTTTTAGTTGCTAAGTTAATTAATTTACAAATCACGATTGACCATCATGAGCTACCATTAAATATCCATCAATATGTGACATCAATATGTGATAACGAAGCATAAGTTATCCCATTAGTATGCTAATGTTTCTAAGCATGACTAAGCAATTATACTAATATATCTAGCTGAACCAAAATATAAAGTCCAACTATTCAGATTTATAACCCAATTTATCAAGGAATATGGTAATCAATATAAACTGGCCATGACAAACGAATAGGTTCACACCACCCAGTGACATTCGAAAATAAATGTACATTTGAAATAAATAGAGAATTTAAATATAGGATCAACATGCTCAAAAGATTTTGTTTGGGATCTCTGTGCGACTTGCCTTGCAATAATCGGTCTTCAATTAGTCTTCTGTAACACTTCTGATGCACACACGAACCTCCGAAACGACGGGAACGACAAACTCCGAATAAACAGTACATAAAAAATAAACAAACATGTATATCATGATTTTAGATGAATTTAGAGACTTGAACGGCCTCATTCCGATTCCATATGAATTAGTTATGAATTTTACCATATTTAATCCAATTAAAGCCTATTAAAGAAAAGACTATTCCAAATTAATTAAACAATTTACATATAATTTATAACTGAGATGAACATTAAAACATCCTCCGGAAAAATTTGGATAAAATTTAGTAGATGACATATAGTATAAAGGAAAATATGTCATTGAAAAGAAATATAAATTATTTGTATTGATTTGGATGATTGAGATTGAGTTGACCAGATTTTGACCTAGAGCGGATGGCTCGGATTGATCTGATCTAGGGTTTAGAGATGAGCGACACATCAGCATCCATGCGAGATAGATGCTGCCATGGTGACGATGTGGCAACTACCGGCGCTGACGTGAACATGCCACACGGGTTAGAAGGCCGGCAGCACGGGGTTCGATGGTCGCCGGTGAAACATGGCAAGGCGACAGAAACAGAGAACACCGGGAGGAAGAACACGATAAGAGGAGCTCACCAAGAGGCGGTGCGATGACGGACGACGACGGATGACGACCGACGGCGAGGTAGATGCGGCGGCGGTGTTGGATTGACGATGGCGGCGGCTTTCCAGTGATCTTCGGTGAAGGAAACGTGGTGGCCGAGGTGCTCCTTGCTGAGGCGGCGCCGAACACGGCTTCAACATGGTTAGGTGATGACAGGAACGGCAACGAGGTGCAGCAGGAGGCACGGTGGTGGCAGCCGGCCACGGGTAGACGTCGACGAGGCGCTTCCGGCTACCGGGAAAACGGAGGTGCGGCTGGGCTTCTTCTCCTCCTTGTGATTCCAGTGGTGGTGACAGCGCGGACCGACGATGACCGAGGTGACGGGAAAAGGTGGCCGGAGCAGCTGCCGATGGCGGAGAGAGAAGGCGGCTGCGGGTAGAGGGTTTTCGGTGATGGCGAAAGAAGGGAGATGTGACGGCCGAAGGAGGAGAGGGAGGGGGCTCTATTTATAGGCACGGGAGGGAGAGATCGGGCTTGCAACGCAAGCAATCGCGCCGGGAAAAACTAGGTTTCGGTTTGGAGAGACAAACTCAAATCGAGCTCAAATTCGCGTCGGATTCAAAGGGATAAAGTCCGTTTTTTGCTGGAATGGATAGAGGAGGATAAAGGGATCAAAACCCCTCTCCTAATCGGGCACGGGAGGCAACGGAAACGGTGGATTTGGAGGAGAAATCACCACCGGTCGGGCTCGGGCACTAGCTGGAGGTTGAAGATGAACAGTGCACGGGGAGGGACAGTAGACTTCGCGCACGCGCCGGGCCGAGAGAAAGAAAGAAGATAGAAAGAAAAAGAGGGACGCGAAATAGACTTAGTCGATAGAAGAAAGGGAGGGGCGGTGGGCTGAGAGGTGAATGGGCCGAGAGAGAGTGGACTTTTCCTATTTCGGCCCAAAAGGAAAAGGGGATTTTTATTTACTTTTCTAATTAAACTAATCACCGAAATGGTCTTTGAATTTTCAAAAATACTTTCGACGGTCAAATAATTTCAAGAAAATTCCTGAGAATATTTTTATCAAAATTATAAATAGACCATTTAATGATTAATCTTTTATTTAAATAATTATTGAGCTCACAAATATCCAAAAAATTTTAGAGAGTATAATTAATCATGGAGAATTCAAGAAAAATTAAATCCAACCATTTATTATTAAGAAAATTTTATTTCCCACATTAACTTCACTTGTAAATTAATGAATATTTAATATAAATTCTAGAAATAATTTATTAAATAATTTATAAAACCTGAAACGAAAATCAGTGTGTGACTGTGTGGGCGGGGACGGCGCGCGGCGCTGCTCTCTCTTTTTTTTTAAAATTCAGAGTGTTACGAGTATACACTCACTATAGTATAGCTATGGCCAATATCCCCTAACTATGCCCTTTAGTCCTGATTCTGCAACTGGGAAGCACAATCGTCGTTAATTTCTAATGTTTTATCACATGTAACAAAAGATAAGAGATAGGGTTAGGATGACGAATAGGTTTTCCATCTTCGTAGAATTCTCCCGTGGGACTAGCAATCTCGTCCATGATAATGTTAATGCCAAAATTTAGTCAGATTCTCTAGTGGATGCGGTTAAGGAAAGAGTGCAATCAGTCGATTGAAACTTATCCAGAAGAGACCGAGTTCAAGAAGGAATCGTGAAGACCATGGCATGGCGGCTTAATTCACATCAACAATATTAGCTAGAAGAACTTCAAGAGCATCAATGTGGAGAAGAACAATGCCATCATAGGAACGATGGTTGGGCTGATAGAATTGCGAAGTTAGTAGAGGAGCAGTTTGGACATAGACCCAAGGAGCAGATCCACATGTATCGATAGTCATATCCTTAATGGTTTGATCCAGACTTCTCCCTATTTTCAGGACAAGATGATATATCTACAATTGATATGTGGCGATTCTTAGCACAATGGAAGAGGCTTTGAAAGTTAGACTTTTTCCATTGTCTTTGACTGGATCGGATTTCTCATGGTTTTCATCGTTACCATAAAATTCGATCCGAGGATTGGTCGATCTTGAGAAACAGTTTCATGACTATTTCTTTGTTGGAGTTGATGAGACAAAGCTTTCTGATTTACTATCCGTCAAGCAGAAGAAAGTGAATCGACTATGGAGTATATTCACAGATTTCACAATGTTCGTAGTCAATGCTATAGTTTGAGTCTAAATGATGAGCAGCTAGAAGATCTTGCATTTCAAGGGCTATCAATACCTATCAAGGACAAATTCTTTTGCCACGAGTTTGATAGTCTGGCTCATCTAACGCAGATAACATCGGCTCATGAAAGTCAATTGCGAGATACAGAGAAGGATCAATTTTGGAGTTATAAAGGCTAGAAAGAAGATAATTCTGAAGCATGAGTCATCATACTCCAAACTTGGGGGGCATGTGTTAACGTGAAAATTTGGTAAGATTCTCTAGTAGATTCGGTTAAGGAAAGAGTGCGATCAACCGATGGAAACTTATCCAGAAGACACTCAGTTCAAGAAGGAATCGTGAATACATTGTCATGGCGGCTTAATTCTATCTATTAATTAGGTAGGATTTAGTAATTTTGTTTTATCTTTAGTAAGTGTTAATCTAGTGTCCAACTAGGACTTATATTTTTCCTTTTATCTTTAGGAAATATGTGTCCTGTCCGATATGGACTAGTATCAACCTACGGGTATAAATATGTACAACCAGGGTCCCTGTAATTTATATTTGCCTACTCTCGGCGCATCGCCACCCTCTTTTTTGAGGTTTTACTTATTACCAGTGGAACTTGGCACCTGACACGGGGTTGCATCGGCTTTCGATCTCCCGCGAAGTGGTTAGTCCTACGTTCCGCCAGCCTTGGTAAATCTATCGGCTACATTGGTGTTGTTCAAGGCTGCATCGATTCGATCTCTTGGATCACTCTGGTTCGGTTGATATATTTCCCTACCTGATGTTTCGATTCTATATTTAATAACAGTGTGTTTAGAGACGCATTAGTTTAGTTGAGACTATCTCGGTTAGGTCTGACCTTCTGTCTTAGCCGATATGTCTCTACAATCACAATGTTGTTTTAAATATATTTGTCATATCCATCATATTAGACAGATCTATCAGCTCATCAAGTGTTAGATTATCATATACAATCTCGTGCTGCATCGGTTAGGTTCGACCTACTAGATTGTTGTTGATCATATAAATCTTGTTAAGCCAATAGGCTCGTGCTAATGTTTTATTGAGTGTTAGCCGATAAGTTATCTTTACATTGGACTTCCAATCAATGAATATTTTATCATCAAGCCTACATTCAATATTCTCTTTCAATATCAGTCGATTGGTTCATTGGATATTTACCGCATCATATTATCATCGGCCCATTGGATTGATTGCTCAAGTTCTTTCATCATATTTATATCATTATTTACTCAAGTATCAAGATGTATATTGGATATATAGCCGATAGTTCTGAACCCTATTAATATCGGCTGGAATTACTCCATCGGTTGTCAGCCGATCAGCTCTTTGGTGATCAAAATATTTATCTATCTTGTCACTACCAGGATCACACTGACTGGCACGCCCGCATCTCATCGATATTTTGGACCTGTATTGGAGCTAAGCAGATCTCCCAGGCCATTGTGTTTATCGACTTAGTTCGCACCAACACAGATCTGGCACCATCGGCCGAGCAAGGATTTTTCGTCAACTGATAAATCCCATCATTTGTTCTTGAACAGCCTTAATGAAGTCCGCGTGGGAGAGTTTGTCCTTCATCCAAATAATCTGTCTTTTTAAAACACAATTCGATGTAAATATGTGAAGTCAATAAGAAACATAGTAAATAATGTATGAGTGATGTTCACGTACATCCAGATCCTTGTTAGTGCTGATGTTGTGTGCTAAGGTGTGCATGGACAAACGTAACAGCTGCACAAGTTGTTCCCAATGTCCCTGTTGTGCACACTAAAGGATAAACAAACTTATGGAATATATATTACTCCTGCATGATAAGTGCGATATATAATTTTGGATCATGTCCTTACCGGATAGTCCATCCTCGGTTCCGGTTCTTCTTTAAACATCCCTGCCCTGTAGTTGCAACATATGATTAGTGATCTGAAATCCGCATAGTAGCGAAACCAGCAATCATAATGACAATGGAATGGATGGCAGTACCTGTTCAGCACTTCAAAAATGTGGGTAAAGGTTTCCTTGGGTTTGTGCATGGAGTTGAAGACATGGATCATGCTTGCATTAACTTCTATGGCAAAAAGTACCTAGTAGTTGGTACAAATTATGTGAGATGATTTACATGTCATGGTTTGAATAGGAGAAGGAAATTGGTACAAAAGGCGGTAAAAAGTCACCTTGTGTTGTAAGGCAATAGTAGAAATGTCTTGTAATGTTGCTGCACCAGGAATTTTATGTTGTCCTCTATTTTTTTTCAAATTTTTCTAGATTCTTGACATTAATTTTTGTAGGGGTCCACGAAACCAGCCCTACAAGTTCCTTGCTTACAGCAACGTTGAATCTTCATTTTACAGAGGAAAGAAAGATGTGATCAGGTACAAATTGTAAGGAGCCTATGATAAGCTAAGGAACAAAATAAAATTGAATGGCACTTTCAATACCCATACTCATAAGACTGACGTCGAGGGAGTTTAGGTGGAAAATAGGGAAGGCGTCCTCGAAACGGACCCACATAGTATCATCCCCATTGAAGTAATCGGCGTGTTTAATCCTCACACCGAAGAACTCTATACTTTGGGCTTCTAGTTCCATGTACCATTGATTGAATCGATACATCTGTGTAGAGAGGCCTTTCACCAGCTCAGGCTTGACGAGTGGTTCACTGAAGGTAAATTTGTATGCTCGATCCGCCACTATCGCTATCTGGATAGTCTCTAGGCCCAACAACTACACCTTAGTTAGTTTTGTATCTTTCATAAACCCTTCAATAACTATTTCGTGCTCATATGGCATCGGCTCAATGCCTTGCTTTGCTTGCTTTCTGAGTTGAGGGACATCTTTTTTCTTTCCTTTGGACTTGGGAAAAGACTTGATCATTGATTGGTCATAGTCTGATGGTAAGGTCTTTTGGGCCGGTTCGCTCATCTTCTTAAAGAAGATCACAGCTGCCGGGTCTATTGGAGTCTTCTTCGGTGGAATCTGTGGCTTGAAGTGGTCTTGCACTTGGTTTCTCATGACCTCATTAGTCTCCTTGTCAGGTAGGTCATACGCTCTTTTCTTGAGAGCGGCTTGTTTTAGCTCATCAAGTCTTGGCTTCTTCGTTTGTTGCGTGGACTTTGACGGTGCAGGACGAGGTGGGCAAGACTTTCTGGTACTTGCAATTGGTTGCGGCATTGAAGACGGAGGAGATGGTGCTGGTGGCAGAGACCTCAGAGGAGATTATGCCCGCGGAGGAGACGGTGCAGGCCGTAGAGACCTCGGAGGAGGTTGTGCAGGAAGAGCAGATGTAGTAACAAACGCTGTTGCTCGCCCAGGAAACACGATGTAGTGCTTGCACCATAGTACAATGGCATGGGCTGCGTCTTCTTGTTTGTCTCCCCGTTTCCTTGGGGGATGTCCAACTCGAGGTCCTCGAAGCCTGGGACCACCCGCTGAACTTCGACCTTTGAGTATCGAGGTAGGAATTGGCATACAATGGTACGTCTTGTTCTACTGCACTGGTCTGGCCATGCCATCCACCGCCTTCGTGAGAATCGAGGTTAGTAACTAACATATGCACCAATTTTGGCAATGTAACGATTCAAATATAATAAAACTACAAACAAACCTTGATTGATATGCTCTTGAAGGGAACATGTAGCTCACACGATGTCCGCTGCGTGATTTCATCCACGGGGTAGGGTGGTTCCTCGACATCTGGCCCTGCTGTAGCTTCCATGCTCTGATCTCCTACTTGCAGTATAGAAGCGCAACTACTTCCTTTCCCTTAGGGGCTCACCATGACGGGAGGAATATATGACTGTGTCTGCTGGCGTGTCAGACTTAAGCGTTCTTCTACCCATCGTTCGACCTCCGCTTTCATGTGTACGAGGTAGGTCTCGACCTTCAATTCGAGATCTGTGAGCTTCGCCTCTTGATCTCTCTTGCTTCTCATGTGACTTCGGTACGTGTGGGTGTCCTCTTTAAACCGATGCTTCCATGCAAGCACACCTTTTCCGCGCGTTGGCCCTAGGTGCTCAGGATTCTTTAGTGTGAGCGTTAGCTCGTCCTTCTCACTGTCGGGCTCGAAACTTCGCTCAACAGAGGCCTCTAGGGCCTCGACTAGACGATGTGCTGCTTGGCATATGTCATTGCTAAAGACTAGGGAGCGATCGAAGGGTTTCAGTGTTCCCCCATGAGCATAGTACCAACTTTTCAATCGTTCAGGCCAATCAGCTATGGCGGGAACGATACCTCTTTGTTCTAACGCTGCTTCTATTCTCTGCCACTTGGGCAATGCCTTCTTGTAGCTGCAAGATCCTAGCCGGTGAAAGTATTTCTTCTTCGCGGTATTGGCTTTGTTCTTGGCTATCTTCCCTGTCTCTGATGTCTTGTAGGCGAGAAACGCATCCCAAGGATCCTTTAGTTTGAGGAATTTGTCGAAGTCCGGTGTCAGACCCTTCACTACATAATTCTTATACAGTTCTTTCTTGTGGTTCTGGAATTGTTCGGCCATCTTCTTTAGAATCCATTCCTTCACTTTGGCCTTTTCAGCCTCAGGGACCGTGAAGGTCTCAACCATGGTGGTCCACAACATGTCTTTCTCTAAATTAGGGAGATAAGATTGTTCCTCATCCCCACTTGACCCTTTTTGGCACCAGTTTACTATGCTGATGGTCACGTGGTCTCTCACGACCCAACCGTTGTGTGACACAAACTTTCTTGCAGCATCGGTTGGGGCAACTGGTTCGCCATCTGGTCTCACTTCGTTTATAATATGTCTCCCCTCCACCCTCCTCGCGACACCTCATTGTCCGCGTGCCCTCCTCGAACCAACAATCGGGTGGCTATCACTCTTGCCCTCCTCGTTCCCCTCCTCGCTCCCCTCATAGTTCAAGTATTGGTTGGTGTCCTGATTCCCCTCTTCATCCGCCCAATATTGGCTGCTGCCCTCTGCGATCATGTCTAAGAGGATCTACTCGTCATCGCGATCTGCCATCTGTTCGTACCATTAAATTTCAATTAAGTAAGAAATATGCAACCAAATTAAGAATATATATCGACACTGACAATAACTACGAAGAACTTCTAAATTTCACTTAAGAAATATGCAACCTACATTGATGCAACCTATGTGTATATTGTTATATATATATATTGACATTATGGAGAACTAAGAAAAACAACTAATTAAATTTCACCTACTTAAGAAATATGATACCTACATGTATATTGTACTGCATTGTGCATTGTGTACGCAATAATTAACTAAATAGGTAAGTATGTAAATTGTTGCATACAATATAAAAAATTTATAGTTTCATGTAACTTGCCTTAGTTTTGCTTGGCGGCCTTGGGACCACGCAAGCTTGAGCGTCTCCCACTTTAGCAACTGGACCACGTAATTATGACAAGACAAAAATAATTAGTTAAAACCGTGTACATTGCATACGAGTCAACACAAGATAACTAACTCTAAGTCTAATACTTAGGACCCATTGGTCCTAAATCTAAATTCAAAACATCTGCATATATATCGTTAAGTGAGAGATAGTGACTCAAGATATTGGGTGAACACAATACCTCGTTTATTCATGGCCGAACACGGATAATATCCAAAACAAATCTTGTTTTGACTCCCCCATGCATAGACATCAAGAAAAGATTTGTTTTGCAAATTATCTGTTTTTATTCAATCATGAAAGAGCGAGTGCTTGTGTTTAGCCAATATCCTGAATCAGACCCTCCTTGTTCCTAAGTCCTAAGTCTAAATTCCAAGCATTCTAAGTCTAATAGTGTGGACCAATTGGTCCCAAGTCTAATACTTAGGACCAATTGGTCCTATGGCCCCGTTCGATATCCTGCTCTGGTGATAGATTTTTGTTGCACGCAAAACGGGAAACCTCATTAGCACATGATTAACTATTATAAATTTGAAAAATGTATTTATTTACTTGTTTTAAACAACTTCTATATAGGTACGTTTTTTAAAAAACTCCCCATTTAATAGTTTGAAAAGCATCCTAATGGAAAACGGAAAACGCACCATGGAACTGGGCCTAAGTCTAATATTTAGGACCAATTGGTCCTAAGTCAAAATTCTGAACATCCAAAGTCAAATCGTTCGCTCGCTAGGTCGTTCGGTCCTTCCCTCGCTCGCTCGGTGGTTCGTTCGGTCATTCGTTCGCTCATTCGTTTGTTTGCTTGTTTACTCGCTACTTCATTCGGTCGTTTGCTTGCTCGTTCATTCCCTCGCTCGCTCGCTCGTTCGTTCATTCGGTCGCTCGTGGCGACGGCGGTGGTAGCAGCGTGTGACGACGACGTGGCGAGGTGGAGGTGGAGGAGCACCGGAGGAGAGAGATCGGAGGGGACGACGATGGCAGCATTGGTGGTGTCGTCAGGGATGATGGCATGCGCGATGAGATAGTGGATCGAAAAACTGCTAACTGTGGATCGGAGAAGACGAAGTAGCCCCATATATATATATATCCAAATCTTTAGTCCCGTTTGGTGCCACCAACCGGGACTAAAGCTCTAATCGTTAATCCCGGTTGATACCATCAACTGGGACTAGAGATATCTTTAGTGCCGGTTGATGCCACCAACCGGGACTAAAGATAATTTCGCACTATTTTCAAATTTCTTTTTTTGTCCCTGCTTGGGAGAACAACCGGGACTAAAATTTAATCAACATATATAGGTTTGAAACTTAGAAACTTAACTGTGGCAAAATTAATTTCGTTAAATATAGGTTTAAAACATAGTAATTAAGAATAATGAGAAAACATTTACAATGCATTAAAGATGGAATAAAATTACAAATTTAATGAGAAAACATTTAAAATAGTTTGAAATGTTTATTAAATTTTAGAAATCATATATAATTGACCCATGCATGATTAAATGCATTAAAGATGAAATAAAATCAGAAAATTAAAGAGAAAACATTTAAAATAGTATGAAATTGTTGTTAAATTTTAGAAATCATATATAATTAACCCATGCACGATTAAATGCATTAAATATGAAATAAAATCACAAAATTAAAGAGAAAACAATTAAATAGTTTGAGATTGTTGTTAAATTTAAAAATCATATATAATTAACCCATGACCGATAAAATGCATTAAATATGAAAAAAAATCACAAAAATAATGAGAAAACATTTAAAATAGTTTTAAATTGTTGTTAAATTTTAAAATCATATAATTTAACGCATTAAAGATGAAATAAAATCAAAAAAATTGTAACAAATGGACCTTCAATACATTAACCCCATCTTTGCAACGTTCATACAAAGACCTTCAATACATTAAACATAATTTACAGCGTGATGGTTGAACTCATGTACCTTCTCGTAATGAATGTTCATTCGCTATGATCGTTGCGTGAGTAAGGGGTTTCCTCATTTGATAGGAGGATGCTCGGGTCAATCGTCACCAAGAACGGAGGTTGCTCGTCAAACTGATTGTAATTTTTGTCAGTTTTATCGTCCACTCCAACTATTTTCCTTTTGCCTAGGAGAAACATGTGGCGCTTTGGCTCGTCGGGTATTTCCCTTTCTTTGGTTTGCTAGCCATGTCCTTTATATAGAAACCTTGCGTTATATCATTGGCTAGGACAAATGGTTCGTCTGAGTATCCAACCTTGTTAAGGTCAACCATTGTCATTCCACAGTCATCAATTGTTACGCCTCTACCAGTAAGCCTAACCCATTGGCATCGAAATAGGGGGACCTTCAAAGGTCTATAATCGAGTTCCCATATCTCGTCGATGGCACCATAATACGTGCTAGTTATCCCATCATATCTCATGGCATTGATACGAACAACATTGTTCTGGTTTATGCTCTTTATGTCTTGGGCTCTTGTGTAAAATGTATACCCATTGATCTCATATCCCTGGAATGTCGAGATCGAGCAAGATGGTCCCATCACCAAGAAGGCTAGTTGTTGGTCACTCGTCTCGTTACCCATGAGATGTTATCGCAACCAAGCGGGAAAAGTATCAATGTGATATCGTGTTATCCAGGCATCGGACTTACCAATGTTTTGGAGCGAACAACCACCAAGTGCTCCTCGATGTAAGGAGTCACCAACGAAGATTGTTGCAAAGCCGTAAAATGTGCTTTGCAGAATAAAAAGTTTTCTATAGTCATTGTTGTTTTCCATCCAATATTCTCCTTTCCCCGTAGTCTCCAGTCATGGCTTGATTAGAGGATCCCGATTGGACGAATGTCTTCAATAAATTTTATGCAAAACTCAATGGCCTCTTCTATTCCATACCCCATGGCGATGCTCGCTTCCGTACGAGAACGATTAAGAACATACTTTTTGAGAACACCCATGTACCTCTCGAAAGGGAACTGTTGACGTAAAAACACAACGGCCTGGGAGATCTGCTTAGCTCCAGTGCAGGTCCAAAATAATGATAAAGATGCGGGCGTGCTAGTCAGTTTGATCCTGCAACTGACAAGATATATAAATTGAAGATCAAAAGATAGCTGATCGGCTGACAAGCCGATGGAGTGATTCCAGCCGATATCCAGTATAGATCTTGATACTTGAGTAAATAATAACATAAAGATAATCGGCTGATGAAAATAAAATAACAATAATATAATCCAGAAGCAACCAATCGGTTAGTAATGATAGATTGAATAAGCACTGATTCGAAGATTGAAGCATTCATCGGCTGGAGGTCCGATGTCAATAAATCCAAATGATTATATAAACAATGAAACCTTTGCTGTCATCGGCTAAATCCAACTTGTATGTAACCCTTATAAGCCGATGCAATGTCCAGATAACTCATCGGCTAGCACTCCGATAAAACATTAGCCTGAACCTATCGGCTTAACAAGATTTATATTATCAACAACAATCTAGTAGGTCGAACCGAACCGATGTAGCACGAGATTGTATATGATAATCTAATACTTGATGAACCGATAGATCTGTCTAATGTGATGGATATAACAAATCTATTTAGCACAACATTGTGATTGTAGAGATATATCGGCTAAGACAGAAGATCAGACTTAACTGAGACAGTCCTAACTAAACCGATGCGTCTCTAAACACAATGCAATTAAGATAGAATTGAGATATCAGGTAAATATATCAACCAAACCAGAGCGATCAAGAGATCGAAGCGATGCAGCCTTGAACAACACCAATGCAGCTGATAGATTCACCAGGGCCCGACGGAACGTAGGGCTTACCCCTTCGCCGGAGATCGAAAGCCGATGCAGCCCTGCGTCAGGTGCCAATTCCGCCGGTTGATAAAAAAAACCTCAGAAAGAGGGTGGCGATACGCCGAAGTTGTATTGATCGAGAGATAATTTACATAGACCCTGGGTGTACATATTTATACCCATGGGTAGATACTAGTCCATATTGGACACGACTCAAACTTTCCTAAAGATAAAAGGACACACATAAAGTCCTTATTGGACACTAAACACATTTTCCTAAAGATAAAAGGAAACTAACAAACTATTCCTAATTAATAGATACAATTGCCTTTTTCGGACTCAATCCACACGTGGCAATCCTCATGAAGCACTTTAAACGAACCCGACAATAGTTCCAACATCCTCTTGTCGGAATCAGCTACATCGGCTTCCTTGTCCGATTCGATATCAGCCGATGCACACCGTAGCCGATGCAGTTCCGAAGCCTATTTATACTCTGTTTCTGTTACCGATTTCCTTCCAAATCCGCTTCGGTCTTAACTCCAAATTCGATGCATGATTTACCAAATTTCATCGTCAACAGGAACATGTTGTGTAGGTACACAAGAACAAGAATACCGATCTCTTTGACAAGGTGACATAGGAGATGCATCGTTATATTGAAGAAGGATGGTGGAAAGATCGTCTCAAAGCTAACAAGACATTGCACCACGCCATTTTGAAGGGCTGGTAATCTGTCTGGATCGATGATCTTCTGCGAAATTGCGTTCAGGAAAGCACACAGCTTTGTTGTTGTTGCCCATACATTATTAGAAAGGATACCTCGAATTATAACAGGAAGCAACTGTGGCATCAACACGTGGCAGTCATGAGACTTTAGGTTTGTGAACTTCTTCTCTTTCATGTTTATCATTCGCTTTATATTTGAGGAGTATTCAGACGGTACCTTGACACTGTCCAAGCATTGAAACATAATTTCTTTTTCTTTCTTACTCGGAGTATAGCTGGCTGGACTCAAGTAATGGTTTCCTTTCTCCTTCGGTACCAGATGAAGGCCATCACGTTGATTCATATTCTTGAGATCATTACGTGCTTCAAGTGTATCTTTCGACTTCACATATACAGCAAGGAAGCCCAACAGGTTGATGCAAAGGTTCTTAGTTAGGTGCATCATGTCGATTGCGTGGCGGACGTCTAAGACTTCCCAATAGGGTAACTCCCAAAAAATAGATTTTTCCTTCCAAATCGCTGCTGCCCATCTTCACTCACTATTGGTTGGCTGCCAAGTCCCTTTCCAAATACTACTTTCAGATCTTTAACCAAAACGAACATGGTTTTCAAGTTACGATGTTGTCGGTGTCCTGGGCCCAGGGGTATGTCGACTATGGGCTTGAGGCGGCCCCGTCTGCTCACGTGGGAGAGGGCCCGAGGGTGATGTGGCGGCCGCCCTCCCATGACACGCTACCTGCTTGGGGGGTGGCCCGGCGGGGGTCGGGCTCCCCCAACCCCCTCGGGCTGTTGCCACGTGTAACGAAGTAGGTGAGCGCTCCCAGCAATTAATGACGGTGCATGTCACGCACAGAAATTTATCCCAAATTTCCAGACCATTTTGTGTATAAATCCCTGTCCAGGAATCAAACCAGGGTACACAAAACGACAAATTAATATATAGATCCAAACGTAAATAAAGCGTAAATACTTACAGAAGAGGCACTTAGTCCTCACACCGAAAAGAAAACAGCAGTGGAAAAGGCGACGATCCTAGCAGGGCTTCAGCTCGACTCTACAGGCTAAACTCAACTGGGGTATAAGCCTTAGTCTTCTAACTCCATCTTCAGCTCAGAAGCACTACACTTCTAAAAAGGGAATGATAGCAAGACTGAGTACAACCACCGTACTAAACAAGCCACACCAACGATGCATTCGTGCAAGGGGAGACAAGGAAAGGTTTGTGGCTATTTGCATAATGGCGGTTGTAAACATTTATAGTTGAAAATAATAAAATAGAAGGCAATATTAAATATCTCCACTAAACAACACTACACCATGTTGAACAGGCCCAACCAATCCACCTAAGCTAAACTAGTTCATTAAATCATGTTAATTAATAAAGTGGGACTAATCCCGGTGAATCTGGTTGATCGCCCATAACCGCGGGCATGGCTATTCGAATAGTTTTACTCTGGCCAGAGGTGCGCAACTGTACCCACAAGACACGATTCCACACATGTTGCCATGTCCCGAATACCACCATGGTACTGCAAAGGGGAAATCGTGACAAGACCCTTCGCATAACTCACCCTAACCAAGCGCACCACACCTTAGGTTTCACCCCCACCTTTAAAGCCAAGGTAGGCAGCCCCCTCTCGTGCCTTGGTGAATCCGGAAGCCGATCAATGGGTAAACCCCCACCGACCCAACTCCATCACGCCCACCCTTTCCTGGATGCGTCAGCTAGGGAAAAGCTACACTTGAAGTCCAACAGTTACCCATGCCTGCTTGTGGTAAGCACTATTAGTCTTTCAGGGTTTCCCGCAAACCGGTCCTTAATTGCCATGGGTGCGACTAGCAAAACCATACATCCACAGCCCACCATTAAACCATATTTTAGTTGGTTAATTACGATCAATGAAACCTGGCCGACATGTCTCTAGCCTGCAGCTCGTCAAGATACTAGAAATAGATAATGTGATTATCCCATATTGTGAGCTAGTGGTGTTAAGCATGGCTAAGCGTAAAATAATTCTAGCTAGGTCAACATGATACACAAGCTAGTCAAATTATCACCCAAGGTTGACAAAGAAAGGACATCAAGTAATTAAGGCACAAGCGAGAGGATAGGTAAACCCAATTCCCATGTAATTAGCAAAACATGCAATTTATTTGTAAACGGTAAAACATTTTATAAATTGGGATCAAAATGCTCAAGGCGAATGTGTGACTTGCCTTGCTTATTCGATTGATCTTCCGAACTCTTTCCCTCGCGACTGCGATCATCCGAAACGGCGGAATCTACACGTTGGCATGCCAAACGAGGAAAAACTCTAATAAAAACCAAATAAATAGTACATAAAAAGTAAACAAACATGTAGAGCTCAATTTTAGATGAATTTTTCAAGATGAATGACCTAATTTGGAGTTCGTATGAATTAGTTATGAATTTTAGAACATGAACTATGTAATTACTATTAACCGAAAAACCTTAATCAATTGATATATTTTAATGCCCGCGAACGGACAAGGTTGACGGAAAACAAACTCCGGTTAACGAGCCTCACGGGTCAGCGACTCGACGAGTCAACCTACCATGGCACGAGACCAAGCAAACGGTCAACCGAACCGGCGAACAGAACCGGCGGCTCAGAAAGGCTCTAGGGTTTTAGAACGACTCGGTATGACCAAACCGACAAGACACTACGCCACGAGCGTAGGCAGCGAGCGGCTAGAGAATGCATACATACCCCGGCGAGGCCACGGCTGCGGCTATGGCTAGGTGCGGCGGTAGCGAGGTCGGTAAACCGACACGACTAGGTGGCTGCTAGGTAGCTAGGGTTTTAGACGGCTAACGGCGCGGCAAGCGACACGGCGAGGCGGCAGCGACACGGTAACGGGTCGGGAGCACGACTACCGTATGCGACAAAGCGGCGGCAGCGGCACGGCTGCAGCAAAATAGCAGCGCGGCAGCCGGCAGGCGGGGCAGCGACGGCGTGCGGTGCTAGGGCAGCGGCAGTGGCGGCTAGCGGCGGCGAGGCGATGCAGCAGCGACACGACACGGCAGCGGCGGCTAGTGGCGGTAAGGCGACGCAGCAGCGACGCGACACGGCAGCAACGCGGCAACGTCTGCACGTGGCAAAACAGTGGCGACGCAGCAAGCGGCGCGGCGGCGGCTGTGGCGGCGGCGCGGCAGCGGCTAGGGCAGTGGCGGCGCGCGGTACGGCAGCAACGCGGCAACGGCGGCACGTGGTACAGCCGGGACGGTGGCATGGCAGCGACACGCCGGCTGCACACGATACGGCTGCGGCGCGGCAGCAACAGCAACACAGCGGCTGCGTGCGGTGCGGAAAAACAGTGGCGCGACAGCAGCAGCGACGCAGCGGCTAGCGGTGGCACGGTTAGGACAGCGGCGGCATGGCAGCGGCAGCTAGGGCAGCAGCGACATGCGGCGGCAGCTAGGGCAGCAGCGACGTGCGGCTGCGGCTAGGGTAAAGCGGCAGCATGGCAGCGGCGGCTAGGCAGCGGCAGCGGCACGCGGCAGCGACACGCGGCAGCACACAGCGGCAGCGGCACGCGGCAGCGGCAGTGACAGTGGCAGCGGCGGCACGCGGCAGCAGCAGTGACAGCGGCAGCAGCGGCGCACGCGGCTGCAGTGGCAGCGCACAGCAACGGCGGCACATGGCAGCGGCAGTGGCAGCGCACAGCGGCGGCGGCAGTGACAGCGGCAGTGGCAGCGGCACGTGGCTGCGCACAGCGGCGGCGGCACGCGGCACGGCAATGGCCCACGGCGGTGGCTAGCGGCGGCGCAGGGAGTGGCGGCTAGGGTTAGGCAGCGCAGGGGAGGGGGTAGGGTGGCTTTTATAGAGGTGGAGGTGGGGGGTTTAGTTGGGCCGGCCCAAGGAAGGGGGGCGCACGACAGTGGGGGGTAAAGGTGGCGCTTGGTTGTGGGGGTGGGGAAAAAAATAGGAAAGGAGGGGAAACAAATGCGGTGCCTTTTTAGGAAAGGAAAAACAAACTGGATCGGAAAAGGAGTAGGGCTTGGCTCGTCATACAAAACGAAACCGCGGCGGCAAAAGGGATCGGCGGATACAACGAACCGCGAACTGGGAGAGTGAACCGTGAACGGTTCACGACCAAAGGAGGGGAAGGAAGGAATTATTAATTCAAAACCTAACATTTTAAATTAACATTATTACTTTCTCTGCTCTGAATATTCCGCTGAAAATCCTGTTAATGATTTGAAGCAAAGAGAATTCGAGAAAGAATTCTCCCTGACGATTCCGATTATTACGCACATTGTTAATTTAGGGTTTGCTCCTAGTTAAATAAAAAATTTCTTCTAGGCAATTTATTTTACGTTTTTAAAGCTAGAAGGGGAAACTCCAGGGTGTGACAAACCTACCCCTCTTAAACGGAATCTGGACCCCGAGATTCAGGGATGGCTAGAAAAGAAAGCTAGGGTGCGGGGGTGGTGCTGGACTGGTTTGCTGACTTCTACGATTTCGAACTGACTCACACAGGCTAGTTGACCCAATCTGCCCACTGACCTGACGGACCCCAAACTGAGCGCTCTGTTGTTTTCCCCAAAACTGCACTCATTGGTCGTACTCAATCTGACACTGATCTGGATTGTAGGTGCTCATAGATCTCACTTCCTTGGACTGCGTTGATAGTACTGACACGCCTGATAATCTGCTTAAACCGAACTGTTAGTGCTGTCATCTTTCACAACCTGAGGATTCACCACGTAGACAAGGGATTGGTGGGGCCTCCTCGAAATCTTGCACTGACCTTCATGAACCCATAAACTTTGAACTGGCCTTGAACTGTCCTGACTAACACAATGATTCTACCAGGGAGTTGCTCAATCTCAACGATGATTATACCAAGAAGTTGTCCGATCTGACTTTCGTTCGGATCACGGGGTTCTGGCTCGCTGCTTCTCTAAGCTGGACTGCTCGACTCTAGGTCGCTGCTTTTGTAGGCGGAACAGTTGATACGACAACCCGGTATACATGAGATCTCAATATGATAGCTTGGGGTTGGTGTAGCTCTACTGAGGCTTCGCAGCTGATTTCTTCATTTAGACCCTATTTTGTTTTTCCTGGTTAGACCTCCAAGCAAAATTGTTACGAGGTAAACCCATTTTAACTCCAAGATTTCTTCACCGAGGTCGTTGATCTTTCGACTGACTGTGAACACTTAGACTGTTATCTTTGAGAATACCCGATCTTCTTTGATTTTTCGTGTAGCCCTGACTTTGAAAACTTGATGCTTTATCAGTTAATCCCCAAGAAACACTAATGGTGCACTTCTATTCTAGGAAACTTGGAATATAACACGTAATTAATGACATGACGTCCCATGTAAGAGCGACTCTTACACAGCTCATGAATCTACCAACTCTTGATCAACACTCCCATTAGCTCTGACTACTGGAACGACTGTTTTGTTGGTGTCATGACTTCGGTGTCGACTGCCTCAACAGGTCAATTAGTAGATGTACATTGAAACAAGTAGAAATCACTTACCAGATCATGCCCACAAGAGTGTTCTAACTGCTTCCCATTTCACTTGCTGTCTCACCACTGACTGACACTTCTGTATTCGATAGAAACCCACTTCGCTGTTGCTTACATGCTAGCATCGGAACATGTACAACTACAGAAAACTGCCCTTGAGGCTGCCAAGACTATCTGCTTAATAATCAAACAAGTTCACTTTCAATCCTTGAGTAGAGATGTTTCACCGAGAGGGATCCTCTGTCATACACTCTACTGTGCCGACTACACCTTTCTAGACCTGGCTCCTGTATCCATTACTCAGACAGAGGTGGTGGAACAAGTCTCTTGTTGACTTCCGAAAAACATTGGGGTGGTTTCTGAAAGCTATATGGTTGCCTTAAATCAAGAGCGACCGTTCTTGAGCCATGTTCATACCACTAGGGTGTTGTCCCCATTTACCAAACTCTGAAGAACTTCCGAGGTTACAGTTCCGTTAATTCTTATATGCTGTCACACTCAAATATTTCCTTCATCCTTTCATCATCCTGGGGTACCACTGATACTGTCCTCTAGAGAGACCTCATCATGCTGAGTGTTACTGTGGTCCAACCATTTTCACTTCGTTAGTCAACCATTCCTTTATTGACTGGCCATGTTCATACCACTAGGGTGTTGTCCCCATTTACCAAACTCTGAAGAACTTCCGAGGTTACAGTTCCGTTAATTCTTATATGCTGTCACACTCAAATATTTCCTTCATCCTTTCATCATCCTGGGGTACCACTGATACTGTCCTCTAGAGAGACCTCATCATGCTGAGTGTTACTGTGGTCCAACCATTTTCACTTCGTTAGTCAACCATTCCTTTATTGACTGGCCATTTGGACTTAGAGCTCAACAAAGCTGCGGTGAGCTAGAGAACAAACTCTAGGTTTCTCGCGGCACTGACAGATACACAAGTTAACTTGCTTTTGGAGACTTAATATGAATCATAAGAGAAGAAAATTGTCTGACTCACACTTCATTCAACTTTCCCGTTCCCTTACTTAACTACCATGGAACTTTTCTGCACAAAGGAGGTACTTGAACACCAAAGACTCGTGCACGATCGATGACCCTTGCTGACGGAGTTATCGATCAGGTAAAACTTTGACCATTGGATTCTGCGGTTGTTGGCCTATTAGTTCGTTAATTTCCAGCTAGAGCCCCCACAAGAACAATATCCTGACTCCTGACACTCCCCAGAAAAGAATCAGTTTTCCAATCTTCATAGTAGCTGAAACAAACAAAACCTTCTAGTTGTTGGTGCCACTCTCCTGTGACTACTTGTCAGGCATCCAAGTTGGAGCAGCATGCGGTGCATGGCTGATGTTGATGGCCATCTTGAGGTCTGGTATTGGAGACCTTGATTGCAGTCGATACTGAAGATTTGACTGTCTCACTACAGTTAGAGTAGGTCATTGATCTTCCAGCATTGGTTGCCCTGCCATAATGATTCTGTAGCCCTGAAGAGGTTGTTAGTGAAACAATAGAGATCTTGTCGGTGTTCTTAATGCCAATTCGTTGTGGTGGAGGTTGTACATTGCAACTGATGGTCGGCATCCACTGACTTTCTGGTGTCTTTAGGTTGGATCTGTCTACTCTGGGTTGACACTGACGTAACTTGAAGGGCAGGAATGTTGGAACAAAAATGCTGACTGGATGATGTTGATGCTTCGACATTGGACACCTTTTTGAGAAATAACTTGTCTTTCCCGCAATTGAACCAACGGTAACTACCTCCTTTGGTCTCGGATGTGAACACCTCCTGAGGTGGGGTCCTGGCTCCAAACGACTGAAATAATACTGATTTGATTGACCATGATATACATTCTTCTGGGTCGGCTCGCTTGCAACTGGAACAGGAGCAAGGAGAGACTGATGAATCTTGTTGAGGAAGCTTCTACAACCACTGTTGATCTCCACTGGAGTTAGAGCTGGTTGAACACCGAAGGAGTTGCTGCTGATGATACCATTGGACGCATCACCCGCATCACTGGTTGCTTCAAGGATTGGTGGTGGCTTCGATGTACTTGTCTGCTCAGGACTTGGCGTATACTACTTCGACTCTGATTCTGACTCTGAGCTTATATCTGAACTTGCATCTGTTTTTGCTGGAGCCACTTCTACTGCAGTTAACCTTGCGTCGAGCTTTTCATCTCCTGCGCTAATACCCTCATCATCTGATCTTGGACACCAAAAGCTGACCACGAGTGGGGATTCATCTCGTATTGAGGGTGCATCGTTGCTTTTAACTAAACCACTGATCTGTGACTTTAACTCACCGATGTTGTTGTTGCTCTTCTCCTCTCTGACACTGACCATCTGCTGCCGGGACAGGAAAGAGAAGGAAGAGAGGGGTTGCTAAAGATAAGACCTTAAACCACTTGATTACTGATCTGTTGTAAGTAAACCTTTATTGTTCAAATTGATTAAGCAAACAACCTAGTATGGTCGCATCCCCACCACTGATGCAAACCATACCCCTACACACAAGCAAACAACACACGTACTAGCAGCAAACGAAACTACTCTTCGGGGAGGATTGGGTTTAGGTAGGCTCCCGGAAAACCTTCACTTGATCTTCGTGAAACGACGACTCTGAGCTAATCTTCTTGCTTCTTCGAACTTGAAGCTTGAGGGCTGGACTTGATTTCCGAGACTAGGCGCGAAACCATCGGTTTGCCCTCCAGGTTCAACAACTAAAAGAGTTGAAGGGGAAAGGAGAGACATTTGATAAATCATTTTGCAAAGAAATGCCGAATGGTGAGAGGAGACAATTTTGCAATTAAGGTTTTCAGAAAACTTGTCCTTAGGGTTTGACCATTTGGCTCAACCTACAGTCGAGTTGGCTCTGATACCACTTTGTCACGCCCAGAAGTTTATCCCAAATTTCCAGACCATTTTGTGTATAAATCCCTGTCCAGTAATCAAACCAGGGTACACAAAACGACAAATTAATATACAGATCCAAATGTAAATAAAGCGTAAATACTTACAGAAGAGGCACTTAGTCCTCACACCGAAAAGAAAACAGCAGTGGAAAAAGGCGATGATCCTAGCGGGGCTTCAGCTCCACTCCACAGGCAAAACTCAACTGGGGTATAAGCCTTGGTCTTCTAACTCCATCCTCAGGTCAGAAGCACTACACTTCTGAAAAGGGGAATGATAGCAAGACTGAGTACAACCACCGTACTCAACAAGCCACTCCAACGATGCATTCGTGCAAGGGGAGACAAGGAAAGGTTTGTGGCTATTTGCATAAAGGAAGTTGTAAACATTTATAGTTGAAAATAGTAAAATAGTTGATTAATTATGGCAATATTAAATATCTCCACTGAACAACGCTACACCACGTTGAACAGGCCCAACCAATCCACCTGAGCTAAACTAGTTCGATTAAATCATGTTAATTAATAAAGTGGGACTAATCCCGGTGAATCTGGTTGATCGCCCATAACCGCAGGCATGGCTATTCAAATAGTTTTATTCTGGCCAGAGGTCCGCAATTGTACCCACAAGACACGATTCCACACATGTTGCCATGCCCCGAAATACCACCATGGTACTGCAAAGGGGGAAATCGTGACAAGACCCTTCGCATAACTCGCCCTAAGCAAGCGCACCACACCTCAGGTTTCGCCCCCACCTTTAAAGCCAAGGTAGGCAGCCCCCTCTCGTGCCTTGGTGAATCCGGAAGCCGATCAATGGGTAAACCCCCACCGACCCAACTCCATCACGCCCACCCTTGCCTGGATGCGTCAGCTAGGGAAAAGCTACACTACAAGTCCAATAGTTACCCATGCCTGCTTGTGGTAAGCACTATTAGTCTTTCAGGGTTTCCCGAGAACCGGTCCTTAATTGCCATGGGCGCGACTAGCAAAACCATACATCCACAGCCCACCATTAAACCATATTTTAGTTGGTTAATTACGACCAATGAAACCTGGCCGACATGTCTCGAGCCCGCAGCTCGTCAAGATACTAGAAATAGATAATGTGATTATCCCGTATTGTGAGCTAGTTGTGTTAAGCATGGCTAAGCGTAAAATAATTCTAGCTAGGTCAACATGAGACACAAGCTAGTCAAATTATCACCCAAGGTTGACAAAGAAAGGACATCAAGTAAATAAGTAAATAAGGCACCATCGAGAGGATAGGTAAACCCTATTCCCATTTAATTAGCAAGACATGCAATTTATTTGTAAACGGTAAAACATTTTATAAATTGGGACCAAAATGCTCAAGGGGAATGTGTGACTTGCCTTGCTTCTTCGATTGATCTTCCGAACTCTTTTCCTCGCGGCCGCGATCATCCGAAACAGCGGAATCTACACGTTGGCACGCCAAACGAGGAAAAACTCTAATAAAAACAAAATAAACAGTACATAAAAAGTAAACAAACACGTAGAGCTCAAATTTAGATGAATTTTGCAAGATGAATGACCCAATTTGGAGTTCGTATTAATTAGTTATCAATTTTAGAACATGAACTATGTAATTACTATTAACCGAAAAACCTTAATAAACTGATATGTTTTAATGCCCGCGAACGGACAAGGTTGACGGAAAACAAACTCAGGTTAACGAGCCTCACGGGTCAGCGACTCGACGAGTCAACCTACAGTGGCACGGGACCACGCAAACGGTCAACCGAACCAGCGAACAGAACTGGCAGCTCAGAAAGGCTCTAGGGTTTTAGAACGACTCGGTATGACCAAACCGACAAGATACTACGCCACACTACGCACGAGCGTAGGCAGCAAGCGGCTAGAGAATGCATACGTACCCCGGCGAGGACACGGCTGCGGCGGTAGAGAGGTCGGTAAACTGACACGGCTAGGTGGCTGCTAGGTAGCTAGGGTTTTAGACGGCTAACGGCACGGCAAGCGACATGGCGAAGCGGTAGCGACACGGTAACGGGTGAGGAGGACGACTACCGTATGCGACAAAGCGGCGGCAGCGGCACGGCTGCAGCAAAATAGCAGCGCGGCTGCCGGCAGGTGGGGCAGCGACGGCGTGCGGTGCTAGGGCAGCAGCAGCGGCACGGCACGGCAGGGCCGTCACGGCAGCGGCAGCTAGCGGCGGCGAGGCGACGCAGCAGCGACGCGACACGGTAGCAATGCGGCAACGTCGGCACGTGGCAAAACAGCGGCGACGCAGCAAGCGGTGCGGCGGCGGCTATGGCGGCGCGCGGTACGGCAGCGACGCGGCAACAGCGGCGCGTGGTACAGCCGGGATGGTGGCATGGCAGCGACGCGCCGGCTGCGCGCGATACGGCAGCGGCGCGGCTGCGACAGCAACACAGCGGCTGCGTGCGGTGCGGAAAAACAGTGCCGCAACAGCAGCAGCGACGCAGCGGCTAGCGGCGGCACGGTTAGGACAGCGGCGGCATGGCAGCGGCAGCTAGGGCAGCAGCGACATGCGGCGGCGGCCAGGGCAGCAGCGACGTGCGGCTGCGGCTAGGGTAAAGCGGCAGCATGGCAGCGGCGGCTAGGCAGCAGCAGCGGCACGCGGCAGCGCACAGCAACAGCGGCACGCGGCAGCGGCAGTGGCTGTACACACGGCTGCAGCGGCAGTGACAGCGGCAGCAGCGGCGCATGCGGCTGCAGCGGCAGCGCACAGCAACGGCGGCACACGGCAGCGACACACGGCAGCGCACAGCGGCAGCGGCACGCGGCAGCGGCAGGGGCAGTGCACGCGGCTGCAGCGGCAGTGACAGCGGCAGCGGCAGCGGCACGCGGCAGCGCACAGCGGCGGCGGCGCACGGCAGCAGCAGCAGCGGCACGCGGCACGGCAGTGGTGCACGGCGGTGGCATGGCAGCGGCTAGCGGCGGCGCAGGGAGTGGTGGCTAGGGTTAGGCAGCGCAGGGGAGGGGGTAGGGTGGCTTTTATAGAGGTGGAGGTGGGGGGTTTAGTTGGGCCGGCCCAAGGAAGGGGGGCGCACGACAGTGGGGGGTAAAGGTGGCGCTTGGTTGTGGGGGTGGGGAAAAAAATAGGAAAGGAGGGGAAACAAATGCGGTGCCTTTTTGGGAAAGGAAAAACAAACTGGATCGGAAAAGGAGTAGGGCTTGGCTCGTTATACAAAACGAAACCATGGCGGCAAAAAGGATCGGCGGATACAACGAACCGCGAACAGGGAGAGTGAACCGGGAGGGAAAGGAAGGAATTATTAATTCAAAACCTAACATTTTAAATTAACATTATTACTTCCTCTGCTCTGAATATTCCGCTGAAAATCCTGTTAATGATTTGAAGCAAAGAGAATTCGAAAAAGAATTCTCCCTGACGATTCCGATTATTACACACACTGTTAATTTAGGGTTTGCTCCTGGTTAAATGAATAATTTCTTCTAGGCAATTTATTTTATGTTTTTAAAGCTGGAAGGGGAAACTCCAGGGTGTGACAGTAAAGGTGTAGTGCGCCTGCGCCGCGCGCGTGCCGCATTTATTATGAAATGACGCGCACGCATTTGACACCAGTCACAGTCGGCTGACCGGCGTGAGATCGGTGCGAATGACCGATGGGATGGCGTACAGCACCGCGCATGCCGGCGCACGCCCGGAAGGTACGTTACGCTTCTCGATGAGCTGCATCAAGATTTCGAGAGCTGATCCGGCTCTCGTGCTTTGCCGAAGTTGGTGCGTCAGGTCCAATCACCTGGCGCACCGCACAGCCTGCGGTTGGACTAGCAGACTCCAACCGTTTAATGGAGAATGACATGCTGTGCCGACCCGCATAATGGACGGCCTGACAGGGGCCATGCCGGCGCGGCAGGAGCGGAAGGCTTCCGCTCCAAGCCACGATGTGGTTCATAATTGTAGAATAGTTTCTTTTCCTTTTCTCTAGTGACAGCCTGTCTGGCCCCTGTGGTGTCCCCTTAAGGTATAAAAGGAGGCCCTGGCCTAGAGGAAAGGGGGTCGGTTCTTCGGCTTTTTATTTCCGCTCCTTGGATTCCAAGCTTCGCCAAGTCAGCCCTATGGCTGAACAGGCAGTACTCCGCACCCCCACACCGAGCATCAGCGATGACGGCGGGGAGCTGCATCCCCGTCGCCGGACGCATACTCCGTCGCCGCCTCCTCGCCGGAGCCCCGAGCGGGAGAGGGCGCTGAAGGAGCCGGAGGGCTCTACCACCGCCCAGCGGCCAAGTGATGAGCGGCGGCGCCGCACCAAGGTGCACCGCCGTCTGGTCTACGGTGATGGTGGCACTCCTCAGGGTGCCCTCCAAGCGGCAGGGGCGCTCCTGCGCCATCCGCCCATTGCCGCGGACCCAGAGGCCCCCGTCCAGCGTTGGCTGCACAATGTTGCCAACCTGGTCAAGGTGGTGCACCAGTAGCTGGATGTCGGCGGCCGCTCATCGACAGTCGTATCGTCCGGCCCTGCGACTGCAACCTCTTCGTCCGCAAGGCGAAGAGCACGACGGGCGGCGGCCCATGCACGCCACGCATCCTCGTTGCCCTTGTCGATGCCCACGGTTACTCGCGGGCGTCATGAGAGTTTATATGACGAGCCGGATGCCCGGCTCAGCATCGAGCGTCGGCGCGACGAGCGCCACGCCACTAAAGCGGGAGAAGGCGCCGCGTCCACGGCCACCGTGCATCCTAGCAGCCTTAAAGGTAGGCCCCCCGTTTCCCCCGTCGTTGGGGCTGGGTGCCGCGCCTTTGTAACGAGTCTTCGGAGTGTCCAATGGTGCCCAAAGTTCCGGCCCAGCATCCCAGAAAAATACGACGGTAGCGTCAACCCCACCGAGTTCCTCCAGATCTACACGACTGGAATCGAGGCGGCGAGGGTGATGACAGGGTCATGGCGAACTATTTCCCCATGGCCCTAAAAGGCCAGGCACAGGGTTGGCTCATGAACTTGCCACTCGATTCGGTCCACTCCTGGGAGGACAGCACAAGGAGCACTACCGCCCCTGGCCGAGAGCGCCAGGCTGGCAAATGGTGCTCCGTGCACAAAACCTCCCTCCACGACCTCACCGAGTGCCGCGCGGTCAAGGGATTGCCCGAGTGTGTCAAGAAGTGGGGGGAGGAGCGGGGTCAGGGACGCCGTGAGGGCCAGAGCCCCCCGGCCCCCACCCGCGACCGATGAAGTGAGGCCAAGAAGAAGGCCCCCGTCAAACGATGATGGCGACGACTACTTGGGCTACCAGGAGCCTGCGGCCACCGTCGCCACCATGGATAGGGGAGCATGTGCTCCTGCTTCCCGCTGCAGCTTGAAGACCATGAAGCACGAGATTCTGGCTGCGGTCCCCACCCACGAGGCCTCACGGCGGGCCCGGTGGTCGGAGGTCCCGCTCACCTTCGACCAGACCGACCACCCCCGTGCGTCGCTCGGGGGGGCAAATCGCAATGGTGGTTTCTCCCACCGTTTGCAACGTCAAGTTGAGGCGCGTCCAGATAGATGGCGGTGCCGCCGTCAACATCCTCTCCCCCACGGCCTATGACCTCATTAAGGTCCCGGGGATGAAGCTCCTACTGTCCCTGCCGATCAGCAGCGTCACACCAGGGCACACATGGCCTCGAGGTCACATTGACCTCCCGGTCACATTCGGTGGCCCCGACAACTTCTGCACCGAGCGGATAGACTTCGATCTAGCGGACCTCAATCTGCCCTACAACGCGGTCCTGGGGAGGCCCGCATTGGTGAAGTTCATGGCGGCCACCCACTACGCCTACCTCCAGATGAAGATGCCGGGCCCGCGGGGCCCCATCACCATCAACGGTGACCTCAAGATCACACTGGCTTACGCGGAAACGCGCGCAAGCGATCTTGCTGCGGTCCCAAAGCCCGCGGGCAGTGACGAGGGGCACGACGCCACCTCGTCTCATGCCCCGAGGAAGCGGATGACCCCGGGCGACGAGGTCCCCGTCAAGGAGGTGGCGCTGGCTGGCGACCCGTCCAAGACCGTCAAGATTGGCGGTCAGCTGGACGATAAATAGGGAGGCGCGCTCGTCTCCTTCCTGCAGGCAAACGCTGACGTCTTCGCATGGAAGCCGTCAAACATGCCCGAGGTCCCCAGGGAGGTGATCGAGCACCGTCTAGCCGTACGACCGGGTGCTAGGCCCATCCGGAACAAAGTGCGGCGGCAGGCCCCCGAGCGCCAAGCCTTCATCCGAGAGGAGGTGGCGCGCTTGCTGGAGGCCGGATTCTTTTGAGAAGTCATCCATCCTGAGTGGCTGGCGAACCCTAGTCGTCGTCCCCAAGGTGAACGGCAAGCTCCGGATGTGCATCGGCTACACCGACCTCAACAAGGCATATTAGATCAAATTATCCCCTACCACGCATAGATCAAATTGTAGACTCCACTGCGGGGTGCGACATTTTGTGCTTTTTAGATGCATACTCAGGGTATCATCAAATTCGCATGGCTAGGGAAGATAAGGAGAAAACTGCATTCATTACTCCTGTGGGCACATATTGTTATACAACTATGCCTTTCGGTTTAAAGAATGCAGGCCTTACTTTTCAGCATACTACTCGCATTACTTTGGGTAGTCAAGTAGGGCGTAACGTTGAGGCGTATGTCGATGACCTGGTTGTGAAAACGCGCAACCAGGAAACACTCCTCTCAGACCTGGTGGAGACTTTCGAGAGTCTCCGCTCCACCCGCATGAAGCTAAACCTCGAAAAGTGCGTGTTCGGCGTTCCTGCGGGCAAACTTCTCGGGTTCCTGGTCTCAGCCCGAGGCATAGAGGCCAACCCCGAGAAAATTAGCGTGATAAATAGGATGCGCCCCCCAGCAAGCTTAGGGATGTCCAGCGCGTCACTGGATGCATGGCTGCCCTTAGCCGGTTCATATCGAGGTTGGGAGACAAGGCGTTGCCCCTGTTTCAACTCCTCAAGCGCTCCGGGCCGTTTAGATGGACGGAGGAAGCTGAGCAAGCCCTCAGCCAATTGAAGGTGTATCTCAGCTCCCCTCCGGTCCTAGTTGCCCCCGAGCCAGAAGAGCCGCTACTGCTCTACTTGGCTGCGACCCCACAAGTAGTCAGCGCAACGCTGGTGGTGGAGCGTGTCGAGTAATGTCCTCAGTCCGCACCCCACCAACCCACAATGGCACAGCCCGGGACAGAGGACGATGAAGGAGCCCGTCAGTCAGGCGAGGGCCCCCGGGCCCCTCAAACTAGCGATGGCCCTCTAACTCCTTGTCTGACGTCGTCGAAGGCTCCTGGACCCCAGGAAGGCCGCGAGGCCACTAGGGGGAGGAGCGGCCCGGCGTCGCCTGACCCCGAGGCTGCCAGCGTGGAGGTGGAGAAGGCCTAGGATGGCCCCTCCCAACATTCTCGCGCGGGATCCGACGCTCGTAACGAGGAAACCAGGCCCCGCCGAAAGGAACAGCGGCCGGTTTATTTCGTTAGTGAGGCGTTGCGGGATGCTAAAACTCGATATCCTCAAGCCCGGAAATTGTTGTACGCAGTTCTGGTCTCCTCGAGGAAATTGCGCCATTATTTCCAGGCGCACCGGGTCACGGTAGTAATGTCCTACCCCCTCGGGCAGATTCTCCGAAACCAGGAGTGGTCAAGTAGGCCATTGAGCTCTCTGAGTTCGATTCCACTTCGAACCATGCCACGCGATTAAGAGTCAGGCCCTTGCCGATTTCGTGGTGGAGTGGACCCTGACCCCCGAACCTGACCTCGGGTTCCCCGACCCCAAGGCCGGAGCCGATCCCGCATGACAGGCCGACAACCCTCATTGGGTAATGCAGTTTGACGGCTCACTCGCCCTCCAAGAGGCTGGCGCCGGGGTCAATTTGACCTCGCCTAGCGGGGACATCCTCAAATACTTGGTCCGCCTCGATTTTCGGGCGACCAACAATATGGCGGAGTATGAGGGGCTACTTGCGGGACTCAGAGCGGTGGCAGGAATGGGGATCCGCCGCCTCCTGGTTCTAGGTGACTCTTAGTTGGTCGTGAACCAAGTCTACAAGGAGTACCGCTGCTCCGACCCGCAAATGGAGGCCTATGTCCGCAAGGTGCGGCATATGGAGCGCCATTTTGATGGGTTAGAACTACGGCACGTGCCTAGGTGAGACAACGAGCTCGCCGACGAGTTGTTACGCCTCGCCTCGTCACGCGCCCCAACCCCACCGAGTGCCTTTGAAGAAAGGCTTACCCAGCCGTCGGCGCGTCTTGATCCCCCGGGGGACTCAGACGCCGTCGCGCCATCCCCGAGGCCTGAGGGAGTCCAGGCCCCGGGGCCTGAAGGGGTCGAACCCAACCCCCCAAGACAAATTGCCTGGACGACTGAGATCCCGGCGTTCATCAAAGATGAGACTCTCCCCGAGGATCACGAATGGAGCGAACGCGTCATTCGCATCTCAAAGAGATACATGATGGTAGAGGGGGCCCTCTACCGGCGCGGTGCCAATGGAGTCGTCCTCAAATGCATCTCTCGGGACCATGGCATCGAGCTCCTCACCTATGTTCATGAAGGCGAGTGTGGCGCTCACTCCGCCTTGCGCACCTTGGTCGGCAAGGCATTCCGACAGGGTTTCTACTGGTCAACAGCGCTCCAGGATGCGGCCGATCTGGTTAGGCGATGCCGAGCGTGCCAATTCCACGCCAAGCAAACGCATCTGCCGACCAAGGCCCTCCAGACCATCCCGCTCTCATGGCCCTTTGCGATCTGGGGGCTGGATATCTTGGGACCGTTCAAGAAGGAGCTGGGAGGATATGAGTACCTCTACATCGCCATCGACAAGTTCACCAAATGGCCTGAGGCTTACCCGGTCATCAAGATCGACAAGCACTCGGCGCTCAAGTTCAACAAGGGCATCACTGCCCGGTTCGGGGTGCCTAACCGTATCATTACGGACAACGGCACCCAGTTCACAAGTGAACTGTTCAGCGACTACTGCGAGGACATGGGCATCAAGCTCTGCTTCACCACTCCCGCCCACCCCAAGAGCAACGGTCAAGTGGAGCGCGCCAACGTGGAAATCCTTAAAGGCCTCAAGACCAAGACGTACAATGTCCTCAAGAAACACGGCGAGTCATGGATTGACGAGCTACCAGCGGTGCTATGGGCCAACCGGATGACCCCGAGCCGTGCCACAGGAGAAACACCCTTTTTTCTGGTTTACGGGGCGGAGACGGTCCTCCTATCCGAGCTCACCCTAGGGTCTCCACGAGCAGCCCTGTACAAGGAAGCAGATCAAGAGCTCCTCCGACGGGACGACCTCGACTACCTCGAAGAACGAAGGCGGCGCGCTGCCCTCTGGGCCGCGAGCTACCAGCAGAGCCTAAGGTGCGACCATCAGCGCCATGTCCGGGCCCGATCGCTCCACATAAACGATCTCGTCCTACGCCGCGTCCAAACGCGTGCTTTATTGAGGAAACTCTCACCCATGTGGGAGGGGCCGTTTAGAGTGACCGGTGTCCCCCGGCCGGCCTCGGTCAGGCTGGCCATGGAGGACAGCACAGAGCTGCCCAATCCATGGAACATCGAACACCTTTGCCGCTTCTATCCATAGAGGAGTCGCTGTGTTGTACCTCGGGCTCGGGCCAACCCCGCGTGCCCCCTCGGGCACGGCAAAGTTGGCCTGGGGCTCCCACTATCGATATGCATATCCCCCTCTTTCGCATCCATTTTATAATAGTTTTTCTTCCTTATATATTCGTCCGGTCCAATCATGGTTTTCCGTTTGCGGGTATTGTTGGGTGCTCTGTCTTAACTCGGGACGTTCGCGTTCGTTTCGCTCCTAAGTGATTCGCACCGCCTAGACGTCAATGGGGCCCAGAGCGAGCCGTGCCCCGAGACATGTTGAACTCCAGGGGAACTCGCCAATGGCCCACAATCGGGTCCGCACTTACACCGGTCATCATGTCTCGGCCTGGCCAGTCTCGACATGTGGAACTCCCCAAGTGCTCTAGTCTTGGTTCCTATCACTCGAGACTGCGGCCCAAACCCAAACCCCCGCTTAAGACAAAGCACCAAACAACTCGACAAAGGAAAAACGCTTGGATCACATATACGAAATAGCAAACTAACATGAAACCATGATATATTTCATTGCAGGAGAATAATACACAAGCATATGGCGGAAAGTCGATTATTACATGATCGGCGCGAAGGCCTTGTCGATTATTACATGATCGGCACGAAGGCCTTACAGGTGAGCACGATGAAGGAGGAGGAAGCAGGTGGCCGCGGGCCCCGGTTTGTGAAGTCGCGGTGCGTTGCTGTCACCGCCGTGGCCGCAGTCCTTGCTCCCTCCGCCAGGCACAACGGCAGCCCTTGCTCCCTCCGCCGAGCACAGCAGCGGTCCTTGCTCCCTGCGCCGACCACCACCGTGATCGAGAAGTACAACTCGCCGACTGCCATCGTGATCGGGTAGTACTGCCCACCAATGCTGCCACCTTCGTTTTTGACGGTGATGGCGGCCGAGGAGGCAAGTCAGGAAATCGTCTGGCGCCCTTGAATCGGCGGGGCACAGTCCAGATGCAACACAATACAGCCGACTCCTGACAACGACGGGGTAAAGCGCACTGAGCGGATCTGAGCTGACAGAGACGCACCTTACCCCACTGTTTCGAGCGCCCGCGTCATCGACGGAGTACGCTGCCGTGGCTGCCTCCGTGCGCGGTTGGGAGCAATATCCACCGGCCCCCGTCGCCGGCAACGCGGTCTGCTCGGCGAATGGTTGCCGGAGCAGCAGAAAGGCCCGCCATGGCGAAGGGGAGGAAGAAGGTAGCCCGCTCTGGGGATGGTGGCGGCACCGGGCGCGCTCTGCCCAGCACCACCGCCTCTCGGTTGGGCACCGCCGGCATGAACTTGTGCGACAGGCTGGCTATGCGGCCATTGCTGGTGCGTAACCGTGGTAGCACGTCGTCCTCGATCGGAGGACGTTGCCGTCGCCCCAGGGACGTGGGCTGCGGAAGGCCAGAACGCGTGGCGAGAGGAGCGCTAGGAATCGAGGGAAGCAGGGGTGCAGGAAAGCTGAGCTGGGGGAGAAGTGGTGAAGGAGTGGGAAGACCTCCCCTCTCGGCGCCCTTTTGTACCCTAGCCGCTACTGCACCCGGCTCCTCGTTCCCCGTGCTCACTCTCTTGCCCCATCAGCTCTCTCGCGGACGCCCGCTATCGTTCCTACCGCACCGCCTCCGGAGTACGTGCGAAACGTCGCTGCCATCATAAAGATGGGAGAATGGGTCAAGCCTGCCTTGAAGGTGGCACGGTTCCCCCGTTTTGCGCGCCGCCCCTGGTAATAGGGCCATCACGCGATAATGGCCCATTTACCGTTGAGAGGCGTTTTGGGTTACGCCCTAGATAATGAGGCCGTTATGGACTGGTGGCCCATTGTCGCCGAGAGGCGTTTCCTCCTTGCACGCAGAACCAGCGGCTGTTTATCTCCTTCGAAAACCTGGGCCCACTACACACTGGATCGATGAGGTCCGTAAAACCTGGTCGACCTACAGTGGGGCCCCCACAGGCTTTACGGCGGGGGCTACTGTCGGTGTCCTGGGCCCAGGGGTATGTCGACTATGGGCTTGACGTGGCCCCGTCTGCCCACGTGGCCATCCCCCGAGCGGGGAGAGGGCCCGAGGGCGATGTGGCGGCCGCCCTCCCATGACACGCTACCCCACGGGGGTGGCCCGGCGGGGGTCGGGCTCCCCCGACCCCCTCGGGCGGTTGCCACGTGTAACGAAGTAGCTGAGCGCTCCCAGCGCTCACCCACCCACATTAGTGACGGTGCAGGTGTAGTGCGCTTGCGCTGCACGCATGCCGCATTTATTACGGAATTACGTGCACGCATCTGACACCAGTCATAGTTGGCTGACCGGCGTGAGATCGGTGCGAATGACCGATGGGATGGCGTACAGTACTGCGCGTGCCGGCGCACGCCCGGTAGGTACGTTACGCTTCTCGATGACCTGCATCAAGATTCTGAGAGCTGATCCGGCTCTCGTGCTTTGCCGAAGTTGGTGCATCAGGTCTAATCACCTGGCGCACCACACAGCCTGCGATTGGACTAGCAGACACCAACCGTTTAATGGAGAATGACATGCTGCGCCGACCCGCATAATGGATGGCCTGACAGGGGCCATGCCGGCGCGGAAGGAGCGGAAGGCTTCCGCTCCAAGCCACGATATGGTTCATAATTGTAAAATAGTTTCTTTTCCTTTTCTCTAGATGACAGCCTGTCTGGCCCCTGTGGTGTCCCCTTGAGGTATAAAAGGAGGCCCAGGCCTAGAGGAAAGGGGTTCGGTTCTTCGGCTTTTTGTTTCCGCTCCCTGGATTGCTACTAGCCGAACCCAACTCTGGAGAACTAGATCCACACAGATAATCCATCCCACAGGAGTAGGGTATTACGTCTCATCGGTGGCCCGAACCTGTATACTTGCTCGTGCGTCACCGTCCTCTATCTAACACTCACCGGCCTCGCCGGAGCCGGGCCTGAAGAAGCCTCTTTTTCACACCCCTGGGCCGAACTCAAAAAGGGGGTCTGCACAGTTCCCCGCTACGGAGTTTTCCATCTAACAGATGTTTAGGCTTTGTTCAGTGGTCTGCCTTTTATTTAAAATGCTTGCCTTTCTTCCGGACTAGGTGTCTTGCAATAAGAAATCGATAATGGCCCATGTACACAACCCTTCTACAATGTTTCAGATACGCTCGTAGGTTAAATTGCTGCTGTTGTTCCATAGCAGTTTCAAATCTTCATCCAATGGCCTTAGGTACATATCAATGTCGTTACCACGATACATGCCCGCGCGAATGCGCGGGCTACCTTCCTAGTTATTATAAACCATTAACCGGTGATATAGTTTTAATGTGGAACCAGTCGGGATGTTGCCATGATATTGTTGATGCAAAAAACACATACTAGCCTAAGACATTTGCTTAACTCTAGTGCAGGTCCAAAAGCTTGCCTTCGGGTTCTAGGGTATGGTAGTTAGTTTGATCCTGCAACTAACAAGAAACAAGATAAACAGTTAAACCCATAAACAATAGTCGATATGCTGGAGGGCCGATAACATATTGTCTTTAACCTAGACGATGCAACTTGGACTGGATCGTTGTAAGGTGTAATAATGAAATAAATCCTAAACCTACTTCATCGACTGTAGTGATCAATATTATATAATTTATAGATCAATATTACTTTAGATAATAGCGATTAGGATAGGTCGGACCTAACCGAGACAGTATAAATAAGTTATATCCAAAGTTATATGAAGTAAAGAGTATATAGGTTGCTATCATAGTCAATGAGCAAATTTAAGCATATACCGGCTATAGTTCCATACAACCTTATTCTGGGATATCAGTAAGTGCATATCAATCTAGTGTTAAATTGATCTAATAAGATTGATGATAAGCTTAATATATTTAGACTGTTTAGATCCCAATATAAGGGGCAGACATAACATGTTTAAGCAAGACAAAAGTAAAGCGAAACAACTATACCAAGTAGGATCGGCTGAAACTCCGATATTATCCTTATTGATAATCATAAAGCATGCTAGAGGTTATGGTTCTAAACATGACTTAGTAGGTCAAACCCATTTGATGTAGCAGTAAGTGTGAAGAGAAAAATAATATCTAGACAATTAAGCCGATGATTGCTTTTTCAGGATGGTGGATACATTATATAATCTAAACCAACAAAATAATATGGCCGTTATTGGCAAAACCCTAGATGGAGATAAGTCGATGTAAGTAGAAAACACTATCAATCTAGATTATATAACATATATGATAACTTGACGATTTACATAAACAAGATTAGAGTGTCATAAAGATGTAAGCACTAATCCCAATGACGCAAACCGCTATAGTAAGTTTTACCTCTTGTCGAAGATCAAAACCGATGCAACCCGACTCGACAGTAAGAACTCGTCGAAAAGTAAAGTAATGAAAAGGTGGTGATGCGCCGTGAGTATATTGAACTGGTGTTAATTATTTACAAGGTCTCAGGCATATATTTATACCCAAATACATAGCTTGTCCATAATGGACATGACTTAAACTTCCTATTACAACTCTAACCGATGAACAAGTCCTTTAGTCGGACACTTACCAAAAATATCTATACGGAAAACACTTAATATAATAATTAGTAGATATATCTGCCTATCTCAGACTCTATCCTTGCCTGGTAATATCATTGAAACTCTTCATTCAAATCCGACATTGATTATGAAAACCGATCCTACCAATATCGGCTATATTGGTTAGAACACTAGAGGCACACATAATCATATGTTTCTCAGACAAGTCATGCTTTTTAAATTCTCTATCAACCGCTAGCTCCCATTTAATGTAAGCATGAGGATCGTAATTTCCTTCAAAATAAGGCGGTACAAATTTAATCTTAGAACACAATCACCTCCTCATGTCTTGACGAAGATATCGATGTTGAGCATAGTTATTCCAAATCGTCTTCCGTATCGCTGCCATTGTTAGTAGAAAACAAGAAACATACAAAAATATGCACGTTCCTGTTAACTACTAGGTAGTGGAGGCTCAAATATCACACACACTCAAGCTTTTAACCGAGCTCTTACAAGTTCTCACCAATGCAAGCGGAATGGTGACATACACCGACTCAACCAAGCACCCCAATGGAGGTTGGATGTATCGATGCCTTGGCAAACACTTGTTATACGGTTGCAATCAAATCTGTGGAGCTTTGGGTAAGCTTAAATATGTAGCAAAGGAATAGCAAATGCTCAAATCAGATAATGCAAAGTTGAATAATTGTTCAAAGTCAGCACCGTGCTGGTCCTAGGCTAAAACGTAGTAGAAACGCGAGCCTAGACACAAACGATACCACAAGATAACACTAGAAACAACTCAAGCACAACTCTGATATACAAAAGCAAACTCAAAGATAACAATTGATTTTCTCTTTTCCTTCTTTTTTTTCTTCTTTTTTTCCTTCTTTCTTTTTTTTTGTGGCTTTTGTGTTCTTTTTTTAGCACATTTCTGCCTTTTCTTTTCTTTTTTTTTAATTTTTTTCAGCAAAAACAACTCAAGGACCTGGATGTAAGATTACAGGGACTCAAATGTAAATATAAAAATTACAGGGCTCAAATGCAAAATTGCAAACCCTAAAATTAAAATTATATAAAAATAGAATGCTTTCGTCCCATAGGTTCCGTTTTTGCAAATAGATCTCCAATCCGACACTCGAAAATTGTTCACCAAGAAGAATGAAATGTCACTATGTAGATTGAAAAACGAGACTCACGTGGAATGCACCCTTCTTTTTCTTTTCTCACGGCTAAACAGAAACATAACACAAGCACTAGCAGGTCTAGGCAAACCCTAGATGCAACTCCACAACTCCAAAACCAACCAACAGAAAACGCCCAAAACAAGAAAAATGGAACCTTAGCAGCGACACAATTCCGTTTTCGACGATCCCGATGACAACGACGAAACGGTGACGATGGCGACAGTGGTACTAACCGTGACTAGAACACGAAACTCTAAATGGACTAGATGCTAAGACCAGCAGCACGACTCGACGATGCAACGCAATACTCAACAGAGCAAAACTGAAAAGAACAATGCAATGGCCCAAATATGGCTAGATAAAGGATGCAAATTTTTTTGTATGGCTATTTTTTGGTTATAGGTAGATATAAACTCACCGAGCAATGAAAACTCTGATACTACTTGATAAACCCTGAGCTCCACTCGATGCACTCAAGGCTATGATTGACCCGATCTTTCGTGAGTTGATATAACTACAATTTAGGAGACACGTTGATGATCCGACTACAACCGTACGAGACGTTGTGTTGCACCTTAGCGATCGATACACCTCACGTGGGTTGTTGATCTTACCGATGCAGATCAACCTTATTCCTACAAGCAAATCAAAGAAACAAGTAAGAACAAGATAAAAGCAATCTGAATTACAAATAGGAATTGAATTCAAATGATAATTTGGGGTTCCGAAGAACAAGCAGACGGATGGTCTAGCCGATACGCGCGCTGCAAGCAAGTAGCAATGGCTAAACTTTAATCTAACAAAACCCGAGAAACCCTGAAGAGGCACCTAACTATTTAAGGAGGTGGGAGGACGACCAAGGGAGCCCTAGGATCTTGTTCCACCTAATTGGGGCGCACCCCACATGGACCCCGCATGGGCCGGGGTCCCAGATGAAGTTACAAGCCCATAGGCCTATTATGGTGATGCAACACCTTGTTTCTGTAATTACAGCCAACTGAGATGGAATTTGGAGATGAGGCTTTATCTATTGGAAAGAGAACTCCGAGACCTTTCATCAAGTACTCACGGACCGAAAATAGAGCTCTTATGCAGATTTGGCGGTCGTTTGAAGTCAACGCTGCTGCAGGTGGCCGAATTGGATTCCAGCACTTGGAGGACTTGATCTCGCTATGTTCTTGATGATCCATGATGTGAACAATACTTGTATCCATAGTAGCCATGGTCACATCACTTTCATTATCTGTGACTTTTTATTGATCTACTGGGAACTTTCGCCATACGTATGAGGCTTAGCTTGATTCCGTACATGATTCGGTATACGGTGGGACTGCCGTGCTAAGTACACATATATAGAGTATCCCATATTTAAGACACTGACACACATTTGGTACTGAATAAAAATACTTTGTATTATAATTGTGGTCCAAAAGCTTTGTTGTTTTGGAGCGCTGAAACCACTTGATTTCTTCATCTCTCAACATGCGAGCACTGTAGGAAACTTAATTCGTGAGTTAAAAGTAATGCATGCTCAGCTTTTTTTATTCAGCTCATCAAAAAAATTTCTAAGTGATTTCTCGCTTCTCTTTTTTACATTAACCATACATCGCAGCCCCTTAAAAACTGCCGAAGCCTTCTTGTTTTTGATTGCCATCGGTCCATCGATCGTTGTGGTACCTTATTTTCATTTTGCCGTACCTCAGCTATTTGCTAAAAACAAAACCGTCTTGTGTCATCCAACTCAGCTCAAATACTGATGACTGCCATTAAAAGAAACGCTTCTTGAATCAAGTAATAAGGGTGATCAGGTGATAAATCTCTACGACTGGACGGTGGCAAATGGGTATTTCTATTCCCACTCAGTGCCAAACAATATTCTGTCTACATATCACATGTAAGAACTTCTATAGAATTGGCCCATGTGAATTATCAACTTGATAACTACTCCAGTTGTCTAAGACTTAAGCTTTCAATCACCACAAAAACGGCATCTATATCATCAAACCTATTGTTTGTTTTTCTAAGGGTTTCTTAAGTATTAAAAATCACCCCTATCATGGGCAAAGTTACACATGCATGCACCGGCCCATAGCTAATTAATTTTCTCGGTCAGACTAACAGAAAGAAATTAATATATAAGACCAACTTACAAATATTTTTATCGGGTGGTACTATACATAATTAAAAGACTAGCTATGCTGTTTGTCAAGTCAAGGAATCAAAGCTTTCTCCAGCATAAAATATGGAGGGCCCAAGCCTTCTCTTTTTGTCCTTTAAATTCTCTTGCATTCGTACGTACCGGCCACAAATTAAGCTTGACATACTGCGTTAATCACTTATAAGCAGAGGTTAAGAGAGAGACACACACACAATTCGATCGATAGAGAGATATATCGATGATGAAGGCGAGGCCCTCCGTAGAAATAGTGCAGTACACGACCTATGCCCAAGCCGGCGGACCCAAAGTCATCATCATCGGCGCCGGCATGTCGGGTAGTATGAAGCCCTTGTTAGATTTTCTAAATTTATTCTAATATACAATTGATCGTTAGAATTTTAGAAAGTTTGATGAATTTCGTTCTTAACACTAAATATAATAATAATTTGTATTTACATATATACATACGTACGTAGGGATCTCAGCAGGGGAGATGCTGTCGCACGCCGGGATCACCGACTTGCTGATCCTGGAGGCGACGGACCGTATCGGCGGCCGGATCCGCAAGACGGAGTTTGCCGGGATGAATGTGGAGATGGGAGCTAACTGGGTTGAGGGGGTGAACATGGACCCTGCTGACAAGATCATCAAGGAGGTTAACCCCATCTGGAGCATGGTCCATAAGAAGCTTAAGCTCAACACCTCCCTGTCTAATTACAGCCACCTTTCCTCCAACACCTACATGGAAGAGTATGTGTGCACTGTCACAAAAAAAACTTTAAACTTAATTTGGGCATTGATGTACTGTATTCAAAAAACCATGATTAGCCATTAGTTGCTACTGCAATATATTCTAAAAATTAAATATAAAATTATAAAAGTAATTTTTGAGACAATTATATACATGTCATTTTTAAACAACCAATATTCATACAAACTATTACAGTGTCAGAGCCAAAGCAAGCTTATATATATATGATTCGAGTTTAAGTCTACAGTTGGGGTGGCCGTCTGCATGATAAGATCCACGAAAATAGCGATTTTCACATGCGGATGATGCAACCACATGAAAAATCGCTACTTTTGCATGCAAATCATTACATCGGCCGCATGAAAAATAAAAACCCAAAAAAAATAAAAAAAAGAAAAATCGAAACCCTAGCTCTGGTGGCGGTGGATCCGGCTGTCACGGGGTTGGCAGCGGCGGATCCCAGCTGCCTCCTCCTTGTCATTGGTGGCGGCGGGAGACGGGGATGGCACCTGCGGTGGCGGCGCCGCCCGATGTCACCGACCGCCTCCTCGTTGTCGGCTGCGGCGGCGGCGCTGTGTGGGGATGGGGATGGCGATGCCCGCCGGCGGCGGCTCCCACTCGGAAGAGATAGAAGAGATGAGGTGAAAAAATTTGAAGTGTTGAGGAGGGAAAGAGAGAGGAGAGGAGAAAAACTGTGAAAAAGAGGGGTGGTATTTTCGCAAGTGGACCATTAAGAGAGCCACATGCGAATATAAGCTCATTTTTATGTGTGGCCCCTTAAGGGGCCCTGCGAAAATAGATTTTGCATGTGGACCTCTTCAGGAGCCATATGCGAAAATGAAGGTCGATTTTCACAGAAGTGACCACCTGCAACCTAGTTACAGAGAGTCTCGTATAGAAAAATTGTTTATACGGTAGTGAGTCCTGGCTAAGTCAAAGTTCATTCATTCCTTGTCTCTCTCTGTCACATATTGTTAGCTAGCTATTTAATTTAAACAGTCTCAAAACTCTAATTAAACTACCTGTTATAAATAAAACGTTTTATTTATAATTATTAATAACAAAAGAAAATCTTCTACACAACTAGCTTTTTTGACAAGCACTTAGGGCACCCGTAATGTGGGAATAAGAGGAGATATTATGCCTATAAAATCTACATATATACTGTGGAGGTGGTGAACACACACTTTGGTTGAGCTAGCCTTATGCATAAGGCCCGGCCACAAGCAATAAAAAAATCACTCCTCTCTCTCACTGCTACTCTCCCCTATCCAAATCTGTTACTTACCGCCATGAGAAAGGGGAAGAAGAAGGGGAGCATGCCATGGGAAAGGGGAAGAAGGCAGAGAGCTGCTGCAGTTGCCGTCACTCGAGATCCGTTCACGAGCGCCGACTCCATCTTTGTCATATCAGCCCATACACACTACAACAGTCGTCGGATCTGGCCGCGACAGCGGGCACCATCGTCGAAGCCGCTGGATTCGTCCACGATAGTGTGCGCCGTTGCCGAAGCCGCCACAGCCACTGGATCCGTGTGCGACTGCGGGCATCGCCGAAGCCTTGTGATCACCACCTAGCCATCATCGTTAACACTGGATGTGCACGTGACCATCGCGGTATCCACCCGTGACCACGTGCTCTGCCGCCGTAACTGCAGTTGCAGAAGGCGCTTGCGGCTGCCGTTGCCCAAGCCGCCACCGCCTCCGGATCAGCCCACTTCCGCGCGCTCTGCCATAGCTGTAGCAGCATTGTCGTGTTGGTGTTGGGAAAGTTCGGGTGAAGTGGGATAGTTGGATGTGAGGTCCACCTTAGTACCTCTTTCCATATACATTGTAGAGGTGATAATATACCTCAGTGGGTCCCACGTAAGGACCCACCATAATGCCCATTTGGGTATTATACATTGCTGATGCCCATATGCATCGGGTCATGCACACCAAAATCCTATCAGTAAATAGGAACACATTCCCGCCTGTTCCAAAAAAAAATTGTATCAGATGGAACTAGTAACAAATCCCTTTCACTAGTCCACACACCAAAATTAATGAAAAGTATCACTAAAGGCATAAACATTAGGATTCAATTTTCGAGTAAATTAGAAGGATGCGTACAGGAGAACACTAGTTCAATGAAGGAAAAATATTTCATTGACAAATATTCATATTGGGATCCACAAGTTGTAAACATTGATAAATTTAATAGCTGTTGTTTTTTCGAAAAAATAATACAGATGTATGCACACAATATAAGGGTGTACACTCACCCTAGCAATGAATGCAAACACACACCCTATCCTATGAGCACCTTAGAAGATTAACGATATATCTTGAGATTGACAAAGTATATTATAACACATCTTCATACATTGATTGTGAGTAGAAAATTAAAATGATATATATTTTAGTTTCGTAGTCACAATCTACGAATAAAGATATGGTATAATATAATAGAGCAAAAGGAAAATATTGCATTCTATTAAGTGTTTGTTAGTTGATATTTTGTCAGTAGGTAGCTCTGAGGAATAATTGATTATTTGCATCACTACTAAAGAACTATTTTCGTAGGTAGGGGCAACAAGCAAACCACTATAAATTCACTTGTAATGATAGCTAGGAGCTCCCTTAAGATCTAAATTAATGCACCTAAGAAAAATGATTTCCGCATGTGGTCACTGTAGATAATCATATCGCTAGTGAAAATAGTTTTTTTCACAACTGATCCTCTCTGGTTGCTGCACGCAAGATTGATTTTTGCATATGGTCGCTAAATAGAACCACCTGTAAAAACCGCGGGCGAATATTAAATGGACGACCAACCCCATCGATCTGGGTGTTAGTGATATGCCCTAGAGGCAATCATAGAGATGATTGTATCACATACTATGTTCACATATTTATCTGATATTGTTCCTTGAAATAGATAACTCATTATTGGCTAATGAATATGTGATTCATTTATGAGACTCTTTATATTATATGTTGCTATTTCTAAAGGATCCCTGATCAAATATCATATGTGGAACAAATATGGTTAAATGATCAGCACATGTATTGATTGATGATCATGTCTCATGGATCATGGTATGGAGATACCAAATTGATAATGTGAACACATGTTGGGGAACATGTTGTTGGATAGACCCGACATGAGACACTGCAAGAACTATTTGTGTAGTGCCATCAGTGGTCTCGATTAGTGTTGGTATAAAATTCTTAGACCTGAGATTATCATGGTTTCCAACATGTGTAGTGGCTTACTTAGGGACTGCTAAACGCTATTCCGTAACTGGATAGTTATAAAAGTAGTCTTCGGGTGTGTTATGAAACATGTAGTGGGATATGAATAATCAAGATGGGATTTGTCCCTCCTATGGAGAGATATCTCTGGGCCCCTCGACGTTATAGATTATGGAAGTGCATGGCCATGCCAAAAGTGATTGAGGAGTCAATCGCAGGTTATATAATCTATCACAGGATCGAGTGAATGATTGAGCTATTAGAGGATGGCACATATCTAGCCTTGAGCTTAATCGATATCGTGAGGCAAAGGGATTCATACAAGTAAACACTAAAGGTTCAGCCGATATGATCTTTATATATGCTCGGTGGGTCAATACGTTCTGCTAGGGGCCGCTGTTGACACGTGGACCGAAAAGGAGTTTTCGGGTTGCACCCGAGTGTGCATGAACCTACAGGGTCGCACGCTTAAGGGGCCGGAATGAAGGGATTGGATGGAGATCCATTATGCGCTCAATTTCGGATAGGGATCCGAGTAGGACTCCTATGGGCCTTGGAGGCCCGGACTTGATCCCTATATATACATAAGGGGGTGTGGCCGGCGGGATTAACAAATCACGCCACGTGAAACCCTAGCCGCGACTTCCCTCCACGAGCAAACCCTAGCCGCGCGCGGGTGCTAGCACATCTGCGCGTGGTGTTCCTTCCCTGGACGTGTGGATACCGGTGGAGGCGCCGCTGTCCTGCGGTGCTGATCGGCGTGGGAGCACGGCGAGAAGAACGCACTAGGAGGAGAAGGTCAAGCAACTGCGATCGACTACTTCCTCTACATCGGCGCGCGCTACATCGTGAGGATTCCTTCGGCTCCTTAGCGCATACTTCCGCTGCACAGCGCGTCGAGTGGTAACGATCTATGATCTCATACTTGCATGGTTCCTGGTTTACGCGGTAGAAAAATTTTGTTTTATGCTATCGTAGCCTACGCGTATCCCAACAGTGGTATCAGAGCCATCTTGTATAGTTTGTGATCTAGATCCATGCATATAGTTGATATGCGGGTGTAGTAGATGAGATCTATTACATAGTAGATGAGTTCTTACTTGATTGGAACATGAGATGGACCGATAGGCACATGGGTTGATGAGATCAATCGGTATAGATGGGCGAAATTGCGTTCGTCGGATGGTCCGATGTCAGCTGGAACCGCGCGCCATTGAGAAAACGAGCCAATGAGATTGACTCAGTTTCGGCATAATTTGATTACGCCGTTAAAGTTTTCACATGGCGAATCGTAGATGAGATCTGTGTACCCCGGGACCGCCGTGTGCGTCGCCCCTTATACTTCGTTTGGGGTTTTATATTAATGAATAGAATTCGATTCTATGTCAAACATGTACCAACTGAGTTACATGAGGGTAGAGATCACATCACTCTTTGGATTATAGTGCAACACAGTTTAATGTTCTAGCATATGATGTTTATCTATCTTACATTATTGCCGTTGTATATTTGATATGATGACATAGTATGATAGATTCCCTCAGAAAAATTAAGTATAATATGCTCTTCCAATAATTGTACCTATCACGATTGTGATCATAAGTGATGGGTCTGCCAAAGTAGAGTGTCACTTTTCATCATAATAAGATAGGATAGATGTCAGACATCTATATACGGAGATTGTTGGTTTACTTGACAAGGTTATCAAAACGGTTTTGGACCTTGGAGTATAGGTTGGGTTGGTACATGGAGATGTCACCTGACAGTACGAGAGTCACATAGGATGTGATTAGCAAGGTGTTGCTTACCTATTTTATTAGTTGTCTAGTCGTGATGCCAAAGCTCACTAGATACTATTAAAATGAGGATCTCGACTCACTATGTTATTAGAGGGAATTTTGTTGCACAATACATAGTGGGAGCATCTTTTGTTAAATTGTTTAATGAAAGATCAAATGTAAACATAGTGCTGATTTTGCATATATATTTCTGTTGTAGATCATGGCAGTTCCTGCACCACCCAGTTTTAATTTGCGGTCTATTCTTGAGAAAGAGAAGTTGAATGGAAACAACTTTATGGATTGGTATCGCAACCTGAGAATTGTTCTCAGACAGGAGCACAAAGAGTTTGTGCTTGAAGAGCCTTTTCCAGCTGATTTACCTGCCAATGCTACTGCTGCTCAACGCAGGGATCATGAAAGGCGGCGGAATGACTATCTGGATGTAAGCTGTCTCATGCTTGCTACCATGTCCCCTGAACTTCAGAGGCAATATGAGGCATTGGATGCCCATAGCATAATCACGGGACTGCGTAACATGTTTGAGGACCAAGCAAGGGCCGAGAGGTTTAATACCTCAAAGTCTTTGTTTGCGTGCAGGCTTGCAGAAGGTAATCCAGTTAGTCCACATGTGATCAAAATGATTGGTTACATCGAGAGTCTGGAAAAGCTTGGTTTTCCCCTTAGCCAAGAGTTGGCTACTGATCTGATTCTCCAGTCGCTCCCTCCCAGCTTTGAGCCGTTCATATTGAACTTCAACATGAACAACATGACCAGGACCTTGGCCGAACTGCATGGGATGCTAAAGGGTGCCGAGGAAAGCATTAAGAAAAACTCCAACCATGTGATGGTAATGCATAAGCGTAAGCCCAATAACAAGAAAGGTGGTCAAAAGAGAAAGCTAAACTCCGATGAGATCGGGAGTACTAGCAACTCTAAGGCCAAGGTTCAAAAGACTGGGCCCGCTAAGGAAGCAGAGTGTTTCTTTTGCAAGGAGACAGGTCATTGGAAGAGGAACTGTAAGAAATACCTAGAGCAACTCAAGCAAAAGCAGCAGGATGGAAAGAGTTCCACCTCAGGTATTAATGTTATAGAAATTAATCTTGCTACTTCCTCTACTGATTCTTGGGTATTTGATACCGGGTCAGTTGCTCACATATGCAAATCGTTGCAGGGGCTGAAAAGAAGTAGGAATTTGGCAAGAGGCGAAGTGGACATTCGCGTGGGCAATGGAGCAAGAGTTGCTGCTGTTGCGGTCGGCACTATGCCATTATCTTTACCATCAGGATTAGTTATGGAATTAAATAATTGTTATTGCATTCCAGCTTTGTGTAAAAACGTTATCTCTGCTTCCTGTTTGCAAGCAGAGGGTTATGGTTTTAGATCTGTGGACAATGGTTGTTCAGTCTATTATAATGACATTTTCTATTTCCATGCACCCATGATGAATGGTTTGTACACTGTGAATCTTGATGGATGTTCAGTCTATAACATTAATGCGAAAAGGCAACGTCCTAATGATTTGAATCCCACTTTTATTTGGCATTGTCGCTTGGGCCATATAAATGAGAAACGCATGGAGAAGCTCCATAGAGATGGACTTCTACACTCGTTTGATTTTGAATCATTTGAGACATGTGAATCTTGTTTACTTGGCAAAATGACAAAGGCACCATTCACAGGACAAAGTGAGAGGGCAAGTGAACCATTGGCACTGGTACATACTGATGTATGTGGACCAATGAGCTCAACAGCCAGAGGTGGTTTTGGGTACTTCATTACTTTCACCGATGACTTTAGTAGATATGGTTATATCTACTTAATGAGGCATAAGTCTGAATCCTTTGAAAAGTTCAAGGAATTTCAGAATGAGGTACAGAATCATTTGGGCAAGACAATCAAGTATCTACGATCGGATCGTGGAGGAGAATACTTGAGCCTTGAATTTGGCAATCATCTAAAGAAGTGTGGAATTGTTCCACAGCTCACTCCGCCAGGAACACCTCAATGGAATGGGGTGTCCGAACGGAGGAATCGTACATTGTTGGACATGGTGCGATCAATGATGAGCCAAACTGATCTCCCGTTAAGCTTTTGGGGTTACGCTCTAGAGACAGCAGCGTTCACACTAAACAGGGTTCCATCAAAATCAGTGGATAAGACACCATATGAGATATGGACAGGGAAACGTCCCAGTTTGTCTTTCCTAAAGATTTGGGGTTGCGAGGCTTATATAAAACGTTTACAATCAGACAAACTCGCGCCTAAATCAGATAAATGCTTCTTTGTGGGGTATCCTAAGAAAACGAAAGGATATTATTTCTATAATCGGGAAGAAGGCAAAGTGTTTGTCGCCCGACACGGTGTTTTCTTGGAGAAAGAGTTCCTCTCAAGAAAGGATAGTGGGAGCATGGTGCAACTTGAAGAAATTCAGGAACCACCAGAAAATGCTTCAACATCCACACAACAAGTTGAGCAAGATGTTGTTCAACAGGTTGAACAAGTTGTTGTTGAACCAGTTATAGAACCACAGGTTTCACGAAGGTCCGAAAGAATACGGCGTACACCTGCAAGGTATGCGTTAGTAACCACAGGACAACGTGAAATATTGTTGTTAGACAATGATGAACCTACAACCTATGAGGAAGCAATGGTGGGACCAGACTCTGAGAAATGGCTTGGAGCCATGAAATCCGAAATAGAATCCATGCATGACAATCAAGTTTGGAATTTGGTTGATCCACCCGATGGTGTAAAAGCTATTGAGTGCAAATGGGTCTTTAAGAAAAAGACAGATGTAGATGGAAATGTTCACATCTACAAGGCACGATTGGTGGCGAAAGGTTTTAGACAGATTCAAGGTGTTGATTATGATGAAACTTTCTCACCAGTCGCCATGCTGAAATCTATTCGGATAGTTTTAGCGATTGCTGCCTATTTCGATTATGAGATATGGCAAATGGATGTCAAAACAGCTTTCCTCAATGGAAATCTGGATGAGGATGTGTACATGACACAACCTAAGGGATTTGTCGATCCACAATCAGCTAAAAAGATATGCAAGTTACAGAAATCCATTTATGGGTTGAAACAAGCATCTCGGAGTTGGAACATTCGTTTTGATGAAGTGGTCAAGGCGTTGGGCTTTGTCAAAAACGAAGAAGAGCCTTGTGTATACAAGAAGAATAGTGGGAGCGCGCTGGTGTTTCTAATCCTATATGTAGATGACATATTGTTGATTGGGAATGATATTCCTATGCTTGAATCCGTTAAGACATCGTTGAAAAATAGTTTTTCAATGAAGGACTTAGGGGAAGCAGCATACATTCTGGGCATAAGGATCTATAGAGATAGATCAAAGAGGCTAATTGGATTAAGCCAGAGTACATACATTGACAAAGTGTTGAAAAGGTTCAACATGCAAGACTCCAAGAAAGGTTTCCTGCCAATGTCACATGGCATTAATCTTGGCAAGAATCAGTGTCCTCAAACAACTGATGAGCGGAACAAGATGAGTGTGATTCCATATGCTTCGGCAATTGGATCTATAATGTATGCTATGCTATGTACACGTCCAGATGTTTCGTATGCACTTAGTGCAACAAGCCGATACCAATCAGATCCAGGTGAGAGTCACTGGATTGCTGTAAAGAATATCCTAAAGTACTTGAGAAGAACTAAGGATATGTTCCTAGTCTATGGAGGAGAGGAAGAGCTTGTCGTAAATGGTTACACCGATGCTAGCTTCCAAACCGACAAAGATGATTTTAGATCGCAGTCTGGATTTGTGTTCTGCCTGAATGGCGGCGCTGTGAGTTGGAAGAGTTCCAAGCAAGATACAGTTGCTGACTCTACAACAGAAGCCGAGTACATTGCCGCTTCTGAAGCAGCAAAGGAGGCTGTTTGGATAAAGAAATTTGTTTCTCAATTGGGTGTGGTGTCTAGTGCTCTCAGTCCTATGGATCTCTATTGCGATAATAGTGGGGCCATTGCGCAAGCCAAGGAGCCTAGATCGCATCAAAAGTCCAAGCACATTTTACGGCGGTATCACCTCATTCGCGAGATAGTGGATAGAGGAGATGTGAAGATATGCAAAATACACACGGATTTGAATGTTGCAGATCCGTTGACGAAGCCACTCCCTCAGCCTAAGCATGAGACACACATTAGTGCAATGGGTATTAGATACGTGCATGATTGACTCTAGTGCAAGTGGGAGACTGTTAGTGATGTGCCCTAGAGGCAATCATAGAGATGATTGTATCACATACTATGTTTACATATTTATCTGATATTGTTTCTTGAAATAGATAACTCATTATTGGCTAATGAATATGTGATTCATTTATGAGACTCTTTATATTATATGTTGCTATTTCTAAAGGATCCCTGATCAAATATCATATGTGGAACAAATATGGTTAAATGATCAGCACATGTATTGATTGATGATCATGTCTCATGGATCATGGTATGGAGATACCAAATTGATAATGTGGACACATGTTGGGGAACATGTTGTTGGATAGACCCGACATGAGACACTGCAAGAACTATTTGTGTAGTGCCATCAGTGGTCTCGATTACTGTTGGTATAGAATTCTTAGACCTGAGATTATCATGGTTTCCAACATGTGTAGTGGCTTACTTAGGGACTGCTAAACGCTATTCCGTAACTGGATAGTTATAAAAGTAGTCTTCGGGTGTGTTATGAAACATGTAGTGGGATATGAATAATCAAGATGGGATTTGTCCCTCCTATGGAGAGATATCTCTGGGCCCCTCGACGTTATAGATTATGGAAGTGCATGGCCATGCCAAAAGTGATTGAGGAGTCAATCGCAGGTTATATAATCTATCACAGGATCGAGTGAATGATTGAGCTATTAGAGGATGGCACATATCTAGCCTTGAGCTTAATCGATATCGTGAGGCAAAGGGATTTATACAAGTAAACACTAAAGGTTCAGCCGATATGATCTTTATGTATGCTCGGTGGGTCAATACGTTCTGCTAGGGGCCGCTGTTGACACGTGGACCGAAAAGGAGTTTTCGGGTTGCACCCGAGTGTGCATGAACCTACAGGGTCGCACGCTTAAGGGGCCGGAATGAAGGGATTGGATGGAGATCCATTATGCGCTCAATTTCGGATAGGGATCCGAGTAGGACTCCTATGGGCCTTGGAGGCCCGGACTTGATCCCTATATATACATGAGGGGGTGTGGCCGGCGGGATTAACAAATCACGCCACGTGAAACCCTAGCCGCGACTTCCCTCCACGAGCAAACCCTAGCCGCGCGCGGGTGCTAGCACATCTGCGCGTGGTGTTCCTTCCCTGGACGTGTGGATACCGGTGGAGGCGCCGCTGTCCTGCGGTGCTGATCGGCGTGGGAGCACGGCGAGAAGAACGCACGAGGAGGAGAAGGTCAAGCAACTGCGATCGACTACTTCCTCTACATCGGCGCGCGCTACATCGTGAGGATTCCTTCGGCTCCTTAGCGCATACTTCCGCTGCACAGCGCGTCGAGTGGTAACGATCTATGATCTCATACTTGCATGGTTCCTGGTTTACGCGGTAGAAAAATTTTGTTTTATGCTATCGTAGCCTACGCGTATCCCAACACTGGATGTAGTGGATCCAACATCGCTGGGAGAGTGAGGAGGGCTGTGATGATGATGTTCTCTGCTTCCAGCGAGTTCGATCGGCCACAGCTCCGGTAAAAAGGAGGGCAGCGGTGTTGGAGAAGGTGGATCCGCCATTGGAAACCAGTTGAATCCCGACAACTTCATGGTGTGCTATGGTTCCTGGGAAGATAAAATTTTTATTTCTTTTTTCACCAAAAAATCAATTGCACATGTGGTGGGCTTAAGCTAGCTGTCTGCGAAAATCGATTTTTATGGGTAGTGAAGATCAACTTGTGAAGATTGTCCATTTTCAACTTTGATCGCAGCCGGGGTGTCTGAATTGGACAATTTCAGTCTAGCAGTGTTTGGTCGGTGGGGTTTGTTTTTTTAAAAAATGGGTTATGGGTGGAATTTCAGAACTGCAGAGACAATTGATGAGCTAGTTTATGCAATTTTACCTAAGATCAATGTTAATTAGCTAATTTTACAAAACGATCCATGGCACTTCATATGGTAGAGCGTGGTCAAGCCATCAGATCTTAAGAAACTCGAAAATTCCAAAATTTGCTGTGATTATGTATATATATACTAATATACACGTTAAGGTCCTTGCGATCCCTGATCTTCGTTCTTTGACTTTGCGGGTGTATCTGTCTTTGAAACTTATGCAAGTAATTAGTATCTTTAATCTATAACTATCCCAGACTTAATTATATATATGGCGCACACAAATTTTAAGATCGAACCATTTTATATTTTAACTGAAAATTCGAAATAACTAATATAGATCCATTTAGTGATACAAAAGTAATGCCACTGAATTTGTATTTTAATGTACATTGATATGGTTAAAATCGATTCATAAGCAGTAAAATATATCATAAGAGGAATCTAATTAATGCCAAAGTATGATTTATTTAATCAAAATTGCTTAGATTTTCACCGATCGTTGCTTGTTTGGCTTTTTCATTAACCTGTGTTTCAGAAGTAAATTCATTCATTCCACTTCCTCAGTCCAAAATTTACTTATAACATGTGCTCATCTATTAAGATTTAAAAAATGTAAGTTTAAGCAATAGTTAGGATCCGTATATATATAAGATTTAATGACATAATAAGGGTCTGTTTGGTAACTTTTGGTGTAACCATTCTCAGAATTTCCAACTCCCTATGTAGTCCAGATTTTTGACATAGATACTGAGAATAAGTTTGTTACGAAATCTAGAAAATTAAACTACTCCGTCTATCCTTAAATATAACAACTTCTACAATTTAATTTTTTTCAAATATAATAATTTCACCACCAATATTTTCTTCTGAACTAATTACTCACATAACCTTCCATCTTCTAAATCATTTATATACTTTCTCTTATCAACCAATTACAATGTCCACCCCCACTAAGAAAGTTAATTTCCTCTATTTTATTAATATTGTATACAACTCCAACTCATTGTATCTTTGGGACGAAGGTAGTAGTAGCCAGAAACTATATTTCTCAACTTCTCCAAATTCTAACCAACTTAATCACCAATCTCAGAATCTTAAACCCCATTCCCCTCTCCCACCCAAAAAAAAACTGGGCCGAAAGTGTGACTTTTATATTATAGAAGAATTCTATAGTCAAAGTTTGATTCAGAAATCATGAATGATGCCAGAAAGGAGCAGTATAAATTAAAATAACAGAAAAGGGGGTCCTTTTTATTTGAGTTCCAATATAATTGTTTATGAGTACTTCGTCCTTATAATTAACTCTTACAATTTAAAGTGTCCTGATAAAAAATTAGTCTGATTGGCTCACTAGCTATAACGGTGTGTCAAAGCATATTTTATAATACTCGCAATTTTCTACTCATAATGTGTACTAGTAGTAGTGTATACGATTTGCGAGCAGTCATTCGGGTCGACAAATGGCCCCAATGCTTAGATACATCTGCTCCTGGTAACGTGCGAAGTAGACTGTTCTAATTTATGTAATAATTAATGATGTAATAGATAATTAAGAACATGTTTAAAGTTGGAAACTCTTAGCCCATTTAGAAACTACTCCCTCTTTAAAAAAAACCTCGGATAGATCTTATGCAGGTTCATTGTCCTAAATAGGTCACATCCTATCCTATATCCTAAATTGTCTGGGACCCGGTGTATGCTCTTACACCAGTTGAGACGACAAACAGTCTCAAACAACTAATGCACTAAAATATTTTTTATTACTTTTCTTCGTTTTTCTACATTCTTATGCAGCAACGTTTCCTTTTATTATATCGTACTATAATATTACAACCCACTAAATCCTAAAACTCAACATACAAAAATATCACAACATCATTTACTAAGAATTATTGCATTTAAACAACATACAAGCATGTTAAATCATCATCTCACATAATTCACATAATATTTTAATATATCTCTCTATTATTTTTTATAATATCATATATACCTATGTAGTTCATCCTCACCTAGTTGTTATTTCTCTCTTCGCTCACAAAGGCATATCACATCAATTGTTTTTTATCCTTAGATGATTAATATATTATCCAAATTATATATCTCCTTTATTTTCTTCTATCATTAAGCCATATCACCTCAATTGGTTTTAGCATTATGCTCCAAATTATTTCCCTCATTTTCTTCTCTCATAAAGCCACGTCACCTTACTTTTACATTTGAATAATCATTTTATATAATATTTAAATTTAAATTATCATAAACCACATCAACTTACGTAAACTTGTGTTATCTAGCTATTTTACACATTATTTTTATTTATTGTTATCATATTAAGTTCCCGCAGCAAAGCATGGGCGGGTCTCACTTAATAAACGCTAACGCTAAGAGTTGAAGCTATTGTTAAACTTAACAACGATGTTTTTCTCTCACACATGTCAGCAAACCTATTAACAACTCTAATAGTTTGTTGCTTATTAATTGTTGTTGTACATGCCCTAATAGACTTTATCATTTATTCGGGTGTTGCTAAATTTGTGCATTAAACATAGCCTTGATAGAGGTCTCAGGAGGAAAATTTAATTATTAGGATCATAACGAGAAAATTAATATAAATAAATAAAGCTGAGAACTCTTTCTAATTATCAATATTGTGAATTGTAGGTGTGCTTTACGTACGTAATTTCTATAAGACACAAGTATAGCAGCTGCTATATATATTCCTTTAAGGACGGTCGGGCACATTTATGAAAATTTAATATTAATATAAGTAACTTTATGGTTTTAACTGTAAGATCATTTTTTTTTGCAAACATATTGGAAGATATAATATATTCTGGTTTCATATTTTTGCTCGTTAAATTGCAGAGGCGGCCTTCATGACGAAAGCTTTGTTCAGAAGACAATTAACAGGGCCAGTGAAGTGCAGCAATATGGGGACAAACTTTCAAGCAAACTACACAATGAAGATATTACAGTGATGGCCATGCAACGTTTCCATGATCAGTATGCATGAAATTTCTTTCTTAGTACTAATTATTACTTGATCCATAGATACAAGCAATTAGAGGAAAATTGATATATGCCAATAAATGTTATCACTCTAATTAAGAAATGCCATTGTAAAGAATGTAATTGTTCTAATGCCGACTAGTTCTCCATGACTTATCGATGGCTAACACCAGTAAAGAAGGGTAAACGGAGGACTAGGATTAGTTCTCCATGACTCCAACCTACTTTAGTTCAATCTCTATCCCTTACCCTTGTCCATTACCCAATCATTTTAATAGACTATACTGTTATGTATGTTATAATGATTATGGCATATGAAAAATGTGGATTAAATATAATGTAACCATGTAACTCTGTGTCAATCTTATCATAATTATGCAACAAAAAAAATTATGTATTTGTTCCAAAACGAATTAATTATGTCCTTCATATATACTCAGCATGCCATACGGCCCAACGAAACCGGTGGATATGGTGATTGACTACTACATGAATGACTATGAATTCGCCGAGCCACCGCGTGTGACAAGCTTGCAAAGCACCCATCCTCTTCCGACTTTCGCAAACTTTGGCAATGATGTCTGCTTCGTCGCTGATCAGCGAGGCTTTGAATCAGTGGTACATTACATTGCCAACAAGTATCTCAAGACTGATGCTCGTACTGGTGCCATTGTTGACCCAAGGCTCATGTTGAACAAGGTAATTAAAACTGATTCTCAGAGGCATGTTAATTAAGTAGGTTAGGATTTTAAGTACTTATTATGTTTTCTTCATAGGCTTTTTGTAAGGCATTTTAAGTACCTTCGGATTCTTCCCACACTATATCGCTTTACATGCATGTAACAAAGGAATAAATAAAACAGTAAGGCGCATTGGAGATCCTTAAACATGTGCAGGTATATCACTTAGGTCCCTTACTCTCAAAATATATTTTTGGTCCCTCAACTTGTCTCGGCTGGTTCAAACGGGTTCTTACCCGCAACGTGTGCTGACGTAGCATATGCCATGGTGGTGCTTATGTGTCAGTAGAACTCATATATAAGTTACATATAATAAATTTAAGAACATGTTTCTCCTCTCTTTTTAATTATTTTCTATGTTACTGATATGTATTCCACTGCCAAGTAAGCATCACCATGGCATGCCATGTCATCTCACGGAACGGGTTGGAACCCTTTTGGACCTATGATACTCATGACAAGTTCGGAGATTCAAAAATGTATTTCGAGAGTTTAGAAACCTAGATGACACATCTGTACAAGTTTAAGGATCGCACGTGCACTTCACTGGAAATTAAATATTTGACAAATTGTAATTTGCTATGAAATTTTTATTGGCCGTTATATGGTTCTCCACTGAGACAGATAACACCAAAAATTTCACAATATTTTTATCCGAAATTTCAAAAACTCATCTGTTCTTACATACACGTGCCATCGCAATGGTATACAATAGATAGGACCGCCCGGTAAAATTTAAAACAATAGATAGGGATAAATTGTTCACAGCTTTACCTTTGAGTTTTAATGAAATTGGTACTGGATGGTTATCTTTTTATATATAATGATGATTGGATGATTATCTATTCGAATTTGGTAATATAATGTTTTACACACAATAAATGAAAAACAACATACTAGTAAGTTGAAAATAGAGATTTCTTTAAATTATATTTATTTTATCTAAATTTTGAAGGTAATTTCACATAGTTGCTTAAGGAAACTTTAGAACCATAATAACAGTTAAAATGCCTAGGGTTTTATATGTAACTTTATAACCGTAATACCACTAGTACATGTAGCTAGTTATTACATCGAAATTGTAGTTGTAATTTATTATTACCTTGGGAGCCTTTTGTATTTCTTTCAAATAAAGAGCAAAAATTAGCCCATCTAGTCCTCCCTCCCGAAATGTCATTTGCCCATCGATACTGTTCTTCGAATGACTTGGGGCTATTTATACTATAGTTTATCCGTAACGGGCCAAAATCAAACCCGGCAAAGATTTGAGGGTCATCACTGACGGGTTTCACCCTCATCTTTGTGGGGCCGTAACACTGGGCCCATCACTGATGACTCTCATCGCTAACGTGGTTTTGTTGCGGGCCATCACCGATGACCTTAACGGGCAGCAACCAAACCCCGTCACTGATGAGAGTCACCGATGATAGACCCAGTCCTGAGGACTAAGATTCTTCCTCTCTCGGTCCATCTTTAACGGGGTTATTTTGTGGTCCAACGAAGATGAGTAGTTTTGTACTGATGCTACTAAAAAATAATTTTCTTGAATGAGACCGTCGTTAGATTGCAGAGGGACCATAGCTGACCGCGTCTGTAAAAATCAACCTCCACTTTCGCATAACCCTCCTTAAGAGGCCTGATTTGAAAATTCAGGAGGCCTGATTTGAAAATTCAGTTTTTGCGGGCGGACATTTTAATAGGCCCATGTGGGAAAATAATTTATTTACGTATACGGGCCACTTAAGAAGCCCACACACGATCTTTTCCTCTCAACTTATTCAAAAAATCTGACTTATCTCTTCTCCCATCTTTCACTCTCTCCCTTATCTTCTCCTCACTTCCTCTCCTCTCATTCTCACTTCCTCTCATCCTCACTTCTTAGCGACAGAGGGGGCGATGGCGGTGCGCAACGGTGGGCGGAGACGGCAGCTGCGTGATGGTGGGCGGCGATGGTGACGGCGATGCGCTGGGGGAGCAGCAGCGGTAGGCGGGAGCGGTGGCTGCGGGCTCGGGAGAGGACAGGCCCGACCGGCAACTGCACGGTGGTAGGCTCGGGAAAGGCCGGGAGTGGCAAGGAGGGCTCACGAGGTCACGGTCGGGAGTGACGGTGGGCGATGACCAGAGGTTGCGGATCTGGTGACGGCGGTTGCAGCAAGCCCTCCATCGCTCCGATCCGTCGGCCGCCGCCAACCCCTGCCCGGATCCGTCGGCCAGCGGCCTCCCCCTCTTCGATTCGGCAGCGGCGAATAGAGCATTAGGGTTTGGTGTGTTTTTTTAATTTTTGGAATTTATAATTTTTTCGCAATTTTTTTTGCATGCAGTCGGCTTTAGCGTCAGCATGCGAAAATTCTGTTTTCAATGCGGTTGCACTGGTCACATGCGAAAATCCGGATTTTCGCATACCGTCTCGTGCATATAGGCCATCTATCCGCATGCAAAAATCGGATCTGGCCATCTGAAAAAAACCCTTTTTTTTAGTAGTGTGGGTCGCTAGCCTCCATCACGGATAAGCTGATTGGGATGGCCGGTTCTGTACTGTGTTCTTTTTAAAACAATGGAAGTTCACTTCTTTTCTATATATTTTCTTGAAGTAATCATCCTTCGACTAGACTTCTCTGGATTCACTTTTCTCCTTCGGTTGCTAGGCGGTGAAGAAGATAAAGTACACATCAGACGGCGTCGTGGTGAAGACGGAGGATGGTTGGTTGTATAAGGCTGATTATGTCATGGTCTCCGTCAGCATAGGCGTCCTGCAGAGCAATCTCATACGGTTCAAGCCACACCTACCTGTCCGTGATCACTTCCTGTCCTAACTAGTTCTTCTTCAGAACAAAACTTTTTTTTCTTTTTTCAGACAATAAGAAGTGACAGATATTATTTCTTGGTTGACTTTCTTTAATTTCTTGACTCCGCCTTTTATAAGATCATATATGTGGTCCTAAATTAATTTTGTACTATGTAATATATATATGCTTCACCAGCAATGGAAGAACATGGCGATGTACCAATTCGACATGGCGGTGTACACGAAGATCTTCCTCAAGTTCCCTAGGAAATTTTGGCCTGATGGACCGGGCACGGAGTTTTTCCTCTATGCGAGCAGCAGGAGGGGATACTTCCCAGTATGGCAGGTAATTAACAAGTTCGATCATGCCAAGCAAGCACCAGTAGTTCATCACCACAACTAGTTTGAAGTTACCATTGATTTGGCAATTTTAGAAGATCAATACAAAGTTAGGAATTAATCTTCAGACAACATAAAATTAACTTCCTCTCTTACTCCCTCCACATTCCAAAATATAAGATGCAACTACTACGAATATAAAGATCAAGATATCACTTTTTTTGGTAAAATCTAAATCGAGAGGTATGTCGATGTAGCCTCAATGGGAGACGCCACAGGGGGGCGACTAATTTGCGCGTACGCGCTATTTCCACAAGTCGCGTATGCAGGCAGTTATCTTAAATTCCTTTTTATATTTAAATAGATTAGATTTAATTTTTGATTTGTTAACTCCACTTACGGTCCGTTTGGTTGGGGGGATTTTTTAAAAGGGATTGGGAGTTTAGAGGGATGAGGTTATTAATTATTTTGTTGGTTGGGAGACATGAGAGTTTGGGTGGGATGGGGATGGGGAATTGAGGGAGGAACTCCCTCCTTTTCAATATCTGGGTAGGGGTGGTAATTGGGAGGGAATTCCTTCTTTACTTTATCTAAACAAATCTTAAACATCCATTTTCATTTAAGATCTAATCTCCAACTAAACTCCCTACCAATTCCCACCACCTCTGCCAAACAAGAGATTGAGACTAAAAATCAAATTCCCATATCAATCTCACCGTTAATTCCCTTATCTAAACTCCCAATCCACTTCCCTCGAGTTACCAAACAAGCCGTTAGTTTCTACCGGAGATTTTAAAATGTTAGTTTGATTTTAAAAACAATCAACCCAGAGTATTTCTTAAAAAAAATTGTGTTATTTTTTCAACTTAAATTTCAAACTTTTGACACAAAATTTAAAAGCTTTCATAATAAATGTAAAACATTCGACCCAAATTTGAACTTTGAATTTAAAATATGAAACATTTCAAGTCAAAATATAAAATTTTCAACTCAAATTTGAAACCTAAAACTAAAAATTCAAAAAGTTCCATCTAGATTTTAGAACTTTCAACTTGAATTTCAAAACTTTCATCCAATAATTGAAAACTTTCAACTCAAATTCAAAAGCTTTCAACTATAATTGCAAAACTTTCATCTAATAATTGAAAACTTTCAACTCAAATTTCAAAACGTTCATCTAAAAATTGAAAACTTTCAACTCAAAAACTATCAAATCAAATTGTAAAAACTTTTTACTCAAATTTTAAAATATTTCAACTATAAATTTAAAACTTTGATCTATTTTTGAAAAACTTTTAACTGAATTACTTGTATATGTTTTTATAACTAAAATCAATTACTGTCATTAGCGCTAATAGCGCGTCATTGCGAATCGTGGGCCGGATCGTGCGTGGGCGCAGGGTGTGTCTGCGCGCCTTAAGCTGCCGGCGCGCGCTCGCCCACTAGATTTCTTGGACATACTATTATGCATCTATTGATGCAGACATGCATGTCTTTTTTATTATATCATATACATGTCTATTTTTCCTTCTTATAAAACCTTCTTATCTACAATCCAATTATACCATTGTGTTCGTTGCAGTTAAAATCTTTATAATAAGATCTTACATGATTATATTATGATGAAAAAATATTTATGTTTGTAAATAACTTTTATTATACATGTAAGTTAGTTTTGTCATATAGATAAATTACTTTTAGATTTGATTAAATTAATTCTTATACCTTCATAATGATCTAAGTTTATTACTTTTATTATTGTTTTAATCAATTTCATAATTTGTGCTGATTAAATTTTATTTTTAGATAGACTCATGTTTTTGTCCGTATAACATATTTACTTCTAATGTTGTAACAATTTACTTCCACTTTGTGCAAAGTTACTTTTATAATTTATGTAAATTACTTTCACACTTTATTGAATTCACTTTCATAAATGTATAAATCTTCTCTACACTTTGCTTATGAATTTACTCCACATAGTTTCTTACTACAACTCAGTCATAATATAATTATTTCTAATGTTATAAAGAGTTATATTGCATATCTAAGTTATTTCGATAATTTAAATAAATTACTTTTGAATTAATAAAATGTTTGAATATATTCAACATGGATGTCGTTTTGTCACATATTTTGAGTAGAGTACAATAATGTAAATAGATCTAAAAATAATATATGATTTGAAATATATAAGTCATTAAAGAGTTTAAAAGGACATGTATTACTGTATTTTTTTCAGCTAAAGCGGGATTTATATATGGGATGGAGTGATCTCCGATTAGGACTACTGTACTACCGTACACTACCTAGTCACATCCCTTTTTCTTGGATCACCAATAAATAGTAACAAATGATCGAGACTAGAGATCTTGAGCATATATATTTGTACCCTATATTTTAGAATAGAGGGACTATATAGTATATATATTAATTGGTCGGAGCTTACTGATTGAGAAAGCTGTAGAAAGATCAAACATTTTAGTAATCAAGACATTCCAAGTCTTCTTGTTGATTTAAATCATACATAATATTGAGGTTATCTGATCGCTTGCTTGCAGCATCTTGAGAATGAGTACCCTGGTTCCAACATCCTTCTTGTTACTGTCACCGACGACGAGTCAAGGCGGATCGAGCAGCAATTAGACGAGCAGACAAAGGCAGAAGCCATGGAGGTGTTGAGGAAGATGTTTCCAAGTGAGGATGTGCCGGAAGCCACCGACATCCTCGTCCCGCGGTGGTGGTCAGACAGGTTCTTCAGGGGCAGTTTCTCCAACTGGCCCATCGGCGTGGATCGCTACGAATATGATCTGATCAGGGTATGCACGATATAAATGATGTATATTGCGCACGAAAAGAAATTCGGTTTCAGTTTTATTTTGAATGACAAATTGTCTCTAAGCTTCAAATTCATGCATATATTACGTACCATTCGTCATTCTGATTTATCTTATTTTTACTGTTTCTTTTTTTGTTAAGGCTCCTGTTGGGAGGGTGTACTTCACTGGTGAGCACACGAGCCAACGCTACAATGGTTATGTTCATGGAGCATATCTTGCAGGTCAGAGATTTTCACATGCATGCTTTTTCAACTACATTCAACACATACATACATAATTAACCACACACACTCGTGTATATATAGATATATTAATAATTGTCTGGACCAAGGGTCAATAGATCATATAACTAGATAAAGACCAGTGCTTTGTTGTGGGATACATGGTAAATATATGTTAAACATTATAAAACTGATGGATGGATTTGGTTTGACTTAAAATATTATGAAAATAATGTGAGAAATGATAATTTAGCATGCTTATATGTTAAGGTTTAAAATGCAATTGTCCAGGATGGATATCCCGACTACGGTATTTGTAGAGTATGGGATCGTTGGATCTAGTGTATATGCGAGATGGAGGTAAAAGAGACAAGAGATAAGAATTTTTATACATGTTCGGGTCCCTTAACTGATAGGTAATAGCCCTACTCTTGTTAGCCAATGCCGGTGTTGCCTTCACGTATCAGCATCACACGAGTATAATATATTTGGGATGACCTAATCTAGTCTTAGATTGGAGGTAGCCCTAGATTCCTCAAGTCGGCCTTTATAGCTTTAGATTGGGTATGTTTAGACTAACCATAGATTTATCTAGATCTGTATTGGCTTGTATTCTGACTTGATGTGACCTCTCTTCTCCTTGGGGTTCTTGTATTTATAGTGAAATCCATATTCCTCTTCAAATAGAACTCAGGGAAATAGAACAAGATAGAATAAGGAGATATTATCTTTCTGTAGTAGGACTTTAGCACCTTCTATTTCGAGGATAATTTCCTTTTTACCTATCATATTTCCTTATTAAAAGGATACGTACCTTCTCATATACTATTAGAATAGTACATGGTATCGTCGTATTCCACGAATCCATGTATAGGAGGTATGCCTATAATTGACATTGACTGTAATGAATTATAGATGTAATTACTATACTTGCACATTGAGTTTTAGATGATTAGTGGGTTGACGTGGTATGCTTGCATGTTACCCTCTAGGTGTATTAATAATTACCTTGCTTGTATGTTTAGTATTAGATGTTTAATGGGTTGCAACTTTATTGAAGATATAGATAAATGTACAATAGTACGGAAAAAGATTAGAACACCCGTGACACACTAACACGTATATACTTAACAATATATTTACAGATTTAATATCTCTGAAATCTTTTTTTATAGGCAAGGCCTCGGCAAACATTCTGATCGAGTGTGTCAAGGAAGGCCAGCGTCAGAAAGACGGCGCCAATGGAGGGATATGGAAATACTATGTGCCGGGAAAGTATGAAGAATGTATAAAAGAGGCTTCGAGCATTTTGTTCCCACAAACTTTGCAGTGAAATTTGGTTGGTTGGTGGATATCGGCAGGAATAAACACTGTCTTGTGATCGATGTAGCCCCACTTCTTTTAATTTGCCACCACTCATCAATTCGTGTTACTACCTTACTGGTCCAGCTGTTTTGTAGATCCTCCTCCTTGAGTCTCTCAAGGATCGGAGTTGTGATTTCTGTGAGTATTATCCTTTTTTCCTTAAATAATTAACGGATTGTACTGTCCTAGTTAAACAGTAATTGTTTTGTGTTATATACAATATAAAAGCAGATGCAATATGGAGTCACCATCATCAACTTGAATCTGTAAAAATATAGTTGTTTACAATTAGTCTTTTCTATGTTTATATTCCATCACATTGTAAACATTGAAAAGGCTAATTGTAAACAAATTTGCTAATTCCATAGGCTGCCAATGCATGGTCAACCCACATAAGGCCCACATTACACACGTGCATGCATACACCCCGTGTTGTCCACAGTTCACACCTTGCATGCATGCATACATGCTTTCGACCGGCATGCTCTCTCCTTTTTATTCTTCTTTTTTAAAAAAACATTTTCATGTTAATTGATCTAGGATAGATTGAAAGTTATCAAAATTTCTATTTACTTATTTTCGATCAAATTTGGTTTTTCATATAATTCAAATTTAAAAATTTTAACTCAATTTTTGAAACTTTTCAACTCAAGTTTTAAAACTTTCAACTCAAATTTAAAACTTTAACTTCAACTTTCGGAACATTCAACTTAAATTTTAAAATTAACCGTAATTTCAAAGTTTCAACCCAAAATTCAGAAGTTTTACCTGAAAATTTGAAACTTTCAAACCAAATTTCAAAACTTTCAACTCAAAAATTAAAACATTCAATTTAAATTAGAAATACTTTCAACTTATATTTGAAATTTTGAACTCCAAAATTTCAAATTTCAACTGATATCTTAAGATTTTCAACTCTATTATTTTTTATGGTAAAAAAATGCTACGTGATCGTTAGTGCTAAGCGCGTCACGAGCCAGAAGCATGTTTGGAGCCAATTATCTTATCAGACCGTACAACGGAATGCATGCCAGATCCTACAACTGGCATTGCACATAGCCCGGGTAGCATGCTGCAAATATTCGTACTGAAGTTGGTTGAAGTTAACACTGGTGTTGGCTCAATACAGCTGTATAGATACGTAGCTGTCCGGGATGCTTTGGGTTCGTTGTGCAATTATATTCTCGATTATAGCAGAGATAATCCCATCATTGTGGAGCAGGTGAACATGAGAACATCCATTCTTTTCCTAGCAATCATTACAAATTACTTAATTCATTTTTGTTATGTAACTAAATCCATCCCAAGTGTTAGCACAAATAAGGTTGAAATAAGCTAGTATACTTTTAATGGGTACTACAACTGTTACGAGGGCTTTCGACCGAGCCTGCCAAAACAAGTAACAGTCAAGCCAAAGGTCTAGATCGCCATGCGAAGCCGAAGGCTGTCAGCTCCAAGCCAAGGTCCTTCGCATAAAAACCAGAGAGCTCAAGGCCCAAGGGGGGCCAATTAGCCCATAAAGGCCCACGGTGACCCAATAAGAAGCCTAGGATTGTATTGTCTGGAATTACCCTCACAAATATCCCTATCATAAGGGTAGCCATGTAAATTCCCCTGTACTTAGTAACCTTAGGATGCACAAGCTTGTACTAAGCTTATAAAAAGGCTCCATGGGGTATGTATTGGGGGATCCCAAGAAATTTTAAATATTAATATATTCTTTTTACTTTTCCACAAAGAGTGAATCTCGTTCTTCAATGGATGCAGTTGTCATTCGACAACAGCTAGCGCCTACCGTGGGGAACCTAGACCGAAACCACCGATGCCAGTAAAGAAGTCTACGCGTGAGAGAGTGGTGTTGAAGAGGCGAGAAGGTGAAGGTGAGGTTGAAGCAGCAAGCGCGGCCGAAGAGCCCCCGAGGGGTGAAGATGGAATGGAGCCGCCAAGAGCTGATGTCGAAGCCGAAGAGCTCACAGGGGCTGGAGGAGAGTGTCATGCCAAAGCCACAGCAACCCAAGTTCTGACTTTGGCCGCTGCGGCAGCAACTGTGGACACTGAGGTCGATGCGTCATCGGCAGAAAAGGCGGAGATGGAGCACATGCGACAGGACATGACAAGGCTATAGGACACACTTCGTCAAATGCAAGAGAAACACCAAGTATACGAAGCAGCCATGCAAGCCAAGACAACAGCTTCGGCCAAACCAGCCGACGCTTTGATGGGTGCGAGCACAACAGCCCAAGCTGCATCCGCTGCTCAAGCTTCGACTCAGTTGAAGCAGCCATCTTCGGCAACTCATGTGTGGCCAGTGCCCCAAGCAGCCACTGTCCAGGCGGCAATGACTCCCATGCGTATGGCTCTTATCCCATCCCAGCCAGCACAGACGATTCAAGCGTCCCTGACTAAGGCTTCAGCTGATACCGCTTCAGCTCTCCAAGCACAATTTCATGTCTTTCATCAACAATTGAGTCAACCCTATACAAATCCCAATGGCAACTATAACCCCTTCGGCTCGGGCCATTAGTGGATCAAGCCAAGGCACAACGGCATGGCAGTCACCGAACCAACATAACTTGTGGCCAACTCCCTAGGTTGTCCTAGTTGGACCGGGTGGAATCACACAAATGATTTAGCTGAACGTCCCAGATCAACCTCAGGCCACTAGGATGGCTTCTCCATTCGCACCGCCACACTCGGGCCTGTCACCGCAATACTATCAAGGGTCGGCGTTAAGGGCAGGGACGAAAGGAAGCTACCTCTAAGCTGGGGGCTGCGAAATCACCCAATCCACCTCTAGTTCAAGTATCCAGCTATGGCAAGATACTCGGGCGAAACCAATCCAAGTGAATTTGTGTCGATCTATGAGTCGGCAATCGAAGCAGCGCATGGTGACGAAAACAATAAGGCCAAAGTGATACATCTTGCTTTGGATGGCATCGCCAGATCATGGTATTTCAATCTTGCACCAAGCAACATCTACTCATGGGAGCAACTGCGTGATGTCTTTGTCATGAACTTTCATGGACTTATGAAGAACCAAAAACCTAGCAAGATCTATTTGGCATTCAACAGAAGCCAGGCGAATCCACAAGAGAATATGCAAGGCGATTCTCCCAAGCAAGATGCCAAGTGCGAGACATTACCGAAGCCTCAGTGATCAATGCCGCTTCGGCATGCCTTCTCCTGAGCGACCTAACAAGAAGTATCGTAAGAAAAGAGCCACAATCGGTTGACCATCGCTTTCGCATCATTGACGGTTTTGCTCGGGGTGAAGAGGCAACTCAAAATCCATGCTGAACATGACAAGGCAGCGGCTCAAGCAAGTTCGCAAGAACTCGCCGCCCATCCAGTGGCGAACCAAGCTCCACCGACAAGACAAGGCCTAGGTCCCATGACGAAAGAAATTTCGAACTGAAAGGGGCAAGGTAGTGATGGTGGTCGAAGAAGTCCAAAACCTTTGTAAGAACTTCGACTCAAGTCAAGCATACGAATTGGAATCGAGATCCAAACCGAAGTGGATTTGAAGATTTGAGGAATTCTCGGAAACAGATTGCACATCAGCTGGAAATCTGTATGGGCCCATACCGAATTTGACATGGCTAGTTGATACAGCCGATAGTGATAAGATCGATTATGTGATCAATGTCGGATTCAAAAGGAAGACTTCAATGGTATTGTCGGTTAGGGATAGAGTCCAAGATAGACAACTGTATCTATTAATTAGGATTTTATGTAATTTCCTTATAGATATTTTTGGTAACAGTCCGCCTAAAAGACTTGTTCGTGTGTTAGAGTTGTAATGGGAAGTATGAGTCGTGTCCGATATGGACATATTATGTATGTTGGGTATAAATATGTACCTGAGACCCTATAAATAATTAACATTAATTCAATTCAATCGCAGCGCATCGCCACCCTTTTCATTACTATGTTTCGACGAGTTCTTGCTTTCGAGTCGGGCTGCATCGGTTTTGATCTTCGACGAAGAGTTAAAACTTGTTACGTTAGTTTGCATTATCAGGATTAGTGCATCCATCTTTATGATACTCTAATCCTATTTTGTGAATCACCGAGTTATCATATATATTATATAATTTAGATTGACAATGCTTTTTATTTGCATCGGCCGATCTCTCTCTAGATTTTTGTTGATAACGGCTAGATTGACTAGTTGACTTAGATTATATAATATATCCACCATCCTGAAAAGATGACCATCGGATTGATCGTCTAGATATTTTGCTTCTTTTCATACTTAGTACTGCATCAGTTAGGTTTGATCTACTAAATTGTGTTTAGAGTCATAATCTTTAGCCTGCTTTATGGTTGTTAATAATGATAGTATCGGGGTTTCAGCCGATCTCAACTGATATAGTTGTTTTACATAGATCTATGTCTTGTTTAATATACCATATTTGCCCCCTATATTAGGATCTCAACTAATATAAATATATTAAGCTTATTATCAATGCAATTGATATTAGTTTAATATATTTCTTTTAAGGTGATATCCTAGTATAAGGTACTATCGGAGCTATAGCCGATACATGCTTAAATTTAGGCATCGGCTATGATATAAGCGTATGTATCGTTATTTTGTGTTATTTTGGATCTAAACAATTTATACTGTCTCGGTTAAGTCCGATCTATCCCAATTACTGATTTCTAAAGTAATATCGATTTATAGATTATATAATGTCAATCTCTACTGCCGGTAGACCAAGTTTAGGGTTTATGTATTCTTATAGATATACCTTGCAGCCGATTCATCTCACATTGCATCGGCTAGGTTACAATACGATATGACATCGGCTTTCTAGCCGATCAACTATCGTATACTAATAATATTTGCATGTTTCATCTTGTTGATTACAGGATCAAATCAACTGGCAGCCCTTGAATCCCAAAGCAAGCTTTGGACCTACACTGGAGTTGAGCAGATCTCCTAGGCTAGTGTGTATTTTTTGCATCAATAGTAGCCAAGGGCCACCGCTGATAAAGAAGTACAAGAAGCACATGTACTGTATGTACTCATCACATACAATAGAACAGTGCTGAAACATCCAACATCAGGGCCACCCCCAAGTGCCGATGCCAAACCCTACCAATGGTGAAGAAGCAATGCGGGAGGTGGAGCAGGAAAGGTCTGCACAAGGCGATCAACATCATTATGGGCCAAGGAGAGTGATTCAAGTCATCACAGCAATAGACTCGGCGCTAAGCCTGTCGAAGTGCCCGAAAAAAGCACAAGCCTGCAAAGTGCACAACATCACAGCGGCTTCGGCAGACAATGCGATGTCGCAGTTCCTGGCTGCTGAAATCTCTTTCAGCCCAGGAGATGTGCAAGTGGTACTTTTTCCGCATCCTCGTGTAGTTTCTACAATGATAGCGGGGTCCGAAGTCAGTGTATATTGGTTGATGGGGGGAGTTCGACAGATAACATCTTTGCCGGTGCCTATGCACAAATGGGCCTACCGGTCCAGGCTCTATCAAAGGCCCCCGCTTCGCTTCAAGGCTTTAGAGGGAGCGTGGTACAAGTGCTGGGACAAACCCACATGTGGGTGTCTTTCCGCCCCAAGGGAAACAAGCGTGAAGAATTGATCGTGTTCGATGTCGTCGACACTCCATACCACTACAACGCCATCTTCGGTCATGCCACGCTGAACAAGTTTGAGGCAACAGCTCATAATAATTATCTCAAGCTCAAGATGTCAGGGCCATCTGGTGTGATCGTGGTGAAGGGATCATAGCCTTCAACTGCATCGGCTGGCGAACCACCTGTGGGTGGCCGCTAAGTCAACACTTGCAGGCCGAAGTCGGCGAAATGGCTCGAGTGATGCCAAAGCCATCCCCACATGGAAAGGCAAAAAAGATCCAAGTGGACAAGTTTGATGCAAATAAGATGATTTCGGTCGGGGGTGATGTCACGCCCGGAAATTCACTAGTAACTTCCGAACTAATTTGTGCATACAATCCTCGTCCAGAAATTAGCCGAGGTACACAAATCGACAACTTAATATACAAATCCATCATCATAATAACGTTAAATACTTACAGAAAAGGCACTTAGTCCTCACCATAAAGAAAACTGCAGCGGAAAAACAAAATCTAGCTCTAGCGATGGCTCCCGCTCCACTCCCACAAGTAGCTCAGCTGGGGTATAAGCGAAACGTCTTCTTCTTCGGAAACTTTCTTCAACTGAGGTTGATTGATTATTGCAAGGGTGAGTACATCGAATACTCAGCAAGCCGCACAGCAAATATGCAAGTGCACAAGGATACAAAAGGGTGGCATATATAGGGTTCATTTGCAAAAGCAGCATTTAGCAAACATTTGAGAATTGTAAAACAGTAGAGTGATTATAATTATCAATATTAATCAACACTGAACAACACACCAATGCTGCACAGGCCCAACCAAACCTGAACAACCAACCCCGGTCGTACAGATCAAACCTCCAAACCAGGAATAAACCATTCCAAACCAGGAGTTAAACTAAAGTATCATCACTTATCACATTATTATTATTAATGAGTAGTGTGAGACTAATCACGAAAAACATTGTTACACCCGCCCATAACCGCGGGCGCGGCTATTCGAATAGTTTTACTCTGGCCAGAGATGTACCACTATACCCACAAGACACAGCTCCACAACATGTCACCATGCGCCTCAATACCACCACGGTACCTCGGAAAGGAACTGTGACAATACCCCTCGCACAACACAACTCACCACAGTGCACCATTCCTGGATCATAATCACCCCCTCTACAACCAGAGGCATGGACTCCCCAGCGACCCCCACGGACTTCTCGCTGCTTCTCAGTCTGGCACCCCATAATGAACCATGCTATACAAAAGGTAAACCGTTGCCCACGCTGGCTTGTGGTTGGCACAGTTAATGTTTCACAACAGTAGCTCGCAAACCGGTCCTTAATTACCATGAGCACGACCTTCAAAACCGTGTGCTCACAACCCACCATTAATCAAATTTTAATTATCAATTACCATAACACGATTGACCATCGTGAGCTACCATTAAATATAACCATAATTAATAATGTAGTATGATTCATCCGATTAATGAGCTTATGTTTCTAAGCATGGCTAAGCAATTACATATATAGCATATAGCTGAACCAAACCAATATATAAGGTTCTAGCTAATCAAATTATAACCCATAGGAAAATAAAGTCATCTTCGGCCATTATTAATTGGGAAAGGCTCACCACCCCATGACATTCAAAAAATAATGCATAAGTTGAAATAAAACATTAGCTTTAAACAGGTTCAACATGCTCAAAGGGTTGTTTGGGATTTGTGTGACTTGCCTTGCAATAATCGATCTTCAATTAGCCTTCTGGAACACTTTCGACGCACTCACGAACCTTCGAAACGACGGAAACGACAAGCTAACATGCAAAATAAGGAAAAAGACTAAGAAACTCCAAATAAACAGTACATAAAACTAAACAAACATGTAGATCATGATTTTAGATGAACTTAGAGACTTAAACAGCCTCATTCCGATTTCAAATGAGTTAATTATGAATTTTACAAGTTTTAATCCAATTAAGCCTATTAAAGAAAGGACTATTCCAAATTAATTAAACAATTTACAAATAATTTATAACTAAGAGAAAAGATTAAAAACATCCTCATCTGTCACACCCTGATTTTCGTTTCAGGGATTTACAAATTATTTAATAAATTATTCCTAGAATTTATATTAAATGTTCATTAATTTACAAGTGAATTTAAAGGTGTGAAATAAAATTTTCTAAACAAAACATGGCTGGATTTTCTCGGATTTTTCAGAGCTCGATTACTAATTTTAAACATACAAAGAACATTTCAGTAATTATTTAAATAATAAATTAATCATTAAATGGTCCAGTTATCATTTTTTGAAATACTTTGATTGTTCAAGTATTTGCAGGATTTTTCTTGGAATTATTTGAGCATCAGAATTATTTTTGAAAATTCAAAGATCATTTCGGTGATTAATTTAATTAGAAAAGTAATTAAAAATCCTCCCTTGCAGATTTGGGCTGAATTTGGAAAGTCTGCTTTCTGGCCCTTTGTTTCTTCTCTGTGCAGCTTGTTTCTCTCCCTCTCCTAAGTCTGCTTTGCCTCCCTATCTTCCTTTTCCTTTTCTTTTTTGGCTAGCCCTTTTACCACAAAGTCTGTTTTACCTCCCTCTCACTACAGTGCCTTCTTCCTCCAGCCAGCCGAGTCCCGTGCACAGTGCAGCCGCCCCTTCCTTCACCAAATCCGGCCTCCCCGTTGCTCCCCTACCAAAATTAGTTGCGGGAACGGATTCCCCTCAATCTCCTCTACCTTATCCCTAAGAAAGCCCCATCAAATTCGTGCTAAATCCCACGAATTTCGGTCTCGTTCTTATCCGGTGAACTCGAGATAAATCAAATTTTCCCTCACCAAATCCTCTTGTTTTGGGCTCGGATTCTTCCTCCTGTGCCTATAAATAGAGGCCCCTCCCTCTCCTCTTTCGGCCGCCACCCCTCCCTCTCTCCGGCGTGCCCTAGCCGCCTCTCCCTACGAGTTCTTTCTCTCTCCGTCGCCGGCCTCGCCTCCGGTCGCCTTTTCCCACCGCCTCGGCCAACACCGTCTAGCGCCACCACCTCCCCCGGCTTCACAAGGCCGAGCTCTACCTTGGCCACCCCTTCTCCTCCACCAAAACCCGCCGGTTTCCATTGTCACCGTGTAGGCCGAGTTCGCCGTCGTTTTTTGATCTCCGGCGAAGCCCTGTTGCTTCTCCCGTCACCGCCACCTCCGTTGGATTTGCAGCTGCGAGGAGAACACCGTCCACCCCTCCGTTGCCGCCGAAGATCGCCGGAACATCGTCGTCACCGTCAACCCGACATCGTCGTCGCATCTACTTCACCGCCGGTAATCATCCGTCGTCGTGCGTCGTCGTGCTACCCCTCGGTGAGCTCCTCTCATCGTGCTCTCTCTCCCGGTATCCCCTGTGTCCGTCGTCGCATTGCCGTCCGCTTTAGGTCAAAATCCGGTCAACCGATCTCCGCCATCCAAATCAATATAGATTATTTCCCCTCTCTTTTCAATGATATATCAGTCTTTCTACTATATATCATCTACCAAATTTGATCTAATCCTTGTACCGGAGGATGTTTTTAATCTTTTCTCTCAGTTATAAATTATTTGTACATTGTTTAATTAATTTGGAATAGTCCTTTCTTTAATAGGCTTAATTGGATTAAAACTTGTAAAATTCATAATTAACTCATTTGAAATCGGAATGAGGCCGTTCAAGTCTCTAAATTCATCTAAAATAATGATCTACATGTTTGTTTAGTCTTTATGTACTGTTTATTTGGAGTTTCTTAGTCTTTTTCCTCATTTTGCATGTTAGCTTGTCATTTCCGTCGTTCCGAAGGTTCGTGAGTGCGTAGAAAGTGTTCCAGAAGGCTAATTGAAGACCGATTATTGCAAGGCAAGTCACACAAATCCCAAACAACCCTTTGAGCATGTTGAACCCGTTTAAAGCTAATGTTTTATTTCAACTTATGCATTATTTTTCGAATGTCATGGGGTGGTGAGCCTTTCCCAATTAATAATGGCCGAAGATGACTTTATTTTCCTATGGGTTATAATTTGATTAGCTAGAACCTTATATATTGGTTTGGTTCAGCTATATGCTATATATGTAATTGCTTAGCCATGCTTAGAAACATAAGCTCATTAATCGGATGAATCATACTACATTATTAATTATGGTTATATTTAATGGTAGCTCACGATGGTCAATCGTGTTATGGTAATTGATAATTAAAATTTGATTAATGGTGGGTTTTGAGCACACGGTTTTGAAGGTCGTGCTCATGGCAATTAAGGACCGGTTCGCGAGCTACTGTTGTGAAACATTAACCGTGCCAACCACAAACCAGCGTGGGCAACGGCTTTACCTTTTGTATAGCATGGTTCATTATGGGATGACAGACTGAGAAGCGGCGAGAAGTCCGTGGGGGTCACTGGGGAGTCCATGCCTCTGGTTGTCGAGAGGGTGATTATGATCCAGGAATGGTGCACTGTGGTGAGTTGTGTTGTGCGAGGGGTATTGTCACAGTTCCTTTCCGAGGTACCGTGGTGGTATTGAGGCGCATGGTGACATGTTGTGGAGCTGTGTCTTGTGGGTACAGTGGTACATCTCTGGCCAGAGTAAAACTATTCAAATAGCCGCGCCCGCGGTTATGGGCGGGTGTAACAATGTTTTTCGTGATTAGTCTCACACTACTCATTAATAATAATAATGTGATAAGTGATGATACGTTAGTTTAACTCCTGGTTTGGAATGGTTTATTCCTGGTTTGGAGGTTTGATCTGTACGACCGGGGTTGGTTGTTCAGGTTTGGTTGGGCCTGTGCAGCATTGGTGTGCTGTTCAGTGTTGATTAATATTGATAATTATAATCACTCTACAATTCTCAAATGTTTGCTAAATGCTGCTTTTGCAAATGAACCCTATATTATGCCACCCTTTTGTATCCTTGTGCACTTGCATATTTGCTGTGCGGCTTGCTGAGTATTCCATGTACTCACCCTTGCAATAATCAATCAACCTCAGTTGAAGAAAGTTTCCGAAGAAGAAGACGTTTCGCTTATACCCCAGTTGAGCTGCTTGTGGGAGTGGAGCTGGAGCCATCGCTAGATTTTGTTTTTCCGCTGCAGTTTTCTTTATGGTGAGGACTAAGTGTCTTTTCTGTAAGTATTTAACGTTATTATGATGATGGATTTGTATATTAAGTTGTCGATTTGTGTACCTCGGCTAATCCCTGGACGAGGATTGTATGCACAAATTAGTTCGGAAGTTACTAGTGAATTTCCGGGCATGACAGGTGACCTAAGCAAAGAAGAAACAAAGAACATCTTAGAAGTGATCGCGAACAATCTTGATGTTTTTGCTAGGGGCCCCGATGAAGTCGATGGTGTTTCGCCAGATCCTGTCATGCACTACATGGTGGTCAAGCCAGACGCAAAGCCAAGAAAGCAAAAGCTTCTCAAGATCTCCACGGATCACCAAGGCTGAAGTGCAAAAGTTACTCAAGGCTGGCGTGATGGAAGAAATTGATCACCCGAAGTGGCTGGTGAACCCGGTGTTGGCGAAGAAGTCAAACGGCAAGTGGCGAATGTGTATTGACTTCACCGAGTTAAACAAAGCATGACCCAAAGACGAGTTCCCGCTCCCAAGGATCGATCAGCTAGTGTGTTCAGCAGCAAGGTGCGAACTCAAGAGTTTTCCTGACACCTACTCCGGATACTACCATATCTTCATCGATCCGAAGGACAGGGCGAAGACGACATTCATAACTCCTTTCGGCACCTTCTACCACATTAGAATGCCCTTCGGCGTCAGGAACGTGGGAGCCACTTTCGCCAGGCTAATCTACAAGGTCCTCAGCATCCAAATTGGGTGAAACATTGAGGTGTATGTCGATGACATCGTTGTCAAGAGCCGACAAGCGCTTGACCACAAAACCGATTTGGAAGAGACCTTCGACAACCTGCGGGTAGCCGGGACCAACCTAGAAAGTGTGTATTCGACGTCCAAGCAGGCAAACTCTTGGGGTTCCTTGTCTCTTAAAGAGATAGGCATAGAGGCAAACCTAGAGAAAATCGAGGCAATACAACAAATGCAAACGCCGAAGAGCATACGAGAAGTACAAAAGCTCGATGGGTGCATTGTGGTACTAAGCCGTTTCTTGTTAAGGGTAGCCCAAAGGGATTTGCCTTTCTTGAAGACCTTACGAGGGGTTGGCAAGTTCAATTGGACCCTAGAGGTGCCAGGCTACATTCGACGAACTAAAGAAATGCATTCAAAGCCCGCCAGCGCTGGTTAGCCTAATTGGGGAAGCGAATTGTTGTTGTATCTAGCAGCTTCGCCCATCGCGGTTAGTGTAGCTTTGGTACAAGAAACAAAGCTTGGTCAGAAACCACTGTACTTCGTCTCTGAAGCCCTCCAGGGTGCGAAGGCACGGTATATGGGAATAGAAAAATTAGCATATGCTCTGGTAATGCCCACAAGATCACTGTACCTTCGCAGTACCGAATTGGCGAACTGCTCCGTGGTAAGGAAATAACTAGACAGCTTAGCAAATGGGCGGCTGAGTTATCCCGTTTTGACCTCAGTTTTGTAGCTAGAACAACTATCAAATCTAAAGTCTTGGCTAATTTTGTGGCCGAATGGAACCCAGCTTTCGCCTAGAGCCCGAAATTGTATTCTGATGGCCTCTGGTCTCACAAGGGGTCAGGCGCCGCGACGATCCTTGTTTCGCCAGGAGACACGGTGATCCGTTACGCGGCCAGGATCCAGTGCGATGAAATTGTGTTGATGGGGCTGTGAAAGGCGCGAGCTCTGTGTGCGCGAAGGTTTCTAGTCCGAATAGAGTCCAAGTTGGTGGCTGGTCAAGTTGACAAGTCCTTTGGGGTGAAAGAAGAAGGAATGAAAAAGTACTTGGATTTTGTTCGGACAATGGAAAAGTGTTTCGCCGGTATTATGGTTGGACATCTGCCTCCGGAAAAAATGAGGAAGCAGATGCCCTAGCAAAGGTCGTAGCTTCAAGTGGTCCACATTCGGCTAGCGTCTTTTTTTAGGTCATCTACACTTCAGGTGTGCAAAATACTTCGGAAGAAGTCAAGAGCATCAACTCGAAAGGGCCTGGCGAAGACCTAGAAGATTGGAGAACGTTATTCATCAAGTACTTGGACAATGGTTGGTTTCCAGATGGCGAAGCCGAATCATGGTGCCTACAGCTCAAAACTGCCAAGTACAAATTGATCTCTAGCCAGCTATACAGAACAGGGGTGCTACAGCCTCTGCTTCGGTGTGTCCCACTCACCGAAGGGGTTGAAATGGCGAAGGAAATCCACCAGGAGCTATGCGGAGCTCACCAGGCAGCAAGGACAGTGGCAGCTAAGGTCTTTCGACAGGGTGTATACTGGCCAACTGTTCTGCGTGTTTGCATTGATCAGGTGAAAAAAAGAGAAGGTTGCCAGCGCCACGGCGAAACGAAGTCGCTCCACAGTATGAACTGCAGCCAATCGGCCCTGTTTGGCCGTTCACCAGGTGGGGGTTAGACATCGTCAGCCTGGTTCCCACAGCCAAGAATGAGTATCACTTCACCATCATCGCAATAGAGTATTTCTTTTGGTGGATCGAAGCAGAGCCCTGGATCAATCAGTTTGGTAGCAATGCAGAAGTTTTTGTGGAAAAATATTGTCTACCGATTTGGCGTGCCGAAGGAGTTCATCACCGACAATGTAAAGCATTTGATTTCGAAAAATTTAAAGAAATGTGCGAAGGCTTAAAACTCTAGATCAAATTTGCTTCAGTCGCACACCCACAGGCGAAAGGAGCGGCTGAGAAAGCAAATGGAAAAATGTTGGACGCCTTAAAGAAAAGATTGGAGGGGGCGATGAAAGGAAAATGGTCCGAGGAGATGCTTTCGGTTCTTTGGGCCCTCCGAACTACGCCTAGTAGGCGGACCAAGTTTAGCCTATTCATGCTGCTGTATGGCGAAGAGTCTATGACCTCAAGTGAGCTAGGGGCTAACTCGCCAAGGGTAATGTTTACTGGAGGCGAAGACGATCGCGAGGTATTTCTCGAGCTCTTGCAAGAAGGGTCAAAGAACTTGAGCACGTGACAAAGAATGCAAAGGATACTTCGGCCTTCTACAACAAGAAGGTTCGATGAAAAGAGATATTGCCTAGTCAGCTGGTATTAAAGAAAAAAGGCGAACCCCATGGCAATCGGCAAGCTGAAGTCGAAATATGAAGGCCCATATCTTGTCAAGCATAGGTCCATAACAAGATCGTTTTGTTTGGCAACCCTAGAGGGCGAAGTGCTGGACCACTCCAGGAATGCGGCATTTCTCAAGAAATAATTCGTTTGAAAAAGAGCGAGGGTGCCACCCATTCGCCATATGTAAATATGTGAATACAATTATGTAAGCCTTCAGCACCAAAAAGAAAAAAATAGGAAAAAAGAAAAAATAAAAAACTGAAAGTAGAGTTATTATCCATAACAGAGGCCTGAACTAGTATAAAAATTTCACGTGTCTTGTCCCTTGTGTGAAACATCACAAACAAACCCTAAGGCAACCACTTGATTAGCAAAAACGCGCAGGGGGCAAAGCGAATCGGTCGAAGCATCGTTCACCGAACACTGAAATTGCGGCAACCTGCTTATCGTATCTATTTCGATCATCCCGACATTCACTTAGGAAAAATTTTTTGCTATAATAAGGATGAAGCGAACACTAAAGGTTGCGAAGCACACATTATACACTGAAAAAGAAAAACGAAGCCAGCAGTGGCTGGTGCAGTCGAAAGTGGTCTGAAACGAAAAACAATATTCAAAAGCTTACATAATTGGCCCAAACTTGCTTTATTTACCAAGATTCAAAAAATTACAGGTAGATTACATCATCTGCCAAAGGGTACCCCGGCTCAGACCCTCCTTCAGCCGATGGACCTACTTCATCTGACGAAGAAAGGGTTTCCGGTGAAACATCTTCGCCATCAATAACCATGTTGAGAGACACACTAAGTGGAGAAGGCTTCAAAACACAAACAATGTTGTATCGACGTCAGGGCGATAGCAGCCTGTCGATAAGACATAGTAAAATTCAGCCAAAATGAACTCGTGGCTTCACAGCGTTGATAATAACTGAGGTCAAAATCTTTAAGGGTTCGCCAATATTCCTTTTCCTCCACTTCGCCACTTTCAGCACTAGGTAACTACGCCCATTTGTAATCATCTCGCGATACACAGGCACGCGAGGGTATCAAATCTTGGGTTGGCCCTTGGTTGTGAAGAATTTTAAGTTCGCACTTGGCCACTCTTTGAAAGGGTGGGGTGAACGCACGTCTTTCGACGTACAACCTGCGAAAGGGAAAATCCAACCAACAACAATTTTGAGACAAAGTTCTCTTCTCGAAAAAAAAGACAAGCATGGGCGAAGTAGCTTTCCATTGAAAAGAACTAGGGCCATCGAATGGCTTTACAAAAGGCATCGCCAAGTGTGAAAACCACAAGTAACTACCAAAAAGCTAAAGCTAAAAATATATAAGTAGTGGAGAGGAAGGGCGAAAAGCCTCACACATCAGGGTGATCCTGGGCAACTTCCTCCCTAGCAGCCCTGCGATTAGCTTCGCCCCCATCTTCGTCTTCTATGGCCTGTTTGTTGTCGCCTCCCATGTTTCGTTTTGCGGTTTCCGCTGCCTCGTCCTTCGCCAGTTGTTCCTAAGGCAATCTCGGGCGATCGCTTTACCTTTGAGTCCCCAATATTGCAGCAATATGTGACCGATGTATTTGGATACATATAATGAGCCATATGTATCATGAGTTGGATACATATGTACATTATATGTAAGCAATAAGTACACTAAGTTGCTTACATATAATGAAATAAAATATGATATCCAACTTAGTGTTAGGGATTATTACTAATCATTTCAACTAGTGTTGGTGAAATATGTGTATGCAGGTATTTTAATGAGAAAATACACCCGCCATGTGACGACAACACACCTCCCGACAATCGGATGTGATCATGCAGAGTAGAAGGCTCATATGTCAATCAAAACCACCTAGTATTGAGCCTAACCAACGTACAACATGTTGGGGGCCCACCAGGAAGACCCCAGCCGAAGGAGTGGTTGGGAGGCGGCCCAGAAGTTCGGCCGAACCAACTTTGCACCCAATCGCCATCAGCTTCCACATAGATGGTGGAGGGGTGATTACGAAATTTCCAACCGTAATAACTGCCATTTGAAGGCAATAAAAGGAGGAGCACAAGTCACTCTCAAGACACACAACTCTTTGAGCTGAATTACAAGAAGCTATATTCTATCTTTTATACATTAGAAAATAGGTAGAGAGTGAGGGGAAGCTCTAGAGAAGTGTCCGGAAGTTTGGCGCTCTCTCCGACTTCTACCTCAGCGGATGTAGCTTTCTAGGAGGAATTCTGGAGGAGAAATGGAGCTATCGGTACACTATGCTCCGGGTTCGGAGAAACTCTTCTATAAAGTAAGCATTCGGGATTCTTTCTTATGTTATTTAATTACTTAGTCTAAGTGAGATAAATTTCCATCTTTGTGGGTTCATTGTGTAGTATTCGTACTAAGTGCTCCAGTACTAGGACTCTGGATAAAGTAGGAAGTTCCTGCGCAAGTATTAGAGTAGTAATTAATAACTTAGGCGTGGTGTCTAGGTTAGAGATTACCTTTCTTTGTTGTGTATCCCACGGATTTGTTAGAGGTAGACAACAGGTGGCGATAGCCCTGAATCCCATCCTAGTAATCCTCCACGTTTGGGTATATCATAGAGCTATAGCCGGAACCACGCTAGTAGACCAGCAGGGATCGGTGCCCGAAGCAACAGATAGGAAATTATCTTTAACTTAGCTGTCACGCCCAGAAATTTAGCCAAATTTCTAGACTATTTTGTGTATAAATCCATGTCCAGCAATCAAGCCAGGGTACACAAAACGAGAAATTGATATGCACATCCAAATATAAATAAAGGGTAAATACTTACAGAAGAGGCACTTAGTCCTCACACCGAAAAGAAAGCAGCACCGAAAAGAAAGCAGCAGCGGAAAAAGGCGATCCTAGCATGGCTTTCAGCTCCACTCCACAGGCAAACACTCAACTGGGGCATAAGCCTTGTTCTTCTAACTTCGTCTTTAGCTCGGAAGCAATACACTTCTGAAAAGAGGGAATAATAGCAAGACTGAGTAGAACCACCATACTCAGCAAGCCACACCAATGATGCAGACGTGCAAGGGGAGACAAAGGTAGGTTTGTGGCTATTTGCATAAAGACGGTTGTAAACAGTTATAGTTGATAACAGTAAAACGGTTGATTAATTAAGGCAGGAGTGATTCTCCACTGAACGACGCTACACCACATTGAACAGACCCAACCATTCCACCTGAACTAAACCAGTTCGTTAAGTCAATTTAATTAATATAGTGGAACTAATCACACTGAATCTAGTCGACTGCCCATAACCGCGGGCACGGCTATTCGAATAGTTCTACTCTGGTCATAGGTGCGCAACTGTACCCACAAGACACGATTTCACACATGTTGCCATGCCCCGAAGTACCACCATGGTACTGTTGTTGATGCAAAAAACACACACTGGCCTGAGAGATTTGCTTTACTCTAGTTCAGGTCCAAAAGCTTTCCTTTGGGTCTAGGGTGTGCCAGTTGGTTTGATCCTACAACCAACAAGAAACAAGATACATGATTAAATCCACAAACGATAGCCGATCGACTATAATGTCAATGATGTATCGTCTCTAACCTAGCCGATGCAAAAGAGATGGAATCAGCTGTAAGGCATGAAATAATAAACCCTAAACTCACTTCATCGGCTGTAGAGATCTACGTTATATAATTTATGTATCAATATAACTTTCAACAAAGTGATTTGGGATAGAACGGACCGAACCAAGACAGTATAAATCACTTACATCTAAAATCACATGAAATATAGATTATAAAAGTTTATGTCATAGCCGATGGGCAAGTTTAAGTATGTGTTGGCTATAGCTCCGATAGAACCTTATGCTAGTATATCACTTTGAAGTAAATATATTAAACAAATATCAATCTAATGTTAGATTAATCTAACCATATTGATGATAAGCTTAATATATATACATCTATTGAGATCCTAATATCAGGGGCAAATATAACTTGTTAAGCAAAATAAAAATAGAGCAAAACAGATATATCACGTAAGATCGGCTGAAACCCCGATACTATCCTTATTAGTAATCATGAAGTAGGCTAGAGATTATGGTTCTAAATATGATTTAGTAGGTCGAACCTAATCGATGCAGCACTAAGTATAAAAAGAAACACAATATCTAGACAATCAAGCTAATGAAAGCATTTTCGGGATGGTAGATACATTATATAATCTAAGCCAATAAGGTAATCTAGCTATTGTCGATAAAACCTTAATTAGAGATCGGCCGACAGAACTAGAGAACATTATCAATCTAGATTATACAATGCATATGATAACTCGATAATTTACATAAACAGGATTAGAGTGTCATAAAGATGTAAGCACTAATCCCGAGAACGCAAACTGCCATAACAAGATTTACCTCTTGTCGGATATCGAAGCCAATGCAGCCCAACTAGAAAGCAAGAATTGGTCGAAAAGTAAATAAGAAAAGGTTTGGCGATGCGCCGAAAGTATATTGAACGTGTGTTTTATTATTTGCAGGGTCTCGGGTACATATTTATACCCAAAAACATAATATGTCTATATCGGACACGACTCATACTTCCTATTACAACACTAACCGACGAACAAGTCCCTTACGCGGACTCTTACCGAAAATATCTATAGGAAACTAAAATATCCTAATTACTAGATACAGTTGCCTATCTTGGTCTCTGTCCCTCGCCTGGCAACACCATTGAAGTTCCTCAAACGGCTGCATCAGCTAACCGTGTCCAACTCAGTGTTCGATGATACAGGCTCCCAGCCGATGCGCACTTTGTTTCCGGAAATATCGCATCTCCTTCAAATCCACTTCGGCTTTACCTCCAAATCTGATCTATGAATTACCAAATTTGCTCATTAACAACTGTAAAGGGGGAAGTCGTGACAAGACCCTTCGCATAACTCCCCCTAACCAAGCGCAACACACCTCAGGTTACATCCCCGCTCATCAACGGGTACACCCCCGCTGACTCAACTCCATCACGCTCACCATTGTCTTGGTACGTCGGAAAGGGAAAAACTATACTACAAGTCCAGCAGTTGCCCACACTTACTTGTGGTAAGCATTGTTAGTCTTCCAGGGTTTCCCGAGAACCGGTCCTTAATTGCCATGGGTGCGACTTGCAAAAGCATGCACCCACAGCCCACCATTTAGCATATTTTAGTTTGATAATTACGACCAATAAAACATGGCCGGATGTCTCGAGCTTGCAGCTCAACAACATATTAAAGTACATAATGTAATTATCCCATTAAGTGAGCTAGTGGTAATTAAGCATGGCTAAGCATATGTAATTCTAGTTGTGTCAGCATAGGTAATACAAGCTAGTCAAATTATCACCTAAGTTTGACAAAGAAAGAACATCAAATAACATGGTACAAGCAAGCAGATAGGTAATCCCTATTCCCATGTAATTAGCAAAACATGCAATTTATTTGCGAACGGTAAAACATTTATAAATTAGGTTCAATATGCTCAAAAGGGGAATGTGTGACTTGCCTTGCCTCTTCAAAAAATCTTCCAAGCTCTTTTCCTCGTGAACACAATCTTCCGAAACGACGGAAACCACACGCTGGCATGCAAAAAGAGGAAAAAATCTAATAAAAACTAAGTAAACAGTACAAGAAAAGTAAACAAACATGTAGAGCTCAATTTTAGATGAGTTTTGCAAGTTGAATGGCTCGATTTGGAGTTCATATGAATTAGATATGAATTTTAGAAGTTTTGAGCCATTTAAATGAATTCCTGGAATTAACTATCGATTTATTGCGCAATTAATACCAATTATGATGTCAGCTGGGCGGATAGGTGGCACCGGTTAAGTAGGCCCCACCTATCGGTGACTCAAAGACGGTCGGTGCACGGTGGACCGGGTCCACGCGCGCACTGTCCGCGGGCGTACCACGTGGTGCACACGTGGTGCCCATGGCGGACCGGCGGGCAAGGTGGCGCCGACGTGGCGCCATGGTGGCACCCACACGGGGCTGCACCCACCCGAGGGTGAATCGGGCGGCCACGATGAAAAGAGGCGGCGCTAGTCGGCCGGCCAGCCGGGAGGCGGCAGCGCACGGTGCGATGGTCATCGGCGGCGACAAGCGGCACGGCGGCGTGCACAGGAGAGCAGTGGAGGGCAAAGAGGGAGAGAAGAGGCTCACCGAGCGTGCCGGCTGGTGAGGCAGAGTGGAAGAGTGACCAGCGACGAGAAGAGCCGGCCGTGCCCTGGGTCGATGGCGTAGGCGGGGCCCAGGCGGTGTCGGTGGAAACGGAGGTGCGGCCGAGGCGCTCCGGGACCCCATGAAGGAGATGGAAGAGGTGGCGCGGCGAGGGGTGGTTAGGAACGGTGGCCACCGGCGGACGAAGGCGGGAAAAGGCCGCGGTTGTGCGTGCTCCTCGTCGGCGGCGGGCAGAACAGAAGCGGTAGCCAAGCTAGAACTCGATGTGGCGAAGCTGGCGGAGGCGGTGGTGTGGTGCGGCGGTGGGGCTAGCGGTGGCAGTGCACGATCGAAAAGCTCCGTCAAGCGGCGATGGCTAGGAGCGGCGTGGGAGAGCGTGAGAGAGGGGGCGACGAGCTCGGGGAAATGGGAAAATGGTGGAGGGAAGCACGGGGGTTGGTTTTTATAGGGCTCGGGGATGGAGATCATGGCCGGGGTGGAGCGGTTTTGCCGGCAACGTGGGGGAGAGAGAGGGAGATAGGGGCGACGGATTCGAAATTCGAATCCGCGCCAATTTGCGGGCGGAGTGGAGGAGGATGAGCGGCGGTTGTGCGCGATGCAGGGAGGTGGGCGGAGGGTGGGGCGGTGCGGGGGGAACGCAGCGACGTGAGTGGTTGCCTGCTTGGCCGGCCGGAGCTAGGGGAAGGATATGACAGGTGGAGCCCACGGCTATATGATTTTTAATCCCGAATGAAAATCAGGGCATGACATTAGCTTAGATAACTGAAACACATAGAAAGTCCTCTCTAGCCTAGTTAGCCTACTAATAATTGTTGTCCGTGGATTGTCTTAGCCTTATGTAGATTTCACACGTTCCCTATGTTCGATATCCTTTTGGGGTCACCCAAAGGTGAAGTGCTATAGCAGTATTCCATGCGCTTGCGGATTTTATCTGTGGACGTTAAGAAATACCAACAAGCATTTCTGGCGTCGTTGCTGGGGAAGGTTGCTAATCTATTCGAGCCTAGGTCATCCTCATATCTTTATTTTTTTATTTCTTCTTCCTTTATTACTTTCCTTGATGGAGCGACCCACAATTCAAAATCTTTCTGCTCCTCCGGTTCATCTTTGTGAGCCATCAGTTCTTCAAAACCAATCCTTTTGGATGGCTAAGAAATTAGTCCTAGCTTTATAGCGATGATTCGAGAGCAAATCTTCTCTGGTAGTATTGGTGAAAACCCATACCACCATCTTTGGGAGTTTCAGCTAGTGTGCTCATGCCTATCCATTGTAGGCATGGCACATGGAACTTTAAAGCGGAAATTGTTTCCTTTTTCTCTTAGAGATGAAGTGAAGCAATGGTACACTCTGTCTGTCAAGAAATTTTACGGTGAATGGGAGGAGCTAAAGTGCAAATTCTGCATTGCTTTCTTTCCATTAACTCGTGTAATTAATCTTCGATTAGACATCCTTCATTCCGATAGAACGAGAAGGAATCTCTCGATGTAGCCTGGGCTAGGTTCTCACTGTTAACTCAGTTTGGCCCAAATTTGTCTTTACCCGACGACATTTTTGGTATGGGTTAGATAAGGCGTCTACCCCAAATCTCGATATTTCCACCGGAGGATCGTTCGCACACAAGACAAATGCCGAAGGAAGAGAACTCCTAGATCTCATCTTAGAGAACGCTTCTTTCTACCAAGGCGAAGCCGTCCCGGAAGTCGAGATTATCCATGAGGAACATCCGCATGTGGAGTCGGAACCCAACTCAACTGCCTAATCCTCATTCCAGTCGCAAGAGCCTGACGAAGAAGAAATTCATCTTCCGGAAATTCTATTCCAATTTGAGAAGGATATTTTCAAAGATTATGAGAACACCAAAAATATTCCTGCGAGAAGAGACCACCGACCAAGGTCAATTCGGATGAACCTCTCGATAAAGCTATGCTTAAAGAGATAGTGAAGAATTTGACCACTATCATGAGTAATGAATGGTTGAGGGAAGGAGAGCTCTCCTCTGCAGCAATTCAGATCCGTTGTCCCTCCTCAGCCGTTACGTGTCTCATTGGAGGAAATTTGGTCTGTGTTCTCTGTAATCCCTCCGTTGGTGCCAATATTATGTCCGCAACTTTTGCATTTGATTGCTTAAGGGATAGACCATTGGAACCAACCATCAAAACCTTCCGAATTTCCACAAACTCTACGACCAAAGGTTTAGGGACTATCTCTGGAGTGCCCACACGGAACAACAGTGTTGAGGCCATCTTAGATTTCCATGTGTTCGAAATCTCTAATTTCGACGTACTCATAGGCCATCCCATAGAGAAACTCTTCGATATGTTCGAAACCGGTGTCCTCAACCTGAAAATAGGAAGATTCACCACCTCCGTCCCTGTGTTGCACTCAACCCATTCTTTAACGAAGCCTGCTCCTATTCCCGAGCCTATTGAGGAAGTGCTGGCCATTTCTCCATTCGAGCCCCCAGAGTCTACTCTCGATGAATCCATCGAAGAATTCAATGAAGGGGAGGATTAATCTGGAGAAATGATTGATCTGCCAAAAATGGATCAGCCATCACGAACCCCATTTGAGCTAAAGCCCTTACCTTCAGGCCTGTGCTATGCCTTTCTGAACAGCGATACGGAGTGTCCAGTCATTATAAGTGATAAACTTTCTCAGAGGGAGACGACCCGACTTATCGCTGTTTTAGAAAAGCATCAAGCTGCTTTTGGCTATTCCCTCCAAGACTTAAAAGGCATCAGTCTGACCCATTGCACTCATCGCATTCCCTTAGACCCATCCTATGCACCATGTCGCTAAACAAGATTTTTACACGTGGATGCATCCGTGCGTGTACATCTGGACCGATTTGGTCGTTAAACATCCGCAGATAACTAGCGTGCGCGTGAGCGTGATAGTTCAGTTCACTCTACCCCGAGGGTGGAGCGTGAGCGGCGGTCGCGCGTGCGGTAGACGATGCCGTAGGCTCCCGAGGCGAGCTCGTCGAGCTTAACGAAGCGGCTGATCACGACGGAGGATGTTGTCGCCATCGCGATGGCCCTCCACCCTCGGGGTACCGTAGGGATTCTTTTCCTTCCTTTTCTTTCGTGGCAGTCGAGTCGATATGACGCAAATGCTAACGGTTTCAGGAGGAGAGAGATGGCAATATATGGCTTGTTTGGCTACGCAACATGAGTCCGACGCGGTCTCAAGGTTGTCTTGGCGCGCGAACGCGGTCAGGTGCTCGCGTGCGAGCATGAATACGTATTCGGACTCCGAGTTGAAATCAGGGGATTGATATATCTATGTTCCGTTTCATGTGTAATGTCGCTAAACATGATTTTTACACGTGGATGCATCCAAGCGTGCACATCTGGACTGATTTCGCTGTTAAACATTCGCAGATAACTAGCGTGCGCGTGAGCGTGATAGTTCAGTTCACTCAACCACGAGGGTGGAGCGTGAGCGGCGGTCGCGCGCGCGGTAGACGATGCCGCAGGCTCCCGAGGCGAGCTCGTCGAGCCTAATGAAGCGGCTGATCACGATGGAGGCTGTCGTCGCCATCGCCATGGCCCTCCACCCTCGAGGTACCCTAGGGATTCTTTTCCTTCCTTTTCTTTCATGGCAGTCGAGTCGATATGACGCAAATGCAAACGGTTTCAGGAGCAGAGAGGTACCAATATATGGCTCGCTTGGCTACGCAACATGAGTCCGACGCAGTCTCCAAGTAGTCTTGGCGCGCGAACGGGGTCAGGTGCTCGCGTGCAGGATGCAGACGTATTCGGACTCTGAGTTGAAATCAGGGGACTGATATATCTATGTTCCGTTTCATGTATAATGTCGCTAAACAAGATTTTTACACGTGGATGCATCCGTGCGTGCACATCTGGACCGATTTGGCCGTTAAACATCCGCTGATAACTAGCGTGCGCGTGAGCGTGATAGTTCAGTTCACTCTACCCTGAGGGTGGAGCGTGAGCGGCGGTCGCGCGCGCAGTAGACGATGCCGCAGGCTCCCGAGGCGAGCTCGTCGAGCTTAACGAAGCGGCTGATCACAACGGAGGATGTTGTCGCCATCACCATGGCCCTCCACCCTCGTGGTGCCCTAGGGATTCTTTTCCTTCCTTTTCTTTCGTGGCAGTTCAGTCGACATGACGCAAATGCAAACGGTTTCAGGAGGAGAGAGGTAGCAATATATGGCTCGCTTGGCTACGCAACATGAGTCTGATGCGATCTCCAAGTAGTCTTGGTGCGCGAACGCGGTCAGGTGCTCGCGTGCAAGCATGCATATGTATTCGGACTTCGAGTTGAAGTCAGGGGATTGATATATCTATGTTCCGTTTCATGTGTAATGTCGCTAAACAAGATTTTTACACGTGGATGCATCCGTGCGTGCACATCTGGACCGATTTGGCCGTTAAACATCCGCAGATAACTAGCGTGCGCGTGAGCGTGATAGTTCAGTTCACTCTACCTCGAGGGTGGAGCGTGAGCGGCGGTCGCGTGCGCGGTAGACGATGCCGCAGGCTCCCGAGGCAAGCTCGTCGAGCCTAACGAAGCAGCTGATCACGATGGAGGATGTCGTCGCCATCGTCATGGCCCTCTACCCTCGGGATACCCTAGGGATTCTTTTCCTTCCTTTTCTTTCGTGGCAGTCGAGTCGATATGACGCACATGCAAACGGTTTCAGGAGGAGAGAGATAGCAATATATGGCTCGCTTGGCTACGCAACATGAGTCCGACGCGGTCTCCAAGTAGTCTTGGCGCGCGAACGCGGTCAGGTGCTCGCGTGCGAGCATGCATACGTATTCGGACTCCGAGTTGAAATCAGGGGATTGATATATCTATGTTCCGTTTCGTGTGTAATGTCGCTAAACTTGATTTTTACACGTGGATGCATCCGTGCATGCACATCTGCACCGATTTGGCCGTTAAACATCCGCAGATAAGAAGCGTGAGCGTGAGCGTGAGGTTATTCATCCCACGGGAGAATTCCACCATGATGGAAAACCTATTCTTCAACCCCACTCACGATTAGAATATGATTGTAATATATATATACATAACATAGACACATAACACGGATGTAATTACTTATATGTTTTTATATGTTTGTATATATTTTTGGTAATCTATATATTACTTATGTGTCTCTATATATTTTGGTTGTACATATATACATATGTAATATATATATGTGTGTATTTATACATATATATGCAATATATATGTATAAATACATTTATTACATATATATATATAAATACATATATATTAAAAAACCTGCAAGCATTTGTATTTAAACATATATAAATGCATAATATATAAACAAGCAGCAAGCAGCATATGCAAATAAAAAAATGTAAAAATACCAACCAAGACTAAAGATGGATCTTTGGCCCCAGTTATTTCAACTGGGACTAAAGATATGCATCTTTAGTCCAGAATAAGGCGTCCTGGTTTGCAACCTCGGACTAAAGGGGTTGCAAACCGGGACTAAAGGTGCAATCCCCAATAGTGCTATGATATATTATAGGTGTCGGTTCTTTAATTAACCGGTAACTATAATATATTATGGGTATCGGTGTTTTAAAAGACTGACACCCTATGATATAAGTGTCGGTTTTTCTATAGAACCAGCACCTACCGTGTTTAAAGGTATCGGTTCTATATTTTTTCATCACACGGAGGAAAAAAGTCCATAGGTGCCTGTTTTAAATGAACCTGTACCTATGAGCCGTTCCCTATGAGGTATTTTGTAGTAGTGTGATTAGTATATCTGTCTTCCTGATGTACTTTGGGTTGGGCAAACTTAGAGCACAGGGGAGCGAACAACTGTCGTGTTTTCTCACCGTATAACCTTTAGTTTCTTTAGGGTGCGATAATTTCCTGTGTACAACTAATGTCAATATTTGTAGGAGAGCAATGCGATTAATTTCCATTCTAGACAAATAATGCATATATGTACATACATACACATTTTTGTACAACAAGCAAAGGTGACAATGGCACAATGCAGCCAGTCTTTGAACCCTCATCGTTCTTGTCCGTGCAACAAAGTATTGCATGTACTCAAGCTAGCCCTAGCTCTGTCTCTCCTACCGGCGATGTCGCAGGCTGGCACTGTCGGCCTCCTTGAACCACCGGTGCCGGAGTGCTTGCGCCACCGTCATCCTCTTCTCCGGGTTGCACGTCAGAAGCCCACTCAACACCTCGAACCCAGCCTCCGACAGCGGCGGCCGGCGGAGCATCCTGGCCTTCGCGGGACATGGGAAGAAGCCTCGAAGAAAGCTGTCCGGCCCGCAGCCTCCCAGCAGTCGCTGCCCCTTGTAGCCTCGCCACCGCTTGATGTCGTTCACGCCAAGGACGTCGACGATCTCGCCGAGCTGCTCCCTGTCCGAGCTCCCGCGGAACAGCGGCTTCCTGGCGAGGAGCTCCGCCATGATGCAGCCGAGCGACCACGCGTCGACGCGCTCGTCGTAATCCGTCGAGCCGAGGAGGATCTCCGGCGCGCAGTACCACCGCGTGCCGATCGGGTTGGAGTACGGCGGTGGCTCAGCGGTGCTCTGCGACAAGCCGAGGTCGCAGATCTTGAGGTTGCCGCGAACGTCGACGAGCACGTTGTCCGGCTTGAGGTCCCGGTGCATGAAGCCAGCGTCGTGCATCCTCTTGGCGCCGGAGAGAAGCTGCCGCATGGCGAGGCGGACCTCGAGCTCCGACCGCCGCGTCCTCCCGCGGCGCTCCCGCCTCAGGACGTGACGCAGCGTCGGCCCTACGAACTCCATGACGAGGACGGCCTCGCCGTCGCCGCATCGGCCGTGCGCGCGCGGCTGCACGACGTAGGGGTGGCCCCTGCAAGCCTCCATGGCGGCGACCTCGCGGCCGAAGTCAGAGCGGTCGACGAGCTCCCCGCAGTCGTCTCGGTACGAGCGGATGCACTTCATGGCGACGATCTCGCCGGAGCGGCGGTCGCGTGCACGGTAGACAACGCCGCAGGCTCCCGAGGCGAGCTCGTCGAGCTTAACGAAGCGGCTGAGCACGACGGAGGATGTCGTCGCCATCGCCAAGGCCGCCGAGATAGGTGGCTAGTGTTTCTTTTCCGTCCTCTTCTTTCGTGGCAGTTGAGTCGATACGACGTAAACGCAAACGGATTTAGGAGAAGAGCGGTAGCAAATATATATTTGGCTGGCTACGTACGCACGCACGTGGCAACGTGAGTCGGAGTCCGATGCGGTCTTTGAGGTACGAAATCTTGGCGCCAACGCAGTCACGCGCACGCATGCAGGCGTATTACTACTTCAAATCGGAGTTGAAATATATATATTTGGGGAAACTCTAATCATGGATATCACCTTATTTTTTATATAGCTTAAAATATTATTAAAAGATTTGAAAAAAAATAGTAAAATAGATAATGTGTGATATATCACTCCTCAAACATGCATGTTCAAATTCAATTTATACAATTAGATATAAAACAATAAATTTAACAATACGCATAATTCGCAGTTAAATTTGTTATTTTTTTTAAATTGTATAAGTTAAATTATAACTTACATGTTTGTGAAAAAATATATTATATATTGATCTATATTAATGTTTTTTAAAATTTTTTTATAATCTTTTAAATGATATGTACAAAATAAGGGGATATCTACTAGGAATAAAAATCCATCTCCATATATTTATTTGGTCACAAGTTGTTTCATTTTTGTGTCACGTCGCTTAATTTGGCCGCAGCTAACTCGCGTGCGCGTGCGAGTTCACGTTGATCGGCTTTCCGAATATGCGCACGCGGCCGCCCGAACAGCCGTGCAGTGTATAGACCATGTCGGATTTCCGTTTTTGCGTTCCTATAAGTGTTTTTTTTTTTCCTTTTTTCTTCTCTTGACGCATTGATGCTAGCTAATATAGGTGTCGTCGTGCATACAATGTTGGGTTGATGGACATTGCTTTAAAGAAAAATCATTTGAGGCTACTACTGTAGATACGGTATTTGCACTAGCACGGGATATCTCATTTCAATCGAACGGCAAGCCTCATCAGTGTTAGGGACGGGTCGCATCACGAACCAAAAGTCAGTGGCGTGAGATATCATGTCTATCGGGCACTTGCTCATCACGAATAGCAGCTATCCCTATCGGATCAAGACTAAACCCCGTCACCGATAGGTTTGACCAAGAAGACAAGTTAAACTAGAGCCAAATTAGGGCCCATCACCGATGATCTCATCCGTGAAGGGCTCGTACTTGAGATGGTATGGTACAGTGCCGATCACGGATAAGGCCATCTAAATCGAGCTTAAAGTAAAGCCCATCACGGATCAGGTCATCTCAATCGGGTTTTAAGTTAAACCCATAACGGATGAGGCTATCTCAATCGAGTTTTAAGTTAAACCCGTCACGGATGAGATCATCTCAATCGGGCGTAAAATTAAGCCCGTCACGGATGGCAACAGCTCAATCGGTCTTTAGTTAAAGCCCATCACTTATCAGTATTTTACCAAAAAAATAAATTTTGTTTTTTGGCTAGCCTCAGGCCTTTACTAGCTATGCCCACTGCTATATATATTCCCTTTCCCAGCAACCCCATTCATAACATTTCACAAATCAATTAATATTCAGCAATCACATCCATTCACATCAATTCACAAATCAAATATTATGCCATCACATGCAGATTCACACAACTATTCACATATGTCATTCACATTCTCAAGAGTTAAGCATCAAAATCAGCAAAATCGATCGAGTTACAAATTGGGACAAATTTATATGTAATTAGCATTGCAAGTATATACAAACACATGATACCGGATTTATTAATATATACATAAATCATACATAATCTCATGTTTTTAACAAGCATTGGAAATTGTTACAACCATTTAGAGACGAGCTTAAGTCTGTACTCTAAAGTTTCCTTTGGAAGATAAGATTTTGTCAAGTATGAAACGTGCTATGTGCTCTCTAATTGGTTTGAAGCTGCGAGCCTGAATGATGTTTCCTGCGTGTGAGGCGCCAAGTTCCTGTGAGCCTGAATGATGTATATACTTCAAAGTACTTAGTGCAAAATTATCGTATACGTAATAGAAACACAGACCTCAAGGTTGAGCAATGTCACCTTGTCCAACGAAGTCTGCATGTTGTGACACACGTGGAACCCACACCGATCACCAACTTATTGAAGGACAGGGAAATTTTGTTTTGTGATAGAGCTTAGGGCTGCCTTGCTTATGCCTTCCTTCTTTTCCCACATATTGACCCCACACGTCATTGAGTGCAGCTTCAATTCGGGGCCAATCGTATGCCTCTTTAGTTTTGGAGTTCTTAAAAATTTTGGAGTTAAGGTACTATACCATACTCCACTTCGGCACTAAGACCAGAAGAATCCAATGGTACCTGCGTAATAGATATATTGCAAGTTAAATACTAAAATTGTACGCGTCGTGGAGGGGTAGCTAATTAGAGTAAACACTTACGGTTGGTTATAGACACACATAATAAACTCTTTGTCTTGGCGGGCCCACAAGAAGTCCGTAATATAATTTGTCATTCCTCCTAAATCGTGTTCTAGATTTGTCTCGTTGACTTGAGATGTATCTAGCAAGGCAACATAGATGCAATTTCTTTGTGCATACTTCCATAGAACCTACATGTCGACAAACACCCGTATAAGCATATTATATGTATGTTATTACCATATTTTGTATGCAAGAATACTTACAATGAGTAGCACTTAAGGAAATTGGTGTCCACTGCTCGCAGCCTGTACAGGTTAAATAGATGTGCGAGATCTACCACAATATAGGCTTCTGGCACAAGAAATGGTTGTGGACCGTGATAGCCTGTCATGGAGGTTTCTCTATTCTTCCTCCTTGCGTTGGATTTCTCCATGTAGTACCCGTGCAACTCCGTGCAAGCAGGGCCCATCTTCGCTAACTTATGGTCTGAAACTAATAGCATGCCTAATTGGAAGCTAGTCGGAGCGAGGCTCTTAGTAGGAATTGATGGTGCCTTACCTAGATCTAGTTTCTTTGGAGCCAGAAGTGAGGTTTGCAGCTTTCCTTTTACTCTCCCCCTTCCAACAGCTTTTTTGCGTGTTTCATGCATTGGAGGAGAATAATGCGCCTTCCTGCTTATCGAAACTAGATTTCGACAATATGAAAAGGGGGTAGCGCACGAGACCTAAAAGTGGATGGATGCAGAGACAATGATTTAGATAGATTCAGGCCCTCTCAATGAGAGGTAATACCCTACTCCTGTTTGGGGATTGTATCCACCTGGTATTGTATTGATCTGACGATCTAGTTGTGCTCATACCCCCTAGAGGGCCTCCTACCCACCTTATATAGGATGGGGGATAGGATTACAAGATAGAAACCTTAACCAATACAGTATCGGTTTCCTAATACTACTTATAATATTGCCAAACCAAGACTTTAGGCCGTTCCGTAATACATAAGAAAACATAATACCCAAGTCATGATCCGTTACATATTATATAGATCTAAGCTATCCCCTATAACTAGTCGGATAACCATGTCGTGTGCGTATGGGTACCCATAATTTTCACAGTAGCCCCTGAGACCTTCACGGTCAAAAAGATAATCTTCTCTCGAACTAAATTACCTCAAAGCCAAGTGCTTCAATCATCCTTGCCATGATCTCCCGAATACTTTTACCAAATCAGAAGACGGTGGAGGGCTAGAAAATAATAAAATATAAACTTAGGTGCATCGACTAGATGCACCTGACAGGTGTAGCCCCCGACTATGTGGTTAGTTGAACAAACTAAGCATATAGTCAAGGAATAAAAAGATTAACCAGCTGAGTGGTTTTAAGCCACCAAAATAGCATAACAATAGCACATACGGTATGAATCCCCGAGTAAATAAGACTCAAGTGATAGACTGACTGCTTTATGAAGTATGATGCATGCAACCTAAAGTTACCACATATTTGAAAATTCACATAGCAAAAACAGCTATAAAAAGCTTGTATGCCGTGAATAAAGAAATTTCTAAAGCATTAAGTATACACCATGCACACACTGTTTTAACATATGTGCTTAAGTTCCTAAAAGACGCACGGCTTTACCATACTTGGAGACATAAGGCATATGTGGTATAAAATCCGAGTAAATAAAACTCATAGAGGATTTACCAACCACCTGAAAAATGACTAAAATATATAATCAGCCTAAACCATAATATTGGTCAATAATAGTGCACACTTACGTGGCAAAAAACAACGATATTACATTTAATCGATTGCTTTATAGATCAAACAGTGCCTTGACTTATACATATGAAAAAGTCAGCGGGGCAGCTACATAAAGCTTCACTGTTTGTCACCTTTTAAAGTGCATTGTACCAACTCCTAAAAAGTTGAGTAACAGCGGTATAAAAGGATTTTAAGGTATTGGGCACTTTATCACGCGCACTTTTGCCTAAGCAAAAAATGCCTAAGTCCCTAAAAGAACGTGACTGGCCACACCTGATAATATGGGCTGCAGACATATTAGGCCTAGACCAAAAAAATATACCCTCGATACCCTCAAAAGGATGACGCATCTAACATGCCTCTTGACATGCTCCCAGTAATAAATCTTCCGGGTAATGTAGACCAAGTGCATCTCATCCGAGTGGCTTCTGGTACAAATAATTATCCCTCATGGGGTATAATGAAGTAAATATGATAATTGAATCCTGATTGGCGCAAATATTCAGTCGATGGCCCTCATGGGGTATAAAGATTGATTCAAGCCTTGAGCATAGAGGATGAGCTCACGACCATGAATATGTATCCGGAACAAAGCTAGATTACAGGTATGATCTTTAAGCCTGAGCTGATGAAGCCCCTGAGCATATAGCTTGTCATTATGTTGTAGTCGAAATCATCTATTGGTAGTAGCTGATGCAGTCGGTATGAAGTCGAGATGACCAATGTGTAGAATGATATCGCCCATCAGAAGTGATGAAGATGTCAGTAGTAGAGACGAAGTTGTGCATCAGCAGCGATAATGAAATCCATCGATCATGAAGATGAAGAAACCGGTCGACGACAGCTGATGTGACCAAGGGTCATGACAACTGGTGATAGCGGCAATAGTCGTATGTGAAGACGAAGAAACCAGTCGGTAATGCCAAACATAATTGGTAGTGAAGACAAAATTGCTCATCCATGGCAACAGAATAGGTGCGGTAGGAGAGGCATAGCATGATGTTGATGAAAACGATGATGTTGATCATCCAGTCAATGGCGGTGTAGCAGCCGATGATAATGATGAAGTTGCCCATCAGCGGCGGCGTAGTAGGCCAACCGTGAAGGCAAAATAACAAGTCGGCGATGACATAGGCAACCGAAGGCGAAGACATAGTCATCCATTAGGGACAGTAGCGATGTCAGAGCCGATGAAGTAGAGGTAATACCAAGGAGGCTCAGCAAGAAGTCGATGAAAAATGATCCTGTTGGATATTCAGTGTTGATTAAGCTTGAACCATCGAAGCAAACTCCTTGGTTGACGGTAATTGACCGGAGATCACAATTATATCAATGGAGAAGTTGCTGATGATGACTTCAGTAATAATAATCCATCAAATTGTTGAAAATATGTCGAAGCTCGAGTAGTTTCCTTGACGCCAACGTTTGCATGACGAAGATTGATGCAATGCCCGTTGATTTATGACGATGATAGTAGAACTTGGTCTTGTAGCTGTTTGCAAATGCTTTGCTTAGAGGTGAGCAAATCGTGTTGTCCAACTCGTCGAATCTGAGCTGATTGGTTGATAACCCCAAACTCCCGGGCATGGAGGTTAAATATTGAACTTGATACTTCAGAAATTTGGAGTAAATTGTGGCAGCATCCAGAAACCAAAATTGCTGATAAAAAATTGATGTTGCTGAAGTAGAACGCCCGCTCTGAGTTGAAGACGAAGATAATGACTTCCGGAGTTAACTCATTGGCTGGTTAATTGATTGCTTCATCTTGACATAGTGTCTAGCCAATTTTGACTCTTGTATTTGTGTAGCCCCCGACTCTTTGGTTAGTTGGGGAGCAACTGAACATAGAGTCGAGAACTGTAGCTTGTCATTGAGCAGCCATTGCTTGAGTGAAGATACGCATTGAGGAGGTCCGAGTAGAAATCTTGAAGATTGGAACACCACTTGTTGTAGTAGATTGGCACGACATCGTATTTGGTGGCACATGTTAATATGTCGAGGATCTTGGAGACGTCGTGATTAGTGAAGTAGCGAAGCTTCTGAAGTAGTGGCAGTAGAGTTTACCGGTGCCGAAAATAATGAAGATGAAGTTGCCCCACAATGGTGATAAAATTGCAATGCCGTGATGACGTGGACATGAGTTGGCGGCAACAAAAGAAAACCATTGGCGGAGACGCGTAGTCGTGAAGATAAAAACACCAGTCGGCAGCGGCAAAACTAGTCGGTGGTGGAGACGTAGACGCGCAGCGACGGTGGTGTAACCAACCAACCGTGTAGGCAAGGAAACCAGTCGGTGACGATGACGATGGCCGGTGGTGAAGACGTAGACGCCCAACAACGGTGGTGTGACCAACCAACCGTGTAGGCGGAGTAACCAGTCAGCGATGATGAAGGCGGACCGGTGGCGAAATCATAGACGCCCAACGACGGTGGTGTGACCAACCAACCGTGTAGGCGGAGACACCAATCGGCGATGATGACGATGGCCGGCGGTGAAGACGTGGACGCCCAACAACGGTGGTGTCACCAACCAACCGTGTAGGCGGAAAAACCAGTCGGCGACGATGACGATGGCCGGCAGTGAAGACGTAGACGCCCAACAACGATGGTGTGACCAACCCACCGTGCAGGCGGAGACACCAGTCCGCGGCGATGACGATAGCTGGTGGTGAATTCGTAGACTCCCAACAACAGTGGTGTAACCAACCAACCGTGTAGGCGGAGACACCAGTCGGCGACGATGAAGGTGAGCCAGCGGTGAAGACGTAGACGCCCAACAACGGTGGTGTGACCAACCAACCGTATAGGCGAAGACACCAGTCGGCGCCGGCGAAGGCAGGCCGGCAGTGAAGACGTAGACGCCCAACAACGGTGGTGTGACCAACCAACCGTATAGGCGAAGACACCAATCAGCGGCGGCGAAGGCAGGCCGGTGGTGAAGATGTAGACGCCCAACAACGGTGGTGTGACCAACCAACCGTGTAGGCGGAGTAACCAGTCGACGATGATGATGATGGCTGGTGGTGAAGAGGTAGACACCCAACAACGGGGGTGTGACCAACAAACCGTGTAGATGGAGAAACGAGTCGGCGACGATAACGATGGCCAGCGGTGGAGATGTAGATGCCCAACAACGATGGTGTGACCAACCCACCGTGTAGGTGGAGACACCAGTCGGCGGCGACGAAGGCTAGCAGGTGGTGAAGACGTAGACGTCCAACAACGGTGGTGTAACCAATCAACCGTGTAGGCGGAGACACAAGTCGGCGACAATGACGATGGCTGGTGGTGAAGAGGTAGACGCCCAACAACGGTGGTGTGACCAACCAACCGTGTAGACGGAGAAACCAGTCGGCGACGATAACGATGGCCGGCGGTGGAGACGTAGACGCCCAGCAATGGTGGTGTTACCAACCAACCGTGTAGGCGGAGACACCAGTCTGCGATGATGAAGGCGGACTGGTGGTGAAGACGTAGACGCCCAACAACGGTGGTGTGACCAACCAACCGTATAGGCGAAGACACCAGTCGGCAGTAGCGAAGGCAAGCCGGTGGTGAAGACGTAGATGCCCACCAACGGTGGTGTGACCAACCAACCGTGTAGGAAGAGACACCAGTTGGCGACGATGACGGCGGACCGATGGTGATGTCATAGACGCCCAACAACGGTGGTGTGACCAACCAACCGTGTAGGCGGAGACACCAGTCGACGACGACGAAGGCGAACCGGCGGTGAAGACGTAGACACCCAACAACGGTTGACGATGGCCGGTGGTGAAGTCGTAGACGCCCAACAATAGTGGTGTGACCAACCAACCATGTAGGCGGAGTAACCAGTCGGCGATGATGAAGGCGGACCGGTGGTGAAATCGTAGACGCCCAACGACGGTGGTGTGACCAACCAACCATGTAGGTGGAGAAACCTGTCGGCAACGATGACGATGACCGGCGGTGAAGACGTGGACGCCCAACAACGGTGGTGTCACCAACCAACCGTGTAGGCGGAAAAACCAGTCGGCGACGATGACGATGGCCGGCGGTGAAGACATAGACGCCCAACAACGGTGGTGTGACCAACCCACCGTGCAGGCGGAGACACCAATCGGCGATGATGACGATAGCCGGTGGTGAAATCATAGACTCCCAACAACAATTGTGTGACCAACCAACCGTGTAGGCGGAGACACCAGTCGGCGATGATGACGGTAGCCGGCGGTGATGTTCTGACTGATCCATTCCCGAAGTGTAGGAGATTAGCTTAGAGCCATGAATCCCCACTATGCACATCTGGATTTGGATCCTGCAGTATAAACATATATGATGAGTAGCATCTGATGCAAATAGAATACTTGAGAAAAGTTCAAGCATTTTAAAATATTTATAAATATGTATTTCTCCTCTTGTTGATTTTGATTTCCCGAGTAGATGACTCATCACATATAAACACTTTACCCGACTAGTCATTGACATGAGTCCGTCATTAATGGAACAAAGTTTCATGCATTGGAGTTTACTACTTGGGTACTTTTACAATTGTTCAGAGCAGAAAGCAAATTATATTATCTCTATGCTTTTGATTTCTTCCGAGTAACACTTAGCACCTCGCGTTATATACTCCATCCAACGAGCCTCCGGGTGCTAGGAATCAGCCCAAAGGCAACTATCCATCGACAAACCAAACGGGAAGAATAGGGAAATAGAGCTCTGTAACTCGATCGGTATTTTTTACTCGGATTATCTCGCAAGCAATCAAGATAAACATTATGAAAATTATTGAAAAAATATGATATAACATCTATAGCCCCCGACTCACTACTCAATGGAGAACCAATTGATGTAGTGAGGCGAAGGAAAAGAAAAATATCATATAAAGAATAAAATAATGATGACTTAGCTTTGTTGTATTCCCCTCGGTGATGATAAGGTTGTCCATCAATGACGACAAAAACACCAGTCGACGATGGCCGAAGGCAAGCCGGTGGTGAAAACGATATCGCCATTAGTAACGGCTGCGGCGAAGGCAACCGGTCGGTGGCGATGACGGTGGCCGGTGGTGAAGATGATGTCGCCATGAGTAACGGCGGCAGAGCACATCAACCGTGAAGGCGAAGAGACCAGTCAGCGACGATGACGGCAGCCGGTGGTGAAGATGATGTCGCCATGAATAACAGCGGCGGAGCACACCACCGTGAAGGCGAAGACACCAGTCGGCGGCAGCGAAGGCAGGCCGGTGGTGAAGATGATGTCGCCATGAGTAACAGCGGCGGAGCACACCAACCGTGAAGGTGAAGAGACCAGTCGGCGGTGATGACGATGGCCGACGGTGAAGACGCTGATGCCCAACGACGGTGGTGTGACCAACCAACCGTGAGGGCGAGGACACCAGTCGGCGGCGACGGAGGCGAGCCGACGGTGAAGACGTAGATGCCCAACGACGGTGGTGTGACCAACCAACCGTGAGGGCGAGGACACCAATCGGCGGTGATGACGGCAGCCGGTGGTGAAGATAATGTCGCCATGAGTAACAGTGGCGGAGCACACCAACCGTGGAGGCGAAGAGACCAGTCGGCAACAGTAGTGCCGCGGCATCACATGTAAAGAACAAAAAGTACCAAGAGAATAATCTAATATTTACAGATCAATTTAATAAACAGCAATAAGTTAGAAGGGGAAAAAACCTGGATTGGAGATTTAAGCCATTGAAACTCGCTGAGATTAATCTCAGCGTTTCTGTTGAAATTGATTCCATCGCACTTCTTGATGGAGAACTCGGCGTACCCCTACCTGGCGCGCCAACTGTCGAAACTAGATTTCGGCAATATGAAAAGGGGGTAGCGCATGAGACCTAAAAGTGGATGAATGCGGAGACAATGATTTAGACAGGTTCAGGCCCTCTCAATGAGAGGTAATACCCTACTCTTGTTTGGGGATTGTATCCGCCGGGTATTGTATTGATCTGACGATCTAGTTGTGCTCATGCCCCCTAGAGGGCCTCCTACCCACCTTATGTAGGATGGGGGTAGGATTACAAAATAGAAACCTTAACCAATACGGTATCGGTTTCCTAATACTACTTTACAATATTGCCAAACCAAGACTTTAGGCCGTTCCGTAATACATAAGGAAACGTAATACCCAAGTCATGATCCGTTACATATTATATAGATCTAAGCTATCCCCTATAACTAGTCGGATAACCATGTCGTGTGGGTATGGGTACCCATAATTTCCACACTGCTCTTTTTGGCAGGAGGGGGAATGTTAGCCCTGCTGTCGGCCTCCATACCCTCTTCCCCAAAATCTTTATCATATTGCAAATGGATATCGTCATCTTGTACTTCAATGGTAGGAGGGTCTGAAGGAAGAGTTGGAGCGGGTATTGGCAGCGGACGAGTACTTGGTGCATTTGACCTAGGAGTCATCTTTATCTCAATGAGGTCCTTGGGCCATTGGATAAAGGCCCATGTGCAGCTCCTAGGGTTAAAATTTCGTCGTTCGGTGGATGCTACAGAGTCCAGCTGACCCAGTCGGGCTTGACCAAGTCCACTTGTACTTTAGCATGTCCGACCATCCGTTGCACCCCATGCACTCGGGTTTCAGGCGTAGGCTTAAAGACAACACCCTCGGCGGCTGGGAGCTTAAAATTCGGTGTCACCCTAACTACTAGGGTGCACTGTGTGGCCTCCTGCGATAGATTCAATCATGTTCTTAGAAAATGATACAATACATGGATTTGTTAAGATAACACATCCATTGTTTGTTGGTTTTATCGTTATGTGGTTGACAGCGGCAGAGACTGGTGGTTGGTCTTCCGCTGCCTTAGTTGATGAAAAACTGCTACGCCTTTGCGTGGGGCTCGCTTCCATTTTGGTAGCGGCGACGGGGTCAGCGTTGTGTTGCTGCAACTCATCCCTGATGCGTGCCTCCACCCCTACCAATTTTTCATCACATTCAGGGCGAAGCTCGTCTCTACTCTCCTCTCTAATCTGTTCCTTCAAGCGAGCATCTTTCTCCGCCTTTGTCATCTTCCGCTTCTTGTACTGCCACATGTATTGGGGTAACCCAACCTTCCATGGAATATGGGAGCCAATGCCCCTTGTTCGTCCACGATGTTCTTGGGTACCCAGCGCTTTCGTGAGGATATCGTCCTCGCGTCTTTGTGAGCAGACCTCTTGCGAGGACAGCCTCTGGGCTGCATATTTGATTTGTAGTACAGTTAAGGTCGGGTTAAATCATGGCTACGATACAAACAAATTAAAAATATTCGATTTGTTATACTTACCATATGATCGTACACTACTTGATCTTGGGCATTTGGGAACGTAATTGTCCCATCGATGTTCCTAATAGTCCTTGCCCTTGCCCAACTCCTTGCTCCGTCGTCCGGGATATCAACAAATGGCGGCGGGGTGTTAGATTGCGTAGCAGCGTCATCCTCCTTCTGCCGCTGCTCCTGCTTCCTGCTATATCCTCCGGTGCCCAACGGGTGAGGGTGTAGGTTTCTAGCCTGGAACGCTCTAGCGGCCTCGCTTCTTGCCCGGGACTCGGGGGTTGATTTGGCAGCATGAAACCGCTCCCACAAGGTCCCGGTGATCCACGGGTACTTTTCCACGGGTATCACTGCTCCCACACGTACTCGCCGACCAGCATTGTCTTGAAATTTTTCCACGCGGTGGCCATCTTTTGGATAGCACGATGCTTGAACCCTTCCTCGTCCTCTTCAGGATATTCGAAGCTCAGCTTGAACTGCACCCAAGCTTCCTCCTTTTCTGCAGCTGGGACAAGCTTCACGTCGTCGACCAAAATGGTGAAGTGTCTCCTCCCTAGCACCCCACAAACCGACGCGAACTTCTTAACAACTTTCCTTGGAGCCACAGGGAATCCTAGGGCGTTGACCTCTCTTATGGTCATTCGTTCCTTAGGAATTTTATTTTGGATCCTAGGGTTCCGGGTCGATGTGGTCTCACTAGTTTTCATCGACGTGGGTTCCCCTTGCTGAGACATTTTCTAAATAACTTGTGTACAACAAAAAGTTGTTACAAACATAAATATTTTACTACAAGTATTATACAAAATTACAAAATTAATTACAATATAATTCACTAAGTGCCATCACTAAATTCGTATATCTAAATATAATTCACTTAATACTAAATACGTACCTAACCTCCATAAAAATCAACATATATAGAAATGTACATCTCACATATATAACCCTAAAATCAACAAATATAAAAATGCACATCTCACATATATAACCCTAAAATCAACATATATAGAAATCAATATATATAAAAAAGATGCTCTAACTAAATTCATGCACATATATCCACATATATCCACAAATATCCATAAATTCATCACAAGTCAACATATATCCACATATATCCATCACAGATGCATCACAAATTCATCACAAATGCACAAGTCCACTAACAGGCGTGGAGGAGGGTGACGGCTGGCGTGGATGATGGTGGAATCGGACTCGGCGTCGAGGAGGTCATGGTGGGGCATAGGACGGTGATGGCAACGGTGGTGGAGTAGAGGGCGGTGATGGCGACAGTGGCGGTAGTGGTGAGGACCAACGATAGCAGCGGCCACAAGCTCCTAGGCAGCGAGAGAGGACGACGACGGGACGGCGGCAGTAGTGGTGGGGAGGACGCGACGATGGCGGACAGCGGTGGCGGTGGATGGCGGACGATGACGGCAAAGGTGGGGAGGAGGTGGCGGCACCATGGTTCGACATTGGCGGGACTTGGGAACTTTTGTTGTGTACATCTGAGAACGAAAGAAACCCTAGTCTATATGTGGTCAAACCAGATCCGTTACGGGGGTTAAAGCTACGCCGTCATGGATGACAATCATCCGTGATGGGCTTAAACTTAAGCCCGATTGAGAACTCATCCGTGACGAGCTCCAACTAAAGCCCGATTGAGATATGGTCATCTGTGAAGGGCTTAAATTTAAGCCCGATTGAGATTGTTCATCCCTGACGGGCTTAAATTTAAGCCCAATTGAGATTGTTCATGCCTGACGGGCTTAAGCTTAAGCCTGATTGAGATTGAGGTCATCCATGACGGGCTTAAGCTTAAGCCTGATTGAGATTGAGGTCATCCGTGACGGGCTTAAGCTTAAGCGAGATTGAGATTGAGGTGATCTGTGATGGGCTTAAGTTTAATCCTGATTGAGATTGAGGTCATCCGTGATGGGCTTAAGCTTAAGCCCGATTGAGATTGAGGTCATCCGTGACGGGCTTAAGTTTAATCCCGGTTGAGATTGAGGTCATCCGTGACGTGCTTAAGTTTAAGCCCGATTGAGAAGTGTTCATCCGTGATGGGCTTAAGTTTAAGCCCGATTGAGATTGAGGTCATCCGTGACGGGCTTAAGCTTAAGCCCGATTGAGATTGAGGTCATCCCTGATGGGCTTAAGTTTAATCCCGATTGAGATTGAGGTCATTTGTGATAGGCTTAAGTTTAAGCCCGATTGAGTTAGGATTTTTCATTTTTTTGGTAAAAAAATTACTATATTTTAGTAAACAAATTACTATTATTTGTGTTTCCTCTTTCATAGTTGACTGCATGTTGACTTTCCTTATTCCTTAGAAGGTTTGGTTTGGACTTTTCCTTATTCCTTATAAGTATCACCGTCTCCGTCACCGTGCACGTATGATGCTTCACGATGGATTTTTTCTTATACCTTATGAAGTGCAAGAAACCATTCCATCCATCTATCCCTATTCCTTATGAAGTGCAGAAACCATTCCATTCAATAATTCTATTTATAGAAGAAGAGCCCATGGAGAAACAGTGAGGAGTCACAAACTCCTAGCAGCTACGTGTCAGTACTTCATTCATTACAAGGATATGATACAAAATACTTCATTCATTACAACGGCAATGGTACTAAATACTTCATTCATTACAAGAAATTACAAATCAAATTAATACAAAATCTTCAGTTACAAGGATATGACTTCCCTATGATCTGAAGGAGCATATGCCGCATCCTCTTCTGGATCATCGTCGATGTGAGGTCTTACATGAAGATTTTCATTGTATTCCTCTTCATCGACCACATTGTCAACCCCAACAATTCTTCGCTTTCCATCCCTAACGATGTGCAGCTTCTTGTTTGCAGGGTCTTTTATGTAGAAAATCTGTTTGACCTGCTTCGCAAGTACGAATGGTTCGTCGGCGTATCCAACCTTGGCTAGATCTACTAAAATGAAACCTTCCTTATTGACTTTCACACCTATGCATATATTCACCCAACGACAACTAAACAAAGGGACTTTGAACTTCACGTAATTCAGCTCCTAGATCAGCTCTATGCGACCGTAGTATGTGTTCGACCCAGATTGATCCTGAAATGCATCTATACGGACTCCGCTGTTTTGCACTGTGCTTTTGTCATCTTGTTTGACGGTGTAAAATGTGTATCCATTAATATCGTATCCTTTCCATATGTCGACATCCCAACACGATCCCACCGCCAACATCCGTACTATTTCATTTGGGCCATCGGTTGACCTTGTAATACGATTCTTGAACCATTCGTTGAAATGAGAGTTATGTGATCTATTTATCCACGTATCACCACGGGTTCTCATGTTGGATTTTTGCAAAATGCTCATCAAAGTAATGGGCAACTTCTGTCATATGTTGGAGCACAGCAAAATGGGCCAACACATAGGAGGTTTGATCGAGCACAATTCTTTTCCTGCCTATTGTGCCAACGCCTAACAACCTTCCTTTATGACGAGACCCTAGAACTCCGATAGGATCGGACTCGGACATGTAATCAACGTAGAACTCAATAACCTCCTCAGTTGTGTAACCTTCAATGATGGTCCCCTTTGGTTTTTTCTCTATTTTGTACATACGACTTCAGAACTCTCATATACCTCTCGAACGGGTACATTTCTCTTAGAAAAGCTAGGCCACATAATTTCGTTTGCTTCACAAGATGAACAAGGAGATGAATCATGATATCAAAGAAAGACAGTGGAAAATATATCTCCAAGTGACAGACGGTATTGACAATATCAGCCTGCAACCCATCAAGATCTTCGGGATCTATAACCTTCTGACCGATTGCATTGAAGAAGGCACACAGGTGCATTATCGTGTGGCGGACTTTGGGTGGAAGAATACCTCTTATAGCAACTGGTAAGAGCTGGGTGATTAGCACGTAGCAATCATGAGACTTCATTCCAACTACTTTTAGACCATCCAATGAAACATGCTTACTTATCCTTGCTGAATAACCCGATGGAACTTTAATATCATTCAAGCAGGATAACATTGCGATCTTCTCATCCTTCGACAAGGTGTGGCAAGCTGGAGGAAGGTACACTCTTCTTGTCTCTGTACTGGTTACAGGCATGAGTTCACTACGAATATTCATCTCCTGTAAATCTAGGCGTGTGTTTAACCCGTCCTTTGTCTTTCCAGTAATATTCAGTAGTAGACCAACCAAACTCTCACACACATTCTTCTCAACGTGCATGAGATCAATGCAATGATGGACCTCAATATCTTTCCAATAAGGTAGTTGCCAAAATATGGATTTTTTCCACATACCCTTATCCTTTGACTTACGACGTTTACTTTTCTTCCCAAACTCATTAGTTATGCCCTTCACCATGTTGTGGACATCATCTCCGGTCAAATCCTTGGGAGCAGATTGAAGTTCTCTCTTACCATTGAAAATTTTCTTCTTTTTTCCAAATGCGTGACGTAGTGGGAGCCACCTCCTACGACCCATGTAAACCATATTTCGTGATGTCTTCAATCACCTACTGCGTGTATTGTCCATACAATCGGAGCAAGCCTTCTTTCCTTTGACAGTTTGTCTAGAAAGATTCCTAATCGTGGGGTAGTCACTAATGGTTCAGAACAATAGAACTCGTAGCTTGAAATTCTCCTGACCATACGCATCCCAAGTTACCACACCTTTTTTTCTAGAGAGTTTCTAGATCATACATAACAGGCTCCAAGAATACATCAATATCATTGCAGGTTGTTTCGGACATTGGATTAACGAGCACAGCATAATGTATTTCCTTTTGAAGAATAACCATGACGGTAGGTAATAGTTTGCAATAAGAACTGGCCAAGTGTTGTGAGTACTGCTCATGTCTCCGAAAGGATTCATGCCATCACTACACAAACATATCCTCATATTTCTGGGGTCGGCTGCGAATTCTGGGTGTTTTCTATCGATATTCCTCCATTGAATCGAAACTACAGGGTGTCTTAGCATACCGTCGTTCCTTCTCTTTGTGGCATGTCAACGTACTAACTCCACTTCCTTGAGGTTGGCAAAGATTCTCTTCAAACGATCAATGATAGGTAAATACCACACAACCTTCGCCAGACCACCTCGCTTTGACTTCTTTCCTTCGTCCCCACTTTTCTTTCGCTTGTATCGTGAAGCCTTGCATACAACACAAACATCTAAGTCTGTGTATTGGTTGTGGTACAATATGCAGTCATTTGGACAAGCATGGATTCTACGGACCTCTAACCCCAGGGGACACAAAACCTGCTTTATTTCATATGTCGTCTCGGGTAATGTGTTCTCCTCAGGAAGCATGCTTTTTAATAATCCAAAAAGATCTATAAAACTATTGTATGTCCATCCATGACTTGCCTTCAGCTTCATTAGGTCCAAGGTAGCTGACAATTTGGTGTGTTTCGCCATGCATCCGGCGTATAGAGATGTCTCCGAGTCACTAACCAACCTAGTGAACTTCATAGAATCTCTCTCGTTGTAAGCTGGGTACTCAACGTCACGCAACATGTCTTATAGCAAATCGTGATCCACATCAAACATTTCGCCACCCAATGGAGATGGTACAAACATGTCATCTTCACCATCATCTTCCTGATTTTGTGCTACCCAATTGGCTGCAGCTGTAACATCGTCTACTGATTCTTGCTCTACATCGTCCAATATCCTTCATGAATCCTCGACGTATTAGATGAGCGTGTATGTCCACTCTGTTATGAAGCGTTATCTCATTTCTACAATCATCACATGGACATGTAATGTAATCGTTGTTTCTTGTTTTACTGTCCTCCACGACGTTTATAAAATTTGAAACGCGGTATGTCGCAGAGTCTCATACATCCACCGTTTTTGATCCATTGCTACAAAAATGAAGAAATATTAGGTAAATATTCTGTAAGGTAAGTAGTATAAATTTATAGGAATTGTTTACGATTTTTCAATTGAATTTTCTGTTTTACTTTTTTGAATTTTCTGTTTACAAAAATGCCCCCTACACCTCCCACCAAATAGTGAACAGTGGGATAACCATTCTTTAGGCGGTTGGGGTATTTATATTGTGCAATAGATATCAGTAATAGCCAACGAACGAACATAGGTGACGGGCATTTAGTTATCTTTATTGGGCCTAATATAGTGCTCATCACCGATGACAACCATCCGTGACGGGTCTAATTGTTATCTTTATCGGGCCTTAATTAGAGCCCGTCACCGATGAGACCTATCGATGACGGGCATATGTTTTGGGCCCGATAAAGATTACAAAGATAATCTTAATCGGGCCTAAATATAAGCCCGTCACCGATAGGTCTCATCGGTGACGAGCTCGAAATACATGCATATGGATAATGTCTATACGAGTATATCTTTATCGGTGTTTATTTTAGTCCGTTAGAGATGATGGTATTGTGACGGTCCGCAAACCCCATGCACGAGAAAGACTGTTACAAATATCAAGTTCTGTACTAGTGTTGCATACGGTCAAAAGGGCTATTCCACGCGGGCTAGCCAAAAACCTTAGCATCCTTTAGGTAATCAATATAACACTTAATGACTTTATCAGTAGTGTATACATGTGTAAGGACCCCCATTTTGCAACAAAGATCGCTCGTGTATCCTGTGTCATTTCCCTGGATCAAGTAGTTTGGCACACACGATACATAGTTGAATTACCAAAAGCGCATACATATGCGTCGTGTACGAATCATTACATCATAGGCCCGAAGGCATTGTCTTAGAACAAGGACCAAACGGTCCGGAATACAGTCTAAAAACAGAATATAGATAAGCAGCGGAGCGAAGGTAGCGGCATCGCCATTGCCACAGGCAACGACCGTGTCTAGACCTAGTGGGCACCCTCTTCTTCCGCATCCTCCTCGTAGTAGGCGTAAGGATCCTCCGCGGTATCATCTTCGGCTTCTGAAGGAGTTTATAATTGCAAGGGTGAGTACCAACCGTACTCAGCAAGTCACCACGGCAACAATGCATATGACAGGTTTCATCCAAGGCAAGGCATAGGTTCTGTTGCATAAAGATAGTTTTGCAATCCTTTTCGCAAACCTAAGACCTAGCATAACTTGATCAAGTTTTAATACCAGAGTTCAAGTTAAACAACGTCGGTTCTGTCTACCATCCATTGTGATCCCAAGGATAGCTCTCCGTCATTGGTTCGTCATGGTTTTCTGTGGACGTCCACCTTCCCTCCTCTCAGGAAGTGGCTCCATCAACATAAAATTCAACATGCATTATCCCATCCCACACCAGTTAAGAATTGAGAGTCTAGCCAAGTGTAATGCATGTCCCGGTGCTCAATATCCGCGAGCGCGGCTATTCGAATAGATTGGTTTACTCACACTGCAGTGGATGTACACTTTACCCGTACTCCGTGACTGCCCAACACATGAGCCTCGTCCCAACACATGAGACGCGTCACGGCAAAGCCTTTCGATAACCTTGCATTGGCAGTACCCGCTCCATGAACTATCATCCTCGTGCACTCTAGGTGTATCTGTTTCTAGTAGTGAGAGGAGTTCTGGCGCGCTCGGGAAAAGAAGTCTCACACACGCACCAAGTTTATAATTTAAGTTTAGGTTCTCACTCTCACCCACGTGGCAGTCCTACCAACAGTGACACCGATGTAGGGTACGCATCGCGTCCCTACCTCAACGGCTGCCCGTCGTAGCGAACCTGCCTCACACACACTGGGGTGAACCATCTATGAAAGGATACTGCCTCTGCTCAGCTACCTAGTCAGCTAGGTCTATACCCATTCAAGAAGTACGGTTGTACGGGGGTCGTTTCATGCTTAACTTCATGGCTCGGTCCTTAACTGATCGGGGACGGTGCTAGCCTTTTCCGGATACCACCCAAATCCACCATCCGCCCCAGTCGGACACACTTGTTTAGTTTCATTTCTCCTTTCCCAAATCATGTCATTATATCATGGCAATGTGGCGCTCATGTCTCCACATGCCGCATCTCAATTACCTTCCCAAAGGAAATTGCCCAAGCATAAAGCATTTGATAAATATGAGTATGCATGATTCTAGAATAGCATCACTAAGCATTTGTCATAATTGACTAGGGACTCATACGTAAGCATGGTTACAAAGGGATATGGGATAAACCATAATCAAGGCATGGCATAATAACAAGTAGACTATTCATTATTGCATGCAACTTTATTTGCAAACAAAATAATTTCGCAACGTAGGACCAATATGCTCAAGGGATAGTGATGACTTGCCTTGCTCGAGGTCCTGCGGGTCTTGATCCTCGATCGGACTCACAACTCCCTTAGGATCTATAATTATGTACGAAAGAAATCGGTTTGAACCCGGTTGGAATTCAATTAAAATCCAATAAAATCCGATCAAAGGAAAGATCGAGCGCGAGCGTCGTGTTTCGGTATCTATTCCATTATTTTACGAAATAGTTATATTCCGATTTTAATTCATCTATGCTAAAATACGGCGTCAGCCGATTAAAGTATTAACCTTAGCTGATAAATAAGTGACTAAATATTCGCAACGAATAGCTAAATGGATAACTCGATTAACGGGTAAAAACTAACTGACGAACCAACTAAATAGACACCTAAATAGTCAATAGATCGCCACGGTTTATTTCGTATATGCTTTAGAAAAGACCGATGATTAATCCCCCGATTAATATGCATATATATCTATAACTCAGTAAATAATTGTCTAAATAAATAGCTTGTTAAATAACTTGCTAAGGGGATTACTGACTAAATGAACGAGTCGCAAATAATCTCAACGTATTTTTCTTGAAACCCCTAAAAATGATCTACGACTAATCGCCAACTAATAGATATACATATGTATATTTACGTATATATATATTAAAATTTTTCCCTCCTAAATTCCTAAATTTTCTTTCCTAGATCTTAATCTTATTTCCCCATTTTTCTTCCCTTTCCTATTTTCTTTTACTCTCCCCTCTCTCTTCTTTTCTCTTTTTTTTCTTTCTTTTCTTTTCTCTCTCTTCTTCCTCTGTTTCTTCCTTCCTGCTTCTTCTTCCTTCCTCTCTTTTCTTCTCTCTCTGCTCACCGGTCCTATACTCTCTCTCTCTCGCGGCCGACAGAAGGGGAGGAGGGGGGTAACGGGGCTCACCGGCGGCGGCGGTTCACGAGGCGCGCGGCGGTCCGGGGCGCGGTGGCGGCGAGGAGGATTTGGGGAGGAAGGGGGAGGTGGGGGAAGAGGAGGAGGAGTGGCCGGCAGTGTGGGGAGATGAGGGAGGCGGGGGCGGCTTTTATAGCGCGGTGGGGGAGGAGAGGCCGGCACAGCGGTGGCTCGAGGCGCGCGCGCGTGGGGAGGGCGGCGACGTGCGCGCGCGCGTGGCGGGGTACGGCGGTGACGTGCGCGCGGCGCGGGGTGCAAGGGCGCGTACGGCGGCGTGGGGGCGTACGGCGGTCATGGCACGACGGCATGGGCGAGGCGGCGGGCGCGTACGGTGGCGTGGCGCGACGGCATGGGCGCGGCGGGCGCGTACGGCGGCGTGGGTGGTGATGTGCGTGCGGCGCGGCGGGCGACGTGCGGCGCGGGGTTCGAGGCGCGCGCGGGGGCGCGAGGGCGCGGCGGCGGCGGGTCCGGGCGCGGCGTGGGGCGTGGGCGCGCGCGGCGGCTGGCGGCAGCGTGCGCGGCGGGGGCGTGGGCGCGCGTGCGGCACGGGGCGCGCGCGGCGGGTCCGGGCCGAACACCTGGCGGGCTATGAATAGTGCCGCTAGGGTTTTTTTATATTTAGGGTAGTTTTTCCTCAAAACTTCATTTTAAAATTTTGTAAATTCAACCAAATAAATGTGACCATTGTTTTTTAAGTTCCAAATCATTTTACTCCAAATTTCTAAGTTTTGATAATTTATTACATATTTTTATATGAAATATTTAAATGATTCTCGTGTAGGCCTATATATGCTTCTACCTAGGGTTTATACCTACGCCCTTATGCATACACACCTACATATATGCAAGGACACCTCTTTGGGTTTATATCACCCTATTTTATACCTATTCACATTATATACCTATATTTACATATGCTTATATATATGTGCAAGGCTAGTTATTTGTACATATATATACGTGAAATCCCCCATTTAATTTTATTTCACCCAAATACATTCGCGACGTTTACTTAAAATATTTTCCTCCCTACCATCGTTCCTCACCACATAGTTTATTTTATTCCTTTTAATTGTGCACCTAGCTGACTTCGTCTCAGGGTTCACGCTTAATCTGATTTGATAAATCGGGGCTTCGCAATTAAAGATCGAATAAACGAGCAATTAATCGTGGCATGCTATAACTTAACTTAAAAGTTTTTGAAAGTTCGCATTTTGAGGTTTTGTATTCGACGGTCGAATTTCCAGGGTGTTACAACATGTATTCATCGTTCCCTCCCTGTGAGCACGATTCCGTACAAGAATAGACATGTAGCGCTCTTATTGTAACACCCTGAGAATTTGCAATCTAAAATTCCAAAAAAAAATTGGGATGATCAAAAACCCTTTTGGATTTGCATCATGCTGAAATTTATTGGATTTCATTTCTTTTCTTCGTGTCAGTTCCAAAAATAAATCAAATTCAAATAAAACTAAATATAAATTAAAGAACCAGTATAATTCTTATCTTTTTGTGTGCTTGATGTCGTTTTATGTAGATCCTCATACCAATGTACCTTAATACCCTCAGAATACGGTTCACAGGTATCACCCGTCGACAGTTTCATACTCATTATGCCTTGTATGCGTTTTCCGGACTTGTCCAAAATGTATTTTTGAAATTTCCAAAAAGGTTTGAGAGGAAGAAAATGGTACTGGTCATTTTTCGAATTTCCAAAAATGGCCGTGAGGCCAAACAACCTTATGGACAAACAAATCCCACCAGTGGTATCTCTTTCCAAACAAACAAATTTCCAAAAATCCCAGTTGACTTATTTCTCATTTGTTGTTCTGGGAATTTTCGAACTTGTCCGAAAAGTTATTTCGGAATTTCTGAAAAATGGAATCTTTGCCTCTAATAGGCAGATCTAAGGGTGTGGTTATAAATAGCCCCCTCCCCCTCCAAGTCAAGGCTACCGCTTTCATTGAACATTTGATGTCCTTGGGGTACAACACTTGAGATCCACTTTTGAGCCTTACTTGCTTGATTCCTCTCACCACCGTTCTTCGAGTTTGGATTTCGTGTGTGAGAGAGACTTGTGGTTTCAAGTTTGTGTGAGTGCTTGGTGTTAACTTTGTGAAGATTTGTGAGCACTTGCTTCAACCCCAAGAGATCCATACATCATCTTTTACTCTTGGAGGTTGAGAACTCCTAGACGGTTAGGTATCACTCTTGAGTCACCAATTCACTTGTGGTTGGTCAGGAAAAGTTTGTAAAGGTCAGATCTCACCTCCGCAAGTAAAGAGATACCACTAGTGGAAGAGGGAGTATTTTGTGCAACCTCTAGAGGAAAGGGTTAGAGAAGACCCGGATATTTGTGAGGTCCCCAACGGAGACTAGAATCTCCTCAAGGATTCGAACTTCGGGAGCACATCATCTTGCAAAAACCTCAGTGAAATCCCACTCCCCTTCCTCTAGCTTTGCTTGTTTGTGTCGTTTCTTGTCTAGTTGTTGTTTGTGCTTGTTCTTCATACTTATGAGCAGTGTTGGTCGTATGTCATTACACCCTTCGACCAGACCTGCCGAAACCAAGCAAGTAGTGGGGATTCAGACCCGAGGCATCTGAGGTCCATCGGGGCGAAGCCCTATGGCGAAGACCATGGGGCGAAGGCGGCGAAGGGCGAAGAGTTGCACCGGGTCTCCGCAAGTCTAAGTGTGCCCTCGGAGAGAGCTGGATGGTGAAGGGCGCATGCCGAAAGGGAGACTTCGCCATGCCGACCCCTGCTCCAAGAAGGCCCAAGGGGCCAACCTAACCACTCTGGCCCGTTGGCCGGTGGGCCAACAGTTGCCAAATTGGCCAGTTAGAGGCCCATGTATCTTAATTACACTATATACCCATACAGATGTCCTTTTCATAAGGGTGACCATGTAAATTCCCCTGTAAAATCTAAACCCTAATAGGGGGACCTGTAATAGGACTATAAATAGCCCCCTATGGCCATGTAAAGGGGGGATCCCAAGAAAAATCCTTAATTTAATACACTTTACTTTTCCCAACAACTGTTGAGTAACCACGTCCTTCGACGTATGCAGTTGTCACTTCGACAACAGCTGGCGCCGACCGTGGGGACCTCCGAGCGAAACCACTGAGAGCGAATGCCACCGAAGAAGGTCGCAAAGGAGAGGGTTGCTAACCCTAAGGAGGCGCAACAGGAGAGGCGATGGCTGCCGAAGAGGGAGCAGAGCCTTCGGCGTCTACGTCGAAATTGGGGCGGCGCCACCAGCTTCGGCACCCGCGTTGCAGCCACCCTTTCGGCTCCGGTCGCTTCGGCGGGGTAGGCGCCGGAGATCCTTCCGACAAGTCAGTTGGTAGTGCCCCAGGACACTTCGTCACAACCGGCCACGGCTTCGACCGCACTCGCCGCTGCGCAAGCCAACCCCAACTTTGAAGCGCAAGCCGAAGCCGGCATGGAAGCCATGCGCCAGAATATGACACGACTTCAGGACATGCTTCGCCAAATACAAGAGCAACAACAGGCATACGAACTAGCACGGCAGGCCAAGGTCGCTTCGGCCCGAATTCTCCAGTATTTGGCGGGCTACATCCTACCTCAAGTCTACCCGCAAGCGCCGGTTCAGGCCCTTCCGTCACAAGCCACGCAAACACCGATGTACTTCGCTGGGCAACCTTCGGCCGCAACAACCCACCACAACTACCTCAAGCTCAAGATGTCGGGTCCAACAGGCGTGATCATCATTAGGGGGCTTCAACCCCTGACCGCTTCAAAGAGCGACTTGGCCGAGATCAACAGGGCAGTTGACAATGTTGAAGTCGAACCGCATGCTAAACGCATGCCGAAGCCCGACCCTCATGGTAAGGTGATTAAGATGCAAGTGGATGACGCCGATCTAGCGAAGTTTGTCCAGCTGGGGGGCGATCTGGGCGAAGAGGAAGCTGAGAACATCCTGGAAGTGCTCAAGAAGAACATTGACATCTTCGCCTGGAGCCCTGACGAAGTGGGAGGTGTTTCGACGGATCTCACCATGCATCACCTGGCGGTCAGGCCGGATGCCAAGCCAAGAGAACAGAAGCTGCGCAAGATGTCTGCCGATCGCCAAGAGGCAGCAAAGGCCGAAGTGATCTAGGAGATCGACCACCCGTAGTGGCTGGCGAACCCAGTTTTGGTGAAGAAGTTGAACGGCAAGTGGCGCATGTGCGTCGATTTCACAGACCTCAACAAGGTGTGCCCAAAAGATAACTTCCCCTTGCCGCGAATCGACCAGCTTATTGACTCGACAGCTGGTTGCGAACTCATGAGCTTCTTGGATGCGTACTCTGGTTACCACCAAATCCACATGAATCCGAGCGACAACCCCAAGACAGCCTTCATCACGCCGTTCGGCACTTTCTGCCACCTCAGGATGCCTTTCAGCCTGAGGAACACTGGAGCAACGTTCGCCAGGCTGGTGTACAAGGTGCTTCGCAAACAGTTGGGGCGAAATGTGCAAGCCTACATCGATGATATCGTCATCAAAAGCCGCAAGGATTTTGACCATGCGTCCGACTTGCAGGAGACCTTCGAAGACTTGCGAGAGGCGGGTATGAAACTAAACCCTGAGAAATGTGTTTTTGGACTTCGCGCGAGCAAGTTGTTGGGCTTTCTTGTTTCTGAAAGGGGTATCGAGGCGAACCCCGAGAAAATCGACGCAATTCAGCAAATGAAGCCCCCGTCGAGCGTATGCGAAGTACAAAAGCTCGCATGCCGAATTGCGGTGCTCAGTCGTTTTCTCTCAAAGGCAGCCGAAAGGGGTTTGCCATTTTTTAAGACCCTCCGAGGCGCGGGAAAATTTAGCTGGACATGTGGATGCCAAGTAGCGTTTGACGAGCTAAAGCAATATCTGCAAAGCCCCCCCCGCCTTGGTCAGCCCAACACCGGGAAGCGAAATGCTGCTCTATCTAGCAGCTTCGCCAGTGGCGGTCAGTGCAGTCCTTGTCCAAGAGACAGAGTGAGGACAGAAATCAGTGTATTTCGTCTCTGAGGCTTTGCAAGGGGCGAAGATAAGGTACACTGAAATGGAAAAGCTTGCCTACGCCCTAGTGATGGCTTCGCGCAAACTTAAGCACTATTTTCAGGCCCACAGGGTCACTGTGCCATCGCAATATCCTTTGGGCGAAGTGCTCCGGGGCAAGGAAATCTCTGGTCGGCTCAGCAAGTGGGCGGCGGAGTTATCCCCCTTCGACCTGCATTTTGTCGCCCACACCGCCATCAGGTCCCAAGTCCTAGCCGACTTCGTCGCCGAATGGACACCGGTGTTCGCCCCTAAACATCAGCCTGTCGAACAGCCTTGGATAATGCACTCCGATGGCCCGTGGTCACACAGGGGGTAGGCGCCACGGCAGTACTCACTTCGCCAGGGGGCGTGCCGATTCGGTATGCCGCAAGGCTGCTGTTCAACACGACCAATAACACAGCAGAGTACGAAGCGGTATTATTGGGTCTAAGAAAGGCGAAAGCATTGGGGGTTCAGCGTTTGCTCATCCGAACAGACTCCAAACTAGTGGCAAGTCATGTTGACAAATCTTTTGAGGCAAAATAAGAAGGAATGAAGAGGTACCTGGAGGTTGTTTGATCTATGGAAAATTGCTTCGCCGACATAACGGTCGAACACTTACCTAGAGGCCAGAATGAAGAAGCAGATACCCTGGCGAAGTCCGCTGCCTGTGGAGGCCCGCATTCACCAGGCATATTTTTTGAAGTCTTGTATGCACCAAGCGTGCCCATAGAAAGCCTGGACATCGTGGCAATTGACTAGGCAGAACTGGGCGAAGACCCAGAGGACTGGCGAACTCCGTTCGTAAAGTACCTCAAGAATGGTTGGCTCCCAGAGGATGAAGCAGAAGCGAAACGCTTACAGATCAAAGCCACAAAGTACAAGCTGGTCTTGGGGCAGCTGTATCGCTCCGGGGTGCTCCAACCCTTGCTTCGATGCATCTCATTTGCCGAAGGTGAGGTAATGGCGAAAGAAATACACCAGGGGTTGTGTGGTGCACACCAGGCCGCAAGAACAGTTGCCTCCAAAGTGTTTCGCCAGGGTGTGTATTGGCCCACCGTGTTGAAAGTCTGTGTTGAGCAAGCCAAAAAGTGCGAAAGCTGCCGGCGACATGGCCGAAGCTAGATTGCACCACAATATGAGCTGCAGCCTACCGCACCAGTCTGGCCTTTCGCCAGGTGGGGGCTAGACATCATCGGCCCATTCCCTGTGGTGCAAAATGGATACAAGTTTGCAATTGTAGCCATTGAATACTTCTCCCGTTGGATAGAGGCTGAACCACTCGGCGCGATCATTTCGGTAGCAGTACAGAAGTTCGTTTAGAAAAACATTGTTTGCCGTTTCGGAGTGACAAAAGAGTTCATCATGGACAACGGCAAACAGTTCGACTCTGATAAATTCAGAGAAATGTGCGAAGGACTAAACCTGGAAATCAGGTTCGCTTCGGTCGCGCACCCACAATCAAATGGTGCGACCGAACGCACAAATGGTAAGATCTTGGAAGCGCTCAAGAAAAGGCTTGAGGGGGCGGTGATGGGTAGATGGCCAGATGAAATGCTATCCATTCTCTAGGCCCTTCGGATGACCCCCACAAGGCCAACCAAGTTTAGCCAACTCATGCTTCTCTATGGGGACGAAGCAATGACCCCAACAGAGCTAGGGGCTAATTCGCCAAGGGTCATGTTCTCAGGAGGCGAAGATGGGCGTGAAGTGTCGCTCGAACTCCTCGAGGGGGTAAGAGTCGAAGCACTAGAACACATGCGCAAATACGCCACAAGCACTTCGGCAACTTACAACAAAAGAGTTCGTCCGACAGAGCTATTGCCTGGCCATCTCTTCCTAAGGAAGAAGGCAAACTCGGTAGCAGTCGGGAAGCTTGAATCGAAGTGGGAAGGGCCGTATCTCATCAAGCACAGGTCAAGGACAGGCTCCTTTCACCTAGCAACACTGGAAGGCGAAGAGTTCGACCATTCGTGGAACGCTGCTTCTCTTAAGCGTTTCTACGTTTAGGAAGGGTGGCACCCCATTCGCCAAATTCTAATAATGTACACTGTTGTATAGTCCTTTCGGCATCTTCCATTATGTAAGCCTTTCGGCACAAAAATATAAAAAAAGGAGAAAATGAAAAAAGAAATAAAACTGGATGTAGGGTTATTATCCACCCTGGAGGCCCGAACCAGTATAAAATCTTTGTGTCTTTCGCCTTTTTTACTTATGTGCATGATAATTCGTGGAAAAACCTCAAAGCAAACGCCTGATCAGCGAAAACGCTAGGGGGGCGAAGCGAATCGGTCGAAGCATCGCTCGCCGAACGTTGAAACCGAGACAGCTTGTTTCGGGAAGTAACTAACCGAACACCGTTATACTCGATCTACACGAAAAATGTAAGTGCTTCTCCCAGCGCGGAGTACCACAGATCGAAAACGGAAGACGAAAGCTGAAAAGTCAGCAGACCTATTTCGCTAATACACGCAAAGGGGCCGACACATTCCGACCTAACGAAAGCACGAAAAGTGACAATCCAAAAAATAGTGAAAAGGGAATAAAACACATCTTTATTAACTTCGAAAAATAATCGAAGAATACACGCCATACAACATGGTACAGGCGAAAAGAAATACAAACAGGCTTTACAACTTAGCTTACAAATAAATTACATCTTCGCCCCCAAAACAACTACCACTTCCTGAGGGATGATCCGGCGAACTAGGTTCGTCGTCACTGCTAATGTTATAAACTGCCCTAAGGGGAGAAGGGGGCGAAACAAAAGCTAGACTATAACGCCGTTGGGCGATCGCTTCCTGCCGATCGATCCTCTGATGATTTCGCCAAAAGCGAACCATGCCTTCTAGGTGTTTCGCGTGAACACGGTCGTAGTCCTCCAGGGTTCGCCCGGGGTGCATTCGCATCTAGCTCGCAACCTTCACGGCCTTGTAACTGGTGCCGTTTATGATCATCTCGCGGAAAATTGGCCGAAACGGATATCAGACCTTCGGCAAATCCTTTATCGCAACAAACTTCTCGTTTCTACTTCGCCAATCTCCAAAGGGGGGGCCGAATACACAATTTTCTGCGTAGACCCTGATAGAACAATATATAAAATCAAATGACGAAACGCAAAATTAAAGACAAGCAAAACACGTAGGGTGGGCAAAAAGAGTAAGCACCCTTTCGCATGCGAAGCAATGCGATCATAAGTGCAAAAGGCATCAAACAAAATAATTAGCGAAACTTGTCATATATTTCATATGTTAAATAAGCTACAATAAGATCAACCATCGGCCATATTTACATCGTTCGCCCTCTATGGCAAACGCCAAAAAAGGTAGAACTATCAAAATCTACAAAAGCGGGCGGAGGGCCTCACACCTCTAGGTGGTCTTGGGCATCTCCTCCACCCCTTCCGACTGGCTCCACGCCCTGGTCCGCCACCTCCACCTTCGCCAGTTGCTTGAGCAGACGCGCCTTGGCGGTGGATCGGCCGTCCTTCTGCCAGAACTATTTTCACCAGGCGCGAAGTGTGGGCGAAACGTCCTAGGCGCTGACCTCCTAGTCGTCCTTCGCATAGTCGGGGAACTTGGCGATGTGCTCGCTCCCGGACTGCTGCAGCAGGCCCATGGCTAGGGCCGCCGACACGAGCGCACAGTAATCACCGTACGCGGTGGCACAGTCCAAGACCGCACCACCAGCCTGCTGAGTCCATTCTGAGAACTCAAAGTTAGAAGCATCTTCGCCCGGCACACCCCACACCTTCACCCACATGTCAGTAAGGGCGAGGCAAAGCATGCGGCATGTGGTCTTGGCAGACTCGGTGGCTTTCGCCACCTCCCGCGCAAGTCGCTGCGACTTCTCCTCCGCCTTGCTGGTTTTCAGGCGAAGAGCCTCCATCTTCGGCTCCGTAAGGTTATAGTAGTCCGTCAGGGCGGCGGAGTGCCCCTGCTCCTTCTTGAGCTCGGCCCTAAGGCGCTCGATCTCTGCCTTCGCCTCGCTGCCCTTTTCCAGCTCGCCCTGGAGCCGCTTATTTTCGGCCTTCGCCTCCTTGAGGGACCGGGCGAGGTCTTCCATCCCTAGGCCCTTGCGGCCTAGTTCGTCGTCCTTGGCTCGAAGACGGTTCTTCAAGCCGTCCAGACAGGCCCGCATAGTTCGCTCGGTCGAACAATGGGCTGCGAGGATCTGGTAAAAAAAGGAGGAAAGGCGAACGTTAAGACAGGTTGTCGAAAATGACGATATATAAAAAAAATCATCAATCAATCAACATACCCGGACCGCCAGGCTCTTGACGGCGGAATAGCCCTCGTCGAACTCGTTCAGTTCGGTGAACAAGCTCGGGCCGCCAGCCGGAGCGACGCTATTGCTCAACCCCTCGACGATGGGGATAAGCTCCGCCCGGGTCTCAAAATCGCCGAGGGCGAAGCGGGGTGGTGCCAAGGAGCAGCCCGAAGCGGACGTCTCGACCACCTTCTTACCCTTACCAAGGGCAAGCGGCGAAACGAGAGGCTGGTGAACAGGGCTGCCGAAGACCCTAGCCGCTGTCTTCACGACCCGCTCAGCTGAAGCCGAAGCCCCAGCGATGCTTCCTCTCGCCTCACCCGCAGCGCTAGGGGCAGTTGAGAGGCCCAGACTTCAACCAGCGGGCGAAGTGGGCGTTTCGTCCGAGGACTCACCGTCGCTGAAAACACAAGCGATGTCGACAAGCCCTTTCTTCAGGGGGTCTTCTTGGCGGATTCCCCCTTCGCCATCTTGGTCGCGGCGATCGCAACCAACACTATCGCCCCCTCCACATCCTTCCGGTGGAGGGGGAAGCAGTTCGACTCCGTCCCGGTCTCGACGCGCTCGGGGCTCGGAGTTCGGTTGTAGCCGCGCGTTCCGGAGCAGCTGTCTACGGCCTCATCCGCGGCCTTTTCGACCGCGACCTCTGTGTCCCCCACGTCCTCTTGCTCTTCGACGTCATCTTCATCATCGGCGTTAGAATCGGTGGATGCAAGGGCCCTCCACTTGCGGGGGCCCAACTTCACCTGCCCACACAATCGCTTCCTGGAGGTACCCTCTTTGCCATCAGCCTTGAAGGGCTTCTCCCGGGGGGAGCTCGCCGACGTGCACCTGGTTCGCCCGGCCAGCCGCTTGCCGCGTTAGCAGTTGGCTAAACTCGGGGACCGACACATCGCCAATCATTTTTCGGGCTTCGGTGTCGGCTTGGGCGAGAGTCAACACTGAATAAGAGCCAATCGCCCTGCGCCGCCACCGGAGGGTCTTCGCCACCTCGGACCCGGCCTCGAAGGGGATGGAGTGGTAGAACCACTTCGCCATCCAGTGGCGATCCCACTTCGACATGGTGGCATTCACCGGCCATAAATCGGAGCACTCGGGGCGAACGTTGAAGTTCACACTCCCTAACACTGTCTTCTTCGTCCCGCCGGGGTAACCACCGTCTTCGAGTTCACGGTGGCGAAGAAAACAGCGCTGAAGAGCTCGGTGCTCGGTTCGAACCCGGCGGTCCGGCTCTACTGGGGGAGCTCCACCTGAAAAAGGCGAAGGATCTCCGACAACAATACGTTGCACAGAAATCGAAGCCCCGCCTCGAAAAAGACGGTGAATACCACCGTCTGGTTGTCGCCCAGCTTCGGCACCACGGCCTCTCCCGGGGCGAAGGCCTGCCCTTCCGCCACCGCGCCAGAGCTGACCATCTTCACCAGCTCGTCGTCATCCATGTGCGATGCCCCTAAGAAGGCGGTGGTGTCATCATCGATTCGGCCGGGGTCGGGACCCGTCGCGGAGGCAGGGTTCGGCATGCGAGGGGCCATGGCGAAGAACGTGTGTAGTGGCGAAAGGGGTCAACGGGCGAAAGGGTTCAATGACTCAGAGCGCTGCGAGTAAAGGATGAAGAAAGGGAGTGCTTGCGGTGAAAATGACGGGGGTAAGGGCGGTGAAAAGGGGGAAGAGGGAATATATAGCCCACCAGGCGACGTTTCGCCTTCCCACCCAATCACGAGCTGCCACGTGTCGCAAGGGTAGGCGAAACGGTAAATTCCCATGGACCAGGCCGCATAGTGATGAGTCCCTGGGAAAAAAGCCCATCACTGTTCATTTCGGCCTAGTGAAAACAGTAAAGACAACTTTGCCATTCGCGAAAGGCGAAAGCTACAAAAAAAACTAACCACAACAATACACGCACACATTCTTTGCAGGAGCACAAGTTATGTTTCGGCAGGAGCATCGGTCGAAAGGGGGTGCCTCATACCATACCACATGGTTTGCACGGTCTCGGCCGAAGCTCCTATCTCACCCTTGCCCGTGAGGGGCTTGATGGTGGTATGTCATGACACCCTTCGACCAGACCTGCCGAAACCAAGCAAGTAGCGGGGATTCAGACTCGAGGCATATGAGGTCCATCGGGGCGAAGCCCTATGGCGAAGACCATAAGGCAAAGGCGGTGAAGGGCGAAGAATCGCGTCGGGTCTCCGCAAGTCCAAGCGTGCCCTGGGAGAGGGTTGGATGACGAAGGGCGCATGCCGAAGGGGAGACTTCGCCATGTCGACCCCTGCTCCAAGAAGGCCCAAGGGGCCAACCTAACCGCTCTGGCCCGTTGGCCGGTGGGCCAACAGTTGCCAAATTAGCCCGTTAGAGGCCCATGTATCTTAATTACACTGTATACCCATACAGATGTCCCTTTCATAAGGGTGACCATGTAAATTCCCCTGTAAAACCTAAACCCTAATAGGGGGACTTGTAATAGAACTATAAATAGCCCCTAGGGCCATGCAAAGGGGGATCCCAAGAAAAATCCTTAATTTAATACACTTTACTTTTCCCAACAACTGTTGAGTAACCACGTCCTTCGACGTATGCAGTTGTCACTTCGACAACAAGCAGCTAGATCTAGTTTATTTTGAGTAGTCGAGTTTCTATGTGATTTTCGGAATTTCCGAAAAGTTTTGCTTCCGCATTTATTGATGTTTTTAAATTAACCTATTCACCTCTCTCCCATAGGTCTAAGTGACCCTTTCAGTAAGGAAGAAGAAGGTAGTAGTATAGGCTGACAAATGGGTCACAGTACCATACACTCGGAATGGGGAGTGTAGATGGAGAGACTATTGTAGCCAATAATGGATTTGACTTGGCACATCAGTTGGAGAGCTAGATATATGGGTGTTTGGAGAGTTCTGATTTAGATAATTATTGGAGATGCTTGGGAACAGAGATCCTAGGAGGTGGATACATTAATAAATGGGTGAGTGAATAGTATGATATGGTGGTTTAGTCGCAGATCGGGAATTTTTTTGAGAATTAATATTTTTTATGAAAAATCGCAAAAGTAGGGGCCAACTGGGAAAAATAGCAAGAATGGCACCCTGTCGAACAGACCTAGGTCGATACGGGACCTATCGAAGTTTGGGAGAACGACAGGAGCCTGTCGACCGGTTGCGGTTCGACAAGGGGGCCTGTCGAATAGTGGGAGTTCGACTGGACCCACCACCCGGTGCCGCGCGGCCTGTCGAACAGGGGCCGTTCGACAGGTGTGCTCCACCGACCCTGTCGAACAATGTAAGTTCGACAGGCCCTTTTAAAGCCCGTGCGCCCACGGCTCGATGCTTCCTCGCGTTCGTTTGAGGACAACATCGCCAGCCACCGCCGAGAGTCGCCAGTTCGTCGCCGTGGGCGCCGGAGGGAGTGAGGGGAGTGGCGAGCAGGCCGGAGAGGTGGCCGAGGAGGCGCCGGTCAGGAGGAGAGGGTTGGCGACGGCCTCCAGCACTGCAGTTAAGGTATAAAATAGTAATCTCTAAGTAGAAGGCATACGAAAGTTTAATAAAAAATTGGTTTGCGATTTGTTAATTGTTTCGCAGTGTTCAATGTTAGTATTTATGGTTTGCACGCATTTGTCATTGCTAAATGTTAGTAGAGATATTTAAGTAATTGTATGATTAAATTAGTTCTTAATTAGTACATGTTATTAATATGTTGTGTGTTAAAATAGGTACAAAGGTGTTATATTTTATTTGGATTATTGAACTAGTTGTTTTTTAATAATAGTTGTAAGCTAGTACATGGCAATGTAGTATAAGTTTTAATAGGGTAATTATCGAAGGATTAAATAATTAAACGTCAGACAATTTATCATGTGTTATCAGGATGTCAGGTGATATGCCCATTCGTCTGTATTATGGCGATGCTCCTATACAAATATGCGATAGCGGGGTGGATTTGACTGTATGTGCCTTCCATGATACTAGTCTGAAAATGCACCGGAGCATATGGGTTTGAACGACGTGTTAGAGTGGTTGTATAATATGTTTGGGGTAGATCCAGTGTTCGATAAATTTATCATAAATGTCGTGTGGCCAGTGAGGGGTCAACATGGATAGCAGTGGAGAGTAGTGGAGGTTGCATCAACTGGGAGTTGGAGGAAGTTTGTTAATAAAGTAAGGGAGAAAGGCTATAGTCTGGCAATAGTGGTGCAGAAGACAACACGTGTTGATCGATCGGGGGAGTCAAGTCATGCCGTGGTGGAAGAAACTCCGTTGGAAGGTGGACAAGCTGAAAATGTTTGGCGGACTGAGCAAGGTCGAGGGGAAGTAGTAGAGGGCATTGTTCGTGATAATAATCGTGAGGCAAACGACTCGGATGAAGAAGAACCGGATTCGCCTATGCGTGTTGATGCAGCGGAGGAGAATGTGGCGGTAGTTGATCAGATGGAAGTGGAAAACGAGGAATACATTGCGCTTGTAGTGGAAGGAGAAGATACAACACTGTAGGACAACGAAACTAACATACCCGATGATTGGACGACCATATCGATGAGCCGTATGAAGGTAAACGATGGTTTAGATGCCCACTGGTGTTATGATAGTAAGCAGGTGAAAGTTGGACAGATGTTTCATGACAAAGGTCACTTACAAGATGCGGTGAAGAGGTGGGCATTTGACCAGAAGCGTGAGTTCAGGGTGAAGGTTTCAAATAGGACGACGTACGACGTCAAGTGCACACAGGCTGGATGTCCTTGGAGAGTGCATGGTTACAAGCCACAACATGACACTTTATGGGTAGCTTCGAGGGTTGAGCCACATACGTGTTTGTTGGAGAATACCCGTCTGGTGCACAGGAACATTACAGCGGCATTTGTGGCACACATGGTATATTCAAAGGTGGTCAGAAAAACATCTTTATCCCCTTTCACAATAATGCATGACGTAGAGAAAGAGTACGGATATGAGATATCGTACGACAAGGCTTGGAGGGCAAAACAGAAAGCACTGGAGATGAGGTTTGGAACTTATGAGGATTCTTTTCACAATCTTCCCCCACTATTGGAGGTGATGCAGGCAAGAAACCCGGGCACACACATGGCTATTCTCGATGAGGTGAATGAAAATGGGGAGAATGTTCTTCGTCGGGCTTTCTGGTCATTTGGGTGCATGATAGAGGCCTTTAGAAATTGTATTCCTGTGCTCTGTGTTGATGGCACTTTCATGACAGGCAAGTATAGAGGAACAATTCTAACCGCGATTGGAGTCGACGCGGATAGCCATGTCATTCCTATTGCTTTTGCATTTTTCGAAAGCGAAAACACATCAAGTTGGCTTTGGTTTTTGCAGCACATTAAAATGTGTGTTGTTCAAAACAGACCAAATGTGTGCGTTCTGCATGACCGACACGCCGGTTTGCTATCGGCGATACAGAAGCTTCAAGAAGATGTTACAGAGTCCGTGCAATGGCCAGATTTGCATAGCAGATGGTGCATGCGACATCTGGGGGCTAATTTTTACAGACAATTCAGGAGTAAGAGATTGATGGACCTGTTCAAGAAGTTATGCAAGCAGAATCAACAAAGGAAGTTTGATGCCATATGGGAACAACTGGATCGTTTGACCACAACACACATGGAAGAGGTTAGGAAAAAGCCTGTAGTTGCCAGACAGGAGGAGCCAGAGGGACTTGAACCCATTCCTAATGAAGCACCAAGTATTACTCGGCGCAGGAAGCGTGGAAGGGCCACGAAGTGCTTCACGGAGTGGGTCGAATTTGAGCCTAGGGAGAAATGGTCGTTGTTGTACGATACAGATGGATCGAGGTATGGTGTGATGACAACAAATCTTGCTGAAGTGTACAACTGGGTTATGAAAAATACACGACCTCTACCACTTGTTGCTATCCTGGAGGGCATCACGAGGGGTACACAGAAGTATCTCTGTAAAAGGTATTCCATGGCTAGTCTTAACCTCAGCAAACCCAGTGTTAAGTATAGCCCAGCTATTACACAGTACATGGATGAGAAAACCAAGAAGGGAGGAATGCACAGAGTGTGGCCAGCTGGGAATAGAGAGTTGTTATTTGAGATACGACTTCGTGACAAGAGTGGTGTCAGCATTGGGACTACTGACATCACATTGGAATGCACATTGTGGCCAGAGTATCATGCTTGCAAATGCAACTGAAACAAGCCTTATCTGTTACACCGGCCATGTTCTCATGTTTTTGCCACTTCCGCAAAAGGAGGTGTTGATGCAAACATTTTTGTTTCTCCGTACTTTACAAAGGAAGCGTGGGAGGCAACTTGGCGTGGTGAATTGCGTGGTTGGCGTGCTGTATGCGATTTCACTCGTCCTCCTCCAGCGCAGGCCAATTGGGTTCCTGACTCAAATTCCTTAGTTGACACTAAGGGTCGTCGCCAGTCGCGCCGGATCAAGAACCTTATGGATGAAGCTGAAGCGAAAGATCGTTCTCGTCGTAAGAAAGCTTGCATTCTTTGCAGGGAGAACCATGCCCGTAAAGATTGCAGCATGTACAATGTAGGGCAAGACGCCGCAGGCGCTGATGTTCGTCGCGTTCCAAAGGGGAAGTCGAAGAAGAAAAATAATCCTTAGTTCGCTATCATCCTTTGTGGTCTTGTACCTTGAAGCAGTTATCTTGAAGCAGTTATCGTTCAATTTATGTTTAGTGCGTCTGTAATATTATTTTGCACTATCCTGCACTTTTGTTACACTTTCCTTATTTCTAATGGCCTTGTAATTTTCATTTAGAACTGCACTGCACTTTTAATATCCTAATGTATTTGTATTGGAATTGTAATTTAATTTTGAACTGCACTACACTTGTAATATCGTAATATATGTGTCGTGGGCTTGTGATTTTAAAATCAAATGTACTTAACTGTTCTTATCTGAATTTATGTGTGGTGGTAATGTAATCTTAAATTGACATGGACTGCAAATTTATTATTTCAATTATGTTGCATGCATTGACGCTATTGTTATCATATCTGCAATGTATGTTGAATTTGAATTTCAATTTGAATTATGTTGCATGCATTTTATTTTGCACTAACATGGTTTCCGATCAGCAGGTATGGCTGATCTATATGATGTGCAGCTCATAGACCATAGACCAGGATATTGATAGGAACCATCGATCGCGACATCTTAGTAGAGGAACTTTCTGCAATGTGTTGAAGATGCGAGGACCTGATCAATATTGGCGTACTGATCCTCGTTGGGTTCCAAGGTGCGTGAACATATATTGTTTTTACTAATACAAGTTTTAGACATTTTCATGTATTAATAACCTGCACTCTGTCATGTTGTAGGTTGAGAGCAGCTGGGTTGTTGACGTTTGCACGGTTGGTCGAGCCCTCACGTGCAAGGCACGAAAGAATCCACATTGACGCGGCGCTTCTGAGTGCTCTTGTGGATAGATGGAGGCTTGAGACCCACACTTTCCACCTCACAGTTGGAGAGATGGTGCCCACTCAGCAGGATGTGTCTTACTTGTTGGGCCTGCCGATAGCTGGGGCAGCAGTTGGCCCAACAATGGTGAGTGCTAGTTGGGCGGATGACCTTCTGGCCAGTTTTGGTGGTGTGCTGCCTATTGCACTAGAGGATCTCACAGATGGGCACGGGCCGACGAAAAGTTGGTTGAATCAGTTTCGACAGGATGTATTCCCTGATGACCAGGAGGAGTGGATCGTGCAGCGGCACTTAGTCGCTTACCTGTTGTGGTTGTCCCTGATGACCAGGAGGAGTGGATCGTGCAGCGGCACTTAGTCGCTTACCTGTTGTGGTTGTTTGGATGGGTGATGTTCACGGGAACTCACGCTGACTCTGTGGACAAGCACTTCATCCACTATGCGGAGCAGATTGCAGAGTTACCTGTCGCCGAGATTCCACAGTACAGTTGGGGGTCGGCTGTACTTGCGGCGACATATGCCGGACTGTGCGATGCTTGCATGAGGAACGGCAAGCAAAGTTCACTCCCTGGATGCCCGTTGCTACTTATGTTGTGGGCGCACGAGCGCTTCGACATTGGGAGGCCTCAGCTTGACTCGTACGCAAACTACGCTTTGCGAGAGATGTACAAGTCCGGTGTTGGCGACATCGACGATTGTCCCACTATGGGATCCTTGTGGACACACCGTGAGGTATTATTTTGTTTAATTCGTTTGTGTTAACATTACGAACGGTTCACTACTAGTTCAATACTTTCCTTACATCACTAACGAAAACTACTAACTTCTTGTTTCAGCCTCATTGGGTGAGCGGGACGACGCGTCGTGTGTACACACAGTTTGTAGCTGACTTTGATCAGCTTACGCCAGACCGTGTTCGGTGGACCCCCTACATTCACCACGATGTCAATGATCGTGCACCGCATGGTCTCGCGGATCTTTGCACGCGAGATACGCAACTCTGGAGGACGACTTGTCACCTCGTGCTGGACGTGCACGTCGAGCCACACAATGTCCACAGGGTTCTCAAATAGTTGGGCATGTATCAGGACTTCCCTCCGAGAGTAGGTCGTCCTTTGGCTGATAGTCTTCATAGGTTAGTTCGCATCACAGTTGTTTCATCCAATTTTTTTAAAATAAATCACTACATAACATTTGTGCTGATGTGTAAATTTGTTATTGTGCAGGTACTCCAGAAAGGGGCTCGGGCTTTCCTATGAGCTAGTTATTGTGACCACGATTCAGCCGACGTTACAAGAGTGGGAGCACGCAGCTGATAACTTGGCGCTTCAGACACATCCAGACGATGGGAGTTCCTATGGGGCGTACCTTCGTTGGTACCGCAGTGTTACACGATGGAGGTGTTTTCCTCCACAAGGAGATAGCACCGTCCCCCACTAGGCGACGATTACTGACACGTTTGCCCCTCAGCCTCGATCTTCTTACAACTCAATGGTACGTGTTTATTTGTGGAATTTAAGCAACTAGTTCAATATTTTCAACAAATGTGCAACTAGTTCACTACTTTCAGTAAATGTGCATCTGGTTCAATTAGTTCGTTTTCTTACATAAATGTGTAACTGGTTCAATACTCGAAAAAAATGTGCAGCTGGTTCAGTAATTTTAATTCCCTTGCTTATTTGTGCAACAGGCCGATTTTGTTGAGCACGTTCACTTGGAGTCCGACACCCTGTTGCAACGACTGGAGACGAGACCTTCAGTCGTCAGGCCTGACGACGTCACGAGCATCCTTCGCAGCTTCCGTGCCCGTGCTGCCGCACTACTACGTCGTGTCTTCTGTCAGAGCGCGGCAGATGTGGTGCAGTCGTCTGCCCGACGGGCATCACCACCACTGCCCCGACGTTCCAGCGTGGATCGCAGTGGTCAATCCACCTCACGTCGCCCTTCCTTTCAGCACACCCCAGCACCGGACTACACCAGGGATCAGCTGGATCAGGGGTACCCACGTCGAGCACGGCACCACCACGTCCGCAGGTATTCCAAACTCCGCCTTACGTTCACCCCACGCAGGGAGCATCTGGGTCGGCACACTTCCCTTACATGCCAACGGGGGACAACGTGTTGAACACACCCGCATGGGGACTTCATATCACTCCACGTGCACTAGAGCAGGGCCACACACAGCACACATGTAAGTCACTTTAAACAAAAACACGCTTTAGTTTATAATTACGTGTTTCATTACTAACTCTGTAATTTTCTGGTTTCTCCCTCTTGCGCAAACAGCCGATGAGTACGGTTCGGCGTCGACGCATCACGGAATGCCTGCTTACTCCCCTCGGACAACATTCATTGAGGACTTCTTTTCAACTGAGCCACCTCAAGGGGAAATAGGGATGGATTACTGGCACGCAGCACCTCAGGTCACACAGCCGACGCAGGAGACGGAGGCCGGTCAGGCACCAGATGTGACACCACAACAGGCAGCAAGAGATAGGCACCCCCCTGATAATTTGACATATCCCACTGAGCAGATTAGGCGTAGGAAGAAGGGAGGACCTAGCAAGCGTGCAAAGGGCACTGATCGTCCTTGACTTATCTGTTTGTATTAAACTTTTTTAGTCATTTCTGTTCTGTCCGTACTATTTGTGGAACACTTTATGATTAACTTAGTAGCTATCAGTACTATTTCATAAACTTTTTCGGACGAATTACTCAGTAGCGTACCCTTCGAATGAATCATGACAAATGATTCGCTTCAAACTTTGCAGCGCACTATAGGACAGGCGCATAAATGCATGCACGTGGTTTGCTATCTACTTTCGGTGCACATGTCACTTTGTGGTTCACCCCATTATCAACTTTATCGACTGCAGAGTTATGAAATCGACCATGCGAGAGCTCGACTAGTCGTGACCACCTTTCAGTACGGACTGCTCACTCGTGCCCGTCAAATCTATCCATACATCGACCCTATCTTCATCACTATGGTTCCTTAAATCGTTACGTCACTATAAATACATACCTTGAGCAAACAAGGGCTCATCAAAATCTTTCCTCTTTGCATTTCCCATTGTCTTCAGCCTCCAGTTCGACACAATGGAAGCTCCATTCCGGGAGCATTTAGACTGGCGAAGAGATCCACTCGCAGGTCTATTTCCACCATGGTGCGACCGTCCAATCTGCAGATGCGGTGATCGATGTATACTCATGACATCACTTACTACTGAAATCCGCGGTAGGAGATTTTTCCAATGCCCAAACATTTACTAGGTATCTGTTCAATGCACTGCAATTTCTACATTTGCACATGTCTAATACGTACATCGCTAACCACGTGTCTACAATGTCTGCAAATTTTCAGACTTACCGTAGTTTGTGCGACTTCGTTGAGTGGGTTGATATGACTAATCCACAACGTGACAGGGCATGCCCATATCCATGCAGCGAACCATTATCAGACTACCTAAGGAGGAAGGATGAGTATGAACGATAAAAAACTACCGAATCCTTACAATGGCAAGTTCCACTAGGACTCCCCACTTGGCGGGAGCGTCCAGAGTGTAGGTGTGGAGACCGTTGCCAGGTGATAAGGTCCGTTCGACAACGAACTCTAGGACAGAGATGCTTCGTGTGTCCTAACATTATCGACGATGATTTCATCGTAAGTTCCACTAATTTTTTGGTCACTCCGATTACTTCTGTCATATACCTACCGCCGTGTACGGTCATTAATTTCTGGGCACAGGAAGAAGACCGCAAATGTAGTTACTTAAAGTGGATCGATACGGTGCGAAGAACTTCCATCGGATCGACGATAACTCAACCTGAGACGACCACACAATTCATTCAAGCATGGATGGAATATGAGCGCCAGGTTCAATCCGCTAGCTTACACTGGAGATCAAATCCATTAGGTATACCTGAATGGTCTGATCGTCCCAAATGCGGTTGTAGAGATCGCTGCCAGGTTGCAACGTCCTTCTCGCAAGATACATATGGCAGGCGGTACTTCGTCTGTCCCAACATAGACAACAACTTTGTTGTATGTCACATGCTTAATTACTAAATTACATTTTGCTACATGCTCCCATAATAATTATTTCCCATTATCTAATTTGAGTGATTTTTTAGGGGAATCCAAGGATGTGTGCTTTTACTTCATGGATCGACATGGTCAGCCCGATGTATGAAAGCGGAAGAGTAACTGAAGCTGAAATGCAAACAGAGTATAAGAGAATGAAGGATCACGAAGTTGCATTACGTACACAACGACGTAGAAGGGTCAATAGAGAAGCTTAACCCCGATTCGCTCTATTTCGGCCTTTTTGTTATGTTATGTTGTTGTATAGGTCATGAATGGATTATGTTTATCTATTTGTTAGCTAATGTTTCATTCTCTTTTTCATCTATTAAGCTCATTTCTGCATCCGCTGCAATGTTTTCAATCCCCTCCTCTTCTTTATCCATCCTTACTAAATTGCGACAAAGCCATTAGAAAAAAATATACAATTAATGAAACTAAATAATTCAAATATTTTAACCAACAAATAAATAGTACAATTTCCCACCAAACATTATCAAAACCCTAAACCATATTCATAAAACATTACAAAAATATTTTCCTTTCTTACACACTAAAATAAATTACATATTATTACAACCAACCATAAAATAACTTATTAAATAAATAAGTTGAAAAGCCAGTCGAACTGGAGGTATTCGACAGGGTTCTGTCGGCCTGTCAAACTGGCGCAGTTCGACAGGCCCACCTGTCGAACAGCCCCAGTTCGACTGATGACCTATCGAACATCCCATGTTTGACAGGACCTGTCGAACTGCAGCCGTTCGATCGCCGCGACAGTCGCATTTTGGCCGTTCGATAGGCACCCTGTCGAACTACATCTGTTCGACTGGATACTAATTTCGCGATTTTCCCCGATTAGCCACTACTTTTGCGATTTTTCATAAAAAAATATTAATTCTCAAAAAAATTCGCAGATCGGGTGTATATACCGAAGTAGGCTGATAGTGGAGGGGTGGGTTTAGGCGCTTTCATCGTACCAGCCGCCTTTGGTGGAAGGGCCGCGACAAGCACCCAGGTAGAGGCCTTCTACGGTGCTGTCTACATTCACCTTCGCACTATAGCCTACAGCCACAGCTCCGCTGCCCCTTCCCCTGCAGCAGGGAACACCATCTGCACATCTGGAGGGGTAGAGATTACGCTAAAAGCGTATTTAGTGCCTTTAAACTAAATATTTTCAAAATATTTAGAGATATTGATAGTCAAAGATATAAAAGTTTGACTTAATCTTGTCCAAAACGTTAAAGAACTCTAAGGGGGTTATTTGCTTGTCGTTGAAGATTTATCTTCAACTTTCAACTGTGGACAAGAAGTAGATTAGATTGGAGAAACGATTTTCTTCTGTACTGTCTGGTAGAGTAGCTTAGCTTACACGGCGAATTGAACTAAAATTTCTTCTTTTTTTTTTGTTTGGAAGATTAAGGGTCTGAATTGTAGAAATGAAAAAAAGAAGGAACAGAAAAAACACATTATTCAGACATAAATATAAGGATAAAATAGAGAATTGCAAAACATATGAATTAATGGTCGTTTGATTGGATCGCAGGAAAAACGATAGACTAAATGGAATTTTTCAAAGAGGTTAGACTTCTTGATAAATTTCCATAAAAACTACATGCAATAAGTCATTCCATAGAAATTTTATAGGATTTTGAAAATTCCAATCCTTTGAATCAAAGGTCAAATAGGAAATTTTTCTATAGGATTTCAATCATATGAAATTCCTCTATAAATCCTTTAATTAAAAGAGACCCAACTTGTAGCTAGACACCCTTTAAGCACTGAATACTAATCAGGCTTTATAAGGAGCTGATATGTGAAATATGATTGTTCACATCAAACGGTGTATGATTTACTGTGTACATCAGGAGTGCGTATGGTTGATGCGATAGAATGATTCTCTCGAAGATACATTGGCTCGTGGTGGCTAACTAGATGTATCGTGCTCAAGGACCGCAACCAAACACACGCAAATTTCATTAGCTCTTATGGATTGAGTGGCCATCCTTTACTTCACTTAATTAAAACCAAATTTTTCAAAAGATAATTAGCACATAATTGAGTGTGTTATTAAAGTAACACCAAACTTCAAACGGACAAATTTTATGTAACTAATTGTTCGTGAAAAACTATAAACATTATTCAGTTGGTCAATAACAAAAGCATTCGATGTGCCATACTAATTAAAAATATGACCACAAAGTTTAATAGCATAATCACAATTAGTTTATAAATAATTACATACTTCTTAACATAGTTGTTCTCTAATTGAATGACCAAACCCCAAACTTGAAATGAGCAAACTAACTGATCATAGAAACTTATAGACATAACAGGGTTTATTAAGAAGGAAGTATAACTATTAAGCAAAATCTATTGTTGGAAGACATCCATCTAGCATTGTTGACCCTCATCTCAGGGAAGTGTGTTGGCTCTTATCTGTTGTCTCCCAGAGGAAAAGCAGAACCAAATAGGTGCCTTCTTGTGGGTGGTCTGGTCAGCTAGAAACGACGTCAATGCAGGGGAACATGCAAAAATCAGTGAGGAAATTTGCTGTATAATGACCAGGGAGTTCAATAAATGGCCAGCTACAAAACTTGTAAAAAGCTAAGAGCTTGCCTGATGTTGCTAACTTTAAGATATACACTAGATGCAAGCTTTTTTAAGATGTACAACAGATGCACGCTTTTGGTAGTCATCTTGGGCTATCTTCTGTAAACTTTCAACGTGAAAGATCCTCTGAAAGTCAATTGAACATTAAGTGTCAATGCAAATATAAGAATCAATAACAGGGAAGCATTTCTTACCATTTTTTTACGCTTCTTACAGGGGAAAAGGTTGGACTTGTACAGTGGAGATTATGGGTACCCCATACCCACACGATATGGTTATCCGATTAGTTATAGGGGATAACTTATATTTATAAATATGTAACGGATCATGACTTGGGTATTACGTTTCCTTATGTATTACGGAACGACCTAAAATCTTGGTTTGACAATATTGTAAAGTAGTATTAGGAAACCGATACTGTATTGATTAAGGTTTCTATCTTGTAATCCTGCCCCCCATCCTATATAAGGTGGGTAGGAGGCCCTTTAGGGGGCATGAATACAACTAGATCGTCAGATCAATACAACACCCGGCGGATACAATCCCCAAACCTGTCTAAATCCTTGTCTCCACATCCATCTATTTTTAGGTCTCGTGCGCTACCCCCTTTTTATATTGCCAAAATCTAGTTTCGACAGTTGGCGCGCCAGGTAGGGGGGCGTCGGGTTTCTATCGACAGTACGATGGAATCAACTTCATGAGTCACCGGTTTTCGTCTTCGCTTCACCAGCTTTGACTTCCTTGCTGCCGACAACTTCAACATGCTCTCTCTCTCTGACTTGATTTCAAATCAGTCGAAGGAGATTCAATCAGAAGATAACAACCACTCTACCACAGCGAGTTTTGGATCCAATCTACTATGGCTACCACCAGCATCACCTCCATCATCCCCAGGATCTTTTCTACAATAGCTTGGACTTCATCGTTGCCACCAAAAGTCTGACCAGCTCTAATCAGTCGGCCAAGAGATCACACACCAATTAAAGCAATCAGCAGTGAGATAACAGATCAAGTAGCCATGAAGTTTTCTCTTCTTTTCTCAAATCAGCCATGGAGATATACGAATTCGATTAAACAACATATACCGGATCCGGAGAGACCTAATGGTCGAAGTCGGCCATGCAAGCTTTGATCGGTCCTGTCTCAATCTAGCCAAACATTTTTTCTGCTTTATAGCCATGGTTCTTGCTACATCCGTACAAGACACGTACACAATCAAAAGGATGACCAGGTCAATGCATGCAAAGCTGACACCATGCAAGCCACACAGCCTCGCATCAGGTTATCAAGGTTCCAGTGCAGCTATTCCGAGTCGATTTATATTTACCGCTGAAATTCCGGCCGTTAGGCCTTAAATCAAGAGCTTCTATATCACAAACCTTTACCAGGTCTATCGTTTTAATTTCCTTACACAAACTAGATTAATATTGATCCTTCTAGCATCTTATTCACAGATCTCTAATTATTGTTTGATCTGTTATTTTGTATACACGTACATCGGTTGCCTGCGTCGCCACCGACTGGTGTCTCCGCCTACACGGTTAGTTGGTCACATCACCGTTGCTGGGCGTCTACATCTATACCACCGGTTCGTCTTCGTTGCTGCCGACTGGTGTCCTTACCTACACGGTTGGTTGGTCACACCACCGTTGTTGGGCGTCAACGTCTTCACCACCGGCTCGTCTTCCTCGTTGCCGACTGGTGTCCTCGCCTACACGGTTGGTTAGTCACACCACCGTTGTTGGGCGTCTACGTTTTCACCACCGGTTCGTCTTCGTCGCTGCCGACTGGTGTCCTCGCCTACACGGTTAGTTGGTCACACCACCGTTGTTGGGCGTCAACGTTTTCACCGCCGGCCACCATGTAATCGCCGCCGACTGGTATCATCGCCTTCACGGTTGGTGGACTCTGCCACCGTTGATGGACGTCTTCGCTTTCACCGTTGATCGCCTTCATCGTCGCCGACTGGTGTTTCCGCCTATACGGTTGGCGGACTCCGCCGCTGTTGATGGACGTCTTCGTTTTCATCGCCAGTCGCCTCAGCTACTTCCATGGCTAGTGTTTTCATTGCCATTGAGGGACGACCGTCTCCCCACATCGGCCACTTCTGCCATCACCGAGGGGAATACCAAAAAGTTAAGTCTTCATTATTTTAATCTTTATATGATATTTTTCTTTTCCTTCACCTCACTACATCAATTGGTTCTCCATTGAGTAGTGAGTCGGGGGCTAAAGATGTTATATCATGTTTTTTCAAAAATTTTCATAATGTTTATCTTGATTGCTTGCGAGATAATCCGAGTAAAAAAGTACCGATCGAGTTACAGAGCTTTATTTCCCTATGCTTCCCGTTTGGTTTGTCGATGGATAGTTGCCTTTGGGCCGATTCCTAGCACCCGGGGGCTCGTTGGATGGAGTATATAACGCAAGGTGCTAAGTATTACTCGGAAGAAATCAAAAGCATAGGGATAATATAATTTGCTTTCTGCTCTTAACAATTGTAAAAGTACCCGAGTAGTAAACTCCAATTCATGAAACTTTGTTCCATTAGTGACGAACTCATGTCAATGACTAGTCGGGCAGAGCGTTTAAACGTGATGAGTCGCCTACTCGGGGAAATCAAAATCGACAAGAGCAGAAATACATATTTATAAATATCTTAAAATGCTTGAATTTTTCTCAAGTATTCTATTTGCAGCAGATGCTACTCATCATACATGTTTATACTGCAGGATCCAAATCCAGATATGCATAGTGGAGATTCATGGTTTTAAGCTTATCTCCTATGCTTCGGGAATGGATCAGTCAGAACATCAACACCGGCCATCATCATCATCGCCGACCGGTTTCCTTGCCTACACGGTTGGTTGGTTACACCACTGTTGTTGGGTATCTACGATTTCACCACCGGTCCGCCTTCATCGTAGTCGACTGGCGTCTCCGCCTACACGGCTGGTTGGTCACACCACCGTCGTTGGGCGTCTACGTCTTCACCACCGGCCATCGTCATCGTCGCCGACTGGTTTCCTTGCCTAAACGGTTGGTTGGTCACACCACCGTTGTTGGGCGTATACGTCTTCACCACCGGCATCGTCATCGTCGCCGACTGGTTTCTCCACCTACACAGTTGGTTGGTCACACCACCGTTGTTGGGTGTCTACGTCTTCACCACCGGATATCATCATCGTCGCCGACTGGTTTCTCCGCCTATACGGTTAGTTGGTACAACCACCGTTGTTGAGCGTCTACGTCTTCACCACCGGCCATCGTCATCGTCACCGACTTGTTTCTCCGCCTACACGGTTGGTTGGTCACACCACCGTTGTTGGGCGTCTACGTCTTCACCACTGGCTATCGTCATCATCGTCGACTGGTTTCTCCACCTACACGTTTGGTTGGTCACACCACCGTTGTTTGGCATCTACGTCTTCACCACCGGTCCGCCTTCATCGTAGCCGACTGGTGTCTCCGCCTACAGGGTTGGTTGGTCACACCACCGTCGTTGGGCGTCTACGTCTTCACCGCCGGCCATCATCATCGTCGCCGACTGGTTTCCACCTACACGGTAGGTTGGTCACACCACCGTTGTTTAGCATCTATGTCTTCACCATCGGCTCGCCTTCGCCACCGCTGACTGGTGCTTTCACCTACGCGGTTGGTTGGTTAGACTACTGTTGTTGGGTGTCTACGATTTCACCACCGGTCCGCCTTCATCGTAGCCGACTGGTGTCTCCGCCTACATGGTTGGTTGGTCACACCACCGTCGTTGGGCATCTACGTCTTCACCGCCGGCCATCATCATCGTCGCCGACTGGTTTCCGCCTACACGGTAGGTTGGTCACACCACCGTTATTGGGCATTTATGTCTTCACCATCGGCTCGACTTCGCCGCCGCCGACTGGTGCCTTCGCCTACGCGGTTGGTTGGTTACACCACCGTTGTTGGGCGTCTACGTCTTCACCGCCGGCTCGCGTTCGCCACCGCCGACTGGTATCTCCGCCTACAGGGTTGGTTAGTCACACCACCTTCACTGCGTGTCTACGTCTTCACCACCGACTTGCCTTCGCCGCTGCCGACTGGTGCTTTTATCTCCACGACTACGCGTCTTTGCCACTGGTTTGCTTTTGTTGCCGCCGACTCATGTCCACGTCATCACGGTAGTGCAACCCTATCACCGTTGTGGGGCAACTTCATCTTCATTGTCTTTGGCACCGATAAACTCTATTGCCACTACTACAGAAGCTTCGTTACTTCACTAATCACGACGTCTCCAAGAGCTTTGACATATTGACATGCACCACCAAATACCACGCCGTGCTAATCTACTACAACAAGTAGCGTTTCAATCTTCAAAATTTCTACTCGGACATCCTCAATGCATATCTTCACTCAAGTGATGGTTACTTGATGACAAGAAATCTACAGTTCTCGACTCTATGTTCAGTTGTCTCCCAACAAACCAAAGAGTTGGGGGCTACACAAATACAAGACTCAGAATTCGACGAACATTATGTCAAGCAACTCCAATTATTTCACCGACAATTTTGGTTTCTGGATGCTACCACAATTTATTTCCAAATCTCTCAAGTATAAAGTTCAAGATTTAATCTACATGTCCGGGAGTTTGGAGTTCTCAACCAATCAACTCAGATTCGGTGAGTTAGACAACAACATCTGCTTTCCTGCAAGTAAAAGCATATGCCAGAGCTACAAGACTAAGTTCTACTGCCATCATTATAAATCAATGGGCATTGCATCAATATTCATCATGCAAGCGTTGGCGTCAAGGAAACTACTTGAGCTTCGACATATTCTCAACAATTTGATGGATTATTATTACTACAGTCATCACTAGCACCTTCTCCATCGATATAATCGTGATCTCCGGTCAATTGCTGTTGACCAAGTTGTTTGCTTCAAGGGTCCATTCTTAGTCAATGCTGAATATCCGACTGGGTTATTTTCGTCACTTCTTGCTGTGCCTCCTTGGCATCGCCTCTACTTCATCGGCCCTGATGTCTTCACGGTCGCTAATGGATGACTATGTCTTCGCCTTCGGTTGCCTCTGTCATCGCCAACTTGTTATTTTACCTTCACGGTTGGCTTACTACGCCGCCGCTGATGGGCGACCTCGTCATTATCTCAGCTGTTACACTGCGATTGACTGGAACACCAACATCACCATCTTCATCATGCTATGCCTCTTCGGTCGCACCTGCTCTATTGCCATGGATGAGCAATTTCATCTTCACTACCAATTATGTTTGGCATTACCGATTGGTTTCTTCGTCTTCACATACGACTATTGCTGCTATCACCAGTTGTCGTGACCGTTGGTCACATCAGTTGTCATCGACCGGTTTCTTCATCTTCATGATCGATGGATTTCATTATCGCTGTTGATGGGCAACTTCGCCTCCACTACTGACATCTTCATCACTTCTGATGGGCGATATCATTCTACACATTGGTCATCTCGCCTCCATGCCGACTGCATCAGCTACTACCAATAGATGATTTCGACTACAACCGAAGGACAAGCTATACGCACAGGGGCTTATCAGTTCGAGCATAAGGATCACACCTTCAATTTGGATTTGTTCCAGATACATATTCATGGTCATGAGTTTATCCCCTATGCTCAAGGCCTGGATCAATTATTATCTCCTACAAGGACCATCAGCCAAGTACTTTTGCTAGTTGGGATTCAATTATCACATCTACTATGGTACATCCCATGAGGGGTAAATACTCGGATAAGAAGCCATTCACATGATATATACTTGGTCTACATTACCGGGAAGAATTATCACTCGGGAGCATGTCAAGAGGCGTGTTATATGCGTCATCCTTTTGAGGGTATCGAAGGTATATTTTTTGGTCTAGGCCTAATATGTCTACAGCCCGTATTTCAGGTGTGGCCAGTCACGTTCTTTTAGGGACTTAGGCATTTTTTGCTTAGGCAAAAGTGTGCGTGATCGAGTGCCCAATACCTTAAAATCCTTTTATATCGCTGTTACTCAACTTTTTAGGAGTTGGTACAATGCACTTTAAAAGGTGACAAACAGTGAAGCTTTATATAGCTGCTCCGCTGACTTTTTATATATGTACAAGTCAAGGCACTGTTTGGGTTTATAAAGCAACCGATTAAATGTAATATCATTGATTTTTACCACGTAAGTGTGCACTTTTATTGACCAATATTATGGCTTAGGCTGATTATATATTTTGATCATTTTTTTAGGTGGTTGGTAAATTCTTTATGAATTTTATTTACTCGGATTTTATACTACATATGCCTTATGTTTCCAAGTATAGTAAAGCCGTGCGTCTTTTAGGGACCTAAGCACATCTGTTAAAATAGTGTGTGCATGGTGTATACTTAACGCTTTGGAAATTTCTTTATTCACGGCAAATAAGCTTTTTATAGCTGTTTTTGCTATGTGAATTTTCAAAGATGTGGTAACTTTAGGTTGCATGCATCATACTTCATAAAGCAGTCGGTCTATCACTTGAGTCTTATTCACTTGGGGATTCATACCGTATGTGCTATCGTTATGCTACTTAGATGGGTTAAAATCACTCAGCTGGTTAATCTATTTTTTCCTTGACTATATGCTTAGTCTATTCAACTAACCACATAGTCGGGGGCTACACCAATTAGGTGCATCTAGTCGATGCACCTAAGTTTATATTTTAGCCCTCCACAGTCTTCTGATTTGGTAAAAGTATTCGGGAGATCATGGTGAAGATGATTGAAGCACTCGGCTTTGTAGTAATTTAGTTCGAGAGAAGATTATCTTTTCGACTGTGAAGGTCTCAAAGGCTACTGTGGAGATTATGGGTACCCCATACCCATACGACATGGTTATCCGATTAGTTGTAGGGGATAGCTTATATCTATACATAATATGTAACGGATCATGACTTGGGTATTACATTTCCTTATGTATTACGGAACGGCCTAAAGTCTTGGTTTGACAATATTGTAAAGTAGTATTAGGAAACCGATACCGTATTGGTTAAGGTTTCTATCTTGTAATCCTACCCCCCATCCTATATAAGGTGGGTAGGAGGTCCTTTAGGGGGCACGAGTACAACTAGATCGTCAGATCAATACAACACCCGGTGGATACAATTCCCAAATAGAAGTAGAGTATTACCTCTCATTGAGAGGGCCTGAACCTGTCTAAATTCTTGTCTCCGTATCCATCTACTTTTAGGTCTCGTGCGCTACCCCTTTTCATATTACCGAAATCTAGTTTCGATATGTATGCAGCCCAGAAGAATATAACATGCGTCATTGCCAACTATCCACCCAGTACAACTGCAGTCGTAAAAATCTAACCCAACTTCGAGTTGTCAGGTAGTGGAGAAGGCTTTACTCGATGCTTAGATATAGTCATTATGGTACCTGCTTGTGGCGGAAAATGGTTGGAGTGAAAATCATGAAAATGAATTACTTAGTACTGAAGTATTATGAGATATAGTACGTATGGAGGGAACAAGGATGTCATATACCCTCATTCAGAATTACAACGATCAGAACCATAAATGGCGTGAAATTAAACTCCCAAATCAGAGCAAGCAGCATAAACCAAACTGTCAAAAGAGCAGTAAATATGCATTAATCGCTAACTAAAAACATTGTTTCACACAGTAAGATGAAACATCATTTAGGGGATCATCAAATATGGGGAAAAAATAATTATGCACAGGAATCATTTAATACTTAGTTTTGTTAACTTAAGCTTAGTTCTGATTGATCTACAGGTAACTATAATACGTAGAAGAACCATCATCAACTATTTATTTACCAATTGAGGGGAAATCGTTCTCAAACGGATAAACAAAACAAATAGCTTTGAAATATATAATTTATAATTTTAATGACCGGATGATTGACGAATCCCCATTGTAGCAATTGCAAATAAACGGATAGGCAAAACACATAGCTTTCAAATATTACTTCTTTTGTTGTGTCCCCTTCTTGTCATCGTCTGATTCAGACCCTGCAGCCCTCTTTGTCGCATCAGTGCTAGCCTCATCTTTCTTCTCGTCATTGTATCAGAAAGTACCAATCCACTTGTCAATTTCTCCATACAGGGCAGTGTTGACGGTTAAATATCAAATTTACACCGTTAATACCTGCATAAATCTAAAATTATAAAACATCCAACGTAGTCGTAGGGTTTAACTTTAACAATTTCCACGAGTGTTAGTATATATTTTGATGCAAGTGAGAAACTACCAAAGTTAAGAAGAAATATACATAAAAGAGGGGAACAATTACATTCATATCCAAACCTATGGAGTATTAGGCTCAAAAACTCTACGAAATATCAGAAAATAGGCTCAAACACCATGCTACTGGGCCACGGACTCACCTGCCAGGGCCCAGGAGAAAGCCCAGGGCTAGAAGAGCTAGCCAGGGGTCGGCCGACCCAGGCACAGCCCACCTAGCCCTCCGTTTTCATAGGTCGGTAGTTACCGACTATCCGTGGTGGTTGTAACCGTTTCTACCAGAATAAACTACCATCGAGGACACTTGGCAACTCAAGAGTGAAGATGCTTTTTAGATGCTTAGGATCTCCATACTCCCAACACATCTCCTGGCCTATAAATACCCCTCTTCCCTCATTCACAACACACCAAGTTTGAGCTTAATCATAAGAGGCTCTTTGTATTCTTTATATATTAGAATAGGGAGAGAGTGAGGGAGAAAGATGTGGAGGAATGACGGAGTTGTCGGAATTTTCCTCTAATTCCTTTTGTACCATGTCAATTACTGTCACACCATGGAGTTTCCCCTTTTAGCTCTAAATCCGTAAAGTAAATTGCGCAGAAGAAATCGTTCATTTAACCTAGAGCAAACCCTAATTAATAAGTACATTTAATTAATTGGAATTGGCAAGGTGGAATTACTCTGGAGTACCCCTTGTTAAAATACATTAACAGGAATTTTAGCGGAATTTCTAGAACAGTGGAAATAATTTTAACGAATTAAAAACCCCACAGCAGTATTTAATTCCCCCAAAAATCTTTTTTCCCCTCTTTTTCTTTTTCTTTTTCTTCCCCTCCTTCCCCCTCTGGGCCGCCGGCCCACCACTCCCCCTCCGGCCTCTTTCTCCTTTCTCCTCCCCTTCAGCCCACAGCATCCCCGTGCCCCCTCTCTTCTCGGGCCGCTGCCCCCTTCCTCCTCCTAGGTCAGCCCACGCCCGGCCATGCCGCCCACCTCCTTCGCCCTTCCCGGCTGCATGGCCCCCTATAAAAGCCACCGCCGCCGCCGCCCTCTCCCCTTTCCGTCGCCGCCTTTGTCCGTCGCCAGTGAGCCCACCTCCCTTCTCTCTTTCTCTCTCCGTGCCACCGCCCTCCGCGCGCCGTCGCTCGGCCGCGCCGCCACCGCTCGGCCGCCACCTGACCTCGTGCGCGCGGCGCTCGGCCTGCTGCCGCTGCCGCCGTCGCCTCTTGGCCGGCCGCCATGCCGCCGCCGCCCGCGCCGCGGCTGACGTCAGCCCTTGGGCCGCTGACATCAGCCCTAGCTGACGTCAGTCGCTGACGTCAGCCCCAAGGGAATTACTGCGCAGTAAATAATTAAGGACTTTTCTATTTAGTAAAAAAATAGAGTTAAACTTCTAAAATTCATAACTAATTCATCCGAATTCCGTTTGAGTTCGTTCAAGTCTCAGAAAATTCATAAAGATGTCTAGAATCCACTAAAAATAGTTTTGTTTCCTGTTTCAGTAGACTTATAGCCTGTTTTTCTTGTGTGCTTTTTTTATCGTGTAGAAACCGACAATTGCGATGCTCCCGCTTATTTCGAAGTCGTCGTAGAGGTCGATCCAGCGCAAGAGCAAGGAAAGTCATGCTTCTCACTTGATCATATTGTACCTGCTTTGCAAATGTCTTATTTATTTTCAAATACTGCACTGTTTTATAATGTCATTTTATGGGCTTATTTACCTACTGTACTCGACTCGGCTACATAGTTTTGATTACCATACTCCTTTGGTAGCTTGGGAATTAATATCACTAGTGTTGGTTAGGATGATGCTTAGCCCTGCTTAGAAACATTAGCATACTAAAGGGATAACTAGTGTACCTCGACTACTTAATGATGAATATTTAATGGTAGCTCACGATGGTTAATCGTGAATGGTTAATTAACTGGTCAAACTAAAACCTGACTAAAGGTGGGTTGTGAGTACATGGTTTTGATGGTCGTACTCATGACAATTAAGGACCGGTTTGCGGGAAACCCTAGAAGAAATACCGTACTTACCACAAGCTAGCATGGGTAATAGTTGGGCTCGTAGTGTAGCTTTTCTTAGCCGACGCATCCAGGCAAGGGTGAGCGTGATGGAGTTGGGTTGGTGAGGGTTTACTCATTGATCAACTGCCGGATTCACCTAGGCACAAGAGGGGGCTGCCTGCCTTGGTTAAAAGGTGGGGGCGAAACCTGAGGTGTGGTCCGCTTGGTTAGTGAAGGTTATGCGAAGGGTCTTGTCACAGTCCCTTTCCGGTATACCGTGGTGGTATGCCGGCGCATGGTCACGTGTTGTGGGACTGTGTCCTGTGGGTGCAGTTGTACACATCAGATCAGAGTACAACTACTCGAATAGCCGTGCCCGCGGTTATGGGTGGCCAACCAGATTCACCGTGATTAGTCATAACCCTAATAACATGATCTAATGGAACTGGTCTAGTTCAGGTGGAATGGTTTGGGCCTGTCGCAACGTGGTGTAGCATTGGGTAGTGGTGATTTAATCTTGCTTAATTAACTCAACTATTTTACCGCATTCAACTATTGTTTTTAAATGCTTGATTTATGCAATTCAACCCTCTAGCCTCCTTTGGAATTACTTGCATCATTTTCTCCTATTCCGGTATGACTTGTTGAGTACGGTGGGTAGTACTCAGTCTTGCTTTATCATCCCCACACCAGAGTTGGAGTACGTGTCAGAGGATGGCTTCTCGGAGGAGTAGGCCTGTCGCTGCCCTCAAGGATGCCCGTGGATTGGAGTCACCACGCTACGAGCGTCTAGTTACCTAGCTTAGCTTGTTTATCTTTTTCGCTGCAGTTATGTAAGATATTTTTATGGTGTTTGTAAGACGTGGATCTGTGTATCAACTTTGTCGTTTGTGTACCCTGGCTGGTCCTGGACAGGGATTTTAATACACATTCTACTTGGAAATTCGAGTTAGCGAATCTCTGGGCGTGACAATTACTTTGATCTAATTGATAATATATTAACCAAGTAATTGAGATTTATATTGTGAAGTATATTTCTTAGTTGGTTCCTATTTCACATACAGGAACAAAATTAAGCTTTCTAAATAACCCTGTGCTTCACCAGAAAATCCTCTCTACCCTTAGCCCATTTTATCTTGTGTTCTTGGATGCCCGGGCGAAGAGCTAAACACACTCGTTACCTGTGGAAAGTAGATACCTTGGTGCTACAGCGGTATATCCGTGCACTTGCGGAATTTATCTGTGGATGTAAGAAATACCAATAAACATTTTTAGCACCCTTGCCGGGGAACGGTTGTTGTTTATCTCTGAACCTTGTTCATCCTCGTATCTCTTTAGTTTTCTTTCTTTATACCTTTACCCCCGTACCCTTAGAGAAGTTTTCCTGTGAACACTTCTCTACCATGGGGCACCAACCCATCTATCAATTATCTGTTCCTAGGGGTAAATTTTATGAGCCATCTCCTTCATCGGAGCATACTCTTACATCTAGCTATGAAATTCGCCCCGAATTCATAAACATGGTTAGGGAAAAACTTTTTCTGGGCTAGATCAAGAAAACCCCTACCATTATTTGCGAGTGTTTGATTAGTTGTGTACGTGCCTCTTGATTTAAAGCATGACACAAGAGACCACAAGGTGGAAATTGTTTTCGTTTTCTCTTTGGGAGGGAGCGAAGCAATGGTACACATATTCCGTCGGGAGTGTAAATGATAACTGCGAAAAATTACGGGACAGGTTATACCTCGCCTTCTTCCCCGTAACCCGTATTACAACTCTTCGGATAGAAGTCCTCAGCTTTCAGCAGACCAAGAAAGAATCAATCGGTGTAGCTTGGGCCAGATTTACTTCATTAGTACGATCTGGACCAAACTTGTCTATACCCGATTATGCTTTGCTGCAATATTTTCATAGGAGTTTAGATAAGGAATATGCATTTCATCTTGACATCACGGCTAGAGGGTCGTTCATGCATAAAACCCCATCTGAAGGCAAGGAAATTCTAGATCGAAACTCGGAGAACACTTCCTTTGTTGAGCAATATTCTGAACCCCTCCTTAAGGCATCGGTGTCAAGTCAGGAGGAACCCTCAACAGTCAAACCCAGATCCAACCTTTCTACATCATTCGATTCAACTAAAGAGTCCCCGCTCGAGCCATCATTTCTGGAGAATAAAGAAATTCGAACTCCCGGATGCGCTCCTGACTTCATGGATGTTTTTCATGAAGATTATGGAAACACCCTAAATTATTTCAGCAAAAAGAAGCCACCTATTCCTACTCCATCTCTCGATCCAATCGAAGACGATTATCTCAAAAAAAAACTGTTCGGGAGTTAACCACAATTATGAGCAATGAATGGCTGAAAGAAGTAGAGTTCCCTTCCGAAGTAATTCGGATTAACTCCTCTCCTCGCACCATTCCTTGCCAAATAGGAGGGAATACGGTAGACAATCAAAAACATCCTACAGAAAACAGTCCTCAAAATGGGAACAAGATGAAAGGACAAGTTACCCGACGCTCTCTAGGCATATCGGACAGTGCACAAGGCACCGCTCGGTATGTCCCCATATCAGATAGTCTATGGGAAGTCATGCCGACTCCTCATGGATTTAGAACACAGAGCATATTGGGCCATCCGAAACTGGAACATGGATTTTGAAGGAGCTGGTGAATGGAGAAAAATGCAATTATCTAGAAGAATGGAGGGACAAGCATATCACAACTCAAGTATTTACAAAGAGAAAACCAAACGCTGGCATGACAAGAGGATCAAAGTTAAGAACTTAATTCAAGCCAGGGGACAAAGTATTAATGTTCAATTCCAAGGTAAAGTTATTTGGCCACGGGAAACTTCGAAATACATGGGTAGGACCATTCGACATCATCGACACCTCGTCACACGGAGCCATCACACTTCGGGATGACGCAGGTAATATTTTTCAGGTAAATGACCAACGTTTAAAAGTTTTCCTTGAGCTAAATGAAATTTTAGACGAAGAAGTGGATGTCATCAATTTAATCGATTTTGAACCACAATGACTTTGTCTAAAGATTTTAACAACCCTGTAAATTATCATTTTCTTTCCATGATTGAAACTAAAAACAATTGGAAGTTTGCTGGGCCCACAAGTGGTCAACAGACCCATGGGTCCAGCCGACCCAGAGAGGATCTCAAACCTTCCCAATTTTACACTTTGAACTCCCCCGCTCGAATTGAGTTTATCTCTTCGGCGTTAGATGCGATATTCGTGTCAGATTGATCCGAGAAAATTCTATAAATCCTTGAGCCTCTATTCCTTCTTCTCGACATTCCATTTCTTCTCCTTCATCCACTTCAATCCAAAGAATCTAAACTATGGCTGGCAAGTCCATTGTTCCATTCAATGCTTCCACCTCTAGAGCCACTTTCAATCTTGAGGGAGAGCCTTCGCCAGTGAATCAAATCATTCCCGCACAAGATTTCACCATGGAAGAGGTGAACGCACCAAGCCTCTGACCTCCATCACAAGCTCCTCAGCAGGCAAGAGGACGGTTGCTGGACTCCCTGGGTCGGGCAATCCAAGGGTTCGGCCGACCCCCCTTCATCCCGTATTGGCGCCTCGTTCGGCCGCGCGATCTCAATCACCATACCGCACGTAGAAGACAAAGATCCGGGGTGACCTCCTCACCAGAAGGCCAACAACGGGCGAGTTAAGGCCAATAAAGATGGCACAGAAATTGTTCCAAGAAAAATATGTGGGCACCCTGCTGACTAAGGTAGGAGATGTGGTTATGCACAAGTACAAGATGCCCACTGCCTCACCAATGACGCCACGAGAAGAGCGTCTCAGGATAATGGGGGTTAGAACCCCTAGCGGTGGCTATGCAAAGGGGCTACATCGACCCTTGACCCTGGAGGAGGAGGAGGACGAGGAGGCAATGGAGTCGGTGGATTCCTCTCCTTCCAAGGTGAGGCACCACTTGACGCCACCACCTATTGGACGGGAAACAGGACAATACCAGAGCAGTGATAAGAAATCACCAAAGCCCATGATCGCAAAGCTCTAAGTCTTGTCAAGAATCTCCAATTGGAAAACGAGGAGCTTCGCGACCGTGATGCGGAAAGAAAGGTTGAGCTTGTGGAGCTTAAACACAATTTTGAGACCTTTACCGTGGGATGTGCGCAAAGATCAAGCGTGCATTCACTGAGATAGGAAAGGAGGATCATACCACGCTAAACAGATGCCTTCCCATGTAGTTAATAATTTTAGTAGGCGCTCTTTAGTTGTTTTATTTGTTTCATTCATGTTGATTTCTTCTCAATCTAAGCACCTGTACATGTAAGATTATTTGAATAAAGTTTGGCTCACTAGTATTTCACCCCGGTGGAAGCCCTTTTTGCTTTCTATGTTTTTGTTGAATAAAGTCCAGGTACAAAATAAGTGTGGGGGGAGAACATCGGACTCCTAACGTGCAACAACTGCAATATAACACATTGACATGATGACCAGAACCCCATAGTTCAGCATGACAAAATACAACAGAAAGGGGGTCCTGTTCCTCCACAGCTTCGTCAGATGGGGTGGTTTGTGTGTCTCCTTTATACTCTCCTGTTTGTGAGTTAAATTTGAGTAGAAAATGGAATACAATTAAATTTGACTCCAAATTAAAATTGAAAATATTGTTTCTCAACAAATAAAATTTTCCCTGGTCGACATGAATACTCTTTATTCTTTGCTAAAACTTCTTGCTTGTGAACATACATTTATAATAGGGATCCTTGCTCGTCTAAGTAATTGGTATGTGTGATATGGTTCTAACAAAAGAAATTCTTGTCTAACTATCATGATACTTGGGGTTTTATCTTACTAAAATTTAATTTTTCAAGAAATACTCCTAAGTGACTATATGATTACCTACCAAGGCCAAATATGATTCATATTGCAAACCATATATTTTGGTTGTTTGACATAACATTGAGCTTTGTCAAAATATTGTGACCCGTGTGAGATGCTTCTCATACTTTCATGATCAAGATCATACACACTCCACATACACGCACATATGCTAAACTTCTACACTGGAAGCTAGCATCCCTCATTCATCATCTATTTCATCCATCATGAACAATATAAATACTCCATGTTATTTATGCCTTTTTCTCCAAAGTTTATTTAAAAGAAAAGGGAGGCATGGCTATGCAAAAGAAAGAAAAAATAAAAATATAAAAGTCTTGCTCATACAAGTATGGAGCATGATGAAAAAAAGGAAGAAAGCAAAGAAAAAGATAGCCATGCACTCTCTCAAATTTCCAAGAAGAAAAAAATGGAGGAGGAGTTATACAAAAGGAGTTATCATTTTCCTTTTTCCATCACCATACCATACACATGAACATTCTTGATCAGAAAGTATGACTTGCTATTTCCTTGGGTCCACTCTTTTGGCTTTGCAAGATTTGTGATGCAGGTATGCCCTGATTGATCCCTACTAAGCTCAACATATATAGCCTTTTAGAATAGGGACAATTCAGCAATACATGCCTTGGTAAGCATCCAAAAATCAAAACAAGTGATTCAAGAGAGAGTCATTTGAGGAGTATAACTATATTTTGAATGAAAAACCCAAGTGATTGAGAGGAGGAACAAGAACGACTTGAGTTACGACCGTTCTATTCATCAATTACACAAGATGGTAAGATAGACACCGCAAAGTTCACAAGTACAGGTACTGCTTAGAATAAATCGTATACTAGTACCATACCTTGGGAAGTTTTATTCCACAACAATCTTTAATCGGGACGAGTAAAGAGCTAAGTATGGGGGTTTGTTGACGGTTGTTAACTACCAAATTTACACCGTCAATACCTGCATAAATCTGAAAATATAAAACATCCAACATAGTGGTAGGGTTTAATTCTAACAATTTCCACGAGTGTTGGTGTATATTTGGATTCAAGTGACAAACTACCAAAGTTGAGATGAAATATACATAAAAGAGGGGAAGAATTACATTCATATCCAAACCTATGGAGTATTGGGCCCACAATCTCAACGAAATATCAGAAAATGGGCTCAACCACCATGCCACTGGGCCACGGACTCACTAGCCAGGGCCTAGGAGAAAGCCCAGGGCCAGAAGAGCTAGCCAGGGGTCGGCCGATACCTGGGGTCGGTCAACCCAGGCACAGCCCACCTAGCCCTCAGTTTTCACAGGTCGGTAGTTACCGACTATCCATGGCGGTTGTGACCGTTTCTACTGGAATAAACCGCCATGGAGGACACTTGGTAGCTCAGGAGTGAAGATGCTCTTTAGATGCTTAGGATCTCCACACTCCCAAGGCATCTCTTGGCCTATAAATACCCCTCTCTTCCCTCATTCACAACACACCAAGTCTGCGCTTAATTATAAGAGGCTCTTTGTATTCTTTATGTATACTTAGAATAGGGAGAGAGTGAGGGAGAAAGATGTGGAGGAATTCCGGAGTTGTCGGTATTTTCCTCTAATTCCTTTTGTACCTTATCAATTACGTGGATCTAATTGATAATATCTTAATCAAGTAATTGAAATTTATATTGTGAAGTTGTTGGTATTTCTTATGATCATAGATAAAATCCGCAAGTGCACGAATATACCGCTGTAGCACTTCACCCGGAAGTATAAAAAAGTATCGAATTTCCACATGGAACGAGGGTGTTCAATTTTTCGGCAGGTTCATCCAAGGACACGAGTCTATGCAATTAATTACTACTCTAGTGTTAGCTAAACACTAAAGTGATCACTATCTCTCAATGAACAATAGTGAACAATGATCCAGTACGCTAATATGAACTAACTAAGAGTTATACTTCACAAGATAAATCTCAATTACTTAAATAAGATAATATCAATTATATCAAAGTAATTGACAAGGTACAAAAGGAAGAAAAGGAAGATACCAACAACTCCGGAATTCCTCCAATCCTTCTCCCTCACTCTCTCCCTATTCTAACTATGCATAAAGAATACAAAGAGACACTTGTAATTTAGCTCAAACTTGGTGTGTTGAGAATGAGAGAAGAGAGGGGTATTATGGGTGGAGAGGTGCCTTGGGAATGTGGAGATGCTATGCATCCAAAGGAGCATCTTCACTCTCCTCCTACCAGCTGTCCTCATGATGACAGTTAGAGTGCCGGAAGTGGTCACAACCATCATTGGGAGGTCGGTAGTAACTGCATGTGAAAGATGGGCCGAAACATTAAAGTGATCCCTATCTCTCAATGAAAAATAGTGAACAACTGAATAGGGCCTTTCCTGGTTCGGCCGAACCAACCCCTGGTGGCTCATTTGGCCTCGGCTTTTTTCCTGAGCTTTGGCACGTGGGACCCCTTTAGTATTTCTGGAATTGGCCCATTTAATTATGATCTTATTGGGTTTGTGAGCTCAACACTCCATGGGCTTGGATATGGAAGTAGTATTTCCCTCCTTCCCGTATAATTGCTCTCAACTTTGGTAGTTTGTCACCTGCATACAAATATACAACAACACTCGTAGAATTTGTTAGAAATAAATCCTACCACTATGTTGGATGTTTTATCTTTTCATATTTATGTAGATATTGATGGCGTAAATTTGGCCGTTAATAGCCATCAACAAACCCCCACACTTAGCTATTTACTCGTCCCGAGTAAAAGTTAAGGATTATTGTGGAATAAAATTCTCCAAGGGTATATACATGTATACGATCTATTCTAATCCATACATGTACCTTTGAACTTTGCGGTGTCTATCTTACCATCTTGGGCGATTGATGAATGGAATGGTTATGACTTAAGTCGTTCCAGTTCCCCCTGAAACTCACTTGGGTTTTTCATATATTTTCACAAAATAGCTATATTCCTCAAATGACTCTCTTGAATCACTCTTTTTCATTTCTGGTTCCTCACCAAGGCATGTTTTGCTGATTTGTCCCTATTCTACAAGGCATCACATATGTTGTCAAGCAAAAAAAAAAGGGACCCAAGAAGATAGCAAGTCATACTTTCTAATCAAGAATGTGCAAGTGTGTGGTGCGATGATGGAAAAGGAAAAATTGATAACTCCTTTTTTATACCTCCTCCTCCATTTATTTTTTTTAATTTGAGAGAGTGCATGTCCATCTTTTTCTTTTGCTTTTTTTGCTCTCTTTTTTTCCACATGCTCCATACTTTGTATGAGAAAGACTTTATTTTTTTCTTCTTTTGTATAGCCATACCTCCCTTTTCCTTTGAATAAATTTTTGGAGAAAGAGGCATAAATAATCTGGAGTATTTATTTTGTGGATGATGGATGAAAAGATGCTGAGTGAGAAATGCTAGCTTCCAGTGTAGATGTTTAGCATATATATGTGTATGTGGAGTGTACATGATCTTGATCATGAAAGTATGAAAAGTATCTTATACGAGTCACAATAATTTGACAAAGCTCAATGTAATGTTAAGCAGCTAAAAATATATAGGTTTTCAATGAGATTCATTTTTGGCCTTGGTATGTAGTCATCGAGGAGTATTACTTTGAAAAACTTTTTAAATTTTCGTAAAGATAAATTCCCAAGTATTATGACAGTTGGATAGAAATTTCTTTTGTCATAACCATATCAAAAACATCAATCATTTAGATGAGTAAGGTTCCGTGTGATAGATATTTGTTCACAAGTGACAAGTGCTAGCAAAGAATAAAAGGTATACAACTTAACCATAGGAAAATTTTATTTGTTGAGAAACAATATTTTCATTTTAATTTTGGAGTCAAATTTAATTATACAAGTGACAAGTAAATCTAGGCACATGAAGTGCCTAAATTTACTTTATTTTATTTTATTTTATTTTATTTTGTTTTCAGTTTTTTTCACTTTTTTTCTTTTCATGGCAATAGCGGAGGTGATGGGTAACTTTGCAGGGTGGAGATGTGAGGCGAGGATGCACAAGGTATTTGGGATTCTTACCAGATAGATCTTATCAAGCTTGGATTTGCATTGAATGCAACAATGTTTTGCATTTGTTCTGCTTGGTTCTCTGTGCATCTCTTTTCTGATAGACCAAGGAGCGTGGTATGAGTGTTGTACATTGCTCCTTGGTTGTCTTTTTATTCCCTGCAAGAAGTTAGCGGACAACAAATGCCCGAGGGACTACAAAGAATTGGAAAGATTTTATCGTGGCCTCAAGATTAGTTGTTCACATCCACGCTAAAGAGGAATTGGATTCAAAACATAAGAAGCGTGGATCCCACAAGTTTGCCTTCATTTGATTTTGTCAATTTTTTTACTTCAAATTTTTATTGTTCACTAAATTTGCGTTTAAGCAAAGCTCATACAGGGGTGAGGTAAAATTGCACGAACATAACAAAGGAGCATTTGACAGTATACTCACCGTGCACCTTGAAAGGTGATGTGTTCCTCCTTTACATGTGAGCAATTTATTGATTTATTTCCCAAGCCCTGTCTTAACTCCAGTGTGAATTGAACGTGAGGACTAACCCGTCAATTTGAAAACTTTCCTGCAGGGGTTAATCCACAAAGATATACATCTGATGTCCATGAATGTACTAGCTCTAATGGTTCATTAATCAAATTCGACACCATGTCTAATTCGACCAAAGCAGACTATTTTGACCTAAGCACCATGCTTAATTTAAAAAACGCCTATGGATATCTTGCGAACACATCTAAGCTAGAGCATACGAAAATAGACAAAGGAAATATAACCATGTATGATCAAGGCACACTCAAATGGAGATAAGTATGGGTAAAAGAAATGGCGAACACCCCTCTTTTTTTAGCAAGATAAGACTAACACCAACAATAAACCACGATGGCCTTGGTGGATTGAACTCGTCATGACAAGCTCGTCGACCTCCTCCCCACACTTGGGACTTTTTGTGTCCAAAGACATCAAAAACCAAGTGTGATGTTGGAGTCTCCTATAGAATGTGTTCCAACACCAAGGATCACCAAAGTGTACAGTTGATGTCGCTCTCGTGTTCTTAGGCATCGCATGACCCTCGTTCTTAATCTCAACCAATGATGGTTAGCGATTGAAAATACCCGAAGGTGCATACTATCCTAGAATTTGGTTCTTGTCTTTATTAGAACGAAAACTTACCATGATAATCCTAGCTATCTCCTGGCAGTGCTTTGTTTATGGTCACAAGCTCGACCACGGATATATCACGCTGCAAGATTTGTGCCACAAACAAATAGGAGATTTGCAGTATCCACAACCACCCTTCTAAACATGTTAGAAATGAGGACCGTAAGGAGGTTGTGGTCCTCGCACAATGAAGCGGTACTAATCAGACAGGACTCTGAGGATTCCTTATGTGAGCATGACCCCTGAGGAATTTTGCAAGAGAAATATTCATGCTCATTTGTGGAATGTTTTCTCTTACCCTCCAGGGTCGATTCTCAAGCTTGTCCATGGCCTGAAGATTCTTCTTCCTAAAAGATGCATCGTGTAAGATCGGGGTTGTTTCTTGACAATCGTCAAGGCCAATATTTTGAGAGCAAGGGGGACAAGGTTTAGGCTCGATCAGAGGTTTTGATGGTGGTTCTATATAGAGAAATTCAAAGGTTTCTCCTAACTCCTCTTACTGGATGAAATTAGTAACATCGTCTTCGCGGGAAGACTCAGGGAGATCATAAGGGATAACAGCCATCACTTCCTCCGCCGATTCTTCTTCAGAAGGGGAGTCGGTCAACGCATTTCTTGACCGCGAGAATACGATGGTAAAATCATCCTCTTCTAAAGAGATTTTGAGGCTTCCTAAAGATGGGGCGTCGATGAGAAATTTCTCGATCGGGTGCCCAATTAGAATGTCAAAGTCTTGGATTTCAAAGACGTGGAAATTCAGGATAGCCTCAGTGCTATCGTGTTGGACAGGGATGTTCTATATGATCCCAAACCCTTCAATTAAATTCCCAGCAGGGTGTTTGAAGAATTTGTTGATCGGTGTTAGTGCTTTATCGCCTAGATAGGCGAAAGCGAATGCCTCAGAGATGAGGCTAGCACCGACCGATGGACAATAAAAAATGTCGACCGTATTCCCTCCTAATTGGCAAGGAATGGTGTGAGGAGAGGAGTTGATCCGAATCACTTCGGAGGAGAATTCTACTTCTTTTAGCCATTCGTTACTCATGATAGTGGTTAACTCCCGAACGGTTTCCTTGAGATAGTCATCTTCAATAGGATCTGAAGGTGGAGTAGAAATCGGTGGCTTCTTTCTATTGAAGTAATTCAAGGTGTTTCCATAATCTTCATGAAAAACAATCCTGAATTCAGGAGCGCAACCCGGAGCTTGAATTTCTTCGGATTGGTCCAGATCGTACCAATGAAGTAAACATAGGCTCAAGCTGCACCGATTGATTCATTATTGCTCTGCTGAAAGCTGAGGACTTCCACCCGAAGGGCTGTAATATGAGTAACAGGAAAGAATGCGAGGCAGAATTTCTCACAACTTATCCCAGTTACAGTTTACACTCCACACAGTATAAGTGTACCATTGTTTCACTACCTCATGAAGAGAAAACGGAAACAACTTTCACTTAATGGTCTCTTGTGTCATGCCCTGGATCAAGAGGCATGAGCACAATTGCTCAAATTCTCGTAGATGATGGTAGGGATTTTATTGATCTAGACAAAAAAAGGTTTTTTCCCTAACCATGATTATGAATGTGGGATGGATCTCATAGACAGATGTAAGAATTGGCTCCGATGAAGGATGTAGCTCATAGAATTCTCCCTAAGGAGCAGATAATTGGTAGATTGGTAAATTCTCCATGGTACAGAAGTGTATGCAAAAAAAACTTCTATACGGGTAGAGGGGGAAGAAATAAAGAAAAACTAAAAAGATACGAGGGTGAACAAGGTTCGGAGATAAACAATCGTTCACCGACAACGGCGCTAGAAATGCTTGTTGGTATTTCTTACGATCACAGATAAAATCCGCAAGTGCACGGTGTTGGTATTTCTTACGGTCACAGATAAAATCCGCAAGTGCATGGATATACCGCTGTAGCACTTCACCCGGAAGTATTCCAAGGTATCGAATTTCCACAGGGAACGAAGATGTTCAACTCTTCGACAAGTTCATCCAAGGACGCAAGTTAATTTAGGCAGAGGGTAGAGAGGATTTTCTAGTGAAGCACATGGTCTATTTAATCATATCGAGATACTTCAGGCAATGGCTTGCTCGCTGCTACCAGAACGCGCTCTACTATGTACTCGGATAACAAGGACTTCGGTGATCTCGAGGGCTGTCACCACCTCTACACCAACTTCTAATGAACGGTGGGATACGCATCAATCACTAGTATTTAACAACCTAGATGTCGTGTCTACGCAATTAATTACTACTTTAGTGTTTATAACTCACCAAAGCAATCACTATCTATTAATGAACAATAGTGAACAATGATCTAGTACGCTAAATAGAAACTAACTAAGAAATATACTTCACAGATAAATCTCAATTACTTATATAAGATAATATCAATTATATCAAAGTAATCGAGAAGGTAAAAAAGACTTAGAGGAAAATACTGACAACTCCAGAATTCCTCCGATCCTTCTCCCTTACTCTCCCTAATCTAATGCACATTAAAAGATACAATAGAGCCTCTAATAATTCAGCTCAAACATGGTGTATTTTGCAATGAAGCATTTGAGCTCCTTATATAGCCTTCATATGATGGTTATGGCGGTTGGAATTGTCCTATCTACCCCCTCCACCATCATTTTGAGACACCATTTGAAGCGTTAACGTGGAAGCAGATGGCGAACGGAGCCGAAGTCGGTTCGGCCGAACCCAGGCTAGCCCCTCCGGCCCAGCTCTTCTTCCTGGGCTCTAGTGCAGAGTTTCTTAGTCCATATTATGGTGAATGGGCCTATTTGAATGTGTTTCGTTAGATTTGTGAGCCCAAAACTCCATAGGTTTAAATATGAGTTTGATTTTCCTCTTTCTTTATGTATATTTCATCTCAACTTTGTTGATTTGTCACCTGCATCCCAAATATACACCAACGCTATGGAAATTGTTAGAATAAAACCCTACCACTACGTTGGATGCTTTATATGTTTATATTTATGCAGGTATTGACGATGTAAATTTGGTAGTTAATGGTCGTCAACACACGGATATACCGTTGTAGCACTTCACCCGGAAGTATTCCAAGGTATCGAATTTCCACAGTGAACGAGGGTATTCAACTCTTCGATAAGTTCATCCAAGGACACAAGTTAATTTAGGTAGAGGGTAGAGAGGATTTTCTAGTTAAGCACAGGGTTGTTTAGAAAGTTTAAATTTAATCTTATCGTAATACTTCAGGTATTGGCTTGCTCGCTGCTACCAGGACTCACTATACTCTGCACCAGGATAAGGAGGACTACGGTGTTCTTGAGGGCTGTAACCACCTCTACACCAACCTCTAATAAATTGTGGGATATGCAGCAAACACTGAAAATTAATTAACTAGACTCCACGTCTATGCAATTAATTACTATTCTAGTGTTAGCTAAACACTAAAGTAATCACTATCTCTTAATGAACAATAGTGAACAATAATCCAATACGCTAATAGGAACTAACTAAGAGGTATACTTAACAAGATAAATCTCAATTACTTAAATAAGATAATATCGATTATATTAAAGTAATTGACAAGGTACAGAAGGAAGAAAAGGAAGATATCACAACTCCGGAATTTCTCCAATCTTTCTCCCTCACTCTCTCCCTATTCTAAGTATATATAAAGAATACAAAGAACTTCTTGTAATTTAGCTCAAACTTGGTGTGTTGAGAATGAGAAAAGAGAGGGGTATTTGTAGGTGGAGAGGTGTCATGGGAATGTGGAGATACTAAGCATCCAAAGGAGCATCTTCACTCTCCTCTTGCCATCTGTCCTCCTAATAACGGTTGGAGCGCTGGAAACGGTCACATCCATCATTGGGAGTAACTGCTTGTGAAAGATAGGGCTGAACGGGACCTTTACTGGTTCGGCCTATTTGGCCCCGACTTTTTTCCTAAGCTTTGGCACGTGGGTCCCCTTTATATTTCTCTGGAGTTAGCTCATTTAATTATAATCTTATTGGGTTTGTGGGCTAAAGACTCCATGGGCTTGTATATGGAAGTAATATTTCTCTCCTTCCCGTATATTTGCTCTCAACTTTGGTAGTTTGTCACATGCATACAAAATATAAACACTCATGGAATATGTTACAAATAAATCCTACCCCTATGTTGGATGTTCTGGTAGCGTACTGGAATATTGTTCACTACAAATAGTGTTTACTCTGATGTTTGATCAATATTAGAGTTGTATTTAATAGTGTAGATGTGGTGTCTATATTATTTAATACCTGTATTTGCTGCGTATCCCACAGTTCACTAGAGGTTGGTGTAGAGGTGGTGACAGCCCTCGAGATCAACGTAGTCATTACTATCCGGGTACGGAGTAGAGCGAGTTCTGGTAGCAGCGAGTAAGCTAGTGCCTGAAGTATTGTAATAGGATAACAACCCTGTGCTTCACTAGAAAGTCCTCTCTACACTTAGCTAATTGTATCTTGTGTCCTTGTATGAACCGGGCAAAGAGCTAAACACACTTGTTCCCTATGGAAAATCGATACATTGGAATACTTCATGGTGAAGTACACTTGTTCCCTGTGGAAAATCGATATATTGGAATACTTCCTGGTGAAGTGCTACAACGATATATCCGTGCGCTTGCGGAATTTATCTGTGAACGTAAGAAATATCAACAGGCAGCCAAACCTGCATCGTAAGAGATAAATCTTATATCAATCTGCTTGTCTAGTGTATATCTTGTCGGCCGCAGAGGAATCCTTGAAGGTGAACTTGTCAAAGATGCTCTTGAAGTCAGCGAGGAGGCTGTCGTCCAGGTCCGCCTGCTCTGGATGCACTCCACCTCCACCTTCACCTGCGGCAAGCACGGTTCCTAGTTAAGAACAGACAAGCAAAACGGGAAAAAAAAAGAACATGTTTCCCTTTGAAGGTCACCCTTTGGTGACTACTGCGTTTTCTTCTAAAGAAACCACAAAAAGTTTAGGCATTCCGTGGTTTACCAGGATGAGATTGTTCCGGAGGAGGTGGTCAGTGATGCGTTTGGCATGGAGAGGGGAGGTCAAGAGGAGAGAGGGAAACGACAGAGAAGCGGCAGTGGAGAGACCGGAGAGGCAACTCGTCACGTGGAGCAGCGGGGGAGGGTGGACAATAGTCCCGTGCAGGCGGCTGGTCCGACGCCGCCACAAGAGAAGGGAGCATCAGCGGTGGACGCGCAGCCGGCCCCACCGTCACCGCAGGTCCCCTGCGGTCGTTGTCACAAGGGGAGGTTGAAGAAGGGAGGGGGTATGGCGGCGACTCCGACGGGCGCTGCATCCGCCCTTCCCCCCGCCGCCACCGTTGCCGGCACAAGTGGAGGGAGAAGGAGGAAGGGAGAACTTGCGCAGGCTCCGATGGGCACCGCGTCCGCCCTGCCCACGCCGACACCACCACCACAAGTGTAGAGAGAAGGAGGAAGAGAGCACCGGCTGCGACTCCGACGGGCACCACGTCCACTCTACCCCCGCCACCGCTGCCACAAGGGGAGGGAGAAGGAGGGAGAGGAGAGGGAGAAAAAGGGGGATGGAGGACAACAGCGTCGGCTCGGACGCGCCAACCACCCCGACGCCGCCATGAGGGAAGGGAGAAGAGGGGGAGGAAGGACACCGGTGTCGGTTCCTACGCCGCTACGCGCCCCGACTCCCGTGAGGGGAAGGAAAAGGAAGGGAGGGGAGAGATCGATGACGACTCCAACGTCGTCACCCGCCCCAACACCGCCACCAGGGGAGGAAGGAGGAAGGGGGCACCAACGCCACCACGAGGGGAGGAAGAAGAGCGCATGGCGCTTGCGCGAGGGTGGCGAGGAAGGTAGGGAGCCAGGAACGGGTTTTGAGATTTTGTGGTGATGATAAAGGCTATTTTGCGTACACACCCTTGTACTTAATATGTTAATAGCGTTGTCCCTATAAGTGGATTTTTGTTCTTTTTGCACTATATTTCTTAGAAGTATGAGAGTTATTTTATAAAAACGTTGCAAGCGGTTAGGAAGCAGGAGGGGTATTCGAAATTCTTTATACGTACGGAGATTTTTTTACAAAACCGCTAGAAGCATGCAGGGAATCTGAGGCACACGCAGTGGGAAACGAGACACCAGGCAGAATGCATGCAAGGTGAACAGTGATATGACTGAAGTAACCGTTCCCTGCCGATCTACTCGCCCAATCAAGGAGTCTCTTCACTCAATTTTTTTCCACGTGTTGCGTTCTGTGAGGAGATAAAAAAGAAAAAACTGAGAAAATCGCTACCTAGTAGGCTTTATTAAAGTATAGCAGTGGTATTTTTTTAATTTGGTAAAGTTGTAATGGCATGGATACAATTAATCCTAAAGTATAATGTGATATATATATTGCTCTTCTCAAATTGTATCAGTAAAAGATTGCATTGCCAATACATTATGAACGTGTGGACCATTGGCATGGTGGAATACAAAGGAGCATATAACATAACCAAACTAGTACACATGACTTAGATAACCAGTTTAATAGCTAATCTACCTATTTCGCACATCCGTAAACTAGATATACCACAACCAACGCCTTAAGGCTAAGGAATTTGACCTTAATTACTGACTGTTAGGGATGAAAACGGGATGGATAGTTTCCGTTTGCTCTCTAGTACACACTACTAATATTATTTAAACTTTTAAATATTTTTATAAATTATACTATATTTTATATAAAATGTTATATATGATGATATTTGCATATTTTAGAAATTGAGGTGGTTTTCGTGTTCTGAGGAAAAATTTCTTCCGCATTCATGTCGTATTTGGGATAATTCATATTTGTTTCCATATCCAAGTTAATTATGAAAACGAATATAGTATAAGCAATATCCATCTCAAATATTAGATGGTGTTCAAATATTAGATGGTGTTGGCCTATAATATATTGTGCAGTGGTGATACGGCACTATTCTGCCAAATTTAGGCTCCAAGCCAAGTTTGATAAACTACGGAAGCTTTCAAAACAACTGAAAAAGCAGACACATAACCGTACGAGCATGTCAGTGACGAACACACATCACCTTAGGAGTAAAAATTATAGCCGCAGCACGTGGCTCCAGACACTTGTACTCAATGTGCATTGAATATGCAATAGTGATGGAAAACTTGCATTCTACTTAATGTTGCATTCCACCGGTCTATGCCCCCCAAAAACAAACTTGAATAAAAAAGGAAAAAAAAACTTCCATACAGGTCCAATGTATAGAGAAGGTGAAATCTATTAACGGGGCAATGGCCAAAAAAGACCCAAAAGGGAAAGAAAAAAAATATTATGAACACCAAATAGTTGCTGTCTTCTAGCACTTCTCCTGCTACACCTCCCTGCACATTCTTCGCAGCAACCAGTCCGCGCTGTAAAGCATCGTTGGCAGGCCGGTACTTTGTCAACAAATCTCATCAGTCTTCAGGGACCAACGGCAATGGTTGATGCAGGCAACAAATGAATCTAGTAGCAGGTTATGTAAGAGTCCGTGCACATTCCCCTCGCCTATTGCAACTCCAACGGTATCTGTACATTACTCCCTGAAATTTCTTGCACACAGGTGCAGGAGTGACTGATTAACCGAATCCAAAACCTTCATTCGCCTCATGAATAGCCAGTAGCAATCTCTCCTGGAGCTGCTCTTTCGATGTGTACTCAGGAAGGTCTAGTTGGTTAAAGCTGCAGTGAGCAAGGGCAGAAGAGTTGTCAGGACTGATCAAGTAAATAGAACAACATTATAGCTGGACCAAAGGGTTCGAATACTAGTACCCCTAAAATCCGGTAACAGCAGGATTTTGATCCCTTAATAGTGTCAAAAGTGAGTGCAGTGAAGATAGATTACCAAGTATGAGCTGAAGGCAGATGGTTGGTGCTTCCGTAGGCCTTGTGTATCTGGAATCGTTGTGGTCCAGATATTCCTTGGAGTGCACTAAAACCTTCTAGAGGTACCTACAGTTTAACTCAAAAGAATAAGAAACCAAATATAATATGCAAAATATATCATTAAAGAATTGAATATCCCAGCCAAATATTCAAATCATGCTGAATAACTCAGCTTATCACATACGCGGGGTAAAAAAATCAGTGAGCTTTGGGGAACTGACTAATCAGATAGAATCATGTGGACATTATAAGAATAAAAGTAAAAAATACTTAGAAATAGAGGGCTTTCCCACTTCACAAAGCATCATCAGCAAAATACCTTTGAGGTGCCAGTAACGAACTGAAGGAACCGGGCTTTGTCCTCCTTGCTGAACCCTTGGACAATCTCCCAGAACCACTGAATGACTGGAGAAGCTATGCTGTAGCCAGAATATTCCGTATTTGCTTTTAGATCATCCACTGAAAGTGTGAGATACAAAACAAGTTAATTTGACTGTAAGATCAAAAACAGATAATTCAACAGTCCTGAATCATGGGTGATACTCACAGTCAATGTCTGGAAGTCCACTGATTAGCAGTTCGAGTTCTTTGTCATTAAAGATTGATATCAGCTCCTCAGGAATGAGCTCATTAAATCCCTCCATGAAAGAGGTGATTTGAGGCCTAATAGCAGTGGTTAAACGATGTTCTGCAACCCGGTTCACATATTCATGCTTGTTCTCCTCGGTGACCTTGATGTTTCGGCCTCCAGGAATCAACTCATAATCAGTCACCTGCATAGATGGGTTCAGGACTAAGTTTCAAGCAAAAACAAGCCACAAGGAAAAGACAGACAAACACTGAGACAGCTTATACCTCTGCCTTCTCATATAATATCCGCTTCTCTTCATCTGCATCCATGCTGAAGGAGAGGTCCAGAACATCGCTTATGTCATTCTGTACACAGAAATGAGAATACATTATTATACACATCTAAAAAGACAACCGAAAATTACCACCTTATCAAGAAGCTGAATCAACCATTGTACTGGAAAAAAGATACATACCTCAAGCATCCATTTCAAATTTTTGTAGTATGCAGGATCAATAGCTTCAATGTCATGGTAAGTAACCTTGACACCTAGTATGTGCTTGTAGAAAGATCTCGTAAAATGGACATCCAAAAGTTGGCCATCGAATAGAGCTTTACCAACCTGGAAGGACAACTTTTAGAACCAACAACAATTGCACAAAATAGAAAGCAAAAATCAAGGAGCAATATCACTCACCACTCGCCCAACAAATTTGAAATATGAGAGGTGTTCAGTCTGATAAACGGAGTTAGGGTTTGGTTGAAATGTCAAGTCATTTCCAACAGTTGTGAATAGAAGGGCACCCTTATCAAAAATCACTCGTGATAGCAGCTGATACCATTCCCTTGTTAGTCCACCAGCATCAATGCCTTCTTCACCTTGGAAATGAACAGTCAGTCTACCCTTCAAATCCTGTGGTGAACGCATCCTAAGCTGATTATAGGAGTCCTCCAAAATATATGCCCGGCGCACAGAAATTCTAACAGGGCTATGATGATGATCATGCTGATGCTTAATTTTAGACCGGAAATATGCACGCTTGTTGTCAAATTCAATCAAGCGAGGGATTTTCAACATCAGAGAGAATGACTTCTCCAATAGCCCAGGGTTTTGGCGGATAAATGCGTTCAACAATCTTCTGTGTTTCTCTGAGAATTTAACAAACGCATTGTGCTTCTCATCAAGATTTGCATGGCTTCCAGATGATTTCTGCCCACCACTAGAAGTTGATGCATCCTCCATGTCAGATGTTGAAGCTTCTTGAATAGCATCAGGTTGCCCAGGGCGTAACTTCTCACATGTCACGAAAAATGATTCTATGTACGGTAATATGTTCTGAGTTCCGGCAGGCAATGGAGGTGCTACACCTGTTGTTAATGTCGCTGCATTTGCAGAAGCAGGACTTAGATTCGATGCGTATTCTGAAGAGCTCTCTATTTTGCTTATGCAATTACTCAGCTCCAACCATAATGCATCCAATGCAGTGTTAATTTCAGAAATCTGGGACAATGCATCAGAATGATCCTTTTCAGCGGGATGATCTGGATCCTTTTTCTCTTGCAGTGTGGTGACAAGAGAACTCAAAGCCTGCACAACTCTAAGAATTGCAGTACCATTGGCAGATGATGTGCTAAGAAGAGCCTTTTCAGAATCCTCATACAAGTGAAGCTCCTTCATTGCACAAAGCGTCAAATTTTGCATTGAATGTGCAAGTTCATTTATGAAATGGCAACAGAAGAAAGGAGCAAGAGCTACAATCTTTTTCAGAACTTCTGCTACCAGGAGATACGCATTGTCTGACAACCTGAAAAGACAAGGACCACCATTTCTTCTATTAGTCATAATAAGAATAATAGCAGAGACAAATATATGAAAACTTACAGTTCTGCCATCTATGTTTCTAAAAAGAAAAACAGATCACAAAACCAAGGACAAGAAAATGCTGATGCAGTTAGCAGCCTAGTTTCTTATCATCTATTTGATGAAGACCTAAACAACATAACCAGAGAATAATCAAACTTATTCAATTCTGCAATGTAAGTTGAAACCCACCATATGCACAAGTACTAAAGAGAAGTAATGTTGCAATAGTTGCATTTACGATTTCCTCAATGTGCTTACACTATGAAAGTAATATTACTAAATAGGAGAAAAAAATGAATTGTAAGCAATTCACCAAAATTGGAAAAGTTCATACCCATCATGTGCAAGTAGTGAACATAGCAGTCGAAGCTCTGCTTGGGGAAGACTCTGCAGAACTTTTTGCAGGCTACTTTCACCATCAACAGGAGGGAGTTTGCTGCTATCCTCAGCATTGGACTTTGATCCAGATGATCCAGTAGCATTCACACCCTCTTGGGCATCTTGCATTGCATTCTCAGGTCCAGATGGTTTTTCAGATGCTGCTTCCAGTTTAGCTTGTGTAATTTCATTCTCGGCATTGAGCATAACAACTTCGAGAAGGTTTAGTAGCTACACAAGTTCCAAAGGTTAGGATGAGTATGACTGGAAACTTTAATAAAGAACCACAACAGAAAATAAAAAACGGCAAAGAATGTGAACCTGTTCAAGATGAGCTACACTCCTCATATAAAGTGGCTGATTCAATAAGGTTAAAAGTAGGACAAGTGCATAAGCGTTCTGTTCACTGTCACCTTCCATAAGAACAGCCTTGCCACGCCTCTGATCAGGTGTTTCAGCATGGCAAGTTGGGGGGCAAGGGAACTCAAGAAATAACAAGAGTTTAGCCACATTTGGATGATTTCTTGCCAAGTATGTCAAAGTTTCAAGAACACGACGAGAAACTAATGGAGGCACGCCTATTAACCAAAATAAAGAAAATTAATTAACATCAAGTACAATTCTCAACAGGGAAATGTTAACCTAGATACCAAGAGCACCATTCAGCCAATTAAAAACACAGAAACAATGGTAGTTAGATTACCATCTGTGGATTGAGGGCGTGAGTACGTGATGTTTGCATGGCACCCATATAGCCTAAATGGTGGCTCAGTTGCATCAATTGATTTCTTAGAAGAACCCTGCAGATCAAGCATAAGCATGTCCACTAGAATTTGAACCAAGGACTTTCTGCTTTCCCTATGAGCACAAAGGTTCAAGAGAAGCCTCTGCAATTGACCTTTGTATAGAGGCTGTAGACAATGGGTAAAGTTAGTAGTAGAAGAATTTTTTTCCAGAGAACCAAAACACAGTTGAACACACAGAAGTGAATGAATATTACCTGAACAACCCGGAGTAGCCTAATTAGAGCTTTAAGAGCATTCTTGTCGACAAGAGGAGATCCTTCCGTTTCAATTGGCTTGCTAGTTGGTTGTCGAGAGGAATCACCAGCATTTCTATCAAGGCCTGAACCAAGTATATCACCACGTCGAGAAGACTCACCTCTCCTGCCCCTGGAGTTCATGCCAAAAAGGGAGCCACTGTGATACCGATGAGCAAATCTCTCCCTTAACATGTTGGCTTCAGCAACTAGTGCAGGCGTAAGTGTAGCCAGTAATGTATCTGGAGATGTTAAAAGCACCTGCAACATAAATCAACCATGAGATCTTGTTATGGCAAAGAAATGAAAAATGGGACTGGTACAGAACAAACTATATACCTCCTCCCGAATTTCTGAAGGGAATGTTGCGATAATTGAAACAGCATCCATTTCAACTGGCTGTCCTTCTAATTCTTGTGACTGCTGCAACCTTTGCGCACGTTGTTGAGCTAGAACTTCTTCACGTATATCAGGAGGAAGTGCAGCAAGGAATTCAGGATCAATATCCCCATCACTCTGAGGTTGTTCATTAGAAGTCTGGGTCACTTGATTTTGACGTGAAGAAAGAACTTCAGCCCGTAAATCCTCTGGAAGAGCCTCCAAAAATGTAGGATCAATTGAGTCAGTGTCAGCAGCTCTGTTAGGCTCCTGATCCCCTTCATCAGCATTCTGATCAGATTCTTGATTTTGATTTTGAGGAACCTCGCTGACACTCTCCAGAGATATGTCTCTGCTACTACCTAGCACAACACTTCCAGGTGGCCTCCTTGATCTTGAAGCTGCCTGCAAATCACCCAAAGGAAGCCTGTCTGAAGCCCCGTGGCGATCACCATCATCATGCCCTTCAACACTTCCTATCTCCACCTCTAAACTTCTAAGGCTTTCCCCTAAAGTAGCACCGCTACCGCTGCTTGCCTGGCTGACTGCTTCCACATCACGTACTACAGCATCACTACGTTCAAATTGCATCTCTGTGACATGCTCACTTGCACCAGACACTTCTCTTTGAAGTGCATTGCTGGGAGGTGCCGTATCAGCACTTTCAGAACCATCTAACGCAGACCTTGCTACCGGAGTAACTGCATTATCATTGTTTTCATTTTGTTCAGTTGGTGCATCTCCTCCTGCCTCAGTTTCTGATTGATGCAAATGTTGCTGGTTGGATTGGTCATTTTCTTCAGTGCCACCAGCAGGTGTACTCTGCTCATCAGGTTGTTCAGGAGTGGGCCGCCTCAACTGAGAGACCAGCAGCTCCTCAATGCCTTCAGGTACTGCAGGAGCAGCTGATCCAGTCCGTTGGGGACTGTCATCTAGCCACATATTAAAACGGTGTCCACTCCGGCCACTTCGCAGGCTCCGGAAAATTGCATCCAAGCGGGAAGAACTATTATCATGATTCCGATCAGAGAAGGCCATCTCAACTAAATTTTCTGAAAAAAAAAGGTAATTTGCATTAGTGATGTATGCCAGACTTGGTACCATCTAGGTACCAGTAACATATTAGAAAGTAAAAAATAATCAGGCAGTTGTTTACTAGTTTGCCAATGAATGATTACATGGAACAGAATCAACATGAACAGGGAAGGGAAAAAGGCATGCCTTGTTGTCTCTGCTGTGGAAGGTGTAGCACCGAAGAAGGCTCCTCTAAGAGCGGGTGGTCAAAAACACCATGATCGCCCGCTCTCCCAAGAAGGTTATATATAGATGTACTACGGCCTTGCCGTCTTGTTCCAAAAATGTCCAACGGCATTACACGTAGTGTATCCCCAGACAAATTGTTGCTTCCACCAAACACCTCGATATGGTCAAACACATTAATTCCATTAATACCCTCTTCGAGGCGAAGAATGACTCCTTCCTCATCCTCATCCTCATCATCATCTTCTTCTAGCAGATCCTCGTCAAACTCCTCCTCATCCATCTCACGGTCCTCCTGATCTGTGTCAGGATGAGACATTTGATGGGCATCATCCTCCTCCAGGTTGTTGTTCTCTTCATCCTCATCCTCATCTTCATCTTCATCAACCTCCTCACCATCATCAGCTGACATGTCCTCATCACTGTCCTCATCATCATCAGCCATATCATCCTCTCTGTTTCGTGGAATTTCAAATCTGATTTCCATTGTGGACTCATTTGGAGTTCCATCTTCAGCAATCTCGTGCATAAAGTCATCTTCACCATCACGAGCAAATCCTCCATCCAGATCACGGTCATGGTCCATCTCATCAGCCACTGAATCTGAACTTTGTGAGGTTTGAACAGCATTGAAAGCTTCCCTATGATCAGTAACCATCTCAGTGGGTTGAGTTGTGTCAAGAGCTTGGAACCTATTTGAAGATGGGTCTAGATTGCTCTGCTCAGACACAACCTTTGATGAGTTCTCCCCTTTGGCATTCAAATCTGCTGAATGAACATGTTCCTTTGTAACAACCTCAAGGGCCTTAACAATAGCAGTTACAATCTTTGCTGAATCAGGATGGTCCAAATCTATAACTTGCAGTGTTTTTGATAAATACTGAACAAGACCAACTTCAACAAAAGTAACTGCAGATTCTGCTGACAAGGAGGAACCAGTTGGCGAACGGGCTGACAGAATATCATTAAGCAAATCAACGTATGCATTCATCCTTAATATTGGGGGTTTACAACCAGCAGGGGAGTCTGTGAAGTCAACAAATATGCTGCAGATTTCAGAAAAGATCCTTTTTCTACCTTCTGCAGACCGAATAGATGAAGCCACCAAGAATTGATTAGCCCTTGTTGCCAATTTGTACCTCCAATCTCCATCAGCTTTCCTCTCTTTCTTTTGCTTTGTAGAATGCGGAAGGAAATGCTGCAGTATATGATTGAAAACCCCACCACTGCTAATACTGATCCGGTTAGAACCACGTGCATTGCTCAAATCAGCATCATGGCGAAGAACAACTTGAATAGATGATGCATAGGTCAGAAGAACATCTGTTAGCAGCTTCAGAACAAATGCACTTTTAGCGAGAGATGCAGTAGCCTCTTGAATTGCATGCTTGGACTCTTCAGGTGTGACAGCAACAGCTTTACCTTTGCCTTTTGCTGAGCTGTCAATATCCATGTCTGTAGACGATGCCGTACTAGATTCACTATCAGGTCGATCTTCTGCTCTAGGAGGTGGAATGAAGGACGTAACAAGATCTAGCAGATACTCAATAACAGTGACAAAGCTTTGTGGTGGTTTGCGATTAGATTTCACATTCTTTGTATTCAGATCAGTCTGCTTCCCTTGAGAACTTACAGGAGATCCTAAAGCCATGTCCCCTGATGTCATCTTTGTGGCTGCACCTGCTGTTTTATCCTTATCAGGCTTGTCCTTCTCTTTTTCCTTGTTCTTTTCCTTCAACAAAACAACATATGGTCTATCACCAACCATCTCAATCTGGCACACAGCTTGGGCAGCTTTCATAAATATCACCGGGTCTCTAAATACAACAAATGCCAAGTTCTGAACAAAATTGCGTGGTGTAACCCTTGGATTTGCATGACGATTTGCAGCGGTGACAAGACTGTGGCGTATCTCTAATTCCATTGCTTGCTGAAGAGTGTGGGGATCTTCCAAAATATGACGAATGATCGTAGAAGCCACACTGTTGAATCCAGAAAACAAGCTACTTGTGGGCAAACTTAGCAATGCATGCAGGCCACCAGACTCAAGAAAACAAATGGCAGCAGCATGAAGTTTAGTCAACGTGGCACATAACTGAAGAATAGCATGCATGGTAGCAGAAGGCAACTGCTTTTGAATGCATTTACAGCAAATCTTCAAAAGTTGCTTCTGGTCCTCCAAGTCCAATAACCCTGTACTAGATGAAGCTTCTGAGTCCTTTTTCTTGCTATCATCAATCACCACTGATGTTTGTGTATTTGAATTATCCTTTTTAAGGACATCGAGTTCAGTAACATCTGGCAACTTTGGGTCCAACTGGAGCATCCTATCAATAGAAAGAAAGCAGGAAGTAACCCAATTTGGAACATCACTTATCTCGCCTTGCCTCGGCTCCAACTCCCAGCTGCACAGCAGGTTCAAAGCAACCTTGACAAGACCAGCCTTTGAAGCAACTTCCCGAGCAGCAGTGTCTCCATGGAGAATCAAAGCAAGGACATGAAAAAGAGCTGATAAAGCAGTGCTCTTTAAAGGATCAGATGACATCAGACAATTTTTCAGGTGATCAATCAAATACGTAAGAACCTTTACTCGGTTTTGACCATCATTCTGTGAGCTCATAGTCAAAAGCATGTCCCGAACAGGGAAAGCTAATGATTCCTTTGTCTGCAGCAACCTAAGACATGAAGACAATACTTCATCTATGGGAGGCAGCTGAACAGTTTCTTCTTCAAGTTCAAGATCATTCGATTTGCCATCTTCCTCTTGTGTAGACGTATCAGAATTGCCTAAAGACATTGCAAGAGCTCGAGCAAGTTCGTCATCCTCTTGTGGTTCCTCTGGGTGTGAGAACAACCAATCAGTTGCAATTTCAACACTGTTCGTTCCAACTTGCCTGAGTGCTTCCTCAGCTCTGGCGCGAGAAAAGCCCATCTCAACAATCAACGAAATTGCATTCTCATCAGGGGGTGGACCAGCCAAACGAGCACCAGTGTTGATAGCAGTGTTTTTCACTTCAATCCCAGAGTAAACATGCCTCATGATAGATGTGACTGAACTAATTAACTCAACATTGCATTCTGGAAACTGAGGATGGGTCCAGATGGGAAGAACAGTCTTCAGAACTTTTGACTGAAGCAGCTTCATGAACTTCTCTGCATCTTGGGGAAACCTGATATTTCCGCTAAAAATAGGCTGCTCAAGTAATTGTCTTGTTGAGGAAGAAAGAATAAAGGATGACGTTACTAGATGGTCCAGAATTGCACCATAGCTGGAGAGTGGACCATATATCCATGACGAATCTGTCTCCCTGTCTTCCTTCACACTTTTACTGTCTGTCTCCATAGGCGATGATGGAAGCCTGTTCATAGAAAAGAGCAACTCACTGGTAGCTTCAAATGTGGTTAAAATAGCCTGAATAACACCACGGCAATAAAATGAATTCAGCATGATTGGGTTGCATGATTCCGGCCTGTCCAACAATATACCATCAATGAACTCAACCACCTTCCCAAGGTATCGGCATTTTGTGGAAACAGTAGCCTCTCTTTCAGAACTGATTGTGTGCCCCTCAAAATTGAGGTGCTCCAACACAATAGAAGCAATATTGCTAGCAACAGATACAATAGATGCAGATAAATTCACAGGACTGTTCTCCCGACGAGATGTAAGAAGCATTGCTTTCCCAAGCTCCATGAAAAGATGATTGATATGGTAAGACAGTGACCTCATCATGTCACAGCAGGAAGAATGCTCAGATCTTTTCTTGTCCTCTTCTGATTTTGTGCTAGCACTTGCATCAGATGAACTGGGAGGCTGGTCTTGAGAAGAACTTGAGGGCAACCCTGCACTAGGATACCTCTGAGAGTCACCAGCTGCACGGCCAATATCACGGTAGATATTAATGAGGTCAGACACCTGTGATTCAATATTCCACCCAGAGCCCCTTCGCCTCAAAAGAGGATCAAGATATTGCCTAAAGGATGTGTATCTGCTATCATCAACATCCCCCACAGCTGCGTCTTGCGGGGAATCATTTGCTAAAGGAGAACTTGTTTCAGGCTCAACTTTCTTTTCTTCAAAAAGTGAAATTTGCCAAAGCACTTCTCGATGTACTCGTCCAATATCTTCCAGGACATCCCTACTGCTATCTCCAAATTCTGAGAGTAGAGCATTCATCCAGCGATTATCTTTGGATGCCGCAAGGAAGAGTAAGAACTCAACAACAAAAAGAGATGGAATTGCTCCTTTTTCTAACTTTGCCACTTCACCAGAGCTTGCAACTGTATCAAGTTCCTGCAAGGCATTCTTTAAATGCTCCTTTAAGGAAGAGCAAAATGCACGTGCAAGTGGAGTAGAGTGATGCTGAGTAAAGCCCTTGAATACCATGGTGCTATGCAAAGCAATCGGCATTCCTCCAGATGATTGGGTAATGCTAGGTCGCAACAGGAGTGTCAGAAGTGCTTGCAGGCCTCCTTTCTCCACAAATAACCGGCAGGTTTCGGAGTTCTCCATTGTCCGATGCACCAATACCATCACATGGAAAATGCTCAAATGAGAAAACTGTTCATCATTAGTGCCATCCACACTGGAATCCATAGCACTTACCAAATCACGTCCTTCCGCGTCAGTTTCCATTTCTGTTCTTTCATCAGAACTGGCTGCTGGTTCATTGCTCTTATCTTCATGAGGTGAAGAAAGTTTGTTAATTATTTCAATAATGATGTCAACCCCAGTGCTTCTTAGGGACTGCACGTGACGAAGAAGCTCTTCCACTGCATTAGCTAAAAGGACAACACCTTCGTTCATTGGTATCAAGTACTTTCTGCTGGTGAATATATCAACAAGAAAACGCAGAGCTGAAGTTTCCCTGACAGCCTCAAGTCCTTGGTTATTAAGGCATATTGCACCCAGACCATTAGGAACACAGATGAGAGCTTTACAAGATGGTATTACCCCAGCACTCACTGATGATAGAAAAGCATCTGGAAGACCAAGTTCCTTCAAAGAAGGAAAGCATGTTGGATCCTTGTGAATTATCTCACTCATAACAGTAACTGCTGAGAAATAAATGTCACCACCAAACTTGTCAACATTCTGAAATATAAGGGAAAGCGAGATGGGCAAAGAATTATCATTGGAGCTTTGAGAACGAGCAGGATTTGCAGGAGAATATGTAGCAGACCCCAATGCCTTGAGCAACGCCTTGATCAATCGCTTCTGAGAGTAGAGATGATCCTCTTCTGATTTCAATGCATCACTTGTAACCATTGAATTATGACTCTCAACACCAATAACACGCTGCACCTCCACGTGCAACCTCTGAGACAAAAGTTCTACACCACCCAAATCTTTAAATAGAGAAACAGCAGGGCTGCTGTACTCCATCAACTTTTGAAGAGTTTTCACTGCCAGACAGACAAGATGCATGTGTGAAGGATCATTATCTTGCAAAAGGGGCAAGAGCGGGGGAACCATCCCTGAACCTCTAACAGTGGTCCCAGAACTCGAAGAAGATAGCACATGGAGCAGAAAAAACTGCAGAAGGGCATCAACAATTAATGGAGATGATGTATCATTAGGGCTACTGAGTGATGATATAGCTTTTTGCAGAACACTGAGCAAGACCATGCGGTTTCCACCAGCAGATATGATACTCGAGCCACTAAGTATCCGAGCTCGCTCATGAGATGATGCATACGCTGCCAACTGTGCTCCCAGTGCAAGCATAGCCAGCGCTCGTATGGGTCCAGGAACAAATTCCTCTGATCGGACAAGTCTGATTAACTCATTTATGTACTCTGGCTCATTTGTAAAGAAAGATGTGAGTTCATCATGGGCATCGCTGGATTGCACAAGAACAATGAAAGCAAGAAGACTTATGCGGCTATATAGCCTACATGTCCGTGGCGAATTAAAGGCATGGGCATATCTTATCCTTGTAAACAAGGAAAATCTGTGCTCTGAAGGCACATTAAACTTATCGACACATTGCTTCAATATGCTCAAGTCATCCTCCTTCTGAAGGTGCAAGTCTGGGATATGTATCACACACAGATTAGATGGCTTAGTCTTGTCACTGGATTGGTCAGGATCTTGGGCAGGAGCCAAATTATATTCAAAATGAAGAGTTGAACCGAGACGGTGCTGCGTGCCATCGTATTTGTTCTCCATGTCTGCTGGGAATAAGCACAAACCCTCCTGCTGGTTTCTCTCGTTTGCCACAACACAAGAATATAAGCCCAATCCTTCCTCCTTGCTACCCCATCCTTGGGCCAATGATAGAAGATGGCTGTTTATAGCTCCACAATTTATGAGCTTTCCGTTCATATGCAACTTCGAAGGATTTATTTTAACCAATGCAGCAAGTGTCTCTAAAGCAGCCACAACTATCTCAGGATCAGATGATGCCAGCAGAAGCCTAAAATGCTGATAGAAGAAGATAGCAAATTAAAACATATAAAGAAGCATGGGTTCTTGCAGCTAATATTTGGAAAATCAAGTTAAAGAATATTAAAACCGGATTACCTCAAGACCAGCAAACGATGTTTTGTTCTGGCAATTTTCCAAAACAATCTGCATAACTCTCAAAATTTGCAGGATAGTATTTTTAGGCAAAGGATCACCCTCAGCCATATCATCAGATAAAAGAAGATCCTTCCTCGAAGAAATTTGTGTCTTGAAATACGTATCAAAATGCATAAAAAGAGGCTTCCAATGGTGGAAATTTCCCTGTAGCCACGTACCAGAAGTAAGAAACTATAGGAAAATAAGGATGAGAAAAAGTAATGTAAGAGCTTCTCTAATAAAGAAGTCACCTTATTGAACTCCCAACGGAAGCCTGACAGTGGTATAGCAATGTCATGTAGTGGAATACTGATTACACGATCAATAAATGCTTTAACTTTTGCTGGCTGCAAACACAAAAAAATGATTGATCAATCATGTTGCCTGGCGTTGCAAGAAACAGAATAAGCTTTCAGAGAACAGCAAGCATACTAAAATGGTACAAATGATTGCCCTTATGCAATATGTAACCACTTTATCTCTAAATGCAATGGTTCTAAGCCAGTCTTGCGCTTATTTATTCAAAGAATATGATAGTCTACTAAATGCACCATACCCCGTACATTGATAATCCAATCAACACAGTTAGCTGTATGCCATATCTCCTTGAAAAGGTGAACAGACCAATAGTTTGTCAAGGTCGTTACCAAACAAGTCTATCAGAGATAAAGCATCCAAATTCACTTCATATTCTACCTGGTGCAAGGTTCCTAACACTCATCTATCTTTCTTAAAATCTCAAAAGCAAATACTATTATTGTTAAGAGATTAAAACTCAAAGCTCATGAATGAATCTCTGAATTATAAGTATATCCTCCAATTAAATTCTCAATGTTATATATTTAGATCCACAGATCAGGCAAAACATTGAGACATTTAAACAGTATTGTTCAAAGCAAATTTAGATTTAATTAAAATAACTGTAAAGACCAAATGTATATCATCCACAAAACGACATGTCCTAACTCTTGAGCTGCAATATCAAGTGAACTAAATCAACACATCAATCTGGAGGCAACTATCGAACGTCGTATATTTATGTAGTAAGCCATTATCCAAAAAAATGATACAGGATTGGTCAACATAAATGCAATAGTGCACAGAAATAAAAATGCGTAAAAAAGGATTAAAAAACTATAGCAATAACAGAATAAAAAAACAACAATATCAAATGGCCAGTACAAGTCCATAAGTACTGACCATGGGCACCTAAGCATCAGTTGTAACACAGTAATAGAATCAAATGCAGGGCATGTAAAAAGTTGCTAGATGTGGCATTCTTCATTGACTCGTAAGTTTTGCACAAGGAATTACAAGTGCAAGAAAGCCTGAACTAATAAATGTCCAATGGGACACCATAGTAAGAACAAGATAATACAAATGTAATAGGGATACCTAAGAGGCTAAGCCTAAAAGATTACAGCTGCAGCGGCAACTACGCATCGAGATACATAAACATGCTTAAACAAGGTAACAGAATAACACGAGAGCATGTATCACTACTACAGTAGTGCCATAACAGCACAAGCAAGATAACCAGAAACTTCAAACCGGTGTCTCTTCTACCCCTGACCAAGGAACCCAAACTTGAGATGGCCTAAAACAGTAGCAACTACCCTGCACACCACACCACCGGTCCCCATGCTCAACACCGATCATAAACGGAGCAAACTCCTTACGGCCTAACCACCCCACCCCGACAGCGCGCTACATCAACACAAGCAGCCGATCAAAACCCTAGAGGAAACACCTAGGGAGGATTCGACCCTACATACCATCTCAACTTCGCATCTACAACCCCCCAACCCAGACGATCAAAACCCTAGGGCGAGGAAACAGGGGGACGGCGCGAGGGACTCACCGGCTCAGACTCCACCTTGATCGACGGCGACACGGCGCGGCTCCCGGACAGGATCTGCTGCAGCCGGAGCGGGAAGCTGGCCCGGTGCGCCGCCATGGCGGCCGCCGCCATCTCCGATCGGGACCCCTCAACTGCACCGCACCTGCACCAGAAACCACAACCAGGTTAGACCCCCCCCCAAAGCCCCCACACCCCCAAATCATCCACCCCCCAAAAGTCCCCCGAAAACCCTAGGAGGGAGGGCCCCCGATCGCGGCGGGTAGCGGCGGAGAGCGGCGCGGCGGGTTACCTCTAGGGTTTCGTGCCGGCGAGGCAGACACATCGGCCGCCGGGGGAGACGGGCGCGCGGCGCGGCGGGACTCGGAGACGGCGGAGAGGAGAGAGAAAGAGGGGGAGAGAGAGAGAAGGGTTGCGGTATGGGGAGGAAACTTGGGGAGGGAGGAGGGGTCGCTGCTTTTGTGAAGGGGGTGGGCGGAGGTGGGAAGGAGGAGGCGGCGCAGCGCACGGTAGGTCACGGTCGCGGCGCGTGACGGGCTTGGGTCGGTTTGGGTTTCTTGCTAGCTAATTAAGCCCTTTGCTTTCGTCAGGGGAGGGGCCTTCTCGGCGTCTCGTTTGGGTTCAAGACCCTTCTGTTCCAGGGCCGGGCCGGTTAACAATTGGGTGAGGAAGCCCAATCTTTATACACACATATATATATATATATATATATGTATATGTATATATATATATGTATATATATGTGTATGTAATTTAGGGGTTGTTTAGACGGGGTTAAAACTTTTTAGCTCATGTCACATCGGATGTTTGGACGTTAATTTAGAGTATTAAATATAGACTAATAAAAAAACTAATTTCATAAATAAGAGCTAATCTGCGAGACGAATTTTTTAAGCCTAATTAATCCATGATTATGAAAAGTTTACTGTAGCATCACATTGTTAAATTATGGCGTAATTAGACTCAAAAGATTCATCACGCGAATTAGTCCAAGGTTATGGAATGGGTTTTGTAATTAGTGTATGTTTAATATTACAAATTAGGTTGTGTTCTTCTCCCCATCTTCCCAACTCCTCTCCCTCGTTTTCCGCGCGCACGCTTTTCAAACTACTAAACGGTGTGTATTTTGCAAAAAGTTTCTATACAAAAGTTGCTTAAAAAATCAAACTAATCCATTTTTGAAAAAAAAAATTAGCAAAAACTTAATTAATCATGCGCTAATGGATCGCTCCGTTTTCCGCAAACACTGTACGCGGCTAGGATTCCAAGCTGCGAACGCAGCCTTAGTGTCCAAACATCCGATATGACAGGGACTTGGAATAGGTCCCTATTTCCCAAACAGCACCTTATGGATAGTGATTTTATCAGCTGCTGGTAGAGTAGGGTGACTAAAAAACCAATACAAGGGGTTCTATTTGGAGAAACTTTTAGTAACTGTAGTCAAACAATCGAGGTTCTCATTTGGATTCTAAGAATTTGTAGAATCTAGATTCTCAAAACATGGCTACCAAAAGGTTACTTCTCCTAATCTTAAGCTACCTAAAAAGGGCCAAGAACACAATCAAGCTAAAATGATAGTTTTCATTTGTGTAAAGTATGAACATTTGCTATTCTTTCGATTGCTTGGGATGTTTAGAAAGAAAGGAATATAAGGATATTTTAAATTGAAGTAAAAATTATGTCTGAAGTGGGCTTATGGCAAAAAAACAATATTAGGCTAGAGCTTGGATTTAGCAGCGAAAAACATCTCGTAGTTTTGATGGCCCAATTACTCCACATTTTCCTTTTAAATTAGTCGTGCGTCCTTTGTTCTGTTTTTTTACTAGATACTAATTTAATACGCTGCAACAATAAATACGTTGGTGTGGATGCATATAGGACAGTTAATGTGGATGGGGTTAATTTAAATAAACATGTATAAAGTCAGGGTCAAACTTTAAATATGGTAACAATTTATCATCGTCCAAACATTTATTAATATGCATATTTATTAAACAACTCTTTGTTGCATACCAACATCGACTTATAAGGTGCATAATAAAACTTGGCGGGCATATTTATCGGTATGCAATAGATCATTTACTATTGCACCAAATGGATTATAGGTTTGCAACTTTGCTTCAGCTCCACAAAACACAAACATTGTTCATGCACAAAAAACATGTTCTCTCCATAGGAAGAATTTAAGCGACAACTTAATGTAGTCAAACCTTATAACTAAATTTTGTTATTATTGATATATGTATCAAATTTTTGATAGAACATCTACAAATATATGCCTAATTTTTTGCAAGAATTTATAATGTAATATTTCATTTGTTTTGAATATAAGTTGTATTGTGGAGATTTCAAGCTCAAGCCTAACTCAAAGATTGAATCCCATATGTAAATATAGGTTGAGACAATCCTACCTGAGTGCGTTCAACCTTGGCCCATTGAATGCCAGTGTGAAGATAGTCATCCAAATGTTTATGGAAGTTGTTGCGTAATCTGATATGTTCCATTTGTACCTTTGTATGCATGTGCAAAGTTAGAGTCCAACATGCTATTTGTGTCTCCTATTATGAAACTAACATTAATAATAATAAATTTCACCAAAGTATGATTCACCTACCGAAATTATTAGAATTTTACTTGGATTGAATAAAATTCTATAAAAGGGTTGTTAACAGCAAAAAAAAAGCATGCCAGCTTTTGTTCTTAACTAATTTGACTTGAACAGGGGTTAAGGCCTCTCCACCCTACAAAAATGAAGGGTCACGGCCGATTAGGGGAACCCAATCAGAAAAATCATATTAAATACAATTACTTCACTTTTTATGTATTCTCTTTGCCCTTTTACTCTTCCAAACCGTAATTTGTGTCCTCTCTATGTCTCTATGGCGATTGAAGGCGCTCTAGGTGGCCTGCCGACCCTAGAGCAACCCTAGGAACGCTTGCCCTAACAGGGTCCCTCCCAGTCAGGTGTTTGTAGGTTTTCACTGTGAATCTGCGAAATCTAGATAGTCCAGTTTCTGAAACCAGGTACTCCGGTTTTCGCAAGGATTATCGCGAGTTGATCTAATTGTGATCCGCACGCCCTAGTGCTTTGATGTTTGGCCAATCTTTGCTCCAACAAGAGTATACTCCTACAAACTCACCATTAGACAACACAACGGTGGAACCATCCATTAGACACATTAGCCTCTCCAAATTCCTAATAACAATAAATTTACTGCCAAAACTATTGAAAACTACAGTTGTTTATTTGCACCCCAAAAAAGTATGGTTCATCATGCGTCCATATCATCACATACAAGTATCCTTCCTTCATTCTCTTTTGTAATTGGTAACCATGTTAATTAGCATGCAACATCCCCTACTAGAAACCACATTAGTTAGCATGTGCATGCACTAAAGAAATGTGACTCATCGATGAAAAATGATTCTTGGGGCCAAACCAATGCGTGGAACATGTAGATGATTGTAGCGAAAGAATATAACCCATTTGCAATGGCTCAAGTGGCAGCAATGGTACCGTGTATGAAGTTAAGTTGAGCCATGTAACAGTAGTTGTAGGAATATGCTAGAGTGATTTTTGATGATTAGAAGCTCTACATAGGCTATGGCAAAATCTTTAAGGCAAAGATGAGGATCATGTTAGTGAATCTCTTGGGAAACGGAGAGATGGAGTAAATATCCTAATATTACATTAGGCTATATATGGTTTACATTACTAGAGCGTAAAAGATAACATGGCAATAATCATAATTTCACTTCAAAACCCACAATTAGTACCAAACTATCTATCCATGCAATCTCTCTCTCTCATATACAGGGTTGTTAAAATCGCAATCCTGAATTGGAATCAAAAGTTCCAAGTAAGACCATAATCATAGAATCATATACATTAAAATTATAAAATCGTAGGTTCTACCTATATATAATCGTAGAATCATGTATCTTAATTTGGAAGGTAAAATTATATAAAATCATATGTCTGAATTGAGATTTTGACAACCTTGCTTGTATGCACTTTGATATCAAATTTTCCTACTTTGTTCACTGCTAGCATCTAGATTTACATACCATGTGGACACATGAAGAGCATGAAATTGCCTGATCTCTTTATGCCAATGTGAAACATGTGAACTTTTTGGTTTTCGCATAAAATGAACATTTCCTTGCTATCTATCCTTTGCATAATTTCTATACACATGGATGATGTATTATACTCCAAGGGTTTGGACTTTTAATGATGGAAAAAAAATACATCACCTCAACTCTATTTTTCACCACAATTAACACATTGTGGAAAATATTGGGGTCATCATTATATCATCACTAATGAAGTAATGATGGGGTTAAAAAAACATAGTGCTCTAATTTTTTCACCGCAATAATATTTCAAATATTGACAACAAAATCATAAATTTTAATCCAAACATTAGAGATGAAAATGTGGTTTACAAGCGGAGCTTAGGTTGTGTTCGTTCCAGCCAGCTCCCAACATGCACAGTGCACACGGAAAACAGAGTAATCCATTAGCGCGTGATTAATTAAGTATTAGCTATTTTTTTTCAAAAATGGATTAATTTGATTTTTAAGCAACTTTTGTATAGAAATTTTTTTTGCAAAATACACACCGTTTAGTAGTTTGAAAAGTGTGCACGTGAAAAAAGAGAGAGGGGTTGGGAACCGGCTAGAATGAACACAGCCTTAGTGGAGAGACCATACTAGATGATGCCCCCAGTTTATTAGATAAATATGTTCCTATATACATAGGACAAAACACTAACAATAGTCTGATGTGATCGATGGTTAGTTCTAGCAGGTTTCATTCAGCTTGTTCTGAATTCTACTCCACCCGTGCCATCTTTTTTCTACAGATCTTGCATTTTAGTGTGAAGAATATTTTTAGCACTTTCAATTTTCTTAACTAATAGTGTTAGCGTATATGTTGTTTGTGATATGGACAATATTTATTCTTCTTCTTTCATTGATATATATACTTATATATATCAAGGAAGAAATGAGATAGTTTTATTTGTTTTACATATATATTACCCTCATTTTTTAAAATCTAATATTAACTTATATGTTACTGTAACGCAGGCAACACAATGAACAATATTTTCTTTTTGTGATTTCACTTATGTACAGTTATATATTGAGGAGAAATAGTTTTTTTTTGAAAATATTCATTTTTTCATTGGTTTTTACATAAATATACATGTGTATTTTCAAATTTAATTCAGGAAATAAGGCAGTTTTGTGCTCTGTAACACAATGTGTATGATTAGAGCTTCATCTAGTGTTGTACTATACGTCCCCCCCCCTTTCTAGTTTGCATATATATTATTTGTTTTGCTTATATATATATCTTGTGATTGTACAACTGCAAGATATATTGGCCAGTGCATTTTCATAACAATTCAACACAACTGGTGAAAGTAAACAATTATTATCAAAAGACTTGTCATTCAAAGAAACCGTTCAATATGGAATGAATATCAATATTTATTTCCTATTTTTGAAACCAACAATAACTTTATACCCCTTGGTTGTGTGGTAAATGGTGTGGTGCGAAGTGCGAACACTATGAAACAGATAAAGCTTGAGCTAACCCACGCAGACAGACGCTTTCTCAACAGATTTTAAAGAAGCACACTACATGTGTCAAGCTGTTCACATGGAGGATCGATCCAAAGTTTAAAATTTGTAGTAGTATATAGGGTTAATTTGATCCATGCCTCTGCAAATGTGGTAAATCAAAAAAATACCACTACTATTCGCGTTGTCGGCTGAATGCCACTAAAAATTTCTAAAATTGGAACCATGCCACTCCCGTCACTATTTCCGTCCTCTCTCACGTCGTCATCCTCACCGTCACCAGCAGATGACGCATATCACCGTGGAGCAGCAGCAGCAGCAGCAGCGGAACCCAGCGGTGGTGGTGGCGCCGGCAGCACTCCGGCGTGCACGGTGAACGGGAGCAGCAACAACGGCGGAACCCGGCGGCAGCACGGTGCACGCGGGGAGTGGGAGCGGGAGCAGTAGTAGTGGCGGCGATGGTGGCACGGTGCACGCGGGGAGCGGGAGGAGGAGCAGCAGCGGTGGCACGGTGCGCGCGGGGAGCGGGCGCAGCCACCGCCGGCGAGGATGGTCACGGAGGGGAAGGCGTTCGGGTTCTGGATCTAGCAGAAGAGCTCGTCGACGACGGGGGAAGGAGATTCAATAGCCGCCTCGTCCTCTCGCCGCTCGCCGGTGCTGCCTCGTCCTCTCGCCGCTTGCCAGCGCCGCCTAGCCTTCTCCCCATCCTCTCGCCGCTCGCTAGCGCCGCCTCGACCTCACCGCTCGCCGGCGCCGCTTCATCCTCTCGCCGCTCACCGGTGCCGGCTCGCCTTCTCCCCGCCCGTGCACAGCAACGTGACGGTGAGGATGGTGACGTGAGAGAGGAGGACGGAAATAGTGACGGAGTGGTATGGTTCCAATTTTACAAATTTTCAGTGGCACCTAGCCGATAACGCGAATAGTGGTGGTATTTTTATTGATTTATCACATTTGCAGTGGCATGGATCAAATTAACCCTTAAATCAACTAGTGTCCGGGGCTGATCCAAGCTAATACATCTACCAAGACGAATCTAAAAGCCCATGCAAAATTTGACTGCCAAGTGCCAACACCTGCATGGCAACAGGCTACCTATTTTGATTGAGCCATCCTTGTCAGCAACACTGGAATATTCTACCTTAGGTAGAAACTGTGATGAGCATATTCCTTTGCATTTGCCCTGAAGAAAAGTGACAACATGGAAAATAGAAAGGAAAAGAAAGGAGAGGGGATCGTCAGCTGGCATCAAAATCTTAATCTTTTTCTCAAGCGAATAATAACAGATTCATAACCATTTTTGTAAAGGAAAACAAAGGAAAACAAAAGCATAATTAGGATATGTTATAACTGCTACAAGTCTACAACTGCAGCAGATCAACAGCAAGCAATCTTGACTTTGCTTCTTGATCCAACCGCGTGTACATGTTTGTAGAACTGTATTTTCCTTTAGCGCAGCATACACACTTACAAGCTTGTTTCCAACTGGGATGATTCATTATTGCAGGCAATAGCAGTATCATGCAAGGTTTGCTTGGTACTAACATGATCAATTGATACACTACAAGAGGGGTACACATTTCAATTGACAGTAACCGGTATCCCGTTACAATGAACCATCCAATGTTATTGCACAATATTCAGCACCTGTTTCACTCTCTGGAACGTGCGATACTGATAAACTAAGAACCAAATTAGCCTAAATATTTACAAGCGAGATGAAGTATGTACACAAACTTTGTTCCTTGTGAGCATTAAAGGTGATGATAACTGGCAGCATTGGCCATCTTGAGCTAGAGGGAGTATGGATGCCCACTATTCAACACTCTCCTAAGAACATCCGTGTTCCATCCAAACATAGAATCCGAGGAGCTGTCAACACGTCCAAGGAAAACGTGTCACCTGGGGATCCAGATATATGTAAAGAATCTCAACAAAAAGGACCAATATGGACAGTTCTTATCGTGAGACATATATAGGACGTACCTTGGAATGGAGATCTCATGATTGAATATTCTATCAGGGATTGGAGGAATATGGTCCTTTTTCTCATTGGCAAAGTTTATGATCTGGAATAGTACTTCATGAATTGACGATTCCAAGGCAGCACGTCTTGAGCTACTCTCTTCCAATGCTTGCCCTAAGGTCATCACATGTGACCATAGTGTGAAACTAAGGATATCAATTTGAAAGATGATGAAAATGTTTCTGATAAAATTACCTCCAATATTTGTTAGTGCTTTAGAGCTACGTGATTTGCTATGCCTTTTTGGGCTTATTACATGCAAATTTATGAACCACTGTTCCCAATAAATACGCTCTGTTTTGTTGCCAAACCAGCTTGGGAGTTTGTTTTTCTCATCGAAAAAGGAGAGGCAAACCTGACATATTCATTTTATATGCTAATTAAATTGGAGAACAGATAATACAAGTCTAGCATCGAAGGTGGAAAATTGCAGAACAAAGAGATGGGAAATGCAACCTGACTGCTTCGATTTGGATGTTTCTCTACCCACGCAACAAACTGGTTAATCTTTTCATCAACTTCCTTTTCTAATTCAGGAAGTCCACATTGTACCTACACAAAACAATAACAATAAAACGAATCTAAGGAACATCATAGCATAATGAAGCATATGTGAATCCATGCAAAACAGCCTATCCACGCTAGACCAATAGTAGACATCAGATCCCCTCAACACCAAATAAGATTATGATCCTTGGAACATCTAATCTAATCACTTCAGTTGTAACTTTCACAGTTGGTTCTTTCCCATCACATTTCTCAAAAACATATTGTAGACCACATAAGACACACATAAGGCAGTAACAGATAATCATTCAGATCTTGGAGGCTGCACCAAACATCACTATTCGCAATTATGTTTAAAGCAGAAACAAAACAAGCTCGTATCAATGTTTGTAAATGTTACACAGTGAAACTGAAACCAAAATGCGAAAGGCAGCATGAAATCTTTTACATGGATAGTTAGGTTGTGGATAGACACTTCATTATTAGTGATACTCTAAATGTTCTTATACAGGGCACAAAGACTCAACATTATACAAAATATAATGACAATCCATTTTTATCAGGTCAGCAGTCAACCAAGAAACATGTCGCTGACCAGATTCCTAGTAGGTTACACATGAATGCAGAATTCAAATCCATGCGGTGATACTGATTGTTGGGTGCAAGAGTCTTCAGAAGAGAATAGAGTCAGGATCTATCTGATGGCATAGTGCAAGAGGCCTGGCAATGGGGCAAAGGGGGTGCGAAAAGTATCGCAAGATTTACCACACACACACACACACACACACACACACACATATATATATTTCATGCTTCTGTACTGGTTTTTCCTACCTACTCCCTCCATTCGCAATTGATCATCATATTAAAAAAAGGAAAAAAAATCTGCTTTTATCCATAGTCACAGGAAACGGGTCGGTGGCAACGTTCCTTGACCTGGGAACTCCGTCCCCGTCCCGGGAACACGGGGTCATTTTCGTCCCTACCTTGTAAAAACCTCACATAAGTAGTGTACCACGTTCCTCCACCCCGTTCATCGATCCCATCGACCCGGGAACTTTGTGACTATGGTTTTATCGTTGCAAAACATTGGGAGCCAGCAGATTTCCCTTTTTATCTCGTGCATTTACGCATGGATTTAATGCGGAGAGATTATCCAAGGATTAGTTAAATCGCCGCTCTTTTTTTACTGAGTGCATGATGCATGAATTTAATTCTGAGTGATTATTGCGAGATTAGTTAAATCCACCCGCAAAGTTAATTGGCCACACGCGCGGGCCACTGAACCGGCGCTCGGCATTGTGGATTACATGCTTGATGGATGATAACTACTGCTTGATTTATTTTTCCTTGGTATCGCTGCACAAACGTAATGGGACGATCTATTGCGAATGGAGAGAGTATAATATAACACCAGTAATGGCTTTGTCAGAAAAAAAAAAGCCTGTTGGATGCAGATAAGCTATGGTCTACAGCAGTATTGATGTTAAGCTATGGTCTTCCTGTTGGGTGCAGATTAAGCTATAGTCTGTATCATGCACCATGCAGATTTGAGCTGTTGAGGTGGTGGCTGAGAATTTTCAGATTTTGGAGCGAATGACATTTAATGACATCTGGAATTTGGAGTGGTACAGTACGGATTGGCCTGTGTCTACATTATACTACCTCCGTTTTTTAATGACACAGTTGACCTATATCATGTTTGACCATTCAGCTTATTCAAAAAATTTAAGCAAATGTCTTTTCTTTTTTGTGGCTTGATTTATCACTGAAAGAACTTTAAGCATTACTTATATTTTTAATATTTGCACAGAATTTTTGAATAAGATGAATGGTGAAAGGTTGTAACAAAAGTCAACAGTGTCATATATTAAAAAGTGGAGGGAGTACATGTGTGGATCAGTCAATAGAGTGGCCTGAATGACACAATGGGCCAGAAGCATGAGACAGTATTGGCCTGACATGCAGGTGGATGTGATGGAGGATATGCATTGGGTTATCTTAGCCTAGGTCATTAGGTTGTATGGTGTAAGGGTCATAATAAACCAAAGCATGTGCTCTGGACGGTTGAACCACCTCATGGTCAGAGTTGGGTCATGCAGATAAATCAATACAATAAAATGAGACAATGAGAGAGGTGTTTAATGCAACAATTCAGAACTTTGGATATAATTTTTATGGTGCTCAGCAACTATAGAGCAGGTGTCACAAATTAGAATTGGTTATATGGTTATTCAAGCTAAAAATAGAAAATACTGCTATATCCAAAAGATTTTGCAGAATTCTTCAGTCAACTAACTAAAAAGTAGTTTATCAATACACACAGTAAGCTCATAATGGTCAAGAAGTAATACAGCTTGCCACAAGCTATCTGCATGCCTCAAGGCATAAACAAGTGCCATGACATTCATCTGAAGCTATCATGAATGAGTAGAAGGCATTAATCCATAAAAGAGACATGACTATTGCTAATATATATTTAAGACTAAAACACAGTTCAGGGTGGACAATCGCAATAATTAAGACCAAAACAGCAGCAAACATGAAGCACAGATAGGATATTCGAATTGCTAAGCTATGTGCCACTGCTACAAATACTAGACAATTGCAGTAGGTAATAAATTTCATACTTCATTTGCTAGCCATGAAATGAGCTAGTGCCAGCAAACCTTAGATAGAAAGCCCAAATCGATTCAGTACATTAAATAGTTCAAGACCTTTATACAGGATAAATACTCACATAGGTAATCTCAAAGAAATCACAATCAACGTCTTTGGGCCGAACAAGGCTCAAGGTTCTGTGGAAGAATATGGTGTGCAAAATGCCTGCAGCACAGCCCAAAGCAACATAGATTAGATGATGCTAGGAAGGATGAGCTGCTCTCAACTTCTCACTTTACTTAACAAATATAAAGTTTATTGAAGAAACTAAGGTGGTGTTTTGGTTCAGACAACGATAAAAAAAATGTAATCAAAATGGGATGGTATTGCTTGTGTAATGGAAGATTACTTTGTTTGTTTAGGTGGAACAATGATAACGGAATCTTAAGCCTGAAAAAAAGCGAAGTTCATTGAGTTAAACGGTGGCCAGCAGCAGCATAACACTATAACAGGATTCCATGCCGCTCAAAGCATAAAGGGATTTTAACTAGGCTATCATCAGTTTTACAGCATGATCTGATTACAACCTACCTAAACCAAACACTATCTAATGAAATCAGATCACGGCATAATCTAATTAGACCGTAGAACAGCTGAAGTGCAGAACTATAAACACTGTTTCAAGAATCCTTATCGCAAAATTCATGACAAACTATAAGTGCAAAAAAGCTGTGAAGAACTTGGTACTGTCATCCAACAGTAAACAAAAAAAATATATGTTGCAAAACAAAAAAAAATCCCAATGTGAAGGTGGTACATACATTTGCTCAGAAATCATTCATTTGCTCAGACATCATTCATCCAATAATTTTCCATTATGCAAATAGGAAGAAGTGTTCGGATGCAACGTACTCAACATCTCAACTATGATTTGAAATTCTCAACATTACAGAAATATTTGAGTCCACAAACAATTCAACCCAAAACAACGATTTCATGGGACCGCAGATCGAAATAAAGGGGCAGAAAAGTAAGGAGAGATAGAAGGGGAAGAGATTTAAGACTCACATCGCAGCACATCCTTGATCTCCCGAGGCTCCAGTTCCTGCGACCCAAACAAAGCAGCACAGCAAAAAAAAAAAAAACCAAGTTAACACAAAAACCACACCAATAATCCCGTGAAGAAGAAAAAAAAAGAAACCGAAAAGAACAATAAAAGGGGTGGAATTCAGATCTGACCAGCTCCTTCAGCTGACAGGTCTCGCAGTTCATCTCCGCGACCCTGAAACGTCTAATCAATAACCTAAGCCATACGAATATATATAAACTCAGAAAGCCGGTCGGAAACTCGGAATCCCGCAGCAGAAATAGTCGGGGCTTTGGTAGCCTACGGCCCTGCGGAGCAGAACATGCTAGTGGAAACACGAAACATACTGACTCGATTCTGGGGCTTACCGAGGCCGGCGAGGTTGACGGCGGCGGCGGCGGAGTTGTTGGTGTGTGTCTCGCCGGCTCAGACTGAATGGATGGATGGATGGATGTATCGAGGAGACGAACTGGGGAAGAGAGCTGCTGGTGGTGGGTTGCTTGCTACCAAATTACCAATTTGGGAAGAAGACTGGATGAAGTGAATGGGCCAGGTCCTCATGGAAAAGCCCAACCCGTGCGTAGTGAAGTTAACAGATAGGCCCATTAGTTGTTCCTCTTTGTTCAGCAAACGATTAAGTCCACTTTATATCCCTTCTGTTTTCGTCGAGTTTAAATCATATCCCTGATCCACAATATACTACAAATTTTTTTACCCCTCAACATGTAAAACCAGATTAAATTAGATCCCATAGCATAATAGTATGGATGGTAGATTTTGCTGACATAGCATCCTAATCAGCAAAACAAAAATAAAACATATGTGGGGCCCACATGCAAGTGGCCTCTCGCCTCCTTCCTCTACTCCCCCTCCTCTTCCCCTCCATGCCGGAAGGATGTCAGCATGCTTGCTGGCTCCGGGGAGTGCTAGGCAATGAAATGGTGGATTCAAACCAGCTTCGTGCCGTTCAACTTCGTATACACGGTGAAGACCCAGGAGAATTCGCAGCATATGGGATTAGATTCTCAAGGGCTACGAAATTATTCCAATCTGCACCAATTCCTTGACACTGGTAAGGTCCGACATGATATCCATCACACACGGTTCGCGGTGGACTAGGACCCCGAGTCTCTCTCCTGTGAAAACCCCAAGTGCAGCGGCGATGGCGTCGACATCGGCTACATCATCGCCATCGTTCGGGTCATCTTCGTGCGTGCGTGACTGGGTGCTGGTCATCGTTGGAGACTTGGAGGGGGTGAACGACAATACCAACGAAAGCAACAACACCAATAAAGCCTTATCCATCACCGGATCTTTTTCCGGGTATGTTACATTGTTCACCATCGTGTTAAACATATTGTTAGATGATGCTTATCTTGTTATTAGCATGTTCATGTTTAACACTATAACTAGATCATACAACTATACACATGTCATGTTTAGTATAATATTTTCTGGATTGAAATAATGCCGAATAATGACCATATTACGAACAATCTAAACACTTGATAGGTCTTTTTCGGTAGCTCCACATGTTTTCGATGGTTCAAACTATAAGAGATGAAAAGCACGTGCACTATTGTGGTTAACGGCTATGCAGTGCTTCTTTGTTTCATGGGGCAAAATGAGTGAACCGCCTCTCTCTACTAAGGAGGAGGCTAAGTTCGAGGTTATGGATTGCCTGTTCCGTGGAGCATTGATCAGTGTAGTAGCCCACAACATAGTGGACGTGTACATGCACATGCCTTCAGAAAAGAATATGTGGGATGCACTTGAGGCCAAGTTCGGAGTCTCCGATACTATTAGTGAGCTGTATGTCATGGAGCAATTCTATGACTACAAGATGGTTGATGACCGTTCTGTAGTAAAACAAGCTCATGAGATCTAGATGCTGGCAAAGGAACTTGAGAACAACCGCTGCGAGTTGCCGAACAAGTTTGTGGAGGGTAGCATTATTGCCAAATTGCTACCTTCTTGGTTGGACTTTGCTGCTTCTATAAAACACAAGAGGCAAGAGTTCAGTTTTACTGATCTCATTGGCTCTTTGGGTGTTGAGGAGAAGGCAAGGGTAAAGGACAACCGTGACAAAAAGGTCGAGAGAGGTTCTAGCACCAATTTGGTGCAAAAGAAGAACCCTCATACATCTCACAACAATAAAAAGGTCAAACCTGATGTCAAACCCAAGACTGCAACCAATTTTGAGAAGGCAAGGGAAAGGCAAAAGGCGACTGCTTTGTGTGTGGAAAGCCTGATTATTGGACCAAGGATTATCCTGATCGAAAGGACAAAAAGTCTGCAAACATGATCATTAGCGATGGAGGAGGAACATCGGGATATGGTAATTTTTTTACCTACAGTTCTCTCTGTTTCCACTCACCTGATTGGTGGGTTGAATACTGGTGCTAATATTCATGTGTGTGCTGATATTTCCTTGTTTTCTTCTTATTAGGTCGGGAAAGGTTCATCCTTACTGATGGGAAACAATTCGTTGCAGCTTTTTATGGTGTTGGTATGGTTGATCTGAAGTTTACTTCGGGAAAAGAAGAATATTGTTAGTGGCTCTTGATTGTGTAGAGATGGTTTTAGACTTAAGTTTGAATCTAATAAATGTGTTGTATCTAAGTATTGACATTTATTGGTAAAAGTTACGATAGTGGAGGCTTGTTCCGTTTTTCTTTAAAGTTATGATATGTATAATAAAGTTGTGAACTATGTAAGTAATGATGGTGACTCTAATCAGGCCCGGCCTTGTGGTGGGGGGGGGGGGGGGGGGGGTTTGAGCGGTGCAACTGCTCTAGGCCCTCGATTCCTAGGGGCCCCTTCTATCTTAGGTTTAGCGATCTTTCGCTGTACGATGTGAGGCTTCCTAATTCTGCTTCGTGATTCCATCTGATTGATAGAATAGGGATCGGCCGATCGATCTCATCTGCTGCCTAACGCGCTGATGCCGCACGCACGCGCAACACATCAACCGCATCTCAATCGATCGAACGACGTGCTGCCGCATCCCAAGTTCCCAACTGCTGATCACTGTTGTACTGGCGCTCGATCCTCGTTGGTCATCGTGGAAGTAAAGACCAAGCACGACAACTGCTGCGTGCTAGCTGCTGTGCTAGGCTGCTGGCTGCCATCGATCGGTAAGTACGCACTAGGCTTACTACGTACCAATCTATCATCTGGCTCAAGATCATATACTGAATATCTATTCATCACAAAATTACAAGGGATCAATCGATAAATTAAGGATATAATCGTACAAACTATAGTGATTTGCTGGTTTAACAATATAATAATTGGTCATATTTGTTTGAATTAATTCAGCACTTTATAGCTTTGTAATTTATGACTCTAGCATTACCATGTTTGTTTCAATTATTAGCCTGTTCTTCAGTTCTTAGTATCATAGGGTCGAGAAAGTACGAAACAAATAAAAAAGCGAGTAGGTGAGTTGATGGAGCAATGGTCAAATTATTAAGGATGAATATAGGCACTTTAAAAAACACAGATGAATATTGATAATATCATCAATGATTTCACAACTACAAATATCCAAATAAAAGTTTAACACAATATGTATGCTTTTTTATATGAATATTACTTTTAGATGCACTTTAAATGTTTATATGTATTAGATGTTTACATTATAATTAATTATTATTTAGAAGTTTATACTAAGGGCCTTCGTTTTTAGTTTCGTCCTGGGTGACCAAAATCTCAGGACCGGCCCTGAGTCTAATATTTAGCATTTGCGACTTTGTCAATGTATGACACGCTTAGCTAACATAAGTTTAATCCCGAAATTCACTTTGGTCAAAGATTCTAAGTGTCATACTTGTATTCAAGCGAAACAACCTTGCAAGCCTCATAAGGCATCAGAGGCGAGAAATTTAGCACCTCTTGAACTTGTTCATTCCGATCTGTGCGAAATGAACGATGAGTTGATTAAAGGGGGAAAGAGATACTTCATGATACTTATAGATGATTGCACTAGATTTTGCTATGTGAATTTACTGAAAACAAAGGATGAAGCATTTCATTAACTTAAAATATATAAAGTTGAGGTAGAAAACCAACTTGAAAGGAAAATCAAACGGTTAAGGTCTGACCGAGGTGGAGAGTATATTTCAAATAAGTTTACTTCATTATGTGAAGAGTTTAGAACTATTTATGAGAGGATGCCTCCCTATTCACCCCAATCAAACGGGGTGGCCGAAAGAAAGAACAACACTCTAAGTTGGTGAATGCCGTGTTAAACACTGTGGGGCTTTCCAAGGAATGGTGGGATGAGGCTATATTGAAAGCGTGTCATGTCCTGAATAAAATTCCTACTAAGAATAAAGAAGTAACACCATTCGAGGAATGGGAAAAGAAAAGGCTGAATCTCTCATACTTGCGCACATGGGATGTTTGGCTAAGGTAAATGTACCTATAATCAAAAAGCGCAAAGTTGGACCAAATACCATGGATTATGTGTTCCTTGGTTATGCTATTCATAGTGCGGGATATAGATTCTTAAATTGTAAACTCTGGAGTACCTGACACGAGAGTTGGTACAATCTTTGAGTCTAGAGATGTTACATTCTTTGAGAATAAGTTTCCTATGAAAGATGCATCTAGTACTTCTAGTCAAGAATCTATTTTATCCCCCGAGTCTTTTGTGCCGATAGAACACAATGATCAAATATCTGAGGAAAATTCTGATGAGGATAACATTGTAGCTACTCGAAACAGTAAGAGACAAAGGACTGCAAAATCTTTTGGTGGTAACTACATTGTATACCTTATGGATGACACTCCAAGAACAATAGAAGATGCATATTCATCTCCTGACACTGACTAGTGGAAGGAATCGGTACGCAGTGAGATGGACTCTATTATGTCTAATGGTACTTGGGAAGTTATCAAAGCGTCCATATGGGTGCAAAACCATAGTATGCAAGTGGGTTTTTAAGAAAAAGTTTAGACTTGATGGTACAATTGAAAAGTACAACGCAAAGCTTTTGGCCAAGGGTTATACCTAAAAGGAAGGCAATGATTTCTTTAATACTTATTCACCAGTTACTCGCTTGACCACGATTCGAGTATTACTTGCTCTGGCAGCCTCTCATGATCTTATCGTTCATCAGATGAACGTTAAGACAACTTTCCTTAAATGGAGAGTTGGAGGAGGAGATTTATATGGATCAACCAGACGGGTATGTATTAGAAAGTGAAGAGAGAATGTTGTGAAAGCTGTTGAAGTCCTTGTATGGCCTTAAGCAAGCACCTAAGCAATGGCATGAGAAATTTGACAAAACACTGACACCTGCTGGCTTTGTAGTGAATGAGGCCAATAAATGTTTGTACTATCGCTATGGTGGGGGAGAGTGAGTGATCTTGTGTTTATATGTCGATGACATATTGATTTTTGGGACCAACCTCAATGTGATTGAGGAGGTTAATGACTTTCTGTCCAAAAGCTTTGAGATGAAAGATTTGGGAGTGGCTGATGTTATTCTTAACATTAAGCTACTGAGAGGAGATGAGGGTAGGATTACACTCATGCAATCTCACTATGTGGACAAGGTCTTGAATCGCTTTGGTTATAGTGATTGCAAGCCAGCCCCTACTTCTTATGATCCCAGTGTGCTATTGAGGAAAAACCGAAGAATAGAAAGGGATCAATTAAGATACTTTCAGATCATTGGTTCATTGATGTACTTAGCTAGTGCAACGAGGTCTGACATCTCATTTGCTATGAGCAAGTTGAGAAGGTTTGTTTCAAATCCGGTGGATGATCATTGGCATGCTCTGCAAAGAGTAATGCACTATCTAAAAGACACTATGAGCTATGGGATTCACTATGCTGGGTACCCAAAAGTACTGGAGGGCTATAGTGATTCAAACTGGATATCTGATGCTGATGAGATAAAAGCCTCAAGTGGTATGTGTTCACACTTGGAGGTGGTGCTGTTTGCTGGAATTCTTGCAAGCAGACCATCTTAACGAGGTCAACAATGGAAGCATAACTCACAACATTAGACACTGCCACAGTTGAGGTCAAGTGGCTTCGTGAGCTCCTAATGGACGTGTCGGTAGCGGTACTGGAGGAGGCGAGAACGATAACACCAACAAAGGCAACAACACCGACAAAGCCTAATCTAGCACTGGATCCTTTTCCGGGTATGTTACATTGTTCACCATCGTATTAAACATGTTGTTAGATGACGCTTATCTTGTTAGTAGCATGTTCATGTTTAGCACTATCACTAGATCATTCAACTATACACATGTTATGTTTAGTATAAAGTTTTTCTGGATAGAAATATGCCGAATAATGACCATATTTCGAACAGTTGGTTGGATTGGTCCGTCAGTTTTGGAGGGATGAAGATAGCCCTAATCTAGAGATTTTTAAGGATCAACCAATTCCACTTATCTTCAAACCAAACACCCTAATTAAGAAACCGGTTTGCTTAACCTCAACCCATCACATCCCTCCAACCAAATAGATTCCAAGAGGTCCTGTTTTTCACTGATCGACCCACCAATCATTTGAGTGTGTCTAATGGTAAAATAATTCTCAACAAAATATATGATCAATCTGCTGTGTCTGTTTTTAATTGTATAATGTATGACATCATTGACTTTTTAATACATGTTTAATCATTCATGTTATTTTGGCTTGATTTATCATTAAAGTTTTTTTCAAGCATGATTTATATCCTTTTATGTTTACAAATTTTATAAAAAAAATGAATGGTCAAATGTATATAAAAAAGCAATAACATCATATATTAACAAACAGAGGTAGTACTTACCTTTTATGAAAAAATAGTCAAATATCATGTCTAAAACTTAACAAAATTCATACTTAACAGAGATAGCACAAATGACACTTTCACAATAATGTCAGTGAAATGGGAACCAGGGTACCCCTTTCCCCAGGATCTTAAACACATGTACCCTATTAACCAAGAAATCAAGCGACAATTAGGCCATCGTTCAGTTAAGTCAGGTATCAACAAACAAGGGAGTGGGGCCCAGTTCTAGAGTGAAGTCTGGGGCCCCTACCTATCTTAAGGAGCCTGAGCGGCTGGGGTCCCAGCTTAGCCTCGGATCCTAGGTCCCGTGCACTCTTATAGGACTCACGATTCTTCATTGAGAAGAGCCACTAGAACGGGATCGCTTATCTGTGACGGGCTGAAAGCCTCATCACTATCGGGTAAAGCCCCCGTCACTGGGCAAAGGTCACTGATGTGAGAAAAAATCTCAATAGAGCAAAAGCCCGTTACGAATGGATATTATCTCAATCGGGCTGAAAAGAAAGCCCGTCACAGATGAGTATGACCAGTCAAACCAGCGTAGTTAGGAGCCCGTCACGGATGACTATTCTCAATCGGGCACACCACTAAGCCCGTCGCGGATGACTAGCCATCTCAATCGGGCATTTAGCTAGAGCCCGTCACCGATAGGTTTGACCCCACGTGTTGAGTCAAATGAGTCCCGGTTCGGATGACTTATCTCTATCGGGCTTACTCTAGAAGCCCGTCACGGATGACTTATCTCTAACGGGCTTGACCCTATAGCCCGTCACGGATGAGATATCTCTTTCGGGCATTACTAAAATGCCCGTCAGGGATGAGTTTGGAACCAAAAAAAAATAAAATTTTATAATTTGGCTAGCCTCAGGACTTTGCTAGCCATGCCCGCTGCAAAAGTTGACAGAAGCACATATATATAATCCCATTCCCAACAACCCCATTCCCAGCATCACAGCATTCACATCCACAACACATGCATTCACATCCAATTCACAACCCATTCACATTTATATTCCATCACAACATATTCTTTCACAGCCAATTCACAACCCATTCACATTTATATTCTATCACAACACATGCATTCACATCCACAACCCATTCACATATACTCCCTCCGTTTCACAATCTAAGGTTTTCTAGCATTGGGCACACACATATAGATGTTAATGAATCTAGACACATACATATGTCTAGATTCATTAACATCTAAATGAATGTGGCAATGCTAGAAAGTCTTACATTGTGAAACGGAGGAAGTATATGTCATTCACATCATTTTTCTCTCCAAACCGTCGACATGCATCAAAACCTGCAAAACTAAGTTATAAATTGGAACAATTTTATATGTAAATAGAAATGCAAGTATATATAGAGACGAGCTACCTAGGACTTTACTCTAAAGAATTTAATTGTATTACAAAGAATATTTACAAAAATCAAATGTTTGTCGCATATGCATTAAAAATGTTCTACCATTCCGAGACGAGCTACCTAGGACTTCACTCTAAACATCCCTTTCGGTGACAAGATATCATCTAGTATGAATTGTGCTATCTCCTCTCTAATGATTTTGAAGTTGATTTCCGGAATCCTTGAAATAAATTCCTGCATGTTCGGCGCCAAGTTAGTATACATACTTGTAAATTTGTCGTCCTATGTGTGTAAACAATCGAAGGACACACCTCAGGGTCGAGCAATGTCACCTTTTCTGCGAAGCTCCTCATGTTATGGCAGACATGGAACCCGCACTGGTCGCCAACTTGTTGCTTTATTGGGAAGTCTTTCTTGTGATGCCCATCCTTATGCCTCCCGCCTCTTGCCACGTATTGGTCCCATGCCTCGTTCAAGGCAGATTCGATGGGCCGACCAATCGTATATTTCTGGCTTGATATTGGAGTTAAGGTAGTGTACCAAACTCCACTTCAGCGTTATTACTAGAAGAATCCAATGATGCCTACGAAATTAATAAATTGCCAGTTACATACTACAGCTGTATGTGTCGAGTATTTGAGTATTAGTAGGGTACACGCTTACTGTTGATTGTAGGCACACATAATGAAGTCCTTGTCTTGACGGGCAAATAAGCAGTCCTTGATATAGCCCACCATGTTTGCTCGATCGTTTTTCAGCGTTGTCTCGTTGACGACAGCTGGATCGAGTAAGGCAACATGGGGTGCTTTACGATGGACATGCTTCCAGGTTAACCTACAAGCAAGACAAGAGTCAGGGTAAGCGTAATTTATGGACAGTTACTACCATATCGCGTACCAAGAAATACTTACAAGGAGTAGCACTTAAGGAGGTTGGTGTGGTTGGTGTCGATCGCTCGCACCCTGTAGAGGTCCCATAGATCTTTGAAGTCTACGGCGATGAAGGAAGTAGGCCCGAGGAACGGCTGACCATCGTGCTGGCCCAAGATGGAGGTCTCTCTATTCTTCCTCCTTGCGTTGGACTTCTCCATGTAGTACCCATGCAACTCCTTGCATGCAGGGCCTATCTTGAATAAGGCATCGTCTCCTACCAATGGCATGCCCAATGTGAATTCAGCTGGAGGCTTTGGAGGAGCTACTGACGCCTTGCCAAGATCAAGCTTCTTTGGGGCTAATGGCACCTTTTCTTTTCCTCTCCCCGTTCCAGCAGCTTTTCTGTGTGTGTCAAGCTTGGGTGGAGAATATTTCGCCCTCTTGATCCTTTTGGCAGGAGGGGGAGGTGTGTCCTGCTGTCGACCTCCATACCATCGACCCCAAAATCTGTATCATACTGTAATTGGAGATCTTTATCTCTTTCTTCAACGGCAGGAGGGAGAGATACAACAGTTGGATGGGGACGCGTCGGCGGTGGACGAGAACTTGGCACTGGCCTTGGAGTTATATTGATCTCAATGCTGTGCTTGGGCCATTGAATAAAGGTCCCACGTGCAGTCCCAAGGGTCAGAATCTCGTCATTAGGTGGGTGCGGGATAGTGTAGCCAACCCAATCGGGCTTCACGAAGTCCACCTGAACTTTGGCATTGCCGGCTAGCAGCTGCGCCCCATGCACTCGGGTTTCCGGGGTAGGCTTGAACTCTTGACCCTCTGCGGCAGGAATTGCAAATCCTGGTGTCACCCTGACGACTAGGGTACACGATGTGGGTTCCTGCGAAAGATTCATTAGTGTCCTTAGTATATGTTGCAATGTATTGTGGTGCAAATACAATATATGCGTTATTAAGTTGTTTTTACCATTATGTGGTCCATGGCGGCGGGGCCTTCAGGCTGTTCTGCCAGAACCTCAGTTGATGCGCAGTTGCTACGCCTCTGCGTGTGTTGATGCAAAAAACACACACTGGCCTGAGAGATTTGCTTTACTCTAGTGCAGGTCCAAAATTAGGGTTTTAGGCTCAAGGGCGTGCCAGTTGATTTGATCCTGCAATCAACAAGAAAATATGCAAAGAATGTTGGTAAACGATAGACAATCGGCCATAGGGCCGATTTCATATCGTATGTGACCTAACCGATGCAATAAAGCATGAATCGGCTGCAAAGTATAAGTAAGTATGAAAATAACCCTAAAACTAGTATATCGGCTGTAAATATTAATGTTACACAATCAGTAAATCAATATTACTTTAGAAACAAGCAATTGGGATAGATCGGACTGAACCGAGACAGTATAAATTGCTCAAGTCTAAAGATAACATGAAATAACGATTATATAAACTAATATCATAGCCGATATCTAGATTTAAGTGTGTATCGGCTATAGCTCCGATACAACCTTATACTAAGATATTCTCTAGTAATAAATATATTCAATTATAACCAATTAGATTGGTATTAAACTCAATATATTTATATTTAGATTAGATCTTGATATAAGGGGCAGATATAGAACATTAAACAAAGCATAAAACAATGTAAAACATCTATACCAGGTAAGATCGGCTGAAACTCCGATACTATCCTTATTAACAACCATAAAGCGAGCTAGATATCATGATTCTAAATACGACTTAATAGGTTGGACTTAACCAATGCAGCATTAAGTATAAAAAGAAGCATGAGATCTAAAGAATCAAGCCGATGGTTGCCTTTTCGGGATGGTAGATACATTATATAACCTAGATTAACAAAGTGATCTAGCCGATATTGACAAAACCCTAAAAGAATCTTAGCTGATATAAGTAGATTACATTGTCGATCTAAATTATATAACATATATGATAACTTGGAGAATCACAATGTAGAACTAGAGTGTCATAAAGATGTAAGCACTAGCCCTAATGATGTAACTCGCCATGACAAGATATACCTCTTCACCAAAGATCAAACTGATGCAGCACGACTCGAAAGCACAAACTTGTCGAAAGTAGAAAACAAAGGTGGCGATGCGCCGAGATTGATTGAACGTCTGTTGTTATTATTTACAATACCTCGGGATTATATTTATACCCGAAAATACAAACATTGTCCATCACGGACACGACTCATATTAACCTAATACAAATCCAACTAACGCACAAGTCCCTTAGGCGGACTCTTACCGAGAATATCTATAAGGAAATTACATAAAATATCCTAATTAATAGATACAATTGCCTCCTCAGGACTTTATCCGTGCATGGCAATCCATATGAATCATGTTAACATAACCCGATGACGTGTACCGAGTCATATTACCAAAATCGGCTCAATCATCTAACCCTGTCCGACTCTAACTCTGCCGATCCAGTTTACAGCCGATTCGGACTATAGCCGATTCTTACTCTGTTTCCGAAACGATGTAATCTCTTCAATCCTCTTCGATTCTATCTTTATTTCCGATACTTTGAATTACCAAATTTGGTCGTCAACACATGCCCCCCAATTCCGGAATATTTGGTAATGTTTCGGATTTGCCAAATCTTATCTCCGAGATAATCTCGCTCTTTCCGTTTTTTACCGTTACCGCAGTGCCTTAAATACCTAACCGACGGCCCCGAGAAACTTCACACCGTTATACTGTTGCCACCGCTTTAGCGCTTCTCGTCTCTCCCAACTCCGGCGGTCCCTTCGGCGCAACCGGGCAGTCCTCAAGCATCCCTCTGCTCCCTCAATTCCCGCTGGCGCAAAATGTCTTCTTCATCCGCTCCATCCGCTGCCCCGTCGGCTGAGTACGCAGAGGTAAGTCTCATCGGCTAGATCTCCTTTTTGCTCATCTTATCTTGTTTTCCCCAATCTTAGTCCGTTTCTTTCTTCTTCCGCTTTGTTGATGTAGCATCTTGCGAACTTAGTTGCGGTTCCCAGCCTAAATCATGAAAACAACTATTTTCTTGGACCAATCGACAATCTGAACCCTACTGAGTTTATCACTGCCGAAACCAACAGGATCCCCTTTAGGTTAACAAACCCAAATCTAGGGCATTGGAAGAATACCTTCAAATCTTGGCCATCGCTTGAGAAAAGCTGGCCCGCATGGTTTAAGCGCATATCGGCTAGCAAACAGAGCCATTGGGACGAAATTGGAATTGGCCAAGCACTATCCCTGACTTTAGCAAATTCGGCTAAGGATGAGCCGCTTATGGCTTCTGCTAGCTATTTCTGGTCCAACACCATCAATGCATTTATGTTTAATCAAGGACCGATGACCCCAAACTTATTGGATATAACCATGTTGACTGGGTTGGATATCACTTCATCAGTCAATCCCATGATACTGAACTCCATGAATAGGTTTGATTTCAAAACCAAGAGCATAGGTGGATGGTCTGGCTTTATTTCGGCTAACATGGGTCAGGGTTCAGTATCCCCTAGAGAACATACTGCTTTCTTGCTAATGTGGTTAGAGAAATTCTTGTTTTGTGGATCTAGCTGTGGCCCAACCTCAAAGTGGCAGCATATAGCCGAAGCACTTGAAGAAAAGAAACAGTTTCCATTAGGAAAAATTCTGCTCGGCTACCTATACCAGACCCTAAACAATGCATCAGCCAAGCTCGCTATCGGCTCAGTGGTCAGCGCAGGTGGTCCATGGTGGCTACTCCAAACTTGGTTGAATTTAGTAGCAATGAAAGCTGTCAATCGGCCATCTTTGACAGAAGCCGAATTCCCAAGATTGGAGCCAATCACCAATGATGATGGAGAAGAAATAACCCATCGGAGGTGTACATCCTTTGGAGAATATGCTATCACACCAGCCGATGCCGGTGCAAAATTGTGAGCCGAATTGCTCAAAGATTGGTTCTTCAGCTTTTATGACGGCTTCCAGAAAGATGTTAGAATTTGGTTCTTCTATGAAGACTCAATCAACTTTGAACTGCCACTGGACTTTAGATTTGAGGAAATTAACCATGAAAAGTTCCAGAAGTCCAGAGAAGTATATACTACTACCATCAGCCCATGCATACTCCCTGTCGGCATCCATCAAGGCAGGAACATCAAAGTTTCATACGAGTTTTACCATCCCATGAGCTCAGCCAGGCAGTTTGGTATGGGACAACTCCCAATCGGCTTGTGGTTTGCCGATAAGATCCAGTGTAGAGGAGAAATATCATCAAGTTTGATGATGGATCGGCTACTCAACATTCCAGGACCTCCCCTTGGCAGCATTAATAACATTGAGTTAGCCATGTTCAGGAGTAAAGTCTTCACTTCATGGTGGGCTGAGTGGAAACAACATCTTTTTCACCAATCGGCTACCATCTACATGACCGACCTCTTCCCTGACATGATCCCTCAGGTAATTTCTTTATTTCCTCTATCTCATTCTTATTACTGTTTTAAATATATCAGCCGATTCTATTTCTGACTTATGAACTATCCTTACTTTTTCAGACCACAGACTCATCCCCTCCTCGCATTAGCAGAAGTGGCAAAGATATTGAATATGCCGCAGGACTACTGCCCAGTAGATGTGGTCCAACTCCTCCTGTCATCGGCTATAATGCCCCCAAGACATCAAGTCTCCTCCAAGGACAAATGAGAGAGCCAGCTGATGCAGGCAGAAAAAGGAAAACCAGAGCACCAACCGCTATGCCACCGGCCACCAAGAAAAAGGCTAAAAAGCAACCAGCTCAACCAGCCGATGACACCGATGAAGCCCTGAAAGAGGCATCTATCGAACGAGCAATAGATGAGGTTGCAGCCGAATTCAGTGATGTGGGAGAAAGAACACCTCCAGCCTCTCTAGCTCCAAAACAAGCTCCCACAACTCCTACTGCCCCAGCAGTCTTCACTCGGCAACCCAGAGTAAGTTCAACTCCTTCGATATAAAATATCCTTATTTATCACCAATCTAAATTTCCAAGCTTTGTATTCTGCAGAAGAAAAGACCAGCCGAAAAGAAGAAACCAGCACCAGTATCGGCTAAGCCAACCGTTCAAGCTCCCTTGGTAAGTCTCAACTCCCAAAATTCTAAACTCATTTCTTAGCTGACACCATCTAATACTTGTTTAATTATTCAAAATTCGCCAGCCTCCTTCTCCACCATCGCTTGCAGCACACCCAATCTCCAGTGAACATACTGCATCGGCTGCAGGCAGTCATCATGTCGTAGAAGAAGAAGTCGCTGCCCTTGCAATTCCTGTAAGCTTCAAACCCTCAAACATATCAAATCGGCTACACAACACTTTCTTATATCCTCTTTTTCTTCCTCTCTTTGCAGGTCTTAGCCGATTTATTTTCTTTTGATATAAAGGACTACTTCGATGAAGAAACAGAAGGAGAAGCAATAAGCAAGTCCTTAGCTCCTCTAGCCGATGATGTGAAAAGGAATCTTGAAGACATCTCACATCGATTGGAAGCATCTCTGGACAGCCTGGTGGTTGACTGCAGCACTCTCCGGGCAAGATTCCAAGAGATTCAAGCTCTACTCCCAGATGAGTTGTCCAATATCATCACCCCAGCTATGTACCTTGAGCAACATCAATTCAAGCTGGAAAAGGCAAGACAGAGAATAGCCGATCGGCTGGAGAAGAAAAGCATTGAGGCCACAATCCAAGCAAATCGGCAGCTAGTACATGATGAAAAAAGCAAACTTGATCAACTAGCTGAAGATCCGATCAAAGCTACCATAGATCAATTGGAGGCTGAAAGAATTGACTTGCTGGCCAAACTAGAAGAATGCAATGCCAAGATTGCACTAGAGAAGTAGAAATTAGCTGATCTCCCAAAGGCCATTGGAGAGCAAAAAGCAAAGCTGAGATCGGCTATAAAGAATGTAGCCAATATGACCAAGTCCCTGAAGGTGATCCCTGGAACCGATGCACAAGATGCCCAAGCAATCGCAGAAGTTGAAGAAATTCGTCAACGGGCACTATCGGCTATCCAGCGTTACCTATCCCAGTAATTGCATTATAATAGGGACTTAAGAAAATTTTGTAACTAATTCTGTAATCGGCTAGAACACTTGTCTTGTAACACATACTCTGAAATCCCTTATGCCGATTGATACTTTTGCTATAATACATGTATCGGCCATCGAGCCAATTTTATCTTTAGCTAAACTCTGAGATAAAAATTTGCTCAAAAAATTCCAACTTTTCGTGCTCCATGCCCCCCAAGTTTGTAATAGGGAACACAATACTGCAAACTTATATATCTGAGGGCCATAAAAATATCAGCCATCTGTAACGCCCTAAAAATTCGACCGACAAAACCGAAACCCTAAAATACGGACTGTCAAAAACTTTTTAAATGAATTGCATCATGCTGGATTTATTCACACGTTTTATTCAGATTTTATTGCAGGTTAATCAATTGTGCATTATAGGGAAGTAATTTGGAATAGCCCTAAAGTGATTGGCCAAAGGATTAATCGAGAAACACTCTAAAGATAATTTGGCGAAGGATATAATTAAAATACAATTTAGAATAATGTTTTATGCAGGGTTTAAAACGAATATTACACCTAGTAAATAATATAATCTTAGGAGGAATTGTAATAAGTATATAAGAAGTACGGTGACACAAGTTCAAGCGGATATATTTTGCCAATATATAAATATATATATAAATAGGAAGCTAGGTATAAATCCTAGGTATAAATATATATATAGGCGTACGTATGAATATATGAGACTAATGGGTAAGAGAAAAGAAAGAATAAAATATATAAATAATAAATAAATTATAGCAAATATTAAAAAAAACATCGATTACATTGATTTGGTTGACCTTACAAAATTTTAAAATGAATTTTAGTGGAAAAAATCAACCCAAAAAGCCAAAACAACCTGGCGGCACTGTTCATCGTGCGCCAGGTGTTCGGCCCAGTTCCACCGCGCGCGCCTGCCACAGTCGCCGCGCCCCCGTGCCCCGCACGCGCCTCGCGTGCGCCGCACGCCGCCGCCTGCCGCCGTGCGCGCCGCCCGCCGCAGCCGCCGCGCCCTCGCGCCCCGCACGCGCCTCGCGCGCGCCGCACGCCGCCGCCCGCCGCCGCGCGCCTCGCGCCCCGCGTCGGACCCGCAGCCACCTGCCGCCGCGCGCGCCATGCCGCCCGTGCCACGCCGTATGCGCGCCATGCCGCCCGTGCCACGCCGTACGCGCGCCATGCCCCCCACGCCGCGCGCACGCCCCCGACCGTACCACGCCTCGCGCCCCGTGCTGCCGTACGCGCGCACGTCCGCCTGCACGCCGCCGTACCCGCGCCCGCCTCGAGCCGGCCGCCCCCCCGTGCCCTATAAAACTTCCCCCTCCTCCCTTCCTCCCAACGCCGCCCCCACCTTTCTCCCCTCTTCTCCACCGCCGGCAACCGCCGCCGCCGCCGTTGGGTCGCCGCCGCCCCGCTGCCGCCCTGCCGCCGGTCGCCGCCGCGTCGCCGCCCTCCGCCGCCGCCGCCGCCACCGCCGGTATGTGCCGCCCTCTTCCCCCCCTTTGCCGGCTGCACACAGAGAGGGAGAGAGAGCAAGCGAACAGAGAGAGCAGAGGAAGAAGAAGAAACAGAGAAGAGAGGGAGAAAAGAAAAGAAAAGAAAAGAAAGAAAAAGAAAAAGGAAAGAATAGAGAGGGGAGAGAAAAAAAAGAAAATAGGAGAGGGAAGAAAAATGGGGAAAAATAAAACTTAGGCCTAGGAAGAAAATTTAGAATAGAGAACAAATTGGAAGAAATAAATTTAGGATAAAATCCGCCGGTTATTTTAGAAACTCGTACAAGGAATTAAATAGGATTATTTAATTGCAAATATTCACTTAACTAAATAACTCGTTTAATGATCATTCTTTTGCGGGATGTTTAGTCAAATATTTAGATTTCCATTTTTTAGGTTTTACCAGCTCACGTGTATACTAACTGGTTAGTTCTAGAACTTCTAAATCAATCATTGCCGTTAATGTTTATTGCAATAACCGTTTAATCGCTATTTAATTTTACTCGTCGATTAGGTTATACGCTTATGTAGCCATTGCAATTATTTAGTAGATTACCGATTACCAAAGGTTGAATATTATTATCGGGTCTAACCTAGGCGAGTCGCGTAAATTTAACCGGATAAATGTTCTAATTAGCTAACGCTAATATTTTAGGACAAAGGTATTAACAATCGGAATGGAACTATTTTATAAATAATAATAGAAGCGAAGCCAACATTCGACGCTCACGTTCGATCCATTTCTGTAATTGGATTTTGTCGGATTTTAATTGAATTCTAAGCGAATTCAATTTCTTTCACACGTAATTCTAGACATCGAGGGAGTTGTGAGTCCGACCGAAGATCAAGGCCCGTAGGACTTCGAGCAAGGCAAGTCATCACTACCCTCGAACATATTGATCCCAAGTTGCGAAATTATTTTGTTTACAAATAAAGTTGCATGCGATGATGAACATCCTACTTGTTATTATGCCATGCCTTGGTTATTGTGTATCCCCTACATTCCTTTGTAACCAGGCTTACATACGAGTCCCTAGTCAATTATGACAAATGCTTAGTGACGCTATTCTAGAATCATGCATATTCATATTTATCAAATGCTTTATGCTTGGGTAATTACCTTGGGGAAGGTAATTGAGATGCGGCATGTGGAGACATGAGCGCCACATTGCCATGATATGATAACATGACTTGTGAAAGGAGAAATAAAACCAAACAAGTGTTTTCGACCGGGGCGGATGGTGGATTTGGGTGGTACCCGGAAAAGGCTAGTCCCGTCCCCGGTCAGTTAAGGACCGAGCCATGAAGTTAAGCATGAAACGACCCCAGTACAACCGTACTTCTCGGATGGGTATAGACCTAGCTGACTAGATAGCCGAGCAGAGGCAGTATCCTTGCATAGATGGTTCCCCCAAGTGTGTGAGGCAGGTTCGCTACGACGGGGCAGCCGTTGAGGTGGGGACGTGATACGTACCCTACATCGGTGTCGCCGTTGGTAGGACTGCCACGTGTGTGAGAGTGAGAATCTAAACTTAAGTTATAAACTTTGCGCGTGTGTGAGACTCCTTTCCCTGGGAGCACCAGAACTCCTCTCACTGCTAGAAACAGATACGCCTAGAGTGCACGAGGATGATAGTTCATGGAGCGGGTACTGCCAATGTAAGGTTATCGAAAGGCTTTGTCGTGACGCGTCTCATGTGTTGGGACGAGGCTCATGTGTTGGGCAGTCGCGGAGTACGGGTAAAGTGTACATCCACTGCAGTGTGAGTAAAACAATCTATTCGAATAGCCGTGCTCGCGGATATTGAGTACCGGGACGTGCATTACACTTGGCTAGACTCTAAATTCTTAACCTGTGTGGGATGAGATATTGCATGATGAATTTTATGCTGATGGAGCCACTTCCTGAGAGGAGGGAAGATGGACGTCTACAGAAAACCATGACGAACCAATGACGGAAAGCTATCCTTGGGATCACAATGCATGGTGGACAGAACCGTCGTTGTTTAATTTGAACTCTGGTATTAAAACTTGATCAGTCATGCTAAGTCTTAGGTTTGTGAAAATGACTGCAAAACTAGCTTTATGCAACAGAGCCTTTGCCTTGCCTTGACTAAAACCCTTCATATGCATTGTTGCCGTGGTGACTTGCTGAGTACGGCTGGTACTCACCCTTGCAATTATAAACTCCATCAGAAGCCGAAGATGACACCGCGGAGGATCCATACGCCTACTACGAGGAGGACGCGGAAGAAGAGGGTGCCCACTAGGTCTAGATACGGTCGTTGCCTATGGCAATGGCGATGCCGCTGCCTTCACTCCGCTACTTATCTATATTCTGCTTTTGGACTGTATTCCGGACCGTTTGGTCCTTTGTTCTAAAACTATGCCTTCGAGCCTATGATGTAATAATTCGTACACGACGCATATGTATGCGCTTTTGGTAATTCAACTATGTATCGTGTGTGCCAAACTACTTGATCCAGGGAAATGGCACAGAATACACAAGTGATTCCTGTTGCAAAACAGGGGTCCTTGCACCATCTAAAGGCGATGTAAATACATCGGCTGTCAACCAAAGAGCAGCAAATCATAGCCGATTATGAACCAATCCAAACACTTAGGTAATATTTCTTCAGGTACTTTCCATTAAGTGCTCTTCCAAAAACCTCTCCATCAAGCCCTTTTAACATGTAGGCTCCTTTAGAAACACATTTGTGGATTTGGAACGACCCTTCGCAATTCGGTGACCACTTGCCGAATTTATTATCTCTGGCCCCTATCGGTAACACCAACTTCCAAACAAGCCCACCCTCTTCAAAAGATTTGGGCACAACCTTTTTGTTATAATGCCTTGCAACTCTCTCTTTATCCTTTTTAACATTCTCAAGGGCTCGCAATCTAGCTTGAACCAAATCTTCGGACTCATCAACCATCAAATTATGATAATCATCGGCTGTCAGCTCATTTTGTAAAGAAATCCTTTTGGAACCGATGTTGGTTTCCCATGGTAACACAGCTTCATGCCCATAAACCAATTGATAAGGGGGTACCTGAATTGCACCATGACACGCTATCCGATAGGACCACAATGATTCAGCCAAAATAGTGTGCCATTTCCTGGGGTATTCGGCTATCTTTCTCTTAACCAACTTAATCAAGCTCTTGTTAGAAGCTTCAGCTTGACCATTTGCTTGCGCATAATATAGTGAAGAATTCAACAACTTAATTCCCATCTTATCAGCAAACTGAACAAACTCATCAGATATAAATATAGAACCTTGATCAGTTGTAATTGTCTGTGGCAAACCAAATCTGTATATGATATGTTCTTTGACAAAATTGATTGCATCTTGGCTGTCGACCTTCTTAAAAGGAATCGCCTCAACCCACTTAGTAAAATAATCAGTCACAACCAATATGAACTTATGCCCTTTACTTGATGGTGGATTAATCTGACCGATCATATCGATACCCTCTGAACGGCCATGGCTTGATGATAGGATTCATAGCCGATGCCGGTGCTCTTTGAATTGCTCCAAATTTCTGACAATCTTGACAACCTTTGTAATACCTGAAACAATCCTCCAGCATTGTCGGCCAAAAATATCCAACTCTTTGAATTAACCACTTCATCTTGTGAGCCGATTGATGTGTCCCAAAAATACCCTCATGAACTTTACACATAACAACTTTTGCTTCTTCCATGCTTAAGCATTTCAAAAGAACTCCATCAATCGTCCGATAGTACAATGTATCATCCAACAAAACATATTAACAAAACATATTTTAGAGCTTTATATCGCAATTTCCTTGAAACCGATTTGGAAGGATTCTTCAAATACTCAAAAACATCAAACCTCCAATCATCGGCTGGAATGCAGGCCACTTCTACTTCAATCCCTTGTAACATCGGCTTGTAGCCTGATGCACCTTGAGCTAAATCATTGGCTTCAACGTTTTGCTCCCTAGGAATATGTTTTAAAGTGACTATCTTGAAAGTCTTCATCAGCTCTTGACATTTTTCATTGTAAACCATCAAAATATTATTTTTGCATTCATATTCTCCAGACAACTGACTTATCACGAGCAATGAATCACCCATAATTTCAACAGCATCGGTTTCAACCTCTCTCAATAATTGCAGTCCTTTGATAACAGCTTCATATTCTGCTTGATTATTTGTAGAGTATGGTTTGATAGTAAAAGCAAACTGAAAACTTGCCCCCCTAGGTGATATAATGACTAAGCCGATACCACAACCATGAGTGCAAACAGATCCATCAAAAAACAAAGTCCATGGCATAATATCAATATTATCAATGCTGGTATCCCTATGTTCAACTATGAAATCGGCTATCGCTTGCCCTTTAACTGCCTTAGCCGATTCATACCTAAGATCAAACTCTGATAAAGCAAAAATCCACTTCCCGATTCCCCCTTTCAAAACTGGAGCCGATAGCATATATCGCACCACATCGGCCTTGCATACTATGATACACTCATTGGAGAGTAGATAATGTCTCAACTTTGTGCAAGAAAAATATAAACACAGGCATAATTTCTCCACTGATGAATACCTTGTTTCTGCATCCAAGAGACGCCTGCTGAGATAGAATATAACTCTCTCTTTCCCTTCAACCTCCTGGATCAAGACTGAGCCGATAGAGTTTTGATCTGCTGACAAATACAACTTGAATGGAATCCCTTTCTGTGGTGGTATAAGAACTGAAGGAGTACTCAAATATTCCTTGATGTTATCTAATGCTTGCTGCTGCTTTTCTCCCCAGACAAACTCTTGATCGGCTTTCAACCTTAGTAAAGGAGTAAATGGTTCTATTCGGCCAGATAGGTTTGATTTGAAACGTCGAACAAAGTTTATTTTGCCGATCAATGATTGTAACTTGGTTTTATCTTCTGGAGGTTTTATATCCTTAATTGCTTCAATACTCCAATGAGGAATATCAATCCCACGCTCATGTACCAGAAATCCAAGAAACTGACCAGCCGATACACCAAAAGCACACTTAGTGGGATTCATCTTCAACCCATATTTCCTTGCTCTCTCTAAGACTTGTTTTAAATCGGCTATATGATCAACTTCCTTAGATTTAACCACCACATCATCAATATATATCTCCACCAGTGCACCGATAAGATCGTGAAAAATATAGTTCATGGCTCTCTGATATGTTGCACCAGCACTCCTCAAGCCGAAAGTCATAACAACCCACTCATATAAGCCGATAGCACCAGGACATCTAAAGGCAGTCTTGTCAATATCTTCCTGAGCCGTAAAAATTTGATTATAACCAGCATTGCCATCCATGAAACTGATGATTTTATGTCCAGATGCTGCATCTACAAGTTGATCGGCTACCGGCATTGGGTATTCATCTTTCGGTGTAGCCTTGTTTAAATATCTGAAATCAATGCAAACCCTGAGCTTGCCATTTTTCTTGATAACTGGTACTATATTAGAAATCCACTCAGCATATCGGCATGGTCTGATGAAGTTAGCATCATAAAGTCTTGTGATTTCGGCCTTGATAGCATCATACATTGCAGCTTTACAACGTCTCGGGGGTTGTTTTATGCGGCCGATATCCTGGTTTGATAGGTAGCCGATGTTCTACTATTGATCGGCTAAGTCCTGGCATCTCATAATATTCCCAGGCAAAACAATCTCTATATTCTTTGAAAAGTTCTATTTAGATTTAAATTCCTTTGATAAATCCTTACTAATATATGTCGGCCTAGGCCTATCACTTGGTCCAATATCGATTTCTTCTAGTTCATCGGCTGACATAAAACCTTGTCCTAGCTTGCCGTCGAGATCATCAACAGTGTCCTTTGTGTAGAAGTTGGAACCCTCCACGGCACCCTCAAAACAAGAATTGGGGCTCTCCATCTCCTGTTGGCTGTATGGCATCATCAGAAACCTTTAAGTAATCTCCTTGCCAAACTTTTCCAGATAAACAATCAATTCCTTCCATCTCCCAAACAGATAAATCGGCACTAGCTACATTGACTGACCTGTCGGCTGGCACGATTTCAATTTGGTCTCCTTGCCATTGAATCAAACTCTGGTGCATTGTTGAAGGGATGCAACAATTAGCATGGATCCAATCTCTTCCCAGCAACAGACTGTAGGAACCCTTCCCATCAATAACAAAGAAGACGGTAGGAATTGTTTTGCTGCCGATGGTTAACTCCACATTCAAAACTGCTTTGGTTTCAGATGGATTCCCGCTGAAATCCTTTAGTACCATGTTGGTCTTGATAAAGTCCTCTGAATTCTTCCCAAGTTTCCTGAATGTTGTGTATGGCATAAGATTAACGGCTGCTCCCCATCGACTAACATCTTTGACATTGGCTTGCCATTGACGAATCCCTTAACATAGAACGGCTTAAGGTGCCGATGATCGGTTCCTTCAGGCTTCTCAAACACGGCTTGTTGTGGAGATAAGATCAGTTTAGCCGATGGCAACTCTTCTTCCTGCTCAACGACTTGCTCAATTGCATATTCTGCTGGTAGCATGAAAACCATGTTTATGGCAGATAACATGAGCTCTTTTCCCTTACGCTGATGGTTCTTGTTGCGATCGGCTTCGACTTCATCGGCTGGCACCAGCTTGCTCTTGACGCGCCAGACTTTCTTTGTTCTCTGCCTCAGCCGATGTTCAATTTCCCCCTCGACCTCCTGGAATTGTTCCCTGTTCCTCATCCTTTGCACTCTTCTTTTTTGGTTCTTAGTATATATCCCAGAAGGACACCATTGAGGATGCATTTGCTTGGATTGTCTAGGTGAGCCATCTTCATCATTGTCTTGCTGCATCGGCCCAAGTCTTTCATGAACTGGCAGCCTTGCCTGAATCGGCCGATGTGTCGTTGTACCCTGTCGGCTTGGTCTTTGGACGAACTGTGCATCAGGGTCACTGCATCCGGGACAATCTTCGATAGATGGCAATCTCATACCTTCATTCCAGCAAAATCTAAAAAATTCACAACTCCAGTGAGGGTCAAAATATCTTTCGCTTTGATGAGTATATGACTAATCTTCTCTTTGGCGTCTTTTCTGATACTTGTTGATCATACCAGCCGATCTGATGCTCCTGCTATAATTTTTACCTTATCGGCTGTATTCCGGTTATATCCAGAGTGCACCATGTTGACTGGAAACGGGTGTCCATCTATCTTCATTGGCCTATTGGATTCGTCGATCTTGATTTTGTCTTGTTCGATAGCCGACTGGATCTGTTGTCTGAAAATCTTGCAGTCATTAGTGCTATGAGATCCTGTGTTATGCCACTTGCAATATTTCCTCTTTTTCAACTCTTCAGCCGATGGGATGACAGTCCTACCGGCAGTTGAATTTGTTTTTCTTGGAGAAGAAGATCAAAAATCTTATCGGCTTTGGTGATGTCAAAGTCAAATCTCTCCTTTTTTCCTGCATTCTTGACCCATTGACAGACCACAGTCTTCTTGTTCCTGGCCAACTCGGCTGCATTGATTTCTGGGTCATCATCTTCGGAATCAGAATCATAATTGTAGACATTATTGACATTGTTTGCCTTCTTGATGAACTTTCTTGCTTCCTGGAATCTTGTTTCATGAGCCGATACCTTCTGTGCTAGGTGAGCTAAACTTTCAAAGTCCTGAGCCGAAAACCTTTCCCTTATCGGCGGCAACAAACCCTGGAAGGCCAAATCGGTTAGCTGAGAATCTGTCAAGGCTAGACTGTAGCATCTGTTCCTCACATCTCTGAAACGTTGAATATAATCTGGAACTGTCTCATCTGATTTTTGCCTGATTGCTGTGAGGTCCGATAGCTTCATCTCTTGAACTCCACTGTAAAAGTACTTGTGGAATTGTTTCTCCAGATCGTCCCAATTTCTGATTGAGTTATAAGGCAGGGATGAAAACCATGTGAATACCGATCCTGATAAAGAAAGTGGGAATAATCTGACTCTGAGAGCCTCTGTAGCCGATGCTTCACCACACTGAGCTAGAAATCGGCTAACGTGCTCGTAAGTAGATACATTGTCTTGTCCTGAAAACTTAGAGAAATCTGGCACCTTGTATCGGTTTGGAAGTGGAACCCGGTAGAAGTATTCTGGATATGGGTGCCGATACATGTTTCCATTGTCCTTTGGCTTGAGCCAGAACTGTTCCCTCATGACATCAGCGATCATATCGGTCCAAGGCTGATGTGGCGTTGCCCCACCATACTGTTGCTGAAGTGGATCCACCTGGCCGTATTGGATCGGCTGAGGTCGCGGTGAGTGAGGCTGATATAGATGATTGAAGCTAGCCGATATTCCCTGAGGTGGTATGTATGGGAGTTCTGTACTGTACTGCTGGCTTATCGGCTGAGTAATTCCAATCGGCTGCTGTGGAACCAAAGGAATTGGAAAAGATGTGTCAACAGCCGGTGGTTTTGGGTGTAGAATATTCATCAATTGCTCCGGTGTTAACTGATTTGATGCTTGCTGTAACGCCCTAAAAATTCGACCGACAAAATCGAAGCCCTAAATTACGAACCGCCAAATTTTTTTTTTTTAAATAAATCGCATCGTACCGGATTTGTTTGCACTTTTATTTAGGTCTATGCGGAGTTTTAACTAATGTTGAGCCTAACAAATAATGTACCTATTTTAGGAGGGGATTATAACAAATGTATATATGAGTGTAGGTATATGAGAGGATATTGGGTGCGAGAAAAGAATAAATAAAATAAATATATATATATATAAATGGTAGATAAATTGTTGCAAACGTTAAAACAATTGGTCACGTGGATTTGTCTAAATTTACAAATTTTAAAGCGAATTTTTGGGTCGGAAAAACCCTAATTATCAAAAAAATCACCTGGCGGCACTATTCATTGCGCGCCAGGTGCTCGGCCGTGTTCCCCGGCCCGCGCCCGCGCGCGCCCGCCCCCGTGCCCACGCGCCCGCGCGCCCGCCCCTCGCCCGCGCGCCCTCGGCGCCGCTCGCCGCTGCCCGCGCCGTCCCGCGCTGCGCGCGCACAAGCCCCTGCCGCGCGCCGCCTGCCGGCTGCCCTCGCGCGCGCCGCACGACCGCCGCCTGCCGTTCCCTCGCGCGCCCGCGCGCGCCCGCCCCCACACCCACGCGCCCGCGCAGTGCCCGCCCCCGCGCCCGCGCGCCCGCCCCTCGCCCGCACGCGCGCACGGCGCCGCCCCGCGCTGCACGCGCGCACGACGCCGCCCCGCGCCGCACGCGCGCACGGCGCCCGTACGCGCCCACACGGCCGTACCCCGCCGCGTCGTGCCGCCCCGTACGCGCCCACGCCGGGCGCCCATACCGCCGCGCCGCACGTCGCCACCCCGTACGCGCCCAGGCCATACCGCCGCGCCGCACGTCGCCACCCCGTACGCGCCCACGCCGGGTGCCATACCGCCGCGCCGCACGTCGCCACCCCGTACGCGCCCACGCCGCGCGCCGTGCCGCCGTACCCCGTGCCCACGTCGCCGCGCCGGCCTCCTCCACGCCCCTCTCGCCCTATAAAAACCACCCCGCTCCCCCTCTCATCTCCCCACACCGCCGGCAACCCCCCCTCCTTTCTTTTTCCCTCTGTTCTCCACGTCCTCCTCGCCGTCGCCGTCACCGTTGGCCACTCGCCGCCGCCGGGCTTCAAGCCGCCGCGCGCCTCGCCCACTACCGCCGTTGGTGAGCCGCCCCCCTCTCTCTATTTCCCCTTTCGGCCAAGCGAAGAGAGAGAGAGACAGTAGGAGCAGAGAGAGAGAAGAGAGGAAAGGAGGAAGAAGAAGGCAGAAACAGAGAGAGAGGAGGAGAGAAAAAAAAGGGAAAAAAAAGAGAAAAAGGAGAGAGGGAGAAAAAAAAAATAATAAGAATAATATAAAAATAAAAATAAAATAGAGAGAGGTAAAATTAGAGGATTACGAACTTAATTTTATCTCGAATATATGTGCTAGATTAGGATAAAGTGTTAGTTTAATTAAATAATAAGATAGACCGACATCGGTTATTTTGGGAACGCGGGTAGAATTATATCGGGCATTTAATTGCGATTTCAAAATGTTCACCTAACTAGATTATTCTTTAATGGTTAATACTTAGCAATGTACTTATCCGATTATGTAGATTTTTATTAGTTAAATTTCGCTAGTCGTTGATATATATATATAATCGGAGGATTAATTACCGGTCGCTTTTAAATTTGCTATCGTATGTATGCGATCGTTCGCATCTATTTAAATATTTATTTAGTCGGTATCTAGTTGGTTCCTACTCCATAATAGGGCTATCCGCTAAATTACCCGTCGTGATTATTTTAACCGACTATTCACTGGGTAGGGTTACCTTTTATTATCGGTCCCTAATTTATTCGAGACGCGTAAATCAAATCGGATTAATTGTTTAAATTGGCTAGCGCTAATATTTTAGAACAACGGTGTTAAAAATCAAAATCGTATTATTTTTAAACAAAATGGAATCGACGTCGTCATTCAACGCTCGCGCTCGATCTTTTCTTTAAACTGAATTTTGTTGGAGTTTAAATTGAATTCTAAATGAATTCAATTCCTTTCGCACGTAATCATAGATCCCGAGGGAGCTGTGAGTCCGACCGAAGACCAAGAACCACCGGACTTCGAGCAAGGCAAGTCATCACTACCCTTGAGCATATTGGACCCAAATTGCGAAATTATTTTATTTATAATAAAATTGCATGCAATGATGAATACCCTATTTGTTATGATGCCATACCTTGCTTATTGTTTATCCTTATATTTCTTTGTAACCACGCTTATACATGAGTCCCTAGTCAATTATGACAAATGCTTAGTAATGCTATTCTAGAATCATGCATACTCATATTTATCAAAATGCTATATGCTTGGGCAATTACTGTTGGGAAGGTAATTGAGATGCGGCATGTGGAGACATGAGCGCCACATTGCCATGATATGATGACATGATTTGTGAAAGGAGAAATGAAACCAAACAACTGTTTTCGACTGGGGCGGATGGTGGATTTGGGTGGTATCTGGAAAAGGCTAGTACCGTCCCCGGTCAGTTAAGGACCGAGCTATGAAGTTAAGCATGAAACGACCCTCGTACAACCGCACTTCTCGGATGGGTATAGACCTAGCGGACTAGATATCCAAGCAGAGGCAGTATCCTTGCATAGATGGTTCACCCCCGTGTGTGAGGCAGGTGCGCTACGGTGGGGCAGCCGTTGAGGTAGGGCCGCGATGCGTGCCCTACGTCGGTGTCGCCATTTGTAGGACTGCCACGTGTGTGAGAGTGAGAATCTAAACTTAAACTATAAACTATAAACTTTACGTGCGTGTGAGACTTCCCTTCCCGGGAGCGCCAGAACTCCTCTCACTGCTAGAAACAAATACGCCTAGAGTGCATGAGGATGATAGTTCATGGAGCGGGTACTGCCAATGCAAGGTTATCGAAAGGCTTTGCCGTGACACGTCTCATGTGTTGGGACGAGGCTCATGCGTTGGGCAGTCGCGGAGTGCGGGTAAAGTGTACATCCACTGCAGTGTGAGTAAACCAAACCTATTCGAATAGCCGTGCTCGCGGATATTGAGCACCGGGACATGTATTACACTTGGCTAGACTCTAAACTCTTAACCTGTGTGGGATGGGTTATTGCATGATGAATTTTATGTTGTTGGAGCCACTCCCCGAGAGCAGGGAAGGTGGGCGTCCACAGAAAACCATGACGACCAACGGCGGAAAGCCATCCTTGGGATCACAATGGATGGTAGACAGAACCGCCGTTGTTTAAATTAAACTCTGGTATTAAAACTTGACCAGTTATGCTAAGTCTTAGGTTTGTGAAAATGATTGCAAAACCAGCTTTATGCAAATGAGCCTTTGCCTTGCCTTGAATAAAAATCCTGCATATGCATCGTTGTTGTGGTGACTTGCTGAGTACGGTTGGTACTCACCCTTGCAACTATAAACTTCACCAGAAGCCGGAGATGACACCGCGGAAGATCCGTACGCCTACTATGAAGAGGATGCGGAAGATGAGGGTGCCCACTAGGTCTAGATACGGTCGTTGCCTGTGTCAATGACAATGCCGCTGCCTTCGCTCCGCTACTTATCTATATTCTGCTTTTGGACTGTATTCCGGACCGCTTGGTCCTTTGTTCTAAGACTACGCCTTCGGGCCTATGATGTAATAATTCGTACCCGACGCTTATGTATGCGCTTTTGGTGAATCAACTATGTATCGTGTGTGCCAAACTACTTGATCCAGGGAAATGGCACAGAATACACGAGTGATTCCTGTTGCAAAACGGGGGTCCCTACAGAGTTGGTATCAGAGCCATACGACTGTAGGAAAGACCAAACGGCGCCCCACCCCAAAAGTAGATGGTCAAGGGAGAAATTCCCCAAATAGGAATATTTTCGAAAAATCTATTTTCGCAAAACCAAATGCATTTTCCCTTAATTCATATCCACGTCTTTGCAAAATGAGTTATACTTTTACTAATTTTTAAACTTTCTTAAAAATAGATGGCAGATTCGAGTGCATCTTGGGAGATGGACCTGCCCCACTCAGAGGGATACGTCGTGGAGTTACACAGGATGATGAGGTGTTTGAGGTACCCAAGGATCCCTACCTACCAGGTGAGGCAGATTGGACCAGCCTGGGAGGCTAGAGTGGTGGTTGAGTCCCGAGTTCCTTCAGAGGCAGGCCATTGGTTCAGGACACGCTATTGTCGCTACACGCCAGAGACTGCGATGCAGGATGCTGCCCGGGAGGCCTTTCTCCGACTCAGCTCGATCCATCGATCTGAGTTGGCGACCACCGAGTTTGCCCACCACCCGTTCCGAGAGGAGGACAGCACCGTATGCACCGTCCGGGACACCCCCTGTTGTTACAACCCGATGGTGACCCGATTGTCCCGATGGGCGGAGGCTGTCGACGACTGCTACGAGACGGCTCTGTTAGAGATCGACGAGCAGCACAGGCGTCTGATTGAGTTGGAGACTGAGGTGACTGATCTCACCGTGCAGCACCTACAGCTTGAGGAGGAGCACCAGACCCGGGGCAGTGAGATAGACTCACTGAAGACACAGCTCCAGGCTCGCAGCGACCAGTTGCAGCAGCTGTCAGGTCAGCAGGATGAGCGTCGCAGGATGATGGATACACTCGAGGAGCAGCTGAGGGTGAGTCAGGAGCACGTTAGTCAGCTTACGGAGCAGCTCAGAGCCACCACAGTCAGTGCCACTGGGGCTTCCACCTCTGCAGCAGTTGGGCATGACCGCTACTTCTTCCTCACCTCACCGTACCCGCCAGCGTTCTACTCACTGGTGGATGCCCTAGCCACCGAGTCAGCACCCTACCTAATAGACCCTACAGTGATACAGTCGCCAGTGGGAGAGCCAGCCCCTGCTACTTCCCCACCACTAGGGTCTTGCGTGGAGACCCCGATCCAGGATGACTCAGAGGACGAGGACGACCCAGAGGAGATGGAGCCGCACATCACCGACCCCTCAGGGGACGAGACCCCTGCCTACCGCATCACCTTCGCCGGTGGCCCTCGCACCCGCAGCACGGCTCGCAAGAGCACACGACCACCGCCCAAGAGGACCAAGCCAGATCCAGAGGCTACCACCTCCGAGCCGGGAGAGCTCAGGTTCGCGTCTGCCAGCGACTACCCACTACCTGCGCCAGGGTCCTGCGGATGGCTGGACGACTAGACTGGGTATCCACTACGGCTCCGATCTCGCTGGGATGGTTTTTGGAGAGCGAGACACCGTTACCCCCCCTATGTATGTCAACGAGTAGTTTGTCGTAGTTCGACGATGGTAGTGTTTGAACCTTATTTGGACTGCACACGTATGCAGTCACTTGTGTCTGGGTTGTGAACTCTATGATGTTTTTATAAAATGTTATTGCTATGTTGCAAATGAGTTTATTCCACCAAGCTTACCAAACAAAGTTCACATCAAAAACAACTCCCCGATCGGGATAGAATCGTAGGGATTGGTTCGAAGAACGGAATACTTACCCAACTAATCCACACAGATGGCCAGCCGACTCTTTCGAAGGTTCCTTGCCTGCAGATCCTGGTAGGCCTAGCTTTTTTCCCGAGACTCTTTCGTTGATTTGGCGGCATGGAACTCATCCCACACGGTTCAGCTAATGAATGGGTATTTCCCAAATAGTTCTGGCTAGGCGGGGTTGAGGACGTACTCCATGACCAGCGTTGTCTTGAAATTTTTCCAACAATTCCCCATCTTGCGGATAGTCTGCCGCTTGAGTCCTGCCTCAGCCTCTGTAGGGTATTGGAAGCTTTCCTTGAACTGCCTCCAGGCCTCTTCTTTTTCTTCTTGAGGGACCAGATCGATGTGGTCCTTCAGAATAGTGAAGTTCCGCCTCCCTAGGACTCCGCATATCGTAGGGAACTTTTTGACAGCTTTCTTCGGAGCCGTCGGATATCCAACATCGTCCACCTCTGTTATGGTGTAGACTTCCTTAGGAATCTTATTCTGGGTCCTAGGTTTCCGGCTTGAAGTAGTCCCAGTAGTGGTCGTCGATATTGGTTCGCCTTGCTGCGACATGTCCTATGTGACTGTTGTACGGGAAGAAAATACTTTTTAAACAGAAAGTTGCATCTACACACATTCTCTGATGGTTTGATATACCTCTATCTCCTACCTGCGTTCGCCTCGTCGACGGAACACGAGCATCCATGCTCAACAAGGCCGAAGCAACCGGGAACTCGACCTCGACATCCGTGTCCCACTCGAACTTGCTATCAATGTCACTACCATAAGATAGTGGCAACTATAGCAAGTTCGAGTGGGACACGGATGTTGAGGTCGAGATCCCGTCTGCTCCGGCCTTGAGGAACATGGATCTACATATCTGCTGATGAGGCGGACACAGATAGAACACAGAGGCAAACAAAACCCCTCCTATCCTTAGATTGCGTCCAAGATCCCTAACGTTATCATCAGCAAACTCCTAGATTGCGTCCAAGATCATTTCGTTAGGGAAACCCTTATTCCCATAAATACAGCAACCAACTTTGGATACTGAATTTATGGGAATGGTCTGTTCTTATTGACAAAAACCCCAAAATCACAAGTGTATAGGGTCTGTTCTTGAGCAATCATCATTGGCCATTCATCACAAATACATCCATCACAGCCCACAGCATCCCAACATGGCATTTCCCCCAAAAAATCACAAATTAATTTCATCACAACCCACTGCATCCCAACATGGCATTTCCCCCAAATATCACAAATTAATTCCATCATAGGCCACTGCATCCCAACATGGCATTTCCCTAAAAATCATGCAAAATTCATCCACTGCATCCACTGCATAGCAATATCTAATTCATCCAACTATACAATGCAAAAAACATCCACTGCATCCACTGCATCCATACATCTAATTCATCCATACACTGCATCCGCAATGCATTAAAAAAACGAGGGAGAGGAAGCGTACCTAGGAGGAGAAGAAGCGGCGGACTTGGAGAGGAGGCTGGCGGCGGCGGGCTTGACGTCGGTCGCTGAATTGGCCGTGGTGTCGATCTTGATGACTTGGCGGAGAGGAATGCGGCGGCGGCGGATTTGGAGAGGAGGCCGGCGGTGGCGGTCTTGGGCGTCGGTCTTGGCGGCGGGCTTGACGTCGGTCGCTGAAGCGGCTGTGGTGTCGGTCTTGACGACTTGGTGGAGAGGAAGGTGGCGGCGGCGGTCTTGGGCATCGGTCTTGGCGGCGGGCTTGACGTCAGTCGCTGAAGCGGCCGTGGCGTCGGTCTTGACGACTTGGCGGAGAGGAAGCCGGCGGCGGTGGACTTGGAGAGGAGGCCGGATCCACGAGGGCTCGTGGACAACGAGGGAGGAGGCGGCGGTGGATATTGATCCGGGAGGCGGTGGCGGCGTCGAGGAGGAGGAGGTGGCGGTGGATCTTGAACCGGGAGGCGTGGAGGGAGGCGGCGGCGGCAGAGAGAATGGATAAGGACGCGTGGATGAGGGTTGACTAAGTAAACCCTAGTCAATCCTCATCTCTATCGGGCAGAGAAATAAGCCCGATGCGGATGACCATCATCCGTGACGGGCATTATAACGGTGCCCGATGCGGATGACCCTCATCCGTGAAGGGCGTTATAACTATGCCCGATGCGGATGACCCCCATCCATGACAGGCTTTAGTACTAAGCCCGATAGAGATGTAATAATCTCTATCGGGCCTACTACTAAAGCCCGTCACAGATGACTTTTTAAAATAGTTTTAGAATGATATTTAAGTTATAATATTCATTTATAATCACATATATTTAACAAATGTCTTATTTACAAAGTTTAAAATTCCTATTAATTTTTTAAAATCATATAATTGACAATTGGCTTTCTCACATATAGTTTAAACTTCTGATTAATTTTTTAAAATCATAAAATTGATAATTGGCTTTCTCACATATAGTTTAAAATTCCTTTTAATTTTTTAAAATCATATAATTGACAATTGGCTTTCTCACATATAGCTTAAAATTCTGATTAATTTTTTAAAATCATATAATTGACAATTGGCTTTCTCACATATAGTTTAAAATGGCATGAAACATATGCAATTCATTCATTAAGGCTCCAATACAAATTAAATACATCATTACTAATAACAATTTGGAAAAATTACATTAGTACAAAGACTTCATTTATAGTGATATGCCTTCCGAATGGTCTGAACGAACGTAAGCCACTTCGTCCTCGGGATCATCGTCAAGGTCGATCTGAGGTCTCACATGAAGATTCTTGTTGTACTCTTCTTCATCGACGACGTTGTCCACACCCACAATTCTTCGCTTGCCATCCCTAACGACGTGCATCTTCTTGTTTGCGGGGTCTTTTATGTAGAAAATCTGTTCGACCTGCTTCGCTAGTACGAATGGTTCGTCTGTGTATCCAACCTTGGCCAGGTCCACTAATGTGAATCCTTCCTTGTCGACTTTGACACCAGTGCAGATATTCACCCGACTGCAATGAAACAAAGGTACTTTGAAGTTCAGATAGTTCAGCTCCCATATCTGCTCTATGCGGTCATAGTATGTGCTCGATCCAGCCTGATCCTGATATGCATCTATACGGACTCCACTGTTTTGCACTGTGCTTTTCTCATCTTATGTGACGGTGTAAAATGTGTATCCATTGATATCGTACCCTTGCCATGTGTCAACATCCCAAGATGGACCCCTTGCCAATCTTTGTAATATCTCACTTGGGCCATCGGTCGACCGTGCTACACGATCCTTGAACCATTCGTTGAAGCGAGCACTATGTTCTCTGTTGATCCAAATATCTGATCGACCAGTATTGTCCCATCGGACCTTCGCTAAATGCTCCTCAAAGTATGGGGTTACTTCAGCCATATGTTGCAGCACTGCGAAATGAGCCTGCGCGTACGAAGCTTGATCGGGAACAATTCTTTTTCTGCTAGTTGTGCCAACACATGCCAACCTTCCTTCGTGGCGAGACGCAGGAACTCCGATAGGATCAGTCTCGGCCATGTAATCGATACAGAACTCAATGGCCTCCTCGGTCGTGTAACCTTCAATGATGCTCCCCTCTGGTTTTGCTCTGTTCCGAACGTACGACTTAAGAATTCCCATGTACCTCTCGAACGGCCACATTTCTCTCATAAAAGCTGGCCCACATATTTTTGTTTGCTTCACTAGGTGAACAGTGAGATGAACCATGATATTGAAGAAAGCCAGTGGAAAATACATCTCCAAGTGACACAGGGTACTGACAATATCGGCCTGCAACCCATCTAAGTCTTCTGGATCTATAATCTTCTGACCGATTGCATTGAAGAAGGCACAAAGCCGTTGGATCGTGTGACGGACTTGTGGTGGTAGAATGCCTCTGATAGCAACTGGCAAGACCTGTGTGATTAGCACGTGGCAATCGTGAGAATTCATTCCAACCAGCTTTAGATCGTCCAATTTAACGTACTTGCTTATTCTCGCGCAATAGCCCGAAGGAACTTTAATATCTACCAGACATGATAGCATTGCGATCTTCTCATCCTTCGACAATGTGTGGCAAGCTGGTGGGAGGTACACTCTTGCTGTCTTCTCATCCGTAACAGGCTGAAGTTCACTGCGAATGTTCATCTCCTGTAGATCAAGACGCGCATTCAACCCGTCCTTTGTCTTGCCAGGCATATTCAGCAATAGCCCCAGCAAGCTATCGCACACATTCTTCTCTATGTGCATCAGATCAATGCAATGACGGACCTCAAGATCTTTCCAGTAAGGTAGCCGCCAAAATATAGATTTTTTCTTCCACATCCTCTTCTTGTCCTCCTTGCTACGTTTTCTTTTCTTCCCAAACTCATTAGTAATGTCCTTCACCATGTTGTGTATCTGATCTCCGAACAAATCCGCAGGGGCATATCCAAGTTCTTTCTTACCATTGAAAATTTTCTTCTTTCTTCTAAAGGCGTGCCGTAGGGGGAGCCATCTCATATGACCCATGTAAACCATCTTTCTTGATTTCTTCAGCCACCTACTGCGTGTATGTTCCATACAGTCAGAGCATGCCTTCTTTCCGTTAACGGTTTGTCCAGAAAGATTACCCAACGCGGGATAATCATTAATGGTGCAGAACAATAGAACTCGTAGCGTGAAGTTCTCCTGACCATATGAATCCCAAGTTTCCACACCCTCTTTCCACAGAATCTCAAGGTCATCAATAACAAGCTCCAAGAACACATCGATATCATTGCCGGGTTGTCTCGGACCTTGGATTAACAAGCACAACATAATATATTTCCTTTTGAAGCACAACCATGGCGGGAGGTTATAGTTCGCAATAAGAACTGGCCAAGTGCTGTGAGAACTGCTCATGTCTCCGAATGGATTCATGCCATCCGTACACAAACATATCCTCATGTTTCTGGGGTCGGTAGCAAAGTCTTTGTGCTTTCGATCAATATTCCTCCGTTGAATCGAATCCTTAGGGTGTCTTAGCAAACCGTTATTCCTTCTCTCTGTGGCATGCCAACGTACTAACTTTGCTTCATTGGGGTTGACAAATATTCTCTTGAAATGATCAATGATTGGTACATACCACACAACCTTCACCGGACCACCCCGCTTTGACTTCTTTCCCTCCCCCGCGCTCTTCTTTCGCTTGTATCGAGAAGCCTTGCAGACAGGACATGCATCTAAGTCCACCTATTGCTTGTGGTACAATATGCAATCGTTTGGACATGCGTGAATTCTCCGAACCTCTAACCCTAGGGGACACAGAACCTGTTTTGCTTCATATGTCATCTCGGGCAATGTATTCTCCTGAGGAAGCATGTCCTTCAGTATTCCCAAAAGTTCTATAAAACTCTTGTCTGTCCATCCACTACTAGCCTTAAACTTCATTAGGTCTAATGTTACTGATAATTTGGTGTGCTTTGGCTTGCATCCTGCGTATAGAGGAGTCTCCGAGTCACTGATCAACCTACTGAACTTCATGGAATCTCTCTCGTTCATAGCTGGGTCATCAACGTCACGTAACATGTCTTGCAGCAGATCAGCGTCCACATCAACCATTTCACCGCACAATGGAGATGGGACAAACATGTCATGCTCTTCTTTATCTCCTTCTTCATGATTGTCTGCTCCACATCCGTCTGCAGCTGCACCATCAGTACCCGGATCTTGCTCTCCATGCTTCACCCAACATGTGTAACTCTCTATGAATCCCTAGCGTATCAAGTGAGCGTGTACTTCCTTTTCATCTTTCAACAAAATCTCATTCCTGCAATCGCTACATGGACAACACATGTACTTGTCGTTTCTTCTTATCCTACCCTCCTCTGCGGCTTTCATAAAACTTAATACGCCATCTCTATACTCCTTGTACTGACGCCTCAAGCTAGTCGTGTACATCCAACTTCGATCCATCACTGAAAAATGAAGAAAATATTAGTTAACATCTCATAACATAAGTACTACTAAATTAATAGGAAATTATTAGTACCCTTTTACTTAGTTTTATGATTATCCTATTTTTGTTTGGAAAAAAATTACAAATATTCGCCCCCTTCAACCTCCCACCAAAATAGTGAACAGTGGGATAACTAATGATAACGGACTGCTGGAGTATATATAGTGTGCAAAGTATATCTCAATCGGGCCAAAAAAAATGTCATCTCTAACGGGCACACACTAATCTCTAACGGGCACAAATAGAAGCCCGACACCGATAAGAGTCATCGGTGACGGGCATTAAGGCCATCTCAATCGGGCCTTTTTTGGAGCTCGTCACCAATGACACTCATCTGTGACGGGCTCAGTATTTGGGCCCGATTGAGATAGTGGACGACATCTCAATCAGGCCTAACTTTGAGCCCGTCACAGATAAGTGTCATCGGTGATGGGCTATAGGAATATGCACCCCAATGAGTACATCTACAACGACAAAATTTTATACCCGATTGAGATGACTTTGTTCTGACGGCCCACGTTGCCCAGGCATGTGATGGGCCGTCACAGATGAGAGGATCTGTACTAGTGAGCATTGAGACCTATAAGATCTATATCATAAATCTGTAGGTAATGGGGGACCCAGGACCCAACTTGCCTAGGACCCGACCCCCCATTACCCTTGTAGGTTTCATGCTCTTCCTTAAGAGGAGCGTTGAAACATACAAGATCTACATCTAGGATTACAAACTTAGAGGGGCCTGAATCCCAGCCTGGGCTAGGATCCTGGGGCCTCTCCATTCTTATAGGACTCACGTTCTTCATTGAGAAGAGCGTCGAGACCTATAAAATCTAGGGTTAATTTGATCCATGCCACTCTAAATATACCAATTCAAAAAAATTCCACTACCATTCATCATATTGACTGCGTGCCACTGGAATTTGAGAAAATTGGAACCGTGCCACTCCGTCACAAAATCTGTCAAACATCTCCGTTGATCCCAACTGCACTGCACGTGGGACCTAGCTGTCAGATCTATCTTTTTCACCTCCCTCCTCTCTCTCCTCCCCGCTCCACGGGCGGCGACCGGCGGACTGGGTGCAACACGCCGTGGCGGGAGTGGATGGGGCCGGCGGCCGGTGGGGGAGGAGCTGGGCGTCAGCGGCCTCCCTCCTCTCTCTCCTACCCTCTCCATGGGCGTCGATCGCGCGGGCTGGGCGCGATAGGCCAGCGCGGTGGGAGAGGAGCTAGGCGTCGGTGGCCTCCCTCCTCTCTCCTCCCCTCTCCACGGGCGGCGACCGGTGGGCTGGGATGCGACAGGCATTGCAGCGGGCGCGAACGGCGACCAGCGGGGGAGGAGCTAGGTGTCGGCGGCCTCCCTCCTCTCTCTCCTCCCCTCTCCACGGGTGGCGATTGGAGGGCTGGGGCGTGACAGGCGGCGTGGCGGGCGCGGACGACGGCCGACGGGGGAGGAGTTGGGTGTCAGTGGCCTCCCTCCTCTCTCTCCTCCCCTTTCCACCGGCATCGACCGACGCGCTGGGGCGCGACAGGGGGCATGGCGGGCGCGACCGACAGCTGGCTGGGGAGGAGCTGGGCGTCGGTGGCCTCCCTCCTCTCTCCTCCCCTCTCCACGGGTGGCAACCGGCGGGCTAGGCACCACAGGCCGGTGTGGCGGGCGCAGACGGCGGCTGGTGGGGGAGGAGCTGGGTGTCGGCGGCACCGAGCTCAACGTGCAGAGAGGGGAGGGAGGTGAAGAAGATAGATCTGATAGCTAGGTCCCACGTGCAGTTGGGGTTAACGGAAATTTTTGATAGATTTCGTGACGGAATGGCATGGTTCTAATTTTCTCAAATTCCAGTGGCACTCAGCTGATATGATGAATAGTAGTGGTATTTTTTGAATTGGCATATTTAGAGTGGCATGGATCAAATTAACCCTAAAATCTATATCTTAAAGTTTGTACGTAATGGGGGACCTGGGACCCAACCTGCTTGGGGCCTGACCCCCATTACTCTTGTAGGTTGCATGGTCTTCCTTGAGAAGAGCGTCGAAACATACAAGATTTACCTCTAGGATTACAAACTTAGAGGGGCCTGAATCCTAACATGGGCTGGGATCCTGAGCCCCCTCTCCATCCTTATAGGATTCATGTTCTTCACAGAGAAGAGCGTTGAGACCTATAAAATCTATATCTTGAAGTTTGTAGGCAATGGGGGACCCGGGACCCAACCTGCCTAGGATCCGACCCTCCCGTTACCCATGTATGTTTTATGCTCTTCCTTGAGAGGAGCGTTGAAACGTACAAGATCTACTTCTTGGATTAGAAACTTAGAAGGGCCTAAATTCCAGCCCGGTCTGGAAGCTGGGCCCCCCTGTCCATAGGAATCACGTTCTTCATTGAAAAGAGCGTAGAAACCTACAAAATCTACATCTTAAGATTAGAAAGAAATAGGAGAACCTGGGATCTAACCTGTCTGGGACCCGACCCCCCATTGCCCTTTGTAAATCTTGTGTTTCTCCCCTAGAGAAGCGTCGAGACATACATGATCTACATCTTAAATTTGCATGCAGAGAGGAGCCTGGGCCCCAACCAGTCTTGGGACCCGGCCCTTTACGGCCTCTGCAAGGCACACACTTCTCCTTAAGAGGAGTGTCGAGGCATACAAAATTCACATATTCACTCATCGACGACATCTTCGAGAAGTTCGTCTAAAATATCCAAATTCCGGCACGAGTGTGCGGGCAAAGACTTGTGAAAGTCAAGGCTCCGTCCCCCTGCCAGCTGTGACCCAACAGACACAACCATAAATGAAACAGGTTTGGAAGAAAGATTCCGAGCCAATGGGATTGAAAATACAATAACGCTGAGTTATGCGGGACGAGCGCTGGGTCTGGACACGCGTTGCACGTGCCCGACGACACCCAGTTTTGCCAATTGGGTGAAAAGGGAGCCGTGACGCCTTCTTGGCGAGGTCGGGGCCTTTCTAGGCCCACTACATGGGACGTGGTGGGCGGAAGTAAAGCCCAGCTGGCCCAAGAAGGTTCCCGGGGAGCCCGGGGTAAACTAATAGTAGGATTTTGGTAGATTTCTCGGGAGGAGTTGAAGTGAACCAACTAGCAACGATAAGACAACACAAGGAACAAATTTCAAAATAGCTCATACATGGCTTTGTGAGCCCCTCCTTGGACTACAAAAGGAAGGGGACAAGCCACTTATAAAAGGATATCCTTTCGGATTGTCTTATGCAAAAAAAGAGCTAGCTTGTACTTTGCCAGATTCAGATAAAAACAACCAAGAACACGAGTAGGGTATTACACCTCCGGGTGGCCTGAACCTTCTCTGTGTCTCTTCGTGTTTTGGCTAGCTTGATCACCCGCGTGACATCACCAACTGTCATTCACAGCTAACCCCTGCTCGGATCTTCAAACAAGGGGCGGGCCTTGCACCCCTCTGCTATTCGGGGAAATCGCTTCCTCGACAAACAAGTATAACTATAATTGTTAATATACTTTTCTAAATTTAGTACCAGATTTATGTAAAACTCCGTATATAGAGTGTATTGCACTAACACACATGCATCTTATTGTTGTTCTATTATTTTTCTTGATGTAAAAGGGCAAAGAGATTTATATAGAGATGTTCTACCAGCTCTATTCCTACTTGTCATCACCATGGTGGAGTAGCACCCGAGCTCGTGGCAGGTAGACCTGACGGCTGCTGAGCTCCGTGCGGTTGGATTGGGTGGTCCCTGAGCTCCAGACGGCCACCATGCTGGGAGAAAGGATGGAGCCGCCACCGCTTCTCCCGTACGGGCTTGTCACTCCTTTTGTCACTGCTCCTGCAAAATCAATCACCACTCCTTCCACAAGATTCATTATTGCCGCTCCTCCCCACTCTGGCCCATCATTGTCGATGCTCCACCCCATGCCGGCCCATGTCATGCCCACTCATTCCCTTCCCTTTTCTCAAACGTTGTGGAGAAGGCGTAGATCCAACCAGATGAAGCTTGGGGACCGCCATTTGAAGCTCGGGTTAGTGCTGGATCACTTATAAAATCGGTACCGATATCTTAAACATTAGTGCTAGTTTTTTACTAATATGATCTCTGCCTCTCTCTTTTTTTTAAAGAACCGGCATTGATCGGGAGTGCGTGGGGTCTGAGTGGTCGTGAAACCACTGTCCACGGGATTTTGGCTAACCAGAATGGATATGGCGGTCCGGATGAGGTGTTCCATGGTAGCGAACAACGAAGTGATAAAAAACTTGAGAATAAAAGTGTTTTACGGATACAAATTGGGTGAAATTGAAGCAGAGATCGGAAAGAAGTTAGGGGATTGGGCTTGGAGAAATCGAATTTGGGAAGGAGATTCCCGATCTCCGCTTCCATTTCACCTTTGTATCCCCGAAACACCTCTATCTCAAGCTAGTTAACGTAGCTGTTCATTGAAAATTTTAACAGTCGGCGTAGTGCTCCATCAATTTTCCCAAGCAATTAAGGTTGACTTATTTACATATTTCGATCGACCAAACATATAATCGCATAAACATTAAGTCAACCAACCGATGGATCGATCGGAAACATCTTATGTTCTGCTTCGATCGTCGTCTTCCTCTTGTCTTGAGCAATAATCAAGCTGCTATATCTCAATAATCTGTAGCGAGCGACTAGTATAGTACATAATCATCCTCGAAGAAAAAGTAGTATATAATTAGTGGGCATGATCTGTAGATAAATAATCAAGGCTCGGGGTATGGTTATTGTTGATTAGCAGCACGGAGCAAGGAGAGGTAGCCGCCTTCAAGGTTCCTCACGTTCTTGAATCCCTGCGTGCATATATTCAAATCCAATTCCTTCACTGAATAGCTGAGAAATTTGTAGGTCAAGGCAGGGCGGACATACCGCGGCGACAAGGTCTGCCGTGGCGAGCTTGGACCGGACGCCGGAGCGGCAACCCTGCATAATCATCATCACCACACAAATCCATAAAATCTCTAATTGTTTATCCAGCGATATTGCACTTCGATCAGTAGAAGAACAGCTACAGAAAGAGGATTGAAATTAAATAGTAATGGAATTATATATATATACTTACGACGATGATGGGTTCGTGGGTGTCGTAGAGGGCGGCCACCTGCTGGACGAAGTGCGGGTTCTTCTCCTTGGCGCGCGGCGTCACGGAGAGGTAGTAGGGCACGTTGCGGGCGCCGGCGACGTGGCCCTTGTCGAAGTCCTCCCACATCCTCACGTCCAGGTATTGGTGTCTCCCCGAGCTCAGCAGCGCGCACGCCTCCTCCGCGTCCACGCTCCTCATCACCATCCTCTCCGTCTCCTCCTGCTTACTGTATTCTCCTCCTCCTCCTCCGCCGCCGCCGCCTCCTCCTCCTCTCAGCGAGCCCATATCGATCGATGGGTCGACCGGCGCTGAGCTGGGTGGCTATGTTGCACCGGCCCGCTCTCTCCGACGGCCGCGAGAGGCTCATCTTTTATAGGCAGGTGAGGTGAGTGTGGCTCAGTGCATTAGTGATTTGATTAAATTTCTCTAAGATTTTTGGGACAAATTAATTGGAGGAGTGGTTGTTGCCACCGATCGATTAGCCGCATCCAGGCATAATCCATCCAGCTAGGTAGGCCATCCACACGAATGCGATGCTGCCGCGGCCATCGTTTTCCTGACAAGTCTTCGCCTCGACACGATACTATACCCTACCTAGCTAGCTCGATTAATTTTGTTTACTGCGCTATCTGCGATATGTTTACATGAAACACAGCTGATGCCACGCCAGTTTCAGATCAGCCCTCCCTCGGTCGCAGGAAAAAAAGGATGATGGATGCATAGATCTCATGCATGCAACACTGAAGAAAGTTCGGATAGGCACGATGACGCGGCGACACATCCCATCACACATAAAAAAACATACGCTGACAAGTACTAGTATATAAAAACGTCTACTAACAGATCATAGACCGATGCCTCCTCAATTATAAAAATATATAAAAAATATTGCAACTAGTTCGAAGGGGAATTGTCCTATGAATGTGAGCCCTGACCATGACCTGATAAGCTGATATGATCTTCTTCCTGCAAAAGAAAAGGGAAAGGTGAGAGAGGAGCTGATAGATACATGACAATTCTGTTGTCCGATGTGTCAGGTTGATTAGGGCTTGGGGGACGCGTGGATGGAATATTGCGACCCAAAGGGATCAATTTGTTGTAGGCAATCATGCAGGCCGTGAAAGGGATTGCATATGGATATATATGGTCCTCAGCTGGTACGTATAGCACCTAACTTATCCACTGTGTCACTCATCACCATTTCTTTCTCGTAATTTCCTGGATACACAGTTATAACAAAGAACGCACACAGCACATCCCCTTTCCACTTGTCTGAATTGAACAGTGGTACTCACAAAGTGTGGATCAACAAAATATATATAGGCAAATGCTTTTTCAGCGTAATCTGAAACATCACTAGTGCAGATCCTCTCATCTGTGACGGGCTGTAACATAACTGAATTTTGTGGGCCGTCACAAAGAATACGTCTCAAACAGGCCTAAAAAGAGGCCGATTGAGATATGGTCGGAGAGACCTGTTAAATGTGCATAGAACTGAAACCCGTCACGGATGACACATATCTTTGACAGGCCTAAACTAGGGCCCGATTGAGATAACCTTAAATATCTCAAACGGGCCTTAAGTTGGAGCCCATCACAGATGGGCTCCAACTTGTGATGGGCTCCAACTTAAGACCCGTTTGAGATATTTAAGGTATCTCAATCGGGCTGTAATTGTAGCCCGTCTCAAATGACAATCATCTGTGACGTGCACTAGCTTGAGGTCCGTTTGAGATAACAACAAAGCCCGTCACGGATGGCAGTCTTCTGTGATGGGCATTTTTTAGGCCCGATAAAGATAACTTATATGCTCGACAGAGAAGATATTTTTTGGACCATTACAGATAGTTATTGCACACTATAAATAGCCGCAACTGCCAGTGTAATTGTATCCTACTATTCACAATTTTGGTGGGAGGTTGGAGGGGGTGAAATTTTAATTTTTTTTCCAAAAGAAAACAGTAAATTCATAAAGGTAAGTGACAAATAGTAATCAGTACTTTAGACAATTCATCAATTCTCATTAATTTAGCAGTATTTATCTTATAAGATGTTTCTTTGATTCTTTTTTCATTTCTGCAGCGATGGATCGAAGTTGGATGTATGCGAAATCCGTGAAACGTCATAGTCAGGAGTATAGAAATGGGGTATTAAATTTTATAAACACCGCGGAGGAGGATAGGAAAAGAAGAAACAACGATTACATGTGTTGTCCATGTGCAGATTGCAAGAATGAGAATATGTTTGATAGCCGAGTGGACGTACACGCTCATCTGATACAACGAGAATTCATGGAGGGCTACACATGTTGGGTCAAGCATGGAGGGCAAGAATCAGGAAGTGGTGCAGCTGTAGACAGTACTGGTGCACAAAATCAGGAAGATGAAGATGAGCATTACATGTTTGTACCTTCTCCACTAGGTGGTGAAATGGTTGATGTTGACCATGATCTGCTGCAAGACATGTTACGTGACGTTGAGGATCCAGCTTATAACGAGAGAGATTCCATAAAGTTCAGCAGGTTGGTCAGTGACTCGCAGACGCCTCTGTACGGCGAATGCAAAGCAGAGCACACCAAATTATCAGCTACCTTGGACCTAATGAAGCTGAAGGCAAGTAGTGGATGGACAGACAAGAGTTTCACGGAGCTTTTGGGAATTTTGAAGGCCTTGCTGCCTGATGGGAACACATTGCTCGAGACGACATACGAAGCAAAGCAGGTTGTGTCCCTTGGGGTTAGTGGTCCGTAGAATTCACGCTTGTCCAAACGACCGCATATTGTACCACAAGCAATGTGTGGAGTTAGATGCTTGTCCTGTCTGTTGATGCAAAAAACACACACTGGTCTGAGAGGTTTGCTTTACTCTAGTGCAGGTCCAAAATTAGGGTTTTAGGTTCAAGGGCGTGCCAGTTGATTTGATCTTGCAATCAATAAGAAAATATGCAAAGAATATTAGTAAACGATAGACAATCGGCCATAGGGCCGATTTCATATCGTATGTGACCTAGCCGATGCAATAAAGCATGAATCGGCTGTAAGGTATATGAATAAGCATGCAAATAACCCTAATACTAGTATATCGGCTGTAGATATCAACTTTATGCAATCATAGGATCGATATTACTATGGAAGTAAGTAATTGGTATAGATCGGACTGAACTGAGACAGTATAAATTACTTAAATCTATTGTAACATGAAATAATGATCACATAAGATTGATGTCATAGCCGATATCTAGATCTATTGACAATCGTAAAGCATGTTATAGATCATGATTCTAAGATAACTTAATAGGTTGGACTGAACCAATGCAGCATTAAATATAAAAGAAGCATGACATATAACAAGCCAATAACATCAAATCAGGATGGTAGATACATCATATAGCATGAATCAATAAAGTAATCTAGCTGATATCATCGAAACCCTAAAACGGATCTAGCCGATATAGGAAATAGCATTATTGATCTAAGCTATATGATGTATATGATAACTGCGGAACTTGCAAGATAGAATTAGAGTGTCATAAAGATGTAAGCACTAATCCCGATGATGCAAATTGCCATGACAAGATATACCTTCTCGCCGAAGATCAAATTGATGCAGCACGACTCGAGAGCACAAGCTTGTCGGAAATAAAAAACATAGGTGTCGATACGCCGAGATTGATTGAACGTATGTTGTTATTATTTACAAGACCTCGGGATTATATTTATACCCGAAAATACAAATATTGTCCATCACGGACACGACTCATATTACCCTAATACAAATCCAACTAACGAACAAGTCCCTTAGGCGGACTCTTACCAAGAATATCTATAAGGAAATTACATAAAATATCCTAATTAATAGATACAATTGCCCTCTCAGGACTCTATCCATGCATGGCAATCCATATGAACCACGTTAACATAACCCGATGACGTGTACCGAGTCATATTACCGAAATCGGCTTCATCGGCTAACCTTATCTAATTCTGACTCTGCCGATCAGTTCATAGCCGATTCGGACTCCAGCCGATGCGCACTCTGTTTCCAATATCCTTTCATATTTTCAAATCCGCTTCGGACTATGCCATGTTTCCGATCCTTGTAGATTAGATTTGCTTACCAAATTTCATCGTCAACACATGCCCCCAATTCCGAAGTATTTATAATGCAACGGAACTATCTCTTTTCAAACGCAAAAATCTAGGGTTACCCTTGTGACCGTTACGCACCTAATTCTTTAAATACCAACCGCTCTCCCGGATATTTCACGGCGTTAACTCCGTTTTCACCGCTTAAGCCACCAAATCTCCCCATGAACTCCGGCGAACACTTTCTCTCTCCACTCCGGCGACCAGAGCAACAAATCCCCTCCGGCGACTATCTTCGCGCAACAATGGCAACATCATCGAATCCACCGCAATCTGCCGCCATGGAATATGCCGAGGTAAGTCCCCCATCGACTCCAATCTTTTTCTCCAATTTCATCCTTCTTTATTTCCTTTTTAATTTGTAGCACCTAACTCACCAAGTAGCCGTTCCAAAACTCAGTGAACCCAACCACTTTTTCCTGGGTCCTATAGGTGATTTAGATCGTACTGACATTATCAACGCAGAGACAAACAGAATTCCTTTCAGGCAGGCAAATCCATCTCTTTCCCATTGGACCACAACTTTTAGATCTTGGCCCTCTCAAGTTGATAAGTGGATAGACTGGTATAAAAGGGTTGCAGCTAGCAAACAAGATCACTGGGATGAACTTGGGATAGCCCAATGCCTGTCACTATCCATAGCCGACATGAAAAAAGATGAGCCGATATTGTCTTCGGCTGCATACTTTTGGTCATATACCCTTAACAGCTTTATGTTCAACCAAGGGCCGATGACTCCCACTTTGCTGGATATAACCATGATTACCGGCCTAGATATAACCACGTCGGCCAACCCCATCAGTATGAAGACCAAGTGCACTTATAAGTTCAAAACCAAAAATATTGGTGGCTGGTCTGGTTTTATCTCTGAAAACATGGGCACAGGCTCTGTATCGGCTAGGGAACATGCTGCCTTCTTAATGATGTGGCTAGATAAGTTTTTATTCTGTGGATCCACCTGCGGCCCAACCGCCAATTGGCAACACCTAGCCGAAGCCATTGTCTTGAAGAAAGCATTTCCTTTTGGAAAATATTTGCTAGGAGCAGCATATCAGATGTTAAGCCAATCATCGGCCAAACTGATAATGGATTCCAATGTTAATACTGGCGGCCCATGGTGGTTTATCCAACTTTGGTTAACCCTGCATACCCTGAAAGTTGCAAAAAGACCATTACTCCTAGAGGCAGAATTCCCTTCCACAGCCGATTCTGAAAACGATGAAGAATCAAACCAAATGCGCTGATGCATGTCATTTGGAGAAGCAGCCACCAGTTATGCTGGACATGGACCATCGACTGAGCACTTCCACAACTGGTTTGGCAACTTTTATGATGGATTCCCTAGAGACAGCCGAATCTGGTTTGCTTATGACTCCTATCGAAGCTTTGAACTACCAACTGATTTCAGGCTGAATGAGATCAACGATGAAAGATTTAAAAAACCTAGGGAAATCCTAACTGCTGCAATTTCCCCATGCATACTCCCAGTTGGCATATCTCAGGACAGAAATGTTCAACCTTCCTATGAATTTTATCATCCAATGTCAGCAGCAAGGCAACTTGGTATGGGCACACTACCCATCGGCTTGTATTATGCTGATAAAATTCAGACCAGGGGTGACATTGTATCGGCTCTAATGATGGACAAGCTACTCAATATCCCTGGCCCTCCTCTTGGCAGCATCGACAGATTCAATATCATCTTAATGAGAAGTATCCAATTTGATAGATGATGGTCAGAGATGAAAAGTCATATATTCCATCTACCAGTTGAGTCATATCTTACCTGGATTGTACCAAACTTAGTCCCTCAGGTAAATCTCTTCTTTCAAGCCTTACACTTTATTACTATTGATTTCTTAGCACTCACAATCCATTATTCTCCTTGCAGACAACAGATTCTCCTCCTCCTCCAACTAGCCGAAGTGGCAAGCCCATAGAGTATGCTATTGCCAAACTCCCAAACGGCAGTGGACCAGCTCCATCCATCATCGGCTTCAATGCCCCAAAAACTGCCACCTTGCTTCAAGGCCAATTAAGAGAACCGATGCAAACTGGAGACAAAAGAAGAAGAACTAAACAAGCCGCTGTAAAGCCAACCCTCTTGAAGAAACCAATCAAAAGGCAGAAGAAAACAGCCGATACAGAAGCTGCTCAGGCTCAAGAGATAGATGACATCCTTAAAGATATTGAGATGGACGAGGCAATCAATGATGTCGCTGCCCAAATCAGTGATACAGCCGAAATTGCTACACCCCAAGCCGATACACCTCCTGTAGTACAATCCCAAACTGCAAAAACTCCAAGTCCTCCGAAGCCTCCTCAAAAAACACAAGTAAGATCATTTTAACCATCATCGCCTATTTCCATGCTTCGGATTTTCTTTAACTTATCCATCTCTTTCCAGCCCAAGAAGAAACAAGTTGCTACGAGGAAGAAACCAACTTCACCACCAGCATCGGTAATCTCAACTCACCCCAACTTTAATTTCATCCTTAGCCGATACTTACTAACACTCATCATTGTTATAGCCTCCTCAGGTACCATCTCCTCAACTATATCCAGTGAACACACTCCATCGGCTGCAGCTAGCCGACAAGATGAAGAAGTTGCTACCACAGCTCCAGCTCCTCATATTCCTGTAAGTGCTTTCTTACATTCATATCTATCGGCTTACTCTTTAATCATATTACTCATCAAACTTTCTCTATTTCAGCTCTTAGCCGATATGTTTTCTTTTGATATAAATCAGTTCCTGGATGAAGAAGAAGAAACTACCAGTAAAGCCATCTCTCCAATTCCTGAACACCTGAGAAAGAGTTTAGCTGATATTGCAGATCGACTAAATGCTTCCCTAGATACGTTAGTTGTAAACTGCGGGCCGATTAGGGCAAGATTTGAAGAAATCCAAAACCAGATCCCTGACGAACTCATCGAGATGATCTCCCCTGCAGTCTTCCTTGAGCAACATTGTTTTAAATTGGAGAGGGCAAGGCAAAGGATCTCAGATCGGCTAGAGCGTTCTGCCCTTGAAGCAAATATGCAATCCAGCCGACAACAAGTCACTGATGAGAAATCTAAGTTGGATGAACTAGAAGCTGGGCCAAACTCTACTCAACAGAAGATAGAAGAGCTGAAAAAGAAAGAAGCCGATCTTCTGCAGCAACTTGAGACTTGTAGAGCTGAGATTATCACCGAAGAGCGAAAACTAGCCGATTTGCCGAAAGCCATTGAAGCCCAGAAATCCAAGCTCAAGAAATCTGTGAAGCACCTTGCTGCCTTGAGTAAGGCTTTGAAACCAATTCGAGGAACCAATGCAGCCGATGCTCAAGCCATTGAAGAATTAGAACAAATTAGGCAAAGAGTTGTATCGGCTATTCAAAAGTACCTGGCTTGATGTAATCCAAACTATAAATTGCCTTGAAACATTTTTGCTGTAATATATGCTTCGGCCATCGAGCCGATTTTATACTTAGCCAAATACTGAGATATCTTATGCTATCGGCCATCGAGCCGATTTTATACTTAGCTAAATTCTGAGATAAAATTTGCTCAAAAATTTCCAACTTTTCATCCTCCATGCCCCCCAAGTTTGTAGTATGGAACACAATGCTGCAAACTTATTTGTCTAAGGGCGATAAAAATATCGGCCATCTAAAGGCGATGCAAACACATCGGCTATCAACCACAAATCGGCAATCCATAGCCGATTATGAACCAATCCAAACACTTGGGTAATATTTCTTCAAGTATTTTCCATTAAGTGCTCTGCCAAACACTTCTCCATCAAGCCCTTTCAACATATAAGCCCCTTTAGAAACACTTTTATGAATTTGAAAAGGCCCCTCCCAATTCGGTGACCATTTGCCGAATTTATTATCTCTGGCCCCCATCGGCAGCACCAATTTCCAAACCAACTCACCTTCTTCAAAAGATTTGGGCACAACCTTTTTATTATAATATTTTGCAACTCTCTCCTTATCTTTTCTAACTTTCTCAAGAGCTCGCAATCTTGCTTGAACCAAATCTTCTGACTCATCAACCATCAAATTATGATAATCATCGGCTGTTAACTCATCCTGTAAAGAAATCCTCCGAGAGCCGATATTGGTTTCCCATGGCAACACAGCTTCATGCTCATAGACCAATTGATAAGGAGGTACCTGAATTGCACCATGGCAAGCCATCTGATAGGAGCATATTGATTCAGCCAGAATAGTATGCTACTTTTTGGGATATTCGGCTATCTTTCTCTTAACCAACTTAATCAAGCTTTTATTAGATGCCTCAGCCTGCCCATTTGCTTGTGCATAATACGGTGAAGAATTCAACAACTTAATTCCCATACTATCGGCAAACCGAACAAACTCATCAGATACAAATATAGAACCTTGATCAGTTGTAATCGTCTGTGGCAAACCAAATCTGTATATAATATGCTCTTTAACAAAATTGATTGCATCTTGACTATCAACTTTCTTCAATGGAATCGACTCAACCCACTTAGTAAAATAATCAGTTGCAACCAATATGAACTTATGTCCTTTACTTGATGGTGGATTGATCTGGCCGATCATATCAATACCCCAACCTCTGAACGGCCACGGCTTGATAATAGGGTTCATAGCCGATGCTGGTGCTCGCTGAATGGCTCCAAATTTCTGACAATCTTGACAACCCTTGTAATACCTGAAACAATCCTCCAGCATTGTCGGCCAAAAATATCCAACCCTCCGAATTAACCACTTCATCTTGTGAGCCGATTGTTGTGTCCCACAGATACCTTCATGAACTTCACACATGACAACTTTTGCTTCTTCCATACTTAAGCATTTTAAAAGAACTCCATCAATCGTCTGATAGTACAATGTATCATCCAACAAGACATATTTTAAAGATTTATATCGTAATTTCCTTGAAACCGATCTGGGAGGATTCTTTAGATACTCAGAAACATCAAACCTCCAATCATCGGCTGGAATGCAGGCCACTTCTACTTCAATCCCTTGTAGCATCGGCTTATAACCTGATGCACCTTGAGCTAAATCATTGGCCTCAACATTTTGCTCCCTGGGAATGTGTGGTGTTTTATTGCCTTGTTTGTTAAGTCATGGTCCGGATACCTGGTATGGAAAGATTGTAAGTCAATTAGGAAAGATTTAGACCGTAACGGACTAGATCTTATCTTGTAAACCCTCATCTTCCGGCTATATAAGGAGGATAGGGTACCCCTTGGGGGCAGAAGCTTTCGTAAGATCAATACACAACTCGGAGGCAAAATCACCGAAATAGGAGTAGGGTATTACTTCTTCGTGAAGGCCTGAACCTGTCTAAATCCTTTGTCTCACAACCCATCTACTTTTCCGTCTTGATTGCCACCCCTTTTCTTATTGCCGAAATCTAGTTTCAACAGAAGGCTTAATTGATTTTCTTACACTTGGAATATTTTTTCTCAGTTTTGCTACCTCCAACACTACAATCTTTGGCATCTCTCGATATTAGTAATTTCTAGTTAGAAGACTAACCTCTTTTTTATCTTATCCTAAGTCTAAAAAAATAATTAGTGATAGATATTTCCTCCGTTTCATATTATAAGTGTTTGACTTTTTTATTAGTTAAAGTTTTTTAGGTTGACTAAATTTATAAAAAAGTTAGCAACATCTACGACACTAAATTAATTTCATTAAATTTAATACTGAATATGTTTTGATAATATATTTTCTTTGTTTTGAAAATATTAGTATATTTTTCCGTAAACTTAGTCAAACTTTAAGTTAAACGACTTATAATATGAAGCGGAGGAAGTATTAAATTTTAATTGGACTATAGACGGTATAACTTTGGAAAAGTGTTTTCATATATTATGTCTCCCATGTGAGATCAAACTAGATCTTACAGAATGAAATTATGGTTCGCATGCTTAATAATTAATTACACTGGAGAAATAATAAACAGCTTAGTCTTCTATATGATCCGTGCAACATTTTCTTTAATATGATCAGGTCCACATACAATATTTGTTTTAATGTGATCATTCACTTTCGTCAAGTTGCCTCCGTATGATTTGACATGTTATTCGACTTAACATTAGTGAATGACAAATTAACGGAATATTGTGAGACAATATTGACTACCCATATATTAAACTAAATATTGTAATTATGTCAAATAAATTTGGTTCACCTCAATTGAACATAGAAATGAAATTTCTATGATATTATCTGAAAATACATTTTTTTAAAAAATATATCTGAGAGTTTATAACGAATATTTGGGCACATAACTATCTCAAACCGAAAAAGCTTTAAGCTATAAGGATTTATATCTCGCCGAGCTCCACAATAATTTGATAGAGCGTGTCTCTCCATCCGAAGGTATTAGAGAAAAAAATATTCATTTCAAAAATACACTTGTAACAAATATTTGGTCCACTAAACAATCTCAAGTAACAAAATACTTTCGAAAATCTCATCGAGAGCTACAATTTCCATATAAAATTTTTCATTATCTGACTTCATATGAGTTATGTTTTGTATTGCTCCTACTTTAAATGGTGGTTCTCTTACATACAATTTTAGGTCTTTCCTTCCGAATTCCAGTTGTAAAAATCACCATATTTTTTATGTGCCTTTAGTTGTAATGATTCTCACAAGCATTTCATTACAAAATCTGCCCACGAAAATAGACATATTTTCTGAGATGGAATTTTTCGAGGACCTACCTATAGAAATAGGTTTTCATTGGCAGTCTGTCAAATTCAGACAGACTTGGCCATCTTCACAGGCGATTAAAAAATTGGACCATCTGGGAAAAAAATAGAGCCTGTGATTCAGGCTGTGAAAGTTGTTTTTGTTGGTGTTTCAGACTTGTGGTCCGTTGAACGCTGAATGAACTACAATGTGAAGAGTATATATGGCTTAACTAATCTGTAAATTAATAATTCGGAATTGAGAAGCGCCAAACAGTCAGTCAGACTTGCATAACTTAAAATATCGTATCGAGGAAATGCACAGAGGTGAGCCATATATATACCGTGTACATAAACATATACATAGTTCAATTATTAACTAGGATGATTACCAATAACTTAAACAACAAGAAATCATGGGAACTTTGTGACCAATACAATATAAATAAAAATGGCCTGTGGTGTCAAACACAAAAATCATGTGGGGACTTGACACCAAATCAAGGATGTGATCAGATTTTTATTTTACGAAGTACCCCTATATATGTGCTTTTTATAGAGCAACTTCCCACGGTTAGTATGGTTCTAAAATATATCAATTTATCCATCTACTTGTTCATCTCAACCCATTACAACCAATATGGAAGTAATTCTGCATTACAACCAATGTGCGCCTTGAGGCGCATGCAACGCTGACAACAATTTGCAGATTATGGATTAACTGATCTCTAAATTAGTTAGGAATTGAGAGAAGAACCCATCAGTCGGGATTTGCTTCAAACGTATGCATATGATCAAGGAATTGGATTAATTGCGGAGGCGCTCGCATAGCGGTATAGGCCCATTTTCCTAACGGGCAAGCACACAGGAAAAAAATAACATTGAGCGGTTATTTCGAATCTGGAGCCAGCGGATTTTTCCTGTGAGCCACTGACGGAAATAGCCGTTAGAAATAATAATTCAGCGAGAAAACTGTCCAAAATTGCATTTTCCATGGTCTTTTCTCCGTCGGATGTTCCTATTGGTGCAGCTACACAATTTCTTCTGACAGCAAAACGTGTAATCCGTCGGTTTTGTTCCCATGGGAAAGCTGTCAATTCTCGTAGTGTTTCTATTATTACCTAGTTATGATGATTTGTAGTACTTTTATTTAACATTAAAACAAATGATGTAATTAAACAGATAATGAAACATGCAGCCAACTGTCCAGCAAATAGAAAAATCGTGCGTGGTTGTCAATTTTGCTAGCTGGGCACCGGCCTGAATTAATACGTTACAGGACTTGTTAACGGCACAAAATAAGTTGGTCTTCTTAAGAATATATCAAGGATGTGATTGAGTTTTATTTTACCAGTCAAAGATGCCATGCATTGGATTGCAACAATTAAGTAGTACCCCAACCGTAAAAAAATGTAGCAACCATTAGCGTTTATATCCGAAATATAGTAATTTACTTCACTTACTTATCTCAACCAATCACAACCATCACTTATTTAATTTTTCTACCAATTCCTGGTCTCAATTAATCACACCAATACTCGGTCAATATAATGCAACTATTTACTTGATAGCTATGTCATTCTTCAGAAGTTTTTATATTTTTGGACAGAGAAAAACATAACTAATATGTTCATTCCTGTAGGTTTTGCACAAAAGAAAACAAAGACCTGTAGGGGCTTATCTTTTGGTCTTGAATAATCAATTTCACTCCACATGATCCCAAACTGGACATGCAGATGGGCAAATAGATCCCATGATTTGGAGGTCAGGTGTGTATGGTCACCTGGATAGTACATACACTACTATAAAAACCATTTTCGCAGACGTGGATTTTTTTTCCAGGCGGTAGGCCCCTCGAAGCTAAATGGCCGCCTACGAAAATGGTAACCGGGGGTGAGATCATCGTCCGCCTGCGAACATACATTTTCGCTGGCAGACGACATAAGGCGCCGCCTGAGATTATCTCAGGCGGATGCTTTATGTGGTCCGCCTGCGAAGATACATTTTCGCAGGCATCGGCTTATGTCGTCCGCCTGCGAAAATGGGCATATATAGCCTTCTTTTCCCCAAGCACTTGTTCATTCATCCGAAGTTTCTCTCTTCGAAAACAACCGAAATATAGAGGGGAAGGTTTTGAATTCGAAATCTTCGAGGGATTTTTGATTTTTCTACAGTGGTTAGATCCATGCCTTTCCACTCTTGCTACGCATTTTTTATAATTTTAAAACTCCCTTTGTGATGGATTTATGCATGCAAAATAGTGAAGAAAAAGCACCTTGTTTTATCCTTTCTTTGTTTTACTTTCCTATGATATGATTGTGTTAGATTTATGTATACTCCTTGATGGCATGTGGTCCTCTCATCCTCTAGTCGTTGAATGCGATAATTTAATTACCCAAACTGATGTATTATGCTCTCATCCATTTCCTAGATCTAGTTAGGAGAGAAAAAAATTTCCATCCCCTAGGTCTATGGGTAGAAAATAAGTGCATTATGTTTACGATAAATTCATAGATCATCCCTTAGTTATTAATATTTCTCTATCCTTTAGAGCAAACTTAAGTTTGTTTACAAATATATGTTGTTAAGATTTTTTTAATATAGTTATAAATGAAAATTTTCCAGAGATATGGACAAGATCCAATGGATGTATCATACACTGAGGTTTTTGTCACCATATATGGTTGAAGTATCTGAATTTATTGATATTGTCAAGGCGCACGCTAAAAACAACAACATGAGGGAGATATATATTGTTCAAGCGTTGACTGTAAGAATGAAAAAGTACAGACATATGTTACAAAAGTAAGTAATGGAGCACTTAGCGATTCATGGATTTATGGATAACTACATATTGTGGACACATCATGGCGAGCATCAAGTGGAACCAGATGACAAAGAAAATCTGCCGGATGTTGATGACATGGAGTATGTTGATGGTGATAGTTATAGTGATAATAATATTAAACTTGAGGAAATGTTACGTCATGCAGAACCTGAGGTGCTAGTTGGATCAGCTAGTGGTTTAGGTAATTTTGAAGCTTTACAGAAGGCAGCGAAGAGAAGATGATGAGAAGAAGGCCGCTGAACTTGCCGGCCCAAAATACTTTGCAATAGATCATTGCCCGGTAGAGTTTGAAAATGGCAAAGCCTTTTGGCCAAATTATGCACTTGAAGAGGGTCCAAGGGAGATGAGAAGGTTACATAAATGGTACATGGATGCCAGTAAGAAATACTTAATGTCATTAACTGTTTGCTCACTGTCTGATGCTTTCATGGCAAACAAAGGTTTCTTGTGGCTCGACTTTGGTGATCTTCGCGTCATCTATCGTCGAGAAAAGATGGATGTAAACTTTTTTGATGCATGGTGCATGTGAGTATATGACACATATTTTTAACACAAATAAATAAATAGACTACATAAGACTGTGATTATTATTTATATGCTTTTTATAGGATGCAATACATGAATGCTGAGAAGACCAAGGAACCCATCGATTATCTCGATCCAATAGGGATCTATCAAACCTAGCGTACCATGGCGCTATCACCAAACTACGAGCATCTCAAGAACAAGACGCCTAAAGAAATAGCGAAATACAAGAAGGACTTGCATAAAACCAAGTTGCTTACTGTGGCACAGTACATTACACAAGCTTTCTTGAAATTTCAACAGAAAAGAGTTATAATGGCCGCATACAACTTTAATTAAGTCCCGTAGACTTCTCTGTACATATATGTGTTATTTCATCTGTGACTAACTACACCATCGTTACTATGTAGCGATCATTGCATTTGTTTCTTGATTTACTCGAAGTATGAGACCGTTACAGTCCTGAACCCCCTTATTACAATCACAAGACATACGGATAATTTCTAACTATCTTACAGTAGTAAATAATTCTGATCGATGCATGTCTACTTTTCATGAATTATAATTAAATCTCCACCTTAATACGAATAGTTAATATCCTTACCGTGCATACAACTACTACAAGGTAAAGGGTGGAGAACAACTGCAAACAAAGGAGAAGCTGCTAGTGCATACATACTAGCCGGTAATACTCTACACAAAATGTATTTAAATTCTTTTACTTGCAATGTTTAACTAATTTCTTCTATGTGTATGTCATGAAGTGTCACAAGCAACCTAAAGGCAGTGTCCTCTGCGGTTATTACACATGTGAATTCCTCAGAGTTAATGGGAGGTACAGGACTAACCCAAAAGATGTAAGTCTCTCAACTCAACGTATAAGTACAATGGATAATTGCACAAATGATATACTAATATATTCTCATTCTTTCGTGCATACAATTGTGTAGAATCGAACTTTAAACTAGCTTTGACGATCTTTATCACTTCATCCGCTGTGAGTGTTGTCATAAGAAGGGATGGTTCTTCAACCCAGAAAGCAGCCTAGCGATACATGATGAATACAAGTATCTTCGAGAGTGGAACAATGCGATGCCATAATGTTTTAAGTAGATAGTACATTCGAAATAGTAATTGTAAAAAAGATTGTAACATATTGATGACACTTTTCACTAATGCAATAGATGCATTTATGTCAGTATTAAATGTTTGTTAGTGCCTACTAGTATTAATGTATTAAATAATTAATTATTTGCAACATTATTGTTTAAAATTTATTATTAAAAATTTGGTAGGAGATTTTAAATTTTGGCACACATATTTTCCCAGGCAGGACATGATTATTATCGTTTGCGGCCCCCTTCCCTTCTTCCCAGGTGGGGCGTCGGGCTCCCTTCCACCTGGGAAGATTGATCTTCCCAGTTCCCACGTGGACCAGTTGTTCGCCTGCGAAAATCACTGATGATTTTTTCTAGTTGTGAGAATGGATCAGCTCGACACGGCGGTGATCTCAAACAGGAATGAATTGATGATGATGTGTTTTGGATGTGGAAAATAGTCTATTTTTCATCGTCTCAGAGTTTCTCTTATTATCTGTTCTAGCTATGTAAGTTTTATAGTTAAAATATATATATATATATATATATATATATATATATTACATCCACAAACAAAGCATGTTAAATTCTGCTGAAATTCCCAGAGTTTGAACACATGTGAAATCCACAATACTAGCCCTATGTATTTAATTTTTAGTCATAGGTCATTTTTTTTCAAGAGTCATATATAGATGCCGAGGTACAAATAACTTGCAACATTTTCGGCGGAATTCCTCATCATCTTAGATATGTTTTTAAAAAGATCATCTTATTCAAGCTATAATCAAGTCCTATAACATATTCAGTCAGTCAATGCATATATATTACTCCACTTCACTATAACATATTCTTTTGTATGCCAATCGGTCACTATAACATATATTTCTCCACTTGACAATAACACGTATTCTTATGAGTCAATGCTAATTGCGTTTCTCATTTTGCGAGCGGCTAATCGGCCGTTTCCAAACGCACTTTAGAGTGAATCCTTAGATCAATTTTAAAACAAATGCAGTTTTTGGTCTCTAAAATATCTCGGATGGAGACATGTTCTTATCAAAATTGTATATCGCAGCGTGACCTAAAACTTTGTAGTTGAAAGTTTTTTTATTTGAGATCATTCTGGTGTCCAAATATTTGTTACAGGCAATGAGATAACTTTTCCATAATAAATAGGGTTTTTTTGTAAGCGCAAACTTTGAATCTGTAGAAAAATAATTCTTAAGTCTTTTTAAGTCCAGTTGATCTGAACCAAAGATTTTCCTTTATACGACCTAGTCAATTAGTTTCTTTAATATGGTCGTTCGCTAATGTAAAGTTGCATAACATGTCAACTCAAATCGAGCCAACTTGATATAAGTAAATAATCATATTAAAAGAATAAAAGAAGGTTTTTCACAGGTGGACTTCTTAAATAACAGCTTGTCCTAATGGATTAGTGCATTCAGTCTAACGAAGTGCCTCTAAAAATACAAAAATCCATTTCAAGGAAAAAAAATCAAACTTTTACTAATGAATTCGGATGTAGACAAATTTTGTGTGAAAATTGTAGCACTCGACAGGGTCTACAACTTTGAAGATCATTTAGAGGCTCAAATATTGATTTCAACCTCTAGATCTATTTTTTTAAAATGTCATCTTGTGTTTTTCAAACGACCTTGCATGGAGACATGCTCTATATGAAAATATAGATCTTGATAAGATCTATGACTTTTTGGTTGATTGTTTTTGTATTTGATATATTTTTGGATGCCAAATATGTGTTACAAGATTTTGAGAGGTGAAGTAAATAAAATAGCATTGTCGTATAGTCAAAATGTTATTTGTATAAGAGATGGTAATTGAGTAGATTACACATGGAGTGGGAGGTCCTAGCTTTAAACCCTGTATACACGATGTGCGACCGTGTATAGATACCTACTAAAATTTGAAATATTTTTTATTCTTTTGCTTGATATTTTGTGCATAATTTTCTAGTCTGCCATTTGTAGGATTTAAACCAAGGACCTCTCATTCCACGCGCAATTTAGTTAACATCTTACCTATGAAGCACTCTTTGACTATGGGATGGATGCTATTCTTTTGGCTTCACCTCTCTAACATTTGTAATATATATTTGGCACTATAACAACATTATGAAAATTCCATCAACTACAGAGTCGTAAAGGTCATGGAGGTCTACAATTTTAATATATACCATGTCTCCATCCGAGATCGTTTAAAATTTTTTAAATATTTTTTTGAAATAGATCTAAGAGATTGTAATGAATATTTTGGCTTCTAGATTATCTTAACATTTTCACATAAATTTTATCATCATCCAACTTAATATCAATAGTTACTATTGTTTTTTTAAGGATGGTCAGCCCATGAAAATCGATTTTTAGGGGCCTTCCCTTATCAAAACGACAGGTTAAAATCACCCTAATTTTACATCCGGTTTTCTTAAGAAACCACACCCAAAAATTGTTATTTACATGCTTAGGAAAACAGATCTATTCCTACATGGGTTTTATAACCCTGACTCGGCCTCAGTTATTTCCACATACAGTAAGAAATTTGAGACGTCTATAAAAGGAAAACCCTATGGCCCACGAAAATCAGTTTTATTAGTATTTATGACATATAAAGATAATTAGCTCGCCATTCTTCTATAGAAACTAAATTACCCAGAATGATTGTATAGTTACTTAATTAGACAAACACATAAGCAGTTTCAGCGCGCGACCAACATAGATCTGCTACCCGTACTACACTTCTATTGAGAAATGTATAGCAATTCTTATAAGTTTGACTAACTTTAATGAGAAATGTAGCAACTCTTAAGGCTGAGTTCAGTAGAAGAAGGAGTTCTCAACTCTCTCTCTCGTATTCCGTGTGCACACTTTTTAAACTGTTAAATGGTGTGTTTTTTTAAAAAAAAGTTTATATACAAAAGTTGCTTGAAAAAATCATATTAATCTATTTTTAAAAAAACTAATACTTAATTAATGACATGTAATTAACCACTTCGTTTTACATGTTTGGAGGGAGAGTTCCCAACTCTCTCTACCGAACATAGGGCCTGTTTGGTACAGCTCCAACTCCTAAATTTAACTCCAGGAGTTGGGTTTGGAGTGGAGTTGTGGAGCTGCCTAAACCCAGCTCCACAACTCTAGTTCATTTTGTGAGAGAGCTCCACCCAGCTCCACTCCCAGTTTAGGTGAAGTTGAAACTGTTTGGCTGAGCTCCAGCTCTAGAAGAGGTGGAGCTGGAGCTGGAGCTGTGCCAAATAGGCCCATAGCCTTGTAACATCAAATTAGTTTCTTAAACCTATAACATTAAATATATTTTGATAGTATGTTCGTGTGGTGTTGAAAGTTTTGCTATATTTTCTATAAACTTATCAAACTTAAAAGAAACTCTATTATGAAAAAAAATTAAAACGTCATATAATATAAAACGAATGGAGTAACGTAGAAGGGGAGTTTTGCCCATCCTCTCCCATCACACATACTTTCATTCATGCCATCCTCTCCACGTGTGCGTTGCGAAAACCGCTCTTCTCAAACAAACCGGTGGACACACCTAAACCCCACCAAGATAGAAAAAACTGAATAAAAGGCGCCTCGTCCTCCCACAAGATATCGATCCCAAACTCTGTGCCCCTTGCTATTTGCTATTGTAGCTTTAAAGGGGTATAAATAGAGTTAATTAACATCATAAGTTAATTACAAATAGAGTTAATATAACACCACAAAGTAAGTAGACCCACAAGTTTAGTTAACATCATATAGAATTTATTGTACTTGTGGACTCTTGGAAAATATATATACATATGAATCGTCGTCATGCATATGGCATGTTAAACTATATCTCAGTATGGCTAGGAGTTGAGAGGCAATTAATCAAAGCGCACTACTGGAATTATTATAATGTATGTATCAGAGTCTCAGAGATGTTATATGGAAATGCACAGATAGACCAGTACTACAAACAATACATGTCTCACCAATATTGGAATTGCATTGATTGACCAGGGGAACATAGCTATCGGTGCCTGACTTCCATCCGGCAGTACCATGAAAGCAAAACTTAAATTGTGGCAGTATTGAAGAACCGTCGCACATAGGGTACTCCACAAGCAAAAGATTAAAAATGAGCCTTACTTTTTCCTGGGCCATATTTTTGCTGTTTTCCATGATTTTGAAACACAAATCCAATACAAATGGAACAAAATCTCGATCGTTGATCCACAAATTAACACATCATCAAAATTTAAAAAAGTGACTGTTGTCGAAATGACAACTGCGTACATCGAAGGACGTGGATACTCAACAGTTGTTGGGAAAGTAAGGTGTAATAAATTTTGTATTAAAATTGGGATCCCCTTTTACATGGCTCTAGGTGGCTATTTATAACCCCATTACAGATCCCCTTATTAGGGTTTAGGGCTATTACAGGGGAATTTACATGGTCACCCTCATAAAGGGGCCCCTGCATGGGCATTCAATGTAATTAAAGTATACAGGCCCTTAACGGACCGCCTGGCGACTTCTGGCCCATCGGTCCCTGGGCCGGGGCGACTGGGCCGACCCACCGGATCTCCTTGGATCAGGTCCGTCCTGGCGAAGTCGTCCTCCTTCGGTGCACGCCTTCGCCATGCAGCCTTCGTCCCGACTGGCGGGGACCTGGTGCGCCTCTTCGCCCATCGCCCCTTTCGCCCTGATGTCTTCGCCACGGGGCTTCGCCTCGAGGGGGCTTGGGCGCCTAGAGTTCGGATCCTTGCTGCTCGGCTGGTTTCGGCAGGCTTGGTCGAAAGGCCTCATGGCATACTGCCAACAAGCCCCTCACGGGTAAGGGTGAGATAGGAGCTTCGGCCGAGACCGTGCAAACCATGTAGTATGGTATGAGGCACCCCCTTTCGACCGATGCTCCTGCCAAAACCTGTCTTTTTGGGTCCTGCAAAATTTTTGTGACATGCGTACTTGCAAAAAAGGATTCTTATGTATGGCTTTCACCCACCGCGAGCAGTTTTGTTATTTTTTACTGTTTTTGACCGGTCCTGATGTGGGCGGTGTTGGGCCTTCGCCTTCCATGAATAGTGAAGTGGCCCATGTTGCTCTGTTGGGCCGTAGTGAACAGTGATGGGCCGTGGGGCCGTAGCAAGTAGTGATGGGCCTTTCCCTTGGGAGCCCGCTACTGGACGGCCTGGTCCATGGGATTTTACCGTTTCGCCTAACCCGCGACACGTGGCCGTTCCTGATTGGACGGGAAGGCGAAGCGTCGTTTGGTAGGCTATATATTCTCACCTCCCGTTTTCACCGTCGCTACCCCTTTCATTTTCACCGCGGTCATTCTCTTCTCTGTCTCCTGCTCACGGGTGTCTTTGAACGAACTGTTTCGCCATGGCCCCCCGCAAGCCGAACCCAGTTGCTGCAACCGGCCCTGACCCTGGCCGGATCGATGAAGACACCACAGCGTTTCTAGGGTCTTCGCTCATCGACGAAGATGAGTTGGCGAAGATGGTTGACGCAGGCCTGGTGGCGGAGGGGCAGGCGTTTGCCCCCGGGGATGCCGAGGTGCCACAGCCTGGCGAACACCAGACGGTGGTGTTCACCGTTTTCTTCGAGGCCAGCCTCCGCTTTCCGCGCAACATATAGTTGCCGGAAATTCTTCGACTTTTCCAGGTGGAGCTGCCCCAGCTGAGCCCTTCGGCTCTAGTCCGCATCGCCATCTTCGACTGGGCGTGCCGGACTGCTGGGTTTGAGCCCAGCGCCGACCTCTTCGGCATCATCTTCTCGGCCGCCGTCAACTCGAAGACGGTGGTCACCCCTGCTAGGACTCGGAAGACCGCATTCGGGAGTGTGAACTTCAACGTTCGCCCCGAACGCGCCGACTTGTAGCCGGTCAACACCGCAATGTCGAAGTGGGAACGCCATTGGATGGCGAAGTGGTTTTACCACTCCATCCCCTTCGAGGCGGGATCCGAAGAAGCGAGGGCCCTCCGCTGGCGACGCCGTGCGATTTCGCCGGCCCGGAAGCCGCGGGTTGCCGTCAGCGGCGCCTTAGAGGCACGGTTCCCCCTGCTTCGTAGGGTGTGCTCCCGGCTAAGTTGCCGGGACTTAGTCGAAGAATTCTGCATGCTGTGAATATGCCCCCTTTAGCAGTCATGGCAGGTTGAGGTTGACCAAGGCGAGGAGGTCGATGGCCTGCCGAAACTCATCCTACCCACCGGGGCGAACGGTAGGTTTTCGTTCCTATTGTTACTTTGTCTTGCTTTTCGCTCTATTCTTCTTGTTCGGCCCCTTACACACCGATCCATCATTTTTCCAGTGTTGTCGTTAGCCCAGGCCGACACCGAAGCCCGTAGGCTTATCGGCGACGTGTCGGTCACCGAATATAGCCAGCTGCTGACTCGGCAAGCAGCTGGCCGGGCGAACCGGGTTTACACCGGTGAACTCCCCCCAAGGGCGAAGCCCTTCAAGGCCAATAGTGAAGCCGGGCCGTCCCGGAAGCGTCCGCGGGGGCAAGTGAAATTTGCCCCCCGCAAGCAAAAGGCCCCTACCTCCGCGGATTCCGACGTCGAAGACGAGGGTGACGCCGAAGAGGAGGAGGCGGGGGAGGCCGAGTTCGCGGCCGAAGAGGCTGCGGATGAAGTCGGCGATAGCCGCTCTGGGACGCGTGGTCACACACCAACTCCCAGCCCGGAGTGCGTCGAAACTGGGGCAGAGTCGGCCTCTTTGCCCCTTCGCCAGAAGGACATGGAGGGTGCAAAGGCTTTAGTCACGATTGTCGCGGCTAGGGCGGCGAAGGAGGGAGTTGCAAAGAACGCCCCCCGGAAGAGAGGGGTCGTCGCCATCGCCAACGCGTTTAGCGATGAGGAGTCATCCGACGGGACACCTACTTCGCCCGCGGGGCGTAGCCAAGGCCCATCGACTAACGGGGCTGGGGCTTCGGCTTCGGCCGAACAGGTGGTGATAGCAGCCGCCAAAGTTTTCAACAGCCCGGTTCGCGGGCCCGTTGTTTCGCCGCTTGCCCGCGACAAGGGCAAGAAAATGGCTGAGGGATCTGGCTCCGAATACTCTCAAGCGCCGCCCCGCTTCGCCCCCGGGGATTTTGAGACCCGGGCGGAGTTCATTCCCTTCGTGGAGGGGGTGAGCAACATCGTTTCGCCGGCTGGCGGCCCCAGCCTCTTCGCCGAGCTCAACGAGTTCGACGAGGGTTGTTCTGCTGTCAAGAGCCTGGCCGTTCGGGTAAGCCAGTTTTGTAATACGTGTTTTCTTTTTTATCCTTGTTTTCGATATCCTAACCCATCCTTCGCCCACTCTTTTGTGTTGTTTGCCAGATCCTTGCGGCCCATTGTTCGACCGAGCGAACAATGCGGGCCCGCCTCGACGGCTTGAAGAACCGCCTTCGGGCGAAGGATGACGAGCTAGGCCGAAAAAGCCTGGAGATGGAGGGACTCGCCCGGTCCCTCCGGGAGGCGAAGGCGGAGAACAAACGCCTCCAAGCCGAACTCGACGCAGGCAGCGAGCCGAAGGCCAAAATTGATCACCTTAAGGCTGAGCTGGCGAAGGAGCGGGGGCATTCCGCTGTCCTCACCGACTACTACAACATGACGGAGCCCCAAATGGAAGCTCTTCGCCAGGAGGTGGGCAGGGCGGAGGCGAAGGCTCAACGCCTTACCCGGGAGGCGGCGAGGACGGCCGCATCGGCGAAGACAGCCTGCCGCACTCTTCACCTAGCGCTCAACGACATGGGGGCAAAGACGCGAGGTGTCCCGGGCGAAAACGCCTCCGCCCTTGAGTTTTGCAAATGGAACCAGGAGGCTGGCTGCGCAGTCTCAGACTGAGCCACGGCGTACGGCGATTGCTGTGCGCGCGTGTCAGCGGCCTTCGCCCTAGGACTGCTACAACAATGCAGGTGCGAACACGTCGCCCAGTTTCCCGACTTTGCAAAGGGGGACTGGGAAGTCAGTGCCCAAGACATTTCGCCCACCCTCCGCGCCTGGCGAAAGCAGTTTTGGCAAAAGGACGGCTGTTCTGCAGCTAAGGCCCGCCTGCTTGAACAACTAGCGAAGACAGAGGCAGCGGACCAAGGTGAAGAACCCGCAGAAGAGGGCGGAGGTGGAGCCGAAGACCACCCAGAGGTGTGAGGCCTTCCGCCCGTTTTCTTGTAATTTTGTTTTTCCACTCTTGATGTTTGCCGTATAGGGTGAACTATGTAAATATGGCCAACGGCCTTCTTTGTGTTAGGATGTCAAAATGTTTGGAATATATGACTATTTTCGCCATTTGTGTCATGTTTCCATTCGAAATGTTTGAAACATGCGTGAAATGTTTGCGCTGTTTTTTACATGGTCCTTTCGCCCAGTTCGTTCGCCCCAACTTTGCTTTTCCATGACTTCCCCACTTTCCGTAGGGTTGACGCCGAAAGCTTTGCGTTCGGCCCCCTTTTGGGGATTAGCGAAGTAGGAACGAGAAGTTCACCGCGGTGAAGAATTTGCCGAAGGCTCGTTACACCTGCTTCGGCCTGTCTACCGCGAAATGACGATTAACAGCCACAACTACAAAGTTGTAAATGTTGCTAACTGGATGCGAACCCATCCTGGGCGAATGCTGGAGGACTACGACCGTGTCCACGTGGCGCGCCTGGAGGGCATGGCCCGCTTCTGGCGAAACCATCGACGGACCGATCGGCAGGAGGTGATCGCCCAGCGCCGCTATAGCCTTTCTGTAGTTTCGCCCCCCACTCCCCTTAGGGTAGTGTACAACATCAGTAGTGACGACGAACCATGTTCGCCAGATCGCTCTTTTGGTGGTTGTTTTGGGGGCGAAGATGTAATTTACCTGTAAGCGAACGTGTAAATCGTTTCGCCTGTATCATGTTGTACGATGTGTACCGTTGATTGTTTTTAGGGTTAATAAAGGTGTGCTTTTGTTTCCTTTTCGCCATTTTCTGCATTATCACCTCTTGTGCTTTCGTTGGGTCGGAGTTTATCGGCCCCTTTGCGTGTATTGGCGAAATAGGTATGCTGACTTTCCAGCTTTCGACTTCCGTCGTCGATCTTAGGCGCTTTGCGTTAGCAGCGGCGCGATTCTGTGTAGATCGACTACAACGGTGTTCGGGTTTTTTTTTCCGAAACAAGTTGTCGCGGTTTCAACGTTCGGCGAGCGATGCTTCGGCCGATTCGTTTCGCCCCCCTGGCGCTTTCGCTGATCAGGCGTTTGCCTTGGGGTTTTTCCACGAATTATCATGCACATAAGTAAAAAAGGCGAAAGACTCAGAGATTTTATACTGGTTCGGACCTCCAGGGTGGATAATAGCCCTACGTCCAGTTTTTTTTCTCATTTTCTCCTTTTTTTTTGTATTTTTGTGCCGAAAGCCTTACAAAGTGGCGGATGCCGAAAGAGCTACATAGCAATATGTACATTTTTACATTTTGGCGAATAGGGTGCCACCCTCTAGATATAAAAACGCTTGAGTGAAGCAGTGTTCCACGAGTGATCGAACTCTTCGCCCTCCAGTGTTGCTAGGCGAAAAGAGCCCGTTCTTGACTTGTGCTTGATGAGATATGGCCCCTCCCATTTTGACTCGAGTTTCCCGACCGCTACTGGGTTCGCCTTTTTCCTCAGGACGAGGTGGCCGGGCAGGAACTTTATTGGGCGAACCTTTTTGTTGTAGGTTGCCGAAGTGCTTGTGGTGTACTTGCGCATGTGTTCTAGTGCTTCGACTCGCACCCCCTCCAGGAGTTCGAGCGACACTTCGCGCCCATCCTCGCCCCCAGAGAACATCACCCTCGGTGAGTTAGCCCCTAGCTCTGTTGGGGTCATCGCCTCGTCTCCATAGAGGAGCATGAACGGGCTGAACTTGGTTGGCCTTGTGGGAGTTGTTCGGAGGGCCCACAGGACGGACAACATTTCATCCGGCCACTTGCCCTTCGCTGCCCCCTCAAGCCTCTTCTTGAGTGCCTCCAAGATCTTGCCATTCGCGCGTTCGGCCGCCCCATTCGACTCTGGGTGTGTGACCGATGCGAACTTGATTTCCAAGTTTAGCCCTCGCACATTTCTCTGAACTTGTCAGAGTCGAATTGCTTGCCATTGTCCGTGATGAATTCCCGTGGGACTCCGAAACGGCAAACAATGTTTTTCCAGACAAACTTCTGTACTGTCGTCGAAGTGATCGCGCCGAGTGGTTCGGCTTCGATCCAACGCGAAAAGTATTCAATGGCCACAATTGCAAACTTGTATCCATTTCGCGCTACCAGGAATGGGCCAATGATGTCAAGCCCCCACCTGGCGAAGGGCCAAATTGGTGCGATCGGCTGTAGCTCATATTGTGGTGCGATCGGCTGTAGCCGTGTCGCTGGCAACTTTCGCACTCTTTGGCCTGCGCAACGCAGACTTTCAGCACAATGGGCCAATATACTCCCTGGCGAAACACCTTGGAGGCTACAGTTCTCGCGGCTTGGTGTGCACCGCAGAGCCCCTGGTGTATTTCCTTTACCATTTCTTCGCCCTCGGCGAAGGAGATGCAGCGAAGCAAAGGTTGGAGTACTCCAGAGCGATATAGCTGCCCCGAGACTAACTTGTATTGTCTGGCTCTAATTTGCAAGCGCTTCGCTTCCGCGTCATCCTCTGGGAGCCAGCCCTCCTTCAGGTACTTCACGAACGGTGTTCGCCAGTCCTCTGGGTCTTCGCCAGGGTCTGTCTGGTCGATGGCCATAACATCCTTGGTTTCCTTGGGCACACTTGGTGCATACAGGATTTTGAAAAAGACTCCTGGCGAATGCGGTCCTCCGCAGGCGGCAGATTTCGCCAGGGCGTCTGCCTCCTCATTCTGCCCTCTGGGTAGGTGTTCGACCGTTATCCCGGCGAAGTATTTTTCCATCGTCGAACAGCCTCCAAAAATCTTTTCATCCCTTCATCTTTTGCTTCAAAGGATTTATCCACATGACAGGCCACCAGCTTGGAGTCTGTTCGAATGAGCAAGCGCCAAACCCCTAGCGCTTTCGCCTTTCTTAAGCCTAGCAGCACCGCTTCGTACTCCGCCGTGTTGTTGGTTGTGTTGAACTGCAGCCTTACGACATACCGAATCAGCACGCCCCCTGGCAAAATGAGTACGGCCACGACGCGCGCGCCCCTGTGTCACCACGAGCCATCGGAGTGCATTGTCCAAGGCTGTTCGACGGGCTGTGGTTCGGGAGCGGATGCCGGTGTCCATTCGGCCACGAAATCGGCCAGGACATGAGATTTGATGGCGGTGCGTGCCACGAAATGCAGGTCGAAGGGGGATAGCTCTGCTACCCACTTGCTGAGTCTGCCAGAGATTTCCTTGCCCCGGAGTACTTCGCCCAGAGGGTACTGCGAAGGCACTGTGATTTTGTGGGCCTGGAAGTAGTGCTTGAGCTTGCGCGAAGCCATCACTAGGGCGTAAGAGAGCTTTTCCATCTCAATATACCTTGTCTTCGCCCCTTGCAGGGCTTCGGAGACGAAGTACACCGGTCTCTGCCCTGATTCTGTTTCTTGGACTAAGACTGCACTGACTGCCACTGGCAAAGCCGCTAGATATAGCAGCATTTCACTTCCTGGTGTTGGGCTGACCAGGGCGAGTGGGCTTTGCAAATATTGCTTTAGCTCTTCGAATGCAGCCTGGCATTCGGGAGTCCAGCTAAACTTTCCTGCGCCCCGGAGGGTCTTGAAAAATGGCAGGCCCCTTTCGGCTGCTTTCGAGAGAAAACGACTGAGTGCCGCAATTCGGCCCGCGAGCTTTTGTACTTCGCGTACGCTCGACGGTGGCCTCATTTGCTGAACGGCATCAATTTTCTCGGGGTTCGCCTCAATACCCCTTTCTGAAACAAGAAAACCCAACAACTTGCCGGCGCGAACGCCAAAAACACACTTCTCCGGGTTTAATTTCATACCCGCCGCACGCAAGTTGTCGAAGGTCTCTTGTAAATCAGACGCATGGTCGAAAGCCTTGCGGCTCTTCACGACGATGTCGTCGACATAGGCCTCCACGTTTCGCCCTAGCTGCTTGCGAAGCACCTTGTAGACTAGCCTGGCGAACGTTGCTCCGGCGTTCCTCAGGCCGAAAGGCATCCTGAGGTGGCAGAAAGTGCCGAATGGTGTTATGAAGGCTGTCTTGGCGATGTCATCCGGATTCATGTGGATCTGGTGATAGCCGGAATAGGCATCCAAGAAGCTCATGAGCTCGCAGCCAGCCGTTGAATCGACCAGCTGGTCGATCCGCGGCAAGGGGAAGTCGTCCTTCAGGCAAACCTTGTTGAGGTCCGTGAAATCAATGCACATGCGCCACTTGTCGTTGGACTTATTCACCAAGACCAGGTTCACCAGCCACTCCGGGTGGTCGATCTCCCTGATCACCCCAGCCTTGAGAAGCTTCTGCACTTCGGCCTTCGCTGCCTCTTGGCGATCAGCGGACATCTTGCGCAGCTTTTGCTTTCTTGGCTTGGCGTCTGGCTTGACTGCTAGGCGATGCATGATGAGTTCTGGCGAAACGCCTCCCACCTCGCTGGGGCTCCAGGCGAAGATGTCAATGTTTTCTTTGAGTACTTCTAGGATTTTCCTAGCTTCCTCTTCGCCTAGATCGCCCCCCAGCTGGACAAACTTCACCAGGTCCGCTTCGCTTACTTGCACTTTGATCACCTTGCCATGAGGGGTCAGCTTCGGCACGCGGTTAACATGCAGTTCGGCCTCCACACTATGCACCGCCCTGCTAATCACGACCAAGTCGCCTTTCGGCGTAGCAGGAGGTTGAAGCCCCCTGACAACAATTACCCCTGCCGGACCTGGCATCTTGAGCTTGAGGTAGTTGTGGTGGGAGATGGCTTCAAACTTGTTCAGGGTTGCACGACCGAAGATGGCGCTGTAGCTGTACGGGATGTCGACGACGTCGAACAGTATCTGCTCTTCGCGCCTGTTTTCGCCCGTGCCGAAAGCAACCTTCAACCGTGCCTGGCCGAGAACTTGGACCGCCTCACCGCCGAAGCCGCGAAGCGAGGCCGACGCCTGAGTGAGGGCCGAAGTTGGTAGCCCCATCTTAGCGTATGCCTCGGCGAAGATGACATCGGCCGAGCTGCCTCCATCGACCAGAATTCGCCGGACTTCAAAGCCCGCCACCTCAGCCGAAATTACCAGGGGGTCATGATGCGGAAACAGTACTTCGGCATCTTCCGGCCCGAAAGAAATTTGCTGGCCCAAGTACTTTGGGGCCCCTTCGCCCGTGGCAGTGATGTTATGCACCATTCGCGGCTACAACTTTCTCTGTCGTTTCGACGGCTGGACCAGTGGGTCAGCCCTCGTGATCACCTGGGTGATTCTGCGCTACATGTCTTGGTGTTGTTCGGCTGGAGGCGACTGCTCCCGGACTCCCTCGCGAGGTGCTTCGACGGTGGCACCCTGATGCTGCCTTGGTTCTTGAGCGTTGCTTCACTGACGAATGTTCCGGCACTGCTCGGTGGTGTGCGAAGACCGCCCATGATAGGCGCAATAGAGGTCCTTTCTGACCTTCTTGCGAATAGGCTGCTGATGGCTGCCGCCTTGCTGGGCCTCGAACTCCTTGCGGAGGGCTTGTACCTCTTCGACAGCCATCACCGCCTTGCCTGTTCGGTCGGTCCTGAATTTCCTCCAGGTCATGGAAGCTTGGCCTTGTCTGGGCGGCTGCCCCTGGTTCGCCGGCTGGGGCTGGCGAACGGTGGGGGGAGCCGGTTCGGCGGCCTGCGTCTACATCTGGGCCTGGGCCGCGGCGATGGAGGCCTTGTCATACTAAGCTTAAATCGCCTGTCTCCGCTTGGAGTCCTCTTCGCCCCTTGCGTATCCATCAATGATGCGAAGCAAGTGCTTGAGAGTTTGCGGCTCTTTGTTGGCGATCTTTCTTGTGAGTTCGCCCTCGAGCAGCCCAGCCGAAGCGGCATTGATGACGGATGCTTCCGTTATATCTTGAACTTGGCATCGTGCTTGCGAGAAGCGACGCATGTACTCCCGTATCGATTCGCCCGGCCTCTGGCGAATCCAAGCAAATGTTGCTGCGTCTTCGGCTCCTCGTAGGTGCCTCGAAAGTTAAGGATAAAAACATCGCGCAATTGCTCCCATGAGTAAATGCTATTGGATGGTAAATTGAAATACCAAGAACGGGCAATGCCGTCCAGAGCGAGATGGATTACCTTCGCCTTGGTATTTTCGTCGCCGTGAGCAGCTTCGATCGCGGACTCGTAGATTGAGAGAAACTCTTTTGGGTCTGTTTCGCCCGAGTACCACGGAACGGGTGGGAATTTGAACTAAGGTGGGATTGGACGGTTTTTGATTCCCCCGCTTAGCGGCAGCCCCTTTTCGCCCCCGGCCTTTCCCATGACACCCTGCAGCGAAGGCCCGCTCGGCTGCGGATACGGCGTGGCGAAAGGCGAAGTGATAGCCTGCGCGTGCGGCTAGGCTGCGACGTTCGGTGGCCCATTTCCGAACGGTGGCACTTGAGTGGTGTTGTAGAAGTCGAACTGTGGCCCCTGACTCCAGGGCGAAGCCCCGGCCCGGGCTGGTTCGACGGCAGCCACCCTGACGCGCCCTGGCCGGAGCTTCCCTCCGGTTGGGCCGAAGGGGTTGTGCTTGAGATGTGAGGTTGGTTGAGCTGCTGAAGGAAAGCCTGAAGCTGTGCTTGCAGGGCCGAAGCCCCTTCCGCCATTGCTTGCAATATCTGACCAGGTGGCGAAGAGTGAACTTGGATCGCATCCGGCCGAACCTGCGGCCACGCGCCAGGAAGTGGGTGCGCTACTTCGGCCGAAGGCTAGCCGGGGAAGCACACTGGGCCTTGCACGGCCTGTGGCGGAGGGGCTTGTGCTGGCGCTTGCTTACAGGCTTGAGGCGGGATGTAGCCTGCCGAGTACTGGAGGATGGGGGCTGGAGCAATCTTGGCCTGCTGTGCCGCTTCGTACGCTTGCTGCTGCTCCTGCATCTGGCGAAGCATGTCTTGGAGTCGCGCCATGTTCTGCCGCATGGCCTCCATGCTTGCTTCGGCTTGCACGTCGAGGTTGGGGTCAGCTTGCGCGGCGGCGAGCGTGGACGAGGTCGGCTGAGTTGCCGAAGGGACTCCCGGCACCTGCTCCGCCGAAGTAGCCGGAGCCGAAGTCGGTGGTTGCGGCGCGGGCACCGAGGACGGCAGCGCTACGCCTACTTCGGCTGGCGCCGAAGGCTCTGTGCCTTCATCGGTGGCCATCACCTCTTCTGCTAAGCTCTCCTTTGGGTTTGCAACCCTCTCCTTCCAGACCTTCTTTGGTGGCATTCGCTGTCAGTGGTTTCACTCGGAGGTCCCCACGGTCGGCGCTAGCTGTTGTCGAAACGACAACTGCGTACGTCGAAGGACGTGAATACTCAACAGTTGTTGGGAAAGTAAGGTGTAATAAATTTTGTATTAAAATTGGGATCCCCTTTTACATGACCCTAGGTGGCTATTTATAACCCCATTACAGATCCCCCTATTAGGGTTTAGAGCTATTACAGGGGAATTTACATGGTCACCCTCATAAAGGGGCCCCTACATGGGCATTCAATGTAATTAAGGTGTACAGGCCCTTAACGGGCCGCCTGGCGACTTCTGGCCCATCGGTCCCTGGGCCGGGGCGACTGGGCCGGCCCACCGGATCTCCTTGGATCAGGTCCGTCCTGGCGAAGTCGTCCTCCTTCGGCGCACGCCTTCGCCATGCAGCCTTCGTCCTGACTGGCGGGGACCTGGTGCACCTCTTCACCCATCGCTCCTTTCGCCCTGATGTCTTCGCCACGGGGCTTCGCCTCGAGGGGGCTTGAGCACCTAGAGTTCGGATCCTTGCTGCTCGGCTGGTTTTGGCAGGCTTGGTCGAAGGGCCTCATGGCATACTGCCAACAGTGACTAACTTCATCAAATTGGAAACATTACATACAGAAACGGCATCACCCATGTCAACTTGCACAAATCACGAATTACGGTCAAAATTAATGTGTAGCTCACCCGAGAAGACAGAGGGGTACTGGTCGCCTCAAACCCTTGCTGCCGATGGAGCAGCCTGCCCTCACCGAGATGGACAACCCCCATCCCCCAGCAATAATTTGGTAAATATGATCCAGATTAATTTATTTAAAAGTTTTAATAAGACGAACCAGAGTAGCCATGGTCTTGCTAAAAAAACTCATATATGATTTGTCTCTCCTGTGTGCATGTGCACCAGTGGGTCAATCTTGTTTTAGAGCTCATCAAATATGTGAGTTGTATAATTAAATAATTTTCAGCAAAGTAGTAGGATCCTTCGAAACCAATTAAAGAAAGTTAGATCGGTATACACTGCACCAGACTAGGTCATCTCTAACGGGTTCGGCCCTCATTAGACATAAGTGATTATTACCCCGTTACAGATGAGTTATCTCTGACATATGTGTAAATCTCTATGATGGATCGTTACTTTCAACTTGTCAGTGATGACTCATGTCTAACATGCCACAACTTTTCACCCGTCACCGATGACTTATCTCTGACGGGTTGTAACTTACAAATCATTACTGATGACAAATCACAAATCATGATTTTTGAATTTTAAATGCACAAAAAAACTCAATAAATATTTTGAGTTTTATTAGCCATTCTATACACGGTGACACATCACTACCCACAATTGCATAATTTATTTTTTTAGCAACATAGAGATACATGCATTTGTTGAGTTTTAAACTCAAGACCTCCCTCTCTACAAAAACCACTATTGTCAGCACATGTTGATTAGTCTTCAATATTATTGTTTTAATTATCTCTCTCTGAAGCATGTAACATATATTTAACATTAACATCATCAACTAAAATGTTTAGATCTCATCGTGCTCTATAACTTTTATATAGGAAATATCTTCTCCGAGGTCATTTGAAGAATTTAAAGTTTTATTTTTCAAAATAGATCTTACCTTATAATGGATATCCGGGCATGTAAACTATCTCAAAGGAAAATACTGTTAAAATATAATGTTATAGATTTGGTTGAACTCTATGATTTTGATATAGGACAGGATATGTTTTCATCCAAGATCATTTGAAAATTTTAAAAATTTGTTTTTAAAAATAGATGTCATCACTTCTAATGCATATTCGTGAATGTAAACGATATTTAATATAAATTGTCAAAAGGTTTCACGAAAAAAAGAGATAAGTGTCAAGAGAAAACTAGTGTAATGATGGTTGACTTGTTGGTGTTATCTTGCGCACGTGAATAGACGTCTCTTTTCACACTAGAGATTCTCCATATATTCGATCAGACGGCCGCAAAATAGAGAGAGCGCGAATTAGATTTTGCTAATCTTTTTCCTAACTGTTCTTTCCGTCGGGATATTTCCGGTGCCGAATTCCTGATGCGGCTTACGCACCCAATTAACAAGGCTCACACACAGACAGACACACTATAAAGCCCCCGTTAGAGTGCCTGATTAGAGCACACAACGAAACAAAAAACCACACGACTAAGCTAAGTTGCTTCCTGGTTACCTCGCTTGATATAGTTAATTAATTACTTGCGATTGCTATAGCAGCGAAAACAGAATGGGGGGAGAGAGCCGAGGCAGCATCGCCTTCTTCGCCACCTACCGCCCGCCGGTGCCCCTCGACATCTTCTCCTGCCCGGTGCCGCCGTCGTCGGCCCACGACGAGCTCCGCCTCTCCGACGGCGACTCCTACAACTACAACGGCCGCCCCATCCCGCCGGCGGCGCGACCCTCCTCAGGCGCCCCAGCGTCGCCTCCAAGCTGGGTCGCCTGAGCGCCGGCGTCGATGTCGGCGTCGACGCCGGCCGCGTCTCTGGCCTGGTGTTCGTCTCGGAGAGGAAGGACGGCCTCGAGACGCTGCACGTCGCCCTGCGATTCGCGGGCGACGACAAGCCCCAGGTGTTCGGCCTGGCCGACATCTTCGGCGACGCTGACTTCTGCGGCGTCCGCATGGAAGACGTTGGCGGCGTCGGCGGCGGCTACAAGAAGGGGTCCCGAACCGTCGACCACTCGCTCGTGTACGTGTCCACCAAGGAGCCGGTGCAGGATCGCCGGAGGCCATGGACGGTGGTGTACAAGACCAACCTCAAGACCGGCAAGACGGAACGCCTCACTCCAGCTGGTACATTTCTTAATTTCTTAATTAGTACTTCGTCCGTCTTATAATAGAATTAAGAGAATTTAGATGTCTAAGAGATATCCTAGTACTAATATTAATACTATAAATCCAGTCAGGATAGTACTAAAATATATCTTATCCATCCAAAATCACTCGTACCGTGAGACGAAAGACGAAGGAGTAGTTTAGTACCACTATTGTTTCAGCCATTATCAAATGACTAAAATATAAATCTAGGAGATTTAAGATTTGGATTAAAAAACTAAATGAATGATTAATGAACGTAAAACATCACCATCTAATCAAATTGTCTTACTCTCTCTATTTCTGTTCACAATGGGTATTATAAATTGTTTTTAAACATCGACTGACTCAAAAAGTATGTTCAATTATACTTCTGAGTATGTAAATTTATGTTTATATAATATTAATTTTGTAGATGTTAACAGAATACTTTACGAGTCTATAAAGTTTACTCACTTTGATATTTGACCTTACAACATTATTCTGAAGGTAGATTTTCGTTATAGAAATACTGCAAAACGGTAATATCATTCCAACGAAATAGCCGACGTGCCAACGTCATAACCTGATATCTTCAGGGTATCATATCTGTTATCTGGGTACTAGATCCGATACATATAGTACCATGCTAATGTCATCGTACTGAAAGTTTATGAAAAAATTTAAATAAACTTAACAAGAAAGATAAACATATCACATATCACTTCACAAATAACCAAACTAACAACACTATATATTTAGACATGTATATCATAAAACTACAAATTTAGCACTAAATTTATTACGGAACTATAGATTCAAGTCATCGTATCACAAAACTATAGATTTAGTGATGAAGTTATTAAAAATATAGACTTTTGAGTTTATGTCAATAGCACTATTGATACTGTAGTTTATGATGAATTGTTGTTAAATTTGTAGATTTCTGATATGATACCTGAAATCTGTACTTAAAAAGTGCTAAATTTGTATTTTTGTGATACACATTCTCTATAACTGTATAATAGATTTATCAAATATTTCTAGTTTTATAAAATTTACTCTTTTTATTTCTATTTGTGCAAGTCGAAATTTAACTGGCATATATTTGTAGAGTCGATCTCTCTCATTAATTGTTTTTATATTTTTTATGACTTTTGAATGGCATAAAAATAAGAGGATGTCACCGTAATAAGGGACAAATAGACTTTGCCCAATCTCTATATATACACACGATTACACGTTTGTGTAGATGTGTTTGATCTGAGCCCTGCCGTGTCACCATCCGGAAAGAGGGTGGCGGTGGCGTCGTTTCAAGGGAAGCCATGGGACGGCGAGGTAGAGGACCTCCAGACCGACATCTACCTGATGAACGTTGACAAGCCACCGCTGGACCGATCGCCGCAGCCGGTGATAAGGAATGGCGGGTGGCCAACCTGGGGCAGCGATGACGTCCTCTTCTTTCACCGGCGGGTCGACACCGGGAGGGTGATATATCCTCCTCCCCTCGAAACGACATGAGAGGTACTGGAGCGTGTTCCGCTACACTATCAGCACCGGCGAGATTGTGCGGGTGACTCCGGAGGGGCTTGACGCAGTGACCCCTGCGGCCATCAGCGAGACGAAGGTGGCTGTCGCCACCATCCGCCAAAAGTCCGAGCTCACAGACGAGCTCTTAACAGCTTTCCTATTCATTATATATAGTCGTTTGATTCTTTTAAATATCTGTCACTTACACTTGTATTTCTACGTTCCAAAATGTAAAAAATTTGTGTGTTTTTAAACATGTATATGGACATCTCTCCATAATACATTTGGAACAGAGGGAATACAAGCTGTAAACTAGACTTATACAAGTCGTACAATGGACTTGCATAATGTATAAGAAACTCTTATGAAAAATAATTGATAGGTAAGGGAAAAAAATCAGCCAGTGGACGAACAGATAATCCCAGAATCCCCATATCCCTGTGCTCAGAAATCAGAACGCGTGTACATGCAATGCAGGGTGAAGGTAGCATCCCAAGGCATTTCCACAAGCTGCAGTCGCCGCACGAGGATGTTGGGCTCTTCAGGGTTTCGGGCGTCTTCCCAACTATCTCCAAGGACGGCTCAATGCTCGCCTTTGTCGACAACGAATTCAAGGCCGTCTGGGTTGCGGACAATCAGGGGCTTCGTATCATCCACAAGGTTAAATCTACCCAAATTCTCTTCTTTTTTTAGGGAGTCTACGTAACGGTATACCGTTCCAACGGAACAGATGATATCAGTATGATACCCCATAGTACGACACATAATACCTCGTAGGTACTAGATATGATACCTATGTATCATACTGATGTCAGCGTGATACATAGACAAGATGTATTATGCTGGCATCAGCTATTCCGTTGGAACAATATATTATCTTTAGTATTTCTGTTTTTTTTACAGATTTCTAAGATACATAATAAAATACTCCAACACACACTACAAATCCATTTTCGTAGACGGCTAATGCTAATATGTAAATCCAAACATGATGCAGTGCACGGGACCCAACAGCGTTTTCTCACCAATGTGGAACCAAAAGAAAGACACGCTGTACGTCTGCATGGGCCCATCTTTCAGTGCCAATGACCCACTCGAGATCCACGCCTTCTTCGACGTGTCCGAGAGGACCGGGAGGAAGCACCGTCGCCGGCGGCTCACCGAGGGGGGCTTCAACAACGCCTTCCCGTCCAGCAGCCCGGACGGGACCAGGTTCGTGTTCCGGTCGACGAGGGACGACATAGACCCGGACGACATCGAGAAGAACAGGGACGTCGACGCCTTCCGCCGCGTCACGCACAGCCGGTACGAGAACTCCACCCCGGCGTGGACCACGTTCGCCACCGACGACCCGTACGCGCAGTGGAACGTGCTCGTCACCAACAAGGACATCATCTCGTACAAGCCGGCGTGCCCCTACGCGTATCCCGGCGGCGGCGAGAGCTGGCACATGACCGGCCATCTCTGCCTGGGACAGCATAGAAGATGCTGCTGATGCATCCGCGCATTTGCCTTGTTCATCTCATCCGTCCATACATGTTTCTTGCAGTACATGACACATACCTATCCAGGTGTCATACTGCCCCCGCACCATATGATATATCTCTGCAGATTCAGTCGTTGTACAACAATAGTTGGCAAGAGCAACATCTGCCGTTTTTATGTACGGGAGTTCTATTTTTCCATGCTGCCCATATGGGGCACAATAGTGTAATGAAAGTTCCATGCTTGATTGCTAGTACCATGCATCCCAATATAAGAACATTTCTAATCTACCTTATAGCTCACCAACTAATTCTTACAACTACATTACTCATTCATCGAATCCAATGCTTCAAATTACCCGTATTCAAACGAGCGCTCCAGATCACCTCTACCGCCGATCCGCACCCCTCCTGCCTCCCCACTCCTCAATCCACGCGCACCCCTTCATTCTTCGCTCGATCTTCAGCCTCGCTTCCTCCGTTGCTCCCTCTCCGAGCCACCACTGCCGCTCCCAAGCGCCGCCGTCATCTCAGGCTACGAATTGCCGCCGCTTCCCCCGCGCTGCGCACATCACCACATCCCCATCTCCAAACCCTGGCGTCCACCCTGCAGTTCCCCTCCCTCCCTCCCCCAAACCCTAGAACCACCGACCCACATCATCTGTCGCCGTGTTCTCACGAGGAGAGCGGCAAAGGAGATCGGGACTCGGGGTGAAGCGATGAGCCGACGACCCGGTAAAGGAGGCCGCTGGCTAGCCGACGGAGCAGTGATGAAGGCCGGCTGGTGGAGCGCCCCTGGCAGCGTAGCTTCGCACAGGATCTCGCGCGGCCAGGTGGAGGAATCGTGCAATCTTCTCAATCCCAACACTGTGCACCGTCCGGTCATCGTCGCCGCTCACCGGGTAAACCAGCGCCGCGATGCCTGGGAGGGAACCAGATGTGCATCATTACCCGCACCGGTGCCCTGTCCCTGCATTCTTGCATCTCCGTAAGTTGCTATTAATCATGATTTTGTGTGAATGACTCAAAATGCGATCTCAATTCCTTCCTTCTGACTGTAATATCAGTAGGCCTCATTTACTAACACCAGTTTTATGTGTTAAATTTGTTTGCTGCCAAGATTTTTCTGCTGACATCCAGATACACATGCCTAATCAAGAGGTTAGAGTTAAAGAACTTTTGAGACCCTGTTTATTCCAATAGCCTATTTCAATATTGGACCTTTGTGCACGGTCAACTTAATTCACATTATTTGCAGGCAATATGGTGAGACAATTGAAGTTTCAAGGTCTCTACTTTCATGACGATATATTCCATTGTTTGTTCTACAACTCATGTGTCAGCTGATTGAAAGGTTGAAGCAGGCACGTGGTAAAAGTAGCTTCGAGGTATTATTTCATATTCAACCTATGTACATGAATAATTCTAAAAGAAATTATAGATGTAGCTGTCAATCTGTACAATATCAAAGTGCACATTCATTTGCTGCTGATTTTCCCCGTAGCAGATCGAGTCTGCTATTTCCTATATTTAGGTTTGGCTGTAATTACTGAACAATTGATGTGATTTTCTATCGGAAAAAATAACACTAGGGTGATATCTGAGCTTCTGGGCTGTGCTGCTGCTCACTGCTGTTGAGTGTCTCTTTGCAGTGAGGATAGAGTCCACTTTAACCAGAATAATGACATCGCAATCAAGTAGATGACAAACTAGCAGCGTTGAAATATCCCCTTAAGTAATGCTTGCCTTAGTTGCCTCACTAAATTGTTTGCAACATGCATTATCTAAGCAAAATTCAAATAGCAAATCTAACCAGGTTTCTCTATTTTCTAGACCTACTCATGTACATATTGTTTTCTAGCTTTGTTTTTGTTTTACTGCTTATATTGTACATCAACCATTTTATGCTTTAGAAACACAAGTCAAGGATAGCTACCTAATAGCCCGTTTTATCACCGTATGATATAAATGATCGAGAGTTATTCCTGGGTAGAAAGTGTGCAGTAGGCTTATCATATTGTTTAGTGAGATGCTTTTGGAAGCTTTTTCAAAACTATTCCCTTCATTCTACCTTTGAGTTTACCTGTTGTTCAAATTAATTATTTCCTCTTGCACACGACATAATGGCACTATAATGATTTGTAAATACAAATATCATGATTGACAATAAGGTGCAATGACTAATTTGTCTCCGCTGATATTTGCATCCTTCATATCAGTAGCAAATGCTCCTGACACGTGTGTCATCATTTCATTATCTTTTTTATTGCTCTTATTATACATGCTCTTAGCACTGACAGTATGGTTTTAAGAAGTGTGATGTGGAGTTAGTGTGATGTTCAGTATTTCTTGGAGTAACTAAATCAGATCAAGTGATTTTAATAAATTAGCTCACTCCGTTTTAACTGACCTTTTTTTCTTACGGATCATTGAATGCATATGCTCCCTTTGCACTTATGTATATTTATACCTACTTGTTTTTCAAGTTTGTGTTGAATGAAACTATCAGTTATTTTTTTCTGTTCAATTTTCCACTACCATTTGATAACCTAGGAATGGCAGGTATTTGCTAGTGCTCCCAGGTTGCATTGCTCTGTTTTTTTCCCAGAAGATAAGAATATTATGTTGCTTCGCTGAAATAGTAGGTCTGACCGTTTTTGCCATGCACGGATGCACCTGCTCAAAATAGCATGTCTGGTCTGGGGACCTTTGTTTCCGTAGAGGGGTATGTACTGACATTATAGTATATATATACTGCTATTTTCCATAGAGGTATGTACTGATATTACAGTATATGGTGCAATTTTCCATAGAGGTACTAGGATTTGGGAAAATCGGTGATGCACAGGTATTTCATCAAGCGTCTCTGGTTTGGTCTACTTATGACATCAGCAGGGAATCACTAATTTAAATATAAGAGCGTGGTGATGTTACTAATTTAATTGCACATGTTATGTCCTTTTGGTATTTATTGGGATCAATTGTTTCCAGTGTGCAAGAGCTATGGTGCTTTAGGGTGCTGAGATGTTGCACACCCCATGATAATTTTCCTAGACCTCCGTGAACAATGGAGGTGTGTCATGCAAGGCCATGTTGGTGCTAGCTTAGTATGGCTATGTTTTTTTTCTGCAAATCATTTGAGAATAAGTTGTTTGAAACGGTCTATTCCAAAGGATACAATGGACCGGTGAAGAAAAGAAGCATCCTTTTCAATTTGCCATACTGAGGATTTTTCTTTTCATGACAGTCTTGACTTGATACATATATGATCGTGCAGAGTAACATTTTGTCATGCACTTTCAGGTTGATCAGAACATGGCAAATCAGTTCACATATAGCTATTTTTCCTCAGTTGCCATCTACCTGCTACCGGAGCATCGCCAACCTTCAAGTGCAGAATAGACAAATTACATGGCATCATTTTGTTTTATGTTAAATATTAGTGACATGTTACAAAATCCTAAGCTAATTTATTTTTTAACCTACTAGGTGATAAACCCTGAACTGCACTCGATACGCTCAGGGATCTGGTTGTCCCGATCTTTCGGTGAATTAATGATAACTACGATTTGGGAGAAATGTTGATGACCCAACTACAATCGTACGAGACGTTGTTGTGTTGCACCTTAGCGATCGATACACCTCTCCGTGGGTTGTTGATCTTGCCAGTGCAGATCATCCTTATTCCTGCAAGCAAATCGAAGAAATAAGCAAGAACAAAATAAAAGCAATCTGAATTGCAAATAGAAATTGAATACAAATGATAAGTTGGGGTTCCATAACGAGCAAAACGGCGATCTAACCGATCACGGGATTACACGGCAAAGTAGCGAAGCTAAACTTTAATCTAAACAAAACCCAAGAAACACTAAAGGGGTACCTAACTATTTAAGGAGGTGGGAAGACGACCAAGGAAGCCCTAGGGTCATGCTCCACCTAATTGGGGTGCACCCCACATGGGCTTCACCTGGGCCGGGGTCCCAGATGAAGTTACAAGCCCATAGGCCCATTATAGGTGATGTAGCACCTTGTTTCTTCAATTGCGGATAACTGAGATGGAATTTGGAGATGAGGCTGGATCCATTGGAAAGAGGACTCCAAGGGCTTTCCATCAAGTACTCATTGGCCCAAAACGGAGCTCGTATGCATATTTGACGGTCGTTTGAAGTCAGCACTGTCATAGGTGGCCGAATTGGATTCCAGATCTTGGACTGCTTGATCTGGATGTTTTCCAGTTGTCTCATGATGTGAGCAATGGTTGTATCAGTGGTAGTCATGGTCACATCACTAGGTGTTACCACAATGTATATTGATGTATTCTCATTAACAACAATGTAAATACATTATTCATCGAATGTAGAGATATTGTTGTTGTTCTATTCAGTGAATTTCTGGTTTTTCTTTAATTTTTATGTTGTGTGTAAATAAAAGTGAAATGAAAATTACAACGAATCTTGATTTCTGTCTAAACTGGAAATGGACTGTCTTGTGTGTCCGCACTGCAACAAATGTTCGGTTTAACCAAGATGTAATGCATAACATTTTACGAACAAACTTCAATGGTTGCATAAACTTTCTATGTTTGATTACAAAACATACATTGTATCAATGTATTTTGGGTGTTCCATTTGCAATATTATTTTTTACCTTAGCGTTAGCACGGGTACATTACTAGTATTTGAAATTTATCCCACCTAAGGTATATTTTTAGCTAACACGACTACACGGAGATCGCTAGCGGAATAGTCCTATTGCACGACGTGAGGGTTTCAAAAAAAGAAAAATGTGTTTTTCCCACTCCGCACACGTGCCTTGCTAAAAAGGAAACCTGGCTTTTCATGCATATCAGCTTGCATGCTTTTTTTCATGGGCCGAGGCGTAGCCCACAAAACCGTATCCTCCCCCTCTCCTCCACCAGGACAACGTCGGCTCCACCTCCACCACCAAGACAACGCCACCACTAACAGCCGAAAAAAGAAGAAAAATGAAGAGGAGCAGGAGGAAGAAAATCAACAATAGATTGGGGGAGAGGATGCAGGAAGAGTAGATCCAAAATAATTAACAAGCTATATATTAAGAAAAGAACATATTAAAGTTACTTCCTCTTAACAACAAGTTTCTTTTTAAAACATATTAAAATTACTTCCTCGTAACATGCAATTTACTTCCAAGAATCACTAAACTTACTTCTATAGCCTAAAAGAGTATTTCTGCTCCTACCCTACCCCCCTCAATAATTAAATGCAAAAGGCTCATGAATGCTCTAATCACTAGAACACATAATTCAAGAAATGTTAACGTTACTTTTTCAGAAACAATAAAGTTACTTCTAACAAACACTAAAGTTACTCCCAAAAACATGTAAGTTATGACATATAAAAGTTACTTTATGAAATATAAAAAGTTACTTCATAGAAACATGTAAGTTAGTTTAGAAAGTTACTTTTGAAACATATAAAAGTAAACATGTAAGTTAGTTATACAGAAAGTTACTTTTGAAACATTTAAAAGTTACATCTTAGTAACATTTAAGTTACTTTTAAAAATATGTGAAGTTACTTTGAAATATGAAGCTTTTTTATAATGAATCATACTAAGAAACTTAAAGGTTTACGCTCATTTTGCATATCTTACACCTCGTAGGGATTATCGAAGGCCCAGACGACGGTGCTAGTGAGGAGGCTGTGCAGGGGAGGGGGCTACGGATGAGGAGATGGCTAACATGTCGCATCTACCGCAACAAAATCCCGCTGCCATCACCTCCGCTGCAGCAGAAGCCCGCTGCCGAGGAATCCCATCGCCACCACTGCTCGGTATCGCCCGTAGTAGAAGTCACCGATCACTGCTTCATCAAATTTTGACAAGGAAACAGTCGCTTCCTTCCCCTCTTCGCCGTGATTTGCGGAGTAAAACTGATGTTGCTCTCCGTCTCTTCGTCAAAATAGGGGGAAACCGCCGAGGCCTACTACTTATTCATCGCGATTTGGGGGAGAAGAAAACCACCGTAGCCTTCACCTCCCCTGCCGCAGCCTCCGCTTCCCCTTGCCGTGATGGGACAAAACCTCCACCGCCTCTGCCTCTCTAGTTCGCTCTCTCTCTCTCGGGTGCAAATGGATGTGGACGAAAACGAAGGGCTGGGATGGGGATGACGATGACGCGTGGTGGGATGGCTGGGACGACGACGTGTGGATGGACGCTACGTCAAATCGCGCGGGATGGACGACTCTCGCGGCGTCGCATGATAGCGCCAGATCAAGAGCCTTCTCGAAATAGATTTTTGTGATTTTTAGCATATGAACAACTAGTAATGTACGTAGGGGCCATCCATATCATATTAAATCCACGAGCATTCCAAACGACACAAATATTATTCTACAAGAATACTAATATATCGTTGCTACAAGCGTACTTATTTTAGAATGGAATAGCTTCTAGTCAAATTTTAGGAACACGAAAGGGATTTCTACCGAGATTGATCTAATATCTTATTAAATGCAAGAGCATTCCAAGCGACACAAATGTTATTCTATGAGAATACTAATATCTCGTTGCTACAAGCGTACTTATTTTAGAATGGAATAGCTTCTAGTCGAATTTTAGGAACACGAAAGGGATTTCTACCGAGATTGATCTAATAAAGATCATGCCACCACCAATCTAATATCGTCCCTTCATCTTTGTTTTATGTGTTGTTTTGGTGGCTCCACTAGATCAAGGGAGGGGTTTAATTAGTCTGTAGCTCCTGTTTGGTTAGAGACTTAACTTTTGCCCTCCAGTCCTACGCTGACTAGACTAGGCTAATAGCCGGTTTAAAAACTTACTAATATAAAACAACACATCAGTTTTGGTTCCAAAAAACCTAGTATTGATGATGGTTTCCCACCCACAGAACACTCACGCTATATGAATAACCAGTATATTAATTGTTCGGCGTACAATGAGTATTGGTTTATAAGAATAGCAGGCATTGATGATTAATCAATCAGTGCCCAGTTCAAGCCAATTGGAGCTAGATGGCCTGGCTTGTTAGTGGAAAAAGTCATCAGAGCTGAGTCAGAAGAATACTGAGTAATGATGCCACTCAAATCACTGCCGGGTATTCTTAGAATAGACTAAGGTTGAAATCCCTGCCATGACAAGGATTACATTTGACTTGAAAAAATAGGTACTAGTGATTGGGGCTTCGTATATACATGGGTAGGGATGGAAGGAGTATTTAAAATTTTTATTTCAGTTTTTTCTGCCGATTTGTAGCAACAACAGTCATCGGTTATATACACTGGTAAGGATGGAAGGAATATTTAGAAATTTTATTCTAGTCTTTTCTGCTGATTTATGGCTACAACAATCATCGGAGCACCCAAGGTTAGACACTTGATTGGATGTTCCCGTATGAACTCTAGAAACAAGATCACGGGACATCCCTGTAACACATTGCTGATGTCTTCAAGAAACACAAGATACTCCTATTTCTTTATTTCGGCATGAATCGGTTTAAGAAGAGTAATTTGAACAGAAGGGCTAGCTGCCCTGTAGCCAGTATACTCATATGGGGTATCCAGAGTACTCATCCCTAAAACCGGCACTAATGACCCCTTCATGAGTGCCAAAAGGTTGGAAACAACACTGATGATGTTTTGAGGAGTAGTGACTCTTCTTGTTGTTGTATTGTATCTGGCAAGATGGTGATCCTAGCACGACACTTTAGTTTCTATAAAAGTTGGGCCAGCTGGATTTTACAATATCACCCCTTTATCATTTACTACAGTATGTTAGGACTATAGATCGCCTAGGGTTTTAGATCGGTAGGACTTCTCTTTGTGTTCTTGTGGTGTTCTTTGCGAGAGAGAGGGAGTAGGGGTTACCGACCGGTTGAGGTTAAGGAGGAGGAAGAGGCGTCGGCCATCTTGTTGTCTCCTTTTAGCTTGACGTGGACCGGCGGCGACCGTGGCCGTGCTTGCGGTGGCGTTGATGCAGCGGCGGTGTAGACGACGAGGTGTGGCGCGGCGGTGGCGAATCCCGTCACTGGTTACGCCCCTCGATCGGTTAGGGTTAGGGTTGTGTGGGTGGAGTTGGCGGCGGCAGCGAATCTCGTATCGTTTGCCGCCCCGGCCTCCACCCTCTCTTTTATATGTGGCGCAGTGTGACGGGGGCCCACCAGCCATTGGGCTGGGCACCCCCGATCGGGGCGCGTGTCAAGGCCCGTTGAGCCGTTGGGCTCAACGGTGGGATCAATCTAACATTCTCCCCCTTGATCTCACTATTTCTTTTAGCTTTTTCTATTCCATCATAGATTTGCGAATAGAGCATATTTCATCGTCACGGTTAATCACCGATAGATTTAACAGCCACTATACACGTCTCCATTCTGAAACGGATACTTTAACTTTTGGGCCCTTTAGTCCAGGATTCATAAGGCTTCCCTTAAACCCATGCCGGCTACATGTTCCTTGAACACGTTGGGTGGTAGGCCTTTTGTGAGCGGATCCGCGAGCATCCTTTCTGTTCTAATGTGCTCGAGACTGATTGTTTGATCCCGGACTTTATCTTTCACAACATAGTACTTGATGTCAATGTGTTTGGCAGCACCACTTGACTGATTGTTGTGAGCGTACATTACCGCGGGTTCGTTATCGCAGTATAACTTTAGTGGTTTCTCAATACTGTCAACCACCTTTAAACCGGGTATGAACTTCTTTAGCCAGTTCACCTGCCCGTTGCCTCATAGCATGCTATAAACTCGGCATACATAGTAGACCCTGCAGTGATAGTCTGTTTTGAGCTTTTCCATGAAATAGCTCCTCCTGCCAGGGTGAACACGTATCCCGATGTTGACTTTGTGTTATCTTTTACAAAGTCAGAATCTGAATACCCCACTATCTGGAGCGATTCTGATCTTCTGTAAGACAGCATGAGGCCTTTTGTTCCTTGCAAATAAGGCAAGACTTTCTTTACTAATTTCCAGTGCTCTGGGCCTGGATTACTCTGAAATCTGCCAAGTAACCCGGTAACAAATGCCAAGTCAGGTCGTGTGCACACTTGCACGTACTGTAGGCTTCCTACAGCTGACGCATATGGCTTTGTTTTCATTTCATTTAGCTCATACTGATTTCTGGGACATTGCGATGGCCCATACTTTTCACCTTGCACTATAAGAGCAGGTGTAGCACTACATTTGTACATGTTGAATTTCTTCAACACCTTTCCTATATATGCCTTTTGAGAAAGTCCCAATGCATACTTTGTTCTATCTCGGTGAATCTCTATGCCCAAAACATATGAAGCTTCACCGAGGTCTTTCATGTCAAAGTTTGAGGACAAGAATCTCTTTGTTTGCTGCAGTAGACTAACATCACTACTAGCCAGTAGAATGTCATCCACGTACAGAACTAGGAAAATGAATCTCCCATTCTTAAACTTTGTATAGATACAGTTGTCCTCGACATTCTCTTGAAACCCAAATTTCTTTATTGTCCCATCAAACTTCAAGTACTACTGTCTTGAAGCTTGTTTTAATCCATAAATGGATTTCTTTAGACGGCATCCCATATTTTCATTTCCTTTCATGACAAAACCTTTCGGCTGTGCCATGTATAATTTTTCCTCCAAATCTCCATTTAGAAATGCCGTTTTTACATCCATCTGATGTAATTCCAAATCATAATGTGCCACCAGTGCCATTATAATCCTGAAGGAATCTTTACAAGAGACCGGAGAAAATGTCTCATTGTAATCAATCCCTTCTCTTTGCGTGAAGCCTTTTGCCACAAGCCACGCTTTAAACTTTTCTATATTCCCTCTGGAGTCATATTTGGTTTTGTAGACCCATTTGCAGCCTACTGTTTTGGCTCCTTTAGGAATTTCTTCTAAATCCCAGACATCATTTTGTTTCATTGATTTCATTTCGTCTTTCATGGCTTCCAACCATTCAGATGAGCGAGCGCTTCTCATGGCCACTTCATATGAGGTGGGATCATCCTCCATATGTGACTCTTCTATATTATAGACTTGATAGTCATCACGGATAGCCGATCTTCTGATTCTTTCAGACCTTCTAGGGGCCTGCTGTTCTGGCACATTATCTGTTTGAGGCTGTTGCAGCTCCTCCTCTGGTGTGGCAACATTTTCTGTTGAATCCTGTTGAACAGGTTCCTCACTTTCATTCATTGTTGCCACGGGAGAGGTAGCAACAGGTGTTGGTACCGCAACGTCATGCATTGCAGGCACAACATCAGCAGGTAGAGAGAAGAAAGGCTCTTGAATTGACGGAGCGGGTACAGACACCGCCCTCTCCTCAAGATCAATTTCTCGAACTACCGAGCTCCCCATAATCATTTCGTCTTCCAAGAAGACGGCGTGTCTCGTGTCCACAAACTTTGTATACTGTTTGGACAGTAAAAACGATAACCCTTTGATCTTTCAGGATAGCCAATAAAATGACAGCTCACTGTTTTGGGATCCAATTTCCCAATGTTTGGGTTAAATACTTTAGCCTCTGCAGGACTCCCCCACACCTTGAGGTGAGCAAGCGAGGGTACTCTTCCTATCCATAGCTCATACGGTGTTTTGGGAACCGATTTGCTTGGAACTCTATTGAGGATATGAATGGCGGTTTTTAACGCCTCCATCCATAAACCCAATGGTAGGGTGGAGTAGCTCATCATGCTGCGCACCATATCCATGAGGGTACAGTTACGCCTTTCAGCTACCCCATTCTGTTGAGGTTCGCCCGGTGTTGAATACTGGGCTACTATGCCATTCTCTAGCAAGAACCTTGCAAAAGGTCCAGGGACTTGCCCATAAGGCGTATGTCGACCATAGTACCCCCCACGGTCAGATCTTACTACTTTAATCTTTATATCATGCTGATTTTCAACTTCAGCTTTGAATATCTTAAATTTATCCAATGCTTCTGATCGCTCTTTTATTGGATAAATATAACCATAACGGGAGTAATCATCTGTGAATGTTATGAACGAGTCATAGCCATCCACACTTTTCACAGGAAATGGACCACAAATATCTGTGTGAATGATCTCTAAAATTCCTGCGCTTCGTTTTGCACCTTTTTTGATGCTCTTTACAAATTTTCCTTTAATTCATTCTACGCATTGTTCTAAGTCTGAGAACTCCAATGGAGGAAGAATCTCATTCTTAACTACTCTCTCAATTCTCCCCCTTGAAATATGGCCTAAATGACAGTGCCATAATTTCGATGAGACATTAGGAGTTCGCTTTCTTTTCTTGTTTTCTTTTGTCAACGAGGACACAACATTCACATTCTCAGAAAGAGATAACAAATAAAGCTCATCTTGCAACACAGCAAGACCAACACATTCATTATTATGCCATAGTTCACATTTGCCACTTCCAAAACGACAATCATATCCATCAGAATCCAATTTGGATACACTTATCAAGTTTCTTTGCAAAGAAGGAACATAAAAAACATCTTTAAGTAAAAGTGTGAAGCCATTCGGGAGCTCTATGGGAAGGTCGCCAATAGCTTCAACTCTTTCTTCAACTCCATTTGAAACTCTAATGGAGCTTTCGCTTCTTTGCGTAGTCCTCGTCGAACGGAATGCCTTTAAACAATTACAAACATGAATAGTTGCTCCAGAATCAATCCACCATGTGGATCTGGAATAACCAACATAATGAGATTCATTTACAAATGTAATAATGTTCTCACCTCTCTTAGCCATGATCATTTTCAGAAAGTCAGGACAATCTTTCTTGTAGTGTCCTGTCTTCTTGCAGTGGAGACACTGATCCTTTTCAACAGCAAACTGTTGTTGTTGAGGCAGATGCTTGGGGGGCTGTTTTGCTTTGGAGGAAGGAGACTTTTGGTTCTTTCTCTTGTTATCCTTAACATAGTTGATGGAGCCACCATGTGCCTCCTTAATCCTTTCCTCCTCTTGCACACAATTAGCGATGAGCTTTTCAAAGCTCCATTTCTCTGGACTTATGTTGTAATTGACAATAAAATTGTCAAATAGCTTTGGTAATGAGGCCATAACCAGATGGATCAGAAAGTCATCTGTTATGCCTAAATCCATTGGCTTCAACTTGGAAGCAATGTTGCTCATCCTAAGGATGTACTCTCTCACACCACCTCCATGGTACCTCTCTGTCACAAGCTGTTTGATCAGCTGTGTAGTATAAGTCTTTGAAGAACCAGTGAACTGGCTCTTTATTCTCTTGAGGTATTCAAAGACGGTGTCACATTCTGGGATTGAGCCCAATATAGTTGGCTCAATCGTGTTCTTTACCACAGCCAAACATTTCTGTTGGCTAAGGACCATTTCTTATGTTCTATGTCATATGACATGACAAGGGGAGCATTGTCCCTCTTTCTCTTTTCCCAGTCAGCATCTGACTCTTTATCACCTCTGATGAGCTCAGCAGGTTCTATAGGACATGGGGTAGTCAACACCCACCCAGTCCACCTCTCCCAAGATAAAAGCAAGGTCGAGTTTTCTTTTCCATTCATTGTAGTTATCTCCTTTTAGGGTCGGAATGTCTTTAATACAACCCATCAAGGAGTAGCCACCTGAAATAATCATGTATAGTGAGAACAAAATTAATATTAAAATGTTATGTACTAAGTCTATATCACCGTTGGGTAGAAATTAGACATAATACATAAAGCCATAATTATAACATTGCAATTGTCAACTTGGTCAGAAAATTACAACATCATAACACATAATTAATGTTCCTAAAATTAAGTTCTCCCGTTGGTTCGAAATTTAATTTTAGAAACACTAATTTTCATCAATTTTATCTATTTGCAGCGGAATAACTATATAAATTCTGTAATTTTACTCTCTTGTAAAAATTATCCCATTGGTTCAAATTTAAACAGAGGTAAAACATGCAAAACAATTAAAATTCTATTGAAATTTGCATGAAAATCGATCAAAATTAAATTGAAAGGTCTTTTCTTTTCTCTGTTTTCTGTCCGGAGGGACCTAAAACAGACTTGTGCGAAAGCATTCTATTTCTTTTCTTTATCTTTCGGCCCGAGGACCAAAAACGGACTTCGGTCCAGCGATCCATGGCCTCTTAGCGCGGGCAGGCGCGCCAACCCCTTCCCCAGGCCGCAACCTGGGCCTGGGCTGGGAAACCTCCCCCCGCGCGGGCGCCTCTTGGGCCGATTTTGGCCCGGTCGCCGTCGGCCGTCCGATCGGCTAGGGTTTGATCGGACGGCCGCGCGGGGAAGTCGGCGAAACAAAAACCCCCCGCCGGCCGCCGAAACCCTAGCCGCCTGTGTGCGCCGTGTGGCCGAGCGGAGCACCGTGGCCGCCGGTCTTCGCCGCCGGTCTTTGCCGCCGCCGACCGCCCTTGCCGCCGCTGGTCTTTCTCCTCTTCTTCTCCGCTTCCCCCACCGTCTCTAGCCCCCCCACACCGTGTGAGAGAGAGAGAGGACGGAAGAAGGAGAAGAAGATGGCGCCGGCGCGCGCGTGCACCCACGGGTGCGCGCACGACCGTCGAGTGGCTCCTCGGCGGCGGCCCGATTCCTTTTCTTTCCCGCGCGGCGCGACGGCCGGCGGTCAACTTTGCCCGTCCCCTATGCCCGGCGATGGCCGGCGGTGAGGTAGGGTTTTATTTTCACTTTTCTTTTCTTTTCTTTTTCCAAACCAATCTAAACACTAGAAGTCGTGCTCTGATACCATTGTTAGGACTATAGATCGCCTAGGGTTTTAGATCGGTAGGACTTCTCTTTGTGTTCCTGTGGTGTTCTTTGCGAGAGAGAGGTAGTAGGGGTTACCGACCGGTTGAGGTTGAGGAGGAGGAAGAGGCGCCGGCCATCTTGTTGTCTCCTTTTAGCTTGATGTGGACCGGCGGCGACCGTGGCCGTGCTTGCGGTGGCGTTGATGCAGCGGCAGCGTAGACGACGATGTGTGGCGCGGCGGTGGCGAATCCCGTCACTGGCTGCGCCCCCTCGATCGGTTAGGGTTAGGGTTGTGTGGGTGGAGTTGGCGGCGGCAACGAATCTCGTATCGTGTGCCGCCCCGGCCTCCACCCTCTCTTTTATATGTGCCGCAGTGTGACGGGGGTCCACCAGCCATTGGGCTGGGCGCCCCCGATCGGGGCGCGTGTCAAGGCCCGTTGAGCCGTTGGGTTTAACGGTGGGATCAATCTAACACAGTAGTGTATATAATATATATACCACGGTGATCCTGCCCATTCTCTTGCATCTCTCTCATCCATGTGCATACAACCCAATTACTTATACGGGCCACTCTTCTTAAGATTTGGAACACAACTTCTTTTGCTACGGCCTCCTGCAAAACCGTTCAAAACTAGCTAGGTGAGCTTTCTTCCACTACCAGGCTTCACTTCATGCTCCTTCGTTGCTTCAGCAAAACCCGTTTACCGATACCTCATTCAGAGAAACCTTAACGTCGATGGAGGCACATCTTCTCCCTTTTAACCACTGCTAAAAAAAGTTTTTTCCATGTGTTACCTCTTTTTTCCCAAGCGAATAAAATAATAAACGCTTGTGAAAATAAACCCAGAGATCTTGATTAATAGCCCCTAGGAAAATATATTCTTACACGCGGTCATGTTAAGAGAACCGCTTGTAGAAATAGTCATATTTTTTCAAGCAGCCCGTTAAGAGAGTCGCTCGTGAAAAAAGATTTTAATTTCACTCGCGGTGCTCTTAGACAGCAGCATGGAAAAATACATCACATCCACGCAGAGGCCTTATCTCTTCATATCTCCCTGTTGCACATAATCTCCACTCTTTAGATGTTTTCTCTCTCGGTCTCCTTGATCTCTCCTCACTTATCCATACTATTTTTTTTTTGAAACTTAAAAGATAAATTCATTAGAAGCAGAGAACATGGTTTACCGTACAATTAAGAGGCTTGAAATGAGCCTTAAGAACAGAAGCAAGGCAAACCCTAGTAGGGTATGCAATATGGGAAATGTTTTGACAATCAAAGATAGGGTTGCTATGGGCATTCAGTTTTGCTTCTTTGGCTAGTTTGTTAGCAACTCTGTTGATTTCCCTGGGAATCCAAAAAACATTCAGCATGTCGCCTGGAATTGCGTCATTGATCTGACTCCACAAAGGTCTTAGAGTCCAGTGGCCTGGCTGGTCCATGTAATTCCTCTCCTTGATCACATCAGCAATGGTGGCATTACACTCATCCATACTAAGAATCCTGCATATTGAATAGCTGCGATACCAGTTTGTTAACAACCTGCTTCAATGAAATACGGGAGAACTATAGCCACAACATATGAGTAACCGTGGAGATTTTTGAGATGAGAAAGAGGGGATACAAGGCTAGAAGGCGCTATAGAAGCTTCTAGAGCAGGTTGAGAGGAAGAAGGTAGGGAAAGAGATCTACAAGGAACCAATCGGCCTCTAGGTTGTGTCCGCCGCCGTTGTCATTGACGATCTGGCCAAAGTTCTACTCGATGAACGTTCTTATGTATTGTTGTTCTTTGGGCTTGCTTTATGTCTTTCCTCACTACAACTTATAACTAATTTGGTTGCTGTTATTTGCCTCAAGTTTGCATCAATTTAATGGATGTCATATATTTGTGAAGTGCTTGAAATGAAATTTTGATGTAATCAGTGAGAAATGGATATGTGATATATGTGTGAATTGTATGAGATGAAAATTCAATGTAATTTTGATGCAATGTGATATATTGGGGGTAATCGTGGTATAAAAGTGGGCACATCACTACTACAGAAATGTTTTTCCTGGACGAGACCCTCTTTAGGTTGCAGACGGACCATAACTAGTCGCGTCTACAAAAATTGACCTCTATTTTCGTATGCGGCTACTTAAGAGACCCGTACACTAAAATCGATTTTCGCAGACGAACCTCTTAAATAGCCACATGCGAAAATGAAGGTATTTTCGCACGCAGTTAATTTTCGCATGCGGTTCTCTTAAGAGGTCGCATGCCAAAATAGATTTTTGCATGTGGCCCCTTAAGAGGACCACATGCAAAAATGCCCTCCCTTCTCTCTAGATCTTTTCCCTCTCAACACTTCAAAATTTTCATCCTTATTCTCTCCCTCCATCTCTCCCACCTTCTCATCCTTATCCTCATTTTCTACCTATCACTCACTCTCTCCTCATCCTGTCTCTCACTTTCTCTCCTCTCCTCTCACTCATGGTGGCAGGCGGCTCGACAGCGAGCAATGGCGGCTGGCAGCGTAGGGCACGGCCCCGCGATGGCCGGCTCAGGTGGACGGTGGGCAACAGCCGGCGGCGGGCTTGGCCCTGCGACGGCCGGCTCGAGCGGGCGACGGGCGCAAGGCGTCAAGTGGCGGGCGGCGCCAGCCTCTAGAGCGGTGGTGGGAGAGGTGGATGCGTCGTCCCCGCCCTCGCGTGCGTCGGCGGTGGGCGGATCCGCCGCCTCCGACCTTGGGAGCGAGGGCGGTGGGCGGGTGGTGGCCGGTGGGCGGGTGGCGGGTGGCGGGTGGCTGGCAGGCGGGCGGATTTTGTGATTTTTTTTTTTGGATTTTTATTTTTGCGTGCGGTCCACATAAGCACCCGCATGCGAAAATAGTGATTTTCGCATGTGGGTGCACCAGCCACATGCAAAAATAACGATTTTTGCAGATCTTTTCGTGCATGCAGACCGATCAACCGCATGGAAAAATAGGTTTTGGCCGCTTAGAAAAATATTTTTTTAAGTAGTGCTTGTGGGTGTTTTTCCGTGCAGGGGCATGGCTAGCCATAAATAAAAAAACTATTTCTGGTATTTTTGTTATCTGTAATGGTTATAAAAAGAAAGTCGTTACAGATGAGGGTATCATCTATAATAGCTCTTGTTCCTGAGTCATTACAGATGGCACCGTCATCTGTAACAGCTCCGAAAACAACTTAGATAAGTGTTATGTGTAATGGTTACCTAGTCATTACAGATGACATGCCAGAGTCGTTACAGATGAGTGTCATTTGTAACGCTCGCCCAGCCGTTACAAATGATATACCACATCTGTTATGTTGTAACAGGCACCCGAATCATTACAGATGACATTCTTCAGCCGTTACAGATAATTAGATACGTGCTAGTGAAACTATGTAAAAATAAAGGTTGAAAATCTTGATGAGCAATCTGCACGGATACATGGCTTGCAACTCAAGAGATCGGCTGCCCGATCCCACTGAAGAACACATAGAATCGTAATCAAACCAACCAGTAAGCACACTGCACACAGAATTGACCTGCACAAATGTAGGAATAGTAAACGACAAGCTTTAGTCCAGTACTCTCCTAGCTACTGCTCTAGTATTTTGTGTTCAGTTTGTCATCTTGCTTGCTAATTGCTACATGTCGCCGTTGGCCTTGTTCTCTTCGATGTCGTTTTGTCCTTCCCTTCGTCTTCACCGTTGGTCGTTGCCTGCTCTTTGGCTTTCTTCTCTTCTTTCTCTTTCACCGTCTTTGCCTCCTCCTCCTCTTTCGCCGCCTTGTTTGCTTGTGCTTCCTCCTTGGCCTTGTTCAGCACCTCGACTAGACCTGCCAGGCACGCGTCAGGGTCCCTCTTCTTCCTCTTGGACATGGGCATCAGGTTTTCAGCCACGTCCACCGGTGACATCTCGGCCTCCTCAAGCAGCCGCCGTATGTCGCCGAACAGCTCGTGTTGCTCCACGCCGAGCTAGTTGTTGGCCAGCACCTTGAAGGCCTCGAAGCGGCAGTAGGACATCTCGATGTGGACGTCCATCCTGCCCCACCAGATCAGCGCCGGGTCCAGCTTCTCCTTGTGGTTCGGTCGTTCGTTCTATCGTTGTATCGTTCGTTCGGTCGTTCATTCTATCGTTCTATCGTTCGTTTGGTCGTTCGTTCTAACGTTGTATCGTTCGTTCCGTCCTTCGTTCTATCGTTCATTCGGTCGTTCGTTCTATCATTCGTTCGGTCGTTCTTTCTATCATTTTATCAAACTAATTTAACTTTAATAAAATTTATAAAAAGTCTACATTGGTTTATATGATAAAATTAGTTCGATGTTTTAAAAATCACTATATTTCTCTATACATTTTATTACAAATCACTATAAAATTTTGTGTACAATGAGAAAACAAGATCACCCATTCACTTGTTCCTGTACCTAGGTTAATTCACAGACACAAAAAACAAAAGTGAAAGCAAATGGACTCAACCGGTAAAAACCCGGTGAGTCTTTATTTCATTCATCTTTACTGACATGCACAATTACAAATAAGGAATGAAATAAATTAAAGGAAATGAAATAGCCTGACCTAACGCTCCTATTGGACTCTAAGATGCTAGGGAAGGCTCATGGGCTAGGTGCATGAAAAAGATCCTCCTTCCCTACGGCCTTGTACAACAGTTTAAGCTTCACACAAATACCATGGCACTGTCCAAGCAAGGTCGACTTTGAGCTTGGCGAGCTCGACCTGTACTTCTGCAACGGTGTTGTTGGCAACTTTTTTGGCAAGAAGACATTCACGATCGGGACAACTAAATGCCTTGCAGTGATATGGAGTTACCAACCACCTCGATCTACCAAAAAGCCAAATCAAGATGGGTTTTGTAAAAAAACTAAATCGGCTAGTGTTGACGGTTGTTAACTGCCAAATCTACGTCGGCAATGCATGCATGAATCTGAGCATGTAAAACATCCAACGTAGTGGTAGGGTTTAATTCTAACAATTTCCACAGCGTTGGTGTATATTTGGATGTAGGTGACCAATCAACAAAGTTAAGATGAAATATACATGAACAAAGAGGAGAATCAAACTCATATTTAAACTTATGGAGTTTTGGGCCACAAACCTAGCGAAACATATTCAAATGGACCCATTCACCATACATATGGACTAAGGAACTATCCACCAGAGCCAGGAGGACAAGCTGGGCTAGAGGGGCTAGCCATGGTCGGCCGAACCGACTTCGGCTCCATTCGCCATCTGCTTCAACATAGACACTCCAGATGGTGTCTCAATGTCGGTGGAAGGGTAGTTAGGACAATTCCAACCGCTATAACCATCATAAGAAGGCTATATAAGGAGCTCAAATGCTTCATTACAATACACACCAAGTTTGAGTTGAATTATAATAGGCTCTTGTACACTTTATGTATATTTAGAATACGAAGAGAGTAATGGAGAAGGATCAGAGGAATCCCGGAGTTGTCGGTATTTTCCTCTAAGTCTTTTATACCTTGTCGATTACTTTGATATAATTGATATTATCTTACACAAGTAATTGAGATTTATCTGTGAGGTAAATTTCTTAGTTCATATTTAGTGTACTGGATCATTGTTCGCTATTGTTCATTAATAGATACTGATTGCTTTGGTGAGTTATAAATACTAAAGAAGTAATTAATTGCATAGACGCGGCGGCGCAGCGCGGCGGCGGCTATCACACCCAGAAATTTTATCCCAAATTTCCAGACCATTTTGTGTATAAATCCCTGTCCAGGAATCAAACTAGGGTACACAAAACGACAAATTAATATACAGATCCAAGCGCAAATAAAGCATAAATACTTACAGAAGAGGCACTTAGTCCTCACACTGAAAAGAAAGAAGCAGCGGAAAAAGGCGACGATCTTAGCGGGGCTTCAGCTCCACTCCACAGGCAAAACTCAACTGGGTATAAGCCTTGGTCTTCTAACTTCAACTTCAGTTCAGAAGCACTACACTCTGAAAAGGGGAATGTAGCAAGACTGAGTACAACCACCGTACCCAGCAAGCCACACCAACGATGCATTCGTGAAAGGGGAGACAAGGTGGGTTTGTGGCTATTTGCATAAAGGCGGTTGTAAACATTTATAGTTGAAAACAGTAAAACAGTTGATTAATTAAGGCAAGATTAAATATCTCCACTGAACAACGCTACACCACGTTGAACAGGCCCAACCATTCCACCTGAACTAAACCAATTCATTAAATCAATTTAATCAATAGAGTGGGACTAATCACGGTGAATCTGGTTGATCGCCCATAACCGCGGGCACGATTCCACACATGTTGCCATGCCTCGAATAGTTTTACTCTGGCCAGAGGTACGCAACTGTACTCACAAGACACGATTCCACACATGTTGCCATGCCCCGAAATACCACCATGGTACTGCTAAGGGGGAAATCGCGACAAGACCCTTCGCATAACTCCCTCTAACCAAGCGCACCACACCTCAGGTTTCGCCCCTACCTTTAAGCCAAGGTAGGCAGCCCCCTCTCGTGCCTAGGTGAATCCGGAAGCCGATCAACGGGTAAACCCCCGCCGACCCAACTCCATCACGCCCACCCTTGCCTGGATGCGTCAGCTAGGGAAAAACTACACTACAAGTCCAACAGTTGCCCATGCCTGCTTGTGGTAAGCACTGTTAGTCTTCTAGGGTTTCCCGAGAACCGGTCCTTAATTGCCATAGGTGCGACTAGCAAAACCATACACCCACAGCCCAACATTAGGCCATATTTTAGTTGAAAATTAATTAATTTAACAATCACGATTGACTATTGTGAGCTACCATTAAATAGCCATCATTAAGATATAAGTGAAACATTAATTATCCCGTATGAAATGATACTAAAGTTTCTAAGCATGGCTAAGCAATTATATCTAATATCTAGTTGAACCAATATATAAAATCCAACTAGTCAAATTTATAACCCAAGGTATCAAGAAATAGGGTAATCAATACAAATTGGCCATAACAAAGCAATAGGTTCACACCACCCGATGACATTCGAAAATAAATGCACATTTGAAATAAATAGAGAATTTAAATATAGGTCCAACATGCTCAAAGGATTGTGTTTGGGATCTGTGTGACTTGCCTTGCTTCTTCGATTGATCTTCCGAACTCTTTTCCTCGCGACCGCGATCGTCCAAAATAGCGGAATCTACACGTTGGCACGCAAAACGAGGAAAAATTCTAATAAAAACCAAATAAACATTACATAAAAGTAAACAAACATGTAGAGCTCAATTTTAGATGAATTTTGCAAGTTGAATGGCCCAATTTGGAGTTCGTATGAAATAGTTATGAATTTTGGAATATGAACTATGTAATTACTATTAACTGAAAAACCTTAATCAATTGCTATGCTTTAACGCCCGCGAACGGACAAGGTTAACGGAAAACAAACACCGGTTAACAAGCCTGACGGGTCAGCGACTCGACGAGTCAACCTACCGTGGCACGGGACCACGCAAACGGTCAATCGAACCGGTGGCTCAAAATGGCTCTAAGGTTTTAGAACGACTCGGTACTTTAGAACGACTCGGTACGACCAAACCGACATAACACTACGCCACACTACGCACGAGCGTATGCAGCGAGCGGCGAGTGAATGCATACGTATGATGGTGAGGGCACGGCTTTAGCTATGGCTAGGTGCAGCGGTACCGAGGTCGGTAAACCGACAACGGCTAGGCGGCTGCTAGGTAGCTAGGGTTTTAGGCGGCTAACAGCGCGGCAAGCGACACGGCGAAGTGGCAGCGACACGGTAACGGGTCGGCAGCACGGCTACCGTGTGCGACAAAGCGGTGGCAGAGGCATGGCTGCAGCAAAATAGCAGCGCGGCAGCCGGCAGGCGGGGTAGCGACGGCGTGCGGTGCAAGGGCAGCGGCAGCGGCACGACACGGTGCGGTAGGACCGGCACGGTAACGACGGCTAGCGGCGACGAGGCGACGCAGCAGCGCCGCGACACGGCAGCAACGCGGCAACGTCGGCGCGTGGCAAAACAGCGACGACGCAGCAAGCGGCGCCGCGGCGGCTGTGGCAGCGGTGCAGCAGAGGCAGCAGCGCGAGTAGGGCAGTGGCGGCGCGCGGCACGGCAGCGACGCGGCAGCGGCGGCGGCGCGGCTGCGGTGGCAGTGGTGTGGCAGCGGCTAGGGCAGTAGCGGCGCGCGGCATGGCAGTGACGTGGCAGCGGCGGCGGCGCGGCTGCGGTGGCGGCGGTGCGCGGCAGCGGCTAGGGCAGCAGCGGCGCAGCACACGGTAGCGGCGGTGCGGCAGCGAGGTGGCTAGGGTAGCGGCACGCAGCGGTAAGGCGGTGGCTCAAGGGGACGACGACGACACGGATAGACGAGACGGAACCCTAGGGGTAAACTATACCGGTGAACGTCACAGGAAAGGGGAGAGCTCACCGGAGAAGACGGCGAGGAGGGGTGGCGGCTAGCGGCGGCGGCGAGCAAGGGCAACGAGGGCTAGGGCGCAGGTGGCGGCTAGGGCTATGGGGAGGGAAAAAACAAAAAGGAAAAGTGGGTAAGGGGGCTTAAACAGGGGTAGGGGCTGGATTTTAGGTGGGCCGGCCCAGGGGAGGGGGTGGCTCACGCAGAGAGAGGGAAGGTGGCGCTCGGCATAGGGGGGAAGAAATAGAATACGAGACGAAGGGACACCTAAAAAGGAAAGGTGGGGGAAACAAATGCGGTGCCTTTTCGGGAAAGGAAAAAGAAACTGAATCGGAATAGGAGTAGGACTTGGCTCATCATACAGAACGAAACCGCAGCGGCAAAAAGTGGTCGACGGATATAACGAACCGTGAATAGGGAGAGTGAACCGGGAACGGTTCACGACCAAAGGAGGGGAAGGAAGGAATTATTAATTTAAATCCTGACATTTTAAATTGACATTATTACTTCTTTACTCTGAATATTCTGCTGAAAATCCTGTTAACGATTTGAAGCATCTCCCAGACAATTTCGATTATTACGCACATTATTAATTTAGGGTTTGCTCCTGGTTAAATGAACAATTTCTTCTAGGCAATTTATTTTATGAATTTAGAGCTAGAAGGGGAGACTCCAGGGTGTGACAGCGGCGGGGTGGCGCGGGCGGTGGCGTCAGGGTGGCGCGCCGGCGACGTCGCGGGGTGGCGGCCATGCCACCCCGGCGTTGCACCGGCGTGCTGTTGATGCAAAAAACGCACACCGGCCTGAGAGATTTGCTTTACTCTAGTGCAGGTCCAAAATTAGTTCTTAGGTTCGAGGGCGTGCTAGTTGATTTGATCCTGCAATCAATAAGAAGAAATATGCAAAGATATTAGTAAATGATAATCCATCGGCTAGCTAGCCGATTTCATAACGTATTGTAACCTAGCCGATGTAATAAAGCATGAATCGGCTGTAAGGTGTAGTCAATGATGAAACTAACTCCAAAACTAGTACATCGGCTGAAAAGATCAGTATTATATAATCAATGTATCAATATTACTTTAGAAATAAGCAATTGGGTAGATTGGACTGAACCGAGACAGTATAAATTGCCCAAATCTAAAATAACATGAAATAATGATTATATATACCGATGTCATAGCCGAAGTCCCGATTTAAGTATGTATCGGCTATAGCTCCGATACGACCTTATACTAGGATATTCTCTTAATAATATATATTCAACTATAACCAATTAGATTGGTAACAAGCTCAATATATTTATACTAGATTAGATCCTGATATAAGGGGCAGATATAGAACAATAAACAAAGCATAAAACTATGTAAAACATCTATATCAGGTAAGATCGGCTGAAACCCCAATACTATCCTTATTAACAACCATAAAATAGGCTAGATATCATGATTCTAAATACGACTTAATAGGTCAGATTTAACCGATGCAGCATTAAGTATAAAGTGAAGCATGATATCTAAACAATCAAGCCGATGGTTGCCTTTTTGGGATGGTGGATACATTATATAATTCAAACCAACAAAACAATCTAGCCGTTATCAGCATAACCCTAGATAGAGCCTAGCCGATGCAAGTAGATTGCATTGTCGATCTAAATTATACAATGTATATGATAACTTGGAGATTTACAAGATAGAATTAGAGTGCCATAAAGATGTAAGCACTAATTCCGATGATGCACACCGCCATGACAAGGCCTATCTTATCGTCGAAGATCAAACTGATGCAGCACGACTCGAAAGCACGAACTTGTCGAAAATAAGAAACAAAGGTTGGCGATGCACCGAGATTGATTGAACTTGGTTGTTTATTTACAAGACCTCGGGTCTATATTTATACCCGAAAATACAAACATTGTCCATCACGGACACGACTCAGATTAACCTAATACAAATCCACCTAACGAACAAGTCCCTAAGGCGGACTCCTACCGTGATTATCTATAAGAAAATCACATAAAATATCCTAATTAATAGATACAATTGCCTTTCCAGGACTCTATCCGTGCGTGGCAATCCATATGAAGCACCTCCATTTAACTCGATGACGTGTATCGAGTCGTATTACCAAAATCGGCTCAATCGGCTAACCTTGTCCGACTCGAACTCTATCGATCCTGACCGCAGTCGATTCGGACTCCAGCCGATTCTTGCTCTGTTTCCGATAAGATCTAATCTCTTGGATCTTCTTCAATTCTATCTTCATCTCCGATACTTGAATTACCAAATTTGGTCGTCAACACGTGCATGGCGGCGGCGGGACGTAGAGAGAGAGGAGGGAGGAGGACGTACGGCGGCGTCGACGATGGCGGCGGCGAAGACGACGACGGGTTCGGCGATCGGCGTGAAACGTCTAAATGTGGGTGGAGAAGACGATGCGCCTGGCTATTTATAGCCGGGATCTTTAGTCCCGGTTCGTGTAACCAGCCGGGACTAAAGATATCTTTAATCCCAGTTGGTAGCGTTAACCGGGACTAAAAGATAAAATCTTTAGTCTCGGTTGTAGCTACAAACCGGACTAGAGATATATTTAGTCCCGGTTGTGCAATATCCGGGACTAAAGATCTTATCTTTAGTCCCGGTTGTTTACAAGAACCGGGACAAATAAAAGTTTCCCGTTGTTTCCGAAATTATTTTTTGTCCCGGATATTGTTAATAACCGGGACTAAAGATTAAAACATTTAAATAGTTTAAAATTATTATTGCATATAGATAATCACATATAATTAACATATGACATATTTAAATATTTTAAAATTGCTATTACATCTTAAATATATATATATAATTAACATATGACCTATTTAGATAGTTTAAATCTTCTAGCACATTTCAATAATGATATATAATTAAAATATGACCAATTTAAATACTATTTAAATATGGATAATTACATATAATTAACATATGACATATTTAAATAGTTTAAAATTGCTATTACATCTTAACTTATAACCTATTTAGATAGTTTAAATCTTCTAGCACATTTCAATAATGATATATAATTGAAATATGACCAATTTAAGTACTATTTAAATATGGATAATCATATATAATTAACATATGACATATTTGAATAGTTTAAAATTGCTATTACATCTTAAAAATATATATATATAATTAACATATGACCTATTTAGATAGTTTAAATCTTCTAGCACATTTCAATAATGATATATAATTAAAATATGACCAATTTGAATGCTATTTAAATATGGATAATCACATATAATTAACATATGACATATTTAAATAGTTCAAAATTACTATTACATCTTAAAAAACATTGCATGGCCTTCAGTACATTATAAATAGTTTGCATCGTCCATACAACAACCTATGTCACTGTTTTCCTCACATACTTTCTCCTCACTAATGTTCCTTCATTATGATCGTTGCGTGAGTAAGGGGTGTCCTCCTTTGATAGGAGGATGCTCGGGTCAACCGTCACCGCGAACGGCGGTTGCCCGTTGAACTAATCGTAATCTTCGTCAGTCTTTTCCTCGACTCCGACGATTTTCCTTTTGCATGGGAGAACCACGTGGCGCTTTGGCTCGTCGGGTCCTTTACCCCTCTTTGGTTTACTAGACATGTCCTTCACGTAGAAAACTTGTCTTACATCATTGGCTAGGACGAATGGTTCGTCTGAGTATCCAACCTTGGTTAGGTCAATCGTTGTCATCCAACTGTCATCAATTGTTACGCCTCCACCAGTGAGCCTAACCCACTGGCATTGAAACAAAGGTACCTTCAGGGGTCCATAGTCTAGTTCCCATATATCATCGATGACACCATAATACGTGCTAGTTGCACCATCGTATCTCACGGCGTTGATACGAATAGTAGAGTTCTGGTTTGTGCTCTTTCTGTCTTGGGCTCTTGTGTAAAATGTATACCCATTGATTTCAAATCCTTGGAATGTCGATATCGAGCAAGAAGGCCCCCTCGACAAGAAGGCTAGTTGTCGGTCAATGGTTTCGGTACCCATTAAATGTTGTCGTAGCCAAGCGGGGAAAGTATCAATGTGATGGCGTGTAATCCATGCATCGGACTTGCCGATGTTTTTTGAGCGAACAATCGCTAGGTGCTCCTCGATGTAAGGAGCCACCAACGAAGATTGTTGCAAAACCGTGAAATGTGCTTTGCGGAATAAATCATTGTCCACAGTCATTATTGCTTTCCTTACAAGAGTCCCCTTTCTCCGTAGTCTCCCCTCATGGCTTGATTCGGGTACACCGATTGGACGAAGGTCTTCAATAAATTCTACGCAGAACTAAATGACCTACTCTGTTCCATAACCCTTGGCGATGCTTGCTTCCGGACGGGAACGGTTACGAACGTATTTTTTTACAACACCCATGTACCTCTCGAATGGGAACATATTGTGTAGGTACACAGGACCGAGAATACCGATCTCTTTCACAAGGTGACATAGAAGATGCGTCATTATATTGAAGAATGACGGTGGAAAGATCATCTCAAAGCTGACAAGATATTGGACCACGTCATCTTGAAGGGCTGTTAAACTGTCCGGATCGATGATCTTTTGCGAAATTGCGTTCATGAAGACACATAGCTTTGTTGTTGTTCCCAGGACATTATCAGGAAGGATACCACGAATTATAACAGGAAGCAGTTGTGTTATCAACACGTGACAGTCATGAGACTTTAGGATTGTGAACTTCTTCTCCTTCACGCTTATTCTTCTCTTTATATTCGAGCAGTATCCAGAAGGTACCTTGATGCTCTCTAGGCATCCAAACATACTTTCCTTCTCTTCCTTACTCAGGGTGTAGCTTGCAGGACTCAAATAATGACTTCCTTTATCCTTCGGTTCCGGGTGAAGGTCCTCGCGTTGTTGCATATGCTTGAGACCGTCACGTGCTTCAAGTGTATCTTTTGACTTCCCATATACACCTAGGAAGCCCAACAGGTTGACACTAAGGTTCTTACTGAGGTACATCATGTCGATTGTGTGTCGGACGTCTAAGATTTCCCAATAGGGTAACTCCCAAAAAATAGACTTCTTCTTCCACATCGCCGCGTGACCATCTTCGCTCTCTATAGGTTGGCTGCCAGGTCCCTTTCCATATACTACTTTCAGATCTTTCACCATAGCAAACACGATTTTTCCGTTACGATGTTTAGGCTTAGTACGGTGGTCTACCTTTTGTTCAAAATGCTTGCCTTTCTTCCGTACAGGATGGGTTGCGACAAGGAATCGACGATGCCCCACGTACACAACCTTCCTGCAGTGTTTCAGATACGTACTTTCAGTTTCATCCATACAATGAGTGCAAGCCTTATACCCCTTATTTGACTGTCCGGATAAGTTGCTAAGTGCGGGCCAATCGTTAATGGTCATGAACAGCAACGCTCGTAGGTTAAAATTCTCCTGTTTGTCCTCATCCCACACGGGGACACCTTCTTTGTTCCACAATAGAAGCAGATCGTCAACCAATGGTCTTAGGTACACATCAATGTCGTTACCAGGTTGCTTTGGGCCTTGAATGATAATTGGCATCATGATGTACTTTCACTTCATGCATAGCCAGGGGGGAGGTTGTAGATACACATGGTCACAGGCCATGTGCTATGGCCGCTGCTCATCTCTCCAAGTGGATTCATGTCATCCGTACTTAAACGGAACCTTACGTTTGGGGCATCCTCTCCAAAGTCTGGAAATTTTCTGTCGATAATTCACCACTGCGACCCATCGGCGAGGTGTCTCAGCATCTCGTCTTGTTGACGTTCTTCTGCGTGCCAGCGCATCATGCTAGCGCGCTCTTTGTTCCTGAATAAACGCCTGAGCCTTGGTATTATAGGGAAATACCACATCACCTTAGCGAGAACCCTCTTCTTCGAAGGCTGTCCGTCCACATCACCAGGATCGTCTCGTCTGATCTTGTATCGTTGTGCTTTACAAACTAGGCATGCTTCTAGGTTCTCGTACTCCTCACCGCGATAGAGGATACAATCGTTCGGACATGCGTGTATCTTATATAATTCTAGTCCTAGAGGGCATACCACCTTCTTAGCTTTGTATGTTGTTTCGGGCAATTCGTTTCTCTCCGGAAGAATGTTCTTGACGAGTTTCAATAACTCGCCAAATGCCTTGTCACTCACCTCATTTTTGGCCTTCCATTGCAAGAATTGTAGCGTCGTACCCAACTTTTTGTGCCCCTGTTCGCAACCTGGGTACAACGAAGTTTTGTGGTCCTCTAACATACAATCCAACTTTTGGACCTCCTTCTCACTTTCGCAGCCGTCCTTTACGTCCCGCAACATCTGACCAAGATCATCTACAGCATCGTTATCTTCAACAGCTCCGTCCGCCTTACCTCCTGGATTTTCTTCAAATCCGCCGTATTGATGAGCCTAGTCTGGAATATTCTCGTCTTCTACTTCATCTTCTTCCATTGTAACCCCTAGCTCTCCGTGCGAGGTCCAACAATTATATCCAGGCATGAATCCAGACTCAAACAAGTGCGCATGAATAGTTCTTGATGATGAATACTCCTTCTGGTTACTGCACTTTTTGCATGGACAGCACATGAAACCCTTATACTTGTTAGCATTGGCCACATTCAAAAAATAATGTACGCCTTCAATAAACTCTTTCGACCATCGGTCCGCGGTGTACATCCATTGTTGATCCATCTATACATTAAATAGTACAATGTTACTAACGAAATCCACGCAGTTGAATCTAGTTAAATAGTCATATAATAATTTAAAATATCATGATTCAAAGTGAAACTAATTTCCAGAGAAGAGCTACAAAGATGGCGACGAGAACGAAGAGAAGTTTACAAATATTTTTAAAATTTTATTAAACTACTATACATATTTTTTAAGTACGAACAATATTTCTAGTTATGTTACATATATTTCAATTACCTTTGTTTTCAACTTTTTTTACAAGTAATCATATAAAAATTTTACAATAGCCCCACATATTATTCTTTTTTATTATTTGTAAAGTTGAAAACATATCTTTAACGATTTATAATTTTTTCTAACTATTTTATTAAACTAACTTACTTTTCTATTCTTTTATTTTAGTTTTCTATATTTTCCCTCGGTCATCTCTTTTATAACATATGTATCCAAATTTTCTACTTTCAAAATCAACCTAATTTTGCCTACACATCTTTTCTCTCTCATCATTTGCTTAAACCTTGTTGAAGACAATATTTTATATAAACAAAGCTATCAATGTAATATGCTAAGCATACATTACTAGAGAATGTATTTGCTAACATTTTCGATCTCTCCGATTTCTATATTATCACCAAAAATAAATTTATCAAAAATTTCGGTAGCACCTCCCTTCTTCCTCCTCCTCTTGATAGCAATGGCTCGGGCTGGAGGAGGAAGAAGAAGTATAAAAAAGTATAGCACTTTAGTCCTGGTTAATAATACCAACTGGGACTAAAGATATAAATCATCATTAGTCCCGGTTGGTGTTACCAACCGGGACTAAGTTGAGGATCTAAAGTCCCGGTTGGTAACACCAACCGGGACTAAAGATCCCTGGTCCCCTGACATGCGTCTGACAATGCCAGTGGAGGTGTTAACCGGGACTAAAGATCGGTTCGTATTACCAACCGGGACAAAAGATCATCGCGACCCGATATACTTTTTAACCGGGACTAGAGATGGTCTTTATTCCCGGTTCCTATTCGAACCGGGACTATTCCGGTTTTTGTGAACCGGACCAAAGATCGGTTCTCCAGTAGTGCTTGCATACTAGTATGGTATGATTAAGCTGATAGTTGTTGGATTTAAAACCAAGTGTTATGTTAATATTTAGATCAAATATCGATCATTTATGGAAGCAGTTTATCTGGAACAATACCAGCAAAATATTTTGCTTAAGATCTTGATTTGACCTCCCTTTATAGCTTTGCCTGATTGTGACAACTTCTTTTAGCTGTACAAGTAGTGGGAAACGCAAAGCAACAGCGAATATGGACGAATGGTCAAGCGGATTAGCAGACTGCAGTATTGTTTGCTTGCTTCTGGCGGGTTAGGGTGCTACGCAGTGCTGCGAGGAGTGAGCCCTACATGCCACTGTTCTGATCAAGTTGCACCTGAACATACTACAGCCGAAGTGGTAATGGGTCAAAGCCCATGGGTTGTGGTAAGGTTGTAAAACAACCACAACCACAACCTTACCCTAAAATATCTATACCCTTTAAAACGTTCTCGTATCCGTTCCCACAGCATTATCGGTGGCATCTCAAGTCTCAACCCGAATTCAAACGTGCCGAGGTAGATAGATTCTCATCCGAAAGTGCAAAACTCGCCTTCTTCCCCCTCCGTCTCTCTCACCCCAACCCACCATTGTGCCGCCCCTTCCCCACGAAGGAGGCAGAGCCGGCCGTGCTGCCCCAAGGTGTGCCTCTCCCCCGCAAAGGAGGTAGAGCCACTCCAAGGCACCGCTGCCGCTAGTAGCAACTCCCAGCGAAGTTGTCGGTGAAGGGGCTTTTCTTCTCTTTCTCTTGCGCACCTTTTCCCTCTCCGTCTTTCTCGCCCCAACCTATTGTCGCTCCGCCCCTCCTCCGCGAAGGAGGCAAAGCCGGCTGCGCTACCCCAAGGTGTGCCCCTCCCACGCGAAGGAGGCAGAGCCGCCCCAAGGCACCACCACCGCCAGCGGCAACTCCCAGCGAAGTTGTCAGTGAAGGGGCTCTCTCTCTCTCTCTCCCCGCAAGGCGCCGCCACTGCCCCAAGCCGCCTCTCGCGGTCTCGCTGCCGAGGTAGATTGATCCCCACCCGAATCCTGATTCTCGCCTTCTCTCTCGTGCAAGCCGCCGCCACCCCTCCCCCGAGAAGGAGGCAGGCCACCCCAAGCTGCTCCCTCGTCATGTGCGACATCCCTGCAGCCGCCGGTGGCAACTACCTAGCGAAGTAGGTGGTGAAGGGGCTCTCCGTCTCTCTCTATCACCTCTCCATCTCTATCTTTGTCCGCAAGCCGCCGCAGCCCCAAGCCACCACTGCTGCAGCCGCAGCGCCGCCCCAAGCTGCTCCCCCGCCGTGCGCCACATCCCCGCTGCTGCCGCGCCGCTACCGCTAGCAACTCCCCCGCGAAGGAAGCATAGTTGAGGCTGAGTCCAAGGAATCTTAGCCGGCTCCGTTGGAGGTCGACCGCGGTAGAAGCATCTCTGAATGAGGCCAAAGAGGCAGGGCCAGCCACTGCAGAGGTTGAGTCCTACTCTTACATCCCAGGTTGGTTACAACTCACAACCTATTCGTTCAGTTTTGATGTTCAAACTCTGGTCACAAAATTACTCTATCAATTCATGTTTCTACTTGATAGGGACAGTGGTCAAATATCTCGTGTGAAGAACTGAAAAGGGTTTGTATTGTGTGGTTTCATTTGATAAGTTTTGTAGGTTTTATCTTGAAAAGGTTGAGCTGCGCAGTGTTGTTCTTGTTGCTGAAATGATCAGTGGCGCATGTAAGCTTTAGCTATTTAGCACCCAATGAAAAAAATTTCACTTGTCATGAACTCATCCAATTTTAGTTTTAGTCACATAAGAAGCAATTTACTAGACCATCATTTGCACCTTGTATTGTAGTTTGTCATTTAGTCTGGCTAGCATCCAGTCCACATGCTTAGTCTTGCTGGTGTTTTATGAGTTTTGTTTTTCTTAGTCTTGGTGGCATCTTATGAGTTTTGCTCTATTGGTAATTGACTAGGGATAGCAATGGGGCGGGGCAGGGCCGGGTTGGGCTGGAACGCCCCCGACCCCGACCCCGACCCCCGACTTCACCCCCCGCCCCCGGCCCCGACCGTGGATGCGGGTTGAAAACATCCCCCGCCCCCGACCCCTGCGGGGCCCCGCAACCCGACCGGGGCCCCGCATTGGGTAGCATCTCCATCTACTCAGCTCAAAAAATACAACACAATCATTATTTCAGCAAAAAGAAATATTGTACATAATTAACACACCATCAAAAATAGCATGAATACTTAAATATCATCATAAAAATTCAGCTAGGGTTTAGTCATTTTTTGATGGGTTGGGCGTTTTGGACTTCCAATGGGCTATATTTTGAGGGTTTATATACCCTCCCCGGGGCCCCGCGGGTCACCCGCGGGTGAACTATACCCCCCGTCCCCTCCCCGGCCAAATGCGGGGCCCCGACCCCGGCGCACCCGCGGGTGGAAAATCCCACCCGCCCCCGCCCCCGTAGGGGCGGGTCCCCACAGGGGACCCGGCCCCGCGGGGAAAATTGCCATCCCTATAAATGACCTATCAATTTGAAGCAAGAAAAACTTTTGACCACGCGGCTGTTGGAGCAAATGATAATTGTTTTTGAGGAAAAAATGATTTAAATTGTTTTTTACTCTTCTTTTTATGATACAGTCAGTTAACAAAAGCTCGCTTTTATTGTTGACTGTACAATAGAATAGAATTGTTGGACTACAATAATATTGGACAAACACGATAGAATTGTTGGATGCAACTTGTGGCTAATGTAATACTGGAGGGCGAGCTACTTCTTTCTTATAGGCTAACATTTTTCTTTCACCCTTTAGTGATGCTACGCTCTTCTAGCAAACACTCTTGTAAATAAAAGCAAAGTGCTTTGCAGCCTCCAAATCCTCCGGAAATAACCCTCCTACCCGTACCGTTTTTCTTATTTTTCGCAATTGTTTTTGCCTCCTCGGAGAGGTTTACACGTGGTTGGTCACTTTGCAAAAAAGCTTCTCGTTTTTGTACGGAATTACGCATATGTGCTCGTACCACCTGACTAGCTGTTGTGTTTCTTCCGTAAAACCTGTCGTATTTCAGAGAAATGAAGAGAAAATTCCGTTTTCAGAGGTAGCGCTGTAAACATAAACATAAACCCTATCCCCCGGCACTCCCCACCGCCCCATCCTTGCCCGGCTCCAACGCCGGCGCGGGGCTCCCCCTCCGCCGCCGTGCGCCCTCCCTCCACCGCTGCCGCCGTCGAATGTCCTCCCCCCGGCCATCGCCGCCTCCCTTTCTCCCCCATCCTGGGCCTCCTCTCGACCTTATGCCTGCACTGGGGCCGCCCGCGTCCCGTGCTCCTCGCCTCACGGCGGTGTTGGAGCCGGCGCCCGATGCCGTCCTCCTCTCTTCTTCTCCCTCCACTCACTCATCCCTCCTTTGGATCAACGGATTTGGGGGCAGTACCGGCGGTTGGAGGAAGGAAGGGGCGGCCGGCGGGGACGAGCTGGTGGCGATGGATGTGACTGCCTCCTTAATCATTGCTTTGCTCTGCCACAGGAGAGAGCTCCCAGGGCCAGGACACACTCACGCTCACTCTCACTCTCACTCTATTGAGGTGTCGTGTTGAAAAAAGGAAAGAAATTGAGATTTTTTTTTCTTGGATAGTGTTGATGTGTTGTTGTGAATGATGGCATAGGGGGTGTTTGGGATGAGGGGTAGCAGCTGGATCTCTCTTTCTTGGGTTTGGAGGTGCACTTCAGGGAGGAAAGATCCAACCCAGATGTCATCCTGCCTCCTCACTCCTCTTCTTCTCCTGTGAAGGTATGAGCATTTCGTTTGATTTGGGGCAAAATGCTGCAAGATTCAGGCAAATGGTGCTGAAAACGATGGGGATTTTATACATTGTGGGGGGAAGGTTTCTCTGTTTTTGATTTACCTTTGATTTCTTTCCAAATACTTGGGTATCTGTGTGGCAATGGCCTTTCCTTTCTTGCAAAAACTGTCTTTGATTTTGGTCACTGCTGAATGCTCTCTCCTGGTGGCCTTCTTGGATGCCAAGATTTTTGCTTTCTGCCGCTTTAGGAAAGAAATGCGACGATTTCTCCCTTTTCTTGGTAATTTCTGGGACCCAATCCGTACCCATTTTAGCTGCGTAGATGGGTGCCAGATGAAGCTTCATTTTAGGAAACTGTTTAATTTCTTGTTTCCTCTAATGTTTCTTTCTCACCATCGCAGTCTGTGCCTTAAAAATGGCAGCAGATGGCGCTTCTAGGTATGGTTCCTGGTTCATTAGTCCTAAAATTTTCCCTTTTTAATACTCTACTCTCTGTGATTCCTGTTTCTGCGGTTGTTCTGATCAGCATCAGTTTATAAAAGAAAAGCTGCGATTTGGGAGCAGGTGTGGATTTTCTTGCTTCATTTTACATTTTTTTGGTGATTTGAGGCATTGAGGGTTAGTTGCCTGCGTCTTTATTGTGTTAGTTGGCTTTTCTTTTCACTACTCCCTTACATACACCATCAGACACTTGCCAAATCATGCAAAAAACAACATATGCTAATCATGACGAACTAATTTTTGATCGAACCTGAGCTCCCACCTGTTCTATAGTCAGGTATTGTTTTGGACGATTAACCTGTAGAATAATGATATGTCGTATAGTCAGGTACAATTGATAATCTAATGAATGGGGACAATCCTTGATTGGGATTGAATGAGTAACCAGCCTCACGTGCAATACACACCCATTTTCTTCCCTGTTTCATTTATACAGTTCCTGATGTAATTTTATTTATACAGATGAAAGCTCTAACTTCCACCATCACGTGCCTTCCCATTACTGATGGAGCAAAGCTTAGCAATAACCGAAGATGTGACAACTGTTGTTGGCTCTGAATTTGACATCATGCAGACAATAGGAAGTTTTCCTAGATATATTCAGTGGACATGTTAGGAATTTTCTTACATATATTCAGGGGATTTTATTGTTGCAATTTATATCACAGATATTCTGGGTTTTTTTTGGATGATGGTACTACTTGATGTTTAAAGGAAATTGATACATGTCAGATTTTTAAGTTGATCCATTTTATCTGAAATATATGTGATTTGATTTTCTGCCTATTGTTTCTGAAACTTGTCATGGACCATTTTGTTGGTCTCTAGGTGCAAGAAGTTTGAAGACTGCAAACGGTTTTCTGGAACTGAAAACTGCACTTGACTCAGAACTGGATGGAGACTCCAATATCCTGGATTCATTTGGAAGTCCCTTTTCTGGATTGTGGAGCGATGATAGAATTGTCCACCAGGAACCTGACAATGTTAACGAGCTAAAGGTAGTGGCGCAGTGCAAGCTAAAGGTAGTGGCACAGTGCACTACACAAATTACAGTGTTGAATAATCCTGCATATTTATAAGGTATTTCAGATAGATAAATTCGTCAAAATTATTGAACGTCTCTTCAGTTACTACACAAATTATACTGCTTGCAAATGCAGGAGACGAGATGAAGAGCGAATATAGATGAGCATCACTGATCGATCTCGTTTAGCCGAGGAAATTAACCTAGCTGTGATTGGCCTGAGCCCTAGCTGCAGGTTCCCTCACGCGATCCGCCTGTGCCTCTAATATTGTTGCTCTCACGCGATAGAAATAGAGTTGTAGCTTCACGCGGTCGGCAGAGCAAAAATGGAGCTGACATCTCGCCTCTGCCCTTGCGTGTGAGATCGGTTTGGGAGATATGGTACAATTTAAAAGGCAAGTTCTAAAATTTTTAGGACCAATTAATATGACACTTTTGAAGGAGAGGGGGTTTTTTTATTCAATATCTTTTGGATGTTCCCAGTATAGGATTTGTTTGGGAGTCTAATTTTAGCCACACAAGAGATGCTCTAAATTAGACCAGGATATCACATGCTAAACTGGCTACTTTGCACTGTAAAACCGACGTGGATGTGTTAAAAGGTTTATAAAGTCTATGTAGAACTGAATACTTTGAGGCTTTATGTGCTAATTATCAACATCATGAGTTTATCTTGTGTATGTATCTGTGAAATAGGCATGACTCCACTTTACCTTCGGTTGGAAATGCAAGCTATTACGGTTTGACTCATGGAATAAAATGTATTTAGAAGTGATGTGAAATAGGCATGACTCCACTTTATCTTCGGTTGGAAATGCAAGCTATTACAGTTTGTTTTTAATTCTCTGCCTCACATAACTTCGATGGTTTAGACGTTAATATTCCGGAATAAATGATTTGGTGTGTCAATTTAGAGGATGCACGCCGCGCTCACACATCTAGTTATTTATAACAGCATATTGCATGAGTATTGAATACATGCCACCACGCTTATGGCGGTGGTAATGAATTGAATTGTTTTGGCAGTGGAGGATAAATCTGACAAAACAAAAAGATCCATTCTTACAAATTGTACCCTTACATCGGTTCAAGTTTTGGAACAGGGAGGAAGCTCAAATTGTATCCGACTTAAAATTAGGAGTTTTTTTTTACATGACACATAGTTCAAATTTACAATTATTTAATGAATATATTTTAGCACGGAAACATTCTCGTGACGCGGCTCGCTATGCTAGCCTTACACTGGAACAAAGGCAAGCAAAGCTAGATCGTCAAAGAGCAAAACGACAAAATATAACACCGAGTGAGAGGGAAAAAGAAAGTGCCCGCCACAGAGCTCGTAGGCAACGTTTGATGAGAGGCAAGAGTTGAATGCTCGTAGAAGATCAGCTAGGTAAAGTTTACCACCTAATGAGAGACTAGCATTGCTAGATCGATGAAATACAAGCTATGCAGCTAGATGGGATAAACCATGTCTTGAATCCATCGCGATGCAATGCCCAAATTTTGGTGATTCATCTGCGGTAAATCCATCACCTTCACACAACCTGCATGGTGCAGAACCCCCACCACAATCATTTGTTATAGATGATGGTAATATTTTCTTTCTTATTACTTTTACAAAAATATAAAATAGACACACACGTACCTTACTCTCACAAGTGACAATTGCAATGGAAACTACCCTGAAGATGGCATAAATGATGAGTGCCACATGTTTGTTGGTGGAGGTATTTTTGGCATAGTTCCCCTTCTTTCTATATCATGTAGAGCGTAGTATGACTCAAACTAAATCCATCCAGATGGGTGTTGGTATTTGTTACAATCACAGATAAATCCGTAAGCGTACGGATACCAATATAGCACTTCACTTTAGAGTATTCCAAGGGTATCGAATAACAGAGAACGTGTGTGTATATCTAAGAATAGAATTATGTCCAAGGACAACAATCTATGGGTTAATTTATTAAACTTAAGTTAAAGGTAAAACCGTACCGATTGCTTCGGGCACTGGCTCTCCCTAGTCTGCCAAGCGGAATCGGACCTACAACTCTATGATGTATCCGAACATGGAGGGATATAAAGAACGGACAGGGCTATCATCACTTGCCGCCTACCTCACTTTCCATGGAGCACACAACAAACGAAGGTAATCACTAATCTAGACATCACGCCTAAGTTATTGATTATTATTGTAGCCTCACGCAGGAACTTTCTTCTTTATCCAGAGTCCTAATACTAGAGCACTTAATATTTCAACTAAGCGACAAACCCGCAACAATGGGAATATATCTCACTTAAGGAAATAAATTAAATACCATAAAGAAGTCTTAAATACTCACTTTAATAGAAGAAAGCCAACAACTCCAGCGCTTCTCCGGAACTACAGTGAAAGATTGTTGACAAACCCGACGCTCCTCCGGAACATCCCGGAGAGAACTCTGATATTTGGGGCACTCCTTCCGGATCTTCCCCTCACTCTCTACCTAATTCCACATACTAAAGTGATGCCTAGAATATAAAAGTGAGTTGTACTACACTTTGTCAAGCCAGTTGGAAGTGAGAGCTTCTCCTTCTTTTATAGCTTCATATGACGGTTGGAATGATGGTTGTGGAGGTCGGTTCACCCATAACCGCCATCACCAACCAATGGAGCACTACCACGTGGAAGCTGGTGGCTGGGGCACCAAGGCTGGTTCAGCCGAACCACCTCCACCACCTCTGGCCACCAACTTTGCCCAGTGGATGATAGGTGGACCCTTATGGCGGTTGAGGATGGTTTGGCCCCACTTTAGGTCGGTTTTGTCTCTCATGTAAGCCCTCCAATCCTTGCACTCATGTATGATTGGTCGGAGGTACATTTCGTCGCACGGCGAGTGTGCTTTCATACAGAATTCACCTCCATACTCATATTTACCAATACTAATGGAAATGGTTAGTAATAAACACGGTTAAAGTTTGCATTTAATGACCGTCAACAACACCCTCACACTTATTGATGAGTCCGGCCCAGGTGGGGTTGGATGAAAGCCCGACACACCGATCCGGATTCCCCGAATCCCGCAATCTTAGCACCATACACCCGAAGCACGACACACTGATTCGGATTTTTCCAAACCCCGCAATCTTAGCACCGTAACTCCGACGCACCCACTCGGGAAAAGACCCAATCACCCTAAAAGACTAGTCTGATAGGGGAAGGGTGGCTCTCCCTTTTAAGGTGGCTTCCTCCTCCCAAGCTAAGCAAGGTGGGATTATTTAGAGGCTCACACGGTCGCCGCCCGACTACAACTGGGCCACTCAGCCCATCTTGTTACGTCTTTGCTAGCGGGTAATAATGGAGGATGTCCTCATCACTTATCCTTTACACATCCCTGAGTAAAGCTCATGGAATTTAGCAGAACAAAGGCTTCTTGTATAATGATGGAAACATACAAAGTATTCCAAGCCATACTTGTACCTGTGAATTTTTAAAGTGTCTACCGTGTCATCTTCGGTGATTGAAGAATGGAACAACCTTGATTCAATTCGCCTTTATCTCCTCGGATTGATTTACCTTTGGTTTTTCTTTTTGCTCATAAAAACATAATTTTACCTTTACTCCTCAATTGATTCTCTCATATCGCTCAATGCGTTTAATCCTCTCCAAGGCATTGATGTTGTCTTTTCTTATCCTAACTTTCTTATAAGGCTTATGTGGTGGTCAGGGTAGGGAATAAGAATGACATACTTGCATAAAATATTTTGTAAAATCAAAAAGTAGATCGAAGAAGAATACTAATCATAAACCATAATCAAGCTTGTGCACATATGTCTGTGGAAAGGGATATTTATGTGGAAGATGGGAAAAAGGAATGATGACTCATTGTTTGTATGGTCCTCCTCTTTATACTTTATTTGGAGGACATGGCTTTTTTATATATCCTTTTTTTCATCATGCTCAAGAATATTTTGATTCCTTCTCTTGTGAGCATTTTGATTTTCTATCATCATATATATAATTTTTTTGGCTCATGTCTCATTTAGCATGGATAGGAGAATGGAGAATCATAATCATGTGGAATCTTTATTTGTTGGATGGATTATGGTGGATGCTGACTTACGGTGTAGAAGTATAGCATGCAATGGTGGATGGAAGATTTTGCTAAACCTCCAGTGTAGAGGGAGAGCTATATATGGTGGATGTGCACAAGATCTTGATCATGAAAGTATGAAGAGAGTCTAACAAGGGTCTAACTCATTTGACCAAATTCAAAATGATACAAGCAGCATATGTATAATGTTTATCAATAAGATCAACATATAGCTTTGGTAGGAATGAAACATCAATGAGGAGTAGGTAGAGTTATAACATTTCTTTGTTTTATTAAAATTCCCAAGGACTCAACATAAGAAAGCAAGGGTCATTTTATCAAGTAATCTCTCATTTATCAATCACTTAGATGGTATGTGTTCCTAATGATATATGTTCACAAGCACAAGGTATCATGCGAGAAATAAAGAGTATACAAGACATTTGTAGGCAAGTCTAGATAAAATATCCCGACTCATTTTAAAAGTTGAGTTTAATTTTAAGATATGTTCATGATAGGAATTATCAAACTCAAAATTTAGGAATATGATATGATAAACGTGCAAACCTTCGTGCAGTGAGCGTGGAGACGAACAACTGTTGTGCCATGGATGCTACGTCTCTTTTCGTGAATGTGCAAGCGTCATGGTGTAGCATGAACATGGGTGATTTTTGTATGCGTGTGTACAATGAGAACACAAGATCACCCATTCACTTGTTCTTGTACTAGGTTAATTCACAGACACAAAAAACAAAAGTGAAAGCAAATGGACTCAATCGGTAAAAACCCGGTGAGTCTTTATTTCATTCATCTTTACTGACATGCACAATTACAAATAAGGAATGAAATAAATTAAAGGAAATGAAATAGCCTGACCTAACGCTCCTATTGGACTCTAAGATGCTAGGGAAGGCTCATGGGCTAGGTGCATGAAAAAGATCCTCCTTCCCTACGGCCTTGTACAACAGTTTAAGCTTGACACAAATACCATGGCACTGTCCAAGCAAGGTTGACTTTGAGCTTGGCGAGCTCGACCTGTCCTTCTACAACGGTGTTGTTGGCAACTTTTTTGGCAAGAAGACAATCACGATCGGGACAACTAAATGCCTTGCAGTGATATGGAGTTACCAACCACCTCGATCTACCAAAAAGCCAAATCAAGATGGGTTTTGTAAAAAAAAACTAAATCGGCTAGTGTTGACGGTTGTTAACTGCCAAATCTACGTCGGCAATGCATGCACGAATCTGAGCATGTAAAACATCCAACGTAGTGGTAGGGTTTAATTCTAACAATTTCCACAACGTTGGTGTATATTTGGATGCAGGTGACCAATCAACAAAGTTAAGATGAAATATACATGAAGAAAGAGGAGAATCAAACTCATATTTAAACTTATGGAGTTTTAGGCCCACAAACCTAACGAAACACATTCAAATGGACCCATTCACCATACATATGGACTAAGGAACTATCCACCAGAGCCAGGAGGACAAGCTGGGCCAGAGGGGCTAGCCAGGGTCAGCCGAACCGACTTCGGCTTCATTCGCCATCTGCTTTCAACATGGACACTCCAGATGGTGTCTCAATGTCGGTGGAAGGGTAGTTAGGACAATTTCAACCGCCAAAACCGTCATAACAAGGCTATATAAGGAGCTTAAATGCTTCATTACAATACACACCAAGTTTGAGTTGAATTATAAGAGGCTCTTGTACACTTTATGTATATTTAGAATAGGGAGAGAGTAATGGAGAAGGATCAGAGGAATCCCGGAGTTGTTGGTTTTTTCCTCTAAGTCTTTTGTACCTTGTCGATTACTTTGATATAATTCATATTATCTTATACAAGTAATTGAGATTTATCTGTGAAGTATATTTCTTAGTTAGTTCATATTTAGCGTACTGGGTCATTGTTCACTATTGTTCATTAATAGATATTGATTGCTTTGGTGAGTTATAAACACTAAAGAAGTAATTAATTGCATAGACGCGGTATCTAGGTTGTTAATTACTAGTGATTGTTGCGTATCCCACAGTTCGTTAGAGGTCGGTGTAGAGGTGGTGACAACCCTCGAGATCACCAAGTCCTCCCCGTCCGGGTGCGTAGTAGAGCGAGTTCTGGTAGTAGTGAGCAAGCCAGTGCCTAAAGTATTGCGATAGGATTAAATTTAAGCTTTCTAATATACCCTGTGCTTCACTAGAAAATCCTCTCTACCCTCTGCCTAAATTAACTTATGTCCTTGGATGAACTTGTCGAAGAGTTGAACACCTTCATTCCCTGTGGAAATTCGATACCTTGGAATACTTTCGGGTGAAGTGCTATAGCGGTATATCCATACGCTTGTGGATTTTATCTGCAACCGTAAGAAATACCAACAGCTAGCGGAGCCAATCTAGGTGGAGCAAAGGATAACCACCTATCTCGTGGGCGAACGAAAGGTTTACAGGACAAACTTCCAAAGGGGTGTCACACTCTCACAGTGACGACGGATGATTTACAGTGCAAATCGACAAACATGGACGAACTAGGCTAGAACTAGGCGAAAAGTAGATGTAATATTGAAAAAAACGATTCAATTGGCTAATTGCGTTGAAAGTAGATTGGTACCTCCAATTGAACCGACCTTGTTCCTTATATAGGGGTTGGTCTTGCCTCCTACAAGTTGTCTTCCATGTTCAACTCAGGATAGTAACCAATGGAAACCCGAAACGTACCTTCCCGAGCAAGGAAACCCAAGGCCCGACGAAAACTTCTTCGGAGTCAGATTCTGCCAGTCTGACCGGACACAAGCCTCCGGTCAGACCGGCCTATACACGGCGGTCAGACTGGCCCTACGAAGGAAGCCCGACGCTTTCTAAAATCTGGCAATATTTTAATATTTCGTTTCTAGGTGCCAATTTTTGGTGTAAACACATGCCCCTGCCTCTTTGGCGAACTTGAGAGCCAAAAAGCATAGAACATGCAATCTTAGGGCGATAATCTAATTATCGGCCATTCCACCTCTTAGCCATCCTATGGGCCAAGTGAAAGTTGTGCAATTCCGGCGTCATCCATGGCACGAAATCCTATAGGCAATGCAAACACGATGTTGACATCCATGTTCTCCCTTGGTGGCGAATTCTATACGTTAGCACGCATAACGAGGAAAACTCTAATAAAACCAAGTAAACAGTACATGGAAAGTAAACAAGCAAGTAGAGTTGAATTTTAGATGAATTTTCCAAGTTGAATATCTCAATTTGGAGTTCGTATGAATTAGTTATGAATTTTAGAAGTTTTGAGCCATTTAAATGGAACTAAATTTGATTTATTGCGCAATTACAGTGATTTATGACATCAGCCAACCGCAGAGGTGGCGCCGGCAAGCGGGCCCCACATGTCGTGACTCAAAAGGGACGGGTGCATGGTAGACCGAGTCCACGCGTGCACCATCCACGGGCACACCACGTGGCGCACAAGTGGCGGCCACGGCGGACCGGTGGGAGTGGTGGCACCAAGGTGGCGCCACGGTGGCACCGGCGCGGGATGGTGCCAAGGCGGCCACGCAGATGGCCTGGATCGTCCCGGAGGGAGATCGGACGGACACGGGCGGGGGAGGCGGTACCAGCGGGTCAGCCGGCCAGGACGCTGCAGCGCCCGGCGCGATGTTCGCCGGCAGTAACGACCGGCGTGGCGGCACGTGAGAGAGGCGGCAGATGAAGCGGGAAGGGAGAGGGGGATGCTCACCGAGCGCGCGGGCTAGCGAGGTGGAGCAGGAGATGACCGGCAGCGGAGAGATGGCAGCGACCGGTGTGGGGCGACGGCGTGGACCGGCTCCCAGAGATGGTTCGACCGCGGGGAACGGTGCCAGGACGCTGCACGGAGCAGCGAAAATAGCAGCGGTGGTAGAGTGGTGCGGCGGTGACAAGGTCGGCGGCAGCGCGCAGCCTGAATTGGCAACGGTGGCGGTGGTGCGGGAGTGCGGCGAAGTCGCCTATCTGACAGCGTTTCGCGGCGAGCGATGGACGGCCATGGTACGGCGGGTCGCGCGGATGCTGGTGGTGGCGGTGGATTGGTATGGCGGTGGCGCTTGCAGCGGCGGTGTGCAGCCAGCGACCGACAGCGAGATGCGGGGAGGAGGCACGGTGTGGGGATATCGAGGGAGAGCGCGATGAGCTCGGGGAAGTGGGGAAAGACAGGGGGCAACGAGGATGCTTTTTATAGCCTTGGGAGGCTGGGATCGTGGCCGAGGTAGGCTGCAACCAGCGGCGGACTGGGATGGCAATATGGGGCGAAAGCGATACCTGATTTTGGGGAAAGATTGGGGGGAAGGTGTGGAGGAGTGGGTGGTGACCACGTCCTCCCGGTTGGACACGAGCGTGGGAGCGAGGTGGCTCGTGGGGAGGTCGGCGATGTGGGGGAAGTGGTGGCTGGTTCTCCTGGCCAGATGTTGGGGATGACAAGTGGGGCCGCCGATCCCACATGTAAGAGAGAGGGAGAGAGGAGACCGGGAGAGGGACATAAAACGGACTTGCGGGAGGGGAAGAGGCGAGTAGGCTGGGCCATGCCGAGGGAGAGATAGGAGAGGGTGGCCGGCTCGGGAAGGAGGAGAGGACAGGCCACGCGAGAGGAGGGGTAGACTTGGGCCGAAAACTGGCCCAAGGACCTAAAGGGAGATTTTAATTTGTTTTGCATTTTATTTAATTGATTAAATGGACTTTATGACATTAAAATTAGATATTGAGCTCCGAAAATTCACGGGAAATTTCAGAGGGAATATTAGGGCACGAAGAATATTACAAAAATATTCCTGGCCATGATTTTTAAAGGAAATTTTTAATTCCCTCATTAATTTCACTTGATTAAAATGCTTTAACTTTTAATATAATTTCTAGAAATGCATTATTTAATGATTTTTAATCCCGAACAAAAATCGGGGCGTGACAAATCTACCCCCTTACAGGAATCTCATCCCGGGATTTTGGGGTGGCTAGAAAGAAAGCTGGGGTGCGGACAGTGTTGGACTGGTCTACTGACTTTTGTTGTTCCTTTCTGTTTGACACGGACTGATTAATCAAATCTGCACAACTGAACTAGCTGGCATCAAACTGGGTATTGTGTTGATTCACAAAACTGAACTGTTTCTGCATGATTTGACGCTGATCTGGATTGCTGGTGCGCTTAGATCTCACCTCCTTGAGCTGAACTGTTACTACTAACACACTTGTTAACCTGCTTGGACTGAACAGTTGGTGCTAACATATTTGGATAACCTGAGGATTCATCGTTCAGACTAGAAACTGGTAGGGCTTTTCCCAAAATTTTGCACCTGACTCAAGTAAACACACAAACCCTAAATTGGCTTTAAACTGCTCCTAATCTGAATGACAAGTATCCCAAGCAACTGCCCATTTTGACTTTCATTTGGATTCCAGGTGTTTTGAGTTGCTATTTCTCTTATCTGAAGTGTCAATGCGGTAGCTTGGGGATACCTTAGAATTCAACCTGTTAACTTGAGATTATTGCGACTCAGTTAGAACCTTGAAACTAACTTTAGTGAAACCACAGACTTCGAATTTGCTTGAACTGCTTTGACCCAAATAACAAGCACTTTAACAAGCTGCTTGACCTGCATGGTTTAAGTTGCTGCCTTTGTAAGCTGAACATTTGATACGGCAACTCAGGTATACATGAGAACTTAATAGGATTACTTGAGGTTGGTGTAGCTCTGCTTAACCTTTGCAGTTGACTTCTTCAATTACAACCCAATTTGTTTCACTTGGTTGAACCTTCAAGCAAGACGGTTACAAGGTAAACCACACTCATCTTCGAGACTCACTTTTCCAAGGTAATTAAGCTTTCGCCTGGCTGTGAACAACTAAATTGTATCCTTGAGAATATCCAAACTACTTTGGTTCTCAGGGAACCTTGACTTTGAGAACTTATACTCCATCGATCAACCCGAATGAAGTACTAACGGTGCACTTCCATTCCAGGAAAGTTTGAAACTTAACACTCCATTGATGGCAAGAAGGTCCACAAAAAGTGACTCTCGTTCAGCTTCTGAACATACTGACCCTTGATTAACCTTGCAATCAGCTCTAACTGTGGGCAATACTATACTGCTTCTAGCCTGACTTCAGTGTCAACTGGCAGAATGGGTTGCTTAGATGATGTGTTTGGACTAAACACCGGTCACTTATCATCTCATGCACAAAAGGGTATTCCAACAACTGGACTTTATGCTTGCTCCCTTATCATTTGCTGGTTCCTCTGAGTTGATAGGCTATAAGCTATGCTGTTGTCTTCCCACAAATACCGGAATCTATAACGCTGTAGAAGATTCCCTTTCATGCTGCCAAGAGTTTCTGCCCTTTGACCCTAACAAGCTCACTTTCAATTCTTAAGTAGAGATGATTCACCCTGAGAGAGATTCTCTGTCGCTTGCTACGCTTACTGGATTTTCTAGCCTGACGTTCGCATCCATTTACTACGAATGGATATGATGGAGGAATTCCAATAGTGTCTTCCAAGAAACTTTGAGGTAGTTTTTGTCATACTTTATGCTGGCTATACCTTTCTGGACTTGCCTTTCATAGCTTCTTTGACCTATCTGTGGAATGTTTTTCCTTGCTGATCTTCGAGAAGCATTGAGAATGTTTTCCGGAGGCTATAGCGGTTACCTTGAATTAAGATCATCCATTCTTAATCCATACTCACACCACTAGGGCATGGTTTCCATTTGTTATTCTCTGACGGACCTCCAAAGTTAGTGCATTCTGAGATTCCTTATATGATGTCACTCTCAAATGTTTCATCATTATATTCATCCGCTTGAAGTACCACTTATACAATACTAGAGAGATATCATCATGTTGAGTGTTACTATGGTCTAACCATTCTCACTTCATTGGTGAACCATTGCTTCTCTTGGTTGAGAATTACGTTCTAGAGCTCAACAAACTGCGATGAGTGAAAAAAGAAAGTCTAGATTTATTGTGTCACTGACAAATACACAAATTAATTCAGCTTTTGGGTCAACAAGATGAATCATATGAGAAGGAAAAACTATCTAACCCATACTTTATTCAATATTCCCTTTTCATTACATAACCGCCATAAAACTTCTATGTACAAAGAAGAGTACTACCAAGTTAAACACTTGTAGACTTTTGCTGGACTTGATAAGCAGTGATCTTGACTGGTATGACATTTACTCCTTTTATTCTAACCTGGCTAACTTGTCCTTCCATTGCTTACTAACTGGAATTCCAACAGGAACATTGCTTTGCGTGTTGACCTATCAAGGAAAGATAACAACCTTCTTGGGAGTTGTAGCAAGTAGGACCTTCTTGCTCATGGTGTCACCACTCTGCGATTTGTTGCTGGACATCTGGGTTGGAGCAACACGAGGTGCGTTGTTAGAGTTGATGGCGGTCTTGTGACATGGTGCTGGAGGCACTTGCTGCGGGCACTGCTGGATGAGGGTACTATCTCTTTGCAGTTGTAGCGGGCTGTTGTTTTCCTAGCATTGCTTGCCCTGCTAGTGCTGGTTCTGGAGGTTTGTTGCGGTTTCTACACGAAGAATAGTGACTTTTCCGGTTCCCTCAATGATAATCCATCATGGTGGAATCTTCAGAATCACGTGGCGGTTGGTATCTCATGTCCTTCTGGTGTACTTTGGCTGGATCTAGCCACTCTGTACTGCAACTGATGTAACCTGAGGAGGCAGAGGTGTTGCAACAATGCTGTTGACTCAATGATCCTGATGCTTTGTCATTGGACAACCTTCTGAGAGATGATCTATCTTCCCACAGTCGAAGCAACGATGGGCTGACTCTCTTGGTCTCAGAAGTGAACATTCATCGAGGCAGTGTCCTTTTTCAAGATAGTTGAAACAACTCTGAATTGGTTGATCTGAAGATGCATTCTCCTGGTTATGCATGCTCTCAACTGGAACTGGAGCGAGTAGAGACTCCTGGACCTTGTTGAGGACGCTTCTGCTACCATTGCTGGTTTCCATGTATATTAGGACTTGTTGAAGAGCAGAAGGGTTGCTACTATTGTTACCAGCTGCCATGGGTTGTCAAATGGGTTGCAAAGATGTCCTTTGTACTTCCTTGGTCTTAGCTAGGACTAAATTCAGCTGGTAGTCCTTGGGCTCATGATCTGCTTCCTCACACAAGAAGCACGTGACCTTACCCATGGGGCATTCATCTGGCACATGGGTGTCTCCACCTCAGAGGCAAGTGTGGATGCATACGCTAGCGATGTGCCCAATTTCTCCACATGTAGTACATGCTTTGAACTCTATTTTTCTTCGAATGAAACCATCAAGGATATCATCGTCATCATCCTCACCACCATCATCATCAGAGGACACCTCTTCTAATTCATCATCTTCGGTCCTAGGCGGACCGTACAACCAGAGGTGTCGAGTTAGCTGACGTGCACCACGGGAGGTATTTCCTCTCAGATGTCTAGGTATCTTTGCCGTATCTTCTGGAGAAAACTTTCAACCAGTGATGATCATTTTTCTGCCATCATCCATCTTCCATACTATTGTCTTACTCTTCTTGGGGTTGGACTACAATGCACCAAATTCCTTGCTGGCGGATTGACTTGGAACTCAATTACTTCTTAGGCATTGCATCTCATCTTTTGCCAGTGACCTGGCATACACCTTCCATGGACAGTTCCTTGAATAATGGCGTTTCTCATCATGGTCATCACAGGTGACACTTGCTTTGCTCCAGTCTGATGGTGGCCTGGATGCAGTTATATTCTGGGAACTTGACAGCATACTAGCGTGAGTTGTAGGTGCTGGCATTGGGAAACCCTTACTTTGACTCTGATTTAGATTCCGAGCTTGCATCTACTGGTGGTGGTACTACCAGTGCATCTGATGCTGTCGCTGCACCTGCTATATCTGTTGCATCAACGCGGCCAATGAATGAGTCTAATTAGCCATGACCATCTGTTGCATCAACGCGGCCAATGAATGAGTCTAATTAGCCATGACCAGGAGTAGAGGTTGATATTCGAAAGGTTGAGTTGGAAAGCTCATAGATTCGTGCTGAGTTACTCCATGAAACTGCCGAGATCCTGATCCGCTAACACTGTCCCTGATGCTAACCATCTGATGCAAGTAGAGGAGAGGGATAGAATGAGACGGGTTGCTAAAGATAAGACCTTAACCCTCTTGACTATTGATCTGTTGTGAGTAGACTTTTATTGTTCAGGTTGATTAAGCAAACAACCTAGTATGGTTGAATCCCCACCACCGATGCAAACCATACCCCTACACACAAGCAAACAACACACGTTATAGCAGCTAACGATACTACTCTTCCGGGAAGGATTAGGTTCAGGTAAACTCTAGGAAAGCTTCACTTGATCTTCGCAAAAAGCCGGCCCTGTACTGATCTTCTCGCTCCTTTGCTTGAATCTTGGGGCTTGACTTGGGTAGACGTGAAACTATCGATTTGTTCTCCAGGTTCAACAACTAGAGGGTCTGAGGGGAAATGAGAGATATTTGATAAATCATTTTGCAAAGGAATGCCAAAAGGGGAGAAGAGACAATTTTGTAATTAGTGTTTTTGGAAAACTTGTCCTTACGGTTTAACCATTTGGCTCAACCTATAGTCGAGTTGGCTCTGATACCAATTTATCACGCCCATAAATTTAGCCCAAATTTCCAGACTATTTTGTGTATAAAATCCCTATACATGCTTTAGCCAGGTTACACACAACGACAAATTAATACACAGATCAAAACATACATAAAATGTAAATAATTACAAAAGAGGCACTTAGTCCCCACACTGAAAAGAACGCAGCAACAGCGAAAAGAGGCGATCCTAGCGGGGCTTCAGCTCCACTCCACAGGCAAAACTCAACTGAGGTATAAGCCTCGATCCTCTAACTTCATCTTCAGCTCGGAAGCACTAACCTTCTGAAAAGGGGGAACAATAACAAGACTGAGTACAACCACCATACTCAGCGAGCCACACCAATGATGCAAACGTGCAAGGGGAAACAAGGGAGGTTTGTGGCTATTTGCATAAAAGCGGTTGTAAATATTTTATAGTTGGAAAATAGTAAAACAATTAGTTAATTAAGGCAACATTAAATCTCCATTGAACAACGCTACCATACGTTGAATAGGCCCAACCATTTCACCTGAACTAAACCAATTCATTAAGTCAAATTATTAATAAAGTGAGACTAATCACGGTGAAGCTGGTGGATCGCCCATAACCGCAGGCACATCTATTCGAATAGTTTTACTCTGGCCAGAAGTGCAAAATTCTACGCACAAGACTCAACCCACCGTCATATTAGCGTGCCATGCATGACACGTCACCACGCCGAGTGATTGTGACAAGACCCTTCGCATAACTCCCCCTAACCAATCATACCCACTTCAGGTTTTGCCCCTACCTTTATAACCAAGGTAGGCAGCCCTCTCTTGTGCCTCGGTGAATCCGGAAGCTGCAAAGTACGCAGCACAGTCCATCCAAACTCCATAACGCCCACCCTTGCCTCGGTACGTCAAAAAGGGGAAAGCTATAGTACAAGTCCAGCAGTTGCCCATTCTTGCTTGTGGTAAGTGCGGTAAGTCTTTCAGGGGTTTCCCACGAACCGGTCCTTAATTGCCATGGGTGCGACTAGCAAAACCATGCACCCACAAACCACCTTAAGCCATATTTTATTTGGATAATTACGACCAATAAAACATGGTCAGATGAGCCGAGCTCACAGCTTGTCAAGATACTATATATATGTATATAATGTGATTATCCCATCACGTGAGCTAGTGGTAACTAAGCATGGCTAAGCATAACATAATTCTATCAAGATCAACATAAGTGACACAAGCTAGTAAAATTATCATCCAATTTTGACAAAGGACGGATACAAGTAAACATGGCACAAGTAAGCAGATAGGTAAACCCTATTCCCATGTAATTAGCAAAACATGCAATTTTATTTGCAAATGGTAAAACATTTATAAAGACTCAACATGCTCAAGGGAAAATGTGTGACTTACCTTGCTTCTTCAATTTAATATTCCGAACTCTTTTCCTCGCAAACGCGATCTTCCAATACAACGGATTATACATGTTAGCATGCAAAACAAGGAAAAACTCTAATAAAAACAAGTAAAAAGTACATGGAAAGTAAACAAACATGTAGACCCCAATTTTAGATGAATTTTGCAAGTTGAATGGCTCAATTTGGAGTTCATATGAATTAGTTATGAATTTTATAAGTTTTGAGTCATTTAAATCAATTTCTGGAATTAAATTCGATTTATTGCGTAATTATAGTGATTTATGACATCAACCGACTAGAGAGGTGGCACCATAAAGCGGGCCCACATGTCGGTGACTCAAAGGGGATGGGTCCACGGTGGACAGAGTCCACGAGCGCACTGTCCACGAGTGCACCACGTGGTGTACACGTGATGGCCACGGTGGACCGGTGGGGGAGGGTAACGCCTACGCGGTGCCACGGTCGCACCGACGTGGTGCCATGGCGGCACGAACGCAGGATGGCACAAGGGTGGCCATGCGGACAGCCCGGATCATCCCGAAGGGAGATCGGACGGCCACGGGCGGCGGAAGGCGATACTAGAAGGCTAGCCAACCAGGACGCGACGGCACCCGACGCGATGGTTACCGGCGGCGACCACCGGTAGGGTGGCACGCGTGAGAGGCGGCGGAGGAAGCGGGAGGGAGATGGGGATTCTCACTAAGCGTGCGGGCTGGCGAGGCTGAGCGGGAGATGACCGGTGATGGAGAGATGGCGGCGACCGATGCGGGGTGATGTCGACGAGCGGCTCCTGGAGGTGGTTCGGCCGCGGGGAATGGTGGTTAGGGCGTGGCGCTGAGCGGCAAAGCTGGCAGCGGCGGTGGCATGGTGCGGCGGTAATGAGGTTGACTACGGCGCGTCGTCGGAGTTGGCAACGGTGGCGGCGGTGCGGGATTGCGGCGAAGTTGCTTCTCCAGTGGTGTTTCACGGCGACAAGGGACGGCCGAGGTGTGGTGGATCGCGGGGATGCTGGTGGTGGCGCTGGATTGGTGCGGCGGCGGTGTGCGGTTGGCGACCGGTGGCGAGATGCAGGGAAAAGGCGCGGCGCGGGGAGAGCAAGCGAGAGGGTGACGAGCTCGGGGAAGTGGGGGAAAAGAGAGATGGGGCAACAAGGATGATTTTTATAGCCTTGGGAGGCCGGGACCGTGGCCGAGGTGGGCGGCAACCAGCGGCAGAGTGGGGACGTCAATGTGGAGTGAAACCAATGCCGGATTTTGGAGGAAGAGTGGTGGGATGGGGTGGAGGAGTGGGCGCCGACCACGTCCTCCCGGTTAGACGCAAGCGCGGGAGCAGGGTGGCTCGCGAGGAGGCCGGCGACGTGGGAGAAGTGGTGGCCGGTTTCACCCGGTCGGAGGTTGGGGCTGATAGGTGGGGGAAAGGAACGATGGGGTCTTGGTTACGCAAAGCGGCAGTGGCGTCAAAAATGGAGGCCAGAGTGGAAGAAGGCGTCTGCGTGGCTCGGGTCGACGGGGATAGCGGGATTATGACGGTCTCCGAGAGTGGAGAAGGGACGGACGAGGTCAGCAGTGAAGTGGCGGAACCCGAGGCGACGACGCCGAGGCGAGAGGGGTCCCGGCCGACAGTGAAGCTCAACTCGAGCTTGATGACAGCACCAGAGAGAGAGGATGATTGCGGAGGCGAAAATGCGGTTGAAAAGGGGCAAGGGAAGTGCGGGCAAGGTTTTATAGTGGCTAGAGTGAAGGAAAGATGTCGGGGAAAGGGGAAACCAGCAGCAGAAATCACTTCCGCCATCCATATCACCGGCGAGATTGGTGGGCTTCAATGTCACAATTCAAAGCAAGAGAGAGAGGAAAAGCAGGGGAAATGGGTAAGGGGATCCCGAGGAGTATTTCCCCTCGCTCTACGCGGCGGAAACGGCTAGGCCGATAGGATTAGCGGTGGCGGCTGCGCTAGGGTTTGGGCGGCAAGTGGCACAGCGGGAGGATGGGGAAGATAGATAGGCCCAACCTGTCAATGGCTTCAGGGACGCGGGCGGCCTGCTAGGCCGACACAACCGAGCGGCACGGGGCGAGCGAACCAGGCTGAGGGGAAGGAGAGAAAGAGGGAGAGTTGGGCCAACTTTCGGCCCAGGGAGGAAAGACGATTTATTTTTAATTTTTGATTTTTAGAAAAGTTGTTAGTTAACATTTGTGCTCCGGAAATTCCCGTAAAATTTGGTTAAGCATTTTAGGACAAAAGGAATTTTCAAAAAATCCCCTAAGCCACATTTGATTTTTAGATTGCACATTTTTATTGTTGAGGACTTTAAATCAATTTTTACATTTTCTAGGAATAATTTAAAGAATAAATTTTAAGGTGATTTTGGGACATGACAGGCACGCAACGACAAGGTAGGCACCACAACTAGTGATGCCACGAGACGCTAAGACCGACGCCTCATCAGGGAACTGGGAGGCTTGACTCCCCGACTGATCCCCTTGGCGGCCTCATTAAGGTGCGAGAAGTTTTACCTCAAGCCTTCTCAAAGGGACACCACGTGCTCCTTCTCCTTATTCAACGCATCTTCGCTCTTTTTGCGAATAACCTCGTTACCTTGCACCACATTGAGAAGATTGCTATTATCAGACTTTGTCGTCTTCAGCTCTACCTCCAAACTACCACCGAGATCGACTCAGCATAAAAGCATTCAATCTCAGAGGTGGCCTTTTGAGCAGTGTATTGCATTTCTCGGTAAGCCTTGGCTAGTGGGTCAAGGACCAATTTGGGAGATTTTGTTGGAAGAGCATGGGTGTTGGCAGTAGTGGGGGGAACAAATCACGGTGGCAAAGGGGGGTGGGAGCTGGCTTTGTTCGGTTTCTCCAAACTTTGCTCCAATAGAGATAGAGTCAGAGTAAAAAATGATTGGCTTAATTCGGTGGACTAGGTCCAATGAACAAATTGGAAAGACGACTAGGTGAGAAATTTCCTTACTTGGCTCTCCTCTTCTTAGATAGAAGAAAAAAAATGACGTGGTCACCGGTGGAGGCCTTCTCGGCAGAAGGGGTCTGACAAATCATAGCATGTTTATGGCAACATGTCAGCGCTATGAGCGAGACACTGAGGCCACAAAGAGATGTCCGTGTTGGGAGCGAGACGGCGATGGGAGGGTGATGGCGCCACTGAGAGCGGGACTTCAGTGCGATGGTGATGCCGATTGCGGCGTTGAGAGTGAGGGGAATAGGGAACGATTGGAGATGGACATCAACATGACCTACTTTTATTCCAAGAGAGGGGATGAGGACTGATTGGGGATTTGGTGCATGGGCCTGATAGGTTGTGGGAGAAGGGAAGGGGTTTTGACTTTTGTTCACTTAGTTGCATTGGGCTACCCCTGAAAGCCTTGGCTAAAATGTGAGCCTTAGCAGCTCGTGAGCTAGCCCGTTATCTCTGACGAGCTAAAACGTGAGCTCAACTCATTACAATAATTTTACGAGTTGAGCTGAGTTACCCACGAGCCAAGCGAGCCAACGAGCTATGAGCTTTTCATTCAGCCCTATTTACCACCCACAACCGTCATTAGGAGTGAATTAGGGTCCTCCACGTGGCAACACATAGCGAGAGGAGGCAAAGGCGGTTCGGCCGATTCAGGCAGTCAGCCGACCCATTGGTCCCACCTATCAGCCATTCCTTTGGCTGGGACGTTGATTGGTGGTCCCTCTATATGTTGCACCATGGATTGACTCAATTTTAGTCGATTTTGATTGATATGTGGGTCCTCCAATCCTTGTGCTCTCTCCTGATTGGCTGGAAGTGTGTTTCTTCACATGGCAGGTGTATTTTCATCCATAATCACCTGCATGCAAATATTCACCAATACTTGTGAAAATGGTTAGGAATAAACCCTACCACTAGGTTTGATGTTTTCTTTCATTTGCTTTTATGCAGGAATTGATGGTCGGATTTGGTATTTAAGGACGGTCAACAGCACCCCTAAGTATGCCTCACATAAATGTGTGAAGATACTTAGGGGTTGCGATAGATTTTTGGTTTAGTGGACAAAACGAAAGTCGTAGAATTCAAGGAGAAGAGAAAGGAATTCGGAGGGGAGGGAAAAAATACCGCATTGAGTAAACACTGCAAAAGTGACAATAGTGCCAAGCACAGGTTAGGCTTTGGTACCTCCTTCTATTTGTCCCATGGTTCCGAAGCCCGAAATCGACCCCTCATGCTGAAGCTTTTCGAGAGCGGCCATTGAAGATTTGGAGGAAATGGCGGAGCTTTAGTGGGAGAAAATTAGGCATTTCAGGTGCTACACGAAAGATAAGGAGAGACGGAAGGAAGATCAATAGTGTTACAAATGAAGTCCAAATGAATATGAGAAGTGCACTTTATAGGCCATAGACGACGGTTCGTATTTCAAGAAAGGTGGAGAAATTTTTCTACGGAGATTTAATGGTTCCCACACTATGGCGATTGTTTCTTAACCTCAATCCAAATTCAAAATTGGACAACGTCATGGTCTGATTCCGAGAAAGAGAACTTGTGCGTGGTCTTTTAACCTACTCGGGCACTCGAGCACGTTCAATATCCCAATAAGTTTTTTTTTCTCAGACGATATATCTAACAACGTTGAAACTATCATTTGCAAAAAGGTCGGAGGCTACTATTAGTGTTATGGATCAGGTATAGCTCCAATACTTGTATTCCTGCCCACCGGGAAATGGGAACTGGGGTACCCCTTTCCCCAGGAAATTAGTGCATATATTCTATCAACCAAAAAATCAAACCCTAATTGAACCATCATAAAGTTAAGTCACATATCAACGACCAGGGAAGTGGCGAACACTTCTAGGGCAGAGCCCGAGGGACCTGGGTCCCAGCTTAATCTAGGATCCTAGGTTCCCCTCTATCTTATAGGACTCGCGTTCTTCACGGAGAAGAGTGTTGAGACCTATAAGGTTTATATCTTAAAGTTTGTAGGCAATGGCGGACTCGGGACCCAACCTGCCTGGGACCCGACCCCCCCATTGCCCTTGTAGGTTTCTAGTTCCTCCTTGAGAGGAGCGTAGAGACGTACAAGATCTACATATTAGGATTACAAACGTAAAGGGACCCGAATCCCAGCATAGCCTGGGATCCGGGGTCCCCCTCTATCCTTATAGGATTCGGATTCTTCACGAAGAAGAGTGTTGAGACCTATAAGATTTATATCTTAAAGTTTGTAGGCAATGGATGACCCGGGATCCAACCTGTCTAGAACCCGACACCCCATTGCCCTTGTAGGTTTCTTGTTTCTCCTTGAGAGAAGCGTAGAGACATACAAGATCTACATATTAGGATTAGAAACGTAAAGGGACCCGCATCCCAGCTTAGCCTGGGATCCAAGGTCCCCCTCTATCCTTATAGGACACATTTTTCACAAAGAAGAGTGTTGAGACCTATAAGATTTATATCTTAAAGCTTGTAGGCAATGGGGGACCCGGGACCCAACCTGCCTGGGACTCGACCCCCATTGCCCTTGTAGATTTCATATTCCTCCTTGAGAGGAGCTTAGAGACGTACAAGATCTACATCTTAGGATTACAAACATAAGGGGACCTGAATCCCAGCTTAGCCTGGGATTCTGGGTTCCCCTCTATCTTTATAAGTCTTGTGTTCTTCGCGGAGAAGAGTATAGAGACTTACAAAATCTACATCTTAAGATTGGTAGACAGTGAGGAGCTCGGGACCCAACCTGTCTAGGACCCGGCCCCCTATTGCCCTTGTAAGCCACACATTTCTCCTTGACAGAAGCGTCGAGACATACAAGATTTATATCTTAAAGGTTGTAGGCAGCAAGGAGTCCGGGACCAAACCTGTTTTGGGACCCGGCCCCTTTGGCTCTCGTAAGTCACACGTTTCTCCTTGAGAGAAGCATCAAGACATACAAGATCCACATATCTCTCATCAACGACATCTTCGAGAAGCTCGTCTAAAATGTCCAATCTCCTGCGCGGGCGAAGACTTGTATAAGTCAAGGCCCCGACCCCCTGCCAGCTGTGACCCAACGGTCACAGCCATAAATGAAACAAGTTTGGGAAAAGGATTCCAAACTGATGGGATCGAAAAGACATGGAAAAGACCATACCGCTGAATCATGTGGGACAAACGCGAGTCTGGACACGCGTCGCGCATGCCCAGCGACACCCAATTCTGCCAACTGGGTAAAAAGGGAGTTGTGGCGCCGTCCTGGCGAGGTCGAGGCTTCAATAGGCCCACCACATGACACGTGGTTGACAATGTGAAAGCCCAGCTAGCCCAGGCTAGTGCCCGGAGAGCCCGGGCCAAATTAATAGCAGGATTTTAGTAGGTTTCTCGGAGGGATTTGAAGGGAACCAACTGGCAACAACAAGACAACTCGAGGAACAAGTTTCAAAATAGCTTAGAAAATGATCTTGTAAGCCCCTCCTTAGGCTATAAAAGGAAGGGGATGTGCCACATAGAGAGGGTTTTTTTTGATTGAATCTGGCTTGGGTTCATATTTGTAAAAAGAGTTAACTTGTACTTTGCCAGATCCAGATAACAACAACCACAGAACAGGAGTAGGGTGTGTCGTGACCTTAGGTCACAGACAAATCAGGGATAGGCGGGAAAGTACGATTTTCCCACCTATCCTAAAAGTGAGATGAGCTCGAAGAGTAATGTCTCATGTGTTGTATGGTATTCTGATATCTCTGATCCCCTTGCTTATATAGGCTTCGGAGGTACATGTGAAATTACAATCCTACCCCTAAGGATACATAGGAAGTTACTACAATATCCCTATAAAGTTAGAAATTCTAAGGGTATGGTTGTACATTTATGTGGTCCCTGGAAACACTTGGCACCAGCTTGCAGGAGTTGTTGGAGTGGTCCTCGCAGTATTTTCTTAGGAATATTCTTCGCTCAACGACATAATCTTCAGGCTTCATCTACCCCGGTCGAATGGTATTTTCCTCTTATGGTAGGCTAGAATACTCTTTTCTAGACTAATCTTCTTGCCGTGTTCAGCGGTCTTTTAGTATTAGCTGCCACATTAGGTCGAGAAGTATTTGCCACGAGTAAAAACCTCTTTGCCAAGTGAGTGAGAGTGTTTCAGTCGAATAGTGGGATGGTGTTTGCCTCCTGCTACAACAGGGTGTTACACCTCCGGGTGGCCCGAACATGTATAATCCTCTCTGTTGGCTTGGATTTTGCTAGCTCGTGCGTACCGGCGAGACATCACAATTCGTCATTTACGACTAACCCCCTGGTCGAATCTTCATTAGGGGCGGGGTCTACACCCCCCACTGTCCGGAGAACCGCTTCTCCGACAAAGGATATATCCCAGTTTGGTTAATTATACTGATAAAACTGAATTTCCTTTCTTGGTAAGGAAAGATGTCAAACTCCGATCCAGGTATTACATGGTCTTGTCTATTCATTGCCTACATGGAATCTCCAAGTTCTACTTGGATAAAGGGTTGCTTGCCCGTATAAATACAAAGACCCCAGGAGGAGGCATCGAATCAAAAGCCACAAGCCGCATCGAAGGTGAAGCAAGGAGGAAGCCAAAAGCTAGTTGCCGACTAAAGTTTAGTTCTCATCTAATATTAGTTGGTAGGCTAGAATAGCTAACTTGCTCTCCCTTTGTAAGCAGTGTGACACATCCCATAGCCATACATATAAACTGGACTATAGCTATTAACATCTTGAGGGTGTGAACTAGTATGAAAATCCTTGTTTCTCTTGTCTTTTTACTTCCAACCTCACGTTGTCAGAGAAGTGGGACCGGGGGCTCCCATTCCTTAGGGTGCAGGAGCACTATGGGCCCCACCAAAGCCTACAAGATCTACATCTTCAAGGTAAGATGTTTCAAGAAGAGAGTTGAGACCTACAAGATCTACATCTTCAAGATATCAAGAGTATCGAGACCTACAAGATCTATATCTTCAAGGTGTTGAAGATGTAGCTTGCAAGATTTGTCATCTCCTTCAAGCTATGTCCATCATGAACTCCTTCATCATCGACATCTTCGAGAAGCTCATCCAAACTAACAACAAAAACTATATTCGACAGTGGGAGCGGTCATGAGTGCCTTGGGCACAAAGGATGCCTCGAGTACGTGGTTGTCCCAGGCATGGCGACCACCACGGAACAAGATGCAGGCATCTCGGTGCCCGGGGGGAGGGGCGAGCACGCCTCCTGCCCCGGGTTCTCCTCGAAGGACTCCGCCCTATTTAAGGGGATTTGGTAGGGCGTGGAAACCAACACACAACATTAACCGCATCGTAGAGCAACTTGGGGTACATCTCACCTCCACTATGGGAGATGTGGCGCTGCATGGCATGCCCTCCGTGACTAGCGCTCAAGCCCACTTCGGCACGTTGCAGAGGTTGATTAGCGGGTCCATGATAGTTGGGAGAAGACTTTCTTATCTCGTGCTCCACTTGTCAGCTGGTAGGTGAAGCCATCACATCCGACTGACTTGCTTGGAGGGACATCGACAAGACTAAGCATACTAATTTAGTAGAGTGGGTCCAACTCCTCTATGCATGCATTGGCATTGTGGACTTACCTTCACGTATAAAAGGAGGATCCAAGCCACCGAAAGAAGGGTTCACATTATAGATATTAGCCACCTAAAGCTAAGTACGCAAGGCTCACTGCCTCCGGATTTAGTTTCTTCTCGCATTCCACATTGTGATTGATCCTCTCCCTACGTATTACACACCACAGAAGTAGGGTATTATGCATCCGTGCAGTCTGAACCTATATCCTTGACTATGTTCATCATCTTTGCTTCTTGATAAACCGGGATCCGAGCTCAAGAGTTGCACCCTGGCTGAACTTTCCTATGGGGAGTACCAAACTTCCGAGGAGTTTCGTACCCCGACACATGTATATCCTTATATCAACGTACCCTACATCTTTAAATACCGTGTCGCATCCAACCCTTTGGCAGACAATATGATAGCATATAGGTAATTTCACCCTACCAAATGAAGAGCAAATTACACTCAAAGTCCATACAACCAACCAAACCAAATCTTATACATTCAATATCCTCAATGCAACCAACCAAATAACATCGAACCATATTAAGGTCTATCCAATTAAACAAAACCCAATCTTCTACATTCAATATCCTTAATGAACCAACCAAATAACATCACCAGCCACACCAGCCACAATAGCGTGACCAATAATGTTGTTACATCATTTATATAAGTGCGAGGGTGACAATGTTGTTTTATTACACCAGTCCAGCTGATGTGGCTAAAATATTATGATGTTGAAAATAAGTTTTCTTAAGATTTATTTATGAAATTAAAAAAGTTCAACAATAAAATAAAATAAAAAATCCAATCCACAATGCTACGCAACACACGCACGGTACGCGCTCGCGAGCCAGTCTTGGCTATACCTGGCTAAATGGGTCGTGCCAAGCTGGGCCGGCCCGAGTACGGTAGTACTGTACGCGGCCCAGGCCCATCATGGTACACCAGCCTGTGGGTCATGCCGGCACGGCCCGTTATCCCTTGTCGTGTCTGGGCCGACGCCTCAGCCCGTGTGCTGCCACGGCCCAGGGCATGACACGGCCCTGGAGCAGGAGGCGGCTAGCCGGCTCGGCGCGTGGTGCTTGGCATGTGGCGGTGTGGCGTGTCACAGCGTGAGCGGGAGAGCGCTGACGGCGTACGGCGGCCAAATCCGAGAGCGCCACATGTCCCCCAACGACTATTTTTGAGAAGTAGCCATTTGTTGATGCAAAAAACACATACTGGCCTGAGAGATTTGCTTTACTCTAGTGCAGGTCCAAAACTTGCTTTTAGGTTCGAAGGGTGTGCCAGTTGATTTGATCCTGCAATCAACAAGAAAATATACAACAAATATATTCAACTATTACCAATTAGATTGGTAGTAAGTCCAAAATATTTGTATTAGATTAGATCCTGATATAAGGGGCAGATATAGTATATTAAACAAAGCATGAAACTATGTAAAATAACTATATCAAGTAAGATCGGCTGAAACCCCGATACAATCCTTATTAACAACCATAAAGCAGGCTAGAGATCATGATTCAAAACACGACTTAATAGATCAAACTTAACTGATGCAGCATTAAGTATGAAGAAAATCATAATATCTAAACAATCAAACTGATGGTTGCCTTTTCGGGATGGTAGATACATTATATAATTCAAACCAACAAGATAATCTAGCCGTTACCAGCAAAACCCTAGATAGAGATCGACCGATATAGATAGATAGCATTGTCAATCCAAATTATGTAATGTATATGATAACTCGGAGATCTAAAAGATAGAATTAGAGTGTCATAAATATGTAAGCACTAATTCCGATAATGCAAACCACCATAACAAGACCTACCTCTTCGCTGAAGATCAAATTGATGCAGCTCGACTCGAAAGCATGAACTTGTTGAAAGTAGAAAACAAAAGGTTGGCGATGCGCCAAGATTAATTGAACATGTGTTGTTTTATTCATAAGACCTCGGGTCTATATTTATATCTGAAAATACAAACATTGTCCAACATGGACACGACTCATATTACCCTAATACAAATCCAACTAGCAAACAAGTCCCTCAGGCGGACTCTTACCGACAATATCTATAATATCTATAAGGAATTTACAAATAATCCTAATTAATAGATACATTTACCAATTCTGGACTCTATCCTTGTCTAGCAACATCGTCTCAAACTCTCTCTCGAACCCGATTCTGACTTCACATGCAATATCGGCTACATCCAAATCGAACTCGGTTCCAGCCGATACAATCTTCCAGCCGATGCGCACTCTGTTTCCGAGAATCCCGCTTATCTTCAAATCTGCTTTGGATTTGGGCTTCGTTTCCGATTCATCAGTATCAATTGTCTTGCCAAATTTCATCGTCAACACATGTCCCCCAATTCCGAAGTATTATATAATGCAATGGAATTATCTCTCCATAACCGCAAAAATCTAGGGTTTCCCCTGTGACCGTTATGCACCTAATTTCATAAATACCAACCGCTTTTCCGGAGTTTTCACGGTGTTAACTCCGTTTTCACTACTTAAGCCACCAAACTCCTCCGTGAATCTCCAGCGATTGCTCTCATCTTCTCCGGCGACCGCAACGACGAGCCCGCTCCCAGCGACGATCCCCTGCGCATCAATGGCATCTTCGTCGAGCCCATCAAGCGCTCCAACCAAAGAATTCCCTGAGGTAAGTCCCTATCGGCTCAAAACTTACTTTGCTCCTTCCTGTTCGCTCTCTGTTCTTAATCTCTCTCTTCCAATCTGTAGCATCTAGTCCACCAGATAGCTATTCTGAGCTTGAAAGATCCCAGCCATTTTTCTTGGTTCCAATAGGCGATATAGATCCAACTCTTATAATAAACGCAGAAACAGAGAGAACCCCTTTCAGGCAATCAAACCCATCTCTTGCTCATTGGACAGCCACTTTCAGATCCTGGCCTTCCCAAGTAGATGGGTGGACAAATTGGTATAAAAGGATTTCTGCCAGCAAACAGGATCATTGGGATGAGATGGGAATAGCCTAGTGTCTGTCTCTGTCCATAGCCGACATGAAGAAAGATGAGCCGATGTTGTCTTCGGCTGCATATTTTTGGTCAGACACAATAAATGCCTTTCTCTTCAACCATGGGCCGATAACCCTCGATATTATCATGATCACTGGTCTAGATATCACCACATCAGCCAACCCTATCAGCCTGAAGACCAAATGCACTCATAGGTTCAAAACAAAAAATATTGGGGGTTGGTCTGGTTTTATTGCAGACAATATAAGAACAGGTCCTGTATCGGCTAGAGAACATACTGCCTTCTTGATAATGTGGATGGACAAGTTTTTGTTATGTGGCTCCACCTGTGGTCCAACAGCCAATTGGCAACACTTAGCCGAAGCCATTGTATCAAAGAAGCAATTTCCTTTAGGCAAATACTTGCTTGGTGCAGTATATCAAACTCTGAGCCAATCATCGACCAAACTTATCATGGATTCAAGCGTTAGCACAGGTGGTCCTTGGTGGTTCATGCAACTTTGGCTTATTCTGCATACCCTGAAAGTTGCACTAAGACCTTCGCTCAATGAAGCAGAATTCCCATCCTTAGCCGATCCTGATAGTGATGATGAATCAAGCCCAGTGCGCAGATGCATGTCTTTTGGTGAGGCAGCCACTAGCTATACTGGTTCTGGTCCATCGGCTGAGCACTTCCAGAACTGGTATGGAAATTTCTATGATGGATTTCTCAGAGATAGCCGAATCTGGTTTGCCTATGAATCCTTCTCCCCGTAGGCTGTACTCTTTTCTTTGTCATGGTTTTCTCAATATGAGTTTTTACATGACAAAGTTTTTAACGAGGTAGTATGTATAAAGTATCAATAAAGGTCATTACTCTTTTTTCCCATATTTTTTTTGTAAATTTTTCATAAGTCTAATTATTTTTCTATTTTTTTCCAACTACAACTACTCGTTATTTTTTCTTCCTTTGAGTCAAATTTTAGGCACCTTCCTCTTTTAACCGTTGATTTTTCGCAGCCGAGCCGACAACCGATGTTCATGCAAAAAACACACACTAGCCTGAGAGATTTGGTTCACTCGATCTAATGCAGGTCCAAAATTTGCTTTCGGGTTCAAAGGGCGTGCCAATTGATTTGATCCTGCAATCAATAAGATAGAACATGCAAGTTTATTAGTAAACGATAATCAATCGGCCAGACAGTCGATATCATATTGTGATATAACCTAGCTGATGCAATATAGCATGGATCGGCTATAGGGCATATTCAATGATAAACTAACCTTAAATTTGATATATCGACTGAAAATATCAGTGTTATATAATCTATATGTCAATATTACTTTAGAAATAAGCAATTGGGATAGATCGGACTGAACCGAGATAGTATAAATTGCCCAAGTCTAAAATAACATGAAATAATGATTATACTCATGTCATAGCCGATGCCCAGATTTAAGTATGTACCGACAATAGCTCCGATACAACCTTATACTAGGATATTCTTTTGCAACAAATATATTCAATTATTACTAATCAGATTAGTAATAAGTTCAATATATTTATATTAGATTAGATCCTGATATAAGGGACAGATATAGCATATTAAACAAAGCATGACTCTATGTAAAACAACTATACCAGATAAGATCGGCTGAAACCCCGATACAATCCTTATTAACAACCATAAAATAGGCTAGAGATCATGATTATAAACACGACTTAATAGATCAAACTTAACTGATGCAGCATTAAGTATGAAAAGAAGCATAATATCTAGACAATCAAGCCGATGGTTGCCTTTTTAGGATGGTAGATACATTATATAATTTAAACCAACAAGACGATCTAATCGTTATCGGCAAAACCCTAAACTGAGACCGGCCGATACGAATAGATAACATCGTCAATCTAAATTATATGATGTATATGATAACTCGGAGATTCGCAAGATAGAATCAAAGTGTCATAAAGATTTAAGCACTAATTCCAATAATGCAAACCGCCATAACAAGACCTACCTCTTCGCCGAAGATCAAATTGATGCAGCTTGACTCGAAAGTAAAAGTAAAAGGTTAGCGATGCGCCGAGATTGATTGAACTGTTGTTGTTTTATTCATAAGATCTCGGATCTATATTTATACTCGAAAATACAAACATTGTCCAAGATGGACACGACTCATATTGTCCTAATACAAATCCAACTAGCAAACAAATCCCTTAGGCAGACTCTTACCGAAAATATCTATAAGGAAATTACAGATAATCCTAATTAATAGATATATTTGCCAATTCTGGACTCTATCCTTATCTGGTAACATCTTCTCAAACTCTCTTTCGAACCCGATATTGATCATGCATGCAATATCGGTCATATCGGCTATCCAGATCAGATTCAGTTCCAGCCGATACGGTCTTCCAGCCGATGCGCACTCTGTTTCCGAGAATTCCGCATATCCTCAACTCCGCTTCGAATAGGACTCCATTTCCGATTCATATGCTTACCAAATTTCATCGTCAACAATAGGCCAACACAGCCTCGCGCGCCCCCCAACCTCCCACTCCTGCGCGCTGTGCGTCCTCCACGCGTTGCCCGCGTGCACGCCCGCTCCCACCATCCCGCATCTAATTTCGCCTGCCCACGCCCACTGCCCCAGCCGCCCTCCCGCGCACCACTCGCCAAGCCACCCCGCCCCAGCCGTCCAGCGCCAGCTAGGCCACCTGCCACCAGCTACTTCCTGGGTTGACCATACCACCCATGGTCCATGGACCATTCACGGGCGCTAGCACGGCACGGCATAACATCCCCTTAGACCGTGCCTGGGTGAGGGACGGCACGTCAACCGGTACGGTAAGACTCGCCGCAAAAGCCGTACCTAACGGGTCGTATCCTAATGAGTCGTGCCGTGCTAGTCCGGCCGCCCATTTGGCCAGATATTGTCTCGGCCCGAAACCAATAAGGTCGAAACGCACCCAGATCCCTTCCCTCCATCGAGCGCCTCGACATAAAAAGCCTATTCACTCTCTTTCTCTCTCCTCCCCACCGCCTCGCTCACCTCAGATCCCGATCTCCCTCCTCGATCCCGTCCATGGCGTCGCCGTCGCGGCCGCCGCCGCCCTTCGCGCCGCAAAACCCTACCCCCGGCCCCAACCCGGCCGCCGCCGCCGCCCTCCCGGCGTCCTTCTCCAACCTCCACATCTCCCGTGCGCCCCCGCCCTTCCCGCCGCCCGGTGGGAATGGCCCCGTGCCCTCGTCGTCGATCCGCGCACCGCAGGCTCCGCCATCCGGGGCGAGACCGTTCCCCGGGAGCCCGCCGCCCCCGTCGCAGCCGCCGCCGCCGTTTGCGCGCCCCGCGGCGCCGGTGCAGCAGCAACCTCCTCCCTTCGGTGGCCCGCCCGGAGTGATGCCTTCCCAGCTGCAGCAGCGGCCTGCCTTCGGTGGCCCGCCGTCCGGTCCCCCGCCTGCGCAGGCGCAGCGGACGCCCTTCGGAGGGCCGCCTTCGGCGATGTCGCAGCCTCCTCCGTTCGGTGGACCACCCGCGGCGGCGGGGTCGTCGCAGACTACTCCATTCAGTGGACCGACGGTGGCTGCAACGCAGCCTCCCCCATTTGGTAGGCCTTCTTCTGCAGCAGCAGCAGCAGCTCTATCAGCTCCGTTTGCAGCGGCACAGCCATCTCCATTCGGCGGGCCACCTGGGGCAGCGGCGCAGCAGGCGTCCGCTGGTGGGTTGAGGCCGCCGTATGGAGGGCCGCCGGCGCCATCGCAGCAGGTTCCGTTTGGTGGGCCACCACAGTTCGGGGTGCCAAGACCAGGAACACAACCTCCGCCTTTTGGGGCTCAGGCTGCACCGGCGTCCCAGCCACCTCCGTTCATGGGGGTGCCAGGGAATGCTCCGCCATTCAGGCCTCCGGCCTGGCAAGGGCAAGCACGACCAGTGAGTGTTCCTTTTGCCATTAAATTTCATAAATGTGTTTGGAAAGGAAGAGGTCTAGTGGTTGCCAACTAGTCATGTTGTAACCTGAGTTATGAGCAACTGTGCACCTTAGATGTAGTGGGTATGTTGAAGCACATAGAGTGTTCTTGAAAAGAACTGATGAAACACATTTCTGGCCAATAGGATAATAAAGATGCTTATTTCATTTAACATGAATCTGATGATGCTGAGATCTAGAGGCTGGTATAGAAGCTTGCTATCTGTGTTATTGTGCATGCTTAAGTGAAATATTACTTCTTTTAAGAAGATGTGAATTACTCTAGATCGAGGAAGAGTACAATACAACAATTCTAGTATTGGGATGTGCTCTATTTCTTTTCAATGTGCAGTTCACATTGGAAATCAAATCTTACCATTATGATGAACCAAGTACAATTTCTATTATATTTCCTCACACTTGTTATGTTGATTTCTTATGATGCTTGGAGCCTTGTAATCACAAATTGCTGAAATGCGTGCCACATCAACACATTCTCCAAAATGCAACCTTTACCATAAATTTCTGCTTCAACATATCACAACCGTAAAAATCATCATATTTTGAAAATGCTTATTGAGATAATTCTATTCATATGAATTTCATCTATTTAATCCAATATTTTAAAAGATATCGATACCTATTGTTTCTAAAGTTTGATTGCGGATATGTCCAAAACGACATTCATTTGTGATCGTAGGGAATAAATAGTTTTGACAGAAATAAATAGAAGCATTTTCCTTTTTTGGTTTATTTTGTGGGAGATACCTGAAAATTTTCAATTCTTATAAGCTTGAAACTTATACCCTTGAGGTGATCTTTCATAACTTTTAGGGAGCTATGTCTGCTGGTATGCAGCCAATGCCTGGTGGCATGCTACCCAATTCTCTAGGACAAGGGATGCCATCCACACCCACCATGCCATATTCTCCACATGCTGGAGCCCAGGTCTCTACCCCATCCAAAATTGATCCTAATCAAATACCGCGTCCAATGCCTGAGACGTCAGTCGTTATTTTTGAGACCCGGCAAGGTGGCCAAGCAGCTGTTCCACCGGTATGTATTACATATTTAGTTAGTCATATCTTGGAAATGCTTGTTCCAGATGGTTTTATTATTGAAACTACTGTTTCTTTTCTCTGATCACTGTAATTGATTTTAGGCTGCGTCCAGTGAATTTATTGTCAAGGATACAGGTAACTGCAATCCACGTTTGATGCGGTGCACCTTAAATCAGGTTAGACTATGTTCAAATGTTCAGTATTCAATTATTCTGTTCCCTCTTTTATGTTACCGTTTGTTTTTATTTCTGAACTGTTTGTTACATATACTATCAGATACCATGTACAGGAGATATCTTGACAACATCGGCAATGCCATTGGCCTTGATGGTGCAACCTTTTGCACTTCCTCATCCTTCTGAGGAGCCTATCCAGGTACTTTGTTCTCACCGTTTTCACACAAAGCAAATTCTTATTTACTGCAACTGATATGGCATGCCAGTTCAATGAGAAATCAAAAGTGAGCATATATGTTTCTATATTCTTGGTTTGTACTTTCTCTATGTTCTTGACTATAGGATTATACTATTGTACTTTATTCAATTCAGTCATACACAACACTGTAAGAAATACTGTAAGCATACTTATAATGATTCAAATGTCAGTAAATTTGTCCTTGGCTGTGCTTTAGCAGCTGATTCTGGCAACATTTGGATTCTAATGCAAACTTCATTATTTGCTAATTTAGTTAAACATTCATTACCACAGACCTTAATGATGCATGATTTTGTGTTATATTTGCTTTGGGGTTGACATTTATTATCTTATTTTAGCTTGTGGACTTCGGAGGGATGGGACCTATTAGGTGTTCACGCTGCAAAGCATACATAAATCCTTTCATGCGATTCATTGATCAAGGGAAGCATTTTGTCTGTAACTTATGTGGTAAGGGATAAAGATGCAAACTCTCATTTGTTAGCTTGCTTTTCAATGCTAGTTTATCTTGCTGTCGAGCTTATTTATTATTTCTGGCTGCCAGTGGAAATACTTTCATGTATAACTGTGCTCTTATGAAACTTTTTGGGTTAATGAAATGTTCAGCCCGTGGTATTTTGTTCTTTCTGTTGAGTAGATGGTACTTTTCAAAGTCAACCCTCTTGTATGTCTTCTGACCTTTATGGTCAGGGTTTCTTCTCTTTTTGATTGTTTGGCTGCTTTAATCATTGTTTTCATATAGAATATTAGTATTTTCTAACATGTCATACTTAGTTAAAGCTACTATTTGACAAAGTAAACTGATACTGCAGGATTTAGCAATGATACTCCAAGGGAGTACTTGTGCAACTTAGGTCCTGATGGTAGGCGACGCGATGCTGATGACAGGCCTGAGTTATGTAGGGGAACAGTTGAATTCATTGCCTCCAAGGAATTTCTGGTCTGTCCTTACCTGCCCCTTTTATTGTGCACAAGATTTGTTAAACTTACTAATTTAAAGCATTTGTCTATTGGTTTTGTCTTATTTGATTGATGAGTATTTCTGCATAATACTATCCCTCCGTCTCAAAATATAACAACTTCTAAGGTTCAAAATTTGTCCTAAAATATAACAACTTATCCACCTACATTCTTTTCTCAACCAATCACAACCTTCCACCATTCAAAACTCCTTATATTTTGGGCCGGAGGTAGTAGCTTTTTATTTGCACTGTATCTGCTGAAACTTCACATTCTAGTTTCAGTAATATATTTTATAATTTCACTATGATAACATTGTATTAATGATAATGTCATCTTCAACTTTTTCAGGTTCGTGATCCAATGCCAGCTGTGTATTTTTTCCTCATTGATGTTGCCATGAATGCTATACAGACTGGCGCAACAGCTGCAGCTTGCAGTGCAATTTCCCAAGCTCTTTCGGACCTTCCTGTAAGTCTACATGCTGTTTTTCATGTATAATCACTTCGTGCTAATGTGCAATCATCTTGATTGTACCTACTAATTTATCCTTGCAACCTGAACATGTTTACATCTGATTTTCACCAGTGTACAGCAGATTTGGCAGTTAACCTTGTGAATTTTGATTTGTCTTGCCCTTTTTTGATGATTATGGCTTATTCTTTAACGAACTTCGATGTTACTTTGTCTGCAAATCAGCATTTGCTTCTGTTCCATGGCCAACATCATAGCCATTAAACAAGACAAAGTTGAGCCATTTGCTCACCCTTTATGTTGTTGTGCGATATGGGAGAATGAGGGATCCACATTCCCTAATTCCATCTTCTGATTTGCTTGTCATTCTATACATCATAAATTTGGGTAAATCAGAATATATCTCTAATGGGTCAGTGCAAGAATCGGTCACTAATTTTGAAATCACTTTTGGAATGATCATGATCATAGGAATGGGCACCAGCCCGGTATGCGGGTAATGGTTGTCCCACCCTAGTTCAACTAAATGAACTAAATGTCACTTTTTTGGGTTTAGTTCATTTAGTTGAATTAGAGTGGGTCAACCATTACCCATGGGTCGGCCCGTGCCCATTCCTTATCCCCTAATAATGGGGGTTTGGAAAGGTCGAATGTAAGGGTGCAAGTGGCATGAATCTTGCCACTAACCTTGCTGGCTTGGACCACTAGCCCACCAACACTACCCCAAGGGCTCACTTAGGTAAAGCATGTTTGTGCAGCAGGCCCACAAGGCTTTTGGTGCCACCCTATTGATCTCTTGTACATTGCCCAGTAGGTTAGGAAAAGGGGCTGGCAGGTTGGGTTAATACTCAGTCCCTGGGATGTCAGCCTCCTCAATGACAATGCAGGTACTACAGCCAAGCACTACACTTTGATACTTTCCCCTGCATTGTGGACACTGCCCTATGTGTGTGGATAAGTAGATCAAATGAGCCAGATGGACAAAATATACTTATCCGCAGATCTATTAAATGTGGTCAAATATCAATGAGTTCATCAGGACGTCCTACAAGCAGCTGTGCCTCGCCATTGGTATCGCTTAGAGCTTCCATAATTAGAGGCTTAGAACTAGCTCGCTTCATGTGGAGAACATGCAGAGCATGCATCCATGTAGATTGGCAGGTGGGTCTGGTGGAACCTGCCAAGCATCCATGTGGGTTTGCATGCAGCCCGGTGGGTAGGTGCTTGCTACCAATGTGTTAGTGGCACAGGCTGCTACAACCTTAACAACTGCACCCTAGTTTGATGCCAATATTTATATATGTAACGAATTGTGAAATGACCTAGTGGTGGTATTGGTGTTATTATGTCCGAATTGTGACATCCTACCACGACCTCTTAGTTGGTGGGATTTTCAGGGATGATTATGATTGTTGCAAATTATGCTTTTCAAGTTTAGAACTTATGATATATTTATTTGAAATCTGTTGCAATACATGGGTACTTGGCTAGTTTTGATAAAGCTGTCTAGTGCTTTTGCTTATTTTGTACCTCCTTAAATCTTAGATAAGCAATAAGTTTAATAACAAATGGACCTATGGAAATTTCTTTGACAATTGTTCTGTCTTTTGTAGGAAGGTCCTCGAACAATGGTTGGGATTGCCACATTTGATTCCGCTATTCATTTCTACAGTCTTAAACGTGATCAACAACAGGTATGCTTTGAGTGTCTGGTAGCAATTTTAATCACTCTATGCTTCATCCCATCATTTGGTTAACGGTTAATCAAGATCTGTTCTATGATAAGATAAGACATGCTTCTAGTGCATACCATTAGGCTAGTTGAATCATGCAAATCACTCTAGTTCTGGTCATCTAGTGTTGAATAAATGTGAAGGTTCCAAACAGAAAGTTGTCCAGGTAGTCTCAGTTTACTTTACCACTTTATGTAATATCAATAATTTATGTTCTGTGAAACAATATGTTCTTTTGTGGTAAAAACATATTATTCTCCCTTTTGTTTCCCTCACATCAATCATGTCTTAGCTTGAACGTTCTAAAGTGGATAGGGCTCTGCATTGACTATATTTCCAAAAAAAAAATTGACATATTTTCTGTGTTGGTGTGTCACCCGACCATGAAGCGGTAAAAAATGCCAGTGTTGTTCCATGGAGCAGTTTAGCGGAATCTAAGCATGATGTCATAAGCTTGTGCATACCAATCAAACTTCTGCTTTTTAACTATTGCTCACAACTTGCTAGTTCTTGATCTATATTTAAATTGTTCATTCACCTGTTTGCCCTTGCAGCCTTTGATGCTTATTGTTCCAGACATCCAAGATGTGTACACTCCACTTCAGACTGACCTGATTCTCCCTATTTCTGAGGTTTGTATTCACTCAAATGACAAATGTGTTATGATTATTAGCTTCTTAAAATTCTTGTTACGGGTTAAAAGTATCAACAGCTCAAAAATAAAAAAGAAAAAAAATTGAAATATTTTATTGACTTTAGTGCCGTGAGAATTTGGAGCAATTACTGGAGAGCATCCCTAACATGTTCGAGAACAATAGGGTTGCTGATTCAGCATTTGGGGCAGCTATGAAGGTACAACTTTGCACAACCATTTCCTTTATCTGTTTGCTGGAGATTTAATCTATAATATCCTGTTTGGTGGAGATTCGTTAAAGTAATCAAATTAGAGCACAGATATTCTATCGTTTTATCTATATGCTTCACTTGACAGGTTGCTGATAATTATGTACGTATGTTGCATGCAGGCCAGTTTCCTTGCTATGAAGTCTACTGGTGGAAAACTACTTGTGTTCCAGTCAGGTAATTTGATAGGTTAACTTGTCTGTTGAGTTATTAAGTGGCATATCTCTATAAATCCCACCCTTGCGTGCACTCCTACACATCTACTTAGAAACGCTGTGAAAATTATAAAATAACATTAAGAAATTGGGTGTGGATTTGTAGTTTAATTTTCAAGAGTTTTTGTTGAAAGCAAGGGAACTCTAAGATGACTGATGTTTTGAAATATTTGTGTCTATTTTGTTTATTTTCTAATTGCTCTTTCAATTTGAGTGCAGTTATCTGCTTATCTAAGTTATTTGACTTCGTCTTCAAAATTACTTTCTGAACCTTATACAACTTCATTTATCTTTAACTCAAAACATAAAAAGAGCAAAATGAAAGCATTGTATACTGTAATGGCTTAATTTTATATGTTGATATGGTTTAGTATCAGGAATTCAGCACAAAAGGTCCTACTGATCTAAAATACAGTTGTATGTGAAGATGATCTCACACCTTCAGGATCATGACTTGATGAAATTTTGATCCATATAACAATCTATGATATGCTGCTCTATGGGATCATTGTAAGATCTTTTTAGGACCTTGACAACCTAGCGAAAGGGCCTGTAGCCTAGCGCTTACAGTGCTCAAGTAGCACCTCTAGGCCTTGGGTTTGACACCCCCACAGGAGTGAAATTTAAGGCCTAGTGGTCACTCGCTAGCCCCTCATAAAAATATGTGTCAAGAATTGACCTATGGAGCGTGGGCCCTCAAAGCACAGGTTAAGGACTGATCCATAGGGGGGAAGTCCACGTTGGGGGGGGGGGGTGCTGGGTTTGTGGCCTTTCTCGGCCGGGTTGTTTGAGGCTTCTTCTTAATGAAAAGCCGTGGGGGAGGTCTTTACCCCGCTGTCCGAGGTTTTTTTTTTGGACTTTTGACAACCTATGCAAGGTAGAAAGATTAAAAGGAACACACATCCCACTGAAAAGAAAAGCATGTAAGGAAGACAGTGAGAACAACTGAAGTTGGATTTTTTTTCTTGTAATACTCATTAACATTTTCAGTTGATCTTTTTCCTAGTTCGTTGCTCACATCATGACCAACAATCACTAATAAATTGTAATTTTGATCTTTTTCGTAAGTTAATCTGCATCATTTTGTAAAGGGAAATGTCCATTTTACACCCCTGGATTCTTGTTTTTGTCTAAAATGCACCCCCAAACTACAAAACCAGGTATGACACACACCCCAACTATCAATACCGGACACTTTACCCCCTCAATGGTTTCACAGTGGTTTTGGTGCACTTGGATGTCAAATATGATGTCATCACCTGTACTAGTAATAGTAGTCCACGTCTGCCCATATGTGGATTAGTTTCCCTTGCTGTTGCCCGTCGACATCAGCACGAGTGACGGCGGCGTACACCGGCGGGAAGGTGGCAACATGAAGGTGCAGGGGCGAGCGGCTGTGCGGCGCAGCCTGCTGGAGCTGGTGGCACGGGGAAAGAGCACCTCCAAGAGGCTGTGGAACTCGTTCTGCTCAATACACAAGCAAAATGATGAGGATAGCTAGTGTTTGTGGATGGGCCAGGTGGCCTACATGACAGCCGCTTGTGCGCTGGCAGAAGTCATGGAACTGCATGGATATGGCCACACACACCCAATTGGCCTGCAGGCTTTGGCATTGAAGTTGCTATTTCTCATGCCGCCGGTGTGCTGCACCGTGGCTCTTTGCCCCCTCCACCTCCACCGCACCATCGGCTGTCGCCTCCACAGTTGCACGCCACGCCACCTGTGTTGATGCCGACGACAAGGGAAACTAATCGCACATATGGGCCAAGCCCATATAACCTCAAGAGCTGATGTGCGCTACTTGGCAATTGGCATTCAACGTGCCGTCCACATGCACTAAACCACTGTAAAACCGCTTGAGGGGGTTAAAGTGTCCAGTATTGAATAGTTAGGGGGTGTATTATACCCGGTTTTATAGTTGGGGGTGCATTTTAGACATACAAGAGTTCGAGGGTGTAAAATGGACTTTTCCCTTTTTAAAAATGGTCATACACTCAAGAATGGGACATAATGGATACATTTTCATCGTGTCTGCTGCTTCAATTTCATGTACAACTTGCTGGGAGGTTTGGTTGCCATTCTTTGTTTTATAGCTGGTGGAAGTAGCTTTCCTTGTTCTGGAAAGCTATTTTTAGGTGATCTTAAAATGAATCTGATTGTAAGCCTTCTACAATAAAATATAACTCATTTTACTTCTGTAGATTGTATGTTATGAGTGTTTTGCCAGAAAAGAAAAAGCAATTCATGTGCATGTTGGCACTTGCAGTACTACCATCAGTTGGAATTGGTTCGTTATCTGCCAGGGAAGCTGAAGGTAGATCAAACATTTCTACTGGAGATAAGGTATCATTCATTTTCTTTGATGTTTTGTGTAAACATGTAATAGAACTATAGAAATTTATATCTGCTAGATCTCTTCCATTCAATATTTCACCTTGTTTTCCTTATTTTATCCTTCCCAAGTCCAACTCAATAAGTGATGGCGTTGTTTTTTTTTTCTGCATGTGATGCTAACAGGAAGCACATAAGCTCCTGCAGCCTGTTGATAAGACTCTGAAGACGATGGCACTAGAATTTGCAGAGTATCAAGTGAGAAGCATTTGTTTCTTTTTTCAAGATGCTGCTTTTGTTTACTTAATTGAAATGAATAATATTTCCCTATTGTTATTTTTTATCAGGTTTGTGTGGATGTGTTCCTTACCACACAGTCATATGTAGATATTTCTTCTATATCAGTTGTTCCTAGTACCACTGGTGGCCGGGTATGTTTCTCTCTCTTAGTTTCATTAGTACAGCTAGATTACTGAAACAATATTGAACATTTCATCTTTAAACTCTTGAATATTTCGTTGGTTCAGAAGATGAATTGCACACCTAAGTGATATATGATTAAACCCTGTAACACGAGGGATTAAACCCTATAAGGCTATAACAACAGTTGAAATATCAGAAAATAATAATATGGGAAAAGCTAATAATAGTTTGAGGTAAGATTGTTGCTAGGCAGAAAAGAAGTGGGTGTGTACACTACTTAATCTTGGTTATGCCTGGTGATGATTTTGTCATAGCTCATCAGTGTAGTATATGCCTTAGGTCCTCCTTGTATTTATATAGGCCACTATGGTGCAGAAGATAATTGTCATATCAAAATGCTGTATCAGTATCATACTTTTGACTATTCTTCTCTCTGCAAATATAAACTGTGTGCCAATAGAACGAAAATACATGACATCCCATTGGTGATTGTGCACGATATGATCCTTATGATATTTATTTTTCACAACCCATTTTTAAATGGGATCAACCTAGCAATAACTAGGTGACTTTCTAGTAAGAAGAAAATAGACCCAAATTCACCTCTACGAGGACTCTAAACTTGGGTGACCTAGGTATACATCTACACCATCGACCAACTGAGCTAGGGTCAGTTCCTGTTATGAGTTATCATGCTGTGTACACATAATCTTTTTGAGTTTCTAAACTTTTGAGGTTGCTAGTACACCAAAACCTTTTGAGCCACTGCTTGTGTTTTTATTGTCTCTAGCGCTTCACATATCTATAACAGATTCATCAAATTAACTTTTTCTGCTTTTTCCTTGTGTTTGATCTGAATATCTTGCCATAATTTGCAGGTGTACTATTATTATCCATTTTCTGCCCTTTCTGATCCAGCCAAGCTGTTCAATGATCTCAGATGGAATATCAGTAGACCCCAGGGATTTGAGGCTGTCATGCGTGTGAGGTGCAGTCAAGTAAGTATATCTCTGATCCTTCCCCCTTCATAGCATACTCAAGTCATAACTTGAAATTCTGTTTTAATGTGCCATTAGGGACTTCAAGTTCAAGACTATTCTGGCAACTTCTGCAGGCGTGTTCCTACTGATATTGATCTTCCTGCGGTCAGTAATTAAGATTGAAACCTAATCTAGATTGATGCCAGATTTTCCAATGTTGCATGCATTTTTTTTCACAAACACAATTAAGGTTTTTTTAGAGAGCGCATTCGCTAGATCATACACATCCAATGCTTGTGGATGGAAAGGATCAAAGGATCCATTTTCAATAGCACTGGCTGTTTATCTACAATAGAAACTTTATCTGGTGTTTTGCTGGAATTGCCTTTGTTTGAGAAGAACTGAAGATGTAGATGCCTAGAAGGTCAAAAAAATACAAGCTTGTACAAACATACGGCAAAACTGATAATGCATGACAGGAATCATGTGGAAACCGCTTATGTAATGGTGCTTTACAATTGCATACCATGAGCTACCTATCAAATTATGTTATATCACCGCATCTTTTAGCAGTTTCACTTCTAACTGTTTATTTTATAATTTTTTAGATGTGGTAGTGTCAAAGTTCTGCTATTTATTCTTAAAGAGTGGTTCTTGTGCTGCAGATTGACTCGGACAAAACCATAATGGTCACCTTTAAGCATGATGACAAATTGCAGGAGAATTCAGAATGTGCTTTCCAGGTAATGTAGTAGATTTTGAAAAATTAGTTGTGTTACCTGCCATTTTTTTGTCATAGTTCTTCCATTACCATCCTTTAGACCACAACATTGAGAACAATTCTGGAACATCTTCAACTTCAAACAAATTGTAAATCAGAACATACTTTCTTGTTTGGTTTTATTTATAACTTGGTAAATAAAAGGAACACGTGGAACCTACTAGATGGCTACATGTATGATCCAGACCAATGCTCCAGTGCTGCCGTACTGCTACTGGCTCTGAGAAAGCTAGTCTCCTACCTGAGTACTTGCTGATCAGTGACCAGTGTTGTTTTGATTGTTAACTTTAATTGGTCCCTGGCTCCATGCACTGCATTAGTCATGCTGGACTGTGAGGATACCTAGTAGTGGTAGCGGCAAACTTATCCTGTTGTCATCTCATTTCAAAAGATATGACGCAAGCATGTTCATGTGTGATGGTAGTCGTAAAAGTGTTATTAATTAATCCGCTTGTACTAAATGTAGTATATATCCTGTTACATGCTGCCTCAGCACCTTCAAAACATTGTTTTGCTCAGTTATCCTTTTCATTAGCCTGTCCTCAGATTCTTTACCCATTGGTAAGAACCTGATTCTCTCTCCCTAGTATTAAAGTGCACTAAGTACTAATTTTATTTATCTGAACTTGTTCGAATAATCATTTGCTATGGAGTACTTGCTTATATTACCAGCCTATCAAGCATTGCTAATAATACTAGTCATTTGTGATACATCTTCAGTGTGCACTTCTTTACACAACGGTATATGGACAAAGAAGGATACGGGTCATAAACCTCTCACTTTCATGCACAAATGTGCTCAGCAACCTTTTCCGATATGCTGATCTGGAAACACAGTTTACCTATGTTGTGAAGCAAGGTAAACTATCATTTATTTATTGGGTCAGCTTAGCAAAATTACACATAATTTGACAATGTATTACAACTATAGATCTAGCCCGTGATATTTTGGAAACTACTGATTTTAAGGCATAGTATGCCAAAACTCAGGACCGAATTTATCAAATAATTACATATTTAAGCCATTCTATCGCAAAATTAATGATTCAGTGTTGACTATCACAAAACTGCAGATTCTAGAAGTTCCATAAGGATAACAATGCTAGGAATAAGACATCAAAATCTATAGCTTTGTGATAAATTCTGTTGAATCTGTAGTTTTGCGAAACAGTAGCTTCGATTTTTAGTTCCGTGGTAGATTTTACTACAAGTGTCGTGTGATATGGCTGACTGAATCTATAGTTTTATGAAATATACTCTGGCATATGTTTATAATTTTTTTATTTCCACAATTATTAAGCTTAAGAACTGGTCCGTTGATCAGAAATATCATTAGTGAAGCAGGCGTTTAAACTGTTGTGTCATGCAAAGTGTGATGATGTACTAACTTATTTTGCAATACCTAGCTGCAAATGCCATTCCATCAACACCTCTATCCCAAGTTAGGGACCAAGTGACAAGCACATGCATCAATATCCTCCAGTCTTACCGAAAACATTGTGCATCTGTAAGTTCTTCGGGACAATTGATTCTTCCAGAGGCTCTAAAGCTCCTGCCTTTGTATACACTAGGTATGATTTCTTGCATCCAGTTTGCTTGTTTCTTTGTTTGTATTCGTAAGCATATCTGTAACCATACAAAACATTTTTTTATTGATTTGTCAGCATTAATTAAAAGTGTTGGATTGAGGACTGATGGGAGATTGGATGATCGGTCCTATTGGGTGTCAACTGTCTCTTCAATTTCTGTGTTATTAGCCATTCCATTGGTGTTCCCTAGGATGATTGCCCTCCATGATCTTACATCAAGGGTAAGAGCAAGAGCGGACAATTGTTTCTGGCAATCCACATTATTTAGTAGGAAGTGCTCATTATTTTGAATTTACTATGTTGTGCAGAGTGATAATGATTCCCTTATACCAAACCCCCTTACACTCAATAGTGAGAATACACTTGATTTTGGAATTTATTTGTTGGAAAATGGTGAGGATGGTTTTGTTTATGTCGGAAATGCAGTAAACCATGTCACCCTTGAGCAAATATTTGGTGTTTCATCTTTGGCTGGAGTACCAAATCAGGTTAGTCTTATCCGTAATCTATTCTCTCTTTACCTGATGGATTTTAAAGTTTATAATAACATGAGTGGAGAATTAGGGATTATCGATGACATCTGTGAAATTTGTTTTGTTCCCATTTTATTTTGCAAATGAGATTAACCAATAGCTGATTTCTTTCAGTTGGTATTGGAGCAATATGATAATGAACTTTCCAGGAAAGTAAATGAAGTGGTGAATGAAATAAGGCGACAGAGGTGCTCCTACTTGAGGTACTCTCTGCAAGTTCTCAACTACGTTGATGACATTGGTACTTTCAGTCCTGTGACATTTTTTAAATTATCTTGCAGATTGAGACTATGCAAACACGGTGACCCATCTGGTTAGTATTCTGGTGATTTTTCTTAGCTTGTAGGAGTAATACCTTCTATTACTATCTCTTAATGCTTCTCATTCGCTGCTGCAGGAGATTTCTTCCGCTCACTATTGGTCGAAGACAAGGCACCTGGTGGCCTTTCTTATGTAGAGTTCCTTGTACATGTTCATAGGCAAATCCAAAGCAAGATGACCTGAGGTGGGACCCACCTCGTTGTTGTAATATTTTGGTATAGTAGGAACCCCAGAAGAAATTGATCTCGCATGATGATACACCAAAGGGAATGGAGCAGCTACTCTCCAAAGCGCAATTGAAATGGTCCTTGGAGAGTTGCAGATTTTCCAGGATTTCGCAATATTTTGAAGCAAAGGTTTTGGCCTCGGCGATATATGTTTTTGTATAGAGATGAGCCAGGTGGAGTTATTGGTCTTAGATTGTGGAACTATTTATGTGTCTTTTGAACAGCTGCTGTATTATGTTGAAAGGAAGCAAAGAGATGAGTAGAGCAATAATATTGTATGGCTAGTACTTGTCATATGCATGTACCAATTGCATGTAAAGTTCACAATTCATAATAGTGGGGAGAGCATTTCGACCTCCTCTTTTAACTGGAAACAGTGGTGAGGGCAACCCTTCTGAAATATGATAACAAAAAATTGAATTTCATGAGATCCAGGGGCATGGAAGGTTTCTAGCATAGCAAGTTTATAATGCAATTGCAATAGCCTTCATCGGCAAGGAGAGGCAGTCAGGCAGCGCATAAACTAATCTAGTAACTGCCTGAAATGACGATTAGTTTCAAGGTAATGTCAAGGGCATCTGACAAAAGATGATATTGCATTGAACGTACATTTCATTTACAAGAACTACCAACAAAAAAAAAAAAAGGCTACTCCGAGGAAAGAAATTCATACATCTTCAGAGTGTCAAGGTTCCATTCTATCGGTTGAAGGTCCTTTCTCCTGTCGCCGCTGTCGGGTAGAAGAACCATTCGACTTCTTAGCTGAATTTGGGATAGTTTGCAAGTTTGCTCGCTCTTCAATCATTGCTGCCCATAGGAACAAGTGAACAACACATCAACGAATGCTTCAAATGTGAACTAAACATTTTGCCAGGTTAGTTACAGATGCTTCAAATGTGAACCAAGCTTTTTGCCAGGTTAGTTACAGTTCAGAAACATACATGTTGCCTGCTGCCGCGCCAGATCACGCATTTGCCCTAGACCAGCTTCCACTGCCTGAGCAACCTTGGCCGACTTGTTCACACCATCTGCAATCTCCTGGCTGCATGGAACATTCCATGCGCCGGTTACATGATGATGCACATTAAGTTTCTTCAGATGCTTATGAGGAATGCACAGCATCCAACTATCAGCCATCTAGGACTAGGACTAGGTGTATATAGAATCATGTCTATTGTCATCCGTAGAAATTAAAGCAGGCAATACAATAATCTCATAATCAGTGCAGACTAAATAGTGACATGCCAATGAAATGGACAAACAAAGTAGTTTCAAATAAAAAATCCGCAGGAACTTAGAATTTTTTGTGACAGCATTTTTAATGGGTAAATCCTTTACTCTTATAACAAAGCAAATAAATGAACGACAATGGAGTTTAGCCGTTCCTTTTTTTGTATAACTAATCCATTTAGTGAATGCTCTTACCTCAAGTCACTAAGTTCAAGTGTGAGATCACTAATTTCCATGCCAGAAAGTCTTACAGCTGCCATTGTACTAGGTAACTCCTCAAGAGCCGCATCAGCAAGCAAAGTACATGAATTTGCGGCTCTCCTCATAGCCTGTTGAATAATTTGATGCCAAAAATTCCATCAGATAACTGAACATAGCTATGAAATATCAGTTTTGGAATTTTCAAACAACTGTAATAGTGGGATTGTTCATCTTGACAAATACCACTACCAATGAAGGAGTGACTAAACAATCTATAGTCTGACGAATGCCCATGATGCCAACAATTCCATCAGATAAATTGATACTGTATATGGATAAGAAATATTAGTTTTGGCATTTTAAAATAACAGGAATATATATTTGGGGCAGAAACAACTGTATAATTTGTGGTTGTTCCCACTGTACTTCCCCTTACTTCTTCTCGCCTTCTGATACCACTTTCTTTATTTCAATCACTAGCAATCGACCCCTCAACTTCCGTAGAACTTTTCTTCATTCTTTCTTTTCTACTGTCATACTCAATCCATCTTAGGTTTAGCTTGTCAGCTGTCACAAGCCCACAAAGCACAGGCATTTTTCTAAGCGAATGAAAAGGGCCATGCATATTATGACATCGATCTCCATAACTAGTGCAAGGCCACATTGTTAGCACCTACAGTAGGTAGATACAATGGTGTTGTTGGCATTCTACCGAGTTTGGTGAATTAATGAATAGCTTCAGTGATCACATCGAGCACCACCATACTGCACTCATATTTCAGCATAATGGTGGTTCCCAGGCTCATCCTTAAGTTTTCTTAAGCAAATCCCACATTTAAGCTAGTTGTCATGTCCATCTCGGCAAATACCAGTGAGGCAATGACTAAACACCCGATTGTCTGACAAATGCCGATGAGTCCACTACCCAAGGACCCAATTTGGTGGAGATTGTACGCAAGATAGATGTGCGCAAAGCTCCATTAATTCATTCTCAGAATAAATAAAGGGCCCAACACAGCATCGCATTAGACGCAAAGCTTAACTAGCAAATCGCACTAGAGTGAGACGCATTGCTAAATGCTACTCTCAGTTTCAAGTCGTTTTGACTTTTTTTCTATTCAAATTTTTTTAAGTTTAATGAAATGTATAAAAAAATTTAGTAACATCTATAGTACCAAATTAGTTTTATTAAATATTACATTGAATTTGTTTTGTGTTGAAAATTTTCTCCATTAAGTGACTTATAATATGAAATAGAGGGAGTAAGAACTTTACTGCCTACAGGAGTAGTAATCGAGCCAGAAGAAGAAGAAGAAGCAGTGAGCATTACTAGCATCGTAGGGATGGCCACGGCCACCACGCTCGTGAACGCCGCCGACGTCTGCGCCACATAACACATAGCAGAAGCAAGGGGGAAAAAATGAAAATGTGAGATAATACGAGTTAAATTATACTCCATCAGCTGTATTGCACGGGGAATGGAAAGCCTCACCGCGACGGCGACAAAGGCCAGGAGGAAGAACACCGGGTCGCCCAGCCCCGCGCGGGCCGCCCCCGCCCGGAGATGCGCCGGGAGGCCTGCGGCGGGGTACCCCCCGGCTCCCACGCTCGCCACGTACCCATCCTCCTCCTCCCTCGCTCCGGTCTCCTCCTCCAACACCGCCGCCGGCGCCGGCGCCTCGCGGTTGGCTTCGACGGGGTGGGAAGCGCGCTTGCCGGGGAGAGGAGGAACGGGAGGCGGTGGGTGTTGCAGGGAAGCGAGGGGAGGGCGCGGGCGGCGGCGTGGATGCGGCGGCGCAGGGACGGAGACGGGGCGGAGGAGGAGGCGGGGAGACGGCGGAGGAGGGCGGTGGTGGTGGTGGGTTGCCATTGCCGGAGAAGGGAACGGCTGAGGCGTAGGTGGCGTGCGACCGAGCGAGTGTCACCGCATTGGTGCAATCTCGTCCGTCGAACAAACTAAACAGCGCTTGGGATTAAGCTGGGAACTGCAACGCATAAGATCGATTTGTCCACTGTAGCAAACCGAACGAAATAGAAAATATACCGGTCCAAGGCTCGAATCAATCAACTACAAACCAGGCTGATTAAAAAATCATTTTCTTCTTTTGGCCATTGGCTTCATAAGCTGCATGTATATACCAGCAAACCAGCTGCACTTTATATCTTACTAGCCACGGCTCGGAAACAAGCGAAAATCATCTCTACCGTTTTCATTTTTTTTCTTTGAATCAGAATTAAAATTGGAAACTCCGATAAAAAACGAAATAGAATATTATCGAATATAAAAACAAAATGAATACGGTAACGAATATTTATCGCAATGTGAAAACAAGCTTCTAAAAAAAGAGAGTGTAGCTTTTTTTTAAATCAGTAAATCGACATTCCTAACTTTTACCAATTAAAAATAATACAACTAGTTGTATACTCCACTTTTCAGAACCTGTAAGTAGTATGATCTGATCTAATAAAAAATAGTAGTTAGGCGAAAGAAAAACAGATATAGAGCGCTCGACTAGAAATAATATCTTTGTTCAACTAAACCTCAGTACAAATGTGAACATCCAGAGTAGAGAAGATTGAATTGTATATGAAAAATAATCTGTTTCCGATTATGAGAAAAAAATCTGAATTTGTTTCAAAAAGTTTTCGAGTTTCCATTTTTGAAACTTTCCCAAAAAAAAACCTTTTGTTTGACATATTCTGTTTCAAAAGCACGTCTGAAAACCGGAAACTTTCCGAACAACATTATCAACCCTACAAACCACTATAAGACTATGCATATTGTACTTTCGAATAACCAAGAAAAAAATGATTATGGGACATTGACGATTCCTAACTTATTAGGCTACACTCTATACTATACTTTTCCAACTTCTCTTCCCTTATTTTCCACTCGCATACTTCTTGAACTGAGGTGTGTTTTTTTGGAAAACAAATTCTATAGGATGTTGCTTTTAAAAAATCATATAATCCATTTTCCAAGTCTTTTCGCTAATACTTAATTAATCATGTGCTAATCCATCCCTTCATTTTACATGCTAGGAGAAAAGGTTCCCAACCTCCCAAAAGAACACCATCTATATATTCTACTCCAACACATCAAAATCCAAGTATGCAAAACTCTTCTTCACCTAGCTATACTGGTCACACCCTCCATCCAAAAAAACAACTTCTACCTACGAATTTAGACATAATAAGTTATGTTCATAGTCGAATCCTATTAACGCCAAAATTTGGTAAGCCCCAAAATAGTCATCGGCCTAGAGGCAGTATCGGCTTCAGAGTCCTAGAGTTAGCCAATGGAAATTATCAGCCGCCAACCGTTGGATTCTCGACGGATTCGATTAAGGAGATTAATCAATTAAAGAAAGCTTATCCAGAAGAGGTTGAGTTCAAGAAGGATACGGTATGGAAATTTATCTATTAATTAGACAAAGTTTTAAAAATTTTCCTTTATTTTTAGGAAGTTTTGTCTAGTGTCCGATCAGGACTTGTATCTTTCCTTTTATCCTTAGGAAACATGTGACGTGTTCGATATGGACTAGTATCTACCCATGGGTATAAATATGTACACCTAGGGTCCTTGTAATTTATCTCCACAAATCAATATATCTACTTTTGGTGCATCGTCACCCTATTTTTCGAGGTTTTTACTTATCACCGTCGGAACTTGGCACATGACGCGGGGCTGCATCGACTTTGATCTCCGGCAAAGGGGTAAGCCCTATGTTCCGCCAACCCTGGTGAATATATCGGCTGCATTGATGTTGTTCAATGCTGTATCGATTCGATCTCTTGGATCGCTCTGGTTCGGTTGATATATTTACCTACATGATATTTCAATTCTATTTTAATTGCATTATCTTTAGAGACACATCAATTTAGTTGGGACTGTGTCTCGGTTAGGTCTGATCTTTTGTATTTATCGATAAATCTCTACAATCATGATGTCGTTTTAAATAGATTTGTTATATCCATCAAATTAGATAAATCTATCGGTTCATTGAGTATTAGATTATTATATATAATCTCGTGCTACATCGGTTAGGTTCGACCTACTAGATTGTTGTTGATAATCTAAGTCTTGTTAAGCTGATGGGTTCATACTAATGTTTTATCGGAGGGTTAGCCGATCTTATCTCATGTGTTAAATTTCTCTTTGATGGTTTTACTATCTTGGTTAAATTTAATGCATGACCACCCTGAAAAACAATCGAAGCTCGATTGTTTAGACCTTATACTTACTTTCATACTTAGTGCTGCATCAATTGGGTTTAACTTACTAAGTTGTGTTTGGAATTATAAAGACTAACTTGCTCTTTGGTAGCCGATAAGGGTAGCATCGGGGTTTCAGTTGATGAATTATCTAAATGTTGCATCGATTTATAGGAATTATATACAAGTTGATTTTAGCTGATTGCAGCAAAGCCGATTGGTTCATTAATTTATTATATTATAATCGGCTGATTGGATTGTTTGTTCAAGTTCTTTCATTATTTATCTAAGTGTCAAAATATACATTGGACATTTAGCCGACTACTCAATATCCTATCGACATCAGCTAAGTATCACTACATCGGCTTGTTAGCCGATTGATTATTTGATCATCAATATATCTATCTTGTCAGTTGCAGGACTAAATTGATTGGCACGCTCGCATTCGAATTCAACTTTTAGGACCTGTACTGCAGTTAAGCAAACCTCCTAGGTCATCATGTTTTTTCATCAACATATCTAGAAATTGATTTTTTTGGACGGAGAAGGTATTTTTTTGACTAAACCAACCAACCATCACTATATGCAAACATAAATTCACCAACCGACAAACAAATTTTACATATGTCATTGTGTCCCGCACCAACCATTACTACCGCCTCCCTCCTATTCGTAGTTGGAAAGCATGTCGTAAGGAGGAAGAAGTGTCATGCACCATGGGGTACCAAGGAGATAAGCATGGAGACAGAGAGTGTGGATATTATGGGTACCATGTACCCACAAGTATAGATTATTCGACTAGTTATTGGGATATGTAATATATATAGAATATGTACAATACTAGGACTCGGGTATTACGTTGACTTGTTTATCAAGGCACGACCTGTAGTCCTGGTTTGTTAAGATTGTAAATTAGTTATATGAGATTTAAACCGTAAGGCGATAAATCTTATCTTGTAAACCCTCATCTTCCGGATATATAAGGAGAACAGGGTGCCTTTTGCGGGCATAAGCATTACGAGATTAATCTACAACTCGGAGGCTCAAACCCCGAAACAGGAGTAGGGTATTACTTCTTCGTGAAGGCCTGAACCTGTCTAAATATTTGTCTTATAACCCATCCACTTTTCCATCTTGTTCGCTACCCCCTTTTCATATTGCCGAATTCTAGTTTCGACAGTTGGCGCGCCAGGTAGGAGAGCGTCAAGTTCATCGCCGATCAAGTGAGATGGGATCATTGTTAAGCATCGACAACTGCGCCTTTCCCCCTGGGCAGGCATACCGCTTTGGCAGCCTCGACTTCATCACCGACGACTTCGGCAAGATCACTCTTCTCAACTCGGCATCCAACCAGCCGGGAGGAGACCACGTCTCTTGGCCACTAGGTTTACCTAACGCGGCCAGGACCAAAACCAGAGTACTCTCCCGTAAGATGGCTTCAAGCCACTCGGGAAAAACGTCTACACCAACTTCTCTTCCTACGTCAAGCCCACTTCAAGACGAACAAGTCTACCCGACGATCAGCATGGAGTTACCGCCAGATCTGCTCACGATTTCTGGATCAAGGTCGTTATCCCTTCGAGGGATGAGATCTGATCCGATCTCGTTTAAGATCGGATCTAGCTTCAGAGAGGTTAACGTTGTGCTCCCACCACTCGGATCCTGCTTCACCACCAAGCTCGCCGCCTACACCAGTTCTTCGGAAGAAAGCGTTCATGGCAACCCACCCGACGCCGAGATTGGAGATGGCTTCGACTTCGACGACGACTACACCCTGGTCTTCAACGGCGTCTTCATGCCGAATTCTAGTTTCGACAGAGAGAATAGAGAATATTTGATGGGGAAGATTTCTATCAACTCTATTGATTTTGTTAAAAACATGCTTCAACAAAATGGCTCGAACTATTAGATTTACCAAATAATTGGTTAGGCAAAATTTGGCACAAACCAAACATGACTGAAATTTGTCCCATTTATCCTGAGGAACGACCAAGACAGGTTACGGGGACCGTAGCTGTCCCATAGGTCCGACCCCACCTGCTTGCGGCGTCGGCTACCGTAAAGGCGAAGCGTGCACACAAGCACAGCAAAAAATTGAGCACAATTGGACCATCGCCTCAGTAGCTTCAGATGATGGCAACGCAGAAAACGTCTGTGTGGAGAGAGAGAGAGGCTGTGTTCTTCCGTTAAGATTCCCAACCTCACCTCTCTCATTTTTTTCACTTGCACGCTTTGTTTTTCCAAACTGCTAAACGATGTGTTCTATATAAAAGTTGCTATAAAAAATCATATTATTCCATTTTCAACTTTTTTAAGCTAATACTTAATTAATCATGCGTTAATTCGTCACTTCATTTTACGTGCGTAGAAGAAGGGTTCCCAAGTCCCAACCCCTAAAAAAGAACACAAATGCCCAAACAGACAGACAGGGGCGGACGTACCCATTAGGGGGCATGGGGAGACCGCCTTAGCTATGGCCCGCGTCGCCCCAGCCCCCATATCCCCTTGGAACGCCTACCACCACATCCTATTCACAATTGACCCATAAGTGAGCAGCCCAAGTGTCCAATTTAGATTTTTCAGGGAATTACGGAGTCACCGCTACGCCTTCTCACTACCAGCACGCGACGCCTCGATACCGGTGCCATCATCGCTTCGTCTCCGCGACTCCGCACACCGCGTCCCACATGGCCGCTCCAGCACACCGCACGACCGCCCGCCAGTCCACCACGGTGCACGCGAGATGCGACGCCTAGCCGATTGCCGACACCTAGTGTTGGCTGGCTCGACGACGCTCGCGGTGAAAGGTTGCTGTCCCCAACTGTAGGCAGAGAGGCGAGTCTGCCATTGGGGACCTTTAGGAGCATCTCTACCCAAATGGAGGCATACACACATTTTAGCATCCATTTATTAGAACTATAGTTGAATTCATTTTTTTTACATTGAATGGTTTTTAGCATACACACGTATTGTTAGTGAAGCGCTGCAACATTTGAACACCAAACCATGGGAAAAGGGGGTGGCTATCAAGCTGGAAAAGTAGATGGGTTATGAGACAAAGGATTTAGACAGGTTCAGGCCTTCACGAAGAAGTAATACCCTACTCCTGTTTCGGGGTTTTGCCTCCGAGTTGTGTATTGATCTTACGAAAAGCTTATGTCCCCAAGGGGTCCCCTATCCTCCTTATATACCCGGAAGATAAAGGTTTACAAGATAAGATCTAGTCCGACACGGTCTAAATCTTTCCTAATTAATATACAATCTTACCGTACCAGGTATCCGGGCTTTACCATAACAAACAAGGTAACAATATACCCGAGTCCTAGTATTACTCATATTCTGTTTACATAACATATCCCTATATTCCAGTCGGATATTCTATGTCTGTGGGTATATGGGTACCATAATATCCACAGTAGCCCCTGAGACCTTTACAGTCGACGAGATAATCTTCACTTAAATAATAAATCATCAACTTCAAATACTTCAATTATCCCTGCCATGATCTCCTGGGCGCCAAATCCAAATCACGCGACTGTGAAGGGCTGAAAAATTTCGAAGAATATCTCCAGGTGCATCGACTAGATGCACCTAATTAGGTGTAGCCCCCGACTATGTGCTTAGTTGGAAAAACTAAACATATAGTCAGAATTAATAAAAACATACCACCGAATGGTTGATTAGCCACCTAAGCAGCAAAAATGATAAGCAATCCTTTATTTGGAAAATATAAGGCATACGTGGTATATAATCCGAGTAAATAAAACTCATAAAGGATCTACCAGCTGCTAAAAAATGACCAAAATATATCATCAGCCTAAGCTATAATATTGGTCAATAAAAATATTCACTTACGTGACAAATTGTACACTTAAGTGCACATTTATTTAAAGAAAACAAGGCATATATGGTAGAAATCTTTTACAAGATTCTCCAATCGCCTATTCGGTTAATCAAAAATGATTAAAAACCAAAGCAAATAATACTTGGTTAATTTAATATGCTCACTGACGTGGCAATGTTTGCACTATTTGCTCTCTGAAGAGATTAAATCGCAACAGTGCAAATATTTTTGATATATTCTTTCCTGCTCATCACATGGAAAGATTAAGCCCCTAGGGACATATACCAGACTTTCCAAATCTCATGGCTACAATTAAACCATAATCCCCGGCCCATTTAACGCACCAAACGCTATATGACCGTTATGGGAACCACCGCTTCATCTTCTTCGTCTTCTTTGTCTTCTTCATCCAAAATCCCCAAATCACGCACAGTACTGGCAAGTTAGGGTACTCAATCCACACACGCACAAGCTCCAATCCTCGATCCCACGCATCAAACTTTCTTGCGGCTCACCTCCAGCACAAACTCTCCTCCATTGCACCCACAAAAACCCTAACATTCTGCCCAAATCCAAACCAAACTCATGGCTGAAGAGAGAGAAATCCCCTTTGAGCAGTGGGCAAGGTCCGATGTGAAGGAATCAACCTTGCTGGAAATGGTGAAGGACGGAGTCCTGCCCGCAAAAGAGATCATCGGATGGCGCCCTGCGTACGGTGAGGAGTTTCCAACCCCCGACACCGGCGAAATCGTGGTATTTACTTCATTCTTCTATTCTGGCTTTGCTCTTCCAGCATCCTCTTTCTTCCGTGGTCTTCTTGCATTTTACAAAATCCAAATCTACCACTTGAATCCCAATTCCATACTCCATATCGCCAATTTTATCCACCTTTGCGAAGCCTTTCTAGGTATTCAACCTCATTTTGCTTTATTCCGCCGCATCTTCTACCTCAAACCCCAGCCTGACAAAAACAATCCTTGCGTAGTCGGCGGATCTGGGTTCCAACTGCGAGGAACTCTAACACAAAAGTATTTTTCACTTCCCTTCAAAACCTCCAACAAAGGGTGGCACTCAAACTGGTTTTATATTTCAAATCCTTCTCCGAGTCTTCCCGAGTTTATTGGTCTTCCTCCCATCCCCCAATAAAACTGGAAAAATTTCCCGGACGGTACCGAGTTAGCACAAGCCAATGAATTGCTTCTCCGACTGGTAGAAATCAAAAAATAAGGCTTACAAGGGGAACAGATCACTCGACACTTCATCAAATGCCGACTGGCCCCAATCAAGGAGAGGAGCAAACCGGCTTACGAGTACGAGGGGCAATCGGATCCCAACCGTGAAGACCCGGATTCCATCGACTACAAAGTCATGTGCAACCGGATGTACAAAATGTTCTCATCTGGGATCTCCATTGACTACAGCCATAAGCTGCCCGTGACTCCATATGGCCTGGTGCGGCCCCCTCCTGAGGTAAAAATCTGCCACTCTGTTATTTGTCTATTTCCAATCTTTCTGTTACTTTATCTTCATTCATCTATCCCATTGAATAGGACAACAAACGGTTCTCCTCGAACCCTCTAGCTCCTGCTCAGAAAAAATCCACCCCGAAAAAGCCTCTCCCGACTGGTGGCCCAAAGATCAACCCAACCGGGAAGAGTAAGCAGGCTGTCGAAGAGAACACTTCGAAGCATAAGCTGAAGAAAAGAAAGTTGGTCTGCAGCGAATCTGAAGATGAACAAACTGAACTGCAGACGAGCGACAAGCCAACCCAAGCCAAATCCCCAGCCGGTCGACCTGCGCCCAAAATCCGAAGATCAACAAGGTAACACTCTTGTCGTAGTTTCGTCATTGCCAACTTCTTGAAGAATATTCATATTCGCAGATGCTGAAATCTGTCAATCTTCAGAAAACCCCAAGATATTGATCTGGGTAAAAAAAGTGATGTGCCGCCTGTCGATACGCCAAGCGAGCCACAACCTGAACCCCGAGTTTATAGTCAGTCGGGGAAAACGATAAACACTGCCGAAGTCCAGCCCCCGACTGACAACCAGCCGGAGCAGGATACTTGTATCCCTGAAGCCGATTCCCCAACGGAAAATCAAGAAGGGAAAAATGACATCCCGACTGGTGCACCAACAATGCCTGCCGAGCCAACCGAAGCAGAGCCCAACAATCCTGACCAAGATCCGGCCACTGTAGAGATAAATATGCCAGCTGATCCAGTCGGGAAGCCAAAAGAAGCTCCAAAGAAGAATTCTAAAATTATCTCTGGTATATCATTCAACTAAACTTAAGTTTGATTCATCTGTTATATCTCTGTCTTCTGACAATCTGTAACTAGGCCCATTGATCGATGATAAAGAAGAAGAAATTCCTAGAATTAAAGCAGTCGAGGATTCTTTTCCTCCAACTAAACTTCAGTGGAGAGACCGAGACGGCGCTCTTCAAGGTATCATTATCAATCGTCAGGGCGAGAATGAGGAGCTCGAACTGTTGAAGAAACATCTGACCAAGTCCACCCGTCTCATGAATGTAAGTATAACTTGTACTCAACTGTCTTATTTCGACTGTATCGCTTATGTGATGTGTTATCCAGAGAATCCACATGAGAAACGAGGCCAAAACAAGCGCCTTAGAAAAACTTGTGCCTCACCTCGAGAGCCGCGAACAAGTTCAAGCTGAGCTGGCCAAGACTCGTGAAGATGCCCAAATCAAGGAACGGAAATTAAAAGACCAGATCAATTAGCTCATGGAAGCCAGCTTCAACTATAGGGGTACAATTGGAGGTACAGATCCTTCTGTCGTAATTTTGCTGTTAATCCATTTTGTGAAGCTTGATCAAACTGTCTCTTGTTTATCAGCCCAAGCTACGAAAATAGAGTCCCTGGCTGCCCGAGTTAAAGAACTTGAAAAAATCAACGCTCAGTCGGCAGCTGACAAACTTGAAGTTGAGAAAGCCCTTGAAGATATGATACTATCTTTAAAGATTAATATGAAATAATGCCATTTTACTTAAAAACTGTTCTGTCTTGCATGAATTTAGAACACAAGGTCAAGACCAAGGCCCAATTTGAAGTGTTCACCGAGAAGGTCAAAAAGGCTGAGACCGTTCGGGATGACATCGCCAATGCTGTTGCCCCGGTACTGAACGCGATTTTCCAGAATGGACTCGGGAGCAGCTAGAAAGACACGGTCCAGATCTTTGAAGGGCTCCGTACTGCTTCAGCAAAATACTTCACTAATATCAAGGATGCTGCGATGATGGGCGCCAGTCAAGCTATGGCAATAATGAAGTCCTTGTATCCCCGAATAGAGGTTGATGCAGTCGGGGATGGCTTCGCAGACGGGATATCTTGAGCAAGCAATGGAATTAATCAACCAGGCTCAAGATTCAGCCGAAAAGCTTACCGCAGATGTCTTGGAAAATTTCCAGTCTTAAACTTTTTAAATATTCTGTATGAAACAGTGTACAATATTCTTAAGTAATGTATTACGACTAATTTATGCAATACAGTAAACCAGAGATCCAGTTTCAAATTTCTTAAAATTTTTGTCTGACTGCTTCAAGCCTAGAACTTGTTACAGTCATCGAAAAATCTTTAGTCCTCATCTGCTGAACCTAGATTTAAACAGGGTCAATGACAAGTCATAAACAGGACAAAAGAAAATACTATATTATTATCAGTAGCCCCCGACTAACCACTCGGCTGAGACATGTGAGTGATTAGTCTGAGGGAGAGATGTACAAGATAGCTTTTAAGCATAAAATCTTCGAAGATACTCTATATTCCATGAGTTGTCCACCATGGATCCGTCTTCACGCTTGAGTCGGTAGGCTCTTGGATGAGTGACTTCTGCTATTATAAACGGCCTTCCCACAAGGGAGACAATTTGTGCCTATCCTTAGTCGTTTGAATCTTCCGTAGAACCATGTCGCCGACTATGAAGGCGCGTGATTTGACGTTGCGATTGTGATAGCGTCGTAGACCTTGAAGATATCTAGCCAACTGAATTAGTGCTGCTTCCCTTGCTTCTTCCAGTCGGGTGAGATCATCAACTCTATCAGAGTCGTGACGTTCTTCATTGAAATTGCGGACTCACAAGGACTCGAATTCCATCTCACTTGGTAACATGGCTTCTGCACCATACACCAAGAAGAAAGGTGACTGGCCCGTGGCCGACTCGGGGTTGTTCGTAGTGACCACAAAACTGAAGGTAACTCTTCTGTCCACCGGCTGGCATACGGACGCAGTCTATCAAAAACTCGAGCCTTGATTCCTTGAAGCACCATGCCATTTGCCCGCTCAACTTGACCATTGCTTGGGTGAGCGACTGAAGCATAGCAAATTTTGATACCAAAGTCTTCGCAAAAATCTTTGAAAATGCCATCAGTGAACTGAGTTCCATTGTCTCTTATAATCCGGTTTGGTACGCCAAAACGATGAACGATGTTTATCAAGAAGTCGCGCGCTTTGTCCGCAGTGATGGTCGCCATTGGTTTTGCCTCAATCCATTTGGAGAATTTATCCACTGCGACAAACAGATGAGTATATCCACCTTGAGCCCTTTTGAACGGGCCCACCATGTCCAGTCCCCAAACCACGAAGGGCCAAGAGAGGGGAATAGTTTGTAACTCCTGGGCTGGCAAGTGGGTTTGTTTCGCGAAGAATTGACAACCTTCACATGTGCGAATGATTTTGTCGGCGTCGCTGACTGCTGTAGGCCAGAAAAAGCCTTGTCAATATGCTTTCCCGACTAAGGTTTTTGCTGCCGCGTGATTCCCGCATACTCCCGAGTGAATGTCGTTTAGAAGTTGTGTGCCGTCTTCAATGGAGATACATCTTTGCAATATTCCAGATGGGCTTTTCTTGTATAATTCCTCCTCCACGAGGGCATAAGTCTTGGAGCGGCGATGAATTCGTTCGGCTTCGTTCTTGTCGGGGGGCAACTCTTGATTTTTGAGGTATTTGATGAGAGGTGCCCTCCAGTCGGTGTCAAGCATTAAAACTTGTTCTCCAGCTTCCTCCTTGGTGGTTGAGTTATTTGAAACCGTGGGTTGGTGGAGATGCTCGACTAAAACATCCGATGGGGCTGCTTCTCTTTTTGATCCAAAATTAGCCAGTCGGTCGGCTACTTCGTTGTTGTGTCGGAGAACATGAGTTAACTCCAAACCATCAAATTTATCTTCAAGCTTGCGCACTTCCTATCGGTAGGCTGCCATGTTGTCGTCGAGGCATGTCCAGTCTTTCGTCACTTGGATAACCACAAGTTGAGAATCTCCTCGAACTATCAGCCTGCGAATCCCTAGGGATATGGCAATCCGTAATCCATGCAAGAGTGCTTCGTATTCTACCACGTTGTGGGATGCTGGAAAATGAATCCATAAAACATAGCTGAGGCGTTCTCCAGTCGGGGAAATCAGAACGGCCCCTGCTCCACACCCTGAAATTCTTTTTGATCCGTCAAAGTGCATTGTCCAGTATTCAATTTTTTCTGCAGGGACGTATTCTTGGCATTCGGTCCACTCGGCAACGAAGTCGGCAAGCACCTGGGATTTAATAGAAACTCGAGGCTTGAAAGTTATGTCCAGAGGCATTAACTCTAAGGCCCACTTGGCGATGCGACCAGTAACTTCTTTGTTGCGGAGGATTTCGCCGAGTGGAAAAGATGTAACCACTGTGACTGGATGACTTTGGAAATAATGAGCCAACTTCCTGACTGTGATTAAAACTCCATATAGCAGCTTTTGCACTTGAGGGTATCGGGTCTTTGAATCAACAAGGACTTCGCTAACGAAGTAAATTGGTCGCTGAACTTTCTGGGTGCGGTCATCCTCTTGACGCTCAACGCCTAAAACTGTGCTCACCACCTTCGCAGTTGCAGATACATAAAGCAGTAGTGGTTCTTGCGGCATTGGTGAGGCTAACGCCGGCTGAGTTGTCAAGAAGGTCTTGAAGTCGTCAAACGCCTTTTGCACTTCTGGTGTCCATTGGAAGTCGTCGGTCTTCTTGAGCAACTTGAAAAAGGGCATTCCACGCTCTCCAAGTCTTGAAACAAATCTGCTAAGAGCGGCCATACATCCGGTAAGCTTCTGGACATCCTTCTGAGAACTCGACGGCTTCATGTTTAATATGGCGTTGATTTTCTCTGGGTTGGCTTCAATTCCTCTGCGAGACACCATGAATCCGAGTAGTTTTCCTGACGGTACTCCAAAGGTGCACTTCTCAGGGTTCAGCTTCATCTTGAAGGCGCGTATGTTGGCGAATGTCTCCTCCAGATCTTTAATCAAGTCGTCCTTCCGCTTGGTCTTGATGACGACATTGTCGACGTAAGCTTCCACGTTCCGTCCGAGTTGTGTTGCTAGGCATCACTGAATCATGCGTTGATATGTAGCCCCTGCGTTCTTCAGCCCAAAAGGCATGGTAATGTAGCAGTAGGCGCCGAACGGAGTAATGAATGGAGTCTTCAAGCAGTCAGACTCTTTAAGGCTGATCTGGTGGTAACCCGAGTAACAGTCAAGAAAACTGAGTAGTTCGCAGCCGGCTGTTGAATCCACCATTTGATCTATCCTGGGTAAACCGAAGGGATCTTTGGGGCAAGCCTTGTTTAAGTCTGTGTAGTCGACGCACATGCGCCATTGACCAGTCTTCTTGCGGACCAATACCGGGTTGGCGAGCCAGTCGGGATGATAAACCTCCTTGATAAACCCTGCTGCTAACAGCTTGGTCAATTCCTCCTTGATAGCTTCTCTTCTGTCCTGTGCGAATCGGCGAAGTTGTTGCTTGATAGGTTTTGCGTCTTCTCTTACGTTTAAAGAGTGCTCAATCACCTCTCTAGGAATACCAAGCATATCAGATGGTTTCCAGGCAAAGATATCTTTATTAGCTTGAAGAAAGGTGATGAGCGCGCTTTCCTATTTGCTATCTAACTCAGCGCCTATTACAGCAGTTTTGGTAGGATCAGAAGGATCTAGGGGGATTTTCTTTGTCTTGGCATCGCCTTCTCCGGTTTTGGCCACCTTGCAGACTGGAATTTCACCGTCTTGCGATGTTGATGCAGCTAGTCGGACTTCCTGCTGGCTGACTGATCTCTCTCGAGACTGGGCCAACTCGCAGCTATCCTTGTCTCATGTGAGGGCTTGCTTGACGTCGCTCCGTAAGGACATGACTCCACATGGCCCTGGCATCTTCATCATCATGTAGGTGTAGTGGGGAATCGCCATGAACTTGGCTAACGCCGGACGACCGAGGATGGCGTGGTAGGCGGTCTCGAAGTCGGCCACCTCGAAGCTGATGTTCTCTGTCCGGAAATTCTCCTTGGTCCCGAAGGTCACTGGGAGAGTGATTTGGCCGAGTGGTGTTGAAGATAGCCCCGGGATGACTCCGTGGAAGGGGGCGTTACTCGGCTTCATCTCGGATCGAGGAATCTGCATCTCGTCTAGGGTCTTGGCGAAGAGAATATTGAGCGTGCTGCCACCATCGATGAGGGTGCGCTTGAGCTTGACATTGTGAACAACTGGGTCTAGTACCAGGGGGTACCACCCTGGGTGGACCACTCGGTCGGGATGATCCAAGCGGTCGAACTTGATTGGGACTTTCGACCGTCGCAGATACTGGGGGACTGCAGGTTGCGCCACGTTGACCTCTCTGTCAGTGATCTTCTGCTTCCTCTTGGACTCGTAGGCGAGTGGGCCGCCAAAAATGTGGTTGAGCTTGCTTCTAGGGTCTTGATACGCTCCTTGGCTTGGCTCCTCGTCGTCTTTCTTCTTCTGAGTCGAAGTGTCTTCTCCTTCGGTTGGTTTCTTGACTTGGGCAGCATATTTCTCCGCAAATTGTTTGTAGATGAAGCAATCCTTGGCCGCGTGTCCCTTGCCAGGGTGATGCGTGCATGGACCGTTCATTATCTTGTCGTAGGAGTTGACTCGAGGGCGCTGGCTCTGGTAGTTTTGATTTGAAGTTGTAGCGACTAGATCCTCAGGCTTGCGCTTGCGTTCTCTGTGCTTTGCATTGCTCCCACTAGGTCCTGGTGTGGAGTCGTGATCCTTCTTCTTCCAGGTGCCCACCGACTGCTTTGATGCCTTTACTGCGTCGTCGGACTTGGCGTATTCGGTTGCCTTCTCGAACATCTGTTTGACTGTCCTGGGAGGTTTGCGGCTGAATTTTCCAATCAGGGGATCATTGCGTAGCCCCCATGTGAATGCGGCGATGATATTGTCGTCGGTGATGTCGGAGATCTTGTTGCGCTTCTCGGAGAAGCGCCGTATGTACTCGTTGAGGGTTTCGTCCAGCTTCTGGACGATGTTGTACAGCTCAAAGTGGGTCCCAGGACGCTCGAAAGTGCCCTGGAAGTTGGCGACGAAGTGATCGCGAAGTTCGCTCCAGGTGTCAATCGTGTCTCTTGGGAGTCCAGCGAGCCAATTTCTGGCTGAGTCGGTCAGCGCAACCGGTAAGTAGTTTGCCATGACTTTGCTGTCTCCTCCTGCTGCACGAATTGCGAGCGTGTAGATGGTTAACCATGACTCTGGATCGGTTTTACCATCATACTTCTCGATGCCGGTCGGCTTGAAACCAGTCGGCCAATTCACTCGACGCAGATCTCTGGTGAAAGCTGGAACCCCATCGCAATCGTCGTCGTCTTGGATTATGGTTCCCCTCTCTCGTCGTCTTTGATTGAGGGTGTCCCTCAGGTCGATTGAAGCCCTGGGAGGACTGTGGTAGTCGGATGGAATCCACCGATCTCTGGCGTGGTGTGGCGGTCGGGCTAGGTTGGCTGCAGACGAGTGTACCGACTGTTCTCGGCGTGCTCCGCTGTGGTAGTCGGCGCGTGAGTTGGTCTTGCTTCTGCTATCTCTGACTCTTGACGGAGGGGCACGACTGCCACTCGGCGCTTTATAAGTTGATTGACTGGGTCGCCGACTGGACTCGGCATGTGGCACTGTTGCTGCAACCAGGGTCTTGACTTGATTTATCAATGGAGTGATGTGAGGTGGTGCGGTGGCGGCCAACGTGTCAAGGAGGGTAACTGCGCCGACTGCGTTCTGTTGCGGTGTAAGGAAGATGTTGATGTTGTCGACCACTGTTTGCCTGATTGCGTCCCTTGCCTTGCGACCTGCCACAGTCAGATCTCGATTTCTTCGTTCTTCGTCTTCTCTACGTCTCGCGTCCTCAGCTTCCCTGCGTTGTCGCTCTTGGTCTGCTTGGGCTTGGCGCTCTTGTTCAAGTCTTGCTCTGTCTTCTTGAAGTCGGGCGCATTCTTGTTCTAGTAGAGTCCTCTGTTGCTCGATCCCAGCTCGGGCTGCTTCTTCAGCTTGTAACCTTGCTGCAACCTCAGCATCGGTTTCGTTGTTGGCCATGAAAACGCCGTTGAAAACCGGTGTGTAGTTGTCGTCGGAGTTAGCGTTGTCAGCAGCATTGGCATCGGGTGGGTTGCTATGTACGCTTTCTTCTGAAGAGCTAGCGTAGGCGGCGAGTTCGGTGGAGGAACATGATCCAAGCTTTGGTAGAACAACGTTGACGTCCCTAAAGCCAGACCCGATGACTGGATCTGTCGGTAACTCCATGGTGATGGTGGGGTAGATCTGATCGTCTTGAGGTGTGCTTGGCGGAGAAAACGATGTCGATGTAGTCGTACTTCCGAAGTGGATTGACGTCTTGCAGTGGGAAAAGATCTTGATGCTAATCTCAGCCATGTTCGGTAACCCGAGTGGCCGAGAGATGCGATCTATTCCCGACTGCGTCTTGGTGCTAATCCTGGCCATATTCGGTAACCCGAGTGGCCAAGAGATGCGATCTACCCCCGACTGGTTTGAAACCGAGTCGGAGAGAGATATCTTGCCGAAGTTGTCGGTGATGAAGTCGAGGCTACCGAAGTGGTACACCTGCCCGGGAGGAAAGGCGAAGTCGTCGATGCCTGATGAAGATCCCATCTTACTTGATCGGCGATGAACTTGATGCACCCCTTCCTAGCGCGCCAACTGTCGAAACTAGATTTCGGCAATAAGAAAAGGGGGTGGCTATCAAGCTGGAAAAGTAGATGGGTTATGAGAGAAAGGATTTAGACAGGTTCAGGCCTTCACGAAGAAGTAATACCCTACTCCTGTTTCGGGGTTTTGCCTCCGAGTTGTGTATTGATCTTACGAAAAGCTTATGTCCCCAAGGGGTCCCCTATCCTCCTTATATACCCGGAAGATAAAGGTTTACAAGATAAGATCTAGTCCGACACAGACTAGATCTTTCCTAATTAATATACAATCTTACCATACCAGATATCCGGGCTTTACCGTAACAAACAAGGTAACAATATACCCGAGTCCTAGTATTACTCATATTCTGTTTACATAACATATCCCTATATTCCAGTCGGATATTCTATGTCTGTGGGTATATGGGTACCATAATATCCACAGGTAGTATCTGTTCTAGTATAAAACTGCATATCAATTTGATAATGCTATTGCACTTATCAATTTGATCAACTGCATATCAATTTGATCAGTAATTGATAAATGGAAATGTAGCATATGATTTATTTTACTTTTAGTATAACAATATGCTAGAGCCTATTTTTAGGTGCCTGTACTGATTTAATTTGTACTTATCCGTAGGTGAGGTCTGACACCATGGATTAGAGGTACGTTAGCCTAGAGGATCAGGAGGAGTATAAAATGATGGGTAATATGGTTTTTTCAAGCGAGGATGAAGGCTACAAATTCTATTTATACTATAAAAAGGGGAAGGGATTCAGTGTGAGGAAATGCAAGTTGAAGCAGAAGGACGGTGAGATCTTATGGAAATAATTTGTATGCTCATGTGAAGGGTATAGGAGTTGAAGCACTTTGAGAGGATAGACCGGAAAAGGGAGCCTCGGGCCCTGACCCGCTGTGGTTGCGAAGATAAGCTTGAGATCGAGCTGAACGAGGAGACGAGAGTGTGGTTTGTTAAGGAGTTTGAGAACCAACATACACACGAATTCGCTACTCCTGACCATGTTGCTTTTTTAGGAGTTCATCGTGTGATGAGTGATTCTCAGAAAGCCCAAGCGGTCGAGCTTCACATGGGTGGCTTAGGCCCTTTCAAATCATGGAGGTTATGGAGAATAACCACGATGAGTTGGAAGAGGTTGGTTTTATGATTAAGGAACTATATAATTTCTTTACTCGGTACAAGATGAAGAATATCAAGAGTAAGGATGCTGAAGATGTGTTGAAATATCTAACAAGCAAGCAAGAAAAAGATGCATAATTTTTCTTCAAATACACCATTGATGAGGAAGAGTGTCTTAGGAGTGTGTTCTGGGCAGACGTTGAATCGCGTATTGATTATGGTGCTTTTGAAGGTGTTGTCATTTTTTATAGCACTTACCGTGTGAACAAGTACAATCTTCCTTTTGTTCCTTTCATAGGAGTTAACCACCATAGAAGTACACCAATTTTTGGGTGCAGAATTCTATCCAACGAGTTGGTCAATTCTTACTGTTGGCTCTTGAGACTTTTTTGGAGGCAATGCGTCAAGTGCATCCGAAATCAGTATAACCGATGGCGACCTAGCAATGGCGAAGGTTATCAGTAAAATCATGCCTTGTGTGTACCATAGATTGTGTACTTGGCTGCATAAGCCAAAACTCGATGAGCTAAGAAAATTAATTTACGAGAGTATGGATGAGGAGTTTGAGAGACGTTGGGCTGAATTTAAGGAGAATGGAGGCACATGAAATGGACAATGGATCGCTTTGATGTACCGACTAAGGGAGAAGTGTGCAGCGGCCTATACAGATGGAAATACCTCTTGGGTATGCGCAGCAACCAACAGAGTGAGTCTTTGAATTCAAAGCTTCACACCCTTCTGAAGAGAAACATGACACTAATGGGCTTAGTTCTACATGTTAAGTTATGCATAAAACGTCTGCGTAAGAATGAGGCTCGGTTGGACACTAAGTCAACCAATTCGGTCCCTTTTTGTAGAATTGACACCGATCCATTGGAGAAGGATGCTGCCCGTATGTACTCAGCAGTCATGTTCAAGAAAATCCGTACATAGATACGACTTATTGCTGGGCTTGAGGTTATTAGTAGGATAGATCAAGATAGTTCGACATTGTATGTTGTTGGTCTAAAGGAAGATAATAAGGTGTGTGATGAAGTGAGGGTTACTCTTAATGGACAATCGTTGGTAGGTGTGGAATGTCTTTGTCGAAAGATGGAGTGCGAAGACATCCCATGCTCAAACATATTTGTTGTACTCAAGTTCCTTGGTCTTGACACCATCCCTCACTGTTGTGTCATGGATAGGTGGACAATGGGAGCCAAGGCAGCATTTAGGTTTGACAGGAATAGCGATCGTGATGTGTGGTCCGAACACATAGTTCGTTATCGCAGTCTCTGAAATATGGGTAGTCAAGCTTTGTTTGCAGCTGCTAGGAACCCAGAACAGACTGAAAGGGCAATGGATTTCTTAAAAGGGTTTTTTGGATAAAGGATCAACATGCCATGAGAATATCGAGGCTGTAGATTTTGGTCCTATGCCAGCTCACTTATCGACTAGTAATGATCCTTTAGAGAAGAGAGTCCTTGTTCCAGATGAGATAAGGGCAAAAGGAGCTCCATCGAAGAGACGAAGGCCATTACGTGAGACATTGCACGGAAATAACCAATAAGGTAAAGGTGGCTCAAAAACTTATGGATTAAGTTGAACATTATTGAAACATGATTTTATATAGGAGTAAATTTCACGCAACTACAGATACTTTGATCAAAGTATCACAAAACTACAGGTTTAAGAATGTGTATCACAAAACTACAGATTTAGCATGAAATTTATCATAGGACTACAGATTTAAAGCATTGTATCACAACACTATAGGTTTAGTGATGAAATTATCAAAGAACTACATATTTTAGAGTTTATATCTATAGCACTACTAAGATTACAAAAGTTGTAATTTTGTGATAAAACTGATGCTAAATCTGTAGTTTGCTGATATGATACCTTAAATTTGTAACTTTATGAGAAATATGATTTTAAATCTGTAGTTTTGTGATGCACTTTCTTAAATTTGTGGTTTTTGTGATAGATTGATCAAAGTGTATGTAGTTTTGTGAAATTTACTCTATAGTTAAATATGATGATGAGCTTACAGCTGCACTTTACCCCTACTTTACCTGATCCTCTTGTCAACCATCTTATGTTAGCAATGCTTGCCGATATTTTGAGTTATCCTGAAGGCTCTGTCTCCTTATCTGTAGGCACAATTTCTTCTTGCTAGGATAAGGATATTGTTCATGAATCATTGAATTTAATTTTCACATATGAGCTAAGTTGTTAAATTGTTATTTTCAACTTATACTTTTACATTAGCTACCTGTAAGTTATGTACAGGTCTTATTTGTGCCTGAACATTGTGGCCGTTTTAAGTGAACTTTTGCCTCAGAAATTATCAGAGAAGTAAAAAATGAGCTGCAACCTTTAATTGAGCTGCAACTGCTTTGTGCAGAGCTGTAAAAAATGTATAGCTTTCTGTAACTAATTCACCAATCTTTGTTCTGATCATGTATGTTTTGATGTTTTTTTTTCCTCAGGGTCGTGTTCAGCTTGGTGCAGCTATCTGAAATCAGCGTCGTGTTCAGCTTTGCAGTTTTTCTTTTGGAGCTCATCTCTGGCAAAGAAGCACCGAGACTGATTTCTTCAGAACCAATAGAATCTCTGGATGTTATGTCGTGAACTCTGCGCTCTGGCTAAAGTAATGTAAGCATATGCACATGTAACAGGAATGTGTTTTGCCATAAATTTGTCATAAAGAAGCACTTCTTGCCTGCTTGTTTCGTTACTTTGGCTGTCATTGGCCTGATTATTGGTGGATGGATGATACTATAGTATCATACTACTACTAGTATTAACTGACAAAAATTAATCACAGGTAGGTTCTGGACGAGTTCTTGGTTTCTGATGGTTCTGTCAAGAAGACGGTTGCAGGCAGAAAGCGATGATACAAAAACGGGCAGATGTAATTGTCCATAGTTTTGTGTTGAGGATGAGAATCTTGCTGTACATGGTTAAATGCACTAAACAAAGTAGTTGGCATTTTAAATAGGATTATATTGTATATATCTTGCTGCAGTTTATACAAGAGGCCAAAATGACACCTCTGTTCCATTTAAGAGTAGGGAGGCAGAAATACGGGATTGCGCAGATGTCTGGCAACTTTTGTATTCTCTGTGTAAATACTGGTGACACGGGAAAAAGTAAAATGACATCTCTGTTCCATTGAAAAGTTAGTGATCATCCCATCGCAGAGTTTAATTAAAAAAATCATACAAAAGCACGTGCAATATCGCAGAATATAATGGAAAGCTATAATATTTTTTCGATAACTCAGACCCACAATGACTAAAATTGCAAAATAAATAGACTTCCAAGCTCTGTGCGACAAGAGGATTGACTAAGCTGCACATGGCTTATATTTCTTTGGACATGGCTAATGGCTTCGGTGCGCTCCCGGATACGGTTTGAGGGAGAGTTGTAAAGAATGCTTAAGCTTTTTCCTATATTCATCCATGTCTTCCTGCATAGTTCGTAAAAATATGTTACCTCACAAGTTAAAGAAAAAGGATTGTACGTGTTTTGTACCAATTGTCAATCATACCTGGAAAACTTTTTTAGTTAGAGTTTCTCCGTTCCAGTACTCCATGAACTTTATCATGAAAAGTCCACTTGAGGTCCTAAATAGATAGAGACAGTAGTTACTGACCAAGTAATTATGTAGATGGAACTCCAAAATATTTACACATCGTGTATACCGATCCTTTTTTCTAGCCAAGTATCGTATGCTAATATCCCAATGTCACATTGAAATCAGTCCACGAAGATTGGAAATGAAATTCGTTATCTTTGTTCAGGTTAACGCATTTTTGAACTCCTTGCAACTATATTATAAAACAATAATAAGTTAAAATAGTTAATAGTTAGATTGACCACTACTTCATCTAAAATGAAAATTAAAAATAATAAATGTACATACAAATAAACTTACAACAAGTTTAAGTTTGGTATGGTCCTGTACGGTTGTCTCCATTGATTCTAGTACATGAACTTGATGTTTGACGGCATCAATAACAGCTACATCCAGTGCTTTACTGAAATACATGTTGGTAGAAAAATCTGCTTAGTTTGGAATAAAGCTTAACAGTTTTTTTTTTGGACAACGAAATATTTAGTTCGGAATTCATAAAAAAACACTCATGGCTATCCGACACCGGTTATAAATCATAGGGACGGTTAAAAAAATTATTGAACCAACCATAATCCCCTATTAATCCATTATCATCTATTATCTCGTTTGCACGTGCGATTTCTAGCCCGTTTTCCAACTATTATTATGTTTTCCATCTGTTATCTCCTACTATTCCGTTTTAAATAGATGCTGTTTCTTTTTTCTAATAGTACCGAGCTTGGCCGAGATCGATTTATATCACTATGGATTCCAAGTTATTTGGTCTCTCTCATCGCAGATATAGAAATAGATGATACGCAAAATCTAATTAGCCAAGTAGAGTCTTCCCTTTTCGACCGTCATATTCCATGCGTATCATCCCTAACTCATCATACACATATATATGTCGATAGACGTGAGGCATGTTTTTCGTTTTTTAGATTTCCTGGGCATCAAAATACAGAATATATAACATGAGGCCGAACTACGAACCCCCAAAGACGAACAAATAGAAACACTCCAATACAGTGATAACGGGGCACAAGACAAAGGAAGAAAAATCTGGTACATATTTTTTTAGAGAGACTTTACAATTGCAACTAATATTATACATTCAAGCAAAAAATCAATGATATACACAGATAGACACTTTCAGTACCACAAACATCTCTTTTCCAAAATTTTGTGACGCCATAACCTTTGTTAGCATGATGGGTTTCTGCTGCTCCAGGGATAATATTAGATACTGATGTATAGAACAAAGCAAACACATTCATCAGCGAATATAAGAAAACTTAAAATCGAGATAAAATATAATAGGACTTGAGTACAGTAAAATATATGTACAATTACACAAATACAAAATATCGACTGGACTGGTCCTGTATGCCCATGATTCCAATGCTCCGATATTCGATAACTTAATCTCCCCATTCACAAATATGCCAGTCTTAGAGTAACAACTGCAAAGTAACAACTATTATGTGCTGCATAGAGTGGGTTGTCAGGTTTAGCTTATGTCAAATAATGGGTTGTCAGGTTTAGCTTCTGTCATGCTTTGCTTTGATGAAAATAAAACATTGTTATGTGCTGCCAGCAGATAAATCTAGATGAAAATTCTCCTAATTGATGTATATACACAGTTTCAGAAAAAAAAAACAGGACGTATATGTTCAATTGTACAATTTTTTGTCATGGACTAAACTAGTATGCTCCCTATTCGCCAAATATGATCTAAGACAACAACTCAGTCCACCTTAGAGGAAAGCTATCCAGGATTCGGGTTTTGGCAACTTGCTAAAGATAAACAAAATACATATTGATCGAAACTTGTGCAAGGAAATTGCTAGATGCTATGACATGGAGAAGAAAACATTCAATATTAATGGTACCTTCGTAACGATGACTTTCGATGATGTCGACTTTTTGCTTGGCCTGCCGCCAAAAGGAGACGAGATATTTGAGGCACCAAAAATCAACCACCTTCATTTGTTCAACCTGTATAAGAGCAAGACAAATAACTATTACTTTACAAGCATTAGAGGAAGCTATGACCAACTCCTCTAGCTACGACGACCACTTCATTCGAAGATTTATTCTTTCCTCGATTGGAACCTTTATATGGCGTACAACTCAAAGATATGTGCGCTCAGAATGTCTCAATCTCATCGATGACGTGGACAAAATGAGTTAACTCAATTGGTCAAGTCTAACTCTCAATCGGTTACTCCAAGGCATATTAAAATTTAGAGCGAAGGAAACAAACATTGAGGGCAACGTATGCCTCTTATAGGTTTGTTTCGAAACATTTTACAAATTGAGTTTGTTTAAAACATTGACATGCACATATAACACCTTTCTTTTTTCATACCAATATTGATTATCTTTTGTACAAATGCTTGAAGATATGGTATTGGGACAAAGTGCGATTAGATCAATTGGTTTTGACAATATATTACTCTGGTCGTCTAAGACCACTAATTCAATACTGGGACCGTCTTTCTTACTTTTTTGGAAAAGGAAAATACAGTCTTTTCTTAATTCATATTTTTACATATTAATTATATATTTGTATACTCTCTAATACACCTTTTTGACTAATCCATAGATTGTTGACGACATTAGGGGGCCTATATATTGCAATAAAGTCCCCAATAACAAAGAGTAGAACAAAGACTCAGAAACACATAGCAATCAAGATTTCGAAAGCACTTCTGATGAGGTACATATTATGGGGTTTTAATATGAGCTCTATTTAACCAAGTATGTTTCAATATTATGGGGTTTTAATATGAGCTCTATTTAACCAAGTATGTTTCACATAGTTTTTTCACTTGTGCTATTCAGGTACACTTCGTACCATCCACTGAACAATTAGCCAATATAACTTTACAAGAAAAGTTACAAACTTTAGAGAATATTTTCTACGGTTTCACAATGGATTTTTGGCCACGTAAGCAATGATTGATACTAGATTGCATGGCAAAGGGTTCAAAATGCCCGGATCAAAAGATAGCACACATGTGTTTGAGGTCAGGTTCATACAGTACACTGTCAAAGAACATAACTTATGTAACACTGCTAAAAAAAGATGACTCTATTGTAGGATGTCGAACAAGAACAAAAAGATCCCAGGGAGACTGTGTCAAATCATCATGAAGAGGCCTATGATAATCCAAACGTGAACACGACTTGTGAAACGAAGGCAAAGTGAATTTTTATTCTCTCGCTAACGTCACTAAAACTTATCATAATACTAGCGTGAACATGACTTAACACGACAACAGTAACCAGTGCAATCAAATCTTACTTTGCAGCAAGAGTCTTACAGGTCCTACAGGAAGGACGTACAAACCAACAAATCGGACAGACTTCATCTACAAATCAAGGGGTAAAAAGAAGGACAAACTCAGTACCCAAACACCAACAAAAATAACACTAGGTACTATTAACTCGCTATTTCATCCTAGCATATGCTCATGTGAATGTTACTAATTTTCCTCCGTTTCAAGCGCGAACAAATAAAGAAGCTATCATCATAAAGAACATAAACAACATGCCAGACACAAACGAATTACGGGGTGAAAAGAAGAGGACACAAAACAACCAAACACTTAAAGAAAAATCTGAATGTATGAACTCTCTATATCATCCTTAATTTTGTTACTTCTATTCTATGTTTGCGTGTTACTGATTTGATCTAGCCTATTCTAGTGTACATCAAGAAGGAAGATCTTACCATAAAAAACATACACAAAATCCCACCAAAGTACACCTTACGAGGTCAAAAGAAAAGAAAAATGATTAGCCAAACACCGATAAAAAAATTCTGAAGGTAATATCTCACCGTTGTTCAAGATTCTATGTTTGCATATTACTAATTTGTACTACCTTTTTAGAGTTGACTAAAAAAGAAGACCCTTTCATTACCTACACAAAGGATAACAAATTGATGGTACATATTGAAGAAGTGAAGGTTGATCAGAGATTAATGAAAGTACTAACAGAACCAGAATACTTGAATGATGATGTATGTTCATCTATTTAACAAACTTTATTTTCATTTACAACTATATTTGTTTTGTAACTGAACTAACCTCAAATTTAGGTCATAGATGCATAATCCATTGTCTCCGCAATAAAGAGAAAGGTATCAGGGGAGATGGCAAGGCCTTCCTAGAGCAAGCCATAAAAACAGGTCTACTGAATATAGAGGGAGAGCATGCCGAATCTAACAATCCCCGTGATAAACGATGGATGAGAGATATGGCAAACAACTATCTAGCATATGACATGGTAAGACTTATTTATCTATCTGTGTAATGGTTATTACAATTTATGATCCTATCTTACTATCGAACCGCTGTAGATTTTCCTCCCAATTAATATTAAAGATACACAATGGTATCTAGCCGTTCTTAACACCAAGCGACTTGAGGTGCAAATACTAGATTCATTCGCCACCACAATCAGTGAAGATCGACCCGATCTAAGGCGTGTGGTCAGCGATACATTTCACTTGTACAATTCAAATCGGTTTCGCTATGTTTTAACCCTCCTGACGTTGCACATCACTTCCCATCTTCTAGCTATCGAGAGAGGATTACACGAGACAAAGAATCAACACCCACAGTTACAACATGACTGGCCTGATTTCGATATTACCAAATGGGAATACAACGAAGTCCAAAAATTGCCCAAACAAGGAGACTAGTGGGAGACTCATAAACTCGTCCACATGATATTTACATTATTCAATTACAGTAATGTGTTAACCTAACGACTCAATTCCTGTAGCGTCTCCTGTGGCCTATACATCCTTAAGTTCATGGAGCATTGGAGCGGATCTTATCTCCCACAAATTCAAATACATGCAACTACAATGAACTCTATTCATATTTTGCACCAATGCTTCCCATTATGAAAACCATTTAAAATGCACTCCCTTTACATTATGCAGAAGGATATGAAAACATATCGATAGGACTTAGCAGGAATTTTGATCAAGTCTGAATTGAACAAGATTAAAGATTGAGATTGTCCACTGCTACAAACCACAATATAAATGGATTTTCTGTCCAACATTTACCATACTATGCTCTCTTCCCCTTATTAAAAATTTTAGTTACTCCTTGGGTATTTCACTGGTCCCAAACATTGTTGCCTTTTGAGATAATTTTCATAGTTGAGATTTGTACCCATTTTCTCCTAACTTCTATGTTGGGGTCACAAACAGGTAAGCACACACAGAAGGCTGAGAAATGGAAAGCCATAACAATTCGATAACCAAATAACAATGTTCATTCTATTCAGGGTCGGAATAGCAATGAGAATGAGCGGTATATGAAACCTTGCACTTTGGAATGACTTAGGGCAGTAAGCTGTCCACGACACTGACGTCCATCTGCTTCTACCTCGCAATTGTACCCCGAGAACCCCATCGCCGGCATTGTAAGTTCAAGTGCCTTAATTTGGTTTTGGTGATTAATGACAAATCTAATTATATGAGACTAACGATTTTATTAGCTTTTCTTTGACTAGTCTCATTTGGATATGAAAATGAAAATGATGAGAGGTATGTATTAAACTTCACATATTCTAACTTGGTCTCTCTTGTGGATCCAAAATATAGTGTGAGCTTCCTCATTGATCTGAATTGACTATGTGCATATATGTTCTTTCATATTCATATGTATGCATATCTTGAGGGGTAGTTTATTCTATATTTTGTTTATAAGATCTCCACCTTGATTTGAAATCATCTTTCATCTCATATCTTTATATTGTTTATACCGGGTTATTATCCATCACCAAAGAGAGAAAAGATTGAAACATCTTGGATTCAACAATTTGTGTAATTTTTGCTTTGGTGATAGATGATAAACCGATGTTTATGGGATTAACCTCTCTTTCACATAAGTTGTTAACTAGGTTATTTCCCGATGATGAGATTTGATAGAAATGTATGGAGATCAAACGATATGTATCACTCTTTCTCTCCATCATATATATATATATATATATGATTTTCATGTTTTTGATATATACGTGTGAGACTAATGTTTGTTTGAGACTTATCTTATTTAGTCTCCTTTACATTGAAAACATGTAGATCATGAAGGTATGTGTCTATGTTGGTCTACATCGTTACTACATATGTCTTTTCTATGTGTATAGGATAAACACCCATTGGTTATTCTCTAATTATGTGTACACTTGTCCCTCTTGTATATTACTTTGTATGCATATATTTAGAGGGAGCAAATTCTATACACTTGATGTGCATGTTCTAGATCCATATTGGTTCACTTATTATTTATATTGGATCTTTGCATTTAAGCTTGCATGCGAGTATATGATACTTGTAGTGTTAATCAATACTCAACAAATATATCCATATCTTTAATATGTAACCGGTTGGTCACCAAGTGGAGGATGACAACCAATTTGTTAGGACTAATGTTTTCCTTTGAGGTATGCAAAGGAATAGGTCTTATTATGATGAGACAAATGGATGACACCATGGGTTGATGGTCACCAAGCCAAGGACATCGTCATGTTAACAAGAATGAAGTCAAGCTTATGCTGAGAAGAAAGTTTTGACAAAGGTTGATCAAGACTAAAGACCTCGGCATAAACATGGTTCAACCGAATGGTCACAAGTGTTGATCTTGGCTCAAGCATTGACCCCAAGTTGGATGGTGCAAGACAAAGGTATAATGGAGCTAAGAATGTTTTCTTAGTCTTTTCCCGGTCTTGGTGTTTGGTGTAGACCAGATTTGCTAGATATGCACCATACTATCAAGATGGGCCTATGAAGCGAGCATGTGGATGATCTTGTGCCATATTAGTTCATATGCATGTAGGTGCATTTGGTGGGCTTGTCTAGCCAAGTGTGATGAGTTTTCTCAGGTCCCAAACAAATAGAGAAGTGGGTACATCCTATAGGTTTGGGTAGCCTGATGTGGTTATGTCTGGTGGAGTATCCTTTGGAGTTTTATCCCTTTATACCTGACAAAAGTTGTGTTTCTTGGATGGATTATTCATGGGTTGGATAGCCCTTTGAATAAGCTTTCCATAGATTCCAAGAATAGATATCGCCATTTTACTAACGGTTGGTTGTGCTAAAAAGTGACCTGCGGTCTGACCGCAATCCTTATGGTGGTCTGACCGTAGTGTGCCGTCCGGTCGACTGCTGCTCCAATGGCGGTCTGACCGCTGCCCTGAATTTGAAGAGAGGTCTCGTCTTGGCGATCCAGAGCCGCCATAGCCGAGGCCGGTTTGATCGAGCCCCTAGCGATCTGACCGGCCAGCCTATGGCGGTCAGACCGTACTGTTGTTGCTTGCGCATTTAATGCATTGTTACGGCTACTTTTCTAGCCGTTACAACCATGGGCGGTCTGACCATCCTCCCTATGGCGGTCAGACCGGCAGGAAATAGAAGTTGGGGATTTCGACTCCAACGGCTAGTTTTGGTGGTTGAGGGTATATATACCCACTCTCCAGCTGGAAGTGTAAGGTTTTGACACTCCATTGCATTATCTTGAACCTTTGCAAGAGCTCTCACACCCTTGTGCACTTAGTTTATCTAGTGAGGTGTTAGAGAGTGAGTTAAGCCAATCCAAATTCATTGCTTCATTGTTAGAGCTAGTGTGACACTTGATCATCCTCGGCAAGCATCCTAGACTTGTTACTCTTGGAGGTTGCCACCTCCTAGACGGCTTGGAGGAGTTGCCCGGTGACCTCTCCAAGAAGGTTGTGGAGGAGGCCCGGTGTTTATTGTGAGTGGCTTGGTATTCGCCATCTCCGGAGTGGAGGAAGAAGAAACATAGTGATAGAGGCTTGGGAGACCACTTCGTGGGCCGGCTCCCACCTTGCCCACCCCTTGACGAAGGAGCCTTGCGGTGGCTTTGTGGTTTGAGCGGTGAAGTTGGACTCGTCTCAACGGTAACGTAGGAAGTTGGCAAGCTTCCGAACATTGGGTGGAAAAATCCTTTGTCACTTGTCTCCTTTATTTTGTGCAAATTTACTTTGAGCAAGTTTACATACTTGCTCAAAGTAAATTTGCAAACCTCAACATAGGCTAGCTTCTTTGTGGATTTAGTTGAGGCAAGTTGATTTAGGTTTTGAATTATGCAAAACTATTTTGATTTATGCTTCCGCATACAAAACTCATTTTTAGCCAAAAGTTTTAAAACCGCCTATTTACCCCCCTCTAGTCGGCTACAGGCATGCAGTTCCCCTTCACGCACACCGTCGTCTTACATGTTAACCCTACTCCCAACCATCCAACCAAATCATCAACCAACAAGACAATGGATTGAAGAACATCAAATCCTTTTCTGCAATAATCGGGAAAAAAAAGCTTTTACAGGGGCTCAGAGGGGAGATGAAATCTTCGGGGAGGGCAAACCTTGGTCGTCGACGACAATACGAGGAGCAACACCATAACCAACCTGCCGCAACCGCATCCGGTGAACCGCTCAAGGAGACGGAATCCTGTCGGAGCGGCGAGGGCCCTGTCGATGGAGGAGGCGGCGAGAGCACCGACGGCGAAGGAGGCAACGAGGGGCAGGGGATGCAGCGGATTCAGCGATGGTGCTGGAGGCGTAGGAGGTGGCGAGGGAGGGGGAGGCGGACGACGGGGGAGGCGAGGGGGCTAGAGGGGGAGGAGACGGCAAGACGGAGAGGGCAGGGAATGCGGTGGATTCAGCCAGGTCACTAAATGAGGCGGAGAGGGCGAAGAAGACGGAGGAAGCGGAGGGAGCGGAGAGGGCGAAGAAGGATTCAAGGGCGGGGGAAGCGGACGGTGAGGGAGGCGAGGGCGTTGGAGGGGGAGGAGATGCCAAGGGTGCTGGAGGCGACGGAGGTGGTAAGGGAGATGGACGTGTGACGGAGGCAACGATGGAGGGGCACAGATGACTAGGGATGGTGTTGAATAGGATAGGAAGGTGTAGGGTTAGTGTACCCCTACGCGAATTATTATCCCTTGACAAAAATACTCTTCACGTTTCTACTACCATTAAGTGTGGTGGTAGTAGAAGTAGATCTCACCCTACGATCATATACGATCAACGGCTAGGATTACTTTCTACTACAAGTATAAGTATAGAATACCGGAGTGAGGCTTAAATATAAATGATTGGAGGGGGTAGTATTTTCGTTGGTTCATCTCATTTCTCCTACTGTTTTTATTTATACTTCATTCATCCCAAAATATAAGAGATTTTGACTGGATATGACATATTCTATTACTACGAATCTAGACAGGACGCATATTCAGATGCATATCCAGATTTATAGTATTAGGATGTGTCACATCGACTAAAATCTTAATATTTCGGGACACAGGGAGTACTTATATTTCAAGGTTTGTAGGGTATTTTATAAAAGGTTGTGGGGCTAAAATCTACTATGTATTTCAAGATGTATGCATAACAATTCCTATTGAGGCAGCGACTAAATGAGAATAAAATTGTATATAAATTTTCATTGAATCTGGATAGACACAACTATATAGGAGCATTTTTTTGACCTTTTTAATTAAAATTCATTGTAAACATACTCTTAAAAACTTATTTCTGGATAATCTAGTTTTTTTTACATCACTCCCGTTGCGGTGGGCCGGTGGCAGCCTAGCTGATAAAAATACATTACGGCATCAAGCCACAAAATAGCAGTGCTACAGTTACGAATTCAACCCTACCAAATTTTATTAAGTTAAAAGACTAAATTATCTTACCAACACCGTCCTACCAAAAATAAAATTTTGGTAGTTCCAAAACTTTTCTCTTACACTCACAGAAACACTACCAAATTTTAAAAACAGATCAAATTAAATACATCCAATGCTATCAAAATCGTTAAAATTTGGTAAGATAGAAATTGGTAACAAAATGAACTAAGCCCTCTTTTTTTCCTTAGATATAGAAATGAATATGGAATCACTAATATCCGATGGAAATAAAGACGATCGAAACTATCAAGATAGGTGTCCAGAAACATACACCACACACATGTTATATTCGACTTAAGCTCGTTTTCTTTTGGGAAACGCAAGCTCTAACCTATGGCTCGAAACTACGAATACAAGAGTTTCACAGAGAGAACGAAGTAAAATATAGGAAACCAAAATCAAACTCGGTAACTTTTAAATAATAATCTATGCTAAGTATTATGCATGTTCTATTAAGTGATGTTAATTTTGTATTCATTAGTAATATAGCCTATAAGTTGGAACGAAATAAATATAATTTAAAATATCTTTATAAACCTTGATAAAAACTAACACATTCAAGTCTTGTAACCAATGGAGAGAAACATTAATCTCTTTCACCATCACAACATCAAACCTTTTTTTTTTTTTTTTTTTTGTAAAAACTGCGTCCAATGTAACGTCGTATATAATATATACATTATATTTAGTCGGTTTTTGATCTTACACCCTTCTTCATATTTTCTACTTCCTGCCGATTATGGAAAATTGTAATGGGTCGATTTCTACGGAAATCAGGACATGCTTGAAGTTATAAAGAGAAAACGACGTAGAGAAAAAAAAAATCTCTACCAACTCATCCGGACCATTTCTCTACTTCATTAAGCCACATATTGCAATCATTACGTCTGTGTTTGCGTGAGGTAGCGTGCACTCTTCCTTCCCGACCCCAAAAGTTAAGCTCACAAGCTCAGTACAACCCGTTCCACGTCACCATCTCATCTCATGCCCTCCTTATCCTTTCTAACGGTCAAATAAAAAACAAACCAACAAAATAAAAAAAAATAAATGAAAGCGAGTTTAGTACTGCTTCCTTTGTTTCATTAGTGGATATAACTTTTCTCGTGTAATTTCTTTAGTTTAACCAATTTATAAAAATATACAGTAATATTTTTAACATAAAACACATATATTTTCAATATATATTCAGTGTTATATTTAATAAAACTAATTTATCGATAGCCTGTTTTGATCAACCTAAAGAAATTTAATTTTTTTAGAAAAAAAATTAAAGCAATTTATAATATAAAATTTATAATATAAAACGAAGTGAGTAAAAAAAAGAAAAAAATAATCCACTGCTCCTTATATTCCTCCGCCGTGGCCGTTGCTTCTCTCCCCTTCTCCGCCTCCGCCCTCACCGGTCACCGCTTCCGCCATGGCCGCCTCGCGGGGGTCGCCGCTTCTAGGGTTCCGAGCCCTCGCGCTCGCGCTGCTGCTTGCGATCCTCCTATTGCTCGGCTGCTCCGCCGCCGCGGCGTATGCGGGGGCGGGCGCGGAGGTGGAGGGGGTGCTGAGGCAGGTGGTTGGGAGGAGGGGCGACGACGACGGTGGTGGTAGTGGGAACTTCTTCGAGCCGTTCAACGTGACGTACGACCACCGCGCGGTGCTCATCGGTGGGAAGCGGAGGATGCTCGTCTCCGCGGGGCTGCACTACCCGCGCGCCACACCCGAGGTGAGCTTGGGCATTGGGGGCGGAATCGGTGTTTGGGGGTGCCTGGGTGGTGTGGGATTGGTTGTGGATGCTGCGATCGAGATGGGTTGGGTGGGTGGAGGTGGATGCTAGTGTGAGCGTGTGCTCCGGAGGAGTGGGACTCCTGGGATTCTGGGATTAGCAGCCTGAAATTGGCGTTATTTCCGGTTCGTCTTGGACTGGAGGCGCCTTGTTAGTGCGAGATCGTTGATAATTTCTCCTTCAATATGTATTTTATATCTTAGTTGGTCGTCTTCTAGCTTTGTGGCCCGTATTTTAGGCGCCACACCATTGGGTTTCGGGATGCTGCAGTTTCGAAGCATACTTGACATTGTTAATCCAGCCATCATATTAAACTTCTGGTTGGTTTCAACTGCTATGCTGTTTAAACTACTCGTTGATTTGCTCTGAGCACATGTTTTGCTTGCAGATGTAACACATTGTGTGCTAGAGTTGATTGGGCTTGAGCATATCGATTTAGCATTATATGAATATATAACCTGACTTGTTTTTTACAATCTTACAAGAGTAGTTTCTTTTAGTTGAGCAGCTGCTCCTCCTGTTATTTTTTCCCCTTTTTGTTCACTGCAAGGTATAGCAACAAGTTGGCCATCTCTGTGTCTTACTCCTTGTTTTTAAGACTCATTTAATTGATATACAAATTATGTCAGATGTGGCCTAGTTTAATTACAAAGTGCAAGGAGGGTGGTGCAGATGTAATTGAGACCTATGTCTTTTGGAATGGCCATGAGCCAGCCAAAGGTCAGGTAATATAGTTGCTCAAATATTCATTTGTATTGGTTCATTTGGTACTTAAGTGTTAACTTATGTTTGTTCCGTACATTTTGCCCAGTATTACTTTGAAGAAAGATTTGATATTGTGAAATTTGCGAAGCTGGTGGCCGCCGAAGGTCTATTTCTTTTTCTTCGTATCGGTCCATATGCTTGTGCAGAATGGAATTTCGGGTCTGTTTATATCTTAGCATTTTACTCCATAACAGTTTTGCCTATTAGAGTATTGAATTGTGTCAGACGAAAAAGATTGCTTGTTACATGTTTGCAATCCTTTTTACCTTGTGCACATACACACTGCATTAACTAAAAAGGAACAGAGTAAAAATATTACAATATCATCTTTTTAGCTTGAGCATATCTTCACTGTAGCTACTGCTTACTTTAATTAGTAATGGTTGGGCATTGACTGGAACCTTCATTTTGTGGATCTAACTACATTAGGTATTCCCTATGATAATGTTGTTCCTTTTGTTTTAAAAAAAAACTTTTGAGAGGATGCCATGCTATACATGCTTAATTTATTGTCATGCATATTTCGTTGCTATTTTCTGTTTTAACCATTTGTGCCTGTAATATAATGCCACTAAAGCTAAGGAGGCTATTCTAGGATTCTCTATGAGCAGTTTACTCTATTAATTTGTTCTCATATCGGTCAGCATAAAAAAAATCAGTTTCACAGTTGTTCTCATGAATGAAGCTAGTCTAAACACTTAGAGAGCCATATATTTGTTCCATTATGTACTCTAGGCTGTTCATTTATTACTTCAGACATGTGTTTTTCTTCTTTCAATTAAATTTGATGTTTATTCATTGTATTTTCCTCTGTACTTTTGAACTTTACACAGTTCTATCTGGTTGTGATTCTCCTATTGAGAAACGCAACAACATAGTTTTTCTCTCTTTTACTTAACTTTGTTTTTTCATCCACTTCTACAGTGGTTTCCCAGTTTGGTTACGTGACATCCCTGGCATAGAATTCCGAACTGACAATGAGCCATTCAAGGTAAAACGATGAGTCGATGATACATGTCCTTCTATAGATCATATTACTTTTGTCTGATAATTTATATTATACAAACTTTACAACATTTAACACCAAGTCTGACAGGAAAGAATGCAGAATTACAACATGTAATGGTTTTTCAAGGGGCACGCACAAACACCATTCTAAGCACTAAATTTTCTAAATGTTTACAGGCTGAAATGCAGACTTTCGTGACAAAAATTGTCACTTTAATGAAAGAGGAGAAACTTTATTCTTGGCAAGGTGGTCCCATTATATTACAGCAGGTCTTTATACTATTCTCTGATGTTATTTCCCCAGTCAGTTGAGCATTTTCCAACTTCGTTACTTTTGACTTTTCAACAAGAATATGCACTATATTGCATGGCTAAATCTAGGTGATACCTTCTAAAGAGGCAAATCCTTGATGATTTGTAATCAATATTATTTTGTTTGGAATTCAGATGGTAAACTGACAACAATACTCGTGATCACTAATACTGGTGCAGTGGATTGTATTTATAGGTAATGGAAACAATGTAGTCTTGTGAAATCTCAATATTGGTTTTAGACGAGTTGATGCAAGAAAACTGGAATTAGCATCCAGTGTAGATGTGTCATCATGACCAAATTGGTCAATAACAGGACCACAATACCATATGCACCTTTTTGAGTCTCATATGTACCTTTTTGACTTGCACATCCGAAACCGAAGGATACAGTATATATTTGACATGCTTATATAACTGCTGATAATCTTTTATGCTTTTTGTTAGTAATACCATATATGTCCAAAAGTTGAAATGAAAATGGGCAGATGTCCCACATGACTTATCTTTTTGTCTGGCATTTCTGTGGGGAATGTTTGACAGATTGAAAACGAGTATGGGAATATTCAAGGAAATTATGGTCAAGCAGGGAAGAAATATATGCAATGGGCCGCTCAGATGGCAATTGGGCTTGACACTGGCATTCCTTGGGTGATGTGCAGGCAAACTGATGCTCCAGAAGAAATTGTAGGTGACCTCATCATCTTTTGATTCTTGTTAATATTATATTGTTTTTTAATTGTATGAAGTAGGTCAGTAGCTATTCATCCTTTTTGGCAGATCGATACGTGCAATGCATTTTATTGCGATGGTTTCAAGCCAAATTCTTACAATAAGCCAACAATATGGACTGAAGATTGGGATGGATGGTACGTGGTTTCTTCCTGGATTCCATCAGCTCTAGTTTTACTCCAACTGCTACTACTATGAACATTTTGAAACTGTTATAACCTAGCAATTTTTGACTCAATGAGTACCAGTGTTAGACCTGACCCACTCAGTCGAGTAGGCCATCAGTTGGATAGCATGTTTCATTTGAGTATTGAACTGTACCAGTCTTTCTATGCATAGAAGCTTTACTAGTTAGCGAACTTGTGAAGACTTTCCAGAAATTAGGCAGATGCTAAAACATTGGAATGTGGTTTCTTCCTGGATTCCATCAGCTCTAGCTTTACTCCAACTGCTACTACTATGAACATTTTGGAACTGTTAGAACCTAGCAATTTTTGACTCCATGAGTACCAGTGTTAGACCTGACCCACTCAGTCGAGTAGGCCATCAGTTGGATAGCATGTTTCATTTGAATATTAAACTGTACCAGTCTTTCTATGCATAGAAACTTTACTAGTTAGCGAACTTGTGAGGACTTGCCAGAAATTAGGCAGATGCTAAAACATGGGAAAGTCGAAACTGTCTCCTTTAACTCCAGCAAGGCTGGTGTTAGTGCTTACGGTTTCAGAGTGGTGGTAGGGGGGAGGGGGGTGGACATGGAGAAAGGGAATAGGTATTTAGAGGGATGACTGAGGCACCAGTGGCGGGGATGGAGTGCTTGTGGTTGTGAGATGGTGGTGGTCTGGTGTGCAAGGGCGGCCAATCCTTATATTTTGGAACGGAGGGAGTACTTACCAAAAGATCCTACAAAACATGTCTACAGAAATTCATATGCAAGAAATCTGAACTGAGGGTGCATGATAGAGCCACCATTTCTCCTTTTGGGTACTAGAGATGGTTTGGTTCAGCAGTCCTCTATATATTTTTAATTGCTCCGTATTATCCAACGCTAAATTTCTGAGAGAATTAGTTTCGGGTTGTCATAAAAGGTTCTGCTGTAGAAAAATTGTATTTCTGTTGTTATCATATTTTAAAACTGTTTGAATAACATATTAATGATCGATGATTTAAGTAGATTAACATTGCATTGTACACAGTTTTGAAAAGCTATTTATTTTCCATCCCTAGATCTACCATGTGGTCGATTATATGATAAATGTATCACAGAAACAATATTCGTATGTGGATAAACACTTCATGTTTGTCTAATTTAGTGAGGCACCAATTACCATTAGCTTATGTTTCATCCAGTTTTTGTTTTGCTGTGTTACCTGATAATATATTATTATTTTCGAAGCCTTCACTCCACTGTTTGTTATTTTGTGTATAATATATTTCACTGTATTGCTTGAGAGTATATTTGCTATTCTCAAAGTGCACTCTGACTCTACAATTTCTTGTTTTGAGCATAACATGGTATGCTGACTGGGGTGGACAGGTATGCGGACTGGGGTGGAGCGTTACCTCACAGGCCAGCTGAAGACAGTGCTTTCGCTGTTGCTCGTTTCTACCAAAGAGGTGGAAGCTTACAAAATTATTACATGGTAACATTTTTTCTTGAAGAGACTGAAATCCATAATTTTATTTTCCTTTCCATTGGTTAATTCCTTTGCTAACATTAAAAGTATCCGAATAGAAAACAATGTTCGTCCTCATACGTCAATCTTTTAAAAATCCATATTACAATTTGGTTTTCATACGTTAATCTTTTACTCGTCATAGCATGCATACTGTAAACAATAGAACCTTTGATGACTAGTATACATGAAAGTACTTAGATCTATCACATAAATAGCTAGCAAACACTTTGATATCATTATATTTTTATAATTGTTCAATATATAATTCGAAAAAGTGGATGTTCAAACAAGTGTGCTGGATATGTTCAATTCTGTCTCTTGTTGAGATAATTTTTTTGTGAGCTCCTGAATCTCTCATACTATTTTACGCCCCTGAGTTTTTTCCTCATCGCCTGCATGCTCCTTTTTCATTTGTATCCCCTATATGCCCCTTCTGTTATTTGATCATGAGTTGATTGTTAATGTTGTTAGAAATGACCATATTGGCCTCACTCATGACCATAAACTGTAAGCTATCCTCTTACGTAAAATTGAAACCATCACAAAAAAAAAATTGCAGCTATGAAAATAGTCAAAGAAAGCAGGATTATTTCACCTCATGTTTGAACATTGTTTTTCTTTTCAAACTAATTTCAGTCAAATTAAAAGAAATTTCAAAGGTCATGAAATTACCCGAACCACATTTTTTTCTATTTTTGTCCAATTTGAAAAGCAGCATTTTATTTTTCTGGATGAACTTCAACCAAATTCGAAGAAATTCCAGAAGAGGAAGGAGAAAGTCACCCAAATATCTCTACTACGTTAAAAACGGAGTCGTCGTCCTCCATTTCCCCACTGCGGGCAGCACATCTGTGCGTGGAAAATAATCACCGGATCCAGTGTTTTATTCTCAATTATCCTCCTGAACCATCCCTAATTACATGGGTCTGTCCCGTTACAACATACGTGCATGCTACTAGTAACGGGAAAAAAAAGGTATTTTACCTATAATTTGGAGGACCTACAACTGTTTTCAATTTCAGGTTAATTTCAACCGAAGTTGGTTTTCTGATTTACATAATTTTTCCTAAAAATATTCCATGTAACCGAAAGGGAATTCATGGTGAGGGCTTTGATTTTGCTACATGATAATATGGTCAGTTTAATAAACTTCGTGGTCAACTTACAGTCAACTAACAGAATGGGCAGTCAGAGATATAAAGGAAAACCAAGGGACATATAGGGGATGAAACATAACACAGCACGAAAAGGATTGAGCAAAACGCGAGGGCATCCAAGTAATTTTCTTGTAGAAGAATGGTGCCACTATGTTCTCTTGCATTGTTGGATATCATATACTTCATCTGCTTGCATTGAGCCAAAAAAATCTGTACAGTTTTGTGCGCTCCCTGAATCTTCATTTTTTCATTGAACTGGTGTAAATGTCTATGAGAATCTAAATGAACATAATAAATAACTAGTTCTGTTGCTGATCCCATAGGCCATAATCAATTAGGCCACACCTGACCAGATGTAATGTAAAAGATCGATACTAGCTACTTGCTGTTCCTTTATTTATCTGGCTAGACAGCTATATAAATCTTGCCTGGATTTTTCAAGATGGGTTACTTGACTTATGCTGTATGGATTTGATCTTCAAGCTTATATAACACTGTAATGAAGAAGTATGGGCACTTGTATAACACACAACCACCCATCACCTCTCCTCCACCCTGGACCGCACTTTTGTATGCATTTTTGTCCTGCTACTTCAAGTATGTTTTTTGTCTTCAACTATTGATGCATATTTTATTCCATCATGAAGTATTTTCCCCTAGGCTTGACTGTAGTGATTTTTTAATAGTTTCCTGAGCAATAATGATTTTTAATAATTAGATCTAATAGTTCATATTTGATTTTGCAGTACTTTGGTGGAACAAATTTTGCACGGACAGCTGGTGGTCCACTTCAGATAACAAGCTACGATTATGATGCTCCAATTGATGAGTATGGTATGTAAAAGTTCTAAATAAATGTTAGATGTTTTAGGACCTTATCTTATTCTATTTAAAAGTTATATTGGTGTTTCTTTGTTTTATATAAAGAGATGCTACCTGAGATCCATGAATTGCTATTTTCAGGTATATTAAGGCAGCCTAAGTGGGGGCATCTGAAAGATCTACACGCTGCTATCAAACTTTGTGAGCCAGCTCTTATTGCAGTGGATGGCTCACCTCAATATATAAAGTTAGGATCAATGCAAGAGGTTGGTTGTCATCTTCTTTGTTTTGATTTCACACACATTTTCTGGACAATTCTATTACCTTCTTATTTAGGGAAGTGACACCATTTGTTCCAGCACTTTGATGTTTACGAGTTTACGTAAATTTTCCATTCTAAAAAAATAGTGGTAGACTGACATATGTAAAGCTATGGAAGGATCGATGGGTGTATGAGGTGACCTGGATTTGGTTACTGCTTACAGCAGCCGGTAGAGTTATGCAGGCCATCAAAGAACTAAAAAGAATCATCTATTGACTGTTATCATGGCTGCATAGCTGCAGCTCTATTTTATACCCCATGGGAGCCTCTATTTCAAATGTTTGCCCACTGTAAACTTTGCTCTATGTGCTCACAGTTTTTCTGGGTTTTTAAATTAAATCTGTTTACATGCGCAAGCTCCATGGTTCCACCAAGTGAGCAGCCAACGTAGCTCCCTATGGGATGAATACTACTGGATATGTTTATCCATGCAAGAGAAAACGAGAGGGGTTAGCCCTTTTTTTTAAAGAAAATAAAAGATGAGAGGTCAAAAAGACCTGAATGAGAAGTCCAGGGACAAAAACTGATGATCTCAGAAGTTTAATATGACATTTTTTTTTCTCGAACACGCAGGAGAGCTGCATATCATTATAATAATAAGAAGAAAATAGAGGGTAAGAACCCTAGACGAAACCAAAAGATGACCTCAACCTAATACAAGCAAATACTATTTACTGCTCGGCATGAGGGCAAGAATGCCCTTAGCCCCGACCAAATCCCATTCATACAACTCTTCTCTAGCAAGCAGCAAGGCTTCAGGTTAATATGACATTCACTTTACATATTTAATTTCGATATTAGTTTGTCTTGTTTTCTGAGTAATTAACTGCTCTATATCTTAGCTGACAAAATTGCCCTCTAGTAGGCAGAAACTAGCTGCTTTACTATTTTTGTATAGGTAAAAGTTGAATTTTATCAAAGTTCTCTAAATTCCTTGAAGTTTCAACTTCAAGTAACATTTAGATTTTAGATACAAATGCCAACACAATCAATGCAAAGATACCCCGAATCAATCAGTTTACCATTTGTACTACTGGTTAACCAGTAACTTGCTGGATTTTGTAATCTGACCACTCAATTATTTCTTGTCTTTCTTTATGGGCATGGCAAGGGGTCCTAATGGAAGCACCAGAATAACAATGAAATGGCATAAACAAACCCTTTTAATTTTGGCAGATGACCCTGCTGATCTCTTTCTTGTTAATGCACGTAATTTGCAAAAAATGTTTTTCTTGACTAAATAGCCAATTCCATTACATGGCAAACAACTGGTGTCACTTACTGTAAAATTCGGAGATGTACCTGGACTAGACCAAACGGCATTGGTGTCAGCTGACACCAGTGCTACTACAATGGATCCGCCCCTGGGTGTAAGTTGGGTCCACATGTCACACACAAGGGGGGCTAAAGGTGCAGTTTTCTGATAAACCATTTGCTATTGTTGCCGTTTTGTGAAATACCCATCTAAACTTGTAGCAAAGTGATAGTTTTGACAAATATATTTGTGGTCAATGTTATGGAAGTTTGAGTGTTCATTTTCTAAAGCATCTTACATTTATGAACAGAGGTAGTAGATGGCTATTGGTTAGCATGGCAGTCACACGGCTTAAGTTATAGTTATATTTGGCATGGATGTTGACTTACTTTATGTATATTTTACATTGCGAATGACTTACTTTGCGTACATTTTACATTGTGAACAATGCTTTGCTTGTTGATTCAGGCACATGTATATTCCACTGGAGAAGTCCATACAAATGGAAGCATGGCAGGAAATGCACAGATTTGCTCAGCTTTTCTTGCCAATATTGATGAGCATAAATATGCATCAGTCTGGATCTTTGGTAAATCTTATAGTCTACCACCATGGTCGGTGAGCATACTACCAGATTGTGAAAATGTGGCCTTCAATACTGCTCGGGTATGTAGTCATTAATTGCATGCAATATTCCTATGAAGCTTTAAGTGTTGAGTCAGTCACATGCTTATGCAAATACAAATTGAGATTAGGTTGCAATGTACAGAAACTCTGGAACTGCCTTCTGGTGGTTCCAGTGGTTTGTGGTCCCATTGCCCACACCATATTTTTTGGTTAGAAGATTTTTTGTCCAGTTCCTACATATCCCCTTGACATATGCTTGTTACCTGGATTGAGTATACCGTTTATCACATATGGCCGAAAATTAACCTTGGAAAACTGGATGCCCAATATTTATCCAGAAACTGACCAAAAACCACTGGAACTGCCTTTGTGGTGGTTTTGGTGATGGCCATGTTGTTGACTTTTCAGATCGAACTGGAATTTGAATTGTGCAGAGTGGGTATACAAAACTGTGTTCAGAATGCTACTACTACCAGTAAATTCTCCATATTAAACCATCCTAAAATATGGTAGAAACACATCCACCAATACTAAAACTGTCAATTTATTCACCACAGTATACACCAGTTCCAAAATCCACTCTATGGGCAGCGCCACAGCCCTCCCATGGGCCCATGTTTACATTACACCCTCTTACCTTTTATCCTCAACTTCGTGTGGCCCGTGATATTATGCTGGCTGTGTGGCTGGGTGGAATTAATGCCACTGCACCACTACAATACCTGCGCCCATGGTATTATAGTTGCAAAGGCTATTTGTGTTTCATGACAAATACACTAGTTTTGGAACACAAACCGTGAAATTTACTAAATGCACATTTACAAATTCTTGTGATATATGGATAGCTCATTTTACAAAATAGTTTCCCAGATTATTCTTAGAATCCATTTAAAAGCTAAAATGTTAAAATTACATGTTCCCATCTGTCCTCAAGAAGAGAAGGCGTATCATTTTAAAATTGGTTAGAAAAAAGTTTTACCAACCTTTTTCTTGAATACACAAGAGAGTTGCGTATCATTTTATTAAGAAGGGAGAGAAAAATCAGGAACAGGGAGGGAGCAGTTCCCAAGTCCCACCCTCACCCGTACCACCAACAGGCCAGTGGCGGAACCAGGATAAAAATACAGATGGGGCGGAGAATACTAACTCGATAAGGATGAACGAACACAACACATACTATATTTATACTACAATTGTAGAAAAATAGTATAATACTACAATCAACAACTTAAGGCATAAATCACATGAGTAGTCGCCACACATCCATTATGCGAGTTTGTCATGTAATTGTCTTAACATCGTCGTTAACCTGGCGTCATATTAGTGGCAGTCGGAACCCTCTAGACCTAAGAACAAAGTAACACTCAAAATCTAATTATAAACAAACGCGTGGCTAGATATAGGTACCATCGCTAATTGCTCCATATGTATTCCGAAATTCCAAATCTTTAATTTTTGTAAACTAGATAAAAAAATCCTCACTGTTTCAACTATAATATTTAAACTGTTGAATCAAAAATAGAAAATAAATGAATATATTATATATCTATAGAAAATTCGCTATAACTTTCGTGTTTGGAGAACAATTTAACTAGGGACTACTTTTGAATTACCCTTACAGCGAGGAAAATCAATTCGAGACGAATTTCATGGAATTCCTAATTTCCTCGTTTTTCCCTTTTCTCTTATTCCTTGTCTTCTATTCTCCTCTTGTTTTCGTTGCTATAGATCAGAAATAGCCATGTGCATTAGCGGCCAAGCAATGTAACAGCAACAGCAAGCACATATATAGGGGATCAACATCTGGTTCTCTTCCTCCTTTGTTGGTGGTGGCAGCAGCGTGGTGAGTAGCAGAGGCTCCTGGATGCCCGCCGGCGGGCTCCCTCCGGTTCCACTAGCCATGCAGGGAAGTGCTGGGCTAACACAAACCGCTGGTGGTGGCGGCATGTTGGCGCACGCACGGGCGGCGACGACTAGCGGCGATGCGGCATGAATTAGCAAATTAAGAAAGAACAAAGACGAACAGTCCACCGATTGGAATCTGATGCCTTGCTATTTCACCGTTTGGAATGCCTCGTACACCTACGGCGTGATCGTTTTTTTGGCTGGACTGGTTGCTTTTTGGTATCTGGAGGCCCAAGGGCAAGTGGGGCGACACAGGGCGTAGCTGGGCTGGTCGCCCCACCCTGCCAAATGGGTGGTTCCGCCCCTTCAACAGGCCTTAGCAGCATAATGTTTTTAAATCACCATTAGTATTTGTGTAAGTTTATAAATTGCTCAGGTATTTTTTTTGTCCCAAACAATAATATCTTGTCTGATTTTGTTCTCAAATATTTTCCTATGTTTTGACCCGTGAAATCTTCGTGGCATCTGCATTATGACATATATTTGCCAGGAGCCACTTTTTTAAGGGAATATGCCAGCAACCATTGATGTAGTTTACTGGAATCTAGAAACTTATCTGAAGCCCTTTTTTTCTCTGTTATTCATGCATTTCTTAGTTTGTTACACAGTCTAGGTTACAACATAAAAATGCCTGCAAGTTTTTGGATGCCAGTCTAAATGTCAAACATAAACATACTAGACTTTGTTATGTTGTAGTAGATGAAATATTGACTTTAAATGCATGATTGTTCTCTTATTGTTTACTTGTACATTTTTCAGATTGGTGCACAGACTTCAGTTTTTACTGTAGAATCTGGGTCTCCCAGTCGTTCAAGTAGACATAAGCGTAGTATCCTCTCACTTACAGCTGGAGGTCCGTATCTCACAAGTACTTGGTGGACTTCTAAAGAGACTATTGGTACATGGGGTGGAAACAATTTTGCTGTTCAGGGAATATTAGAGCACTTGAACGTAACGAAAGACATATCTGACTACTTGTGGTATACTACCAGGTGAGTGTTGACTACATGCTGTTGGAGAATATATGATTCTGTGAGATCACATTCTATAGAGAACCACCTGCTATTTCTTTTTTTTTGTATTTAGTCCATGATTATTTGACTTGACATTTTGAAGTACGCATTTTGATAATATTTCTTTGTGTGCAAGTGTGTACACTTGTGTCCAAAATGTTATCGGTGATGGTCATCAGCACAAAAAGGAGTATTATCTCTAGTGATATGATTTATGCATGGGGAAAAATTGATTCCTCAAATAACAAAAAAGAGAATGCAATATTGTAGTACCACTGCCAGTGTCCCAAGCCCACTTGTCGACCTCACGTTGGGTGTTAATTTCCCAGTTATCTTATGTAGAATATTGTTTAGTACTCTGCTTGCATGCAAACACAAAAGCAGACCGAGTTCTCCATTCAATTTTCATTTTTCAGTGAAATGTCAACTGTGTATATTACTATATATTTACTATTTTCCACTATGTCATGTTCGTTGTTCGGTACCAATATGCAGTTTGAATGGCTATATAGTCTGTTGACAATCCTCATTGTTTTCAACGGTCTAATTATTGTTAGCATTTTCTCAATTCAACAGGGTAAACATTTCTGATGCAGACATTGCATTCTGGAGTTCGAAAGGGGTTCTTCCTTCATTAACAATAGATAAAATTCGTGATGTAGCTCGTGTATTTGTAAATGGCAAGCTTGCAGGTATTAATTTCAATTTCTTAATCTTTATGAAAGAAATGCTTTGCATTTAATTTTTCAGTGAATCATTTCATTAAGAAGGAATAGAAGACGGGGAAGTGACTCAAACGTCATTCTTCCCCAAAACACTCAAAAGAAGTTACAAAACAAAAGGCTCACTTGACCCAACTTAGCCCAACCGGGGTAAGCGACCTTCTAAGGAACTCACCGAGCTTAGTGGCTCTGGCCAAACACCAAAGACTACACTCATTTGCTACAGTTTGAATGACAGCCATAACAGTAGGACTAGCCCCATTAAACACACAATCATTCCTATGCTTCCAGATCTCCCAAGCCACTAGGATAATGAGAGAATTGAGACCTTTTTCCGCATCCTTATTACATTCTTTTAATTGTTATTCACCCCATGGGCTGACAACCTCCCTACTTGGATATAACTGTTATTCACCCCATGATATAACTGTACAATCAGTTGGAGTGGAGATCAACATTAAGTATTGGGTAATGAAGTACTTTAGCCCACCTGTTTTTAAGCTTCCTGTCTGTAGCTTTTTGCGTAGAGCATTTGATTGTCATTGATACGCTGGGTGCCAAAGATGCATTTGATTAGAGTATGTGATAAGGTGATACCGTGATAAGCTGTTCCCCTGAAACACTGATACATGTGTGTATATATAATAATTTAAAAATATAGAAGTTAGATATGCAGTGGAGGGGATTAGGTTGTATAGTTTGTATGATAGTTGTCTAGTTGGCAGCCTTAAACTGGCTTGTCATGGGCATACAACGAAGAGGTTTGGCCTAGAGGTATCAGGGATGAAGTAATGAGTTCTTGCCAATTATTTTATTTATTTTGAATGAACCAAAAAAGAATAGTTACCAAATCATGTCCAGTACATATCGGTATCTGATTTGGATTTCAGGAGGTACCCACGCTACATAGCTGGGATCTTGTTAAGCGCTCAGAAATTAAATGGTTTGGTCTCTGGTATAACATTTAAAAAAGCAGTCTTGCATGGTCTGGTGTTACATTTCTTCATTAACGCATTGATAACAAGATTTCAGTTGTTTAATAAGGTTCCTTTCAATATGAAGGCAGTCAAGTTGGTCACTGGGTCTCACTGAAACAACCGATTCAATTGGTTGAAGGACTTAATGAGGTGACATTACTTTCAGAGATTGTTGGCTTGCAGGTATTTGAATTTTCCTTTTTGGAAGTTGATTTTATCTCTCTGAGCTTTGCAAAAAGTCCATTTAGCAAACTCACACAACCAAGTTTTTAACCCCATAAACATGCAAAACCCGGGTCAATTGACATTTCCTAGGTTATTTTGATGACATGATGTAATCGCAGTGACTTTTGTTGACAGAGATCCATCTGATGGGGATTTTGCAAGGACATTGTCTACCTCTATTTTCTTTCAAGACCCATCAGCAAAAACATATTATCTAGTTGTCAAGATGACAAAAACCACTGAGCCCTGTTAGCATTTGGTCTAAGGAACAGATATCCAGTTTATTTGTAGTTTAATGGATTAAGTGGAATTCTTACAAAGCTCAAGAATGCATTGATTCCTTTTTTGCATGTTCCATTTAAGCTTAGCACTTGTATCATGAGGCCAGGAGCATTCACATCTGTTGTAATAAATTGTTAAGTAATATGAGATTTCAAGGTGCAACCACACATAGCAAAAGGGCATATCCTTTGTAGGTTCCCCTTTATTGATGTGGTTTTAGTTGTTCTAATCCACACAGTTGCAAGTTTTTACCCAGGTTGAGACACGTTTGGTATGTGAAAATTTCTTATTCCTAATCCTGTAAACTAAACAAAGTAATAGTGAGCGAAGAACTTCCATTTATGTTGAAGCTAGAACAATCTATACAATGCCCATGCATGTGATGGTATCATTTTATTTGGTTATATGTTTTCTTCTGTTATATCTGCATACATGATCATCATGTACAAAACATAATACATTGTTTGTTGTATCATGACCTCTTGGACAAATACAAAGAACTATGGTGCTTTCTTGGAGAAAGATGGAGCTGGATTTAGAGGTCAAGTAAAACTCACTGGCTTGTCAGATGGGGACATTGACCTAACTAATTCCCTTTGGACATATCAGGTAATAACAGTTCATAGTTACATACTTTTTCTGTAACAATTCGGATTGTGCATATGGTTGTGCGGTACACAGTATTATTAGTTCGCTAAATACATTGTTTTTTGAAAATACGGTTGAGGATCGGTAAATTGCAAATTATTCTGGTATGTCAGCAAATACCATATCTTACAAGGTTGACTGCCAGAAACCAAGAACGAAAAAACCATACAGAATACCAAACAATGATACAGTACGGTGTGTTTTTTCAGTATGAGAATAACAATGCACTGCTCTAGTAACAACGTAGGCCTAGTTTGAATTTTTAGTCATCTTTACTTTCACTTGTTTGACTGCAATTGGTCTGGTTTTCTTTTCTTCCATTCACATTGCCATGGCACCAAAGAAATTTTTACTTTGGAAGGATATATGTAGGTGTTGCATAGTTAAAACTGTTCTGCAGCCATAGAAATTTTACAATAGAAGGATAAAGATGCGACAGTACTAATGTTAAGGGCACTAAGCTGTGAAATTACGGATGCCATTTACCAAATATTTTCGTTGCCTCACTGCTAAAGAATATAACAAACTGTAACATTCATAACCTAGGTTCAAAAAAAATTGGCTATAACTGGCCCGAAGGTGGGGACTGGTAAGGCAAATGGTTACTGGCCATAAGGAATTAAGGATATGGACTTCTCTTTGGCTACTCACCAGCTGGTAACCACCTAGATAGCTGTTATCCGGCAAAAATTGAAATTTTAGTCAGGGAAAATCCGGAATTACTGGTATTCGGAACCTTGTCCCCACCACAAGGTTCATGGAATGAGACTAGTGTGCTTGCAAAGACACCACAGCAGCAGCCCCTTTACATAGGAGGTCTTAGGTGAAATTGTGCACTAAATGGGAGAGTTCTAACAAATCTTCATCTAATCTTGGTTAACTGTCTCATCCAACATATAACTAACATGTTGGCTTTGTGGTTGTGGTTCCCTCCGGCGAAACCCATGACACCAAATCACCAATAAAGTTTGGAAATGACCTAGCTGACACTGTAAATATTTCATTTTCACACCTTGTTTTTTTCTGCAATAGATAAGGTTTTATACACGATACAGTATCTGTCACCACCTGGCTTTATGGTTGTGGGGTTCCCTCTGGCCAAGCCCATGACACCAATAAAGTTTGGAAATGACCTAGCTGACACTGTAAATATTTCATTTTTTTTTCACACCTTGTTTTTTCTGCAATAGCACATCATACAGAATCTGTCGACACCTGTTCTTTCATAAGCCTAGCGCCATTTTAAAAGAGATGTGGCTCTATCATATTTATACGTTGCAAGAAATTCCACACCTGGTGTTCTGTGCTGTGTACATAAACTATTTATTCCTAATTTGAAGTGCAAAGTGCAACAAGCAGATGTAACATGTATGTCTAAAATACAGGTCGGCTTGAAAGGCGAGTTTTCTATGATTTATGCTCCAGAGAAGCAGGGATGTGCTGAGTGGAGTCGCATGCAGAAGGACAGTGTACAGCCTTTCACTTGGTACAAGGTAAGTTGCCATTTCACCTGAATATGCTTCTGTATCTTGTTGATGGTATCATGGTATTTAGGCCTCTGGTTGGTGACTTCAGGAAAGTACCTGAGAAAATTGTAGGCAAAATTTGCTATAGGACACTAAAAAAAACATGGTCTTTGCTGGGGGACACTGCAAGAACGTGAATTTGCTCAGGGACACTTAAAAAACGTAGTAATTTGCTGGTAGGCACCATACGCATTATTTTATAATTTCCTGCTTTTTTGGAGAGAGAATTTTCGCAAAATGCAAATTTGCCCCTAGGATCAAACTTCTTTCCTAAACAAGTGGGGTGAGGGGGTTGGGCGCGCCGCCGACGAAGACGAGGAACGCGTGGAGTGGCGGGAGACGTGGATGGTGACGGAGGCGGTGCTGTCGGAGGTGAGGCGTAGGGGACGCACCGGCGCACTCGACGCCGGGTCCAAGCGGTTGGGTGCCATCATGAACAGCCCGTGGTTGCACACTGGCCACCTCCAGGTTGAACGGCGCGGCGCCGGGGGAAGTCGCGCCGCCCAGCGGAAGCTCCAGCTGCACGTCCACGCAGCGCTGTGGCCGCGCGACGGTGGGGCCACCGCCTTCCGACGATGGCATGGCTGGCGACGGTGGGGATGCCCCTCCTCGTGTGCGCGCGGTGTATGGCGGTGAAGCGGTGTAGAGGTTGAGGAGAAGGAATATGAGGGTAAAATGGACAATTTACGTGGTTTCTCTCTCCTCAACTAAGTGAATATTATATTTTAATGCTTGTGGTGCCCTATGACAAATTATCTCGTTTTTTCAGTGTTCTCGAACAAATTCATTCTTACGATGTCCCTTAGCTAAGACCACATTTTTTGAGTGTCCTGTAGAAAATTTTGCCAAAATTGTATGCGTTAGAGCTATCTGAGATTTTGATGAAATGTGCCTGACCAAGCATGCCTGAGAACAACTTGTTTGGTTGGTATGTATGCCTGAGACAAGATATTTTTGGATTATGCACGCGTAATTTTATTGCTTTTAGAATATATGTATAATCAGTCTCTAGGAGACACTATTAAGTTCATGCATGCTAATTAGTTTGTGGAATAAAAATTTATAATCCCATAATACCCGCCATGCATTGCCAAGGCTCCAATTACGTAATGTGATTAGATTAATCGCAAATCATCTCGCATAGACTGCTGCATGCCAAGCTTAGCTGACTGATTTTGGATGCCTGAGCCCAGATAATGATGAGGCCTGAGTAGCTCAGGCCAGGCAAGCTTTGTGGCTCAGGAAATGAAACAGTGTGTCCCGGGGAGGTATCCAGCCTAGCACTTTATTCTGAGGGAGCTAACCATACGCCCCTAAATGTCCCTTAACAGTTAGCATTACACTTTTGGAGGCAGCAGGACTAGATTTTTCGTATAAACTCTCCATAGTTCAGGCAAATCTGGCTGAACTTTTGCTAATTTATTGTTTTTTCGCTACTGATTGTTATACTGGAAAGAAACTCAAGCTACATCACTTTTGTATATTCACCAATTGTCTTGTATTTGCAGACCATGTTTAATACCCCTAAAGGTACCGACCCTGTTGCCATTGATCTTGGGAGCATGGAAAAGGGTCAGGCTTGGGTGAATGGGCATCTAATTGGTCGCTACTGGTCACTAGTAGCGCCAGAATCTGGGTGCTCATCTTCGTGCTACTACCCAGGAGCCTACAACGAGAGGAAGTGCCAATCAAACTGTGGAATGCCTACACAAAACTGGTATTGAGAACAAATACTTTTAGCATATTTCTATTATTACTTGGCATTCATTTTCTAATTTCCTGTTATTCGTATTTAATTGAATAAAAATTTTTCATATTTGTTGCATTTACTACAAGTGCTACATGCACACTAACCACCCATTTTGTACCCATCTTTTGGAGAATTTCTTGACAGAAATCACAGTAGCTACCCATGAAATATCATACTCCTGATATAAAGAACAAACAGAACAAATATTGTGATCTAACTGGAACTTTGTCATACCCTGTGTGTTTGATAGAATATTCTTCTGAGACTTCTGGATGAGAATAGTTTGTTTGCAGTCCTTTTTTCAATATGCTTGTGAAGTGTACCATAACAAACATGTGATTTCCTAATTAGGTACCACATACCAAGAGAATGGTTAAAAGAGTCAGATAATTTATTGGTTCTGTTTGAGGAAACAGGAGGTGATCCCTCACTGATATCACTGGAGGCTCATTATGCCAAAACAGTCTGTTCAAGAATTTCAGAAAATTATTATCCTCCCCTTTCTGCCTGGTCGCATCTTTCCAGTGGCCGTGCCTCAGTGAATGCAGCAACTCCAGAACTGCACTTGCAGTGTGACGATGGGCATGTGATCTCTGAGATTACATTTGCAAGCTATGGAACTCCTTCAGGTGGCTGCCTGAACTTCTCCAAAGGGAATTGCCATGCATCGAGCACTCTGGACTTGGTGACAGAGGTAAGTTGACATGTATCAACTGCTGAATCAACTAATACCATGCTTCTGATATCAAAGCACTTATTTAGTGTTTTGTACTCATGTATCATTAATCTAAAGTTTGGATACTTCTAAGCAAAAGGGTGAATTAACTGCATTTTCAAATTCATTACGAAACAAGACAAAAATACACTCGGAATATTTTCTACAGAAATTTTGTTGGTTGAAGTTCCCCTCAAGGTGTTTTTATCGGGTGGAAGTTATTTTGTGTTTCATTGGAAGATGAGTTTGGGCGTATTTACATGGTTCTTCCTTATAAATTTATTCAGACTTATCAGATTGGAAAGCAGATACATGAAATTCATTTTAGTACGTTTACATTTTATTGCAAATATGCACTAAAAGGAAGATATTTTCTGTTGGCAACACGAAATGTGCATTAATATTTTCTGTTTGCTGCATTTCCAGGCATGTGTTGGCAACACCAAATGTGCTATCAGTGTTTCCAACGATGTCTTTGGTGATCCATGCCGAGGAGTCCTCAAAGATTTAGCAGTTGAGGCTAAGTGCTCCCCACCATCTACCACCAAGGAGCCTCGCGATGAGATGTGATCTGGAATTCATCATGACACATCTGTGCGAACAAGGTAGGGCTCTCTTAAGTCTGCAATAGCGCACAGCATTGCTGTACGCGGTTTGTCCCTGTACGGCTGTACATCCATGTGTAAAAAGATTACCCAAAATTGAATGAAATGTGAATAAAAAATCAAAGGAGATTTCCCTTCAATTGGTTATATATATTGTAAGGAATATTCTGCATTTTCAACTGTAATTCCCCTTGTGCATGGCTCAGAACACACATAATCGCCATTTTTTTTTAAACAACACCGCACATGATGGTCCGACTTTTTATATTAATAGAGCAATAAAAAAGTTCTAGTCAGGAAAAGAAAACGACAACCACACCACGTATCTACAACCAGAACCTACTACTAATGAGACAAGAACATGACATCTTGAAGGAAAAAGATCTTCTAAACGAAGCCTTCAGCAAGGGTACGACATCATCTAAACGAAACCTTCATGATGGGTATGACATCGAGAATGATGTTGCCGCCTGTTGGCAGTATGCCATGAGACCCTTCGACCAAGCTGTCGAAACCAACCAAGCGGCGAGGATCAAATCTCCCAGCACCAAGGCTTGTGGGGCGAAGCCCAACAGCGAAAGCACGGTGGCGAAGCCCGATGGCAAGGAGCCACATGGGGCTCCGCCAGTCTGAGCGAGGCCCACATGGCGAAGGCATGCGCCGAAGGAGGATGGCTTCGCCAGGGCGGACCTGATCCAAGAAGGGCCGATGGGCTGGCCCGATCGCCCCGGTCCATGGGCCAAAGAACCAGTAGCCACCAGGTGGCCCATCGAGGGCCCACGCGCACTCTAATTACATTGAATACCCATGAAAGGGCCTCTTTATGAGGGCGACCATGTAAATTCCCCTGTAATAGCCCTAAACCCTAATAGGGAGATCTGTAATAGGGTTATAAATAGCCCCCTTGGGCCATGTAAAAGGGGATCGGATTTCAATACAAAATTTATTGCACTTTACCTTCCCAACAACTGTTGAGTATCCACGTCCTACGATGTATGCGGTTGTCGTTTCGACAACAGCTGGCGCCGACCGTGGGGACCTCTGAGCGAAACCACTGAGAGCGAATGCCACCGAAAAAGGTCTCGAAAGAGAGGGTTGCGAACCCGAAGGAAGGCACAGCCGAAGGGGGGATGGCCGCTGGCGAAGGCACGGAGCCTCCGGCACCCGCGCTGCAACCACCGCCCTCGGCCTCGACCACTCCGGTGGAGCAGGTACGGGAAATCCCTTCGTCAACACAGCCGGCTTCGACAACAATCGCCACTGCGCAAGTCGAGCCTGGCCTTGACACACAAGCCGAAGCAAACATGGAGGCCATGCGGTAAAACATGGCACGACTCCAGGACATGCTTCGACAAGTGCAGGAGCAACAACAGGCGTACGAAGCGGCACGACAGGCTAAGATCGCTCCGGCCCCCATCCTCCAGTATTCGGCAAGTTACATTCCGCCTCAAGCCTATCAGCAAGCGTCGGTTCGGCCTCCCGCGGTCCAGGCACACCCTTCGCCCGGTCAAGTGTCGCGGGCAATGGCGGAGGGGGCCTCGGCATTGCAGGCACAACTTCAGGCTTTCCTTCAGCAGCTCAACCAACCCCACATCTCAAGCACAACCCCTTCGGCTCAGCCGGAGGGGGGCTCCGGCCAAGGCGCTTCAGGGTGGCTGCCGACGAACCCACCTGGGCCAGGGGCTTCACCCTGGAATCGGGGGCAACAGTTCGACGTCTACAACATCACCCAAGCGCCACCATTCGGAAGCGGGCCGCCGAACGTCGCAGCCCAACCGCTCCCCCAGGCCATCACCTCGCCCTTCGCCACACCGTATCCACAGTCGAGCGGGCCTTCGCTGCAGGGCACAGGGGGCAAGGCCGGGGGCGAAAAGGGGCTGCCACTGAGTGGGGGGATCAAAAATCATCCGATCCCACCTCAGTTCAAATTCCCACCCGTTCCGCGGTACTCGGGCGAAACAGACCCAAAAGAGTTCCTCTCAATCTACGAGTCCGCGATCGAAGCTGCTCACGGCGATGAAAACACCAAGGCGAAGGTAATCCATCTCGCCCTTGACGGCATCGCCCGTTCTTGGTATTTCAATCTGCCATCCAATAGCATTTACTCATGGGAGCAATTGCGTGATGTTTTCATCCTCAACTTTCGAGGCACCTACGAGGAGCCGAAGATGCAGCAGCATTTGCTCAGCATTCGCCAGAGGCCGGGCGAATCAATACGAGAGTACATGCGTCGGTTCTCGCAGGCACGATGCCAAGTTCAAGACATAACGGAGGCATCCGTCATCAACGCCGCTTCGGCCGGGTTGCTCGAGGGCGAACTCACAAGAAAGATCGCCAACAAGGAGCCGCAAACCCCCACGGTTCGCCAGCCCCAGCCGGCGAACCCGGGGCAGCCGCCACGGCAAGGCCAAGCTCCCATGACCTGGAGGAAATTCAGGACCGACCGAATAGGCAAGGCGATCATGGCTGTCGAAGAAGTACAAGCGCTCCGCAAGGAGTTCGACGCCCAACAGGGCGGCAGCCATCAGCAGCCCATTCGTAGAAAGGTCAGAAAACATCTCTATTGCGCCTATCATGGGCGGTCTTTGCACACCACCGAGCAGTGCCGAAACATCCGCCAGCGAAACAACGCCCACGAACCAAGGCCACATCAGGGTGTCTCTGTCGAAGCGCCTCGCGAAGCGGTCCAGGAACAGTCGCCTCTAGCCGAACAGCACCAAGACGTGCAGCGCCGAATTATTCAAGTAATCACAAGGGCCGATCCACCAGTCCCGCTGTCGAAGCGGCAGAAGAAGTCGCAGCTGCGAACGATGCACAGCATCACCGCCACAGGCGAAGGGGTCCCGAAGTACTTGAGCCAGGAAATTTCTTTCGGGCCGGAAGATGCTGAAGGAGTGCTGTTCCCGCACCAAGACCCGTTGGTGATTTCGGCTGAAGTGGCCGGCTTCGAAGTCCGGCGCATTCTGGTCGATGGAGGTAGCTCGGCTGATGTCATCTTCGCCGAGGCAGATGCCAGGATGGGGCTACCAACCTCGGCCCTCACTCAGGCGCCGGCCTCGCTTCGCGGTTTCGGTGGTGAGGCGGTCCAGGTCCTCGGCCAAGCACGGTTGAAGGTTGTCTTCGGCACGGGCGAAAACAGACGCGAAGAGCAGATATTGTTCGACGTCGTCGACATCCCGTACGGCTACAACGCCATCTTCGGCCCCGCAACCCTGAACAAGTTTGAAGCCATCTCCCACCACAACTACCTCAAGCTCAAGATGCCGGGTCCGGCAGGGGTGATTGTTGTCAAGGGGCTTCAGCCTTCGGCCGCGTCGAAAGGCGACTTGGCTGTCATCAGCAGGGCGGTGCACAACGTGGAGACCGAACCACATGCTAACCGGGCGCCGAAGCCAGCCCCTCACGGCAAGGTAATCAAGGTGCAACTGAGTGAGGCAGAACCGTCGAAGCTCGTCCAGCTGGGAGGCGATCTAGGCGCAGAAGAAGCCGCAAAAATCCTGGAAGTGCTCAAAAGAAACATCGACATCTTCGCCTGGAGCCCCAGCGAAGTGGGAGGCGTTTCACCAGAACTCATCATGCATCACCTGGCCGTCAAGCCGGACGCCAAGCCAAGGAAGCAGAAGCTGCGCAAGATGTCCGCTGATCGCCAAGAAGCAGCGAAGGCCGAAGTGCAAAAGCTTCTCAGGGCCGGGGTGATCAGGGAAATTAATCACCCGGAGTGGCTGGTGAACCTGGTCTTGGTAAAGAAGTCGAATGGCAAGTGGCGCATGTGCGTCGACTTCACAGACCTCAACAAGGTTTGTCCGAAGGACGACTTCCCTTTGCCGCGGATCGACCAGCTTGTCAATTCGACGGCTGGCTGCGAGCTCATGAGCTTCTTGGACGCCTACTCCGGCTATCACCAGATCCACATGAATCCAGATGACATTGCCAAGACTGCCTTCATCACGCCGTTCGGCACTTTCTGCCACCTCAGGATGCCTTTCGGCCTGAGGAACACCGGAGCAACATTCGCTAGGCTAGTGTACAAGGTGCTTCGCAAGCAACTGGGGCGAAACGTGGAGGCGTACGTCGATGACATTGTCGTGAAAAGCCGTAAGGCCTTCGATCATGCGTCCGATTTGCAAGAAGCCTTCAACAACTTGCGTACGGCGGGTATGAAGCTGAACCCTGAGAAGTGTGTTTTTGGAGTCCGCGCCGGCAAGTTGTTGGGTTTTCTTGTTTCGGAAAGGGGTATTGAGGCGAACCCCGAGAAAATCGACGCCATTCAGCAAATGAGGCCACCGTCGAGCGTACGCGAAGTACAAAAGCTCGCGGGCCGAATTGCGGCACTCAGTCATTTTCTCTCAAAAGCAGCCGAAAAGGGCCTGCCATTCTTTAAGACCCTCTGGGGCGCAAGCAAGTTTAACTGGACTTCCGAATGCCAGGCCGCATTCGAGGAACTAAAACAGTATTTGCAAAGCCCACCCGTCCTGGTCAGCCCAACACCAGGAAGCGAAATGCTATTGTATCTAGCGGCTTCGCCAATGGCGGTCAGCGCAGTCCTAGTCCAAGAGACAGAATCAGGGCAGAAACCGGTGTACTTCGTCTCCGAAGCATTAAAGGGGGCGAAGACGCGGTACATTGAAATGGAAAAGCTCGCTTACGCCCTGGTGATGGCTTCGCGCAAGCTTAAGCACTACTTCCAAGCCCACAAAATCACAGTGCCTTCGCAATACCCCCTGGGCGAAGTACTGCGTGGTAAAGAAATCTCTGGCAGACTCAGCAAGTGGGCGGCGGAGCTATCCCCCTTCGACCTGCACTTCGTGGCACGCACCGCCATCAAATCTCAAGTCCTGGCCGATTTTGTGGTCGAATGGACTCCGGCGTTCGCCCCCGAACCCCAACCTGTCGAACAGCCTTGGACAATGTATTCCGATGGCTTGTGGTCACATAGGGGGCAGGCGCCGCGGCCATGCTCATTTCGCCGGGGGGCGTGCCGATCCGGTATGCCGCAAGGCTGCAATTCGACACAACCAACAACACGGCGGAATACGAAGCGGTGCTGCTAGGCCTAAGGAAGGCAAAGGCAATGGGGGTTCGGCGCTTACTCATCCGAACTGACTCCAAGCTGGTGGCTTGTCATGTTGATAAGTCTTTTGAGGCAAAAGATGAAGGGATGAAGAGATACTTGGAGGCCGTTCGGTCAATGGAAAAGTGCTTCGCCGGCATAACGGTCGAACACTTGCCCAGAGGGTAGAATGAGGAGGCTGACGCCCTGGCGAAATCTGCCGCTTGCGGAGGACCGTATTCGCCAGGCATCTTCTTTGAAATCCTGTATGCACCAAGCGTGCCCAAAGGAATCGAGGATGTCATGGCCATAAACCAAACTGCCACGAGCGAAGACCCGGAGGACTGGCGAACACCGTTCGTGAAGTACCTCAAGGACGGCTGGCTTCCGGATGACGAAGCAGAGGCGAAACGCCTGCAAATCAGGGCCAGGCGGTACAAGCTGGTTGTAGGGCAGTTGCACCGCTCTGGAGTACTCCAACCTTTGCTTCGCTGCATTTCCTTCGCCGAAGGCGAAGAGATGGTGAAGGAAATTCATCAGGGGCTTTGTGGGGCACACCAAGCTGCCAGAACCGTCGCCTCTTAGGTATTTCGCCAAGGGGTATATTGGCCGACCATGCTGAAAGTTTGCGTGGCGCACGCCAAAAGGTGCGAGGGCTGCCAACGGCATGGCCGAAGTCAAACCGCCCCACAATATGAGTTGCAGCCGATCGCTCCGATATGGCCCTTCGCTAGGTGGGGGCTGGACATCATTGGCCCATTCCCAGCAGCGCGAAATGGTTACAAGTTTGCAATTGTAGCCATCGAGTACTTTTCTCGCTGGATCGAGGCCGAACCACTCGGCACGATCACTTCGGCGGCAGTGCAGAAGTTTGTGTGGAAAAACATTGTTTGCCGTTTTGGAGTTCCAAGGGAATTCATCACAGACAATGGCAAACAATTCGATTCTGACAAGTTCAGAGAGATGTGGGAAGGGCTAAGCCTGGAAATTAAGTTCGCATCGGTCGCACACCCGCAGTCGAATGAGGCGGCCGAACGCGCAAATGGCAAGATCTTGGAGGCGCTCAAGAAAAGGCTTGAGGGGGCGGCGAAGGGCAAATGGCCAGACGAAATGCTGTCCGTCCTTTGAGCTCTTCGAACGACTCCCACGAGGCCAACCAAGTGCAGCCCATTCATGCTCCTTTACGGAGACGAAGCAATGACCCCAACAGAGCTAGGGGCTAACTCACCAAGGGTGATGTTCTCGGGGGGCGAAGACGGGCGCGAAGTGTTGCTCGAACTCCTGGAAGGGGTGCAAGTCGAAGCACTGGAGCACATGCACAAGTACGCCACAAGCACTTCGGCAACCTACAACAAGAAGGTTCGCCCGACAGAGCTCCTACAGGGCCACCTCGTTCTGAGGAGAAAGGCGAACCCAGTAGCGGTTGGGAAGCTTGAGTCAAAATGGGAGGGGCCGTATCTCATCAAGCACAAGTCAAGGACGGGCTCTTTTCGCCTAGCAACACTGGAAGGCGAAGAGTTCGATCACTCGTGGAACGCCGCTTCACTCAAGCGTTTTTATGTTTAAAGGGTGGCACCCTGTTCGCCAACATGTAAAAATGTACATATTGCCATATAGCTTTTCGGCACCTGCCATTTTGTAAGCCGTTCGGCACAAAAATACAAAAAAAAGGAGAAAATGAAAAAAAACTGGATGTAGGGCTGTTATCCACTCTGGAGGCCCGAACCAGTATAAAATTTCTGTGTTTTTCGCCTCTTTTACCTATGTGCATGATAATTCGTGGAAAAAACCCCAAGGCAAACGCCTGATCAGCGAAAACGCCAGGGGGGCGAAACGAATCGGTCGAAGCATCGCTCGCCGAACGTTGAAACCGCGATAGCTTGTTTCGGGAGAAAAGGAAAAAAAAAAACCCCGAGCACTATTATAATCGATCCACGCAAAATCAAGCCACTAAACGCAAAGTGCAAGAGATCGACAACGAAAGTCGGAAGCTGAAAAGTCAGTGTGCCTATTTCGCCAATACACGCAAAGGGGTCGATACGTCACGACCCAACAAAAGCACAAAATTTGACAATGCAGAAAATGGCGAAAAGGAAACGAAAGCACATCTTTGTTAAACGTTGAAAATACACTCAATAGCTTACATTGTCTAACGCGATATAGGCGAAACGATCTAAAACATTCGCTCACAAGAAAATTACATCTTCGCCCCCAAGACAACTACTAAAGGAGTGATCCGGCGAACATGGTTCGTCATCACTACTGATATTGTACACTACCCTAAGAGGAGAGGGGGGCGAAACTACAGTAAGGGCGTAGCGCCGCTGGGCAATCGCCTCCTGCTGATCGGTCCGTCGATGGTTTCGCCAGAAACGGGTCATGCCCTCCAGGCGTGCCACATGGACACGATCGTAGTCCTCCAACGTTCGCCCAGGATGGGCTCGCATCCAGTTAGCGACGCTTACAACCCTGTAGTTGTTCCCGTTGATTGTCATCTCGTGGTAGATAGGCCGAAGCTGGTATCGAACCTTCGGCAAATTCTTCACCGCAATGAACTTCTCGTTCTTGCTTCGCCAATCCCCAAGAGGAGGCCGAACGCAAAGCTTTCAGCACCGACCCTAGAAAAATGGGAGTGTCACGCAGGCGAGCGAAAGAAGAGAAAAGTAAACGCGAAAGAACTAGGTGAGAGAATCGCAAAAACATCTCAAACGGTTCGCGCGTCAAACAAAAATGATATAAATGGCGAAAGGAGTCATATATTTCCACTAGTTCAAGGCCTCAGCCATATTTACATAATTCGCCTCTAAAACAGCGAAGAACAAAAGGAAAAGTTTACAAAAATAGACGGGCGGAGGGCCTCACACCTCGGGGTGGTCTTCGGCTCCTCCTCCGCCCCTCGCTGTTGGCTCTTCGTCCTGGTCCGCCGCCTCTGACTTCGCCAGCTGCTCAAGGAGGCGGGTCTTAGCTGCGGAACGACCCTCCTTCAGCCAAAACTGCCTTCGCCAGGCACGAAGGACGGGCGTTATGTCTTGGGAGCTAACCTCCCAATCCCCCTTCGCGAGCTCGGGGAATCGGGCGACATGCTCACACCCGTTCTGCTGAAGTAACCCCAGGGCGAAGGCGGCCGACACGCGCGCACAGCAATCGCCGTACGAGGTGGCGCAATCAGAGACAGCGCAGCTGGCCTCCTGGCTCCAATCGCAGAAGTCCAGGACGGAAGCATCTTTGCCCGGAAAGCTACTCGCCTTCGCCCCCATATCCGTAAGGGCAAGGCGAAGGGTGCAGCAGGACGCCTTCGCTGCTTCGGTCGCCCGGGCCGCCTCTTGGGCAAGGTGCTTGTTTTTCTCCTCCGCCCTGCGCGCCCTCTGGCGAAGGGCTTCCATCTGGGGCTCCGTCGTGTCATAGTAGACAGTTAACATGGCGGTATGCTCCCGCTCTTTCGCCAGCTCGGCCGAAAGGCGATCGATCTCAGCCTTCGCCTCACTGCCTTTGTCGAGCTCGGCCTGAAGGCGCCTGTTCTCCGCTTTCGCCTCTCGAAGAGATCGGGCAAGCCCCTCCATTTCAAGGCCTTTTCGACCAAGCTCGTCGTCCTTCGCCCGGAGCCGGTTCTTTAGGCCGTCCAAGCGGGCCCGCATTGTCCGCTCAGTGGAACAATGGGCCGCCAAAAGCTGGCGAAGAGGAAAAAAAAGGGGGGCGCAACGTAAGCCAAGTGTAGAAAGGGGAGGTAGAAAAACAAAAGAAATTCGGAAGACACCGAAACTTACCCGCACGGCTAAACTCTTCACGGCGGAGCACCCCTCGTCGAACTCATTGAGCTCGGCGAAGAGGCTGGGGCCGCCAGCCGGCGAAACGATGTTGCTCACCCCCTCCACGAAGGGGATGAGCTCAGCCCGGGTCTCGAAGTCCCCGGGGACGAAGCGGGCCGACCCCTGAGAGTACTCGGAGCCGGATCCCTCGGCGGTCTTTTTGCCCTTATCTGGGGCGAGCGGCGAAAGCGGCTGGCGTATGGGGCTGCCGAAGACGCGAGTGGCCACCCTCACCACCCGTTCGGCTGATGACGAAGCACCAGCCCCGTCAGCCACCCCCAGGGACGTCGAAGGCCCCTGACTTCGCCCCGCAGGCGAGGTAGGGGTCCCATCGGACGACTCCTCATCGCTGAAGGCGTTGGCGATGGTGATGACCCCCCTTTTCCGGGGGGCTGTCTTCGTCGCGCTGCCTCCTGCCGCCTTGGCCGCGGCGATAGAGACTAGGGCCTTGGCGCCCTCCACGTCTTTTCGCCGCAGAGGCGAAGAGGCGGATTCCGCCCCGATGTCGGCATGCTCCGGGCTGGGAGTCGGGGTGTAACCGCGCGTCCCGGAGCGGCTATCGCCCGCCTCATCAGTAGCCCTTTCGGCCGCAGCGTCGGCTCGTCCCGCTCCCTCCTCTTCGACATCCTCGTCTTCTCCGACGTCGGAGTCTGAAGGGACGGGGGCCTTCTGTTTGCGGGGGGCAAATCTAACCTGCCCCCGCGGGCACTTCCGAGAGGGGCCGGCTTCGCCATCCGCCTTAGATGGCTTCGCCCTCGGAGGGAGCTCGCGACGTGGACGCGGTTCGCCCGGCCAGCTGCTTACCGAGTCAGCAGCTGGCTATATTCGGTCAGCGAGATATCGCCAACAAGCCGTCTGGCTTCGGCGTCGGCTTGGGCCAGCGTCAACACTGGAAAAAGGCGACGCAAAGTTAGGAGGCGAAGCAAAAGCATGGCAAAAAGGCGAAGTGTAAAAGAGAAAAAAAAAGGGAAAAAGAGAGCTCACCATTTGTCCCTGGGGGCAAAACAAGTTTGGGCAGGCCGTCGACCACTTCACCTTGGTCGACTTCGACCTGCCATGCCTGCGAAAGCGGACAGATCCGCAGCATGCAAAATTCCTCTACCAAATCCCGGCAACTTAGCCGGGAACAGACCCTGCGAAGCAGGGCGAAGCGAGACTCCAAGGTACCGGTAACGGCAACCCTGGGCTTCCGCGCGGCGAAATTGCCCGACACCGCCAGCGAAGCGCCCCCGCCGCTTCGGAATCCGCCTCGAAGGGGATGGAGTGGTAGAACCACTTCGCCATCCAGTGGCGGTCCCATTTCGACATGGCGGCGTTAACCGGCCATAAGTCGGCACGTTCGGGGCGAACGTTAAAGTTCACGCTCCCGAACGCTGTCTTCCGAGTCCCGGCGGGGGTGATCACCGTCTTCGTGTTGACGGCGGCGGAGAAGATAGTGCCGAAAAGATCGGCTGGGCTCAAACCCCGCGGTCCGGCAAGCCCAGTCGAAGACCGCGATCCGCACCAGGGCCGAAGGGCTCAACTGGGGCAGTTCGACTTCGAAGAGGCGGAGGATCTCCGGCAACAAGACGTTGCACGGAAATCGGAGGCCAGCCTTAAAGAAGACGGCGAACACCACCGTTTGGTGTTCGCCAGGATGCGGCACTTTGGCTTCCCCGGGGGCGGATGCTTGCCCCTCCGCCACCAGGCCAGCGTCCACCATTCTGGCCAGCTCGTCATCATCGACGAGCGAAGCCCCCAGGAAGGCTGTGGTGTCGTCGTCGATCCGGCCGGGGTCGGGTCCGGTCACGACGACTGGGTTCGGCTTACAGGGAGCCATGGGCGAAGGGGAAGTTCGTTGGCGAAAAGGGTTGCTTGGGCGAAGTAGGTCGCTCAGAGATTAGCCGAGAGCAAGTGGAGAGAAAAGTAACTGCGGTGAAAGTGACAAGGGTAGCGACGGTGAAAACGGGGGTGAGAATATATATCTCACCGAACGACGCTTCGCCTCCCCAGCCAATTAGGAGCGGCCACGTGTTGCGGGGTGGGCGAAACGGTAAAATCCCATGGGTCAGACCGTGCGGTAACGGGTTCCAGAAACAAAAAACCCACTACTGTTCGCCGCGGCCCAACGGCCCATCGCTGGTTCGCTAAGTCCCAACAAAGTGACATGGGCCACCCCACTGTTCATAAAAAGCGAAGGCCCAACACTGCTCACACTAGGACCGTTGAAAAAAAAAAATCAAGTCAAAATCAAATCCGCACAACTGCTCGAGAAGGGCGAAGACCACACACTATAATCCTTTTTCGCATGTCGCAAACTTCTTGCAGGATCCAGAAAGATGGGTTTCGGCAGGAGCATCGATCGAAAGGGGGCGCCTCATACCATACTACATGGTTTGCACGGTCTCGGCCGAAGCTCCTATCTCACCCTTGCCCGTGAGGGGCTTGTTGGCAGTATGCCATGAGGCCCTTCGACCAAGCTGCCGAAACCAACCAAGCGGCGAGGATCCAATCTCCCAGCACCAAGGCTTGTGGGGCGAAGCCCAACAGCGAAAGCACGGTGGCGAAGGCATGCGCCGAAGGAGGATGGCTTCGCCAGGGCGGACCTGATCTAAGAAGGGCCGATGGGCCGGCCCGATCGCCCCGGTCCATGGGCCAAAGAACCAGTAGCCACCAGGTGGCCCATCGAGGGCCCACGCGCACTCTAATTACATTGAATACCCATGAAAGGGCCTCTTTATGAGGGCGACCATGTAAATTCCCCTGTAATAGCCCTAAACCCTAATAGGGAGATCTGTAATAGGGTTATAAATAGCCCCCTTGGGCCATGTAAAAGGGGATCGGATTTCAATACAAAATTTATTACACTTTACCTTCCCAACAACTGTTGAGTATCCACGTCCTACGACGTATGCGGTTGTCGTTTCGACAACACCGCCTATCCTGAGTTCATGACGTGGTTTTCACCTAGAGAAATCCATAAGAGGGCATGAGAGATCACTCAATAACGCAACAAGAGAAAAGTGATGATCACAAGTCTTGTAATTGCTGGTCCGAAGAGGTTGGGCTTTCGCAAGTAATCTTCTTGCTCCCCATGTCGAGGTCTCCTGCTGGACATAGAAGCCACCACCAACCACACTCCTTTAACGCGCAGCCACCACGCCAGTGCCTCGTCGTCGGCTAGCCATCAAGTAGGGGCTCGACATCCGATGCGCTCCAAATCCATCCAGCAGCTAGGTTGGAGAGCGACAAGGTGAGAGAGAAGAATGGATCACCTTCCCCCCACACTAGCCTGCCAACGCGGTCATCTTGTGGTGGCATGGCACCGTCATAAGAGGACTAGCATCTAGATCAGGACTCGTCGTAAGCCTACAACGTCCACCTCACAGTACCACTGTTGTCGCCACCTCAGCCAACTGCCCGCATAGTGCGTGTCCGTATCACCACCGCCTCGTCCTATTGCCTCCTGCCACCACCGAAACTCCGGCTCATCGTGCACCTCGCCAGCTCTGTCTACCGCTGGCCTCGGCCTGTGCCTCGCCGCTCTCAACGTCGTCGCTGCACCGGTCTCCTACCACCTCTGCACACGCCAAGCTCTACGTTGCACTGGCCTCTACCGACCACGCGTTGGCCTCTTGCAGCATGGATACACTGACCTACTCCGCACGCCGTCATCCGCTGCCGCAGCTGCTGGTGTTGGTCTCCTGCTTCTGCCGATGCCAGCCTCCCGCAGCCGCTGACCTCCTGGCGTCGTCCGTCATGCATAGCCACTCTGGAGTCGCCTATCGCCACTAGCCGTGCTAGAGTCGCCTCCTTCTGCTACCCGTCGTGTCGGCTGCTCGACCCCAGCCAAATCCGAGCGAGGCCACTGGATCACAACCATGCCAGAGTTCGCCAGCGGCTTCCCGAGCTCCACGTTGCCTCCGCCGTGCTAGAGACGGAGCATCGTCGAGTTTTGGCCCCACCGCCACCATCCCGGCTTGCCGCCCGGTTCTCCATGTGGTGAGCTCCGGCGGTAGCGAGGTAGAGAAGAAGGTGAGATGGGCAGCGGTGGGTGGCTAGGGTTTCACCCCGAGTCACCCGCGCGTGGGCGACGCGGGGCAGAGATTGCAGTTGTACATAATCGCCAATGGGTCTTTGCAAAACTACTGTTAACTAAGCTCGTCTACTTCCGTGATATATATTAATATATGATATGATATCATGCAAAGGGAAAAGGTTGTCTTACTATTTACGGTGGTTTTGGACGCCAATCAGTGTATATGCTTGGGGGCACTACAAACGAACGTGCGACTGTTGTACTTTGAGATGAATTTACCTTTTGTTTTGGGGAAACCTAGCTCACTGGAACATAGAACTGTAGTTACGTTGTCATGTTCAGGACCTGATACATACGTACTTAGTTCTGATGTGGTAGAAAAGGTATGACATATATGTGAAATAAATTCTATCAGCTATCCTTTCCCGCATCTTCATCTAACTGGCTCGATATGTGAACCATCAGAAAGGGCAAATCCAGCTGCTGTCTGGCAGGTTTTTAACTACGAAATGTACTCCCAGTTTGAGTGTTCCTCTGCCTCATATAATCCACACTATCATCCTCCATATGCCTTCAATTTGGATGCTAGAACATGTTTGAGCAATGCACTAAGTCGAGGATTATCGTGTGAAGTGATGGTGATGGAAGTAAAAGGAGTTATACAATGTATACAAAGCGTACGTGCAAGTGACAAGATAAGAGATGCAAATAGGATAGCCTAAGCTGGCGAGTTCGCGTACATCAGCGGAGTGGGGTTTATGTGCTTATGAGATAATCCTTGACTTTAATCATTAATAGAAGTTCTCTCTTTACTTTAAAAAAAGAAGATATTGCCGCTCTTTGGAAACTCAGCGCTGTGGCTTCTTTTCCTTTTTGTCGCTGTGGCTTCTTTCTCTTTTTCCTTAAAACTATATAAATGTTTGACTATTTCTCTTATTAAAAGTTATATAAATTTTATGTAGTTTTTTTATGTTTTATCATTAAAGAAAATTTAAATATGACTTATACTTTACCATATTTACACTAATTTTTAAATAAGACGGATCAAACATCATTTTAAAAGTTAATCCAAAAATAAAGGTAGTAGTTTTTACGGAGTAATAATTAACGGTTATATATTTAGGATGGTTCTTCCGCTGGTGGAAAAAGGGTTTATAACCCCTCTAGTCCCGGTTATGTAACCGGGACCACGAATCCGGGATTAAATATGTCCATCTTTAGTCTCGGGTAAAATAACCGGGACTAAAGAGCCATCTTAGTTCCGGTTGGTAATACCAACCGGGACTAAAGATATATTTTTTTTAATTGTTGGTTCTGCTAGCTGCTTGTTTATATATTATGCATATATATGTATAATACATATATATATGTATAATATATGTATATATAGTATGTGTATATATGTAATATATGTATTTATACAATATATATATGCAATATGCATATATATATATATATGTAAATACATATTTTACACACATATATATATTCCCTAAATATATGCACTCAAGTAAATATATACATATATTACAATCCTTCGTAAATTCTAATATTCTATTATATATTAGGAAGAAACTAAGACATGTTATATATGGGGATGATGATCAATAAGTCTTTCATCGTAGTGTAATTCTCCCGCGGGATCAATAATTTGTTCATTGATAAATCCCATCAATTGTTCTTAAACAACCTTCATAAATTCTTCATTGGAAAATTTTTCCCTCATGTAAATAATCTTCATTGGACTAAAGTGAGGATCTTTAGTCTTAGATGATATACCAACTAGGACTAAAGATCCCGGCCCCCTGACACGGATCTAACACGATTGGGGAAGGTGTGAACCGGGACTTAAAAAATGATCTTTAGTTCCGAGACCCGTTACACTTTTTAACCGGAACTAAAGATGATGTTCAGTCCTGGTTACTATTCGAATCGGAACTATTGTGATTTTTGTTATAGATCGGTTTTATTCTTAGCTGCCTAGCGAAGACTGACATAAGACGAAAGAAAAAAAAGAAGACAACGGGTCATCTGAGCACGTGCACGATCAGAGAGAACAGCAAATCTAGCTAGTCAGCTGCTCTTGCATTACAGTGTTCTATATAATCTACAGCACCATCCTTCATGCTTTCTACTGGACGCTAGAACATATATACTGGTACAAAGATATAGGCGTACGTACGTTTGGTGTCCGTTTTCTCCAGGCATGAGAGGTGTTAGGAAATCGATAACCTTTCTCTTCGTTACAAGTTCTGCAGTAAGCAGGGATATCACCACCACACCATGGTAAAGTATTTTTCCTATACACAATCAGTCAATCTGTTTGCTCTGGTGAGAGCTAAGAACATGATAGCACATTATATATGCTTTGGAGAAAAGCAACCAGTGTTTACCTCGAAACATACATGATGTAATTAACTGCTGCGTTTTTACTCTGCTTGTTAAGTAACGTGCAAATTCAGAGCAGAAGGGAAACCGCAGTATGTTCACTCAAGGTTACAAATGTGCTGTTTGTTATAAATTTCAACGAGGATGAACTTTTGCTTGACGGACGTGTGAGACTAAACTTTATTTTGCATATATACTGTCTGTGACTACCAGATTCTCGTGAATCAGTTCCATCTGTTATAAGGCATGCGCTACTCTAGAGGCTACAATACAAGCATGTTAAAAAACGGGATATGAGTGAATCATATATTAATGTCGATATTATGGTTGAGCAGGGACCAGGAACAGGAAGTAGTTGGTTAAAACATATACGAGAGCATTTTTACATATTTTCTGATCTACAAACAATAGCACGGAATAGCTCATATGTGTCGGGCAGGAGGTCTCATGTGTGTCAGCGAGGGGTCCCGTCACGAATGAAAGGTCATTGATGTGAAAAGTCAGCTGTATCGGGTTTCTTGCCGACACTTATCTTTGTCGAGCCGAAGTTAGACCCTGTTACTGATAGGTTTGACCCCAGTAGATGAGTCAAACTAGGGTCCAAGGTCCATGATCAATGAGTCATTTGTGACGGGCTCATAATTGAATCCGATAAAGATAACTAGGTAACATTTATCGGTACGTTTTTTGACTGTCACGGATGACTCATCGGTGACAGGGTCTACTGTACACCCGATGCTTTCGGTACTCATCGGTGTCGGATTTTTGTTTTAACCCATCACCGATGTGTAATTACCAAAAAAAAATAAATTTTATTTTTTTTGCTTGCCTCAGACCTTTGCTACCATGCCTGTTGCAAAATAAGAGAGAAATATATATTTTTAGCATCCCAACATATATATTTCACAAATCATCCATACAATCCATACAATCCTAGCTGCCATCCATTCATATCATCCAAACAATCCATTCCAACAATACAAGCATCCCCATTTGTCAAAATCGACGACATTCATCTTCAAGAGCTAAGCGTTAAAAAAACCCTGCAAAACTGAGTTATAAATTGGATCAAGTTTATTGAAAATATGCACGGAAACATCACATCACATTGTATTACATATACTTACATAATTGTCACATAATCTCGTGTTTTTGACAAACATTGAAAAATGTTCAACCAGTTAGAGATGAGCTACAACTGTGATCTAAAACTTCCTTTCGAAGATAAGATTTCATTAAGTGTGAAACATGCTATCTCCTCTCTAATTGCAAGTTATATACTAAAGCAATATGCGTCGTGGAGGGGTAGCTAATAAGGGTACACACTTATTGTTGATTATAGGGACACACAATGAACTCATTATCCTGGTGGGCCCACAAGCAGTCCTTCATATAGTTTATCATCCGTACTAGATCGTGTTTTAGAGTTGTCTCATTGACTTGACAAGCAGGATAATATTGCGATTTTCTCATCTTCGACAAGGTGTGGCAAGCTGGAGGGAGGTACACTCTTCATATATCTGCATCACTTACAGGCATGAGTTCACTGTGAATATTCATCCCCTGTAGATCTAGGCACGTATTCAATCCTCTTTTGTCTTTCCAGGAATATTTTCAGCAGTAGCTTGATCAAACTCTCGCACACATTCCTTTTTACGTGCATGAGATCAATGCAATGACAGACTTCGATATCTTTCCAATAAGGTAGTCACCGAAATATGGATTTTTTCTTCTACATATCCTTGTTCTTTACCTTACTACGTTTTCTTTTCTTCCCAAACTCATTAGTTATGTCCTTGACTATGTCATAGACCTCATCTCCGGTCAAATCCTCGGGAGCAGGTTGAAGATCTCTCTTATCGTTGAAAATTTTCTTCTTTCTCCTAAATGCGTGATGTAGCGGGAGCCATCTCCTATGACCCATGTAAACCATCTTTTGTGATTTCTTCAGCCACCTATTGCGTGTATTTTCCATACAATTGTTGAAGATGAAATTTGGCAAGCCTCGAAGTTATCATCGGCCTAGAGTCAGTATCGGCTCCAGAGTTCTAGAATCGGCCGATGGAAGCTATCAATCGCCAACAGTTGGATTCTTACCAAATTCGGTTAAGGAAATTAATCTATTAAAGGAAGCTTATCCAAAAGAGATTGAGTTCAAGGAGGAATGGCATGGCAGTTTATCTACTAATTAGGAAGAGTCTGTTAGTTTCCTTTTAGCTTTAGGAAAGTGTGTTTAGTGTTTGATAAGGACTTTATGTTTTTCCTTTTATCTGTAAGAAAGTTTGAGTCGTGTCCGATATGGACTAGTATCTACCCATGGGTATAAATATGTACACCTAGGATCCATGTCAATTATCTCTCGATCAATACAATTATTCTCGGTGCATCGCCACCCTCTTTCTAAGGTTTTTACTTATCAACGGATGGAATTTGGCACCTGACGCGGGGCAGCATCGGCTTTTGATCTCCGGTGAATGGGTAAGCCCTATGTTCCGTCGGGCCCTGGTGAATATATCGGTTACATTGGTGTTGTTCAAGGCTGCATCGCTTCGATCTCTTGGATCGCTCTGGTTTGGTTGTTATATTTGTAGATCTCCCAGGCCATTGTGTTTTTATGTCAACAACAGTCGGAGCAAGCCTTCTTTCCTTTGCAGTTTGTCCAGAAAAATACCATGTGGGGGGTAGTCATTAATGGTGCAGAACAATAGCACATGCAGCTTGAAGTTCTCCTGACCATACGTATCCCAAGTTTTCACACCTTTTTTCCAGAGAGTTTTTAGATCATCCATAATAGGCTCTAAGAACACATCAATATTATTGCCGGGTTGTTTCGGTCCTTGGATTAACAAGTACAACATAATGTATTTCCTTTTGAAGCACAATCATGGCGGTAGGTTATAGTTTACAATAAGAAATGGACAAGTGTTTTGAGAACTTCTCATATCTCCGAAATGATTCATGCCATCCGTACACAAACATATCATCATGTTTTTGGGGTCCGCTACGAATTCTTGATGTTTTTGATCGATATTCCTGCATTGAATTGAATCTGCAGGGTATCTGAGCATACCATCGTTCCTTCTCTCCATGGCAGGCCAATGTACTAACTCCGCTTCCTTGGGGTTGGCAAACATTCTCTTGAAACGATCAATAATAGGTAGATACCACACTACCTTCGTCAGACCACCCAGCTTTTACTTCTTTCCTTCGTCAGAACTTCTCTTTCGCTTGTATGGAGAAGCCTTGTAGACAAGACAAGTCTCTAAGTCCACATATTGTTTGTGGTACAATACGCAGTCATTTGGACAACCGTGAATTCTACGAACCACTAACCCCAAGGGATGCAAAACCTATTTTGCTTCATATGTCATCTTGGGCAATGTGTTCTCCTCAGGAAACATGTCTTTCCTATACCCAAAAGATTTGTGAAACTCTTGTCTGTCCATCCACTACTTGCCTTCAGCTTCATTAGGTCCAAGGTAGCTAACAATTTGTTGTTTTTTCCTTGCATCCGTCGTATAGAGGTGTTGCAGAGTCACTGACCAACCATGTGAACTTCAAGGAATCTCTCTCGTTGTAAGTTGGATTCTCAACATGACACAACATGTCTTGCAGTAGATCGTGATCCACATTAACCATTTCAGCACCTAGTGGATAGGGTACAAACATGTCATGCGTATGCTCATGTTCATCTTTCTGATTTTGTGCACCACTATTTTCTGCACCTATAACATCGTCGACTGATTCTTACTCTCCATGGTTCGTCCAACATGTGTATCCCTTGATGAATCCTCGACATATTATATGAGCGTGTACATCCAATCTGTTGTCAAACATCTTCTCATTTCTACAATCATCACATGGATAAGTAATGTAATTGTTGTTTCTTCTTTTCCTGTCCTCCACCGCGACGTTTATAAAATTTGAAACGCCACTTCTATACTCTGTGGTATGTTGCATAGTTCCATACATCCACCAATTTTGATCAATTGCTGCAAAAATGAACAAACATTAGAAAATTTTTTGTAACATAAGTATTACTAAATATTTGGGAAATTTATTATTTTTGAAGTACCTAAATAGACTTTTCCGAATTTTATGATTTTTTTTAAAAAATCACCCCCCAACACCTCCCACCAAAATAGTGAACAGTGAGATCACCATTCCTTAGACAGTTGGAGTATTTATAGTGTACAATGAATATCGGTAACGGTCAACAAACAAACACCTGTGACGGGTACCACAGTTTACTTTGTAGGACCTATGTTCGAGCCCATCACCAATGACACACATCGGTAATGGGCTTAACCAATTATCTTTGTCGGGCCTTATTTCATGCCCGTTACCAATGGCACTCATCGGTAACGGGGTTAGGTTTGGGTCATACAAAGGTAAGCTACATAGGATCTAAAATTTAGCCTGTCACCTATAGGAGTCATCGGTGACGGGCTAGAAATACATGCATATGAAAATGGTTTGTACGAGTATATCTTTGTTGGTGTTTATTTCGGACCGTTAAGGATGATGATGGTGTGATGGTTCGCATGGTCCCAACACAGATAGGCCGTTAGAGATGAGCGGTTCTGTACAAGTGAAATTAAGTTGGTGTGCACCATAACTATCTACCAGTCAAAGATGTGAAACTTATACATTCCCCTTAAGACGACATATCATTAAAATGGATGGTAGGCTATGATATAAGCGTGAGAGTTGATGGGACTATGGGAATTTGATAATCCTTGATCCCATTAAAACATTATCGATTGAGTCCTGGTAGGATTTTAATATCGTCCTATAACTGCATCACTCCAGCATAGTAACTGCTTTGGAGCATAGTATGGTTCGAGGTACAGATCAGCATAGTATCTCATATTCTGCTTTCGAGCCAACGACATAGTGGAATCTCTAATGGCGAGGTGACACTACTACAGAAAATGCTATTGGTGTCGGTTGGGGATCCCATAGGTGTCGGTTTTCCGAACTGGCACATATAAGTCGGTACTGATGTGAAGAGAAATAGGTGACAGTTTAGAAACCGACACCTTTGACGATCCACGAAACCAAAAAAAGCCGGCTTGGATCGAGCCAATACATCGAGCTAGCCCTCCATCATCGTCATCACTAAGATCAAGATCATCACTGAAATCATCAAACACAATCACATAAATCATCCAAACACAATCACAATCTCAAAAATCATCTGCCACCGCCGCTGCCACTGCCTCCCCTCTCGCTGGATCTGGCGGAGGGGGGCTTGCTGCTTCCCACGGGAGCTCACCGCCATCGTCTGTGGGGAGCCCATCGTCTCCCCTCCAGCCGTATCTGGTGTCTGGTGGAGGGGAGGGCATCGTCGCTGCCACTCCCTCCCCTCTCGCAGGATCTGGTGGAGGGGAGCCTACCGCCGACGCCCTTGGGGAGCCCACCATGTTTCCGCCCACTGGATCTGGTGGAGGGGAGGCACCACTGCTGCTGCTGCCTCCCCTCTCGCGGATCTGGCGGAGGGGAGCCTGCCGCCACCGCCCTGGGGGGCGGGAGCTGGGCCTCTCCTCCTACCGGATTTGGCGGAGGGGAGGGCGTAGCCGCCGCCGCTGCTGCCGTTTCTGCCAGGCAGCCTCCGCGATAGAGAGGGGAGGCAGAGAGACGCGCGATAGAGAGAGAGAGCGTGCGCGCGTGGGAGAAATGAGGATATGGATGGGTGCGGGCACCGGGCGGGAGTAGATAAGTGTGGATATTATGGTACCCATATACCCACAGATATAGAATATCCGACTGAGTATAGGGGTGCGTCATGTAAACAGAATATGAGTAGTACTAGGATTCGGGTATAGTATTGCTTTCTTTATTAAGGCATAGCCCGGATACCTAGTATGGTAAGATTGTAAGTCAATTAGAGAAGATCTAGACCGTGTCGGACTGGATCTTATCCTGTAAATCCTCATCCTCCGGGTATATAAGGAGGATAAGGGACCCCTTGGGGACATAAGCTTTTCGTAAGATCAATACACAACTCGGAGGAAAAACCCCCGAAACAGGAGTAGGGTATTACTTCTTCGTGAAGGCCTGAACCTGTCTAAACCCTTTGTCTCATAACCCATCTACTTTTCCGTCTTGACTGCCACCCCTTTTTCTTATTGCCGAAATCTAGTTTCGATAGTTGGCGCGCCAAGTAGGGGTGCGTTAAGCTCATCGCCAATCAAGTAAGATGGGATCTTCATCGGGCATCGACGACTTCATTTTCCCTCCCGGGCAGGCGTACCGCTTTGGCAGCCTCGACTTCATCACCGACAACTTCGGCAAGATTACTCTTCTTGACTTGGCTTTAAGCCAGTCGGGAAGAGATCGCATCTCTCGGCCACTCGGGTTACCGAACATGGCTGAGATCAGCACCAAGATGTTTTCCCGTAGCATGGTGTTAAACCACTCGGGGAAGACGTCTACACCGACTTCACTTCCTATGTCAAGCACACCTCAAGACAATCAGATCTATCTCACAATCACCATGGAGTTACCAACGGATCCAATGGTTCGGTCCGGCTTCAGGGACATCAACGTCGTTCTACCAAGACTCGGATCTTGCTCCTCCACCGAACTCGCCGCCTACCCCAGCTCCTCGGAGGAAAGTGTTCATGGCAACCCACCCAACGCCGAAGCTGCTGACGACGTCAACTCCGAAGACGACTACACACCGGTTTTCAATGGCGTCTTCATGGCCAACAACGAGACCGATGCTGAAATAGCCGCAAGATTACAAGCAGAAGAATCAGCCCGAGTTGGGGTTGAGCAAGCGAGGATTCTACTGGAGCAAGAACGTGTCAGACTTTAAGAAGACAGAGCTAGACTTGAACAAGAGCGGCAAGCCCAAGCAGAACAAGAGCGACAACGCAGGGAAGCTGAGGAGGCAAGACGCAGAGAAGACGAAGAACACAGAAACCGAGATCTGGCTGTGGTCGGACGCAGGGCAAGAAACGCAATCGGGCAGACCGTGGTCGACAACACCAACGTCTTTCTTACACCTCAACAAAACGCAGTCGGGGCAGTTACCCTCCTTGATGCGTTACTCGGCGCAGCTCCAGCTCATATCACTCCAATGATAAATCAAGTCAAGACTCTGGTCGCGGCGATAGTACCACGTGCCGAGTCCAGTCGGCGACCTAGCGAATCGACTTCAAAGGCACCAGGCGGCAGTCGCGCACCTCCATCAAGAGTCAGATATAGCAGGAGTAAAACCAACTCACCCACCGACCACCACAGCGGAGCACGCAGAGACAGTCGGTCCACTCGCCCGTAGGCAACTTCGCCCGACCGTCACACCACACCAGAGATCGCTGAAATCCATCCGACTATCAAAGTCCACCCAGGGCTTCAATCGACCTGAGAGACACCCTCAATCAGAGACGAAGAGAGAGGGGCATCACGATTCAAGACGACGACGATTGCGATGGAGTTCCAGCTTTCACCAGAGATCTGCGTCGAGTGAATTGGCCGACTGGTTTCAAGCCGACTGGTATCGAGAAGTACGATGGGAAAACCGACCCAAAGTCGTGGTTAACCGTCTACACACTCGCAATTCGTGCAGTAGGAGGAGACAGCAAGGTCATGGCAAACTATCGACCGGTGGCATTGACTGACTCAGCCAGGAATTGGCTCACCGGGTTGCCGCGAGGCACAATCGACTCCTGGAACGAACTCCGCGACCACTTCATTGCCTATTTCCAAGACACTTTCGAGCGTCCCGGGACCCACTTCAAGCTGTACAACATCGTCAAGAAGCCGGATGAAACCCTCAACGAATACATACGACGCTTCTCTGAGAAGCGCAACAAGATCTCCGACATCACTAACGACAATATCATCGCTGCATTTACACGGGGGCTACGCAACGATCTACTGATCGGAAAATTCAGTCGCAAACCTCCAAGGACAGTCAAGCAGATGTTCGAAAAGGAAAATGAGTACGCCAAATCCGACGACGCAGTTAAAGCATCAAGGTAGTCGGTGGGCACCTGGAAGAAAAAGGACCACGATACCGCGGCAATGCCCAGTGGGAGCAACACGAAGCACAGGGAACGCAAGTGTAAGCCTGAAGATCTGGTAGCCACAGCTTCAAATCAAAACCACCAGAGCCAGCGCCCTCGAGTCAACTCCTACGACAGAATCATGAACGGTCCATTCATGCGCCACCCTGGCAAGGGACACGCGACCAAGGATTGCTTCATCTACAAACAGTTCGCGGAGAAATACTTCACCCAAACCAAGAAGCCTACCGAAGGAGAAGACACTTCAACTCAGAAGAAGAAAGATGATGAGGAGCCAAGCCAAGGAGTGTATCAAGACCCCAGGAGCGAGCTCAACCACATTTTCGGCGGTCCGCTTGCCTACGAGTCCAAGAGGAAGCAAAAAATCACCGACAGAGAAGTCAACGCGGTGCAACCTGCAGTCCCCCAATATCTGCGATGGTCGGAGGTTCCCATCAAGTTTGACCCCTTGGATCATCCCGACCGAGTGGTCCACCCTGGGCGGTACCCCCTGGTACTAGACCCAGTCGTTCGCAACGTCAAGTTGAAGCGCACCCTCATAGATGGCAGCGGCACACTCAATATTCTTTTCGCCAAGACCCTGGATGACATGTAGATTCCTCGATCCGAGATGAAGCCGAGCAACGCCCCGTTTCACGGAGTCACCCCGGGGCTATCTTCAACACCACTCGGTCAAATCACTCTCCCGGTGACCTTCGGGACCAAGGAGAAGTTTAGGACAGAGAATATCAGCTTCGAGGTAGCCGACTTCGAGACAGCCTACCACGCCATCCTCGGTCGCCTGGCGTTACCCAAGTTCATGGCGATCCCCCACTACACCTACATGATGATGAAGATGCCAGGGCCACACGGAGTCATATCCTTACGGAGCGACGTCAAGCAAGCCCTCACATGCGACAAGGATAGCTGCGAGTTGGCCCAATCTCGTGAGAGATCAGTCGGCCAGCAGGAAGTCCGACTAGCTGCATCGACATCACAAGATGGAGAGATTCCAGTGAGCAAGGTGGCCAAAACCGGAGAAGGCGAGGCCAAGACAAAGAAAATCCCCCTAGATCCTTCTGATCCGACCAAAACTGCTGTAATAGGCGCCGAGTTAGATAGCAAATAGGAAAGCGCGCTCATCACCTTTCTTCAAGCTAGTAAAGATATTTTTGCCTGGAAGCCATCTGATATGCTTGATATTCCTAGAGAGGTGATTGAGCACTCTTTAAATGTCAGAGAAGACGCTAAACCTATCAAGCAACGACTCCGCCGATTTGCACAGGACAGAAGAGAAGCCATCAAGGAGGAATTAACCAAGCTACTAGCAGTAGGATTCATCAAGGAGGTTTATCATCCCGACTGGCTCGCCAACTTGGTACTGGTTCGCAAGAAGACTGGCCAATGGCACATGTGCGTCGACTACACAGATTTAAACAAGGCTTGCCCTAAAGATCCTTTCAGCTTACCCAGGATAGATCAAATGGTGGACTCAACAGCCGGATGTGAACTACTCAGTTTCTTGACTGTTACTCGGGTTACCACAAGATCAGCCTTAAAGAGTCCGACTGCTTGAAGACTTCATTCATCACCCCGTTCGGCGCATACTGCTACATCACCATGCCTTTTGGGCTGAAGAACGTAGGGGCTACGTATCAGCGCATGATCCAACGATGCCTTGCAACACAACTCGGACGGAACGTGGAAGCTTACGTCGATGATGTCGTCATCAAGACCAAGCAGAAAGACAACTTGATTCAAGATCTGGAGGAGACATTTGCTAACATACGCGCCTTTAAGATGAAGTTGAACCCCGAGAAATGCATCTTCGGAGTACCGTCAGGGAAACTACTCGGCTTCATGGTGTCTCGTAGAGGAATCGAAGCCAACCCAGAAAAGATCAATGCCATATTGAACATGAAACCCCCGAGTTCTCAGAAGGACGTCCAGAAGCTTACCGGGTGCATGGCCGCTCTTAGCAGATTCGTCTCAAGACTTGGAGAGCGAGGAATGCCTTTTTTCAAGTTACTCAAGAAGACTGATGATTTTCAATGGACACTGGAAGCACAAAAGACGTTTGACGATTTCAAAACCTTCTTGACAACTCAGCCGGCGCTAGCTTCACCACTACCGCAAGAACCATTACTTCTTTATGTGTCGGCGACTGCAAAGGTGGTGAGCACAATTCTAGTCGTCGAGCGTGAAGAAGATGATCGTACCCAAAAAGTTCAGCTACCAGTCTACTTCGTTAACGAAGTTCTTGTTGACTCCAAAACCCGTTACCCTCAAGTGCAGAAGCTGTTATATGGAGTCTTAATCACCATCAGGAAGCTGTCACATTATTTCCAAAGTCATCCAGTCACAGTGGTTACATCGTTCCCACTCGGCGAAATCCTCCGCAACAAAGAAGTCACTGGCCGCATTGCCAAGTGGGCCCTAGAGTTGATGCCTCTGGACATAACCTTCAAGCCTCGAGTTTCTATTAAATCACAGGTGCTAGCCGACTTCGTCGTCGAGTGGACCGAGTGCCAAGAAGACGTCCCGGCAGAGAAAATCGAATACTGGACAATGCATTTCGACGGGTCAAAGAGGATTTCAGGGTGCGGAGCAGGGGTTGTTCTGATTTCCCCGACTGGGGAACGCCTGAGTTATGTTTTATGCATTCACTTCCCAGCATCCCACAACGTGGCAGAGTATGAAGCGCTCTAACATGGATTACGGATCGCCAAATCCTTAGGGATTCGCAGGTTGATAGTCCGAGGAGATTCCCAACTTGTGGTCAACTAAGTGATGAAATACTGGACATGCCTCGACGACAACATGGCGGTCTACCGATAGGAAGTGCGCAAGCTTGAAGATTAATTCGACGGGTTGGAGTTAACCCACGTTCTCAAACACAACAATGAGGCAGCTGACCGACTGGCCAATTTCGGATCAAAGAGAGAAGCAACTCCGTCAGATGTTTTTGTCGAGCATCTCCATCAACCTACAGTTTCAAACAATTCAACTGCTAAAGAGGAAGTTGGGGAACAAGTACTGATGCTTGACGCCGACTGGAGGGCACCCTTCATCAAATATTTGAAACATCAAGATTTGCCTCCCGGAAAAAATGAAGCCGAACGAATTCATCACCGCTCCAAGACCTACGCCCTTGTGGAGGAGGAATTATACAAGAAAAGTCCATCTGGAATATTGCAAAGATGTATCTCCATCGAGGAAGGCATAAAACTTCTAAATGACATTCACTCGGGAGTGTGCGGGAATCATGCGGCAGTAAGGACCTTAGTCAGGAAGGCGTATCGACAAGGCTTTTTCTGGCCCACAGCAGTCAGCGATGCAGATAAAATTGTACGCACATGTGAAGGTTGTCAGTTCTTCGCTAAATAGACCCATTTGCCAGCCCAGGAGTTACAAACTATTCCCCTTTCTTGGCCTTTTGCGGTCTGGGGACAGGACATGGTGAGCCCTTTCAAAAGGGCGCAAGGCGGATACACTCATCTGTTTGTCGCGGTGGACAAATTCTCCAAGTGGATCGAGGCAAAACCAGTGGCAACCATCACAGCAGATAAAGCACGCGACTTCTTCATCAACATTGTCCATCGCTTTGGCGTACCAAATCGAATCATCACCGATAATGGAACTCAGTTTACTGGTGGCGTCTTCAAAGATTTTTGTGAGGACTTCGGTATCAAAATCTACTATGCTTCAGTTGCTCACCCAATGAGTAACGGCCAACTTGAGCGTGCAAACGGCATGGTACTTCAAGGAATCAAGACTCGACTTTTTGACAGGCTGCGACTGTATGCTGGTCGGTGGACGGAAGAATTGCCCTCAGTTTTGTGGTCACTGCGTACAACCCCGAGTTGGGCTACGGGCCAGTCACCTTTTGTCGACCTCCAATTTTGCAAATCGGAGATCTAATGTGTTTACCCGTACCAATCCCTGGATCAATAGTTGGTACACACATACATAGCCGGATCACAACATATCACGGATGAATTCAGTCTAAAAGGAGTTAAGTACTTACATTAGGGCCGGACAGGCCAACAACTATTAGAAAACAACAGCGGAAGACATAATAGTACAAGGGCCCGGTTGACATGCCACAGGCAGTCGACTGGGGAACGAGACCTAGAACGGGACCGCACTCCGATCATCTTGTTAAGCACGCAAGCGTACTAACAAGGGCTTCTTTTCAGGCACTCTGCTAAAAGATATACATAGAGCAACAATGAGTACAAAAGTACTCAACAAGCCACCACACAAGAATGCATATGATAGAAGGTATTTCAAGGAATGGCTTTCGGTTCTTTTTGCGTAAAGCAAATTTTGTAAATCCTTTCACAAGCCTAAGACCTAGCATAGACTGATCAAATTTTAATACCATAGTTCATTAATCAACGACGGTTCTGTCCACCATCCATTGTCATCCAAGGATAGCTTCCGCCATTGTGTCATCATGGTTTTCTGGGGACTACCCCTTCTCGCTTCTCGAGAAGTTGAACCCCCAGCACATAAAAGTCATTATGCATACCCATCCCAATCAGTTTAAGAATTTAGAGTCTAGCCAAGTGTAATGCATGTCCCGGTGCTCAATATCCACGAGCACGGCTATTCGAATAGATTTGATTACTCACACTGCAGTGGATGTACACTTTACCCGCACTCCGTGACTTGCCCAACAAATGAGCCGAAGTCCCAACGAATGAGATGCGTCACGGCAAAGCCTTTCAATAACCTCACATTGGCAGTACCCGCTCCATGAACTTACATCCTCATGCACTCTAGGCGTACACGGTTTCTAGCAGTGAGAGGAGTTCTGGCGCTCCCGGGAAGGGAAAACTCACACATGCATTAAGTTATAATAAAATTTAGGTTCACACGTGGCGGTCCTACCGGTGGCTACTCCACCGTAGGCCCCGCCCCTCATACACATCAAGAAAACCACTATGCAGAGATACTGCCTCCGCTCGGCTATTTACTCCGCTAGGTCTATGCCCATTCGAGAAGTACGGTTGTACGAGGGTCGTTTCATGCTTAGCTTCATGGCTCAGTCCTTAACTGACCGGGGACGGTACTAGCCTTTTCCAGATACCACCCAAATCCACCATCCGCCCCAGTCGAAAACACTTGTTTACTTTTATTTCTCCTTTCACAAATCATGTCATCATATCAAGGCAATGTGGCGCTCATGTCTCCACATGCCGCATCTGAATTACCTTCCCAAGGTAATTGCCCCAAGCATATAGCATTTTGATAAATATGAGTATGCATAATTCTAGAATAGCATTACTAAGCATTTGTCATAATTGACTAGGGACTCATACGTAACATGGTTACAAGGTGATATGGGGTAAACAATATTCAAGGCATGGCATAACAACAAATAGGATGTTAATCATTGCATGCATCTTTATTTGTAAACCAAATAATTTCGCAATTGGGATCAACATGTTCAAGGAATAGTGATGACTTGCCTGCTCAGGATAGTCCTTACTCTATAATCTTGATCAACCATCACCTCCTGGAAGCTGCACACGTTGCCTCACGACTGATCGATACACCAATACTATAATACGCGAGAAAAACCAATACTCAACCAACAATCAAACATGCGCAAACAAGTATAAATGTTGAAGTCGCAACTAGGGCCGCTCATATTACCCGCTTCTATCTAAATACAACGTCATACACTAAAGGAGGTTTTATTCTATCTAATTAAAATTTGTGATACGGTTATGTGGTTGGATAGACTTAGGATTAACTAGATATTAACAGTGAATCATCTATATTATTATTTTATTAGTGGAGTTATTATTAAATTATGGGCATATCTTACTCATCATTATAAAAGGATTAATAATTATCCAAGCTCTTTATGTTAGATTTGTGAGGTTGTTAATTTTAGATGTGCATATTATCTTATCACATAATTCTATGATGGGTAATCCTAATTCGCAGTTGGGCTACTATTATATGAGGTCAAGATTTATATCTGGTATCACCTCTACCTCATATATTTTATCGTATAATTTATAGTTCGATAGGTGCAACCACAAGTGACCGTGTTACCGTATGTGTAAATACGGATGGCTAAATTATCTGCTGTCAACATAAAATGGTCAGGGCCTACAGGCTTAAGTTTGGTTTTTGCCGGTGAACAAGCCTAGGGTCAACCAAATCGTCGTAGTGCACTATCCATATTATTACTCTATCAATAGAGTTAGGGTTCTTTGAATGAATGCATGACGTGTGCATTTTAATTAACTGAGTATAATCAAATGTTGATAAAAATCCATGCTCTGTAGGTTGTAGGTTGTATCAGTTCTACGCATACCTTATCAAACTTATAATCACCTAGAGGCTTAAATGTTTACTTGATATGATTTTCAATTTAGTATTTATCCAATATTTACACATATCGTATAATATTTAGTTTAGAGGTACACCACAATTGCCATTCCACTATAATTTGGGGGTACAATGAGGGTGTTCCCATAAATACATTATGGCTTGATTATTCGTCGGTCATGCACGGTTTAATACAAGTTATCCTGAACAAGCGATAATATGAGTCCAATATCTTGGTAACCAATACTTAAGTAGGGGTTCTTTACCAACCTTAATGTATACTACTCCATATGATTTTGAATTAAGAAAATTTATTTAGGCGACTTAATGATATTGGCTCTGTTATTATTCCACATACCTAAGCTATGGACTTATCTAGGCATGCTCGTACTTTAGTTAGAAACATTCAAGGCTAAACTTTATTTATTAGCACACTATTTAGGTTAACGATTCGTTCCTCCTCTTGATATTAATTATTTTATGAATATAAATATATTTTATTAAATGGTGAATTATATATCATTGGAAAGAGCATGAATTTAGATAAATTTAGGTTCAAACCTTACTGAAATCGGAGCTAAAATGAATAAGTTATGTTTGTTCAAAGATTCAAATTTGAATTATTTTGAGAAATTGTGAAAATGTACTGTTTATAATTCATTTATTCTTAATCCATTTTATCCTAATATTTTTGCGTTAGCCGATTAAGGTATTAGTTTATTTCAATTTACGTGATTCCGAATAAATTGGACTCGGATAAATAATAGTTAACCCTAATCTGAAATAAGATACTCTGCATATTTAATACTTAAGTTCCGATAATAATCAGCCCTAACCGATAAATAGTTGGCTAAATAATTGCAACGGCTAATTTAGCGGATAACCTAATTATTGAGTAAAAACTAACTAAATACCGACTAAATAGATATTTAAATAGATAACGGACAGTCGCATTCATTCTATAGCAATTTTAGAAATGACCAGTGATTAATCCTCCGATTAACACATACATAAACGATTTAGCGAAGCTTTACGAATGAAAATTTAGGTAATTGGCTAAGTATCCCGCTAAGGATTAATCATTTAAATCAATAATCTAGTTAAGCGAATAATTCAAGTCGCGATTAAATCATCCGATTTAATTTCATGGGTTCCTAAAATAGTCGACGTCGATGGATTTTACTGATTTCTTAAATTAACATTTTATGTGTACACATATATTCTAGAAAGACTAAATTAAATTCCTAATCCCCTAATTTATCTCTCCCTATTTTATTTCCCATTTTCTTTCTTCTTCTTTTCTATTTTCTCTCTCCCTTTTATTTTTCTTTTTCTCTTTTTCTCTTTCTCCTTCTCTCTTTCTTCTTCTTCTCCTTCTTCTCTACTCTATCTCTGCTTGCTCTCTCTCTCTGTGCAGCAGCCGGCAAGGAGGGGGGAGAGGGTGGCACTCACCGGCGGTGGCGGCGGCGGCGGCAGCGGAGGGCGGCGACGTGGCGGCGGCCGGTGGCAGGGCGGCGGCGACCCAACGGCGGCGGCCGGTGGCAGTGAAGGAGGAAGAAGGGAAAATGGAGGGAGGAAATGGGGCGGGGAGGACTCGGCCGGGGGGGAATTTTATAGGCCGGGGGGAGGAGGGGGAGGGGCGGCAGCGGCGCGCGGGGCTCCAGGCGACGACGCGACGGCAGCGGCAGCGGCACGGCAGGGGGTGGGGCTCGAGGGGGGCGCACGGGGCTCCAGGCGGCGCAGGCGCGCAGGGGGTAGGGCGCGGTAGACGGCGGTAGGGGTTGGATTCCGGCCGAACCAATAAGGAAGATGAACATTGTTTTTTTTTGTAAAAGTTGATTGATTCCACATTTAGAATTTTCCCAAAAATAATGATTGATATTAAAATTTATAATAGATTTAATAGTTTCCTACTTTTGGGGGTTTTTAGGGTTAGGGAGGAATTTAAATAGGAAAAATGAAAAGGGTTTGATCCGTAAATTTTCTCGGCAACCCAATTTAATACTTAATGTCTAAAAGTCTAAATTTTGCCCATAAGTTGTGATGGCACAAATATATCTTCATTGCGTTATTCAAATGAGGTTAAATCCCGAAGGCTGTCGATATTTGTAAAACCGATTGCAATATTCTAGGTTGACATTTGTTAATATAATAACACATTTGTTTCAATTTATTTATGGGTTAGTTTATTTTATATGAAGGGGTTTGATTTATTTAATTACAATCTCCTAATGCAATTTGGAATTTGGCGTAGCATTGATCTACATATCGGATTAAATACTCCCGTAATCCTATTTTATATATAGGGCTTAGTTTATTTAAACGGTTATCATTTCATGTGTATTTATATTTCATGGGACATTCTTGAGGGATTATCATTTTATGTGATACAGTCCAGGTGACCGTCATTGCATGTGGTGTGTTTATGTCTAGTTACTTAGTGTTTAACCCTAGCATTCCCACGAGATCGAGCTATCGTCATGGCTCAATAATCTAGTACTGGATCTGTAATTTATATTATATGAACTCAATAATTAACCTGTTCTATATTTAGTTTGTTATCGTGTGCACAAATATTTATAGGATTAATAAATAATGTATTCTTGTAAACTATATTTATTACCTAGATGTTTATCCTCAATTCATTTCATCGTTGCGACAATTTATAATTTGGCAAACAACAGCAACCATAACATCCAGCATGATGCAAAAGTTTTAAAAAGTTTGAAATTTTAGTGATTTTTATTGCCGGAATTTTGAGGGTGTTACACCTTTCTTCTTGGTTTACGGCGCAGAAGCCATGCTGCCGAGTGAAATTGAGTTCGAGTCCCTACGAGTTTGCAATTTCAACGAAGAACGCCACGAGTCTGACAGAATTGATGATCTCACCCGACTGGAAGAAGCAAGGGAAGCAGCACTTATTCAGTCGGCCAGATATCTTCCAGGTCTACGACGCTATCACAATTGTAACGTCAAGTCACGCGCCTTCATAGTCGGCGACATGGTTCTACGGAAGATTCAAACAACTAAAGACATGCACAAATTGTCTCCCTTGTGGGAAGGGTTGTTTATAATAGCAGAAGTTACTCGCCCTCGGGAGCCTACCGACTCAAGCGTGAAGATGGAACTATGGTGGACAACTCATGGAATATAGAGCATCTTCGAAGATTCTACGCTTAAAAGCTATTTTGTACCCTTCTCCCTTAGACTGCCCACTCACCTGTCTTAGCCGAGTGGCCAGTCGGGGGGCTACTGATAATAATATAGTGTTACTTTGGTTTTGTTCATGACTTGTCATTGACCCTGTCTAAATCTAGGTCCAGCAGATAAGGACTAAAAATTTTTCGATGATTGTATCAAGTTCTAGGCTTGAAGCAGTCAGACAAAAATTTTAAGAAATTTGAAACTGGATCTTTGGTTTACTACATGACATAAATAAGTCATTATACATTACTAAGAATACTTTACATCACTTCATACAAGATATTAACTAAGTCTACGACTGAAAATTCTCCAGGACATCTGCGGCAAGCTTCTCAGCTGAATCTTGAGCTTGGTTGATTAGCTCCATAGCTTGCTCGTCAGTCATCCCATCAGCGAAGCCATCCCCGACTGCATCAATCTCAACCTGGGGATACAGGGACTTTATTATTGCTAGAGCCTGCTGGCACCCATTGTGGCAGTATCCTTGATATTACTAAAGTATTTTGTTGGCGCAGTTCTGAGCCCTTCGAAGATCTGGACCGCATCCTCCTGACTGGTTCCGAGTTCGTTCTGGAATATAGCATTCAGTACTGGAGCAGCGGCATTGGCGATGTCATCTCGGACACTTTCAGCCTTCTTAACTTTGTCAGCGAAGACTTCAAATTGGGCTCTAGTCCTGACTTTGTGTTCTGCATTTATACAAGACAGAAAAGGATTTTAGCGGTATGGAATTACTTTAACTCACTCGACAAGGATGATAATGTACCTTCGAGGGCATCTTCAGCTTCGAGTTTGCCAGCCGCCTGCTGAGCGTTGACTTCTTCGAGTTTTTTCACTCAGGCAGCCAGAGATTCCATTTTGGTAGCTTGAGCTGCAGAACAATAAACAGATCAATCAGATATACGGATTGGATGAACAGCAAATTTACGGCAGAAGGATATTTTACCTCCAATTGTGCCCCTATAATTGAAGTTGGCGTCCATGAGCTGATTAATCTGGTCCTTTAATTTCCTTTCTTTTATTTGAGCGTCCTCTCGGGTCTTCGCCAGCTCAGCTTGAACTCGCTCAAGATTCTCGAGGTGAGGCACAAGTTTTTCTAATGCGCTTGTTTTAGCCTCATTCCTCATATGGATTCTCTGGACAATATATCGAGTCAGCAACATAGCTAGAACAAGACTACCGAATATAAGAAGAAATACTTACGTTCATTAGACGAGTGTACTCGGTCAGATTCTTCTTTAACAACTCGAGCTCCTCGTCTTCACCTTGACGATTGATGATGATACCTTTCAAAGCATCATCCCGATCTCTCCATTGGAGTTTAGTCGGAGGAAAAGAGTCCTTGACTACTTTTATTCTCGGGATCTCTTCTTCGTTATCATCAATCAGTGGACCTAGTGTGCAGATTTTGAGATAACTGGAATACAGCAGGCAAATTAATTTTATGTTTAATCGCGCGACGTACCAAATATTATCTTGGAGCTCTTCCTTGGAGTTTTTTCTGATCCGCCGACTGGATCACTCGTCATGCTTGTTTCTACGGCAGTCGTTCTCGGGAGTTGGTTCTTGGTCAGTTTCTTTTGGGTCCTCTCCGGCTGGCTCAGCAAACGTTTTTGGAGCTCCAGTCAGGATGTCGGTATTCCCTGCTTGATCCCCGGTTGGATGATCAAATTCAGGGCCACTAGTGTCTTGCTCCGACTGGCTACCAGTCGGGGGCTGGACTTTGGCAGTGTTGATTGTTTTCCCCGACTAACTATAAGTCCGGGGCGCAGGCCGTGGCTCGCTTGGCATTGTGGCAGGCGGCACATCATCTTTACTACCCAAATCAATGTCTTGGGGTTTTCTGAAGTATGATAGCTTTCGACATCAACATATATTTTTTCCAAAAGGTCAAAAATGGCAAGAGTGTTAGCAAGAGTCATACCTAGAGGATCTCCGAATTTTGGGCGCTGGCCGACTGGCTGGAGATTTTGCCGTAGCTGGTTTGGCGCTCGTTTGTGATTCAGTCTGCTCATCTTCGGAGTCACTGCAGACTATTTTTCTCTTCTTCAGCTTCTGCTTAGGAACATCCTCCTCGGCAGCTCTTTTACTCTTTCCGACTGGGTTGACCTTGGGCCCGCCAGTCGGGTGAAGTTTTTTCGGAGCAGTTTCTTCATGAGCTGGAGAAGGTGGATTTGAAGAGAAGCGTTTGTTGTCCTAATCAACAGATTATGCATATGAGTTAGAGTAGTGGACAGATTGGCAATAGTCGGATAAAAAGGCTAGCGGATTCTTACCTCGGGAGGGGGCCGCACCAGGCCATACGGAGTCACCGGGAGCTTATGGCAGAGGAAAACACTTTATATATCCGGTTACACATGACTTTGTAGTGAATGGAATCCGGGTCCTCACGGTTGGGATCCGACTGCCCCTCGTACTCGTACGCCGGCTTTCTCCTTTCTTTGATTGGGGCCAGTCAGCACTTGATGAAAGCCGAGTAACCTGCTCCCTTTGTGGGCCTCGTTGCTTAATTTCCATCAGTCGGAGTAGCAACTCATTGGCCTGGGCGAGTTCATCGCCATTCGGAAAATTTTTCAGTTCTCATGAGGGATAGGAGGAAGGCCGACAAACTCGGGAAGGCTTGGAGAAGGATTTGAGATATAGAACCAGTTTGAATGCCATCCTTTGTTAGAAGTTTTGAAAGGAAGAGAGAAGTATTTCTGGGTTAGAGTTCCCCGCAACTAAAATCCAGACCAGCCGACTACGCACGGGTTGTTTTTGTCAGGCTGGGGTTTGAGGTAGAAAATGCGCCGGAATAAAGCAAAGTGAGTTTGGATGCCAAGGAAAGGTTCGCAGAGATGAATGAAATTGGCAATGTAGAGAACAGAGTTGGCATTCAAGTGATATAACTGGATTTTGTAAAAAGCAAGAAGACCACGGAAGAAAGAAGAAGCCGGAAGAGCAAAACCAGAATAGAAGAAAGAAGAGAATACCACGATTTCCCCGGTGTCGGGGGTTGGAAAATCCTCGCCGTATGCAGGGCGCCACCCGATGATTTCCTTCGCAGGCAGAACCCCGTCCTTCACCATCTCCAGCAGATTCGATTCTTTTACATCAGACTTCGCCCACTGCTCAAAGGGGATTTCTCTCTCCTCAGCCATGGATGTGGATTGGATCTAAGCAGAATGTTTCAGTTTTTGCGGGTGGGGTGGAGAAAAGATTGGGATGGAGGTGAACCGCAGAGAGGCTTGATGCACGGGATTGAAGATTGGGGCTTGTGCGTGCGTGGATTTGGAACCCTAGTTCATCGTCACTGTGCGTGGTTTGGGGATTTTTGGCGAAGAAGATGAAGCGGCAAGTGTTTTAACGGTTAGGTCAGTGTTTTTATGCGCAAAATGGGCCGGGGATTGCGGCTTAACTGTAACCAAATGAGTTTGGAAAGTTTGATATATGTCCTTAGGGGCTTATTCTTTTCTGTGATGAGCAGAAAAGAATATATCAAGAATATTTTACACTATCTCAACTTAAACTCTTCGGAGAGCACAATGTGCAAATATTGCCACGTCAGTGAGCATATCAAATTAACCAAGTATTATTACTTTGGTTTATTAATCATTTTGATTAATTTCAAGCAATTGGAGAGTCTTGTAAAAGATTTCTACCATATATGCCCTATTTTCTCCAAATAAGATGAAGTCATGTGTCCTTAGGGGCTGAAACACATTATTTTAATAATGTGGATATAACATGACTAACTGTTTGGAAAGACTTGTGATATCAATGGTTCTAAATAATCAATTTTATTGTCAAATTTCACGATATAAACAATTTTAGGATTGTTTATCATTTTGCTGCTTAGGTGACTAATAAACCACTCGGCTGGTATATTTTTATTGATTCTGACTATATGTTTAGTTTTTCCAACTAAGCACATAGTCGGGGGCTACACCTAATTAGGTGCATCTAGTCGATGCACCTGGAAATATTTTTTGAAATCTTTTCAGCCCTTCACAGTCTTGCGATCTGGATTTGGCGCCCGGGAGATCATGGCAGGGATAATTGAAGTACTTAGAGCTACTGGCTTTTTCTTTAAGAGAAGATTATCTCGTCGACTGTAGAGGTCTCAGGGGCTACTATGGATATTATGGTACCCATATACCCACAGATATAGAATATCCAACTGAGTATAGGGGTGCGTCATGTAAACAGAATATGAGTAGTACTAGGATTCGGGTATAGTATTGCTTTCTTTATTAAGGCATAGCCCGGATACCTAGTATGGTAAGATTGTAAGTCAATTAGAGAAGATCTAGACCGTGTCAGACTGGATCTTATCCTGTAAATCCTCGTCCTCCGGGTATATAAGGAGGATAAGGGACCCCTTGGGGATATAAGCTTTTCGTAAGATCAATACACAACTCGGAGGCAAAACCCCTGAAACAGGAGTAGGGTATTACTTCTTCGTGAAGGCCTGAACCTGTCTAAACCCTTTGTCTCAAAACCCATCTACTTTTCCATCTTGACTGCCACCCCCTTTTCTTATTGCCGAAATCTAGTTTCGACAATAAGGATGGCGCTCGGGCTCATTAGCTCGGCTCGGTTTGGTATAACTGTTGGTTTTTTAGAAAAACTGGTACCTACATTACTGGAGAAGTGATCTTTGCCCAGATGGTAAAAATCACATTAGTCCCGGTTCGAATATGATCCGGGACTAAAGATCATTTTTAGTCCCGGTTAAAAAGTGAGCCGGGACTGTATGATCTTTAGTCCCGTTTCACTTTGTGTCAGGCTGTGTCATGCCACCGGCATCTTTAGTTCCGACTGATGTTACCAACCGGGACTAAAGATAATCACTTAAATCTCGCTTGACAACACCAACTGGAACTAAATATTAAAATGATTTTTAGTCCCAGTTGGTGTTACCAACCGAGACTAAAGATCAAAAGCCTTTGTATTTTCCTTCTTCCTCCTCCATCCCGAGCCATTGCTACAAAGGTCGGGAGGAGGAAGGGAGGTGCTGCCAAATTTTTTTGTAAAATTATTTTGGTGATAATATATAAATCGAAGTTAGTAACTTCATCCTTTAATGATTTATGCTTAGCATACCACATTTATAGCTATGTTTGTATATATTTTGTCTCTAAAAAAGGTTTATGGAAATGATGAGAGAGAAAATTTGTTTAGGGAAAATGAGGTTACTTTTTAAAATTAGAAAAAAGTGGATAAAAATATTATAAAAGAGATGACAAAGGAAAAAATATAGAAAATTATGATTACAAAATAGAAAACCAAATTAATTTAAAAATCGTTAAAATAGTTAGAAATAAGTACGACACATTAAAGATTTGTTTAAAACATTAAAAATAAATCAAACATTAATAATACATGGGATTATTGTCAATTGTTGTATGGTTACTTATATATAACATAGGTTTCATTTTTCTGAGGTTGTTGATGCAAAAAACACACATTGGCCTGAGAGATTTGCTTACTCTAGTGCAGGTCCAAAACTTGCTTCCGGGTTCAAAGGGCGTGCCAGTTGATTTGATCCTACAATCAACAAGATAGAATATACAAGTTTATTAATAAACGATAGTCAATCGGCCAGTTAGCCGATATTATATCGTGATGTAACCTAGCCGATGCAATATTGCATGGATCGGCTGTACGGTATATTTAGTGATAAGCTAACCCTAAAACTGATACATCGGTTGAAAATATCAGTATTATCTAATCTATAAATCAATATTACTTTAGAAATAAGCAATTAGGATAGATCGGACTGAACCGAGATAGTATAAATTGCCCAAGTCTACAATAACATAAAATAACGATTACATGTACTGATGTTATAGCCGGTGTTCAGATTTAAGCATGTATTGGCTATAGCTCCGATACAACCTTATACTAGAATATTCTCTTGCAACAAATATATTCAACTATTACCAATCCGATTGATAGTAAGTCCAATATATTTGTATTAGATTAGATCCTGATATAAGGGGCAGATATAGCAAATTAAACAAAGCGTGAAACTATGTAAAACAATTATACCGGATAAGATCAGCTGAAACCCCGATACTATCCTTATTAACAATCATAAAGCAGGCTAGAGATTATGATTCTAATCACGACTTAATAGATCAAACTTAACTGATAAAGTATTAAGTATGAAGAGAAGCATAATATCTAGACAATCCAGCCGATGGTTGCCTTTTTAGGATGGAGGATACATTACATAATTCGAACCAACAAGTCGATCTAACCATTATCGACAAAACCCTAAATAGAGATCGGTCGATATAGATAGATAACATTGTCAATCTAAATTATATAACATATATGATAATTCAGAGATTGACAAGATAGAATTAGAGTGTCATAAAGATGTAAGCACTAATTCCGATAATGCAAACCGCCATAACAAGACTTACCTTTTTGCCGAAGATCAAACTGATGCAGCTCGACTGGAAAGCAAGAACTTGTCGAAAGTATAAAAGTAAAAGGTTTGCCGATGCGCCGAGATTGATTGAACTATTGTTATTTCTTCATAAGATCTCGGGTCTATATTTATACCCGAAAATACAAACATTGTCTAAAATGGACACGACTCATATTGTCCTAATACAAATCTAACTAGCAAACAAGTCCTTTAGACGAACTCTTACCGAGAATATCTATAAGGAAATTACAGATAATCCTAATTAATAGATACATTTTCCAATTCTGGACTCTATCCTTGTCTGGCAATATCGTTTGAAACTCTCTTTCAAACCCGATACTGATCATACATGCAATATCGGCCATGTCGGCTGTCCAGATCAGGCTCGGTTTCCAGCCGATATGGTCTTCCAGCCAATGCGCACTCTGTTTCCAAGAATTCCGCACATCTTCAATTCCGCTTTGAATTATACTTCGTTTCCGACTCATCAGCTCACCAAATTTCATCGTCAACACATGCCCCCCAATTCCGAAGTATTATATAATGCAACGGAATTATCGCTTTATCTCCGCAAAAACCTAGGGTTTCCCCTGTGACCGTTACGCACCTAATTTCATAAATACCAATCGCCTTTCCGGAGTTTTCACGGCGTTAACTCCGTTTTTACCGCTTAAACCACCAAACCATCTTCACCAACTCCGGACGATTGTTCTCGAACCATCCGACGACCACATCGGTGATCATCTTCTCCAGCAGCAACAACAATCTTTTCCTCTCCAATGGCGACCTCCGCAAACGTCCCCCTGGTACTCTTCTATTATCCCTAGCCCCTGTTCATATCGGCCACCATCTTTTCATCAAATCTGCAAATCCCAATCAATCTGAACTGATTAGATTCAGTCTCCCCTTTTCTTCCTTTTTTTTCTCTTTGCAGCACTTGCGGAACCAGATTGCCATCCTCATCAAAAAATAACCAACCCACTACTTCCTTGGTCCGATGGACGATGAAGACCCAATCTCATTTATCAACTCAGAGACCAATCGCATCCCATTCAGAGAAACCAAGCCCAATCCAACCCATTGGCCAAACATCTTCAGATCCTGGCCGTCGGCTGTAGATGGATGGAAGGCATGGTACAAGCGGATGGCTGCCAGCAAGCAATCTCACTGGGACGAAATAGGTATCTCCCAATGCCTTTCTCTCTCGTTAGCCAATACCAAGAAGGACGAACCCATGCTATCGGCTGCATCTTACTTTTGGTCCGATACCCTAAATGCATTCATGTTCAGCCATGGACTTATGACCCCTACCCTGCTAGACATCTAGATGTTAACAGGCTTAGACATCTCTTCATCGACCAACCCCATCAGCCTCAAAATAAAATGTGACCATAAGTTTCAGACTAAGAATATTGAAGGCTGGTCAGGTTTTATAGCTGAGAACATGGGTGCAGGATCTGTCTTCCCTAGAGAGCATACTACCTTTTTAATGATGTGGATGGACAAATTCCTGTTCTGTGGTTCCACCTGTGGCCCTACAGCAAATTGGCAGCATCTAGCAGAAGCCCTAGTGTCCAAAAAGTCAATCCCACTAGGCAAATATCTTCTTGGAGCAGTATATCAAACCTTAAGCCAGACATCGGCCAAACTCCTCATGGACACATCAACCAACTATGGAGGCCCCTGGTGGTTTGTTCAAGTATGGCTCAACTTATATACCATCAAAGTTGCTGATAGGACTCCATTAGATGAACTATCTTTCCCCTCTCTGGCAGATGCCAACGATGAGACAGCAACACGTCGATGTCTATCTTTTGGAGAAGCAGCATCATCTTATCCTGGATCATGGACATCGGCTGAGCTGTTCTGTGATTGGTTTGGCAGATTTTATAATGGATTTTCTCATGAATCTCGAGTCTGGTTCCCTTATGAAGATTATGCCAACTATGAATTGCCAACAAACCTGAGATTTTATGATCTGAATAATGAAGATTTTCCAGGGATCAGAGAAATCTTTATATCGGCCATATCCCTTTGTGTGCTCCCAACAGGTGTTTCTCAAGGCGAATACATTCAATCATCCTATGAATTTTACCACCCTATGATTACAGCCAGATAGCTTGGCATGCGGCAATTACCTATCGGCCTGTATCTCACAGATAAAATCCAGACAAGAGGCATTGTTCCATCAGCTTTGATCATGGATAGGATTCTAAGTCTTGAAAGCCCTCTTCTAGGTCCTATCAGCCAAATTTCTTTAATCAGAGAACGAACCCAACTTTTTGACAAGTGGTGGGGTGAATGCAAAACCCATCTTTTTCTGTCCCTGTCAGCCGATTTTTACTTAACAATTATGGATCCTTTCATCAGTCCTTAGGTAAACTCATACACCTTTTACTTTTATTCTTAATCATTACCACAATTCCCTGATATCCTCTTTCACATATTTTCCCGGCTGACTACTCCCCTCCTCCAAACAAGAGCAAAAGTGGCAAAGACATCAATTATGCACTAGCCAAGATATCAGCACGTAAAGATTTAGCTCCTACATCCATCGGCTTTAATTCCCCAACAATTAAGGACTTGCTTCAAGGCCAAATCAGACAGCCGATTGCCACTGCTGGCAAGTGCAAAAGAACGAAGAAACCTGCTGTCAAGCCTACTTCTTCTAATAAAAAATTACTTGCCAAGAAGCAAAAACCCTCAGCCGATGATACCCCAATTGATCCTGCTGTGGAAGAATATCTTGAAGAAGTAGTGATAGAAGAGGAAATTGATGAGGCTGTTGCACAAGTTAGTGAATCTGGCCACATTTCTAGTCCAAGCTCTCGAGCCGATTAACCTCAAATCGATCCTACTAGCCCGGCAAAAACTCCAACTCCTCCTAGACGTCGGCCACGCAAGACCCAGGTATACAATCTCCCAACCTCTCTTCTATCAATTTTATCCAACACTTTTAATATTTATCAAAATTTTCAGCCTTCTCGAGCCATACCACCCCCTCCTCAACAAGCTTCAAGTGAACATACACCGTCGGCTGTAGGCAGTCACCATATGGAAGAAACGGCTGCTATAGTTTCAACCTCTCCAGTCCCTGTAAGATCACCACTATCCTTCATATCGGCTATTTTTACAACTGTCATTTATAATCAATTCCTTTTCTGCAGGCCTTAGCCGATATGTTCTCTCTTGATATAAGGCAATTTCTGGATGAAGAAGAAGAAGATACATCCAGCAATGCAAAATCTCTGATAGCCGATGAGCTGAAAACAAAGCTAGCTGATATTGCTGATAAGCTAAATGCCTCACTAGACAGCTTGGTCACCAACTGTGGCTAAATCAGGTTAAGATTCCAAGAGATCCAAGACCAACTTCCAGAATACCTGACTGATGCTATTTCTCCTGCTGTCTTCTTAGAACAATATCAATTCAAACTTGAGAGCAAGACCGAGATTGGTCGATCACCTAGAATACAAAGCACTTGAAGCCACCATCCAAACCAGTCGCCAAAAAGTCAATGAGGAAAAATCCAAGTTGGATGAACTATCGGCTGGTCCAGAATCAACCCAGTAGGAGTTAGGCACACTTAAACAAGAGGAGTCTGATCTTTTGGTTCAGTTTCGACAATGCCGGGTCAAGATTGCTGATACAGAGAAGAAATTAGCCGATCTACCCCAAGCCATCGAAGAACAAAAAACAAAGCTTAAGTCTTCAATCAAGCATCTGGCCTCTCTCAATAAATCACTCAAACCTATGCCAGGACCTGATGCTACTGACGCCAAGATAATAGATGAAGTAGAACAAATTCGCTGCGTGCGATCTTGGCAATCCAAAACTACCTAGGTTGATGTAATAGATTAACAATCTTCTCAAACAATGACATTTTTGCTATAATATATTGATATCGGCCATCGAGCAGGCATGAGCTACTCAATCTTTGTAAAATTTGCTTGTTTAAAAATTTGCTCAAAAAATTTCTCTCAAAAATTTCAATCTTTATCCGTTCATGCCCCCCAAGTTTGTAGTAGGGAACACACTACTAGAAACTTATATGTAGTCTAAGGATGATAAAACTATCGGCCATCTAAAGGCGATGTAAATAACATCGGCTGTCAATCACGCATCGGTAGAACACAGCCGATTATGAACCAATCCAAACACTTGAGTAGTATTTCTTCAAATATTCTCCATTGAGAGCTCGTCTAAAAATTTCTCCATCAAGTCGTTTTAACATATAAGCTCCTTTAGAAACACACTTATGAATCCGAAACGGTCCGTTCCAATTCGGTGACCACTTCCCAAATTTGCTATCTCGTGCTCCTATCGGGAACACCAATTTCCACACAAGTTCATCTTCCTCAAAAGACTTCAGCACAACCTTTTTATTATAATGTCTGGCAACCCTTTCTTTATCCTTTCTAACTTTCTCAAGAGCACACAATATAGATTGAACCAAATCTTCTGACTCATCAACCGACAAGTTATGATAATCATCGGCAGTCAGTTCATCTTGTAAAGAAATCCTTCGAGAGCCAATGTTAGTTTCCCACAGCAATACAGCTTCATGCCCATAAACCAAATGATATGGAGGAACTTGAATAGCACCATGACAAGCCATCCGATAGGACCACAACGCCTCAGCCAATATAGTATGCCACTTCTTGGGAAATTCAGCAATCTTCCACTTAACCAACTTGATCAAACTTTTGTTAGATGCCTCAGCCTGCCCGTTAGCTTGTGCATAATACGGTGAAGAGTTCAACAACTTAATTCCCATGCCATCAGCAAACTGCACAAACCCATCAGGCTCAAAAATAAACCCTTGATCAGTTGTTTTGTCTGAGGTAAACCAAATCTGTATATGATATGCTCCTTAACAAATTCTATAGCGTCTTTGGAATCAACTTTCTTCAAAGGAATAGCCTCAACCCACTTGGTAAAAAAATCAGTAGCAACCAATATGAATTTATGACCTTTACTCGACGGTGAATTGATCTAGTTGATCATATCAATGCCCCAACCTCTGAACGGCCATGGCTTGATAATTGGATTCATAGCCGATGCTGGTGCTCTTTGAATAGCTCCAAACTTCTGACAATCCTGACATCCTTTATAATATCTAAAACAATCCTCCAGTATTGTCGGCCAAAAATATCTTACTCTTCTAATCAACCACCTCATCTTATGAGCCGATTGATGAGTCCCACATATTCCCTCATGTACTTCACACATGACTACCTTTGCTTCATCCAGGCTTAAACATCTCAACAAAACTCCATCAATAGTCCGATAGTACAATGTATCATCCAACAAAACATACTTGAGAGCTTTATATCTTAATTTCCTGGAAACCGATTTAGAAAGATTCTTTAAATATTCAAATATCTCAAATCTCCAATCATCGGCTGGCAGACATGCAACCTCAAGCTCAACATCCTTCATCATCGGCTTGTAACCTCATGCTCCTTTAGCTAGATCATTAGCTTCAACATTTTGCTCTTTAGGAATATGCTTCAAAGTAACTATCCTGAAGGTCTTCATCAACTCTTGATACTTTTTATTATAAACCATTAAGACATCATTCTTGCACTCATACTCTCCAGATAATTGACTTATCACTAACAATGAATCACTCATGATTTCAACAACATCGGCTTCAACCTCCTTCAACAATTGCAATCCTTTCAAAACAGCCTCATACTCAGCTTGATTATTTGTAGAATAAGGTTTAATAGTAAAAGCAAATTGAAAGCATGCCCCCTAGGCGATATAATAACTAAGCCAATACCACATCCATGAGTGCAGACTGATCCATCGAAAAACAAAGTCCAAGGCAAAAAATCAATATGATCAATTGAATCATTCCTGTGTTCAACTATGAAATCGGCTATTGCCTGCCCTTTTACTGCCTTAGCCGATTCGTACCTTACATCGAACTCTGTCAAAGCAAAAATCCACTTTCCAATTCTCCCCTTAAAACTGGAGCCGATAGCATATAACGTACCACATCGGCCTTACATACTATAGTGCACTCATTGGAAAGTAAATAGTGCCTTAACTTTGTGCAAGAAAAATACAGGCATAAACACAACTTCTCCACAGGTCGATATCTGGTTTTAGCATCCAAAAGCCTTCTGCTTAAATAAAATATAACTCGCTCTTTACCTTCAACCTCTTGAATCGATACTGAGCTGATAGAATTCTGATCGGCTGACAAATATAGCTTAAAAGGAAGCCCTTTCTGTGGTGGAATGAGAATTGGAGGAATACTCAAATATTTCTTAATGTCGTCTAAAGCCTTTTGCTGCTTCCCTCCCCAAACAAACTCTTGATCAGCTTCAACCTTAGCAATAGTTTGAACGGCTCTATTCGACCAGATAGATTTGATATGAACCTTCTAACGAAATTAATTTTCCCGATCAATGATTGCAACTTAGTCTTCTCTTCTGGAGGTTTTATGTCTTTGATGGCCTTGATACTCCTCTGAGGTATCTCAATCCCCCTCTCATGAACCAAGAATCCAAGGAACTCCTCAGCCGATACACCAAAAGCACACTTAGTTGGATTCATACTCAATCCATATTTCCTTGATCTTTCCAAAACTCTTCTCAAATCGGCTATATGCCCATCAATTTCCTTGGACTTGACCACCACATCATCGATATAGATTTCAACCAACAAGCCGATAAGATCATGAAATATGTAGTTCATCGCTCTTTGATATTTAGCACCAGCACTCCTCAATTCAAAAGTCATGACAACCCACTCATACAAACCGATTGCACCAGGACATCGAAAAGCAGTCTTGTGAATGTCTTCTTCAGCCATAAAAATTTGATTGTATCCTGCATTACCATCCATAAAACTAATAATCTTGTGTCCAGATGCTGCATCAACCAACTGATCGGCAATCGGCATTGGGTTTTCATCTTTAGGAGTAGCCTTATTCAAATCTCGAAAATTGATACAAACTCTAAGCTTGCCGTTCTTCTTGAACACTGGTACTATGTTTGAAATCCATTAAGTACATCGGCATGGTCTAATAAAATTGGCATCATAAAGTCTTGTAATTTCGGCCTTGATAGCATCATACATCTCAGCTTTACAACGTCTTGGGGGTTGCTTGTATGGACGATAGCCTGGTGTAATAGGGAGCCGATGTTCAACAATCGATCGGCTTAGTCCTGGCATTTCATCGTATTTTCAGGCAAAACAGTCTCTATACTCTTTCAAAAGTGCTATTAACTTACATTTGAATTCCTTTGTCAAACATTTACTAATATATGTCGGCCTAGGCCTATCGCCTGGTCCAATGTCTATTTCTTCCAGTTCATCAGCTGATATAAATCCCTGCCTCGGCTTGCCGTCAAGATCATCTACAGTATCCTTCGTGTAAAAATTGGAACCCTCCACGACGCCCTCAAAGCAACAATTGGGGCTCTCCATCTCCTGTTGGCTGTATATCATAATCAGAAACTCTTAGATAATCTCCTTGCCAAACTTTTCCAGACAAACAACCAATTCCTTCCATCTCCCAAACAGATAAATCGGCACTAGCTACGTTGACTGACCTGTTAGCTGGCACGATTTCAATCTGGTCTCCTTGCCATTGAATCAAACTCTTGTGCATAGTTGAAGGAATACAACAATTATCATGGATCCAATCTCTTCCCAGCAACAGACTGTAGGAACCCTTCCCATCAATAACAAAGAATGTAGTAGGAATTATCTTGCTGCCGATAGTCAACTCCACATTCAAAACTCCCTTGCTTTCAGATGGATTCCCACCAAAATCCTAATCATGTTGGTCTTGATCAAATCATCTGAATTCTTCCCAAGGTTCCTGAAAGTTGAGTATGGCATTAAATTGACAGCTGCTCCTCCATCAACCAACATTTTTGACATCGGCTTTCCGTTAACAAACCCCTTAACATACAAAGACTTGAGGTGCCGATGATCAGTTCCTTCCGGCTTCTCAAAAACGGCTTGTTGTGGAGACAATATCAACTTAGCCGATTGTGATTCGTCTGCTTGCTCAACCACTTGTTCAACTGTATATTTAGCTGGTAGCATAAAAACCATGTTTATTGAAGACGATACAACCTCTTTTACCTTGCTTTGAAGACTCTTGTTCTGATCGGCTTGAACCTCATCGGTTGAAACAACTTTGCTCTTTACGCGCCAAACTTTCCTTATGCATCGTAACCGATGCTCAATTTCATCTTCAACTTCCAGGAATTACTCTCTGTTTCTCATCCTTTGGACACGCCTTTTCTGACTCTTAGTGAAAATTCCAGGATGACACCATTGTGGTTGCATATCTCCAGTTTTTCTCTGCGAATCATCTCCATGATGGTCTTGTCGGATCGGCCCAAACCTCTCATGAACTGATAGTCTTTGCTGAATCGACCGACGCATACCAGTATTCTGTCGGCCTGGCCTTTGAACATATTGGACATCAGATCACTGCCGCCAGGACAATCTTCAATAGATGGTAACCTCATCCCTTCATTCCAGCAGAATCTAAAAAATTCACAACTCCAATGTGGGTCAAAATATCTTTCATCATCGTGATAATATGACTCCTCTTCTCTTTGGCGCCTTCTCTGATATTTTTTGATCATACTAGCTGAGTTGATGTTTCTCACATGATTTTTGCGCCCATAGGTCTGACTTCTGTTGACCCCAGTATGAATCATGTTCACAGGGAAAGGATGTCCATCTATCTTCATCAGCCTCTTAGATTCATCAATCTTGATCTTTCCCTGTTGTATAGCCGATTGAATCTGTTGCCTGAAAATTTTCCAATCATTGGTGTTGTGAGATCCTGTGTTATGCCATTTGCAATACTTCCTTCTTTTTAATTCCTCAGCCGATGGTATCACATGTCCTGCTGGCAACTGAATATGTTTTTCTTGAAGAAGGAGGTCAAATATCTTGTCGGCTTTGGTAATGTCAAAGTCAAATCTTTCTTCTTTCACCGAATTTTTTACCCATTGGCATACCACTGTCTTCTTATTCCTAGCCCACTCGGCTACATTAACCTCTGGATCTTCATCTTCAGAGTCAGAATCATAACCATACAGATTGTTGACATTGTTGGCTTTCTTAGCAAATTTTCTGGCTTCTTGGAACCATGTTTCATGAGCTGATACCTTCTGAGCCAAGTGTGCTCGACTTTCAAAATCGTGAGCTGAAAACCTCTCCCTTATCGGCACCAACAGTCCCTGGAAAGCCAGATCAGCTAATTGTGAATCTGTCAGTGCCAAACTGTAGCATCTGTTCCTTACATCTCTGAATCTCTGAATATAGTTTGGCACTGTTTTATCTGATTTTTGCTTGGTTGCCGTGAGATCTGACAACTTCATCTCTTGGATGCCACTGAAGAAATATTTATGAAATTCTTTCTCTAGATCGGCCCAACTCCTGATGGAATTATAGGGTAGAGATGAAAACCATGTGAACACCGATCCAGATAAAGATAGTGGAAATAACCTAACTCTAAGGGCTTCTGTAACCGATGCCTCCCCACATTGAGTTTGGAATCGGCTGACGTGTTCATAAGTTAATACATTGTCCTACTCTGAGAATTTTGAGAAATCTGGCACCTTATATCGATTTGGCAGTGGCACTCGATCGAAATATTCTGGATATGCATGCCGATACATGTTGCCATTATCCTTAGGCTTGAGTCCAAATTGTTCCCTCGTTACATCAACAATCATATCGGCCCATGGCTATTGTGATGTCGCTCCAACATACTACTGTTGGATTTGATCGTACTGGCCGTATTGTATCGGGTGGGGCCATGGAGATCCTTCAATCCGATAATGAGCCTGTGGAGAATCAGGTTGATAATGCTTGTTGGCAGTATGCCATGAGGCCCTTCGACCAAGCCTGCCGAAACCAGCCAAGCAGCAAGGATCCGAACTCTAGATGCCCAAAGACCCCTCGAGGTGAAGCCCCGTGGCAAAGACATTAGGGCAAAAGGGGCGATGGGCGAAGATTGACACCGGGTCCCTGCCGGTCTGGGCGAAGGCTGCATGGCGAAGGCGTGCACCGAAGGAGGATAACTTCACCAGGACGGACCCGATCCAAGGAGATCCTGTGGGCCAACCAGTCGCCTCGGCCCATGGACCAACGGGCTAGTAGTCGCCAGGCGGCCCATTGAGGGCCCATACACCTTAATTACATTGAATACCCATGTAAGGGCCCCTTTATAAGGGTGACCATGTAAATTCTCCTGTAATAGCCCTAAACCCTAATAGGGGGATCTGTAATGGGGTTATAAATAGCCACCTAGGGCCATGTAAAAGGGGATCCCGATTTTAATCCAAAATTTAATACACTTTACTTTCCCAACCACTGTTGAGTATCCACGTCCTTCGACGTATGCAGTTGTTGTTTCGACAACAATGATGATTGAGGTTGGTTGCTAGAACTTGAGACGAGACATATGGAGGTGGTTCCGTTACATACTGTTGGCCTATCGGCTGGGTAATTCCAATCGGCTGCTGCGAAACCGAAGGAACATGATATATAGGCTCGACGACTAGTGGCTTTGTGTTAAGTATATTCATCAATTGTTCTAGTGTCAACTGATTTGAAGTCTACCCCCCAGTGATTGGCAGTTGTCTTGTCAATATCGTTGGGATGTTTGTGCTTGACGTGGGAGCCGATGGAGCCTGGGTTTGAAACGACTGATGTTTGCTCCCATTTTCGGTCTTGATAGTTCTATAACCTGGAAAAGTATCTCCTGGTAAATATACTGGTCCTTTTGCCTTTTCCTCGGCTATAGTACCATCAACCACCGTCTTGATCATATTAGTCAAAGTGTTCACGAGTACTCCGGATTGGTTTATAAGAGCATGGTGCACTGTCGAATCAATACGGTCTTGCAATGTATGGAATTCTTCTTCGTCTGACTCGGCTGTAACTTGTTTGCCCTTCTCATCACTTGTTCCAGATGTACTTGGTTCCAGTTTCACGATCGGTGGCAACTCCACTTTGGTCTTCTGGATAATCGTGCCCTGACGGGTTACCACGAATGAATGAAGGTACTGGTTTCGGAGTTGATGCAGCAATTTCCTCATCTCTTCCTTTTGCTATTCGTTCAGTTGTTCGATCGTGATTGGTAGGACATTGTCTTCCGTAACTTCAGTTATATTGGGCGTCATGATGACATAATGGTTCCACTGGGTGTGCCAAAAGCGTGTTGATGCAAAAAACACACACTGGCCTCAGAGATTTGCTTTACTCTAGTACAGGTCTAAAACTTGCTTTCGGGTTCAATGGGCATGCCAGTTGATTTGATCTTGCATTCAACAAGATAGAACATGCAAGTTTATTAACAAACGATAGTCAATCGGCCAGTTAGCCGATATCATATCGTGATGTAACCTAGCCGATGCAATATAGCATGGATCAGCTGTAAGGTATATTTAGTGATAAGCTAACCCTAAAACTGATACATCGTTTGAAAATATCAGTATTATCTAATCTATAAATCAGTATTACTTTAGAAATAAGCAATTGGGATAGATCGGACTGAACCGAGACAGTATAAATTGCCCAAGTCTAAAATAACATGAAATAACGATTACATGTACTCATGTTATAGCCGATGTTCAGATTTAAGCATGTATTGGCTATAGCTCCGATACAACCATATACTAGGATATTCTCTTGCAACAAATATATTCAACTATTACCTATCAGATTGATAGTAAGTCCAATATATTTGTATTAGATTAGATCCTGATATAAGGGGTAGATATAGCATATTAAACAACGCGTGAAACTATGTAAAACAATTATACCGGATAAGATCGGCTGAAATCTTGATACTATCCTTATTAACAACCATAAAGCAGGCTAGAGATTATGATTCTAAGCACGACTTAATAGATCAAACTTAACTGATGCAGCATTAAGTATGAAGAGAAGCATAATATCTAGACAATCAAGCCGATGATTGCCTTTTCAGGATGGTGGATACATTATATAATTCAAACCAACAAGTCGATCTAACCATTATCGACAAAACCCTGAATAGAGATCGGCCGATATAGATGGATAGCATTGTCAATCTAAATTATATAATGTATATGATAATTCGGAGATTTATAAGATAGAATTAGAGTGTCATAAAGATGTAAGCACTAATTCCGATAATGCAAACCGCCATAACAAGACTTTCCTTTTCACCGAAGATCAAGCTGATGCAGCTCGACTCGAAAGCAAGAACTTGTCGAAAGTATAAAAGTAAAAGGTCTGGCGATGCGCCGAGATTGATTGAACTATTGTTATTTTTTCATAAGATCTCAGGTCTATATTTATACCCAAAAATACAAACATTGTCCAAGATGGACACGACTCATATTCTCCTAATACAAATCTAACTAGCAAACAAGTCCTTTAGGCGAACTCTTACCGATAATATCTATGAGGAAATTACAGATACTCCTAATTAATAGATACATTTGCCAATTCTGGACTCTATCCTTATCTAGCAATATCGTCTCAAACTTTCTTTCGAACCCGATACTGATCATACATGCAATATCGGCCATATCGGCTATCCAGATCAGGCTCGGTTTCCAGCCGATATGGTCTTCCAGCCGATGCGCACTCTGTTTCCAAGAATTCCGCACATCTTCAATTCCGCTTCGAATTATACTTCGTTTCCGACTTATCAGCTTGCCAAATTTCATCATCAACAGAGGTACGATTATTTAATTAGTTTTGCTTTCCTGGATTTTCTTTTTACGGTTTTTATGCATTTCAGGTAGATGGATAGGCAATGGATGTACAGCACGGACTGACGGTCATCAGAGTTTATGAAGGCGTGCATTATTTTTTGAGCGATGCCAATGCCAACAAGCATAAGGGTTTTATATGCTGTCCGTGCAAAATGTGCAAAAAGCAGAAGGAGTATTCTACATTAAGAACTATTCATGTCCACTTGTTTGAGTTTGAATTCGTACCTAGGTATAATTGTTGGACCTCACACGGAGAGCTAGGGGTTGAAATGGAAGATGACGAAGAAGAAGACGCGAACATTCCGGACTAGGCTCAATACGGTAGATTTCAAGGAAATACAATAGGCGAGGTGGATGGGGCTGATGAAGATAAGGACGGTGCGGATGATCTTGGTCAGATGTTGTGCGAGGTAAAGAAGGACTGCGAAAGTGAAAAGGAGGTCCAAAATTTGGAGCGCATGTTTGCGGAACACAAAACGTCCTTCTACCCAGGTTGCGAACATGGGCAAAAAAGTTGGGTACCATGATGGAATTCTTGTAATGGAAGGCAAAAATGGTGTGAGTGATAAGGCATTTGGTGAGTTACTGAAACTCATAAAGAACATTCTTCCGAAGGGAAACGAATTGCCCGAAACAACGTACGAAGCTAAGAAGGTAGTCTGCCCTCTAGGTTTGGGAGTACAGAAGATACACACAAGTCTGAACGATTATATCCTCTATTGTGGTGAGGAGTACGAGAACCTAGAAGCATGCCCGATTTGCAAGGCACTACGATACAAGATTAGACGAGATGACCTAGGTGATGTTGATGGATATGCTTCTATGAAGAGAGTTCCTGCTAAGGTAATGTGGTATTTCCCTATAATACCACGACTGAGGCATTTATTCAGGAACAAAGCGCATGCAAGAATGACGCACTGGCACACAGAAGAACGTCAACAAGACGGGATGCTGAGACACCCTGCCGATGGGTCGCAGTAGCGGAACATCGACAGAGTATATCAAGACTTCGGAGAGGATGACCGAAACGTAAGGTTCGGTTTAAGTATGGATGGCATGAATCCATTTGGAGAGATGAGCAGTGGCCATAGCACTTGGCCGGTGACCATGTGTATCTACAACCTCCCTCCTTGGCTATGCATGAAGCTGAAGTACATCGTGATGCGGATTATTATTCAATGCCCAAAGCAACCTGTTAACGATATTGATGTGTACCTAAGACCACTAGTTGAGGATCCTAAACATCTGTGGAAGAAAGAAGGTGTAACCGTGTGGGATGAGGACAAACAGGAGCAATTTAAGCTACGAGCGTTGTTGTTCGTAATCATTAATGATTGGCCCGCACTTAGCAACTAATCCAGATAGACAAACAAGGGGTACAAGGCTTGCACCCACTGCATGGATGAAACTAAAAGTATGTATCTGAAACATTGTAGAAAGGTTATGTACATAGGTCATCGTCGATTTCTTGTTACAAGCCACCCTGTCCGGAAGAAAGGCAAGCATTTTGAATAGAAGGCCGACCACTGTACTAAGCCTAAACATCATAACGGAAAAGTCGTGCTTACTATGGTGAAAGATCTGAAAGTAGTATTTGGAAAGGGACCTAGCAGCAAACCTATAGCAAGTGAAGATGGTCACACGGCGATGTGGAAGAAGTCTATTTTTTGGGAGTTACCCTATTGGGAAGTCTTGGACGTCTGCCATGCAATCAACGTGATGCGCCTCACAAAGAACCTTTGCATCAACCTGCTCAGCTTCCTAGGTGTATATGGGAAGTCAAAAGATACACTTCAAGCACGTAATGATCTAAAGCATATGAAACAACGCAATGGTCTTCATCCGGAACCAAAGGAGAAAGGAAGCCATTACTTGAGTCCAGCTAGTTACACCCGAGCAAGACAGAGAAGGAATGTATGTTTGAATGTTTGGAGAACATCAAGGAACCCTCTGAATACTCCTCAAATATAAAGGGAATAAGAAGCATGAAGGAGAAAAAGTTCACAAACCTAAAGTCCCATGACTGCCAGGTTTTGATGACACAACTGCTTCCTATTATAATTCGATGTATCCTTCCTGATAATGTCTGGACAACAATAACAAAGCTATGTGCTTTCCTCAACGCAATTTCGTAGAAGATCATCGATCCAGACAATTTAATATCCCTTGAAAATGACGTGGTGCAATGTCTTATCAAATTTGAGATGATCTTTCCACCTTCCTTCTTCAATATAATGACTCATATTATATGTCATCTTGTTAAAGAAATCCGTATTCTCGGTCCTGTGTACCTACATAACATGTTCCCTTTCGAAAGGTAGATTGGCGTTCTGAATATGTACGTTCGTAACCGTTTTTGACAGGAGGCAAGCATCGCCAAGGGGTATGGAACAGATGGGGTCATTGAGTTCTGCGTAGAATTTATTGAAGACCTTCGTCCAATCGGGGTACCCGAATCAAGCCACGAAGGAACACTACGGGAAAGGGGACTCTTGGAAGGAAAGGAATAGTGACTGTAGACAACAATTTATTTCGTAAAGCACATTTTACATCGAGGAGCACTTGGTGATTATTCGCTCCAACAATGTCGGAAAGTCCGATGCCTGGATTACACGCCATCACCTTGATACTTTCACCGCTTGGCTACGACAACATCAACAACTAGCTTTCTTAGCGTGGGGACCATCTTGCTCAGTCTTGATATTCCAAGGATATGAAATCAATGGGTATACATTTTACACAAGAGCCCAAGAAACAAAAAACAGGAACCGGAACAGTGCTGTTTGTATCGATGCCATGAAATATGATGGGACAACTAGCACGTATTACGGTGGCACTAACGAGATATGGGAACTCGACTGTGGACCTCTGAACGTGCCTCTATTTTGGTGCCAATTGGTTAGGCTAACAGGTGGAGGCGTAACGATTGATGACAGTGAGATGACAATGATTGACCTTAACAAGGTTGGGTACTCAGACGAATCATTTGTCCTAGCCAATGATGTAACGCAAGTTTTTACGTGAAGGACATGTCTAGCAAACCAAAGAAGGGGAAAAGGCCCGACGAGCCAAAGTGCCACATGGTTCTCCCAAGCAAAAAGAAAATCGTCGGGGTCGAGGACAAGACTGACAAAGATTACGATCAGTTTGATGGGCAACCACCATTCACGGTGACGGTTGACCTGAGCATCCTCCTATCAAATGAGGACACCCCTTACTCACGCAACGATCATAGTGAAGGAACATTCGTGAGGAGAAAGTACGTGAGGTCAACCATCACACTATAAATTATTTTTAATGTAATGACCTAGGTTGTTGTACAGAAGATGTAGATTATTTTGAATGTATGATTTTTAAAATGTAATAACAATTTTAAATATTTAAATCGGCCACGAGTTATTTATGTAATATTATTTAAAATGTTGTAACAATTTAAACAATTTATATTGGGCATGAGTTATTTATGTATATTTTTAAAATTTACTAGCAATTTTAACTATTTAAATCGTCCATGAGTTATTTATGTATGATTATTTAAAATGTTGTAGCAGTTTTAAACTATTTATATCGGGCATGAGTTATTTATGTATGATTTTCAAAATGTAATAGCAATTTTAATTATTTAAATAGACCATGAGTTATTTATGTTGTAGTAATTTTACCAATTTAAATCGGGCATGTGTTATTTATATGCCATTATTTAAAATTTAATAGTAGCTTTGAATACTTAAATGGGCCATGAGTTATTTATGTATGGTTATTTAAAATGTTGTAGCAATTTTAACTATTTAAATCGGGCATGTGTTATTTATATATGTTTATTTAAAATTTAATAGCAATTTTAACTACTTAAATCGACCATGAGTTATTTATGTATGATTATTTAAAATGTTGTAGCAATTTTAACTATTTAAATAGGCATGTGTTATGTATATGTTATTATTTAAAATTTAATAACAATTTTAAACTATTTATATCAGGCATGCGTTATTTATATATGATTATTTAAAATTTAATAACAATTTTAAACTATTTATATCGGGCATGAGTTATTTATGTAGGATTTTTAAAATGTAATAATAATTTTAACTATTTATATCAGGCATGTGTTATTTATATATGATTATTTAAAATTTAATAAGAATTTTAAACTATTTATATCAGGCATGATTAATTTTTGTAGGATTTTTAAAGTATAGTACGGAGTAACAATTTTATGTATTTAAATTGCATATGTTATTTATATATTTAATTTTTGGTTCGGGTTGTGAACCCTATCTAGGACAAAAAAACGAATTGGAAATAGCGGAAAAATATATTTAGTCCCGGTTGGTGGCAACAACCGGTACTAAAGATAGTAGCAACAACCAGGACTAAAAGTATCTTTAGTCCCGATTGGTGGGCACAACCGGGACAACAAATCAAATCTTTAGTCCTGGTTGTTGCTACATACTAGGACTAAAGATATCTTTACTCCCGGTTCATGCCACCAACCGGGACTAAACATCCCGGGGTATATATGTAATGCGCATCGTCTTCTCCACGTCGATCCAACACTTACCCGTTTTCACTCGTCTTCGTCTCGTCGAGCGCCATTACCATTGTCTTCGTCGTCACCGCCATCGCCGCCGCCGCCATCATCTTGCCATCGTCAGCGTTGTCATCATCGTCTTCGCCGCTACCACCTTCGCTGCCACAATTAATGGTCAGGCCTTCCCCTTTCTCCTTCTTCGATCTCTCTCTCCTCCCAGCTGCCGCTGCCGCCGTCACCGTCGTCATCGCCACTGCGATGCAACCTGCCACCGCCACTGCCGCCGCCACCGCCATCACCACCGTCGCGCGCCGCCACCGCCGCCGCACATGAACGTGAACGACCGAACGAGGGTCACGTGAATGATCGAATGAGTTTAACGTGAACGAATGAACGACCGAATTAACGTGAAGGACCGAACGACCGAACGACCGAATGTGATCGAACGAACAAGTTAACTTGAACGACTGGACGACCGAACGTGAACGAACGACTTTAACGAGTTTAGCGACTTTCACCGCCCCACGAGTTTGACGACTTTAACGCGTTAAGTAACTTTCACGACCGAATGAGTTTAACGAGTTTAGCGACTTTCACGACCGAACAAGTTTAATGACTTTAACGAGTTTAGCGACTTTCATGACCGAACGAGTTTAACGACTTTAACCCCTCTAGCGACTTTCAGGATCGAACGAATTTAATGACTCTCACGACTGAACGAGTTTTAACGACTTTAACGAGTTTAGCGACCTCGATGGCCGAACGAGTTTAATGACTTTAACGAGTTTAGCGAGTTTCACGACTGAACGCCTTTAATGATTTTCAGCACTTCACGACTACATGCCTCTAACGTGTATAAGGACCGAACAACTTTAACGATTTTCATGATCTTCATGACGCAGAAGTACCGATGTATATCCAATGTACATGTTTTAACTAATTATTTTTTAATTGTTAGAATCACCTGGTCTAGCTGCTCACCGCCGACGTCGCTCAAGCTTACGTAGTCCCAAGGCCTCTAAGCAAAACTAAGGCAAGGTACATGACGCTATAAAAGTTTTTGTACAATCGTATGAAATGTATTAGCTGACCTTAAAATGTGTTGGCAGTATGCCACGAGGCCATTCGACCGAGTCTGCCGAAACCAGCCAAGCAGCGAGGATCCGAACTCTAGGCATCCAAGACCCCTCGAGGCGAAGCCCCGTTGCGAAGACATCAAGGCGAAAGGGGCGATGGTCGAAGAGTCACACCGGGTCCCTGCTAGTCGGGGCGAAGGCTGCATGGCGAAGGCGTGCGCCGAGGGAGAATGGCTTCACCAGGCCGGACCCGATCCAAGAAGATCAAGTGGGCCGGCCCCAGTCGCCCCGGCCCGCGGACTAATGGGCCAGTAGTCGCCAGGCGGCCTGTTGAGGGCCCATACACCTTAATTACATCGAATACCCATGTAAGGGCCCATTTATGAGGGTGACCGTGTAAATTCCCCTGTAATAGCCCTAAACCCTAATAGGGGGATCTGTAATGGGGATATAAATAGCCACCTAGGGCCATGTAAAGGGGGATCCCCAATTTTGAAGCCTGAATTTAATACACTTTACTTTCCCAACAACTGTTGAGTATCCACGTCCTTCGACGTACGCAGTTGTCATTTCGACAACAGCTGGCGCCGACCGTGGGGACCTCCAAGCGAAACCACTGAGAGCGAATGCCACCGAAGAAGGTCTCAAAGGAGAGGGTTGCTAACCCAAAGGAGAGCTTAGCAGATGAGGCGATGGCCGCCGAAGAGGGGGCGGAACCTTCGGCACCCGCCGAAGCGGGGACGGCGCCGTCGGTTTCGGCACCCCCGTTGCAACCACCACCTTCGGCTCCGGCCACTTCGGCTGAGCAGGTGCCGAAGGTCCTTCCGGCAACTCAACTGACTTCGATCGCGCTCGTTGCTGCGCAAGCCGACCCCAACCACGAGGCACAAGCCGAAGCCAGCATGGAAGCCATGCGGCAGAACATGGCGCGACTCCAAGACATGCTTCCCCAGATGCAAGAGCAGCAGCAAGCATACGAAGCAGCACGGTAAGCCAAGGTTGCTCCGGCCCCCATCCTATAGTACTCGGCAGGCTACATCCTGCCTCAGGCCTACCAGCAAGCGCCGGTACAAGCCCCTCCGTCACAAGCCGCTCAAGGACCGGTGTACCTTCCCGGTCAACCTTCAGCCGCAGAAGCACACCCGCTCCCTGGCGCCCGGCCACAAGTTCAACCGGCTGTGGTCCAAGTGCACTCTTCGCCACCCGGACAAGTGTCACGGGCGATGGCGGAGGTGGCTTTGGCCCTGCAGGCGTAGCTCCAAGTTTTCCTCCAGCAGCTCAGTCAACCCCACATCATCTCAAGCACAACCCCCTCGGCCCAGCCAAGGCACTTCAGGGTGGCTGCCGTCGAACCAACCTGGGCCGGGGGCTTTGCCCTGGGGTCAGGGGCAGCAGTTCGACCTATACAACACCACTCAAGCACCGCTGTTCGGAATCGGGCCACCGAATGTTGCAGCCCAGCCGCACGCGCAGGCTATTACTTCGCCCTTCGCCACGCCGTACTCGCAGCCGAGTGGGCCCTCGCTGCAGGGCGTCATGGGTAAGGCTGGGGGCGAAAAGGGGCTGCCACTGAGTGGGGGAATCAAAAATCGTCCAATTCCACCTCAGTTCAAATTCCCACCCGTTCCGCGGTACTCGGGCGAAACAGACCCAAAAGAGTTTCTTTCTATCTACGAGTCCGCGATCGAGGCTGCCCACGGCGACGAAAATACCAAGGCGAAGGTAATCCATCTCGCTCTCGACGGCATTGCCCGTTCTTGGTATTTCAAAATTCCATCTAACAACATATACTCATGGGAGCAACTGCGTGATGTTTTTATCCTTAACTTTCGAGGCACCTATGAGGAGCCGAAGACGCAGCAGTATTTGCTCCGTATTCGCCAGAGACCGGGCGAATCAATATGGGAGTACATGCGCCGCTTCTCGCAAGCCCGATGCCAAGTCCAAGACATAACGGAAGCATCCGTCATCAACGCTGCTTCGGCCGGGCTGCTCGAGGGCGAACTCACAAGAAAGATCGCCAACAAGGAGCCGCAAACTCTCGAGCACCTGCTCCACATCATCGACGGGTACGCAAGAGGCGAAGAGGACTCCAAGCGAAGGCAGGCAATTCAAGCTGAATACGATAGAGCCTTCATCGCCGCTGCCTAGGCCCAGATGCAAGCGCATGCCGCCGAACCAGCTCCCCCCGCCATTCGCCAACCCCAACCGGCGAACCAAGGGCAACCGCCAAGACAAGGCCAAGCTTCCATGACTTGGAGGAAATTTAGGACCGACCGAACAGGTACCGCCGGCTGTCGAAGAAGTACAATCCCTCCGCAAGGAGTTCGACGCCTAGCAGGGCGGTAGCCATCAGCAGCCTGTTCGCAGGAAGGTTAGAAAGGACCTCTACTGCGCATATCATGGGCGATCCTCGCACACTACCGAGCAGTGCCGCAACATTCATCAACGAAGCGGCACCCAAGAGCCAAGGCCGAATCAAGGTGCCGCAATCGAAGCGCCTCGCGAGACGGCCCAAGAGCCGTCACCACCAGCCGAACAGCGCCAAGACACGCAGCGCAGAATCATTCAAGTGATCACAAGAGCTGATCCACCGGTCCAGCCGTCGAAGTGGCAAAGGAAGTTGCAGATGCGAACAGTGCATAACATCACTGCCGCAGGCGAAGGGGTCCCGAAGTACCTGAACCGGCAAATCTCTTTCGGCCCGGAGGATGCCGAAGGAGTGCTGTTCCCGCATCAAGACCCCCTGGTGATTTCAGCCGAAGTGGCCGGTTGCGAAGTTCGGCGAGTTCTGGTCGATGGAGGTAGCTCGGCCGATGTCATCTTCGCTGAGGCCTACGCCAGGATGGGGTTACCAACTTCGGCCCTCACTCAACCGCCGGCTTCGCTTCGCGGCTTCGGCGGGGAGGCGGTTCAAGTTCTCAGCCAAGCATGGTTGGTGGTCGCTTTCAGCACAGGCGAAAACAGGCGTGAAGAGCAGATCCTGTTCGACATAGTCGACCTCCCATACAGCTACAACGCCATCTTCGGCCGTGCAACCCTTAACAAGTTTGAGGTCATCTCCCACCACAACTACCTCAAGCTCAAGATGCCTGGTCCGACAGGAGTGATCGTCGTCAAGGGGCTTCAACCCCTAGTCATGTCAAAAGGCGACTTGGCTGTGATCGATAGGGTCGTGCACAATGTGGAAGCCAAACCGCGTGTCAACCGCGTGCCGAAGCCAGCCCCCCATGCAAGGTGATAAAAGTGCAAGTAAGCGAGGCGGACCCGGCAAAGTTCGTCCAGCTGGGAGGCGATCTAGCCGAAGAAGAGGCTAGGAAAATTCTAGAGGTACTCAAAGAAAACATTGACATCTTCGCCTGGAGCCCCAGCGAAGTGGGGGGCGTTTCGCTAGAACTCATCATGCATCGCCTGGTGGTTAAGCCGGATGCCAAGCCAAGAAAGCAGAAACTGCGCAAGATGTCCGCTGATCGCCAAGAGGCAGCGAAGGCCGAAGTGTAGAAGCTTCTCAAGGCCGGGGTGATCAAGGAGATCGACCACCCGGAGTGGCTGGCGGACCTGGTCCTAGTGAAAAAGTCGAACGGCAAGTGGCACATATGTGTCGACTTCACGGACCTCAACAAGGTGTGCCCAAAGGATGACTTCCCCCTGCCGCGGATCGACCAGCTGGTTGATTCGATGGCTGGCTGCGAGCTCATGAGCTTCTTGGATGCCTACTCCGGTTATCACCAGATCCACATGAATCCGGACGACATCGCCAAGACGGCCTTCATCACACCGTTCGGCACGTTCTGCCACCTCAGGATGCCTTTCGACCTAAGGAACGCCGGAGCAACGTTCGCCAGGCTGGTGTACAAGGTGCTTCGCAAGCAACTAGGGCGAAACGTAGAGGCCTATGTCGATGACATCATCGTAAAGAGCCGCAAGGCTTTTGACCATGCGTCCGATTTACAAGAGACTTTTGACAACTTGCGCACGGCGGGTATGAAACTAAACCCGGAGAAGTGTGTTTTTGGAGTTCGCGCGGGCAAGTTGTTGGGTTTTCTTGTTTCTGAAAAGGGTATCGAGGCGAACCCCGAGAAAATTGACGCCATTCAGCAATTGAGGCCACCGTCGAGCGTACGCGAAGTACAAAAGCTCGCAGGCCGAATTGCGGCACTTAGTCGTTTTCTCTCGAAAGCAGCCGAAAGGGGTTTGCCATTTTTCAAGACCCTCCGGGGCGTAGGATAGTTCAGCTGGACACCTGAATGCCAAGCCGCGTTCGAAGAGCTAAAACAGTATTTGCAAAGCCTACCCGCCCTGGTCAGCCCAGCACCAGGAAGCGAAATGCTGCTATATCTAGCGGCTTCGCGAGTGGTGGTCAGTGCAGTCCTAGTCCAAGAGACAGAATCAGGACAGAAACAAGTATACTTCGTCATCGAGGCCTTACAAGGGGCGAAGACAAGGTATATCGAGATGGAAAAGCTCGCTACGCCCTGGTGATGGCTTCGTGCAAGCTCAAGCACTACTTTTGGGCCCACAAAATCACAGTGCCTTCGCAGTATCCTCTGGGCGAAGTACTCCGGGGCAAGGAAATCTCTGGCAGACTCAGCAAGTGGGCAGCAGAGTTATCCCCCTTCGACTTGCACTTCGTTGCACGCACCGCCATCAAATCCCAAGTCCTGGCCGATTTCGTGGCCGAATGGGCGCCACTGATGGCAACCCTCGGCTTCCGGGCTGGCGAAATGGCACGACGCCGCCAGCGAAGGGCCCTCGCTGCTTCGGACCCCGCCTTGAAGGGGATGGAGTGGTAAAACCAGTTCGCCATCCAATGGCGGTCCCACTTCGACATTGCGGCGTTGACCGGCCACAAGTCGGCGCGCTCGGGGCGAACATTGAAGTTCACACTCCTGAACGCGGTCTTCCGGGTCCCAGCGGGGGTGACCACCGTCTTCGAGTTGACGGCGGCTGAGAAAATGGTGCCGAAGAGATCGGCGCTAGGCTTGAACCCAGCAGTCCGGCACGCCCAATCGAAGATGGCGATGCGGACTAGAGCCGAAGGGCTCAGCTGAGGCAGCTCCACCTGAAAAAGTCGAAGAATTTCCGGCAACAATATGTTGCACGGAACACGGAGGTCGGCCTCGAAAAAAACGGCGAACACCACCGTCTGGTATTCGCCAGGTTGCGGCACCTCGGCATCCCTGGGGGCGAACGCCTGCCCTTCCGCCACCAGGCCCGCGTGAACAATCTTCGCCAACTCATCTTCATCGATGAGCGAAGACCCTAAAAACGCCATGGTGTCATCGGGTCAGTGTCACATCCCGGTCCAGGGCTTAATAGGATTAATAGAATACTCATATCAACAAGTTGCAACCTCTTTTTCGGAAGTCGATCTCCAAAGAACTATCAGGTTAAGCGTGCTTGGCCTGGAGTAATTTGGGATGGGTGACCGACCGGGAAATTCTTCCCGGGTGCGCACGAGTGAGGACAAAGTGTGCAAAAAAGACTTGTGTTGGCCTGGAGCAATTTGGGATGGGTGACCGACCGGGAAATTCTTCCCGGGTGCGCACGAGTGAGGACAAAGTGTGCAAAAAAGACTTGTGTTGGTCTGTGAGGACAGTCTATGTCCTAGGAAAGCTGCCAGAAGTAAGTGGGCCCGGCCTTGAAGAGGCGGGACGTTACAGAATGGTATGATGCTCACGAGTGAGGACAAAGTGTGCAAAAAACACTTGTGTTGGTCTGTGAGGGCAGTCTATGTCCTAGGAAAGCTGCCAGAAGTAAGTGGACCCGGCCTTGGAGAGACGGGACGTTACAGAATGGTATCAGAGCCGACCCTCACGGTTTCACGGGCGCGTGTGTCGCAGTTGCGCAGGCACCTCACGGTTTCACGGGCGCGTGTGTCGCAGTTGCGCAGGCATGGTGCGCATGGCTGGTGTTGACCGGGAGTGGTCACACAGCATGGCACATGCGCTGGCACTGGATACACTGACGTGCTCAAGAGGGGACGTTCCTGGTCTAGGGTTGACCGACGAGGACGTCGGTGTCTTAAGGGGGTGAGGATGTCACATCCCGGCCCAGGGCTTAATAGGATTAATAGAATACTGCAACTTCTTTTCCGGAAGCCGATCTCCAAAGAACTATCAGGTTAAGCGTGCTTGGCCTGGAGCAATTTGGGATGGGTGACCGACCGGGAAATTCTTCCCGGGTGCGCACGAGTGAGGACAAAGTGTGCAGAAAAGACTTATGTTGGTCTGTGAGGGTAGTCTATGTCCTAGGAAAGCTGCCAGAAGTAAGTGGGCCCGACCTTGGAGAGGCGGGACGTTACAGTCAGGGCCGGTTGCGAAAACCGGGTTCGGCTTGCGGGGAGCCATGGCGAAGCAGATGTGGATGGGCGAAAGGAGATGGTTACGCGAAGGAGTTCGTTCAAAGTTAACCGTGAGCAAGAAACGGAAGAGAGAATGAGCGCGGTGAAAATGAAAGGAGTAGCGACGGTGAAAACGGGAGGTAAGAATATATAGCCTACCAAACGATGCTTTGCCTTCCCATCCAATCAGGAACGGCCACGTGTCGCGGGGTAGGCGAAACGGTAAAATCCCATGGACCTGGGTAGGCGAAACGGTAAAATCCCATGGACCTGGCCGTGCAGTAGCGGGCTCCTTGGGAAAGGCCCTTCACTACTCGCTACGGCCCAACGGCCCATCATTGTTCACTACGGCCCAACAGAACAATACGGGCCACTTCACTGCTCATAGAAGGCGAAGGCTCGACACTGTTCACAATAAAGACCGGTCAAAAAACAGTAAAGGATAACATAACTGCTCGTGGTGGGTGAAAGCCGTGCATAAAAGTCCTTTTTCGCAGAAACGCATATCACACATTTTTTGCAGGACCCAAAAAGACAGGTTTTGGCAGGAGCATCGGTCGAAAGGGGGTGCCTCATACCATACTACATGGATTGCACGGTCTCGGTCGAAGCTCCTATCTCACCCTTGCCCGTGAGGGGCTTGTTGGCAGTATGCCACGAGGCCCTTCGACCGAGTCTGCCGAAACCAGCCAAGCAGCGAGGATCCGAACTCTAGGCGTCCAAGACCCCTCGAGGCGAAGCCCCGTGGCGAAGACATCAGGGCGAAAGGGGCGATGGGCGAAGAGTCACACTGGGTCCCTGCTCGTCGGGCGAAGGCTGCATGGCGAAGGCGTGCGTCGAGGGAGAATGGCTTCGCCAACCAGACCCGATCCAAGATCCAGTGGGCCGGCCCAGTCGCCCCGGCCCGCGGCCTAATGGGCCAGTAGTCGCCTGGCGGCCCGTTGAGGGCCCATACACCTTAATTACGTTGAATACCCATGTAAGGGCCCCTTTATGAGGGTGACCATGTAAATTCCCCTGTAATAGCCCTAAACCCTAATAGGGGGATCTGTAATGGGGATATAAATAGCCACCTAGGGCCATGTAAAGAGGGATCCCCAATTTTGAAGCCTGAATTTAATACACTTTACTTTCCCAACAACTGTTGAGTATCCACGTCCTTCAACGTATGCAGTTGTCGTTTCGACAACAAAATGTATACATGTAGGTTTCATATTTCTTAAATAGGTGAAATTTAACATAGGTTTCATATTTCTTAGGTAGGTGGAAATTAGCTAGATATCGTAGGTCTTGAGAATGTCAATATATATATATAATAATATACCTCGTTACTGTTACATGAAACTATATAAGTTTTCGTGCAGTCGTATGAAATGTATTAGCTGTATTTAAAATGTACACTTGTAGGTTTCATATTTCTTAAATAGATGAAATTTAACATAGGTTTCATATTTCTTAGGTAGGTGAAAATTAGGTGGTCATCATAGGTCTCGTGAATGTCAACATATATATAACAATAGACCTCGTTATCGCGATGACGAACAGATCATCTACGACCAGATCGTAGAGGCCAACAACCAATACTGGGTGGATAAGGATGGGAATGAGGAGGGGTATGAGGAAAATAGTGATGGCCAACGAGCCGTTGGAGAGAGAGGGGACACGGACAACGAGGTGCCGCGGGGAAAGTGGAGGGGAGACACATTCTCACTGAAGTGAATCCAGACGGACGACCGGTTGACCCTGTTGATGCAGCAATGAAGTTTGTGTCACATAGCAGATGGGTCGTTAGGGATCACGTGCCCATCAGCATAGTAAACTGGCACCATACAAGGACACATGGGGATGAGGAGGAACAACCTTACCTCACTGATATAGAGAAAGAAATGTTGTGGACCACAATACTTGAGACATTCATGGTCCTTGAGGCAGAAAAGCCAAAAGTGAAGGATTGGACTTTAAAGAAAATGGCCGAACAATTCCGGTAGTTCAAAAAGGATTTGTACAAGAAATATGTCGTGAAGGGCCTGACACTTGACTTGTACAAAATGACCAAGCTGAAGGACAATTGGGATGCCTTTGTCACATACAAGACAGGGGAGCAAGGGCAACGATAGATAGAAAAGAATAAAACCAATGCCGCTAAAAAGAAGTACCATCACTGGCTAGGGTTAGGTGGCTTTAAGAAGGCAGTGCCGAAGTGGGAGAAAATGGAAGCAGGGTTGCTAGAAAGGGGTATTGTTCCGGCCACAGCCAATTGGCTGGAACGATCAAAGCATTGTAACTATGCTTACGGTGGAACGCAAAATCTCGGTGATGGCTCCCTAATATTCGGCGATGAGATTCGTGAAGCAGCAAGCGGACTGACAAAAGCAGTAGAGGTCTCTGCTCGGGGAACATTCTGGCCCGACAGAGCGAAGGACGAGCTTACGCTCGCACTGCAGAATGCCGAGCATCCAGGACGAACGCGAGGAAAAGGCTTGGTTCCATGGAAATTTGGATTTCAAGATGACATCCACACGTACAAGAGTCGCATGAGGAGAAAAAGAGATACTAAGGCGAAGTTAACAAATCTTGAGTATAGGGTCACGATGCAAGAGTTAAGGACGTAAGAGGGGGTGGAAAGACGGGTGGACCAACGACTAGCCGAACAGCAGAGGCAACATAGCCAACAACATATTCCTCCCATCATGACGAGCCCCTTAGGCAATCACAGCAGCTGCGTTTCTACAGCGCAGGTAGAAGAACATGGCATGGAAGCTGCAGCAGGGCCAACTCACGATGAGCCACCGTGCCCCTTTGATGAAATCACGCAACGAACACTGTGTCAGCTTCATAGTCCGTTCAAGAAAATATCACTCAAGGTGTTCTCGTAGTTTTATGATATATGTCTTGTACATTACGAACGTTGGTGCACATGTTAATAACTGATTAATCTCGTTTCTCATGAAGGTGGCGTCAGGCATGGCCATACCAGTCAATCCTTCAGGGACATACCATTGCGGACCTATGCAACCTGGGTACTCAAGGGTAGAAGTAGAATTGGTAGAACGAGGGTTCGAGGACCTTCGAGCTGGACATCCCCGGAGGAGACGGGGAGACGAAACTAGGAGATAGCCCATACAATATATACTATGGTGCAAGCGTTACATAGTGTTACTCGGGCGAGAAGCGGCATCAATTCCCACATCTCCCCTACCTGCACTGTGCCCTCCGCCTCCTCCGCATGCACCGTCTCCTCTGCCGCCTTTGCCTCCTCCGCCTGCACCGTCTCCTCCGCCTGTTTTGCCTCCTCCGCGTGCACCGTCTCCTCGGCGGGCACCAACTCCAACGAGGTCTCCGTCGTGAGCATCTTCTACTCCATCTTGAATGCCACAACCAGCTGCAAGTACAAGAAAGACTTGCCCACCTCGTCCCTCGCTGTCAAAGTCAAGCGTACAAACGAAAAAGCCAAGACTTGACGAGCCTAAGCTCCCCGCTCTCAAGACTAGGGCGTACAACCGCACTCCCAAGGAGACTGACGAGATCGTAAGAGTGGAAGTGAAGGCGCACTTCAAGCTGCAAAGTCCAGTAAAGAAGATTCCTATAAACCCGACATCTAAGGAGATTTTTAAGAAGATGAGCACATCGGTAAAAAAGATTTTACTATCCGACTATGACCGATCAATAACGAAGTCTTTTAAGAAGGCAAAAGGAAAGTTCAAAGAGGTCCCTCAGCTTGGAAAGCAACCAAAACAATCAATTTGATCCGTTGCTACCGTCTGGTGAAATGGAGATAAGTCAATTTATGGCGGAGATGGGACTAAAGAGGGAGCAATTGTTTTGGCCGACGCACCAATAGAAAAGCAATAGCAGAGGATCTGAAATACAAATTTACCCTCGGTAAACCACTTGTCAAGCCTGATCAGGTTAAAACACTCTCTACACAGATATACCGATTCCATCAATACTACATTTAAAAATCAGCCGCCGGTAGAGTGATGTTCGGTGCGAGAGTAAAAAACTCAGATTACTTCAAAGGAGATGATGAGTTGTGAGTCCATTTCCAGGAAACCTTCGATGTGTACCATTGACACTCCCTCGACGTCTCTCTTCTCAGTCTGTGGGTTCTTTAAGTATTGTTTAATTAATTTTATTTCGTTCCTTAGCTCCTTGTATCTACCATCAAATTATTGCAGTGTGCGGATAACTGATGGAAACGTCCTTTCCTCCCGTTGTAGAATGGAGATTCAAATATGCCGTAAGCAGGGAGCTTTCAGGGTTGGATTCATGGATCCCTGCAAATTTAACACTACTGTCATAAAGGATTTTGAGTAAGAAACTGAGGATAATATTCTCCGTTTCCTGGTGCAACAACATTTCAAGACCTTCATACTATTGCCACACAACACATCGTGAGTTTTTACCTCCTTTCGTAGAAATTTCCTTGTCGTACTCATATCGTGACATTTATATCATCTTATACAATTTACAAATTCCACTGGGTCCTTTTTGTTATAGACCTTATTGCAAGCAAACTACATATCTATGACTCAATGGATAGACCAGCAGAAATTTTGACCAAAATATTTGAAGTGCTAGACATGTACGTAATGCCATCCATTGCACTATCATTTTGAGTGTTTGTCGTTGCTACTATATATATAGATATCAGATAATTAATCATAGCTTGCAACTGTACATAGGGTATGGATACGGTTTCATACACTCGTCCGTGGGAATTTTAAAGAAAACTAGATGACATGATGAACTTTCTGGTGAGTACATGCTCCAAATTATTTGGAATCACTTAATTTGTTCTAAAATAAAAATATATATTAAATCTGTCGTTTCGATCTCTTTTATTGTCCAAAACAGAAGCAAGGGACGAACTTATGTGGCTACTACGTTTGCAACTATATTCATACCATAGCACATGGAATCAACGGTGACAAGGATCTCGATGTATGTAAACATCATTCATACATTATGTCTCGATTTCTTATTGATTTCATATATTTATATCTCATTTTTTGAATCAATAGGTTCTTTGGATGATGGAGCAACTCCCCTACGATGCATTTATACAGGCTGTTCAAGAACAACTAATGGGATTTATCATGGATCAGGTTATTCATCCCGCGGGAGAATTCCACCATGATGGAAAACTTATTCGTCAACCCCACCCACGATTAGAATATAATTGTAATATATATATATACATAACATAGACACATAATACAGATGTAATTACTTATATGTTTATATATATTTTTGGTAATCTATATATGTATATATTTACTTCTGTGTCTTTATATATTTTGGTTGTACATATGTGCATATGTAATATATATATGTATTTATACATATATATGCAATATATATGTATAAATACATTTATTACATATATATATATATTATAAATATATTATGCATATAAATATATTTATACATATATAGATGCATAAAATATATATAAATACATATATATTAAGAAAAGCAGCAAGTATATGTATTTAAACATATATATAAATGCATAATATATAAACAAGCAGCAAGCAGCATATGCAAATAAAAAAATATAAAAATACCAACCGGTACTAAAGATGAATCTTTAGCCCTGGTTATTTCAACCGGGACTAAAGATATGCATCTTTAGTCCCGAATTAAGCGTCCCAGTTTGCAACCTGGGACTAAAGGGGTTGCAAACCGGGACTAAAGGTGTATTCCCCAGTAGTGCTATGATATATTATAGGTGTTATTTCTTTAATTAACCGGTAACTATAATATATTATGGGTACCGGTGTTTTAAAAAACCGGTACCCAATAATATAAGTGCCGGTTTTTTCTCTAGTATCGGCACCTATAGTGTTTAAAGGTGTTGGTTTTATATATTTTTCATCGCGTGGAGGAGGAAAAAAGTCAATAGGTACCTGTTTTAAATGAACCGGTACACCGTTCCCTGTGAGGTATTCTGTAGTAGTGTGACTAGTATATCTGTCTTCCTGATGTACTTTGGGTTGGGCAAACTTAGAGCACAGGGGAGCGAACAACTGTCGTGTTTTCTCACTGTATAACCTTTAGTTTCTTTAGGGTGCGATAATTTCCTGTGTACAACTAATGCCAATATTTGTAGGAGAGCAATGCGATTAATTTCCTTTCTAGAGAAATAGTGCATATATGTACATACATACACATTTTTGTACAACAAGCAAAGGTGACAATGGCACAATGCAGCCAGTCTTTGAACCCTCATCGTTCATGTCCGTGCAACAAAGTATTGCACGTACTCAAGCTAAGCTTAGCCTTAGCTCTGACTCCTACCGGCGATGTCGCAGGCTGGCACTGTCGGCCTCCTTGAACCACCGGTGCCGGAGTGCTTGCGCCACCGTCATCCTCTTCTCCGGGTTACACGTCAGAAGCCCACTCAACACCTCGAACCCAGCCTCCGACACCGGCAGCCGGCGGAGCATCCTGGCCTCCGCGGGACATGGGAAGAAGCCGCGAAGAAAGCTGTCCGGCCCGCATCCTCCCAGCAGCCGCTGCCCCTTGTAGCCTCGCCACCGCTTGATGTCGTTCACGCCAAGGACGTCGACGATCTCGCCGAGCTGCTCCCTGTCCGAGCTCCCGCGGAACAGCGGCTTCCTGGCGAGGAGCTCCGCCATGATGCAGCCAAGCGACCATGCGTCGACGCGCTCGTCGTAATCCGTCGAGCCGAGCAGGATCTCCGGCGCGCAGTACCACCGCGTGCCGATCGGGTTGGAGTACGGTGGTGGTTCGGCGGTGCTCTGCGACAGGCCGAGGTCGCAGATCTTGAGGTTGCCACGAACGTCGACGAGCACGTTGTCCGGCTTGAGGTCCCGGTGCATGAAGCCAGCGTCGTGCATCCTCTTGGCGCCGGAGAGAAGCTGCCGCATGGCGAGGCGGACCTCGATTTCCGACCGCCGCGTCCTCCCGCAGCGCTCCCGCCTCAGGACGTGACGCAGCGTCGGCCCTACGAACTCCATGACGAGGACGGCCTCGCCGTCGACGCATCGGCCGTGCGCGCGCGGCTGCACGACGTAGGGGTGGCCCCTGCACGCCTCCATGGCGACGACCTCGCGGCCGAAGTCAGAGCGGTCGACGAGCTCCCCGCAGTCGTCTCGGTACGAGCGGATGCACTTCATGGCGACGATCTCGCCGGAGCGGCGGTCGCGCGCGCGGTAGACGACGCCGCAGGCTCCCGAGGCGAGCTCGTCGAGCTTAACGAAGCGGCTGATCAGGACGAAGGATGCCGTCGCCATCGCCATGGCTCTCCACCCTCTGGGTACCCTAGGATTCTTTTCCTTCCTTTTCTTTCGTGGCAGTCGAGTCGATATGACGCAGATGCAAACGGTTTCAGGAGGAGAGAAGTAGCAATATATGGCTCGCTTGGCTACGCAACATGAGTCCGACGCGGTCTCCGAGTAGTCTTGGCGTGCGAACGCGGTCAGGTGCTCGCGTGCAAGCATGCATACGTATTCGGACTCCGAGTTGAAATCAGGACATTGATATATTTATGTTCCAATTTCATGTGTAATGTCGCTAAGCATGATTTTTACACGTGAATGCATCCGTGCGTGCAAATCTGTGCCGATTTGGCCGTTAAACATCTGCAGATAACTAGCGTGCGCGTGAGCGTGACAGTTCAGTTCACTCTACCAGGGAATCCATCTTTAGTCCCGGTTCGTAACCTCTTTAGTTCCAGGTATGTAACCGGGATGTTTAATCCGGAATTAAAGATGTGTATTGTTATTGCCAGTTGAAATAAACGGTACTAAAAAATACATGTTAGCAACCAACTGGTACTAAATATGGATATTAGGGTACCACCAACCGGTACTAAAGTTATTTTTTCTTTTTTTCCCAAATGTTTTTTATTGCTCGCTGATTTTTATATACATGCATACGTATATATAAATGTGCACATATATATATGCATGTATTTATAATATATACATGTTTATATTTGTAAATATATATTTATAGGTATATAGTGTCGACGGGTGATACCAGTAGACCAGATGTTTAGAGTATTGGGGTACGTTGATACTAGGATCTACATGAAACAACATCAAGCAAACAAGAAGACAAAGATTATACTGGTTTAGGCCCCTCCTAAGGTAATAGCCATAATCCAGTTTATATGAGATTGATATGAAAGATCACAGAGTAAAATAAGAACCGATGATTCTAACGTTACCGGTGAGATCCTTGTCGAGATGATTCGACGAGATCTCCCGGCGAGTAGGCTTCCTGTCATCCGGCTTGTAAACTATGGTAGATGTGTTGGTCGTAGAATTCCCTCCTCTAAACCCCTCAGGGGGTGTACCTTTTATACCGTGAATCACCTTAGTCCCCAAGTAGTAATCAGAGATTACAGACCCCGCATGAAATGGTACAAGCCTGATCCTCTCCGAGTAGGACTCCGTTAATCACTTGCCCATGAGAGTTAATTCCACAATCTTTCGGCAATTTACTTATTATATACGGAAATAAGCCGTATACACAAAGGTCTACCATATTCGTATAATCCATAAGTCGCAGTTTGGCAGGTATGCCTTATCCATAACCATGACAGTAGCCCCCGACTTCAACTCAAATGAACTCACGTCGTCATCCACGACTTTTCCGTCAACGTCGTCGTTCTCACTTGGCCGTTCTCGATGAAAATCGAGAAGACATGGAGTATTCGACATCATTGAAAGACGACCAACAAGTCCACAAGTGAATTTGAATTGAAGTCTAAACAACCGCCAGCAACGGCCCTCAGAAAATTTCAGCGGCAATCTCTCTCCTTTGCTCGAAATGCAAACCGTCAAGTAATGCGCCTATAAAACCTGATTTTGGAATTCATTTCAAGTCTGTTTGCCCAAAATTCCCTTCATCTTCCTTGCGCACTGCCTTCCTGTTCCTTCCGCTCCCAGAGAAAACAAAACCCTAGTCCCCTTCCAACCATCTCAAGATCAACCTTATGGATTTGAGGAAATCCACCGTCAACACCGCTGAGATGAATAAACTGCAGGTGGAGGGCTCCATCCCTGGACGAAGCACCATGCAGCGCTCGGTGGGAGGTACTGAACCAAAACCTGCTCCTTCACAAATTGTCATTTTAGAGGATTTTGTTCGCTGTGCATTTTTGCCTCCCCCTTCGAATTCCTTCTCATGATTATGAACTTCTACGGCCTTCACCTTCTCCATTTGAACTCCAACTCCATTGCTTTCCTAAGCATCTTTGCTCATCTCTATGAGGCCTACATCGGTGTAGTGCCATTTCTTGATCTTTTCTGCTATTTCTATGAACTCCGGTGGATGGAGTCCCACCGGATCTCAGGGTGCTGCGGGTTCCGTCTTCGAGATGGGATCAAGGCAGAATACATCCCCTTCGACTGCCCTTCTTCTCGAGGCTGCTGGAGGTCAAGATGGTTCTACCTCCACGTGGAAGAGCTATCTTTTGTTCTCGTAGTTCCTGACGAGAAGCCAGAACGTTCTTTCGATTGGACTTCTAAGGTCCTGCCAACCCCTTCTCTCATGGCCTTTGTCGAAAGAATCCGCATCCTCCGAGATCAGGGATTGTCAGTGTATGAAGTTGCTGCCGACTTCATACATCACCGTCTTCAGCCCCTTCTAGCTCGTGTTCATCCTACGTACGATTACGCTGGGATTGACGACGAGACGCTGATCTCTGATCGGGGTATTCATTCTCACAACCCTCTTGTCAGCGATCGTCCTAAAAGCTCTTGTTCTTAATTTTTAATCTTGTGTTCCATTCGCAGGTCTTGATGACAACACTATGGCCACCAAGTGGGTCAGATCGTTGTCAGTGCTCCATCAGGAGTCGACAATCCCCCGGCTCCGATCTGCGAACTACCTGCAACTGAAAAGAATGTTGTCATCAACATAAGTGACTTCGCACTACTCTATCTCCTCAATCCTTCATGATTTTGAAGCCAAAGTGATCTAATATTTCGCAAGCGCTCCCCCTCACGGATGCCACCAGACCACTCACCAACCACCAGGCTTCTTCCTCACTCAAGGAGAAGGTCTCTACGGAGACAACCGAGGTCGCCATTGCGCCAAGCGGCAGCGGCACCAAACACTACAAGAGGAAGTGGGCCGGTCTTACTCCCGAGCCAGCTTGCACACCCAGACGGGTGGCTCTGAGGTTAGTGTCACATTTTCGGTAACGGTTGCAATATTGCACGACAACGAGTTCTTACTTGCCTTTTTACTCAGGCCACTGCCGTCGCACCTCCAGCCTTGAGGAGAAGGCTTCTATAGGGGCAGAGCCAAGTAAGTGAAGTCTAAAACACTAACGCAGCTTTTGTATAATGACACGATTTTGCGATCTATCATTAAAAGCATTGACGTCAGTAGGGTATCACCAGCGTCCTCGGCACAGCAAGGACAGCATGGCGGCAAGCCCTCCTCTGCCAATGATCACAACTCATGTGGCTGATCCGGTTGCTGTCCCTACTCCTCCGCTGCCACCAGCTTTGGTGTCTATGTCGGGCGCCAAGAAGTGCATCGAGGCCCACCGTCTTCTCAAAGCTGGTGCCCAAGAGGTATTGGCCAAGATGGCTCGCATGGGTGCAATCACCTTGTCATCAGACAGGCCAGTGGCCAAACTCGAGAACGATCTTGAGGAGGCGTGTGAGGACCTCAAGAAGATGAGGGAACTTGTCATCGGGAACGATCGACAGCAGCGAGGACTGGAGGCGCAGGTGGTGGAAACCACCAGCCATTTGGAGTCGATCCGAGATGCTCTGCGCCAAAACTACACGTGCCTCGACCAGCTGGTGTGGAATCTCGGTGTGAATGTCGAGATCCCCCCGTAGCTCGACGAGATCACGCTGGTGGCCGCCCTGGTGGACCTTATCAAGGAACTGAAGAAAGTTCCTGGTAAGCACGCCGCCAAGGTTGTGGAAGACACCTACACTGGTCTACGCACAGGCGCGTCTCACGTTCTTGCGTGCGTTAGGCTCACGAACCCGTAGATCGACCTCGAGGAGGTCCTTACCAAGGGTGGTGCTGATGACACGCGCTAGGATGTGATATCGGAGGTCGCGGAGTTGGTGGAGACTGTTCTCCCTTTTTATGAAGAGTAATTTATCTGCGTCCTAGTGTTTTAACTTTTAAGTGTAATGTATTGGGTTTGCTTTGCCCTATTGTAGAGCAATCCCCCATTTGGTACACTTTAAGTTTATTCGTAGCATCCCCATTTTTTGTAGATGTCTGGATGATGAGGACGTCCAGCATGGGGGACACCCCGATATTCTCGATGTTGTGCCCACCTCTTCTGTCCAGCCGCCTGTTCCAAATGCTAGTGAAAATGCCTTGGTCACTGTGAATATCGATGATGTCCTCGCTTCATCCAGTTCGAACTTGATCTCCCTTCTCCGACAAAATTTAGGTTGGGTTTCGGCCCTCAGATCGCTTTCTTCGCTAACATTGTGAAGCTGGATTATTAGAGTTGGTCCCTTTTGTAGATCTTGAAGATGCACTCGAGGAGCGAGAACACCAAGTACAGTATTGGAGGAAAAAGTTTGAAGTGGCGGAACTTGAGTGGTCCATCGAGATTGCCAAGAAAGATCGTAATGTCGAGATGCTCTGAGGGCGTGAGGTTTGGTTGAACTCGTATCTCAAGAGCTACTACGATGCGAGGTTGGATCTCTGTAAGGAGTTGCAAGTCACGCGCCCTGCACCTGAGGAATCAACGGTGGGGTATATCTCATGGATGAAGAGGTCTTGCGACTAGCTGGAAGGGATCGACAAGCGGATCGACAACAACCTCAAACATGAGTATCATCGAGCGAGCCGATATGCCAGTGGTCACGTCCTCGCCGGTATCCGAGATCACCACCCGTAGATGAACCTCGACTTCATGAGGGAAGGGTTTAGGCACACGCGGATGTCGGCAGACAAGATAGATCGCCTAGCCCAGTCGCTAGCTCCTCTAGCAGAGAAAGTTATCCTCTCCATGGACAGGCAATGGCCATCATGGTAGAGTTTGTACCTAAAAGTATCTGAGAAGATTCTGTAATATATCGTTATTTACTTTAACTTTTTCAGTACAATTGAAATCTATGCCCTAAGCAATTTGTAAATAGAAGGTGTATGAGTATTCTCGTTTCAGGCTATCGTTCGCCTTTTTCGAGTCAGGTACTCTCCCTAGCCCCCAGCCTCGTTCTCAGAGAAGTTGTTCTCGGAGAAAGAGCCTTGAAAACCCATAACCTGCCTAGTTGAAGCTATGGTTTACCTAGCACCCAGCCGTGAAGTTGGAAAAACCAATTTCTGATTACACGGCTCGGTTAATACTCATCCAGGAAGCACTCTGACATGACTAGTTATGACATGGTCGTTTGGCTCTGAATCATCTGACAAGACCTTATCAGCTCTGGGCGTCCCCAACCAAAATCCCCTTACGTTTTTCGGAGGCATTGTCAGAATAGCGTAAAGGGACGTTAAGTTCGACTTCAACCCGAGGTGTTATTGTGGTAAGAGATCTCTCGGTAAAACATTGGTAAAATAAAGTTGGAAATATTTGGATATCTCTGAATATATGTATTTATTTATTGAATTGTAAGAAAAACTTATAGACTTGGATACATTGATGCTACACATAGAATTTACGTAATTCGTCAATGTTCCAGGAATTTCATAACTCGCAGCTTTCACCATCAACTATCTTGAACGCGCCTGGCCTCAAGACTTGAACCACCATGTACGGTCCCTCCCACTTTGGTGAGAGCTTGTTTCGCCCTGCTTGATTTTGAACTTGTCGGAGGACGTAATCACCGATGGCAAGTGTGCGGGCACGTATGCGCTTTTCATGATGTCGGTGCAGGGCCTGCTGATATGCAGCTGCTCAAACAGCAGCCTGCTCACGATGTTCCTCGAGAATATTCACATTGTCGTTTCGCCATTCCTCTTGCTCCTGATCAGAGTATTTTTGAACTCGTGTTGACCGATGTCGTAGCTCCGAAGGGAGCATGACCTCAGATCTGTACACAAGAAAGAATGTTGTCTCTTTGTTGGATGAAGTTGGTGTAGTGCGTATGGCCCACAAGATAGATGAGAGTTCTTCAACCCAGCGTGTATCGTAAGCCATGAGCCTATCGTACACGCGAGTTTCGATCCCTTGGAGCACAATACCATTAGCCCGTTCGACTTGTCCATTACTCTGGGGATGGGAAACTGAAGTGAAGCAAATCTTGACTCCGAAATCGATGCAGTAATCCTGGAAATCACCGCTTGTGAATTGCGAGCCATTATTTGTAAGGATGCGATGAGGCAATCCGTACCTGCAGAATATCCCTTTGATGAACTTGATAGCGTTGTCGGCTTTGATTTCTCGCGTGGGTTCCGCTTCAATCCACTTGGTGAATTTGTCGATTGCCACAAACAAGAACTTGTAGACGCCTTGCCCTCGTGGGAATGGTCCGAGTATATCCAGCCCCCAGCATGAGAAAGGCGAAGTAAGAGGGATAGTCTGGAGCGCTTGTATTGGCATCTTGGTGTGTTTGCTGTGAAATTGGCAAGCTTCGCACCGTTGTACCATGTCGCAATTGTCTTTGAGGGTGGTTAGCCAGAAAAATCCTTGTCGAAAGGCTTTTCTTACCAAAGTGCGCCTGCTGGCATGTGATCCGTAGATGCCTTCATGAATGTCGAGAAGCAAAGCCTTGCCGTTGTCGGTCGAAACACATTTAAGGAGAACTCCGTTTGGGGCCTTTTTGTAAAGAACGTAGTCGACCAAACAATGGATTTTGGCTTGACAGGATAGTTTTTCTGCCTCCGTGTCATCCTCTGGCAACTGGTCGGCACCCAAGAAATTGATGAGTGGAGTTCGCCAGTCTTCTGTCATCTCGATGTCAGCAACGATGTTCTCGACCTCTATAGCCCCTGAGTTGTTGTCGGTATTGGTGGTGGTGCATTCGTCGTGCGACTACTTTATGGATGGTTTTGTCAGGACATCTAGAAAAGTTTCTGGCTCGTGGGGTTCTCTTCTGGACGCGAGCCGTGCCAGGTCATCGGGCACGGTGTTATCCTTGTGGTAAACATGTCGCACATCGATGCTGTCAAATTACTGCTCCAGCTTCCTGACTTAAGCGAGGTACTTGGCCAACTCAGGATCGGAGCATTTGTAGTCCTTATGCACTTGGTTCACGACTAATTCTGAGTTCCCTTTCACAATCAGTCGCTTGACTCCAAGTGCTGCGGCTGCTCGAATTCCTGGGAGTAGTCCTTTGTAGTCGGCTATGTTGTTTGTTGCCCGGAAATTGAGGTGGATTGCATGTTTGAACTGATCTCCCATTGGAGATGTCAAAATGAATCCTGCTCTTGCTCCTTGGCTATTGAGTGCACCGTCGAATGCCATAGTCCATGTCTCATTATTCGTTTGGTTGACTGTGCTATTCTCAGGAATAGTCCAGTCGGCTACGAAGTCAGCAAGAACTTGGGACTTGATGGTTGTTCTCGGTACAAAGTGAACATCAAACTGGCTGAGCTCGACTACCCATTTGGCAATGCGACCGACAACGTCCTTGTTCCGAACAACTTCTCTCAAGGGAAAAGAAGAGACAATTGTGACTTTGTGGGCTTGGAAGTAGTGATGCAGCTTTCTTGAAGTCATGATCACAATATAGAGTAACTTTTGAATCTGCGGGTACCTTGCCTTGGTATCGTGGAGGGCCTCGCTGACATAGTACACTGGGTGTTGTACTTTTTCCCTCTCAACGACGATAACCATACTCACAGAATATGGTGTGGCAGCAATATAGAGAAAAAAACTCTTCAATAGGTTATGGGGCAACGAGTACAAGGGGATTTGACAAGTAGAGCTTGAGCATGATGAATGCGTTTTCGGCCTCTTGAGTCCACTCGAACTTGTCTTGCTTTTTGAGTGAAGCAAAGAAAGGCTATCCTCTTTCTCCAATCCTGGCTATGAAGCGGCTTAGTGCCGCCATGCACCTTGTTAGTCTCTGGACTTCCTTGAGTCTCATGGGCTACTTCATGTTCTCAATGGCCTTGATCTTCTCGGCATTTGCCTCGATGCCTCGTCTGGAGAAAACCGAGTAGTTTGCCTGATGGTACTCCGAACGTGCACTTCTCCGGGTTCAGCTTCAGCCTATGTCGTCGCAGATTGTTGAATGTTTCCCTGAAGTCATCGATCAATGTGTCACCCATCTTTGTCTTGACAGTAACGCCATCGATGTAGGCCTCAACGTTTCGTCCTATTTGATCACCAAGGGCTCCCTGGATCTCATGTTGGAACGTGTTGCCTGCGCTGATCGACCCGATGGGCATCTTGGTGTAGTAGAAGATACCGAAGGGCGTGATGAATGCTGTCTTCTCCTCATCCTCTTTGGCTATGCTAATTTAATGGTAGCTAGAGTAAGCATCGAGAAAACTCAACAACTCGCATCCGACCGTTAAGTCCACCTATTGGTCTATTCGAGGAAGGGGGTAGTGATCCTTGGGGCACGTATTGTTGAGGTCGGTGAAGTCCACGCACATTCTCTACTTCCCCTTGGCCTTGCGAACCATGACTGGGTTGGAGAGCCACTCTGGATGGAGAACTTCTCTAATGAAGCCAGCTTTGAGGAGTTTATCCAACTCTTCTCGTATGGCTTGCTTTCGGTCAGGTGAAAATCACCGCAATTTTTGTATAACTGGCTTGGAATCGGGTTGCAGCATGAGTTTGTGCTCGATCACCTCCATGGGGATTCCGGGCATGTCTGACAGCTGCCAAGCGAACGCGTCGGCATTGTCGCGGAGGAAGGTGATGAGCTTGAGTTCCTATTTGCTACCAAGTGTCAACCCGATCTTGACAGTCTTGTCGGGGTTAGTGTTGGTCAGCGGCACAATTTTGGTCACGTCGTCCGGTCTTGGCACCTTGTTGGGCTTGCTCACTTTCACAGGTGGCTCAGTTGTGGTGGGAGGTGTGGGAGTATGCTCGACCATGTCGAGGCTCCGCTTGTCGCACTGCACCGCCAACTTCGTGTTTCCCTTGATAGAATTGTCCCTTTTGGTCCTAGCATCTTGAGCAATTGGTACGCATAGTGGGATGCCGCCATGAACTTCGCTAGTGCAATCCTCCTAAGATGGCATTGTATGCCATGTTAAATTCGGCAACATCGAAGGTGATCTGCTCCATTCGGAAGTTGTTGGCCTATCCAAAGGTGATAGCTAGCGTAATCTTGCCCAATGGCTTGGACGATGACTCTGGTGTAATTCCGTAAAAGGGCTGGTCCGAAGGGACTAGGTCGCTTCATGGAATTCCACATTGCGTCCAAAGTGCCAGCGAAGTGGAGGAAAATTAAGTTGCTACCATCGACGAGAACCCGTTCGACTTTAATGTTCCGAATAGTGGGCTCGACCACTATCAGGTATCTCGCTAGGATGGTTGTAGTCGTCGGGTGGTCCGCCTCAGAGAACACAATCTTCTGCTGGGACCACTTCATCTTGGCAGCAACTCCTCGTGACGTAGAACAGACTTCGCGCTCTATCTTCTTTTACTATCTCTTCGATGAGTACGTCATGGAGACGCCGAATATATGTGTGACATGAAAGTTGAAATGTGGGAAGACGAGTTCGTTGTCGGGCACCGGTACATTGGTATCTGCTTTGACAAAGCGTACTCGTTTTCCTTTATCCGTTGCCATCTATCTCGCTAACGCCTTCTTGAAGATGTGACATTCTTCCAAGGAGTGGGTGTTGGATTTGTGAATTGGGCACCATTGTCATCGTGAGTCATCACCTTGGGGGTCTGGGCGCTTGGGTGGGTCTGCCTGTTCTGTGGCGAGAACCTTTGTTGCCGCTTTGTGCTTCCCGCTCTTCCTGTTTTCTTCTTGCTAGACTCTGGTGCATCCTTGTTGACTGTTTTCTTCTCGTCACCTGTCTTGCTCTTTCCATCCTTTCGCCTCAGGGCATCATCTGCATGGGTGCACTTGTCCACAATCTTGAAAAGTTTGCGTGCGGAAGTAATCCGTCTTGTTGCCAACTCCTGGATAGTGTAGCGATCTCGGACGCCCAACTTGAACGCACAAATTACAGAAGCGTCAGTGATTTCAGGAATCGTATTTTGGCATTCATTCAAAAGCCGAATATAGTCCCTCAAAGATTCACCTGGGTTCTGAGTTAAGGCGTGGAGGTCATCTTCGATCGCGTGGCGCTTGCAAGTTCCTTGGAAATTGGCGACGATTTGCTGCCACAAGTCTTCCCATGAAGAAATCGAGCGGGGCGGGAGATGAACTTGCCATGATCGAGCAGACCCCTTCAACGCAGCTGGTAAGTAATTTGCGAGTGTGTTGTCGTCTATGCCTGCAGCGTAGAGAACTGTGGAATAGACATGATGGAACTCTTCAAGATCAGTACTTCCATCATACTTCTCTATAGGTGGTCGGTGCCTAGCGGATGATGAGGAAGATGATGATGATGACGAGGGATCGCTTGGGTTGGGCATGTGACCCCTCGAGAACGCGAATCCTGACATCGTCCTTCATCATCACCTTGTCGCCGACCTTGACCTAGTCGCCCTGAGCTCGCTGCCTGTGATGACCATCATCATGGTGGCTTTGGCGATCCCATCGGTGTCGGTCCTCTCTGGGATGGTCTCCTTGGCTAGCGTTGTTGTTACGTCGTGGTGAAGAACGACATTGTTGCTGATTTGCGTTGTCCTGATCTCGCTGCTCCCATCGGCGCCCGTTTAGGTGGTTGCGAAGATCGCGATTGTCTTGAGGTGGTGGGGTCTGCTGGCAAGGACCACGCGCTGAGGCGTTGCGGGGGTTGCGACCTGGATCACGGCTTGGATGTTTGTTGGTGGCCTCAACATGGGCGTCGAGTTGAACCGCTTCTCCGCGAGCTGGAAGATGAGGAGGTCTTGAGGCCTTGGTCCCGTCGCCACCTCCGCAAAAGTTCTATTGAGGTTCGCCACCGTTGCCTGTAGTCGTTCAACCCATTGATCGTTGTCAGGGTGCAAAACTAGATCTAAAAGGCTTTCTCTCAATATCGAATTAATGATGTAGTCACCTGAGCAACTGTGTGACTAGCACCCTGTCCCTCGATCACGTTCATGTCACGTGGAGTGTGAGATTATGACGATTCTCGATCCTCTAGGCCGTGTAGAACCGAGGGCACGTGGGGGTCAATACCAACGAATCCCACGAAACGGTCAGGGGTTTCCTCCGAACTCCTTTCCTCTGCAGTTTTTCGAGTCTGAACTCATCGTTGTTGGTTCTGAGAGCATGGAGTCTTGATGGCGCTAAGAAAAACCTTGTAGCTCGAGAGCTCATGTCCTCTTGTCTCGTGGATTGGACACCAGGTGATATTCATTGGTGAAGCGTGTTGAATATCTCGTTCCTTGCAGGCTTCGAGTTCAGCTTTCACGTGTTGTACCACGTTGCAATTCACAAGGAAGTGACTGGCCGTCTTATGGATGACACACCAAGTGGTAGACCTCTGAGGAGTTGTCCTCATCGGCGCCTGATTCCCAACGGGTAGATGGTTTCTGGCCCCTTGAGGTTGCTTCTCAGATATCATTGGAATCAGCGCCCTCCTCTCCATCAGGACAGCAGAAGTAGCTGGGGGATGTCGTTTCTCGAAGTCATGACTGCGCCGTTCTCGTTCGTGACAGAGATTGGGCCAGATGAGATCGGCATTGCAGCGTACACCGGAAAGACGATGGATCCGACTTGAGTCCACGTCAGCAATGTCTGGGTTGGATCTCCTGGGCCAAAGCTGGTGCAGAGCGGCTCGATGTCATGTCGACACAACCTTGAGCACCAAGTGCCCCTACCTAGCGCGCCACTGTCGACGGGTATACTCGTAGCCCGGATGATTAGGGTATTGGTGTACGTTGATACTAGGATCTACACAAGACAACATCAAGCAAACAAGAAGGCAAAGAGTATACTGGTTCAGGCCCCTCGTAAGGTTATAGCCCTAATCCAGTTTATATGAGATTGATATGGAAGATCACAAAGTACAATGAGAACCAATGATTCTGATGTTTCCGGCGAGATCCTTGTCGAGATGATTCGACGAGATCTCCTAGCGAGTAGGCTTCGTGAACTCCGACTTGTAGACTATGGTGGATGTATTGGTCGTAGAATTCCCTCCTCTAAATCTCTCAAGGGGTGTACCTTTTATACCGTGAACCACCTTAGTCCCCAAGTAGGACTCGAAGACTACGAACCCCGCACGATATGGTACAAGCCTGATCCTCTCCGAGTAGGACTCCATTAATCACTTGGTCGTGAGAGTAAATTCCACAATCTTCCGGCAATTTACTTATTATATTCAAAAAATAAGTCGTATACGCAAAGGTATACTATATTCGTATATTCCATAAGTCGCAGTATAAGAGGTATGTCTTATCCGTAACCATCACACATAGATATATGCATATATATATATGTGTGATTAATTATAATTATATATATCTTCATATATAAAGACATATATTTATAATTATTTACATATATACATGCATATATCAATGTGAGACATTAAAATAGATCCACAGACATATAAGTTATTCCCTACACATGATTAATATATATAGATATGTTAGTAAATACATATAATATTACAATCGTTGTTAACTTTACTTTTCTATGGTAGGGTTAAGAAGGCAAGGTGTGCAATTTGTTGAAGTCTTTGTATGGTCTGAAACAAGCTCCTAAGCGATGGCATGAGAAATGTGATAGAACATTAACATCTGCAGGCTTCACAGTCAATGAGGCAGATAAATGTGTATACTATCACCATGGTAGGGGTGAGAAAGTTATTCTGTGCTTGTATATTGATGACATACTTATATTTGGGACAAATCTTGAGGTGATTAATGAAGTTAAATCATTTTTGTCTCAAAATTTCGTTATGAAGGATTTGGGAGTAGCTGATGTTATCTTAAACATTAAGCTAATTATAGGTGATAATGGGATTACACTCTTGCAGTCCTATTATGTGGAGAAATTCTTGAGTTGCTTCGGCTACCTTGATAGCAAATCTTCTTTAACAACTTATGATCCTAGCTTATTACTTCATAAGAACAAGAGAATTGCTAGGAATCAACTGGAGTACTCCCAAATTATTGGCTCACTTATGTACCTAGCTAGTGCAACTAGGCCTGACATCTCTTTTGCTGTGAGTAAGTTGAGCCGGTTTACCTCTAATCCGGGAGATGATCACTGGCGTGCGCTTGAGCGAGTGATGCGCTACCTAAGAGGTTCACTGTTCCGTGTATCCTGCGGTACTTGAGGGATATAGTGATTCCAATTGGATCTCCGATGTTGATGAGATCAAAGACACTAGTAGATATGTTTTACACTGGGTGGTGGTGCTGTTTCATGGAGATCTTACAAACAAACCATTTTGATGAGGTCAACCATGGAAGCAGAGCTTACGGCACTAGACACTACTACTCTTGAGGCAGAATGGCTACGTAATCTACCGATAGATCTGACTGTGATTGAAAACCAGTGTCGGCTATCCTTACGAACTGTGACAATCAAATGGTAATTGTCAAGGTAAATAGTTCTAAGGATAACATGAAATCATCTAGACATGCGAAAAGACGATTGAAGTCTGTCAGGAAATTGAGAAACTCTGGGGTTATAACATTGGATTACATCCAAACAACTAGAAACCTAGTAGATCCCTTCACAATGGGACTATGACGGAATGTGATAGACAATGCATTGAAGGAGATGGGTATGAGACCCATGGTGGAAACCAAACCTACGTGATGGGATATCCCGTGAAATAGCATGTGGAAAAAACAAGCCATTTGTTAACTAGAGGAAAGTACTTTTCTAAAACCCTCTCTAAGTGAAGATGCATGTAATCTCATGAGCTGCAAGGCAGGTTGGCTATGTCTTAATGTGTTCTGTTGGTTTTAATTAGGGAAGATGCTATCCTACAGAGCATTCTTGAAAGAATGCACCTATGTGAGCTTGACTGTTGGTCGCCGTCTATGGAGATTTTGGGTGAATCTTCTAGGAAGCTTACTAAGGAGTATGACTTATACGCTCCACCTGAGGGTAGTCTACTGATGGCCTAGTACCAAATATGACTTTGAGTGAAGCTTTCTTACATAAGACCTGCAATTCAAGGCATAGTCCATTGTTCAAGTTGTGAGTAAGTGTAGCTCTGAGTTATAGTTGGATGTTCAACCTTAACCGGTCTCCATCGAACCACTGGTATATAAACAATACATTAGAAAAAGGCAAATCTATGTGGGGTTTTGAGATTTGGTGGAGGATTGTTGGAATTGATATATGGGCTAAGGCCCATATGAAGATTAATTCTTTGGAAAATCACAAAAGTCCACCTCATAAGATAACATGCATGGTGAGTTTAGTACCACCTTGCCTATTCTAGGAGAGGCAGACCTCCTTGTAAGGGAGGATACTCTGCTAGCCACTTGAGGCTAGCCACTTGAGGCATGTGTGGTGGAGAGAACAAGAGGAATACACGTGCGCTTGCTCGCCTTACCTCGCCTCGCCAAGCGGCGCACGTACGCGGCATGCGCGTGAATGCACAGATGTGGTCTCCCTTTGCAGTTTTGTTTTGCTGCAAAATTCGGTTTTGTTTTTGAAAACCTAGATTTTGGAAACACACCGAATAATCTGGTGCGTGGAGCAGCGTGAAGTCCGGATAAGTTACGTGCGACTTATCCAGTTTGGTTACGCTCTGATCAAGCGTCCTGATATCCCTATGTAAACTGAGTCGCCACCTCCATGCAATACACGTGAAATCAGTCTAGTGTTTGCCTCCTCTGTTGTACTGCACCGTTGCTCGTAGTCTACTCCGTCCCGCCCGTCATCGTGCACCAGCAATCAGGAGAGCAGGTCTTTGGAACCTTTTCCTTCGACGTCCTGCATCGGGAGAAGGCGGCAATAAGGTTTTTGGGAAGCACTTCGCGCGTATGCTTGTTGTTTGTCTTCCTCTTCGCTCGGGTTCTACACGCCATCATCAATGCCCAGTACCGCGAGTCCTTTTAAACCCTCGGTACGCATCAAACATGTTTCGCATATTTGATCCGTTCATGTTTTACTGTTAAGTTTACATGTGTAGATCGAATGATATGATTATGTTAGTTTGCATCTGCAATGTCACGATTTATTTGTGGAATAAATTAAATCATTATGTACCACTACTGGGGATATCTTCTAGTCCCAGTTTGCAACCCCCTTTAGTCCCGGGTTATAAACTGGGACACCCAATTCAGGACTAAAGATGCTCATCTTTAGTCTCGGTTGAAACAACCAGGACTAAAGATCCATCTTTAGCCCCGGTTGGTATTACCAACCAGGGCTAAAGATCCATCATTAGTCCAGGTTGTTGTTACGAACCGGAGCTAAAGGTTTTTTTTCTTTTTTTCATTGTTTTTTGCTGCTTGATTTCCCTAAATCGAGTTGCTCCCTACATCCCAAATCCAATTGAGACCCTCAAATCCCCATATCAAATTAAGATGACAGATCGAATGAACATAGTATGTTTGACATCACAAATTCACGGATCAAATGAACATATCACAGATCCAATTCATACTCGAATGAACAACACGAAATTCTAAAAAAGACATCACAGTTGTGCCACCGCCTGCCCCCTTGTGCGCCGCCTGCCGCCTCCCCTCCCACCAGATTCAGCGGAGGGGACGTTGGATCCGGTGGAGGGGAGGGCTCTACCACCGCCCGCCGCTCCCCTGAGAGGAGGACAGATGGAGGAAGAGGAGTAGGAAAGGGAGGAGGAGGAGGATATGAGTTCGGAGCAGGCGCCCGCCACCACCGAGCTGCTGGGCCACCGTCACCACCTCCTCTCCCACCGGATCTTGCGGAGGTGAGGGCGCCGCCGCCACCTCTGAGCCGCTACCACCTCCCCTCCCGCCGGATCTTGCGGAGGGGAGAGCGCCGCTACTACCTTCAAGCCGCCGGGCCGCCGCCACCTCCAATCCGCGGCTTCCCATCCCGCCACCTCCCCTCCCGCCGGATCTGGTGGAGGGGAAGGCGCGGGCGCCGCCGCCGCCATCACCAGAGGCCGCCACCGCTTCCGCTTCCGCCGTGAGGCCACCCGGCCGCCGCTGCTGCCGCTTCCGCCAGGCCGCCGCCTGGCCGCCACCGAGAGAGAGAGGGGCGAGAGAGAGCGAGAGAGAGAGAGAATGAGAGAGAGATAGAGAAGATAAGGACAGGAGGGGATAACATCGGCCAAATAAATTTATTCATTTTTTATCTTCAGTCCCAGTTGGTATTACGAACTGGGACTAGAGTAAAGACTAAAGATCCCCGATGGCCTGATACGAAATGACAAAAAATAAATCGGGACTAAAAATGATCTTTGGTCTCGGTTAGTTTCACCAGCTGGGACTAAAGATCAAAAGGTTTCGAATCAGGACTAATGTGATTTTTACCACCCGAGCAAAGACTACTTCTCCAGTAGTGTACTTACATATTCAACAGCCCGCACATCGCCCGGGAGTTCATCTAACAAGAATGTTGCTACAGGTTTGCTTGCTCGTGCTGCTTCATAAGTCGACGATGCGGGCCGCCGGTGGCTATCCGGGAGCCGACTGGAGCAACCACTGTGGCTAGGTCTTGGGGATCTTTTGCTCTGTTACCATGTCACAAGAAAAGATTGAAATTGAGGATTATACTGCATACATTTACTTAGATCAAGAACACATATAAAGTACGTACGAGAGATGTGAAAAAACTAAATTACCTACTACGCATATATCCTTAACAATTCTCAGGCCTAGCTAGCATAGCCACGTCTTTGGAGCTTTCTTCCATATGACCATATGAATAAGACGAGCTCCTGGCTCTCACCTCATCCGAATTGCGGGCCAAAATGAAGGGCTGCATCTCTTACTCGCATGCAGAAAGTAAAGTCCATCTGTAGGTGAGAGCCTGATAGATCAGATCATGATTTATGAAATAGATCACACTTCTTCTGAAGCAGCTCCATGCTGTGCATTTTCGTTGATCAAGAGAGATTTGAACATCAATAAGACTACGAGGTATAAATTATTTGATCCTTCGCAGTTATGTAGAATCTGAAGAATTATCCATTTACCAGTTCTTGGTAACCTTACTGCAGTCTAATCAAGCAAGTAAGGTTGAGACCAAGTTAGGAAAAAAATTCTAGTTAAACGTCTCCAAATAAAAAATTGGGCTGGAATATTTTCATTGTGCCAATCAAAAACAACACCCAACTTATCACATCAAGTCAAGGATTTGATCGGGTAGAAATCACCAAATTCAGATCAGGAAAAACCAATGTTGCAGAACAAGTAAATCAGTGTACACAGGGTGGCTCCCACACATTTTTTGAAAAAAATATTGGTATCTGCATGTTGGTGAAGAGGGCGGAAGTTAAACTTCCTTTATGTAAAGAAAAGCTCATGTTTCCATGTACTATGTGCTAGTCCTACAGACGGAGTAAGCTCAAGCTAAAATGCCAACAAGAAACATTCACATCTCGAATAAAAATTAGGGAAATTCAAAATTATTTGATTTGCCTAGTGCTGCCATTTACATTGCCTGCACAAGCTGAGGTTATATGAACTCGGGGAGAACTCAAAATGTTGAAACCATCCTATGCTCGACAGAAGGTCTCTCTGCAAGTAACTTCTACATTTTTATAGTGATGACAAATGGCTGGAAAAGAAATTATAGGGGACCAATTAATGCTACAAGTAACAAGTTAATAACATACTCAGTGACTAAGCAGTGAAGAAAACAAAACATATTCTGGGAGGCCAGGCTACCCATCGCCCCTGAATCCGCTGCTCACACAATAAAGCTCATAGCATCTCCCACGTCTTTTTCTTGATCGGGAGCTCGTGCAGAATTCTGATACAGCAGTTTTATTGTGCGACCAATTCCACGTAGAAGCTGCAGGATGCAGTAACAGTTAATTATGACAACACGCAACGCAAGTTCTTCTTTTTTTTTATGGATAAGTGAACACGTGAGCCGATTTTAGACAGGGAGTCAAATGGTGATAGGAACTTACCGTACTTCAGCACGGTGGCATGGCAACTCCTGACCCCTCCTATTCCAACCAAAGAAACAACACATGACCATCCTCTACTAGAAGAGGTAATATAGTCTTCTATGTATAGGCTGGAGGTACAAGTGATAATAGCTACTTTATTACAGAACTGTAGGTACAATTCTGTGTACGCTCGGTTCAGCTAGGTACAGACAAGCTAAAAGATTTGATGTCCGGCCATAATCAGCTGCGGTTCTTCATTTCAAACCAGCGAGTCAATGTTGAGGCATTTATGTCTAAACACGGCAGTAGCTCCAACCATAACCATAAATTTCTTGTAGACTTGTGCATTTAGTATCTAGAAACTGTCATAGTGCCAATCACTCAAATCAGATAAGTACATAGATAAAAACAAAATGCCCTTTATTTTTGCAGCAAAAGTTAGCACTTGCCCGGGGATGTTGCAGCAAAAGTTAGCACTTGCCCGGGGATGTGCATGCTTGGTACTCACTTTATCCCAGAATAAACTAATTCCTGGCTACAAATGTGGACATGACCATAGCCAGGAATTGGGTGGAGGGTTTACACAGAGGAACACTGCAAGAAATAGTGACCATGCTGTACTGAAAATAAAAAGAAAATTCCCTCTACCTAGCAACTTGTAACTCTCATGCTCATGCATCATTTCGGTAGAACATGGACGATCTTGAGTCATCAACAAAGATGGAGGTAATAATGGAACTCCCAATGCTTCCATTCTGACCCGTGCCCATAGACAAGCCACTAGTTGCGAGTTTCAACATCCGTACAGAAGTGTGCTCACCATTTCTGATCCACTGTTTCTCCAACTCAAAATTAGCAGTGCTCCGGTGCATGCCATTTATGGATGAGAGAATCTGCTCTATGCTACTTTGTTTGCATTGATTCAACAATTTGCCACTATACCCCGCAAAAACAAATTATCACTTTACCCCCATTCAATAATATGCCACCGAGATTACCAGTTATTTCTCAAATATGCCATTGGCCCATTCTATCTAGAAAATACGTAAAAATATCCTTATAAGCATACCAGGTTGATATTAATTGATTTATCTCTTTAGACATCTTAAAAAATCATGAAATTTATTAATTCTCCTTGCATAATATATAAGTTTAATTTGCGTGTCTTTTTAAAGATTTTTGCATTATTACTTTTCAAAAAATATAATATATCCTTAAATGATGCATAGAATACATTGTATTGATGTTTGTTTTGTGTAGATCATCTTGCATATGCTACACAAAATATTTTAGACTTTCATATGCCACACAAAAATATCTTAAAGAAATAAAACGTGAAAACAAAACTTAAAACATATGACTTCTTTGTTTCAGAAGATCTTAAAATGTATGGCAATTTATCCCAGTATACGTTGACTTGGAAGCACGCTTCCTTAATTAGCTTGTTCATAAATTCTGTTTAACCCGGCCAGTATCTTAATATCAGTGACATACTGTCTGATAATTGCCAAAGTAGAACGACATGAGGAAATCTATTCTTAGGCGCCCAAGGTAACCAAGCAAGACACATACATCTTCAATTTGCTGCAGATCAGCAAAGAATCGTTGGAATCTCCAGACATCATTTTTGCTCACGCATGGAGATAAGGGTGACGATCAAACTAGTCTCATCTTTTCATCTGGTAGAAAAACACCTGACTCTTCCCATACCTACCAACCAACACATTTAGAAACTAGTACTCGGTCGTCTGAAAGTGTGGTGTGAGCTCCAAGGGCCCGAGGGGGAAATATCAGCTTATATACTGCTACCAGATGATCTATTGCTCTTTACCTCCCACGGAAAAGAAAAAAAATGAAACGAGTACAAAACAAAAAGGTGCAATCTTGACTACATGCATTTCTTACTCAACAAGGGACGACCGGAACTGTGTAGAAGTAAGTTTTGTACTATCATACATGCGTGCTCCCTGTGTTTGAATAAGTCAATCGAGTTGTTCCTTGACGATTCCTCCGATCATCATGCATACCTTAACCAAAGCAAAATAGTTTGTTTCATTGGCATATACAATGTACGGTTACTCGTCTACAGATGTACTTATATCTGTTATACATATTTTTCATCAATCTGTTTATAAAAAAATGGCAGATGCATTATCAGGTTAAAAGGCTCAGCAGTCATGATTTTTTAACAGTCCATTGGAAAGTTTTTTTCAATAATTGATTACAACTATAGAGTTAGGTACTTTGCAATTTGCACCAGCTTTCACGGAGGAACCTACAATATCACGTGTTGAGCATCTTTACTCTGTTATTCAGCCAGTTTATCGGTTCAAACACTAGGCTTTAAGTTGGCAGCCGTGGTGACATGCTGTTTTTGGTAATATAGAAAATGGCATCTGATCAGTCCCCAAAAACTAATTGTTCGCACCTAAGTGGCAGCTGGCAGCTGGCAGCACTTGAAGTGAAGAGAAAAAGCAACCGATACAATGGTAATTTCTTGTGATTCAAGACGACGACGATTTTTTCTCAAAGTAACAAAAATTCAAAGGATGTAGAAAGCATAGATGTTGGATTTATTAGCTTGCTCCATAACACGAAAAGGAATAAGCGAATCTCTTTATGTCTAGTGAATTTGATTAGTCTATTTTGGTAATAACATCGGTTAGATCAAGATAAATTTAAAAACGGAAGATCGATGGAAATGGACGTAGTCTTTGGGAAGTTACAATCAAAGCTGCTGAGTCACAGCTGTTAGCCAGTAAAGTAAGTATGTGATACGACAAGATTAAATCGTGCATGTGAATAAATACACGCACTACTTAAAAAACGATATTTCATGATGAGAACCTCGTAGGTTGCAGACGAATCGTAACTAATCGCGTCTGCAAAAACTAATCTCTATTTTCACATACGACTCCTTAAGAGCCTCGTATGTAAAAATTAATTTTCACAGGCGAGCCTCTAACATGCCCACATGGAAAAATAAATTATTTTCACAGGCAGACCGCTTAAGAGGTCCGCATGCGAAAATATATTTTTGCATAAGAGTCTCTTAAAAGCACACCTACAAGAGTAAGTGTCCTCCCAGGATATTCAAAAAAAAAATCCGACCATCTCTCTTCCTTGATCTCTTCTCACTTTCCCATCTCTCTCCCTTATCTTCTTCTCACATCCTCTCCTCCTCTCATTCTCACCTCCACTCTCTACCCCTCTCTCTCTCCCTCGTGGCAGGTGGGAGCGGCCGGCAACGAGGAAAGCGCACGATGGTGTGCGATGAGGGTGGCGCATAGGTGGGAGCGGCGTGGCGGGTCGGAAGCGGCGTGCCGGGTCAGGAGTGGCGACGGTGACGGCTCGTGGAGCAGCGGCGGGCAACGGTGATGGCGGCGGGCTCATGGAGTAGCAACAACGGGTGGGAGTGGCACTGTGCAGCGGGCTCGATAGCTGGATGTCACGGATCCAGCGACGACGGCTACGACAAGTCTTCCCCCACCCCAATCCGTCGGCCGCAGCCCTGCCCCACCCAGATATATCGGCCAGGGCCCTCCACCTCCCCGATCCGGTGGCGGCTGGAGGACGAGGACGATGGTAGCGGCGACTGGTGGACGAGGACGGCGGCGACGGCGAGGACAGGATTTAGGGTTAGAGTTTCGGTGGATTTTCGATTTTCAGATTTTTTTTTTTGCAATTTTACCTTTTCGCATGCCATCGGCTTAAGCGCCCGCATACGAAAATCGAATTTTCGCATGGGATTGCGCTGGATGCATGCAAAAGTCTGAATTTTCGCATACCTTTTGGTGCATGTGGGCTATCTGTCTGCATGCAAAAATCGATTTTGGCCGTTTACAAAAATCGAATTTGTAATAGTGACATACCAGCCAGAAGTTCCTCTACATAAATATAAGGGAGTGAATTCTAAACTGTCGAGAAGACAACCTCTCGTTTTTCTCGTTTTTTTCATGTCACCTAAATGATTATAAAAAAATTTTAAAAAAATAAAAAAGATAGATTAATATATGATAACTCACTCCACAAACATATGAGTTAAAATTTAACTTCTAGAAGTTGCAACGGAAAAACAAATTAAACTGTAACTAGTTAACATATATTCGCAAGTCAAATTTATTTTTTTCGTTGCAACTTGTAAAAGTTAAATTTTACCTTGCATGTTTGTGGAGTGATTTATCACATATTAATCTATCTTCTTGAATTTTTAAAATACTTTTATAAATATTCGGGTGATATACAAACACAGAGGGAATATCCCCTCGAGAGTTTAAAATACTATAATAGTTTTATAAAGGCTAGCTGCAAAGGTGTTGTGCTCAAGACTACTTCGAGATGAATGGCCAACGCAGAGAAGAATTAAGTACTGAGCCTTTGGATTGGGAGACATCGAGAACTGAACTAGTGGAACTACATATCCTCCAAGCTCAGGACAGTTAGGCAAGAGTTAGGACAACCAGAAGTTTCGTGCTCTTATGTCAAACTGTAGGTAATGTGTACTGCTCAAAACATGTTCAAGACGTTGGACAGTTTATCAGATGCATACATTGATGAACCGTGTAAGACTAATTTGTTTTGCAGCTAAACATGTGAACAAAGGTTGTGTACAAGAAGGTGATTGCCTCATTGGTGATGACAACCTGGACAAGAAGATCAAATCGGCAGGTAACACGTACGATCAGATTTGCGCTGAACTTGGCAGAGTCTTGTGGAGTCGCGGAAACCCTCGACACCAAGAACTCCAAAAGATTGCTACCGGCGTACGTCTGGGACAATTAGAGGAGGATGTGCGTCATCAGGTGAGGGATGCCCGAGGAGTAAGACTCACGGAAGCACCTCGCGTTTTCACCTAGTTCTCAAATTCTTGCCGATCTGGATATATAGAATCCAAACGTTGGAATTTTAGAAACAAAATTTGAGATTTGAACATAATTTTCTGCGCTAGAAGAAGCCCGACAACATGAGGATGAGGGAGCATTGCTTCTTGTGATGGGAGGGAGGTGGATTAACAAAACAGACCAGTTTTTGCAAAAATCACATGGTTTTCGAGAACCGACTCGGTTTTACAGAGTTGACCAAAAATCATCGTTTCTAATCGGTTTTCCCTTGATTTTCAGCTAACCGATAGGAAACGGCTTTCACTTGTAGAACAGGAACGTAATCCTGCTGCTCCTGCACGTAGAGAAAAGGAAGCATGCTCTGTTGCCAATCGTGGAAGTAGTTATTTAAATAAAATCACATTGTAGGAGCAACCGAGAACGGCCATGTGGCAGAGTCGTGGTGCCATAATGGCATAATGGCATTACCATTTTTACTTTCTCTAGGTGATCCAGAATCTCATACCCGGTACACACGCTATTGGCCGGTCATCCAAGGCTATCGCCGATGACTGGACCGGTTTTCTTTTTTCCAAAATATTATCCAATGGCAACTCAAGTTCTCAACTCTGTCCACTTCAGCACATTAATTATCTACCTCAGCTCACAAACAAGAAGTGTTCTCGTATGGTGCTAAAAAGGCACCCAAAGTGTTACCTTAAAATTACATATTAATTTATCTTGGGCTCCAGAGAGATGTTAACAGAGATATATATGTGAGGCGTATATGCATTCATAGGCTGTGGCGAGCCCAGTATTACTTCAAGCCCCGAGCCAACTTCCAATGGTTACACCTAAACACAATTTCAAGTACAGCAGGAGCCGCCACCGCCTCCCCAACACTGGCGCCCGTGACCGCGCCTCCCAACGGCCTCACCTCCCCATTCGCCCACGGCCGCCCTCCACTGCTCGGGCCCGCACCTCCCCATCCACATGCGCCTGCGCCGCCCCCACCGGAGACCGCCGCTGCTTCCCCAAACGAATCCGACCTCGCCAACGGGCACGTCCGCCGCACGCGACCTCCTCTTCCTCCGCTAGAAGCCACGGGACCTCCTCGATGGTTTCCACCCGACAATGTGGGAAGACAAATCCGGATCTCGCGTGGTGCATCTGAGAGATACGCGACGGGCGGCCATCCCTGCATCGGTGGCCACTCCGGCGGTCCAGCCCCGACGGCCACCTCCCCGCGCCGGTAGCCACTCCGACCCCGGCGCCCACTATTGCGAAACCGGCACCACTATTGTGAAACAAAATTTTCTTTACATTTAAAATGAGCCACAAATATAGCCATCATTAATTTCAGCATGCAATAGTCCAAGGTTTCCCAAGGATTGGGCAGGACTTGTCAATACCTCTTGTGTTGACTCACCTCTTGTTGTTGTTTTTTTTGTCTTGTTTGTAGGAAGCTGGTATTTGCGCCGGTTACTAGAATATCCAAGGATGGTTCTTTCTAGAGTGATTTCTAGTCGGTTGCCTGTGTGGTTTGGTAGATGGGTATACCGAAGAACTAATGTATCTTTCCGTTGCGTTTTAAATTCTTTTGTTTGGCCAGCTGGCGCAACTATTTTGCATGACTCTTACACCACCAAATTATAAGAGCCCTTTTATCTACTTACCTGCTATTTACATTGTATGGATATCATAACAATGTTATGGATGCATGTACTTACTACTTATCATGGGACTAGTAGATAGTATGCTCTAGCTATTTGGGAATTCCATCCCCGGATGCCGATAGCGGTCGCCGGTGATGGATCCATGCACTGTTGTCGCTCCCGAGGGTGGGGCCAGCTAGATCCGTGTGCCGGCACCACCCACTCTCGAGGCTGCTTTCTCCGCCCGCCAAAGAGACCTTCCTCTTCACATGCCGCTGGCGCCAGCCCACCTCAACCGCTGGTGGTGGAGAAGAGAAGGGGGAGAAGAAAGGGGAAGGGATGAGTTGGAGTGGGGAGCAGCGGAAGGGATAAAATAATAAGAGTTAGATGCGCGGTGGAGAAGTGGAGGACAAAAAAGAGGTACGGGGATGCATGGGGTCCATTCCATCCGTAAAAATAGCTCTATTTTTGCATATGGCTCCTTAAGAGGTCCGTCTGTGAAAATTTTTGCATGTGGACCTCCTAAAGAGCCATATGCAAAAATGAGGATCGATTTTTTCGGACGCGAACACTTATGACCCATCTGCAACCTATTTGGGTGCTTGTTTAGGAAAAATCATTTGTGTAGTAGTGATGTCCCATAAAATAGATTGTATCAGACGCATCTAACAAATATTTACCTGAAGATAAATATAAGTAACCTGATGTTCATATTAATATTTTTATGTGAATTTGAATGTAAATAAATCACAACAGGAGATGGTTAATTAGATGCAAAATCTAAATTGACATTGATATATGGTAACAGAGCTCGACGCAGAAAGTTATGGCTAAAATGGTTTATTGATTAGATAATTTTGGACATTAAAATATATTTAAAGTTCTGTTAGATCCGCATGAACAAATACTATTATTAGTAGTGGTGGTGTACATTCTGCCATACTACCCCTATCACTAACACCACATTCAACAAATTCTCTTCTAAAAGTGTTAGTAGTGGTGGTGTTAGTTTTGGCACATTATCCCCATCACTGGTATCAGGGTCTCAGAATATATAATATTAAACTACCCTCCAAGGAGTTCTCTCCCAAAATTTTGAAATCACCTAATTATTCAATAAAGAAAATAATAATAGTGCTACTTGACTACCAATATTCCCTAATAAGTTAAAACGGCTTATTAGAAAAAAAATTAGTTTATAGATAAAATTTTTATATATGTGTTTTTAGCGACTTATAAGTAGCTATAAATGCGAATATCCGCGTAAAATGTAGGATTTGAACCCGGATGAGGTCACTAGTGGAGAAGGGGTTTTTAACCCCGGTTCGTAACCCCCTCTAGTCCCGGTTATGCAACCGGGACCACAAATCCGGGACTAAAGATGCCCATCTTTAGTCCCGGGTGAAAAAACCGGGACTAAAGAGCCATTTTTAGTCTCGGTTGGTAACATCAATCGAGACTAAAGATGGTAGTGCCACGTGACTGGCACTACCATCTTTAGTCCCAGTTTATATTATCAACCGGGACTAAAGATATTTTTTCTTTTTTTGTAAGATTGTTGGTTCTGCTAGCTGCTTGTTTATATATTATGCATATATATGTATAAATACATGTATATGTATAATACATGTATATACATAATATATCTATATATAATTTGTAATATATTGCATATATATATGTGATAAATACATATTTATCACATATATATATTCCTTAACTATATGCACTCGAGTAAATATATACTCATATTACCGAAATGTACTCACACACATAAGTACATGTATACACATCTAAATACATACATATGTAACAATCCCTCTTTAATTCTTATTTCTATTGTATATTCCGAAGAAACTTAAGACAAGTTATACATGGGGATCATGATCAATAGGCCTTCCATCGTAGTGGAATTCTCCCGCGGAATCAATTATTTGTTCATTGATAAATCCCGTCAATTGTTCTTGAACAGCCTTTATAAATTCTTCGTTGGATAGTTTGTCCCTCATGTAAATAATCTATCATTTGAAAAAAATTGAGATACAAGTATATGAAGTCAATAAGAAATCGATGGGATAATGTATGAATGATTTTTACGTACTTCCATATCTTTGTCACTATTGATTTGGTGTACAATGCAGTGAGTATATTCGTAGACGTAGTAGCCATACAAGTTATTCCCCTGCTCCTGTTTTGCACACTTAAGAAGAAACAACGAGAGATTTAATGTACCAGTTTTTTCTAGAACAAATTAATGATTCAATATGTTTTTGGAGCATGTACTCATGGGAAAATTAAACCTCCTACCAAGTTTTTCTTTCCAAACCCCATGGACCAATGTACGGAACTTTGTCCATGCCCTATGTACAGTTGGAAGCTATGATTAAATATCGAAGATCTGCATAGTAGCAATAGCAGTGTTCGTAATTAATGTCAGTTGAATAGATGACATTACTTGTCTATCACTTCAAAAATCTTGTTGAAAGTAGACTCCGATTTATCCATTGGGTCATAGACATGGACTTTGCATAGTGAAAGGTCGAAGAGCAGAAGGACCCAGTGGAATCTGCAAATTGGTGAGATAATACATATGTCACGGTATGAGTATGAGGAAGAAATTGGTACGATTTAGAAAGACAGTTTAAACTCACGTTGTGTTATAGGGCAATAGTATATATGTCTTGTAATGCTGCTACAACAGGAAATGAACAATATTGTCCTCTGTAGCTTCCTCAAAGTCCCATATCATTTCAACATTGACTTTGTGGGGGTCCATGAATCCAATATTGTAACTCCCCTGTTTATGGCACGATTGAATCTCTATTCTACAAAGGATAAAGAAATTTGCATCAACTATCCGCGCAGTGTAACCATTGAACGGTACCTAGAAGGAGCTATGGAATAAAATTAATTTTGTTAAAACGATACTTACAAAACCCAACAGCTGAGAATGGAAACGTCGAGGGCGTCTAGTTGGTATACATGAAATACATCCTCGAAGTTGATCCACAGGAAATCATCTCCTTGATAGTAATCTGTGTTCCTTATCCTCGCTCCAACCATCATTCTACCTTTGGATGAACGTTCCATGTACCATTGATGGAAACGATACATTTGTGTCGAGAGAGTGTTCACCTGAACAGGCTTGACAAGCGGTTCACCGAGTTTCAATTTGTAGTTCAAATCGGCTTCAGTCGCTTTGGTTATTGGTGTATTTCCCACCAGCTGCTCCCTGTTCAGACCCATCTCTTTCATCCATTGCCTTAGTTCCACCTCACCGGGTGGTAGCAACGGCTCAACTGATTGTTTCGGTTGCTTTCCGAGCTGATGCACTTCTTTGGTCCTTCCTCTTTGCTTCCTAGACAACTTCATCATCGACCGGTCATAATCCGAAAGTAAAGCCCTCTTGACCGGTTCGCTCATCTTCTGAAAAAACTTCTTAGCAGCCGGATCTATGGGAATCTTCTTTTCTGGGTTCCGTGGCTTGAAGAACGCCTTCACTTCCGCTCGTACGACCTCGTCAGTCTCCTTGGGAGTGCGGTCGTACGCCCTATTCTTGAGAGCGGGGAGTTTTGGCTCATCAAGCCTTGGCTTCTTCGTTTGTTTTGCGGACTTTGATGGCGCTGGATGAAGTGGGCACGACTTTGTAGCTTGTGAAGGCGGAGCAGACGATGACGGTGCAGGCGGAGGAGGCAGAGGTGGAGGAGCTGGTGTAGGCGAAGAAGATGGTGCCAGTGGAGGAGAGGGTACAGGCGGAGGATGCAGAGGTAGAGGAGGATGCAGAGGTAGAGGAGACGGTGCAGGCGAAGGAGACGGAGGAGAAGATGTCGCTGCTCGTCCGGGAAACAAGATGTACCACTTGCACCATAGCATAATGGCATGGGCTGTGTCTCCTAGTTTCGTCTCCCCGTCTCGTCCGGGGATGTCCAGTTAGAGATCCTCGAACCCTCGCTCCACCAATTCAACTTCGACCTTTGAGTACCCAGGTGGATTCGGTCTGCAATGCTATGTCCCTGAAGGGTCCATTGGTATGGCCATTCCCGATGCCACCTTCACGAGAATTGAGGTTACTTAGTAATTAACATATGCATGCATAACCGTTTGTAATTTACGAGACATATATCTTGAGTGATATGTTCTTGAAGGGACTGTGCAGCTCACAAGGTGTCCGCCGCGTGATTTCATCTACGGGGTACGATGACTCGTCGTGAGCTGGCCCTGCTGTACCTTCTAGGCCCTGTTCTCCTGCTTGCCTCGTAGAAGCACAGCTGCTGCGATTGCCTGAGGGGCTCACCATGATAGGAGGGATAGACGGCTGCACCGTCTGCTGGCTCTATTGTTCCTCCAGACATTTGTCCACCCGTCGTTCAACCTCCTCTTCATCCTTAAGTCTTGCAGGGCGACCCTCTCCTCGAGATATCTCAATTTCGCCTCCGTATCCCTCTTGCTCCTCATCCGACCCTTGTAGGTGTGGTTGTCCTCTTCAAATCCATATTTCCAAGGTACCACGCCTTTTCCTCGTGTTCGTCCTGGATGCTCGGGATTCTGTAGTGCGAGCGTAAGCTCGTCCTTCTCTCTGTCAGGCTTGAATGTTCCGTGAGCAGACGCCTCCACTGCTTCCGTAAGTCAGCTTGCTGCTTCGCGGATCGCATCGCCGAATACAAGGGAGGCATCAGTGGGATTGAGCGTTCCACCATGACCATAATACCAATTTTTGGAACGTTTAGGCCAGTTCGTTGTGACCGGCTCAATACCCATCTCTATCAACGCGGCTTCCAGTGTATCCCACTTGGGGATTGCCTTCTAATAGCCACCTGACCCTAGCCGGTGATGGTACTGCTTCTTAGCGGCATTGGCTTTATTCTTTTCTATTTGCGCTTGCCCGTGCTCGGAGGTCTTGTATGCGACAAACGCATCCCAATGATCCCTCAGCTAAGGTAATTTGTCAAAATCAGGTGTCGGACCCTTCAGGACGTAATTCTTGTACAGAGCTGACTTGTACTTCTGGAACTGTTCCGCCATTTTCTTTATCGTCCATTCTTTCAGTCTTGGCTGAGCTGCCTCAGGGACCGTGAATATCTGGAGCATGGTGGTCCACAGTATATCTTTCTCCGTATCTGGAAGATAACTTTGGTCTTCCTCGGCTGACCTTGATTGACGCTAGTGGACTGTGGTAATGGGCACGTGATCCCTCACGACCCAACCACTGTGACCCACGTACTCCCGTAATATACCGGCTGGGGCTGCTAGTTCGCCGTTTGGGGCCACATCACTAATAATGTGCCTGCGCTCTAGCTTCCTCGCAGCACCTCGTTGTCCGCGTGCCCTCTTCTCTCCAATGGCCGGTTGCCTTTCACTTTCCTCTTGGTTTGTGCCCTCGTTTCCCTCCTCGTTTAGGTATTGGTTGGGGTCCTCTTGCTCCTCATCCGCCCAATACTGGCTGCTACCCTCTGCGATCTCGTCCATGAGGATCTGTTCATCATCGCGATCTGCCATCTACAATAATTACAAGACGCTTTGACTTTTTAGTTATTTTTTATAAGTTTATCAAGACTATAGAAAAACGTAGCAGTATATATCTTCAATACAAGTAAAAAGTACTATAAAAAAATTGAAGCATCTTATACTACTATGAGATGGTAGGATTCCGTACATAATATCAGCTGTCGTCAAGTAAAAGAAATATAGTAATATACAGAATTACGTGATTGTCGAAGTTAATTGTATACTAGTATATGTTAGAGCATGTCTATATACCTTTCCCTTGTTCTCCATATATATGAAAAGTTCAATTCAAAATAAAGATATCTCAACAGTACTATAATTGGATCTGAATTTGTTTAATTTGATTACTTTCGTTCATGAGACTGAACTTCAGGGAAATCATTACTTACTCCATCAACCATGAGAAATAAATATTAATTCTTTCAGAAATTGTTTCTAAAATTATGTCATTTCCATGTTCCAAACGGGACCAGACTTAGTTCTCTGTTTTCATTTAAATATTTTTTTATCAAGCAAAATTAGAACTATTTATTCATAACATAGGTCAGAAGAAATTAGAACTATTTAAATATTTTTCCTATATATACAACCCAGACACCTCGCTTAAATTAATTTCTCCTAGTCTAACCCCTATAACCACCCCCTCGTTTAATAAGTCATCTAAGTTATTTCTCTTTCTTACTAATTAATCTGTTCAATTCTACTATGTATGATTGTAATTAACAGAGAGAATACAAAGTTTATGGCCTATGTGTAACATATAGTTTTTTAAACTATGTACAAATCATTCTAGCAGTTAGGGAAAAAAATGTTCGTTCTATCGTTCGTTCGTTCTATCGTTCGTTCGATCGTCCGTTCTATCGTTCGTCCGTTCTATCGTTCGTTCGGTCGTTCGTTCTATTGTTCTTTCATTCGCGTTCGTTCGCGTTAGTTCACTTTCCTAGTCTAACGTTCGTTCGCGTTCGTTCACTTTCTTTCACTGTTTTGCAATATACATTCAGTTTTTAAATATTTATTTTGTCAATATACTTCCACAAATATAGATAATAACATATAATTAATATACTTCTGCAAATTTGTATGAGCACACTTAAATTTTGTAATTCTAGTAATTAGAAATCAATTAAATCTTACAATGTACAAATGTTAGTGTTTCGTTTGAGATTTTAGAATGTTAGTGTTACAATCAATTAAATCACTTTCGTTCACGTTCGTTCGCGTTCGGGTACACTTGGAGTTCGGGTGACGCCGCGGGGTGGCGGCAGGGTGGTGGCATGCATGGCAGCGGCGGGGTGGTCCACATCATATATGAAGAGATATATATTTATAATTAATGATATATATGCATATATCTATGTAGTACATATTGGTAACACTAACTGGTATTAAAAGATGGTAGCACCTGTTACCTGACGTTACCATATTTAGTACCAGTTGATGTTACTAATCGATACTAAAGTTGTATTTTTAGTTTCGATTATTTTAAACGGGACTAAAATGCTCATATTTAGTTCTGGATTATGCTCCGGGTTGCATAATCGAGACTAAAGAGGGTTGCGAATCGGTAAGTAGTGATAGTATTATCCTTGCTCTAACATGATGTTTTTATTGAGATAAATAGTACCTGAGTTGTTGGGATTTTGTGGTTGTGTGCATGAAAGGACTGTGTAGTGTAGGGATATAAATTGTTCCTGACTCGAGCTTTTGTGAGAAAAGTATAGACCGTGATTGAGCTAGGTTGCCAATTCCATACTTGTTTTGTGATATCTGCAAGAAAAAAGAATTATTGTGAAGATCATGCCAGCTTGAATTATCAGGAGAGAAAATCATGCCTACAATTATGAAAGAATTAAGCTCGGAAAGATTATTGACAGAATAAAAATAGAATGCCAGTGCGGCATGTATAATTCAAATTAATGCATCAAATAGGAGTTGCTGGTTTGCCGTGGAACTCCAATTATGAGTTTATTATGACCGATGAATAACCAATGGCCCAAATCATACTTATATTAAATGACGCATACAACGAAATCAAATCGAGGGGTTCTCAATACAAACAAAGCTCTGTAATTGCATCAAACTATATATATAATCTTCGGTACAGTCTATCTCCAAACCATCTAGAAATCTGCACATCTTGATGACGATCTGACCAAAGAAAAATCTAGCATCTATAGGTCTGCACATCTTGATGACTGATCTGACCAAAGAAAAATATAGCTAGAATTGTCACGACATCACAGATCGACTTTTTTATCAACATAATTTCAGAACAACACAGTGAACCATGACTAATCAAAAGAACGAATCTGAACCTGAGCCAGGGATTAAAGAGCACTGGCAGCATGGAGTTCGCGGCTTCCAACGTCTCCGGCGCATGCGGCGATTCATGCTTCATAGATGATAGATGGAGTCGACGTCACCACATCTACTCGCGTTTTCTGTTTGATCTCTCGATATCTGCTTCAGAATGATTGGTGCATGGTAATGTAGAGAGAGAAAGGAGTAGTTAGGGTGGATTATGTACGTACGGAAGATAAGCCCTTGATGTGTAAAATGTTAGGGTTCTATAGGATCTCCTAGCAATCGATCTACTCGGGGTTGCACGGTTTTGTGGGTTCTTGACCAAATGGAAAAGGGAGGGGTTTAGATACCGACCGGTTGTCGCGTTGGAGGAGGAGGCAGTGTTGGCCATCGTCGTCGTCTTCGCGGGCTTGACGTGGACCGGCGGCGACGGTGGTCATGATGGCGATGGCGGTGATGCAGCGGCGGTCGCAGACGGTGTCGCGATTGCAGCAGTGACGGTGTCGACGACGAGGCGTGGCGCGGCGGTGGACTTCGCGTCACTGGCTGCGCCCCCTCGATCGGTTAGGGTTAGGGTTTGTGGGTGGAGTTGGCGGCGGCAGCGAACCTCGTGTCGTCTGCCGCCCCGGCCTCCACCCTCTGTTTTATATGGCACAGGGTGATAGGGGCCCACCAGCCAATGGGTTGGGCGCCCCCGATCAGGGCACGATCAAGGTCTGTAACACCCTGAAAATTCCGGCAATAAAAAAAAAATGAACTTTTTAAAACTTTTGCATCATGCTGGTTTTTATGAGTGCCATTACTTGCCAAAACCACAAACGGTCGCGATGAAAGTAAGGTAAAGATTTATATTTGAGAAATGAATATAATGTACCAGAATACATAATTTATTATTAACCCTATAAATATTTTTGCATAAAAAAGCAAGCCAAATAAAGTGCAATATAATGATTAACTTCTGTAACATAAAGTACAAATCAAATAATAAATACTTTAACCATATGATGAGTGTCATAAAATATAAGTAGACATGAAATAATAGGACACCACTACAATGACCCTATTATATATGAGTTGGAATATCCAAAATTAATATTTAAAACAATTTATCAAGTCTCCCGTTGCATAAAATTCACTCATATAAAATAATTGGTCACATAACTAAATTGACCCCTATGTAAGATCGGCTCATGAGAGTATTTAATTCAATATTGAGATCAATATTGTACCGAGTCTGTGGATGTCTTCATGAAATAAAAACCAAATAGGTTAAACCCCCCCTCTGTATAAAATAAACTAATATGTAAATAAATTGAACCAATGTGTCACTATATTAATAGCGGTCTCATGGGAATATTTAAATCAATTTTTAGGTGATGTCTAGTCCTCCCAAATTATTTAGGTTAATTTTTTTAGTAATCCAATGTAATGCAAACTCATTTGTTGGAGAAATAAATAAATAAATAAATATCCAAATAAAATATATGAAATCTCAAAATCTAAAGGTGTGGGACTATATTTCAAATACAATTCAAATTTTAGCTATTTTGCAGTTAAGCCCATCCCTCTCCCTCTTTTTACTTCCCTTCCTTTTTCCTTTTCCAGCCGACACTGTTCATGGGCCACTAACTGTTCGATCTGGGTCTGGCCCAGACCGAACCCTCTCGTGCCCACGCCGTGCGCCGCTCCCGTGCACCAGGCCTTGCGCGTGTGCCGCGCCACGCCGCTCGTGCGTCCCGTCACCCCTGCATGCGCCGCGCCCGCGTCGCCGTCACGCCGCTGCCGCGCCTCGCGCCCCGCGCCTCTCCGAACCCCGCGCCTGCCCGTCCGCGCTGAGCCCCGTGCCCTCCCGCGTCGTGTCGCGTGTGCGCCGCGCCAACGTCACGTCGCAGCGCCGCGCCGCGCCACAGACCGCCGTACCCTAGCCCTCCCTCCAACTCACCCGCCAGCTAGGGCATCTAGCCGGATGCCCTAGCCAGCGCCATTATGCCCTCTTCCTCCCCTCTTATTTCTTACCCCTCCCCGGCTCAGCCTCATCCACCCCTCAACCCTCTCCCTCACTCGCACCCTCTTTTCCCTCTCACTCCACGTGAACAATCGCCCGGGCCGCGTCGCGCACCCGGCATCGAACACCTTATGTGCAAGCCCTCGCTGCTGGTGGAAGCGTCCGTCGCTGGAGCCAATCCTCAAGAAGATTGTTATCGGAGTCTAGAAGAACGAGGACACCGCGATGATGGACTGGGGAGCCACCACGGGACCGTTTCATTTTGTCGAACACCTTGTGCGCGTGCCGGTATCGTCTTCTCTGCTTCACCGCTTCCTCCCCACCGTGACATCGAGCGTCGCCATTCCACCAACTCTCGGTAAACCCTCACTACTATGGCCTCTAATAGTTCCATATATGCTAGGCCCCCCATCAATTTCATCGATTAGGGTCGTATCCATGCCAGCCCGAGCTACACAGCTCTGCTCATGGAGGTCATCGTGGACATGCCATCCCCGAGCTCCTCCTAGCTATATCATTAGCAAAATGGAACCTCCATACACCCTATAAGCTCGTGCACCAAACCATTTGGTTGGAGACCTCGCCTATCGCCAAAGCCCCAAAACCTCCGGAGCTTGGCCATGGTGTTGCCCTGCCGCATCGCTCGCCCTCGCTCCGTCTTGCACCACCTTCACCGGCGGTGGGACACCGGAGTTCCGCCGCATCTCCCCTGGAGACATGAGCGCCACATTGCCATGACATTGATGACATGATTTGTGAAAGGAAAATAAAAATTAAACAATTGTTTTCGACTGGGGCGGATGGTGGATTTGGGTGGTGTCTGGAAAAGGCTAGCACCGTCCCCGGTCAATTAAGGACCGAGCCATGAAGCTAAGCATGAAACGACCCTCGTACAACCGTACTTCTCGGATGGGTATAGACCTAGCGGAGTAAGTAACCGAGCGGAGGCAGTATCCCTGCATAGAGGTTTTCTTAGTGTGTATGAGGGGCGGGGCCTACGGTGGGGTAGCCACCGGTAGGACCGCCACGTGTGAACCTAAATTTTAATATAACTTAATGCATGTGTGAGTTTTTCCCTTCCCGGGAGCGCCAAAACTCCTCTCACTGCTAGAAACCGTGTACGCCTAGAGTGCATGAGGATGTAAGTTCATGGAGCGGGTACTGCCAATGTGAGATTATTGAAAGGCTTTGCCGTGACGCGTCTCATTTGTTGGGACTTCGGCTCATTTGTTGGGCAAGTTACGGAGTACGGGTAAAGTGTACATCCACTGCAGTGTGAGTAATCAAATCTATTCGAATAGCCGTGCTCGCGGATATTGAGCACCGGGACATGTATTACACTTGGCTAGACTCTAAATTCTTAAACTGATTGGGATGGGTATGCATGATGACTTTTATGTGCTGGTGGTTCAACTTCTCGAGAAGCGAGAAGGGGTAGACCCCAGAAAACCATGACGACACAATGGCGGGAAGCTATCCTTGGATGACAATGGATGGTGGACAGAACCGTCGTTGATTAATGAACTATGGTATTAAAATCTGATCAGTCTATGCTAGGTCTTAGGCTTGTGAAAGGATTTACAAAACTTGCTTGACGCAAAAAGAACCGGAAGCCATTCCTTGAAATACCTTCTATCATATGCATTCTCGTGTGGTGGCTTGTTGAGTACTTTTGTACTCATTATTGCTCTATATATATCTTTTAGCAGAGTGCCTGAAGAGAAGCCCTTGTTGGTACGCTTGCGTACTTAACAGGATGATCGGAGTGCGGTCCCGTTCTAGGTCTCGTTCCCCAGTCGACTGCTTGTGGCATGTCAACCGGGCCCTTGTATTGTTTCGTCTTCCGCTGTTGTTCTCTGATAGATGCTGGCCTGCCTGTCCCTAATGTAAGCATTTAACCCCTTTAGCCTGAATTCATTCGTGATATGTTGTGATTCGGCTATGTATGTGTGTACCAACTACTGATCCAGGGATTGGTACGGATAAACACGTAAGATTTCAGATTCCCAAAATCGGGGGTCTACAAGGTCCGTTGTGCCGTTGGGCCCGACGGGTGGGAGATATATCTAACATTCTCCCCCTTGATCTCACTATTTCTTTTAGCTTTTTCTATTCCATCATAGATTTGTAAATAGAGCATGTTTCATCGTCACGGATAATCACCGATGGATTTAACAGCCAGTATACACGTCTCCATTCAGAAACAGATACTTTAACTTTTGGGCCCTGTAGTCCAGGATTCATAAGGCTTCCCTTAAACCCATACCGGGTACATGTTCCTTGAACATGTTGGGTGGTAGGCCTTTCGTGAGCGGATCCGCGAGCATCCTTTCTGTTCTAATGTGCTCGAGACTGATTGTTTGATCCCGGACTTTATCTTTCACAACATAGTACTTTACGTCAATGTGTTTGGCAGCACCACTTGACTGATTGTTGTGAGCGTACATTACCGCGGGTTCGTTATCGCAGTATAACTTTAGTGGTTTCTCAATACTGTCAACCACCTTTAAACCGGGTATGAACTTCTTTAGCCAGTTCACCTGCCCCGTTGCCTCATAGCATGCTATAAACTCGGCATACATAGTAGACCCTGCAGTGATAGTCTGTTTTGAGCTTTTCCATGAAATAGCTTCTCCAGCTAGGGTGAACACGTGTCCCGATGTTGACTTTGTGTTATGTTTTGCAAAGTCAGAATCTGAATACGCCACTATCTGGAGCGATTCTGATTTTCTGTAAGACAGCATGAGACCTTTTGTTTCTTGCAAATAACGCAAGACTTTCTTTACTAATTTTCAGTGATCTAGGCCTGGATTACTCTGAAATCTGCCAAGTAACCCGGTAACAAATGCAAAGTCAGGTCGTGTGCACACTTGCGCTTACTGTAGGCTTCCTACAGCTGACGCATATGGCTTTATTTTCATTTCATTGAGCTCATACTGATTTCTGGGAGATTGCGATGCTCCATACTTTTCGCCTTTGACTATAGGAGCAGGTGTAGCACTGCATCTGTACATGTTAAATTTCTTCAACACCTTTTCTATATATGCCTTTTGAGAATGTCCCAATGCATACTTTGTTCTATCTCGGTGAATCTCTATGCCCAAAACATATGAAGCCTCACCGAGGTCTTTCATATCAAAGTTTGAGGACAAGAATTTCTTTGTTTCCTGCAGTAGACTGACATCACTACTAGCCAGTAGAATGTCATCCACATATAGGATTAGGAAAATGAATCTCCCATTCTTAAACTTTGTATAAATACAGTTGTCCTCGATATTCTCTTGAAACCCAAATTTCTTTCTTGTCCCATCAAACTTCAAGTACCACTATCTTGAAGCTTGTTTTAATCCATAAATGGATCTCTTTAGACGGCATCCCATATTTTTGTTTCCTTTTTATGACAAAACCATTCGGTTGCGCCATATATACTTTTTCCTCCAAATCTCCATTTAGAAATACCGTTTTTACATCCATCTGATGTAATTCTAAATCATAATGTGCCACCAGTGCCATTATAATCCTGAAGGAATCTTTACAAGAGACTGAAGACAATGTCTCATTGTAATCAATCCCTTCTCTTTGTGTGAAGCCTTTTGCCACAAGTCGCGCCTTAAACTTTTCTATATTCCCTATAGAGTCATATTTGGTTTTGTAGACCCATTTACAGCCTATTGTTTTGGCTCCTTTAGGAATTTCTTCTAAATCTCAGACATCGTTTAGTTTCATTGATTTCATTTCATCTTTCATGGCTTCCAACCATTCAGATGAGTGAGCGTTTCTCATGGCCTCTTCATATGAAGTGGGATCATCCTCCATATGTGACTCTTCTATATTATAAACTTGATAGCCATCACGGATAGCCGATCTTCTGACTCTTTCAGATCTTCTAGGGGCCTCCTGTTCTGGCATAGCCGGAGCCATGACCGGAGCACCGCCGCGCCATAGCTCTTTTCTCTTCCTCTTCTCCGCTCCCCCCACCATCTCTAGCCCCCACCGTGTGAGAGAGAGCGGCGGCCGAAAGACGGAGATGGTGGCGCCACTGCGGGCCCCCTCGCCGGCGTGCGCGTGCACCCGTGGGTGCGTGCCCGGTCGTCGAGTGGCTCCTCGGTGGTGCCCTTTGCCCTCCCCCCTTTGCCGGCGATGGTCGGTGATAAGGTAGGGTTTCGGGTTAAAATTTCCTTTTCTTTTCTTTTCTTTGGATTTCTTTCCCGAACGGAGATCAAATCGCTAGGGTTCTTGCTCTGATACCATTATTAGGGTTCTATAGGATCTCCTAGCAATCGATCTACTCGGGGTTGCACGGTTTTGTGGGTTCTTGACCAAATGGAAAAGGGAGGGGTTTAGATACCGACCGGTTGTCGCGTTGGAGGAGGAGGCAGTGCTGGCCATCGTCATCGTCTTCGCGGGCCTGACGTGGGCCGGTGGCGACGGTGGTCGTGATGGCGATGGCGGTGATGCAGCGGCGGTCATAGGCGGTGTCACGGTTGCGGCAGTGACGGTGTCGACGACGAGGCATGGCGCGGCGGTGGACTTCCCGTCACTGGCTGCGCCCCCTCGATCGGTTAGGGTTAGGGTTTGTGGGTGGAGTTGGCGGCGACAGCGAACCTCGTGTCGTCTGCCGCCCCGGCCTCCACCCTCTGTTTTATATGGCGCAGGGTGACAGGGGCCCACCAGCCAATGGACTGGGCGCTCCCGATCAGGGCGCGGTCAAGGTCCGTTGTGCTGTTGGGCCCGACGGGTGGGAGATCTATCTAACATAAAATGCTCGAGGAATTTTAGCCCGTGATATCTAAAACTCTAGAGGGGTTTTACAATCTACGGTTGCAATGATATGATACACTTAATTGACGGTTAGATCTATCTGATTAACGTGGAAACTCAGAGTGCCCAATTAGTATAGGTATAGATAGATAGTCTTTGCCTCCTCTTCAGTCGTATAGATTTTCATATATCCCTGTCATGCTGACCCGCATATCCTGGATATATCCTGTACTGCCGAACAATCTCGTTGACGCTATCAACGAATTTAACCTGCTGTTACCTAGGTCTTTTCATAAGTTCTGGACTAACTCCACATATCTCAACCCCTTATCGAGTCTCAGATATATTCTTTTTTCGCCAGATAATTCCATATGCGACTTGACCAGTCTGTCGCCACTATCTACTCGCTCTTTTCACTGCAAACTATTCATCTGTAGAACCTTCTTGCTCTTTTTCTGGATCCATTTACAAGTTCATGCAGCAAACCACCTGTTTACTACAACCCGATCCAACCATCCAAGCTCCGCAGTCCCAATCCATTGGTCTGATCACCTAGCCCAGTTCAACCATCATACACGCACACCTCACGTACCTTCTCCCGAGCCATATACTCACTGTATCACGTTGATCACCACGTAGCTGCACCATACCTCTCGTCTTGTACCCATGAGCCACACCGCCAAACCAATGCCTTGCACCAATCACCAAGTTCTAGACTCCAGGTAAATCTAATCTCCTATCCACGCCATACGCAACCGAGTTAGTTCATGCCATATCATCCACATAGATACATTTTCTCCTGATAAAGTCCATCTACTGCTTTGATCTCCGTGCTTCGCTCAATGACCCACGACACCCGTGCACAATCACTGTATCTTGCTAGCTTTCCACGTGACCATGTCATAATAGTGCCACATCTGTAACGTTACAGTGCAAGCAATCATGAAAGCAATCATGCATGCACATGTAAGTCACGTGCATGTCCTCTTGTGCATGCAATTAATGGACCGCGTATTAACCATGGACAAGCTTAATTTACACCACCAATTCCATGTTGCATGTAACTAAGCACCCTGCTCTTCTTCTAATATCAACCGGAGCAAATCCCTCGTCCAAATCGTCACGCGCCTGACCCTGATTGTGAGTCGCTGCCTCCGTCGTGAAAACCACTGTTCTCCAAATCGCAAAACCGCGCGGCTGCTCACGCCTGTGAGGCGGGCCGGGCCGGACGCTCATGGAGATGCTGTCCTCGCCGGTCCGAGACCGCCACCACCTCAAGTGTCGCGGCCGCCCATGGTCCCTCCAGTTAAAAGCATAGGTACCGGTGGAATAGATACCTGTTTAACAAAAACCAACACCTATAACATTTCCCGTCTACCATTTCAATAACTGGCACTTATAGATCTTATAGGTGCCGTTCTTTGAGTAAGGTACATTGGTACCTATTTTACTTAAAAACCAGCACCAAAGATCCTCCCACCAACGGTCCAAAAACTTTTAGGTGTTAGCTGTTCATTAAAAACTGGCATCTATGCAATAGGTGCTGGTTCGAACCGGCACCTATGCATTTGACCATATAGATCAGGAAGGAAGGGACATAGGTGCCAATTTATAACAAGAACCGGTACGTAGGTACGTATTGTTCTCCGCAAGTTACCACCACATCACCGCTACCTCTGATCTGTCGAACCCGGGCCTTTGTACATCTTTGTGCTGACATTATATGCAACCTGTTGCTTGAGTCCTTGCCAATTGCTTCGTTGAATTCCTTCAGTCTTGATCCTAGAGTACCACAAAGTACCTTGTGGTTGCATCGGAGTCGGTCAGTGCTTGTAGAGTTAGACAGTAAAGGTATAGACACTATTGGGAACCGATCTTTGGTCCGATTCTCAAAAACCGGAATAGTCCCGGTTCGAATAGGAACCAGGACTAAAGATCATCATCTCTAGTCCCGGTTAAAAAGTATATCAGGTCGCAATGATCTTTAGTCCCGGTTGGTAATATAAACCGGGACTAAAGACCATCTTTAGTCCCGGTTCACACCACCACTGATAGTGTCAGACGCATATCAGTGGGACTAAAGATCTTCAACTTAGTCCCGGTTGGTAACACCAACCGGGACTAATGATAATTTATATCTTTAGTCCCGGTTGGTGTTATTAATCGGGACTAAAGTGCTATACCTTTTTATACTTCTTCTTCCTCCTCCTGTCCGAGCTATTGCTGCCAAGAGGAGGAGGAAGAAAGGAGGTGCTGCCGAAATTTTTGATAAATTTGTTTTGGTGATAATATTCAAATCGGAGAGATCGAAATGGTTAGCCAATCCATTCTCTAGTAACGTATGCTTAGCATATTACAGTTATAGCTTTTCTTTTATAAAATATTGTAAACTTCTCTTCCTTCTCATCGCCATCTTTGTAGCTCTTTTCTAGAAATTAGTTTCACATCATGATGTTTTAAATTATTATATGACTATTTAACTAGTTTCAACCGTGTGGATTTCTTTAATAACATTGGTCTATTTGATGTATAGATGGATCGGTAATGGATGTACACCGCGGATCGACAGTCGAAAGAGTTTATTGAAGGCGTGCATTATTTTTTGAATGTGGCCAATGCTAACAAGTATAATGGTTTCATGTGTTGTCCATGCAAAAAGTGCAGTAACCAGAAGGAGTATTCATCATCAAGAACTATTCATGCACACTTGTTTCAGTCTGGATTCATGCCTGGATATAATTGTTAGACCTCGCACGGAGAGCTAGGGGTTACAATGGAAGAAGATGAAGTAGAAGACGAGAATATTCCAGACTGGGCTCATCAATACGGTGGATTTGAAGAAAATCCAGGAGGTGAGGCGGACGGAGCTGTTGAAGGTAACGATGCTGTAGATGATCTTGGTCAGATGTTGCGGGATGCAAAGGACGGCTGCGAAAGTGAGAAGGAGGTCCAAAAGTTGGACCGTATGTTAGCGGACCACAAAACTTCGTTGTACCCAGGTTGCGAACAGGAGCACAAAAGTTGGGTACGACGCTAGAATTCATGCAATGGAAGGCCAAAAATGGTGTGAGTGACAAGGCATTTAGCGAGTTATTGAAACTCGTAAAGAACATTCTTCCGGAGGGAAACGAATTGCCCGAAACAACGTACGAAGCTAAGAAGATGGTATACCCTCTAGGACTAGAAGTACATAAGATACACGCATGTCTGAACGATTGTATCATCTATCGCGGTGAGGAGTACGAGAACCTAGAAGCATGCCCGGTTTGTAAAGCACTATGATACAAGATTAGACGAGATGATCCAGGTGATGTGGACGGACAACCTTTGAAGAAGAGTGTTCCTGCTAAGGTGATGTGGTATTTCCCTATAATACCAAGGCTCAGGCGTTTGTTCAGGAACAAAGAGCACGCTAGCATGATGCGGTGGCACGTAGAAGAACGTCAACAAGACGAGATGCTGAGATACCCCGACAACGGGTCGCAATGGCGAAACATCGACATAACATTTCCAGACTTTGGAGAGGATGCCCGAAACGTAAGGTTCAGTTTAAGTACAGATGGCATGAATCCATTTGGAAGATGAGCAGCGGCCATAGCACATGGCCTGTGACCATGTGTATCTACAACCTCCCCCTGGCTATGCATGAAGCGAAAGTACATCATGATGCCAATTATCATTCAAGGCCCAAAGCAACCTGATAACGACATTGATGTGTACCTAAGACCATTGGTTGACAATCTGCTTCTGTTGTGGAACAAAGAAGGTGTTCCCGTGTGGGATGAGGACAAACAGGAGCATTTTAACCTACGAGCGTTGCTGTTCGTGACCATTAATGATTGGCCCGCACTAAGCAACCTATCCGGACAGTCAAACAAGGGGTACAAGGCTTGCACCCATTGTATGGATGAAACTGAAAGTACGTATCTGAAACACTACAAGAAGGTTGTGTACATGGGTCATCGTCGATTCTTTGTTGCAACCCATCCTGTACGGAAGAAAGGCAAGAATTTCGAACGGAAGGCAGACCACCGTACTAAGCCTAAACATCGTAACGGAAAAGTCGTGTTTGCTATGGTGAAAAATCAGAAAGTAGTATATGGAAAGGGACCTGGCAGCCAAGCTATAGAGAGTGAAGATGGTCACGCGGTGATGTGGAAGAAAAAGTCTATTTTTTAGGAGTTACCCTATTGGGAAGTCTTAGACGTTCGACACGCAATCGAAGTGATGCACCTCAGTAAGAACCTTTGTGTCAACCTGTTGGGCTTCCTAGGTGTATATGGGAAGTCAAAAGATACACTTGAAGCATGTAGTGATCTCAAGCATATGCAACAATGCGAGGACCTTCACCCGGAACCGAAGGATAAAGGAGGAAGAGAAGGAAAGTATGTTTGAATGCCTAGAGAGCATCAAAGTACCCTGTGGATACTGCTCGAATATAAAGAGAATAATAAGCGTGAAGGAGAAGAAGTTCACAAACCTAAAGTCTCATGACTTTCTCGTGTTTATGACACAACTGCTTCCTATTATAATTCGTGGTATCCTTCCTGATGATGTCCGGGGAACAATAACAAAGCTATGTGCCTTCATGAACGCAATTTCGCAAAAGATTATCGATCCGGACAACTTAACAGCCCTTCAAGATGACGTGGTCCAATATCTTGTCAGCTTTGAGATGATCTTTCTACCGTCATTCTTCAATATAATGATGCATCTTCTATGTCACCTTGTGAAAGAGATCGGTATTCTCAGCCCTGTGTACCTACACAATATATTTCCATTCGAGAGGTACATGGGTGTTCTAAAGAAATACGTTCGTAACTGTTCCCGTCCGGAAGCAAGCATCGCCAAGGGTTATGGAACAGAGGAGGTCATTGAGTTCTGTGTAGAATTTATTGAAGACCTTCATCCAATCGGTGTACCCGAATCAAGCCATGAAGGGAGACTACGGGGAAAGGGGACTCTTGGAAGGAAAGCAATAATGACTGTGCACAACGATTTATTCCGTAAAGCACATTTCACAGTTTTGCGACAATCTTCGTTGGTGGCTCCTTACATCGAGGAGCACCTGGCGATTGTTCGCTCAAAAAACATCGGCAAGTTCGATGCATGGATTACACGCCATCACATTGATACTTTCCCCGCTTGGCTACGACAACATCTAATGGGTACTGAAACCATTAACCGACAACTAGCCTTCTTGGCGAGGGGGCCTTCTTGCTCGATATCGACATTCCAAGGATATGAAATCAATGGGTATACATTTTACAAAAGAGCCCAAGACAGAAAGAGCACAAACCAGAACTCTGCTATTCGTATCGACGCCATGAGATACGATGGTGCAACTAGCACGTATTACGGTGTCATCGAGGACATATGGGAACTAGACTATGGACCCCTGAAGGTACCTCTGTTTCGATGCCAGTGGGTTAGGCTCACTGGTGGAGGCCTAACGATTGATGATAGTGGGATGACAACGATTGACCTAACCAAGGTTGGATACTCAGATGAACCATTCGTCCTAGCCAATGATGTAACACAAGTTTTCTACGTGAAGGACATGTCTAGTAAACCAAAGAGGGGTAAAGGTCCCGACTAGCCAAAGCACCACGTGGTTCTCCCAGGCAAAAGGAAAATCGTCGGAGTCGAGGATAAGACTGACGAAGATTGTGGACACCCCGAGTATTATACCATCCAGTGTCCAACGCGACCACCACATACAATTGGAGGAGTGGGATCCAAACACACATAAATAGCCACTCGTCCCAATGTGCCCATAGTCGCGGTTGACACCTTTTGCTATAATAACCGGAATGCCGAGTAGTGAGCGCCAGAGGTAACCACAAGACAGCCTGCCAGTCCACTCCGTCATATGCTCGTCAAACCACATGAAGGCGGCGACCAAAAACATACCCCGGTGACTCGATCCAAAAGCGCTATCCCCAATTATGTCAAACGATCAAAACCCGTTACTCATGCTTAGCTAGTCCCCAGGAATGCGACTAGCCTCACACTTTCATCGCAAGCAATTAATAAACATAGCAAGTACCATAATAGGGATTAAAGTGCAGGGAGGTACATGACACATAATAGGGTCCTAGATCACAACATACAACACATAAATATAGCAGCGGAAGTCACAGATACAGCTCATAAGCAAAAGATAAAACTGGTGGTGCCACAACCCCACTAGGGAAACCAACCGGGCAAGAGCCAAGCTGCAAGAGATCACTCATCGCCCTCGCCGCCCTCGGCAAAGCAATGACCACACAAGAAGCATAACTCATAACCGGTATCCTCACCTGAAACAGCGATGCCGGGTTAAGTACAAGATTGTACTCGCAAGTCTTACCCAAAATTATATATACATAAGGGAGAGAGAAGTATGCAAGCTTTCTAGCCTATAGTGGGTCTCTAGGTTCAACATTTGCATAAAGCTATTTTTATTGAGCAATTAATGAGTAAAATAAGCAAGGACGAGCAAATCTAGCATCATTTTAATTTATGGACAGCAAGTATATAATTCTGAAATGTATAAGCAAATGAGCCCAAACGACGCTCTCATCGTTAACCATGGACTACCAAAGTCCATACCAACATGACACAACATGCCAACCCCACCATCAAACATAATCCCATCCATAATAATCCATTTGATGCTAACATAACTGACTAACACATCAAGCATTGTCCACAACCGAGGACGCGGCTATTCGAATAGATTATACTCTGATCAAAGGTGTACAACTGGACCCACACGAAATAAACAAGGATCAAATGCTACACACCGCGTTGAGTACGGTACACAAGTGATTCAAGCTCATTACATGCCCTTTCTTAGCCCCACCCCAACCACCTATACCACGCTAGGGTTCCCGATGACTCAGTCACGTGCGTGCGTGATGTGACCAAGGCGGGCGTACTACGCGGGAGGCACCCCCGGCCAAACCTAGGCACTCGAGGCCCTCCAAAGGCTACCTGCCTCCCGACTCTCCAACGCAGTATAAATGATCATAGTAGAACTAGTAAGAACAAGCCGGTCCCAAATAAGATATGTGGTAAGTACGTAGGTTGCTTGATTAGATGTCAAAATGTTCGGTCCTTAACGATCTAGACGGGGCTACTTGCATCAGGGGAAACCAACCTCCCATCATCGCCCTATCACCCATCCAAGTCCAACATATTTCATCAACCATCATTTAGTGTAAGTGCTCAAGTTTTATACCCAATAATGCAAGTTGTCTTTATACCACAATTAATAGCACTGTCCATCCCTATAGTTCTATTGGCACTAAGCATGGCTAAGCATTAATGAATAAGACATCCCAAGTAATCCTAACCAGTGGTAATAGAGTATAAGGACAGCAATATCACAAGAACTAAATGCATAAATAGGTTCTATCCATACACCACAAACCGACAATATTAATATCTAGGCAATGCATGTATATATATACGTATAGATTACAACCAAATCATTTTTAGAGAAAGCATAGGTCCTATATGCTTAGGTGCTTGCCTTCCTGCTGAGCGTAGTCACTATTCTCCTCTGGATATGGCTCATTACTCTCCGGAATCACCGAATCTATCGAAAAGAAGCAATTTGCGAATAAGAGCGAAATAAACATGCACATGCAAAATGATCAATAAATTATGAAATAAATACAGTGGGTAGATCATATTTTAACTTGAATTTAGGTGAAAGAATCACCAGATTATCACTTATGGTTAGGGAGATATGAAAATGACAAGCTCTCAGGTGCTGAAAATGGCAGTTCTGCAAATAATTAAGTCTACTTTAGAGCATTACAAGCAACTTACAACTCAAACCAAGTTTTTACAAGTATGATTATTTTTAGTGGGAAGTACATCGTTCATAGGTCCTAGGGAAAATTATTTCACAGCTATATGTGTTGCCATTATTTATATATGGGTTTTACAAGTTAAAAACATAGGAATGCCAAATAAACTCCTAAACATGATTTAAGAGGTAGTTTTGTCAAAAACAACGCCACAACAGCAAAGAGTACTAAAATATAAGCTCAACAAAAATGGTTTCACAATTTTAGCTTTCACCAACAATTTCATACGAATTTATTAAGAGCTAGACCATGCAAGGGATACATATAGCTATTTATATTTTTACTGGGAAAACCAGTACAAAAGTTGATCATTTTTATTTTACAACATTGAAGAGCTCTGTTTTATGAACCATAGGAATTTGGTTCACTGAATTCGGAGTTCATATGAATTAGTTATGGATTTTTAAATTTCATACCTCTTTCAGCTCAAAAGCTATCTCAGAAATCGATTTCTATTTTCACTCCCCTTTTCTCCAACTTCCACCGGACTTCGCTCACATGGCAGCAACCTGGACGTAGGGTCATGCAATGCTAAGGCCTCGGGCTGATGGCAAGAGATGGAGCAAGGCCTCAGGCTGATGGCAAGAGACGTTGCCTAGGGCTGCCTCAACCGAAATCAAAAGAGATGAACTCGGGGTGAGTTGCTGTCACCTTCTAGCTGCAGCAATGGAGTGGACAACCTATAGAATGTGTTGCTATAGATGTTCAACATGGAGGGAATTCAAAAGAGGCACCATGGATGAAAAGGAAGCTCACCAAATGAAGGAAAACAAAATGCTGCTGCTGCAGCCCTGCAGGCTGAAACCACCACTCTCTTATTCCATCTCGATCTCTCTCAACTCTGCATGCATGTGCAAGATGTTGGGATGGATGGAAAGCTTGGATGATGGGAATTGTTTGTGGTCTAACATGCAGGGATTGATCTTGGGCTATTGGATGAGAATTGGGGAGGAGAAGTGAGATGACAGCTCAGCTTGAGGAAGAAAAGAAAGAACAATCAGTGAAGATGAAAGGGGAGGAAGAAGAAGGGGTTTTCTCTGTGTTGTCGAAACGACAACTGCATACGTCGCAGGACGTGGATACTCAACGATTGTTGGGAAAGTAAAGTGTAATAAATTTGTATTAAATTCGAATCCCTCTTTTACATGGCCCGAGGTGGCTATTTATAACCCCATTACAGATCCCCTAAAAGGTTTTAGGGCTATTACAGGGGAATTTACATGGTCACCCTCATAAAGGGGCCCTTACATGGGTATTTAATGTAATTAAGGTGTATGGGCCCTCAATGGGCCGTTTGGCGGCTACTGGCTCCTTGGTCCATGGGCCGGGACGATTGGGCCGGCCCACTGGACCCCCCTGAATCAGGTCCGTCCTGGCGAAGTCACCCTCCTTCGGTGCATGTCTTCGCCATGCAGCCTTCGCCCAGGCCGATGGGAGCCCAGTGTCTCTTCGCCCACCGCCTCTTTCGCCCTGATGTCTTTGCCATAGGGCTTCGCCTCAATAGCCTTGGGCACCTAGAGTTCGGATTCTTGTCGCCCGGCTAGTTTCGGCAGTCTTGGTTGAAGGGCCTCATGGCATATCGCCAACAAGCCCCTCACGGGCAAGGGTGAGATAGGAGCTTCGGCCGAGACCGTGCAAACCATGTGGTATGGTATGAGGCGCCCCCTTTCGACTGATGCTCCTGCCGAAACTTGTCTTTTTGGGTCCTGCAAAAAATATGTGACATGCGAAAAAGGATTTTGATGCATAGCCTTCGCCTACCGCAAGTAGTTGTTTTTTTTTTGACCGGTGCTAATGTGAGTGGTGTTGGGCCTTTGCCCGTTATGAACAGCGAAGCGACCCATATTGCTCTGTTGGGCCGTGATGAACAGTGATGGGCCATTTGGCTGTGGCGAATAGTGATGGGCCTTTTTCTCTGGGAGCCCGTTACTGCACGGCCTGGTCCATGGGATTTTACTGTTTCGCCCACCTTGCGACACGTGGCCGTTCCTGATTGGACTGGAAGGCGAAGCGTCATTTGGTGGGCTATATATTCTCACTTCCCGCTTTCACCGTCTTTACCCCTCACATTTTCACCACAGTCATTTCCCTTTCCATCTGCTCACGGCCAACTTTGAACGAACTGTCACTGACACCTTTCGCCCACACATTCCTGTTTCGCCATGGCTCCCCGCAAGCCGAACCTAGTCACTGCGACCGGCCCTGACCCCGGCCAGATTGACAAAGACACGGAAGATCGACGCCGGCCTGGTGGCGGAGGGGCAGGCGTTCGCCCCTGGTGATGCCGAAGTGCCGTAGCCTGGTGAACACCAGACGGTGGTGTTCGTCGTCTTCTTCGAGGCCGGCCTCCGCTTTCCGTGCAACATTCTGTTGCCGGAAATCCTCCGTCTCTTCTAGGTCGAACTGCCCCAGCTGAGCCCTTCGGCTCTGGTCCGCATCGCCATATTCGACTGGGTGTGCCGAACTCGAAGACGGTGGTCACCCCTGCCGGGACCCGGAAGACCGTGTTCGGGAGCGTGAACTTCAACGTTCGCCCCGAACGCGCCGACTTGTGGCCGGTCAACGCCGCAATGTCGATGTTGGACCGCCACTGGATGGCGAAGTGGTTTTACCACTCCATCCCGTTCGAGGCGGGTTCCGACGCGGCGAGGGCCCTGCGCTGGCGATGCCGTGCGATCGCGCCGGCCCGGAAGCCAAGGGTTGCCATCACCGGCACCCTGGAGTCGCGTTTCACCCTGCGATGTGTTCCCGGCTAAGTTGCCGGGACTTAGTTGAGGAGTTCTGCATGCTGCGGTTATGTCCTCTTTCGTAGGCATGGTAGGTTGAGGTCGACCAGGGCGAGACGGTCGACGGCCTGCCCAAGCTTATCCTACCCGCAGGGGCGAACGGTAGGTTGTTATTTTCTATTGCTTCTTTGCTTTGCCTTTTCGCTTTGTGTTGTTTCGTTCGGCTCTGACATAGTGCTTCGCCATTCTCCAGTGTTGACGTTAGCCCAGGCCGACACCGAAGCCAGGAGGCTTATCGGCGACGTGTCTGTTACTGAATACAGCCAGCTGCTGACTCGACAAGCGGCTAGCCGGGCGAACCGGGTTTACACCGGCGAACTCCCCCCAAGGGCGAAGCCCTTCAAGGCCGACGGCGAAGCTGGCCCATCCCGGAAGCGCCCACGGGGGCAAGTCCAGTTCGCCCCCCACAAGCAGAAGGCCCCAGCTACGGCGGACTCCGACGTCGAAGACGAGGATGACGCCGAAGAGGAGGAGGCGGTGGGGGCTGACTTCGCGGTCAAAGAGGCTGAAGACGAAGCGGGCGATAGCCGCTCCGGGATGCGTGGCTACACGCCAACTCCCAGCCCGGAGCGCGTCGAAACCAGGGCGGAGTCAGCCTCTTCGCCCCTTCGCTGGAAGGACGTGGAGGGCGCCTAGGCCTTAGTCGCTATCGCTGCGGCTAGGGCCGCGAAGGGCAGCGCCGCGAAGAAAGCCCTTCAGAAGAGAGGGGTTGTCGCCATCGCCAACGCGTTTAGCGACGAGGAGTCGTCCGACAGGACTCCTACTTCGCCTGCGGGGCGAAGCCAGGGACCCTCGACATCCCTCGGGGCGACAGGCGGGGCTGGGGTTTCGGCCTCAGCCGAACCGGTGGTGAAGGCGACCGCCCAAATTTTCAACAGCCCGGTCCGCCAACCTGTTTCACCGCTCGCCCTCAACAAGGGCAAGAAGACGGCTGAGGGGTCTGGCTCCGAGTATTCCCAGGGGCCGCCCCGCTTCGCCCCCGGGGATTTTGAAACCTGGGCGGAGCTCATTCCCTTCGTGGAGGGGGTGAGCAACATTGTTTCGCCGGCTCGCGGCCCCAGCCTCTTCGCCGAGCTCAACGAGTTCGACGAGGGGTGCTCCGCTGTAAAGAGCCTGGCCGTACGGGTAAGTCCACCTCGTGATACGCGCTCCCCCCTTTTTTATACTCTCGCTTTCGACGTCTAACCCATTTTTCGCCCTTTCCTGTGTTCCAGCTCCTTGCGGCCCATTGTTCGACCAAGCGAATAATGCGGGCCCAGCTCGATGGCTTAAAGAACCGCCTTCGGGCGCCGTTTCCGACTGTGCCACGGCGTACGGTGATTGCTGTGCACGTGTGTCGGCCGCCTTCGCCCTAGGACTGCTTCAACAGCATGGGTGCGAACATGTTGCCCAGTTTCCCGATTTTGCGAAAGGGGACTAGGAAGTCAGCGCCCAAGACATATCGCCTGCCCTCCGCGCCTGGCGAAGACGGTTTTGGCAGAAGGACGGTCGTTCTGTAGCCAAGGCCCGCCTGCTAGAACAATTAGCAAAGACAGAGGCGGCGGACCAAGGCGAAGCACCCACGGAAAGGGGCGGAGGTGGAGCCGAAGACCACCCAGAGGTGTGAGGCCCTTCGCCCATCTCTTTGTAATTTTGTTTTTGATGTTTGCCGTGTAGGGCGAACTGTGTAAATTTGGCCAGGGCCTACCTTGTTTTAGGATGTCAACTCATTTGAAATATATGACTGTTTTCGCCATTTGTGTCATATTTCCATTTTGAAGTGCGCGAAACGTGTTTGAAACGCTTGCGCTTGTTTTTACGTGGTCCCTTCGCCCAGTCCGTTCGCCCTATTCGTTTTCCACGTTCTCCTGCGTGACTTCCACATTCTTTGCAGGGTCGATGCCGAAAGCTTTGCATTCGGCCCCCTTTCGGGATTGGCGAAGCAGGAACGAGAAGTTCATTGCGGCGAAGAATTTGCCAAAGGTTCGCTACCTACTTCGGCCTGCCTATCGCGAGATAACAATCAACGGCCACAACTATAAAGTTGTGAATGTTGCCAACTGGATGCGAACCTATCCTGGGCGAACGCTGGAGGACTACGATCGTGTCCATGTGGCGCGCCTGGAGGGCATGGCCCGCTTCTGACGAAACCATCACGGTCCGATCGACAGGAGGCGATCGCCCAGCGTCGCTATGCGCTTTCTGTAGTTTCGCCCCCTCTCCCCTTAGGGTAGTGTACAATGTTAGTAGTGATGACGAACCAAGTTCGCCGGATCACTCTTTTAGCAGTTGTCTTGGGGGCGAAGATGTAATTTACTTGTAAGCGAACGTCTGAATCGCTTCGCCTGTATCGTGCCATACAATGTGTACTGTTGATTGTTTTTTGGAGTTAATAAAGGTGTGCTTTTGTTTTCTTTTCGCCATTTTTTGCATTATCACACTTTGTGCTTTCGTTGGGTCGTGATGTATCGGCCCCTTTGCGTATACTGGCGAAATACGCGTGCTGACTTTTCAGCTTTCGACTTCCGTTGTCGATTTTTGGCGCTTTTGTTAGTAGCGCGATTTCATGTAAACCGACTATAACGGTGTTCGGGGGTTTTTTGTATTGTCTCCCGAAACAAGCTGTCGCTGTTTCAACGTTCAGCGAGCGATGCTTCGGCCGATTCGTTTCGCCCCCCTGGCGCTTTCCCTAATCAGGCATTTACCTTGGGGTTTTTCCACAAATTATCATGCACACAAGTAAAAAAGGCGAAAGACATAGAAAGTTCATACCGGTTCGGGCCTCCGGAGTGGATAATAGCCCTACATCCAGTTTTTTTCCTTTCCATTTTCTCCTTCTTTTTTTTGTGCCGAAAGGCTTACAAAACGGCGATTGCCGAGAAGCTATGTAACAATATGTACATTTTTACACGTTGGCGAATAGGGTGCCACCCTTTCTAGATATAGAAACGCTTGAGCGAAGCGGTGTTCCACGAGTGATCGAACTCTTCGCCCTCCAACGTTGCTAGGCGAAAAGAGCCCGTCCTTGACTTGTGCTTGATAAGGTATGGCCCCTCCCATTTCGACTCAAGCTTCCCGACCGCTACTGGGTTCGCCTTTTTCCTCAGAACGAGGTGGCCTGGTAGGAGCTCTGTTGGGCGAACCCTTTTGTTGTAGGTTGTCGAAGTGCTTGCGGCGTACTTGCGCATGTGTTCTAGTGCTTCGACTCGTACCCCCTCCAGGAGTTCGAGCGACACTTCACGCCCATCTTCACCCCCAGAGAACATCACCCCTGGTGAGTTAGCCCCCAGCTCTGTTGGGGTCATCGCCTCGTCTCCGTAGAGGAGCATGAACAGGTTGAACTTGGTTGGCCTGGTGGGAGTTGTTCGGAGGGCCCAGAGGACAGACAACATTTCGTCTGGCCATCTGCCTTTCGCCGCCTCGTCAAGCCTTTTCTTGAGTGCCTCCAAGATTTTGCCATTTGCGCGTTCGGCCGCCCCATTCGACTGTGGGTGCGCGACCGATGCGAACCTGATTTCCAGGTTTAGCCCCTCGCACATTTCTCTAAACTTTTCAGAGTCGAACTGCTTGCCATTGTCCGTGATGAATTCTCTTGGAACTTCGAAACGGCAAATGATGTTTTTCCAAACAAACTTCTGCACTGCCGCCGAAGTGATCGCGCGGAGTGGTTCGGCCTCGATCCAGCGTAAAAAGTATTCAATGGCCACGATTGCAAACTTGTATCCATTTCGCGCTACTGGGAATGGGCCAATGATGTCTAGCCCCCACCTGGCGAAGGGCCAAACCGGTGCGATCGGCTGCAGCTCATATTGCGGTGCGGTCTGGCTTCGGCCATGTCGCTGGTAGCTTTCGCACTTTTTGGCCTGCGCAACGCAAACTTTCAGCACCGTGGGCCAATATACTCCTTGGAGAAACACCTTGGAGGCGACTGTTCTTGTAGCTTGATATGCGCCGCAGAGCCCCTGGTGTATTTCCTTCACCATCTCTTCGCCTTGGGCGAAGGAAACGCAGCGAAGCAGGGGTTGGAGTACTCCAGAGCGATACAACTGCCCTGAGACCAGCTTGTATTGCCTGGCCCTGATTTGCATGCGTTTCGCCTCCGTCTCATCATCTGGGAGCCAGCCATCTTTGAGGTACTTCACAAACGGTGTTCGCCAGTCCTCTGGGTCTTCGCCCGAGTTTTCCTGGTCTATGACCATGACATCCTTGATTTCCTCGGGCACACTTGGTGCATACAGGATCTCGAAAAAGATGCCCAACGAATGTGGTCCCCCGCAGGCAGCAGATTTCGCCAAGGCATCTGCCTCCCCATTCTGCCCTCTAGGCAGGTGTTCGACCGTTATCCCGGCGAAGCACTTTTCCATCGACCGAACAGCCTTCAAATATCTTTTCATTACTTCATCTTTTGCTTCGAAAGAATTGTCAACATGACAGGCCACCAGTTTGGAGTCTGTTCAGATGATCAAGCGCCGAACCCCTAACGCCTTCGCCTTTCTTAAGCCCAGCAGTACCGCTTCGTACTCCGCCGTGTTGTTGGTTGTGTCGAACTACAGCCTTGCGGCATACCGAATAGGCACGCCCCCCGGTGAAATGAGCACGGCCACGGCGACCGCCCCCCTGTGTGACCATGAGCCATCGAAGTGCATTGTCCAAGGCTGTTCGACGGGCTGGGGTTCGGGAGCAGACGCCGGTGTCCATTCGGCCACGAAATCGGCCAGGACTTGGGATTTGATGGCAGTTCGTGCAACGAAATGCAGGTCGAAGGGGGATAACTCTGCTGCCCACTTGCTAAGTCTACTAGAGATTTCCTTGCCCCGGAGTACTTCGCCCAGAGGATACTGCGAACGCACTGTGATTTTGTGGGCCTGGAAGTAGTGCTTGAGCTTGCACGAAGCCATCACCAGGGCGTAAGCTAGCTTTTCCATCTCAATATACCATGTCTTCGCCCCTTGTAAGGCTTCGGAGACGAAGTACACTGGTTTCTACCCCGATTCTGTCTCTTGGACTAGGACTGCACTGACCGCCACTGGCGAAGCCACTAGGTATAACAGCATTTCGCTTCCTGGTGTTGGGCTGACCAGGGCGGGTGGGCTTTTCAAGTATTGCTTTAGCTCCTCGAATGCGGCTTGGCATTCGGGGTCCAGCTAAACTTCCCTGCGCCCCGAAGGGTTTTGAAAAATGGCAGGCCCCTTTCGGCTGCTTTTGCGAGAAAACGACTGAGCGCCGCAATTCGGCCCGCGAGCTTTTGTACTTCGCGTACGCTCGACGGTGGCCTCATTTGCTGAATGGCATCAATTTTCTCAGGGTTCGCCTCGATACCCCTCTCAGAAACAAGAAAACCCAACAACTTGCCAGCGCGAACTCCAAAAACACACTTCTCAGGGTTTAGCTTCATACCCGCCGCGCGTAAGTTATCAAAGGTCTCTTGTAAATCAGACGCGTGGTCGAAAGCGTTTCGGCTCTTTACGACAATGTCGTCGACATACGCCTCCACATTTCGCCCCAGCTGCTTGCTAAGCACCTTGTACACCAGCCTGGCGAACGTTGTTCCGGCGTTCCTCAGGCCGAAAGGCATCCTGAGGTGGCAGAAAGTGCCGAACGGTGTGATGAAGGCGGTCTTGGCGATGTCGTCCGGATTCATGTGGATCTGGTGGTAGCCAAAGTAGGCGTCCAGAAAGCTCATGAGTTCGCAGCCAGCCGTCGAATCAACAAGCTGGTCGATCCGCGGCAAGGGGAAGTCATCCTTTGGGCAAACCTTGTTGAGGTCCGTGAAATCGACGCACATGCGCCACTTGCCATTCGACTTCTTCACCAGGACCAGGTTCGCCAGCCATTCTGGGTGGTCAATCTCCTTGATCACCCCGGCTTTGAGAAGCTTTCGGACTTCGGCTTTCGCTGCTTCCTGGCGATCCGTAGACATTTTGCACAGCTTTTGCTTTCTTGGCTTGGCGTCTGGCTTGACAGCCAGGCGATGCATGATGAGTTCTGGTGAAATGCCCCCCACTTCGCTGGGGCTCCAGGCGAAGATGTCGATGGTTTTCTTGAGTACTTCTAGGACTTTCCCGGCTTCCTCTTCGCCTAGGTCGCCCCCCAGCTGGACAAACATCGCTGGGTCCACCTCGCTTACTTTCACCTTGACCACCTTGCCATGAGGGGCTGGCTTCGGCACGTGGTTACTCCACGGTTCGGCTTCCACATTGTGCACCGCCCTGCTGATCACGGCCAAGTCGCCTTTCGGCGCAGCAAAAGGTTGAAGCCCCTTGACAACAATCACCCCTGCCGGACCTGGCATCTTGAGCTTGAGGTAGTTATGGTGGGAGATGGCTTCAAACTTGTTTAGGGTTGCACGGCCGAAGATGGCGTTGTAGCTGTACGGGATGTCGACGACATCGAACAGTATTGGCTCTTCGCGCCTGTTTTCGCCCGTGCGGAAAGCAACCTTCAACTGCGCCTGGCCGAGAACTTGAACCACCTCACCGCCGAAGCCGCGGAGCGAGGCAGGCGCTTGGGTGAGGGCCGAAGTGGGTAGCCCCATTCTGGTGTATGCCTCGGCGAAGATGACATCGGCTGAGCTACCTCCATCGACCAGAATGCGTCGGACTTCGAAGCCAGCCACCTCAGCCGAAATCACAGGGGGTCTTGATGCGGGAACAGCACTCCTTCAGCATCTTCTGGCCCGAAAGAAATTTGCTGGCCCAAGTACTTTGGGACCCCTTCGCCCGTGGCGGTGATGCTGTGCACCGTTCGCAGCTGCGACTTCTTCTGTCGCTTCGATGGCTGGACTGGTGGATCAGCTCTTGTGATTACTTGGATAATTCGACGCTGCACGTCTTGGTGTTGTTCGGCAGGAGGCGACTGTTCCCGGGCCGCCTCGCGAGGCGCTTCGACAGCGGCACCCTAATGCGGCCTTGGTTCATGGGCGTTGTTTCGCTGGCGGATGTTTCGGCACTGCTTGGTGGTGTGCGAAGACCGCCCATGATAGGCGCAATAGTGGTCTTTTCTGACCTTCTTCCGAACAGGCTGTTGATGGCTGCCGCCCTGCTGGGCGTCAAACTCCTTGCGGAGGGCTTGTACCTCTTCGACAGTCATCACCGCCTTGCCGGTTCGGTCGGTCCTGAACTTCCTCCATGTCATGGGAGCTTGGCCTTGCCGGGGCGGCTGCCCCTGGTTCGCCGGCTGGGGCTGGCGAACGGCGGGGGGAGCCGGTTCGACGACCTGCGCTTGCATCTGGGTCTGGGCCGCGGCGATGGAGGCTTTGTCGTACTCAGCTTGAATCGCCTGCCTTCGCTTGGAGTCCTCTTCGCCCCGCACGTACCCATCGATGATGCGAAGCAGGTGCTCGAGAGTTTGCGGCTCCTCGAGCAGCCCGGCCGAAGCGGCGTTGATAACGGATGCTTCCATTATATCTTGAACTTGGCACCGTGCTTGCGAGAAGCGGCGCATGTACTCCCGTATCGATTCGCCCGGCCTCTGGCGAATGCCGAGCAAATGCTGCTGCGTCTTCGGCTCCTCGTAGGTGCCTCAAAAGTTAAGGATGAAAACATCGTGCAATTGCTCCCATGAGTAAATGCTATTGGATGGTAAATTGAAGTACCAAGAACGGGCTATGCCGTCTAGAGCGAGATGGATTACCTTCGCCTTGGTGTTTTCGTCGCCATGAGCGACTTCGATCGCGGACTCATAGATTGAGAGGAACTCTTTTGGGTCTGTTTCGCCCGAGTACCGCGGAACGGGTGGGAATTTGAACTGAGGTGGGATCGGACGGCCTTTGATTCCCCCGCTCAGTGGCAGCCCCTTTTCACCCCTGGCCTTGCCCATGGCGCCCTGCAGCGAAGGCCCGCCCGACTGCGGATATGGCATGGCGAAGGGCGAAGTGATGGCCTGGGGGTGTGGTTGGGTTGCGACGTTCGGTGGCCCACTTCCGAACGGTGGCATTTGGATGGTGTTGTAGAAGTCGAACTGCTGCCCCTGACCCCAGGGCGAAACCCCCGGCCCAGGTTGGTTCGACGGCAGCTACCCTGAAGCGCCTTGGCCGGAGCTCCCTTCCGGCTAGGCCGAAGGGGTTGTGCTTGAGACGTGGGGTTGGTTGAGCTGTTGAAGGAAAGCTTGAAGCTGTGCCTGCAGTGCCGAGGCCCCCTCTGCCATTGCTTGTGACATTTGACCAGGCGGCGAAGAGTGTACTTGGATCGCGGCCGGTCGAACCTGCGGCCGCTCGCTAAGGAGTGAGTGCACTGCTGCGGCCGAAGGCTGACCGAGGAAACATGCTGGTCCTTGCGCTGTCTGTGGCGGAGGGACTTGTACCGGTGCTAGTTGATAGGCTTGAGGCGGGATGTAGCCTGCCGAATACTGGAGGATGGGGACCGGAGCGATCTTGGCTTGTTGTGCCGTCTCGTACGCCTGCTGCTGCTCCTGCATTTGACGAAGCATGTCTTGGAGCCGTGCCATGTTCTACCGCATGACCTCCATGTTCGCTTCGGCTTGTACGTCAAGGCCGGGGTCGACTTGCGCAGTGGCGAGTGTAGTCGAAGCCGGCTGAGTTGCCGAAGGGATTTCCAGTACCTGTTTCGCCGAAGTCGTCGGGGCCGAAGGCGGTGGTTGCGGCGCGGGCGCCGAATCCAACGGCGCAGCCGCCACCTCGGCAGGCGCCGAAGGCTCCGCGCCTTCATCGATGGCCATCACCTCTTCGGCTACGCCCTCCTTTGGGTTCGCAACCCTCTCTTTTAAGACCTTTTTTGGTGGCATTAGCTCTCAGTGGTTTCGCTCGGAGGTCCCCACGGTCGGCGCCAGCTGTTGTCGAAACGACAACTGCATACGTCGAAGGACGTGGATACTCAATGATTGTTGGGAAAGTAAAGTGGAATAAATTTGTATTAAATTCGAATCCCCCTTTTACATGGCCCGAGGTAGCTATTTATAACCCCATTACAGGTCCCCTTTTAGGGTTTTAGGGCTATTTACATGGTCACCCTCATAAAGGGGCCCTTACATGGGTATTTAATGTAATTAAGGTGTATGGGCCCTCAATGGGCCGTTTGGCGGCTATTGGCTCCTTGGTCCATGGGCCGGGATGATTGGGCCGGCCCACTGGACCCCCCTGAATCAGGTCCGTCCTAGCGAAGTCACCCTCCTTCGGCGCATGTCTTTGCCATGTAGCCTTCGCTTAGGCCGATGGGAGCCCAGTGTCTCTTCGCCCACCGCATCTTTCGCCCTGATGTCTTCGCCATAGGGCTTTGCCTCAAGAGCATTGGGCGCCTAGAGTTTGGATTCTTGTCGCCCGGCTAGTTTCGGCAATCTTGGTCGAAGGGCCTCATGGCATATCGCCAACACTCTGCCCACCCTTAAGTCCTGAGGTGGGAGCACGCCCATGGGTATGTTGTGGGGCTAAAGAGGGTGAGACAGGTGGGTAAAAAACTGAGTATAGATTCGTTCTTGCAATTTCCAGGATTTTTTTTCTTTCCCTCTCTTGGTAAATTCAATTTGACTAGGTAAAACTTGTTCAACAATTCAAGAATTTGGTGTGGTGATAGGTGTTGGTTTATAGGTTCCATTTTTCAAGGTTTCACACATAAATTCCAAGTATTTTAAATCTGGTGAAAAGATGAAATTGGTCAGACTGAAAGTTGGTTTGAATTTTTAGGAGGCCAAAATAGAGAGTAAAAATTCCACAAAATTTATATTTAGTGATGACAAATAAACTAATTTTTTAATAAAACATGAAACATGTATACTTCTGTTCAAGCTATTGCTCAAATAGAAGTGGTTCCAATTTTGCCGATTAGAGTTAATTTTGTTATCGCATATGATCAAATTGCAATATAGTAAATATGAAATCTAAAGGATAAAAATGCACTTCTAAATACCTGGTTATGAGCCTAGGGCTGTTACAACCCTCCCCCCTTAAAAACAATCTCTCCTCGAGATTGCGACGCGTCGGTGAAGAAGGAAGGATAGTTATTTCGGAGATTATCCTCACGTTCCCAAGTGGCTTCATCCTGGGTGTGGTTACTCCATTGAACTTTGAGGAATGGAATTGAGCGATTGCGAGTGACACGCTCCATTTGGTCGAGGACGTGAATTGGATACTCGCTATAAGAAAGATCGGGTTGTAGGTCAAGATTTTCAACCTTTGTTTTTTCGGTTAGAACCCGGAGGCATTGCTTCAGTTGTGAGACACGGAAAACATTGTGAAAAGCTGAGAGCGATGGTGGAAGGTCCAGGTTGTAAGCAACAGCCCCTCACTTAGCAAGAATGCGAAAAGGACCGATATCGCAAGGTGCCAATTTTCCTTTCACTCCAAACCGGTGTGTGGACTTGAATGGAGTAACTTTGAGGTACACATGGTCACCAACATTGAAGGCAAGCTCACGTCGACGACGGTCGGCATAGCTCTTTTGCCTAGATTGAGCGGTTTGCAAGCGCTCCCGAATTAATCGCACTTGCACTTCGGCTTCCTTGACCAAGTCCGGACCAAAGAACGGTCTCTCTCCGGACTCGGACCAGTTGAGAGGTGTCCTATATCTTCTTCCATACAAGGCTTCAAAAGGAGACATTTGAAGGCTAGCTTGGTAGCTATTGTTGTAGGAGAATTCAGCGTACGAGAGACATTTTTCCCACTTTGCTCCATAATCAAGGACACAAGCTCTTAACATATCCTCCAAGATTTGATTTACCCTTTCGGTTTGGCCTCCAGTTTGTGGGTGATACGCGGTGCTAAAAGAGAGTTTGGTTCCCATAGCCTTGTGTAGAGTTTGCTTCATAATCAAGGACACAAGCTCTTAACAGATCCTCCAAGATTTGATTTACCCTTTCGGTTTGGCCTCCAGTTTGTGGGTGATACGCGGTGCTAAAAGAGAGTTTGGTTCCCATAGCCTTGTGTAGAGTTTGCTTCATAATCAAGGACACAAGCTCTTAACATATCCTCCAAGATTTGATTTACCCTTTCGGTTTGGCCTCCATTTTGTGGGTGATACGCGGTGCTAAAAGAGAGTTTGGTGCCCATAGCCTTGTGTAGACACTTTCAAAAAAGAGAGGTGAATTGTGGTCCACGGTCCGATATAATTTTTGTTGGCGCTCCATGAAGGCATACAATGCGAGCGAGATACAACTCCGCCAAATTACTAACTTTTGATGTGGAATGAATGGGTAGAAAATGAGCCGATTTTGTGTGTCGATCGACAATTACCCAAATGCAATCGTTGCCTTTCTGGGAGGTGGGTAGACCGGTGATAAAATCCATTCCAATTTCTTCCCACTTCCATATGGGAATAGGGAATGGTTGGAGAGTGCCCGCTAGTCTTAGATGTTCGGCTTTCACCCTTCGGCAAGTGTCGCACTCGGCAACATACTGTGCAACCTCCCGCTTCATACGGGTCCACCATAATTTTTGCTTTAGGTCTTGGTACATCTTGGTACTACCCGGATGGATTGAGAAAGGAGAGTTGTGGGCTTCACTAAGGATTAGTTGTTTCAGTTTGCGATGGCAACCAAGTGCTTCCCAAACCATAAAACACTATCCGAATCTTGGGTAAAACATGGAGCCTTGCCTTCGGCCATTTTAGCTCGGATTCGAGCCATACCTTTCTCATCTTTTTGGGCCTCTTTGATCTGGTCATAGAGAGTAGGTTTCACTTCTAGGGCAGCAAGGGAACCATGTGGTACCATTTCTAAACCAAGTTTATGAATTTCCGAACATAAGGTCTCCGATCAGGGTTTTACCGACAAGCAATTGCATTGTGGTTTTCGGCTCAACGCATCGGCAAAAACTTTGGCCTTCCCGAGTGATAATGTAGACCCATGTCATAATCCTTGATGAGTTCTAACCACCTTCTTTGCCTTAGGTTTAGATCTGATTTGGTGAAGATATATTTCAAACTTTTGTGGTCGGTGTAGATTTCGCAACGGTTACCGATAAGATAGTGCCGCCATATTTTAGTGCATGAACAACAGCGGCTAATTCAAGGTCATGGGTTGGATAGTTCACTTCATGAGGTCTCAATTGGCGAGATGCATATGCCACAACTCGGCCTTCTTGCATAAGAACACAACCGAGTCCTTGACGAGAGGCATCACAATAGATATCGAAGCTTTTGTGGATATCGGGTAGAACAAGAACGGGAGTGGTGGTTAGCTTTTCTTTCAAAGTTTGGAAACTTGCTTCACACTCAGCTGACCACACATACTTCTCATTCTTCTTCAATAGTTGGGTCAAAGGCTTAGCAATTTTGGAGAAATTCTCGATAAACCGACGGTAGTAGCCGGCTAGACCAAGAAAACTCCAGATGTCGGATGGATTTTTGGGTTGTCCCCAATCTAACACCTTTTGAACATTACTTGGATCTACAGCAACTCCACCTTCAGATAATACATGGCCAAGAAATCCAACTTCTTTTAACCAAAACTCACATTTGCTAAACTTGGCATACAAACGGTGGTCACGTAATTTTTCCAACACAAGACAGAGGTGCTTCTCATGTTCTTCAGATTTGGAGTAGATGAGGATGTCATCAATAAAAATGACCACAAACTGATCAAGATACTCCATGAAAACCGAATTCATCAAGCTCATGAAGTATGTCGGTGCATTGGTCAAACCAAAGGACATGATGGTGTACTCATATAGACCATAACAGGTAGAGATGGCTGTTTTTGGGATATCCTCCGATCTGATTTTTATTTGATGGTACCCCAACCTTAAATCAATTTTGGAGAACACATGAGCGCCGGTGAGTTGGTCAAAGAGATCATCAATTCGGGGCAATGGGTACTTGTTCTTGCTAGTGACTTCATTCAACGGACGATAATCAACACACATCTGCAAGCTAAGGTCTTTCTTCTTTACAAAGAGAGCCGGACATCCCCAAGGTGAGGAGCTCGGCCTAATGAAACCTTTTGCTTGCAGCTCCATGAGGTGCTTTTTCAATTATTCTAACTCATTTGGAGGCATATAGTATGGTCTTTTTGAGATGGGAGCCGTTCCGGGCAGCAAGTCTATAACAAACTCAACTTCCTGATCCGGCGGCATTCCCAGTAGTTCCTCGGGAAGACATCGGGGTACTCACACACCACTGGTACAGCAGCCATGTCAATGGTTTTAGCACCCGAAAGAGCATGGAGTTGTGGGGAATGATCATCAAGAGCAAGAAAAATCGGTTCACCGGTATTGTTTTTGAGTGCAATGAGACGATGGCCACAATCGATGACCCCATGATTTTTGTGCAGCCAATCCATACCTAGAATGACATCTAAACCCTTTGTGTGGAGTATGATAAGATCAGCAGTGAACTCTACCTCTTGTACATTTATCTTTGTGCCCCGACTAATGAATTCAGCTCTCATCTCTGAACCAGGTGATGTAACAATTAGAGGTGGTTGCAATCTACTAATGGGAAGCCTATGATCCGATGCAAAACTTTTGGTGATGAACGAGTGTGTAGCTCCTGATTCAAATAATACGCTAGATGGGTGTGAATGAACAAGTAGCGTATCGACAAGAACATTTGGTGCTTGTTCTGCTTCCTCGGTGGTAACATGATTCACACGACCCCTTCTCTGATTCTGCTGACCCTGAGGTGCTGATCTGGGAGGTGGATTAGGACGCGGTGCTGCTGGTCTTGGTCCCTGAGGTGGTGCACGATGATCGTACGGGCATTGGTTGATGTAGTGGCCCGCTTGCCCGCAATTGAAGCAGTTGTTCGAGCGAACGGCGGGCGAATAGCTTGCTGATTTCCGCCCACGGGAGGCGCGACACGCTGCTGAGGAGGGCGTGGCATGAATCCTTGTGGATGAGGTGGTGGAGCTTGATAATGCGGAGGGGGCGGCTGACAACCACTGGTTTTTTGCGACCCACCCGCGGCTGAAATCTGCGCAGCCCTCTTGCGCTTGCGCTAAGCCTCGAGGTTCTTCATCTTGCTTTCCACAACCACGGACCTATTGACGAGGTCCTGGAAGTCTAGAAAAGAGTGTGCAGCGAGCTCGAGTTGCATCTCCGTCGACAGCCTATTGATAAATCGATTTTGCTTGCGGGTGTCGGTATTGACATCGTTCGGAGCATAGCGAGCTAAGTGGTTGAACTCGCACAGATACTCCATGACGGACTTGTTGCCTTGAGTGAGAGATAGGAACTCACGTTGTTTGAGGTCCATAATACCCTTTGGCACATGGGCAGCATGAAAAGCAACACGAAATTGAGCCCAAGTGACGACACGGCCGGCGGGTTGCATGGCGAGAAAGTTCTCCCACCAATCACCGGCTGTGCCTTGGAGTTGCTCGGCTGCCTGGTTGGTCTTCTCGGCGTCGGGGCAGCGAATGAGAGTGAGCTTCCACTCGATGGTGCGAAGCCAATCATCAGCATCAAGTGGATCATCGGAGCGAGTGAACACCGGAGGTTGAGTACGCTGAAATTCAGCGAGTCCCCCGGTGACTTGGTGTCCACCACCGCCCGCACCTCGGGCAATGTGGGCGGCCGTAGCGGCTGCGCTTGCTGCGATTTGCTGAAGGACAGCATTCTGAGCCTCATGGTTGCGCTCCACGGCCATGAGAACTTCGGCCATGGTAGGAGGAGGAGGTGGTGACCCCACTTGGTTGCGACGAGAACCCTCCGGACTATCCCGATCATGGGAGCGAGTGTCACGGCGAGACATCCTGTGGATCAAGGATATCAACGATGGTTAGTGACAGGAAAATTAAGGAATAACAATGGTCTAAAAGTTAGCACGTATCGCACAAGGTAATCTAAGTCTAAAATTACAGACTTAATATGAATGCACAATACAAATGCACAATCCAATTATACACTAATATGACATGTTATGTTAGCATGATATGATGCACCAAAGAAGAACCATTAATAACCAAAACAGGCTTATCCAATGCTAAAGCCCGAGCAAGAAGCAGTAAACCAACATAGTTTTCCAAACACGATCAACATAGCGGGTCAAAAGCGTAGCAATCGCATGGAACGGCAAAGTCCAAATAAACCAACAGTACAACTTGGCCACTACAGCTATATGACACATTTCTGTCGAGCGTCTCTCAGCTGGGAGTACACTTTTGCCATCTATTTGGTCAAATTTTTGAGTTGGTATATTTTATTTCTTCTGAAACAAGATTCTGAAATTTCTCAGGTTATCGAACAGCAGTCACTTACAAATTTTTTTAGAAAGAGCCACAGAAGTAATAAAATTCTGAAAATTTTTGTGTGAGTGCCTGGAGTAGTTGCCCAACTCCATAAAAATTATAAGGGTAAAACAGTGAGTAATTTTTCCTATAGATATTTTTAGCTACAGACTCTTCTAAAAATTCCAGATTTTAAAGAATCGATAGTTTGGAGGTCTAAAACAAGTTTATAATTTTTCAAAATTTGTGGGGAGGCTAAGAATAACGTAAGTAACAGCAAGGCACCATTTTAGAGTGAAAATTGTACATTTTAGTTGCATTTACAAACTGAAAGTGAATTTCAATTGCCTCAATTTACCGGTTACATTATCGGTCTAATATTTGAGTAAGAGAAGTAATAGATTTATTTTGCAACCCAATTAGATCAAGATGAGTGAAAATCTGAGAATAAGGTGAGAATGAATTACAGAATGAGATGAGGAGTAAAAAGGATTCACACATCCTAACATTTTCACAATCGACTTAGGTTGAATATTTTGCAGATCATTTTCAAATTGCTAACTTAGCTCTAGCCTACAGTCGGCATTGCTTTGATACCAACCGCTGTGGACACCCCGAGTATTATACCATCCAGTGTCCAACACGACCACCACATTCAATTGGAGGAGTGGGATCCAAACAAGCATAAATAGCCACTCGTCCCAATGTGCCCATAGTCGTGGTTGACATCTTTTGCTATAATAACCGGAATGCCGAGTAGTGAGCGCAAGAGATAACCATAAGACAGCTTGCCAGTCCACTCCGTCATATGCTCGTCAAACCACACGAAGGTGGCGACCAAAAATAGACCCCAGTGACTCGATCCAAAAGCGCTATCCCCAATTATTTCAAGCGATCAAAACCCATTACTCATGCTTAGCTAGTCCCCAGGAATGCGACTAGCCTCACACTTTCATCGCAAGGAATTAATAAACATAGCAAGTACCATAATAGGGATTAAGGTGCAGCGAGGTACATGACACATAATAGGGTCCGAGGTCCCAACATCCCAACATACAACACATAAATATAGCAGCGGAAGTCTCAGATAGAGCTCATAAGCAAAAGATAAAACCGGTGGTGCCACAACCCCACTAGGGCAAACCAACCGGCCAAGAGCCAAGCTACAAGAGATCACTCATCGCCCTCGCCGCCCTCGGTAGAGCAATGACCACACAAGAAGCATAACTCATAACCGGTATCCTCACCTGAAACAGCAGCGTCGGGTTAAGTACAAGATTGTACTCGCAAGTCTTACCCAAATATATATATACATAAGGGAGAGAGAAGTATGCAAGTTTTCTAGCCTACAGGGGGTCTCTAGGTTCAACATTTGCATAAAGATAATTTTATTGAGCAATTAATGAGTAAAATAAGCAAGGACGAGCAAATATAGCATCATTTTAATTTATGGACAGCAAGTATATAATTCTGAAATGTATAAGCAAATGAGCCCAAACGGCAGTCTCATCATCAACCATGGGCTACCAAAGTCCATACGAACATGGCACAACATGCCAACCCCACCATCAAACATAATCCCATCCATAATAATCCACATTTGATGCTAACATAACTGACTAACACATCAAGCATTGTCCGTAACCGAGGACGCGGCTATTCGAATAGATTATACTTTGATCAGAGGTGTACAACTGGACCCACATGAAATGAACAAGAATCAAGTGCTACACACCCCGTCGAGTGCAGTACACAAGTAATTCAAGCTCATTACATGCCCTTTCTTAGCCCCACCCCAACCACCTATACCACGCTAGGGTTCCCGACGACTCAGTCACGTGCGTGCATGATGTGACCAAGGCGGGCGCGCCACGCGGGAGGCAGCCCCGGCCAAACCTAGGCACCCGAGGCCCTCCAAAGGCTACCTGCCTCACGACTCTCCAACGTGGTATAAATGATCACAGTAGAACTAGTAAGAACAAGTCAGTCCCAAATAAGGCATGTGGTAAGTACGTAGTGTGCTTGATTAGATGTCAAAATGTTCGGTCCTTAACGATCTAGACGGGGCTACTTGCATCACGGGAAACCATCCTCCCATCATCGCCCTATCACCCATCCAAGTCCAACATATTTCATTAAATAATATTTAGTGTAAGTGCTCAAGTTTTATGCCCAATAATGCAAGTTGTCTATATACCATAATTAATAGCACTGTCCATCCCTATAGTTCTATTAGCACTAAGTATGGCTAAGCATTAATGAATAAGACATCCCAAGTAATCCCAACCAGTGGTAATAAGGTATAAGGACAGCAATATCACAAGAACTAAATGCATAAATAGGTTCTATGCATACACCACAAACCAACAATATTAATATATAGGCAAGGCATGCATATATATACGTATAGGTTGCAACCAAATCATTTTTAGAGAAAGCATAGGTCCTATATGCTTAGGTGCTTGCCTTGCTGCTGAGGGTAGTCACTATGCTCCCTTGGATATGGCTCGTTACTCTCCGGAATCTCCGAATCTATCGAAAAGAAGCAATATGCGAATAGGAGCCAAATAAGCATGCACATGCAAAATGATCAATAAATTATGAAATAAATACAGTGGGTAGATCATATTTAACTTGAATTTAGGTGAAAGAATCACCAGATTATCACTTATGGTTTAGGAGATATGAAAATGACAAGCTCTCAGGTGCTGAAAATGGTAGTTCTGCAAATAATTAAGTCTACTTTAGAGCATTACAAGCAACTTGCAACTCAAACCAAGTTTTTACAAGTATGATTATTTTTAGTGGGAAGTACATCATTCACAGGTTCTAAGAAAAATTATTTCACAGCTATATGTGTTGCCATTATTTATATATGGGTTTTACAAGTTAAAAACATAGGAATGCTAAATAAACTCCTAAACATGATTTAAGAGGTAGTTTTGTCAAAAACAACACCACAACAGCAAAGAGTTCTAAAATATAAGCTCAACAAAAATGGTTTCACAATTTTAGCTTTTAGCAACAATTTCTTACGAATTTATTAAGAGCTAGACCACACAAGGGATACATATAGCTATTTATATTTTTACTGGGAAAACCAGTACAAAAGTTGGTCATTTTTATTTTTACAACATTGAAGAGCTCTGTTTTATGACTCTATAGGAATTTGGTTCATTGAATTCGGAGTTCACATGAACTAGTTACGGATTTTTAAAATTCATACCTCTTTCAGCTCAAAAGCTATCACAAAAATTGATTTCTATTTTCACTCCCCTTTTCTCCAACTTCCACCGGACTTCGCTCACATGGCAGCAACCAAGACGTAGGGTCGTGCGATGCTAAGGCCTCGGGCTGAAGGCAAGAGACGGAGCAAGGCCTCGGGCTGATGGCAAGAGACATTGCCTAGGGCTGTTTCAACCGAAATCAAAAGAGATGAACTCGGGGTGAGTTGCAGCCACCTTCTAGCTGCAGTAATGGAGTGGACAACCTATAGAACGTTGCTATAGATGTTCAACATGGAGGGAATTCAAAAGAAGCACCATGGATGAAAAGGAAGCTCACCAAATGGAGGAAAACAAAATGTTGCTGCAGCCCTACAGGCTGAAACCACCACTCTCTTATTCCATCTCGATCTCTCTCAACTCTCCATGCATGTACAAGATGTTGGGATGGATGGACAGCTTGGATGATGGGGATTGTTGTGGTCTAACATGAAGGGATTGATCTTGGGCTATTGAATGGGATTTGGGGAGGAGAAGTGAGATGAGAGCTCAGCTTGAGGAAGAAAAGAAAGAACAAGCAGTGAAGATGAAAGGGGAGGAAGAAGAAGGGGTTTTCTCTGCCCCCTTAAGTCCTGAGGTGGGAGCACGCCCATGGGTGTGTTGTGGGGCTAAAGAGTCACCCAAGGTCAGTGACAAGTGGGTCCAATTCATGGCTGTCTATGAGGGTGAGACAGGTGGGTAAAAACTGAGTATAGATTCGTTCTTGCAATTTCCAGGATTTTTTTCTTTCCCTCTCTTGGTAAATTCAATTTGACTAGGTAAAACTTGTTCAACAATTCAGGAATTTTGTGTGGTGGTAGGTGTTGGTTTATAGGTTCCATTTTTCAAGGTTTCACACATAAATTCCAAGTATTTTAAATCTGGTGAAAAGATGAAATTGGTTAGACTGAAAGTTGGTTTGAGTTTTTAGGAGGCCAAAACAGAGAGTAAAAATTCCACAAAATTTATATTTAGTGATGAAAAATAAACTAATATTTTAATAAAACATTAAACATGTATACTTCTGTTCATGCTATTTCTCCAATAGAAGTGGTTCCAATTTTGCCGATTAGAGTTAATTTTGTTATCGCATATGATCAAATTGCAATATAGTAAATATGAAATCTAAAGGACAACAAATGCACTTCTAAATACCTAGTTATGAGCCTAGGGCTGTTACAAAGATTACGATCAGTTTGACGGGCAACCTCCGTTCACGGTGACGGTTGACCAGAGCATCCTCCTATCAAAGGAGGACACCCCTTACTCACGCAACGATCATAGCGAAGGAACATTAGTGAGGAGAAAGTACGTGAGGAAAACAGTGACATAGGTTGTTGTATGGATGATGCAAACTATTTCTAATGTATTGAAGGCCATGCAATGTTTGTGTTTTTTACTAATACAATTATAAATTGGTCATATGTTAGTTATATATATTTTTAGATGTAATAGCAATTTTAAACTACTTAAATAGGAGATATGTTAATTATATGTAATTATATACATTTAAGTAGTATTTAAATTGGTCATATTTTAATTATATATCATTATTGAAATGTGCTAGAAGATTTAAACTATCTAAATAGGTCATATGTTAATTATATATTTTTTTTAAGATGTAATAGCAATTTTAAACTATTTAAATACATCATATTTTAATTATATATGATTATTTCTTTCTAAATAGTATTTAAATTGGTCATATTTTAATTATATATCATTATTTTAATGTGTTAGAAGATTTAAACTATCTAAATAGGTCATATGTTAATTATATATATGTCTTTAAGATGTAATAGTCATTTTAAACTATTTAAACATGTCATATATTAATTATATGTGATTATTTATTTTTAAATAGTATTTAAATTGGTCATATTTTAATTATATATCATTATTGAAATGTGCTAGAAGATTTAAACTATCTAAATAGGTCCTATGTTAATTATATATATATTTAGGATGTAATAGCAATTTTAAACTATTTAAATATGTCATATGTTAATTATATGTGATTATCTACATTTAAATAGTATTTAAATTGGTCATGTTTTAATTATATATCATTATACAAATGTGCTAGAAGGTTTAAACTATCTAAATAGGTCATATGTTAATTATATATATTTTTTTAAGATGTAATAGCAATTTTAAACTATTTAAATATGTCATATGTTAACTATATGTGATTATTGATTTTTTAATAGTATTTAAATTGGTCATATTTTAATTGTATATCATTATTGAAATGTGCTAGAAGATTTAAACTATCTAAATTGGTCATATGTTAATTATATATATATTTAACATGTAATAGCAATTTTAAACTATTTAAATATGTCATATGTTAAACTATTTAAATGTTTTAATCTTTAGTCCCGGTTGTTAACCATATCCGGGAAAAAAAATTTTGGAAACAGCGGGAAACTTTTATTAGTCCCGGTTCGTGTAATTAACCGGGACTAAATCTTTAGTCCGGGTTGTGCAACAACCGGGACTAAAGATATCTTTAGTCCCGGTTTATTAGATGAACCGGGACTAAAGATCCCGGCAATAAATAGCCAGGCGCACCATCTTCTCCATATGCACTTAGCTGTTTCACGCCGATCACCGAACCCGCAGTCGTCGACACGTCTCCGAACCCGCCGTCGTCTCCACCGCCGTACGTCCTCCTCTCTCCTCTCTTTCTACGTCCACCGCCGCCATGCATGCCGCCGCAACGCCGGGGTGGCGCGGCCGCCACTCCCGGCCAGCCTGCGCCACCCCGCGCCGCAGCTGGCACGCATGGCGACCCCGCCAACCTACGCCATCCCGCCGCCGCCGCTCCGCGCCACCCCTCTATGCATGCCGCTGTGCCGTCGAAATTTTCTTTTTAATTTGAAGGAAAGACAGAGGAAGGAAAACCCTAGGAAAATTTAATTAAAGTTAAATAAATTTCATTTAGGTACTTTTTTTATAAATTTAATTAAAGTTACATAAGTTTGATAAAAATAATTAAACTAACTTATAATTTGCACATACCGCCCTCACGAACGGACGCGAACGATAGAACGCGGACGACAGAATGAATGACCGAACGAATGATAGAACGATAGAACGGACGAACGATAACGGACGAACGATAGAATGAACGAACGACCGAACGAACGATAGAACGAACGAACGATAGGACGGACGAACGATAGAACGATAGAACGAACGAATGACCGAACAAACGATACAACGATAGAACGAATGAACGATAGAACGAACCGGATTATTTGCATTACACTTCGAAAATCACATTTTCTCAAAAAAAAAAGGAGGGTCTGATTTTGGATATTGGCTGAAAGCAAGCACTTGTTCTTTCATGACTAAACACAATTAAACAGGTAATTTCTAAAATAAATATTGTGTTGACTCCTATGCATGGGGGGTCAAAACAAGATCTGTTTTTGAAATTATCCATGTTCAGCCATGAAAGAACGAGGTGTTGTTTTCACCCAATATCTTGAGTCACTTTCTCTCATTTAACGATGTATATTAAAATGTTAAGTAAGCATTGATGTGCAAAGCTTTAGGGAGGTCAATCTTTAGGGAGGTTAAAAGGAGGGTCTGATTTAGGATATTGGCTAAAAACAAGCACTCATTCTTTCATGACTAAACACAATTAAACCGGTAATTTCTAAAATAAATATTATCTTGACTCCTAAGCATGGGGTGTCAAAACAACATCTATTTTAGAAATTATCCGTGTTCTGCCATGAAAGAACGAGGTCTTGTTTTCACCCAATATCTTGAGTCACTTTCTATCATTTAACGATGTATATTAAAACGTTAAGTAAGCATGGATGTGCATAGCTTTAGGGAGGTCAGTCTTTAGGGAGATAAAAGGAGGGTCTGATTTAGGATATTGGCTAAAAACAAGCACTCATTCTTTCATGACTAAACACAATTAAACCAGTAATTTCTAAAATAAATATTATCTTGACTCCTAAGCATGGGGTGTCAAAACAACATCTGTTTTAGAAATTATCCGTGTTCTGCCATGAAAGAACGAGGTCTTGTTTTCACCCAATATCTTGAGTCACTTTCTATAATTTAACGATGTATATTAAAACGTTAAGTAAGCATGGATGTGCATAGCTTTAGGGAGGTCGGTCTTTCGGGAGATAAAAGGAGGGTCTGATTTAGGATATTGGCTACAAACAAGCACTCATTCTTTCATGACTAAACACAATTAAACCGGTAATTTCTCAAATAAATATTGTCTTGACTCCTATGTATGGGTGTCAAAACAAAATCTGCTTTAGAAATTATCCGTGTTCAGCTATGGAAAGAACGAGGTCTTGTTTTCACCCAATATCTTGAGTCACTTTCTATCATTTAACGATGTATATTAAAACGTTAAGTAAGCATGGATGTGCATACCTTTAGGGAGGTCAGTCTTTAGGGAGGTTAAAAAGGATGGTCTGATTTAGGATATTGGCTGAAAACAAGCACTCATTCATTCATGACTAAACACAATTAAACCGGTAATTTCTAAAATAAATATTGTCTTGACTCCTATGCATGGGGTGTCAAAACAAAATCTGTTTTGGAAATTATCCGTGTTCAGCCATGGAAAGCACGAGGTCTTGTTTTCACGCAATATCTTGAGTCACTTTCTATCATTTAACGATGTATATTAAAATGTTAGGTAAGCATTGATGTGCAAAGCTTTAGGGAGGTCAATCTTTAGGGAGGTTAAAAGGAGGGTCTGATTTAGGATATTGGCTAAAAACAAGCACTCATTCTTTCATGACTAAACACAATTAAACCGGTAATTTCTAAAATAAATATTATCTTGACTCCTAAGCATGGGGTGTCAAAACAACATCTATTTTAGAAATTATCCGTGTTCTGCCATGAAAGAACGAGGTCTTGTTTTCACCCAATATCTTGAGTCACTTTCTATCATTTAACGATGTATATTAAAACGTTAAGTAAGCATGGATGTGCATAGCTTTAGGGAGGTCAGTCTTTAGGGAGATAAAAGGAGGGTCTGATTTAGGATATTGGCTAAAAACAAGCACTCATTCTTTCATGACTAAACACAATTAAACCGGTAATTTCTAAAATAAATATTATCTTGACTCCTAAGCATGGGGTGTCAAAACAACATCTGTTTTAGAAATTATCCGTGTTCTGCCATGAAAGAACGAGGTCTTGTTTTCACCCAATATCTTGAGTCACTTTCTATAATTTAACGATGTATATTAAAACGTTAAGTAAGCATGGATGTGCATAGCTTTAGGGAGGTCGGTCTTTCGGGAGATAAAAGGAGGGTCTGATTTAGGATATTGGCTACAAACAAGCACTCATTCTTTCATGACTAAACACAATTAAACCGGTAATTTCTCAAATAAATATTGTCTTGACTCCTATGTATGGGTGTCAAAACAAAATCTGCTTTAGAAATTATCCGTGTTCAGCTATGGAAAGAACGAGGTCTTGTTTTCACCCAATATCTTGAGTCACTTTCTATCATTTAACGATGTATATTAAAACGTTAAGTAAGCATGGATGTGCATACCTTTAGGGAGGTCAGTCTTTAGGGAGGTTAAAAAGGATGGTCTGATTTAGGATATTGGCTGAAAACAAGCACTCATTCATTCATGACTAAACACAATTAAACCGGTAATTTCTAAAATAAATATTGTCTTGACTCCTATGCATGGGGTGTCAAAACAAAATCTGTTTTGGAAATTATCCGTGTTCAGCCATGGAAAGCACGAGGTCTTGTTTTCACGCAATATCTTGAGTCACTTTCTCTCATTTAACGATGTATATTAAAATGTTAAGTTATACAAGTATATTTATACTTGTGCTTCATATTTGTATTGAAGATATATACTGCTCTGTTTTTCTATAGTCTTTATCAAACTTATAAAGAATAACTAAAAAGTCAAAGCGTTTTGTAATTATTGTAGGTGGCAGATCGCGATGAAGAACAGACCCTCATGGACGAGATCGCAGAGGGCAGCAGCTAGTATTGGGCGGATGAGGAGCAAGAGGACCCCAACCAATACCTAAACGAGGAGGAAAACGAGGGCACAAACCAAGATGAAAGTGAAAGGCAACCGGCCGTTGGAGAGAGGAGGGCACGCAGACAACGAGGTGCCGCGAGGAAGCTAGAGGGCAAGCACATTATTAGTGATGTGGCCCCAGACGACGAACCAGTAGCCCCAGCCGGCATACTACGGAAGTACGTGGGACGCAGTGGTTGGGTCGTGAGGGATCACGTGCCCATTAGCATAGTCCACTGGCGTCAATCAAGGTCAGCCGAGGAAGACCAAAGTTATCTTCCAGATACGGGAAAGAGATGCTGTGGACCACCATGCTCCAGACATTCACGGTCCCTGAGACAGCTCAGCCTAGACTGAAAGAATGGACGATGAAGAAAATGGCTGAACAGTTCCGGAAGTTCAAGTCGGCTCTGTACAAGAATTACGTCCAGAAGGGTCTCACACCTGATTTTAACAAATTACCCAAGCTGAGGGATGATTGGGATGCGTTTGTCGAATACAAGACCTCCGAGCACGGGCAAGTGCAAAGAGAAAAGAATAAAGCCAATGCCGCTAAGAAGCAGTACCATCACCGGCTAGGGTCAGGTGGCTATAAGAAGGCAATCCCCAAGTGGGATACACTGGAAGCCACGTTGATAGAGAAGGGTATTGAGCCGGCCACAATGAACTGGCCTGAACCTTCTAGAAATTGGTATTATGGTCATGGCGGAACGCTCAATCCCACTAATGGTTCCCTTGTATTCGGCGATGCGATCCGCGAAGCAGCAAGCCGACGTACGGAAGCTGTGGAGGCGTCTGCTCAGGGAACACTCAAGCTTGACAGAGAGAAGGACGAGCTTACGCTCGCACTACAGAATCCCGAGCATCCAGTATGAACACGAGGAAAAGGCGTGGTACCTTGGAAATATGGATTTCAAGAGGATAGCCACACTTACAAGAGTCGGATGAGGAGCATCAGGGATACGGAGGCGAAATTGAGATATCTCGAGGAGAGGGTCGCCCTGCAGGACTTAAGGATGCAAGGGGAGGTCGAACGATGGGTGGACCAACGCCTGGCGGAACGATAGAGCCAGCAGACGATGTAGCCGTTAGTCCCTCCTATCATGGTCAGCCCTCAGGCAATCGCAGCAGCTGTGCTTCTACGGGGCAAGCAGGAGAACAGGGCATAGAAGGTCCAGCAGGGCCAGCTCACGACGACACATCGTACCCCGTAGATGAAATCACGCGGCGGACACCTTGTGAGCTGCACAACATTTTCAAGAACATATCACTCAAGGTAAGCTTGGAGTTTTATGATATATGTCTTGTAAATTGCAAACGGTTATGCATGCATATGTTAATTACTAAGTAACCTCGATTCTCGTGAAGGTGGCATCGGGATTGGCCATACTAGTGGACCCTTCAGGGACTTACCATTGCAGACCGATTCCACCTGGGTACTCCAAGGTTGAAGTTGAACTAGTGGAACGAGGGTTCGAGGATCTCGAGTTGGACATCCCCGGAGGAGATGGGGAGACGAAACTAGGATATGCAGCCCATGCCATTATACTATGCTGCAAGCGGTACATCGTGTTTCCCGGACGAGCAGCGGCATCTTCTCCTCCGTCTCCTCAGCCTGGACCCTCTGCTCCGCTTGCACCGTCTCCTCCACCTCCACCTCCTCCGCCTGCACCCTCTCCTTCGCCTGCACCATCTCCTTCGCCTACACCGGCTCCTCCACCTCCGCCTCCTCCGCCTGCACCGTCATCGTCTGCTTCGCTTTCACGAGCTACAAAGTCGTGCCCACTTCGTCCAGCGCCGTCAAAGTCCGCATAACAAATGAAGAAGCCAAGACTTGACGAGCCAAAACTCCCCACTCTCAAGAAAAGTGCGTACGACTGCACTCCCGAGGAGACTGACGAGGTCGTACGAGCGAAAGTGAAGGCGTTCTTCAAGCCACGGAGCCCAGAAAAGAAGATTCCCATAGATCCGGCTACTGAGAAGTTTTTTCAGAAGATGAGCGAACCGGTCAAGAGGGCTTTACTTTCGGATTATGACCAGTCGATGACGAAGTCGGCTAGGAAGCAAAGAGCAAGGACCAAAGAAGTGCATCAGCTCGGAAAGGAACCAAAACAATCAGTTGAGTCGTTGCTACCACCCGGTGAGGCGGAACTAAGGCAATGGATGAAAGAGACGGGTCTGAGACGGGTCTGAACAGGGAGCAGCTGGTGGGAAATGCACCAATAACCATAGCGACCGCAGCTGATTTGAAATATAAATTTAAACTCGGTGAACCGCTTGTCAAGCCTGTTCAGGTGAACACCCACTCCACACAAATGTACCGCTTCCATCAATGATACATGGAACGTTCATCGAATGGCAGAACGATGGTTGGAGCGAGGATAAGGAACTTAGATTACAATCAAGAAGATGATGTCCTGTGGATCAACTTCGAGGATGTATTTGATGTATACCAACTAGACGCCCTCGACGTCTCCATGCTCGGCTGATGGGTTTTGTAAGTATCGTTTTACACAAAATTAATTTTGTTCCTTAGCTCCTTGTTTGTACCGTTCAATGGTTAAACTGTGCGGATAGTTGATGCAAATATCTTTATCCTTTGTAGAATGGAGATTCAATCGTGCCGTAAACAGGGGATTTACAATATTGGATTCATGGACCCCCGCAAAGTCAATGTCGAAGTGATACGGGACTTTGAGGAGGCTACAGAGGATAATATTGTTCCTTTCTTGGTGCAGCAGCATTACAAGACCTACATACTATTGCCCTATAACATAGCGTGAGTTTGAACTGTCCTTCTAATAATAATAATTCGTACCAACTTCTTCCTCATACTCATACCGTGACATATGTACTATCTCACGCAATTTGCAGATTTCACTGGGTTCTTCTCCCCTTCGACCTTTCACTTTGCAAAGTCCATGTCTATGACTCAATGGATAAACCGGAGTCTACTTTTGACAGGATTTTTGAAGTGATAGACAGGTAATGCCATCTATTCAACTGACAGTAATTACAAACACTGGTATTGCTTCTATGCAGATCTCTGATATTTAATCATAGCTTCCATCTGTACATAGGGCATGGGCAAAGTTCCGTACGTTGGTCCGCGGGGTTTGGAAAGAAAAAATTGGTAGGAGGTTTAAATTTCCGGTGAGTACATACTCCAAAAACATATTGAATCATTAATTTGTTCTAGAAAAAACTAATACATTAAATCTCTCATCGTTTCTCCTTAAGTGTGAAAAACAGGAGCAGGGGAATAACTTGTGTGGCTACTACGTCTGTGAATATATTCACTGCATTGTACACCAAATCAATAGTGACAACGATCTGGAAGTACGTAAAAATCCTTCATACATTATCCCATAGATTTCTTATTGACTTCATATACTTATATCTCAATTTTTTTCAAATGATAGATTATTTACATGAGGGAAAAACTATCTAGCGAAGAATTTGTAAAGCCTGTTCAAGAACAATTGATGGGATTTATCAATGAACAAATAATTGATCCCGCGCGAGAATTCCACTACGATGGAAGGCCTATTGATCATGATCCCCGTGTATAACTTGTCTTAAGTTTCTTTGTAATATACAATAGAAATTAGAATTAATGAAGAATTGTTACAAATGTATGTATTTAGATGTGTATACATGTGTGTCTGTCAGTACATTTCGGTAATATGAGTATATATTTAGTTGAGTGCATATATTTAAGGAATATATATATGTGATAAATATGTATTTATCACATATATATATGTGCAATATAATATAAATTATATATAGATATATTATGCATATACATGTATTATACATATATATGCATCATACATAAACTAGCAGTAGCAGCTAGCAGAACCAACAACCTTTAAAAAAAATATCTTTAGTTCCGGTTGGTAATTTCAATCGGGACTAAAGAAAGCTCTTTAGTCCCGGTTATTTTACCTGAGACTAAAGATGGGCATCTTTAGTCATCTTTAGTCCCGGATTCATGGTCCTGTTTGCATAATCGGGAATAGGGGGTTATGAACCGTGACAAAAAAACCCCTTCTCCACCAGTGAGACCGTCACCGACTAACCAACACCTTGCCCAACATTATTGAATCCATCTTGGAATCAACCTTAAGAGCCAAGGCATTACCTCCCTGTTTCATCACTCAATCTCTACACCTGTATACGCCCACATTGGTTTTGCTCTCATTATTGACACCGTGTGCCTATGCGTGTGTATAGAACGTACTCCATACGCATTGTCCATACCTCTGCACGCACCGTAATCTCAATCCTCATGTTCACCGTCCACGACCATGTTGTCCTCGGCCCTGCACGTCAACTACACCGCACCACTGCACACTTGTCAGCTTCGCCCTGCCGCCACGAATCCGGTGATCATCGCTTGTTTCGGGCATGCATGTTGGCCACGCCCGGCCTCGTCTTCTAGTCACGTTCCGCCATCGTCAGTCTCATCACGAGCACGATCCCACCTCGTATTTCTTCCTCCACATGTTTTCTCGATTCAATGCTGAAACCTTCTACTCTAATACCACCTGTTATAAAAGTTAAATCGATATAGCGGAACGACGACTAAGCTAAGCTTCTCGATCACTTCAGTCATTGATCACCCAAGACACGACAGATGTCAGATGATGATACAGGAACACACAATATTTGCTAACGAGGTTTAGCCGAAACCTACATTCCTGGGACTCTCATTGTGGGCAATCCTCCCCAATCAACATACCACCTAGCCGCTACCTGCGTGTCTACGCTATATTGTAGTCATCATGGATACCTTCTGTTACCCTTCTCTATTTAAGAGAGAACTAATGATAGAGTCCGATTCTAACTCTATTCTATAACTATTCCAACTCTAAGTACAACTCCCAATAAAACCAGTATATTTGATACCTACTCTAACATCCTCTGAACTCGGGATCAAGCTCAATATCGACAACAGATCGGTGATGACATTCAGCAACCCGGTACAATCGTACTACTCGGAAGTGCATTGAAGATGGGAAAATCGATGTCGAGTTCCTCGGTACTGGCGGCGTGATATTTCAGAAATTGCACAACCGAATTGGACTTACTGAGGCCGATAGCAAGAACAACACTCGACGGGGAAAATATTGGTAAACACAGTTCCATTTTTTTTCTGTCTTAGATCGTCAACACTCCCCTGTTTGGAGTCCATCTGCTTCACCTGATTTCGGTCTCTGTTCCTTTTTTGTGGCTGCATAAACTGTTGTGCACATCTTTATGTTTGAGGCATGCATGCTTGTTCACGTTGGGACAAGGTTTGTTGCATCGTATGCAGCATAATCTGAACATGTGGGATGGCACCATGTCCACTTTCTGTTTGTCGCATGAATAAAAGGAGAAGAACAAGAACTGACAATCTGCGGTAATTTTTGTAGGACCAAAACTTCATTACATTCTCATGTGGTTGGCTGGTTGCGTGTTCCCGGCTAAGACCTCTCACTCTGAAAATACTATCAATGATATTCACTGTATTGACCTGAGCTTCCAGGAGGCTAGCCCTAGACTGACAATGGGCCATCTACAGAACTGAGATGGTTTGCTTCCATCATATGCTACTCCTTGTCATTCTATATATTATAATCAAAGCTTCTGAACAACAACGTGCTAGCAAAGTAGGTTACATGAATGTGAATTCAATACAGCACCAAGAAGTTGTGCTACATGAATGGTTATATCAACGCAAGCTGCAAAGGTGTTGTGCTAAAGACGACTTCGCGATGAAGGGCCAAATTAGAGAAGAAATATGTTAGCCTTACGATTGGGAGGCATTGGGGAACTGAACCACGGAAGTTACTGACCATCCCGGCTCAGGACAGTTATGCAAGAGTTGGCGTACCACCAAGCTAAGCTTTTGCTCCTATGTCCATCTGTAGGTAAAATATGTGCTTGAAATTTACTTGTTCAAGACGTGGGACAGTAGATCAAATATGCATTGATGAATATCGTAATCCATCGCGTGACGGTGTGAGACGGATTTGTTTTGCAGCTGAACATCTCACTATAGCTTGTGTACAAGCCCCCAGAGCATGATAGATGATAACTGGTGTTGACAACCTGGACAAGAAGGTTGAATCAGCAGCTCACACGCTCAGCTGTGTACTGAAGTTGGCAGAGTCTTGTGGAGTGGAGGAATCCTCAACATCCAGGACTCCAGAAGAGTATTGCTACCGGCGTCGCGCATATTCAGAAGTAGACGTGCGTCATCAGGTGAGGACGGCTTAGAGACGGAGTAGCACTTGAGGAACCTCTTGCCATTTTCACGTTGTTATCAAATTCATGCCGATCTTAGAACCTAACCGTTTATTTGTGAAATGAGATATTTGTGTTAGTTGTGATCTCCGGGGAATTCCCCACTCCACCAAACGCGCCCTGATTGGGGGCACCGGCTGAACTATGGCCGTGGCCCCCCGCTCATGCAGTGCTAATCAAAAAAGGGAGTCGCCGGGCACGTAAACCAACGTTTTCTGTGCACTCGTACTCCCCACAAAACCCTAGAATTCTCCGATCCCGGATAGGCGCTGAAGTGGGGGAAGAGCTCACTACTACCATTGATGTCCCTACCGACACCGCCAAGTCCCACACCGTCGCTATGGCCGCATCAAGCTCCAAGACCGGCGAAGGTATGGGTCTCTCTCCCCGTTTCTTCTCCCGAAGAACTCTCTATCTCTTAAACCTATGTGCTAGCTAACACCTAGATCGGCACCTAAGGAAACCCTAAACCTAACAATGGTATCAGAGCCAGGTTTAGGAGTAGATCTGGGAGGGAAGAAAGAAGGAAAAGGAAGAAAAGCCCAAAAGAAAATGAAAACTCCTTAGCTTTGCCATCGCCGGTCGTCACACGACGCCGCACGGGAAGTCCACCGCTGCCGCCAACCATCGCCGACGTCACGCGGGAAGACCACCGCCGCCGCCGGCCGTCGCCACCGGCCACCAAGCAGGAAGACGAGGGGAGAAGACCTCCTCGCGCGGCCCCGAGGCACCGCCGCAAGGCCGCTCGACGGTGGCGAACTCACTATCGAGCGAGTGCACTGAGATCGGGGGGACAAAACCCCGATCCCTCTCAACCACCGGCAAAACCCTAGGTTTCTCCTCCTCCCTTCCATCACCAGAGCACCGATGAGGGGGCATGCGATGGAAGGGAGGAGGAGAAACCTAGGGTTTTGCCGGTGGCTGAGAGGGATGGGGGTTTTGTCCCCCCGATCTTAGTGCCCGACCGTTCAATCGAAACCCTATAGATCGGATGCCCGGCATCGGCTGGGCCGGAAATGGCCCAGGAGGGCACGAGCACGCGGCTGCTTTCCCGGCTCAGGCCTAGGTTGCGGCTTGGAGCGCGGGAGCACCGGCGCATGCGTGTACAGGCCAAGGGGCCGAATAGGGAAGTCTGTTTTAGGTCCCTCGGCTGAAGAAAAAGAAGTTTAATTTTAGTCCCTGTTTTTCATAAGCATTTAATATTTATGTTTAACGAATGCATTATTTCTAAGCAATTTAAACTAACGAGAAAATTGTTTAGAGAGTAGATGAGCGCAGAAATGCTTTTGAACATGTATGTTATTTTTCTCCGCTGCAATAATGGTTGTTTAAATGATGTAATGTTGTTATTAATACCAACGTTGTTAATAGCAATATTAAATTGTTGTTTATTAATTTTTTCATGCGTTGGTTCTATTTCTTCCCAATGGTGAAATGTGGTAGTACATTGTATGTTTTAACTTTCACCAACGTTAAATTAGGACATGCAAGATTTTAATTTTAGATGTCTCTCAGTTTACTCTAATTTGCTTTCAGGAACTACTAATCCATTAGTTTACATCTCGGCCGTTGAGCCCCTTAAAGGGAACTACTATGGCTCATGGCGAGAGAAGATAGAGATAGCACTTGCGCTGTCTGACATAGACAAAGCTCTCAGCGAGCCTCGCCCCACTGAACCTGTTATTCCAGTGAGGGCAGAAGGTGAGAGCGAAGATGAGTTCAAAAAGAGGGCGCTTGACCATGCACCAATAAGATTGCAGTACGATGTTGATCATGCGAAGTGGGAGTCATCAAATCGCAAGTGCTTGATGGTAATTAAGAGCTCCATTGTGCAGGCAATAAGGAGAGCAATCCCAGCATGTACCATCGCTAGCGAGTACCTTTAGAAAGTAGAGAATCAGTTTACTGGTTCTTCAAAGGCCTATGCCTATACCCTTATTAAGAATACCCTTATTAAGAGCTTAGTAACCATGAAGTACAGTAGCGGAGGGGTAAGAGAGCACATCTTGAAGATGAATGGCATCACATCAAAGCTCAAGAAGATGGACTTGGTGCTTCCTGATGAGTTCCTAGTTCACCTTATTTTTTCCTGCTTGCCCCAAGATTTTGAGGCCTTTGTTGTGAACTACAACTCACAGCCAGAAGACTGGGATATTGAGAAGCTCATTGACATGTGTGTGCAAGAAGAGGATAGACCCATAGCTCGTGGTGATTCCGCCAACTATGTGAAGCACAACAAGAAAAGGAACAACTACAGCCAGAACACCGACTCTCCTAAGGCACAAGGAAAAGCGCCACAAAGTGATCCACGACCAAGCAATGTAGAGCTGGTGGATAGGGACACTTGCAAGTGGTGCAAGAAGGGGCACTATCAGAAGGATTGCCCTGATTTCCTGAAGCATCTCATGAAGAAAGATGGGGACATTATCACATTTATAGATGAATCCCTGTACGTAAGTTATGCAAAATCTACTTGGTGGATTAATTCAGGTGCGACTATTCATGTTGCAAATTCATTATAGGGATTCCGTATGAGGAGGATGCTACAAAGAGGAGAAAGATGCATTAGAATGGAAAATGAAGTCGAGGCTGAAGTTGAAGCAATTGGAGAACATCCATTAGAATTGAATAATGGCTTCACACTTCATTTACATAATGTTTTCTATGTACCCTCTTTGAGTAGGAATTTGATTTCCATTTCATGTTTAGCGGATGATGGATATAATTGTTACTTCGATCAAGAACTATGTTCAATTATAATCAATAATAAGTGTGTTAGTTTTGCCTTCCGACAAGACAAGCTTTATATGTTGCCTAAACATGTGAATGTGAATGTTGTTTGCAATGAAGAGAATGTTGCGTGCAATAGTGTGTCTTCCCCATCTACGAATGTAAGAAACAACCGCAAATGATGCAACGATGAAACATCTGCGAAATTGTGACACTCTCGTTTAGGCCACATTTCGATGGGGAGAATTGAACGGTTAATTAAAGAATAAGTTGTGCATTCTTTAGACTTTACGGATTCAAAATAATTTTTATATGCAACCAAAGAAATTGGAATCCAATACTTGAATCTACCACCACGAAAATATACTCTAGTTTATCATGCATACAAATTCAACAATTAAATTAACAAAGAGGGAGAGAAATAATCCTTAGAAATATCTGAAAATCGGTTTTTACTCAAATTCTTACCCATCCCTCACACTCACACTTAGTTTTCATCGACCCGAGCCCACCTATCAGTGTCTGTGGGTTGCTCTCTCCCTGTCCAACACCCTGACCGCCCGGGAACACAAGAGGGAGGAAGGGGACACACCCTGGACGCCATGCGACATGTGGACAAGACATGCCGACATCCCCAAGCTTCTTCTCTCGTCCTCTCTCTCTCCCAACCATGTCGCTCCTCACTCACAACCCCAGTGCCTAGCCCATTGAGAGAGGGAGCCATCTGCCTCTCTGCCTCTCCGTTGCCCTCATCTGCTCTGCCGACCGTCACTACTACCAAAAGGGTTTTTGCAAACGGGCGAGAAGGGTTTTCGCATGCGGTTGCACCAACCGCATGCGCCAAATCGTTTGCGAAGATTGCGATCTTTGCATGCGGCCAGCGCAACCGCATGCGGAAATCTGATTTTCGCAAACGGACGCTTAAGCCGACCGCATGCAAAGAGAAAAAATCGCAAAAAAAAAATTCAAAAAATAATAATAAAAAAACCAAGCGCCGCCGCCGCCCGAGCTCGGTGCTGCCGCCGCCACCGCTCCCGTCATCACGGATCCAGATCCACTGCCGCCACGGCCGCCCGAGACTGCCGCCGCCACCGCCGCCGTCCTCCGCACTGGATCCACCACCCGGAACCGCGCGGGGGAGGGCCGCCGTCCCCAGATCCACGCGGGGGAGTCGCTGGATGCCTCCTCTGCCGGCCTCCTTGTGGGGGATCTGGCGCCGGTGATGTGGAGGGAGGTGGGGGCGCCGCCGGCCTCCACGCGCGATGCCGGTCGAGCTCCCCCTTCGCCGTCGATCCAGCTGCCGCTCCCGCCCACCGCCGCCCACCGCGCACCGCGCCGCTCCCGCCCGTCGCTGCTGCCCACCCAGCGCCGCTCTCGGTGAGTGAGAGAGAGGGAGAGAAAGTGAGTGAGAGAGAGAGGACTGAGGGGATAAAATAAGTGAGACAGAGTACTGAGGGGTGGGGGTGAAAAAATTTAAACCAGTGGAGAGGGAATGCCGATCCTCAAGATATCCGCATGCAAATATTGATTTTCACATGCGGGTATCTTAAGAGGACCGCATGTAAAAATGATGGAGCATTTTTACATGCGGACCACTTAAGCATCCGCATGTAAAAATCAAATTTTTTTCGTGCGGCTATTTAAACTTCAAATCGATTTTTATGGTACTAAATTAACTCGAATGAAAAATTTGTCAAAAGAAAAGTTGCAGAACTCATTAAGATGTACCATTTTTATTTTGGTCATTTCTCCATCTGAGTTTGATTGAACTATATAAAATTTGAATTTCAAAATATAAGAAATTTAAATAACTTTTCAGGTAGTAAATGATTTCAAATGGAAAAGTCATCAATAAAAAAGTTATTTAACTCATCAAGATCTACAACTTTTGTTTTGGTCATTTTTATATATGACTTTGTTTGAACAGTTTGAATTTGAATTTCAAAATATGACAACTTCAAACAACATTTTCAAATACTAAATGATTTCAACTGAAAAAATCATCAACAACAAAATTGTATAACTCATCAAGATCTATAACTTCTATTTTGGTCGTTTCTTCATCTGACAAAGTGATTTGTAACATTGTTCACAAAATGTACATATTTTGTAAATTTTGTTGTAAATTTACAAAATTTTAAGAATATGTTATGATCACTTTGTCGGATGAAGAAATGACCAAAATAGAAGTTATAGATCTTGGTGAGTTATACAACTTTATTGTTGATGACTTTTTCAGCTGAAATCATTTACTGCTTCACAATATTATTTGAAGTTTTGAAATTCAAATTTTTAATTGATAAAACAAAGTCACAAGAAAAAATGGTCAAAATAATAGCAGTAAGAACATAATAACATGAAAGAGCATAATTTTAGAAACATTTAGGGAAAAAATCATCTAATTTGGAGTTTATATGAGAACATAATAACATGAAAGAGCATAATTTTAGAAACATTTAGGGAAAAAATCATCTAATTTGGAGTTTATATGAGTGAGATAAACTAGTTTCAAATTTTCAATTTTTTCAAATTTTATTTTCGCATATAGCTTCTTAAGTGGCCCGTATGGAAAAATCGATTTTTTCATGCGGGCGCTTAAGTGAGCCGCATGCAAAATTGAGCGGCCTTCTTAACAGGCCCGTATGGGAAAATCGATTTTTCCATACGGGCCACTTAAGCAGCCGTATGGGAAAATTACCCTCGATTTTTGCAGACACCACTAGTTATGATCCGTTTGCAAAATCATGAGGTCTCGTAAAGAAAAATCACTTTTGTAGTAGTGCGTGAAGAAGAAGACGTCCGCATTCGTCGCTTGTTCACAGTCGTTTCCTCTCCTCTAGCGTTCCATCATCTCCTCATGATGCCGAATTCATCACCTCTAACCACATCCTCTGTCATGCAGCAACAGCAACGGAACACGATCATGTCCACGGGAGGCCCGAAGCGCCGCCGTTTCGGCAACATCGACGTCCGGCCATCCTCGTTCATTCCGAGGAAAGCACCTGAACCCCAGGAGCCTATCGACAGGAGGAATTGATTCAAGAAGCCTTACATTAGGAGATCCACTCCATCTTCCTCAACTCCAGCCGCCGGACTCCACTTCCAAATCCGTCCTCACCGGTGTACCATTGTTAGATTCCTCGCGCACGCACCCTCCCTCCCTGTGACCTCACTACCCTCGTGCATGCTTTCCTCTAGCAGCTCGTCGTCCCGGGTGGAGCGCTATCGCCGAACTGTTCCTGAGCTGCCGCTAACGACCATGCCTCGCCTGCCATCGATTCCGACCACCGCAGCTCGCAAGAAGGGGACCGTCGGGTTCGCAGTTGAATGGGATACCTTTCTTCTTTTGGGAGCAACCCAAGCCGCGGCGCCGTTCGCCACCGGCGGGCGTGGGAAACGCCACCGAGGGCCCGAGGCCGCTCGTCAAGCCTCGCCCCTTGTCACTGACGTGCGGGACCCACGGGATTAGGCACTGAGAACCACACTTAGTAAAAATTTAAAACATGCAAGGTTCGACGTGTAAGATGTGGACTTACATGTGGCACCATTGATCTAATTATAAATAAGTTGAAACTGAAGGACTCTTTATGGAAACGATTTAAACAAGTGCTAGGGGCTGCGGGATGAAAATCTGAGAAATCGGAGGACCTTTTTGCATATTGGTCTCTCACTGACCAGTGGACCCCATGTATATTCAAAATCCAAAAGTATTAAAGAAAATCACTAAAACCTTATATGTTCAACAGAAAAATAGGTGAACTTGCAAAACTCATATAAAAATCCATTTTAACTGCGATCTGGATGAATTAGATTTCTATGTATTTACAAAAATATGGGTTTAATATGATCGAACAAAACTCGGTACTTACAGTAGAAGAAATAGCTATAGAAATCCATATAAGGAATAATGGACATATAGCAACCGCCAACATACAAAATTCATATTAACTCATTCTGACATAAACCAAACTTCTGAGCACACATTGAATCCTACCCTTACTTTTCATAAACTAAAACTTGACAATTTCTGTAACAAAATCATCACCAAATGTTTATTTAGTAAAATAACTAGTATAGTGCAAACTACAAAATTCATAAGTAATTCATTATAGCTCCTTTTTGGGTGGACTCAATTCATGTAGAATCACAAAATTGTGAACTTCACTGTAGTAAAATAAAATGTACCACCTTCTGTCGATGTTGTAGATCACGACTATAGTATTTGCATGGTATGGGGATCGTTGGTACCAGGTTATACGCAAGATTGAGGTAAAAGAGATAGGAGACATGGATTTTTATAAAGGTTCGAGCTCCCTCAACTGGCAGGTATTAACCTTACTCCTGTTGGCTAAATCCGATGCAGCTCTTATTCATCAGAATCACTCAAGTATAATATTTGGGATAGCCGTCGTCGACACGGAGGCATGGACCACCAACCGTAGTCGACGACGGGTTAGTCTTCCTCCTCGAATATGAACTCGGCGAGATCACAGATAGCAGTAGATCCCTCTTGTCGGTCTCCGTGGGCACCAGATTGGGTATGTCTAGGCTTATCTCTGATGTCGATATCTGGCGACGTGTATTGCTGTCTATTCTGACTGTTGCGTGCCTCCCCTTCTCCTCCAAAGGGTTCTTGTATTTATACTCATATATGTCCCCATGTCCAAGTAGAACTAGGAGATAAGTACGGATACGATCTGAGTAGTCCTTATAGTTTCCATGTAGAACTCTGCTTCTCCTTTATCCGAAATACCTTCCATGTATGAGGCATGATTCCATATAAGACTTGGTATATGGTAGGCCCTGCCGAGCTTAACCCAAGACTATTGGGTATGCATCATCCATAACACTAACAGTAGCCCTGATTTCAGTGCAAATGAATGAGTCAATGTTCTCGACCAAAGACCTTGAAACAACAGTTGTCAAATTCGCCTAACCGTTCTCGGACAACCGAGAAGATATGGAGTCTGCGACTAAGTTCCCAGTCCAGCCGTAATCGAGAATTCGCATAGAAGTCAAAAGATTCCATCTCGGCACACCATCGCTTCATCCAATAACCCTTATCAAACTCATCCAACCACTCTCAGACAACTGAGTTAGCGTAGAGCACGCGGCAAGGTCCTTCTCTTCTCCTGAACCGAGAAGTCGACTTGACTTGAACCCACTAATCCAACATCCATCTAGTCGAAATAAAATTTTGACTACTATGTGCCCTGGGACCAATATATGTCCATTAATTGACTACAATAATTATTGGTTTGAGCTTTAATTAGTCAAAATTGCTACTATAAAGCCTCCAACTACTCTCTGTTACTCATAAAAGGCTAATTGCTCTGATATCTGATTTTCCTGAAATCAATTCTCAGACCAAATTGTTAGATAGAAAAAGCCCCCGAGCGAATGCTCGGAGGTAAAAGTATGAATTGAAAAAACTGGAAATAAATTAAATCTACATATGACAATAAAGAATACTCTCGCTAAAGCTACCTTCAGCAATCGGAGTATGGTACCCTTCCTAGCCCCCTACCATCTATATGGAAAAGTCATTTTTCCACAAAGGCAACTTAAATCTTATAACAAACTAAGCTCAAGCTATGATTACCTAGCCCCTAGCTGTGAACTTGGGCAAACCAATTCCTGATTACACGGCTTGGTTAATACGCTACCATTGAGCTCTCTGACATGACCAATTATGACATGGTTATTTGGCTCTGCGGGGCCTGACAAAACATTATCAGCTTTGGGCGTCCCCAGCCGAGGACCGTGAGGACCTTGGAGGTTTGTCGGACCAGCGTAAGAGGACGATAGGTTGGACTTCGAGACAAGGCGATATAAGAAAAGGGGATCAACGGATAAATATTGCACATATTATATCTATAACCACTTGCAGAGATTGATGGACATGGGGTGATGAAGTGACTACCACACTAGTCAAAAACCAGGTGTGTAGTTGTACTCGATGACTTCACGGAAGCAGTGAGAGAATCGCTACAACCGCTAGTCGAAGACCAAGTATGTAGATGTACTCGACCACTCGAAGACGTTGTGGGAGGACCGCTACAACCACTGGTCGACGACCAGGTGTAGACATACCTCGAACACTCGAAAACATAATGGGAGGACCACTACAACGGCTGGACAATGACAAGTTGTAGACATACCTTGACCACTCGAAGATGTGGTGGGAGGACCACTGGTCGTCGACTAGGTGTAGACATACCTCGACCACTCGGAGATGTGGTGGAAAGACTACTACAACCGTTGGTCGACGACCAGGTGTAGACACACCTCGACCACTTGTAGGGTACTCGGAGAGATGCGATATAGCTACCGCCCCTATACTTAAACCAGGTGGGTAGTCGTATCTCGACTATTGGAAGGAAGCTCGGAGCGATGGTGAGATAGCTACCGCCCCTGTACTCAGACCAGGTGGGTAGTCGTATCTCGACCCCTCTAGGGCAATTGATAGGTGGCGAGAGGTCGCTACAGTGCTGGTGGACAACCCGCTGTGCCATCTCTCGACCACCTGAAGGCAACTAATAGGTGGCGAGAGGTCACTACAGTGCTGGTCCACAACCAATCGTAGTCATCTCTCGATCAACCTAAGGCAAGGTGGCAAGAGGTCGTTACAGCGATGGTCAACAACCAGCTGTAGTTGTCTCTCGACCACCCGCTGACAATTGATAGGTGGCGAGAGATCGCTACAGCGCTGGTTGACAACCAGCCATAGTCATCTCTCAACCACCCGATGGGGCGCTATAATTGGTTATTACATGTGCATCTCTTGTGGCCAGCATGACACATATACCCAACTTCTAGCATATCTGGCTGTAGTCGATGCTATATGTGAGGTAGGTCGTCGGTATTCGTCGGTAGGTTTGGTCCCACAACTCCGTATTTTCAAGAACGCTCTCAATAATGGTGTTGTAGCCGACTACTACCTACTCGATACTCAATTGTTCATGAAAAATATTTCCTAGAAAACAATATATATAGCAGAGAATACCAAGTATGTACTCAAAACTACATGAATCTTCTAGTATTATTAGGATATAACAAGCAGAATCAAATTAAATATCGGGTATTATGTAAACCGTAAACAAGCATTTTTATACAAAAGAAACATAGCGAGCCCTGAGTATTAGACCTAAGTCGGCCTAATATAGGGAACACCCACACAACAGATACGTATAAGAAGCATGCTCTAGGTAAAAATAATAAATTACAGATCTGACAATATCATATAGATCTGAAAATAGGTACGGTAAATTGCATATAAAATATTACATACCTTTGTAAATACATGCCGGATGTATCTACAAAATTAGTAGATTAATTTAAAAAACCAATCTACCAATTACCATGATGAGTACTCATTCGACATCATATATATTTGAAATCCTCTGGTACGCCACATGCCTTGAAGCTTGGATGATCTCGATAGATAAAATTGTTGGTGATGATGGTCCCGATCTAGTCAGGGAACGTACTCTGGGCGGGTCAGCTTCCAGGGCAAAAGTCGTTGAAGCATCCTTTGTCGAAAAATCCACATCGACGATGACCGGACAAAGCTTGAGGTGACGAGGGTCCCGATCCATCGCAGAACACACTTCAATTCGGCCGTATCACCCTACAGCCGAAGTCGTCGAGTTGTTTGTTATCGAAGAATCCGTCTTCTCGAAACCCATCTCATCAAAAACCTTGAAACACCAAATTCCCCTTACCTGGCGCGTCACTATCGATGTTGTACATCACAACTATGGTATTTTCAAGGTATGGGGATCGTTGGTACCAGGGTATACGCGATTTCAAGGTAAAAGAGATACGAGATAGGGATTTTTATATAGGTTCGGACCCCCTCAAGAGTCGGGTAATAGCCGTACTCGTGTTGGCTGAAACCGTTATTGCTCTTATTCATCAGAATTACTCAAGTACAATATTTGGGATAACTTATCTAGTCGTCGTCGACACAGCGGCATGGACCACAACCTGTAGTCGGCGATGGGGTTGTCTTCATCATCGAATATGAACTCGCCGAGATCAGTGATAGCGCTAGATCCCTCTAGTCTGCCTCCGCGGGCACCAGATTGGGTATGTCTAGGCTTATCTCTGATGTAATGTCTGGCGGCGTGTATTGGTGTCTATTCTCACTGTTGCGTATCCTACTCTCCTCCTAGGGGGTCTTGTATTTATACACATAGCTGTCCCCTTGACCAAGTATAATCAGGGAGATAAGTATGGATACGATCTGAGTAGTCCTTCTAGTTTCCATGTAGAACTCTAGTTTTCATGTAGAACTCTGCTTCCCTTTCTTTATCCGGAATATTTTTCGTATATGAGGCATGATTCCATATAAGACTTGGTATATGGTGGGTCCCGCCGAGGTTAATCCAAGACTATTGGGTATGCCTTATTCATAACATTGACACCTTCGATAACAGGATCATCAGTAAACTTTAATTGAAGGAATAATAGCTTAATCACAAACTATGAACTATGCAATTTATATAAAAACGCACCCAAGCTAAAATAAACCAAAGTAAAACAAGTTAAACCAGAGAAGTTATAACTCCATCCTCTACCACTAAAGCTTGATACATTTAACTTATATTACAATTCTTAGGTTGATTTATTAAGTCATCAACATAGAACACGCTAAAACTTATAAAATACGTAAGAAATACTTATTAACTATAAAAATCATGAAACCAAATGGATTGGTTCTAGAAATCAAATCTCTTCACCTCTGTGAAGTAAAATTTAATAAAAATCACATAGCAAAAACATTTCATAACATTGGTAATAAATAATACCTTATATCGACACGAACTTCGGAAATTTATAGCTTCCAAATAAAAAGAGATAAAATAGAAATTCTTGCACCTAAATTCATCTTGTAGCAGTACCTACCCACTGTGCACAAATCATGCATTTTAGAGCTTTTTAGATTTTTCACCTATTTCGGTGTTTAATTGCATAACATTAATTTATATATATAATTGCAATAACGGAGCAGGAATGATTTAGGTGCTAACATTTCTCAGCAACAAGGCAGGTTTTCCTCCCCTCTTCTTTGATCACATTGAAACCCATGTTTTGGGAGACGAAAAGTGTTGGTTGCAAAGCTGCATGAGTAATTGATTAAAACGGTATTTGAAAACTTGGGGAAATGGTAGTTATGATCTTCTTGCTGCATAATCCACCTTGAATAATTGTTAAACCCTACTGTTTGTAACCTTAGGAATGGTTAGAGCACACTCCTTGTGCTCGATGGGAATTTATATGCTTAAAAGTATGTCCTTTGCTTAGCCATGCTTAGAACTAAGCAAATACTCAAATTAACTCTCTAAAATGATGAATTTGGGAATTGAATATTTTGCTGGACAGATTTGGAAATGTTACTTATTTGCAAACTATAGGTATAAATATGTGGTTTTAGACTTGGCGGCAAGTGGTGTGCATATGGTGGTAGTTGCACACCGACAGGGAAGTGTTCGCCCGAGTCACCTAAGAACCGAACTTGTGCCACCAACTTAAAGTTAAACATACATCCACATGTGTTATTTATGGGCTGACCTTGGCCTATTAAGTTAACCACTTGTCTGACCTTGCATTTGGGAGGCCTATTAAGTTAACTGTTCATTCACATGTGTTCGCTGCCACAGTGTTAGGTTTAAGGCGTGGGCCCGCCACCTAACGGTTCTAGGACTTAAGCCTACGATAGATACACACTTATCGTGGTCATGCAAGGTTAGGCAATACTTAATGTAAAAACCTCGTTGTGACCTCTAGACCGTACTCAATGTGTAGAGTGGGGTGGTACCGACGGGTACCGAATAAACTAGAGTGACTCACATCATGTGATTAACGCTGTACAAACTCTGTAGAGTTGTAAAAACTAATCGATTAGTCATGCTCCCGGTCATGAGCGCTTTGGTGAAGTCACATGATAATAGGCTCAGATTTTAAAATGTGTTTATTGTACTTGGTTTGAAATGGGTGAAATGTGTTGTGTTGAATGTGTGTGTGATGATGATATTATGCCTATTGCCAAGGAAGGCAACAAGGGTATGCTTATGATGGTACCATGATGCTCTTTATAATTAATTTACAAACTTATTTTTATAATTGAATTGTCAACTCATTTGCAAAAGAATTGTGAACCAAAACTTGTTTTATGCTGAAATTAAGCTACATATTGCTCTCCTTGAATATATGCCTTGCATGTAGTATGTTAGGATTGCTTTTGACTTGCCAGAGCATTATATCTAATGATGTACTGACTTTTGTTATACTGGAATATCCATTTTTGCAGGTTTTATAATCTATATAATTTGAGTGATGCGGGTTTCTTCTGCTTCTTTTAGGACTTAATTCCTAACGGGACAATACCCTAGTCGGTTTGCTTGTGGTTTGGGTAGCCAAGCTTTCGCGAATTTGTGATTATTTGGCCGATCAGCCTATGTATCACTAAAGTAGTTATAATCTGAATTTTATTTGTCTTAGTTGTATTTTCTTATGTGTATCATTGCTTAAGATGAAAATGTGAAGCTAGTGCACATCCTGGGAACTAGCTTCACATGAGTAAGGGTTTAGGATATTTGGGATGTCGTAGAGCTTGAGCTATTTTGTCCAGCCTCTTGAATGTGTAACATATCTGGTCACTGTCTTCGTGTGGTTTGACAGGCATATCTCAGGTTGAAGTTGACTGGCAAGCTAAAGTCCTAGCAATGTCGCCTATATCCTTTACTCGCGGCTTCAGATTTTACAGTATGCTAGCCACTTGATTTGAATTGTGCACTGCAATTGGGAAATATATTGTAAAGTTCGGGTTTCCTCCGCAAGTAATCCAATGACGCCACTGCTGAGAAAATCCCTTCTTGTGTAGTGTTTGTTGGAAAAATATCCATTTGACTTTATCATAAGTTTTTTCAAAATCAACTTTTAAAATAACCCCATCCATATTTTTCTTGTCCAACTCATGGATAGTCTCATATAAAATCACCACCCCTTCCATAATATTTCTACTAGGTAAAAAAGCCGTTTGGGTTGGGTGAATGACTTTGTGAGCAAACGATGTAATATTATTAGTGCCAACTTTGTGAAAATTTTCAAGCTAACATCGAGAAGGCAAATTAGCCTATATTGTTGGATTTGTTTTGCATCGGTTCTTTAGGGTAATAAAACAATATTTCCAAAGTTTAAGCTAAAAAAAGGGAGTGTCCCGTTATGAAATTCCTTGAACAGAACCATAAGATCATCCTTGATGACCTCCCAAAGAACTTGATAGAACTTTGCAGGAAAACCATCCGGACCTGGGCCGAGTGTTCCATTTCAAAAACTGCTTGTTTGACCTCCTTTTCTGAAAGTTCAGCAGTAAGGATGTTATTTTCAAGGTTTCATACTTGTGGGATATCCTAAATCTATTCTTCCATCAACAAAACATGGTTAGCTTCCGCCCAAATAAACCTTTATAATAATTAATGATGTATTCTTTGAGATTTTTATCATCGGTTATTATAGCCCTATCCTGCTCCAATGGAAAGATCATTTGTTTACGATGCTTGCCATTGGCTAGAAGATGATAGTATTTTGTATCACTGTCTTATTCGAGCAGGTGCTTAGCCTTGGATGCAATAGATTTATTTTAATATATAATACATTTATTTTAGATACAAAACCATATTAATAGATATGTGTCTTACGGTGGGTGCCGAACATATAAACTGTTTCTATTATTAAAAAAGAAACCCACCACTTCACCTTTCCCACACGAAGAGTAAAGGAAGCATGCTGTTGCCAATTGCGGAGTTATTTTAACAAAATCACATTGCAGGAGGAATCAAGAAAATATCATTTTCTATGAATTGTTTTTAAATGTTGATGTGACCATGACTACCATTGATACAACAATTGCTCACATCAAGATCAAGTTGACCAAGTGCTGGAATCTAATTCGGCCACCTGCTACAGTGCTGACTTCAAACGGTCGCCAAATCTGCATCCGAGCTCCGTTTTGGGTCCATGAGTACTTGATGGAAAGCTCCCGGAATCCTCTTTCCAATGAATCTAGCCTCATCACCAAACTCCATCTTAGTTATCCATAGCTGAAGAAACAAGGTAATGCATCACCAGTAATGGGTCTATGGGCTTGTAACTTCGTTTGGCACCCGTCCCATGTGGGGCCCATGTGGGGTGTGCCCCAACCTGGTGGAGCATGACCCTAGGGACCCCTTGGTGTCCTCCCACCTCCTTAAATAGCTAGGTACCCCTTTAGTGTTTCTTGGGTTTTGTTTAGATGCAAGTTTAGCTTCGCTACTTTGCCGTGTAATCCCGTGATCGGTTAGCTTCGCTACGTTTCTTCCAAATCGTAGTTATCATCAACTCACCGAATGATCGGGACAACCAGATCCCTGAGTGTATCGAGTGAAGTTCAGGGTTTACCAAGTGGTATCAGAGCTTTCGTTGCTCGGTGAGTTTTTATCACCTATAACTAGAAAATAGCCGTACAAAAAAATTTGCATCCGTTACCTTGCCATATTTGTGCCATTGCAATGTTCCTTTTAGTTTTTGCATTGTTGAGTTTTGTGTTCCATCATTGTGTCGTGTTGCTGGTATTAGCGTCTAGTCCGTTTAGAGTTTCGAGTTATGGTCACATCTAGTACCACTGTCGCCGCCGCCGCTGTGTATCTGTTGTCATCGGGATCTTTGAAAACGGAATCATGTTGCCACTAGGGTTCCGTTTTTCTCGTTTCGGATAATTTCTGTTGGTTGGTTTTGGAGTTGTTGAGTTACATCTATGGTTTGCTTAGACTTGCCCGTAGTCCCTGTGTTTGTATCACGCAGAGAGGGGAGAAGAAATACCAGATCTGTTTTTGGAAGTAGTCAAGTTTGATTTGGAAAGAAATAGTAGATTGGATTGGCTGGAAATAGTTACTTGACCGAGTCCCACCACATCCGTGGCCGACTCCCTCCCCATCACGGGCTGAGTCCGACTCCCTCCCTCTCACATCTGTTCCGAGTTGTGTTAAATACTTTGGTAAAATTTTATTTTGGTGTCGGATTCAAGAACCGTTTGCAAAAATGGAACCTACGGGTCAAGAGCATTCCATTTTTGTATAATTTTAATTTTAGGCTTTGGACTTTTACATTTCAGTCCTTGTATTTTTTATATTTACATTTGAGTCCATGTAATCTTGCATTCAGGTCCTTGAGTCGTTTTTGCTGAAAAAAAGGAAAAAACACAGAAAGGTGATAAAAAAAGAAAACAAAACGCCGCACCAAAAAAAGAAAGAAAAAAGAAGAAAGAAAGAAAGAAAAGAGAAAATCAATTGTTATCTTTGAGTTGTACTTGAGTTGTTCCCAGTATTATCTTGTGGTATCATTTGTGTCTAGGATCGTGACTCTAGTACGTTCTAGCCTAGGAGCAGCACAGTACTTGATTTTGAACAATTATACAACTTTGCATTCTCTGATTGAGTATTTGCTATTCTTTTGCTACATATTTAAGCCTACCTAGAGCTCCACAGATTTGATTGCAGCCGTACAGCAAGTGTTTGCTAAGGCATCGATGCATCCAACCTCCATTGGGTCTAGGTTGAGTCGGTGTGGTCACCATTCCGCTTGCTTTGGTAAGATCTTTTAAGAGCTTGGTTAAAAGCTTGAGTGTGTGTGATATTTGAGCCTCCACTACTTAGTAGTTTATAGGAGCGTGCATATCCCTATGTATGTTTCTTGTTTCCTACCAACCATGATAGGGTTACGTAAAGGGATACAAGATGGTTCTAGTCAATATCAATTTCTTCACCTTCGACAAGTTATGACAACTTGTCCACGTGATGCATATGAGGTACGTGACTATAATTTTGCACGAGTTTAATCTAGGTTACCATTCTACGATGGTAGGTATGATTTTGCTGCTTATATTAATTGGGAGCTAGCAGTAGACAATGAATTTCATAAGTATGAATTTTCAGATGCTCAAATGGTTAAGGCTGCTAGTAATAAGTTTACCTCTTCTGCATTATTTTGGTGGAATCTTGTTAGTAATAAACCTGATACTTGGTATGAGTGCAATACCATGATGAGAAAATGTTTTGTGAGTTCTTATTATAAATGTACTCTTCTTGAGAAATTAGAACATCTGAAACAAGCTGGTCAAACTTTTAGAGAGTACATTTATGAATTTAAAGTTTGTATCATCTGCAGTGGTCTAAAAGGATGTAATGAGAACACAGTGCATAGATTTTTCAAGGGGCTTAAGACTTAAATTCAGGTTATGCTTGCTAATTTGACAAACAATCATATTGGACATCTATTCATGCTTGCTCGTAGCATTGAGACTCAAATTTTCATATCAAATACGAGAAAACATGAACAATGTGATTTATCTCATGTTTTTGAATCACCTATATCATTGTGCAATGATGATGTGTAAACACGGGAGGAGCAATCTTTTGTGTCTACTGTTACTAACCTTTTGCAGGGAGTTCAGAACATTCAACAAGAGGAGGAGAATGATGTTCTTGAGAACAAAGAAGAGAACCATGAAGCACCAGTGATATCTGAAGAAAGTTCACAAGGTAAATTAAATGGTGATGAAGTAAATGAAGGTGAGTATTCTCAAGCTGAGCTACACATGTCCACTTTTCATGATATAGTAGAGCAACCATTAGTGAAACCAATTGATGATATTCCTTTGTCACAAATTGATTTTTTTGTTGTTCCTTGCGATAAAGAAGAGTTGTGTGATAATGCTTCACTTATATCCATACCGCAACTAACGAATGAACATGTTATTCCTGTAGTTAATTCTTTTTGTGCTGATTTTAAGCATGTTGTTCAAATTGCTAATGAAGATCAGGAACGTGAATTGCTATCTTCTTTAAGCACTTTGGGCTATGTTCTATTTGATGTCTTTTGTGAGCTCGATAACTTGAAGGAGAAATTATTTGCTATTGATGTGCCATGTCCAACTAATACTATATTCCATATATTTGGGCAATATAATGATAGAGAAATATATTTGGTGCATAGAGTTTACATATGCTCAGGTTTAGAACCTTCTATATCGGTGGATAGAAATTTCAAGCTAGAGGAACATGTTATTGCTCATCAAATTATGTCGAGTTTCTCTTGTTTTGATTAGAATAAACAGATTGTTTTAAATGGACTATGCGAAGAGCAACCGAGGACAGTTTCTATGAAGAAGGAGAGAATAATGTGACCATGGCTACCATTGATACAACCATTGCTCACATCAAGATCAAATTGCCCAAGTGCTGGAATCCAATTCGACCACCTGGTACAGTGCTAAATTCAAACGCCCGCCAAATCTGCGTACGTGCTCCATTTTGGGTCCATGAGTACTTGATGGAAAGCTCTCGGAATCCTCTTTCCAATGGATTTAGTCCCACCACCAAACTCCATCTTTTTCAGCCACAGTTGAAGAAACAATGTGTTGCGTCACTAGTAATGGGTCTATGGGCTTGTAACTTTGTTTGGGACCCCGACCCATGTAGAGCCCATGTGTAGTGTGCCCCAACGTGGTGGAGCACGACCCTAGGGACCCCTAGGTCATCCTTCCACCTACTTAAATAGCTAGGTACCACTTCAGGGTTTCTTGGGTTTTGTTTAGATTAAAGTTTAGCTTCCCTACTTTATCGTGTAATCCCATGATCGGTTAGATCGCTGGTTTGCTCATTACGGAACCCCAACTTATCATTTGTATTCAATTCCTATTTACAATTCAGATTGTTTTTATCTTGTTCTTGCTTGTTTCCTCGATTTGCTTTTAGGAATAAGGTTGATCTACACCGGCAAGATCAAAACCCACAGAGAGGTGTGTCGATCGCTAAGGCGCAACACAACAATATCTCGTACGGTTGTAGTCGGTTCATCGACGTTTCTTCCAAATCGTACTTATCCTCAACTCACCGAAAGATCGGGATAATCAGATCCCTGAGCGTATCGAGTGGAGTTCAGGGTTTATGAAATGTACTGGAGACAAATGATAATCTTAGGTGGTCAGCGTCGAGCTGGTCGTGGCAGTATTGTGGTGAAATCTTGGAATTACTAGTGTTACTTTCTTTAGGTGATGTAGAATCTTATACACGATACCACGCAGCCAACACTACTAACAGAACATTTTTTCATTACAGTTGTGTTTTTATTACTGACGGACAAAAAAACCCTCTTGTAAAATAAGTGCGGCCAAGAAATCCTAGTTCTGTCAGAAAAAACGAATTTTACTGACGGTCTTCATAGAAACAAATTGTAAGAATAAAGGTATGTTTACAGGTGGTTCTCTTTAAGACCCCACTTGTAAAAAACATTTTTTACTAACAGGGTCTAAGAGGCGTCACCTTGAAAAAATCATGGGAGGCATAGAAGGAAGCACGCGGACCAACTCAGAGGTGAAGTTTGTTTTTCCCCATTTTTTCCCTCAGCTCTCACCTCACCTCTCAATTAACATCCACATCTCCCTCACCTCTCCACCCCTCCCTGACCTCTCCTCTCGTTTCGTCAGAAGGGGTGGCAGTGGCGGCAAAGGGGAGGGTTGGACTGCACGACGGTGCCCGGGCATGGCAGCATCAAGGGCAGCCATGGCGGGGGCTCGGTGTGGTGGCAGTGGCACGGGGACAGACCAGCTTGGTCCAAATCCAGCAGCCTCAGCGATGGCAGCAGATCCGGCGCCGGGGAACCTCAGGAGAGCGGATCTACCGCCGGCAGGCCATGGGAGAAACGGATCTGCTGCGGGCTGGCTACCGCCTCCTTTCCAAGCATGGATCTAGCATCGGTGAACCTCAGGAGAGCGGTTCCGCTGCTGGCCACCTACGCGCTCCCTCATTGCACGATTTTGCTACCGGCAAACCTCAAGAGAGCGGATCCACCACCGATGGGCCACGGGAGCAGCGGAACCACTATCGGCCGGCCACACTCTCACTCGCGAGGGTGGATCTAGATGTGGTGACCAACACCCTTCCTCGCCGACCTCCGTCCTCTGTCGCTGACCACCACCATCCCGTTGGTGGACCTTAGGACGGTGATGGCAGCGTGTGGCAGCTCGGTGACCACGACGACAACCGCGGCGCATAGCTGACATGTTGATTAATGATGCTTCGGGACATAAGGTTATTAGCTTTTTGGATGGTAAAGCCGGTTATAATCAAATTTTTTTTTGCAAAAGAAGATATGTTCCGGCCTTTATATGTGTGAGTTTTGTTAGCTTGTTTGAGTGGGTTGTCATGACTTTTGGGTTGAAAAATGCCGGTGTGACATATCAAAGCGCAACGAATTTGATCTTTCATGATTTGTTAGGTATTATGTTAGAAATCTACATTGATGATATTGTTGTTCAATCGGATGGCATGGATTGTCATATAGCCTATTTGATTGAGAGGATGAGTCGATATGATTTGAAGATGAATCCACTCAAGTGTGCTTTTGGTGTGTTGGCGGGGAAGTTCTTGGGATTCACGTTGCATAAGAGAGGTGTTGAAATATATCCTAGGAAAATAGATAATATTAGAGAATTTAAAGCTCCGACATTTAAGAGGTAAGTGCAAAAGTTGCTAGATAAGGTTAATTATTTGAGGAGATTCATATCTCACTTAGCTGGTAAAATCGATACTTCTGTTCCTATTCTTCGCTCGAAGAGAGAAGCCAATTTTACTTGGGGGTCAAAACAGTGAGAGGCGTGTGAAGCACTTGTGAGGTAATTGTCATCTCCACCCATGGTGCGAGTGCCTAGAGCTAGAGTTTCGTTTCAGCTTTATATTGCCAGCAAGGACAATGTCATCGGTGTTGTTGTGACACAAGAGGACGATACAAGGAGCACATCATCACATATTTGAGCCGTTGTCTTTTGGATGCCGAAACAAGGTATATTTTTATAGAAAGGCTTTTCTTATGTTTATACTATCCTTGTACCAAGTTGAGACATTACTATTATCTAGTACTTGCATAGTTGCTTGTCAGACCGATGTTATTGAACACATGCTGCAAATACCAATTCTAAGTAGGAAAATTGACAAATGGGCGTATACTTCATTGAAGTCTATGGAAGGCCAAATTGTGGTTGATTTTATAGTAGATCATCATGTGGATATTGCTTATGATAATGAGGTTTGCTTGCTTAGTGTTGCACCTTGGAGGCTTTATTTTGATGGTTTTTCTTGCAAAGAGGGACAAGGTAGATGTGTAGTTTTATTTTCATCCAATGGTTCTTGCTTTGAGACGTTGGTTTATTTAGAGTATTCTTGCACAAATTATCAAGCCGAATATAATGCTTTGTTATTCAACTTACAAGTATTGGAGGCTATAGGAGTTATGCACATAGAAGCTTTTGGTGATTTGGAATTGATAGTGCAACAAGTTGTTGGGGTTTATAAATATTTTGATGGATCACTAAATAGATATCTTGATCAATGTTTAGCCATCATTGCCAATTTTGATGATTTTGTTATTAGACATATTGCTAGCAAGAAAAAACTCTAGGGAAAATAATTTGGCTCAATAAGCATCTAGCTATAATGTTAGAAGAGGCATATTCTTGGTTTTAGAGAAATCGGTGCTTGGTTTCAAAAGTTTGGGTGAAATTGGCGAAGTTTCAGACCTGGAACGGTTTGACCAGCACATTGCAGCCAATCTTATCGGTGGTGACCAGCGGTCTGATCGGCTCGGCATGGCCGGTCTGACTAGCCTAGTGTGGCCGGTCTGGCTGGATCAAGACAGGGAGCTGGGGGAACGAATTGTTTGATCTGAGGTCGAATTTATTGTAAATTCAGACGATTGTACTCAACAATTAGAGGAAGATTGGATCATTCCCTTGATAGATTATTTAAAATATCCTAGACTTAGGGTTGATCGAAAAATTTGGCGGCAAGCTTTTAAGTATACATAGCTTGATGGAGAGTTATATCACCAAAAAGATGGGGTATTGTTGAAGTGCTTAGATGGTGATCATTCTAAGGTTGCTTGGGAGGAGTTTCATGAAAGGGATTTGTGGAACTCATCAATCGGCCTACAAGATGAATTGGTTTGCTTAGAAGAGCAGGGTTCTATTGGCCGCTTTTCAACGGTTTGGTAATGTTCAATTGGCGCCCACCGTCGTATTGAATCCTATCATCAAACCATGGTTGTTCCGAGGTTGGGCTTTGTATTTCATAGGTCAAATTTATCCTTTGTCGTCAAAAGGGCATCGGTTCGTGTCAGTTGCGACTGATTACTTAACCAACTGTGATAAACCCTGAGCTCCACTCGATGCGCTCAAGGATATGATTTGGCCCGATATTTCGGTGAGTTGAGATAACTACGATTTTGGATACACGTTGACGATCCGACTACAACCGTACGAGACGTTGTTGTGTTGTGCCTTAGCGATCGATACACCTCTCCGTCACATGTTGATCTTGCCGGTGCAGATCAACCTTATTCCTGCAAGCAAATCGAAGAAACAAGCAAGAACAAGATAAAAGCAATCTTGATTGCAAATAGGAATTGAATACAAATGATAAGTTGGGGTTCCGAAGAACAAGCAGACGGACGGTCTAGCCGACACGCGCGCTGCAAGCAAGTAGCAATGGCTAAACTTTAATCTAGCAAAACCCAAGAAATCCTAAAGCGGTACCTAGCTATTTATGGAGGTGGGAGGATGGCCAAGGGAGTCCTAGGGTCGTTCTCCACCTAATTGGGGCGCACTCCACATGGGCCCCTCATGGGCCGGGATCCCAGATGAAGTTACAAGCCCACAGGCCCATGATAGGTGATGCAACACCTTGTTTCTATAATTGCGGCCAACTGAGATGGAATTTGGGGATGAGGTTGGATCCGGGTTCCGAAGAACAAGCAGACAGACGGTCTAGCCGACACGCGCGCTGCAAGCAAGTAGCAATGGCTAAACTTTAATCTAACAAAACCGAAGAAATCCTAAAGAGGTACCTAGCTATTTATGGAGGTGGGAGGATGGCCAAGAGAGCCATAGGGTCGTTCTCCACCTAATTGGGGCACACCCCACATGGGCCCCTCATGGGCCGGTGTTCCAGATGAAGTTACAAGCCCACAGGCCCATGATAGGTGATGCAACACCTTATTTCTGTAATTGCGGCTATCTGATATAGTATTTGAAAATGAGGCTGGATCCATCGGAAAGAGGACCCCAAGAGCTTTCCATCAAGTACTCACGGGCTGAAAATGGAGCTCGTATTTAGATTTGGCGACCGTTTGAATTCAACGTTGCTGCAGGTGGCCGAATTGGATTCCAGCACTTGGAGGACTTGATCTTGATGTCTTCTTGTTGATCCATGATGTGAACAACGGTTGTATCCATATGAGCCATGGTCACATCATCCTCCCCTTCTTCACGGAAAACCGTCCTCGGTTTATCCATATGGTGCTCTTCATGTAGTGCATGATCTTGCCCATAGTAGTGTCTATATGAAAACAAACGCAGGAAACTTTTGTCATGTAATATCATCAGTTCTTTAGAAAATAGTATTATTATCCAATGAAACAAATGTACCTGATTCTGAGGTAGCACAACAAACAATTTGGGCACTACGTATGTAAATTCCTCTAAAAGTCTGTCTTGCTCGCCTTCTTTAGACGCCAAGTAATCGCATGATGCATTTGTCATGACGAATGGTAGTAACACTGAGCGATCCGGTTGCTCCCCTTCTTCAAAACCAACCTGTTTCTTTAAATCAAGACAAGAGAAACTCGGGGAAATATGATTAGCAATAATATAACTCTCTAGTTTGCAAATTTTATCCACGTCTACAGGATGATCTAAATCCAAACATATGTAAACTTTATGCACCAAATATAGTCCTCCATCATTATATTGCCCAAATATATGAAATATAGTATTAGTTGGACATGGCAAATCAAACTTAACAAATAATTTTTCCTTCAAATTATCGAGCTCACAAAAATCACCAAATTGAATATAGCCCAAAATATTTAAAGAAGATAACAATTCACGTTCCTCAACTTCATTAGCTATATGAACAACATGCTTAAAATCAGCACATAAAGAACTAACACGAGAAACAGCATGTTCATTCACTAGTTGTGGCATTGATATAAGTGAAGCATTATTGTACAACTTTTCTTTATCACAAGGAACAACAAACAAATCAACTTGTGACAAATGAATCTCAGCAATGGGTTCCACTATTGGTTGCTCTACTATAGCATGAAAAGTGGACATGGGTAGCTCAGCTTGAGAATACTCACATTCATTTATCTCATCACCATTTAATTTACCTTACGAACATTCTTCAGATATCGCAGGTGCTTCATGGTTCTCTTCTTTCTTCTCACGAACATCATTCTCCTTCTTTTGACAATTGTTTACTTCCTGCAAATTATTAGCAATGGGAGGCACGTGTACAACTTGTTGCTTATTTACATCCTCAATTTGTTTTCCCGCATTGCAAGCAACTTGTAACAAATGAGCAAAAGAGCTATAACTTTGACATGCAAGCATGCCCTGAATTTCACTATTAAGCCCACGTAAAAACCTCAATTCCGTTGCTTCTTCGCATTCATCTAAACCACAACGTAATAAACAAGCATGCATATGATGATAGTATGAAGTAACAGTTTTAGTATCTTGCTTTAAACATTGCAGTTTGTTGAACAGAATATCAGCATAATACATGGGAACATAAATATCTCTCAATATCGTTTCATGTCTTTCCAAGATTGAGGTATTTTGTTATGCCTACAAAGATATTTCCAATCATAAGAAGCATTTTTAATTAGAACACTAGAGGCACACATAATCATATGTTTCTTAGATAAGTCATGCTTTTTAAATTCTCTATCAACCGCTAGCTACCATTTAATGTAAGCATGACGATCGTAATTTCCTTCAAAATAACGTAGTGCAGATTTGATCTTAGTCAGAACATCACTTACCACATAATGGTCATGTTGATCACTCCTCACGTCTCGACGAAGATGTCGATGTTGAGCATCACTATCTTGTATTCCCTTGCTTAATCCTACCATGGTTAGTTGAAAACAAGAAATATACACAAGAATATGCACGGTCCTATCAACTACTAGGGCAGTGGTAGCTCAAATATTACACACTTAAGGTTTTAACCAAGCTCTTACAAGTTCTTACCAATGCAAACGGAATGGTGACATGCACCGACTCAACCAAGCACCCCAATGGAGGTTGGATGTATCGATGCCTTAGCAAACACTTGCTGTACGGCTGCAATCAAATCTGTGGAGCTCTGGGTAGGCTTAAATATGTAGCAAACGAGTAGCAAATGCTCAAATCAGAGAATGCAAAGTTGAATAATTGTTCAATGTTAGTACCGTGCTGGTCCTAGGCTAGAACGTACTAGGGACGCGAGCCTAGATACAAACGATACCACAAAATAACACTAGGAACAACTGAAGCACAACTCTGATATACAAAAGCAAACACAAAGATAGCAGCTGATTTTCTCTTTTCTTTCTTTTTTTCTTCGTTTTTTCCTTCTTTCTTTTTTTGATGCGGCTTTTGTGTTCTTTTTTTAGCACCTTTCTGCCTTTTTTTCTTTTTTTCCTCTTCTTTTTTCTAGCAAAAACAACTCAAGGACTTGTATGTAAGATTACAGGGACTGGAATGTAAATATAAACATTACAGGGACTCAAATGTAAAAGTGCAAACCCTAAAATTAAAATTATACAAAAATGGAATGCTCTCGTTCCATAGGTTCCGTTTTTGCAAAAGATTTCAAATCCAACACCAAAATATTTTTTTACAAAGTGTAGCAACTCACGCTATGGGAGAGGAAACAACCGTACGTGCGGAGGTGGAGTGGGAGGCCTGCGGTGGAGAGGTGGAGGGGAAACCGGTTCGGATTTGGCGTGTAGATAAAAAAAGGAAACTAATCCAATCTACTATTCTTTCCTGAACCAAACAGATATCAATCTAATCTAATCTAATCTAATCTAATCTAATCTCCTCCTTCCATCTTCCTCACCACATGCGCAACAACAAATCAATAACCAAACTACGGGATAAGAGACAAACCGACAAACCACACGACAGAAACCCTAATGCAACTACAAAACTAACCAATAGAAACTTCTGAAAACTAGAAAAATGGAACCCTGGCGTCAAGACGATTCTGTTTTCGTTGGTTCCGACGACAACAAACACTCGGCGGTGGCGACGATAGTGGTACTAACCGTGACAAGAACTCGAAACTCTAAACGGACTAGACGCTAAGACCAGCAACACGATGCAACGATGCAATGCAAAACTCAACAAAGCAAAAACTGAAAAGAACAATGCAATGGCACAAATGTGGCTAGGTAAAGGATGCAAATTTTTTTGTATGGCTATTCTCTGGTTATAGGTAGATAAAAACTCACCGAGTAACAAAATCTTTGATACCACTCGATACGCTCAAGGATATAATTTGGCCCGATCTTTCGGTGAGTTGAGATAACTACGATTTGGGAGACACGTTGATGATTCGACTACAACCGTAGGAGACGTTATTGTGTTGCGTCTTAGCGATCGATATACCTCTCCGTGGGTTGTTGATCTTGCCGGTGCAGATCAACCTTATTCCTGCATGCAAATCGAAGAAATAAGCAAGAACAAGATAAAAGCAATCTGAATTGCAAATAGGAATTGAATACAAATGATAAGTTAGGGTTCCGAAGAACAAGCAGACGGACTGTCTAGCCGACACGCGCGCTGCAAGCAAGTAGCAATGGCTAAACTTTAATCTAGCAAAACCCAAGAAATCCTAAAGGGGTACCTAGCTATTATGGAGGTGGGAGGATGGCCAAGGGAGCCCTAGGGTCGTTCTCCACCTAATTGGGGCGCACCCCACATGGGCCCCTCATGGGCCGGGGTCCCAGATGAAGTTGCAAGTCCACAGGCGCATGATAGGTGATGCAACACCTTGTTTCTGTAATTGCAGCCAACTGAGATGGAATTTGGAGATGAGGCTGGATCCATTGGAAAGAGAACACCGAGAGCTTTCCATCAAGTACTATCGGGCCGAAAACAAAGCTCGTATGCAGATTTGGCGGCCGTTTGAATTCAACGTTGCTGCATGGCCGAATTGGATTCCAGCACTTGGAGGACTTGATCTTGATGTCTTCCTGTTGATCCATGATGTGAACAACGGTTGTATCCATATGAGCCATGTTCACATCAAACTAGGCTGAGACCGTTCCACTCAAGAATATGACTCACATGGAGGTAATTGACTTTATTTTGAAGTATATTGTTCATAGATTTGGCATTCGTTAAACTTTAACCACGGACCAAGGAGTTTCTTTTATGTCTAAAAAAGTTTTGCCAAAATTGTTAAGAACTTCTGCTTACTACGCTCAGGACAATGGAAAGGTCGAGTCGAGTAATAAAACTTTGTTGAAATTGGTTAAGAAGAAGATTGAGGAGCACCCTAAAAAATGGCATGAGGTGCTTTATGAAGCATTATGGTCTAATAGAATATCTAAACATGGTACCACCAAGGTTACTCCCTTTTAGTTAGTCTATGGATAAGAAGTTGTTTTACCGGTAGAGTTGAATCTTGGCTCTCTTAAATATATTAAGCAAGATGATTTATCGGTTGAGGAGTATAAAACGTTAATGGAAAATAATCTATATGATGCGACCGATAAGCGTTTTAAGGCTTTAGAGGAAATAGAAAACGAGAAGAAGTGGGTATCCAAAGCATACAATAAGAGAGTGAAAGTAAAATCATTTTAAATAGGAGACTTGGTATCGAAGACAATTTTGCCATTGGGTTCTTGATCTAAAGAGTTCGGTAAATGGTCGCCTAGTTGGGAAGGTCCTTATGGAGTATTTGGAATTGTTTGAGGGAATGCGCTTTTTCTTGAGAAATTGCAAGGAGAACAGTTTCAGAGGGCAAGCAATGAGAAATACTTAAAGAAATACTTCCCAGGTGTTTGGCAAGATGGTGGAGAAGTTATATGGCCGGTAATTAGATTATCGCCCTAAAACCACGTGTTCTATGGTTCTAGGTTCACAAGTTCACCAAAAAGGCAGGGGCATGTGTTTACACCCGAATCTGGCACCTACACGGGGCCGGTTTGACCGTTGTGCATAGGCCGGCCTGACCGGCGTGTAGGATCGTTCTGACTGGCAGCATGTGGCCAGTCGGACCTGCAGATTCCATGTCCAGGTCAAATTTCGATGGGTCTCGGGTTTCCTTGCATCGGGAGGTATTTTTCGAGTTCTAATTGATTACTACCACGAATTTGATGTGGAGGAGGACCTGTAGTAGGTAAGGTCAACCCTTATATAAGGGATAAGGCCAGTTCAATTGGAGACACCAATCTACTTCCAATGCACTTAGCAAATTGAATCGTTTTTTCAATATTGCATCTAATTTCGTCTAGTTCTAGCTTAGTTCATCCATCTTTGTTGATTTGCGCAACACAAATCGTTCGTCGTCGCTACGAGAGTGCGATACACCTTTGTAGGTTTGTCCCATAAACCTTCCGTTCACCCACGAGACAGGTTATTATCCTTTGCTCCATCTAGATCGGCTCCACTAGCCGGTTTAGTTTTACAAAACTCATGTTGATTTGGCTTTTGGCTAGATCGAGCTGGTTGACGACTCCCTATCACCGCAAAGCATTAGGTGTTGCAATCGTGTTTGTCTTGCTGCCAAAACAATTGTCAGCAGGGCATACTACTGGAGAAGTGATCTTTACCCATATGGCAAAAATCACATTAGTCCTGGTTTGAATAGGTACCGAGACTAAATATCATTTTTTTCAGTTCCGGTTAAAAAGTCCAACGGGACTTTATGATCTTTAGTCCCGATTGGATAAGAGTCATTTTTAGCCACGGTTCAATAGTTACCAGGTTGTGTCAGACTGTATCAGGCCCAATTGATCTTTAGTCCGGATTAGTAATACCAACTGGGACTAAAGATATCTTTAGTCCCGGTTGGTGTTACCAACCCGGATTAAAGATGCCTACAGTGTTAGTTTAAAAAGAAAGTATCTCTATCCAAGATAGTAACCACTTACTAAAAAGGGTTATCAAGCGGTACCAAAAATCCCTTCTCCATTCTCCAGTAGTGGCACCCAGAGGGTTACCACAATTTTTATATTAAGTTTTTACATTAATTTATCATAGTATTCGGAGAGGTCTTAATAGAGGTAGCATATACATATGTGCATTGATATGGGTGAATATGTGTCCGTGCATATGAGCGTCCGTGTCAATATGATGTTTAGAAAAAAAATTGTCGTGCATTGCTTGAGAGAAGAGATAGTGTTGCCATCTTTGCAACTCTCTCTCCAAAAGGGTCATACGACAACGACGGGATAGAAATTAGTCGTCACAGCGATCGCATTCAGTGGAATTTGGTTGCTTCCTCGAAATTTTGGTTGTCTGCTATATATGGGATTTTATTACTCCAACTTGTGTTTGTTTTCAATGATGCTTAGCTAGTTTGGATACGTAAAATATTACATAATGATTGATACCATCAGTCAAATGTCTGTGAAAGTGTGCACTCCACCTTCAGAGCTGCTGCCCAATTTCAGATAATTCTCCCATAATTAGTTCTTGACAAACTAGATGCAACAATACGATTTAACAACCTTGGTCAACAGGCTGCCTGCTCCTCTCCATATTATTTGTGATAACTATTCAATGGTACAACGAAGGAATTCAATATTCAATGCAACAATACTCCCTCTAGGTTAAAATAATGTCATTTTGGACAAGACGGTGTTAAACTTTAAAAACTTTTATTACTAACTTCTAAAATATGTAGATCATTTCCATTTGTAGATTAAGTAGTCTAAAAAAATGAAGTGTTTATTGATATTTATACATAATTTGTAATAGAAAATAATGGTCAAAATTATTTTTTAACACCATATTTCATTCAAAACAACAATTATTTTCAACCACGAGACGTATATATGCTTTAAACAACCTCGGTCAACTGGCTGCCTGCTCCTACATCCACATGCATGCTTCACATTGCCACCTCGATTACTTCCTCATCAAGCACTAAATCTTAGTCTCCAAATAATTTGCCGGAATTATGCCTTCTTTCTTTCCTTTTCTAGTAAATTCACATCGATTTATAAGTTATAACTAATCATCCAATCTTCAGGGGAAGTACTATATATGTCTACATGTACATGTTTAATTAACCAAGCTGCCCAACCACAGTTAGCCACCTAGTTATTAATTCTACTATACTTATCGGTGACCGGCCATGGACGTCCCTCGCCGGAGCAACGGCGCGTGGGAGATCAACCTGGTGCGGCGGAGCCCGGCCACGTCGCGGTCGGACCGCTGCTCGAGGCTGCTCCTGCTGTGGAGCGGGCTCGTTGGCGTCGTCGTCGTGCTCTACCTGTTCGTCGGCCACGTCTGGGCGTCCGTCGCCGGCGCGGTGCTCCTCGTCGCCGCGGGCTGGTTCACCTGGTACTACTTCGCCGCGGCGCCGGCGCCGCCACCGGTGCTCCCCGATCATCACCACCCGCAACAGCCGGTGGCGCCGGTGGTGGGCGGCGGGCTCAGCCAGGAGGACATCGAGGCCATCCCGGCGTTCGAGTACAGGAAGGGATCGTCGGGCCGTGCGGTGGAGCAGTGCGCGGTGTGCATCGCCGCCGTGAAGGACGGGGACACGGTTCGGCGGCTACCAGGGTGCGGGCACGCGTTCCACGCGCCGTGCGTCGACGGGTGGCTGCGCGACCACGCGACGTGCCCCATGTGCCGCGCCGACGTCAAGGTCGCCGGAGAGACGACGCCGGCGACGAAGGAGGAGCCGCCCGTGTAGCCGAGCCCGCCAAGTTGAGGCATACGACAAGTCAACAAACATGCGCCGGAATGGAATCGTGTGCTTCTATTCCTGCTTGTTTCTTTTTTTTTTTCCACTTCGTTTGTTTTTTTTACTGTTTCAAGTGTCCGCGTGGTATTGTATATTGTATTTACTAGCATGGTGTATATGCGTTACAATGAAAAAAAATTGTGAAAAGAGAGTGTGATTGGCAAATGACTTAGGGCCCGGTGTGATATCTACTCCATTTTCCCAACTTTTTTAATAAATCATACTAATCTATTTTTCAATTTTACTAGTTAATACCTAATTAATCATACACTAATTTATCGTTCCATGTTCCGTGATATGAGGTAAGGATTCCGTACGTAAGATTCGAATAAACCCTTAGAGAGATAGCATGCCATCATAGAAGCCAAGCAAAGACAAGCCAAACAATCTTGCCGCAAAGAGCAAGAGACGAGAGGACATAATGATAGGAAGTGGGTGTGTCAAGGGGATATATTATTATTATGACTTAGATGAAAATAAGTAGTTTGCACCGTAAAATTTAGGTATATACAGCAAGCCTTAGACCGTGGGTTGAGGTGATGATAATGGAGCGGATTTGAACCAGAAGAATGACTACCACTAGCTCCATTTTAAAATATAGGAAAAAGTCTAAATATCCCCCTAAATGTTGGATGAAAGTTCATCTAACATCCTGAACTTTAAAACCAGACATCTAACCCCCCGGAACTTTGTAAAATCGTTCATATTACCTCTAAGGTGGTTTTGATGGTGGTTTTGTATTTTGGAAGATTAAACAAACAACTTTAAATAACTAATATTACATATTTGGATATTATGAGTGGATGAGTGGTAACTCATCAATTTATATTTATACAATGATACCATATTATTATTATATTGGTACTTGTTTGTAAGTGAATGCTAACAGGTGGTAAAAAGAAAGATTTAGGTGGAGATTATAATATATATGTTCAATGTGTATGTCACGTGATCAAACTCATCGAATTTATATACAAATAGATAAAAGCCACTATACAAAACCAACTTAGGTGGTAATATAAACATTTTTCAAAGTTTAGAAGGTTGTATGTCCGGTTTAAAAGTTCAGGATACTAGATAGACTTCTATCTAAAGCTTAGGGGAATTTTTTCTGAAATATAAGGCACAACTACTATTTTCATATGTTTAATATGTTTAATTGTATAGAACGTGCATGCATGCAAACCATTTACCATCACCTCATCTTTACTAAATTATTATTTTTTAAATCATTTACTCTCAGTATCGCTAGTTTTGTTGGGTATATGTATTGTATTTATTATGGTGAGCCAATAAATCAGATGTCAATAGTTATTTTTTTATTTTTGGATTAAGAATAATTTGTGCCTTATATCTTTTAATAAATGGAGGGAGTACTACTCACTATAACGACGTAGTGAGAGGGGAAAGTAACGACAGCGTCTCAACGTCAAAATTGAGAAGGACCGAGCTTTCAGGCAATTCACATCCAGCAGTTCGACAAGCGAAATTAAGAAAAATATATATATATCCAAGATTTCTATAACCAACGCATGCTTTTCCCATTCAACAATGATAGTTACAGCACAACATGAAAGCCTGACTTCGAGACCAGCATTTTCAAATTCTCCTGACGTGCACAATTTATTTCCCTCTCTGTTAATGCAAGTTGTCTATCGGTTCGCAAAAGAAGTGACGCGGGAGGACCATGCTCTAACTATTTTTTTTACATGAAGTTTCTCCCAAAATTATTTATCCACGTAGAGTCGTTGATCCTCGAAGAACTATCCCGATGGAGCACAAAAATCAAATATCAAATGCACCAATATAGACAAGGACAAATCTAATGACATCAAAAGAACTTTCAGTAAAACTTACTCCCTCTCACAAACACGGGATATCTCATCTTAATCGGACGACAAGCCTCATTCACATTGAGGAGAGGTCCCGTCATGAACCAAAGATCAATGATGTGAGAAGTCATTTGTATCGGGTATTTTACCGTCACGGATGATCGTTATCTTTATCGGACCAAAACTAAAACCTGTCACTGATTGGTTTGACTCAGCAGTTGAGTTAAACTAGGGCCAAATTAGGGGTCGTCATAGATGAGCTCATCCGTGACGGGCTCGTACTTGAACCAAATAAAGATGACTAGGCCAACTTTGTTGGTATGGTATGGTGACCGTCACGGATGACTCAACTCAATCGGGCTTAAACATAAGCCTGTTAGGGATGAGCTCATCTCAGTCGAGCATAAACTTAAGCCCGTCACGGATAAGTATTTTAACTAGCCTCAGGCCTTTGCTAGCTATGCCCGCTGCAAAATGACATAAGAAAATATATATATTCCCTTTCCCAACAACCCCATTCACTGCAATTCAAAAATCAAACATTTAGTGATCACATCCACATTCACACATCTATTCACATATGCCATTCACAGTAATTCACAAATCAAACATTCAGTGGTCACATCCACATTTACACATCCATTCACATATGCCATTCATATCAATTCAATAATCACCAAACCGTCGACATGCATCTTCAAGAGTTAAGCATCAAAACCTGCAAACCCAAGTTATAAATTGGACCAAATCTATATGTAATTAGCATTGCAAGTATATACAGAAACATCAGACCAGATTGTATTACATATAAGATATACATGTTACATAATCACATATCTTTGATAAGCATTGAAAAATTTCAAGTATCTAGAGATGAGCTAGCTATGACTGTGTACTCTAAACCTTCCTTTGGTTGATAAAATTTTCAAGTATCTCCTCTCTAATAACTTCGAAGTTGTGTGGTGGAATGTTGAAATTTTTTTCTTGCATGTGAGGTACCAAGTTACTCTATATGTATATACTTCGAAGTACTTAGAATATATAGGCGCATATATAATTGAAGCACAAACCTCAAGGTTGAGCAATATCACCTTTTCCAACAGGCTCCTCATGTTATGGCATACGTGGAACCTAGACTGGTCACCAACTTGTTGACGACATGGGAAGTCTATTTTGTGAGTGAGGTTGGGTCTTCCTTCCTTATGCCTTCTGCCTTTTGCACATATGGGTCCCACGCATCATTTAATGCAGCTTTAATTCTCAACCAATTGTATGTATCCGGATCAATTTTGGAGTTAAGGTAGTATACCATACTCCACTTCGGCACTAAGATCAAAAGAATCCAATGGTTCCTGCAGCATTAATATAGTTAAATACTAAAGCTATACGCATCATGGATTTACATCTAATTAGGGTACACACTGTTGATTATATGTACACATAATGAACTCTTTGTTCTAGCGGGCCTACAACAGTCCTTGATGTATTCTATCATTCTTTCTACATCGTGTTCCAGACTTCTTACGTTGACCATAGATGGATCTAGTAAGGTAACGTCCGGTTCATGTCTTTGAATATGCTTCCAAGTTAACCTACAAGCAAGACAAAGACCTGTATAAGCATATTATATCGATTGTTATAACCATATTATATTTTGTACGTAACAATACTTACAACAAGTAGCACTTAAAGAGATTGGTGTGCACCTCTCGCAGCCTGTAGAGGTCAAAGAGATCTGAAAAGCCTACCACAATATAGACTTCTGGTCCAAGAAATAGTTGTAGACCGTGATAGCCTGTTATAGAGTTCTCTCTATTCTTCCTCCTTGCGGTGGACTTCTCCATGTAGTACCAGTACAATTCCTTGCAAGCAGGGCCCATCTTTGCTAAGTCATTGTCGGTGTACTGGGCCCAGGGATATGTCGACTATGGGCTTGAGGCGGCCCCGTCCATCCACGTGGCCATCCCCAAGGGGCGAGAAGGCCCGAGGATGACGTGGCGGCTGCCTTCCCATGACACACTGCCCCCCTTGGGGGGAGGCCTAGCAGCGGTCGGGCTCCCCCGACCCCCTCGGGCCACTGCCACGCGTAACAAAGTGGGTGATCGCTCCCAGCGCTCACCTACCGCATTAATAACGGGGCAGGCGTAGTGCGCCTGCTCGCGCGCGCGTGCCGCATCTATTGCGAAGTGACGCGCATGCATCTGACACCGATCACCGTCGGCTGACCGGCGTGAGACCGGTGTGAATGACCGATGGGACGGCGTACAACACCGCGTGTGGTAGGTATGAGACACTTCCCAATGAAGCTGCGTCAAGATCGCGAGGGACGATCCGGCTCTTGCGCCACGTCAAGGATGGTGCATCAGTTCTAATCACCTGGCGCATCGCACGGTTTACGGTGGGCTACCAGATTCCAGCCGTTTAATGGAGATCGAAGTGCAGGGCCGACCGCCATGATGGGCGGTCTGATCGACGCCATACCGGCACTACAGGAGCGGAAGGCTTCTGTTCCAAGCCACGACATAGACTTCATCTGTAAAATAGTTTTCTCCTTTCTCTCTAGAAAACCGCCTGTCTGGCCCCTGTGGTGTCCCCTTGAGATATAAAAGGAGGCCCAGGTCTAGAGGAAGGGGGTTGGATTCTACTTTCCACTTCCTCTCCCTAGGTTGCGACTAGCTAAGGCCAACTCCGGAGAGCTAGAATCCTCATACACATAAATCCACTACACAGGAGTAGGGTGTTACGCCTCACCGGCGGCCCGAACCTGTATACTTGCTCGTGTGTCACTGTTCTCTGTCAGGTGATTTTCGATCCTCACTGGCCTCACCGGAGCGGGGCCTGAGGAGGCCTCTTTCACGTGCCCCTAGGCCGAACTAAAAAAGGGGGTCTGCACAGTCCCCCGCTACGGAGTTTTCCATCTGACAGCTGGCGCGTCAGGTAGGGGGCGCGTAAATGCTTTCTTAGCTTTCCGCTCCTTGCGTGATCGCCAAGCTTTGCTGAGTCAGCCCTATTGCTGAAGAGGCGGTGCTTCGCACCCGCACACCAAGCGCTGGTCACGGCGGCGGGAAGCTGCATCCCCGTCGTCAGACGCATCCTCCGTCGCCGCCTCCTCGCCAGAGCCCCGAGCGGGAGAAGGTGCTGAAGGAGCTGGAGGGCTCCGCCACCTCCCAGCGGCCCAGCGATGAGCGACGGTGTCGCTCTAAGGCGCGCCACCGTCTGGCCTACGGTGACGGCGGCACTCCTTAGGGTGCCCTCCACGCGGCAGGGGCAGTCCTGCGCCATCCGCCCATCACCGCGGACCCAGACGCCCCCGTCCAGCGTTGGCTGGACGACATGGCCAACCTGCTCAAGGCGGCACAGCAGCAGCTGGGCGCCAGCGGCAGCCCATTGGCGGCCGGGTCGTCCGGCACCGCGACTGCAACCTCTTCGTCCACAAAGCGAAGAGCGCGACGCGCGGTGGCTCATGCACGCCGCGCATCCTCACCGCCCTCGTCGACGCCCACGACTGCTCGCGGGTGTCACGAGAGCTTGTACGACGAGCCGGATGCCCGGCTCAGCATCGAGCATCGGCGCGATGAGCGCCACGCCACTAAAACGGGAGAGGGCGCCGCGTCCACAGCCACCGTGCGCCCTAGCGGCCATAGGGGTAGGCCCCCCTTTTCCCCCGTCGTTGGGGCTGGATGCCATGCCTTTGTGACGAGTCTTCGGAGTGTCCGATGGCCCCCAAAGTTCTGGCCCAGCATCCCGGAAAAAGACGATGGTAGAGTCAACCCCACCGAGTTCCTCCAGATCTACACGACTGGAATCGAGGCGGCGGGGGCTGATGACAGGGTCATGGTGAACTACTTTCCCATGGCCCTAAAAGGTCAAGCACGGGGTTGGCTCATGAATCTGCCACCCGCTTCGGTCCACTCCTGGGAGGACAGGTGCCAGCAGTTCACCACGAACTTTCAGGGCACATTTCCGTGCCCAGGAGAGGAAGCCGACCTGCACGCAGTGCGCGGAGAGACGGAGAGTCCCTCCGGTCATACATTCAGCGGTTCTGCCAGGTTCGCAACACAATCCCATGTATCCCCGCGCATGCGGTGATATACGCGTTTAGGGAAGGCGTGCGGCACAACCGCATGCTGGAAAAGATTGCCTCCAAGTAGCCCCAGACTACCGCGCAGCTCTTCGAGCTCGCGGACCGCGTGGCGTGGCCCATAAGGAGGAGGCGTGGACATAGAACTCATCCGGCTCTGGCGCGACGGCTTCGGCTACCCCCGGGTCTGCCGCCCATTCTGGGCAGCAAGAAAGGAGGAAGAAGAGGAGGACTGCCCACTCTGGCGACGAGGGGCACGTCCTCGCCGCTGAGGATGCCCCGCGGCCCCCGCGTATGAGGAAGGCTGCAGAGGGCAACAAGAGGAGCCCTGCTGCCCCTGGCCGAGAGCGCTAGGTCGGCAAATGGTGCTCCGTGCATCACACCTCCCTCCACGGCCTCACCGAGTGCCGCGCGGTCAAGGGATTGGCCGAGCGTGCCAAGAAGTGGGGGGAGGAGCGGGGCTAGGAGCGCCGTGAGGGCCAGAACCTCACGGCCCCTACCCACAACCGGTGAAGTGAGGCCAAGAAAAAGGCCCCCGCCGACGATGATGGCGACGACGACTTAGGCTTTCAGGAGCCTGAGGCCACCGTCGCCACCATGGATGGGGGAGCATGTGCTCATGCTTCCCGCCGCAGCTTCAAGACCATGAAGCGCGAGCTTCTGGCTGCGGTCCCCACCCACGAGGCCTCACGGTGGGCCAGGTGGTCGGAGGTCGCTCTCACCTTCAACCAAACCGACCACCCTCCGTGCGTGGTCAGGGGTGGGCAAATCGCAATGGTGGTCTCCCCCACCGTTTGCAATGTCAAGTTGAGGCGCGTCCTGATAGATGGCGGCGCCGCCCTCAACATCCTTTCCCCACGGCCTATGACCTAATCAAGGTCCCGGGGATGAAGCTCCTGCCGTCCCTGCCGATCATTAGCGTGACGCTGGGGCACACATGGCCTCGAGGTCACATTGACCTCTCGGTCACTTTCGGTGGCCCCGACAACTTCCGCACCGAGCGGATAGACTTCGACATGGCGGATCTCAATCTGCCCTACAACGCGGTCCTGGGAAGGCCCACGTTGGTGAGGTTCATGGTGGCCACCTACTACGCCTACCACCAGATGAAGATGCTGGGCCCACGCGGCCCCACCACCATCAACGGTGATCTCAAGATCACGCTGGCTTGCGTGGAACAGCGCGCAAGCAACCTCGCCGCGGTCCCAAAGCCCGCGGGCGGTAACGAGGAGCATGGTGCCTCCTCATCTCGCGCCCTGAGGAAGCGGATGACCCCGAGAGACGAGGTCCCCATCAAGGAGGTGGCGCTGGCCGGCGACTCGTCTAGGACCGTCAAGATTGGCGGTCAGCTGGACGACAAATAGGGAGGCGCGCTCGTCTCCTTCCTGCGGGCAAACGCTGACGTCTTCGCATGGAAGCCGTCAGAATGCCCGGGGTCCACAGGGAGGTGATCGAGCACCGCCTAGCCGTACGGCCGGGCGCGAGGCCCGTCCGGCAGAAAGTGCGACGGCAGGCCCCCGAGTGCCAAGCCTTCATCCGTGAGGAGGTGGCGCACTTGCTGGAGGTCGGATTCATCCGGGAAGTCATCCATCCGGAGTGGCTAGCGAACCCGGTCGTCGTCCCCAAGGCGAACGGCAAGCTCCGGATGTGCATCGACTACACCGACCACAACAAGGCATGTCCTAAGGACCCTTATCCCCTGCCACGCATAGATCAAATTATCGACTCCACCGCGGGGTGCGACCTTTTATGCTTTCTAGATGCCTACTCAGGGTATCATCAAATTCACATGGCTAGGGATGATGAGAAAAAAACTGCATTCATTACTCCTCTAGGCACATACTGTTATACAACTATGCCTTTCGGTTTAAAGAATGCAGGCCCTACTTTCCAGCGCACTACTCGCATTACTTTGGGTAGTCAAGTAGGGCGTAACGTTGAGGCGTATGTCGATGACCTGGTTTTGAAGACGCGCAACCAGGTGACACTCCTCTCGGATCTAGCGGAGACTTTCGAGAGCCTCCGCTCTACCCGCATGAAGCTGAACCCCGAAAAGTGCGCGTTCGGTGTCCCTGCGGGCAAACTTCTCGGGTTCTTGGTCTTGGCAGGAGGCATAGAGGCCAACCCCGAGAAAATTAGCACGATAAATAGGATGTGCCCCCCAGCAAGCTTAGGGATGTCCAGTGCGTCACTGGATGCACGGCCACCCTTAGCCGATTTATATCAAGGTTGGGAGAGAAGGCGCTGCCCCTATTTAAGCTCCTTAAGCGCTCCGGGCCATTCCGGTGGACGGAGGAAGCTGCGCAAGCCCTTGACCAGTTGAAGGCATACCTCAGCTCCCTCCGGTCCTGGTTGCCCCCGAGCTAGAGGAGCCACCGCTGCTCTACTTGGCTGCGACCCCACAAGTAGTTAGCACAGCGTTGGTGGTGGAGCGCGCCGAGGAGTGCCCTCGGCCCGCACCCCACCGACCCACGATGGCACAACCCAGGACAGAGGATGACGTGGGAGCCTGTCAGTCAGGTGATGGCCCTCGAGCCCCCCAGGCTGACGATGGCCCTACGACCCCTCGCCAGGCGTCGTCAGAGGCCCCCGGACCCCAGGAAGGCCCCGAGGCCACCGGGGGAGGAGCGACCCGACGACGCCTGACCCCGAGGCTACCAGCGTGGAGGGGAAGAAGGCCCAGAGCGGCCCCTCCTAATATTCCCACGCGGGACTCGATGCCCACGATGATGAAACTGGGCCCCGTCGAAAGGTGCAGCGGCCGATTTACTTCATTAGCAAGGCATTACGGGATGCAAAGACTCGGTATCCTCAGGCCCAGAAGTTGCTCTACACAGTCCTGGTGGCATCGAGGAAATTGCGCCATTATTTCCATGCACACCAGGTCACGGTGGTAACATCCTACCCTCTCAGGCAAATTCTTCGGAACCGAGAGGGGACAAAATGAGTGGTCAAATGGGCCATCGAACTCTCTGAGTTCGATCTCCACTTCGTACTACGCCACGCGATTAAGAGTCAGGCCCTCGCCGATTTCGTGGCAGAGTGGAGCCCGACCCCCGAACCCGATCCCGGGTTCCCCTACCCGAGATTAGAGTGGATCCCGCACAACAGGCTGCCAACCCGCATTGGGTGATGCAGTTTGACGGCTCGCTCGCCCTCCAAGGAGCTGGCGCTGGGGACAGTTTGACCTCACCAAACGGGGACACCCTCAAATACTTGGTTCGCCTAGATTTCCGGGCAACCAACAATATGGCGGAGTATGAGGGACTCCTTGCAGGACTCAGAGCGGTGGTAGGAATGGGGATCCGCCACCTCCTGGTTCTAGGTGACTCTCAGTTGGTCGTGAACCAAGTGTCCAAGGAGTACCGCTGCTCCGACCTGCAAATGGAAGCCTACGTCCGCGAGTTGCGGCGTATGGAGCGCCACTTTGACGGGTTAGAACTATGGCACGTGCCCAGGCGAGACAACACGCTCGCCAACGAGCTATCGCGCCTCGCCTCGTCACGCGCCCCAACCCCACCGGGTGCCTTTGAAGAAAGGCTCACCCAGCCGTCGGCGCGTCTCGATCCCCCGGGGGACTCAGACGCTGCCACGCCTTCCCCGAGGCCCGAGGGAGTCCGGGTCTCGGGGCCCGAAGGTGTCGAACCCGACCCCCCAAGACAAATTGCCTGGATGACTGAGATCCAGGCGTTCCTCAAAGATGAGACTCTCCCCGAGGATCGCAAAGGGAGCGAACTCATCATTCACCTCTCCAACAGATACGTGCTGGTAGAGGGGGCCCTCTACCGGCGCGGCGCCAACGGAGTCCTCCTCAAATGCATCCCTCAGGACCGTGGCATCGAGCTCCTCACTGATGTCCACGAAGGCGAGTGCGGAGCTCACTCCGCCTCGCGTACCTTGGTCGGCAAGGCCTTCCGACAGGGTTTCTACTGGCCAACAGCGCTCCAGGACACGGCCGATCTGGTCTGGCGATGCCGAGCATGCCAATTTCACGCCAAGCAAACGCATCTGCTGGCCCAGGCCCTCCAGACTATCCCGCTCTCATGGCCCTTTACGGTCTGGGGGCTGGATATCTTGGGTCCATTCAAGATGGCGTTGGGAGGATATGAGTACCTCTATGTCGCCATCGACAAGTTCACCAAATGGCCCGAGGCTTACCCGGTCATCAAGATCGACAAGCACTCGACGCTCAAATTTATCAAGGGCATCACTGCCCGGTTCGGGGTGCCCAACCGTATCATTATGGACAATGGCACCCAGTTCACTAGTGAACTGTTTGGCAACTACTGCAAGGACATGGGCATCAAGCTCTGCTTCGCCTCCCCCGCCCACCAAAGAGCAATGGTCAAGTAGAGCGCGCCAATGTGGAAATCCTTAAGGGCCTCAAGACCAAGACATACAACGTCCTCAAGAAACACGGCGACTCGTGGATTGACGAGCTACCAGCGGTGCTATGGGCCAACCGGACGACCCCGAGCCGCACCACAGGAGAAACACCTTTCTTCCTGGTTTACAGCGCGGAGGCGGTCCTCCCATCCGAGCTCACCCTGGGGGCTCCACGAGCAGCCCTGTACAACGAGGCAAATCAAGAGCTCCTCCGACGGGACGACCTCGACTACCTCGAAGAACGAAGGCGGCGCGCCGCCCGCTACCAGCAGAGCCTAAGGCACTACCATCAGCGCCATGTCCGGGCCCGATCACTCCATATAAACGACCTCGTCCTGCGCCGCGTCCAAACGCGTGCCGGACTGAGCAAACTCTCACCCATGTGGGAGGGTCCGTTTAGAGTGATCGGTGTCCCCCGGCCGGGCTCGATCAGGCTGGCCATGGAGGACAGCACAGAGCTACCCAATCCATGGAACATCGAACACCTTCGTCGCTTCTATCCATAGAGGAGTCGCTGTGTTGTACCTCGGGCTCGGGCCAACCCCGCGCGCCCCCTCGGGCACGGCAAAGTTGGCCGGGGGCTCCCACTATCAATATAGCTCTCTTGCATCCATTTCACAACAGTTTTATATCCGGTCCAATTGTGGTTTTCCCCTTACGGATTTTGTTGGGTGTTTTCGTCTTACTCGGGACGGTCGCGTTCGTGTCGCTCCTAAGTGATTCGCGCTGCCTAGACGCCAACGAGGCCCAGAGCGAGCCGTGCCTCGAGACATGTTGAACTCCGGGGGAACTCGCTAATGGCCCACAATCGGGTCCGCACTTACCCCGGTCATCATGCTCTCGGCCTGGCCGGTCTCGACATGTGGAACTCCCCAAGTGCTCTAGTCTCAGTTCCTATCACTTCGGGTGGCAGCCCGAACCCGAGCCCCCACTCAAGACAAAACACCGAACAAACCGACGAGGGAAAAAACACTTGGATCACACATGCAAGATATCAAACTAATATTCAAACCATGACATCATTGCAGGAAGTTGATACACAAGCATATGATGAAGATTCGATTTTTACATGATCGGCATGAAGGCTGTGCCGATTATTACATGATCGGCACGAACGCCTGACAGGGGGTGCAAATGGAGGAGGAAGTATCCCTTGCCTCCTCCGCTAGCAGTAGCAGCCGTCCCTGCTCCTTCCACAAGCAGCAGTGGTCGCCCCCGCCCCTCTCGCCGGTCAATGGAGGAAGAATCCCTTGCCTCCTCCGCCAGCGGCAGCGGCCGTCCCTCCCGCCGGTCAGCGGCGGCAGCAGTCCTTGCTCCCTCCGCCAGCGGCAGCGGCAGCTCCTCCTCCGCTTGGCGTTGGCGGTAGCAGCAGGGCAGTTCCTGCTCCCACAGCAGGTCCTGCCTCCTCCGCCGGCAGCAGCAGCAATTCCTGCTCCTCCTGCCGGTCAACAGCAACGATCCTCGCTCCCATAGCAGTTCCTCCCTCCTCCGCTGGCAGCAGTAGCAATTCCTGCTCCTCCCGCCGGTCGGCGGCGGTGGTCCCTGCTCCCACAGTGGTCCCTGCTCCTCGCGCCAACCACCACGGTGACCGAGCAGTGCTACCTGCCAGCGTCATCATCTTCATTCTCGACGGGGATAGTGGCCGAGGAGGCGAATCAAGGGATCGCCTAGCGCCTTTGAATCGGCCAGCTACAGCCCCAGGTGCAACACGACGCAGCTGGTTCCTAACGACGGCGGAGTGGAACACGCCCGGCGAGCATAAGTTGGCAAGGGCGTGCCTCGCCCCACCGTTTAAGGCTGGGAACAGCGGCGGCGCTAGGCACGCCCTGCCCAATGTCGCCGACTCTTCGTTGACCACCGCCGGCATGAACTAGTGGGGCAGCTTGCCTATATGACCATTGCCAATGCGCGGCAGTGGCAGCGCGCCGTCCTCGACCGGAGATCGTCGCCGTCGTCCCGGCGGAGGTGCGCCTCGGAAGGCCAGAGCATGCGGCGAGGGAGGCACTAGGACCAGAGGAGGTAAGGACGTAGGAAAGCTAAGTTGGGGGAGAAGTGGTGAGTGAGGGGGAAGATCTCCTCCCCCCTCGACGCCCTTTTGTACCCTGGTCGCTGCTGCACATGCCTCCTCACTCCGTGCCGCTCTCTCCTCGCGCATACGGCCGCTGCAATTCACGGTGCACCATTTACGGCGCACCCGTGAAATGTCGCCACCATCATAAAGATGGAAGGATGGGTCAAGCCCGCCTTAAAGGCGGCACGGTTCCTAAAGAGATACGCCATCGTTATTATCTTGTGCAGGCGAGCGGACGTGCCCCTTTTTGCGTGCCACCAACGGAAATAGGGTTGTTACGCAATAGCGGCCCATTTCCGTTGAGAGGCGACTTGGGTTACGCCCCGGATAATGAGGCCGTTACGGAACAAAGGCCCATTATTGTTGGGAGGCGTTTTCTCCCAACGCGCAGAGCCAACGGCCGTCCATCTCCCTTGGAAACCTGGGCCCACTTCACACCGGTTCGACGAGGTGGCGTAAAACCTGGTCGACCTGCAGTGGGCCCCGCACAGGCTTTACGCCGGGGGCTACTATCGGTGTCCTGTCCCCCGCTGCGGAGTTTTCCATCCGACGGTCATTATCTCCAACCAATAGCATGCCTAAAGTGAAGGTAATCGGAGTAAACTTCACAGGAGGAACTGACGACAGCTTGCCTAGATCTAGCTTCTCTGGAGCCAGGAGCAAGGTGGGCAGCTTTCCTCTTCCTCTCCCCCTTGCAACAGTTTTTTTTCTAGTTTTTTCCATTGGTGGAGAGGATTGCGCCTTCCCACTCTTTTTGATAGGAGGGGGAATGTTAGCCCCGCAGCGGATGAGTATTTGATGCAATTGACCTAGGAGTCATTTATCTGAATGAGGTCCTTGGGCCATTGGATAAAGGTCCTACGTGCAACTCCTAGGGTCAAAATTTCATCGTTCGGTGGATGTTGCAGAGTCCACCTGACCCATTCGGGCTTGACCAAGTCCACGTGTACTTTAGCCTGCTCAGCCATCAGTTGCGTCCTGTGCACTCGGGTTTCCGGTGTAGGCTTAATTGCAACACCCTCAGTGGCTAGGAGCTTAAATGTTGGTGTCACCCTAACTACTAGGGTGCACTATGTTGGTTCCTGCAATAGATTCATCCATGTTCTTAGTATATGATATAATATATGGATTTGTTAAGACAACGTTTACATCGTTTGTTGGTTTTACTGTTACGTGGTCGACTGCGACAGGGACTGGTGATTGGTCTTCTGCCGCCATAGTTGATGCGCAACTGCTACGCCTTTGTGTGGGGCTCGCTTCCACTTTGGGAGTGGTGATGACGTCGGTGTTTTGTTGCTGGAGCTCACTCTTGATGCGTTCCTACACTCATTCCAATTTTTCATCGAATTCAGAGCTAAGCTCGTCTCTGATCTCCTCTCTAAGTTGTTCCTTCAAGCGCGCATCTTTCTCTGCCTTTGTCAGCTTCCGCTTCCCGTACTGCCACATTGTCACGCCCAAAAATTCGCTAACCTGAATTTCAAGCAGAATGTGTATTAAATCTCTGTCCAGGACCAGATAGAGTACACAAACGACAATTTGATACACAGACCAATGTCTTACAAAGATGATAAAACAAAAGTCTTACAAATGCAACGGAAATAAATTATTAAATAATATAAACTAAGATCTTCATTAAAGCGTACCATTCTCCATAACCACAGGCATCCTCAACGTTCGGAACAAGCCTAACTTTCAAAATATTCATCATCCTGATAATTCTCTGTCTCAGAGGTTGGAAAAATTAAGCAAGACTGAGTACCACCGTACTCAATAAGTCATACTAGTAGAGAAGTATGATGCAAGATAATATCAAAGGAATGACTATAAGGTATTTGCATAAAAGCAACATTTATAAAACATAATTAGAAACGAGTAAAACAGTTGATATAAATTAATCAATATTAAACATCACTGCCCAACGCTAAACCACGTTGCAACAGGCCCAACAATACCACCTGAACTACAACAGTTCATTAAGTTATATTATTAGAATGAGACTAATCACGGTGAGCTAGTGGACTGCCCAATAATCGCGGGCACGACTATTCAAATAGTTTTACTCTGATCAGAGGTGTACAACAGTACCCACAAGACACAGCCTCACAACACGTTACCATGCGCCGACATGTCACCACGACATACCGAAAAGAGACTGTGACAGAACCCTCTGCATAACCCTCCCTAACCAAGCATACCCACCTCAGGTTTCACCCCCACTTCTTAGAAAGACAACGGGCAGTCCTCTCTCATGCCTAGGTAAATCCGGAAGCCGCATAGACCAAAGCCAGGTCCATCCATACTCCATTACACTCACCCTTGCCTTGGTACGCTGGCTAGGTTAAGTTACACTCCAAGTTTAGCCTGGAGCTCACGCTGGCCTGTGGTTTGTACGAATATATCTTCCAGGGATTCCCGAGAAACAGTCCTTAATTGTCATGGGCACAACTGTCAAAGGCATGCACCCACAACCCACCATTTAAACATATTTTAGTTTAATTAAATCAAAACCATGACGGTACATCATCATATAATTGAGGACTGAATTAGAATGAATCCCATAGTGTGCGAATTGATCTAAGCATAGCTATGCATTCCTATCTAGTCATTTTATAACCCAAGTTATCAATGATACAAGGTAACAACGGGCTGAGTACAATAGGCATCCACCCGCATGACATTATAAAAGTAATGCATTTTAATAGAAAAGCGGTGATTTTGTAAAGCGGTTCAACATGATCAATGTTGTATGTATGACTTGCCTTGCTCTTGAACTGACGAATCTTCGGCAACCACTTTGTAATACACCGGAGCGTCAGAACTACCGGATTCTAAACAATAAACAAAACACACAAGCAATACACGCAATAAGTCTACTGAAACAGCAAAAGAAACCAATTTTAGTGAATCCATAGAAACTTGAACAGATTAAAACGGAGCTCGGATGATTAAGATATGAATTTTAGAATATGAACTGTGTAGTCACTATTAACCGAAAGTCCTTAATTAATTAATATATATTCATGCCCGCGAACGGACAAGATTAACGGAAAACAAACTTCGGTTAGCGAGCCTCACGGGTCAGCGACTCAACGAGTCAACCTACCATAGCACGAGACCAAACAAACGGTTAACCGAACTGGCGAATGGAACCGGCAGCTCAGAATGGCTCTAGGGCTTTAGAACGACTCGGTATGACCAAACCGATGAGACACTATACCACACTACGTGTGAACATACGCGACAATCAGCTAGCAAGCCCATGCGGTATAGCCGGCAACTCCTCAAGTGGCCAAAAGAGGCGGCGGCGGTGGCAGCGACTGCGGCTCGGTAGGGCTGCGGCGAAGTGGCAGCCGGCTTGGCAGCGGTGGCTACGAGTGCAGCGCTAGGGAGATGGCAACAGCACGGCACAACTTAGCACGATGAGCACGCGGCTGCAGCCAAGGCAGCGGCGGTGGAACGGCAGCGATGCGGAAACGGCAGCGGCGGTGGTGACACGGCAGCGACGCGGCAGCGGCAAGCGCACGACGACAGCGGCTGCGGCTAGGGCTAAACGCTAAACAAGAAGGCTAAACAAAAAATAAAAAGGGGAAAGATCACGATGGCAACCACGCCGGTGACAAAAAGGGAAATTTCACCAGCGGTGCAGCGAGGTGGCATGGAGGCGGCGACATGGCAGCGCGGCTAGCGGCCGTGCGGGGCGACGGCTGGGTTAGGCGGTGGCTAGGGTTAGGGGTGCGGGTGGGGTGGCTTTTATAGAGGTGCAGGAGAGGGTTTTGGTGTGGCCAGCCCAAGGGGGAACACATGCGCACGACAGGGGAGAGGGGGATGCGCGCACGGCTTTGGCGAGGAGGGAAAGAATACGGGAGGAGGGGAACCTAAAAAGGAAAGGTTGGGGAAAAAATGCGGTGCCATTTCGGGACAGGAAAAAGAAACCGAACCGGAATAGGAGTAGGACTTGGCTCGCCATACAAAACGAAACCGCAATGTCAAAGGGGTCGGCGGATACAACGAACCGCGAACAGGGAGAGTGAACCGGGAACGGTTCACGACCAAAGGAAATAATTATTAATTCAAATCCTAACATTTTAAATTAACATTCTTACTTCCTCTGCTCTGAATATTCCACTGAGAGTCCTGTTAACAATTTGAAGCAAAGAGAATTCGAAAAAAAATTCTCCCTGACAATTATGATTGTTAAGCACGTTGTTAATTTAAGGTTTGCTCTTGGTTAAACAAAGTAGTTTCTTCAGATGATTTATATATGAATTATGAACTACGGAAAAGGGGAAAACTCCGGATGTGACAAACCTACCCCCCCTTGAAAGGAATGTCGTCCCCGAGATTTCTGAAGAGCTACCGAAGAGATGTGGATGGGCGGCTTTCAACTCATCTTCTCTTTCCCAAGTTGCTTCTTCCTCCGAATGGTGATTCCAGTGTACTCTGCAGAATTTGATCACCTTGTTTCTTGTTCTTCTTTCACTGGTCTGGAGGATACGCGTAGACTTGTCGACATACATCAAATCTTCTAGTATTTCGATGTCATCAGGATTTGCTTGTTCCTCAGGTACCCTCAAACATTTCTTCAACTATGACACATGAAACACATCATGCATGCTAGCCATGTTGGGTGGAAGTTCCAATTGATATGCAACTTCACCCCTTCGTTCTAGAACTCTGTATGATCCCATGTAACGTGGTGCCAATTTTCCCTTGGTCTGAAAACGGTGAACTCCTCTGAGTGGAGTGACGTGAAGATAAACATGGTCTCTGACCTCAAAACTGAGCTCATGGCGATGATTGTCAGCATAACTCTTCTGACGGGACTGTGCAATCCTCAATCTTTCCCTGATTGCTCTAACTTTTTCTTCTGCTTCGCTTAACATTTCTGTTCCGAACAACTGACGTTCTCCTGTTTGATCCCAAAACAGGGACGTACAACATTTTCGGCTTCAAACGGTGCCATCTGCAAACTGGCTTGGTAATTGTTGTTGTAAGAGAACTCGGCATACGTCAGATTCTTATCCCAAGATCCACCAAAATCAAGGGTGCAAGCTCTCAACATATCTTCCAAGATTTGATTCTCTCGGTCTGCGGATGATAAGCTGTGCTGAAATACAAACGTGCTCCAAGTTCCTCTTGCAACTTTAGCCAAAACTTTGATATAAACTGACATCCTCGATTGGATACGATCTTCTTCAGAACACCATGTAAACAAACGATCCTTGCTAGATACAGTTCTGCTAACCTCTTTCCTGTATAGGTAGTGTGCATAGTGTGCATTGGGAGAAAATGTGTCACTTTAGTAAGTCGATCCACGATCACCCAAATTTACACATTTTAGGTCTTGTATCAACTGGCTACACATTCCTTCCATACGCGATGCACTGCAATAATGTTTTCTGCTTAAAGCATCAGCAACCACGTTGGCTTTATCAGGATGGTAGTGTATGCCTACATCGTAATCCTTGATTAACTCTATCCATCTTCGTTGTCGGAGGTTCAAATCAGGTTGTGTGAATATATACTTCAAACTTTTGTGATCTGTATAAATCTCACAACGGTTGCCAATCAAATAGTGACGCCAGATCTTCAAAGCATGAACTAAATCATGGGTTGGATAATTATCTTCGTGCAGACGCAACTGGCGTGAAGCATATGCGACCACTCTGCCTTCTTGCATTAGCACACACCCCAATCCTTGACGGGATGCATCACAATACACCTGAAAATCTTTCCTTTGATCGGGCAAGATCAAAATTGGAGCAGAGCTAATCTCTTCTTGAGTTCCTCGAAGCTCTTCTAACACTGAGGTGTCCATAAAAACTTCTCTTCTTTCTTCAACAACTGCGTCATAGGTTTAGTAATTCTCAAGAAATTCTCAATGAACTGACGGTAATAACCCGCAACTCCAAGAAAATTCTGAATTTGTGTAACTGTCTTCAGTGGGGACCACTTATTAACTACTTCCACATTCGATGGATCAACTGCCACACCCTTGGCGGTTATAACATGACCAAGAAACTTGATTTCTTGCAGCCAAAAACCACACTTGCTGAACTTGGCATAAAGCTGATGTTCCTTCAATTTTTCCAACACTAGCCGAAGATGTTGCTCATGTTCTTCTTCAAATTTTGAATAAACCAAAATATCATCAATGAATACCATCACAAATTTATCCAAAAATTCCATAAACACTTTATTCATCAAATTCATGAAAAATGCGGGTGCATTGGTAAGTCCAAAAGGCATCCCTGTGCACTCGAATAACCCATACCGAGTTGTAAAAGCTATTTTTGGAATATCCTCCTCTCAGATTCTCAATTGATGATAACCTGATCGCAGTTCTATCTTAGAAAACACAGTTGCTCCTTTTAGCTGATCGAACAAATCATCAATCCTCGGACAAGGATACTTGTTCTTGATAGTAACATCATTGAGTCCCCTGTAATCCACACATATTCTCTTAGTCTAATCTTTCGTCTGGACAAAAATAACTGGAGCACCCCAAGGCGACGTGCTCAGGCGAATATATCCTTTCTGCAGTTGCTCATCCACTTGCTTCTTGACTTCTACCATTTCTTCGGCTGCCATTTTGTAAGGTGTCTTGTAGATCGGAGCTGTACCTGGTACCAAATCAATACGAAATTCTATATCTCTTTAGGGAGGCATAGTCGTTAGATCCTCTGGAAAAACCTCAAGATACTCATGAACTATGCGAATATCTTCCAACTTCTTAACATTTTTCTCAACTTCTTCCACTTGTTCTTCACCTTCTACTTGGTTCAAAATTATTCCTTTCTTCTGAGTCATCGGAGATCGAATTGTTACGACTTCTTCTTCCTCATTTACCAAGGTGACGGTGCGACTTGCACAATCAATAACTCCCTTATACCTTGTCAACCAATCCATTCCCAATATGTGTAAGGATCCCCGTTTTGCAACAGGAATCACTCGTGTAATCTGTGCCATTTCCCTGGATCAAGTAGTTTGGCACACATGATACATAGTTGAATTACCAAAAGCGCATACATATGCGTCGTGTACGAATTATTACATCATAGGCCCGAAGGCGTAGTTTTAGAACAAAGGACCAAACGGTCCGGAATACAGTCCAAAAGCAGAATATAGATAAGTAGCGGAGCGAAGGCAGCGGCATTGCCATTGCCATAGGCAACGACCGTATCTAGACCTAGTGGGCATCGTCTTCTTCCGCATCTTCTTCGTAGTAGGCGTACGGATCCTCCGCGGTGTCATCTTCGGCTTCTGATGAAGTTTATAATTGCAAGGGTGAGTACCAACCGTACTCAGCAAGTCACCACGACAACGATGCATATGAAGGATTTTTTTCAAGGTGAGGCAAAGGCTCAGTTGCATAAAACTAGTTTTGCAGTCATTTTCACAAACCTAAGACTTAGCATAACTGATCCAGTTTTAATACCAGAGTTCAAATCAAACAACGACGGTTCTGTCTACCATCCATTGTGATCCCAAGGATGGCTTCCCGCCATTGGTCGTCATGGTTTTCTGTGGACGTCCACCTTCCTGCTCTCAGGGAGTGGCTCCAACAGCATAAAACTCATCATGCAATATCCCATCCCACACAGGTTAAGAATTTAGAGTCTAGCCAAGTGTAATGCACGTCCCGGTGCTCAATATCCGCGAGCACGGCTATTCGAATAGATTGTTTTACTCACACTGCAGTGGATGTATACTTTACCCGCACTCCGTGACTTTCCCAACAAATGAGCCGAAGTCCCAACGAATGAGACGCGTCACGGCAAAGCCTTTCGATAACCTTGCATTGGCAGTACCCGCTCCATGAACTATCATCCTCATGCACTCTAGGCGTATCTGTTTCTAGCAGTGAGAGGAGTTCTGGCGCTCCCGGGAAGGGAAGTCTCACACGCACGTAAAGTTTATAGTTTAAGTTTAGATTCTTACTCTCACACACGCGGCAGTCCTACCAATGGCGACACCGATGTAGGGCACGCATCGCGGCCCTACCTCAATCGCTGCCCCACCGTAGCGCACTTGCCTCTCACACGGGGGTGAACCATCTATGCAAGGATACTGCCTCTGCCCGACTATCTAGTCCGCTAGGTCTATACCCATCCGAGAAGTGCGGTTGTACGAGGGTCGTTTCATGCTTAACTTCATGGCTCGGTCCTTAACTGACCGGGGACGGTACTAGCCTTTTCCGGATACCACCCAAATCCACCATCCGCCCCGGTCGAAAACAGTTGTTTAGTTTCATTTCTCCTTTCACAAATTATGTCATCATATCATGGCAACGTGGCGCTCATGTCTCCACATGCCGCATCTCAATTACCTTCCCAAAGGTAATTGCCCAAGCATATAGCATTTTGATAAATATGAGTATGCATGATTCTAGAATATCATTACTAAGCATTTGTCATAATTGACTAGCGACTCATACGTAAACATGGTTACAATGGGATATGGGGTAAACAATATTCAAGGCATGGCATAACAACAAGTAGGATGTTCATCATTGAATGCAACTTTATTTACAAACAAAATAATTTCGCAATTTGGGATCAATATGTTCAAGGATAGTGATGACTTGCCTTGCTCGAAGTCCGGTTGTTCTTGGTCTTCGGTCGGACTCACAGCTCCCTCGGTGTCTAGAGTTATGCGCGAAAGATATTGAATTCGCTCAGAATTCATTTAAAATCCGACAAAAATCCAATTTAAAGAAATGAATCTAACGTGGGTGTCGAATGTTGACTTTGCTCCTATTATTATTTATAAAATAGTTCCATTCCGATGGTTAATACCTTTGCCCCCAATTAGCCAAATAGAACATTTATCCGGTTAACTTACGCGACTTGCCTATGTTACATCCGATAATAATACACAACCTTTGGTGACCGGTAATCTACTAAATAATTGCAATGGCTACTTAAGCGTATAACCTAATTGACGGGTAAAAGTAAATGACGATTAAACGGTTATTACGATAAACATTAATGGCAACGCTTAATTTGAAAGTTCTATACTTAACTAATTAGTATATACGCGTGCTGGTAAATCCTAAAATTTAAAATCTAAATATTTGACTAAACGTCCCGCAAGGATAATCATTAAACGAATTACTAAATTAAGTGAACATTCGCCTTTAAATAATCCTATTTAATTCCTTGTACGAGTTTCCAAAATAATCGATGGTTTTATCCTAAATTTATTTCTTCCATTTTATCCTCTATTCTAAATTTCCTTTCTAGGTATAATTTTATTTTTCCCTTATTTTTCTTCCCCCTTCTATTTTCTTTTTCTTTCTCTTCTCTTTTCTTTTTCCCTTTTATTTTTTTCTTCTTCTTCCTTCTTTCCTTTTCTCTCTCTTCTCTCTCTTCCTTCCTGTTTCTTCTTCCTCCTTCTCCTTTCTCTTCTCTCACAGCTCACCGGCGCCACTCTCTCTCTCTCATGCGGCCGACCAAGGGGAGGAGGGGCAAGGGGGGCTTACCGGCGGCGGTCCCCGGGCGCTCGTTGGTCGGTGAGGCGCGGTGGTGGCGAGGCGGCTTCGGGAGGCAGGGAAGAATGGGGAGAAACAAGGGAAGGAGGAGGATGGCCGGCGGTGTGGGGGTGGGGTGGTTTTTATAGCGCGCGGGGGGGAAGGCAATGGCGATGACGCGCGCGGCACGGGCGGCAAGGGCACGCCGTACGGCCGGCATGGCCATTACAGGGCGGCGGCGCGCAGCGCGGCGGTATGGCGCGCGGCGTGGGCGCGTACGGGGCGGCGTGGCGCGGCGGGGTACGGCCGGCGTGGGCGTGTACGGGCGGCGCGGGCGGTATGGTGCGGCGGCGTGGGCGCGTACGGCCGCACGGCGGCATGGCGCGCGCGGCGCGGCGGGCGGCGTCGTGCGGGCGCACGGCGCGGGGCGGCGCGTGCGGCATGGGGGCACGGCAGCTGCGGCGGCGGGTCCGGCGCGCGTGGGCGCGCGCGCAGCGCGTGCGGCGCGGGACGGCGGCTGCGGCGGCAAGGCGTGCAGCGCGGGACGGCGGCTGCGGCGGGCGGCGCGGGGCGCGAGAGCGCGCAGGCGTGCGCGGCAGGGCGGCGTGCGCGTGCGGCAGCGGCGACCTGCGGGGCGCGAGCGCGGCGGCCGCGGCGGTGGGGCAAGCGCGAGGGCGTGGGCGCGCGCGGGGGAGGGGCCCGGGCCGAACAGGTGGCGGCCCATGAATAGTGCCGGCAGGTGTTTTTTGGGCTTTTGGGGGTTAATTCTCCACAAAAATTATTGTAAAAATTGTGTAAAGTCAACCAAACTAATGTGATCAATATTGCCTAATATTTGTTGTAATTTATTTACTATTATTTATATATATATATTTTATTCTTTCCTCTTTTTACCTATTAGCCCCATATATTCGTACATACGCCAATATATTTTAATACCTAGGATTTATACCTAGCCTGCTACACTTGTGTACATTTTTATGTATATGCCAGAAAATGCCCTCCTAACTTCGTGTCACCACATTTAATTACCTCCCTATAATACACATTTGATTAATCTACTGTAAGGTTTAATAAAACGTGCGAATAAATCCGGCATTATGCAATTCATTTTAAAAAGTTTTTTGAGGGTCCACATTTTAGGATTTCGATTTTCGTTGGTTGAATGTTTAGGGCATTACAATATGACATCTAGGTCTTTGGATTCAAGAAGGATAAAATTGGCTAGAAATTGTGATCCTTGGATTTCTATTATCACAGATGGACAATAACTAACTGATGTTGAGCTATACCCGGGGTACTAACCCTTATTGGAGTGCTAAGTTCTTTTTTTCTTAACCCATATACCCTAACCCATATACCCCAACAGATCTCTTGAAAATAAAAGAATGGGTTGCACCAGAATCGAACAATACTATAGCAGGAATTGAGTTCACAGGAAACGTACCCAATACGACATCTGGTGCAGCTTAAGCTTCCCCCGTGGTAGCGTGATTAACTCGAGCTTGGACTATCTTCGGCCCATTAGGCTTAGGCTTAGGACACTTGTCGGCAAAGTGACACGGCTCATTACAGTAATAGCACACAAGAGGCTTCCCTCCTGACTCTTTCTTCTATTGCTAGGGCTGCGAGACTTGAGACTGTACCATTGGTGGGTGCGGCGTCGTAGAACGATTGTTCTGGTTACCACCATTGTTGCTTCCACTGCTGCCTTGGCCGAAATTACCAGGGTGGTAAGGTCGGTGCGGACGAACGATCATGGTAGAAGGACCACCTTGCTGTCCAGAATAGAAACGAGGCTTTTGCTGTCCACCCTATTGAGCTCTAAATTGTGCAGCTTTTCTTTTGCGGTCCATCTTATTCCGCTGATCCTCTTGATGAATTGCTTTGTCAACCAATCTCTCAAAATCCTGTCAGCTCATTGGTCAGCTCATCATCCAACCCTGTCATAAGTTCCTCCTGCCTCTCGACATCAGTACGCACATCCTCAGGAGCGTAATGTGCCAGATGATTGAACTCATGCAGATACTCGGTACCAGTCCAATTACCCGAGCATAGAGATTGGAATTCCCTCTTCTTCTGTGCCACAATTCCATCAGGAACCTGAGCTTTCCTAAAAACACAATAGAACTCATCCCAAGTAACTTCTATTCCCGCAAGACAGGTAACCATGTAGTTTTCCCACCAAGCAGAAGCGGGACCCTGCAACTGATGAGAAGCAAAAGCGACCATCTCTTGATCTGTGCACTGTAGTAAGTTAAGCTTCTTCTCAATGGCATGCAACCAATCATTTGCCTCCATAGGATTAGTTGTACTGGAGAAAGTTGGCGGGCGCACACGTAGAAACTCGGGTAGCTTGGACGGTGGTGGAGGTGGGGGACCATTATGCTACTGGTTCTGCTGCTACTACATCATATGCTGCATCATCTGCTGATGTTGTTGTTGCATCTGGTGCATCATTGTTGTCATCATTTTAGTGTGTCCTGCCATCACCTGTGCAAGTGTAGGGTCCTTCGGTATCGAACCATTTCCAGACTCATTGTTTTGCTGGGCCTCACCATGGCCAGCTTCCCTGTGACTGCTGTCACCTATTATGCGACCACTTGTCCTAGTGTTGACCATCTGAGGGGAAAGATGGAAAGAAAGAAGGGAAGAAGGAAAACGGACTCCTCAGAAACCTAACATTAATGTTTATTAATTAACTATATTTGTTCTGCTCTGGATTAAAACACACATAAAAACACACTCAACTCCTAAATAAGACCGCCATACCATAGGCGCATGGTATCGACTATCGACTAACCCACAAGCAAGCACACCTAAATACAGAAACTAACAAGCAACGGCTAAGCAAAACGATAAACTAGGGTAGCAAGCCTAATGCTAGGAACGGCTCCTACGATCAGTAGAATTGTAGGTATCCTCCTGCTCATCACCCGGATCTTCAGAACGGCTGCTGGAACGCGTCACGTACGAGTCTCCACTGGAACCACTACGACTTGGAGTAGACAACCATCCTCCACTGCCACTGGCAAAACTACGAATTGCAAGAGCTTCGGCGAAGGTGAGAGTCGGCAACGGCTCTGGAGATGGAACTAGAGCGGGAGCTGCGACTGGGACTAACGGAGCTACAGACACATGCCTAGGCGCCAACTGCATACGCACAAGAGCGGTAGTCCTCTTCCTCGGCATCGTACGGATCCTAATTCCTCCTGGTGTTGGACGTCCTTGCAATTCTGTGTTCTCCACCTTGAGACGATCAACCTCATCCTCCAAACGAGCTATCTTCACGGTTTTCTTGTCATTCATCATCTTCGAAGCCTTGTGGAGATCTGCATGCATCTTGTCGAGTGCTCTCATCACAGTACGCATACGACCGAAAGTAGTATCATTCCCTCCTGATGCTGGACGGAAGTTGCTAACGACATCTCTCGCAGTACGACTGGGGTGGTAACGGTAAGCTGTGTCGTGGAAAACAAAGACATGCTTCTTTCGGATCCTGGTCATCATCAAATAGGCAGCCTCCTAACAAGCATGCTCAGTTGTTCCTCCAGAAGTCTCAACCACCATGTTGTCAAGGATAGTGCCCAATCTTCCATGCACCTCCAAACGAACTCTGTACGGGAACTCACCACTAAGAGGCTCAATCGCGGTGTACTCCGATGCTTCACGATATCCAACAATCAATGTCATACGTGCTAACTCCACCACGAAACCTTCCATGTTCTCATCATGGTGCGTAGGGGGAAAGTCAGCCAACTAGAGAAGTGAAAAGAGGAGAATCAACACACGTACTGACCCAAAAATAATAAAATGACTCAAAATTATGCAAAAACCAAGATTTTATGCACAAATTATTTTGCATGAACTCCAATTACCCCTATGGACTCTTCTAATCAATGATCAATGAGGAGAATTAACCATGACGACAATAAAAACAAATAAATAAACTATGCATCATCTATACCCTAATGTAGATTCTCCCTATAATCTCCCGACCGACTAAAAAATTAGTTCCAAAATAAACCCACTAATTCACTCTAGCCTGTACCAGACTCACTAACTCACTAGACTCACCATCCATTTTTTTTCTAAAGACACTAACCATTTGAGAAAACAGATGAAGATAAGGAATTTTAGAAGGCTCTTAAGGTTTCCATTTGGCTTGTCCTACGGTTAAGGTCGGCTGTGATACCAACTTGTCACGCCTAAAAATTCGCTAAACCGAATTTCAAGTAGAATGTGTATTGAATCTCTGTCTAGGACCAACCAAGGTACACAAACAATAATTTGATACACAGACCCACGTCTTACAAACATGATAAAACAAAAGTCTTAAAAACGCAGCGGAAATAAATTATTAAATAATCTAAACTAAGATATTCATTAAAGCGTAGCATTCTCCATAACCACAGGCATCCTCAACATCCGGAACAAGCCTAATCTTCAAAATATTCATCATCTTGATAATTCTCTGTCTCTAAGGTTAGAAAAATTACGCTAGACTGATTACCACCCACCGTACTAACCAAGTCATACCAATAGAGAAGTATGATGCAAGATAAAACCAAAGTTGGCCTCGGTCATTATGTATTGAACCGATATCAAAGGAATGACTATAAGGTATTTGTATAAAAGCAGCATTTATAAAACATAATTTGAATCCAGTAAAACAGTTGATAGAAATTAATCAATATTAAACATCACTGCCCAACGCTAAACCATGTTGCAACAGGCCCAACCATACCACCTGAACTACACTAGTTCATTAAGTCATATTATTAGAATGAGACTAATCACGGTAAGCTGGTTGACAGCCCAATAACCACGGGCACGGTTATTCGAATAGTTTTACTCTGATCAGAGGTGTACAACTGTACCCACAAGATACAGCCACACAACACGTTACCATGCATCGACGATTATAAAAAATAATCTTAATATCTAATAAGCTCCATGATCTTATATATATTAACTACTCACATTGTTGATACGTGTCTTTACTTGTCTAATATGTCCGGAACAAAGGCCAAAACGACACGTCACACGTTGTGACTAAAAATATTGAGTTAGACTTTACTTAGAATGGCATATGCACACAAGGAGTCGTGAGGCATGCTACATGCGTGAATAGCCTCTACTTGGTATTTATTTTTGTTTCTCTATTGTTTTTAGTTGTAACAACATGTCCTCTAGAACCGTGCCATCCAACCCATCTAACGAACGGGCCTACTTGCACATACCATCTCACTTATGTTTTCATCCTCGCTTGGTACAAAAGGATTAAACCGACAAATGGTATGGTTGAAAGAACAAACCCTTATAAGTCCCACTTTTAGTCAACTAGCAAGGTGGTGCTAGCCTTAATCCTAACCTATTTTTAATGGTACGGGTTCAAAAAAAGAGGAAAATTTGTTGGATGAAAAAATTTCTACTTTACGCTAGATTCACATTTTAGTCCTAGCATATATTTTTAATGGAACTACTGGAGAAGTGATCTTTGTCCGGATGATAAAAATCACATTAGTCTCGGTTCGAATATGAACCAGGACTGTAACACCCTGAAAATTTTCGGCAATAAAAATCACTAAAATTTCGAACTTTTTAAAACTTTTGCATCATGCTGGGTGTTATGGATGCTATTGTTTGCCAAATTATAAATTGTCACAATGATAAGATAAATTGAAGATAAACATCTAGGTAGGTAATAAATATAGTTTACAAGAATATATTATTTATTAATCCTATAAATATTTGTGCATACGATAACAAACTAAATATAGAACAGGTTAATTATTGAGTTCATATAATATAAATTACAGATCCAGTACTAGATTATTGAGCCATGATGATAGCTCAATCTCATGGGAATAAACACTGAGTACCTAGATGTAAACACACCACATGCAATGACGGTCATCTGGACTGTATCACATAAAATGATAATCACTCGAGAATATCTCGTGAAATATAAATACACATGAAATGATAATCATTCAAATAAACTAAGCCCTGTAGAATTTCGGGAGTATTTAATTCGATATGTCGATCAATGCTGCACCAAATTCCAAATTGCATTGGGAGATTATAATTAAATATATCAAACCCCTCCATATAAAATAAACTAACCCATAAATAAACTAAAACGAATGTGCTATTATATTAGCAAATGCCACCCTAGAATAATTTAATTAGTTTTAGAAATATCGAAAGCCTCCAAATTATCTAGACTAATTTTGGGGCTAAAATTATTTAATTAATACAATAAAGATATATTTTTGCCATCACAACTTATGGGAAAAATTTAGATTTTTAGGCATTAAGTATTAAATTTGGTTTCCTAGAAAATTTACGGATCAAACCCTTTTCATTTTCCTATTTAAATTCCTCCCTAATCCTAAAAACCCCGAAAAGTAGGAAACTATTAAATCTATTATAAATTTTAATATCCATCATTATTAATTTTGGACAAAACCCACATTTTGGAAGTACTTGATCAAGTTGACAAATGCTTTGATGGAAATACAAATAAGAATCATTTAATCCCTCAATTTTTCAAAACCAACAAAAACCTAAAAACGGAATTTCCCTGCCATCGCTGTTCATTGCACGCCACCTATTCGATCCGGGCCCAACACATCCGTGCGCCACGCCAGGCCTTGCGCGTGAGCCGCGCCGAGCCGCTCGAGCGTCCGATCACCGTGCGTCGAGCCCCGTGCACGCCGCAGCTACACTACTGCCTCGCGCCCCGAGCCGCCGCCACCGCGCCCGCGCCGTGCCCTCCCACGCCGTCGCCGCTGCCGCGCGCCATCACCGTCGCCCATCGCCCTCGCGCCGCGCACGTCCCATCCGCCCGCCCGTCCGCGCCGAGCCCCGCGCCCGCCCGTGCCGTGTGCCGTCCCGTCCGCCCACCCCCGCGTCGGCCATCGCCTCCCCTCCCTCCTATCAATCCCCCCACCCCGTTCCATCTGCGCTGCGTCGCCGCGCCGTGCGCCCGCCGCCATGCTACCCTCCGCCACCACGGCACCCCTCCGCCGTTCGCCACCACGCCGCGACCATCCGCGCCGCCCTTTCTCCATCCGCCGCTGCGCCGCTGGGAGCCGCTCGGCAGAGGGAGGAGAAGCAGAGAGAGGAAGAAGATAGGAGCAGAGAAACAAGCCGAGAGAGAGAGCAGAGAAGAAGCAGGAGAGAAAAGGAAGAAGAAGAATGGAAAAAAAGGAAAGAAAAAGAAAAAGGAAGAGAGAGAAGAATCTGACAGGTGGGCCCCACCTCTGGTTAGTGCACAGTAGTATTTTGCAATTTTTGGATTTAACTCGCATTTGAATCTTTTAACGAGCGTAACTTATTCATTTTAGCTCCGATTCGGGTGAAACTTGAACCTAAATTTATCTAAATTCATGCTCCTTTAAATGATATATAATTCACTATTTAATAAAATATATTTATAGTTATAATATCAAACGATAATATAAAAGTTAACCTAAATAGTGTGCTAATAAATAAAATTTATATTGTACAGTAAAATAATTATCTTTAACCTGTTCTTATCACTGTAGCAACCACATAAATTAAATTATAACTAATGTTTCAAATTAATGGAATTATAGAAAAATACTAGTACTATTTATTATTGTTCGATGGTTGGTATGATTAAGTTCATGATTTAGTCGTTACTCAACTAAAAGATTAACTTAATAGGTTTATAACTAAAATCCCAGTATACTCGTATGATATACCTAGGCCCTAATTTTGAGAAATAATGGCAGAGCTAGTGTGGTTAAAATCATCTATACAAACTTCATTAATAGCATATATCGTGAGGGTAGTACAAATATATTATTTGGTTAATAGCTAAATAATACTTTAAAGTATGGCATCTGTTGTTGTACAGTAGAGTAGACCCGAGGATGATTATTTTTAACATACTTTATCAACGTAAGACCCATGTAAACTAATTATACGCATTATTTCATATTAGTTGAAGCCTAAAGAAATACTAGTGCCAATTGTTAATATATGTCCATATATGGTTGCATCCATGACTTATAAATTATTTACGTAAAGTCTGACCTTATCAGTGCTGCAACTAAAATAGGAATACTCATGGATAAAACCATGGTTTGTTTAAAAGGTATAATAACAGAGCTAGCTTGACTAAATCACCTACACGAAGTTAATTAACCACACCCCTGTACCATAGTATATGTTTAGGTTGGTAATCAATCCTTAAGTTAATAAACAGTACCAACTCGTCAAACCCACTTATATCACATATATTGTATGACTTGTAGAAAATAGTTCATGTTCAGTAAATAATCAAACCTCGTATATTCTCGAACTCATACATGCAGTATATCTCAATTAAGCTTTACAATAGAGCACTACCCTACCATTTGTATATACCAAACAAAGAGCATGAGACAAACATGAATATTAGATAAATAATAATTAATCCTTACCTCACATAACTCCAGTTTAAACTGTAACTCACTAGGATGGCTCCTTACAAAACCATACGGAGAGATAATCTGTAGCTATAATATTATTAACTTCATGAATCCAACAAACCGAGCAGGGAAAGCTATTAACCTTTTATGATAATGGATAAAATGTGTGTATATATATATATACATCATGTGAGAAATTTCAATAAATAACTCTACAGATAGAATAATAGTATAAGTGACTGACTACGATAATTTGGTAGATCCTAGACCCATCCAATAACAGAACCAAACTTAAGCCTTTAGGACCTGACCATTTTATTTTGATAGCAGATGGTTTAGTCATAATCTTCCTATAGCCCAGTAGCTAGACTAAACCATATATTAGCAAAGAGGTATATCTCGTATATCATGCTAGTTAGTATCACTGTAGCCATCATGACAATATAAAGGATAAGAAACCTTAGACCTTAGCATGTTGGAATCCATTAACAAGCCGGAATAGTATGAGCAACCCTAGGTATGACTCCAACATTTACATTTGTTTGCGCATGTTTGATTGTTGGTTGAATATTGGTTTTTCTCGCGTATTATAGTATTGGTGTATCGATTAGTCGTGAAGCAACGTGTGCAGCTTTCAGGAGGAGAAGGTTGATCAAGATTATAGAGAAAGGACTATCCTGAGCAAGGCAAGTCATCACTAATCCTTGAACATATTGATCCCAAATTGCGAACTTACTTTGTTTACAAATAAAATTTGCATGCAATGATGAACATCCTACTTGTTATTATGCCATACCTTTGACTATTGTCTACCTTATTCCCTTGTATCCGTAAATGCGTGTGATGTTCCTAGTCCCTTATGACAAATGCTTAGTAATGCTAATTTAGATTCATGCATTCTCATACTTAATAAATGCTATATGCTCGGGCAATTACCTTTGAGAAGGTAGTTGAGATGCGGCATGTGGAGACATGAGCGCCACATTCCCATGATAATGATGACATGATTTGTGAAAGGAAAATAAAACTAAACAACTATTTTCGACTGGGGCGGCTGGATGACTTGGGTGGTGTCCGGTAAAGGCTGGTGCCGTCCCCGGTCAATTAAGGACCGAGCCACGAAGCTAAGCATGAAACGATCCCCATACAACCGTACTTCTCGAATGGGCATAGACCTAGCAGAGTAAATAGCCGAGTGGAGGCAGTATCCCTGCATAGTGGTTTTCTTGATGTGTATGAGGGGCGGGGCCTACGGTGGAGTAGCCACTGGTAGGACCACCACGTGTAAACCTAAACTTTATTATAACTTAATGAATGTGTGAGTTTTCCCTTCCCGAGAGCGCCAGAACTCCTCTCACTGCTAGAAACCATGTACGCCTAGAGTGCATGAGGATGTAAGTTCATGGAGCGGGTACTGCCAATGTGAGGTTATTGAAAGGCTTTGCCGTGACGTGTCTCATTCGTTGGGACTTCGGCTCATGTGTTGGGCAAGTCACGGAGTACGGGTAAAGTGTACATCCACTGTAGTGTGAGTAACCAAATTTATTCGAATAGCCGTGCTCGCGGTTATTGAGCACCGGGACATGTATTACACTTGGCAAGACTCTAAATTCTTAAACTGATTGGGATGGGTATGCATAATGACTTTTCTGTGCTAGGGGTTCAACTTCTCGAGAAGCGAGAAGGGGTAGACCCCAGAAAACCATGACAACTCAATGGCGGTAAGCTATCCTTGGATGACAATGGATGGTGGACAGAACCGTCGTTGATTAATGAACTATGGTACTAAAATTTGATCAGTCTATGCTAGGTCTTAGGCTTGCGAAAGGATTTACAAAATTTACTTTACGCAAAAGAACCGGAAACCATTCCTTGAAATACCCTCTATCATATGCATTCTTGTGTGGTGGCTTGTTGAGTACTTTTGTACTCATTGTTGCTCTATATATATCTTTTAACAGAGTGCCTGAAGAGAAGCCCTTGTTGGTACGTTTGCGTACTTAACAGGATGATCGAAGTGCGGTCCCGTTCTAGGTCTCGTTCCCAGTCGACTGCCTGTGGCATGTCAACCGGGCCCTTGCATTCTTTTGTCTTCCGCTGTTGTTCTCTGATAGTTGTTGGCCTGCCTGGCCCTAATGGAAGTACTTAACCCTTTTTAGCCTGAATTCATCCGTGATATGTTGTGATGTGGCTATGTATGTGTGTACCAACTACTGATCCAGGGATGGGTACGGATGAACACATAAGATCCCCGATTTGCAAAATTGGGGGTCGACAAGGACTAAAGATCATTTTTAGTCCTAGTTTAAAAGTGAGCCGGGACTTTATAATCTTTAGTCATGGTTTACTTTTTGTCAGGCCGTGTCAGGCCGCCGGGCATCTTTTACACCCTATTGGTGTTACCAATCGGGACTAAAAGCAAATACCTTTTTATCCCTCCTCCCTCCTCCAGCCCGAGCAATTACTGCAAAGGTCGGAAGGAGGAAGGGAGTGTAGGCCCCCGATTTTGGAAATCGGAAATCTTATGTGTTTATCCGTACCAATCCCTGGATCAGTAGTTGGTACACACATACATAGCCGAATCACAACATATCACGAATGAATTCAGGCTAAATTTTAATATAACTTAATGCATGTGTGAGTTTTGTCCTTCCCGGGAGCGCCAGAACTCCTCTCACTGCTAGAAACCGTGTACGCCTAGAGTGCATGAGGATGTAAGTTCATGGAGCGGGTACTGCCAATGTGAGGTTATTGAAAGGCTTTGCCGTGACGCGTCTCATTCGTTGGGACTTTGGCTCATTTGTTGGGCAAGTTACGGAGTACGGGTAAAGTGTACATCCACTGCAGTGTGAGTAACTAAATCTATTCGAATAGCCGTGCTCGCGGATATTGAGCACCGGGACATGTATTACACTTGGCTAGACTCTAAATTCTTAAACTGATTGGGATGGGTATGCATAATGACTTTTATGAGCTGGTGGTTCAACTTCTCAAGAAGCGAGAAGGGGTAGACCCCAGAAAACCATGACGACTCAATGGCGGGAAGCTATCCTTGGATGACAATGGATGGTGGACAGAACCGTCGTTGATTAATGAACTATGGTATTAAAACTTGATCAGTCTATGCGAGGTCTTAGGCTTGTGAAAGGATTTACAAAACTTGCTTTCCGCAAAAAGAACCGGAAGCCATTCCTTGAAATACCTTCGATCATATGCATTCTTGTGTGGTGGCTTGTTGAGTACTTTTGTACTCATTATTGCTCTATATATATATCTTTAGCAGAGTGCCTGAAAAGAAGCCCTTGTTGGTACGCTTGCGTACTTAACAGGATGATCGGAGTGCGGTCCCGTTCTAGGTCTCGTTCCCCAGTCGACTGCTTGTGGCATGTCAACCGGGCCCTTGTATTGTTTCGTCTTCCGCTGTTGTTCTCTGATAGTTGCTGGCCTGCCTGGCCCTAATGTAAGCATTTAACCCCTTTAGCCTGAATTCATTCGTGATATGTTGTGATTCGGCTATGTATGTGTGTACCAACTACTGATCCAGGGATTGGTACGGATAAACACATAAGATTTCCGATTTCCAAAATCGGGGGCCTACACTCCCTTCCTCCTTCCGACCTTTGCAGTAATTGCTCGGGCTGGAGGAGGAAGGAGGGATAAAAAGGTATTTGCTTTTAGTCCCGATTGGTAACACCAACAAGGTCTAAAAGATGCCCGGTGGCCTGACACTGCAGTGGATGTACACTTTACCCGTACTCCGTAACTTGCCCAACAAATGAGCCGAAGTCCCAACGAATGAGACGCGTCACGGCAAAGCCTTTCAATAACCTCACATTGGCAGTACCCGCTCCATGAACTTACATCCTCTTGCACTCTAGGCGTACACGGTCTGTGTATCAAATTATTGTTTGTGTACCCTGGTTGGTCCTAGACAGAGATTTAATACACATTCTAGTTGAAATTCGGTTTAGCGAATTTTTAGGCGTGACAAGTTGGTATCACAGCCGACCTTGACCGTAGGACAAGCCAAATGGAAACCTTAAGAGCCTTCTAAAATTCCTTATCTTCATCTGTTTTCTCAAATGGTTAGTGTCTTTAGAAAAAAAATGGATGGTGAGTCTAGTGAGTTAGTGAGTCTGGTACAGGCTAGAGTGAATTAGTGGGTTTATTTTGGAACTAATTTTTTAGTCGGTCGGGAGATTATAGGGAGAATCTGCATTAGGGTATAGATGATGCATAGTTTATTTATTTGTTTTTATTGTCGTCATGGTTAATTCTCCTCATTGATCATTGATTAGAAGAGTCCATAGGGGTAATTGGAGTTCATGCAAAATAATTTGTGCATAAAATCTTGGTTTTTGCATAATTTTGAGTCATTTTATTATTTTTGGGTCAGTACAGGGTCGAATAGATTTAGTTACTCACACTGCAGTGGATGTACACTTTACCCGTACTCCGTAACTTGCCCAACAAATGAGCCGAAGTCCCAACGAATGAGACGCGTCACGGCAAAGCCTTTCAATAACCTCACATTGGCAGTACCCGCTCCATGAACTTACATCCTCATGCACTCTAGGCGTACACGGTTTCTAGCAGTGAGAGGAGTTCTGGCGCTCCCGGGAAGGGAAAAACTCACACATGCATTAAGTTATATTAAAATTTAGGTTCACACGTGGCGGTCCTACCGGTGGCTACCCCACCGTAGGCCCCGCCCCTCATACACACTAAGAAAACCACTATGCAGGGATACTGCCTTCGCTCGGTTACTTACTCCGCTAGGTCTATACCCATCCAAGGAGTACGGTTGTACGAGGGTCGTTTCATGCTTAGCTTCATGGCTCGGTCCTTAATTGACCGGGGACGGTGCTAGCCTTTTCCAGATACCACCCATATCCACCATCCGCCCCAGTCGAAAACATTTTTTAATTTTTATTTTCCTTTCACAAATCATGTCATCGATGTCATGGCAATGTGGTGCTCATGTCTCCACATGCCGCATCTCAATTACCTTCCCAAGGTAATTGCCCAAGCATATAGCATTTTGATAAATATGAGTATGCAAAGTTCTAAGTTAGCATTACTAAGCATCTGTCATAATTGACTAGGGACTCATACGTAACATGGTTACAAAGGGGATATGGGGTAAACAACATTCAAGGCATGGCATAACAACAAGTAGGATGTCTATCATTGCATGCATATTTATTTGTAAACAAAGTAATTTCGCAATTGGGATCAACATGTTCAAGGGATAGTGATGACTTGCCTGCCCAAGATAATCCTTACTCTTGATATAATCTTGATCAACCTTCTCCTCCTGGAAGCTGTGCACGTTGCCTCACGACTAATCGATACACCAATACTATAATACGCGAGAAAAACCAATATTCACCCAATCAATCAATCATGCGCAAACAAATATAAATGTTGAAGTCACAACTAGGGCCGCTCATATTACTCGCTTCTACCTAAATATAATGGTCATAGTATCACGGTCGGATTAATGAATCGCTTCAGCGAATTGTTTGATTAGTTTACCAATCGAGCCATTATTTTACTTATGGATAGATTTACCCGACGCTATCACAGGTTAATAATTATCCAAGTTTTATATGTTAGATTCGTGGGGGTTATCTCATTGTTTAATTGTATAATATTCAACCCTATGTTACAGTCGAGCCTAAATTATATGGGTCCATACATTCAGTTAGCACCTATATAATAGATATGTCTTTTATATACTCTTTAGTTTAACATATGCCAAAAGTAGGGTATTGTTCTAGTACCGTAGATGTTAAATGGGTGCTAACCAATCCAACTACATGCCATCGTACTACTCAACTCTATTTTGATGGTTCATTCATAATACCTCTGTTGTTATTTGTGACAAATAAGCTACGGACTGATCTATATGTATTCATACTTTAGTTAGAAACTTACAAGGCTAAACTCGATTTAAATTATTTATAAACCATGGGTTTAGTTACATTTGGACACAGATTAATAAATGGTCTAGTGTTTTCATACCCTCCCACTAATTCGAAACAGTTAATGTGATTGCTACAATGATAAAAATAGGTTAAAGATAATTATTTTACCGTACAATATAAATTTTATTTATTAGCACACTTTTATGTTGACCATTATATAATCATTTGATATTAATTATTTTATAAATATAAATATATTTTATTAAATAGTGAATTATATACCATTGGAGAGAGCATGAAGTTAGATAGATTTAATTTCAAGTTTCACTCGAATCGGAGCTAAAATGAATAAGTTATGTTTGTTCAACGATTCAAATCATTTTGAGAAATTGTGGCAATGTACTGTTCATAAGTCATTTATTCTTAATCCATTTTATCCTAATATTCTTGCGTTAGCCGATTAAGGTATTAGTTTATCTTAATTTACGCGTGTTGTCGAATCGACAACTACATGTGTCGAACAATGTGGATACTTAACAATTGTCGGGAAGGTGAAGTGTAATAAATTTTGTATATATCCCCTCTCTCCCCTTTTACAGGGCCCTAGGTGATTATTTATAACCCCCTTGCAGATCCCCTATTAGGGTATAGGGCTATTCCGGGGGAATTTACATGGTCACCCTCATAAAAGGGGCCCTTACATAGGTATTTAGTGTAATCTAGGCACATGGGCCCCTGATGGGCCGTCTGGCGGCTTCCGGTTCATTGGCCCATGACCCGGGGCGATCGGGCCGGCCTGCTGGCCTTCCTCGGACCAGGTCTACCCTGGCGAAGCCATCCTCCTTCGGCGCATGCCTTTGCCATACCGGCTTCGCCTTGGCTGGCCGGAACCCTTTGTAGCTCCTCGCCAACGGATTTCGCCATTGGGATCCGCCATCGGGCTTCGCGTTGGCGCTTCGCCCCCTGGTCCTTGAGCGTTAGGAGACTGGATCCTTGCCGTCTGGTTGGTTCCGGCAGGCTCGGTCGAAGGGGCCTCATGGCATACTGCCAACAAGCCCCTCACGGGCAAGGGTGAGATAGGAGCTTCGGCCGAGACCGTGCAAACCATGTAGTATGGTATGAGGCGCCCCCTTTCGACCGACGCTCCTGCCGAAGCCCCTCTTTTGGGATCCTGCAAAAAAAACTCGTGGCATGCGAAAGAGGATTATCGTGTGTGGTCTTCGCCCTTCTCGAGCAATGTGGGGATTTGATTTTGATTGATTTTTTTTATTTTTTTATTTTTCAATGGTCCTAGTGTAAGCAGTGTTGGGCCTTCGCTTTTTATGAACAGTGGGGTGGCCTATGTCACTTTGTTAGGTTTTAGCGAACCAGCGATGGGCCGTTGGGCCACGGCGAACAGTGGTGGGCTTTCTTTTTGGGAGCCCATTACTGCCCGGCCTGATCCATGGGATTTTACCGTTTCGCCCACCCCGTGACACGTGGCCACCCTGATTGGCCGGGGAGGCGAAGCATCGTTCGGTGAGATATATGTTCTCACCCCCCGCTTTTCACCGTCGCCACCCTTGTCATTTTCACCGCGGTTACTTTCCTCTCCACTTGCTCTCGGCTAATCTCTGAGCGACCTACTTCGCCCAAGTAACCTTTTTCGCCAACAAACTTACTCTTCGCCCATGGCTCGCCGCAAGCCAAGCCCAGTCCTCGCGACCGGTCCCGATCCCAGCCGGATCGATGACGACACCTCCGCCTTCCTGGGAGCTTCGCTCGTCGACGACGACGAGTTGGCCAGGATGGTTGACGCGGGCGTGGTGGCGGAGGGGCAGGCGTTCGCCCCCGGAGAAGCCGAAGTGCCTCAACCTGGCGAACACCAGACGGTGGTGTTTGCCGTTTTCTTTGAGGCCGGCCTCCGATTTCCGTGCAACATCCTGTTGCCGGAGATCCTTCGCCTCTTCCAAGTCGAACTGCCCAGTTAAGCCCTTCGGCCCTGGTGCGGATCGCAATTTTCGACTGGGCATGCCGGACCGCGGGGTTTGAGCCCAGCGCCGATCTTTTCGGCGCCATCTTCTCCGCCGCCGTCAACACGAAGACGGTGATCACGCCCGCCGGAACCTGGAAGACAGCGTTCGGGAGTGTGAACTTCAACGTTCGCCCCGAACGCGCCGACTTATGGCCGGTCAATGCCGCTATGTCGAAATGGGACCGCCACTAGATAGCGAAGTGGTTCTACCACTCCATCCCCTTCGAGTCGGACTCCGAAGCAGCGAGGGCGCTGTGTTGGCGGCGGCGCGCGATTTCGCCCGCGCGGAGACCTAGGGTTACCGTTACCGGTACCCTAGAGTCCCGCTTTGCCCTGCCTCGCAGGGTGTGTTCCCGGCTAAGTTGCCGGGATTTAGTAGAAGAGTTCTGCATGCTGCGGATTCATCCGCTTTCGCAGGCATGGCAGGTCGAAGTCGATCAAGGCGAAGTGGTCGACGGCCTGCCCAGACTTGTTTTGCCCCCAGGGACGAATGGTGAGCTCTCTTTTTCCCTCCTCTTCGCCCCCCTTTTTTTTTACGTTTCGCCCTTTTTACCCTACTTTCGCTTCGTCTCCTAACTTTGTGTCTTGCCTTTTTCTAGTGCTGACGCTGGCCCAAGCCGACGCCGAAGCCAGACGGCTTGTTGGCGATATCTCGTTGACCGAGTATAGCCAGCTGCTTGCCAGCAGCTGGCCGGGCGAACCGCGTCCATGTCGGCGAGCTTCCTCCGAGGGCGAAACCACCCAAGGCGGATGGCGAAGCCGGCCCTTCTCGGAAGCGCCCACGGGGGCAGGTTAGATTTGCCCCCCGCAAACAGAAGGCTCCCGTCTCTTCAGAGGATGATGTCGAAGACGAGGATGCCGAAGGGGAGGAAGCGGGACGGGCCGACGCCGTGGCCGAAGAGGCTACTAACGAGGTGGGCGATAGCCGCTCCGGGACGCGCGGCTATACGCCAACTCCCAGCCCGAAACATGCCGACACCGGGGCGGAGTCCGCCTCTTCGCCTCTGCGGCGAAAAGACGTGGAGGGCGCCAAGGCCCTAGTCTCTATTAGCGCGGCCAAGGCGGTGGGAGGCGGCGTGACGAAAGCAGCCCCCCGGAAGAGGGGGGTTATCGCTATCGCCAATGCCTTCAGCGATGAGGAGTCTGACGGGACCCCTACCTCGCCCGCGGGGCGACGTCAGGGACCTTCGACGTCCCTAGGGGCGACCGATGGGGCTGGTGCGTCGCCGTCGGCTGAACGGGTGGTGAGGGTGGCCACTCGCGTCTTCGGCAGCCCCGTACGCCGGCCGCTTTCACCGCTCGCCCCGGATAAGGGCAAAAAAGTCGCCGAGGGATCTGGCTCCGAGTTCTCTCAGGGGTCGGCCCGCTTCGTCACCGGGGACTTCGAGACCCGAGCTGAGCTTATCCCCTTCGTGGAGGGGGTGAGCAACATTGTTTCACCGGCTGGCGGTCCCAGCCTCTTCGCCGAACTCAATGAGTTCGATGAGGGGTGCTCCGCCATGAAGAGTTTGGCCGTACGGGTAAGTTTCAGTATCCTCCAAATTTCTTTTCTTTTTCGACCTCCGCTTTCTACGCTTGGCTTACATTGTGCCCCCCCTTTTTTTCCTTTTCTTCGCCAGCTTCTGGTGGCCCATTGTTCCACTGAGCGGACAATGCGGGCTCGCTTGGACGGCCTAAAAAACCGGCTCCGGGCGAAGGACGACGAACTTGGCCGAAAAGGCCTTGAAATGGAGGGGCTTGCTCGATCCCTTCGAGAGGCGAAAGCAGAGAACAGGCGTCTTCAGGCCGAGCTCGACAAAGGCAGCGAGGCGAAGGCTGAGATCGATCGCCTTACGGCCGAGCTGGCGAAAGAGCGGGAGCATACCGCCATGTTGACTGTCTACTATGACACGATGGAGCCCCAGATGGAAACCCTTCGCCAGAGGGCGCGCAAGGCGGAAGAGAAAAACAAGCGCCTTGCTCAAGAGGCGGCCCGGGGGACCGAAGCGGCGAAGGCGTCCTGCTGCACCCTTCGCCTTGCGATTACGGATATGGGGGCGAAGGCGAGTAGCTTTCCGGGCGAAGACGCTTCCGTGCTGGACTTCTGTGATTGGAGCCAGGAGGTCGGCTGCGCTGTCTCTGATTGCGCCACCGCATATGGCGATTGCTGTGCGCGCGTGTCGGCCGCCTTCGCCTTGGGGTTGCTTCAGCAGAACGGGTGCGAACACATCGCCCGATTCCCCGAGCTGGCGAAAGGGGATTGGGAGGTTAGCTTCCAAGACGTGACGCCCGCCCTTCGTGCCTGGCGGAGGCAGTTTTGGCTGAAGGAGGGCCATTCCGCAGCTAAGACCCGCCTCCTTGAGCAACTGGCGAAGTGAGAGGCGGCGAACCAGGATGAGGAGCCGGTAGCAAGGGGCAAAGGAGGAGCCGAAGACCACCCCGAGGTGTGAGGCCCTCCGCCCGTCTATTTTTGTGAACTTTTCCTTTTGTTCTTCGCCGTTTTTAGGGGCGAACTATGTAAACACGGCTGAGGCCTTGAACTAGTGGAAATATATGACTCCTTTCGCCATTTGTATCGTTGTTGTGCGACGCGCGAACCGTTTGAGATGTTTTTGCGATTGACTTGCCTAGTTCTTTCACGTTCGCTTTTCTCTTATTCCGCTCGCCTTTTTGTAGGGTTGGTGCCGAAAGCTTTGCGTTCGGCCTCCCCTTGGGGATTGGCGAAGCAAAAACGAAAAGTTCATTGCGGTGAAGAATTTGCCGAAGGCTCGATACCAGCTTCGGCCTATTTACCGCGAAATGACAATCAATGGTAACAACTACAGGGTTGTAAGCGTCGCTAACTGGATGCGATCCCATCCTGGGCGAACACTGGAGGACTACGATCGTGTCCATGTGGCACGCCTGGAGGGCATGGCCCGTTTCTGGCGAAACCATCGGCGGACCGATCGGCAGGAGGCGATCACCCAGCGGCGCTACGCTCTTACTGCAGCTTCGCCCCCTCTCCTCTTAGGGTAGTGTACAATATCAGTAGTGATGACGAACCGTGTTCGCCGGATCACTCCTTTAGTAGTTGCCTTGGGGGCGAAGATGTAATTTTCTTGTAACCGAACGCTCAGATCGTTTCGCTTGTATCGCGTTACCAAATGTAAGCTACTGAGTGTATTTTCAATGTTTAATAAAGATGTGCTTTCTTTTCCTTTTCGCCATTGTCTGCATTGTCACATTTCGTGCTTTTGTTGGGTCGTGACGTATCGACCCCTTTGCGTGTATTGGCGAAATAGGCACACTGACTTTTCAGCTTTCGACTTCCGTTGTCGATCCCTTGCACTTTGCGTTTAGTGGCTTGATTTTGCGTGGATCGATTATAACGGTGCTCGGGCTCTCTTTTTTTTCTTTTTTCTGCCGAAATAAGCTGTCGCGGTTTCAACGTTCGGCGAGCGATGCTTCGGCCGATTCGTTTCGCCCCCCTGGCTTTTTCGCTGATCAGAAGTTTGCCTTGGGGTTTTTTCCACGAATTATCATGCACATAAGTAAAAGAGGCGGAAAACACAGAAATTTTATACAGGTTCGGGCCTCCAGAGCGGATAACAGCCCTACATCCAGTTTTTCTTTTTTTTGTTTTTCATTTTCTCCTCTTTTTTTTTGGTATTTTTGTGCCGAACGGCTTACAAATTGACGGGTGCCGAAAGGCTACATGGCACTATGTACATTTTTACATGTTGGCGAACAGGGTGCCACCCTCTAAACATAAAAACGCTTGAGTGAAGCAGCGTTCCACGAGTGATCGAACTCTTCGCCCTCCAGTGTTGCTAGGTGGAAAGAGCCCGTCCTTGACTTGTGCCTGATGAGATACGGCCCCTCCCATTTTGACTCGAGCTTCCCAACCGCTACTGGGTTCGCCTTTCTCCTTAGAACGAGGTGGCCCGGTAGGAGCTCTGTAGGGCGAACCTTCTTGTTGTAGGTTGCCGAAGTGCTTGTGGCGTATTTGCGCATGTGTTCCAGTGCTTCGACTCACACCCCCTCAAGGAGTTCGAGCGACACTTCGCGCCCATCTTCGCCCCCCGAGAACATCACCCTTGGTGAGTTAGCCCCAAGCTCTGTTGGGGTCATTGCTTCGTCTCCGTAAAGGAGCATGAATGGGCTGCACTTGGTTGGCCTCGTGGGAGTTGTTCGTAGAGCCCAAAGGACGGACAGCATTTCGTCTGGCCATTTGCCCTTCGCCGTCCCCTCGAGCCTTTTCTTGAGCGCCTCCAAGATTTTGCCATTTGCGCGTTCGGCCGCCCCGTTCGACTGCGGGTGTGCGACCGATGCGAACTTAATTTCCAGGCTTAGCCCTTCGCACATTTCTCTGAACTTGTCAGAATCGAATTGTTTGCCATTGTCTGTGATGAATTCCCTTGGAACTCCAAAACGGCAAACAATGTTTTTCCACACAAACTTCTGCACTGCCGCCGAAGTGATTGTGCCGAGTGGTTCGGCCTCGATCCAGCGAGAAAAGTACTCGATGGCCACAATCGCAAATTTGTAACCATTTCGCGCTGTTGGGAATGGGCCAATAATGTCCAGCCCCCACCTGGCGAAGAGCCATACTGGAGCGATCGGCTGCAACTCATACTGTGGGGCGGTTTGGCTTCGGCCATGCCGTTGGCAGCCTTCGCACCTTTTGGCGTGTGCCACGCAAACTTTCAGCACGGTTGGCCAATATACCCCTTGTCGAAACACCTTGGAGGCGACAGTTCTGGCAGCTTGGTGTGCCCCACAAAGCCCCTGATGAATTTCCTTCACCATCTCTTCGCCCTCGGCGAAGGAAACGCAGCGAAGTAGGGGTTGGAGCACTCCAGAGCGGTACAACTGCCCTGCAACCAGTTTGTACCGCCTGGCCCTGATTTGCAGGCATTTCGCCTCCGCTTCATCATCCGGAAGCCAGCCATCCTTTAGGTACTTCACGAACGGTGTTCGCCAGTCCTCCGGGTCTTCGCTCGTGGCAGTCTGGTTTACGGCCATGACATCTTCGATTCCTTTGGGCACACCTGGTGCGTACAGGACTTCGAAGAAGATGCCTGGCGAATGCGGTCCTCTGCAAGCGGCAGATTTCGCTAGGGCGTCAGCCTCCTCATTCTGCCCTCTGGGTAGGTGTTCGACCGTTATGCCGGCAAAGCACTTTTCCATTGACCGAACGGCCTCCAAGTATCGCTTCATCCCTTCATCCTTTGCTTCAAAAGACTTATCAACATGACAAGCCACCAGTTTGGAGTCAGTTCGGATGAGTAAGCGCCGAACCCCCATTGCCTTTGCCTTCCTTAGGCCTAGCAGCACCGCCTCGTATTCCGCCGTGTTGTTGGTCGTGTCGAATTGCAGCCTTGCGGCATACCGGATCGGCACGCCCCCCGGCGAAATGAGTATGGCCGCGGCGCCCACCCCCCGATGTGACCACGAGCCATCGGAATACATTGTCCAAGGCTGTTCGACTGGTTGGGGTTCAGGGGCGAACGCTGGAGTCCATTCGACCACAAAATCAGCGAGGACTTGTGATTTGATGGCGGTGCGCGCCACGAAGTGCAGGTCGAAGGGGGATAGCTCCGCCGCCCACTTGCTGAGTCTGCCAGAGATTTCTTTACCCCATAGTACTTCGCCCAGGGGGTATTGCGAAGGCACTGTGATTTTGTGGGCTTGGAAGTAATGCTTGAGCTTGCGCGAAGCCATCACCAGGGCGTAAGCGAGCTTTTCCATTTCAATGTACCGCGTTTTCGCCCCCTGTAATGCTTCGGAGACGAAGTACACCGGTTTCTGCCTTGATTCCGTCTCTTGGACTAAGACTGCGCTGACCGCCATTGGCGAAGCCGCTAGATATAACAGCATTTCGCTTCCCGGTGTTGGGCTGACCAGGGCGGGTGGGTTTTGCAAATACAGCTTTAGCTTTTCGAGTGCGGCCTGGCATTCTGTAGTCCAGTTAAACTTGCTTGCGCCCCGGAGGGTCTTGAAAAACGGTAGGCTCCTTTCGGCTGCTTTGGAGAGAAAACGACTGAGTGCCGCAACTCGGCCCGCGAGCTTCTGTACTTCGCGTACGCTCGACGGTGGCCTCATTTGCTGAATGGCGTCGATTTTCTCGGGGTTCGCCTCGATACCCCTTTCGGAAACAAGGAAACCCAACAACTTGCCGGCGCGGACCCCGAAAACACACTTTTCAGGGTTTAGCTTCATACCCGCAGCCCGCAAGTTGTCGAAGGTCTCTTGCAAATCTGACACATGGTCGGAGGCCTTACGGCTTTTCACAACAATGTCATCGACATACGCCTCCACGTTTCACCCCAGTTGCTTGTGAAGCACCTTGTACACCAGTCTAGCGAATGTTGCTCCGGCGTTCCTTAGGCCGAAGGGCATCCTGAGGTGGCAGAAAGTGTCGAACGGCGTGATGAAGGCAGTCTTGGCGATGTCGTCTAAGTGCATGTGGATCTGGTGATAGCCGGAGTAGGTGTCCAAGAAGCTCATGAGCTCGCAGCCGGCCGTCGAATCGACAAGCTGAACGATCCGCGGCAAGGGGAAGTCGTCCTTCGGACAAACCTTGTTGAGGTCTGTGAAGTCGATGCACATGCGCCACTTGCCATTCGACTTCTTTACCAGGACCGGGTTCGCCAGCCACTCCGGGTGATCGATTTCCCTGATCACCCCGGCCCCGAGAAGCTTTTGCACTTCGGCCTTCGCTGCTGCTTGGCGATCAGCGGACATCTTGCGCAGCTTCTGCTTCCTTGGCCTGGCGTCTGGCTTGATGGCCAGGTGATGCGTGATGAGCTCTGGCGAAACGCCTCCCACTTCGCTGGGGTTCCAGGCGAAGATGTCGATGTTTCTCTTGAGCACTTCCAGGATTTTTGCGGCTTCCCCTTCGCCTAGGTCGCCTCCCAGCTGGACGAGCTTCGACGGTTCTGCCTCGCTCACTTGCACCTTGATTACCTTGCCGTGAGGGGCTGGCTTCGGTGCCCGGTTAGCGTGTGGTTCGGTCTCCACGTTGTGCACCGCCCTGCTGATGATAGCCAGGTTGCCTTTTGGTGCGGCCGAAGGCTGAAACCCGTTGACAACAATCACCCCTGCCGGACCCGGCATCTTGAGCTTGAGGTAGTTGTTATGGGAGATGGCTTCAAACTTGTTCAGGGTTGCGCGGCCGAAGATGGCGTTGTAGCCGTACGGGATGTCGACGACGTCGAACAATATCTGCTCTTCGCATCGATTTCCTCCCGCGCCGAAGACAACCTTCAACCGTGCTTGGCCGAGGACCTGAACCGCCTCACCGCCGAAACCGCGGAGTGAGGCCGGCGCCTGAGTGAGGGCCGAGATTGGTAGCCCCATCCTGGCGTATGCCTCGGCGAAGATGACATCAGCCGAGCTACCTCCGTCGACCAGAATACGCCGGACCTCGAAGCCGGCCACTTCAGCCGAAATCACCAACGGGTCTTGGTGCGGGAACAACACCCCTTCAGCATCTTCCGGCCCGAAAGAAATTTGCTGGCTCAAGTACTTCGGGACATCTTCGCCTGTGGTGGTGATGCTATGCACCGTTCGCAGCTGCGACTTCTTCTGCCGCTTCGACAGCGGGACTGGTCGATCGGCCCTTGTGATTACTTGAATAATTCGGCGCTGCACGTCTTGGTGCTGTTCGGCTGGAGACGACTGTTCCTGGACCGCTTCGCGAGGTGCTTCGATGGAGACACCCTGATGTGGCCTTGGTTCGTGGGAGTTGTTTCGCTGGCGGATGTTTCGACACTGCTCGGTGGTGTGCGAAGACCGCCCATGATAGGCACAATAGAGATCTTTTCTGACCTTTTTTCGAATGGGCTGCTGATGGCTGCTGCCCTGTTGGGCGTCGAACTCCTTGCGGAGCGCCTGTACTTCTTCGACAGCCATGATCGCCTTGCCTGTTCGGTCGGTCCTGAACTTCCTCCAGGTCATGGGAGCTTGGCCTTGCCTGGGCGGCTGCCCCGGGTTCACCGGCCGGGGCTGGCGAGCCGCGGGGGGAGCCGGTTCGACGACTTGCGCTTGCATTTGAGCTTGGGCCGCAGCGATGGAGGCTTTGTCGTACTCGGCTTGGATCGCCTGTCTTCGCTTGGAGTCCTCTTCGCCTCTTGCGTACCCATCAATGATGCGAAGCAGGTGCTCGAGGGTTTGCGGCTCCTTGTTTCCGATCTTTCTTGTGAGTTCGCCCTCGAGCAACCCTGCCGAAGCGCCGTTGATGACAGATGCCTCCGTTATGTCTTGAACTTGGCATCGTGCCTGCGAGAACCGACGCATGTACTCCCGTATTGACTCGCCTGGCCTCTGGCGAATGCCGAGCAAATGCTGCTGCGTCTTCGGCTCCTCGTAGGTGCCTCGGAAGTTGAGGATGAAAACATCACGCAATTGCTCCCATGAGTAAATGCTATTGGATGGCAGATTGAAATACCAAGAACGTGCGATGCCGTCAAGGGCAAGATGGATTACCTTCGCCTTGGTGTTTTCATCGCCGTGAGCAGCTTCGATCGCGGACTCGTAGATTGAGAGGAACTCTTTTGGGTCTGTTTCGCCCGAGTACCGCGGAACGGGTGGGAATTTGAACTGAGGTGGGATTGGACGATTTTTGATCCCCCCACTCAGTGGCAGCCCCTTTTCGCCCCCGGCCTTGCCCCCTGTGCCCTGCAGCGAGGGTCCGCTCGACTGTGGATACGGTGTGGCGAAGGGCGAGGTGATGGCCTGGGGGAGCGGCTGGGCTGCGACGTTCGGCGGCCCGCTTCCGAACGGTGGCGCTTTGGTGGTGTTGTAGACGTTGAACTGTTGCCCCCGATTCCAGGGCGGAGCCCCTGGCCCAGGTGGGTTCGTCGGCGGCCACCCTGGCGCGCCTTGGCCAGAGCCCCCTTCCGGCTGAGCCGAAGGGGTTATGCTTGAGATGTGAGGTTGGTGAGCTGCTGAAGGAAAGCCTGAAGTTGTGCCTGCAGCGCCGAGGCCCCCTCCGCCATTGCCTGCGACACTTGACGGGGCGAAGGGTGTGCTTGGACCGCGGGAGGCTGAACTGGCGCCTGCTGATAGGCTTGAGGCGGAATGTAACTTGCCGAATACTGGAGGATGGGAGCCGCAGCGATCTTGGTCTGCCATGCCGCTTCGTATGCCTGTTGCTGCTCCTGCATTTGTCGGAGCATGTCCTGGAGTCGTGCCATGTTTTGCCGCATGGCCTCCATGTTTGCTTCAGCCTGTGCGTCAAGGCCAGGATCGACCTGCGCAGCGGCGATTGCTGTCGAAGCCGGCTGCGTTGACGAAGGGATCTCCAGTACGTGCTCCGCCGGGGTGGCCGAGGGCGAGGGCGGTGGTTGCAGCGCGGGCGCCGAAACCATCGGCGCGGCCGCCGCCTCGGCAGGCGCCGGAGGCCCCATGCCTTCGCCGGCGGCCATCCCTCCTTCGGCCGTGCCTTCCTTTGGGTTCGCAACCCTCTCTTTTGAGACCTTTTTCGGTGGCATTCGCTCTCAGTGGTTTCGCTCAGAGATCCCCACGGTCGGCACCAGCTGTTGTCGAAACGACAACTACATGTGTCGATCAATGTGGATACTTAACAATTGTCGAGAAGGTGAAGTGTAATAAATTTTGTATATATCCCCTCTCTCCCCTTTTACAGGGCCCTAGGTGATTATTTATAACCCCCTTGCAGATCCCCCTATTAGGGTATAGGGCTATTCCGGGGGAATTTACATGGTCACCCTCATAAAAGGGGCCCTTACATGGGTATTTAGTGTAATCTAGGCACATGGGCCCCTGATGGGCCGTCTGGCGGCTTCCGGTTCATTGGCCCATGACCCGGGGCGATCGGGCCGGCCTGCTGGCCTTCCTCGGACCAGGTCTGCCCTAGCGAAACCATCCTCCTTCGGCGCATGCCTTTGCCATACCGGCTTCGCCTTGGCTGGCCGGAACCCTTTGTAGCTCCTCGCCATCGGATTTCGCCACTGGGTTCCGCCATCGGGCTTCGTGTTGGCGCTTCGCTCCCTGGTCCTTGAGCGTTAGGAGACTGGATCCTTGCCGTCTGGTTGGTTCCGGCAGGCTCGGTCGAAGGGGTCTCATGGCATACTGCCAACAACGCGATTCCGAATAAATGGGACTCAGATAAATAATAGTTAACACTAGTCCGAAATAAGATACTCTACATATTTAATACTTAGGTTCCGATAATAATCACCCTAACGAAAGACCAAATAACCACATTGAATAATCGGGTTGGTAGATAAATTAACGAGGGAGAAATGAATAGATAATTAATAGACCAAATACCTAAACAAGTCCCGATTGAATAGATAATCACAATTTATCATCTTATGGATTTTTATAAATAGTTGACGACTAATCCTCCGATCAATATATATGCATTTTTATATAACTTAATGAATAAATATCTAAATAGTTAGCTAAACAAATGACCCATTTAATAAATAACCAATTTAGCGAATAATCTCAATGTACTAAATAATCCCGATTTAATTTTCTAGAAATTTAACCGACGATAGATTTACCGATTAGCGTATGTAACCCAATAAATACCCAAATAGTTAAATGAATAACCCATTAAACGAATAGTACTAAATATTCACAATTTATTCTCTAGGAGTTTTCAAAATAATCGAGGATAAATTTTCAACAAACATATTAAATTTAGTTTTTCAAACCAATTCTCCCAATCTCTTTCTCTCTATTTTATTTTTCCTTTTTTTTTCTTTGTTTCTTTTTCTCATTTTCTCTCTCCTTCTCTGTATCTTCTTCCTTTTTCTCTCCTGCTCCTTCTCTGCTCTCTCTCTCTGTTGTCCTCTCTCTCTCACCGTGTACTGCCGGCCAGGGGGGGAAGAGGGAGAGGTGGCGCCTACCGGGCGGCGGCGGCGGCGGCTGAAGGCGGCGACCGGCGGCGACCAGCGGCGGCGGCCGGCGGCACCCAGGCGGCGGCGGCAATGGCTGCCGGCGGTGGCGCGGCAGAAAAGGCGGCGACGGCAGCTGTCGGTAGTGAGGGGGAGAAGAGGGAAAGGGAGGGGGAAGAGGTGGGGTGGTGAGGGCTCTGCCTGGGGGGAAAGAAGAACTTTATAGGCCGGCCGGGGTTCCATCGACGGCGACGCGACGGCGACGCGCGGCGCGCGGGGCGCGAGGCGGCGCAGGCGCGCGCAGGGGTGGGGCTCGAGGGGGGAGGTCGCACGGGGCTCCAGGCGGTTGGCGCGGCGCGCAGGCGAGCAGGCTAGGCGCGGTAGGCGGCGGTAGACCTGGTGAAGAAGATAAACAGTAGCCTTTTATATTTTTATTTTATTTTATTTTTTTATTATTTTTTTTTATAGTTGTTTGATTCCACATTTAGAACTTTCCCAAAATTAATAATGATTGATATTAAAATTCATAATAGATTTAATAGTTCCTACATTCCGGGGTTTTTAGGGATAAGGAAAAATTTAAATAGGAAAAACGAATAGGGTTTGATCAGTAAATTTTCTCGGCAACCAAATTTAATACTTAATGTCTAAAAGTCTAAATTTTGCCCATAAGTTGTAATGGTACAAATATATCTTCATTGCGTTATTCAAATGAGGTTAAATCCCAAAAATTAGTTTAGATAGTTTGGAGGCTTTCGATATTTCTAAAAATTGATTTAAATATTCCAATGAGACCGCTATTCGACACCTTGGTTCAATTTATTTACATATTAGTTTATTTTATATAGAGGGTGTTTAACCTATTTGGTGTTTATTTCATGAAGACACCCAGAGACTCGGTACAATATTGATCTTAATATTGAATCGAATACTCCCATGAGCCCATGTTACATAGAGGTCAATTTAGTTGTATGACCAATTATTTTATATGAGCGAATTTTATGCGACGGGAGACTTGATAAATTATTTTAAGTATTAAATTAAATATTCCAATGAAACACTCATATATAATAGGGTCATTGTAGTGGTGACCATTATTTCATGTGTGTTTATATTTTACGACACTCATCACATGGTTAAAGTATTTATTATTTGAGTTGTACTTTATATTACAAAAGTTAATAATTATTTTGCACTTCGTTTGGCTTGTTTTCTTGTGCAAAAATATTTATAGGGTTAATACATAATATATTCTTGTGAACTAGATTTATTACCGAGACGTTTATCCTCAATTTATCTCATTAGTGTGACAATATATAGCAACCATAACGTCCAGCATGATGCAAAAGTTTTAAAAAGTTCGAAATTTTAGTGAATTTTATTACCGGGAATTTTCAGGGTGTTACAGGGAGGTGCATCAAAAAATTTTGTAAAAGTGTTTTGGTGATAATATATAAATCGGAGTGTTCTAAAAGGTTAGCAACTTCATCCTCTAATGATGTATGCTTAGCATATTACATTTGTAGCTATGTTTCTATACATTATTATCTCTAAAAAGGTTTATGGAAATGATGAGAGAGAAAATTTGTTTAGGGAAAATGAGGTTACTTTTTAAAATTAGAAACAAGTGGATAAAAATGTTATAAAAGAGATGACAAAGGAAAAATATAGAAAATTATGATAAAAGAATAGAAAACCAAATTAATTTAAAAACAGTTAAAATAGTTAGAAATAAGTACGACACATTAAAGATATGTTTAGAACATTAAAAATAATTCAAACATTAATAATATGTGGGATTATTGCATAATTGTTGTATGATTACTTATATATAATTATTGTACGATTATTTAATTAGTTTGACTTTCGTGGATTTCTTTTTACGATTTTTGTGCATTTCAGGTAGATGGATCGACAATGGATGTACACCGAGGACCGATGGTCGTCAGAGTTTATTGAATACTTGCGTTATTTTTTGAGTGTTGCCAATGCCAGCAAGCATAAGGGTTTTATATGCTGTCTAAGCAAAAGTGCAAAAACCAGAAGGAGTATTCTATATCAAAAACTATTCATGTCCACTTGTTTGAGTTTGGATTCATGCCTAACTATAATTGTTGGACCCTGCACGAAGAGTTAGGGGTTGCAATGGAAGATGATGAATAAAAAGACGCGAACATTCCGGACTGGGCTCAATACGGTGGATTTGAAGGAAATACAACAGGCGAGACGGACGGGGCTGATGAAGATAATGACGGTGCGGATGATCTTGGTCAGATGTTGTGCGACGTAAAGGACTGCGAAATTGAAAAGGAGGCCCAGAATTTGGAGCGTATGTTAGCGAACCACAAAACGTCCTTTTACCCAGGGTGCGAACAGTAGCTCAAAAAGTTAGGTACCACGCTGGAATTCCATGTCAAAAAATGGTGTGAGTGACAAGGCATTTGGCAAGTTACTGCAACTCGTAAAGAACATTCTTCCGGAGGGAAACGAATTGCCCGAAACAATGTATGAAGCTAAGGAGGTAGTCTGCCCTCTAGGACTAGAAGTACAGAAGATACACGCATGTCCGAACGATTATATCCTCTATCACTGTGAGGAGTACGAGAACCTAGAAGCATGCACGATTTGTAAGGTACTATGATACAAGATTAGACGAGATAAACCTAGATGATGTTGATGGACAGCCTTCGAAAAAGAGAGTTCCTCCTAAGGTGATGTGGTATTTTCTTTTAATACCACGGCTGAGGTGGTTGTTTAGGAACAAAGCGCATCCAAGAATGATGCGCTGGCATGCAGAAGAAGGAAAGTATGTTTGAATGTTTGGAGAGCATCAAGGTACCGTCTGGATACTCCTTGAATATATTGGGAATAATAAGCATGAAGGAGAAGAAGTTCACAAGACTTCCACGTGTTGATGACACAACTGCTTCCTATTATAATTTGAGGTATCCTTCCTGACAACGTTCGGACAACAATAACAAAGTTATGTGCTTTCCTCAACACAATTTCATAGAAGATCATCAATCCAGACAGTTTAATAGCCCTTGAAAATGACGCGGTGCAATGTCTTGCCAGCCTTGAGATGATCTTTCCACCATCCTTGTTCAATATAATGACGCATCTTCTATTTCATCTTGTTAAAGAGATTCGTATTCTCGGTCCTGTGTACCTACATAACATGTTCCCTTCGGAGAGGTACATGGATGTTCTGAGGAAGTACGTTCGTAACCGTTCTCGTCCGGAGGTAAGCATCGCCAAGGCGTATAGAACAGAGGTGGTCATTGAGTTCTGCGTAGAATTTATTGAAGACCTTCGTCCAATCGGGGTGCCTGAATCAAGCCACGAAGGGAGACTACGGGGAAAGAGGACTCTTGGAAGAAAAACAATAATGACTGTAGACAACAATTTATTTCGTAAAGCATATTTCACAGTTTTGCAACAATCTTTGTTTGGTGGCTCCTTACATCAAGGAGCACTTGGCGATTGTTCGCTCCAAAAATGTCGAAAAGTACGATGCCTGGATAACACGCCATCACATTGATACTTTTCCCGCTTGGCTGCGACAACATCTCATGGGTAACGAGACCATTGACCAACAACTAGCCTTCTTGGCGAGGGGACCATCTTGCCCGATCATGAAATTCCTAGGATATGAAATCAATGGGTATACATTTTACACAAGACCCCAAGACACAAAAAGCACGAACCAGAACAGTGTTGTTCGTATCGATGCCATGAGATACGATGGGACAACCAGCACATATTACAGTGGTATTGACGGAATATGGAAACTCAACTATGGACCTCTGAAGGTACCTATGTTTCTGCGCCAATGGGTTAGGCTAACTGGTGGAGACGTAACGATTGATGACATTGGGATGACAACGGTTGACCTTAACAAGGTTGGATACTCAGACAAACCATTCGTCCTAGCCAATGATGTACCGCAAGTTCTCTAGTGAAGGACATATCTAGCAAACCAAAGAAGGGGAAAGGGCCCGACGAGCCAAAGCTCCACGTGGTTCTCCAAGGCAAAAGGAAAATCGTTGGAGTCGAGGACAAGATTGACGAAGATTACGATCAGCTTGACAGGAAACCACTGTTCGCGGTGACGGTTGACCCGAGCAACTTCCTATCAAATGAGGACACCTCTTACTCACGCAACGATCATAGTGAAGGAACATTCGTGAGGAGAAAGTACGTGAGGTCAATCATCACGCTGTAAATTATTTTTAATGTAATGACCTAGGTTATTGTATGGACGATGTAAATTATTTTGAATGTATTGAATTATTTAAATCGGGCATGAGTTATTTATATATGATTTTCAAAATTTATAACAATTTTAAACTATTTAAATCGGGCATATGTTATTTATATATGATTTTGAAAATTTAATAACAATTTTAAACTATTTAAATCGGGTATATGTTATTTATATACGATTTTTTAAATTTAATAACAATTTTAAACAATTTAAATCGAGCATGAGTTATTTATATATGATATTTAAAATTTCATAATAATTTTAAACTATTTCAATCGGGCATGAGATATTTATATATGATTTTTTAAATTTCATAACAATTTTAAACTATTTAAATCGGGCATATGTTATTTACATATGATTTTTAAAATTTAATAACAATTTTAAACTATTTAAATCGGGCATATGTTATTTATGTATTATTTTTAAATTTAAATAACAATTTTAAACTATTGATGCTGGGCATATGTTATTTATGTATGATTTTTAAAATGTAATAGCAATTTTAAACTATTTATATCTAGCATATGTAATTTATATATGATTTTTAAAATGTAATAGCAATTTTAACTATTTAAATTGGGCATAGGTTATTTACATTTGATTTTTAAAATTTAATAATAATTTTAAACTATTTAAATTATCTATACATTATTTATCTATTATTTTTAAAATTTAATAACAATTTTAAATTATTTATATCGGGCATATGATATTTATGTATGATTTTTAAAATGTAATAGCAATTTTAACTGTTTATATCGGGAATATGTTAATTTTGTATGATTTTTAAATGTAATAGCAATTTTAGTTATTTTAAATGTTTTGTTATTTTAGTTTGTAATATTTATTTTTTTCTAAAATAAATATATATATTAAATCTGTCATTTCGATCTCCTTTCGTGTCCAAAACAAAAAGCAAGGGATGAACTTATTCGGCTACTGCGTTTGCAACTATAATCATACCATAACACATGGAATCAACGTTGACAAGGATCTCAATGTACGTAAATATTATTTCTCGATTTCTTATTTATTTCATATATTTATATCTCATTTTTTGAAATGATAGGTTCTTCGGATGATGGAGTAACTCCCATACGATGCATTTATACAGGCCGTTCAAGAACAACTGATAGGATTTATCATGGATCAAGTTATTTATCCCGCGGGAGAATTCCACCATGATGGAAAACCTATTCGTCAACACCACCCATGATTAGAATAGAAAGATTGTAATATATATATAGTGTGTGTGTATTTATACATATATATGCAATATATATGTATAAATACATTTATTACTATTGTCGAAATGACAACCGCATACGTCGAAGGACGTGGTTACTCAACAGTTGTTGGGAAAGTAAAGTATATTAATTTAAGAATATTTCTTGGGATCCCCCTTTACATGGCCCTAGGGGGCTATTTATAGTCCTATTACAGGTCCCCCTATTAGGGTTTAGGTTTTACAGGGGAATTTACATGGTCACCCTTAGGAAAGGGACACTTGTATGGGTATACAGTGTAATTAAGATACATGGGCCTCTAACGGGCCAATTGTCGACTACCGGCCCACCGGCCAACGGGCCAGAGCGGTTAGGTTGGCCCCTTGGGCCTTCTTGGAGCAGGGCTCGATGTGGCGAAGTCACCCTTCTTCGGCATACGCCCTTCGCCATGCAGCCTTCGCCCAGGGCACGTTTAGACTTGTGGCGACCCAACGCGACTCTTCATCGTTCGCCGCCTTCACCCCGTGGTCTTCGCCATAAGGCTTCGCCCTGATGAATCTTAGGCGCCTCGAGTCTGAATCCTCGCTGCTTGCTTAGTTTTGGCAGGTCTGGTCGAAGGGTCTTATGACATACCGCCAACAAGCCCCTCACGGGCAAGGGTGAGATAGGAGCTTCGGCCGAGACCGTGCAAACCATGTGGTATGGTATGAGGCGCCCCCTTTCGACTGACGCTCCTGCCGAAACCTATCTTGTGCTCCTGCAAAGAATGTATGCATTGTGCGTACGTGTATTGTTGTGGTTAGTGATTTTTTGCAGTTTTCGCCTTCTGCGAACAGCGAAGCTGTCCTTATTGTTTCACTGGGCCGAAATGAACAGTGATGGGCTTTCCCTCGAGGGCTCGTCACTTTGCAGCTCGGTCCATGGAAATTTACCGTTTCGCCTACCATTGCGACACGTGGCGGCTCGTGATTGGGTGGGAAGGCGAACCGTCGCCTGGGTGGGCTATATATCCCCCTTCCCCTTTTCACCACCTTTACCCCCGTCATTTTCACTGCAAGCACTCTCTCTTTCTCCATCCTTTACTTTCGCGACGCTCTTTGAGTCACTGAACCTTTTCGCCCTTTGACCCCTTTCGCCACTGCGCATTTTCTTCGCCATGGCCCCTCGCCAGCCGAACCCTGCCTCCGCAACGGGTCCCGACCTCGGCCGGATCGATGATGACACCACCACCTTTTTAGGGCATCGCTAGTGGATGACGACGAGCTGGCGAAGTTGGTCAGCCTAGGCGCGGTGGTGGAGGGGCAAGCCTTCGCTCCAGGAGAGGCCGTGGTGCCGAAACCGGGCGACAACCAGAAGGTGGTGTTCGCCGTCTTCCTTGAAGCGGGGCTACGATTTCCGTGCAACGTATTGTTGCCGAAGATCCTTCGCCTTTTCCAGGTGGAGCTCCCCCAGCTGAGCCCGTCAGTGCTTGTCCGGATCGCCATTTTCAACTGGGCGTGTCGGACCACCGGGTTTGAACCGAGCACCGAGCTTTTCGGCACCGTGTTCTTCGCCACCGTGAACTCGAAGACGGTGGTTACCCCGGCCGGGACGAAGAAGACGGTGTTCGGGAGCGTGAACTTCAACGTTCGTCCTGAGCGCTCCGATCTATGGCCGGTGAACGCCGCCATGTCGAAATGGGATCGCCACTGGATGGCGAAGTGGTTCTACCACTCCATCCCCTTCGAGGCCGGGTCCGAGGCGGCGAAGACCCTCCGGTGGCAGCGCAGGGCGATTGCGCCGAACCGAAAGCCCAAGGTCACCGTCAGCGGTGCTATGGAGGCGCGGTTCGCCCTGCTGCGCAAGGTGTGCTCCCGCCTTAGCTGCCGCGACCTGGTGGAGGAATTCTACATGCTTCGCATCTTCCCCCTCTCCCAGTTGTGGCAGGTCGAAGTCGATCGAGACGAGGAGGTCGACGGCTTACCGAAGCTCATCATGCCTGCGGGGGCGAACGGTGAGTCTATGCTCTTCTCAAGTGCATCTGTGTTTCGCTATTTTTCCTCGTTCGACGCCTGATACGATGACACTTCTCTTTTTCACAGTGTTGACTCTCGCTCAAGCCGACACCGAAGCCCGAAAAATGATAGGCGACGTGACGGTCACCGAGTTTAGCCAGCTGCTAACGCCGAAAGCGGCCGGTCGGGCGAACCGGGTGCATGTCGGCGAACTCCCTCCCCGGGCGAAGCCCTTTAAGGCCGACGGCGATGAGGGTACCTCCAAGAAGCGGATGCGTGGGCAGGTGAAGTTGGCTCCTCGAAAGCGGAGGGCCCCTGCCACCACTGATTCTGACACCGACGACGAAGATACCGTCGAAGAGCAGGAGGATGTGGGGGAGCCGAAGGTCGCGGTCAAAAAGGCCGCGGGGGAGGCCGTTGATAGCCGCTCCGAAACACGCGGCTACACCCCAACTCCAAGCCCCGAGCGCGTCGAGACCGGTGTGGAGTCAAACTGCTCCCCGCTCCACCGAAAGGATGTGGAGGGGGCAAAAGCGTTGGTCGCGATCGCCGTGGCGAAGATGGCGAAGGGGGAGCCAGTCAAGAAGACCCCCCCAGAAGAAAGGGCTCATCGACTTCGCTCGTGTTTTCAGCGATGACGAGTCCTCGGATGAAACCCCCACTTCACCCGCTGGTCGAATCTTGGGTCTCTCAACCGCCCCTAGTGCTACGGTCGACGCGGGCGGGGCGAGAGGGAGCGTGGCTGGGACTTCAATTTCAGCTGAGCGGGTCGTTAAGACTGCAGCCAGGGTATTCGGCAGCCCGGTTGCCAACCTCTCGTTTTGCCGCTTGCCCTTGGTAAGGGGAAGAAGGCGGCCGAAACATCCGCTTCGGACTGCTCTTTCGCGCCGCCCCGCTTCGCCCCTGGTGATTTCGAGACTCAGGCGGAACTTATCCCCTTCGTCGAGGGGGTAAGCAACATTGTCGCCCCGGCCGGCAGCCCGAGCTTGTTCGCCGAACTGAATGAGTTCGACGAGGGTTGTTCTATCGTCAAGAGTCTGGCGATCCGGGTATGTTGATTGATTTTTTCTATATCGCCATTTTCGACAACTTGTCTTAACGTTCGCCTTTTCTTTTCCTCCCTTTTTTCCTGAACCAGATCCTCACGGCCCACTTTTCGACCGAACGAACTATGCGGGCTCGTCTTGACGGCTTGAAGAATCGTCTTCGGGCCAAAGACGACGAACTGGGCCGCAAGGGCCTAGAGATGGAAGGCCTCGCCCGCTCCCTCAAAGAGGTAAAGACCGAAAACAAGCGGCTCCAGGCTGAGCTGGAGAAGGGCAGCGAGGCGAAGGCCGAGATCGAGAGCCTCAAGGCTGAGCTCAAGGAGGAGCAAGGACATTCTACCACCCTGACGGACTACTACAACTTCACCGAGCCGAAGATGGAGGCTCTTCGCCTGGAGGCCAGCAAGACGGAGGCGAAGTCGCAGCGGCTTGCACGGGACGTGGCGAAAGCCACTGAGTCTGCCAAGACAGCGTGTCGCACACTTCGCCTTGCCCATACTGACATGGGGGCGAGGGTGCGTGGTGTGCCGGGCGAAGACGCTTCTGCCTTCGAGTTTTCGGAATGGACTCAACTGGCTAACGGTGCGGTCTCGGACTGTGCCACCACGTACGGCGATTGCTCTGTGTGTGTGTGTCGGCGGCCTTCGCCATGGGCCTGCTGTAGCAGTCCGGATGCGAGCACATCGCCAAGTTCCCCGACTATGCGAAGGGGGACTGGGAGTTCAGTGCTCAGGACGTTTCGCCCACAATTCGTGCTTGGCGCAAACAGTTTTGGCAGAAGGACGACCGATCTACCGCCAAGGCACGTCTGCTCGAGCAATTGGCGAAGACGGAGGCGGTGGACCAGGACAAAGAGCCGGTGGCCGAAAGGGGTGGAGGCGATGCCCAAGATGTCACGTCCTGATTTTTCGCTTTTCGTTCTTTTCGTCGAATTGCGAAAATTCACGTTGGTTTAACCCTCTAAAATAGCTTAATGAAAATTTCGCTAAATAAAAAGGTTTTAATGTAATTAATTAATTAATTACATCGTTGGTTTTGTCGTATTTTAATTTTAGTTTATTTGGATTTAACTGGAGTTTCGGAAGTGGAGCTCAATTCTATAATTAAATTTGTGCCCAAAATTCAAATTCCTATTCAATTCCAAATATTCAAAATCCTCCAAAAATTCCAAATATTTCTCATTTGGAATTTTTCCAGAAAAGTCCATATCCATTTCTCCTTTTCTTTCCTCTCTATTCTCTAATCTGTCTTTTTGCAGTTTAGCCCCTTGTCCTTTTTCTTTTTCTTCCTCCCTCCATCTTCTTCTACCTCTAGCTATCTCTCTTTCTCTCTCTCTGTCTTGTGCAGCAGGTCGGGGAGGCGACGCCGCCGGCCCATGCCGCCCTCGGCCCGGCCACCCCCTTCCCCCTTGCGCTGCCCTCGGCCCACGCCGCCGCCCACCGAGCCCGCGCAGGCCCACGCTCGCGCCGCGACGCGCCGCATCGCCATGCCGCAAGCTGCGCCGCCATTGTCGCCATTGCGCCGCTCTTCCTTTCCAAATCGCTGCCCTAACCCTAGCTCCCTCTCCTCTATATATATAGCTACAGCCGCCGCCTTTCTTTTTCTTTTCTCCGAAGCCGTCGCCGTCCACCCTTGTGCCGACGCCGCCGTTTCATCCACTGCAAGCCGCCGCTGCCGCCCCCGGAAGCCGCGCCGCCGTCGTCGCCTCATCCTCCCTCGCGTCGCCGCGCCGCTGCCGGTGAGCCCCGAGGTCGAACGCCCCTTTCCTTGCGCTGTCGTGCGTCGCCGTCCCCCTCTTTTTCTCTCTCCTCTCCCAAGTCCGGCGAGCTCGTGCGCCACATCCTTGCTGTCCCGGAGCTCGGTGCCGCGCCACCAAGCTTGCCTCGGCCTCCTCCTTCTAGCGCCGCCGCTCGCCGCTGCAGCCGCTCGCCGGAGCCGACGAACGCCGCCACGCCGCCGGCCATGGCCATGGCCATGGCTCTGCTGTGTCGCTGGAGCAGGAAGCAGCTGCTTCCTGTCTTCTCTTTTTCCTTTCCTTCTTTTCTTTTCTTTTGTGCCATTGGCATGTGGGTCCCCCCATCCAAAAGTCAAACAAATCACAGCCATTCAATATGTTAGATCCAAACTCCACCCTTGGATCTACATAAACCTAACCCATGCCACGTCAGCCCTAGATCTATCCACGTCATCGCCACATCATCCTCTTTTGCCTATGTGTCGCCACGTGGCAGTCTATGTCATCGAGTCCACATACACCGAGTCCACCAAATATTCCATGCCACTTACAGTGGGCCCCATCATATTTTTTTCTAATAAAAATAATTCAATTTTCGAAATTAAATATTCAGAGAATATTCTCGGAATATTCCTTTTTCTTTTATCCTCGGATTTTCCCTAAATTCAAACTTCCGGAGGTCATAACTTTTCCGTTTGAACTCCGATTCGACCCGTTCTTCTTCCTAAATTTCTCTAAAATCGAGCTCTACCTCCTGGTTCAGTTGGTTATTTTATTTGATGTTATTTATTTAGCTTTTTCTTTTGTTTATTTGTTTCTCGTTTGCGATCGTGTAGACGTCGGAGCAGAGGAACAGTTCGTGTCGGAAGACGCAGTGCAGAGACAGTACTGGGAGCAAGGCAAGTGCACACTTTGAACATATTGATCCCATTTTATAAAATGATTTATTTTCAATTCATGCATTATTTTATTTATAAACTATCGATGGGTAGCGTGACCTAATTGTTTTTATCCTACCTTTGATAATTGTTAATTACCTATGATACTTTGTCACCCTAGTCACTGTGAGTTGAATATTGGGCTCAACTCAAGGTAGAGTAGTTATGCTTAGCCCCGCTCAAGGTTGTTTTACAAGCAAAATATATAATTTGATTAATCATATACTTATAACTGATTTGTTAAGAACTGTGTGGCTGTGTGCTATCTTTCCGGTAGCATGTGTTGCACCGTGTAGTAAACAACGGGCGGATAAAATGATTTGGACTGGGGTGATGGGTGGTTTTGTGTGAACCTAGTTAGGCGGTAATGTATCTGTGTGATCATTATCGGGTATGGTCTCTGTGTGAGCCTACTGCTGAGCTGTGTGCTACTGTAGTTTGGCAAGTCGCCCTGTCAATTAAGGACTTCACTTCATAAGTCATGGATCTGAGCGTAACGTGCAACCACATGTTCTCATGGGAAGAACCTGGCCTAGTAGGATTCCGAGTCTCGACACTATTGGCCCAGGTGGCTAGATGATAGGTGTTATGGTTGGCCATGGGTACTTTCTTGTCTGTGTGAGGGAAAGATGACTCATGGGGGAAGACAGTGTTGGGGCGGAGTTTCTAAAAAGCCTTGTTACAGACTCCTTGGCCGCACACAACCTGATGTGTGACACTTGCGCATGGCCGTTAAAAGGATGATGTATCTTGTGGGTCAAGCTGTACAACCTCTGCAGAGTGTTAAACTAATCTATTCGAATAGCCGCGTCCTCGGTCATGGACATGCTCGGTGACATCTCATGAGGGGTAGTTTGCGAAAACTGGGAACGATCTGTGTGCAGGTTGATGAATATAGCTATGTGGTCCTGTGTGGACAGATCCTGTGTGGATGGTTGGTTGGTAACACCTGTTATTTATAAATGCTATTTTAAACGTCTATTTCTAAATTGTTTATAACCACAACTGCTGTTTTATGCAAAATAGCCATAGCCTTTATTGACAGCTGTGCATATGCATATTTCCGTGTACTTGCTGAGTATTCTATGTACTCACCTTGCAATTCCCCCAATTCCAGAAGAAAGGTTCCCGCTATTTCCTGAGGAGTTTGCTGGAGAAGACGAGGAATAGGCCGCGTGTCCCAGTTGACTGCCTGTGGCAAGTTGAATGGAACTACTGCGCATTTATCTTATTTTTCCGCTGCTACTTTACTATTTTTCCTTAGGCCCTTCGTGGCATAAATAAATGTAAACTTTAGCCATAAGGCTTATCACAGTCACTTTATTAATAAATGTTAGGTTTCCTGCGTGATGTTGGCTGTGATATTATCTTTGTGTCTGTGTGTGCTAGCTTGATCCTGGACTAGCACTTATGCACAGGAGGCCCTATTTTGGGTCCTCACACAAGATCACCCAGAGGTGTTTTTCTAGATTTTCTAGATTTTGGTAGTTTTCCTTTTTTGGCATTAGCCGTGTAGGGCGGACGATGTAAATATGGCCGATGGCTAATCTTATTATAGCTTGTTTAACATATGAAATATATGACATGTTTCGGCAACTATTGTGTTTGATGCCTTTTGCACCTGTGCTCGCATCGCTTCGCATACGAAAGAGTGCTTACTCTTTTTGCCCACTCTACGCGTTTTGCTTAGTTTTAATTTTGCGTTTCACCATTTGATTTTCTATACTGTTTTAACAGGGTCTACGCCGAAAATTGTGTATTCGGCCCGCCTTTTGGAATTGGCGAAGCAACAGCGAGAAATTTGTTGCGATAAAGGATTTCTATAGATCGAGTATAACGGCGTTCGGTTAGTTATTTCCCGAAACAAGCTATCGCGGTTCCAACGTTCGACGAGTGATGCTTCGGCCGATTCGTTTCGCCCCCCTGGCATTTTCGCTGATTAGGCGTTTGCCTTGGGGTTTTTCCACGGATTATCATGTACACGAGTAAAAAAGGCGAGAGACACAAAGATTTTATACTGGTTCGGGCCTCCAGGGTGTATAATAGCCCTACGCCCAGTTTTTTTTCTTTTTTCATTTTTCCTTTTTTTGTTTTTTTTTGTGCCGAAAGGCTTACATAACGAGAGATGTCGAAAGGTCTATACAACAGTATGTACACTTTTACAATTTAGCGAATGGGGTGCCACCCTTTCTAAACGTAGAAACGCTTAAGAGAAGCAGCGTTCCACGAATGGTCAAACTCTTCGCCTTCCAGTGTTGCTAGGCGAAAGGAGCCTGTCCTGGACCTGTGCTTGATGAGGTACGGCCCTTCCCACTTCGATTCAAGCTTTCCGACTTCTACCGGGTTCGCCTTCTTCCTTACGAAATGATGTCCAGCCCCCACCTGGCGAAAGGCCAGACTGGTGCGATAGGCTGCAGCTCATATTGTGGTGCAGTTTGGCTTCGGCCATGTCGCTGGCAGCTTTCGCACTTTTTGGCTTGCTCAACACAAATTTTCAGCACAATGGGCCAATACACACCGTGGCGAAACACTTTGGAGGCAACCGTTCTTGCGGCCTGGTGTGCACCGCACAGCCCCTGGTGTATTTCTTTCGCCATTTCCTCACCTTCGGCAAAGGAGATGCATCGAAGCAAGGGTTGGAGCACCCCGGAGCGATACAGCTGCCCCGAGACCAGCTTGTACTTTGGCTCTGATCTGTAAGCGCTTCGCTTCTGCTTCATCCTCTGGGAGCCAGCCATTCTAGAGGTACTTCACCCAGCTATGCCTGGTCAATTGTCATGATGTCCAGGCTTTCTGTGGGCACGCTTGGTGCGTACAAGACATCAAAAAAGATGCTCGGTGAATTCGGGCCTCCATAGGTGGCAGATTTCGCCAGGGTATCTGCTTCCTCATTCTGGCCTCTAGGTAAGTGTTCGACCGTTATGACGGCGAAGCACTTTTCCATAAATCGAACAGCCTCCAGGTACCTCTTCATTCCTTCTCCTTTTGCCTCAAAAGACTTGTCAACATGACTTGCCACCAGTTTGGAGTCCGTTCGAATGAGCAAACGCCGAACCCCCAATGCTTTCGCCTTTCTTAGACCCAACAATACAGATTCATACTCTGCTGTATTATTGGTCGTGTCGAACTGCAGCCTTGTGGCGTACCGAATCGGCACGCCCCCTGGCGAGGTGAGCACTGCCGCGGCGCCCGCCCCCCTGTGCGACCACGAGCCGTCGGAGTGCATTATCCAAGGCTGTTTGACGGGCTGGGGTTCAGGGGTGAACGCCGGTGTCCATTCGGCCACGAAGTCGGCTAGGACTTGGGACTTGATGGTAGTGCGGGCGACAAAATGCAAGTCGAAGGGGGATAACTCCGCCGCCCACTTGCTGAGCCGACCAGAGATTTCCTTGCCCCGGAGCACTTCGCCCAAAGGATACTGCGATGGCACAGTGACCTTGTGGGCCTGAAAATAGTGCTTAAGTTTGCGCGAAGCCATCACTAGGGCATAGGCAAGCTTTTCCATTTCCATGTATCTTATCTTCGCCCCTTGCAAGGCCTCAGAGACAAAATACACTGGTTTCTCTCCTGACTCTGTCTCTTGGACAAGGGCTGTACTGACTGCTACTAGATAGAGCAGCATTTCGCTTCCTGTTGCTGGGCTGACCAAGGCGGGGGGGCTTTGCAGATATTGCTTTAGCTCGTCGAACGCTACCTAGCATTCGGGTGTGCAGCTAAATTTTCCTGCGCCCCGGAGGGTCTTGAAAAAGGGCAAACCCCTTTCGGCTGCCTTTGAGAGAAATCGACTGAGCGCCGCAATTCGGCCTGCGAGCTTTTGTACTTCGCGTACGCTCGACGGGGGCTTCATTTGCTGAATAACGTCGATTTTCTCGGGGTTCGCCTCAATACCCCTTTCGGAAACAAGAAAACCCAACAACTTGCCCGCGCGAACTCCAAAAACACATTTCTCAGGGTTTAGTTTCATACCCGCCGCACGCAAGTTGTCGAAGGTCTCCTGCAAGTCGGACGCATGGTCGAAAGCCTTGCGGCTTTTAACGACAATGTCTTCGACGTAGGCCTCCACATTTCGCCCCAATTGTTTGCAAAGGACCTTATATACCAGCCTGGCGAACGTTTCTCCGGTGTTCCTCAGGCCGAAAGGCATCCTGAGGTGGCAGAAAGTGGCGAACGACGTGATGAAGGCTGTCTTGGGGATATCGCCGGGGTTCATATGGATCTGATGGTATCCGGAGTACGCATCCAAGAAGCTCATGAGTTCGCAACCAGCTATTGAGTCAACAAGCTGGTCGATCCGCGACAAAGGGAAGTCATCTTTCGGGCATACCTTGTTGAGGTCTGTGAAATCGATGCACATACGCCACTTGCCGTTTGACTTCTTCACAAGAACCGGGATCACCAACCACTCCGGGTGGTCGATCTCCTAGATCACCCCGGCCTTGAGCAGCTTCTGCACTGCGACCTTTGCTGCCTCTTGGCGATTGGCGGACATTTTGCGCAGCTTTTGTTTTCTTGGCTTGGCATCCAGCTTGACCGCCAGGTGATGCATAATGAGATCCGTCGAAACACCTCCCACTTCGTCAGGGCTCCAGGCGAAGATGTCAATGTTCTTCTTGAGCACCTCCAGGATGTTCTCAGCTTCCTCTTCGCCCAGATCACCCCCCAGCTGGATAAACTTCGCTGGATCAGCGTCATCGACTTGCATCTTGATCACCTCACCATGAGGGGCGGGCTTCAGCATGCGTTTAGCATGCGGTTCGGCCTCAACAATGTGCACTGCCCTGTTGATCTTGGCCAAGTCGCCCTTTGAAGCGGTCGGAGGTTGAAGCCCCCTAACGACGATTACGCCTGTTGGACCCGGCATCTTGAGCTTGAGATAGTTGTGGTGGGAGATGGCTTCGAACTTGTTCAAGGTTGCACGGTCGAAGATGGCATTATAGTTGTATGAGATGTCGACAACGTCGAACAGTATTTGCTCTTCGCGCCTGTTTTCACTTATGCCGAAGGCTACCACCAATTGTACTTGGCCCAGGACGTGAACTGTCTCGCCACCAAAACCGCGAAGCGAGGCCGGTGCTTGGGTGAGGGCTAGGGTTGGCAGCCCCATCCTGGTATATGCTTCGGCGAAGATGACATCGACCGAACTTCCTCCGTCGACCAGGATTCGCCGGACTTCGAAGCCGGCCACCTCGGCCGAGATTACCAGGGGGTCTTGATGTGGGAATAGCACTCCTTCGGCATCCTCTGGCCCGAAAGAGATCTGCTGATTCAAGTACTTTGGAGCCCCTTCGCCCGTCGTGGTGATGTTATGCACCATTCACAGCTGCATCTTCTTCTGCCTCTTCGATGGCTGGACCGGTGGATCGGCCCTTGTAATCACCTGGATTACTCTGCGCTGCACGTCTTGGCGCTGCTCGGCCGGAGGTGCCTGTTCTTGAGCAACTTCACGAGGTGCTTCGACAGCAGCCCCTTGTTGTGGCCTTGGTTCTTGAGCGTTGCCCCGTTGACGGATGTTTCAGCATTGCTCGGTGGTGTGCCAAGATCGTCCGTGGTAGGCGTAATAGAGGTCTTTCCTGACCTTCTTGCGAACAGGCTGCTGATGACTGCCTCCTTACTGGGCGTCGAACTCCTTGCGGAGGGCTTGGACCTCTTCGACAGCCATCACAGCCTTGCCCGTGCGGTCAGTTCTGAATTTTCTCCAAGTCATGGGAGCTTGGCTCGGCCTTGGCGCCTGTCCCTGGTTCACCGACTGAGGTTGGCGAGCAGTGAGGGGAGCTGGTTCGGCGGCCTGTGCTTGTATTTGGGCTTGGGCAGCGGCGATGGAGGCTTTATCGTACTCGGCTTGGATTGCTTGCCTACATTTGGAATCCTCTTCGCCCCTTGCGTACCCGTCAATGATGCGAAGCAGGTGCTCGAGAGTTTGCGGTTCCTTGTTGGCGATTTTTCTTGTGAGTTCGCCCTCAAGCAGCCCGGCTGAAGCGGCGTTGATGACGGATGCTTACATTATATCTTGACCTTGGCATCGGGCTTGCGAGAAACGATGCATGTACTCCCGTATTGATTCCCCCGGCCTCTGTCGAATGCCGAGCAGATGTTGCTGCGTCTTCGTCTCCTCATAGCTGCCTCGAAAGTTAAGGACAAAGACATCGCGCAATTGCTCCCATGAGTAAATGCTATTAGCTGGTAAATTGAAGTACCAAGAATGGGCGATGCCGTCTAGAGCAAGATGGATTACCTTTGCCTTGGTATTTTGGTCGCCGTGAGTGGCTTCGATCGCGGACTTGTAGATGGACAGAAACTCTTTTGGGTCTGTTTCGCCCGAGTATCGCGGAACGGGTGGGAACTTGAACTGGGTGGGATTGGACGAATCTTGATCCCCCCACTCAGCGGCAGCCCTTTTTTGCCCCCAGCCTTGCTCACGACACCCTGCAGCAAGGGCCCGTTCGGCTGTGGATACGGCGTGGCAAAAGGCGAAGTCATGGCTTGCATGTGTGGCTGGGCCACGGTGTTCGGTGGCCCGGTCACGAACGGTGGCGCTTGGGTGGTGTTGCTGAAGTCGAACTGCGGTCCTTGGCTCCATGGCGAAGCCCTTGGCCCAGGCTTGTTCGTCAGCAGCCAACTGGGTGCACCCTGGCCTGCACTCCCCTCCGGTTGGGCCGAAGGGGTTGTACTTGAGATGTTATGGGGTTGATTGAGTTGCTGAAGGAAAGCTTGAAGTTGTGCCTGCAAGGCCGAAGCCCCCTCTGCCATGGCCTGTGACATTTGACCGGGTGGCGAGGGGTGTGCTTGGGCCGCGACCTGCCGAATCTGCGGCTGCACACCAGGGTTCGGGTGTGTTGTTGCGGCCGAAGGCTGCCCAGCAAAGTACACCGGTGTTTACGCGGCTTGTGACGAAAGGGCCTGAATCGGCGGTTGCGGGTAGACTTGGGGTGGGATGTAGCCCGCCGAATACTGGAGAATTGGGGCTGAAGTGACCTTGGCTTGCCGTGTTACTTCGTATGCCTGCTGTTGCTCTTGCATTTGGCGAAGCATGTCCTGAAGTCGCGTCATGCTCTAGCGCATGGCTTCCATGCCAGCTTCGGCTTGCGCTTCAAGGTTGGGGCTGGCTTGCGCAGCGGCGAGCGCGATCGAAGTCGTAGCCGGTTGTGATAAAGTGTCTTGGGGCACCACCAGCTGTCTTGTCGAAAGGATCTCCGGCGCCTGCCCCGCCGAAGCGACCGGAGCCGAAGGCAGTGGTCGCGGCGCGGGTGCCGAACCCGACGGCGCCGCCCCAGTCTCGGCGATGGGCGCCGAAGGCTCTGCTCCCTCTTCGGCGGCCATCGCCCCTCCTACTGCGCTCTCCTTTGGCTTAGCAACCTTCTCCTTTGCGACCTTCTTCGATGGCATTCGCTCTCAGTGGTTTCGCTCGGAGGTCCCCACGGTCAGCGCCAGCTGTTGTCGAAATGATAACCGCATACGTAGAAGGATGTGGTTACTCAACAGTTGTTGGGAAAGTAAAGTGTATTAATTTAAGAATATTTCTTGGGATCCCCTTTACATGGCCCTAGGGGGCTATTTATAGTCCTATTACAGGTCCCCCTACTAGGGTTTAGGTTTTACAGGATAATTTACATGGTCACCCTTAGGAAAGGGACAAAGTGGTTGGGTTGGCTCCTTGGGTCTTCTTGGAGCAGGGCTCGATGTGGCGAAGTCACCCTCCTTCGGCATACGCCCTTCGCCATGCAGCCTTTGCCCAGGGCACGTTTAGACTTGTGGGGACCCAACGCGACTCTTCACCCTTCGCCGCCTTCGCCCCGTGGTCTTCGCCACAAGGCTTCGCCCTGACGAATCTTAGGCACCTCGAGTCTGAATCCTCGCTGCTTGCTTGGTTTCGGCAGGCCGCCAACAATTACATATATATAATGCATATAGATACATATATATATATATATGTATATGTATATGTATCTTTAGCCCCGATTGTTTTAATCGGGACTAAATATAGGTATCTTTAGTCCCAGATTCGATGTCCCCATTTTCAACCCGAGAGATGGATTTCCCAGCAGTGGTGGGGTTAGTTGTAATGCATGGCCATATTACTAGCAGGGGAGAAATTATGTTAAGTTTTCTCGTAAAAAAGTTACTTATTGCTGGAGTTAATTCTGCTGAAATATGAAATATCTAGCTAAATAAGATTTTTTTATCGTTTTATCATTGTCTAAAAAGTTGTTGTTTTATGATTTTTGCCACATATCATAAGACGATTACCAAAGTTTACTTAATTCTGAAGATATTATAAAATTAGAATACGTCTTATTAAAATTAATAAAAGTTACTGATTTTTATTGGCATAAGTGCACAGTCCGCACACTATTAAGATCATGGATAGACCGTGCGCTGGATGCAATTTGTAGCTGACAACATGACAACTTGGATATGAAGAAGGTTCGGCTTACAACTTGGCTAACCAAACTATGGTTGATATGTACTCCACAACAAGAGTTCCTATCACGGGACATTTCTCTTTTTTTTCGTACAGAAGCTAGAGAGTAGATAATCCTCCTCTCAGTCTTAAACAAGATACGACACGCATTAAACAACTTTGGTCAGCAACGACCACACACGAGCGAGCCTTCTTATTACTTCGTTTTCAAGCGTAATTAATTAAGTGGCTCCAACGTCATATTCAGGATTATCTCAATTTATTCCCTTGAGCTATTGAACAACTATAATTTTGTTGGAAATTGCTATACTGATTAATTTGTGTCCAAAAAGGTTACATTTAACTTCTGTCCAAAATCAGAAGTGCACCGTGGCACGATGGAAAAATGGGGAAAAACTACGAAGAAATTAGAAGAAATTAATCAACTTGCCGCCACGGAACAGCTTGTTACATCGTTCGTGACATCGTGTGCGACGACTAGACCGCCGCTCCGCCGCCGGCGACGACCTTGACGTCGGCGCGGCACATGGGGCACGTGGCGTGCGCGCGGAGCCACCCATCGATGCACGCCGCGTGGAACGCGTGCCCGCACGCCGGCAGCCGCCGCACCGTCTCCCCCCGCCGCACGACGCCGATGCACACGGCGCACTGCTCCGCCGCCGCCGCCTCGGCTGCGCCGCCCGATCCCTGCTTACTGTACTCGAACGCCGGGATGCCCGCCTCGACGTCCTCCTGCCTGAGGCCTCCGCCGCGGCCGTTGACCGCCTGCTGCATCACGGCGACGCGCAGCGCCGGCGGGAGCGCCTGACCGGGAAGCAGCAGAACCGGCGGCTGCTGCTGCTCCTCCTCCGGCGCCGCGTTGTTCAGGCACAGGCACGTGTACAGGCACATGGCGGCGAAGAGCACGGCGGCGGCGACGGCGGCCAAGACGTGGCTGGCGAACATGAACAGCCCGGCGGCGAAGCCGACGGCGAACGTCCACAGGAGGAGCAGCCTCGAGCAGCGGCCGCCAGACCTCCCGGCGGCAACGCTGGGCGGCGGCTCGCCGTGGCGCAGCCGTAGGACGACGACGCCCCGGCGAGCGACGACGACTTCCATGGTGATGGAGACAGCGGACGTAGACGATGATTAGTCTTGTAGTTAGTAGGCTAATGGTGGTTGACAGTTGGTTAGGAATTATGTCTGCGTGTATATATGAATGTACGTGTATTTGTAAATTGAGCCACAATCATGGGCAAATTGATTTGGTTCGCTGTTGTTTGAAAAAATCTTCTTCAAAACTTGCCCATCTGTGTGTGTATGAATGTTTTGAAGTAGCAACCATGCGAGTTGCTACTTCTTTTGGACCCTCCACGTGCAGAAATCATATGATTATAGTATCAAACTAATAAGTTGTTGGACAGGTACTATCACAAGATACCATGATTACCATCAAGGCATCAACTAACACTAATATGGTAGTATCTCTTTTAGTGTATTTGTGGTAGGGCTTGTAGTATGATAAGAGTGCATCGGCAAATAGTTAAATATCTCTGATAAGCAACATATAAAATACTGTGTTTTAGCAACGTATCTAATCCATATTTCAGTTATTACAAAATATTAACTTGTGTTTTAGCAAAACGTATGTGTACATTATATTGAACTTTCAACCGATTTTCGGCATCTTTCTTCAATCTTGTGTAATACTCCATAGTCGTCCAACATATTTTCCTAGTTTCACATCCCAAAATCACAATTCTACTTCAGCCCAAGAAGTGTGAATTTCCACGTATATATGTGTGGGTACAGATTTTTTGCAATTACGATGTGCAAATAACATTGTTAAATCCTCCGGGACGAACCTTGCGTTGCCTCACCAGGAGGATTTTTCCCTCGCTCTTGGGGATCAATCACGAGATTATTCTTATAGAATGGGTACACACGTATAACATGTTCAGTGGGACTGCATATTTTCCGTGCTTTAAGGTCTCTACCCCAAAATGTGTGTTTAAGAGACGCACGTGTTTGTTCATGTGATGGTGTTTAGGGTCTCTACCCAAAAGTGCGCGTCTATGTGCAAGTGATGGTGTGAGTGTGAAGCTGCGTTTATCTGTGTTTAATTGTACCTTCAAAAAAAAGTGGAGGACCTGTAGGGTATTTTAGGACATGTTTAGACATGTTCTCGCGTGGATATTGAACTAGTATATTCATTGCACTGATTAATTTCACAATTACAAAGAGTATATATGCTTAGAATATGAAAACAGCATGGTTACATTTAAAACCAGCCGCTTGGATCAGCTCAGGGATAACTTCTAGAAGAAGTTTGATAGAGAAATTATCGGAAACAAGCTGTCGGTCCTAGTATTATCAGCGTATATGGCAAACTGAACGGTAACACGAGAAAAGAGAAACATTTATATACTAATCTCAGACAATAACCACCATCTTTCCCCCCACGGTAGACATCTCTCAAATTTGAGATGACTTCCAGCTTAAGGCCAAAACTTACATGAGTTTAAAGTGCAGAAATTTACAGTGCAGAGTATGAACTTTCATTTCATAACCCTATGTTTTGAAAAGCAGCTCACTGTTTTCTGCAAAATAACACCACGTTCAGAACTCTGTTCTTTGCAGTTCAATAGTTCAGATGGGTGTTGGATATCGGTTGAGACTGCCCTATGATGAAAATACTTATCAGCACACCGGAGTGGCATCATTGCAGATACATCTGTATTCAAGAGTTTCTCCAAAGGATGCAAACATCGATCTGTCCCGCAAAACATCAGCAACACAAGAGCGGGCAGCCATCATTGTCGGTCCCAAATCGAAGATATCTTGTTCCGGCTGCTCATCTCAGGCAACTGCCTCGGTAGCTCTGAATGCAACTTACCAGCATGTTCCCTAGATGCTGGAAAGGCAAGAGAGAGGGAGAGGGAACCTGGCGTATCGGTAGGCAATGAATGTTCCCTATTCTGATTTTCTTCAACCTTAGGGGAAAGAAATGAAAACATGGTCTTTCCGGGAGATTTGCTGTCCCTAAGTTCTAGCTCAAGATCTGGCGCATCACGCTCAGACATCTCCTCATCATCCGATATATTTACAATGTTTCCTGGATCCACTGTGTTTAGATCAAGCGGAAATACGCGCTTTCCATTACACTTTGAGCTTCCTGCCAATGACTGGTCAACTGAATCATCGAAGGAGGAAGATACGAGAGGATGCACCTTGGATGATAGCCTTCCATCACTGGTATTCTCACTTAAACTAGAATTTGCAGACCCAACATTATCCAATTTAATCTTTTTCTGCTCTAGTTTTCCATTGAGTTCATCATCCCAGTTTGCTACCTCAACATTTCTTTTGTGTGGAGTAGCTGTAGTGTGCAAGATACGATCTACTGTACCAGAGTTCACCTCACTACTATTTATATCTACATCCACAAGGTTGTCAGCCTCATTGAGGTTGATAACTCTGATGACCTTTCCTGATTTATTAACAAAACAATATGTTGGGAGGTGAAAACTATAAACCCACATTCACAACGTATTCACAACAGGAAAGAATTACTTACCTATCTCATGTACTGAGGAAACAGAACAAGTAACTGGCACTGTATTAATATCAATAATTGCTTCACAAGCAATACTATTGGAAGAATCCTTTGTATCTTCATCTCCTGAGCAAGACAATTTCTGCACAGGAGATAGTGAATAGTAAGTATATATTTTGAGCAAACATCTGAAAAAATTTGCAAACTCAAGAATAAATTGATAAGCAAGAAGCTCAAAAGGTGTGTGCAAGCAACAGGCTCCCACCATGCCTGATAACAGGATGACAATTTCTGCCTGGCAGGTTCCTAGGCAGCCTGCCAGGATGACAATCATATGCACCAAGTATCTTGCTATTTTATGGAACAATCCAAAAAATCAAAATACAACGTAAATTGAGTAGTAGTATCAAATAATGAGTCGCAAAGCAGATAGCCACAAGCCATCACCTGTTGTTCTGTTACCAGATCAGTACTGTTATTTGTTGAACTGCTGGCTGTAATTGGAACATGATGGTGATCTTCTGATTCATTTCGACTCATAGGCTGACTTGATTTGCTCTCTCCATTTGAACACCTTTGATAATTGGTTTCTGTACTCCGGGGACATTGGTAGTCCACACAAGGAACTGACTTCACCAAATCATGGTCTGATTTAGCACCATTGTTCTGGCCTTCGGAGACTGAAGGGCCAGATGTCAAAACAGAGATGCTTTCATCCACGTCCATCCGATCCGTATTCAGATTGGGCTCACAAGTACTGAATGGTACATCAGGTGGAATGTTCATTTGATCTTTTTTTCTAACTCTGAATACACCCCAAAGAAAATAGAACATGTTCCATCCTGAACCAGTACAAGGCAATATAAGGTCAGTCACAGTAAAAACTATGACTATAGATAAAATCTCACTCAAATTAATGGAAGAATGCTTACTTTGGAAATTCTTTGACAAGATATTGGAAGGGAATATGAGCAACTCAGCTGTTTCAATGTTTCCTCTGAGAGCTAAGTCATTCTTGAGCATATTTTCAACTAATTTACTGTAATAATTTTCATAGCTGCAGAAATAAAGAAATCAAACAAATTTAGCTAGAACTTTGGATTGCAGTAAGATGAGATGTGAACAACTCAAGCAAATATATGCAAGATCAAAGCTGCACCGAACACACCTATCAGTATCTCTAGCAAAGAAGAAAAGACCAATATTCTCGTATGAAGGACCATTGTCCTGAAACTGTGTTGGCCATGAGTTCTGACGAGGAAGTTCCTCCAGCTGGACTTTTGAAGGGAATTTCTTTGCTACTTCCAGCACTTTTGGTGAAGCAGAACATGATAAGTGAGCTTGAAAACCATCACATAGCTCAGGAGATCTTCCAGTCCTCCGCAGCTCAAAACCACCTCTGTTAAAATAAAGTTCACATTATACGTATTAAAGACACCATATACATAGAATCAAGCGCTTGCAACCAACACATACTACGTATACATAAGATCTAATAATAACATGATATGAACCACACATATACATCATGACAGATCTACATCAAAATGATTCACAATGATTGGCTGATGGCAACTGAATCAACAGCAAACTTTTGGTAAAAAATGAGAAATGATTATGAGTTATAAAAGGAGGAAAATTCTTACTGCCATATAAAATCCAACTCTGGAACAGTTGAAACTTTTGGTCCATAACCAGGTAATAAGACTTGATTAGATTTGTCCATCAGAGCATCTGGCATAGTGAAGCTGCCATCAACAAATCTTCCTGTTTTGACTGATACAGTCTGGCACTCATTGGGTTTCAACTTGCTACTATCTGTGGAAACTCTGTTGCTCGAAGTGCTTCTCATATCCTGCTCATTGGTTCGGCCATACAATTGTGAGGGCTTCTTTACATGACCAAATGAGGTGGATAAAAGATCTTTAGGCCTACACATTGGGTTGTGAGAAGGACCACATTTCAGAATGTGCTCAGATTGATCTGCTGGTCTGGAAGCAGCTTTTTCAGCTGCTATCATATTAGTAACTTCACATGTTTTATTCCTTTTAGCAGAGAAATCCTTCATGTTCCGTTCACTCATAGGTCTTACTGCAGATAAGCTAAGTTTGTCAACAGAACAGAATTGTGTAAAATGGCCTGCTTCATTACATCGCTGACAACGCATCGTGCGATTGATACTAGAACCACCTGGTCTCAAGCTTGTTGGATCCTTTACTTTATCATCCCGGTGTGCAGGATCTGTGTTCTGAATTATCTTTCTCTGGGCCCCAGAACCAAGAATACCAGAGGATTTCTCAGCACTACTTACAGTTGTACTTCCAGGAGCTTTTGCTACAAGTTGCTTATTTACCTCAGAGTATCCTGAAAAAACAAAATGAAGTTAGCCTACCCCAAGTTAGCCAACTGCATGCCAAACGCAAACTTACTCCAAGCAATAGAGACATGAATGAAAAGGGAAATATACCAAGAGAGTTTGTTCCACCTTGTCCATGAGTAGTGCTTAAATTACCTGTAGTGAGATGCTGAGCTTTGGATTCTTCTTTAGATGAAACTTGGGTAGTCATCGAGGCAGTAACGGAGGGGCACCCTAATATGGAAGTGTCTCGATCACTTGTTACATTATGGCTCACCGGTGGATTCATGACTTTTGACTCCTCAGTAGGTGGTAAAATCGAAGACTTTGCTATATTTGCTGATTCACAAGATTTAGGCTTCTTAAAAAATGGCGACTTAGCAAGTATGCCCACTGGCCCCTCTTTTTTCGTAAGAAAGGATAGATGGTCCTTCAAATTGTTGGGCTTCTGTGGAACTTCATTCACTAGTTGTTTCACCTTGGGGACTTTTGAGTTGTTGAAAGAAGTGGACTTGGAAATTTGACCTGCAACAAACCTTTCTATGTAATTTTTCTTTAACTAGGTCTGCAGGGAGGCAACCAAACTATAGTAACATAATTTGAATATTTTACATAGGTAAAGTGTCTGAATTGAAAGTAATAATGGAAACAAATTTACCACGAAGTGGTGGTCCCAGATTCTTGGCAGCGTCAAATGCCAATGAAGTTGGTACTTTGGTAGTGGATTGCTTTCCCTTCTCTACATCCAACCGAAATGAGCTCTCACGCGACAATGGTAACCTTTTTCTGGACTCAGCTCCCATGGATAAACCACAATGTTCAGTAATACTTTGTTTAATCGAGGAAATGATCCCTGCACCTTCTTCCTTCCTCTTCGAATTGCTATTATTGCATTGGTTTGTTGAATTCAACTCTTTCATATCTCCATTTTCATTATCCACTTCATTTTCAAAAGAACTTCTGTTCTTCAAAGCAGTGTCAAGTTTACTAATTCTCCCTTCAAAGGCTTTTGAGGCTTCTTCTTCATAAGAATTGCTTTTTGATGCATTGGCAATTTTATTGGTTTTCCTTTCAAAGAACTGGATTTTTGAGGCACCAACCTTCAGCTGAGATTTTTCTAGTTTCTTCTTCTTTTCAAATTCCAACTCATTTTCGCACTCTTCACACAACCATTCACCCTCTGGAACCTCTTCCATCATTACCCGCATACAATAACTGGAGCAAAGAAATGAGACAAAAATTTTAAGCAGATTAACAATACACATATTCTCAATGTGGAAAAATATTCTGAAAAGAATACTCCTGGCTGGCTTGATTGCATAATAACAGTAGTAGTTTATTCCTGTCCTCAGACACAAGGCAGGCATCCTAATTGTGGCTTGTTTGCAGACTACAAGCGCAACAATCTTAACCATCATCGTTTGTCATCGAGCAATCAAAGATGAGTAATTGTACATAAAAAGCAACGGAACAAATAAACCTTACATATGCTCAGCACCATCATTGCATCTAGTGCAAACAGCAAGCCTCTCCTCCTCACCAACATCTCCACAAATGTCACACACTTTCACCTATTGTTGTCAAGTGAAACAAAATATTTAGATACACAAAAAGATTTGTCATAATTTTAATGCAGAAAATTAAAGGTTTCGAACTCACGTCCTCAACTTCTTCAGAACTCTTGTCCTCAGAAGATGTGGCATTCACATGTGTATCAGACACCTAATGGATATTGAAACCATGTCCAAGGAATTTAATTTTGAACACAAATTCAAAGGAATATAAATCACACTGTATACACACATTATGTTTGGATCAACATGCCAAATTGCCAACATCAATTGCTAGATTATGACAGAAGAATGATTTAACCACAAAAAAGAAAGAAAATACTGGACATCTGTTGATGGATAAAATATGTACTAGTAGTTGCAGATGAAAAAGGAAAACTGAAACTTACATTATCCATAGGATCTAGCGAATTATCCTCAGGATTAACACTCTTTGCTGCTGCTTGCCCGACAGAAGTATCTTCCAGTGTACTGGATTTTTCATAAGCTTCACTTGCAGAGACATCCTTGCCTGTTGTTTCAATATCAAGCCCATCCTGTTTCACACAAAGTGTAGCTTGCCTGCCTCTCCTATTATCACTTCCCTTTTCTTCCCAAAAGGATTTCTTGCAACCAGTTGTGCTTTCAGTAACCATCTCTGTAGCTTGATGGCAGGCTTTCTCAAACAAATCTTTGGGGTTTGTTGACTGATCTTGATCTTCTGTCTTCCTGCTAGATGGCGACAATGCCACATCAGAAGAATTACCTGAGAGACAAAGTTTTTGGTAAGTTAAATCCACCAGTTCTACCAATAATGCTTTTCTTATTAATGTGTAAAACAGACTGAGTTTTACCAGCCTGGTCTTCTTCTTTAGCATGGTTGCAATTATGAACAGTATCTTCACCACTAATAACCTTATTACCACTTAATCTTCTAGAAGATGGAGGTGCTCTTCTCCCCCTCTTTTTCTTTACAACCATATTAGAAATAAGTTTAATCTCTGAAATACATGAGCCATCATCATCACGATGTTCCAAACTGTGCCTCTCTTCTGACTCCTTTACTGTAGATGTACAACCATTAGGTGCACTGCCTGCTTCTGACTCCATCAGGACTGAAGAACAGTTACAGTCCGTACAAGAACAGGGTGCACAGCATACATTGAATTTCCCTGATTCAGGTTTCAAGAGGTTAGAAGGAATGTTCTTCTTTTCTCAAAAAAAAAACAATTTATTACAATAAATAAAATTATATCGAAAACAAGTGCCAATTCTTAATTCCATCTTTCCAACAACCAGTACGCACATGAACTTGGGAAGAGAGTAAAAAAAGAAGGGGGGCTTGACATTCTACAAATAGGTGCATACACGATGAGGGTAATTGTGTAGATTGAAAATTCAAGACATGTTCTTAACATGGATCCAGATCAGTTGGAGTGGATGAAAATATAGGTTAAATAATTATTATTAGTCAAGTGAATGTTACCCAGCTACTAGTTGGTGTAACAATATCAGACATTACTGTTAATTTCACAGTTTAATAATAGAAGAGGTTGAAATTCTAACATTTTAGGTAAATAAAAGGCACACCTTTCAATAAAGATGCATAATTTTCTGTTCTCAAATTGGCAATTTTATGAGGACTTGAACATGATGCAACTCAGGTAGCTTCACCTATATTAGTAATATTTCATTTTTCCAGTTTCTATCACATTTTAAGATACCATATTGTCTAGGTTCAGAAACAAGTATGAAGCCTGAAAGTTGGCATGTGTGGTACAGGAAAATATATATCAATTTCAGGGGCGGATCAAACTTGGGACATGGGGGTTCAGTTGAACCCCCAAACCTTTGGGGGAACAAACAAACTGTTACTTGTATTAAGGTTAAGTCTCTGAAATTAAGAGAAGAGCTTCTTCCAGATCTAGAAGAGAAGCTAGGGTTAACGAACGCAAGCAAATTCCAGGCAAAAGTAGTCCCAGTGGGAGAGAGAGATGAATCAGAAAGAGGAGGATGTGGATGCTCACCAGGATCCCCTCCCCTGCTCTGCTCGCCAGATGGAGATCGGCGCCCCTCCCCTCCCCTCTTCAGCCGCGAGATGGCGCAAGGAGCGGAGGAGACGAAAGGTTCTGTCTCTTACGCCAAGGGGAACATACTCTCGATTACTCCACCTTTATCTCAACATTTTTACTACTTTAAAACTTAATTTCTTTACGTGAGGCAATACAGAAAAATAAATTAACAAACTTAATTAGGGTCCTCAGTATACATGGTCAAACGGGTGGCCCGATCCAGCCCAGCATGACACGAACACACTGGCGGCACGACTCGCTAGGGACAGCCCATTAGGCACGGCAATTGTAGCGAGTCGTGCTGTGCCAACTCACGTACCAAGGCCTCAGCTCAACAACGCCCAAGAATACTGGGTCGTGCTGGCACGACCGGCTACTATAGCGGCACGTGGGCCGGTAGTCAGCCCACACATGCCCATAAAAAATTAAAATTGAGGGGAAAAAGAAAAGGGAAAAAAATATATAATATGAAGAAAAAAATGGTTTAAGATAGGATAAGTTTGGGGAAAATTTAGGAAAAATAGAAAATATATCATAAAATATATGGTAAAAATGGGATAAAATGTGGAAGTAAAGACAAATATGAGAATTATATAGGGAAAATTAGAAAATCGTAGGAAAAATAAATGGGCCAGCTAGACCGTGTTCATGCTTAGGCCATGCTCGTGCAGGCCCGCCGTGCCATGCTGGCCCATGGGCTGAGGTGCTGGCCCAAGCACAACACGGGCAAACGGGCCGTACCGGCACGGCCCACAGGTCGGCGTGTCGTGTCGTGCCTAGGCCGGCTACAGTATAGCCGTGTTCGGGCCTACCCAGCTGAGCACGGTCCATTGACAGGTATAGTCCTAAGACCACCCACAACCATTACGCACCGCAACCAACTCTCTTTCTCTACAAGCCACCATCTTTCCTCATCTCCACCTTTCCCTGCGCAGCTGCGCCCTCTAGTTACTTACATATCTTTTCTCCTCCCCCATCATCAGGCACTGTTATCATGGTCGCTGTTGAGGTCGGGGGTATCAAGTTTGCAGTGACTCAGGAGGAAGGAGCTGACCCGATGAAGAGCCGAGACGCTAGATTCGGGCTCCTTCTTGCTGGACCAATGGTCCCTAACTATCGGAGGGAAAAAGAAAATGGAGAGAGAGATAGTGTTCAGAGTAGTTTCTGAGTCACCGAACTTGGAGATGGATAGAATAGTGTGGTCCAAATGGAAATGTAAAGTTAGCTATTGTGTAAACAAAAAGAATGATTAAAGTATGACATTAAGAATGTATAGTACAAACTGTAATTTATTTTTTTATCTCTAGAACAATTAAAGATGAGTTGTCATTCTCGTGATATGCTAAGTATGGTTCGACCGGCGTACTTAACTATTACTAATAATTTCATGATATATTGATGCATGACGACACAGACTTCTACTAACACGGGCTGATTAACTATGGTTAGATAGACTTAGCTAAAAAATATAAAAGTAATACCATCAATTTTGCTCAATAATAATAAAGCATTCGATTGTGGTCTCCTTTTCTCACTACATGATATATGACAACTATATCAGTATGTATTTCCTTAATTCTTTCGTATTGTTTTCTATTTTCTACATATATGTTGTCACGCCCAAAAATTCCCAAATAGGGTTCCAAGCAGAATGTGTATTAAAACCACTGTCCAGGACCAGCTAGGGTACACAAATAACAAAGTTGATACACAGATCCACGTCTTACAAACATATAAAGTCTTACATAAATGCAGCGGAAAACTAAAGCGAGATTAATCTAAACTAAACACTCATAGCGTGGTGACTCCATCCCACGGGCATCCCTTGATGGCAGCAACGAAACCTACTCCTCCGAGCAACCTCCATCTGAAACGTACTCCAGCTCTAGTGTGGGGGAAGATAGAGCAAGACTGAATACTACCCGCTGTACTCAACAAATCATACCGGAATAGGAGGTATGATGCAAATAATTCCAAAGGAGGCTAGGGTTCATTTGCATAAAGCAGGTATTTAAAGACAGTAGTTGAAAGCCCATAAAGTGACATTGTAAAATAATGCAATGTTTAAGGAGAAATAGGATATTCACAAAATAGGAACAATATATTCAAATGTAAAGCATGACTTGCCTTGCTCCAACGTTGGTGCAACCTCTCGACAACCTCCAAGTAAACGGGAGCGTCAGTAATACCGGAATCTAAACGACAAACAAAGCACAAAAGCAAAACAGGTTATAAGTCTATTGAAACAGGGGACATAACCTTTTTAATGGATTCTTGACACTTTTAGAAATCTTTTGCAAATTGAATGGACTTAAACGAAGCTCAGATGAATTAGTTATGATTTTGGAAGTTTTATAGTGTTTTACTATTAACAAAAAAATCCTTAGTGATTTACTGCGCAATAAAACCCAGGGCTGACATCAGCGAGGGGAGGGGTGGCGCCGGCAAGCGAGCCCCACATGTAAGTGGTACAAGGCCCCAGTCCATGGTGGACCGAGTCCTCGGGAATGGAAGGGAAGCAGTGCACCACGTGGCACACGCGTGTCGCCGATGTGGCGGCCACGCGGTGCCCACAGGGCGGCGAGGCGCCGCAGCCAGCCGGCCATGGCTAGGTGCGGCCCGGCCCAGCCGTGCGGCAGCGGGACGGTGCGGTGTCGGCACGCGGCGCGGCAACAGCGACGGCGGCGATGAGCGGCGCGGTAGTGACGAGTGGGGAGGAAGGGGAAGGAGATTTCCTCACCGGGAGAAACGGCCGGTGATGGGGAAGATGACGGCAACGGTGGCGATGAGGCGATGGAGATCGGCGAACGGGGCGGTTCCCGGCCTCGCGGGACCAATGGCGGCGATGGCGCGGCACGGCGCCGGAGATGGCGGGAGGCGACGGTGCACAGGGCGTACGGCGCGGTGGCGTTAGGAAGCACGGGAGCGAGCGTGGGTGGTTCTTATAGCGGTGGGGAGCTCGGGCGATGCTGGTAGGCGGCGGATTTTGTGGTAGCGTGGGGTGGAGAGAGAGAGGTGGCCGGGATTCGTTTTTCGAATCCCGCGCTCTCCGCGACTGTGGCGCGGGCAGCGGTGTGCGAGAAGTGGGCGGGGTGCCGCGCGGTAGGCAAGGGAGTAGGCGAGGTGACGCGGGGCGTGCAGGAACAAAGGTTGCCGACTCCGGTTTCTCCGGCTGGAGGTTGAAGACGGGCCCGACAAGTGGGCCCTACCTGTCGGCAACCCGGGAGGAGAGGGGGAGACGGGGTTTTCTTGGCGAGGAGGGGGAGGGCTCTGGTGGGCCATGGCCATAGGACGGCCCGCGAGAGGGGAGCACGCGTGGGCGCAGGAGGGAAGGGAGATTGGGCCGATGGCCCAAGAAGAGAAAGAAAAAGGGAAAATAAATGGAAAAAAGGAAAAAGGATTTGCTCGGATTAGATTATTGTGTTGAAGGAATTTTAATTGGTTAAAATTATTTCTGGGCTCTGAAAATTCCACTAAAAATCATGTTAATGTATTTTGACATGGAGAACACAAAAAAAATTTCACCATGTCATTTTCACTTCTTAAATTCATTTATTAATTAGGGGGGTTTCTCTAGGTTAATTAAACATTCTCTTTAAGCAATTTATTAAATAGATTTTAGGGCTAGAAAAGGGAACCTCGGGGTGTAACAAACCTACCCCCTTAAACAGAATCTCGAACCTGAGATTTGGAAGAGCTAGTGAAGAGGTGCGGATGGGCGGCTTTTAACTCATCTTCTCTCTCCCAAGTGGATTCTTCCTCAGAGTGATGGCTCTATTGAACTCGACAGAATCTAGTGACTTTGCTCCTTGTTCTTCTCTCACTGGTCTCTAGAATACGAGTCAGCTTTTTCATATAAGTCAAGTCCTCTTGAATTTCAATCTGATGAGGAATTGCCTGCTCCTCATGTGCCCTCAAACATTTCTTTAACTTAGAGACGTGGAAAACATCATGAATGCTGAGTATGTTGGAAGGAAGTTCGAGTTAGTAGGCAACTTCACCTCTGCACTCCACAATTTTGTATGGTCCCACAAAGCGTGGTGCTAATTTTCCCTTGGTTTGGAAACGGTGTACTCTTGGTAGTGGCGTGACACGAAGATACACATAATCCCCAACTTCAAAGATGAGCTTCTTCGGCGGTTGTCTACGTAGCTCTTCTTTTGAGACTGCGCAATCCTCAATCTTTCCCTGAGTGTTCTGACCTTCTCTTCTGCATCGCTCAAGACTTTAGTCCAAAATAGCTGACACTCCCTGGTTTGATCCCAAAAGAGTAGGGTGCGGCACTTCCGGCCGTACAGTGCTTCGAACGGTGCCATCTGCAGACTGGCCTGGTAACTGTTATTGTAGAAGAATTCAGCATACGGCAGGCTTTTGTCCCAGGCTCCACCAAAATCAAGTGAGCATGCTCTCCACATATCTTCCAATATCTTGTTAACTGGCTCGGTCTGACCATCAGTTTGTGGATGATAAGCTGTACTGAAGTTTAGACGGGTTCCCAACTCTTCTTGCAATTTCTGCCAGAATTTTGAGGTAAACTGACTCCCTTGATCAGACACGATCTTCTTAGGTACCCCGTGCAAACACATGATCCTTGCTAAGTAAAGTTCTACCAACTTCTTTCCTAAGTAGGTAGTGTGTACCGAAATAAAGTGAGTGACTTTGGTGAGTCGGTCAACGATCACCAAATGGAATCATGTCCAGATATTGTCCTTGGCTATCCCGTGATAAAGTCCATTCCTATTTCTTCCCATTTCCATTCCGAAATCTGAAAGGGTTGTAGCAATCCTGCTGGCCTTTGGTGTTCTGCCTTCACTCGCTGACATACATCACAAAGCACGATGAATTCAGCGATTCCCCTTTCATGCTGACCCACCAGAACTTCTCTTTGAGGTCTTGATACATCTTGGTACTGCCAGGATGAATTGAGTATTGGGTCTGATGAGCTTCCGTAAGTATCAGATCCTTTAATTCTTTGTTCTCCGAAACACATAATCTCTCTCCCATCCAAATTGTTCCATGTTCGTCTTCGGTGAAGTCTCGTGCTTTACCGACCCTCATATTCTTCTTGAGTTCGGCTATTTCAGGATCATTGGACTGGGATGCTCTGACTTGTTCCATGAGTGCCTCACGAGCAGTCATGAAACCGTGTTCCACAATACCTAGATTTAGTCGTTCACAACTCTTGTTGCAACTTGGTGCACATTTCCTCCGTACAAGTGGCATTGCAGTAGCTTTTCTTTCTCAGAGCATCGGCCACCACATTAGCTTTACTAGGATGATAATGTATCCCATATCATAATCTTTGATTAATTCCAACCAGCGTCGCTATCGGAGGTTTAAATCGGGCTGAGTGAAAATGTATTTCAGGCTCCTGTGATTGGTATAGAATTCACAACGGTTACCAATGAGGTAATGCCGCCAATTTTTCAAAGCATGAACCACTGCTGCTAGTTCCAAGTCATGAGTTGGGTAGTTGTTCTCGTGTGGGCACAACTGACGTGAAGCATATGCGACCACTCTGCCTTCTTGCATCAAGACGCATCCGAACCCTTGACGGGATGCATCACAGTACACTTGGAAGTCTTTCGTTTGATCAGGTAAAATCAAAACTAGTGCAGACACCAACTTCTTCTTAAGCTCCTCAAAATTTTTGTTGCATTCTGCTGACCACTTGAATTTTTCATCCTTCTTTAGCAACTATGTCATGGGCTTGGCAATCTTGGAGAAGTTCTCAATGAACCGATGGTAGTAACCCACGAGTCCAAGAAAACTCCAGATCTGCGAAACAGTCTTCGGTGGGGTCCACTTAGTAACTGATTCTACATTTGACGGGTCCACTGCCACTCCTTGAGCGGTGATGATGTGGCCTAAGAATTGAACCTCCTTGAGCCAAAAGTCACACTTGCTAAACTTGGCATACAGTTGGTGTTCCTTCAACTTCTCGAGTACCAGACAGAGGTGTTGCTCATGTTCCTCCCCAGACTTAGAGTAGATAAGTTTGTCGTCAATGAATACCACAAGAAACTTGTCCAAAAATTCCATAAACACCTTGTTCATCAGGTTCATGAAGAAGGCCAATGCGTTGTTAAGTCCAAAAGACATGACAGTGCACTCAAACAACCCATACCGAGTGATCAATGCTGTCTTCGAGATGTCCTCCTCTTTGATCCTCAACTGATGATAGCCTGATCGCAGGTCTATCTTGGAGAACACTGTTACCCCTTTCAACTGATCAAACAAATCATCAAACCTTGGTAACGGATATTTGTTCTTGATAGAGACCTCATTAAGTGCGCGATAGTCAACGCACATCCTCTTGGTCTTGTCTTTCTTCTCCACGAAGAATACTGAAGCACCCCAAGGTGACGTGCTCGGGCGAATGTATCCCTTCTGCAACTGCTCATCAACTTGCTTCTTGACTTCCGCCAACTCATTGGTTGCCATCCTATAAGGCCTCTTGTGTATCGGGGCAGTTCCGGTACTAGGTCAATCCGAAATTCAATCTCTCTTTGATGGCGTTGTCGTTAAGTCACCCGGAAAGACCTCAGGATACTCTCTAACTATGGGAATATCCTCCAACTTCGTAGAACTTTTCTCCACTGTTGCGGTATGTTCCTTACCATCGAGCTGGTTCAAGCACATTCTCTGCTTCTGAGGTGTCGGAGACTGGAATGTCACCACTCCTCCTTTCTCAGTAATCAAGGTGATGGTGCGGCTTGCGCAATCAATAACCCCTTTGTTCCTTGTTAACCAATCCATCCCAAGAAGGACATCTAGGTCTTTGGATTCGAGAAGGATGAGGTTGGCTAGAAATTTTGAGCCTTGGATTTCTAACCACAGAGGGAGAGTAGTTGACCGAGGTTGAGCTATTCCCGGGGTGTAAACCTGCACCGGTATCCTAACTTCTTCCTTCCTTAGCCCATATACCCCAGCGAATCTCTTGGAAATGAAAGAATGCGTTGCACCAGAATCAAAAAGTACTGTTGTAGGGATTGAGTTGAGAGGAAACGTACCCAGTACAACTTCCGGTGCGGCCTTTGCCTCTTCTGCTTACGCGTGGTTGACACGAGCCTGGACGAACCTAGGTCCAGCGCGCCTTCGCTTTAGACACTTGTCGGCGAAGTGCCCGGGCTCGTTACAGTTGAAGCAGACTCCTGGCTTCCCGCCAAACTCCTTCTTGGGCTAGGTTGACTGAGCCGGCTGAGCTGGTGCCATAGGTGGGCATGGAGCAGGGTTGCGGTTTTGCGGCCCACCATTTTTGTTGTTGATGTTTTTAAGAGATTTCTTATATGGAGATTACTTATACGATTCCTTCTGTATTTCCAAAAGCGTCCCAAGTTAACATGCGAGTTTTTTAAAGAGATTTCTTATATAGAGATTACTTATATGACTCCTTTTGTATTTCCAAAATCGAACGAACATAAAACCGGACTAAAACACGAATCTGTATTTCCAAAAGCGAATGAACTTAAAATCTGATTTAAACACGGATAACCTACCAAAGTACCAACGAAATCATCTTCAATTTTTATAATAGTAGAGATACACCAAGAAAAAAAGTGAACAGTCCATGTCATCCTGCTGCACTATTGATGAAAAATCTGTGCTCGACCGATGGTGCCAGATCTGTGTTGGCACGAACTAAGTCGATGAACACAACGGCCTGGGATATCTGCCTAGCTCCAGTGCAGGTCCAAAATATTGATGAGATGTCGGCGTTCCAGTTAATTTGATCCTGCAACTGACAAGATATATAAATTGAAGATCAAATAGCGAATCAGCTGAGAAGCTGATATAGTAATTCCAGCTGATGTCACTATCATCCGTGCAATGTCAATAGGGTTTTGAGCAATCGGCTATATATCCAATATAGATTATGATACTTGAGTAAATAATGATATAAATATGATGGAAGAACTTGAGCAATCAATCCAATCGGCCGATGATAATACGATGAGGTAAATGTCCAATGAACCAATCGACCGATATTGAAATAGAATATTGAATTAGGCTTGATGATTAAAATATACATCAGCTAGAAGTCGGATGTAAAGATAACTTATCGACTAGCACTCCGATAAAACATTAGCATGAACCTATCGGCTTAACAAGATTTATATTATCACAACAATCTAGTAGGTCAAACCAAACCGTTACAACATGAGATTGTATCTGGTAATCTAATACTCAATGAGCCAATAAATTTGTCTAATGTGATGGATCTAACAAATCTATTTAAAACAGAATTATGATTGTAGAGATATATCAGCTAAGATAGAAGATTAGACCTAACCGAGACAGTCCAAACAAAACCAATGCGTCTCTAAACACAATGCAATTAGAGATAGAATTGAAATATCAGGTGGACCAATATATCAACCAAATCAGAGTGATCCAAGAAATCGAAGTGATGCAGCCTTGAACAACATCAATGTAGCTGATATATTAACCAAGGCCAGCGGAACGTAGGACTTACCCCTTCGCCAGAGATCGAAAGCCGATGCAGCCCCGCGTCAGGTGCCAAGTTCCGTGTCAGGAGCGCAGGATTTGAAAATGGAATCTCAGCAACCCCTCTCTCTCTCCTCCCCACGTCCACCGCGGATTCCGCCCTCTACCGACCAAGGCCGAGCTCCCCGCCGCTATAAAAATGACCCCCGCATCTCCCTCCATCCTTTTCCCTCAAACGCCATCCTCTCACGTGCCCCATACCGCCGCCGCGCTGCTCGCCCCATCGCCGCCACCTCCGACTGCCGCTAGCCGCCGCTAGGAGAGCCGCCGCGCGGAGCCGTCGCCGCCATTAGCCTCGCAAGGCCGAGGGCCGCCTCATCCACCTCCTTGTGAATGCCGGAACACCCCGCCGATGTTTTACCCGCGCACGCCGGTGAGCTCACTCGCCTTCCCTGTCTCCAGCCAGCAATGTCGTGCGCCGTGGCCCTTCTCTCTCCCTCTAACCCCTTTCTTTCCTTCCCTAGGTCGCGCCGAACACTGTTCGCTCGTCGCCGTCGCAGTCTCGCACCGTCACTGTCGCCATCTCTGGTGAAAGACTCCTCCCTCCTTTTTCCCACTCCCTCCCCGTGCGCGCCGTCGTCCTTGCATGCACCGCCGCCCGCCGCGTGCACCGCTGGCCTTAGCGCCGTGCGCTACCACTTGCCCCAACGCCGCCAGTAGCCGCGCGCCACCACGCGCCATGGCCGCCGGGCCAGCTCTAGCCACGCTTGTGCACGCCTCTCGCGTCGCTCCTCCGCCATCTGATCTGCAGCTCGACAGATCGGGGTTGTCCATCGGCTGCCCACGAGGCTATCGCATGGCCCCACGTCGGAGCCACATGGTGCACCTGAAAGGACCTTGATGTCGCCTAAGGGGGTGAATAGGCGTTTAAAACTTTTAAGTAAATGCGGAAGCTAAACTTTTTAGAAATTTCGGGATATTTTTATGATATTCCAGAATATTTTCGGATATTCTGAATATTTTCGGAAATTCCGAAAATCTCAGCTTTTGAAGCAAGCTAACAAGCCAAACAAGAAGGGACAGTGGCACAAGTAGTTAATGGGTTTGCACAAACAACGACTAAACTACTAGCGGCACCAAATAGCAAAGTTAGAGGAGTAAGAGAGAGAGATCACCGGGATTCTTGCAAATTGATGTGTTGCCGAAGTTCAAATCCTAGAGGGGATTCTACTCTCCGTTGAGTAGCTCACAATGAGCTAGGTCTTTTCTAACCCTATCCTCATGAGGTTGCACAAATGCACTCCTCCTTCCACTAGTGGTATCTCTTTCCTTTCGGAGGTGAGATCCAACCTTCACAAACTTCTCTCGACCAACCACAAGTAGATCGGTGGCTCAAGAGTGACACCTAACCGCCTAGGAGTCCTCAACCTCCAAGAGTAATAGATGATGCAAATATCTCTTGGGGAATGAAGCAAGTGCTCACAAATCGTCACGAAGTCAACACCAAGAACTCACACAGACTCGAAACCGCAACTCTCACACACACCAAATGCAAATCGAAGAACGGTGGAGAGGGGAATCAAGCAAGCAAGGCTCAAAAGTGAATATCAGGAGTAGCAAGCCAAGGGCACCAATTTTTCAATGAGAGCATCCACCTTGACTTGGAGGGGGAGGGGGCCATTTATACCCCCACTCTCAGATCTGCCCGTTATAGGCAAAGATTCCACTTTTTGGACATTCCGAAATAACTTTTCGGATAAGTCCTAAAATCACCAGAACAGCAAATTGGAAAGACAACAACTGGGATTGGGATTTTCGGCACTTCCGAAAAATTTTCGGACAAGTCCAAAAAACAAGTCTGCAAATAACCAGATCCAAATCTTTGATGCACAGTCATTTTCGGAAATTTCGAAAACCAAGTCAGAAAATCACTTTAGGACAAGTCCGAAAACGTCGAGATGGGCGGCGACCTAGAGCGGCTTCCCAAGGAGGTGGAGGACGCAATGAAGCAGTCGTCGGCCGTGCTGGCGTGGGAAGCGGTGGAGTTGGCTTGCCAGCCACTAGGCTCGTGACACGAGCTTCGCGGCCTTCCTCACACTGGACGACTCCCTCCCCCCGGGACGGAGGAGGGGGCCCGTGCTGCCGTTTGGCAGGCCGCAAAGGCCATCGTCAGCAACTTCGAGGGGACGGCTCCCAAGTTTGTCTACGAGGCCCCATCTGACGACGAGGAAGGGGAGCCGGCTCCGAGGGCGATGACGATTGGGAGGACTCCGATGACAATGATGCCGCCGATGCCCCTGGCGCCCCGGGAGGAGCGGGAAAGCTCGGCTCGAAGTGAGCCACGGCCCGCCCACCTCGGAGATCTGCACCGCGTTGTACATATATGTATAGAATGCTTTGCTTTTCTGTGTATTTTGTTTGCATTAAGAGTTGCGTATTAGACTTTGTATCGAACTCCAACCGGTTTTGCCAGTTGATTTTGTCTGCATCCGTTATTCCTGCATTGAAGAATATTTGTATGCTTGTGAGTTTGGTATTGCGTGAGAGCGTCGGTCCGCCTTCTTTTCTCTTTCTGTCGGGTTTATTTTGAACGGTTCTAGGCTCGGGTTGCGTTCTCTCGTGACGGGGGTTCGCACTTAGAATCATGGGGGAGATCCGCTGGCGAGGCTGGCCAGGACGAGGGTGCAGTGAAAGGGGGTCAGGGATGACCTGATTTCGGTCCTTTCGAAGTCCTCTGCCCTTGCAGCACCTTGGGCACGGCTCGCGTCTAGGCCCCGCTTGGCGTCTAGGCGAACCGCGTCGCTGATAGCAACGCTGGTGCGCAGAGTGCCCCGACCCAAAATAAACCCGAGAGAGAAGAAAGGAAGTGAACACAACGGGTTCATTTGAACGGGGTCCAAGCTGGGGCTGCGGTCTCTTGCGACGGGAGTCTGCACTTAGAACCGTGGGGAAGACCAGCTGGCGAGGCTGGCCAGGCCGAGGATGCAGTGACAGGGGTCGAGGATGACCTGATTTCGGTCCTTCCGAAGTCCCCTGCCCTTGCAGCGCCTCGGGTTGGGGCTCGCGTCTGGGCCCCACTGGGCGTCTTGGCAGACTGAGTCGCTGATAGCAACACAAGGACACAGAGCGTCCCGACCCAAAACAGAACTCGAGAAACAACAAGGAAGTGCTTGGCATGCAAAAAACATAACTGTACAAATAAGAGTAGTGGCAGCCCCCGGCCAACTTGGCACGATGCGAAGGTCGTGCGGGGTTGGCCCGAGCCCAGAATACAAACACTTCTCATATTTAGGGATAGAATTGGCGAAGATGTTCAATGTTCCACGGGTTAGGCAGCTCTGTGCCATCCTCCGTGCCTAGTCGGATAGAGCCTGGCCGGGGACCCTGATCACTTTGAAAGGTCCCTCCCACATGGGGGAGAGCTTGCTCAAGCCCGCGCGCATTTGAACACGGTGCAAGACTAAATCATTTACTTGTAGTGATCAAGCCCGGACGTGGCGCTGATGGTAGCACCGCAGGCTCTGCTGGTAGTGGGTGGCCTGGAGGGCCGCGCAATGCCTTCTCTCCTCGAGGTAGTCGAGGTCATCACACCGGAGCCGATCTTGATCGGCCTTGGCGTACATCGTGACCCGGGGGGATCCCAGGGCCAGCTCTGATGGGAGAACTGCCTCGGCCCGTACACCAGGAAGAAAGGTGTTTCTCATGTTTCACGGTTTAGGGTGGTCCGGTTTGCCCAGAGCACCGTCGGTAGCTCCTCGACCCATGAGTTCTCATGCTTCTTGAGGACGTTGTATGTCTTCGTCTTCAGGCCCTTAAGGATTTGCGTGTTGGCATGCTCCACTTGACCGTTGCTCTTGGGGTAGGCAGGTGAGGCTAAACAGAGCTTGATGCTCATGTCGTCACAGTAGTCGCCAAAAAGTTCACTGGTGAATTGCGTTCCGTTATCCGTGATGATGCGGTTGGGAACTCCAAAGCGCGCAGGCCACTTGGTGAACTTGTCGATGGCGACGTAGAGATACTCGTACCCCTGAGGGCCTTCTTGAAGGGGCCTAGAATGTCCAGCCCCCAGATCGCAAATGGCCACGAGGGTGGTATCGTTTGCAGGGCCTGGGCCCGCTGATGGGTCTGCTTCGCGTGGAACTGGCATGCCCGGCACCGCTGGACTAGGTCGGCGGTGTCCTAGAGAGTCGTCGGCCAGTAGAAGGCCTGGCGGAAGGCCTTGCCAACCAATGTGCGCGAGGCGGCGTGGGCGCCATACTTGCCTTCGTGGATATCAGCGAGGAGCTCAATACCCTGTGCCTAAGGGATACACTTCAGGAGTACCCTGTTGGCGCCGTGTCGGTAGAGAGTCCCTTCCACCAACACGTACCATTTGGCGGTTCGAGCGACTCGCTCACTCCCTTCGCGCTGCTCCGGTAGAGTCACACCTTGGAGGAATGCTTGGATTTCTAACATCCAAGCAAACTGGCGAGGGGCATCGGGCCGACCCCCTTGGGGGTGTCGGGGCTGACCCCCTCGGGCCTCGGGGCTCGGACTCCGTCGGTCTCCCGAGACTGCATGGTTGCGTCCTGGTCCCCTGCGTAAGGGTCAAGGCGCGTGGATGGATGGGTGAGCCTTTCTTCAAACGCGCCTGGTGGGGCTGGGCTTAGAGAAGATGCGAGCCTTGAGAGCTCATCGGCGAGCGTGTTCTCCCGTCTAGGCACGTGCCGAAGTTCTAATCCATCGAAATGGCGATGGTCGGGGTTGTCCTCAGCGTCGGGGGCGGGTGATGGGTCCACTCTGCCAAGAAGTCGGCGAGGGCTTGACTCTTGATAGCTTTGTGTGGCTCAAAATGGAGGTCGAACTCTGAAAGCTTGATGGCCCACTTGATCACTCGTCCAGTGCCCTCTCGGTTGTGCAGGATTCGGCCGAGGGGGTAGGACATCACCACCGTAACCCGAAGCGCCTGTAAGTAATGGTGCAACTTCATCGACGCCACAAGAACTGCGTATAGCATCTTCTGGGCTTCAGGGTATTGGGTTTCGGTGTCTCGCAGGACCTCACTGACAAAGTAGACCGACCGCTGTACCTTTCGACGGGGCCTGGTCCCTTCGCTAGGGGCCCTAGGCTCCCGGGGCCCGGCACTTGTGGTGCCTTCTCCAGCGCGTGGGACGTCCGCGTCGGTGGCTAGGTGGCCATCCTGATGGGGAGGGCATCCAGCGCCTCCTGACAGGGGGGCGAAGGACCACTCACGTACTGAGGGGGCACGGGCCCGCCTCCTAGCACGGGAGCCTCTTCAGCCACTTCCGGCCCGGGCCTCACTGTTACGGGTGGGGGAACCGCAGTTGAGGGTCCTCCTCATCGCGCTCCACCATCAACACCGCACTGACTACTTGCGGGGTTGCCGCCAAATAAAGCAATAGCGGCTCATTTGGCTTCGGGGCCAGCAGGACTGGGGGAGAGCTAAGGTAATACTTTAGCGGATCAAATGCTTGCTCCGCCTCCTCCATCTAGACAAATGGCCCGGAGCACTTGAGGAGCTTGAATAGGGGCAGCGCCCACTCTCCCAACCTTGCGATGAATCTGCTCAGGGCGGCCATGCATCCCGAGAGGCACTGCATGTCCCTGAGCCGGCTGGGGGGCGCATCCGCTTTATTGCTCTAATCTTCTCGGGGTTGGCCTCTATGCCTCTAGCCGAGACCAGGAAAGAAGCTTGCCCGCTGGAACCCCGAACACGCATTTTTCGGGATTCAGCTTCATTCGTGTGGAGCAGAGATTATCAAAAGTCTCCGCTAAATCTGAGAGTAAGGTCTCACGATCGCATGTTTTTACTACCAAGTCGTCGACATATGCCTCAACATTACACCCTATTTGATTTTTCAAAGTGATGCGAGTGGTTCGCTGAAAGGTAGGGCCTGCGTTCTTTAAACCAAATGGCATGGATATATAGCAATAAGTGCCAACAGTTGTAATGAAAGCAATTTTTTCCTCGTCCTCCCTAGCCATGCGAATCTAATGATATCCTGAGTATGCATCTAGAAAACACAAAAGGTTGCACCCCGTAGTGGAGTCGACAATTTGATCTATGCGTGGTAGGGGGAAGGGATCTTTAGGGCAAGCCTTGTTAAGGTCGGTGTAGTCGACGCACATCCGGAGCTTGCCGTTGGCCTTGGGGACGATGACTGGGTTCACCAGCCACTCCGGATGGACCACCTCTTGAATGAACCCGGCCTCCAGGTGCTGCGCCACCTCCTCACGGATGAAGGCTTGCCGCTTCGAGGCCTGCTACCATACCTTCTGCTGGACGGGTCTTGCGTCCGGACGCACGGCCAGACGGTCTCGATCACCTCCCTGGGACCCTGGGCATATCCGATGGCTTCCATGCAAACACATCGGCATTTGCCCACAGGAAGGAGACGAGCGCGTCTTCCTATTTGGCGTCCAAGTTACCACCAATCTTAGCGATCTTGGACGGATCGTCGCCAAGCTGGATCTGCTTGACGGGTACCTCATCACCTGAAGCCATCCGCTTCTTCGGGGCGCGCGAGGTTGGGGACTCAGGCCTTCTGCCGCTGACCTCGGGCTCGCCAGCCGCCACAAGGTTGTTCGCGCGCTGCTCTGCGCCAGGCAGGGTGACCCTAACGTCGTCGTGGACGGTGATGGGGTCACTCGAGCCCGGCATCTTCAGCTGGAGGTAGGCGTAGTGGGCCGCTGCCATGAACTTCACCAATGCGGGTCTACCGTGCACTGCGTTGTAGGGAAGATTGAGATCTGCTACATCGAAGTTGATCCACTCGGTGCGGAAGTTGGAGGGCCCGCCGAAGGTGACAGCGAGCGAGATGTGCCCCAGCGGCCACATGTGGCCCGGGGTGAAGCCAATGATTGGCAGCGATGGCTCAAGTCACATCCCCGGGGCCTTGATCACATCAAAGGCCGTGGGGAACAGGATATTGAGGGCCGCGCCGCTGTCGATCAGGACGTGCCCCACCTTGATGTTGTAAACGTTGGGGGAGACCACCAACGGCAAGTGTCCACCCCTGGCCAGGCAAGTGGGAGGGTTGCCTTGGTCGAAGGTGAGCTTCACCTCCGACCAGCGCGACTGCCGCGCCGCCTCGTTGGTGGGGATGGCGGCAAGAAGCTCACGCTTCATGGCCTTGAAACTTCGACGGAAGGTATGGGCGTACACCCCTCCATTGACGGTGGCGATGGCGTGCTCAGGCTCTAGGAAGCCGAGCTCCGCGTCATCGGGGTCCTCAAAGGAGGCCTTCTCCTTGGCCTCAGTTCGGTTACCGGACGAGGGCGCCGGGGCCTCAGGCGACCCTCCTTCCGCTCCTACTCATACTTCTTGATGCTCTCGGCCAAGTTCTTGACCGAGTGGCAATCAGCGAGATTGTTACGGGCACGGAGCACCATTTGTCCACCGAGTGCTCCCCGCTAGGGGCACCGGCGTCCTTTTGCTTGCCGCCTGCAGCCTTTCCCTTGTACAGGGTGCGCGGGCGCCTTCGGCGGCGAGGACGTAGCCCTCGTCGTCGGATCGGACCGACCTCTTCTTCTTCCTCCGCTTGTCCCGCCGCTCGGCCCAGGTGGTTGGCTGGGGCACAGCTGCGGCCGCTCTGGTGCTGGAGGAGTTCCAGGTCCAGGCCTCCTCCTTGCGAGCCACTCTGTCCGCAAGCTCAAAAAGCTCTGCGATGGTCTGGGGCTCCTTGGAGGCTATCTTCTCGAGCATGCGGTTGTGCTGCACGCCCCTCCTGAACGCGTAGATTACCGCGTGAGCAGGGATGCAGGGAATGGTGTTGCGCACCTGGCAGAAACGCTGGATATACTGGCGAAGGGACTTGCCATCCCGCCGTTGTACCACGTGCAGGTCCGCCTCCTCTCCCAGGCGCGGATATGTGCCCTGGATGTTCTTGACAAACTTTTAGCACATATCCTCCCAGGAGTGGACCGAGGCGAGTGGCAGATTCATGAGCCAGGCCTGCGCTTGGCCCTTAAGGGCCATGGGGTAGAAGTTCGCCATGACCCGATCGTCGCCCCCCGCGCCTCTATGGTGGTGGTGTAGATTTGGAGGAACTCGGAGGGATTGATGCTGCCATCGTACTTTTCGGTGAGGATGGGCCGGAATTTCGGGGGCCATCGGACATTCCGAAGACTCGCCACGAAGGCCTGACAGCCAGCACTATGCGACGGGGGAGGACGGGGCAAAGCCCCCTGCTTGGGGTGACATGGCGCTCTAGAGGAGGTGGCGCCTTCCCCTGTATAGGCGGTGCGGCGTGCGTGACACCGGTGCTCTATATCGAGCCTGGCATCGGCTCCTCCATATATATCCTTCTTGCACCCGCGGTCACCCTTGGGTGTCGATGAGGGGAATGATGTCGCCATGCGCGCGGCGGTTGCCGCTCGGCGGGCCCTCCACCTTGAAGACGACGAGGCTGCAGTCGGGCTACGGGATGTCCCGGTCGTCGAGGCTCACCCACCGGTGATCAGCTGCCGCTGCGCGATGGTGACAAACTTGGCCACATCCTCCAGCCAGCGCTGGATCGGGGTCTTCGGCTCTAGGGAGATGGGTGGGTAGGGCAAGAGCATGCCTACCGCCCGGAGCGCACCCTCAGCGGTGCTATCCCCGCCATGGAGCCCTCCTTGGTAAGCCGCCGAAGAAGTCTCGGAGCCCTTGGCCTTGTTCCCGGCGCCGCCACCCTCAGGGGGCACCAGGTCACGTTCCTCCACCCGCGGAGGCACTCGGTGATGCAGTGGAGATGGGGGAGCGCGGGGCCGGTGCCAAAAACTCGGGCTGTGGTCCCGCATGTCGCCGTCGGCCGCCTCGCCATCTCCTGCCTGACCAGGCGGAGTAATGCACGGGACGGGCTCTCCAGCCATCTTGCTCATTACCAGAAACGTAGTGCGCAAGAAATGCAACGGGCCTCGAGAAGCACGGACGTGCCCCCTACCTGGCGCGCGAACTGTCTGGAGGTAAAACTCCTCTAGCAGGGAACCATGGGGTCCCCTTTTTACGTTCGGACCAGGGGTACGGGTGAGATCTCGAGAGACGAAGAGAAGTAAGCTTAGAAGGTCTCGGGCCCCTCGGGTATGGAGATGACACACAGATTTATACAGGTTAAGGCCACCATGGAGGCGTAATACCCTACTCCTATGTGTGTGGTTGATATGTGATTGATATGTGGGAGAATACAAGCGTTTGTTCTCTCTTCTTTGGCGCTCGCCAAAAAAAACCCTGACCCTCAGCCAGGACCTCCTTTTATATCTCAAGTGGTTTCCACTTAGGCCTCAGACTTAGGTTCGAGGGAAAGAGAAAATGAAAAGCGCTACAGATACGAAGACGTGGGCACCGTCCTTTTCAACGTGCCAGGACGTGCACGTCCCATCATAGTACGCCTTCAGCCGTCACTCCAAATGACCGAGCGGACACCCGGTCATTCTTCCTTTTAAATGCTGAAGACTTCCAGCCTCCTGGGCCCTCCAAGGGACGACGCAGCACCGAAGCGACCGAAGGAGAAAGGGGCCAGTCAAGCCCTAAGGACGGGCAAAAGGCCCGCATTAAATGTGACGGGACGAGGCATGCGCCTGGCATGCCCTACACCGGTAGGCTCGTGCGCATGGCGCGCGCCGTCACATCCGCCATCACATCTCTCATGTCAGCCCACGTAGCCCTCTAGCATGCTCACCCACCGCATTGAATGCGGTAGGTGGGCGCTGGCGACAACCGCCCAGCCGATGCACGTGGGGCTGATCATGGGAGGGGGGCTCGGGGCAGCCCGACCTCCCACGCGGGAGGCAGTTGCCGCTCCACGCATGGCCCAACCCCCTTTGGGGCATGCCACGCGTACTCGGGGCAGCCTCCTCCCTGTACTCGCGATACCCCCAGGCCCATATCACCGACAATGGGTTATGAAATAATGCACAAGTTTTGTTTTGGAAGACATGCACATATCTCAACCAACTCACAGGATACCAAGATCATAAAGATTAAACAAGCTAAAGAAAAACATGTTCTCAGATTTTGGAAACTCATTATGAGCTTGGAAGGAGCTTTGAAACATCATGCAAAAGAAGACTTATCATGAAGTTTAACATTTGCAAAATCTTGGATGGTTTAGAGATGCAAAATTAAGCCAATATCCACGAAGAACTTTAGCTAAAATAGCTAAACTTACCATATGCAAGTTTGAGTAAAAATGTGATCAAGCAAGATTTTGGATAAAAGCCATTTTGTTTGGAATAGAAGAACTTTTTTTTACTCCAAAACCTTTGAGAAACGTTTCAAATAAATGTTTAAGCACTTTTGAGAAGATCTTCACAAATTTGGGCCTTTTAAATGACATGTTTGACTTTTGACCAAAGAGGTTGTTTGAAAGGGTTATAAAACTAATCTTTGAAATCTTTGATGTTTAGAAAGTAAGAGATACATGAATGTGGTTTGCATAAGTTCACTCTAATATATCTCACTTGAAATCCATGAATTCAACATTTTTAGTATAAGTCATAGGATTTAGAGAACATATACATAAAAGCTCACTTTTCCAAATATTCCTTTTTTAAAAAAAATGGCAAATGACATGTTTTGGTTTGAAATGCATATGTATGAGTTTGAAATACCTTCATGAACCAATATATATCAAAATATATGGTTCTAGTGGCAAAACTCACTTGATGCCATAATAGGACCAATTATGGTAAAGATCGATTTTTGAACGAATTTCAAAATCATGTTGTTCTCAAACCGTTGGCCAAATAAAATACATTTAAAAACCAAAAGCGTTTGAAATGACCAACTTTAGGAGTTTATCGAAAGGATTGTCTGCAAAAACCTCTTCAAAAATATATTGGTGAAAATATACTTTAAAAACAAAAACAAGATCCTAGCATCTACAATTTAAGGCTAAAACCATTTTCTTTCCAACACTCATTTTGTTTTGTAGTAGCTTTTGGAAAAAACCTTTCAAATAGACATAGGGACTCTTTTGAATAACAAATCCAAACCTTTTTTTTTGCAACTAATTTTGTAGATTTTGAGTTTTGAACCAAAACAACATTTTGAAACCATCATAGCATCAATTTGATCACAACACATTTTAGGGAAGCAAAAGACATGAGAGGTTATAGCACTCCCCCTAAATGTGGTAAACCAAAACATCACTCAAATTCAACATATGAATCAATCAAGCAACATGCAAAAATAAGCAATGTGCATAAGAGATATTAAACCTACACAAGGTAAAAGGGTAGATACATCAACATAAGTACTCGTTACCGAGACGCCATTGGTTTTTGATGTAGAACGTTATTCCTCAAACTTGACTTCATTTTGACATATAGTGAGAACTTTGAGTCAAGCCTCCAATACGCCTCCAAGTACCTATAATCTTATTTTAGCACATTTTGGTCCCCAACAACATTGGGTCCATCGAGGTAAGTCACACGAGACTTAGGCACCCAAATGAATTTTGTGCTAGCACGTGGTGAACTAATCACCCTAGTTGCACAAATGTCCATTTTGGACTTTCTAAGCAAATTATGATCAAATAAGGAGTTTGGCTTAGGAATGTTACCCATGAGACAATTTTTACAACATCTCCCTTTGCGCGGCAATTATAGCAAAGTCGAGTTTTGCTTTTATCTCATCTTTTGGTTTGCTTATTGTCGGTTTGCCTCTCTCTTGATGATTTGCATTGTTCATCCAATGTGCATGGACAACTTGAGGCAAAGTGTCCCGCTTCAGTGCACTTGAGACATTTGATGTGAGCAATCCCTTTGTTTTTGCTCAACACCAATCCTTTTTTTCTAAGATGATGTCCCTCTTTCTTGCACTTGAAGCAAGTAATTTAACTCTTGATCATCTTTTGATTTCGTCGCTTGGTATGTGCATTGATGGACTTGTTATCCCATTTATGGAGCTTGGTGCAAGCTTCGGTTGATCCCTTCTCAAGCTTCTTCACCATGTCCTCACGATTATCTTGAGAAGGTTGAGCAATACTGTTGACGTAAAAACACGACGGCCTGGGAGATCTGCTTAGCTCCAGTGCAGGTCCAGAATAATGATAAGATACGGGCGTGCCAGTCAGTTTGATCCTGCAACTGACAAGATATATAAATTGAAGATCAAAAGATAGCCGATCGGCTGACAAGCCGATAGAGTGATTCCAGCCGATGCCGATACCAGCCGATATCCAATATAGATCTTGATACTTGAGTAAATAATGACATAAATATAATCGGCTGATGATAATGAAATAATATAATCCAGTAGAAACCAATCGGCTAGTAATGATAGATTGAATAAGCATTGATCCGAAGGTTGAAGTATTCATCGGCTGGTGGTCCGATGTCAATATATCCAAATGATTAGATAAACAATGAAACCTTTGTTGTCATCGGCTAAATCCAACTTGTATGTAACCCTTACAAGCCGATGCAACGTCCAGATAACTCATCGGCTAGCACTCCGATAAAACATTAGCATGAACATATCGGCTTAACAAGATTTATATTATCAACAACAATCTGGTAGGTCGAACTGAACCGATGCAGCACGAGATTGTATATGATAATTTAATACTTGATGAACCGATAGATCTGTCTAATGTGATGGATATAGCAAATCTATTTAAAACAACATTGTGATTGTAGAGATATATCGGCTAAGATAGAAGATCGGACCGAACCGAGACAGTCCCAACTAAACCAATGCGTCTCTAAACACAATGCAATTAAGATAGAATTGAGATATCAGGTAAATATATCAACCAAACCAGAGCGATCAAGAGATCGAAGCGATGCAGCCTTGAACAACACCAATGTAGCCGATAAATTCACCAGGGCCCGACGGAACGTAGGGCTTACCCCTTCGCCGGAGATCGAAAGCCGATGCAGCCCCGCGTCAGGTGCCAATTCCGCCGGTTGATAAGTAGAAAACCTCAGAAAGAGGGTGGCGATGCGCCGAAGTTGTATTGATCGAGAGATAATTTACATAGACCCCGGGTGTACATATTTATACCCATGGGTAGATACTAGTCCATATCGGACATGACTCAAAATTTCCTAAAGATAAAAGGAAAAACATAAAGTCCTTATCGGACACTAAACACACTTTCCTAAAATTAAAAGGAAACTAACGACTCTGCCTAATTAATAGATAAATTGCCATGCCGCATCATTCTTGAATTCGGACTTTGATCTATCTCCTTAACCGAATCCATCAAGAACACAACTGTTGGCGATCTGATAATACCCATCGGCCGATTCCAGAACTCTGAAGCCGATACTGACTCTAGGCCGATGATGACTTTGAGGCTTACCAAATTTCGTCGTCAACACATGCCCCCCAATTTTGGAGTATGAGGACTCATGCTTCAAAATTCTCTTCTATCTCGCCTTGATTACTCCAAAATTGATCTTCCTTTGCTTCTTGCAATCGGCTCTCATAAGCCGATACCGTCTGCGCCAGATGAGCCAGATTGTCAAACTCATGGCAAAAGAACATGTCTCTGATAGGTGCTGACAATCCTTGGAATGCAAGATCCGCTAGCTGTTCATCACTTAGGCTCAAACTGTAGCATCGGCTGCGGACATTGCGAAATCTTTGAATATATTCCATAGCCGATTCTCCCTTTTGCTGCTGAACCAATATCAAGTCTGAAAACTTTATCTCATCAATTCCATCAAAGAAATAATCATGAAACTGCTTCTCAAGATCGGCCCATCCTCTAATAGAATATGGAGGTAATGATGAAAACCATATGAAAGCCGATCCAGTCAAAGACAATGGAAAAAATCTAACTTTCAAAGCTTCTTCAGCCGATACCTCCCCACATTGCACTAAGAATCGGCTGATATGTTCCATTGTAGATATATCATCTTGCCCTGAAAACTTAGAGAAGTCTGGAATTTTGTATCGGTATGGAAGCGGAACTCTATCGAACCATTCAGGATATGGCTGCCGATACATATGGATCTGCTCCTTAGGTCTAAGTCCAAACTGCTCCTCTACTAACTTCGCAATTCTATCGGCCCAACCATTGTTCATCTGATGGCATTGTTCCTTTGGCCGATATTGTCGTTGTTCTTCAATCTGCCCCCGAGCTGGCCTCTTTGAACAATTAACTCATCAACTTTTCCCTTGATCAAATCTTGCAATGTGTTCACCAAAACTCCAGATTGATTAAATAATGCGCGATGAACTGCTTCATCAACTTTATCTTGAAGTATTTCAATCATCGGCTCGGGAATTTGAGATTTCTGGATTGGCCCTTCCGGTGTCATGACGAAACATTGAAGATAACGATTTTGAAAATCAGCTTTAAATTTCTCCAACTCTTGCTTATGTTCCTCTGTCAAATCCTCCTTTGTGACCATGATCTTGGCGTCGACTTCTTCAGACATGTAGGTATAAAATTCGTAGTCCCACTGGGCGTGCCAAATTGTGTTGACGTAAAAACACGATGGCCTGGGAGATCTGCTTAGCTCCAGTGCAGGTCCAGAATAATGATAAGATATGGGCGTGCTAGTCAGTTTGATCCTGCAACTGACAAGATATATAAATTGAAGATCAAAAGATAGCCGATCGGCTGACAAGCCGATAGAGTGATTCCAGCCGATGCCGATACCAGCCGATATCCAATATAGATCTTGATACTTGAGTAAATAATGACATAAATATAATCGGCTGATGATAATGAAATAATATAATCCAGTAGAAACCAATCGGCTAGTAATGATAGATTGAATAAGCATTGATCCGAAGGTTGAAGTATTCATCGGCTGGTGGTCCGATGTCAATATATCCAAATGATTAGATAAACAATGAAACCTTTGTTGTCATCGGCTAAATCCAACTTGTATGTAACCCTTACAAGCCAATGCAATGTCCAGATAACTCATCGGCTAGCACTCCGATAAAACATTAGCATGAACATATCGGCTTAACAAGATTTATATTATCAACAACAATCTGGTAGGTCGAACTGAACCGATGCAGCACGAGATTGTATATGATAATTTAATACTTGATGAACCGATAGATCTGTCTAATGTGATGGATATAGCAAATCTATTTAAAACAACATTATGATTGTAGAGATATATCGGCTAAGATAGAAGATCGGACCGAACCGAGACAGTCCCAACTAAACCAATGCGTCTCTAAACACAATGTAATTAAGATAGAATTGAGATATCAGGTAAATATATCAACCAAACCAGAGCGATCAAGAGATCGAAGCGATGCAGCCTTGAACAACACCAATGTAGCCGATAAATTCACCAGGGCCCGACGGAACGTAGGGCTTACCCCTTCGCCGGAGATCGAAAGCCGATGAAGCCCCGCGTCAGGTGCCAATTCCGCCGGTTGATAAGTAGAAAACCTCAGAAAGAGGGTGGCGATGCACCGAAGTTGTATTGATCAAGAGATAATTTACATAGACCCCGAGTGTACATATTTATACCCATGGGTAGATACTAGTCCATATCGGACATGACTCAAACTTTCCTAAAGATAAAAGGAAAAACATAAAGTCCTTATCGGACACTAAACACACTTTCCTAAAATTAAAAGGACTCTAACGACTCTGCCTAATTAATAGATAAATTGCCATGCCGCATCATTCTTGAATTCGGACTTTGATCTATCTCCTTAACCGAATCCATCAAGAACACAACTGTTGGCGATCTGATAATACCCATCGGCCGATTCCAGAACTCTGAAGCCGATACTGACTCTAGGCCGATGATGACTTTGAGGCTTACCAAATTTCGTCGTCAACAAATACCCACAAGTCGATGATCCATGTGCTTCTCCCTTTTGCCTACACAATCCAAGTCACATGTAGTGCTCGGGCAATAGTTTGCTTTGGAGCACCAAGTGTTAGCACAAGTAAGGTCAACTTGAACGTGAGGCTCATAGGATTTTACCATTGCAATTATCACCTCATGAGCTATCTTTAGCATGGCATGACAATCTACAAGATTCTCATCAGAACACAAAAGTCCATCATGTCTTTCTTGTAAATCCACATACTTACTAGTGATATCCTCAAGTTGAGATTTAAGCTTTTGATTGTGCTTCTCCAAAGATGCTACACAAGCAATAGAATTAGTGGCACAAGCAAATTCATTTTCCAATTTTTCATACCTCATAGTTAATGAAGAATTAGATCTCTTGAGTTTCTTGTGTTCATCGACTAGACCTTTGATTTCTTCATTTTCCTAATGAGGCATGTTTGTTGCTTCTCAATGACCTCCATGAGCTTGATCACCATTGTTATGTTATTCTTGTTCAAGTGATCAATCTTGGAGTCATCATCATGCCCATAAAGCACGCATGATCTTTGGCAATGGAAGATAAACAAGTTGATGATGTGGATTCTTCACTTAGCCATTGATCCTCATATACTTCTTCTTCTTCCTTCAAAAGATTAGTACCACAAGCACTATAGGAAGTAGAAATGTCTTAATTGACTCTACTCACCATTTCATTACATTGAAGGGAATCATGTGTTGGTGACGAGCTGGACGTGACAAGATCATCGAAGGTGGTCACTTGAGGTTCTTCGCAATTTGGTGACAAAGTTGAGCACTCAAGTGATTCTTCAATAAAGAGTACTTCATCACATTTGGGCTTATCGCATCTCTCCTTGAGTGTGATCCAAATAAGATGAGCATCTTCAAGCGGCATGATGGTTTTAAATACATCTTCACTCAAAGTACTAAATAAAACATTAGTAGTTTGAGCATTGAGATATATGCATTTATCTTCCTCTTCAAATGATAATAACATTTGATTACTAAGGAGAAATGCTCACATCTACAACTCGGTCCTCAACAAATCAAGCATGCGAGTACTCCAAGATAAATAATTTGAACCATCTAAAAGAAGTAAAGGAACTATATCCACCAAACCACTAGTCGACATCTTTACTCTCTAGGAAGTAAAGCCCAAAAGAGAGACTTGGCTCTGATACCAATTGAAAGGACCTTGATGTCGCCTAGAGGGGGTGAATAGGTGTTTAAAACTTTTAAGTAAATGTGGAAGCTAAACTTTTTAGAAATTTCGGGATATTTTTGGATATTCCAAAATATTTTCAGAAATTCTAAAAATCTCAGCTTTTGAAGTAAGCTAGCAAGCCAAACAAGAAGGCGACTAAACTACTAGCGACACCAAATAGCAAAGTTAGAGGAGTAAGAGAAAGATATCACCGGGATTCTTGCACATTGATGTGTTGCCGAAGTTCAAATCCTTGAGGGGATTCTACTCTCCGTTGAGCTCACAATGAGCTGGATCTTTTCCAACCCTATCCTCATGAGGTTGCACAAATGCACTCCTCCTTCCACTAGTGGTATCTCTTCCCTTTCGGATATGAGATCCGACAGGGAACAAACTTCTCCCGGCTAACCACAGGTAGATCGGTAGCTCAAGAGTGACACCTAACCGTCTAGGAGTCATCAACCTCCAAAAGTAATAGATGATGCAAATATCTCTTGGGGAATGAAGAAAGTGCTCACAAATCATCATGAAGTCAACACCAAGCACTCACACAAACTCGAAACTGCAACTCTCACACACACCAGATCTAAATCGAAGAATGGTGGAGAGGGGAATCAAGCAAGCAAGGCTCAAAAGTGAATCTCAGGAGTAGCAAGCCAAGGGCACCAATTTTTCAATGAGAGCAGCCACCTTGACTTGGAGGGGGAGGGGCTATTTATACCCCCCACTCTCATATCTACCCGTTATAGGCAAAGATTCCATTTTTTGGACAATCTGAATTAATTTTTCGGACAAGTCCTAAAATCACCAGAACAGCAAACTGGAAAGAAAAACAGCTGGGATTTTCAGCACTTCTTAAAACTTTTCGGGCAAGTCCGAAAATAACCAGATCGAAAACTTTGATGCACAGTCATTTTCTAAAATTCCGAAAATCAATTTAGGACAAGTCCGAAAATCACTTTAGGACAAGTCCGAAAATGTCCAGAAGCTTGTTCGACTCCACGACATTTTTGGAAATTCCGAAAATGATTTTCGAACAAGTCCGAAAATGTCCAGAGGCTTTTTCTTAGTTCACAGACTTTTCGAAAAATCCGAAAATGCATTTTGGACACGTCCGAAAACATCCATAAGAGATTTTTTTGGGGAAATCACTTTGAAAGAATTGATTTTTGAGCACTCAACTCATTCCTCATTGTCCATGCATCATCCCCCTTAATAGTACGGCTTTCCTACCAACTCAAGAGTAATTAGAAAAGCTATAACAATACGAATAACTTTATGCCATCTTCTTTCTTTGCCTTGATCAAAGCTAATATGAAATTTGGCTTGATGTTCATCAATGAATCACATCCTCTTGATCTTCAACATTTCATCTTGTGTTTCTTCTTCACCAAGGGTTGATCCTCAACAACTTATGACATCTTATGGCCTCGATCGGTTCACCGGTATTCGGCCAAGCACTTGCTCCTTCACCACTGCATTGGGTCCTTCGGTGCCAAACATCCGCTTGCCCTTCTCCCATGCATCACTACTACAGAAATCGTTTTTCTGTACGAGGGGCGATTTAGGTTACATGCGGACCACTTGTGGCTGCGCCTGCAAGAATCGGTCCCCGGGTTCGCGTCAACCAGCCACATGCGAAGATGTATTATCGCATGCGGCTGATTAAGACAGCCGCATGCGATAATAGCCATATTTTTGCATGCGGCCGTCTTACGGGACCGCATGCATTATCCCATGCGGTCCCGTAAGACGGCCGCATGCGAAAATATCGCTATTATCGCATGCGGCTTTCTTAAGCAGCCGCATGCGATAATTCATCTTCGCATACGGCTGTCTTAAGCGGCCGCATACGATGATGGGCCATATATCTTGCTAGAGACCCGACACTGAGCATTTGAATCCGAAGTTTTCTCTCTCCTATTGCAAGCAACAAATAGGGGAGGAGGTTTTCAACTCGAAATCTTTGCTTGAAGTCTATATGAAAGGTGTAGTACTCTCTATCCTCCTTCATTTGGCTCCATTTTTATTAAATTTCGTTGGTGGAAATTGGAGATATTTTAATAATTGTGACAAGGTTTGTTTTAGCTAGTTTAAGCAAAATCTAGCTTTAAAATATATGTTTTGATGGGCAAATTTTGGATGTAAATTTGTGTACGTACTAGTTACTTGTATTGTTGTATTTTTTTGAGCGATATAAATGTAGTTACACGTTTTTATAAAATAGCTGTGGTCTATTATTTGTATTTGTAATTTTTTTTGTATTTACATATAGATGGATCGGTCATCATGGATGTATGAGATGCGGAGAACGCACCCATTATTTATGAAGGAAGCATCTAAATTCATTAATCAGGCTAAGGCGCAGGCTTTGAGAGAGAGTATGACAAAAAAAATTTGTCCGTGCCGTCACTGGAAGAATCAGAAATTGGTGGTAGATCCTGGTGAATTATTGGGACACATAATGCAGCATGGATTCACCGCCAATTACAACGTTTGGACATATCACGGGGAAATCGCTGATCCCCAAGATGACGATGAAGATTCAAGTTTCGAGATGAATGAGGCCGAGAATTTTGTAATCGAAGACATGTCCCGTGAAAGGATGAATGTAGATGTTTGCACAAATGGAGATGATTTTGAGGGTGGTTTTGATCTGGAGGATATGCTACGCCATGTTGAACCAGAGGATCTAGCTGGCAGATCACGCGGGTTAGACCATTGGCAGGCATTGGAGAAGGCATCGAAGAATCTTCTTTACGATGAAGCGAAGGGATGTGATAAGGATTTCACAGTTTTGCGTTCAGTGCTTGAACTTCTGAGATTGAAGGCTAAACACGGATGGTCGGACACAAGTTTTAATGATCTAATGAGTTTGTTGAGTGTGTTGCTTCCTAAGCCTAACTTTATACCATCGAACACATATCAAGCGAAGAAACTCATATGTCCTTTAACTCTTGGTGTTGAAAAGATTCATGCTTGTGAGAATCATTGTATATTATACCGTAAAGAATATGCGGACTTGGAGAGCTGCCTGACATGTGGCGTAGGTCGGTATAAAACAGGAAATGGGCCCGTTAATAGAGAGTTTATCGACCCAGATTCATCGGAGCGTAAGCAAAGAAAGATTCCGTCAATGGTGATGTGGTACCTACCAATTAAGGACCGCTTGAAGCGTCTGTACTCAAACCCGAGTGATGTTGAGTTGATGAGATGGCATCAAGTGAGTCGGAAGATAGATGGTATGATTCGACCTCCTGCCGACGCTCGCCAGTGGAAGACATTCGATGCAAAACATCCAGAATTTGCTAAGGATCCAAGAAATGTAAGGTTCGCGTTGAGCACTGATGGAATGAACCCGTTTGGTGATTTAAGTAGCTCACACAGCACATGGCCAGTTCTTCTCACAATGTATAATCTTCCGACGTGGATATGTCAGAAACGAAAGTATATTCTTCTCACTATCCTCATACAAGGTCCGAAGCAACCTGGAATCGATATAGATGTTTTTCTAGAGCCTTTGATGGAGGACATGGAGGAGCTATGGAAGGAGGGGTTCCGACTGTAGGATGAGTTTAAGTGGGAGCACTTCAATCTACGTGCGATCATATTCGTTACCATCAATGATCTACCTGCAAACTTTTCATTATCCGGACAGATTAAAGGGAAGACTGGATGTCTGATATGTTTGGATAAAACTTCGTACAAGTACCTTACATCGTCTAAGAAGACAGTGTACATGCGACATCGACGGTTCCTACCACAAAAGCACAAGTACCGTAAGATGGCCAGATTGTTCGATAAGATAGTGGAGAACGATACTGCCCCAGAAACACGTTGTGGTACTTACGTGTATGAGGTAACAAAGAAGATTAAGGTTGTATTTGGCAAGGGAAAGAAGAAGACAGCAAAGAGGAAGAAAGTTGATGATGAGGAAGCTACATTGCCATTCAAGAAGCACTCAATTTTCTTTAGATACTTAGAATACTGAAAGGACTTGGAGATTCGTCATGCAATTGATGTTATGCACCTCGAGAAGAACGTGTTTGATAGCACCATCGGCACCTTGCTGGACATCCCCAGCAAGACGAAGGATGGATTGAAGTCACGTAACGATCTTGTAAATTTGGACATAAGGCATGACCTTCACCCAGAAGAGCTGGCAAGTGGAAAGACGGAGATTCCTCCTGCTTGTTACTCGTTGACACTTGAAGAGAAAAAAGCATTCTGCAAATGCTTGCAAGGGGTGAGAGTGCCTACTGGTTTCTCATCGAACATCAGGAAGCTAGTCTCAATGAAGGATTTGACTATTTCTGGATACAATGCACATGACTGCCATAGGATGCTAACGGTATTTCTACCAATTGCTATAAGGGCAGTCAAACCTATCCATACCAAGGTGGTTATAACAAAATTGTGTTACTTTTTTAGCCGAATATCACAAAAGGTTTTTGATCCTCTCGAATTAGGTCCACTTCAGACATTTGCTATCGAGACCGTATGCCAGCTTGAGATGTACTTCCCACCATCATATTTTGATATGATGGAGCATTTGATCGTTCACATCGTCCCTCAGATTATCGAACTTGGTCCTTTATACTTACATCAGATGTGGGCGTATGAGCGTTACATGTCGATCCTCAAAGGCTACGTATGCAATCGTGCTCACCCCGAGGGATCAATGATAGAGGGATACACAACAGAAGAGGCAGTCGAGTGTTGTATGGATTACATAAAGGATGCTAATGCCATTGGGATTCCTGTGCATCGACACGAAGGGAGATTATCTGGAAGGGGTACTGTTGGTAGGAAGCAGTTCTTCGATAATGATTACAAAACGGTGGTCGTGGCACACAGCAGCGTTCTACAATAGCTCGCTATCGTCGAGCCATTCATTGAGCGACACATTGAAGAAATCAAAGGCTGCTTCCCAGGACGATCTGCCGATTGGGTTTCAAGAGAGCACAAGCGTCGATTTCCTCAATGGTTCAAAGACCTAAACCTGCCAGTCGGTGATTCCATGGAGCAACTTACTTTACATAGATTGGCATGTGGGCCTTCAAGTATTGTCAACTCATGGCAAGGGTATGACATTAATGGATTTACCTTGTACAGGAATACGAAGGACAGGAAAAGCACAGCACAAAACAGTGGGATTCGTGTCGAAGCGATTGACACGACTGGTGAAAAGAAGTTGTATTACGGGACCATAAAGGAAATATAGGAATTCGACTACGGCCTGAACATCCAGATCCCTGTGCTCCGCTGTGAATGGGTGAGAGACACAACAGGGTTTTTCGTGGATGACTACAGGCTAACGATAGTCGATCGCAGTAAAACCGGCCACAAGGATGATCCATGGGTTTTAGCAGAGCGTGTGGCTCAAGTTTTTTACGTGAAGGACCCTTCGGATCAAAGGATGGATATTGTCGTCACCGGAAAGCAACAGATTGTAGGCATCAACAACATCGAAGACCCCGTTGATTACAACCAGTTCGACGATGTACCTTTGTTTACTGATCTTCCTTTGCGAATTAAGAAGTTAGAGCGAACCATCGACGAAGCTAATATGTCGTACCTTCGATCAGATGGTGTTGCAAGGATAATTAAGATGTAGTTCTTTTGTAATGTTTAGTTGCCATGGTGTTCCAAATTTATAGCAATGAATTAAAGTGACCCTTCTTTCGTACTCATTAGAATGTAACATTTGTGAATAAGTTTATTTTTTGCCAAAATATGTGAATTTTTAGTTGTACTAATATATTTCAAAAATTATCTCTCTACAATTTATTTAGATGAGAACAAAAACCATGTCAAATTAAAAATTCTAATATATAGAAAAAATGATTCTCACATGCGGCCGATTAAGTAGGCCGCATGGAAAGATCATTTTTCCATGCGGCCGCTTAAGCAGGCCGCATGCGATGATCTGGGCCTATATATAGGAGCGCGGGGTGCTAAAAATTTCTAAGTCTAGGTGCACCAGTTAACCCTTGCCGCCAGGCTGCCCAAATTTCAGACGCGCCGCCACCAAGACCTTCCCCTCGCCGCCGGGCTCCTCTCTCGCCCCCTCGCCGGGCCCCCTCGCCGCCTGCCTCGCCGCCGGCTCCTCTCCCCCCCTCACCAGGCCCCCTCGCCGCCCTGCCTCGCCGCCGGCTCCTCTCCCCCCTCGCCGGGCCCCCTCGCCACCGCCCCCTCGCCGGGCCCCCTCGCCAGGCCCCCTCGCCGCCTGCCTCGCCGCCGGCTCCTCTCCCCCCTCACCGAGCCCCCTCACCGCCGGCCCCCTCATCACCGGGACCCCTCACCGCCGGCTCCTCCTCCCCCCTCTAGTCGTCGCCGCCGCCAAGTCCTCCCTCTCCTCGTCGCCGGTATTTTTTTTTACTATAGAAAAAATCATTTGACATTCCAACTATATTTATTATTGAGACTTATGAGATGACATGATATTTTAATTTGTGACTTACGTTAAATTTCTGACTTACGTTAAATTGAGCATTATGTTAATTTGTGGATTATGTTAATATAGGGACTTATGAGATTATATGATGTTACAATTTGGGACTTAATATAAATTTGAGACTTATGTTAATTTGTGTGTTCGGGAATGTACAAATTATCTCACATGCAGCTGATTTTGGGATTTATGTGATTTTGGGAATGACGAGATGAAATATTAGATTACATTTTACAATTTGAGATATGACATATAGACTAGATTAGATACGAGAAGTAATATTAGGTGCTATGTACTCATCTTTTGGCATCAATTTGGAAGATGTCGAATGACAAGGTTCCATCGAACGCGCCAGTAGCGCCTGAAGAAGGCAAAGCTCCTCAAAATTCCGGTAGCAACAATCAGGTTGACGCATCTAGCGAAGAAACGTGGCGCACACCAAGTGGCCCGTTTCCGATGGAAATAACGCAAGTCAACCCTAGCGATCGTGATCTAGACTACGTTCCTATGGAACAAGCCGTAAGTGTTTAACATCGTTAGTCACATACTATTTCGTACGTAAATAGCCAATCCATCTAATGGTATAGGGACTTGCTTATATTGTGCAGATGGTAGTCAGACGCCGCTCAAAGCCTAAAGCCAAGAGGACTAGCAGAGAGGACGAGGTTGAAACGGACACTGCTACGTCTGCCCCGGACCGTACGGATACATCTGCGAGTGCAGGCGGGAGTGGGAAAAGAAGGCGTGGTGAGCGCAGCAAGAACAAATTACCAAAGGACATATACAGCGTGATTGCTCTCGATGCGGATGGGAAGCCCGTCGAGCCACCAATTGTGAGGTCCAGGTTTAGCAACACCTGTGGCACTCTGGTTAGGACACGCTGTCCAATCAATGTCAAGCTGTGGGAAAAGGTCGACGAGAACATTAAAACACTCCTCTGGAATGATCTGCAGAAGTTTTTCTTGTACCCTCCTGGAGCGGAGGTTAGGGGCAGAGAGTACGCATTGAAAAAGATGGGAGATCGATGGCGACAGTGGAAGTCCGATCTAAATCGGGATTACGTTCAGAAGAATCTCCCCCCCTTCAATGACTACGGGCATATCTCGCAGGCTGACTGGGATACTTTCGTTGCGGATCGTACCACAGCTGAAGCGTTGGTGTTACGGAAAAAAATGTCAGATCTAACGAAGAAGAACAAGTATCCTCATAGATTGGGGACGAGCAGATACGCTGGGCACGTCGATCGATGGCACGAAACGGAGCAAAAATTTATAGCGGCTGGCAAATCTTTGCTGGTAGACCCCATGGCGGAACGTAGCAAGAACTGGGTTTGGGCGCGCAGCACTGGCCAGTAAGTTGGAGATATACTATTCGAGACTCCAGACATAGAGCAGGTGACAACAAGTTTGCAGCAGATCGCCGAGAAAGAAAGAGCACGACAGTTCATCCCCCGGAGGGAGAATGACCAACTTACTGCGGCGTTGGGGACAGCCGAACACTCTGGACGTGTAAGGGGTTTGTCCTCAAAGACGAGTTGGAGGATAGGGTTCCCACAGGACTCATCAAGTTATAAGAAGAGAGACAAATACAAGGAACAACTATCAGACAAAATCTATGCGCAAGTTAAGGAACACTTCTACTCGTTGGCAGCTGAAAACCCCACAGCCTTTCCACGGCTATTCCCTGACTGTCAGCAAACCATCCAATCACCACAGCAAACAACTCAAGTACGTAGCAGTGCAGGCTCAGTGGACACAACTCCATGCGCTGTGGATGGTACAACTGGACCAACTCCTTGCTCGCTTGTAATTCCTATCGGCCGGGCAGGAAAGACTAAAGAGGTTGCAACAGGTTTAGCGATACCTGGCCGTCAATTCCACAACACGCCAATCCCTGACGATTATGCAAGGGTACAAATCGCTAAGGTACATAGCGAGCACAATTCTATGGAACTAGACATCCCTGCACTAGAGGGGATTGAACTTCTCAGTGATGCAGTAAATCAGTTCATCCTATGGCATCGTCGAGACATAATCCTGACAGGAGCTGCTCCAGCACCGACATGTTCAACTCCATCCTCAACGCAGGCAAAGTTAGCTGCCGCTCCAGCACCACCGTCGCCTCCTGGACCACCTTCCCCTCAAGATCCTGCATCACCACCACCGATTAGGTCCCCGCCTCGCCTACCTACTCCACCACCCTCCCCAGCTCAAGAGCCAACACCTCTACCTCCCCCTCTCCGCGAGCAGTTCAACCCTCTCCGCCCACACCCCAGTATGCTCTAGTGGAACAAGTGCCTAAACCTGAAGGAACTAAATCCGGACCGAAGTCTACTCCTTTGGAACCTCGTCGTACAATTCGAAAGTTGATATCAACATATGACCCAAAGGAGATTGACAAGGATAAAGAGAAGTTCATGTTTTCATCTTTCAGAAATTCTAATAAGAGAAAAGAACTTGCTCACATCATGACAGACTGCCAGAAGTCTTTACGAAGTACCCAAGATGAAGTGCAGACTTGGGTTTCAGCAGATGTGCCTGAACAATACGAATATGGCAAACCATTCTTACCAACCTATCTTCTGAACAAGATACCGTGGGAAATGAGAGCCATGCATGAATGGTACATCAAGGTAGCTAGGAAGGGTCTCGGTTCCATAAGCGTCGTCGTCCCGGAAGGTGCTTTCATGAGTGGTCCTAATGGGATATTCTTCATCTCTTTCCGGGACCTGTACGCCATCTACAAGCTAGATAAAATGGACGTGAACCTAATTGCCGTGTTCTGCCTATAAGTATAAACTCTTATATCTTGCTGGTGTCAATCCGAACAAAAAAAAGTCTCATTACTTCAATCTTCGTTGTACATGATGCAATTCCACGAAGCTGATAGAACTGGATCACCGGTTGGATACGTCGATCCAACAAGGATATGCAAAACACAGCACACCGTTCAGATGAGGGCCGACTGCACGGAATTGGTTGACAAGACCCAGCCGAAAAGGATGAATATATCAAGAAACTGCACAAGGGCAAGAAGCTAGAAGTAGCAACATACTTGGCAATAGCAATATTGGCGCACGCCGACAAAAATGTCTTAATGGTCCCATACGCGTTGACGTAAGCTTTCTCTTCTGTGTGTTAAATTAATCACTCAATTTTTTTATTTTCTGACTGTAATTAGTCTTTCTTAATTGCAGCGACCACTACATACAATTCCTCGTATATCCAAAAGACCAATTGATTGTATCGTTGGACCCCGCACACTATGACAAGGAAACGTTTATGGAATTTCTCACTATTTTGAATTTGTAAGTGATAAACATTTCAATAGCCATTTTTTTCTAGTTGCAGTGTTCTACGTACTGAAGAAATAATTCTGTTTGAAGAACAGAATTGTTCTTCAAACAGAGCACACATGTACTACCGGAAAAGAGGTGGACCAGTCAATGATCCGGCCAAGAAGAAGTTGTCCGTCAAGACTAGCTGGCCGGTACGAACATATATATACCAATAATAACAAACTATAGTACATTAGTCGCTGGATTCTTTGTAATGATCGGTCCCTTATTACTATGTCGCAGTGTTATAAACAACCACCGGGAACCAACTTGTGCGGATATTACGTGTGCGAGATACTCAGAGTCAACGGGAGGTACCAAACAACCAGTGATCGAGTAAGTGAGCATGTTCTTTTTAACATATAAACCCAGATTGAAAACACATTTCACTTACTAACCTTTTATTATCTTTTATGTGCACAGATCCCGAAAATCCCTTACGTTGCACAACGATTCGACGACACAACTATTTGGAACGTGTGCGCTGACCTCTGCCAATTCATCCATCGTGATATCTGCAACGCAAGAGGTCTCTTCTACGACAACCAGAGTGAACTCGCATTGGAAGATAAATTTCGATCTCTCAGAGAGTGGGAGAAAGAACATATGCAATGACATGAACACTACTTTTATATATGTAACGAAACAATTGTGGCATTTGTACTTGGAGATTCATATGTAAATGACGTTTGAATTTCTGGTTATGCATTTCATGTTTGTTACAATATTAACAACAATCCGATTATCTCATATGATATATATTCCAGACTACGGTAATAGATCATACAAAATATAATATTAAATACGACACCCATCTTACCAAACTGCTAGAATACTAATTTAGCTGTTAGAAAATTGATTTCCCCATGCGGTCCACTTAAGCAGCCGCATGCGAAAATAGATTTTCCCATGCGGTCCAGTTAAGTGGACCACATGCGAAGATCGATCTTCGCATGCGGCTACTTAAATAGGCCGCATGGGGAAATCGATTTTCGCATGCGGCCCTCTTAAGGGACCGCATGCGAAGATCGATCTTCGCATGCGGCTGGGCCGGCCGCATGTGCAAATGATGATCTTCGCAGACCATTTTGCGCATGCGGGCCGGCCAACCGCATGCGAAGAACGTTTCTGCCTGTCTGCAAAAACGATTTCTGTAGTAGTGCATGGTCCATCGCGTAGCCAAGTCTTGCCAACCCTTCACCGCCTCTTGCCATCTGCCGTCACTTGTAGCCTTGAATCGCAATGAAATCTCATTGTATTGCATATTATTCTTCATCATCTTCGTCAATTCTTCATTAGACTAATCCTTTGCTTATACACTCAATAAAAGTATTAGTCCCTTAATCGGTTGTCATCAATTAACCAAAACCCACTAGGGGCATATATGCTCTTTCAGCACCCGTGATCGGTCCCGTGGACTTGGTGTCCACCGTGGACCGTTGCCCTTGCGCCGCTGACATGTGGGGCTCGCTTGCCGGCGCTGCCCCTTCCTTGATGACATCAGTCCTAGGTTTATTGTGCAATAATCAAATAAGAACTTTTCTGTTTATAGTAAAAACACATTGAATCTTCTAAAATTCATATCTAATTCTTCTGAGATCCGTTTAAGTCCATTCAAATTGTAGTAAATTCATAAAATGCCTAGAATCTAGTAAAAATAGTTTGTTTTCCTGTTTTAGTAGACTGATAGCCTGTTTTGCTTGTGTGCTTTATTTGTCGCTTAGATTTCGATAATTCCAACGCTCCCGTTTATTTCGAAGTTGTTGCAGAGGTTCCAGCAGCTGCGGAGCAAGGCAAGTCATGCATCCCTCATTGAACATATTGTACCTATATTGCAAATGTCCCGCTTTCTATTTAAATTTCATTATTTTATAATGTCATGTAGGATGGTTCCTGATAGCTTGGGATCTAATGTGCTTAGATGTTGATTTAATAACTGCTTAGCCATGCTTAGATCAACTAGCTCACTATGGGTAATCTCATTATATTCTAGACATTGGTTATCCATGATGACACTGGATATGTACCACCATGGTATTAATTTGACTAGAATATGCTTAATGGTGGGTTGTGGGTGCATAGTTCGCTGGTCGCACCCATGGCAATAAAGGAGCGGTTTGCATGTTACACTGGAAGAATTACCGTGCTTACCACAAGCCAGCGTGGGCAACGACTGGGCTTGTAGTGTAGATTTTCCCTAGCTGACGTACCGAGGCAAGGGTGAGCGTGATGGAGTTTGGATGGACCGGGGTTTTACTGGTCTTTGCGGCTTCTGGATTCACCTAGGCACAAGAGGGGGCTGCCCGACTTGGTTATAAAGGAGGGGGCGAAACCTAAAGTGGGTACGATTGGTTAGGAGGGTTATGCGAAGGGTTCTGTCATAGTCTCTTTCCGGTGTACCGTGGTGTTATGTCGGCATGGGGAAACGCGTCGTTTGACTATGTCCTGTGAGTACAGTTGTACACCTCTGATCAAAGTAAAACTATTCGAATAGCCATGCCCACGGTTATGAGCGATCAACTAGACACACCGTGATTAGTCTCACCTTAATAATTTGACTAATGGAACTGGTTTAGTTTAGGTGGTTGGTTGGGCCTGTTGCAACATGGTGTAGCGTTGGACAGTTATTATTAATATTGCTTAAACATACTTCTAATATTTTACTACTTTCAACTATTACTCTTAAATGCTTGCTTTATGCAAATAAACCCCTAGCCTCCTTGGAATTACCCTACATGATACCTCCTCTTAGTATGACTTGCTGAGTACACTGGGTAGTACTTAGTCTTGCTCTATTTCCCCAAAATCAGAGGCGGAGTACTGCTCGGATGGAGGCTACTCGGAGGAGTCGGCTTGTTGCTACCATCAAGGATGCCCTGGAGTGATGTCGCCACGCTTTGAGCATCAAGTTATCTAGTTTAGCTCGCTTTACCTTTCCGCTGCATTTGTAAGACTTTATTTATGTTTGCAAGACGTGGATTTGTCTATCAACATTGTTGTTTGCGTACCCTGGCAGGTCCTGGACAAGGGTTTTAATGCACATTTAGCTTGGGATTTCTTTTTCGCGAATTTCTGGGTGTGACAAAGTGGGACCCTATCAAACCATTCAGGATATGGCTGCTGATACATGTGAATATGCTCCTTAGGTTTAAATCCAAACTGCTCCCTACTAACTTTGCACTTCTATCGGCCCAACCATTGTTCCTTTGATGCTATTGTTCTTCTCCACATTGATGCATTTGAAGTTCTTCTCACCGATATTGTTGATATGAATCGTCATGCTGATGCAGACGTTCTTGCCCCCGAAGTCAATATTGTTGTTGTTCTTCAATCTGCCCCCAGAGCTAGCTTCTTTGAACAATTAACTCATCAACTGTTCTCTTGATCAAATTTTGTAATGTGTCCACCGAAACTCCAGATTGCTTAAAAAATGCACGATAAACTGCTTCATCAACTTTATCTTCAAGTGTTTCAATCATCGGCTCAGGAAGTTGAGACTTCTGAATTGGCCCTTGCGGTGTCATGATGAAAGACTGAAGATAACGTTTCTGAAAAACAACTACAAATTATTCCACCTGTCGCCTCTGTTCCTCTGTCAAATTCTCCACTGTGATCAGAATATTAGCACCGACTTCTTCAAACATGTAGGTGTAAAACTCGAGTCCCACTGGGCGTGCCAAATCTGTGTTGACGAAAAATCCGCGCTCGGCCGATGGTGCCAGATCTGTGTTGGCACGAACTAAATCGATGAACAGAACAGCCTAGGATATCTGCATAGCTCCAGTATAAGTACAAAATATTGATGAGATGTGGGCGTTCCAGTCAGTTTGATCCTGCAACTGACAAGATATATAAATTGAAGATCAAATAGCCAATCAGCTGATAAGCCAATATAGTAATTCCAGCCGATGTCAATATCATCCGTTCAATGTCAATAGGGTTTTGAGCAATCGGCTATATATCCAATGTAGATTATGATACTTGAGTAAATAATGATATAAATATGATGGAAGAACTTGAGAAATCAATCCAATCGGCCGATGATAATATGATGAGGTAAATGTCCAATGAACCAATCAGCTGATATTTAAATAGAATATTGAATTAGGCTCGATGATTAAAATATGCATCGGCTAGAAGGCCGATGTAAAGATAACTTATCGACTACACTCCGATAAAACATTAGCATGAACCTATTGGCTTAACAAGATTTATATTATCACAACAATCTAGTAGGTCAAACCTAACCGATACAGGACGAGATTGTATATGATAATCTAATACTCAAAATGAGCCGATAGATCTGTCTAATGTGATGGATATAACAAATCTATTTAAAACAACATTGTGATTATAGAGATATATCAGCTAAGATAGAAGATCAGACCTAACCGAGACAGTCCCAACTAAACCAATGCATCTCTAAGCACAACGCAATTACAGATAGAATTAAAATATCGGGTGCGCAAATATATCAACCGAACCAAAGCAATCCAAGAAATCGAAGCGATGCAGCCTTAAACAACACCAATGTAGTCGATATATTCACCAGGGCCGGTGGAACGTAGGACTTACCCCTTCACAGAGATCGAAAGCCAATGCAGCCTCGCGTCAGGTACCAAGTTCCGTCGGTTATAAGTAAAAACCTCGGAAAAGTGGGTGGCGATGCGCCGAGAGTAATTGTATTGATCTAGAGATAAATTACAGAGACCCTGGATGTACATATTTATACCCATAGGTGGATACTAGTCCATATCGGACATGTCACATGTTTCCTAAAGATAAAAGGAAAAATAGAAGTCCTAGTTGGACACTGAACAAAACTTCCTAAAGATGAAGGATAACTATTTAAACCCTGCCTAATTAATAGGTAGAATATATACTGTCATGCCATGGTCTTCATGATTCCTTCTTAAACTCGGTCTCTTCTGGATAAGTTTCCATCGGCTGATTGTTCTCTTTCCTTAACTGAATCCACCGGAGAATCTTACCAAATTTTGGCATTAACATGCACAAACTTTGGTGAAGCTCTAGCGAGGTCCTCCGCTCACCGATAGCATATTCCTCTTCCTCCTCGTCAAGCACCATCATGGCCCTTCACTTGCTACTCCGTTCGCTCCAAGTCGGTGAGCCCGCAGTAATTGACATGCTTAGTGGTTGTGCTCAAGAATGGGGTTGGCCACACCACAATGCTACCGTGCAGGCCTACGTCGTGAGCGTCCATCATTGCTTCCTCTACCCTCAGCCCCTGGCTTCCTCGAGTTTTCCGTTCTCATTTCCTCCTGGCTCCTACTCCAATGGCAGTTGCTCGATTGGCGGTTGTTCGCTAGTTGTCGATTGCCATTGTGTCGCACGGCCAAGTTGTGTGCTATTCCTAGGCCATGTTGTGCTGGCTCGCTACATGCTCTTGTCGTGTTGGCACGCCGGACCTGGAAGCAGCCCAAGCACAGCATGTCTAGATGGGCCGTGCTAGCACAACCCATAGCCAAATGACCCATAGCTGCACATGCATGCTAGGGTGAACAAGGAAAGACCCACCCATTTGACAACCTATAGGAGGATTTGGGAAATTAACTCGTACCCATTCTTATGTTTCTACGGATGAGATAAATTAAGACACCTCAGTCACATCGAATTAATTTAATTAGTGTCGAATTAAAGGGAAACTATTTTTTAAAGATGTCTCCTTTGAAAATAGTGATTACACTCCAAGCAACACTAAAAAAAATAACACATTCGTTTCCCAGAATAAAATGCAGGCACAATATAATCTAGAAAACATATACATGTTCTTGTTGTTTTTATTAGATCAATTTCAAGCTGCGTTGTCCGGGACAAAATTTCTTTCAATGTGCAGAATGAGGAAATATACACATTTGTGTTGCTTATCTCATTGGTGGAAACAAAAATACTTGCTCACTAAATCAACACTTGTTAAGAGGGTTAATTAGGATAAATAAATCCAGAAACTAAGAGATGGTACAAAAATATCTTTTTCTATCCTTTTTTAATTGTTTTTTTCCTTTTTACTTATATATTACTTAAACTAATATTTTTTCATCAAATAGATAATTATTTTTTAAACCAAAACAAACATACTGTCAAAATATATTAAATGTTCATTTTAATGAAACTAATTTAGTGTTGTAGATGTTAATAATTTTTATATAAACTTGTTCAAACTTGAAACAAGAAGAGGCACTTAGTCCTCATACCGAAAAGAAAGCAGCAACAGCGAAAAAGGGGACGATAGTTGCGAAGCTTCAGCTCCACTCCACAGGCAAAACTCAACTGGGTATAAGCCTTGGTCCTCTAACTTCGTCTTCAGCTCAAAAACACTAGATTTCTCAAAGGAGGAATAATAGTAAGGCTGAGTACAACCACCATACTTAGTAAGCCACACCAATGATACAAGCGTGCAAGGGGAGACAAGAGCAGGTTTATGGCTATTTGCATAAACGCGGTTGCAAACATTTATAGTTACAAAACAATAAAATAATTGATTAATTAAGGCAAGATTAAATATCCACTAAACAACGCTACACACGTTGAATAGGCCCAACCAAACCACCTCAACTACACAAATGCATTAAGTCAAGTTAATTAATTGAGTTAGACTAATCACGGTGAAACTGGTTGATCACCCATAACTGCGAGCACGACTATTCGAATAGTTTTACTCAAGGTGTACAACTGTACCCACAAGACACAATCCACCGTCATGTCACTGTGCCATGCATGACACGTCACCATGCCGAGTGATTGTGACAAGACTCTTCACATAACTCCCCCTAACCAAGCGTACCACACTGTAGGTTTCGTCCCTACCCTTAAATCTGGGATAGGCAGCCCCCTCTGGTGCCGCGGTGAATCCGTTAGCTGAACAACCGATAAATCCCGGCCGACCCAACTCCATCGCGCCCACCCTCGCTTGGGAACGTCGGAAAGGGAAGAGCTATACTACAAGTCTAGTAGTTGCCCATGCTTGCTTGTGGTAAGCACAGTAAGTCTTCCAGGGTTTCCTGCGAACCGGTCCTTAATTGCCATGGGTGTGCCTAGCAAAACCATGCACCCATAGCCTACTATTAAGCCATATTTTAGTTGGATAATTATGACCAACAAAACATGGTCAGATGTCTCGATCTCGCAGCTCATCAAGATACTAAGTCTGTGATCTTTGGTGTGGGTTGGGAACTAATATCCTATGCACAGAAAATGGAGCGACCGATTAGCGCGTGATTAGTTAAGTATTAGCTTAAAAAATAAAAAATGGATTAATATGTTTTTCAAAGTAACTTCTCTATAGAATGTTTTTTGGAAAAAACACACCGTTTAGCAGTTTAAATTTGGGAAGAGTGCATGTCGGAACCGATGGAGTGGGGGTTGGGAACCGCCACAAACGAACTCAGCCTAAATGTATATGATGTGATTATCCCATTTTGTGAGCTAGTGAGAATTAAGCATGGCTAAGCATATAATAATTCTAGATAGGTCAAATAAGTAACACAAGCTAGTCAAATTATCACCCAGGTTTACAAAAAATGGATAACAAGTAAATATAGCACAAGCAACCGGATAGGTAGACCTTAATCCCATGTAATTAGGAAAACATGAAATTTTATTTGCAACAGTAAATCATTTCATAAATTAGGCTCAACATGCTCAAGGAGGAATGTGTGATTTTTCTTGCTCAATAAAAACCAAGTGAACAGTACATAAAAAGTAAACAAACATGTAAAGCTCAATTTTAGATGAATTTTCCGAGTTGAATGGCTCAATTTGGAGTTCGTATGAATTAGTTATGAATTTTATAAGCTTTGAGTCATTTAAATGAATTTCTGGAAATCGAATTATTACACAATTAATATGAATTATGACGTCCTCCGAGGTGGAAGGGTGGCACCGACAAGCGGGCCCCACCCGTCGGTGACTCAAAGGAGGCAGGCGCATGGAGGACCGGGTCCACGCGTGCACCGGCAGCGGGCGCGCCACGTGGTAACAACGTGGCGGCTACAGCGGACCGGTGGGGTGATGTGGCACCGATGACGCGCCACGGTGGCAACCACGCGGGGTAGCGCTAGGGCAACCATGTGGATAGCCCGGATCACCCCGAAGGAATATTGGACGGCCACGACCGACCAGGCAGCGGCGGCACGCATGGGAAGCGGTGGCGGAGGGCAGGAGTAAGAGAAGGAGGCTCAACGTGGATGCTCCAGCAAGGACGGTAGCCAGAGGACCCAATGGCGAGGAGAAGGCGGTGGCTGGCGAGGAGGGATGGTGGTGGTCGGCACGAGGCGATGGCTAGGAGTGGCTCCCAGCGGGAAGGCAATGCGGCAACGGTCCACCGTCTTCCGACGAAGGCGAAGGACAGGCTAGGGTACGGAACGGCACGGCGATGCCGGAGTTGGTGGTGGCTTGGCACTGCGGTAGCGCTAGCGGTGGCAGTGTGTGGTCAAAGTGGGGAATGGCGGCGACACAAGGGAGTCCACGGGGAGGAGGTAGTTCTAGTGGTGGAGGGGACAAACGGAGAGGCGGCCGGGCAACTTTACGGTGCGATGGAGCTCGTGGTGGTAGCGGTGCAGTGCAGGGACAGGCTAGCGGCGGTGGTGCGCGGCCGGAGATGATGGCTAGTGGCGGTAAGAGAGTGGTGGTGGAAGAGGTGGTTCGGGTGCACGACAAGCTTGGGAGTTGTGGAAAAGGCGAGGGGAGGTCACGGGGACAGCTTTATAGGCTCGGTTGGTGGGCTCGTGGCCGGGGTGAGGCGGAAATGGCGGACGGAATGGGCCAGCGACGTGGGGGCGACACGGCGCCAAATCCACACCGGATTTTCGGGGGAAGTGGGGGGAAGGTGGACGAGGTGGAGGAGATGCGTTTAGGTGCAAGCGTAGGGCGGGAGACACGCAGCAGAGGTGGGGACGACGACGGTTGCTCCGGCTCGAGGTAGGGGATGGTGCTAACGGGTGGGACCACCAGTCCTACCCATCGGCGAGGGGAAGGTGATAGGGAGGCGAAGTGGACTTGCGGCCACATAAAGAAAAGAGGGGATGGATGGGCCAACCCATGAGAGAGAGGGGGAGGGAGACTGGCCCGAGGGAAGGAGGAGGCGGGCTGCTCGGGGAGGAAAGGTGGACTTTGCGACGGAAGTGGCCCAAAGGGAAGGAGGAGATTTTTAATTGGTTCTTCCTTTTTTTAATTGATTAAATGAACTTTGTTTCATTTAAATTACTTCTTGAGCTCTGAAAATTAATGGAAAATTTCAGAGCGTACTTTACGGCATGGTGTCACGCCCAGAGATTCGCTAACCCGAATTTTCAAGCAGAATGTGTATTAAAATCCCCATCCAGGACAGGCCAGGGTACACAAACGATAAAGTTGCCATTCAAATCCACGTCTTACAAACACCATAGAAATATTTTACAAAAATGCAGCAGAAAAGATAAATAAGCTAAAGATAAATAAGCTAAACTAGATAACTAGACGCTCGTAGCATGGCGACTCCAATCCACGAGCACCCTTGATGGCAGCAACAAGCCTACTCCTCCGAGCAGCCACCATCTGACACATACTCCAACTCTGGTGGGGGGAATGATAAAGCAAGACTGAGTACTACCCACTGTACTCAACAAGTCATACCGGAATGGGGAAAATGATGCAAGTAATTCCATAGGAGGCTAAAGGGTTGAATTGCATAAAACGAGCATTTAGAAATAGTAGTTGAATGCAGTAAAACAGTTGAGTTAATTAAGAAAAATTAAACTGTCACTGTCCAATGCTACACCACGTTGCGACAGGCCCAACTCACCACCTGAGCTACACCAGTTCCATTGAATCCAGTTATTAAGGGTATTGACTAATCACGGTGAATCTGGTTGACCGCCCATAACCGTGGGCACGGCTATTCGAATAGTTTTACTCTGATCAGATGTGTACAACTGTACCCACAAGACACAGCCCCACGATACGTTACCGTGCGCCGGCGCACCACCACGGTACACCGGAAAGGAACTATGACAAGACCCTTCGCATAACCTTCGCTAACCGAGCGCACCACACCTCAGGTTTCGCCCCCACCTCTTAGCCAAGGTAGGCAGCCCCCTCTCATGCCTAGGTGAACCCGGAAGCTGATCAACGAGTAAACCCCCGCCAACCGAACCCCATCGTGCTCACCCTTGCCTGGATGCGATAGCTATGTAAGGCTACACTACAAGCCCAGTCATTACCCACGCTGGCTTGTGGAAAGTACGATACTTCTTCCAGTGTTTCCCGTGAACCGGTCCTTAATCGTCATGAGTACGACCAACAAAACCATGTACTCACAATCCACCATTAATCAGGTTTTAGTTGGACCAATTAATTAACCATTCAGGATTAACCATCGAGAGCTACAATTAACTATTCATCATTAAACAATAGTGGTACACTAGTTATCTCAATAGTGTGCTAACGTTTCTAAGCAGGACTAAGCATGTTCTAGTCTAGCAACTACTCAAATTACTTCCCAAAAGCTATCAAAGGTACAAGGTATTAGAACCTACGGCTGAGTACAACGGGTAAATAATCCCAGAGTTGACATTATAAAACAATGCAATATTTCGAGGAAAAGTAAGAAATTTGCAATTTAGGTACAATATGTTCAGTGGAAAGGTATGACTTTCCTTGCTCTTGCACTGGGTCGGCTTCTACGACAACTTCGAAGTAAACCAGAGCGTCGGAATTATCAGAATCTAAACAAGAAACAAAGCACACAAGCAAACAGACTATAAGTCTACTGAAACAAAACCATTTTTAATGGATTCTTGGCATTTTTATGAATTTACTGCAATTTGAATGGACTCAACCGGAGTCCGGATGAATTAGTTACTAATTTTAGAAGATTAACTTTGTTTTTACTAAAACAGAAAAGTCCTTAATTAATTTCTGCGCAATAACTCCCTAGGGCTGACGTCAGCGGCGCAAGGACTGACGTCAACAGCGGCGCCGGCGGCGCCAGCAGGTGGGCCCCACCTGTCGGTGGCCCGAGGCCCAAGGCCCACGGTGGACCGAGTCCACCGGGTCGGGCGCGCGGCGGCGACGGCAGCCGGGCGCGGGACCGGGCGACTCGCGGGGGGGCGGCGAGATGCGGCGGGCAGCGGCGGCCGCGCGGCGCGCGGCCGAGCGGCGCAGCCGGGCGGCAAGGCGTGGCCGGGCGAGGGGCCGGGCGGTGCGCGGCGAGGCGGCGTGCGGCCGAGCGGCACGCGGCCGGGCAGCGAGATGCGGCGAGCGGCGGGCCGAGTGGCGGCCGGCGCGGGGCCGTGCGACGGGCGGTGGGGCAGCGCGCAGCAGAGCGGCACGCGGCCGAGCGGTGCGGCCGGGCGGCTAGATGCGGCGGTGGCGCGGCGGCCGTGAGGGGAGAGGAAGGAGAGGAGGCGGCGGAGCTCACCGGCGGCGAGGGGAGGACGGCGGTGTCCGAAGGAGAGACCGGGGAGGCGGCGGCGGCTTAAGTAGGGGGGCGGGTGGCCGGGAGGTGCGGGGAGAGGGTGGCATGGCCGGAGAAAGCGGGAGGTGGGCGGCGTGGTGAGAGAAAGCGGTGGCGGCGGTTGCGGCGCGCCGGCGTGGGAGGGGACGGGGCAGATAGGTGGGCCCTACCTATCGGTGGCCCGGGCGTGGGGAGGCCGCGTGGACTTGCGGCTCAGGCGGCTACGGGCCGGCCCGGGGGGAGAGGAGGGAAAGAGGAGTGGGCCGGCGGCCCAGGAGGAGAGGAGAGGCACAGGGAGGCCGAGTGGGCCGGCGGCCCGGGAAGGAGGGAGGAGGGGGAGGGAGAAGGAGACTGGGGGAAAAGGGAGTGGGCCGGCGGCGGCCCGAAGGGAAAAAGAAGGAGGGAAAGAAGAAAAAGAAAAAGGAGAATTTCGGGGATTAAATTATTGGTGTGGAAGTTTTTAAATGACTAAAATTATTTCCAGTGCTCTGAAAATTCCACTAAAAATCCTGTTAATGTGTTTTAACAAGGGGAACTCCAGAAAAATTCCACCTTGTCATTTCCACTTGATTAAATATACTTTTAAATTAGAAATTTGCTCTAGGTTAAAAGGTAAATTTTATTTTGAGTGATTTATTTCATGAATTTAAATCTAGAGAGTAAACTCCGGGTGTGACACATGGATAATATTTCCAGCCATGATTTTTAAAGGAAATTTTATTTTCCACATTAATTTCACTTGTTAATTGCTTTAACTTTTAATAATAATTATAGAAATTCATTTTTTAATGATTTTTAATCCCCAATAAAAATCGGGGCGTGACATTATTCTATATAAAAATAGAAGACATTTTTCAGATATAGACATTAAAATAAGTGCATATCTTCATCATCTCCATATTCTCAATGTAAGGAGACTAGACAAAGGATAAGTTTCAAACAAAACATTAGTCTTACATGCATATAACAATCACATGGAATATTATATATATGTAAATATGTGTATGGACAGAATGAATGATACATATAACTTGATATCTAGGGACTTCATCAATTTTCTGATTTAAGTCCACTATCAACAAATACTTCTATCTCAACTCATATAAAGTTCGGGAACCACCTCTCATTATTTCCACTTTCATATCCACATAAAACTAGTCAAAGAAAATATTTATAAAAATATTAGTCTCATATAATTGGATTTATTATTAATCACTAAAACCAAATTAACGACACTTGAACTTCCAAATTACTTCAAGCACCAGCTTGCCCCTGGTCTACAAAAGAGACTCCGACCTACAGCTTTATGTTTTACACGAATGTGGAGGATTACAAAGGACGGACATGGTTGTCAACACCTAACGCCTACCTCTACAACCCATGGAGCACACAACAAACAAAGGTAACCTCCAGCCTAGACACCACGTCTATGCTATTAATTACTACCCTATTCTCGGATCCACACTTATAGAAGATTAAGGTACTCTACCTAAGCAGAGCGATGAACCCACAACGATGAGAATATATCTTAATTAAATAAGAAAAGTAAATACCAATGGAATCACGGATACTTACTTATATCAGAGAGAGTACCGATAACTCCGGCACTCCTACGGAACTTCCCTAGGAGAATGCTAACATCTCCGGCACTCCTCCGGCACTCCCCGGGAGAGAACTCCGACATTTGGAGCACTCCTTTAGCTTCCCCTCACTCTCTTTCTATATCTTAACTCTATTAGAGAGTAGCCTAAATGTGTAAGTGAGTTGTACTCCACTTGTTATGTTAATGTGTAAGTGAGTTGTACTCCACTTGTTATGTTATTTGAGAGTAGAGTTTCTCCTCCTTTTATAGCACCCAATGAAGGTGGTTTAATTCGATAGCAACCGGGGAATCAGACATAACCAACATTGGGGAGGCTTGAGGAAGTCACACGTGGAAGCTGGGGGCGATCGACCACTTTGGTGGTTCGGCCAAACCACTTTCACCGCCTTTCTCCCCCATTTTCATCTGAGTCACTATCCTGTGTGCCCTCGTGACGGTGCATGGTAGTTAGCCTTAAATATATTGGTTTTGCTCTGGTTTGTGGACCCTCCAATTTGTGTAATCGCGTCTGATTGGTGGAGGTATATTTTGTCACTGGTGGGTGGTTTTCGTCCATAATTCACCTACATACAAATACTCACCAAGACTTGTGAAAATTGTTAGTAATAACCACTATCTCTAAGTTTTGGTATTCCATTTTGTATTCTTTTCTTTGCTTTTATGCAGGAATTGACGATCGAATTCGGTACCCAAGGACTATCATCACTCTTCTCGTGGTGAAATGGGTGGCAGAGCAACGGCTCGTCAGAGCCGGAGAAGGGAGCGTGTGGCGTGGTGGCCAAGGACGCTGTGGCCAGCAGGACGCAAACTGTGAGGCCTCCAATTTTACCTCAACCAAGCTCTCCAAGACCTCTTATTTTCTCTCTCCACCATGCCGGCCGTCGGTCGATCTCCTTCACCGGAGCCTTGCTGGTAAAACCCTAGCGCCATCGGCTTTGCCTCATCTAGATGACTCCATTACCTCACCTCTCTTGCCAGCCGGAGCTGAGGTTTTCCCTTCGTCGTTCCGACCTCCTCCCTCACTCGCTTTGCTTGCCACCACTTTCTCTGGATGCGAAGCAAACATGAACACATTCCGCCTCCAACATCGTTGTCCCCCTGCCACTGGAGCCCTGGAGCCTTCCCCTCTCCCTCCTCTCAATTACTTGGAAGAAGAAGAAGGCATGAAGAAGAAAGGAAGGAGTACAGAAGGAGAGAGCATGAACCGTTCTTATATAGTTCTCCTATACAACGAGCATGATACATGGTAAGATTTGATAATTATATTATGTGTCTAAGATTTAAAGTGTAAGATATGGAACTTATTTTAAAGTATAAAATTTCATTTTTTTTCTTGAAAATATGGCACCATAACTAATCACATAAATATTGTACCCATGTAAGTGGAACTTAGCGAACCCATATATACAAAACTTATGCTGATTATAAACAGTAACGGCTTATCACCAACCAAAATAATTTACGATGAAACTTTTATATATGTGTCTTTAGCAATTTAAAATAAAATGCTAGAAAATGAACAACGATAACCGTAAATTATGTTTTAAAAGTAAAATTTTGGCTAAATCTCAACATTAACCGTAAATTATGTTTTAAAATTTAAATTTTGGCTCTAACAAGAGTAAACGATAGGAGTGCATGTGCCTCTCGTGTCGTTCACGGTGAAAGTATCATTCTGTGATATGGCGCTTCTGACGACGAGAAGATAGAAAATACTCCATTCGTTCTAAAGGAATACTGTAGGTAGAAAATACTCCATTCATTCTAAAATAAATAAATCTAATACATCCATACGGGATGTGACACCTCATTTATTTTACGATGAATGAAGTATTTCCTTTCCTACCATTCAGACCACTCAAAATGATCGTAGGAAGATTGAATGAATGTTGCCTTCACCACTGGTTGTACAGGAAAACCATGGGAAGAAAGGAAACCCACTCAAACCTCTTGCTAAAATTTTCTATGCATGAGGAACAAGGACAAGCATCATTTGAGTTTGTTTAATACTCCCTCCATAAGGCACAACTACTATTAACACAAAACCAAGAAATAAATACAATACATGCACCAAAGGAATTAAAGATTTTGAGATAGAGGAATTAAAGAAACAAATTAAAGGAGAGGGAGACACTACTTAATTGCATGTGTACATGCTAACAAATATAAAAAAAAACTAGTTACTCCTTATATTTTAGGATGAAGGGGTTAACTGACCCTATGAGAATAAGGCCCATCTTTCAGCTATTTCCATGCTTGTTTAGTCCTTGCAATAATTCAAAACAATTCGTATGCTTTTCCTTTGCCCCATCCAAACATCTATCCTGAAAAATTCTTGTATTCTCAAATCCTTTGTTTTACGAATGCAACCCTACAATATTTCTATTTTTTTCCTCATCTTTGTTTTATCTGGCACGTCGTCCGCCTTCGAAGGCAGCCTTCGAAGGCATGTCAAGCGCGTGCGCAGGCTTGTCCGGTGGATTCGCCGGCACGTCCGCCGCGTTCGCCACCACGACAGGCGCGTTCGTCGGCACGTCAGGCGCGTTCGCCGACACTTCCGACACTTCCGGTGCCTTCGCCAGCTCTTCCACTGGATCATCGATCCCTCGCCCACACAGTAATGTAATCTTTCCTAGTACTATTCAATACCTATATGAAACTGATGGTCCTTCTCCAACAGGTTTAATGCGGGGATCTTCGGTATAGGTGCCTCCTCCTCACATGCCGGTGGGTCAGGTCCTACTGGCCATTTCTACGACAACGACTTGCAGGGTGAGAAGGACCAGGACATACTAGGCTCCTCTCAACTTGGAGGAACTCCAGAGGCGCAGACACAGGAGCAGCCAGAGGTCACACCTGTATAGGTGGGACGGGTAGGACGTGTCGTACCACCGGACCAGCTAACCTACTCTCAGGGGCAAGAGGCCTCGTCAGTAGTGGTCTACCTCTTTACTGCTTTTGTGTACATTTCTTTTGCCTTATATACGTGTATATCAGTACTACTTTTGCTTTTACTACTATAGTACGGTTTGTGGTTCTCTCCCCTGTATCGTTCTTGTCATTCATACGCTGGTAGAACAACCTATGCATAGACAACACACTTTCGGCGCTTCACGGTACTATCAGATCCACTAGAGAGCACAGTCCACCACAGCACGAGTTGTCACGATCAACTTTCAGTGCTGCTTACTGACATAAAGTGAATCATGCACGCGCGTGCTCGTGTTGTCACATCTAATGAAAAATACAGCTTTCATTGAGTGTAGATATATTGCACTGCGTGCGGCGCTATATAATTGACAAGCCGAAGGCAACCCCTTCATATCTTCGTTCCAACTAGCACACAATAGAGAATGGAACCGCCATTTCTTGAGCATCTGAACTGGTAAAGCGATCCTTTCGCCGGTTGGTTTCCACCATGGTGTGACCATCCATTGTGCGATTGTGGGGATGGATGCATACTAAGTCATCCCTCATGGTACAAACTCGAGGCAGGAGATTCTTCCAATGCACGAATTTTGATCAGGTATGGTTCATCTATCCGAAGTTCAAATAGATAGAACACTAACTGTTTCGTACATAATCGTAACATATTATGCAGACATATCGTACAATGTGCAACTTCATTGAGTGGGTAGATATGGAGAACCCACGAAACGATGGAACATGTCCATACCCACGTAGTGAAACAAGATCGGACTACCTAAGGCGGAAGGATGAACATGAACGCCGAATTGCTGCTGAAGCTTTAGAATGGCGGGTAAATCCCCTGGGACTCCCCACGTGGCGTGAACGTCCGGAGTATCGTTGTGGTGAGCGTTGTCAGGTCATACGGTCCGTAAGGCACCGAACTCGAGGACAAAGATGCTTCATGTGTCCAAACATTGTTGACGACGATTTCGTCGTAAGTACAATTCTTTTTTCATCATTTATCACTATTATCATGAACTTAAATATCCCCACAATGTATGTACATAGGAGGATGTAAGGAAATATCAATTCATACAATGGATCGACATGGTTAGAGTTACTTCCAATGGCAGGACGATAACGCAACCTGAACCGACCACACAATTCATTCAGGCTTGGATGGAGTACGAACGTCGGGTATAAATTGCAAGCTTAGACTAGAGGAAAAATCCATTAAGGTTACCTAAATGGTCGAAGAGTCCCAAGTGTGGTTGTAGAGATCGTTGCCAGGTGGCTACCTCCTTTGCAGAACAAACATTCGGTAGGAGATATTTTGTCTGCCCCAATATAGACAACAATTTCGTTGTATGTCTAACTTTTTCCAAATTCCCCTATTATTTGCACAATATTTCTACCCTTACTGACTAACCATATTAATTTCGTAGGGCAATCCAAGGATGTGTGGATTTACTCAATGGATTGACATTGTCACTCCATCATATAATGGCCAAAAGATAACAGAGTCTGAAACAGAAGTAGAGTACCAACGATTGAAGGACCATGAAAATGCAATGCATATTGACCGACCTAGAAAGGGTCGGTAGGTTAGTGCAAGCTAGATTCGTCGGGACCGATAAATTTGTATCGTGTATCCATGGCACTTCTTATCTATCTTATCATTACAATGTTTAATTATGATGGTGTATTGCATGCGTACAAATAAAAAATTAATGTGATTTTATCGTTTCTATTAGAATGGTTCTTTGACGCCCCGTTACGCTCCATTCCTTTCAATTGTACGCAATACAAATACCTAACAATATATCATACGACCCTTACAAAATTTTACATACTCTGTTAGTTTCTACAAGATCAATAACCTAATACTTCAAAGTCACACACCGCCTCCTCGGCCTCCAATTTGACCTCGTCTAAAATTTTAACAAAACTACCTGATTTTTCTCTTCTCAGAGTTAGTATTTACCTACTTTTTTCGTTCAAATACGATAATTTACATCAAACAAATTTACAAACATTACTCCTGTTTTCTTCGTTTTCAATATGATGCCTTACTAAAATTTTGTACCAAACGTGTTGATAACAAACATAACAAAATATATCGACATTGTTTTCGGATCAATAGTACTAAACCGCACTCCCCGAGGGCAGCAAGGGGGTCTCCTGCAAAATTCCAAACCCCCTCGGCGCCCTTTTGCAGGCGGCTCCTCCACATAGCAAAACCGCACTGCGTAAGGGCGACAAGAGAGCCGCCTGAAAAAGAGCCAAGCCGTAGCCCCAGCACAATGTAAAACCGCCCTAGCGAAGGGCGGCAAGAGGCCGCCTGCAAAATGTGCAGGCCACCCGTTGACGGCCATCGCCCGAAAATCAACGACCGTCTGCCACATCAGATTTCCCGCTCTCCAGGAGGGCAATTTTTAAAAATCGCCCTCCCAGAGAGCGGCGGGAGACTAGTTTTGTCCGATTTTGAAATAGAAAATTATTTTTGCAAAACTTTTAATAAAAAATTAAAAATAAAAAAATTCCCGAAACCAGTCCAGGCCTCCAAACTAAGTGCTGTATACAAAGTACACTACCATGGTACCATGGCACATAATGAGCTGCAAATTTCAAATGTTGGGTAACTATATGAATCGTCATATATACAAATAGTTGGTCCGTGATATTCTGTACTACACTACAATTCCAGGACATTACAAGATTTCAGATTCGCATTGCGGCGGCATGATCATGCCCCCGCCCCGGCTGGAGGAACCAGGAATGTCAAGAGCTCAAGGCTGGCAAGCCTTGGTCGCGATGGCAGAAGCATACTCAGAGATGGCTGGATCAGGCGATTGCCTCAGGTGCACGATGACCGGGAGCAGCTCCGACGATCGGAGGAAGAGCCGGCAGGCGGCGTGGTCGCACATCTTGCGCAGGGCGAAGAGCACGATCTTCAGAGGAGATTCCGTTAGCACGTCTTTCCTGCTGGGGCTCAGAGCCACGGTGGAGTAGCTACTGACCATCTTCAACAGGGCCTGCATAGCAGCAGGTCACGGGATGAAAGAGTATGTTCAGATAGGCCAAGGTTGATGAAAGCAGAAAAATGGGTGTAGGTTATGTTTTTTGTCAAGCCATCCAATTGTATAAAATGCCATTCATTTGATGCATCATGTTCAGCTTCTCTAAAATGCATCATTGAGATAATACTATTAGTGACTCAGCACAGTAATCGCATTTGCGGTTGATTTCATTTAGTAGCTTCATTCATTCAACCTACGATAACTGCGAGTCGTTTCTCTTGCTGTACAACTTAACAACGATAAAAATTGTGGACCTGTATTGAGAATAAGATGCATGAGCATGAGCAGTAAGCAACAGTTGGCAAACCTGAATTGCGCCCTGGGAGACAATATCTTCACAGAGTATGTTAGAGTTCCTCACTAGGTTACTCAGCGCTCCTGCAGCATTGCCCTTGGTTTTATCCTCCTCAGGTGCAAGAAGTAGCTTGGTGAGTTGAGGAATGGACCGTCTAAGTTCTTCATATAGCATGTCGTTGTGGTAAGCAGCATTTCCTACCTGAAATGGCAAGCCTTAATCAGATTATGAGGTTAAACACATTATCAACACAGCATTAGCACGATGCTGGTCTCCAGTTGATTGGTAAAATGCAACAAATATACAAGATCGTTTTACAAACTTACAGCAAAGCATGCAAACTTCCGAGTGCGTTTGTCCGGGTCAGAGCATCTGTCAACTACCAGCTCAATTACCTTATTTGATGCCTGTTCGTAGAAAACAGGTTAAATATCTCTACAATATAATCAAAATGTAAATAAAATATTTTCTTACAAGTGAACTGTAGAAGTAGGAACTGTGGCGGCACATGTTGCCAATTGCACTGCAAGCTTTTGCTCTTAAATCAGGGTCCTCATTTGATAAAAAGTTCTTTAAATAACTAACCATGCCCGCCTTATCAATTGGTTCATAAAAGTCCTGGACACGAGCAAAATTTGTGTTAAAGTATATGTAGCCAAGATTCAACATTTCCATTTAATAGCATATTTCTAGGGCACCTTGGAAATGTGCCAAAAAAGAAAGCCAATAAAGGACAAACCTTTGACATCCGGGCAAGATCAGAAACTATCATGAGGAAGTCAAGCAATGTCTCTTTAGCGATAGGGCCTTTCAGTAATTTTTCAACCCTCCTATGATTTAGTAAACCTTCTCTAAGAAGCTGAGAAGCAAGTGGACGATACCCAACCATTTTGGCCACTATGGCCAAGGGCCTTGATAGATCTTCCATGTTAACATGATCAAAGCAGTGAAGTATACACCCAGGAACACTAACCTGAACGAATAAAACAGAGATAAAATTATGATCATGCACTAGTAAACAACAAGATTAGAGTCGATTAGTCAGACCTCTAGTAGAACTTGAATGTACTGAGCCATGTTTTTCTCAATAGTTTTCAGCATTTCCTTATTCTCAGTACCGATTCTTCCACCAGGTGATGCAATGTTAAGAAGAAAACCACTATTGATGGACGCCGATGTTGATGGCATGTTTGGAGAACTCTGCACTGCAACAAAGGGAAATGCTAAAATATCAACAACCGAGTTTATCAGCTCCCGAACTCCCTTTTTCCCACCACCAAGACCAGTCCAAGCTGCCAATGCCTTGAGGTGTGTATCAGACAGTAGGTCCGTTAAAAGCTTTACATGCTCCCTTCTATACAAAATTTCACGGAAAACACCACCAGGTAGACATTGAGATAAAGCCGAGAGAGTCCAGACAACTCCCAATGGTGATAATCCACTACGGTGTATTGAACCTTCTTTCTCATCAGATGGTTCCTTTGAGAATCCATCAGTAAGCAAGCGAATTAGGAGTTGTGGGATGCCAACAGAGCAGGCTTGTTCAATGGCCAATGGCCCACCCCATTTCAGTCTTGTTTCCAACAGCCCAACACACCCATCACGAAGGCCGAACAGATTTAGTAGACCGGCATTATATCGACAGAGTGCTTCACTACCATCAGATAGCCAAAGCTTCAGCAATGTGTGTATTGTTGCCATACGAGGAAACAATGCAAGGGCAGTTTCACACAGAGAAGATCTGCTTTGCCCTCCATTTTCCAATGAAATAAGCGATGATAGTGCAAGCATTGCAGATGCACAGTGTGGCTGGAGGCAACTCTTGACTGTATCATCAACTGAAGAGAGATGCGCAAGAACAGAAAGTCGGGACCGCTGTTTCTTCTGGGAACTCGTTAAGATAATTGATGCTGAAGAATTCCCTTCTGACTTCAGGCATGCAGCTATTGTTGCCAGTGCAAGGCAACAGTGCACTACTAGGGCATGAGGATTGGATAGCCTGCATTTCTGATTACTGTTTTGCTTGGAGTCCTTATTCAAATATGAGCCACACAGTGACAATAGAGAAAACATGTCAGATACAATTGTCCCATCTCCACCATGTTCTACTTCATTGACATTGGATGATGGATTTATTGGGCCACAAATCATAGCACAGAAAGAAGCATCCAGTAGACAAGCTCTTGAGATTAGCTGAAAGGCAACATTTCAGTGCATAAAGAATTACAGTAACAGATATAATTTCAGGTGCAACTAAAGACGTGTTAAATTGCATTTTCAAGTAAAAGAAACATTATAAAATTACTTCCAAATAGTTCTTAGTGTAAACAAAGGTTCAATCAACTGTGCTGTCCTTTTGCATTTACAATAGTTATAATGCAGATTCCAAGAAAAATCAGAGCGTAATACAAGCGTTGATGTAAAAATGTCATGTCCGTTTTTAAAAAAAAAATTGAAATCAAGCCATTTTGATTTTATTCATACTCAATCTCGTATGATAAAATCAGAATTTGGGAGAATAAATAGTTAAAGTAGTTTGATGATGAAGAATGATAGAATCAGAGAAAAAGGAAATGGATGATCTTGTCCAAAAGTTGATGAGAACAGAAATAGCACTGTAGTACGTACTAGTTGATTGGATTATACTCCCTCCATTCCATACTATAAGTCATTTTGAGTTTGTCCTAACTCAATATTCTTCAAGTTTGACCAAGTTTATAGAATGATATAGCAATATTTTCAACACAAAAGAATATACTATAAAAAGACATTAAAATGGTGAATATTTTCAACACAACAGATTTGGTGTTGTAGATGTTGGTATATTTTTTCTATAGGTCAAACTTGAAGAGGTTTGACTTAGGACAGACTCGAAATTACTAATATATAATATGGAAAGGAGGGAGTAGATAATAGCACCAACATTGCAATTGAGATTGATAGAATTAAGGCAATTTTGAATCCCATATTCATAAGATTTTGTTAGACCTACTACCCATAGCATTGAATAGAAACATTTCAAGATAATTTATTGGTCTGTATATTAAAAGCATGATAGAATTACCTGAAGAGAAGCATGAATAGCAGACTCCAAACCATTATGCAAGCAGTGATAAACTGCAACCTGCACCGGTTTTGAAGCCAGGAATGATTTGACAAATATATTTATCAGATGGGTAGAGTCTGTATCTGATAATGAATTTTTTTTTTCTGAGGCTGGCAATGATCCTTGATCTTGCATTTTACCATCCAGTTTTGCATGAACTTGTCTCCATGAGTTAGCTAATGGAAATGAAAAATTATGTGTGCCAAGGGACATAATGTCAACAGCATGAGCTAGATACCAAATGGCCTTGCATGCCTCACAAGCTGCTGGTACCATGTTAGTGGAGCCTGATATTATATCTGAACCTGAAGCTATTAGGCACTCACATAAGAGTTCTAGTAACTGTGAACTCCTTGCATGATTGATGATCTTGATGAGACTTTCTTCCATTGGCTTTGGACTCTCAGAGGAGATACTTGTTTTCAATCCAGAAATAACCCGAGATAACATCAGAGCAAGGCATGCAGTCGACTCACGAGAGATTCTTCCAGATGGATCAATTGTAGAAACCAGAATCTGTAGGTATAAAAAAAGACCCTTGATAGTTAACATAGAAGACATGCACATCAGATCAATGAAGACTGAAGTGAGTAGCAGAGTGTGACCTGTGAATAAAGCTCATATAGAGAGGACCAGTGCCTGTCATAAGATTGCAGCACAGCACCTTCACTTGTATCAAGCAGCTTTCGCGCTATGGCTAGGCACTGACAAAAAGACATTGTTGTGAAATGGAGGTAATAGCACCAAATAAATTTAGAAGAAATACTAGTATATTTTCTTGAAATTGTAAATTGCAAAGCATGTCATTGATATGCCACAGAATAGGGGTTGCTTTCATTTGCTATTCAATCTTGGAGAAGTTCAAAAACCACCGTACCTTCACTGCAAAGCTGTAAGCATCTGAAAGCTTAGTTCTGATAATGACACTTGTACACTCAAGAAACATGAAGATTATGTCATCAATTGCTGCACAAGTTTGATATGACCCTGCTTCAATTAAATTTTTTACAATTCTGAGTGATTGGTTTGCATCATCAATATTCAATTCCCTGTATAGGTTAACCAACAATAAATTGCTGTTAGATGATAGCGGCATATTGCATACATAAAATAGATATCAGATGCATACAGGCCAAAATAATAAAGTATGAGCAATGCTCTTGATAATGTGTGCAAGTGTTAGCAACTATATAGCAATAAGTTTCTCCTTTTTCATCTTTCACAACAAAGCAATAAAATTAATGGTTCATGTCAAAGGATAAAGCGTTGGCAAATCTACCTGGGTGAAGTAGAAGTATTGCTCAACCAAATTTTGATGGGGCTGAGGGCGGTTGACAGTGCTTCACTATCTTCAATAATGGCATATGCACCTTTTACTGTTTGTGAAGTTTTTTCCAGCTTATCTAAAGCTGAACATTCTGCACCAAAGTGATAGAAAAGTTCGTGCTGTTTAGTAGGTTATAAATGTTTATCGAGTGAGAACATACAGAAATCTTTAGGTTATAAGGGTTAAGAAACTACAGACAGATGTATATTATGATAAGATACCATGAGTTCTGTGAATATGTGATTCCATTAATCCTGTGAACTGCCATGATTTCCCAAAAAAAAGGTATAAATCAGCCATCTACACATAGATGTGTCCACACGATGCAATTACTCAAGCAAGGGTGAAGTCCACTTTTGGATTCTAATTTTTACCCTAAGCTCAAGAGCAGCTTATTTCTCACCCTCACCTTTCAAAACCAAGCAAATAACAGAAAAACCTTATCCGCCAGTGGTTTTGAATGACATGGTGGTAGCTTTCACTGATATAAACTCCTATCAGGTAAGTTTCATCGACATAGACCTAACAAGTGGTATCCATGTCACCTCTACACCAGTCATATTCAATGAAAACTACAATACAATATGTTCCAATGTGTTATTTGTTCAGATTTGAAAGTTGAAGGTGAAAACAGCCATTTTTTAGTTCAGGTGAAAAATGGACTACGCAAAGAGTGCTAAAAATGGGCTTCAACCTGAAAAAAGTTCTTATAGATGCCCCAAACATACTTATCTACATTGATCTATCCACCAGAAATTAGCATAGAGCACACCATTGCCACCACAGCAGCAACAGCTCTTTTCAGATTGTAAAGAAATATATGTTGATAAATGTTTTATTGGAAAATAGCCACTACCCCAATTAACATTACTCACAAGTCATAATTCGAAAAACTGTTTGGATAATAACATGCCTGACAGACTGCTGATGTCAGAACCAGGACCAGTAGCTGAACCATGATGATCCTCAGCAGCATGCTTAGGGCCTTCCACCTTTTTTTTGTTGTTATGTTTATCGTAAACAATTTCCCTGTTTTCAACAGTATTTCTACCTGCCATGAATTCAGTTAGGTTCAAAATTAAGAACAATATTAAATGTCTAGGATGATGGAGACAGTTTACTTTGTGGATCAGTAACAGAAGGTTGTTTCCTGGACGTTTGGATCTCATCTGCTTTCGAGGTAGCCTCGGATCCTTTAACTTCATAAGGAACAGTTCCATTGTCCTGGGAAAATGTAAAAACAATACTATATTATCACTACAGAATTTTATGTTATGCAAAATTGCAAACATATTCTGTAGAAACTTACAGCAGCTGGCTCCACTGAATCGTCTTTGACAAATGGGTGCTCCAACAATGCTGGCCAGGTTAATCTACTCTGAGGTGACTGCTTTTGTCATATACAGAATTAGCAAAGAAAAGGATGGATCAACAAACTCAATAGCTGCAGTCTAGGAGGAAAAAATATCATTTGGACCTTATTTAATAAACCCTTTAAGAAGCTCTTAAAATGTGCACTCATATTTTCTGGATATTTCACAGGATCCTGCGACGACATTATATAGAGCATATGTCAATTTTGACAATGGAAAATATAAGGTATTTGAAAAATGAAGTCAACGGACCAACCTTGACAATGTGCCGTATAAGTGCATAGACTGAATTTGTATAAAAAGGGGGCTGTCCAACAAATAGTTCATACCTGACCAACCAATCAGAAAAGTTAGTTTGATGGAAGTAGATTCAATGTGATATAATTTATAATACAAAGCTGTTCAACACAGGTGTCAGGCAAGTTGGAAGTGGCGGAATAGTGTTTTATATGTAAAAAAGAGCAGAGCACTGCATTTTCCATGATCATTTACTAGCAGAAGGCCACCAACCTTGCTATGCAAAGCTAAGCAAGGGTGAGAAAGGGAAGCAAATATACCCTTAAGAAACAGATTAAGCAGATGAGTCTTTCATTGAAAAATTGTGCATGGACATCTTCTAACATAGTAAACTAAAGAGAAGAACAAATCTAGGCATCACAGCTGGCAATATGTGCATTTAATCCACAAGGAGTGTTATGCCTTGCTTACATCATCTGGGAACAACTGGGATGTGCAAATTGTCTTGCAATGTAAAAAATGAAACAAAATGAAATGGATTGTGGTACTTACTCTTCAAATCATGCATGCGCTAGAGAATGTCTGGAATCACAGATATATTATGTTGGTTTGTTCTATTTATCTCTAACGGTGGTTTGTGCCTACAGCTAAGGCATACGAGTCACACAAAAGGAAACAAGAAAGTATGGCACTACGTGTACAGAAGTCAATGACAAGAGATACTTATTTAGTAACAGAGCATCGATACAAAATAAGAGCCCACGTACAAGATGACACCAAGGGACCACAAATCTGCTGTGTGGTTGTAAGGTTGTTCCCTCACAAGTTCTGGAGCCATGTATAGTGGTGTTCCTGGATGGAAGAAGAATGTTTAGTAGAACAGGTAGCCGGAAAAAAGGAAATCAGTTCACATGAGTATACCAGAGAGACAATAATCTAACAAAGAACAATCAGTTCACATGAGTATACCATAGTCACAATAATCTAGGAAAGGACCAGAAAGGGGAATGTCAATAAAAAGCAGGCATCATAGCATTTCAGGTAATGGTTGTTCATGAAAGAACTGTCTAGGATTATTGTAAAGTCAACTACTATATCTACTTTCAGAAACAAACCTGTTGGAAAATGGGACATCAAAACATTAATCTAATCCAGTGTAAAAAAGACAGGAATACAGCTATGACATGTATTTTACGGTTTATTTATCCTTAATGACTATTATTATTTCATTATTTGGGAAAAACAGCATGTTAAGTTTCATACCGAATTGCCAGTAGCTAATATATGGGTAGAGGAATGGATTTACAAGACTAGAAGACATATGGTGCTAAATAAAAACTGAAACATACTAAAAAACACATACAGAGAAGTATCTTTCATAGATTGTAACACAACAGTACTACCATGGAAAGAAGCTCAGGTATCATGCCAAGATGAAAAAGTACCTTTTATAGAACGTAACACAACAGTATTAGCTGACATGGCACGAGCAAACCCAAAATCACAGAGCTGGGAATAAGAAAAAGGAAACGTAATTTAGAACAAATATATATAGTAAATGGGAAAAAAATAAAGCAAAACAGTACGCGATTGTGTCATATACTCATATATAATAGTGATCAACTCCCAGTGCATAAATTAGGACTATGAGGTAATAAGGATTGTGGTTATTGAGACAAGACTTCTTTTACAAACATGTATAGACAGTTAGAAACAACTATGAGCATCATACTGTGAAGCTATACAAAATCAGAGAACTTAAAAACATAGGATAGTGTTGCTGCAAGATATTAGATGGAATCAATTATTACATTGAACAATGGGAGTTTTGTATAGAATTAGGTGCAATGTATAACATTTTCGATGAAGCAAATAGTCTGCAGAACACATGATATACTAAAAGGCATTATTTTTATCTAACAAAAAGTGTTTAGCTGATAGAACAAGCAGCCATTGGCAACATAGATGTGGCAAAAGATATACCTTGACAACAGATCCTTTCCCAATAAGGATGTTCTGAGGTTTCATATCCCGATGGATAATACGATTGGAGTGCAAGTAATGCAGCGCCTTTACCTGAAATAAGGAGATTTGCTGAAATGAAGACAACCAGAGAAGTGCAGTAGTGTGTAAGAAACAAGAAACTTTTTAGTGCATACCAGCTGCTTAGCAATTGCTTGAACCTGTTCCTCTGGAAGGCACTTGTCATCCTCAAGCACCTCAAAAAGTTCTCCCTGAGACAACCATTATAATGAAGTTAACAAACTAAACTCCACTGCAAAACCAATTGTTGGTGTAAACTACACCGTAAAATCAACCTGTACCTGAGCGAACTCTGTTACCACACAAAATTCCTGAGGGGTTTCAAATGAATCGATCATTTCGATTATATTCTCATGTTTGAGTTTCCTCAGAATCTAAAAAAATGATGGCAGCAAACAGTAAGATGGCGTGATGAGAAAAGAAGCGCCATATTTAAGATATGTAAACAAAATAATTTCTACTAGTGTGAAGTTCTAGCTACATGAGAAATGTCTTATGGCGAGCTAAATCAAAGCAACATTTGTGATTTCCAAGGTGCTGTACGTATTAATTTTGCATTGTTCAGCAAACCATGAGAAATGTCCTGTGGCGAACTAAAACAAAGCAACATTTGTGATTTTCAAGGTGCTCTATGCATTAATTTTGCAATGTTCAGTAAACCATGGGGGGAGCTCAGCCGTATCTCACAATAAATCCATCCTCAATGATGGATAAGTCCTTGTGGTCCGTGCTCTAATGATGGATAAGTCCTTGTGGTCCTTGCTCTTCTTTTGCCCTCTAGGACAGCATCTTGACTAGCATACCCCCTAGGACAGCATCTTGACTAGCTTTATGCTTTATTCAGTTTTAGGACAGCATCTTGTTCAAATTTCGAATTTTAGACTAGGAGGGTATAGCACTAGATGTGCAGCCAGCTATGGCTATATATATATGTATCCAACCTCCCTTGGGAGGATATGGCTTTGTGTTTGTGAATGAAGAAAACCAGAAAATTGCCCCATCCTGAGTGCCATCCTCTTCTCAATGAGAGTAACCATTGAAATTCTAACATCTGGTATCAGAGCCACACTTTCCTGTAGACTAAACATCCTCTGTTCCACCCCTTCCCAAGCTCGGTTAGGCTCTCAGCCAGCAGCAGCACCGGCTGCTCTTCCTTCTCCTCTCCCTTCCCCTTCTCCACGCAGCAGCCTCCCGGAGGCGCGCCATGTCCGACGTTCGGTCTCGGCGTTCGGTCGCCTCGAGCACTCGGCGTCAGCAGGACGCCGAGCTCGCCGCAGCAGAAGAGCGCAGGCGAGCAACGGCTCAGACCGCTGCAGCAGCAGCAAGGGCGGCCAGGCTGGCGGCAGCGGAGTTGGCAGCAGCCAGGGCGGAGGCGGAAGCAGAGGCGGCGGCAGATGTGGCACGTGCGGCGGAGGCAGAGGTTGAGACCTTGCGCAGCAGCATCAACGGCTCCATCGCCGGCGACATCACCGCCGAAAGGGAGCTTGAGGAGCTGGCAAGAGGAAGGGCGCGGGAGCGGGCAGAGCAGTGGGCAGCAGCCCACCCCCACGGCGGCGGTGGCGGCCTGAGAGACCGCGTGCCCGCCGACGGGAACCAAGACGGGCGCGGGCGTGCCGGCGGCAGCCCGGAGCGCGCGCGCGGTGGCGACGCTCCTGGTGGAGGTGGCCGGCTCGACGGAGAGCGCGACCCTCGCAGGCAGCGCGGCTCTCCCTCCCCTGACCGGTGCCGTGGCCACCACGGCGTCCAGATGGTGGTTAGGGACTTTGGTCCCGGCGGTGGGTGGCCGTCCCTCACCAAAACCAACTACATCGAGTGGGCCGCGGTGATGAGGGTGAGGCTCCAGGTGCGGCACATGTGGGAGGCAGTCCGGTACGGCGACGTCGACTACGACGAGGACCGGCGGGCGCTGGATGCCCTCATCGCTGCAGTCCCGCCCGAGATGCATTTCTCGCTTTCCCAGAAGCGGACTGCCAAGGAGGCCTGGGACGCCATCGCTGCAGCACGCATCGGCAGCGACCGCGCCCGCAAGTCCACACTGCAGGCACTGCGCAAGGAGTGGGAGAACCTGGCCTTCAAGCCAGGTGAGGATGTTGATGACTTTGCCCTTCGTCTCAACACTCTTTTGCAGAAAATGGTGCAGTACGGTGACGACACCTACGACGAGGAGAGAGCTGTCGAGAAGCTCTTCCGCTGCGTCCCAGAAAAGTACAGGCAGATCGCTCGCTCGATCGAGTCTCTGCTGGACCTCTCCACGATGTCGATCGAGGAGGTGCTAGGTCGCCTCAAGGTCGTCGATGGTGATGAGCCACAGCCTCTCTCGGGGCCTATCACCATTGGCGGGAAGCTCCATCTCACTCGGGAGCAGTGGGAGGCCTCTCAGGGTGACATGAGGAAGGGGGAGCCTTCTCCCTCGACAGGCGGTCGCAAGCCACGCAAGGCGCGCGGAGGCGTCCAGCTGCGGTGGGCGCGAAGACGCGCCGAGGGTGGCGCTCGCCGAGGCGCCCAGGGCGGAGCCGCCGGCAACCACAAGCCGGCACGAGACGACACCTGCCGCAACTGTGGCAAGCCTGGCCATTGGGCCAAAGACTGTCGGCAGCCACGACGCGGCCAGGCCCACGTCGCACAGGTGGAGGAGGAAGAGCCGGCTCTGCTCCTGGCACACGCAAGCATCGAGCTATCTCCAGCAGCACCGGTCGCAACGGCTTTCCTCCACCTCGACGAGCCGAAGGTACACGCCTTCCTCGGGAACAGCTCCAGCAACGACAAGGCTGATGGGTGGTACCTCGACACCGGCGCCACCCATCACATGACTGGTCGGCGGGAGTTCTTCACCGAGCTTGACTCCAGCGTCCGAGGCTCCGTCAAGTTTGGAGATGCCTCCGGCGTGGAGATCAAGGGCGTCGGCTCCATCACCTTCTCCGCCAAGTCCGGTGAGCACAGGCTGCTTACCGGAGTCTACTACATCCCCGCGTTGAGGAACTCTATCATCAGCGTGGGACAGCTGGATGAAAACGGCTCACGCGTACTGGTCGAGCACGGAGTCATGAGAATTTGGGATGGCCGTCGTCGCCTCCTTGCCAAGGTAACTAGAGGCACTAATCGACTCTACATCCTCAGCGCGCAGGTGGCACAACCAGTTTGCCTCGCCGCTCGTCGGGACGACGAGGCATGGCAGTGGCACGAACGCTTTGGGCACCTCCACTTCGAGGCCTTGAAGCGGCTCAGTGCCAAGGAGATGGTGCGAGGCCTGCCGCGCCTTGACCACGTGGAGCAGCTCTGCGACGTCTGCGTCCTAACGAAGCAGAGGCGGCTCCCCTTTCCCCAGCAGACGAGCTTTCGGGCCAAGGAGCGGCTCGGGCTCGTGCACGGGGACCTGTGTGGCCCAGTGACACCGGCCACACCAGGAGGACGACGTTTCTTCCTGCTGCTCGTTGATGACCTCTCCCGCTACATGTGGGTGATGGTCCTCGGTAGCAAGGGAGAGGCTGCGGATGCCATCAGGCGCGCGCAGGCTGCTGCGGAGGCGGAGTGCGGCCGCAAGATGCGCGTACTGCGCACCGACAACGGCGGCGAATTCACCGCGGCTGAGTTCGCGTCGTACTGCGCTGATGAGGGAATTCAGCGCCACTACACCGCGCCGTACAGCCCGCAGCAGAACGGCGTCGTCGAGCGACGCAACCAGACGGTTGTGGGCATGGCTCGGGCTCTCCTCAAGCAGAGGGGGATGCCGGCCATCTTCTGGGGAGAGGCGGTGGTGACGGCCGTCTACATCCTCAACCGCTCGCCTACCAAGGCTCTCGATGGCAGGACACCGTACGAGGCTTGGCATGGGCACAAGCCAGCGGTCTCCCACCTGCGAGTCTTCGGCTGCCTCGCGTTCGCCAAGGAGCTTGGCCACATCGGCAAGCTCGACGACAGGAGCACCCCAGGGGTGTTCATCGGCTACGCGGAGGGCTCAAAGGCCTACCGCATCCTCAACCCGGAGACACAGCGTGTGCGCACGGCGCGCGACGTAGTGTTCGACGAAGGGCGAGGGTGGGTATGGGACAAGGCGGTGGACGATGGTTCGACTCCGACGTACGACGACTTCACCATCGAGTACGTCCACTTCGAGGGAGCTGGGGGAGTAGGCAGCTCTTCTTCACCAAGCGTGTCTACCCCAGTCCCCGAGCCTCCACCGACTCCGACACCAACACACCCTCGGGCCTCGACTTCGACTACGACGAGCCCTTCGCCGACACCACCACAGCCGGCGACCCCACGCGCTCCAGCACCAACAGCCACTCCTCCGGGCACGTCTACTCCGACACCAGCTCGTGTTGAGCGCAGCCCGGTGGAGTTCGCTACTCCGCTCTCCAACGACGGGGAGCGCATCGACGCGTACCACGACGGCGAGCAGCTACGGTACCGTACGATGGAGGACCTTCTCGGCGATCAGCCGGTGCCGGGACTGGTGCCTCACGACCTGGAGGCGCAGTTGCACCTTGCGTGCGACGACGGTGAGCCTCGGTCTTTCGCAGAGGCCGAGAAACACGCGGCATGGCGTGCCGCGATGCAGTCGGAGATGGACGCGGTTCAGGAGAACCGCACCTGGGAGCTTGCTGATCTCCCTCGCGGTCACCGCGCGATCACCCTTAAGTGGGTGTTCAAGCTGAAGAGGGATGAAGCCGGAACCATCGTCAAACACAAGGCTCGCTTGGTGGCACGCGGTTTCGTGCAGCAGGAGGGGATCGACTACGACGATGCCTTCGCTCCCGTGGCACGGATGGAGTCCGTGCGCCTCCTCCTTGCGCTGGCTGCTCAGGAAGGCTGGAGCGTCCATCACATGGACGTCAAGTCGGCGTTTCTAAACGGCGACTTGAAGGAGGAAGTCTACGTGCACCAGCCGCCGGGATTTGTGATCACCGGCAAGGAGGGCAAGGTGCTACGCCTACACAAGGCCCTCTACGGCTTGCGGCAGGCACCAAGGGCGTGGAATGCCAAGTTGGATTCCACACTCAAGGGGATGGGCTTCGAGCAAAGCCCGCACGAGGCGGCCATCTACCGGCGGGGCAATGAAGGACATGCCTTGCTGGTGGGTGTCTACGTCGACGACTTGGTGATCACCGGCACCAAGAATGCGGAGGTGGCAGCGTTCAAGGAGGAGATGAAGGCCACCTTCCAGATGAGTGATCTGGGGCCTCTCTCCTTCTACCTGGGGATCGAGGTGCACCAGGACGACTCCGGGATCACGCTTCGACAGACCGCCTACGCCAAGCGCGTCGTTGAGCTGGCTGGGCTCACCGATTGCAACCCAGCTCTCACTCCGATGGAGGAGAGACTGAAGCTGAGCCGCGACAGCACGACGGAGGAGGTGGACGCCACGCAGTACCGGCGCCTTGTGGGGAGCCTTCGCTACCTCACTCACACACGACCGGACTTGGCATTCTCCGTCGGCTACGTCAGTCGGTTCATGCAGCGACCGACGACGGAGCACCAGCAGGCTGTGAAGAGGATCATCCGCTACGTTGCGGGGACTCTCGACCACGGTCTCTACTACCCGAGGTGTCCCGGTAAGGCACACTTCGTCGGGTACAGCGATAGCGACCACGCCGGCGACATCGACACTAGCAAGAGCACGAGCGGGATTCTCTTCTTCCTCGGCGAATGCCTCGTTAGCTGGCAGTCGGTCAAGCAGCAGGTGGTGGCCCTGTCCAGCTGCGAGGCCGAGTACATGGCGGCCTCCACCGCTTCGACCCAGGCGCTCTGGCTTGCTCGACTGCTTAGTGATCTTCTCGGCAGAGACACTGGAGCGGTGGAGCTCAGGGTGGATAGCAAGTCCGCCCTGGCCCTGGCAAAGAACCCCGTCTTCCATGAACGGAGCAAGCATATCCGGGTGAGGTACCATTTCATCCGAAGCTACTTGGAAGAAGGGAGCATCAAGGTGGGGTACATCAATACCAAGGACCAGCTTGCGGACTTGCTCACCAAGCCTCTTGGGAGAGTCAAGTTCCTCGAGCTCTGCTCCAGGATCGGGATGGCCCAACCTCCCCACAAAACGACGCACAAGACTTAGGGGGAGAATGATGGATAAGTCCTTGTGGTCCGTGCTCTAATGATGGATAAGTCCTTGTGGTCCTTGCTCTTCTTTTGCCCTCTAGGACAGCATCTTGACTAGCATACCCCCTAGGACAGCATCTTGACTAGCTTTATGCTTTATTCAGTTTTAGGACAGCATCTTGTTCAAATTTCGAATTTTAGACTAGGAGGGTATAGCACTAGATGTGCAGCCAGCTATGGCTATATATATATGTATCCAACCTCCCTTGGGAGGATATGGCTTTGTGTTTGTGAATGAAGAAAACCAGAAAATTGCCCCATCCTGAGTGCCATCCTCTTCTCAATGAGAGTAACCATTGAAATTCTAACACTCAAGATCAAATTCCATCCCCATTGCCACCTTAAAAAAAATTCAAAACAGGCATTGGAAGATTTCCGCCCAGATTCTAGCCCCCAAGGGTCAAGGGTTAATTCAATTAACACTAAATATCAAATTGCACAAACAGGGCCTGAGACCCTTGACGTCATGAGTCCTGAGACAAGCAGCGCATCTCCCGGGAGCACTTGCAAGTAGAGATGAAATTGAAACATTTTTTTTTCCTAAGCAGAATCTCAAGTAGACAAATTAATAGCTACGAAGCCTACGATTACCTCAATCTCCTGCCTTAGATTGTGTATATCTTTGTCAGTCTTCCCATGCTTAAGGATAAACTTCATGGCTACCGTCTGAAACAAATTTAAAACAGAAGCAATCAAACTTCCGAGCAAAACTAGCGGCACAAAAAAAAATCATTCCATTTCCACCGCACGAGCGGAATCCAGAGCACACGAACCTGGCGAGTGTACTTTCGCCTTCCCATGTACACCTTCCCGAAGGAGCCCTCCCCAACGAGCACGATGACATGGTAATCTTCTATCCCCATAACCACCCACCCACAGGGCTCACACAAAACCTAGTAGCAATCCACACCGGAACGATTGATCGCGCGAAAATCAAGTGCCAAAAATCCAGTAAAGGTGGGGGGGGGGGGGGGGGGGGAATTACTCACCGGCGATCGACAACCGCCGCCAGAGCAGCAGCCCGGGTGGGCGGAACCCTACCTTCCCAACGACGAGACAATCGAGGAGGATCCGGTGGAGAGGGGACCTGATTCGTGCTGTGCGCGGCGTGGGCGCGGCCGATGGGGAGGGGAATCGTCGGAGAGGACGAAGAAGCACGGAGCGGAGCGGAGGAGGGGGATCTCGCAAGAGAGGAAGACTTGGGGGCGGATCTCGTCGGGGGCTCGCCGGATCCGGCCGCCGGAAGGGAGAGGGGAGGGGGAGCTCGTGGGGGGATAAGGCTACGGCTTTCTCTCTCTACAGGGTTGTGTGGGATATTCCCCTCAAATTCTAGGGCTTCAATTATTTTCCCGCTCCCTGCGCGAATTTGGAATTGAGGGTAGGAGTCGCGGATAGAAGATAGAGGACGAAGCTGGCTAACGGCCCACTTCTTATTGGGCCTAGTAACGGCTAGTTTCAGCATTTCTCATCGGAATAAGTTTACTTTAACTCCCTAGTGGCTGAACCATAGTAGACCTCCAACTTTTAAAAAGGTGTAATTTGATTCTCTCGATGGTTTTGCCTGTGTTCGGCAGCGCTACATCACAGCTGTAGTCGCTGCTCTGCAAATCCGTAATAACTGAATTAACAATAGAAACACTGTTCAAGCTGCAGCAGTACAGCCGCAGTATCTAGCGGGCAGTAATGACCTGGTCTTCATTCCAGGTGGTGTTAACATGGTGCTTATGTAACATTACAATTTAAAAAATATGTGGGATCCATTTGTCACTAGTAGAATATCCGTGCTAATGCTACGGTGACAACTAATATTGCAAATGAAACAACCAAATGACAATTTTACAGCATATGTTTCGTCAATGGTATATAGAACAGATAGTTAGGCTAAAAAAAGTGATAAAGAGTTATTAGAAAAATATTGATCAACATGTATCCACAACATCGATCATCTAGGAATAAGCTTTGCTATAAAGTACAAATATTTCTCCTTTCAAATACACAAAATAATAATAAATATCTAAAATTAGCTTGACTTAAGCCATCCATTTCGCTTGACGTGGTCCTGATTATCTGGACAAGGCTGCAAAACAGCCAAAATGTATATTGTCTCTCTCGTTGTTATTTGTATATACAGAAAAAAGAATATGGGCCATTTCTTAACTTGAAGATAAACTGCTGTGATAAGCAAGGTGGACTCGCTTGGATGACTAACAAATGAACCTCTGAACTAAAATTGGCGCTCATTTTAATACATTTGTTATCAAAGTCAGTTGATCAGTGTTTTCATATATGTGTAGAAATAAACAACCGGAAACAATCAATAAAGCTAAATTTTGCCAAAAATTTACATGCCTTTAATTTGTCATATCACTTACAATTATATGCATATGACTAAAGTTTCTGTACATCATTCGAAATATATAACCGCATTCAACATTTTGAAAAATATGTTTGTAATTTCTGAACCAATGAATCACCAAATATGGAGGACATATGTGGAATATGCAAATAAACAAAGAGAAACCATTAGTGTGCACGTGGAACCCACGTCACAAGGGGTAAAATTACAATGTTGTATATTTTACATTTGACATTTAAAATGTGGTAAATGATCATATCATGACTCCCCAATGTCTCAAATCAAAGCTGCAACTATATACATATAAAACGCATTGTGGCTTGAGGCACTTTTCTGTTGCACTACTGGAAGAAAGATACCAATCAAAGCAGAATACTGGGAAAAAAAAGAATTAACTCTTTCTAGTCTATAGTAAAATCTTCACTTCTGAAAACTACTACAGACACATACTTAGTCTAGTGGAAGGTTAAGGCTGCGTCCGTTGTTACTTGCTCCCAACACGCACAATGAACACGAAAAACGGAGCGATCCATTAGCGCGTGATTAATTAAGTATTAGCTATTTTTTTTTCAAACATGGATTAATTTGATTTTTTAACAACTTTTGTATAAAAACTTTTTACAAAAAACACACCGTTTAGCAGTTTGAAAAGCGTGCGCGCGGAAAATAAGAGAGGTGAGTTGGGGAAAGGGGAAGAAGAACACAACCGGCGTTCAGCTATCTTGAAAACAAACAATCCGAAGTAAGCTCTATGAAAACTTCACTCATATGTTACCTGGGAATTTATCTAACAGTTCTAAATATTGTACCACATATATTCTCCAACAAATATGGGAAATTCATATATAACACGCTTTCTTTAATCTGTCAAATTCCTTCTTCATATACCATTTTTTTTATGACTTGAGGAAGTAAATAACAATACAATTCTTGAACAAAATAGTATGAAGCAAAATACAATCGATATATGGAATTTCGCACAATTTTATCATGAAAATTTCTCACTGTAGTTTACCTTATCAAAAGAAGTAACTAAGAGCATGAGAGATGCACTGCTAATTGTGCCTCCTGCAATGAAAAAAGGGAGCTGGGAGCAGAATACTGTGATTTATAGAAGTTAGTAGAGCTAATCCTTTGATAGTAGTGTTAGTTCCAAAGGCTACTGCAAGAAAGAGAGAAGCAGCTCACCCTATCTTTTAGAGAATATGCTTACTATGTATGTAATTCTATACTAAGTAATTCTGCATTTTTTGAAATGTAACTCTCCAATTTTTTCATGCACAAATCCTCCTTCACTTAAGTTTCTCATAGAGGTGGATATTCGGTCAGAACGAAAATTTCAGTCTCGGTCTTTGATCTTTCGATTAGTTCGGTCGATCAAATTTCAAAAAAAAAAACTCAGGACCGACAAATTCGATCTCGATCTTTTCGGTCTCAGTCTCGGTCCTGACCGAAATTCAGCACAAGTTTCATATAAGCGAAGAAATCATAGAAATTTTTGATACAAAAATCAAAAAAAAAATCACAAGCACATACGAGTAAAGACTTTTATTGGGTAGCATGCCTAGAAGAAGTAGAGATGTGAAAATTAGAGTTTAATCCTATTGAACTTAGTGGATTGTAGGTTGTATTTGGACATATTTTTTTCGTTAATTCGGTCTTTTCGGTTAACCAAGAAGACTAACCGAACTAACCGAATAAAATTCGGTCTTTCACTACAACCGAATTTCTTGGTCTCGGTCTTTTCGGTCTTTGTTTCGGTCTTTACGGTTTGGTTCTTCAGTTCGGTCTTTTTCTACCCACCCCTAGTTTCTCATATACTCAATCCTAAAACAAGGAGACCAGAGATGCCTACCTCAATCACAAGAGCTGAAAGCTTTTCAAAAATTTGATGAAGCTACTTTGAAACTTCAGTCTGAAGACCTGAAACACCGAAAACAATTGATGGTTTAACTCTCGATTGATTTGTGAAACTATCCTAAACTCAACTGCGCAAATTACTAAATTGGATTGAATACATGATTGGTTGCAGGGCATTGAGTCAAACTACTGAAACATTTGCAAAGTCAAAATTGTAACCTTAAAACCTAAACAGATGCATAAACCATTCAGTAGAGGAGGCAAGGCAAGCTCAATTAACCTTTGCCTGTGTTATCGCAGTAGTTGTTGCACGCCCATTAGTAATTGGACTGATCCAGTCCAAACCAGTTCTCCATGTACTCATCTAGGTTCGCGTGCTCTGTGGCAACCAGAGAGAAATTCCACCATTAGAACCCTAAACCCACGAAAGGGAGAGCTAAAGACTGAACCACAGTTCCATCTATCATAACACTAAATCCACGATGGAGAGCTCATAACTGAAAATGCAGTTAGGATTTATGTGTTTCACCTTCACTTTCCTGCACATGCAGGACGACACCCCAGAAAAAGAACCAAACGCTGATCCATCGTGCTTGCCCATTGTCGATGGCCAGACGCCTTCCTGAACACCTGTTGAGACCCGCTACAAAGAAATTGCAAGTGAGAGTATAATGTATAAAATGCCTTCTCACAGATTATACATCATGTGTACATAAATTGGTGGTGATATATCAAACTAAGTGATAGAAGAATTACATTGATTTATAGAACAGAGGCCAAAAATTATAAGAAAATATTGAATTATCTTAAGCATGTTGACTGAGTTTAAAACATGTTATAAAGTAGATCCTTCAAGGTTAAAGGAATAGAAAGTACATAGGTGTTTTGTTCTTCAGTAATTTATCTCCAAGATCTTGAGTTTCACTGTCCTTCAAATTTTAGTTGCAGCCCAAACACTGCAATAATGCCGGGACAGAAAACTCTTTTAGCAATAGACCCATTATTAGCAGCTTTAATCAGTTAGGATATGCAGTTGAGTAGATAAAGTTTATGCTACTATGGTGCCCAGTAAGGCTGCGTTCGCAGCGACAGGTTACCAACCGCACAGTAAATACGGAAAATGGAACGATCCATTAACGCGTGATTAATTAAGTTTTAGCTAAATTTTTTTCAAAAATGAATTAATTTGATTTTTTTAAACAACTTTTGTATAGAAACTTTTAAAAAACACACCGTTTACCAGTTTGAAAAGCGTGCGCGCGAAAAACGAGAGATGTGAGTTGGGAAAAGGGGGAAAGAACAAAGCGTAAGATATGTAAGGAACTCGCTCTGAGTAGATAAATTTTGTATAGGAAGCTAATACACACTAATTAGTTAAGAAAAGAGTTCAAATTGGAGCAGAAGACCTAAGGCAAATAAGTATATGTCCTTCCCTATAATAGGCTATTGATGACCTTTTGATCATTATGGCAAGCAAGATATAAAGAGAAAACATTTCCCGCCTCACGAGTTATAGGCGCCAGCATTTCCCGCTTGACAAAAGATTAGGCTTGCTATCTAAATTAGAGAAATATATGCAGATGATAACATTTTTCTTCACACATGTATATACTAATTTGTTTTCTCACAGGTGGCATAGTACTACTTACAGCTTATCCAAAATAATAATTAGAGAAACATATAGATTGAAAACTGAAATCAATATGAAACAATAACTTGGCAGTTCAATCACTTTCGAACAGATTCATGATAGTCATCGATATATGTTTTGGCATTATGCAATTTGATGCTGGCGCCTATAACTCGTGATGCAAAAACTTTGTTATCAAAGTCTATACGATTTTTTATGCATTTTGGCTTAGGTTGTGCATATTATATGTTTAGAGATTTATATGGCTGAATAATTTTACCTTGACTGTATCCTTAGTTTGTTCAACTAAACACACAGTCAGGGCTACACCTAATTAGGTGCATCTAGTGGTATAATTTGTTATTATTATTAATATTTTTCTAGCCCCTTCACAACTTTTGGTTTGGTAAAAGCACTCATAGACTAAGGCTGATGATTGAAGCACTCGGGCTTTTGAAGATTTAACTCGGGAGAAGGTTGTCTTGTCGACTGTGAAGGTCATGGGCTACTGTGGAGATTATGGGCACCACATACCCACATGGCTAGGCTATCCGACGGTTACAGGGGATAGATTATGAATATAGAATATGTATAAGACTAGGACTTGGGTACTACGATTATTTGTGTATCAAGGAATGACTTGTTGTCCTGGTCTGTTTGTAGATTAGATATAGGAAACTTAAAACCGTAGAGATAAGTTTCTATCTTGTAGGATTACTTCCTCCACCAATATAAGGATGGCAGGATGGCCCTTTGAGGGTGTTCACAACCAGATTATCAGATCAATACACAACTCAACGGATACAATCCCCATAACAGGAGTAGGGTATTACTTCTCATCGAGAAAATCTGAACTTGTATAAATCTTCATCTCAATACCCATCCACTTTAGATCTTGTGCGCTACCCCTTTTTCGTAGTGCCGATTTCTAGAATCGATAACCATGACATGGACTTCATGATTGTTCAGATTCAGAACATATACGGATCATGTTTGTTTGCATTCACCATGACATGGACATCATGGTTGTTCAGATTTTGAATTTTGGGATCATGGATGTCTAGGTTAAGAAATTTTCTAATTGAAAAAAACAATCTTGTAGAATTGAAACAATTAGCTCCCTTTATCAATTATTTTTCACGACACGGGTCATGCAGTTACATGAACGACATCTAGGATTCTGCACGAATTAAATTTGAAAATATACTGTTCCTTCAACTTTTTTTCAAGAATAGTCACGAGGTAAATTTTTTCAAGAATAATCATGAGGTAAATTTTTTTACAGAAATATTCACGGTATCGCGGATTGAACGCGTGAGACTGCGCGATCTCGCGCGACGACAGCGCGAGAACGCGCAGTGCGCCGGAAGGACAGGCGGTATCACTCTATACAAGAGCGACAGCGTCCCATAACTAACGATGTAATTAAAAAATTAGTGACTAATGATGTAATTAACTATTTAACTAATAATAATTAGTGATTAATTAATCAATTAATTTACTAATCATAATAATTAATTACTAATCCATCATTTTGAAATCCGGTATCGCTAATTGTTACAGCGAGATCGAACGGTCTCGCTCTTTCATTGCACGAGACCGCGCGGTCTCGCTCTTTCATTCCGCGAGATCGCGCGGTCTCGCGCTTCCCCCGCGAGATACCGCCCGCAAACGTCACGTCACCTCACTTTCGCGTAATGTTGTGCGAGATCGATTATATATTTTTGTAGAAAGTTTTGAATTCCGAATATTTCTAAAAATAAAATGAATGAACAGTATATTTTCAAATTTGATTTGATTCTGCACCGCTTGATAATATTTGTGCCACCGACCATAAGAGGAAACGAAGTAGCAATTGGTACAGATTCTTCGTGAGCAAAAAGAAAAATGAAGATGGAAGAAGGAAAAAAAAACATACGAGACACCTGCTTCAGCAAAAACAAGTTTGGTGTGAATATTTTAAATTTGATTGTTGAATAAAGCTTAATGATATTTGTCCTATTTTACATGAACGATCTTTTATTTGTTTATTTGTGCAGTCCTTCAACCTTACCAAGCCCATTGTTACACCTAGAACCTTACCAAGCCCATTGTTACACCTAGGTGTCTCCCATTTACACTGGACGGTAATGTATTTTCCAACGATCAGCCTTTAAGGTAGATGCAGACATTTCATTTCTTCCGCTTGAATTATACAAACTAATATCTAAATGCATCATATTAAATACATGTGCATTCAGATATTCGAGACAACCTACTTAACAACTTGTGATCCACGATTTACTCAAGAATGGCCTTAGATGTAGGGTGATCAAAACGGAGCTGAACTGCAATACCTCATCTCCTGAGAGGGATTGATTTGGCAACGGACGTTGAACCGATGATAAAAAAAAGTTTACACATTTTGCATTTTGTTGTAATGTAATAAAATAACAATTTAGGTTTATTTGATGAATTACCAAGGCAATGCTTATAATACTTTTTTTTATTGGCATCTGTGAGCTGCAATGTATCAGTATATGTCGATGTACATCAGTAATGGATGTATTGTTCTTCAATTTACTCCATTTTATATATATCGATGTGCCTTGCACATGAATGCTCACTAGTTTAGTAAAAAAATTGCAGTCATATTGAGCATGGATTAACCTAAAATTAACAACCGTGGTTTACTTTTGGTTACATACTCAACCGCACCTCAGAAAACAAACCATAGCATCCAATGTGGTACCGAGTCATCTTTGCAAAATGATTACACTTAGTCAATTCTAGGATGACTCGATGAATATGAAAATACTAGATTTGGTCATTATTTATACCCCACAAATCCACAATTATCTGTATAATTTGTGATTTTGTCTTCTTTGTGGTAGTAAGAAGCAAAACAGTAGGTAGCAGGAGTCCCGTACGGAAACGGTCAAAAGGCTTTTCGCGTGCGGTATGGCTACCCGCACGCACCAAAAGATCTACGAAAATAGCTATTTTCGCGTGCGGGTGGCGCACCGCGGGCGCTCAAGCCATCCGCACGCGAGAATGGAAAATTGCAAAAAAAAATTACAAAACACAAAAACCTAACCATAATCCTAGCCGGCCGCCGCCACCGTCGTTGCCGACGCATCCGCCTCTTCCGTCTCCGTCGCCGGCGGATCCGCACTGCCCGTCCTCGCCGGCGGCCGATCCGCTCCGCTGCCGGCGTCTGCGCTTGCCACCGGAGCCCGCGCCTGCCGCCATCGTACCGACTGCCGCCGGCCTCCCACTGAAGCCCGCTGCCAGATCCGCGCGGGGAAGGGCGGGAGAGAGCCACCGCCGGCCTCCTGCTCGAGCCCGCCGCCTGATCTGCACGGGAGAGGGCCAAGGGGGCCGCCGCCTTCGCCATCACCCACGCTCGCCATCACCGGATCCGCCGCCCTCGCCGCCCGCCCTCATCGTCACCGAAGTCACCGTCCTCCGTCGCAGCAGCCACTCCCGAAGGTGCCGCTGGATCCATGCAGGGGTTGGCCATCGCCCGCCGGATCCCGCGCCCTCCACCGCTGGAGCAGGCCGCCGCGCACCATCGCCCACACCCGTCGGCGCCCTCACTCGCCGCCGCCGCCGCTAGTGCTTGCTGTCGAGAGGAAGGAGAAGGGAGAAGAGGAATCGGGAGAGGAAGAGGAATCGGGAGAAGGGAGAAGAGGAATCGGGTGAGGAGTTGGAGAGAGGAGAGGAGGAGTGGGTGAGGTCGGGAGAGAGAGAAAGGGGGAGGGGAGAATAAAAAATATAGGGGGAGGGGTATTTTTGCATGCGGGTGAGTTAAGAGCCCCGCATGCAAAAGTACCCTTATTTTTGTGTGCGGACATTTTAAGTGATCCGTTTGGAAAAATTGATTTTTGCGTACGGGTCTCTTAAGGAGCCGTATGCGAAAATAAGGGTCGATTTTTGCAGACGTGGACACTTATGACCCGTCTGCAACCTATTAGGGTGTTTGTCCAGGAAAATCATTTTTGTACCAGTTGCTTGCTCCTGAGTACACATCATGAATAGGTAGCTCCTACGAGGAGCGGAGCTAGGATTTTAAGTTATTGGGATCATAATATGAGTCAAGAGTATAAAGTAAGGGTGCTTTTGGAAGTGAGAGTTTCAACCTCGTTTTCTACGTCACACTTTCCGAACTAATAAACTGGGTAGTTTTAAAAATCTTATATAGGAATGTTGCTTTTAAAGTTATATTTTCATTTTAAAAGTTTTTTACGGATATAATTAATTAATCATGTAGTAATCTACCTGTCTGTTTTACGTGTGCAGGGAATGAGTTCCCAACTTACAGGACGGAACAAAGCCTAAGAGGTGTTTCTATGGGTCTTAAGAGACACACTATGCTTTCTAATATCATTTATGATATTTCTATATATTTTAGTATAAAAACCAGGGATATAATGCCCCATGGTATCTACTAGCAAATCATTAATTTGTTTTACACTGTTCACTTCTACATCTATAGATATAATTAAACGTAATGTAAATTAATGTAGGACATTCTCCTTTCTTTTGATTACTACATTGCTGCATAGTAATTGTTTAAAACAGATGAAAAGGAAAGTAAAGTAAAAAAATTAGTACAAGAGAAGCGAGTTGAGGCAAGACAACGTGATGTTATGCGTCTACTGCCAAGTGCCAACTCTAGGTGAACTATTTTAGCGAACTGTTTTAGCTTCCCCTGAGCAATCTGCTCTGTTTTTACTAGATTTTAGAGTGTTAGCTGCAGTAAATCGATTGGGGACTGGGGTCAGCGAGCTTTGGCTGATGGGGTCACAGCTTATGAACACAAAGTAAGATGTTAGTTTCACCAATTGGCACCGGGATTATCTGATCCCAGTGAGATCACTGTAGCTCCGCCCTGGCTCCTACTGAATCTGAAGGAAGGCTGAGAGTTTGCACAGGTTGTGTGGCCTTACTGAAATTGAATTGTGAAATGATGCATATCAGGATCACCACCTAATTTTATTGGTTCGCTACAAACTCAACAACTCATTTTGTTCAATGGTTCATATAATTTTATTGGTTCTCTACATATTTTTGTAGGGATGCTGGACAAGCATTATCTCAAAGGCTGAAAGACATATATACTGATGGCTCCTTCCGTAAAGAATGATCAGATTCATCCAGAAAGTGATGTTTGAATATGTAGATGACATTATGCAAGAGATTGATTTCTCATCTCATGCAAAAGAATTTACTCTGACTACAAAACTGTGAACCAGTTGCACAACACTTTCCTTCAAAACTTTGTTCAAATAAATCAGCCAAATTTACGGCCTTTTCGTGTTTAAATTGGAGAGACATAATTGACAAGATCGGGATCCTGTGAACGCCAGGACATCATGAAAGTTAGGAGTGATGCTCGTCATCATTTTTTATTATATTAATAAAAAATATAGAATAACATATTGATTCATTTGCTGATGGTAATTAATCAACAGTAGCCGGACGGGTGTTGTACTTGGAAGTTTCATCAAAACTTTTGACGTGGCTTAATTAGGGGGCTATTAGTTAGTTTTGTCGTCAATAATATAGGAGAGAGGTTCAGATTGATTGTATTCACGTTTAAGATTTCACTATCCACGTGTGACCGACATGTGGACCCAGGAAGGACCTTTTCAGTTTCATGTTGCTTGCGCGCTTCCGTTCTTGTTTCTAACCTTCCTTAATTAATTTGAGCCCTCCAGGATTTTATGTAACCTGTCATTTTCAGAGCTTTTTTGGCCGAATTTCGCTGTGGAAATTACGATTTGCACAAGTGGCTGCCCGAATCAGACCACATCAAGATTTTCTAAAAATTATTTTCAGCAAGTAACCAACAGAAGGCTAGCTGCTGCTTGTTTTCTCAGTAGATGCCATGCCATTGCTATGCCGACAAGCAATCATGCTTGTGGTGGATCAGTGTCGGAGATTACAAGTCGCTAGCACGAACAAAGCTTCAATTCCTTTTACATGACAAAACGAATCCGTGATGGAACAAACAAAACGCATGTTCGTGTGTGTAACAGTCTGGTTCAGGCTCTACAAAGGTAAAGTGACAAACGTGAAACATGTCATCACTTTCTAATTGCTTGTTTGTTTCGGATTAAAGGCCTCTAGGCCACTGGATTTCACCGGACAAAAAAATAAATCCTAATTTTTCATTTTTGACCAGTATCCTGCTAAAGATTTTATTTTAAACACTACTCCGTAATATACAAATGATTTTCCTGTACAAACACCTCAATAGATTGCAGACAGATCATAAGTATCCGTATTTAGAAAAATCGACTCCCCTATTTTCGCATATGGCTCCTTTCGCACACGGAAATCTATTTTCGCAGACGGCCCTCGTAGGGAGCCATATGCAAAAATATAGCTATTTTTCCAGACGGGCCTCTTAAGCGGTCGCACGGAAAAATATATTTTTGCATACGAGCCTCGTCCCAGTAGTGTGAGTTACCTCCTTTTCCCACTTTTAACACTTCAGTTTTTTCAACTCATTTCCCCTCTTTCTCTTTATCTCTTCCTTGTCTCCTCTCCTCTCCTCCTCATACTCCTCTCTCACTCACTCTCTCTCTCTCTCAAACTTTCTCCTGACGGGCGAGTGGCAGCGGCTGGCCGACAAGCGTCGTGTGTCTAGCAATGGCGACCGTCCCCCGCCTGGATCAAGTGGCGGCGGCCGTCTCCTGGCTGGAACCGATGTCGGTGGCGGGAGGACTATGGCCGTTACAGCCAGTAGGAGCACGGCAGCGACGGTAACGAGAGGACGGGCCTTCCTGGAACTAGCGGCGGCGGGTGGCAGTGGCCGGTGGGTGTGATTCATGATTTTTATTCATTTTTCGGATTTTTTTAGCGTGCGGACAACATAAGCACCCGCATGCGAAAAATCGATTTTCGCATGTGGATGCGCCATCCGCATGGAAAAATTGGATTTTTCACAAACCCTTCCGGGCAGACAGGCCGAAGGTCCGCACGTGAAAACCACTTTTGCACCCCTGGAAATATCATTTGTATACTAGTGAAAAAAAAATTAAAATCTAGAATCTGAAACTTTGAATTTAACGAACATTGGCTTCGGAGTTCAAACAAGTGGCCAACATGACATGCGACGTATGATTTATTTAAGGGTGGTTCAATTTATAAATTTTTTAAATACCCTAAATATAATAAAGTTAGAACTATAAATTAATAAAATATGTATCATAATCTATCAATATGCATTGGGCTAGGGTTTTTTGGTGGTCCCGACTCCCGAGACCACCCTTGGATCCACCTATGATGTCATGGGGTCACTCCTCCGCCCACCCACCCCAATTTTTTTTTCTGAGAAGAGGTTAGAGGTTTGTCTAGTTTGACCAACACCCCTGCTATTTTTTCTTCGATTCGCCCTAGGTTCTGACCAGTTATCATTGATTTTTGAAACCTTACGGACAAGTACTACCCATCTCTTTTTCGGGAGGGGGCTTAAGCCCTACTACCGGTTTTGGGACTATGGGAGCATCCCCTACAATTTTCTGACATACGTATATGATAATAGGGTTAGAACTCTAGTTTGTTCGATCACTGCTATTACTTTCCAGATCCCTGCATGATTACACTTTTGTTTTCCAGCAAATTTTTGTAATTTCGGTGGTCACCGAAATTTGGGAACTTTTGCCAAAATTATTTGAATATTTAAAAATTTTTGAATGAATTTAAATGAATTTTAACCAATTTCAAAGAAAATTTGAAAAAAAAAGGAAAATTTTGGGTGAGATGTGTGCTTGCCGGTGGGGGTTGAAATTACTGAAATTTCTTCGTTCCGAAATTGCAGTCCCTCCGCCCCTGGTTCAGACCAGTTACTGCTGATTTTTGGAACCTCGGGGACAAGTAGTACCCATCGTTTTTATATGCATTGCATTCGTTTAGTACTCTACTTGCTTGTTATCCGATCCAACCAGCAGCTCTGGGAGTAGTACAATGTACGTGCCCTTGCCTTTGCTTCCACGGTCAGTTGGTTGCTTGGCGTCTGCAACAAACTGAATTTATATTTTTGAGAACTAAACTATATTTATCCTCTTCTCTCTATCTGTCCATTGCTGTCGATCCAACCTCAGCCAAACAGAAAGACTTCATGCAGAGAAAGTTTTTGTTGTTCTAGAAATGCTACCTGCATATACATTTGGCATCCTCACATTTCATCTTTACCCTTTCCGATCCAAAAAATAAAAAGATCATCTTTAGCCCATTTGGTGCTAGTCTTAAGAGTTCAGGCTTGAGAAGTTCAGAGTTGAGTTCTCTGCAAGTGAATGCATGGTACCGAAGTGACATGCATTTTCTTCAGCTTTGACCACACTTCACGCATTGCAGGTAGATGACACCAGATTCCTTTCCTGGCCACATTACAGCAGGAACAGTGTGAGTCAGCACAGCAAGTGCTCACCACAACTTCAGATCATCTGAATGTCTGAAAACCCCAAGTTTCCAGCAGCAGCACTTGGTCCAGATGCCATGCAAAAACAAGCAATTCCCAACCAACCATGTAAAGGTAGAGCCACAAAAGAGGCATGGAAAGGACCATGGGGATAGGGGCGATAGGTAGAAAAAGATTATTCCATCTGTGTTCGTGCGATATCAAGATATATTACTTCCATTATCTAAAAAATACAAACGCCGCGTCACATGGGGGCAGATATGGAAGAACAACATATGAGAATAGTAGCCATGGATACACAAAGAAGGTGCCACGTCAGCCTGTTAGGAGGAGAATTTGGCGGGAAGGCGGAGCAAGACACCTGATCCAAGGCAGGAATAGCTGCAGGGACCAAAAAAAATGCCAACTATGCACAGAGGATGTTCACTCGAAATTGCGCGCTTAAAATTTCAGAAAGGAATTGAGCTGCAAAAAAATGTTTGGGGAATTTGATATTTGCATTGATTTACACTAATAAGCCTCAAAGTTGGTCATGCTTTAACAGTATTTTGTCACGGGCAAATCTGAGCTACCAGCTGAATCAAATCTACTGATGGATGTACAGTTTCTTGTCATGACATAATTGCTCGATTTGCATGATAAGACTGTCACGTGCTTCTCGCCCAAGAACTATAAACAATAAAATATAGATACATCACACATGTGTGCAAGACATTATCTAAAAAAAATGTGTGCAATAAGGGCGGCCCTTTTTATTTTGTGGTTGGAGAAAAGGGCAAACAAGTAGTCTAGCTAGCTTGTTGACTCATCCTCCAACAAACAATTAATCGATTCTGACGAGCGACGACTAAATTCTTCAACAGAGACCATAATAATACAAGCACAGTCACAAAAGCAACTGCATAACAGTAAAGACACAATTACTCTCTTTTACACGCAGCCGACACAATTACTCAAAAAATATGATAAACCAAACATGATTAGTAAAAACAAAGCAAAAACAAATCAAATGCCACTAATCCACACTCTTTACACGCAGCCGACACGATTACTCAAAAACATGATTAGTAGTACTAGCAAATTAATCCGTTGTGTGTACACGTGCATACGCGGGTGTACAAATCCAGTGTGTAAACCGGGTTCATCCAATGAATTCAGACCCATTTCCACCATTCTTGCCTTTCTTCCCCGCAACCACAAGATTCCTAGCTCAGCAATGCTCCTTCCCTCTATATATATGTGCGTGTTTCTGCACTCTTCTCTTCACAATTCAGAGCTATATATCTTGTCTTGTGTCTCTTGTCCAGTTATATCTCTCGCATACAGAGCCAAGGTTCTCCCTCACCTACCTACCCAGATCAAATCTTTGGGCACAATTCGCATGAATTTGCACATGTTTTTTGTGGTGTTCATCTTGTTCTTCAGTTCTTGCCAAGTTAGTTACAGATTTTGTTTAATTATTGTGCAGCAGGCAGAGGAGGAGGAGGAGAGATGGCAGATTGCAACGGCAAATCCTCAGCCTCTTCCATGGAAAAAGAGGTGCTTTTGCAGCTTTGTTATTGTTTCTCTGAATTGTTGTAGTCGTGATCAAGAATGCTCCTAATTAAGTTGTAATCTCTTGTTTTTGGCTGCCCAATTTCGGCGATTCAGAGTTCGATTAACTATTGATTCAGCACTTTTTCCTGCTTAGGTTTTGATGTTGTCCTGCCTGCGCCTTCTGAATTGCATTGCAGTTCCTTTGATTTTTTTTTTAACGATGTTTGTCCTGGATCAATTTATATTTCAAATTTGAATTCCAATATAAGAAGGGCATTTTTTTGGTAACTGTTCATACTAGGAGTTCCAGTTCATTTCTCTCCCCTATATTGATGCTCCAGTGATTTACCGGAAATGGAGTTCTTCTTTGTTTTAGGCAAATGTGGTTGATGGGTTATGGCAATTTTCAATATATATTGTTTTTGATGTTGCTCTGCCACCTGCTCTGTTTGATAGAAGATAATGCAATGCAAATCTTTACAAACTGAATGTCTGAATATCTCAGGCACCATAATGTTCCTCAGATCCATGCTTGATTAATTGGGACATATGATTTTTCTTTGCTGCGAAATTGGGACATCTGATTATTCCTGCCACCAAAATTTTCAGCTTTTAACAGTTTAATATGAGAAAATGGTGTCAACTTGCCATCTTGATGTCTCGTTAATCGCAATAGAATTTCCGATTTGATGCTCCATGTTATTCAAAATCGCGTAAAAATACCTCGTAAATCGATAAGAGATCCCCAACAACTACTACAAACTGTCAGTCCATTTGACAGTAGGAGAGTGCCTTTGCTGAACAAACATACCAACCACAACAATACAACCGTTGAACTTTCCACGGTCTCTAAAGAATGTAGCAACCTAAAAGAAAAGAGAATGGAGAGAATCTGTAAAGATTATAATTCTTCTGGGGCCTGAAGAAAAATGTCCAAGATTACCAGCATATATATGCACCATGTTCATGATAGAATAGAATATATAGCGCAATCCTTTTTAACTCATCCCTTTTCATTACTGAGAAATAGATTTTGGAATCTTTCACCATCTTGCTTTGCATGGATTATGTTTACCCCTCAATCATTTGAGTGGATTTTTTTGCTGAAAACAGGTTCTGGAACCATGTCCTTGTCAGGGATAGGCTTTGTTAAGGGATCAACATCAGTGTTGCATGGTTCACATGCTTGTAGTGCTCTCCCAAAAAACACACTGTTTTTGCATCATGCAATTATGAATGGTGTATGGTTGCATGGACTTTTAGGGAAAAAAGGTGTAGGTTTTTAGGTGTAGATTTCATGAGTGTGCTTGTGTTAGTTACATTACTTTTGATGCATTATCTTCTTCTGATGATTAATTGGCTTTGCAGAAACATATGCCCATATTTGGTCATAGTCTGATGTTTGCACCTAACATATATGTAATATAATAACGTTAGAAACTTTCTTTAAGACGAAAACTAGCAACTCTGAATTCAATAAGACTTATAGCTCTTTGGATTGCAGACCTATGCTGAAAACAAGTATGGAGGAATTACACCCAAGAAACCTCTGATTTCAAAGGTATTGGTCCTAAATTATCTTGACCTCCAGTTCGGTAGAAAAAACAAAATCTTGACTTCTATTTATACTACCGTGGTTCACTTTCACAATGATCAATTCACCACAACCATGTTTATTGGCATGAGTTGAATGTCACATTAGTACCATTTTCTGAGACAATGGTTGGAGCTATGGAAAGAAGCACTCAAAGACTCATGGAATTCCTTTTGAAGAGCACTTTGTCAATAATTTCTCCGTTCCTCAATTGGATTATATTATTTTGGATGCAGGACCATGAGCGCGCCTACTTCGATTCCGCAGACTGGGTCCTAGGCAAGGTACATAATCCTTGCGATCCAGAGACAAATAAGCATGCCATGTACACCAAAAGCTGTTCTTTTTTACTGAAGCTTTGCTTTCTTTTCTGATGATGCTTTGCTTCAGCAAGCTGCAAACGGCAGCGCAAGGGCAGCAATTGAGTCCTTGAAGCCAAAGCTAAAGGTGAGCAGTACACAAGAGGCCAAGTAGTGATTCTGATCCAATTGAATTGACTGCCCTGCACTTCAAGTATTTGTGTCAATTATTCCTAGTGTTTGCATTGTTGTGTAAGCAAAATTTTATATGCTCTTGTCTTTGCTTGCAGAGAACGCCCCATCACCAGTTGCCCCCTCGCAAGCCGACCTGTGCATCCAGCTGATCAGTGCATCAAAGGTAGTAGTAAATCAGGGTTTAAAATATCGGCTAGGCTATTTCTATCGGGGTACCAATAGTTCCAAAATAATTTGAAATTTGAACAAAAAATGGTCAAATTTGAATAAATTTTTGCTAAATTCACGAAAATTTGAAAATAAAAATCGAACCCTGGTAGTAATCACATATCTGAAACTGCAGCTTGATCTGCAGCTTCTGAACTCTGCTATTGCCTGATTGTCTGAACAGCCATTGTCATCTGGATCATGCAGGTGAAGCTGGAGTGCTCCCTGGCTAGCAAGTCACAGGGGATGGAAGATGGGAATAGCAATATAAAATTAGCTGGTTAATTAATTACATACGTTAGGAAACAAAAGCCAGGATTGAACCCTGCAAATTGGATTCTTGATTCTTGGAGGAGCCTAAGCTTGTCAGTATAGGCTAGGCATATATAATATATATACAATTGCTTGCTATGGTCAAGTTAGATGTTGTTTGGTTGCAAGTATTTTCTTGCAGCAACCCTCTGTGTATTCTCCAATCCATATTTGAATGTCTCATAGATACTTTCGCAAGAAATTGGACAAAAACGCCCAAAATTTTGGGAAGGGAAATATGGATTCTTTTGGACATTTGGATGTGTGTACCTCTATCAAAATCGAAGCCATTGTAAAAAAAAAAAAGAAAAAAGATATTCAAAATCCAAGCAAATCGAGCCCATAAATTTATGATCCACATTGGTATGTGTAGTAGAAATAATTCCCTTAACTATAGATTGAACTTCAATCTGATTCATATTCTTGAACCGTAATATCGGACGTCTCAACTATTAAAAACCGGTACAATTTAAATTCTTATGTGATTTTCGAGAGCAGTTTCGCCGATACAGCGTTTTGACTTAGTTTGACCGCTGACTCAAAGTTTGGGGTCCACATGGAAGTGATTTTTCCTTCCCTTTCTTCTCTCTCCTCACTCCTCTCTTCATCGGCGACATAGGCAGGAGCAGGGTTTGCAAAACCGCGCGGTTATCGCGATTACCGCGCTTACCGTGGGTTACGGTAAAAGGAAAACCGCGGTAACCGTCTTGAATTCAAATAAATTTAAAAAATAATTTGAAATTTTGATAAATTTCACACGGTTTCACACGGTTTGGCGCGGTAACCGCGCTTACCACCGGGGCACGGTAACCATTGCCCCAGCGGTAAGGGAAACCCTGGGCAGGAGCGCTGGCGCCATCGCTCCGTGTCGCTCTACCTCTCTCCTCCCCGTCTTGCTCCCTTCTGGCCACGGCCGCCGTCCACCTCGCCCTCGCCATCGACGCCGCTGCTGCGACCCGCGCGCTGCCACCGACGCGGAGCGGGGACGAGGAGCGGCGGCTGGGAGTGTGCTCCCCATCTCCTCCGACGCCTTCCGTCGCGCCATCACCGTCTCCGCCACCGGAATCGTCCCGTTCGCCACCGCCCGCCGCGCGCCGCGCAGGAGGTCGACGTCACCGCGGCGCCCGGCTCGCTCCCTCCCCGACGCGGCCGCCGCCCACCTCGCCGCCCACGACGAGGAGAGGTGATGCGGAGCGGCGGATGGGAGCGTGCCCCCCATCTCTGATCTCTCGCTCGGCCCCGTCGAGGTGCTCGTCCACAACCCCTGCGAGCTGCCCGCCGATAGCGACGGCGATGCCTCCCCGTGCCCAACGCCCTCTCCGGCAGTGTCGTATTCAACCGGCAATCTCGCCGCCGGCGATCACCCTGAAACACACACACGCACACACAAGGCACAAGCAAGAAGGAACGTAGAACACAAGAGAGGTTTTGGTGCTGCAAAGACTTGGCAGCTTTTCTGATTGCACATATATCTCAACTTATTTAAATGAAATACAGAACTAGGGGAGCATCTAATTTGCCCACAGTGCACGACGCACACGATCGACTGACTCGGACAAAAGAAAACAGATCACTCCCACATGAACTTGCATGCGTTGAGCTTACAACTGAATGAGCAGAGAAGAAAGGAAGCGACCAGATGGAAATGAACTAAACTGAACTAGAACAAATAACTAGAACTGACTCTGGTGACACGCCTGGAATAATATATGTCAACACTTCTCCCCCTTAGTTCTCGACGCTGGCACCAGCCTCAGTGACGCCGATCATGGCGCGCAGCTCCTGGAAGTGCACGCGCTCAAGCGCCTTGGTCAGAATGTCCGCCAGCTGATATTCAGTTGAAGTGTACTTGAGGACGATCTGCTTCCTGTCGATGCACTCCCGGATGAAGTGATACTTGGTATCAATACGCTTACTCCGGTCGTGGAAGACAAGGATTCTTGCTTAGAGCGATGGCGGACTGATTGTCCACTTTGAGCTCCGGCGCTCCAGACCCTGAACCGGTGAGGTCGCTGAGGAGCCGAGCTAGCCAGATGCCTTGACAAGCTGTAATTGCTGCAGCAATATACTCTTGCCTCGCAAGAGGACAGAGCCACCACCTTCTGCTTTGAGGACTGCCAGGTGATGGGATTTCCGCCAAGGAAGAAGATGACGCCGCTACTACTTTTCCTGGTGTCGACATCACCGGCCATGTCGCGTCCATCCTCCTTCTTGACATAGTGGAGAACGGCAGGGCGGCGGACCGAGGCGGAGAAGGAGCCAGAGAAGAAAGGGCGGCGCATGACCTCCGGCATCGACGGGAAGACGAGCACGTACGGCGTCCATCCGGTCGCGCTCCTTGCCTCCTTCTTGACGGCGTCCTTCACCTTGAACGCTAACTCCTCAAAGATGAGCGAGCCGATGAACACATTGGCGTCGGCGAGGTCGGCGCAGAAGGTCAGGGCTCAGCCACAGAGTTCGCTGTCGCTCCTCCAGCCTCCGTCCTGAGGTCTTTACCTAACTTTCTCAACTATCTCTGTTTCGCTCGTACACTTTTCAAATTACTGAAGCGGTTTTAAAAAAATTTCTATATGAAAGTTACTTTCAAAAAATCATATTAATCTATTTTTTAAAAAAATAGTAAATTCTTAATTAATCACAAGAAAATACGTCAGCTCCGTTTTACGTGCGCGATCTAAATAAAAATCGTTGCAAAAATCTATTATTACCACTGTATTTATACCACGGCTAACAATCGTATCTATTGTCAATTTTAGCATGGATGGTACGAATTTTTTTTCGGCGACCAATCATTTTTCTAGAAGTAAACTGAAGTACCAAATGGCAACCCATCACGTGTATATCAGTATATGACAGGCCAAACTACGACAATATTAATATCATAAAGTACCACAATTGAGTTGAGAGCTCCTTATAAGTAAATGCTCATTGCGTACATGCTTATTATTTATGTGTACATTATCTTCTCTCTTATCAACACCACAAATTCTTTGTGCTTTTCTTTATATAATGAAATAAAACATCTCATCCTTTGCTCAATAATATACAACTAATTATTACACAGAATTCACATAAAAGCAAACTCACACAGAAAGTTCATAATCACCATCACAAAACATATAGCAAGCACAAACTAATAAACACCAACATAAGATAAAGATCCCAAAACTACTAAATCATACTCCATCGGAAGTTGGCAAAGAGCTGCATATTTATCATCTCAAGTTTACGACATGCATCATTTATTAGCTTGATATCATCATTATGACTTTGTAATTAAACCCATCCCCGGAGCCAATACGTTGCCCTGAAAAGTACCAGCAAATAAGATTTTGATGGTGATTTATCACAAATTATATTATTTCTACTAAATCAGAGAGCCCAACATACAACGGAAGCTCTTACAAGAATAAATTTCTTGATTTTTTCATTAATACCCACAAGCCAATTCCAAAACATATGAGATATACTATGTGGAGGGTATGATCCAAACGAGAATTGTATAGATCTCCAAAAAAATTAAAAATGATAATCTGGGAATAGATGGTAAATCAATTAATTCTTCATAAAAAAACATCTCAAACTACCATTTCAATTCCTCCTAGCCAATTTATCTTTTATTAAAACAATCCCTTTAAGTACATACCACATGAAAATCTTAATCTTAAGGGGCATTTTAAGTTTTCAAATGATCTTATTCCTTTCTATGTACCCATTATTAATTAGAGCTAGAAGCTAGAACTCAAACATAAAGCCTGGGATGCTTATCCTTTACTATTTCATCGGTACAAAAAGTATATAGGCTTGGAAGACGGGAACATATGTACTACAAACCACACATGTAGCACAAACTTGAAAGCTACTTAGAATCAGAAAATGAACATTTGATATTTGTCCACGTCACCCCAAGAAAATTTTCAATCGTGGCTAAATATAGGAGTAAAAGTTTTCAGTAATTTTTTCAATCCTATGGTAGTTTGCAGGTTTACATTACATATATGGTTTGCACTTCATATTTTCCCAAGGAGGACAACATTAGTTTGATAATTCTGGCACTATCTGGAAACAAAGATCTAAACAAATTCCATGTCAATGTGTTGATACAAAACATGACGGCCTGAGAGATCTATTTTACTCCAGTGCAGCTCCAAATCTTGCTTTCGGCTTCGAAACGTGCTAGTTAGTTTGATCCTACAACTAACAAGAATAAATAACAAGATGTAATTAGTAGAAAATAGATGATCGGCCGAAGTGCCGATGACGTATTACTTTATGACCTAGCCGATGCAATCAAGTTGAATCGGCTACAAGGTATGAATATAAAGCAGGAAGAAACCTTAAACTTGTCTCATCGGCTATAGAGATGAATAGTATATAATGTATAACTCAATACCCTTTTAAATACTAACAGCTAGGATAGATCGAACTTAATCGAGACAGTATAAGTTGCTTATATCCAAAATAACACAACTCAAAGCTTATAAGTGTTCATGTCATAACTGATGATCAAATTTAAGTATATATCAGCTATAGATATCGGCTATAGCTCCGATATAACCCTATACTAGAATATCACCCTAAGATAAATATATTAAGCAAACATTAACCTTGATTTAGATTAAACCTAACCAGGATCAATGATAAACTTAATATATTTAGATAGTTGAGATTCTAATATAAGGGGCATATATAACTTGTTAAACAGGATAAGACAAAGCAAAATAGATATATCAGATAAGATCAGCTGAAACTCCGATACTACCCTTATTGGCAATCAAAGGCAGGTTGGCTTTTATGATTCTAAGCACAACTTAGTAGATCAAACTAAATTGATGCAACCCTAAGTATGAAAAGAAGCATAAAATCTAAATAATCAAGCCTTTGACTGACTTTTGGGATGGTAGATACATTATATAATCCAAGCCAACAAATTATTCTAACCAATATTGACAAAACCCTAGATAGTGATCGGTCGATGCAAGTAGAAAACATTGTCAATCTAGATTATATAACATTTATGATAACTCAATGTTTTACATGGATAAGATTAGAGTATCAAAATGATGGAAGCACTAATCTTGACAATGCAAGCCACCATAACAAGTCTTACCCCTTGTCGGAGATCGAAACCGATGCAGTCCAACTTGAAACAAGAACTCGTCGAAAAGTAAAATAAAAAGGTTTGGTGATGCATTGAGATTATATTGAACTGGTGTTAATTTCTTACATGACCTTGAGCATCTATTTATACCCTAAAATACAAACTTGTCCATACAAGACACGACTTAAACTTCCCTAATATTACATTAATATACAAATAAGTTCCTAGGCGGACTCTTGCCACGGATATCTCTAAGAAAATTACTCAATATCCTAATTAACAGATATAATTGTCTATTCCGGACTTTATCTTTACTTGGCAATACCTCTAAAGCTTTAATTCTAACCCATCTCTGCCTATATCGGCTAATCGAGTTCAACTAATATCGGTCGATGCACTGTTTCCGATAATATCGCTTCTCCTCCATGTAACATACCCAAACTCTAGGGTTTAAGAATTCTTTTGTCAAAATACTTGAAAGCCAACCTTTCCACTTTTGTGAACCTAAAATTTTCATTTTTATCTAGGTGAGGTCAATTCAACCTTTGCATGAATAAAGTTTATGACAAAACTAAAACCTTTTCCTTTCCAGCCCAAAGCAATTTTTGCAACAAAGTGTAAGCATGCATATGCATATAGAGAATGGTTAGGTTTGAGTCCTTGTGTGCATGTTGGGTATGAAACTAAGTTTAACGATATCATCTCAGGTCAAGAAAGTGTTCAAATATAAATTTTATAAATACTCAAATGAATTTCTAAATGAAAACATATATAAAGGATGGACTAGATGAATTACTAAAAATCATTGATACATAATTAAATCTTGAAAAATTCAAATGAATACTATACAAAGTATACATCTCACTGTAATTTTGGTCAGATTTTATCACTGAAGTTGATACTTCAAATAAATCAGTCAAACCAATCAAATAGTAGATTAATTCTACACCTTAAATATCTAAAACCATGCTTCACCAAAATATACATTAAACTGTATAGAAGTCCATATGTAAAATAATTTATTAAAATATTAGATTAATTATTAAGAATAAATATAATTTTTACAGAATTTATTGTCTTAGTTTTGACCCTTTAAAAATTCAAACAAAATTCTACCTAACCTCTTTTATTTATTTTCCTGAGAACAAACTACACATAGTTATGTATGTAACCAAAGAAAATGGAATCTAGATGCTCTCATCTACCTCCAGAAAAATGTATTATCTGGCCCACCGAATAAATTATTGAATTACAAAGAAGGGAGGAAGAAATAAAAGGATAAAATCCTGAAAATCGCCAAATCCATATTCACTAAATTTCTTACCCACCTCTCTCACTCTAGCCTTGTTTTCATCAACTGGGCCCCACTTGACAGCCACACGAGCTAGCTCCACCCTAGTACAAAATCTCTCCACGCCCTCGACGCGTGTCCGCGATCGTGTCCAACGCCGAGCTTCTCTTTTCCTTCTCCCAACTCGGTCGCCCCATCTCACTCGCCGCTCCAGCGCCGGACAAAACAGGGAGAGAGCTCCAGCTCTCCTCCTCCACCTCTCCGTCGTCGCCGGCCGTGAGGAAGACGAAGTCCGCCATCGCCGTCAAGCCTTCGCCACCCCTATCTCTTTCACCTTCCATAGTCTATTCACCATGCCGAACATTTTCTATTTTAACACCCTCTCGATTCGTGCAGCCAATCGACGGGAACGCTGACGTGCCCATCGGAGCTCCGCAGGGCGCACCGAAGACCGCCGTCGTGACCTCGTTGCCGTTCCCGTTGTTCAGGACCAAGCCAGGCCGAGCCGTCGCGCCAACATCTTCCCCTCGAGGTCCTCTCCAAATGACCTCAAGAATCCCCCTGATCCGAGCACCGGGGAGAGAGATCAAGCTCTTCTTCTCCGACTCCGGCCGCCGAGCTCCATCTTCGATTTCTCCCTCTCCGGTGAGTCCCAATCCGATTCCTTGCCATGGTATCCTCCTATAGACCTCTCTAACACGAAGGGCATACATGCATGGTAGTTCTTTGAGGGAATCGAGCCGTCACCGTTCACCCGCGGAAGGACGTCGCCGCCGGGAAGATCCGCGAGCCGCCGCCGCTACCAAAACCCCGGAGACCCCAGATGGACCCACGGTGAGCTTCATTGACCCTTAAAGTCGCATGCGTGCACCACTTCCACACGGAAACGGCCTCCAGCTCGACATGCATATGCAACCCGAGAACTACCGCCGCTCGCGCGGCCGTCGCCATTAATTCCGGTAACCACTGCTTGCAAGAAGACCACCGATAGCTTCGTATTGAATCCCTATACATTTTATATTTAGGTTTAACGCCGAGATATGTCACTGTTCTCCGCCGGCAAGCTCGAGAACAAGCTCGGCCATGGCTTAGCTCTGTTTCAGCTCAAAACAGGGACCTCTGTGGAGAAGAATCAAAACTCTAGGTGTTAGTTGTAAAAAATACCTCACACATGGAACAGTCACAGGACTGCGGGTTGAATCCTAGAAACATCAGGATCCTTTTTGCATATTGGCCTGAGACTGACCAGTGGACCCCATGAGCTTAAAATCTGAAAATATAAAAGAAAATGGTTTATACAATATGTTTACAACAGAAAAACCTCCAAACTTGTAAAATTCATAATAAATAAAATATAACTCATTTTGAGATGAAACCAATTTCTATGGATTGACTGAAACATGCACTTTAATATTATGACATAAAAAGTGACACTTACAATACAAAATATATTTCACTTTTAGGTAAATACAAATGGTCATGATTAATATGTGAACTTCTAAAATTCATAGGAAATTGGTTCTAACTCCAAATTAGGTGATTCTAGTTTTGTTAGATTCATAATTAAATGTTATTAGTTACTGTACATTAAAATGTAGCATGTACTGTAATGAAAATGCTTCTAAAATTTTATATAGAAAATAAATACTACAATGTGGCATCTAACTTATAAAATGCATAAGAAACTCATACTACCTTTAAAAAATGTGAAACCAAATGGGATAGTCTTAAAAAAATCTATTCACCTATGTAAAGTTAACTCTAACAAAATCACATGTTAAGAATGTTTCACAACAGTACTTAGTTAAATAATACCCTATATCAACACAAACTTATAAAATTCATAACTCCCAAAATAAAAGTGATAAAAAAGAAATTCCTTCACCATAAATAAATTTTAATAATTATCTAATCACAGTAAATAATTCATGCATATTAGAGTCATTTTGGATTTTTGCTTGATTTGGTATTTATACCGTTACCGTTATTTCGTATAGTTACCGATTCCGCTTTTGGTGAGGATTGTGGATTTATTGCTGACCATGGTGGAGTTTCTAACTAAGGCAAGTGCCCCCTCTTTGAACACTTTGATCCTATGTTTTTATTGGGCAAACGTTTGTATTACAAAATTGCACGCGTTAGATAGTTATGTTTGGAAAATATTATTGGAAAGTGGTACAATGGTAGCTATAACCTAATTGCTGTATAATCCATCTTGAGAGTTGTTATCCTTGCTGTTTGTAACCTTAGAATGGTTTAGAGTACTCTCCATGTGCTCAAATGGGTTTATAATTGCTAAATATGATGTCATATGCTTAGCCATACCTAGTGATATGCTAATAAACATTGTGATCACTTTATACATTTGAAAATAGGCTATTTGTAAACTAAGATGGAGAAAAAAATTAATTCTAGATTTGGGCGGCGCGTGGTGTACATATGGTAGTTGTGCACCGATAGGGAGAGCGTTCGTCTGAGTCAATTAAGGACCGAACTCTATGTTACTAACTAGGTATACAGTACTTTCACATGTGTTAGTATGGAGTGGTTTATTAAGTTGTTTATTTGTCTAACCTTTGCATTCGGGAGGATGTTGTAGTATGAGCTAGTCTGCTTGATAGTTTATAGGAGCTACCCATGTTTTCTAGTAAAGTAACTGACATTCGCTTTGCGGCATGGGCGTCTGAGCGTGTACAATACAATGATGTAGGGCCTCGTGGGTAGGGGATTCTATGCCACGATGTCAGGGTCGGTCAGCCAACAGTCTTGACGACACTATGGCTTCGTTCGTTACCTCTGGTTCCCAACTCCCCTCCCTCGTTTTCTGCGCGCACGTTTTCCAAACTGCTAAACGGTACATTTTCTGAAAAAAGTTTCTATACGAAAGTTGCTTAAAAAATAATATTAATCCATATTTGAAAAAAATTAGTAAATACCTAATTAATCACGTGCTAATCGCTGCTCCGTTTTCCGTGCCAGGGAGTGAGGGTTTCCTACCCTCACTCCCGAACACAGCCTAAGTATATAGGCTTAGTGTGGAGTACCACGCATCGTGCTCACGCAAGATTAGACGGTAGGCAATGTAACGATCTCGTTGTGATCTCTAGACCGTATTCAATGTGTAGAGTGTGGTGGTACCGATGGGTATAAAACAAACTAGAGAATTCACATCATGTGGATTTGTACGAACTCTGCAGAGTTAAAACTAACCGGTTAGCCGTGCTCACGGTTATGAGCGACTTGGGGAAATAGCATGAGTATAATTTTGTTCTTTCTAAAATACTATAAAAATGGTTGGTATATGGGAACATGATGATGAGTTTTGATTTATGATGATGACTTGCTACCATGGAAGGTGCAAGTGTGATGTTTTATGATTTATGATGATGATAATGAGAAAAAATGATGATTATGTTGCTACAATTATTTAAGATGATCACCATGCTTTACTTTAAGAAATGCTTTACAAAGTAAAATATTGTGAAACAATTTAGCTTTATGCAAATGAACCTCTCAATAGATTTTCTTTGATATTTAGAGCTTGCATATATGTTGGGTTGTATTGTCTTGCCAGTACATTAACCTTGTCAATGTACTGATACTTGTATCTTTTTTGGGTTGTTGGTTAAATTGTTTTGCAGGATTAGTTGTGCGCTGTAGGTTTCGTTGTTTTGCTTAGGATGGTTCGATATGGGTCTGCCCCTAGTCGGTTTGCTTGTGAATTGGGTAGCCAAGCTTTCGTAAATCTCTTATTACTTGGCCTGCCGGTCTATGTATAACTTAAATAGTTGTAAGCTGAATTTAAATTGTCTTAGTTGTATTTGTTTTGTGTATCATTGCTTGGGATGAAAGTGTAGAGCTAGTGCATATCCTGGGAGCTAGCTTCACATGAGTATTGAGTTTAGAACATTTGGAATGCAGTAGATCTTTGGCTATTTTATCAAGTCTCCTAAATATGCAACACATCTGGTCGTTGCCTTCATGTGGTTTGATTGGTACATCTCAGACTGAAGTTGACTGACAAGCTAAAGGCTTAGTTTCATCCCCTATATTCTTTACTCGAGGCTTCGAAGTTTATATTATGCTTGTAAATTGATTTGATATGGTCACTTCGATTTGCAAATATAATGTAAAGTCTGGGTGTCCTCCACACTCCAAATCCGCCTGAGCTTGATCTCCAACTCCGAATCATATCTTACCAAATTTTACTGTTAATACTATGGCTTAACAAGGGCATGAAGTTATCATCGCTGCCGCAATAGGAATCTATACCAATATAAAATACACCACTTTTATCCACACTTATCTTTTCTAACATTTAGATTTATTCATCCAACGGGTCATGTGATAAGTTGGATCCATCATGCAATTAAGGTTCCACGTCCTCCCACTCTACTTCGTGTAAAATTAGCGCCGGTTAACAAAAAGGAAAAAAATAACACTGCTTTTCTCCACCTGACTGCTCCAAACGAGACCTTCACTCCGTCTCCGCCGTCATCGGCCACCGCTGCCATCTTCTCCCTCTTCACCGCTCGCCCTACCCCTTCGTGGCCGCCTCCTCGCGCGCTCGCGCCATCGGCATCAGAGGCCAGAGGGGTGGGGTCGCGTTGGCCACTTCGCCGCTCATCCCCTTCGCTGCCGCATCACCGTCTCTCATCACCGCGCGGGCGGATATCAACCTCACCGCCCTCCCCATACCTCTCTCTGGCGAGGTGCTTGGACTCACTGCCCATCCGGGCTCTCCCTGAGCCATCGAATCACTGTCAGTCCGCCACGCCTGACGACTTCCCGGTCACCGCCACGAGGGACCTCCATATGTAGCATTTGGAAACAACGGTTCATTCAATCTCTACTCTCTGGTTTACTCCTTTTCTTGGTTCTATTTGACTGACTTGAACAACCAACCAATGAAGTAAAGTCTTTTCTGTACGTACGTGAAGAATCTATCAGTGTATTGTGCCCTGCGGGTGTTGATGAATTGCCGTCGAGGGAGAGATGGTCTAACATAATCAGTTCAGACCCTTTAATTTGGTAGTTCACTTGCTTTCAGGTGACATAAAACCACCGACATTGTGACCTACTTGTGTCGAAACTAGATTTCGGCAATATGAAAAGGGGGTAGCGTACGAGACCTAAAAGTGGATGGATGCGGAGACAAGGATTTAGACAGGTTCAGGCCCTCTCAATGATAGGTAATACCGTACTCCTGTTTGGGGATTATATCCACTAGGTGTTATATTGATCTGACGATCTTAGTTGTGCTCATGCCCCCTAGAGGGCCTCCTACCCATCTTATATAGGATGGGGGGTAGGATTACAAGATAGAAACCTTAACCAATACTGTATCGGTTTCCTAATACTACTTTACAATATTACCAAACCAAGACTTTAGGCCGTTCCGTAATACATAAGGAAACGTAATACCAAAGTCATGATTTGTTACATATTATATAGATCTAAGCTATCCTCTATAACTAGTCGGATAACTATATCGTGTGGGTATGGGTACCCATAATTTCCAAAGTAGCCCCTGAGACCTTCACAGTCGAAAAGATAATCTTCTCTCGAACTAAATTACTTCAAAATCGAGTGCTTCAATCATCCTCACCATGATCTCCCGAATATTTTTACCAAATCAGAAGACTGTGGAGGGCTGAAAAAGATAAAATATAGATTTAGGTGCATCGACTAGATGCACCTGATAGGTGTAGCCCCCGACTATGTGGTTAGTTGAACAAACTAAGCATATAGTCAAGGAATAAATAGATTGACCAGCTGAGTGGTTTTAAGCCACCTAAGTAGCATAACGATAGCACATACGGTATGAATCCCCGAGTAAATAAGACTCAAGTGATAGACCGACTGCTTTGTGAAAATATGATGCATGCAACCTAGGTTACCACATCTTTGAAAACTTACATAGCAAAAACAGCTATAAAAAAGCTTGTATGCCGTGAATAAAGAAATTTCGAAAGCATTAAGTATACACCATGCACACACTGTTTTAACAGATGTGCTTAAGTCCCTAAAAGACGCACGGCTTTATCATACTTGGAAACATAAGGCATATGTGGTATAAAATCCGAGTAAATAAAACTCATAAAGGATTTACCAACCGCCTGAAAAATGATCAAAATATATAATCAGCCTAAGCCATAATATTGGTCAATAAAAGCGCACACTTACATGGCGAAAAGCAACGATATTATATCTAATCGATTGCTTTATAGATCAAACAGTGCCTTGACTTATATATATGAAAAGTCAGCAGGCAGCTATATAAAGCTTCACTGTTTGTCACCTTTTAAAGTGCATTGTATCAACTCCTTAAAAGTTAAGTATCAGCGGTATAAAAGGATTTTAAGGCATTGGGCACTTGATCACGCACACTTTTGCCTAAGCAAAAAATGCCTAAGTCCCTAAAAGAACGTGACTGGCCACACCTGACATATGGGCTGCAGACATATTAGGCCTAGACCAAAAAATATGCCTTCGATACCCTCAAAAGGATGACGCATATAACATGCCTCTTGATATGCTCCCGAGTGATAATTCTTCCCGGCAATGTAGACCAAGTATATATCATGTGAACAACTTCTGATCCGGGTGGTTATCCCTCATGGGATGTACCAAGGTAGATGTAATAATCAAATCCCAACTGGCATAAGTACTCAGCTGATGGTCCTCGTGGGGAATAATGATTAATCCAGTCTTTGAGCGTAGGAAATAAGCTCCAAACCATGAATCCATGTACTGTATATCCAGAACAAGTCCAGATTGAAAGTATGATCCTCATGCTTTAGCTGATAAGCCCCTGAGCATATAGCTTGTTCTTCTGTTGTAGTTGAAATTATCCATTGGCAGTAGCTAATGCAGTCGGCATGGAGGCGAGATGACCAATGTGTAGAATGATATCGCCCATCAGAAGTGATGAAGATGTTAGTAGTGGAGATGAAGTTGCCCATCAGCAGCGATAATGAAATCCATCGATCATGAAGATGAAGAAACCGGTCGACTACAACTGATGTGACCAACAATCATGACAACTAGTGATAGCGGCAATAGTCGTATGTGAAAACGAAGAAACCAGTCGGTAATGCCAATCATGACCAGTAGTGAAGATGAAATTGCTCATCCATGGCAATAGAGTAAGCGCAACCGAAGAGACATAGCATATTGTTGATGAAGATGATGATGTCGGTGTTCCAGTCAATCGCGGTGTAACAATCGAGATAATGACGAAGTCGCCCATCAGCGGCGGCATAGTAGGCCAACCGTGAAGGTAAAATGACAAGTCGGCGATGACATAGGCAACTGAAGGCGAAGACATAGTCATCCATTAGCGACTGCGGAGACATTAGGGCCGATGAAGTAGAGGTGACGCCAAGGTGGCACAGCAAAAAGTTGACGAAAATGATCCAGTCGGATATTCAGCATGGACCCTTGGAGCAAACAACTTGGTTGACGGTAATTGACCGGAGATCACGATAGTGTCGATGAAGAAGGTGATGGTGATGATTTCAATAACAATAATCCATCACATTGTTGAGAATATGTCGAAACTCGAGTAGTTTCCATGACGCCAACGCTTGCATGACGAAGATTGAGGCAACGCCCGTTGGTTTGTGATGATGGCAGTAGAAGTTGGCCTTGTAGCTGTGGCATATGCTTTTACTTGGAGGAAAACAGATGTTGTTGTCCAACTCACCGAATCTGAGTTGATTGGTTGATAACTCTAAACTCCCGAACATGTAGATTAAATCTTGAACTTGATACTTGAGAGACTTGGAGTAAATTGCGGTAGCATCCAGAAACCAAAATTGTCGGTGAAATAATTGGTGTTGTTAAAGTAGAACGCCTGCTCTGAGTTGAAGACGAAGATAATGACTTCTTGGAATTAACTCGTTGGCTGATTAATTGATTGCTTCATCTTGATATAACATATGTCGAATTTTGAGTCTCGTATTTGTGTAGCCCCCGACTCTATGCTTAGTTGGAAAATAACTGATCATAAGAGTCAAGAACTGTAGCTTGTCGTCGAGTAACCGCCACTTGAGTGAAAATACGCATTGAGGATGTCTGAGTAGAAATCTTGAAGATTGGAACGCCACTTGTTGTAGTAGATTAGCTCGGCATCATATGCAAAGATGTCGAGGCTCTTGGAGACATCGTGGTTGATGATGCGAAGCTTCCGAAGTAGTGGCGGTAGAGTTTGCCGGTGCCGAAAATAATGAAGATGAAGTTGCCCCACAATGGTGATAAAATTGCAATACCGTGATAACGTGGACATGAGTCAGCGGCAAGAAAAGCATACCATTGGCAAAGATGTGTAGTCGTGAAGATAAAAACACCAGTCGTCAGTGGCAAAACCAGTCAGCGGTGAAGAAGTAGACACCCAACGAAGGTGGTGTAACCAACCAACCGTGTAGGCAAGGAAGCCAGTCGGCGACGATGACGATGGTCGGCGGTGAAGACGTAGACGCCCAACAACGGTGGTGTGACCAACCAACCGTGTAGGCGAGGACACCAGTCGGTGACAACGAAGGCGAGCTGGCGGTGAAGACGTAGACGCCCAACAACGGTGGTGTGACCAACCAACCATGTAGGCGGAGACACCAGTCGACGACGATGAAGGCGGGCCGGTGGTGAAGACGTAGACGCCCAACAACGGTGGTGTGACCAACCAACCGTGTAGGCGGAGACACCTGTCGGCAATGATGAAGGCAGACCGGTGGTGAAGTCGTAGATGCCCAACAACGGTGTTGTGACCAACTAACCGTGTAGGCGGAGACACCAGTCGGTTACGATGACGATGGCCGGTGGTGAAGACGTAGACGCCCAACAACGGTGGTGTGACCAACCAACCGTGTAGGCGGAGACACCAGTCGGTGATGATGAAGGCGAACCGGTGATGAAGTCGTAGACGCCCAACAACGGTGGTGTGACCAACCAACCGTGTAGGCGAGGACACCAGTCGGCGACGATGACGATGGCCGGCGGTGAAGACGTAGACTCCCAACAACGGTGGTGTGACCAACCAACCGTGTAGGCGGAGACACCAGTCGGCGACGATGAAGGCGGACCGGTGGTGAAGTCGTAGACGCCCAACAACGGTGGTGTGACCAACCAACCGTGTAGGTGGAGAAACCAGTCGGCGACGATGATAGCCGGCGGTGAAGACGTAGATGCCCAATAACGGTGGTGTGACCAACCAACCGTGTTAGCGGAGATACGAGTCGGCGACGATGAAGGCGAACCGGTGATGAAGTCGTAGATGCCCAACAACGGTGGTGTGACCAACCAACCGTGTAGGCGAGGACACTAGTCGGCGACGATGACGATGGCCGGCGGTGAAGACGTTGACGCCCAACAACGGTGGTGTGACCAACCAACCGTGTAGGTGATGACACCAGTTGGCGACGATGACGGTAGCCGGTGGTGATGTTCTTACGGATCCATTCCCGAAGCGAAGGAGATTAGCTTAGAGCCATGAATCCTCACTATGCACATCTGGATTTGGATCCTGCAGTATAAACATATATGATGAGTAGCATCTTATGCAAATAGAATACTTGAGAAAAATTCAAGCATTTTAAAATATTTATAAGTGTGTATTTCTCCTCTTGTTGATTTTGATTTCCCTAAGTAGATGACTCCTTACGTTTAAACACTTCGCCCGACTAGCCATTGACATGAGTTCGTCATTAATGGAACAAAGTTTCATGAACTGGAGTTTACTACTCGGGTACTTTTACAATTGTTAAGAGCAGAAAGCAAATTATATTATCTCTATGCTTTTGATTTTTTCCGAGTAATACTTAGCACCTTGCGTTATACACTCCATCCAACGAGCCCCCGGGTGCTAGGAATTGGTCCAAAGGCAACTATCCATCGACAAACCAAACGGGAAGCATAGGGAAATAGAGCTCTGTAACTCGATCGGTACTTTTTACTCGGATTATCTTGCAAGCAATCAAGATAAACATTATGAAATTTTTTGAAAAAACATGATATAACATCTGTAACCCCCGACCCACTACTCAATGGAGAACCAATTGATGTAGTGAGGCGAAGGAAAAGAAAAATATCATACAAAGAATAAAATATTGATAACTTAGCTTTTTGGAATTCCCCTCGGTGATAGCAGAAGTGGCCAATGTGGGGAGAAGGTCATCCATCAGTGACGACGAAAACACCGGTCGGCGATGGCGGAAGGCGAGCCGGCGGTGAAAACGATATCGCCATTAGTAACGGCTGCGGCGAAGGCAACCGGTCGGCGACGATGACGGTGGCCGGTGGTGAAGATGATGTCGCCATGAGTAACGGCGGCGGAGCACACCAACCGTGGAGGCGAAACCAGTCGGCAACAGTAGTGCCGCGGCATCACATGTGAACAACAAAAAATAAAACCATAAGATTAATCTGTGGTTAGAAATTAATCTATGATATAATGATAAATTTGAAGGGAAAGGAGTCCGGTGAAATCGGAGATTAAATCATTGTGTTCCCTGGAATCAATCTGCCAAGCTGGACTAAGTCCAAGACAGAGAAAACGAGGTTGGCAGACACCTCATGGTGACCGGATCCCGAGTGATGGTCGGTAACGCCCCGTGCACTATAATCCATGCGTGCAGCATGCGACCGCTCGTCAAGGTCGGCATCGATAACGTCGGTCAGCTCACGGCAGCAGCAATTAAAAAATAACCACCGAGATCCATGAGTACATGCAAATAACCAGCAAAATCATTAGTAAATCCATGCTTTGATCAGCACATACGTGTATATGAGGTACTGGTGTATATATTGCATGCTGCATGAGTGTATGAGCCCCTATAGCCGATGGCTAACTTGATCAGCATATACACTCATGTAAAAGAAAGCAATTAGTAGATTAATCTATTATCAAGCATAGAAGCATATAAGCCTATATATATATGCATATCGATGTGTGGCATGATTAGATGGATCATGTCTGTTGATCGAATCAATGCAGGCACGAGCTCCTTGTAATCGGCTGCTCCTATGTGCTCCTTGTAGCGAGCAATGCTTCGTGCGTGGAGACTGCCGCTGGACCATGCGCCGGCTTGTAGATCAACACAAAGTGTGAACGAAGTCATGTCGGTAGTAGGTCGCCGACAGCTTCGTCACGATCTAAAAGTGTTATATGAAAAAGCCACAAGATATAAGTAGATCAAACAATGATTCATAATTAATCTAATAAAAGTTTATTTGAAACGATAAACCCGGATTGGAGATTTGAGCCATTGAACTCGGTGAGATTGATCTCAGTGTTTTTCTTGAAATTGATTCCATCGCACTTCTTGATGGGAAACTCGGCGTACCCCTACCTGGCGCGCCAACTGTAGAAACTAGATTTCGGCAATATGAAAAGGGGGTAGCGCACGAGACCTAAAAGTGGATGGATGCGGAGACAAGGGTTTATACAGGTTCATGAGAGGTAATACCGTACTCCTGTTTGGGGATTGTATCCGCTGGGTGTTGTATTGATCTGACGATCTAGTTGTTCTCATGATGGGGGGGCATGATTACAAGATAGAAATCTTAACCAATACGGTATCGGTTTCCTGATACTACTTTACAATATTGCCAAACCAAGATTTTAGGCCGTTCCGTAATAGATAAGGAAACGTAATACCCAAGTCATGATCCGTTACATATTATATAGATATAAGCTATCCCCTATACCTAGTCGGATAACCATGTTATGTGGGTATGGGTACCCATAATTTTCACACTTCACTGACATCACTGTTAGGGGCTCCATACCAATAGCATCAACAAGCTCGGGTAAATTGTCTTGCTGCTGATATCAACAAAGAGAGGTTATATTTCTACCTGCTGTAGCTTTTATCTTACATTAACATGACATGTTCTCATGTTTGAACAGCCTTTGCAATATAAACTAATTTGAGTGCACATCTATTAAATAGTGCACAATGCAGTCCCTTTTACTCTTTTTTTTTCCATTGAAGCGGAAATATGAAGTTTCATGAAACCTCCAAGGTGAAATTGTTCAATTTTCACATCCAACAATTATGCATGAATTTCAAACCACTGTTTTTCTAGCATCAGGATGGAGAAAAACTATTACTCCCATTCACCAAAAGATGCACAAGCATTCATTCAGTGAGTAACCACTTTTAATTGTGAACTCTACCTAATGGGTACATCACAAACTGGTTAGCCTAATATATTGGATTATTTGAGATGGTTTTATCACATAATTCATAGCACAAATGGACACCATCAATTGATCATGGTCTTGATCAATTAGTTATGAGTTATATCATGTTTGGCATTTTGGAAAAGGTTAATATTATCAGTTACATTCTTCACATTCACATTAGTTCCTTGATGTTTTATTTCTGTAAGATCCTTTTTGGTATCCTTGGTTTTGTCTAGAAATTAAATTGACATTGTTCTTCTATCAATTATGTATTCTGGACGCTTTTAGGTGGTAGATAGCTAGATACTAAACATAAACACAAGAAAGGTATTTTTACCAAGGAATGTGAACATGCATTTTTATTTTACCCTGTTAAGTATATTTGTTGTATATGCACCTAGCCCTTTTCATGGTGTCTCCCATCACATATCTTGCTGATAATAGGTATTAAGAATGCATTTATTGTAGTACTGTAGTCAATCTGGTAGTTTATTCTCCATTTTATTTTGATCCAAAACCCAACTCATTCGTATGAATCCAAGCTCTCCTGTGATGCTTTTCTGACTTACATTTCAGTCTAACTTGTAATGATTACTGTAATTCAAAACTAAGAGATCAAGGCATCGAGTTGTCGTTTCTTCATATAGATTAAGGATGTTTGATTATTTGTATTTTTTTCCAAGGCTGATGGTTTTGTATTTTATTAGACTCATAAAGACATGACTAGCTAAATGTGTTCTCATCTTGAACCAGAAAGTTCAATGTGTTGTGATGATGATTTTGACAAGCATGTAAAGGTACATGTAGCTTGGTAGATTTCTTGATAACTTCTGTTGCTCCTTGTACCTGTGGTGACAGCCTCCACGAGGAACTCCAAGTATTTAGCTTTTAATGAACAGGAAAGGCATTGTCGAAAGTCTATAAGTTTCTTTGATAAAACGGATTGTCACTCTACTTAGTTCTGCTGGTTATTTGTGAGTAACAATTGATAGTGCAATGCATATGAGTAAATCATGTGTAAACGTATTCCTTTGCTACCTATATATGCTTCCATACCATAGGCATTGTCTGATATGCGCTTGAGACATAAATTATCATTTGTAAACAAGAGTTGTGCGTGCGCTTAGGCGTATTACGGTAGTTGTGTTTTGCTTGCATACTTGAAATTTATGAAATAACATAACTCAAATGAATTTTGATTGATTGTGTATTTCTTAAATTTAATACTTCAATATACGTTGACGTGCCTTGCACGTGCACATCTCATAGCCTAAAATGAACCTGTTGTCCTTTGCAGGCCTCACATCCTCACCTTGACTGAGCAGAGTGGATGAGAGATGCCACAATAACAGTAGAGAGGTCTAGTGGGTCCAGATACAATTTTAGATGAAGAGGCCATATAAAATTACAACAGCAAAAATAATGCAGTTTCTGCATAATCTTATGATTAATCTAACACATAATTATGATAAGACGAGAATAATATATTCTTTAGTCCAATAATATATAAATGTCCAGTTATTTTTATACTTGTACCGACAAAAGTATGTTTGTACTGTTTTTACTAGGATTATGGCTGTGTTCCAGATGTTGGTTAGGCTGATCTTATGGTCCGCACGTAAAACAAAATGAGTGATTAGGATGTGATTAATTGAGTATTAATTATTATAAACTAAGAAAATGTGTTTATTTGATTTTTTTAAAAAAACTTTTGTATAAAAAGTTTTTTAAAAAAACACTATTCAATCACGGATATCCAAAATAACAACTCGAAACCAAAATCGACAAAGAGCCAGCCGGTTAGATTGCGGGTTGGTCGGTCTGACCGCACACATACTGTCGGTTGTTGACGATGAAATTAGGCAAACATATAAATCGGAAACGGAATCCAATTCGAAGTGGATTTGAAGATACGTAGAATTCTCGAAAACAAAGTACGCATCGGGTTAAAGACTGTATCGGCTGAAACCGAGTGTGATATGGATATTGGTAACATGATCAATGTCGGATTCGAAAGAAGGGTTTCAACGATGTTGCTAGGCAAGGATGGAGTCCAAGATTGACAATTGTGTCTATTAATTAGGATCTTATATAATTTCCTTATAGATATTGTCGGTAAGAGTCCGCCTAAGTGACTTGTTTGCTAGTTGGAGTTGTATTAGGACTATATGAGTCATGTCCATAACGGACAAGTTTGTATTTTCGGGTATAAATATAAGCCCGAGGTCTTGTAAATAATTTAACATCAGTTCAATCAATCTCGGCGCATCGCCAACCTTTAACTCTTTTACTTTCGACGAGTTCTTGCTTTCTAGTCGAGCTGCATCGGTTTCGATCTTCAGCGAAGAGGTAAAACTTGTTATGTCGGTTTGCATTATCGGAATTGGTGCTTACATCTTTATGGTACTCTAATTCTTCTATCTTGCGAATTTTCGAGTTATCATATAAATTATATAATCTAGATTGACAATGCTTTCTACTTGTATCGGCTATTCTCTATCTAGGGTTTTATCGATAACTGCTAGATTAACTTGTTGGTTTAAATTATATAATGTATTCACCATCCTGAAAAGGCAACCATCGGCTTGATTGTCTAGATATTATGCTTCTTTTCATACTTAGTGCTGCATCAATTATGTTTGATCTATTAAGTCGTGTTTAGCTATTAAGTCGTGTTTAGAATCATAATTTCTAGTCTGCTTCATGGTTGTTAATAAGGATAGTATCGGGGTTTCAACCGATTTTACCTGGTATAGTTGTTTTACATTGTTTTATGTTTTGTTTAATGTGTTATATCTGCCCCTTATATCAGGATCTAATCTAATATAAATATATTGGGCTTATTGTCAATCTGATTGATGATAGTTAGATATATTTGTTGCAAGAGAATATCCTAGTATAGGGTTGTATCATAGCTATAGCCGATACACGCTTAAATCTGGGCATCGGCTATGATATGAATACGTATAATCGTTATTTCATGTTATTTTAGACTTGGGCAATTTATATTGTCTCGGTAAGTCTGATCTATCCTAATTGCTGATTTCTAAAGTAATATTGATTTATGGATTATATAATACTGATATTTACAGCTGATGGATCAAGTTTAGGGTTGATCCATCATTGAATATTCCTTACAGCCGATTCACACTTTACTGCATCGGCTAGGTTACATCACAATATGACATCGGCTTCCTGGTCGATCGATTATCATTTACTAATAAAACTTGCATGTTTCATCTTGTCGATTGCATGATCAAATCAACTGGCACGCCTTTGAACCCGAAAGCAAGTTTTGGACCAGCACTGGAGTTAAGCAGATCTCCTAGGCCAGTGTGTGTTTTTTTGCATCAACACCGGTCTGAACAACCTAGTCCATCCGGTCTTATCGGACCACGATTCAACAACCACTTGTTTACCATATGAAAATCCAACCCTCTCCAAAACCACTTCGCTAATAATCTCCAAATATCAAAACCAATAATATCACATACCAATTTTTCATCATAAAACATCAATCAAACACACTTTGATTTTACAATCTCCCCCTCGATGAATACATTGGCAAAACCATCAAAATGTTTTAGTGTTTGGAAAAAACAAAACAAAGAAGTGGTAAAATGTATCGGAGTGATCAAATTCAAATGAAAACTACTATCACTTTTGAAACGAAAGAAATTTCCCTCAATAGAAAACATCCACATATTTTGTATCTCTTCTCCCCCTTTTGATAATGATTTCATCAAACATTAGCATCTAGTACTCGTTTATATTCAAGAGCTTGAAATAATACATAGAGCAATTCATATCCATGTGTCACAATTTGGGAAAAATAAATTCATCAACTATATATCAAGCATGCACCAGAGTATAATCATGAATCAAAAACATTACTAGTAATATCAAATCAACAATCAATATTTAGGATTTCAATGATTTATAATGCAATTCACAAGTACATAGTTTGAAATAAAACCCCTACACATATACCAATTGCACTGAAAAATAACCAAGAGAATTTTCAGCAAGCATTAGAGCTTTTTTTTGCTCACTTTGACATTGAATATTAACTCTCAATTTTTTCGAGTACATCCTTATTGTCAAGATTGTTTCCAAGGATTCAATACTCATTATTTTCCTCACCGCGAATACATCCTTGTCATCAAGACTACTTCCAAGGATTCGGTATTCATTTTTTTCTCTCATGAGCAATTTTAATTCTCTTGCAACATTTAGAACAAACAAGAAGCAATTTGAGGAATAGCAATCCAATAAACACACACACATATATAGGGATGCGCTAAACCGCACTCGGGGTGCGTTATAACTAAAACGCTCCCCTCACATACACCCCACCCCCTCCCTACCCACCCACCCACCCACCCCACCCCACCCCCACCCCTGCCCCCCTCCCCGCACCCTCCTCCATCCCCGTCCGCACTTCCTGCATTCCCAATTCCCTTTTTTTTCTTTTATCCCGTACTTCTTTCATAATTGGCTTATTAGTAACAAGATTACTGAGTCTATCATATCATGAGTAAATGAGTTACTAACACTACTGCACTCCCAAAGTGATTTCTTCTCTCAGTAAATGAATTACTCCTAGGTTATTTTCAATCCTTCTGAACTGGTTCCTTCTCTTAGTAAATGAATTACTCTCAGGTTGTTAGGATAGTACTACTCCCAATTTTTTCTCATACCTTCGTGAAGTAAATAAATTAACGTATTGATATTACCACAAGATTATTCCTAGTAAATAAATTACTATCACACAGATAGTGATCAACACAACAAAATTTATTTTGCCACAAGATCTCTTAGTAACCAACTTACTAAAGGTTTTCAATTTTTAAATTTTTTGGATGAACAAATGGTAGTAGTTTTTTTAATCGGATTAGTCTGGTAATCTCCCTAGTTATATACAGTATTGAATTAACAATGATGAGCTCGTTAACTCAACTCATTAGAAACATGATGAATTTGGCAACTCATAAACTAATTTACTCTAATTTACTCTGCAGTACAGGTGAACAACTCGCTTTATTTAATATTTTACAATGTTAGGCACATGGAGAACTTTGTACTATTCATATGTAGTACACAGACCATGACTGCCTCTCTCTTATAAAGAGAAAATCAAGCACAATCTCGAAAACTCGATCCAGCCAAAACTGATTTATATCGAAGCAAAAGTATCTGCGACTCATACAATTTGTAGGACAATAAAGCCACTTCACTATTCACCCAACGCAAGTTCTGATTTCATGGATATTGACACACATTAGCATGCCCACGAGTTCCTTGCTTTTATGTAACTCAAAACGGAGTAAACTGCCTGGATCACGGTGCAAACGAGCCTGACGGTTGCCACCACGAGGCCGGCGGCGAGCCACGGGTTGAGGAAGTACTTCTGCTTCAGCGACGCCATCCACCGCCGTGGTCGGCTCCGGAACCGCCTTTCCAGCGCCTGGCACACCGGCCTCAGGTAGTTCTCATCGGCCTCGTTGAAGTCAAACACGGTGTCCTTGCACAGGTTCGTGAAGAGGTCCGCGACCTCGTAGTGGTTGTCCAGGCCGTGCACGAAGACGCCCCGCCGCTAAGCGCCTGCCGCTTGAACGTGACGTCGGTGTAGTAATACTCAGAGATAACCTGGATATCATTGAGGTCAAGAGAAAAGTTCAATTTGGCAGTCAGTAAAGATCTGTTTCCAGGAACAAATTATTATGCATAAAAATGATACTAATCAAATAGACTTGTCCTAGATTTTTCACGATACCAACAACCAATTGAACAAATGTGATATGGAAAATATTAATGGGTGAAAACTCCCTTGGTGTCTTTGATCCGCACCTGCAGAACTAGTGAAGAACACATGAACCATATGCACAGGAGCAATCAGACCAACATCCCTGCCTAGAACACATGAGCCATATGCACAGGAGCAATCAGACCAACATCCCTGCCTAACAGAATTGCAGCAGCAATCAGTAAAACAACGAAGCTGCAAAGTAAAAATTTCAAAATTCCATGGATTCAGTTGCTTACCCTCGTTACCATCGTGCATCACAGATCATGACGCCACCGTGTGAGGGAGGCAGCGAGATGCCCCGGCCGGTATCGATCTTGTGTTGTTGTGACGTGTGGTCCTATAATATAGCTCCGCGATGTCAGCGAGGACGCTGGGCATAAAGGAGGCTTGATCCGCCGCCAGATCCGTCGATGGAGGAATCAGGAGGCCGTGCATATGGTGTGATCGACGCAGACGGCAACTCCTCCCCGCATCCTGCCATCAACCCCCTCCTCCTCCTCATAAGATCACATCCATGCTGTCGCCGATTCATGGTCAGGGTGGGGAAGGGAGCACCAGATCGAGCGAGGAAAATAGCCAGAACCACCTCACCTCTCCATGGCGCGATGCAAAGAACATCGGTGACCCGTGAGCGTCGCCGCCTCCGACCGATTTTACTCGTCGTTGACCGATTTCGCTCGTCATACGCTGCCCGCCGCCCGTCGCTGGATGCTGCAGCCACAGCCACCGCCTCCGCCAGCCTTCTCCCGTGCCCTCTCTCTCTTGGTCGATCCGGGAAAACCGGTCTGGGAGTGGATGGCCTCTCTCTAAGCACGTGTTTCAATCTAGTGTCATGCATCATCTCCCTTAAAAACAATATCTAAGCCTCATAAAAAGATTATAATGCGTATAAGCTATACTAGCGACAAATAGACCTTCAAAATATTGCTAGCATGAACATGAATATATAATAGGCATAAAACAAAGCTCTTGTTTTCTCATCTTTCTTTTATTTTATCATTTTTTGCTTGATAAAACCAAGAGCACAAACTCCCCCTCAAATCATGCCAAAAGGATGAACAATTCCCAATTCTCCACGAAGAAAAGCAAAGCGAGAAGCATCCAATGGTTTTGTGGAAATATTAGCAAGCTGCAACTTTGTGTCCTAAAACTTCAATTCAACATCTAACTTCTCAACATGACCCCTCAAAAAGTGAATACAAATATCAATGTGCTTTGTGTGTGAGTGTTGGACATGATTCTTAGCAATATTAATGGCACTTGTGTTATCGTAAAAGAGACGAACTTTCTCAAAAGTAAGGCCATAATCTTTCAAAGTTGATATAAGCTAAATAATCTGTGAACAACAACTAGTAGCAGCAACATATTCAGATTCAGCAGTTGATTGAACAACACTAGATTGTTTCCTAGAAGACCATGCAATCAAGATGTACCAAGAAAATAACAAGTTCCACTAGTACTTTTTTTATCAATTTTACGACCAGCAAAATCAACATCAGAATATCCACTCAAGCATATAGATGATGAAGTAAAATACCAAATTCCAAACTCAAGCATATTATTCAAATACCTCATAATCTGTTTAACCGCTTGACAATGCGAAGCATGTGGAGAAACTTGAAAGTGAGCACACAAACACACAACAAATTGTATGTCTAGCCTTGAAGTAGTGAGATACAACAATGATCCAATCATACTTCTGTACTCCTTTTGATCATCAACTTCACCATCTTCATAAGGATCCAACACAGTAGTAGACCCAATTGGTGTAGAAATTGGCTTGCAACTCTCCATCTTGAAACGTCATAGAAGATACTTGGTATACTTCACTTGATGTACAAATGTACCTTGAGGTGTTTGCTTAATTTGTAATCCCCAAAAGTATGATAACTCACCCATCATACTCATCTCAAATTCCCTATGCATTGTCTCAGCAAACTCCACAACCAAAGCGTGAGTTGAACAACCAAATATGATATCATCCACATAAATCTGAACGAACAGTTGATTATCACCATGTTTTTGAACAAACAGAGTTTTGTTAATCTTTCCCATTTGAAAACCTTTTTCAAGCAAAACGTATTTAAGTGTACCATACCATACTCTATATGCTTGTTTCAAACCATACAAAGCTTTTGACAATCTAAAAACATGGTTGAGAAAATCAGGATTTTCAAAACTCGATGGTTATATGACATAAACTTCGTCCCATATAAAACCATTTAGAAAAGCACTTTTAACATCCATTTTATACAACTTCCAACCTTTTGAAGCTGCAAAAGACAACAAAAGTCTAATTGCCTACATCCTAGCAATAGGAACAAAAGTTTTATCGAAATCCAAATCTTCCACTTGAGTAAAACCTTGAGCAACAAGTCTAGCTTTATTTCTCACAATCAAACTATTCTTATTTTGTTTATTTTTAAAAACCCATTTAGTACCAATAATGTTATAACCAGAAGGAGATTCAACTAAAGTCCAAACTTTGTTTCTCTCAAAATTTTCAAGTTCTTCATGCATGACATTAATCCACGATTCACAGTTATGGCATGAGTAACGTGTTTCGATTCATGAGAAGCAACAAACGCAAAATTTGCATGAACATCATGAGCCGTTAACGTAGACCTTGTAGTGCGCTCACCTATATTATATGTAATTTGTTCCGGTGGATGTCCTCGTTGAATATGCATCACTTGTCGAAGTTGTAGCCTCTGGAGGTACATTAGAATCAAACTCAACAGAACCCGTGCCTGAACCACCTTGCTAGTCTGACCGCTCATCCTGAGCCGGTCTGACCAGAGGTTTGCCGGTGGTCTGACTGGCCGAGCTGACCTCATCTTTGTCGTCATTCTCATCCTCAAAAATACAACCATCCTCCCCTTGAACCTATTACATAGTACCTGCAATTTCTGATCTAGTACTTAGACTAGCCTCATCAAAAGTAATTTCGCATGTCTCAACAATTTTGTTAGTCTCTAAAGTAAGTATACGATAGCCACGAGAATGTGTAGGATAACCGAGGAAAATTCCATCGATAGAGTATGCCTCAAATTTATCCAAATTTCCAGATTTCAAAACAGAACACTTGCAACAAAAAACAAGCAAATGTGAAACTTTGGGTTGATGTTCAAATCGAAGCTCAGTAGACGTTTTTCCTTGTTTTGATCTAAAAAAAAACATGATTGGAAATATAATATGCAGTGTTAACGGTTTCAGCCCAAAATTTTCTAGTGCAATGATGCTCATCGAGCATAGTCCTAGCCATCTCAACCAAAGAACATTTTTTTCATTCAACAAGACCAATTTGTTGAGTAACACGAGGATAAGAAAATTGATGTTCAAAACCTTTTTCATTCCAAAATTGTTCGAAAGAAGCATTTTTAAATTCACCACCATTATCACTTCGAATTGCTTTTAAAGAACCAGGAGATTCAAGATCCAAGCAAAGATACAAACCTCGAAAGTGTTAAAAAGTCTCATCCTTAGTTACCATAAAGAAAACCCAAGAGTATCGAGAATAATCATCAACAATAACCAACACATACAACTTTCCTCCGATAGATTGCACTCTAGCTGGACCAACAGTGTCCATATGAATTAGCTATCTCGATGCATTCATCATAACAGAGATAATAGGAGCATATGAAGAAGCAACCATCTTAGCATGACAACAGATGAACACACCAAATCAAGATATTTCTTAAGTTTAGGCAAATTACGAACAAGATCCAAACCACTAATCCTAGTGAGATGATCAAAACCAACATGTCCAATTCTAACGATGCCAAAACATCAAATCTCTAGTGAATTTAGCAACCAAACATGTGACATCAGATGAAATAGGATTTTCAAAATCAGCTTTAAAAACTATTTCATAGTGAGAAATACCCAACATGGAATCACCACATGAGTCAAAGATTTTACTTCCAGTTTTTTTAAAGTGAACTTCATAATTCTCATCAACAATTTGTAAAACTGAAATCATGTTATACCTTACGATAAAGAAAGAGCTAGAAACCATGTTTTCTTGACTTCTAATGATCACTTTCTAGTATTATTTTTGGAATGGAATTTTAGTAAAGTCTTTTTTTCTACTTTATCAGTTGATAGAGCAGAGGACTGAAAATCCTCGTGTCACTAGTTCAAATCTGGCTCCTGATACAGAAAAAAGGGGTCGATTTGACATTATAGAGAGAGGCTGTCGCTATCTCTTTGGACATGCATGTGTTAAGCGAATGGACTTTAAGTCCTCTACCAAAGCTATATTTTTCAATACAAACTTGTCACTTACCTTGATGGATCCCATAGCGAGAACAACACTAGTAGAAGCATCTCCAAAAATAATAGGTTCTATCCTAGATGACTGTTTGACGGAGGAGAACTAACTTTTATCACCGGTTATGTACCGTGAACAACTGGAATCCACGATCCACACGTTTCCCTTACTTGCCATCTAATCCTACACATAAGCAGATGTCGAAGCCTCAGTACTGAGGTTAGATGAAAGAAATTTAGGAATCCAGTACTGTCACACAACGATAACTAAACCAACCAGAGGGGGTATGAATGAATGTAGTATTTAAAAACCAAACTTTTAGTGGAATTAAGAGTTACCCTCAAATTCAATGGTGATCAGTTTGACCGCTCGATGACCTTCGGTCTTTCCGGTGTAGTTGCTCCGATCTGACCGCCCGATGCGCTGAAGTCGCCTTTCTTCGCCGCTGGTCTTACCGCCGTGTCCCCTCCGGTCTGACCGCGCCGATGTCGTCGATTGGACCGCCAGTGTCCCGCCGATTAGACTATCACACCCGAGCAAACACAAATTGAAGATCTCTCAAAGTAGACTAAACCTTATTACCTCTAATTTGTGTTTATAAAGTGCAACAATAGCACTCCTCATGAAAATTTCGACTAAAACTCGAAATCCTAACTTCACTCTAAACTCAACTCTAACAAAATCGATACCGGGAGGCTACACCCCCCTCTCTATTTATACCCAAGGTAAGCAGCCTAAAGACATGAACCAAACTTGTGCAAGAAGTCCTAATCCCCTAAGAAACCTTCTCATACAAGTAACAAACTTTACAAACTCTAATTGTACCAAATTTGGACTCCTTCCAAATTCGACTCCGCATCTCATACGCACACAATATCTCCATCGTATGCTATGTGGAGTCTTCACAAACCACGTGCATTGATCTTTAGCCTAAGCATCCCGCATGATATTCTGATCGTCCGGAGATCATCTTCTCCCAAGTTGACTCCCAATCCATCACCGGCAACACTCTCCCCAGGCATCAAGACTCACCTACACATGCATCAACCAAGAAACCATATCCGAACACAAGTTCTCTCCAACTTGACTTATTGTGAGCACACAATAGTATTACATAAGCACAATATCTATATAGAAGCCATAAACATAGATTAATCATGGATTTCCAAAACAACAACCCGGTACCGAAATCGACACAGAGCCTACCGGTCAGACCGTGGGTTAGCCGAATTGATCGCATACATACCGCCGGTCTGACCGAACCACAACTCAGCACAGAGGCAGATCCAGAATGAACTAAAAGCAGGGCTTGAATAAACTATACAAAACTATAGCACCCTCTTCTAATGGATGTATAACAAAAAATATTTAGTAGAGGCTTAATGGGGCTCTCATGGTTGCAACGTCGGTAGCAGGGGCTCGAGACCCCGTAGACCCCATGATGGATCCGTCCCTGATTCAGCAGTCACCTGTTTACCTTCTGAAAATCAAATCATCTCCAAAACCACTTCACCAATAATCTCCAAATATCAAAACCAATAATATCACATGCTAATTGCTCATCATAAAACATCCATCAAACACACTTTGATTTAATTGGCAGTATTATCATTAGAGAGAATGGCGCGCACCTAATATAACGGGGCTGTTTTGGCACATTTTAACGTCCCTTGTGGGAAAAGTGTTCCAATCTATCGCTGCCTCTGTCCCTATGTATAATCCGCATAGCCAAACTCTGTGTCTTCGATTGGAGGATGGAGGGTATAACATGAGCGATATAGTGATACATACAAGCAGATGATATAGGTGTTAGAGGTGTCAGGAATTCTACGACCCTTCTAATTATTATAAACCTTGCCAGTGTCTCTTCTGAACCTTTGCTGGTACCAAAGCTTCATTCATGCATGCTCAGGACCAGGAGCAAATTAAACAACACGCGACGGTGTCTTGAACGATGCGGGTGACCACTGCAATCTGGTTTGCTTGATATAGTACTTAGCGTTGTGCTGACCCAGCTAGCTAAGGTGGTGATTGCGGATTAGATAAATTCTTCCACTCATCATAGGAACAAAACATATGCTTGGGTTCCTATCCAAACATTGGCCAGGGAGATAACAGCTAGAGTTTGATTGGCTTGATTGTGCAGTATGAATATTTAACTGAGTAGGGCGGAGACGAATCCATATGCAAATTGTTAAAAAGTACTAGTCAGTTTCGTCATCTGCATAAGTTCATAACTGTACTGCTTATGCAAGATAATTTTATTATACGAATATAGTCAATTTTGTAAAATTCTAGTTTGTTTGTGTACATGTGAGAAGTGTGTTGATATTGGTTTTTGTTTTCTGTGATTAACATGGGAGCGTTTTGAGGAGCTTCCAATTAGTAACAACATGAAGTCTTTGTTAAAAGCATGTAAACAAATAAGATCTTTGGAACAAATACAGTTATAAAATGCGATTATGTCCTCAGCCATTAACACCAAAATTTGTACTTCAATGCCATTAATTAATATGTTTTGTTTTTTTACAACAATAGATACTAGTAATATACCCGTGCTAAACGCTACGGTACCATTCTATTTTTTGTCTTTACTAATTTTTAAAATTTCATGCTAGCAAAAAAATATGGATTTTGAAACCTATACGAGCAACAGACTAAAATATGGGTTTTCAAGCCTTATTTTCCTTCCAAATCTCCAACACTTTCACTCTCCGCAAAGTTAAAGGAAGAAGGCAAGACCAAAGTACTTGCCGGCACAAAAAGACTATCCCAAATAATCCCTTAGTTTTCCCCTATAAATTTACAAAGCTTTACTTTTGTACAGTTCTTTTTATTCCACTATATTCAATGAAATGGGCACACTCTGGTGGTGCCGATTCGTCAAAAAAATTATAGTTTTCCCCTATAAATTATATCTTCGCTGGTCAAGGGTGACATTCGTGTTGAGCTCAATCTTATAGTCGTCTCGATTTGGCATGCTACCAACTTGATTAAAAGTCTCAACATATGGGTTATCCGCCAAGATTCTTAGGACGATCCGCACAAGGTTGATATCAAGATCAGGGGACCTCTTCGCTCTATGCACTAGAGTAGTGTCTTCTTCCGTATCGTAGAAGTACAACTGCATATGACGTGGCCCCTGAGAACCTGGCACCAAATTATCTAAATGATGGTACAATGCACCATGCACTCGAAATGTATATACACCGGTGCTTGCAGCAGTGCTCACGTTGCGGTCAAGGGTCACTCCAAGACTTGTGAATGAGAAATGTGAGTTGAAGTAACTGATATGCTTTCTAAAGTACTTCGCATCATTATCAACCTGGCTTGTAAACAGGCGTACCAACTCAGGGGGACCAATGGAGTGGCTACTGTTATCTTTCCTTGCCTGCAGCAGAATCTAGGGAGCTCGTACTTAAACCAAATCGCCCCACAGTACTTGCAATCAGCCACTTTTTTTAACACATGATATTTCTTCGGCAGGTTCTAGTAAACATAATTGTGTGGATCTTCGGTATCAACAGAATTAACACCCTTGACAAGATATGACTCATAACCATCGTCTGATCGAGGAAAAATAAGCATATAATGAAAATATGAACATATAAACCTACTTGTCTTGCGAAGTGAAAAGTATTATGCTTTATGTTACCTTTATTTTGCAATTCCTCATCATCACTATCCATGACGTCACATGTCTGCGTCAATTTGGCATTACCTGATTGATGGTGGATTAGTACACATAAGATCGGATAGTTGTTGGGTTAATATCGTGTATAGTAAAATTGTTTCTAAAAAAACCTTCAGCATTAAAATAAGTTCACAATGCCCACCTTCATCGACAAAATTGTTTAGTGGAGGTTCGAATAGTCTACTATCAAATTCAATGTAATCGGAACTTGGAATATCTTGATGAACAGCTCGGACAAGTATAGTTTCATCTTGTGTAACTACATCTGCTTAATCAATATTTTATGAAAGAACAAATTGAGCAGATTTTGTCATAATGATTTGTGCATTGAATTTTATAGAGACTGAGTTCACCTAGGATGCGTGAGTGTTGGTCATGTTCAATGCTCACTACTTTCCTCTTCCTACATTGTCTTTGGTAGGTATCATTTCTGTGAAGCCAATCCATAGGATCATCTGGATCAACATCTTCCCTGTCTAATATGCTTGTTGCTTGCAAAACGATATAATATGTCGTTCCATATGGTGACACTAAAAGAAAAATTGTCAGAACAATAGATTAAAACAAAATGTTGATTGTGACAGTAAATTTTACTGTTATGATTGGTCGATTCAAATTTTGATCCGCTAACAATGTTTGACACAACCTTCTTCCTCGCACGGTATTCACGTTGCTTTATGTCCCTTTCTTCATTTGCTGGTTGGACTGGTGTTGAAGAGCTCACACTCCCATCAAGATTAGTTGACCCAACCTTCTTCCTTTGGCAATATTCACGTTGCTTACGGTTCCTTTCCTCTCTGTCATCTTTGGTAGTTTCAGCTAGCCGAGCATTGACAACTTCACTTTCCACAGAAAGAGAAGTAGTAGTTGGTTGCAATAGTGTACCAGAACACGGGGTAATTGCTACAACCTTTTTTCTTGCACGACATTCACGTTGTCTTCGGTTAGCTGCTTCCCGCTTACGTAACACCTCATTGGAAGGTGTTAAAGGTGTCGTTTGCAATACATCTAGTCTGTTGGTAATTTCTCCGAGCAATACGCTTTTCTGTTTGTGGTTTCCTTGCGTCAACACCTAATTGCCAAATTTTTATATTAGTGGTTAATCATGGCTTGCATAGTAGTGCCATAACCATACATTACAATGTTTTAATCAGGTATTATAGCAAAAATGCTAAGTACATTAAAGCGACTATGAAATCGTGTGGAGTCAAACAAAGATTTTACAGATACAATTTGATTTACATGCAACTATGAATATCTCAAGTTACATGGCACTACAATGTTATATGGTTAATGCCAGTGCGAAGTGCATAATTAAGGGACAATCATCACCAATCGCTCAACAATGCACAATTCAACGGAATGAACAATCAATGACATGTACAGCGGAATGAGCTATCTTCTATAGATATCCGGTGTTGTCTAGTATATACCATTACAGTTCACATTTGACTTATTCACACGTGATGACTATGTTATCCAGGATTACATCTCAGTCAATTCTCAAAGTTGAGAAGAACAAATAATGTTTCACCCATTTTCTCCATTATGCTTTGTCTACTTCAAAAAGCACTCCAACGGCTAATTACACTTGTTCTGCAAATGTGGAAAACATTTAGCACTCCATCAGATTCATAAACACAAGTATTATATATAGAAGAATAAAAGAGCAATAAAAAGAATTCAGTCATATGAGGTAACAGCCAAAGTTCAGATAAGTTCATAAATAAGTTCAGACAAGCTCATATCTACCCTAATTCATTCACCAAGTTAACTGGACCAATCGGATCAATCAATCGATGCCGTGATTATTAGAGATAGATGGAGAGAGAAATCTGTACCTGTGCTACTGCGGTGATGGCAACAACAACGTGGTTCTGGACACCGGTGGACGTCGCCGGTGTGATATTGAACAATAGGACCTGCTGACAGCGACGGCGGAGTGTGAGAGAGGAAGAGGCGTGGTTCTGGAGTACCCTTTTGTTAATCCATTTATTTACAAGTAGTACTCCTAAATTTTCAAAATTATTCCTGCAAGTCTTAATTTACCAATTTGAGTATAGATATCACACATATATAGAAGTGAGAATCACAAATCAGTTTCCACAATAGCATATGCACAGATGCATAAAATAGAGATTAATTCCCAGATTCTACATTAAGCTGCATTGCCCGTGCTCATCGATGACATATAGAACACAACATAGGATGTGTGGCAATGTGCATTGCCTCAATTACTAACAGATCAAAGACCCATAGCATAATTAATCATCACTAGTACAAAAACGTGCATAAGGACCGGCCTAATAGGTGCCGGTTAGGTAAAAACCGGGACCTATTAGGCGTTTCCCACCAAAATTCATCTGAGGGAAGATTATTGGTACCGGTTTTAATACAAAACCGACACCTATTACCCTTCCGCCAACGCCCACCTAGTTTATTAATGGGTAAGAACCGCACCTATGCTATAGGTGCCGGTTAAATACAAAACCGGCACCTTTGTGAGATTAAAGGTGCCGGGTTTTGTATCTAACCAGCACCTATTACCCTGACCAGCCTATATATTCTCCCTGATGTGAGCTCGCCATTTGGGTTGTCTTCTTCATCTTGCTCATACAAGGGGAGGAGGTTTTGCCCAAAAATTGCGAAGACATCAAGAGGTTTATGTGTTTGCATGTTTAAAGGTTAGTTTATCACGAATCTCTATGTAATTTTTTTTCATTTTTGTGATTGTCGATGTAATTTCCCCTCAAAATCATTGATTTGTAATGTAGATGGTATAGTGCATCCATTTTTTTAAGTAATTTTTGTAATTTGTCTTGTTGAAATGGAACAATAATTTCAATCTTAATTTGTCTCGAGATGATGATTGAAGACCAATGAGTTATTAATATTGGAGTAATCTATGAGTAAATGTACCTATTTTAGATAATTTTCAATATTGAGTAATGCAAAGGGTATTAAATCATAGAGTATTTTAGATATTAAGATTTGTAATTATGATTTTTGATTGATTTACGGATTTGAGTGATATATGTATGTGAGCGGTTAATTTAAGAATTTTCATAGGACAGATGGATGAAGGAGGGTTGAACGGTGCGAAGCGCGGTACCTTGGAGTATGCCAGGGGAGTAACCAACTTCGTGATCACGGAGACAAGTTCCAGATCGTTGAGCTTGACAGAATACTTGCATTGTCCATGCGCTGATTGCAAGAAAGAGAGACAGTTTCCTTCAAAACAAGTTCACGAGCATCTACTAACAAGGGGTTTTATGCGTAATGACACACGTCATGACAATCATGGTGAAGATGAGAATGAAAGAGTGGACAATCAGGGTGATGTAATGGACGGAGACAATGTGGAGTTGACTGCTGATGGGGGTGGATATGCCACTGGCGAATCAGATGGATTGGATCAGATGCTGCGCGACGGGGAGAGAACCTACGACAATGACAGACAATACGAGAAGTTCAAGACCATGGTGGAGGATTCAAAAACCCCACTTTATCCAGGATGCAACGAGGAGCACACCAAGTTGCACGTTGTACTCTCGTTGCTACAGATGAAATCAACTAATGGTTGGAGTGACAAGAGCTTCATAGAGCTTCTACAGCTGATCGGAGACCTACTTCCGGCGGGACATGTATTGCCTGAAACAACATACCAAGCGAAGAAGGTTGCCCACTCGGTATGGAAGTGCAGAAAATTCACGCATGTCGAAATGACTGTATCCTATATCGAGGTGACTATGCAGATTTGGAAACATGTCCAGTTTGCAAAGCACCGCGGTATAAGGGTGGAGATAACGATGATGATGCTGATGATGACAATGGTGGCCCCGTCGTGAAGAAGAGGAAAGTGTCCGTTAAGGTTGCGTGGTATTTTCCTATAATCCCTCGGATTGAACGCATGTATGCCAACAAAAAGCATTCAAAGATGATGCGTTGGCACCATGAAGAGCGTAAGAAGGATGGGATGATAAGACACCCTAACAACGGATCTCAGTGGAGAAAGATAGATAGGAAGCACAAAAAGCATTTCGCACACGAGATTAGGAATATAAGGTTGGGCTTAGCACAGATGGGATGAATCCATTCGGTGACATGAGCAATCGGCATAGCACGTGGCGAGTGGCACTTATTATCTACAACCTTCCTTCTTGGTTGTGAATGAAGCGCAAGTATATCATGATGCCACTTCTAATCCAAGGGCCCAAGCAACCTGGCAACGATATCGATGTATACTTCAGGCCATTAGTGGATGATCTTAAATTACTATGGGATCGTGGTGTGAAGATGTGGGATGCGTACAAAAGAGAGTACTTCACCTTAAGGGCAATGCTGTTCGTTACCATCCAAGATTACCCCTGTGCTGGTAACACATCCGGGCAAACAGTGAAAGGTGGTTGTGCATGTTTGCAATGCATGCGGGACACAGCGAGCAGGTGGTTGAGGTACTCCGGAAAGACCGTGTACATGCGCCATCGGAGGTTTCTACCAGCCGACTACCAGTACTGTAGCAATACAAGAGATCTTGATGGTACGGTGGAGGATGGTACAGCTCCAACACACCGTACTGGCCGAGAGATTTTCTAAGAGGTCAAAGATATTGAATGTATATTTGGTAAGGGGCATGACAATACAAGTACAACGAGCAAGGGGGGTAAGAAACCTCTCTAGAAGAAGAAATTTATCTTTTGGGAACTACCGTATTTGAAAGATTTGGATGTCCGCCACGCAATCGATGTGATGCACGTTGAGAAGAATGTGTGTGAGAGTTTGATTGAGATCCTTCTAACCATACCTGGCAAGACAAAGGATACGTTGAAAGCTTGGAGAGACCTCGCAGACATTAACATCAGGTCCGAGCTACATCCCGAAGAACGTCCAAATGGCCAGCAGTACCTCCCTCCTGCGTGCTTTACCCTTAGTGCCGCAGAGAAAATAAGCCTATTGGAGTGCCTGCAGAGTGTCCGAGTCCCTTCTGGTTACTCCGTGAACATTAAAAGACTTGTCAACATGAAAGAGAAGAAATTAGTGGGCATGAAGTCACATGATTGCCATGTGCTAATGACACAGCTGCTTCCTGTTGCGATTAGAGGTATATTACCAGATAAGGTTAGAAACCCAATCATAAAGCTGTGCTCGTTCTTCAACGCTGTATATCAGATTGATCGAGCCACGCACGCTTGACAACCTTCAAGCAGATGCAATCATTACCCTTTGCCAGCTCGAGATGTGTTTTCCACCATCATTTTTTGATATAATGGTTCACCTCGTGTCACATATCGTGAAAGAGGTAAAGATTCTCGGCCCAGTGTATCTTCATAACATGTGGGCTTTCGAGAGGTTCATGGGGATCATAAAGAAGTATGTGCGTAATAGAGCTCGCCCCGAAGGTAGTATCGTAGAAGGATATGCAACAGAGGAGGTGGTTGAGTTTTGTATCGACTATATGGATTTGCATCCCATTGGTGTGCCGGTGTCCCGACACGAGGGTAGGCTGGTAGGGAAAGGGACATTAGGGCATAAAGCAATATTCGCTCCTAGCCTAGAAACATTACGGCAAGCACATTTCATAGTGCTCCAGCAGTCGGCCTTGGTGGCACCTTTTTTCGACGTGCATTACAACACATTCCGTAGCAAGAACCCAGGGGAATCAGAGGCATGGATCACTAAGCAGCATAGGCTCAATTTCGGCGATTGGTTACAGATGTATATCATGGCTATGAATCCTGATAGTGACCAGTTGTACGTTTTGTCTCGGGGTCCTGCAAGCACAATTCATTCATTCGAAGGGTATGACATTAACGGGTATACATTTTACACGAGAACCCAGGATGGCAAGGGCTCGTATCAAAATAGTGGTGTCCGCATAGATGCTTTCGACAGTACTGGCGTAGAACAAACGTACTATGGCTATATAGATGCAATCTGGGAGCTTGAGTATGGACCGCTAAAGATACCACTTTTGCAGTGTCAATGGGTAAAAATGCCAAGTGGTCTAAAGATTGACAAGTACGGGCTGTGCATTGTGGACCTAAACAATGTGGGCTACCAAGACGAACCATTTGTGCTCGCAAACTCCGTAAAATAAGTTTTCTACGTCAAAGACCCATCTTCCGTCGCTGATCGGCACGTGGTTCTCCATGGAAAACGAAGCATTGTCGGAGTTGAGAATATTGTTGATGAGGAAGGGTACGATCAAATCGACGCGCTACCACCATTCGCAACAGATGTTGAACAAGGTGAAGAATGCCAAGCTGATGAATATGAAGATGAAGATGAGGAGGAAGCCTCATATGTTCGCAGCGATCATGAAGAAGAAGTAATTGTGATCGATTTACAAGTTTGAATTTAATGTAACAAGCATGATTATGTTATTTTCGATTCGATCGGAATGTTTAACTATAATTATTTATTGACCAAGTCACAGGTGTTGTAATATAATTTGCACATATAATTTGCACACTTTGGATCCTATATTTCCAAGGAGCATTTTGGATCATACATTTTGTTTCGTATTGTTCGACATTTTCAATCATATGCATTCCCTAGTGCAGATCTCTTCTCTCTCCCCATGGAGAAACATATTGGTTAATCAGGATTTCGCAGGAAATATCTATCGCATTTCTTATAGAAAAGAAGACTGCTTGGTTGGGTTTGGGGATGAAAATATTCTCTTCCTACATGAAAGGTGCCGGTTATATGTAAGAAACGGCACCTATAGTGGTAATAGGTGCCGGATCCAAAGTTAAAATCGACACCTTTTTTAACTAAAGGTGCCGGTTTGTAACCTATAACCGGTACCTATTCGATCATATATATAGAGCAGATCCAAATCGAGATCCATCCCCAACCTAGCTACCACCGCCGTTGCGCCTGTACTCCACCCCCGCCGCACCTCTCCCCTGCCGCAGCCTCTCCACCGCCGCCGCAACTTCGCTGCCGCCTCTCCACCGCCGGCGGCTTCGCGGGCTCTCCACTGCCGCCGCCTCTCCAGCGCCGGCGGCTTCGCGGGCTCTCCACTACCGCCGCCTCCCGGCCTCTCCACCGCCGCCGCAACTCCTCCAGCGCGGCCGCCCAACACCGCCGCCTCTCCACCGCCGCCGCAACTCCTCCAGTGCGGCTGCCCAACGCCGCCTCCTCCGGCGCCTTCGCGTGCTGTCCACCGACACCGCCTCTCCCCCGCCGCCGCCGCCTCTCCACCGCCGCCGTCGGTACTCTGTCAATGTCTCATGCTAATTTTCTTATGCGTTTGGTCTTGATAAACTGTGTGGACTTCAGATTGGATACGTGCTGAAAATTTCTGTTAAGGCTTAAATAAACCTTGGAACACCTAGCTAGTTCGATTCTATGGGCCTATTTAACAGAAATCAGTTACATACTTTCTGCAAAATGGAACATGTGTTGGCAAGTCCATTGGTCTGCTTATTATTCAACAGTAATCGGTGAAATACTCCCAGCAAAATTTAAGTCTGAATTCGTTATATGTTGAATATTGAAGCACAAGTACAGCAAGTCAACAAGCTAATGCAGACTTAAAGTATACTTGATTACTGGAATGTTTAGGACTGTACTACTATATTCACATGTATAATTTATTTGATCAGAGTGAATTGTTTTTCTGATTTTCCAACTGTAGATCTGAACTTTAAGTTAGTCATGTATGACAACCATGGGCAAACCTGACATGCACATGATGCAGCCAAGAAGAATGCATGCTGACTGCCACAGTGAAGGAGGTAGAGAAGTGCTGGCGGAACGCCTTCGGATATTATCCTGAATTGTAGATTTGTGTCTATATATGGCATATTGTATAGAGTCATGGATTTTCATAAAAATTTGTAGTGATAAACTGACAATGTCTTACATGGAACTTATCCCTATTCATATTAGAAGAACTAGCATTCTTATATATCTTGCTACCAAACTTTGACAGCCTATTCCTCCATGCCCAATGTAAAGGTACCTAAGTTCTTGGTTTATGGCTTAGGTGGCTGGACACTAACTAGGTAACAAATTCCACTATCCCCATGAGATTTTCCCTTGTTTTAAGTAGATGTCATGTCCTTCATAGAAATAAGCTAATGCATGTGCTCTGCTTGTGGGTTCAATAACAAAGCAGGTAGAAACCTACTTGATGAAATGCCCAACCGGTTTGGTATTAGGGTTCAAAGTGTAACACTTGGTTTCATTGTTCCAGGGTTTGCAGACTATTAATCACTGAAAATATGTCTATAATAATCAGGTTAAATTGTCATCTTTAACTGTGACTAGCAATGCTTTTCCAGATTGAGTGACCAAGATAACCTTGTTTGTTTCTTTTGGAAATCACCAATTCTGGTTTATATATATACCCTAATGAATAAGCTGCATTAGCTTCAGTTTATGCATATACCCTACTTATTAACCTGCATTACATGTAAAAGAGTGAATGTCTGTAGTGTGAATTGCCTAGTTGTCAGATCTACTATTAGCAATACCTTGTATTATTATGTCATATTGCCTCACAATGCTCATATTAGTCTGTACTGGATTCCTGCTAGGTCCATAAATCCATTTTTCTTACTTATCTGAAGTAGTGGCAAAATTAATTAGAGTAGTGCTATTTGTCATATCTAAATTTTTCATGGCCATTGGAAAATTTGCTTATGTACCAATTTTTATTACTTATAGTCTAGGTTACAAAATAAAATGTCACGGGAACAAGATAACAATAGCCCTGCAAATTCTGGAGAAAGCAACGGTGCCAATGTTAGCCCAAGCGGCTTTCTAAACTTGAACCCGCCCGGTGATAACCGTGAGAACATAGAGGTTTTAGCCATGTAGAACAAATAATATGTTTTCATGCAACCTGATATCCGCTCTGAATGACTAATTTGTACCGTTCTTCAAAGGATGTTAATCCCTCAGCCACTGTGCCCTCCAGGAATAGTGCTACCTCACCGGGAAGAAAAGCTAGAGGTCCAACCAGGATGCCCTCGGGCATGTACACTATCACAGAGGTAGATGAACAAGGGAACCCTACAGCTCCAAAATCAGCACTCACCGCATATTCCAATGCTTTAGGTGTCGTTGCAAGAGAGGACATCCCCATCAAGTACCGGCACTGGAAGAACAGTGATGTAGATGAATTGCAGTGGACGGTACCAAACAGAGACAAGGACCTTCCTTGGGAAAGGTTGAAGCGGACATTCCAGTTTCCAGAGGGTTCAGAACAACGCGCAAAAGCTAGGGCCCTTCACAGGATGTCACTTTCTTTCAAGAAATGGAAAACGAATCTTACCACCAAGTTTATTAAGAAGGGGCTGAGACCAAATGATCCGCCTTTTCTGGGATAACTTTGTGGCCTATAGAACATCAGAGCAGGCAAAGGAGATTAGTGAAAGGAACCAAGCCAATGCGGCTAAAAATCTGTACCCTCACCGTCTCGGCCCTAGCGGATATGCTAAGAACACGGACAAATGGCAGGAGAGGGAAGATGAGCTACTGGAAAAGGGAATCGAGATCGAGACGAAGGACTGGTGCCAACGGTCGAAGAATTACCAATACGCCCGAGGGGCAACACTCTCGGATACAGGCGAGTTGGTACACAAGGGTCCACGAGAGCAAGAAGTGACCCAGAGGCTCCACGAAGCCCATCAGAAGTCCTCAGATGGTTCCTTTGTTCCGAAGAGAGAGAAAGGTGAGCTCACACTTGCATTGCAGAACGCTGAGCATCCGGGACACACAAGAGGAGTAGGCCTAGTATCATGGAGGGAAGGTTTTCCTGATGACAGGCATAGATACTGCTTACGGGGAAATAAGAATTCTGGAGACCAATCGGAAGAGATAAGGCAATTGAAGGAACAAATGGCACAAATACTAGCAAGGCTCGAAGAGAAGGATGGAGGCGATGCTGGCCGTGTAACCAGCCCAGGTGGGAGGAAAAGCAGTTGTGCATCAACTGAGGTTCGTCAAGAACCGGACACGGCTCGTTACCCCGTGGATCACATCAATATACGTACTGCATGTAGGCTGCATGTGCCACTTCAGAACATCACTCAAGAGGTGGCACACGGTATGGCAAATCCCGTTGTGGAGGGTGAAAGGATACATGGTAATCCGATACCAACTGGGTACTCAAAGGTCGAAGTGGAGGACGTGCCAAGCAGATATAGGGCAGTCCAGCTTGATTTTGCTTCAGAGTAGGGGGTAAACAGTCTTGGAGAAGCCGTCCACAACATAATCCTGTGGCGCAAGCGTTTCATTTCTTCCCTTCCGGAAATGGTGATGACGAGCCCAGCGATTGTGGGTCTAGCTATGAAGGGCAGGGTGTCTCTCCCCGAAGGATGCCAACTCCACCACCGTTGCCACGTAAGAGCCAGTCTCCTCCACAAGCACAACGTAAGAACTCATCTCCTCCACCGGCAGAACGTAGGGGCCTATGTTCTTCGGACCCACCAAAGAAGAGGGGGCGCCTATGTAAAACTTCCCAGATATCTGAACCACCATCTCTGAAGAAGACCAAGAAGGCACCATTGCCTAACATGTCTGAGCCAACTTTGAAGGAAAAGAGAGAGATGGTTGTGAGCATAACATCGCTCCCTAGACGTAAAGGGGAGAAAACAAAGGAGGAGGCAAACGCGAAAGTGCCAGTTGCAGTTCAGGACCACTTCATTCACATGGCAATGCCACCTGCCCCACCGGTACCTATTTTGGACTTCAGACGCATGGTCAGGAAAAAGAAATTGCAAGATTTTTCCAAAGAAGAATTCGAGAAGGAACGGCCAACAAGACTGTTCAAGAATTTCTAGAAGGTTCAGGGTTGAAGAGTTTATCTGATGTACACAATATTGTGAGTGCCCCATTGGCAGCTCAGTTCAAGCTCGGTCATCCTTTGACTACCGATGAATATCGCAACATCGTTGGCAACTGTACTCAGTGAGGAGAGTAGAAGAGTGGTACTTACAGATGGCCAAGGAGGGTAAGGAGATGTTCCCCGTCTTTTATAGGGATGAGGACTTTCATCACTGTGATGGTATAATTTGGGTCCCATTTGAAGAACTATTTCAACTATACAATTTGAGGGAGCTAGACTTATCGCTAATTTGGTTATGGACATTGTAAGTATACTCGACACCTTGCTATTTTTACTAAGCAGATATCGTCGTTGCAAGTCTAATTTTCATTCCGTCTGCAGGATGGCAGCGCTTGATTGTAGAACGACACATAGCAAACTAGGTTTCCTCGATCCACAAATAATCAATTCCAAAAATATTGATCAGCTAGGCGAAAAGTCCACACAAGCAGTCATCAACTACGTGTACGCATCCTTTGTCTAGCTGCAGGACATGAATACCATCCTTCTGCCCTACCACTTTAAGTAAGTGTGGCATATATCGTTGTACTTCCCATTTATATCTTAAGATGTTAATTGCTCTCTCTGTCCTTGTATGTAGGCCTCACTGGATCCTCCTTGTGATCCATTTAAACGATTCCAAGATTGTCATCTTAGATGGACTGAGGACCCCACAAGCCAAGTTCCAATCTGTCATTGACACCTTCAATAAGGCACTTCTGAAGTATAAGAAGAAGTGTATTCGACATGCTTCGTGTGCGAATACATTTAGGGTTTGGGCCCACCCTTATTGCTTACGCCAGGATCCGGGCACGAGTACATGTGGGTTCTACGTGATGAGATTTATGTGGATTTTCATGGAGGACGGCAACTGGGACATTTCGGATGCCGAGGTTCGCCATACTCTTAAGATGTAAATCGAAGTTTCTAACACATAGTACGTTTTCATATCTTCAATCCTTCCATTTGCAGAAATTAAAGCTCCCGACAAGTAAATTGTTGTCACATGCTTGCTTGGGCCTTGCTGAACAACTATGTGGATTCATCTTCAATCATATCATCTCGTCGGATGGCGCGTACAACATTTCAAAAGCTCCTACTAGGCTAGTGGGATTCATCGAGGCTGGTTGCCCTAGTGATACTTTAGATACCCGTTCAACAATCTAGGATAGGCAGGCTTAGAATTAGTGGGCACAACGTACCCTTTTAACATATTCTAAGTCTTTTGTAGATTAGTTATTTGGACTGATGTGTTCTTCGTAATGTCTGAACCATGAATTCACTAAGAGGGATGTAATATGTTTATCTATTTGCTTCCTTGTACACTTATCTACTCTAGTTACTGCGGTTGACTGTACATGGCTTGAAAAACTTATATCTTTCTATATTGTCCCTCCAACGCCGTCGCCCTCCAGCGTTGATGAGGTTGGTCCATCCACTATGGTGAAAGGTTTGTTCCCCTCTACTCTCCCCTCCCCTGCCCTCTCAGCTCTAAAGGGAATATTATTACATAGACAGATTGCTAGCTTAACTAGTTTCTACTCCCTACTTTAGTATTATTGTCCTTAAATTTTGTTGTCGATTCATGGAACCAACAATTTGACATAAGTATATTAACAAACCTTACTCCTTATTGTAACAGAACTGTGCAAATGGACTTCTCTTTTGCTAACCTCATGACATGTTGTGTGCATGTATTTGTGCTGTGAAAGCAAGAATTTCCATGTTCAATACCAACTGCAGTTTATGTCAGTTTTTTTCATGCTTTATCATTAATTCTGTTTTTAGCAAATGTATATTTCTCTCACACACACTCTCTCTCATTCAGTCATATAATTTCCAATAATCATGATTCTAGGATGGCTAAAACTTGTGCACCCAGTGTTGGACGTTGACGCAAGATTAACAGGGTGATGCCTTGCTTCATTATTCCAACTTAAATTCTCTCTCAAGATAACTCAGTATTTCCTTTCTTTGGAAGTGAATTAATGGTTCACTTGCTTAACTTCAAATGAAAATATTTGGAGATGGAATTGATGATAACTTGAATGTGTGGAGATGGATTGCATTTACGTGTGTATGTTTCGAGATTTTGGATTTGGGCCGGTGATGCGAACATGTGAATATATTGATGTTTGGAGATGAATTACATATTTCCTGTGAATTGCTGTGGGCTTTTTGTGTGTATGGTGCATTGATGTGGATGGACGCACTATTGAGAACTGGCTATATTTTTTTTTGCCTACAGGATTATGGGTGCCGGTTATTAATTGAAAACCGGCACCTATTGTACATAGGTGCTGGTTAGGGGTACAGGCCGGCACTTATAAGCCTGCGAACCCACCAGCCCTTGGACCATTATAGGTGCCGGTTGTTTACGAAAACCGGCACCTATAATATTACATAGGTGCCGGTTTGCAACCGGCACTAATGGCTTCGATCATTAGTGCCGAGGAAATAGTACCGGTATCGAACCCGGCACCTAATAGCCCATCCGAACTGGTACCAATGACACTTTCTGTACTAGTGTTTTGTAGATCTTCTCGTGTGGACGGGCGCCCCAACAGCATGGTAAAATAAGTTTTGGCCATCTGAAAAAATGGTTTTTTTAGCTGTGCGCCCTTCCGCCAAGCCTATTAATTTGGCGCATATTTCTAGTGCTAGTATCTCTAGTCATAGATGGCGACGTTCGTATTTATGATCAATAATGCATTACGCAGTTTGTCACGTTGGTATACTTTTCAAACTATGTGCATGAGGAAATGGAACTGAAGAAAAATGTAGCACATGGAAGACAATACAGCCGTGAAGAATTTGGGCATCCATAATTTCCTCGATCACTACCGCTTCCATCCACAGAGAAGAGATGTTATGAGTCGTAACTCGCAACACGATAAAAATAAACTAGTTTGATAATTAATTACTTGTTTACTAAAAATCAGTAAAAACATATATTGAAGTTATGCTATTCGGTAACTGTAAGCTATACATGTCACAATGAACACACTGATTGACCGCACGTAGAATAAAACAACTTATTTGTGACAATACGGAGTACATCGTTAACACAAACAGTCAGCCATCTTGACCGGATTGCTTTTCCTTATCCAAGAAATTAAGGCACAGCATTATTAATTAGTGCCTTGGAGTATCTGCAATATTCGAAACCTACAGAAGTCAGGGTTGCAGATAGGGACAGTGACGACGACTAACCATGGAATTCTTAGTTCACTCCTTCAGTGTGTTAGTGTGTCGTGTGTACTGTGTACAGACGCAACTTCACCCGCTATATAATATACCACATCAGCCGATCCATTCAACTCCACAAGTTGCCGCCGCCGCCACCGAGGCACCGACCTCGATCGCCAGCTAGCTCGCCGCAGCTAACTACTTTCCGGCCGATAGCTAGCTAGCTCGATCGCCCTTGCTCGGATGGAAGGACACACCGCCGCCGCCGCGGCCCCCACTCTCGGCCTCACCATGCCCAACGTCGTCGATCCTCCTCAGGTGCGTCATGCGTCACTTATGCTCATTATCTCCCGGAAAAAAGAAAGTTGCTCATTTGTGCTTTGTTTGACTCATAGTAGACTCCTTCTGAGACGATAATGTTTATCATTTTGGAAGGTTATATTCTTCACACTTATAAAACTTTGACTACAGATAACTTAAATATATGTTAGATATATGTAGACTATATATACCGATTAATACTTCAAAATAATTATATATATACTGTAAAACAAGTAGTCATCAATGTTATTTTTTTAAAGATCATATCTTTATCCAAAACAACGAGTATTATAACCCGTAGGGAGTACAGTGCTTCTGCAACAATCACTAATCGAGATGAGATCATATTAGTGTTCTTCGCCACAAATTTTCTTCCATTTTTTTTCTCAAACTAATGTCTGCTTCTGTTCGACAAATTCTTTCTTCATATTTTGCACAATCTTTCAAACAAAATGAGCTCGAGTTTTCTTGGTTAAGTTTTATAGGTCGCTTTTGCCGTCAAGGACGTGGACCTCACCGAGTGGGAGGGAGACATCCTCGCCGTCCTTGTGACTGAGAACAACTTGTCCACGGCCACGTCGAGCTCCAGGTTCACTAACGCCGCCGCGCTGGCTAAGCTCGACGGCGAGCTTGGCGGCCTCCTGTCGGAGGCTTCGGCGGAGGAGGACTTCACCGGGAGAGCTGGGCAGTCGGTGGCTCTCCGCCTCCCCACGGCGCCGGGACGCCACGGTTTCAAGAGGGTGTGCCTCATCGGAGTTGGCAACAACACGCCGTCCTCTGCTGCGGCTTACCGGAGCCTCGGCGAGACCGTCGCGGCGGCCGCCAAGTCTGCGCAGGCTCGCACCGCCGCCGTTGCTCTCGCCTTTCCGCCGCCTGATTGGATTCATCAAGAGGATCATAGGCTGAATGCTGCTGCGGCAGTAGCTTCTGGTAATGGGGAGTGGATTCTAAACTTTTAGGATATCACCTTATTATTTGCATATTATCTAAATAGTTATGATTTTTTTTAAAAAACTAACAAAATAGATTAATATATGATAAATCACTCCATAAATATGTAAGTTAAAATTTAACTTCTACAAATTCCAACGAAAAAACAAATTAAACTGTGTCTAGTTAACGTATATTCGCAGTTAATTTTTTTTGTTGCAACTTGTATAAGTTAAATTTAACCTTACATGTTTATTGAGTGATTTATTACATGTTAATCTATTTTTTTAATTTTTTCAAACTTTTTCATAATCATTTGAGTAACATGCAAACAACAAGGGAATGTTCCCGCGAGAGTTTAAAGTAGTTTTCCTATGTTACTGTGCTGCAACGGTTGCTTTCAAATGTTCTCTTCTTCCCCGTTACTATCTTTTATGTGCCATTTGCAATTTGCGTTGAAATTACATTACTACATTTGCACTTCAGTCAAAAAAAACATGTCATTTTCAATATCGACGCCATTGTAGTCAAAATGCATCTTTGACTGCTAATTTTTGCTGAAAAACATTTTAAAACCATGATAAAGTTGTATATTACGAAAGTCCTTTTCGAAATAAATATCTTCATATATTTTCTATGTAGTCAGTCTAAATATTCTTAAGGTTTTGCTAGATTTTTTGCGATAAATTTTTAGATACTCACGTATTTTAAATGATGTATTGGGAGTTACGTAAAGTTAACCTAGTACCTCTGGAAACTACCAAAAATTTTAACGTAAAATTTACGTATCTGGAGGTAATTTTTTTAATAACCATAAAAATTTCTCTATTTACAAGATATTACTCTTCAGAACTCTTGAAGTTATCGCTGAAACATGCTCAAAACGACATGTTTTTCCTGTTTGGATGGAGTACTTACTGCTTCATGCTGGGCCGTCTTCCTGTCTGGATTGCAGGACTTGTGCTTGGGTTGCATGAGGACAGTAGATACAAGTCTGAATCCAAGAAGCTGCATCTTAAACAGGTAGACTTTATCGGATCTGACTACGGTGATGAGTTGGACACAAAACTTAAGTACGCCAATCATGTTTCCTCAGCTGTGATCTTCGCCAAAGAGCTTGTGAACTCACCTGCAAACGTCCTCACCCCTGGTAAATCAGTACTACATCTTCCGACTGAAACACTGCCTGAATTTTCTCCATAGATTCCATTACAACGCTTATCTGAATATTCACCCATTGTTCTTTCTTCAGCTGCACTAGCCGAGGAGGCATCGAAGATTGCTTCTACGTACAGCGATGTGTTGACGGCGACGATATTAGACGAGGAGAAATGCAGAGAGTTGAAGATGGGTTCCTACTTGGCTGTTGCTGCAGCCTCTGCAAATCCTCCACAGTTTATACACTTGTGCTACAAACCGCCTGGAGGGAATATCAAGAGAAAGCTAGCTATTGTTGGCAAGGGTTTAACTTTTGACAGGTTCTACCTCTTTTTACATAACTAGGAAGGTAGTCTGCCCATTCGCACGGGCATGCTTTTATTTCGTTTCGAAAACAGGTCTAACAAAATAAGTTTGAATTAAAGTGAGGTATTTCCCTTCTTAATTGAATGTTCATTGTCTTTTGTTTTCTTTAAAAACCTTGAGAAACTTTAATTGCTCATAAATATATAATTTTTACCATCTTGCTATCTTCTTTTTTAATTGATCAAATATACATATCTTAAATAGTGCTTCTTCTATGTAGGACCCTACAGAGTCTTAAAATAAAAATTTAGTAGAAAATTTCTAATTATATTGTTATGAGAAATTTCTAATTTACATGCAAGTCGTGGAATTTAGTGTATTTGTTTAATTATCATTGATCTTCGTCTCTTGATGTGTCAAAGCAAAATATGACTTGTATGTAGAGAAACATAAAAAGTTTAAAAGAATAGAATATTGTTAGGATGTAAAATGAGCTTTTTTTTTCCCTGAGCCAAGGGAGTATAAGTGCTCCACTAAAATAGTTATCTGTGTAAAAGCTTCAACGCTACCTTGTGGGTTAAGTGCTCCATAAAATAGTTATGTGTAAAAATATTACAAAAGCTATTTCTAAAGGTAGCCGATGAGTCCGAGGCAAAAGGCTCATCACATAAGAGACTGCACATTTGAGGAACATGTGAAAAGCATTCTCGCAGAAATCATTTGTTTAGGAGTACCATGAACATAATTGTTCATTCAACTAAAAAGTTGGATAAGTGGCTTAAAGTTGTCATTTCACATTGATTGGTTATGAAAATAATGGTACATACAAATCTTTGTGCCCATATCATTGTTTGCCAACAATCAATAGAACTTGATAGTTACTTTTGGTGTTCCTTTTGGTATGTAGAAAATTAGCTACATATTTTACAACTTACTGTATCATTTGCTGAGATTCACCCGCTTTTTTTCTCAGTATACTGAATCGTATCATTGTTTATTAATGGATACCTTAGGGTGCATGTGACACTATATATATTTCAAATAAAAAGCCTTATCGAGTCTAAATTGATTTCGCAGTGTGGGAGATAGCTTATTGTTTCATGTAGAATGTGTGAGATTCCACGTAGTTTAGCAGGAACATAATTTCATAGTGAAAAATAACTACGCATGTGTGATTATTATGTAGTGTGGTATGATTGTTGTCATGATTTAAATATTTTTACTGTAACATTTATGATTAAACATTAGGAATTTACATAATGCAAACGATCACTCTGTGATTTTATTTTAGCTAATATGCATTGGACCTTTAGTGATTATATTTATATTGCATAATCCTAAATACGAAGCCTACAATGCTTACCCTATTTTATCTTTTTTGTTTGAAAGAATTAGCCATTTATACAACCATGGTAGTTTAAATATTAAATAGTTTTTAAGTTTTGTCTTAAAATAATTGGTAGATAAAGCTTTTAGCTCGGCCATCTGTGATACACACCTGTAGTTCCAAGCTGATTTGCCCCATCACACGAACGGTGTCCCGAGTAATGTCGATGGGGGCAAAACTGTGACCGGATCAGGAGTCTTAATTGTTTTCAGTTCCAGAAATAAAAATGAAGAATTTTTAGACTACGATCCAATGTCTTCTACTTTATGGGTACGAACAAAGCTATAACCGATCTCTTGTATTTTACGTTAGGTTAGATCGATGTACATGGCCCCCATCATTAATTTTATATAGATCTAATGGTTAAAATTAATAGAGCCACCGATTTGAATGGAAACGATATTTTCTCATTTTCAGAATTTAATGGATTTTATCAAATTTATTAGAACGCCACGTGATGATTTATGAGCGTTTGTAGGATATCCACGTGGCGGCTGAGAATGTTTCTCGGAAGTATAATGAACTTTTAGTATATAATATAAGAAACGTATAATTATATTATTTTGACTTACCAATAGTTCTAGAATGGGGGGAGTAATTTCTTTTGGAACATCACTCATGGTTAGGTTTATTGTAATTTAATTTGTGTAAAATTATGTTCGATGATAAAATCTATATCATTATTATTTTCATAATATTTTAGAATTATTTAAATGGCACGTAAAAGTCAGAAATTATAATGAAAATGTGACACTGATTTTGAAAGTTTAAATATAATGAATATGGTCTTTAACCATTTATTTAATCATTAACAATCTAACAATATAAACAGATAAAAAATAGCAGTTTAGATGTTATATTTTTTTTAATCATCAAGTGTGCTCATCTATTGTGCTTTCTAACTAATATTGCATAAAAATAGGAATAAGAAATAAGAGAGGGAACAGAGAAAGAGAAAGAGAGTAGGCGTACGGGCTGTCCAAGTACGTACGTACCTACAACTCGTACAGTTGTGGGAGGGATTGGAGGATTTTTTTTATATAGATTGATCTGATGGTTAAGAATAATGTATCCATCGGATTAAATGAAAAATCAATGGTTAGATGTTTTGCTTTTTTTCTCAGATTTTTTAAGAATTCTTCTAATTTATCAGAATGTCACGTGACAGCTTGAGAGTGTTTATAGGATACATGTGGTATCTTAATAACGTTTATAGGAAGTTTAATGAACTTTTATTATATAATAGAAGATTTGTTGATTGTTACAATGAGATAGTACTTCAATAATGTTAGTTGTTACAAATTTACAATTGATTTATAAATTTTCAATATGTTTGTCATAATGGGAATTTTCTGCGACGTCGGTGATAAATATAGTTTTTAGAGTTGATTCAGATATTTGTGTGCAGTGGGGGCTACAACATTAAGATTGGAGCAGTCACCACCATTGAGCTGATGAAGAAAGACATGGGTGGCTCTGCAGCAGTTTTTGGTGCAGCGAAGGCTTTGGGCCAAATCAAGCCTCCTGGAGTAGAGGTACTTCACTTTTATGTTACTTGTGTGAGCAACCACAGGTTTACTTGTTTTTGGTATCTCTGCTAATCATTTCCCTGATCACAGGTTCATTTTATTTCTGCTGCCTGTGAAAATATGATTAGTGGCACAGGTATGAGGCCTGGTGACATTGTGACTGCTTCTAATGGAAAAACTATTGAGGTATCATTCTTGTAATACATTGAAAAGACAACAATATTCAGGATCCACGAGGCGTAGTTATCTAGTAACAACGTGATACTTACCGCATACTTATCTTGTAATACTTTTGAAAGAATAGAATATTCAGTTATGAATGATCCACGAAGTATCGTAAATCAGTAACACTGTGATACCCAATTTACTGTTGCGAGAATCAGTAAGATCATACTGTTCTTATGATCCAGTTTTGTCCATTGGTTTGTTCAGGTAGACAACACTGATGCAGAGGGAAGGCTTACACTTGCTGATGCTTTGATCTATGCTTGTAAACTGGGTGTTGACAAGGTAACTAGTTATTTAATTCCCATGTTCTATCTATTTTATATTAAAAGTCCATTAAATTTCCTACAAACGCTTCTCAATCACCACTTCATGCTCTAATAAATTAGATAAATCAAGAAATTCTGAGAAAAAAAATAAAACATCTGATCCTTTATTTTTATTTAATTTAATACGATGAACTCATTATTTTTCACCATTAAATCCATTTTTAAATAAAACCCAAAAACTCATCCATAATCCCATCCACCCATATCCCACCACCTCCTGGGCATCCTCTCCCCATCACGTACCTACGTACGTACGTCCCTCCCTCCGGCTCCTATCCTCGGTCATTCTTTCCATCTTTTAATTTTCTACCTAGCAAAAATTTAAGATTAAATAAAATCAAACATTAGATAACTAAATAATTATAATATATCTATCTATTATATACTAAAAATTTATTAAACTTCCTACAAACGGTACCAATTTCATCACGTGGTACTCTACAAACGCGTTTACGTCACCATGTGATGCTCTAATGAATTAGAGAAAATCATAGACATTCTAAGAAAAATAATATGTAGCCTTTATTTTTACTTAAATTGATAGGTCCATTATTTTAGACCATTAGATTATATCATACTTTAAAAAAGTTAAAAAGTAATACCTCCTTCCTAACCCCCATCCACGTACGAGACGAAATGTGTACGTTTGTAAAGTTCATCGGGAAAAGTGTATGGGAGAAAATACGTATCTACGTAAAGTTTGCCACGTACGTACAGTTCACCGGGAAATAACGATACAGCCCAAAGCACAAAGTAAAACCCAAAACAAAAATACCTACGTATAGTATGAGGAAAAAAATACCTACGTATAGTATGAGGAAAAATATACAATAAAAATCACATACGTAGTAGAAACCAAACTATTGTTGGATCAGAAAATAAAAGCATGAGATTTATCCACGTCATTACATATTTTTTCACGAATATGATTGGAGAAGAAAATTCAATGGTCTTCGAATTAGGATATTCCATGTAAGAGAAAGAAAAATATATTACTTCATCTTGTTTTTCTTATAACGTTTGACCGTTCATCTTATTAAAAATTATTAAACAAATTATATAAATACGTAAAATTATAAATTAAGATTATAGATTCTTGGATGATAAAACAAGTCATGATAAAAATATCACTTATATAAGTTTTTTAATAATATGAATGGTCAAATGTCGTAAGGTTCATACATTTAAAAAACAGACAGAGTACTTCAGAAACATTAAATTGGTAGACGTGTCATTTTAGACCATTAAATATCCCTCTCCTAATATCTCAGGTATGTACGGAGAGTTCGACAGGAAAAATCTAAAAAATATATATTACATGCGAAAAATGATACATACGCACGTCATAATATTTGGAAAAGTAAACGATCTTTAAAACTAGGATTTTTTATGATTTGAAGATAAAATATATTAGTCCATAATCAAACACAGTTAAACTACATTAAATATTAATTATAATAAGTTGAACTACATTTGAAATATGTAGTGCTAAATACATCATGACACATGGTGCGACCTTTAATAATTATTGTCATAATAACTTTTAGATAATTTCACATCATATTTTATGGTGCAAAATATCACCTAACAAATGTACAACACTAATTTGAATCCACATATGTAAAATAAAAACAACAGAATTTAGTCAACTTTTTAGAAGTAGATCTAATTTAATTTTGAAAGTTTTTATTTTTCAAAACTATTTGACTGGTGTGGATATGAAGTCAGAAGCATACATGGTCAAAATTCAGAAGCACACCTCATTTAATATGTAGATATGAAAAAATATATCAAAAATATTTCCATCCACTATGATACAACCCCTTAATACATCATGATAGTTATGGTCATATATATAAATTTGTTTTCTTTGCCAATATAGTATTGGCAACAAATGAACAATCCAGTAACATTGACATTAAAGTACTCATGATATATTTTCTAATAGTTGAGAAATTCCGATATGTAGGTTATTTTTGATGGATGGATGTTATACACCCCACTAATGTGACTGTAAGTGCAATCCAATGAATTAGTTAAAGTAAAAAAAAATTAAAATAAAAAATTCTTGAATTTAGTAAATTTGGGTCGAACTACAAGTGTTAAAAACAAACCATGGGTTAATCTTGGAGATTATTAGGGTGGTATCACTTTTTAGCTATATTTTTCAGTAATATCCAATGATCAACCTCGCTCATTTTTGAAAAAGAATATTGTATCTATACTATTAAAAATTGAGTAATATTAATTAACACTATAAACAAACTATGTCTACTATATACCATAAAACAACTTAGAACATATAAACAATTTATTTTCATCACTTTCGTCTTCTCTCTTATCCTTTGCTGAAGGGAACATGCATGATTATAGAGCATGCTACGTAATCATATGTATAGCAGGGGCATAAATGTGGTTAAGTTGAGATAGCCCCAACGAGAGAACATCATTGATAATAGAGCTCAACTTCCTACTTAAGGAGGTAATTCTCTATGAGGGCACCGATAGTAAATTATGCATTAAAATTATGCTCCATGCATGCCGGTCTAGAAGGGCATGGCTATGATGATAAGGAACCCATATTTCAAGGCAGCAGGGAAGAAAGCCTCGTCAGCGGCGGTCGGCTTCACCCGTTATATCAATATTCATATCTGATTTCAACGTTGTTATCCCATTAATTGATAGAAGAGGTATTGTTAGAATATTTATGCATAGATTCGAAAATAAGTGAGACATGGACACTCATCCAAATAACAGAGAAATTTTTTTAGTTAATTAATGATGTATTAGTCTTATTTTATTGGTATTATGTAGTTTCCTATATCAAACTGACTCTCAGCTTTCAAAACAATGATAATGACAATAAGTATCCATAAAAAATACAATCATCATAAGTAGAGGTGACAATAGAAAATTGAATTTTTTTAATTTAGGAGACACCCTTATCATTTAGTATTTTTGAGATGGTACATATGTTTGTTTTTTATTGTAAGATAATATATAGTACTCTACAATGAATAGGGTGAGTTGACTTATTTTGTTATTCTTTTCATAAATAAGAAATAAGATGCCAACCTTCTTCCTAGATAAAAAGAAAGATTATAAATGATTTCTTGTAGGTATGAATTAAATAATAAATAATTTCAAGCTAACAAATAGTTTGGAAACAAATTACCGAGCGATGCTAATGAAGATAATTTGTGTAGAAACAGTACTTTTGAAGCGTGGCAGATATCATATTATTGATATTCCACATGTATAAGTTTCCAAAACACAACATGCTGTACATGCCCGCGCATCGTGTGAGCTACCTTCCTAATTTATATAATTGCCAATTTCTATTTGGAAAGAGTTCGTTGTGCTTGTCACTGCGCTAAAATATTATTGCCCTTATTATTGGTTATGCAAAAATATGGTTTTCTTTTCTTGATCCATAATTGACCTTTCTTTAATTATGCAAGCAGATTATTGATTTGGCAACACTTACTGGTTACTGCAGAATTGCACTTGGTCCTAGCATTGCTGGTAAGATTAACTATAGTATCTCTTCTTCAATCTTATCCACTACTATATAGTAAATTTTGAGTGCAACAAAGAAAGAATATGTAGTGGGTAATCCATTGCTGTCCTGCATTCTGACAGAAATATTTTGTACAGGGATTTTGACACCAAGTGATGAACTGGACAAGGAAGTTGCTGCGGCATATGAGGCATCAGGAGAGAAGTTCTGGAGACTGCCACTAGAAGAAACCTATTGGGAGCAAATGAAGTCTAGTGTTGCTGATATGCTTAACACCGGTAGTCCGCTGGGTGGTGCTATTACTGCTGGGCTATTTCTGAAACAGGTATGAATAGAAAAAGGTATTATCTACACATCATTTGATAGAATATTGTAAAAAATGTCAACCATACAATCTAATGAAACGTCCAATATTACCAACCCGTGCCACCTTAGCTGATTCTTTGTGCAGGCAGATTCCAAATTAAGCTCTACGTAGTTTGTATTGTATATGATACATTATTTAACCTACCATATTATTCACTGCCCATGGGCTACGGTGAAATTTGTCCGAGCAGCCAACCTTTCGTCTAAGCAAAATTCTGCTACGAAAAATAGGTTTTCAATCATACGGAAAAAGATCCATTAACTTTTGACAACAAGTACATATGACTAATGTATGTAAAAGCATTTGAAGGATGGTATGAAACACAAATTGTTCAGGAATGACAGTATAGACTGGAATGACGTTGAAAAGGAAATGAAGTGACGAACGTAGCCAATATGTTCGCAAGAAAAAGAAAACCAATACTGGGTTTACAAGAGTTAATCATTAAGTAAAAGAATGGACTACTTTTAAAATTCTGTTTTGTCAAACACTCAATTTACATTCCTGCACTGATCATTAGTAATAACATCAAGAACTCTTAACAATAAAATGGTAGACAAACTACTAAGGTCGTTCAGATGGGAAAAAAAAATTATAAACTTAATTATGGCGAATTAACTGGAAAACGAGGTCCTTTATACATTCCCTGGATTAAGTATTCGCTAGCAACAAAATACTCAATGGATTTCCATGGCCTGTCTTCTGAAATGTCAATTTTATTAAGGGTATATGTCAGATAGTTTGTGTCAAGTGTATTAGAGTAATTTCTCATCACTTAGACCCAAAGTAATAATCGAGATCAACCCCCAATTCCTTCTATCTGAAACTGATAAAATTATTAGCTCTAGTTCATTGTTAGCTCTAAAATTGAGAAAATGCTGATGCTTTTTTTGCAGTTTGTTGATGAGAAAGTGCAATGGATGCACATTGACATGGCTGGGCCAGTTTGGAACTACAAGAAGCAGCAAGCCACAGGATTCGGTGTCTCTACATTGGTGGAGTGGGTGCTCATCAACTCGTCTTAGAACAAATTCTATCCCGGCTTTTATCCATCATCATACAAGCTAGGGTAGTGAAAAGCAAACCGATCAGTGTATTTGGCATAAGCCAGGTAGTACCGTAGTATAACTTTGTGCCTGTCAAAGAGGAATAACTCTGTTGCATTTCTGGAACAATTCATATTCATATTGTTGTAAAAGCTAGCCTTTTTCCAAAACAGGTCTTTAGTCTGAGGTGAGCACCATGTTTATTAATAATGTTACTTTCACACCACACAGAGGTTTCAAACTTTCAATCATATATATATATGATATAGGTTCCTTTGAAACACACGGTAGACAAAGATATAGCGATAGAGAAAAACGCAAGAATGATATAGGATTTTAGATGTGAAATATAGGAATCGAAAACACATGAATTCTATACAATGCGGTGTTTGGAAAATATGAATTAAAGAATACAATAATTAGTAATCTGATTTGATTTTGGACTAAATACTACCTATCAGTATCACATTTCCACCCATTAACAGTGGGCCACTTGAACCATGATAGCAATCATTTTAGTGGCAAAGCTATGGGGGTGCCGAACTAAGCCTGGCACCCCCATGCAGCCGTGTGACAAACCCGCCTATAGGTTCTAGCTTACTTGGTTATAAGTTGGTTACAGGAGTTAATTAAGCAATATCAAATTACTCAATTTTGATAATTATATTCTCCTTTTGATAATTATACAAGAAACTACCAAACATATAAAATTTATGCATAATAGTGCATATTAATGCGAAAAAGAGGCGGTTTTACAAGGTCGAGCTACCATTCCGTGGGATTCGAGTCACCAAGGTATTAAGACGAACCATGATCCATGGTTTCTCATTAGTACTCTTGTAGCTATTATCTAATTTTTGTGACATAATACCAACTACCCGTCCACGTCGCCATCCACTGAGCCGCTAGTGAATTCTCACGTCTTGTAGCTGGCACCCCTAATCCTTCGCCCCTTATCTTTGTTGTTCGTGCATAGGATTTCTTGCAAATAGATTGGATTGCACTTATTCTTTTGTCCTATGAAAACACAAGGAGTGAATAGTGTTCCTCGAGGATTCAACACAACATATCCTTTGAACCAAATGTGCATGCACACCAACCAATCATAACGAAACTCAAATCCTCCATTTTTCGTTCATTTATGCTCCATTTATAGGACCTCTTAATTCACTTGATTGGTAGCTAGCACTGATCGTTGAAGGCAAGCTAGGTATGGTTATGATTCCCCATGTTACCGATAGGTGCACATATTGAAGCCTAATATAAGGGTATATAGAATATTCCTATTGATAAAGTTGTGCAGTTATATTGAACAAAATATCATCGGTATGATTTTGTATGTTAGAGCCCCTTTAAGTATACTAGCGACAGGAGCATCAGTATGGATGAAATTCTTCATTTGTGTGGGTATTTTTAAAATGGTCTAGTAATTTAAGAATATTACTTAACATGTGACTGAGGGTAATTCAGTCAAAGTGGAATCAGCCATTTTCCTATTGCGTCCCTCTTTCCGGCCACAGGATAGGAGGAGCGCCACTGCCCTACATTAGGGTCCCGTGGTTGCCAGCATGCAGCTACCTTCCCATTGTGAGAGCAAAGGAAAAAATAACCAACAAGTATACTTCAAAGACAGTGCTGAAACACACTCTTGAATTCTGAAACCAAAGCGGTTGATTGTAGCCATCCTTCTAGCAGGCCTATGCTGTGTAGCATCTACTACCCTGGCTGTTCACTCCCAAACTAAAGCTTCTTACACTTGTTACAGCTAAGCGGAGGAGCTGTAAAGATACATATCACAGAGTCACCATGTTGCCAATCATTTACTCTGGTAAACAACCTAGAAACAAAGCGGCATGTGCCATTGGACGGCCCAGCTTCCTTGTCCCTAATGCATCCCATTCTCATTGTAAGCAAGGCTGCAGTTTGCACTAGCATTACTGCTTGGTGGATGACTCATGCCAGACCAATGCGACAATGGGATGTGATATTTTATATTGAATTTCTAAGGACTGGACTCGCTGTGATGTTGATGTTTTTCAGGATCTGTTTTATTTACTTCTCGTCTAAGATACTATGCAATCCACAGGACCAGGATTATTTTAAACGGATTATTAATTTGTCTCATTCTTTAAAGAAAATACATTTATTAAAAAGTCGTTTTACTACACTGCTTGGATGGCTTGTTTCGAGAGCTATTTGTTAAGTTTATTTGTACGAGTATTTCATTATACTTAATGAAGTAGATACCCCGTGATAATAATCAGTTCAATAATATAAATCGAATAGGGCCTAAGTTCTGCGGGCGACACAGACATAACATTACGGAGGTTATGTGTGTGTGGTTTTTCTGTGCCATGTATTGAGTTTGTGCGTCTGTATTGTACTGGCTAGAAAAAAAAAAACATTGACTTTTCCCTCGTACGCCCGCACTCACAAGTCTTCATTGGCTAGATTTTTTAAAAATTAAAACAAAATTGCTGAAGAAAACTAAATAATTTCAGTAGATAAAGCAATCTTAGTAACTGTTTGTTTTATATGGATGAAAAAAGGATAGATATTAAGATAAAGAAATCACGGTATTGATTTGTATATATATAATATAACTTTACATATAAGATGGTCATGATTTTTTTAGGACAAAACTGTAGGAAAGATTCATGTGGTATATATATATATTGATATTTATATTTATAAACAAAGCTACAAAATTTATAGGTTTTATGAGGGCGGTGAGTTACCCACTTATATACGTGTGCTATAAGTGGATTCGTGGACCGGCCCACTTACACCCATAAGGTTTTATGTTACCAATTTTCTAGGGAAAAAGTACACCAGAGGTCCCTCATCTTGTTACCGAATTACAAAATTATCCTTCAACCATAAAACCAGATACAACGCATCCCCCAACTTACAAAACCAGTGCAAATGAGGTCCCTCGGCAGTATTGTCCCTGGTTTTGGCTGACGTGACGCATACGTGGGAACTTTGACTAGGTCTTCGTCCTATGTGATATTGACGTGGCGCTCATGTGGCAATTCAATCCCAAAAAAATAAAAATGATGGGCCCATGTGGGGCCCACTTGTCATCCTCATTTTTATTTTCTCCTCTCTGCTTCCTCTCTTCTCGCTGCCATTCATGTGGACAAGATTCGGGTGCGTCCGGGTGCGTGCGTAGGAGCCGAGGCTGACGTTGGTGTAGTCCTCGCTGGGACGCAGGTAGCCGGCCATGCGGCCCCCGGGGAGCACCGTGACCTTGCCGGTGGACGGGTTGCAGATCGAGGACGACAGCATCGCCGGAGTGGCACGACGATGACATCAACACCGGAGTCATCATCGGCGCGTCACCTCCCGGACGATCTCGTCGAGGACATCTTCGCGCGCATGTCGGCTAGGTCAGTGCTTTGGTGCTGTAGCCTCTTCCACGCCCAGACCACCGCGCTCTCCTCCGACACCTCCGCCTCCGCCTCGCCAACCACTGGTGGGGTCCCAAGCTTTGCATGCCGCCGGAATCGACATTAGCCGACACGGTGAGCGCATGGTCACCAGAGACGCCTGGGAAGGCGGTGGCGACGTTCCCACTCCCCTCACGCCGCAGCCGTGCAGTAACCTCGTCCCTCCTTCCCTGAGACGGTGATGGTCCCGCGTCGTCTAGGGTGGGGTTGCGGCGGTAGTGGGGGAGGGGAGGGAGACGGGCATCGAGGATGATGCTAAATTCACCAGCAGCATCGGCGTGGTGAGCATCGCCTCCTGCACGCGTCTAACGGGGCCGCCGCGGCGTGTGCGTTGGCCTCGGAGGAGGCGGCGCTGAAGGAGCTCGGGTGGCTCCAGGTACCGCCACACAGGGGGCCGCGGGAGCGCATCGCACGCGGCATCCGACCCCGCCACTTCGTCTGCAACCCGTCCGCCGGTGAGGTCGAGAGGATGCGACGGAGGAGGGAGGAATGGATGGCGTTGTTGTGGTGGTAGGAGGAGCCGCCGCCTCCCCTTCTCCCCATCGCCCATCGCTGGCTATCACCGCATAGGCCATTGCTGGCCACCGCCGTCCTCCTCCTCTCCTGCCTCGCCCCGTCGACCGGCCTGCTCAGAGAAGAATGAGAGAGACGAGTAACCGAGTAAGGGAGAGAGGAGAGAAGGACAGAGATGGGAAAGAGAGAGGGTGATGATGTGGACACTCTACATGTGGGGCTCATGTGGGTCCCACGTTGACTCAGCTGCTGTTCCTATTTCTTACGTTCACAGATAAAATCTGTAAGCGCACGAATATACCGTTGTAGAACTTCACCCGGAAGTATTCCAAGGTATCGAATTTTCACAGGAAACGTGTGTGTTTAGCTCTTATTCAGGTTTATCCAAGGACAAAATGTAGGCTAAAGGATAGAGAGGATCTTCTAATATGGTACATGGTCGTTTACAAAGCTTAACTTTAATCCTATCACAATGCTTCAGGCATTGGCTTGCTAGCTGCTACCAGAACGAGCTCTACTCCGTACCCAGCCAGGGAGAACCAAGGTGATCTCGAGGGCTGTCAACACCTCTACACCAACCTCTAACGTATTGTGGGATACGCAACAAATATTGGTAATTAACTACCTAGACACCATGTCTATGCAACTAATTACTACTCTAGTGTTAGCTAAACACTAAAGTAATCACTATTTCTTAATGAACAATAGTGAATAATGATCTAGAAAGCTAAATAGGAACTACCTAAGAAGTATACTAAGGTATAAAAGATTCTCAACTAGAGCAAAGTAATTGCTATGGTACAAAAGAAATAGAAATAGAGAGATACTGACAATTTCGGAATTTCTCCAACTCTTTCTTTCTCACTCTCTCCCTTGTTATAAGTATACATAAAAGAATACAAAGAGCCTCTTATAATTCAGTTCATATCTTGGTGTGTGTTGAAATGAAGGACAGGGGCTTTTATAGCTTCATGAAGACGATTGGAGCATGGGAACCGGCCATAACCATCATAGAAAGGTCGGTAGTAACTGCCAAAGGCGGTTGTGACTGGGCTGGCTGAACCTGGGTCAGCCGACCCAAGGGGTCGACGGACCCCTAGCTAGCCCATTGGCCCACTACTTCCTCCTAGGCCCTGGCATGTGGGTTCTTATTCCATTGGCATGGTTGGGCCCAGTTGCGGGTATTTCATTGGGTTTATGGGCCCAAGACTCCATGGACTTGGATATGAATATAATTCTTCCCCTCCTTTATGTATATTTCATCTCAACTTTGGTAGTTTGTCACTTGGATCCAAATATACACTAACACTTGTGGAATTTGTTAGAAATAAACCTTACCACTATGTTGGATGTTTTATATTTTCAAATTTATGCAGGTATTGACGGTGTAAATTTCGTATTTAATAGCCATCAACAAACCCCCACACTTAGCTCTTTTCTCGTCTCAAGTAAACTTTAAGGGTTATTATGGAATAAAACTTTCCAAGGTATGGTACAATTATACAATTTATTTTAAGCCATACATGTACCTGTGAACTTTGCGATGTATATCTTACCATCTTGGGTAATTGATCAGTAGAACGATCGTGACTCAAGTCATTTCTGTTCCTCCTATCAATCACTTGGGTTTTTGATATATTTTCGAAATATAGCTATAATCCTCAAGAGACTCTCTCTTGAATTAGTCACTTTGATTTTGGATCCTCACCAAGGCATGTATTGCCGAATTGTCCCTGACGGAGCGTGAGCTCCTCAACGGGGGGCAGTGAGGACCCTCCTTTGTGAGTTCGGCCGAGGGGATAGGGTGAAATTCGTGCTCCAATACGAGAGACAGAGAGAGGGAGATGTCTAAAGAGATCGTTGCTCGGAGAAGATGAGACATAGGGGATTATACAGGTTCAGGCCGCTAGTGAGGTGTAATACCCTACTTCTGTGTATGTGTTTGATGAGTATTTTCTTCCAGGAATCGAACCTCCTCCTCACCAGGCTTGGGCCTCCTTTTATATCTCAAGGGGTTACCATATGGGCCAACAGGCTCCTTCCGGGAGAAGGAAAACGTCCTTTTACATTTAAGAGTTATCTCGTCACTTGACCCAGAAGTCGCACGCACAGTCACCGCGGCGTGATTCCCGTCCGATCAGCCGACTGACAAGGGGGACACCCGCGTCATTTCCTATTAAATGGGTGGAGACTTGTGTGCTCCGTTCGTACCGGGAGATGGGCGCCATCTGACCGGAGCTGACATACCAACTCCGGTCGGAATGAGAGGCACAAAAGGCTCTCATCATTCTAATGGGACGGAACAGGGCGTGCTGCACACCGCCTGACTCGGGGGTCAGCGTGTGAGCGCTGCACCGTCGTCTCATCAGTCCTTTGGCCAGTCATGGACCGGTCAGCCGGCATGACTGGCGACAAACCGGTCACGCACGTCCCCACACCGCATTAAATGCGGCGAGGCGCGCTTGTCCGAGCCATCATCAATGTGGTTAGGTGGGCGTTGGAATCGCTCACCCAACCCTGCACACGTGGCGGAAGCGTGGAGGGGTCAGGGTGGCCCGTCCCCTAGGACAACGAAGTGAGAGGGGGGCGGAGACTGGAGTGGGCGGCCGCCATCGCACCGTCAGGCCCGACCCCCCTCTTGGGAGTGCCACGTGGGTGCAGGGGGCCGCCTCAAGCCTTTAGTCTCTATAACCCCGAGCCCGCGTCACTCACAGTCCCTATTCTAAAAAGGCATATATGTAGATCTCGGTAGGGATCAATCGGGCGTACCTGCATCACATATTTTGCCAAGCCAAAAGACCGGACCCAAGGAGATAGCAAGTCATACTTTATGATCAAGGATGTGCATGTGTATGGTTTGGTGATGGAAAAAGGAAAAATGATAGCTACTTTTGTACACCTCCTCCATTTTATTTTGAGACTTGAGAGATGGCATGGCTATCTTTCTTTTTCTCTTTATTTTCATGCTTCATACTTGTATGAGCGAGACTTTATTATTCTTCTGCATAGCCATACCTCCCTTTTCCTTTGAATGAACTTTGGAGAAAAAGGCATAACTAACACGGAGTATTTATTTTGTGGATGATGGATAAAATGGTGTTGATGCAAAAAACACACACTGGCCTGAGAGATTTGCTTTACTCTAGTGCAGGTCTAAAATTAGTTCTTTAGGTTCAAGGGCGTGCCAGTTGATTTGATCCTGCAATCAACAAGAAAAGATATGCAAAGATATTAGTAAACGATATTCCATCAGCTAGCTAGCTGATTTCGTATCGCATGGTTACCTAGCTGATGCAATGAGGCATGAATCGGCTGCAAGGTATAGTCAATGATAGAACAAACCCTAAAACTAGTACATCGGCTGAAAAGATCAGTGTTGTATAATCAATGTATCAATATTACTTTAGAAATAAGCAATTGGGATAGATCAGACTGAACCGAGATAGTATAAATTGCCCAAGTCTAATGTAACGTAAAATAATGATTACATATACTCATATCATAGACGATGTCCAGATTTAAGTATGTATCGGCTATAGCTCCGATACAGCCTTATACTAGGATATTCTCTGGCAACAAATATCTTCAACTATAACCAATTAGATTGGTAGCAAGCCCAATATATTTGTATTAGATTAGATCTTGATATAAGTGGCAGATATAGAACATTAAACAAAGCATAAAACAATGTAAAACATCTATACCAGGTAAGATCGGCTGAAACCCCGATACTATCCTTATTAACAACCATATAGCAGGCTAGATATCATGATTCTAAACACGACTTAATAGGTCGGACTTAACCAATGCAGCATTAAGTTTGAAAAGAAGCATGACATCTAGAAAATCAAGACGATGGTTGCCTTTTTGGGATGGTAGATACATTATATAATCCAAACCAACAAAGTAATCTAGCCGATATCGATGAAACCCTAAAGAGAATCTAGCCGATGCAACTAGATTGCATTGTCGATCTAAATTATACAACGTATATGATAACTCGGAGATTCACAAAATAGAACTAGAGTGTCATAAAGATGTAAGCACTAGTTCCGATGATGCAAACCGCCATAACAAGACCTACCTTGTCGTCGAAGATCAAACTGATGCAACACGACTCGAAAGTATGAACTTGTTGAAAAGTAGAAACAAAGGTTGGCGATGCACCGAGATTGATTGAACTTGGTTCTTGTTATTTACAAGACCTCGGGTCTATATTTATACCCGAAAATACAAACATTGTCCATCACGGACACGACTCATATTAACCTAATATAAACCCAACTAACGAACAAGTCCCTAAGGCGGACTCTTACCGTGATTATCTATAAGAAAATTACATAAATATCCTAATTAATATATACAATTGCCTTTTATTGTTGAAACGACAACTGCATACGTCGAAGGACGTGGTCACTCAACGGTTGTTGGGAAGAGTAAAGTATATTAAATTCAGGATTTTCCTGGGATCCCCCCATTACATGGCCCTAGAGGTCTATTTATAGCCTTAGCACAAGCTTACACCTTCTAGGGTTTAGGTTTACAAGGGATTTTACATGATCACCCTTATGAAAGGGACACTTATATGGGTATCGAATGTAATTGAGATACCTTGGCCTGCAATGGGACACCCGGTGACTAGTGGGCCGGCCCACTGGGCCTTCCTGGATCGGGCCCAGCACGGCGAAGTCACCCTCCTTCGGCGTACGCCTTCGCCATGCAGCCTTCGCCATGCAGCCTTCGCCCAGAGCACGTTTATACTTGCAGGGACCCGGCGCGACTCTTCGCCCTTTGCCGCCTTCGCCCGTGGTCTTCGCCATAGGGCTTCGCCCCGACGGATCCTGGGCGCCTTGTATGAATCCTCGCTGCTTGCATGGTTTCGGCAGGTCTGGTCGAAAGGTCTCATGACATACTGCCAACAAGCTCCTCACGGGCAAGGGTGAGATAGGAGCTTCGGCCGAGACCGTGCAAACCATGTAGTATGGTATGAGGTGCCCCCTTTCGACCGATGCTCCTGCCGAAACCTGTCTTGTGCTCCTGGAAAGAAAATGCGTATTGTATGTGTTGTGATTTGATTTGAAAAAAAATTTACATATAGCTTTCGCCTCTCACGAATGGCGAAGCTACCTTTACTATTTGACTGGGCCCAAATGAATAGTGACTGGCTTTCGCCTTCTGCAAACGGCAAAGTTATCCCTTACTGTTCCACTGGGCCGGAGTGAATAGTGATGGATTTTCCCCCGAGGGCCCGCCACTACGCGGCCTGGTCCATGGGATTTTACCCTTTCGCCTACCCTGTGACACGTGGCAGTTCCTGATTAGCCGGGAAGGCGAAACGTCGCTTGGTAGGCTATATATTCTTTCTTCCCCCTTTTCACCGCCATTACCCTCGTCATTTTCACCGCAGGCGCTCTCTCTCCTCATCTTTTTACTCACGGCGCTCTAACTCAACCGAACACTTCCGCCAGTTAACCCCTTTCGCTAGCACTCGCTCGCTTCACCATGGCCCCACGCAAGCCGAACCCCGTCTCCACAACGGGTCCTGACCCCTGCCGAATTGACGAAGACACCTATTGATGCAAAAAACACGCACTGGCCTGAGAGGTTTGCTTTACTCTAGTGCAGGTCCAAAATTAGGGTTTCAGATTCAAGGGCGTGCCAGTTGATTTGATCCTGCAATCAACAAGAAAAACATGCAAAGAATATCAGTAAACGATAGACAATCGGCCATAGGGCCGATTTCATATCGTATGTGACCTAGCCGATGCAATAAAGCATGAATCGACTGTAAGGTATAGTCAATGATAGAACTAACCCTAAAACTAGTATATCGGCTGAAAAGATCAACGTTACATAATCAATAAATCAATATTACTTTAGAAATAAGCAATTGGGATAGATCGGATTGAACCGAGACAGTATAAATTGCCCAAGTCTAAAGGTAACATGACATAATGATTACGCAGATTGATGTCATAGCCGATATCTAGTTTTAAGTATGTATCGGCTATAGCTCCGATACAACCTTATGCTAGGATATTCTCTAGTAATAAATATATTAAACTATAACCAATTAGATTGATATCAAGCTTAATATATTTACATTAGATCAGATCCTGATATAAGGGGTAGATATAGAATATTAAACAAAGCATAACACGATGTAAAACATCTACATCGGGTAAGATCGGCTGAAACCCCGATACTATCCTTATTACCAAGAAGCAGGTTAGATTCCACGATTCTAAATACGACTTAATAGGTTGGACTGAACCAATGCAGCATTAAGTATAAATAGAAGCATGAGATCTAAAGAATCAAGCTGATGGTTGCCTTTTCGGGATGGTGATACATTATATAACCTAGATTAACAAAGCAATCTAACTGATATCGATGAAACCCTAGAAAGGATCTAGCCGATACAAGTAGATTACATTGTCGATCTAAGTTATATAACATATATGATAGCTCGGAGAATCACAACAAAGAACTAGAGTGTCATAGAGATGTAAGCACTAGCCCTAATGATGTAACTCGCCATGACAAGATATACCTTTTTGCCGAAGATCAAATTGATGCAGCACGACTCGAAAGCACAAACTTGTCGAAAGTGGAAAACAAAGGTTTGGCGATGCGCCGAGATTGATTGAACGTGTGTTGTTATTATTTACAAGACCCCGGGATTATATTTATACCCGAAATTACAAACATTGTCCATCACGGACACGACTCATATTATCCTAATACAAATCCAACTAACCAACAAGTCCCTTAGGCGGACTCTTACCAGGAATATCTATAAGGAAATCACATAAAATATCCTAGTTAATAGATACAATTGCCTCCTCAGGACTTTATCCGTGCATGGCAATCCATATGAAACACGTTATCATAACCTGATGACGTACACTAAGTCATATTACCGACATCGGCTCCATCGGCTAACCTTGTCCAACTCTGACTCTGCCGATCAATCCACAGCCGATTCGGACTCCAGCCGATGCGCCCTCTGTTTCCGATATCCTTGCATATTTTCAAATCCACTTCGGACTATGTTGTGTTTCCGATCCTTGTAGATAAATTTGCTTACCAAATTTCATCGTCAACAACACCATCGCGTTTCTAGGGGTGTCGCTCATAGACGAAGATGAGCTGGCAAAGATGGTTAGTTCAGGCATGGTGGTGGAGGGGCGGGCCTTCGCCCCTGGGGATGCCGAAGTGCCGAAGCCCGGCGACCACCAGACAGTTGTGTTCGCCATGTTCTTCGAGGCCGGGCTTCGGTTTCCGTGCAACATATTGTTGCTGGAAATTCTTTGCCTCTTTCGGGTGGAGCTTCCCCAGTTGAGCCCTTCGGCTCTGGTCCGCATCGCCATCTTCGATTGAGCATGCCGGACCATTGGGTTCGAACCAAGCGTCGAGCTCTTCAGCGCTATCTTTTCGGCCACCGTGAATTTGAAGACGGTGGTCACTCCTGCTGGGACAAGGAAGACAGCGTTCGGGAGTGTGAACTTCAATGTTCGCCCCGAGCGCTCCGACTTGTGGCCGGTTAACGCCACCATGTCGAAGTGGGATCGCCATTGGATGGCGAAGTGGTTTTACCACTCTATCCCCTTCGAGGCTGGGTTCGAGGCGGTGAAGGCCCTTCGATGGCGGCGCAGGGCGATCTCGCCAGTCCGGAAACCGAAAGTCACCGTCAACGCCGCTCTGGAGGCACGGTTCACCTTGCTCCGCAAGGTTTGCTCTCGGCTGAGCTGCCGAGACCTGGTGGAGGAATTCTGCATGCTTCGCATATGCCCCCTCTCTCAATCGTGGCAGGTCGAGGTTGACCAAGACGAAGAGGTCAACGTCCTGCCGAAGCTTGTCATGCCCACTGGGGCGAATGGTAAGTTTGTATTTTCCTCATCTTTATGTTTCGCTCTTTGTTTCTTTCTTTTGTTCGACCCCTTACATAACGATATGTCTTTTTCAGTGTTGATCCTTGCCCAGGTCGACACCGAAGCCCGAAAGCTGATCGGCGATGTGTCGGTCATGGAATACAGGCAGGTGTTAACCCGACAAGTAGCTGGCCGGGCGAACCGGGTTTACATCGGTGAACTCCCCCCTAGGGCGAAGCCATTCAAAGATGATGGCGAAGCGGGCCCCTCCCGGAAACGTTTGCGGGGGCAAGTGAAGTTTGCTCCCCGCAAGCGAAAGGCCCCTGCCTCCACCAACTCCGACGTCGATGACGAGGACGGTGTCGAAGAGCAGGAGGACACGGGGGAGACAGAGTTCGCGGCCAAAGTGGTCGCGGATGTGGTCGGCGATAGCCACTCCGGGACACGCGGCTACACTCCGACTCCCAGCCCGGAGTGTGTCGAGACAGGGGCAGAGTCGATCTCCTCCCCTCTTCGCCGAAAAGACGCGGAGGGGGCGAAAGCCCTGGTTGCGATTGCTGCGGCTAAGACGGCGAAGGGGGAGTCTGCTAAGAGGACGCCCCAGAAAAAAGGGGTCGTGGCCATCGCTAGCGTCTTTAGCGATGATGAGTCCTCAGACGAGACACCTACTTCGCCCGCCATTGGCGCAGCGGGCGGGGCTGGAGCTTCGGCTTCAGCCAAACAAGTAGTGAAGACGGTGGCCCGGGTTTTCAATAGCCCCATTCACCGGTCGCTCGTTTCGCCACTTGCCCTTGATAAGGGTAAGAAGGCGGCCGAGACGTCCGGCTCGGATTATTCCCAGGCGCCGCCCCGCTTCGCCCCCGGTGACTTCGAGACCCGGGCAGAGCCCATCCCCTTTATTGAGGGTGTGAGCAATATCGTTGCTCCGGCTGTCGGCCCTAGCCTTTTCGCCGAGCTTAATGAGTTCGACGAGGGCTGCTCCGCCGTCAAAAGCCTGGAGATTCGGGTATGTTGACTTCTCCTTTTTTGTTTTCTTTTTTCTTCTTTTTTTTGCATCGTCGTTTTCTCTGTTTTGCCAGATCCTTGCGGCCCACTATTCGACGGAGCGAACTATGCGGGCTCGCCTTGATGGCCTGAAGAACCGTCTTCGGGCTAAGGACGATGAGCTGGGCCACAAAAGCCTGGAGATGGAGGGCCTCGCTCGGTCCCTCAGGGAGGTGAAGGCGGAAAACAAACGCCTCCAGGCTGAGCTGGACAAGGGCAGTGAGGCAAAGGCGGAAATTGATCGCCTCAAGGCCGAGCTAGAGAAAGGGCGGGGGCACTCCGCCGCCCTCACTGACTACTACAACCTAACGGAGCCGAAGATGGAGACCCTTTGTCAGGAGGCTAACAGGGCGGAGGCGAAGTCCCAACGACTTGCACGAGAGGTGGCGAGGTGCACACTTCGCCTCGCCCTTACCGACATGGGGGCGAAGGCGCGGGGTGTCCCAGGTGAAAACGCCTCTGCCCTTGAGTTCTCCGAGTGGACTCAGTAAGCTGGCTGCGCAGTCTCAGACTGTGCCACCGCGTACGGCGATTGCTGTGCACGCGTGTCAGCGGCCTTCACCATGGGCCTGTTGCAGCAGTCTGGCTGCGAGCACATCGCTAAGTTCCCCGACTTTGCGAAGGGGGACTGGGAGGTGAGCACCCAGGACATTTCGCCCGCACTCCGCGCTTGGCGTAAGCAGCTCTGGTAGAGGCGTAAGCACCCAGGACGGCCGATCTGCTGCCAAGGCCTGGCTGCTCGAGCAGCTAGCGAAAACGGAGGCGGCGGACCAAGGCGAAGAGCCGGCGGAAGAGGGTGGAGGCGATGCCCAAGTCCACCCAGAGGTGTGAGGCCCTCCGCTCGTTTTTGTAAATTTTTATAGTTTACTTTTGATGTTTGCCGTATAGGGCGAACAATGTAAATATGGCCGATGACCCACCTTATTGTAGAATGTTTTAATATTTGGAATATATGACGATTCTCGCCAACTGTTTTTGATGTTTTTTGTACTCGTGCTTGCGTTGCTTCACATAATCTTTTCGCCTGATTTATGTGTTCCAGCTTCGCTTTCTGCGTTTCACCACATGACTTCCCACTGTTTGCAGGGTCTACGCCGAAAACTATGCGTTCGGCCTCCCTTTGGGGATTGGCGAAGTAGGAACGAGAAGTTTGTTGCGGTAAAAAATTTACCGAAGGCCCGGTACCTGCTTCGACCTATTTACCGCGAGATGATGATTAACGGCAACAGTTACAAAGTTGTGAACGTTGCTATCTGGATACGGACACACCCCAGGCGAACATTGGAGGACTACGATTGTGTCCGCACTGCGCGCTTGGAGGGCATGGCTCGCTTCTGGCGAAATCATCAAAGGACTGAACGGCTGGAGGCGGTCGCCCGGCGCCGTTACAGTCTTTCTCTTGTTTCGCCCTTTCTCCCCTTGGGGTAATTTACAACATTAGTAGTGACGATGAACCTAGTTCGCCAGATCACTCCTTTGAAAGTGGTAGTTGTTTCGGGGACGAAGAAGTAATTTATTTGTAAACTAAGCTGTAAAGCCTGCTGTATTCCTTTCACCTGTGTCGTGTTGTATGACATGTACTCTTCGATTATATCTTCCGAAGTTAATAAAGATGTGCTTTTATTTCCTTTTCGCTATTTTTTCATTGTCACTTTTTGTGCTTTCGTTAGGTCGGAATATATCGGCCCCTTTGCGTGCATTAGCTAAATAGGTCTACTAACTTTTCAGCTTTCATCTTCCGTTATCGATCTTTGGTACTCCACCCTGGGAGCAGCACATGTTTTTCCACGAATTATCATGTACACATGTAAAAAAGGCGAATGACACAAAGATTTTATACTTTTTTCATTTTCTCCTTTTTTTTGTATTTTTGCGGTTCGGGCCTCCAGGGTTGATAATAGCCCTACGTCCAGTTTTTTTTCTTTTTTCATTTTCTCCTTTTTTTTGTATTTTTGTGCCGGAAGGCTTACATAATGGCAGATGACAAAAGAGCTATACAACAGTATGTACATTTTTACACTTTGGCGAATAGGGTGCCACCCTTCCTAAACATAGAAACGCTTAAGAGAAGCGGCGTTCCAGGAGTGATCGAACTCTTCGCCTTCTAGCGTTGCTAGGCGAAAGGAGCCCGTCCTTGACCTGTGCTTGATGAGGTACGACCCTTCCCATTTTGACTCAAGCTTCCCGACCGCTACTGGGTTCGCCTTTTTCCTCAGGACGAGATGGCCAGGTTATAGCTCTGTTGGGTGAACCTTTTTGTTGTAGGTTGCCGAAGTGCTTGTGGCGTATTTGCGCATGTGTTCTAGCGCTTCGACTCGTACCCCCTCAAGGAGTTCGAGCGACACTTCGCGCTCGTCTTCGCCCCCAGAAAACATCACCCTTGGTGAGTTAGCCCCTAGCTCTGTTGGGGTCATTGCTTCGTCTCCGTAGAGGAGCATAAATGGGCTAAACTTGGTTGGCCTTGTGGGAGTTGTCCGGAGGGCCTAAAGAACAGACAACATTTCGTCTGGCCATCTGCCCTTCGTCGCCCCCTCAAGCCTTTTCTTGAGCGCCTCTAAGATCTTGCCATTTGTGCGTTCGGCCGCCCCATTCGACTGTGGGTGCGCGATCGACCCGAACCTGATTTCCAGGTTTAGCCCGTCACACATTTCTCTGAACTTGTCAGAGTCGAACTGCTTGCCGTTGTCCGTGATGAACTCCTTCGGCACTCCGAAACGGCAAACAATGTTTTTCCAGACAAACTTCTGTACTACTGCCGAAGTGATCGCGCCGAGTGGTTCGGCCTTGATCCAACACGAGAAGTACTCAATGGCTACAATTGCGAACTTGTATCCGTTTCGTGCCACAAGGAATGGGCCAATGATGTCTAGCCCCCACCTGGCGAAAGGCCAGACTGGTGCGATAGGCTGTAACTCATATTGCGGTGTAGCCTAGCTTCGACCGTGTCGTAGGTAGCTTTCGCACTTTTTGGTCTGCTCGACGCAAACTTTCAGCAAAGTGGGCCAATATACTCACTGGCGAAACACATTGGAGGCAACTGTTCTTGCAGCTTGGTGTGCACCGCACAGCCCCTGTTGTATTTCCTTCACCATTTCCTCGCCCTCGGCGAAGGAGATGCATCGAAGCAAAGGTTGGAGCACCCCAGAGCGATATAGTTGCCCTGAGACCAGCTTATATTGTCTGGCTCTGATTTGCAAGCGCTTCGCTTCTGGTTCATCCTCTGGAAGCCAGCCATCCTTGATGTACTTTACGAACGGGGTTCGCCAGTCTTCTGGGCCTTCGCCCAGGTCCGCCTGGTTGAGTGCCATGATATCCAGGGTTTCTGTGGGCACGCTTGGTGCATACAGGATCTCAAAACAGATGCCTGGTGAATGCGGTCCCCCGCAGGCGGCAGAATTCGCCAGGGTGTCCGCTTCCTCATTCTGGCCTCTCGATAAGTGTTCGACCGTTATTCTGGCGAAGCACTTTTCCATAGATCGAACCGCCTCCAGGTACCTTTTCATCCCTTCGTCTTTTGCTTCAAAAGACTTATCAACATGACACGCCACCAGCTTGGAGTCTGTTCGGATGAGCAAGAGCCGAACCCCCAACGCTTTCGCCTTTCCAAGGCCAAACAATACCGCTTCGTACTTTGACGTGTTGTTGGTCGTGTCGAACTGCAGCCTTGCAGCATAACGTATCGGCACGCCTCCTGGCGAAGTGAGTACCACCGCGGCGCCCGCCCCCCGTGCGACCACGAGCCATCGGAGTACATTATCCAAGGCTGTTCGACGGGCTGAGGCTCAGGGGCGGATGCCGGTGTCCATTTGGCCACGAAGTCAGCTAGGACTTGGGATTTGATTGCAGTGCGAGCAACGAAATGCAGGTCGAAGGGGGATAACTCCGCTGCCCACTTGCTGAGCCTGCCAAAAATTTCCTTGCCCCGGAGCACTTCGCCCAAAGGATACTGTGATGGTACAGTGATTTTGTGGGCTTGAAAATAGTGCTTGAGTTTGCGCGAAGCCATCACTAGGGCGTAAGCAAGTTTTTCCATCTCAATGTACCTTATCTTTGCCCCTTGCAAAGCTTCAGAGACGAAGTATACTGGTTTCTGTCCTGTCTCTGTCTCTTGGATAAGGACTGCACTAACTGCCACTGGTGAAGTCGCTAGATATAGCAGCATTTCGCTTCCCGGGGTTGGGCTGACCAGGGCAGGTGGGCTTTGTAGATACTGCTTTAGTTCATCGAATGCGGCCTGGCATTCGGGGGTCCAGCTAAACTTTCCTGCGCCCCGGAGGGTCTTGAAGAATGGCAAGCCCCTTTCGGCTGCCTTTGAGAGAAAACGACTGAGTGCCGCAATTCGGCCTTTGAGCTTTTGTACTTCGCGTACGCTCGACGGTGGCCTCATTTGCTGGATGGCGTCGATTTTCTCGGGGTTCGCCTCGATACCCCTTTCAGAAACAAGAAACCCAAACAACTTGCCCGCGCGAATTCCAAAAACACACTTCTCAGGGTTTAGTTTCATACCCGTCGCGCACAAGTTGTCGAAGGTCTCCTGCAAATCGGACGCATGGTCGAAAGCCTTGCGGCTTTTTACGACGATATCGTTAACATAGGCTTCCACATTTCACGCCAGCTATTTGCAGAGCACCTTGTACACCAGCCTGGCGAACGTTGCTCCGGTGTTCCTCAGGCCGAAAGGCATCCTGAGGTGGCAGAAAGTGCCGAACGGCGTGATAAAGGCTGTCTTGGGGATGTCGTTTGCACTCATGTGGATCTAGTGGTAACCGGAGTATGCATCCAAGAAGCTCATGAGCTCGTAACCAGCTGTCGAGTCAACAAGCTGGTCGATCCGCGGCAAGGGGAAGTCATCTTTTGGGCACACCTTGTTGAGGTCTGTGAAATCGACGCACATGCGCCACTTGCCGTTCAACTTCTTCACCAAAACCAGGTTCGCCAGCCACTCCGGGTGGTCGATCTCCTTGATCACCCTGGCCCTAAGCAGCTTCTGCACTTCGGCCTTCGCTGCCTCTTGGCGATCAGCGGACATCTTGCGCAGCTTCTTCTTTCTTGGCTTGGCGTCTGGCTTGACTCCTAGGTGATGCATGATGAGTTCCGTCGGAACACCCCCACCTCGTTGGGGCCCCAGGCGAAGATGTCAATGTTCTTCTTGAGCACTTCTAGGATTTTCCCAGCCTCCTCTTCGCCCAGATCGCCCCAGCTAGACGAACTTCATCGGGTCAGCGTCGTTGACTTGCACCTTGATCACCTTACCGTGAGGGGCTGGCTTCGGCATGCGTTTAGTATGCGGTTCGGCCTCAACATTGTGTACTACCCTGTTGATCACGGCCAAGTTGCCTTTTGACATGGCTGGAGGTTGAAGCCCCTTAACGACGATCACCCCTACCGGACCGGGCATCTTGAGCTTGAGATAGTTGTGGTGGGAGATGACTTCAAACTTGTTCAAGGTTGCATGGCCGAAGATGGCGTTGTAACTGTACGGAATGTCAGCCACGTCGAACAGTATCTGCTCTCCGCGCCTGTTTTCACTTGTGCTGAAAGCTACCACCAACCGTACTTGGCCCATAACTTGAACTGCTTCACCGCCGAAGCCGCGAAGCGAGGCCGGCGCTTGGGTGAGGGCCAGGGTTGGTAGCCCCATCTGGGCGTATGCCTCGGCGAAGATGACATCGGCTGAGCTTCCTCCATCGACCAGAATTCGCCGAACTTCAAAACCGGCTACCTCGGCCGAGATTACCAGGGGATCTTGATGTGGGAACAACACTCCTTCGGCATCTTCCGGCCCAAAAGAAATTTGCTGGTTCAAGTACTTCAGGACCCCTTCGCCTGCGGCAGTGATGTTATGCACCATTCGCAGCTGCAACTTTTTCTGCCACTTTGACGGTTGAACTGGTGGATCGGCCCTTGTAATCACCTGGATGACTCTGCGCTGCATGTCTTGGCGCTATTCGGCTGGGGGTGATTGCTCTTGGGCCGCTTCGCGAGGCACTTCGACAGCAGCTCCTTGATGCGACCTTGGTTCTTGAGCGTTGCTTCGCTGACAAATGTTTCGGCATTGGTCGGTGGTGTGCGAAGATCGCCCATGATAGGCGCAATAGAGGTCTTTTCTGACCTTCTTGCGAACAGGCTGCTGGTGGCTGCCATCCTGCTGGGCGTCGAACTCTTTGCGGAGGGCTTGTACCTCTTCGACAACCATCACAGCCTTGTCCGTGCGGTCAGTTCTGAATTTTCTCCTAGTCATGGGAGCTTGGCTTGGTCTTGGCGGCTGTCCTTGGTTCGCCGGCTGCGGTTGGCAAACGGCGAGGGGAGCTGGTTCGGCGACCTGTGCTTGCATCTAGGCTTGGGCAGCGGTGATGGAGACTTTATCGTACTCAGCCTGGATTACTTGCCTTCGCTTGGAGTCCTCTTCGCCCCTTGCGTACCTGTCGATGATAAGAAGCAGGTGCTCGAGAGTTTGCGGTTCCTTGTTGGCGATTTTCCTTGTGTGTTCGCCTTCAAGCAGCCCAGCCGAAGCGGCATTGATGATAGATGCTTCAGTTATATCTTGAACTTGGCATCGGGCTTGCGAGAAGCGACGCATGTACTCCCGTATTGATTCGCCCGGCCTCTGGCGAATGCTGAGCAAATGTTGCTGCGTCTTCGGCTCCTCGTAGGTACCTCGAAAGTTAACGATAAAGACATCGCGCAATTGCTCCCATGAGTAAATGCTATTAGATGGTAAATTGAAATACCAAGAACGGGCGATGCCATCTAGAGCGAGATGGGTTACCTTCGCCTTTGTATTTTTGTCGCCGTGAACGGCTTCAATTGCGGACTCATAGATAGACAGAATCTCTTTTGGGTCCATTTCGCCCGAGTACCGCGGAACGGGTGGGAACTTGAACTGGGGTGGGATTGGACGAATTTTGATTCCCCCACTTAGCGGCAACCCCTTTTCGCCCCTGCCTTGCCTATGGTGCCCTGCTGCGAGAGCTCGCCCGGCTGTGGATAGGGCGTGCCAAAGGGCGAAGTCATGGCTTGCGTGCGTGGCTGGGCCACGGTGTTCGGCGGCCGGGTCCCGAACGGTGGCGCTTGGGTGGCGTTGTGTTGACTACCAAATTTGGTAATTCAAATATCGGAGATAAGGATGGAATCGAAGCGGATTAAAGGGATGAGATCGTATCGGAAAACAGAGTGAGAATCGGCTGGAGTCCGAATCGGCTGTGAACTGGATTGGCAGAGTCAGAGTCGGACTGGGTTAGCCGATGGAGCCGATTTTGGTAATATGACTCGGTACACGTCATCGGGTTATGTTCACATGGTTCATATGGATTGCCATGCACGGATAGAGTCCTGAGAGGGCAATTGTATCTATTAATTAGGATATTTTATGTAATTTCCTTATAGATATTCTCGGTAAGAGTCCGCCTAAGGAACTTGTTCGTTAGTTGGATTTGTATTAGGTTAATATTAGTCGTGTCCGTGATGGACAATGTTTCGGGTATAAATATAATCCCGAGGTCTTATAAATAATAACAACAGACGTTCAATCAATCTCGGCGCATCGCAACCTTTGTTTCCTATTTTCGACAAGCTTGTGCTGTCGAGTCGTGCTGCATCAATTTGATCTTCGGCAAGAAGGTACATCTTGTCATGGCAATTTGCATCATCGGGATTAGTGCTTACATCTTTATGACACTCTAATTCTATCTTGCAAGTTCCGCAGTTATCATATACATCATATAGCTTAGATCAATAATGTTGTTTCCTACATCGGTTAGATCCGTTCTAGGGTTTCAATGATATCGGCTAGTTTACTTTATTAATTCATGTTATATGATGTATCTACCATCCTGATTTGATGTTATTGGCTTGTTACATGTCATGCTTCTTTTATATTTAATGCTGCATTGGTTCAGTCCAACCTATTAATTTATCTTAGAATCATGATCTATAACATGCTTTACGATTGTCAATAGGGATAGCATCGGAGTTTCAGCCGATCTTATTTGTTTAGAATATTTGACATGGTTTAGTACTCTGTTTAATGTTCTATATCTATGTTTCATTGCTTTATCATGAGATTGTATCGGATTCACGACCGATATGCACTTAGGTCTAGGTATCGGCTATGACATCAATCTTATATGATCATTATTTCATGTTGTGATAGACTTAAACAATTTATACTGTCTCGGTTCAGTCCGATCTATACCAATTGTTTATTTCTAAAGCAATATTGATCTTTTAATTACATAATATTGATATCCACAGCCGATATACTAATATTAGGGTTTTCTTCATGCTCATTTATATACCTTACAGCCGATTCATGCTTTATTGCATCGGCTAGGTCACATACGATATGAAATCGGCCCTATGGTCGATTGTCTATCGTTTACTGATATTCTTTGCATATTCTTTCTTGTTAATTGCATGATCAAATCAACTAGCACGCCCTTGAACCTAAAACCCCAAGTTTGGACCTGCACTAGAGTAAAGCAAATCTCTCAGGCCAGTGTGTGTTTTTTGCATCAACACGCTTTTGGCACGCCCGGTGGGACCCGTGTCATCATGTCTCCAAACATCACTGAAGTTTCTGAGGACAACATCGTGCCGGTCACGCTCGAGCAACTGAGTGAAGAACAGAGAGAAGAGATGCAACAAATGCGGAACCAACTCCAGAACCAGTATCTTCACTCATTCACGGTGACACGGCAAGGCACAGTTATTCAAAGAGCTAAAGTCCAAGTGCCGACGATCGTGAAGCAAGACCCAAGTACTTCTGGATCAGGAGAAGGGAAAGATAAACAAGCTAAAGTCGAATCAAGTGATCAAGAACTCCATACATTGCAAGATCGCATTGATTCGGCTGTACATCACGCTTTGGTCAACCAGTCCGGAGTGCTTGTGAATACCTTGACAGACATGATCAAATCGGTGGTCGATGGGACGATAGCCCAGGAAAAGGCTAAAGGACCTATTTATCTACCAGACGGCATGTTCCCGGCTTATAGAACTGTGAAGAGAGACATCGGCGGGAATCAAGGAAATCAGCAAGTGCTTCAAACCCAGGCTCCATCGGCTCCTTACTGAAGTTAAAATATTCCATCAATTCTAACCAAATCACAGCCGATCACTGGGGGGCAAGCATCAACTCAGTTAACACCAGAGCAAATGATGAATATTCTTCTCTCAGGCCACTGTGTGTTTTTTGCATCAACACGTTGCTGAAGTCGAACTATGGTCCTTGACTCCAAGGCGAAGCCCTAGGCCTCGGTTGGTTCAACGGTAGCCAACCGGGTGCGCCTTGGCCGGTGCCCCCCCTCCGGCTGGGCCGAAGGGGTTGTGCTTGAGACGTTGTGGGGTTGATTGAGTTGTTGAAGGAAAACTTGAAGCTATGCTTGCAAGGCCGAATCCCCTTCCGCCATTGCTTGCGACATTTGACCAGCCCATCGAACCTGCAGCCGCGCACCAGGAATCGAGTGCGCTGCTGCAGCCGAAGGTTGCCCGAGGAAGTACATCGGCCCTTGCGTGGCTTGCGACGGGAAGGGCTTGAGCCGGCGCTTGCTGGTAGGCTTGAGGCGGGATGTAGCCCGCCGAGTACTGGAGGACTGGGGCCGAAGCGACCTTGGCCTACCGCGCTGCTTCGTATGCCTGCTGTTGCTCTTGCATTTGGCGAAGCATGTCTTGGAGTCCCGTCATGTTTTGACGCGTGGCATCCATGCTGGCTTCGGCTTGCGCCTCAAGGTTGGGGTCGGCTTGCACAGCGGCGAGTGTAGTCGAAGTCAGCTGACTTGCCGAAGGGATCTCCGGCACCTGCTCTGCCGAAGTGACTGGAGCGAAGGCGGTGGTTGCGGCGCGGGCGCCGAAGTCAACGACGCCGCCCCACCTTCGGTGATGGGCGCCGAAGGTTCTGCTCCTTCTTCGGTGGCCATCGCCTCTTCAGCACTCGTGCGCACCCGGGAAGAATTTCCCGGTCGGTCACCCATCCCAAATTGCTCTAGGCCAAGCACGCTTAACCTCATAGTTCTTTGGAGATTGGCTTCCGGAAAAGAAGTTGCAACTTGTTGATATGAGTATTCTATTAATCCTATTAAGTCCTGGGCCGGGATATCACATCCTCACCCCCTTAAGACACCAACGTCCTCGTCGGTCAACCCTAGGCCAGGAACGTCCCCTCTTGGCCACGTCCGTGTGTCCAGTGCCAGCGCATGTGCCATACTGTGTGACCACTCCTGGTCCACACCAGCCATGCGCACCATGCCTGCGCAACTGCGACACACGCGCCCGTGAAACCACGAGAGTCGGCTCTGATACCATTCTGTAACGTCCCGCCTCTCTAAGGCCGGGCCAACTTACTTCTGGCAGCTTTCCTAGGGCCGGCCCTCACAGACCAACACAAGTCTTTTCTGCACACTTTGTCCTCACTCGTGCGCACCCGGGAAATTCATCGGTCACCCATCCCAAATTGCTCCAGGCCAAGCAAGCTTAACCTCATAGTTCTTTGGAGATTGGCTTCCGGAAAAGAAGTTGCAACTTATTGATATGAGTATTCTATTAATCCTATTAAGTCCTGGGCCGGGATATCACAGAGATCCCTACGGTCGGCGCCAGCTGTTGTCGAAACGAAAACTGCATACGTCGAAGGACGTGGACACTCAACGGTTGTTGGTAAGAGTAAAGTGTATTAAATTCAGGATTTTCCTGGGATCCCCCATTACATGGTCCTAGAGGTCTATTTATAGCCTTAGCACAAGCTTACACCTTCTAGGATTTAGGTTTACACGGGATTTTACATGGTCACCCTTATGAAAGGGACACTTATATGGATATCCAATGTATTTGAGATACGTGGGCCTCCAATGGGACACTCGGTGACTACTGGCCCATCGGCCAGTGGGCCGGGGTGATTGGGCCAGCCCACTGGGCCTTCCTGGATCGGGCCCAGCACGGCGAAGTCACCCTCCTTCGGTGTACGCCTTCGCCATGAAGCCTTCGCCCAGAGCACGTTTATACTTGCAGGGACCTGGCGTGACTCTTCGCCCTTTGCCGCCTTCGCCCGTGGTCTTCGCCATAGGGCTTTGCCCCGACAGATCCTGGGCGCCTTGTCTGAATCCTCGTTGCTTGCATGGTTTCGGCAGGTCTGGTCGAAAGGTCTCATGACATACTGCCAACACCTTTCCAGGACTCTATCCGTGCGTGGCAATCCATACGAAACACCTTAACTCAACCCGATGACGTGTACCGAATTGTATAACCAAAATCGGCTCAATCGGCTAACCTTGTCCGACTCGAACTCTGCCAATCCTTACCGCAGCCGATTCGGACTCTAGACGATTCTTGCTCTGTTTCCGATACGATCTAATCTCTTGGATCTTCTTCGATTCTATCTTCATCTCTGATACTTGAATTACCTAATTTGGATGCTAGCTTCCAATGTATAAGTTTAGCATTCGTGCATGTATATGGATTGTGTGTGATCTTGATCATGAAAGTATGAAAAGCATCTGACACGGGTCACAATATTTTGACAAGGCTCAATGTAATGTCAAGCAGCCAAAGTATAAGATTTTGCAATATGAATCATTTTTGGCCTTGGTAGATAATCATATAGTCACTGAGGAGTATTGCTCGAAAAATTTAATTTTCGCAAAGGTAAAATGCCAAGTATTATGATAGTTAGAGATGAATTTCTTTTGTCATCTCCATATCACAAATATCAATTACCTAAAATAGCAAGGGTTCCTGTGATAGATATATGTTCACAAGTAACCGTGTTTGGAGTCAAACTAAATTTTATTCGAATTTTCCAAGAAGATTTGACTCACAAACCGGCGAGGATAACGAAGAAGACACGCAAACCTAACCACACGACAAAGTGGAAGGGAGTAGGGGGCAGAGATGAGTCAGCCGAACCATAAGTTCAGCTGAACTCCACTACTCTGGCAGATTTTGCTCATGATCGCTCGTGGCGTTCTGTTCTTTATGTTGGCGCGTCAACTTGCATTTGTTGCGTGTCATGAGTTCCGAAATCTCCCACTCTTATTTTGTACCTGAACTTTATTCAACAAAAACATAGAACGCAAAAGGACTTCCACCGAGGTGAAATACTGGTGAGCCAAACTTTATTGAAGTAACACTACGCACATGAAGTGCCTAAATTTACTTTATTTTATTTTATTTTGTCATTTTTAGAGACAATTCTTTTATTCTGAAAACATTTTTTCTTTAAATTTTTTATTTTTTACCAAATTTTCGTTTAAGCAAAACTCATACAGTGCTGAGGTAAAATTGCACGAACATAGCAAAGGAGCATTTGACAAGATACTAACTGTGCACCTTGGAAAGTGATGTGTCCCTCCTGTGCAGGTTGGTAATTTACTGATTTGTCTCCTGGGGCTTGACTTACCTTCAGTGTGAATTGAACGTGAGGATTCACCCGTCAATTTGAAAACATTCCTACAGGGGTTAGTCCATAGAAGATATACATCCAATGTCCATGAAAGTACTAGCTCAAACGGTTCATTAATCGAACTTGACACCATGTCTGATTTAATATAAGCAGACTATTTTAACCTAAGCACCATGCTTAATTTAAATAGCCTATGGATGTCTTGCCAAAACTCCGAAACAAGACCATACGAAAATAGACAAAGGCAACATAACCATGTATGATCAAGCCAAACTCAAATAGAGATAAATATGAGTAAAAGAAGTGGTGAATCCCTTTTTTTAGCAAGATAGGACTAACACTAACTTTAAACCAAGATGGCCTTGGTTGATGGAACTTGTCATAAGAAGCTCATTGACCTCACCCCCCCCCACACACACTTGGACTTTTGTGTCCCAAGATATCAAAAACCAAGTGTGTGATATTGGAGTCTCCCATAGAGTGTGTTCCAACACCAAGGATCACCAAAGTGTACGATTGATGTTGCTTCCGTGTTCCTAGGCATCGCATGACCCTCGTTCTTAATCTCAACCTGGGATGGTAAGTGACCGAGAATACCCGAATATGCATACTATCCTAGAAACTGGTTCTTGTTTTTATTAGAACGGAAACTTACTATGATAATCCGGGCTATCTCCCGGTAGTGGTTTGTTTATGGTCACAAGCTCGACCATAAAGATATCACGCTGCAAGGTTAGTACCACATACACCTACGAGAATTGCAGTATTTATGATAAACAGAAGCATCCACAATCACCCTTCTAAACATGTTAGAAATGAGGACCGTAAGGTGGTTGTGGTCCTCGCACAAGGAAGCGGCACTAATCGGACAGGACTCTGGGGATTCCTTATGTGAGCATGAATCCTGAGGAATTTTGAAAGAGAAACTTTCATGCTCATTTGTGTAATGTTTTCTCTCTTCCTCCAGAGTCGATGTCTCAAGTTTGTCCATGGCCTAAAGGTTCTCCTTTCTAAGAGATGCATCGTGCAAGATCTGGGTTGTTTCTTGGTGATTAATAAGAACAATGTTCTCCTCGATTGGCCCATGCTTGGGATGATGATTTGCCCTTGATGTTTCTGGGCAAAAGCTATGAGTGGCAAAATCATTTTTCCCAAGCTTTTCCTTGATGCTCCCTTGATATTCACCTTCTTGGAGAAGTTTTTCCAGGGGGAAGCATATGAGGATCAAAATCGAGAGTAGGAAAGTTGTGAAAATTTAGGTAGACCTCAATTTTGTCTATTTGAATTGGCACGACCCTCGCAATCTCACGACACTCAAATATAAGTTCTGAAGGACTTGTGAAAAGTTTGTCCGTTGGGGCTAGGGGCATGCCACTCAAAAGGGTGTCCGTAGAGAACTCGGACATGATACAAGCCCCAACTATGAGGTTATGAAGGGCTTCCCCAACAATTCCTCCTACAGAACAAACTATGATCGTAGGAGGTGAAATAATCTAATTACTTCGGAAGAGCGTCTCACTTCCTCCCACCACTCCACCTTCGTGGCCTCCGTGAGAATTGCTTTGTTGGGAGGATCGGGAGGATAAGGAGGTACCGTAGATCTGAGGAAAGGTTCTATCAAATGATTTCTGACTTGCGAGACATGGATAGAAGGAGGTTCATTCCCTAGTCGGGCATCGAAAAATTTCGAGGTGTTTCGATTGTTGCTAGATGGATCATCCTTGAATTGGAAAGGGAACTTCGGAGGTTGAATTTCTTCTCCCTTCGATGTTCCTGGTTCGGGTGAGGGCTCTAGATTTGAATCTACGGATGTGGATGATTGTGGTTTGGATTCAACTATAGAAGGCGCCCCCGGTTTCGACATAGGTTCCTCCAGGGATGGTTCGGTAAGGCTCTCCATGAAGGAACTATTCTCTCAGATGCGATTCAGGATTTTCTTCAATAGGGATGGAGTTCTGTGTGCGAACGAACCTTCGGCAGTAATGTCGAGGCAAAGGATAGACTCCTTATCTAAACCCACATGATAATGTTGTAACAATACATGCTCGGGTATCAATAAATTAGGACCAGATTGCAGCAGAAAGATAAATCGGGCCTAAGATGCTCCTAACGACTCCTTCTGACACTGCCGAACACTGAGAATTTCTACTCGCAAGGAGGTGACATGAGACAGAGGGAAGAAGGCAAGGCTGAGTCTATATATCTCGCAGTTCACCCCAATTACCGTGTACGCTCCCAACGGTAAGGGTGTACCATTGCTTCGCACTTCCTAAAAGAGAAAAGGGAAACAACTTCCACCGAATGGTTTCCTGTGCCATGCCTCGGATCATGAGACATGAGCACAGTTGCTCGAACTCTCGCAAGTGGTGGTATGGTTCTCGTGTTTGAGACCCGAGAAGGATCGTTCCCGAACCATGGCTATAAAGCCAAGGCAGAATTCACAACTGGTGAATAGAATTGGCTCTGAAGAAGAAGCCCGCTCATATAATTCACCCATGGGAGCAGACAATCTAAAGATAGGCTATTGCTCCATGGTAAAAAAGTTGTTTACGGGAAGGCTTCTACTGGGTAGCGGGGGCAAAGGTAGAATTAAAGAGAAAAATATACGAGGACGAACAAGGTTTAGAGATAAACAGCAACCGTTCCCCGGTAATGGCGCCAGAAATGCTTGTTGGTATTTCTTACATTCACAAATAAAATCTGCGAGCGCACGGATTTACTGCTGTAGCACTTCACCCAGAAGTATTCCAAGGTATCGAATTTCCACATGGAACGTGTGTGTTTAGCTCTTATTTAGGTTCATCGAAGGACACAAGATAAATGTAGGCTAAAGGGTAGAGATGATCTTCTAATGTGGTACAGGGTCGTTTAGAAAGCTTAACTTTAATCCTATTGCTATGCTTCAGGCATTGGCTTGCTCATTGCTACCAGTACACACTCTACTCCGTACCCGGACAGGGAGGACTACGGTGATCTCGAGGGCTGTCACCATCTCTACACCAACCTCTAACATACTGTGAGATATGCAGCAAATACTGATAATTAATTACCTAGACACCATATCTATGCAATTAGTTGCAACTCTAGTGTTAGCTAAACACTAAAGTAATCACTATTTCTTAATGAAGAATAGTGAACAATGATCCAGCAAGCTAAATAGGAATTAACTAAGAAGCATACTACACAAGAAAAATCTCAATTACTTAATTAAAATATTCTCAACTAGAGCAAAGTAACTGCTAAGGTACAGAAGAAATAGAGAGAGATACTGACAATTCCAGAACTCCTCCAACTCTTTCTTCCTCACTCTTTCCCTTATTCTAAGTGTACATAAAAGAATACAAAGAGCCTCTTATAATTTAGCTCACATGTTGGTGTGTGTTGAAATGAAGGAGGAGATGGCCTTTTATAGCTTCATGAAGACGGTTGGAGTGTGGGAACCAACCACAACTGTCATTGGAAGGTCGGTAATAACTACCAAAGGCGGTTGTGGCTAGGCTGGGCTGAGTGTGGGTTGGGTCGGTAGACCCCTGGCTAGCCCACTACTTCCTCCCCGGCCCTTGCATGTGGGTCCTTATTCCATTGGCATGGTGGTTGGGTCCAGTTGCAGATATTTCGTTGGGTTTATGGGCCTAAGACTCCATGGGCTTGGATATGAATGTAATTCTTCTCCTCCTTTATGTATATTTCATCTCAACTTTGGTTGTTTATCACCTGTTTCCAAATATATACCAACATTCGTGGAATTTGTTAGAAATAAACCCTACTACTATGTTGGATATTTTATATTTTCAGATTTATGCAAGTATTGACGTCGTAAATTTGGTACTACTATTTAACAGTCGTCAGCAGCTGCCACGTCGGACAAAACTAGAGTCAAAGTGACCCGGTTTTGTAAGTTGAGGGATGATATATATCTGATCTTGCGGTTGGGGGATGATCTTGTAATCCGATGACAAGATGAGGGACCTCATATGTACGTTTTCCATTTTCTAGCCACTGTAAGATGTGGAGGTGAAAACTATGTTTTGTCCTGTTGATAACTATGCTAAATTCTTTTTGTTGTGAGGATCTATGCCCCTGAGGAATATGTTAGGACTTGGATGGACATCCATCCACAAATATAAGCAATTTTAGTTATGCACCTGAACGCAACTTTTTTTCCTGGACAGAGATTGTTTTCTTGTATGCGGGTCACTTAAGAGGTCCGCATGCAAACACATATTTATTTTCGCATGCGGGCCTGTAAAGAGGTCTACTTACGAAAATTGATTTTGCATGTATGCCTCTTAAGGAGCCGTATGTGAAAATGCAGGTCGATTTTTCAGACATGACCATTTACTATTCGCCTGCAAACTATGGTAGTGAGAGGGAGAGCGACCGGATAAGAATGCGGAGGAGAAAATGTGTGGATGCATAAGGATAAAGGCTGGTGGGTTTTATGGGGTGCTGGTTTTTCAAAAAAACCGGTACTTATGAGTACCTGTCTTTTAATAAACCAGCACCTAAAATATCATGTGCTGCACTATAAAAAAAAAGTAGCACATGTACGTACCCTAACCTTGTGCGCCAACATGAGAAAATGGGACTTCACAACTTGAACTTAGTGGTAAGTGGTAACCAGGAGTCCAAGATACAACTCTGATAAATCAGAGAAGCAGCCGTAGATCGGACCTGACTCAGACGTTGATCATGACAGTGTCCTAGCAAGTTCAGTTGGACTCAACTTGTCCTTCCAATTTTCTCCACAATCCATCAACCCATGCGGACCAAAATGTCAATGGACCTGCCGACCTGAACTGAACACTCCTGCAGTACTAATGCTCTCGGTAACAATAATCTACCCTTGGGCAGCTTCTTCTTTCCCATTTGCCCCTCATTCCTATGTTATTTTTTTTCTGAGTGATGAATACAGAACCTCTATGTGCTAGTTGTACTGCTGCTTCTCATGATGCCCTCCAACTGATGCAACAGTTCGAGGAAGTATATATGTCATGAGAGTTGTTCTAGACCGTATTAAACCAAAGGAAATATATATGGGATGTTTACTTTTGTAGAGCTATTTACTTATTGGTGAAGCAATATCTAACCAGAGAGATGAGAGGCAAGAACAAGCAGCAGTAAGTCAGTAACTCGGCATTCATCCCACTCCAACTGTACAACGTCTGTCATCAGTTTCTACCTTTTGCCATTTACGTTACCAAAATGCCTTGGTTTATTGATGATGTGAGAGCTACACGAGAATTGGAAGTGTTATCGACGAGACATGTATTGCTTTAATGTTGTTGGAAAGGGTCATCCCTGGATTTAGTGATTCTCGAGTTGAGACTTCGTATTTACTGGGCATCAATGTCTTGAGCAGCACAGTGATCGAATTCTATCTTCTGCATTGCACAAAGTAGATGGCATTTGTAATGAAATACGATTGAGTTACTCGAACTGAGCACCGTATACTTGGTGGCTTTTTAGCTTCATTGAGTAGTTTCTTCTTTTCCTGGAACCTCTTACTCCTACGACACTTGTTACTAATGTAAATGAGCAAAACTATGTATCGCTGCTTCTCATTAAACCCTTGAGGTAGTGGAATAATCAGATGAAATCAGGATTTTTCATGACCATATTAAACTGGTAAAATTAATATGGGATGCTTGGTGGAGCTATTTACTCTTGGTTAATAACTACTAATAAATTAGTAGTTTACCAAGCGAGGTACAAAAGAGTAAGAAAACACAAACTAGTGAATTCTGATCTGATTGTACAATGCCAGGCAGTTCTGTCTCTACCGTGTTGCACTTGCAACGTACCTTCATGGATGACGATGTCAAGGCTAGGCTATTTATGCTCGTCGTGGAGCTCCGTTTGTAGATGGACATTTCTGAATTGAGATATTTTATTTAGTAGGAATTTATTTTTTTTAGCTCGGACAGGTGAAGTAATTGGCTGCCCAAATTTCATTAAGATTGGGAGTAAAATGTTTGCGAAAAAAAAGACAAACATCCACAGAAAGTTGTCCAAACCTAGGGTGCACTAGAAAGAAGCAACATCCTGGATAAAATACATGCATTTATAATGATCGCAATTGGATTGAATTAATGGGTCGACAAACCATCAATTCATGAGAAATGGCATAATTTTGTCTGAATTATTCTATGGTGTGAACATTTTTTGTTTAACTGTAACTACAATCTATCTATCTATACCTATACTAATCGGGTGCTTTCTAAGAGCTCTCACGTTAATAAGAAAGATCTAGCCATTGATTTAACATGTCATACAATCACCACCGCTGATCTAAAATCAAATCCCACTTTTAAAGCAAATATAATCCGTATTTTAAAGCCCATCTTAAGGCCATATAACCGTCAACCGTATCTGAAACTGGTTTGTCTCCATAAAATTCTTGCTCCGTAAACAAGAGAGCAGATGGATATCGTATAGACTGTAGATCAAGCACACGGCAGATTGGTGGTTATTTTCGTCTGCGATCTGGCAGGGCCTGAGTTTGCTGATCGACGGTGCACGCATTCAACGCTGGACTTCGCATCTGGCATCCTCGCCTCGCCCAGGTTTGCGGCAGCAGCGGAACAAAGGCTGCCCTCATTTGAGAGCTTTGAGAGTTTGTTCATGACGTGTGATGGAGGGGTAAATAGAAGAAATTAGATGTTGATATATTTTATTGTGTGCCCCGGGCGACTCGGTGGCCAAATATATGTAGCGGGACCTGCATATCACATATGCATCGGCAGCAGGCAACAAGCACGAAAAGGAGTTGAGCCGAGCAGTTCAATTAATTTGAATCGAGGGTATCAAGTTTATAGAGAGAAATCAATTTCATCGTGGATGCGTGCAGTAAAATGCGATGAAATCTTCACATTATCAAGATTACACGTACGCAAGGGCCAGCCTTCTTAGAAGCCAATCCCTCGGTAATTTTATTTTTTAAAAAATAAAAACAGTTATTGTAGATATCATGTCTCAGGTTTTGCTCTTAATTTCCAACTACGTTGTCATCATCTTCCACGAATATTACATCACTAATAAAATTATTATTTTGACTATGTATTAAGATCTGAGCGTTGATAGTATGAATAACAGTAACCCACGCAACACATGTCACGCAAGCATAGACCTTCATGTGTTTTTTTTTTCTCAATCAAGACTCACTACTACGGAATCAGTTTTTCATGGGGTTACGGGGCCGCCAGCGAAAACACATCTTCGCTGGCGGCCTCCTAAAGCTGGCCGCTAGCGAAGATGTGATATTTTCTCTAGCGGCGTCTAAAGATAGCCACCAGAGAAAATGTCACATCTTCGCTGGCGGTCCACATAAGCTACCGCCACCCCTAAATATTTTCTATGGCGGTTCTACTCAACCGACATATGTTGACCGTCAGGGAAAATACCATCACCTATATCACCTGTACAGCTAGCAGCCATGGTATTTGAGTACGATTTTCTCTCTCTTATGAACAAATACATAGGAGGAAAGGTTTTGATCTTTAATCTTTTGAAAGATCTACTGCACCAGAGGTTACATATACTTTCTCCAACTTTATTTGTCAAGTTTTTTAATCATTTTTATTGGTTGTTTGTTGAGATTTTGCATAGCAAAAAATATGTAACACGGGGTAAGAAAAGTATTTTTTATTTGTTATTTGGAGCTTAAAATGGGCAACATGATCGATGTTCCATATATATATCTAGTTTTGATATGTTTATTTGTAGCAGATCTATATTTAGTTAACTGCAGAAAACAAAGAGAAGAAGAGAAAAAGAGCTAGATTTTTATTTTTTTCTAGTTGTTTGTAGTTTGTAGATTTTTGGCTAGCTTTAAATATCTTGTCTAGATTATAGTGGTTATAAATATTAATTAGTATAATTTTAATGTGACATATTATCAAAAATATATAAAGTGACGAAGTTGTACATATATTTTTCACAAATAATGCATAGATGGCGGACAGAGCATGGATGTATAGAGAGAGATATCGTGCCTCATACATTGAAGGAGTTGACATGATCATGAAAGCTGCTAAGAAGAATGTTGCATCTAAGAAGACGAAGGAAATTAGATGTCCATGCTTACACTGCAAGAATCAAATTTGGATCGACCCATCTATAATCGAGCAGCACTTGGTGACGCATTGATTTGTTGCACGCTATACAAATTGGTCACATCATGGAGAGATCCCAAGCAAACAAGTTCCCAACCGGGCGATAGTACAGGATGAAGTGTTCAACTGGGACGAGGATTTGATGGTAGTAGCAGAAGAAGGAGAAGAGGAAGTAGAGCCCATTAATGTTGATGATGATGTTGGTGGCGATGATGGTCAGCGCAGTATAGTTGATGAGGTCGATCATGGTAATGTCTGCGTAGATGATGGTAATTTTGATTTGAAAGAGATGTTGCTTCATGCTAAACCTAAGGTTGTAGTTGGGTCCGCTTGTGGGTTGGAGAACTTCGAATCATTACAAAAGCCAATGAAGGATCTTTTGTACGATGAGGCAAATGGTTGCAAGAAGGATTTCACATTGTTGCGGACGGTACTTGAACTTATGAGATTGAAGGCCAGAAACGGTTGGTCGGACAGTAGTTTCAATGATTTGTTGGTTCTGTTGAAGAAACTGTTTCCGCAACCCAACTCCCTGCCAACCAGCACATATGAAGCGAAGAAGCTTATTTGCCCTTTATCTCTGGGTGTGCGAAAGATACACGTGTGTGTTAACCACTGCATACTATTTCGTAAAGAGTACGAGGATTTGGATAGATGCCCAACATGGAACACTAGTCGATATAAAACAAGCCGTACCCAGTCCTAGGGTCAGGATGTTACCCAAGACGAGACAGAAGACAACAACAAGAAGAAGATCCCCCAGTTGGTCATGTGGTACCTTCTAGTGAAAGATCGATTGAAGCGTTTGTTCTCGAACCCCAGGGATGCCGAACTGATGCGCTGGCATCGTGAAAAGCGAAAAAAGGATAGGATGATTCGACATCCGGCAGATGCTCGACAGTGGAAGGAATTTGACACAAAGTATCATGAGTTTGCAGAGGACCCAAGAAATGTAAGGTTTGCATTGAGCACCGATGGAATGAATCCATTTGGTGACTTGAGCAGCTCACACAGCACGTGGCCAGTTCTCCTAACCATGTACAACCTCCCTACGTGGCTGTGTCAGAAAAGGAAGTATATTTTGTTGACCATCCTTGTACAGGGACCACGACAACCTGGCAATGACATGGATGTGTTTCTGGAGCCTTTGCAAGAGGATATGGCTGATCTGTGGAATCACGGGGTCCGGGTTTGGGACGAATTCATGCAGAATTACTTCACGCTTCATGCAATTATCTTTGTCACCGTCAATAACTTGCCCGCACTGTTTTCACTATCAGGATAGCTCAAGGGGAAGACAGGCTGCGTTATTTGTGTTGATGGTACAGTGTACAGGTATCTTCAGGGATCGAAGAAGCTAGTGTACATGCGGCACCGACGTTACTTAAGAAAGAATCACCCGAACTGGTCCAAAGCAGAATATTTCGACAACACTGTTGAGGATGGTAATCCACCAGAACCATGGAAGGGTGATAAAGTGTTCTCAATAATGAAAAAGCTCAAGGTTGTTTTTGGGAAGGCCAAAAAGAAGGAAACAAACAAGCGGAAGAGAAATGAGGCCCAAGAGCCAGCAAGCGCTAGCGGGCCATTCAAGAAGCACTCCATTTTCTTTAAGTACCTTCCGTAATGGCAAGATTTAGAGATACATCATTCTATCGATGTCATGCACCTAGAGAAAAATATCTTCGATAGCACCATGGGTACTTTACTAGACATACCAAGCAAGACAAAGGATGGGTTGAAGTCCCGTAAGGACCTCGTGAATATGCACATAAGGAAAGAGCTTCACCCTGTAGATGAGGGTAACAGAAAAGTGTATCTTCCACCGGCCTGCTACACCTTGACAAATGAGGAGAAAAAGGCAATGTGCAAATGCCTACTTGGGGTGAGAGTGCCTACTGGTTTCTCCTCAAACATTAAGCGACTTGTGTCGATGAAGGATTGGTCATTTTCAGGCTACAATTCTCATGATTGCCATGTAATGCTCAAAGTATTCCTCGCTATCGCCATCAGAGCAATCGAACCATTACACGTGAAGGTGGTCATCACAAAGTTGTGTTACTTCTTCAATGTAATCTCACAGAAAGTAATTGATCTTGACGAGTTAGGTCCTCTCCACACTTTCGCTATAGAGACCGTGTGCGAGCTTGAGATGTGTTTCCCTCCATCATTTTTCAATATGATGGAACACCTCATAGTTCATATTGTGCCTCAGATTATTGCACTTGGTCCCCTGTACCTGCATCAGATGTGGCTATTCGAACGGTACATGTCCATTCTAAAAGGCTATGTACGGAACCGTGCCCACCCAGAGGGTTCGATGATAGAGGGATATACTACCGAGGAAGTCATTGAGTGTTGCATTGATTACCTAAAAGAGGGGAAAGCAATTGGTTTACCGGTACGTCGACATGAAGGTAGATTATCTGGAAGAGGGACAAAAGGGCAGAAAAGAATCCACGACGATGATTACAAGAAACTGAAAGAAGCTCATTTCACTGTGCTGCAACAGCTCGCGATACTGGAGTCGTACATAGATCAGCACCTAAAGGAATTACAAGCAACAAATGTGGGGCCTTCTGATGCATGGATCATGAAGCGACACAAGGCTGCCTTTACTGAATCGTTCAAGAATCTCAGCCTACCAGAGGGCGATACTACGGAGGAAAAAAACTATAAAGAGGTTGGCTGACGGGCCATCAAGTGTTTACACCTCATGGCAAGCATATGATCTGAATGGGTACACATTTTATACCAAAGCGAAAGACCAAAGAGTGCATGCCAAAACAGTGGCCTTCGAGTAGAGGCAATCAATACAACTGGGCAAAAGAGCACATACTATGGATTCATCAAAGAAATCTGTGAACTGGACTATGGATCCAACATGCAAATTCCACTGTTCCGGTGCCAATGGGTGAAACACCCATCTGGCGTGGTTGTCAACAATTTTGGGCTGAGAATCCTCGACCTCGTCAACGTAGGGCACAAGAATGACCCATGGGCACTTGCCGATCGGGCCGCTCAGGTTTTCTATGTGACTGATCCATCTTAGTTGAAGAAAGACATAGTTGTCTCGGGAAAACAAATGATTTTGGGAGCTGATGATGTCAAAGATGTTGAGGCATATAATCAGTACGAGAACATGACACTCTTCACGGACTTTCCAAACAACACTAAGGTCGTCGAAGCAATGATTGCTGAATCGCCGAAGCCATACATGAGTAATAAGGGAGTAGGGAAGAATGTGAAAGGCTAATCTATATATGTAATCTATATATGATGGATGATGATTTTTTGTACATATGATGAATTTTATATTATCTGACGATGAATTTTATGTGAAAGGCTGGCTTTTAAAAAAGAAATACAATTACTAATAGTGCTTGACCTAGACTTGTTTATGCCAAGGCTTTTAGAAAAGAAATACAATTACTCATGTTAACGGCTTGTCATTCATTTTCTTAAAATAAATCAGGTCCGAAACTCTGAAATTTGTATATATATGGGATGGTGTATATGCAGTGCGCACATAACTCCTACATATATGTTGGCGGTATGTCATGAGACCCTTCGACCAGACCTGCCGAAACCATGCAACCAGCGAGGATTCAGACTCGAGGCGTCAAAGTTCATCAGGGCGGAGCCTCATGGTGAAGACTGTGGGGCGAAGGCGGCGAAGGGTGAAGAGTCGCGTCAGGCCCCCGGGCGAAGGGTGCATGCCGAAGGAGTGACTTTGCCATATCGAGCCCAGCTCCAAGAAGGCCCAAGGGGCCATCCCAACCGCTCTGGCCCGTGGGCCAGTGGGCCAGCAGTCGCCAAATGACCCGTTAGAGGCCCATGTATCTCAATTACACTGTATACCCATACAAGTGTCCTTTTCATAAGGGTGACCATGTAAATTCCCTTGTAAAACCTAAACCCTAAGAGGGGGAACCTGTAATAGGACTATAAATAGACTCCTAGGGCCATGTGAAAGGGGGATCCCAAGAAAAATTCTTAAATTAATACACTTTACTTTCCCAACAACTGTTGAGTAACCACCTCCTTTGACGTATGCGGTTGTCACTTCGACAACAGCTGGCGCCGACTGTGGGGACCTCCGAGCGAAACCACTGAGAGCGAATGCCACCGAAGAAGGTTGCAAAGGAGAAGGTTGCTAAGCCAAAGGAGAGTGCAGCAGGAGAGGCGATGGCCATCGAAGAGGGAACAGAGCCTTCGGCGCCCATCGTCGAAACTGGGGCGGCACCATCGGCTTCGGCACCCGCGCCGCAACCACCGTCTTCGGCTCCGGTCGTTTCGGCCGGGCAGGCGCCGGAGATCCTTCCGACAAGTCAACTGGTGGCGCCCCAAGACGCTTCGTCACAGCCGGCTACGACTTCGACCTCGCTCGCCGCTGCGCAAGCCAACCCCAACCTTGAAGCGCAAGCCGAAGCTGGAATGGAAGCCATGCGCCAGAACATAACGCGACTTCAGGACATGCTTCGCCAAATGCAAGAGCAACAGCAGGCGTACGAAGTAGAGCGGCAGGCCAAGGTCGCTTCGGCCCCAATTCTCCAGTATTTGGTGGGCTACATCCCACCCCAAGTCTACCCGCAAGTGCCGATTCAGGCCCTTCCGTCACAAGCCGCGCAAACACCGGTGTACTTCACCGGGCAGCCTTCGGCCGCAACAACACACTCGACCCCTGGTGTGCAGCCATAGATTCGGCCGGTCGCTGCCCAAGTACATCCCTCACCACCCGGTCAAATATCACAGGCAATGGCGGAGGGGGCTTCGGCCTTGCAGGCACAGCTTCAAGCTTTCCTTCAGCAACTCAATCAACCCCACGACATCTCAGGTACAACCCCTTCGGCCCAACCGGAGGGGAACAGAGGTCAGGGTACACCCAGCTGGTTGCTGTCGAACCAGCCTGGGCCGGGGGCTTCGCCATAGAGTCAAGGACCGCAGGTCGACTTCAGCAATGCCACCCAAGCACCACCGTTCGGGACCGGGCCGCCGAACACTGTGGCCCAGCTAGACGCGCAAGCCATGACTTCGCCCTTTGCCACGCCTTATCCACAGCCGAATGGGCCCTCGCTGCAGGGTGCCGTGAGCAAGGCAGGGGGCAAAAAGGGGCTACCGCTGAGTGGGGGAATCAAGATTCATCCAATCTCACCCCAGTTCAAGTTCCTACCCGTTCCGCGGTACTCGGGCGAAACAGACCCGAAAGAGTTTCTGTCCATCTACGTGTCCGCGATCGAAGCTGCTCACGGCGATGAAAATACCAAGGCAAAGGTAATTCATCTTGCTCTAGACGGCATCACCCGTTCTTGGTACTTCAATTTACTAGCCAACAGCATTTACTCATGGGAATAATTGCACGATGTCTTTGTCCTTAACTTTCGAGGCACCTATGAGGAGCCGAAGACACAGCAACATTTGCTCGGCATTCGCCAGAGGCCGGGGCAATCAATACGGGAGTACATGCATCGTTTCTCGCAAGCCCGATGCCAAGTTCAAGATATAACCGAAGCATCTATCATCAACGCCCCTTCGGCCGGGCTACTTGAAGGCGAACTCACAAGAAAAATCACCAACAAGGAACCGCAGACTCTCGAGCACCTGATTCGCATCATTGATCGGTACGCAAGGGGCGAAGAGAATTCCAGACGAAGGCAAGCTATCCAATCCGAGTACAATAAAGCCTCCATCGCCGCTGCCCAAGCCCAAATACAAGCACAAGTCGCCGAATAAGCTCCTCTCACCGCTCGCCAACCTCAGCCGGCGAACCAGGGACAGCCGCCAAGGCCAAGCCAAGCTCCAATGACTTGCAGAAAATTCAGAACTGACCACGCGGGCAAGGTTGTGATGGTTGTCGAAGAGGTCCAAGCCCTCCGCAAGGAGTTCGATGCCCAGCAAGGAGGTAGTCATCAATAGCCTATTCGCGAGAAGGTCAGGAAAGACCTGTATTGCGCCTACCATGGACGATCTTCGCACACCACCGAGCAATGCCAAAACATCCATCAGCGGGGCAACACTCAAGAACCAAGGCCACAGCAAGTGGCTGCTGTTGAAGCACCTCGCGAAGCTGTTCAAGAACAAGCACCCCCAGCCGAACAGCACCAAGATGTGCAGCGCAGAATAATCCAATTGATTACAAGGGCCGATCCACCGGTCCAACCGTCGAAGTGGCAGAGGAAGATGCAACTGCGAATGACGCACAGCATTACCGCGACGGGCGAAGGGGCTCCGAAGTATTTGAATCAGCAAAACTCTTTCGGGCCAGAGGATGCGGAAGGAGTGTTGTTCCCACATCAAGACCCTCTGGTAATCTCAGCCGAGGTAGCTGGCTTCGAAGTCCAGCGAATCCTGGTCGACGGAGGAAGTTCGGCTGATGTCATCTTCGCCGAAACATATGCCAGGATGGGGCTGCCAACCCTAGCCCTCACCCAAGCACCGGCCTTGCTTCACGGTTTTGGTGGCGAAGCAGTTCAAGTCCTAGGCCAAGTACAATTGGTGGTAGCCTTCGGCACAAGTGAAAACAGGCGCGAAGAGCAAATATTGTTCGACATTGTCGATATCCCACACAACTATAATGCCATCTTCGGCCGCGCAACCTTGAACAACTTCGAAGCCATCTCCCACCACAACTACCTCAAGCTCAAGATGCCGGGTCCAATAGGCGTGATCGTTGTTAGGGGGCTTCATCCTCCGACCAGGCACAATGTTGAGATCAACAGGGCAGTGCACAATGTTGAGGCCGAACCGCATGCTAAACGCATGCCGAAGCCCGCCCCTCATGGTTAGGTGATCAAGATGCAAGTCGATGACGCCGATCCAGCAAAGTTTATCCAGCTGGGGCGCGATCTGAGCGCAGAGGAAGCTGAGAACATCCTGGAGGTGCTCAAGAAGAACATTGATGTCTTCGCCTGGAGCCCCGACGAAGTGGGAGGTGTTTCGACGGACCTCATCATGCACCATCTGGTGGTCAAGCCGGACGCCAAGCCAAGAAAACAGAAGCTATGCAAGATGTCCGCCGATTGCCAAGACGCAGCAAAGGTCAAAGTGCAGAAGCTGCTCAAGGCCGGGGTGATCTAGGAGATCGACCACCCGGATTGGTTGGCGAACCCGGTTTTGGTGAAGAAGTCGAACGGCAAGTGACGCATGTGCGTCGATTTCAAAGACCTCAACAAAGTGTGCCCGAAAGATGACTTCCCCTTGCCGCGGATCGACCAGCTTGTTGACTCGACAGCTGGTTGCAAGCTCATGAGCTTTTTGGATGCATACTCCGGCTATCACCAGATCCACATGAACCCGAGCGACATCCCCAATACAGCCTTCATCACACTGTTTGGCACTTTCTGCCACCTCAGGATGCCTTTCGGCCTGAGGAACACCGGAGCAACGTTCGCCAGGCTGCTATACAAGGTCCTTTGCAAACAGTTGGGGCGAAATGTGGAGGCCTACGTCGACGACATTGTCGTTAAAAGCCGTAAGGCTTTGACCTTCGACAACTTGCGCGTGGCGAGTATGAAACTTAACCCTGAGAAAATTGTTTTCGAAGTTCGAGCGGGCAAGTTGTTGGGTTTTCTTGTTTCCGAAAGGGGTATCGAGGTGAACCCAGAGAGAATCGATGCCATTTAGCAAATGAAGCCTCCATCGAGCGTACGCGAAGTACAAAAGCTCGCGGGCCGAATTGCGGCGCTTAGTCGTTTTCTCCCAAAGGCAGCCGAAAGAGGTTTGCCCTTCTTCAAGACCCTTCGGAGTGCGGGAAAATTTAGCTGGACTCCCGAATGCCAAGTAGCATTCGACGAGCTAAAGCTATATCTGCAAAGCCCACCCGCCTTGGTCAGCCCAGCACCGGGAAGCGAAATGCTGCTCTATCTAGCGGCTTCGCCGGTGGCGGTCAGTGCAGCTCTTGTCCAAGAGACAGAATCAGGACAAAAACCAGTTTATTTCGTCTCTGGGGCCTTGCAAGGGGCAAAGACAAGATAAATTGAAATGGAAAAGCTTGCGTACGCCCTAGTGATGGCTTCGCGCAAACTTAAGCACTATTTTCAGGCCCACAAAGTCACTGTGCCATCGCAGTATCCTTTGGGCGAAGTGCTCCGCGGCAAGGAATTCTCTGGTAGGCTCAGCATGTGAGTGGCGGAGTTATCCCCCTTCGACCTGCATTTTGTTGCCCGCACTGCCATCAAGTCCCAAGTCCTTGCCAACTTCGTGGCCGAATGGACACCGGCCTTTGCCCCTGAACCCCAGCCCGTCGAACAGCCTTGGATAATGCATTCCGATGGCTCGTGGTTGCACAAGGGGGCGGGCGCTGCGGCAGTACTCACCTCGCCAGGGGGCGTGCCGATTCGGTATGCCGCAAGGCTGCAGCTCGACACGACCAATAACACAGCAGAATACGAAGTTGTATTGTTGGGTTTAAGAAAGGTGAAAGCATTGGGGGTTCGGCGTTTGCTCATCCGAACAGACTCCAAACTGGTGACAAGTCATGTTGACAAGTCCTTCGAGGCAAAAGAAGAAGGAATGAAGAGGTACCTGGAGGCTGTTCGATCTATGGAAAAGTGCTTCGCTGGTATAACGGTTGAACACTTACCTAGGGGCCAGAATGAGGAAGCAGATACCCTGGTGAAATCTGCCACCTGTGAGGCCCGCATTCACCGGGCATCTTTTTTGAAGTATTTTACGCACCAAGCGTGCCCACAGAAAGCCTAGACATCATGGCAATTGACCAGGCAGAACTGAGCGAAGACCCAGAGGACTGGCGAACTCCGTTCGTGAGCTACCTCAAGAACGGCTAGCTACCAGAGGATGAAGCAGAAGCGAAGCACTTACAGATCAGAGCCACAAAGTACAAGCAGGTCTCCGGGCAGTTGTATCGCTCTGGGGTGTTCCAACCCCTGCTTCGATGCATCTCCTTTGCCGAAGGTGAGGAAATGGCGAAAGAAATACACCAGGGGCTGTGCAATGCGCACCAGGCCGCAAGAATGGTCGCCTCCAAAGTATTTCGCCAGGGTGTGTATTGGCCCACTATGCTGAAAGTTTGTGTTGAGAAAGCCAAATAGTGCGAAAGCTGCCAGCGGCATGGCCGAAGCCAAATTGCACCACAATATGAGCTGCAGCCTATCGCACCAGTCTGGCCCGTCGCCAGGTGGGGGCTAGACATAATTGGCCCATTCCCTGTGGTGTGAAATGGGTAAAAGTTCGCAATTGTAGCCATCGAATACTTCTCCCGTTGGATCGAGGCTGAACCACTCGGCGCGATCACTTCAGCAGCAGTGCAGAAGTTCGTTTGGAAGAACATTGTTTGTCGTTTCGGAGTGCCAAAAGAGTTCATCACGGACAACGGCAAGCAATTCGACTCTGGAAATCAGGTTCGCTTCGGTCGCGCGCCCACAGTCAAATGGGGCGGCCGAACGTACAAATGGTAAGATCTTCGAGGCGCTGAAGAAAAGGCTTGAGGGGGCGAAGAAGGGTAGATGGCCAGATGAAATGCTATCTGTTCTCTGGGCCTTTCGGATGACCCCCACAAGGCCAACCAAGTTCAGCCCGTTCATGCTTCTCTATGGTGATGAAGCAATGACCCCAACAGAGCTAGGGGCTAATTCACCAAGGGTGGTGTTCTCTGGAGGCGAAGATGGGCGCGAAGTGTCGCTCGAACTCCACGAGGGGGTGAGAGTCGAAGCACTAGAACACATGCGCAAATATGCCACAAGTACTTCGGCAACTTACAACAAAAAAGTTCGACCGATAGAGCTATTGCCCGGCCATCTCGTCCTAAGGAAGAAGGCAAACTCAGTAGCAGTCGGGAAGCTTGAATCGAAGTGGGAAGGGCCGTACCTCATCAAGCACAGGTTAAGGACAGGCTCCTTTCGCCTAACAACACTGGAAGGCGAAGAGTTCGACCATCCGTGGAACCGCTGCTTCTCTTAAGCGTTTCTACGTTTAGAAAGGGTGGCACCCCATTCGCCAAACTGTAAAAATGTACATACTGTTGTATAGACCTTTCGGCATCTCTCGTTATGTAAGCCTTTCGGCACAAAAATACAAAAAAAAAGAAAATGAAAAAAGAAAAAAAACTGGACGTAGGGCTATTATCCACTCTAGAGGCCCAAACCAGTATAAATCTTTGTGTCTTTTGCCTTTTTTACTTGTGTACATGATAATTCGTGGAAAAACTCCAAGGCAAACGCCTGATCAGCGAAAACGCTAGGGGAGCGAAACGAATCGGCTGAAGCATCGCTCGCCGAATGTTGAAACCGCGACAGCTTGTTTCGGGAAATAACTAACCGATCACCGTTATACTCGATCTATACGAAAACACAAGCGCTTCTCTCAGCGCGGAATACCACAGATCGAAAATGGAAGTCAAAAGCTGAAAAGTCAGCAGACCTATTTCGCTAATATACGTAAAGGGGCCGACACGCTCCGGCCTAACGAAAGCACAAAAAGTGACAATGTGAAAAATAGCGAAAAGGGAATAAAAACACATCTTTATTACCTTCGAAAAAATAATCAAAGAATACATGCCATACAACATGGTACAGGTGAAAGAATACAACAGGCTTTACAACCTAGTTTTTTACAAATAAATTACATCTTCGCCCCCAAAACAACTGCCACTCCCTAAGGAATGATCCGGCGAACTCGGTTCATCATCACTACTAATATTATGCCCTACCCTAAGGGGAGAAGGGGGCGAAACACAAGCTAGGCTATAACGGTGCTGGGAGATCGCTTCCTATCGATCGGTCCTCCGGTGATTTCGCCAAAAGTGAACCATGCCCTCTAGGCGTTCCGCGTGGACACGGTCGTAGTCCTCCAAGGTTCGCCCGGGGTGCGTTCGCATCCAGCTAGCAACTTTCAAGACCTTGTAACTGTTGCCGTTTATTATCATCTCGCGGTAAATAGGCCGAAACGGATACCGGACCTTCGGCAAATCCTTTACCGCAACAAACTTCTCGTTTTTGCTTCGCCAATTCCCAAAGGGGGGCCGAATACACAATTTTCAGCGTAGACCCTGATAAAACAGTATAGAAAATCAAATGGCGAAACACAAAATTAAAGCTAAGAAAAACACATAGAGTGGGCGAAAAGAGTATGCCCTTTGTCGTATGCGAAGCGATGCGAGTATGAGTACCAAAGGCATCAAAAATAATAGATGGCAAAACTTGTCATATATTTCATATGTTAAAAAAGCTAAAATAAGATTAGCCGTCAGCCACATTTACATCGTTCGCCATCCACGGCAAACGTCAAAAAAAGAAAACTACCAAAATCTAGAAAAGCGGGCGGAGTGCCTCACACCTCTGGGTGATCTTGGGCATCGCCTCCACCCCTTTCGGCCACCGGCTCTTCGTCCAGGTGCGCCGCCTCCGCCTTCGCCAATTGCTCGAGCAGACGATTGGCAGTAGATCGGCCGTCCTTCTGCCAGAACTGTTTGCACCAAGCACGAAGTGTAGGCGAAACGTCGTGAGCACTGACCTCCCAGTCTCCCTTCGCATAATTGGGGAACTTGGCGATGTGCTCCCATCCAGACTGCTGCAGCAGGCCCATGGTGAAGGCCGTCGACACACGCGCACAGCAATCGCCATACGTGGTGGCACAGTCCGAGACCGCACCGCCTGCCTGCTGAGTCTATTCCGAAAATTCGAAGGCTGAAGCTTCTTCGCCTGGGACACCTCGCACCCTCGCCCCCATGTCAGTAAGGGCAAGGCAAAGTGTGCGGCAAGCCGTCTTGGCAGACTCGGTGGCTTTCGCCACCTCCCGCACGAACCGCTGCGACTTCGCCTCCGCTTTGCTGGCCTCCAGGCGAAGAGCCTCCATCTTCGGCTCGGTGCAGTTGTAGTAGTCGGTCAGAGCGGCGGAATGTGCCTTCGCCTCACTACCCTTCTCCAGCTCAGCCTGGAGCCGCTTGTTTTCGGCCTTCGCCTCTTTGAGGGAGCGGGCGAGGCCTTCCATCTCCAGGCCCTTGCGGCCCAGTTCATCGTCTTTGGCTCGAAGCGGTTCTTCAAGTCGTCAAGACGAGCCTGCATAGTTCGCTCGGTCGAACAGTGGGCCGCGAGGATCTGGTTCAGGAAAAAAAGGGAAGAAAAGGCGAACGTTAAGACAAGTTGTCGAAAAACAACGATAAAATAATAATAATCAACATACCCGGACCACCAGACTCTTGAACGGCAGAACAGCCCTCGTCGAACTCGTTCAGCTCGGCGAACAAGCTCGTGCTACCAGCGAGAGCGACAATGTTGCTTACCCCCTCGACGAAGGGGATAAGCTCCGCCGGAGTCTCAAAATCGCCAGGGGCGAAGCGGGGCGGCGCGAGAGAGCAGTCCGAAGCAGATGTTTCGGCCTCCTTCTTCCCCATACCAAGGGCAAGCGGCGAAACAAGCGGTTGGCGAACCGAGCTGCCGAAAACCCAGGCTGCAGTCTTAACGACCCGGTCAGCTGAAGCCGAAGTCCTGCCGACGCTTCCTCTCGCCCAGCCCGCGTCGACTGTAGCACCAGGGGCGGTTGAGAGACCCAAACTTCGACCAGCGGGCAAAGTGGGGGTTTCGTCCGAGGACTCGTCATCGTTGAAAACGCGAGCGACGTCAACGAGCCCTTTCTTCTTGGGAGCCTTCTTGACTGGCTCCCCCTTCGCCATCTTGGCCGCGGCGATCGCGACCAACGCTTTCTCCCCCTCCACATCCTTCCAGTGGAGGGGGGAGCAGTTCGACTCCACCCCGGTCTCGACGCGCTCGGGGCTCAGAGTTGGGGTGTAGCCGCGCATTTCGGAGCGGCTGTCAGCGGCATCGTCCGCGGCCTGTTCGGTCGCGACCTATGTCTCCCCCACATCCTCCTGCTCTTCGACGATGTCTTCGTCATTGGCGTCGGAATCAGGGGAGGAAGGGGCCCTCCGCTTTCGAGGGGCCAGCTTCACCTGCCCACGCATCCGCTTCTTGGAGGTACCCTCATCGCCATCAGCCTTGAAGGGCTTCGCCCGGGGAGGGAGTTCGCCGACATGCACCCAGTTCGCCCGGCTGGCCGCCTGCCGTGTTAGCAGCTGGCTAAATTCGGTGACCGACACGTCGCCTATCTTTTTTCGGGCTTCGATGTCGGCCTGAGCGAGAGTCAACACTGCGAAAAAGAGCAGTTTCATCACTTCAGGCGTCGAACGGGGAAAAAGAGCGAAACACATATGCACTTGAGAAGAGCATAAACTCACCGTTCGCCCCCGCAGGCATGATGAGCTTCGGCAAGCCGTCGACCTCCTCGTCTCGATCGACTTCGACCTGCCACGACTGGGAGAGGGGGAAGATGCGAAGCATGCAGTATTCCTCCACCAGGTCGTGGCAGCTAAGGTGGGAGCAGACCTTGCGCAGCAGGGAGAACCGCGCTTCCATAGCACCACTGACGGTGACCTTGGGCTTCCTTTTCGACGCAATCGCCCTGCGCCGCCACCGGAGGGTCTTCGCCGCCTCGGACCCGCATCGAAGTGGATGGAGTGGTAGAACCACTTCGCCATCCAGTGGCGATCCCACTTCGACATGACGGCGTTCACCGGCCACAGATCAGAGCGCTCGGGGCGAACGTTAAAGTTCACGCTCCCGAACACCGTTTTCTTCGTCCCGGCCGGGGTAACCACCATCTTCGAGTTCATGGTGGTGAAGAACACGACGCCGAAAAGCTCGGCGCTCGGTTTGAACCCGGCGGTCCGACACGCCCAGTCAAAGATGGCGATCCTGACAAGCGCCGATGGGCTCAGCTGGGGGAGCTCCACCTGGAAAAGGCGAAGGATCTCCGGCAACAGTACGTTGCACGGAAATCGAAGCCTCACCTCAAAGAAGACGGCGAACACCACCGTCTGGTTGTCGCCCGGTTTCGGCACCACGGCCTCTCCCGGGGCGAAGGCCTGCCCCTCCACCACCGCGCCTAAGCTGACCAACTTCGCCAGCTCATCGTCGTCCATTAGCGAAGCCCCTAAAAAGGCGGTAGTGTCATCGTCGATCCGGCCGGGATCGGGACCCGTCGCGGAGGCTGGGTTCGGCTTACGAGGGGCCATGGCGAAGAAAATACGCGGTGGTGAAAAGGGACAACGGGCGAAAGGTCTAGTGGTTCAAAGGGCGTTATGAAAGGAAAAGACGGAGAAAGAGAGAGCGCTCGTGGTGCAAATGACAGGGTAAGGCGGTGAAAAAGGGGCGGGAGGAATATATAACCCACCCAGGCGACGGTTCGCCTTCCCACCCAATCACGAGCTGCCACGTGTCACAAGGGTAGGCGAAACGGTAAATTCCCATGGACCGAGCCGCACAGTGATGAGCCCTCGAAGGAAAGGCCCATCACTGTTTATTTCGGCCCAGTGAAAGAATAAGGACAGCTTCGCCGTTCGCAAAAGGCGAAAGCTGCAAAAAATTGCTAATCACAAGAATACATGTACACGCAACGCATACGTTCTTTGCAGGAATACAAAATAGGTTTCGGCAAGAGCGTCGGTCGAAAGGGGGTGCCTCATACCATACCACAAGGTTTGCACGGTCTCGGCCGAAGCTCCTATCTCACCCTTGCCCGTGAGGGGCTTGTTGGCGGTATGTTATAAGACCCTTCGACCAGACCTTCCAAAACCATGCAACCAGCGAGGATTCAGACTCGAGGCGTCAAAGTTCATCAGGGCGGAGCCTCATGGTGAAGACTGTGGGGCGAAGGCGGCGAAGGGTGAAGAGTCGCGTCAGGCCCCCGGGCGAATGGTGCATGCCGAAGGAGAGTGACTTCGCCATATTAAGCCCAGCTCCAATAAGGCCCAAGGACCATCCCAACCGCTCTGACCCGTGGGCCAGTGGGCCAGTAGTCGCCAATTGGCCCGTTAGAGGCCCATGTATCTCAATTACATAGTATACCTATACAAGTGTCCCTTTAATAAGGGTGACCATGTAAATTCCCCTGTAAAACCTAAACCCTAATAGGGGGACTTGTAATAGGACTATAAATAGACTCCTAGGGCCTTGTGAAAGGGGGATCCCAAGAAAAATTCTTAAATTAATACACTTTACTTTCCCAACAACTATTGAGTAACCACGTCCTTCGATATATGCGGTTGTCACTTCGACAACAATATACTTAGTGTATATATATACGTACATATATATGTATATATATACATATATACACATGCATATACACATACATATACACATATATAAACTCACTTTGCAGTGGAGTACTGTCTCCTTTTATATTAGTTCTATGAATATTTTTACATTTAGTTGTAGAGAAAAATAAATATTGAAATGTGTGGGCCAACAGATTTTCCTGGCGGTCGATGTCACCTCTCCGCTAGCGAAAATCATTTTCACTGGCTGCCGGCTTAGGTGGCCGCTAGCGAAAACCATTTTCGCTAGCGGCTGCATATGTGCCCGCTAGCAAAAATGGTTTTCGCTAGCGGCCACATATGTCGGCCGCCAGCGAAAACTTTTTTCGCTAGCGGCCACCTAAGCCGACCGCCAGCGAAAATAGATTAGCTATAAGTATGGCCGCGCGGGAGTCCCAAATTTTCCTAAGTCCCGAAGGCGCGAAAACCCTAGAACTACCGATAGGCTGCCGAAATTTTGAGCGCCACCGCCTCCTCACCGAGGCCATCCGCCTCCTCTGCGTGACCGCCCGCCAGCGAGCTGCCACCGCCGAGGAGCATCACGCCGGCCTCACCGACGTCGTAGCCTCCTCCGTGCCACTGCCGCCGGGCACCACGCCGGCTGCCTCCTCCGTCCCCTCCGAGCACTGCCACCGCCGCCGAGCAGCATGCCGGTCACCTCCTCCGTCGCCTCCTCACCGCCACCGGCAATCACCGCCAGCGCCGCTACCTCACCGCCGCCGGCGCCGCCTCCTCACCGCGTCCTCACCGCCACCGGCGATCACCGCCGGCGCCGCTACCTCACCGCCGCCGGCGCCGCCTCCTCACCGCGTCCTCACCGCCACCTCCAACCGCCAGCACCTGCATCCTCATCTCCGCCGGCAGCCTCCACTGGGCCTCCAGCCGCAACCTCTACTCGCCGCCTCTTGCAGGTACCCCTCTCGCCGCCTCCTCTGTTCACATGGATGAATGAATGATGCAGGCAATCGATAAATGAATGATGAATGATGTAGTGGAATCGATGAATGAATGATGATGTAGATGGAAATTTGGATGATTTTTGGATGAAAGTTTTGCTCAGACATTTTTAGTCTCAGTTTAGGTATAATCACGTGAGGATATAGTTTTGTTTTGCAGCAATGAACAGAAACTATATCTTTTCTGCTACCTTGTAATGCAGGAACTGAGTACTATATCCTATCTGTTTTCTTTTTTTGTAAGGAGAATTTATGTAAATTGTCATATGGATTTGCAAACTCATTGAGACCTCGTGTATGAATGACTCTTGTCATGTTATACTAGATATTTTTTACGAACCTTTGCTTTAAAGTTTAGGTTCAGAACCAAAAATGTTTATATTTCGGAACAGATGTAGTACAATCTAGAATACTAGATATGGGATGGTGTATATGCAGTCACATAACTCCTACATATACTAGTATATGTATACATATATATATACATACATATATGTATGTATATATATATATACATATACACATACACACATATATATGCATATATTTTGAGGGACCAAAAATCCGAGCTAGTCAGCAGTATATGCACTTCGGACAGTAAAACGATTCCATTCCGCATCTAATATAAACTCACCTTAAAAGGATATCAATGGAAAAAATCGACCGAAGCGCAACCCTCTGGTGACAAGGGCAAGCAAACTCCACCGATGGTCGAGGAGGACATTTGCACACAAGTAGTCACCAAGGAATCGTCGCTGTCAAGATCCGGTGAGGAAGGGAGTGGATCGTATCACTCGCCGAGTGACCCCCATCCTTCTCCTGCAAGGAAGAGAAAGGGTGGGAGCGACAATGAAGAAGTCGACTCCGACTACATTCCCCGCGAACCGGTGGTATGTAACATATTATATATGATTAGTTCCAATCCTATTAAGTACATTATGGATTATAACTGATGTCATGTGAAATGCAAATATAGAAGAATGCTCGCCGATCTAAAAGGAAGCCCAAGCCGCACCCAAAACGGAAGCCGAAGCTGGAGCAGTCGTGCGCGTCTCAGCTTTAAGTAAACCCAAGAAAAGAAGGGGCGAGCGAGGGAAGAACATGCTGTTGAAAGAAGTCAGCGTGCTGACACGGATCAGTGAGAAAGGGGAACCCCTATCACCCGAAGATTCATGTTCCAAGTATAGCAACCAATGCAGGGCGATAGTTAGGGATATCGTGGAGATCACATGGAAGGATTGGAAGAAAGTTCCTGACACTAGAAAGAACAGCTGTTGGACGTCGCTGCAAAGCAAGTTTGAGTATCCGCAAGGGACAGACGACTCCACAGTGAAGGACTATGCACTCAAGACCATGGGCAAGTTGTGGCGAAACTGGAAAACAGACCTTAATAAGAAATATGTTCAGAAGGGACGCACGCCGTTTACGGAGTACGAAAAGATAATACCAGCCCAGTGGGATGAGTTCGTTGCGGTGAAGACATCGGCGGAGGAAAAGGAGAAGAGCCAGAGGATGTCTGAACTAGCAAGAAGGAATGAATATCCTCATCGTTTGGGATTGACCGGTTACCGTCAAGCGGTTAAGAAATGGAATAAACAAGATGAAGAGATGGAAAAGGCTGGGAAACCGGTTCCTATGAAAAATAACAACCCACAAACTAGGAACTGGATGCGTGCAAGAACACCGGCCTTCACCCCGGAGGGGATGTAGTCTTCAAGGATCCAAAGCTCCAAGAGGTAGCTGTCAAGATGAAGAACCGTCAATACTCTTGTTAAGTTAATCGCTAACTTGCATTACTGTGAACAATTTTGTGAACAATTTCCTTAATTTGTCATGATCTCGATGCAGCTTCCAAAAATTCCCAAGTCTAAAAGGGAGCTCGATGATAAAACCATTGAGAACATACAACATGACATGTGCTACTTCATCCACCGTGAGTGCGCACGTCAGCTTGGGAGGTTTTCCAACCACGATGGAGTTTTGGCCCTGCCGGAGAACGAATGTTTATCTAACTGAAGCAGGACTGTAATATAGATAGGTTTCACGCGTATGTATATCGGTCGAGTTGTAAGACATTGAACTACTTGTATATGTGGTGTCGGTCGAATTCTATCTATATAGGTGCTTCGAAATTGTATATGTATATATGTACATATTAATTTTCATATATTATTTCCGCGTGCATGTATATTAATTATCAATTGCGGCTGCACGAAAGAGAACATACTTTATCGATAGCTCGATTAATTATATCATCCACGTTGTGACTCTAAAATACATGAACAAAGGTAAGAAAAAAATAATATATATAGTTTCATTTTGTTTATAAATATTGCATCTTCGCAGGCGGGCCACGTGTCAAAAATAGGACGATGTCCTATTTTTCCTGGCGGGCCACCTCGCTTTTTTGCTAGCGGGCCACATGTCCGGGCCACTTCGCTTTTTTGCTAGCGGGCCACATGTCCTAATAGAGAGTAAGCCACCAGATAAGAATATCTTCGCTGGCGGCTGTCTTAAGCCAGCTACCAGTGAAGATATGCCTTTGCTGACGGCCGACGTAAAGGGCCACCAGAGAAAATGTGGCTTTGCTGGCGGCCGACATAATGCGACCACTAGCAAAGATAATGCTGGCGGCCGACATAATGGCGGCCGACAGTGGCGCTCTGTAATCGCTAGCAAAGATGTTGATCTTCACTGGCCTTTGCTTTGTGGTGATGCTAAATACCGCTAGCGAAGATCCAAAATAGCCGCCACGAAAGACTGTTTTTGTAGTAGGGACTCTCCAGCGTATTTTTTTTCACAATCTTAATTGGTTTCTAATATTTGTTCCTCAACTAAAACTACGTCAATCTTGACTAGATTACATGAGCCCTCATCTGACCTCATAAATTTCAGGTCTTAGAGATATTGATCCATAAATCAAAAAAATTGCTTGCACACAATAAGGGTTATGGTCCTTTCATCTGCCATCCACAATTGCATTTATTTGAACTAGCACGTTCTATGCAACCCATTTAAGACCCAATTTCTAATTTATATTGAAATAAGAAAACTATTGCTGGAATTTTAGCTGTTGAATGACAAAGTTCTCTAAAAAAACATACTTAATAATATTTTTAAGTAGAAAACATATGTAACATAAATATGCCGTTCATCCAAACATATTTGTTTTACTGAATATATATGATTCAACTGACAAAATTTAATGTAGCACACTAATCCGGATTCCCCTTGCATTAAAACCAAAATCCAATTTGTGTTTAACATCACGGGTCACTTCTAAAGTCCATTTAATCTGCATTATGTCCACTTCAAAAGTCATGTGGAGTGTATATTTTTTTTAAACTTAAATCTAAATGAAAGCGAGACATTAAAGCGTGTACAACTCACAATTATTGATTCCAAAATTTAGAATTATTAAACCAAGAAATTTAGTAACTTAAGATTTCAACATGATACCAAATATATATTTAATTAATTATGAAACTGGTAATTGATAGGTCATGCAAATTATCGAGATTATAAATAAGTACAAGGAGTATTAATCATTTTTAAATTTCATAATATTAAATCATGAAAAGTCTATTACTAAGACTCTAAAACCGAATAGAGCTCAATTTTAATGAATTATAGTATTTAGAATTACTGAATCACGATAAAACTATAAATGAGACCTCAAACCAAGTATATATTAATATTTATTAATTAAAAATTACAGCCATTATATTACAAAATAGTTATAATTGTGAAACATCCTGAATACACCCATAAAAAATTTCATCAATCTAAATTAAAAGAATTTTGATGATTTATTTGTTACCATATCCAGTTTAAGGAAATGATACATCATTCAAACGGTATCAATCTACTCTATATTTACAACTAAAATGATTTTACACTTATCTTTGATGTTTTGATTATCTAGAAATGCTAGACATTACATTTATATTTTCCTGTCGGATTCCATGGTGGGGAGTTCTATGATAGAAACTTAATCATGTTGGTGGATTCACTGGGTAGTTCCAACAAAAATGCGAGGTACTATTTTAAGATTTGCAATTTACCAATAAGTAATTTATTTGTATAATTAATCAATCAATTGCACATGAATCGTAGTGCTACTCTTTGAAGTCCGTCTGCATTGAATGTCAATTTCACATGAATCATGAAATTTTTAATTCCATATACTAATTATAAAGATAACTATAAAAAGCAAACAATAGTAGTCTGTGCGTCATTGGAGATTAATTAGCATTCCAAAATAAATCTATAATTCAAAATTAATCAATAAGAAGTTATTTCCGTCTCTTAATTTTTATTACATTAATTTAATTAGAAAATTCAAAAATTATAGTTAGTAAGTGAAAATGGTGTGGACTCTATCTTTAATCATATCTTTAATCAAAGAGACTATAACACTGAGTTTATCCTAATTCAATAATTTGCAACTTACTTTGTCTCTTTCTATAATATACCGGCGACTTTATCGATTGTTCTACAATATGCCACTAAGTTGGGCTTGTTTTTCAAAAGAGATAATACATTCTATACCACTGGAGTTTGTCCTAATTCAACAATTTGCCACTGACTTTGCCTCTTTCTATAATATACAGACGATTTTATCGATTGTTCAACAATACCACTGGAGTTGGGCTTGTTTTCAAAAATACCTAAAATACCCTTATGGTCATACAAGGTTAAAAATTAATTTATCTCATTAGAAGTTTCAAAAAAATATAAAAATTAATTTTTATGTGACCTCCTTACACAATAGAAAGGTTTGTATATAAGTTTAATTTTTTTCATTTCTATTTTTCTAAAATATAACTTATATGTTATATACTACATAAAATATTTTTTGTATTGTTGTTTTTAATGTAAATTATCTTTCATACGCAACATAAGATATTTTTTGCTATTATCTTGTAAGCTATTTTTCTATGATATAACAACAAAAATATTCTTTTCTAAAAAACAAAACTAAAAAAATGAAACTTCTATATAAACTTCCCTATTGTGTAAGGAGGCCATATAAAAAATTTCATATTTTTTTGAAACTTGTAATGAGATAAATCAATTGTTAACCCTGTATGCCTCTAAGGGTATTTCGGGTGTTTTCTAAAAAGAGACCCAGTCTAATAGCATATTATAGAACAATTGATAAAGTCATCGGTATATTGTAGAAAGAGACAATGTAAGTGGTAAATTGTTGAATTGGGACAAACTCAATAGATTATCTCATAATCAAAAGCAATGGGTCTGAAATTCATTAAAAAATATGAAGTTTTAGCCATCTTGAACTCTTAAGTTAGTATTTTATTTTATTAGTTTCATAATGGAGTTCGAAGTTATCAATTAGATATGATTACTAAATGTTTAAAATTTATAATGTAATGAAAATGTAAACATAATATTTCTAATATCAGTAGCAATAGCCCCGTGCAAGGCACATGGGCGACTAGTTATTATATATCCATAAAATTTTCTACAAACGCTCCTAGACAACCCCATGACACCCTACAAACATTCCTGTATCGTCACGTGGCAGAAAAACATCCAACTCTTGATTTTTATTTAAATCGGTGGATCCATTATTTTAGACCATATAGATATACAACAGAAAAGAAAATCACCCTCCTAACGTATGACAATTCTATGTGTGTGGACTTTCTTTTTGAACAATCTTTACGTACAAGTTTTGTAGGAGTTGCTCTCGGGCTCTCACAAGATGAACAAATCTGTCTGATACATATAACAACTTAGCACGATGCATAATCTGCACATTAATTTGTACATCTATGGAAAAGCATCATCCATAATCTCTCTCTATATATATATATTCCTATCTATTTTCCTCGCGCAAAAAACCATCCCTTCACGCACGCAAGTGCTCGCTCGGAGTTGCACCTCCTGTCTACCGCATCTCTATTGATCTCCTCTCTGGGAGAGCTGGGCCATCTGCCCACAGGCCTAAACTGCATGTCTAGAAAAGATCCTCTTTCGGCCCACAGCCCCCAACAGCAAATCTAAAACAGCTCGTACATGACACGATTATCAGTTGCTGCGCATGCGTGAACGCTGTGAAATAATTTTCTTAGATGATTCTTTCTATTTTTATATTTTTGTTATAATTTAAAGTAAATCTTTTCACCCAATATATTGGACAACGTGGAAATTGAATCTTCTATAATCATAGTCTCAGTTTTCCTTATTCATCAATGTTGACACTAAATCCTCTTCTTCATTGTTAGTCACCCTCTACTACATAAATCATTTTTACAAATGGTCAAAAGTGATTTTTACATGCGTGCGAGCAGCCCACATGCACCAAAAGGTCTACGGAAATCGGATTTTTGCATGCAGCCAGTACACATATACCAACCACATGCGAAAAAAATTTGGTGAAAAAAAAAGATGAAACCCTAGCCCACCGTCGATGCCGTCACCACCACATCAGCCACTCTCGAGGGTGGCACCGCCGGATCCACCGCCCACTGTCACCGTCATCGTAGCCGCCCCCAGGGCGGCACCGCCGGATCCGCCACCCTCGCCACCTGTCGTCGCTGCAACCGCTTCCTAGGGCCAAGGATCCAGTCCTTCTGTCACACCCTGGAGTTTCCCCTTCTAGCTCTAAATTCATAAAATAAATTGCCTAAAAGAAATTGTTCATTTAACCAGGAGCAAACCCTAAATTAACAATGTGCGTAATAATCGGAATCGTCAGGGAGAATTCTTTCTTGAATTCTCTTTGCTTCAAATCAATTAACAGGATTTTCAGCGGAATATTCAGAGCAGAGGAAGTAATAATGTTGATTTAAAATGTCAGGATTTGAATTAATAATTCTTTCCTTCTCCTCCTTTGGTCGTGAACCGTTCCCAGTTCACTCTCCCTGTTCACGGTTCGTTGTATCCACCGACTCCTTTTGTCGCCACGGTTTCGTTTTGTATGACGAGCCAAGCCCTACTTCTTTTCCGATTCAATTTCTTTTTCCTTTCCCGAAAAGGCACCGCATTTGTTTCCCCACCTTGCCTTTTTAGGCTTCCTTTTCTCCCTATTCTTTTTTTCCCCTCCCCCTGCCGAGCGCTACTTTTCTCCCCCCTTCTGTCGTGCGCCATCCCTTCCTTGGGCCGGCCCGACTCAAAACCCCCCTCCTCCACCTCTATAAAAGTCACTTCGCCCCTCCCTTGTGCCGCCTAACCCTAGCCGCCCCTCCCCTGCGCCACCACAGCCGCCCCTGCCATGCTGCCGCCGCGCTGCCTCGCCACAGCCGCGTGCCGCTGCTGCCCTAACCGTGCCGCTGTTGTACCACACGCAGCCGCTGCGTCGCTGCCGCTTTGATGCACACAGTAGCCATGCTGCCAACCCGTTACTGTGTTGCTACCGCTTCGCCTTGTCGCTTGCCGCACCGTTAGCCGCCTAAAACACTAGCTACCTAGCAGCCGCCTAGCCATTGTCAGTTTACCGACCTCGCTACCGCCGCACCTAGCCATAGCCGCAGCCGTGCCTTCGCCGTGGTACGTATGCATTCACTAGCCGCTCGGTTCTTACACTCGCGCGTAGTGTGGCATAGTGTCATGTCGGTTTGGTCGTACCGAGTCGTTCTAAAACCCTAGAGCCGTTCTGAGCCACCGGTTCTGTTCGCCGGTTCGGTTGGCCGTTTGTGTGGTCCCGTGCCACGTTAGGTTGACTCGTCGAGTCGCTGACCCGTGAGGCTCGTTAACCAGAGTTTGTTTTCCGTTAACCTTGTCCGTTCGCGGGCATTAAAACATATCAATTAATTAAGGTTTTCGGTTAATAGTAATTACATAGTTCATGTTCTAAAATTCATAACTAATTCATACGAACTCTAAATGGAGCCATTAAACTCGCAAAATTCATCTAAAATTGAGCTCTACATGTTTGTTTACTTTTTATGTACTGTTTATTTGGTTTATATTAGAACTTTTCTCGTTTTGCATGCCGACGTGTAGATTCCGCCGTTTCGGACAATCGCGGTCACGAGGAAAAGAGTTCGGAAGATCAATCGAAGAAGCAAGACAAGTCACACATCCACTAGTTCACATAATGGGATAATTACATTTATCTACTGCTAGTATCTTGATGAGCTGCGAGCTCGAGACGACTAACCATGTTTCGTTGGTCGTAATTATTCAACTAAAATATGGATTAATGGTGGGCTGTGGGTGTATAGTTTTGCTAGTCGCACTCATGGCAATTAAGGACCGGTTCTCGGGAAACCCTGGAAGACTAACAGTGCTTACCACAAGCAGGCACGGTTAACTGCTGGACTTGTAGTGTAGCTTTTCCCTAGCTGACGCATCCAGGTAAGGGTGGGCGTGATGGGGTTGGGTCGGTGGGGGTTTACCCATTGATCAACTTCCGGATTCACCAAGGCACGAGAGGGGGCTGCCTACCTTGGCTTAAAGGTGGGGGTGAAACCTGAGGTGTGGTGTGCTTGGTTAGGGGGAGTTATGCAAAGGGTCTTGTCGCGATTTCCCCCTTTGCAGTACCATGGTAGTATTTCGGGGCATGGTAACATGTGTGGAATCGTGTCTTGTGGGTACAGTTGCGCACCTCTGGCCAGAGTAAAACTATTCGAAGAGCCGTGCCCGCGGTTATGGGCGATCAACCAGATTCACCGTGATTAGTCCCACTCTATTAATTAAATTGACTTAATGAACTGGTTTAGTTCAGGTGGAATGGCTGGGCCTGTTCAATGTGGTGTAGCGTTGTTCAGTGGAGATATTTAATCTTGCCTTAAGTAATTAACTGTTTTACTATTTTCAACTATAAATGTTTACAACAGCCTTTATGCAAATAGCCACAAACCCTCCTTGTCTCCCCTTGCACGAATGTATCGTTGGTGCGGCTTGTTGAGTACAGTGGTTGTAGTCAGCCTTGTTATCGTTCCCCTTTTCAGAAGTGTAGTGCTTCTAAGTTGAACATGAAGTTAGAGGACCAAGGCTTATACCCCAGTTGAGTTTTGCCTGTGAAGTGGAGCTGAAGCCCCGCTAGGATCGTCGCCTTTTTCCGCTGCTGCTTTCTTTTCGGTATGAGGACTAAGTGCCTCTTCTGGAAGTATTTACGCTTTATCTACGCTTGGATTTGTATGTTAATTTGTTGTTTTGTGTACCCTGGCTTGATTCCTGGATAGGGATTATACGCAAAATAGTTTGGAAATTTGGGATAAATTTCTAGGTGTGACACCTTCCAAGGACGGCACCACCGGATCCGTCACTCGTCTCCTTGGTGGCGGCGGCGGCCCGCTAGTGCCCTCTCCTACTCGGAGAAGAACAGGAGAGGAGAGAATAATCAAGAGAGGAGAGGGGGAAGAAAGAGGAGAGAAGTTGAAAACATTTGAAGTGGTGAGAAGGAAAAGAGATTGGAGGAGAGAAAAAAAATCTGTGAAGAAGAGGGGCTATTTTTGTATGCGGACCACTTAAGAGGTCCGGATACGAAAATCTATTTTCGTATGCCCCACCGTCGCCACAGCCGCTCCGGAGGGCAGTGGATCCGGCCTTCCCAAGGACGGCGCCGCCAGATCCGCCACCCTCGCCACCCGCCATCCCCACATCCGCTCCCTAGGGCGGCGGATCCGGCCCTCTCGAGGACACCACCGCTAGATCCGCCACTTGCCGTCGCAGACGCCATCACTGTCGCCACAGCCGCTCCCGGCCGCCTCCTCATCAATGACAGCGGCCCGCCGGTGGCCGCTCCCGCTAGGAGAGGAAGAGAGAGAGGAGAGAAAGAGATAGGACAGAGAGAGTACAAAATAAACAGGAGAGGAGAGGGGAAGAGAGAGAAAGGAGAGGTGTTGAAAAAATTGAAGTGGGGAGAGGGAAGAGAGAGTGGAGGGAAGAAAAAAGTCTTAGAAGAAGATGGGGTATTTTTGCATGCAGACCACTTAAGAGGCCTGCATACGAAAATCTATTTTCGGATGCGAATCCTTAAGAGAACCTTGCATGCAGTAGCTGGAGTCTGCGAAAATAGATTTTTGCATGGGGACCATTTAAGGAGCCGTATTTAAAAATAGAGGTCGATTTTTGCAGACGCGATCAGTTACAATCCGCCTATAACCTATAGGGGCCATTGGATCCAACCACCTGGCGCTGGTGAGCCATGAGAGGCGAGTAACGAGGCAGTGAGTGTCTCAACGAAGTTGTATGAGCAGCTAGCCGAGGCGATGCTAAGTTGTTTGTTTTTACTTTTCTTTCTTTTCTATACTCTGGTTTTACTGATTTATCACGGTAAAAATAAATCAATGAGATATTTTACATGATGTATAAGTAGATTTTATTAATTTTACCAACCCGTGCATTTTTTATATGATGTTTGTGTTGTGCTTTCTTTTGCTGCAGCACTTTTAGCTATTAGTTGATTTTTTTCCCTGAACAGATTTTATTAAAATTTAGATAATCAAATACTCTTTTTTATTAAAATGAACAGGGGGTGGGGTTTGATTCACCATCCCAGCCTGACGGTGGCAGCGTGTGCTCAGCCTGGCGATGCACCACTTGGTCATCGATGCCTAGAATAAATCTCACTTTGTGGAGACATGGGTGAGCAATTTCCAGTGCGGTGACTTTGTGCTCAGCCTGGCTATGCACTACTCGGTCGTCGATGCACAGAACACATCGCACTACATGGAGACGTGACCAACTATTGCCCGTGGTCCCACCGAGGCACCGCCACCACCGACGGGGACGCACCCGTACCGGGCGCTGCACTTTGACCACAAGCTGCTCGTTGCACGCGTCGCGCACACGATGCTCCGAGTTCAAGCCCTAGGTGCTGCCGCTGGAGGACAGGGTGACAACAGGGTCGATGTACGTGGGAGCCATCATCACGCTAAGCAAGTAGCAGGTGCCAGCATAGCATCATAGCATCATCATGCTAAGTAAGCAGCAGGAACAAAGAAGACAGTGAAAAAAGAAAAGGGCAAAATTGAGATTTCGTGTGGCTTCTCTCTCCTCAACTAGGTGTATATATTATTTTATCAGATTTGTTAGAAATTCCAAAACTTTCAGATATGTGATCATCGGATCGCCTTAAGATTTGTATATGAAGAGAAAAAAATTACTAGAAAGAAATTTTCATATGTGTTATGCGTAAGATCCCAGTACTATCTAACCAAAATATTGTTAAATACAAGTTTTAATAAGTTGTATTACAGTTATAATGTAATTATGGTGCAATTATAGTGTAGTTATAGTGCAGTTGTTGTGTAGTTATAGTGCAGTTATAGCGTAATTACGATGCAGTTATGGTGTAGTTGGTGCAGTTACAATAATAAATATTATTATAATGTAATTACACTTCTATATTATAATACAATTACATCTGAAAGTTTTTATCAAAAAACTTGCGACAGTTTTTTAATACTCTCTTATTTTATTACCCATAGTGTCCATGGTCCATTAGTAAATTACACGTTGAAGTGTCTTTAAGCTATACCATGATCTTACGGTATCCCTTTAACTAATTACACTTTTTTTATGTCCTATAGTAAATTTTATCTATGTATAATAAATTAACAAGTAGATCCTACTATCATCCCTAGGTAAGACCTACGTATATATTATATATATGTTTCATCTATCACGCGTAATAGACCCATGCCAAATATTTTGAAAACAATTCTCCCCAAATCTCATATCAATCATCTGCCTCTCCACTACCGTATAAGAAAAGAAAAAATAAATTATACGATAAATATAAATAATACACATATAATTGGATACCCGTTACAACGTACAGGTACATTTAGTCACAGTAAAAAAATTGTCGTGTTGTGCCCGTAAGTCATAATCACAATAAAAGTTTGTAGTGCTACGCCCGTAGTCAACGTCATCAGCAGATCTAATGCCATACGTGTATGGACGACAGGAAAAAAAAATAAGTATGCATTGTTCACTGGATAAAAGCAAAAAAAAAAACATACATAATATGTTTTAATACGTATGTAAGATCGAAAAAAAAATCAATTCTTCCCTCCTAATACTTAGATTAAAAGTTGTTATGTTTGTATTCCTATGATATATCTTGTAAGATACGTACACGCTATTAGCTGAAAAAATAGATCCTACGACCTACACCGTCCGTCCCAAGGAAAAAAATCAAGTTATGGAAATATTTATCCAAAAAAATGTCTTTTTAGGCGGAGGGAGTAAGTGCTTACGATCGCGGGAAAAAAGAAAATCAAATCCTTTCCTTATAATCCTTATACTACAAAAATTATTGTGTTTATCCTTATACTAAAAAAATTATTGTGTTTGTATACGTACCAGACTATTTAAAACATAGGTTCCGTATACAATAAAAAATACAAACAAAAAATATTACATCCCATATATGAACTATATTTTAATTAAAGAAATTGACATACGTGGAATATTTTATTCTAGACTTTTTTATGCATTTATTATTCAAATGAATAGTGTTAACAACTACTCCTTATGTATTTAAATAACTGACGCAACTGACGGTGGACACTGTATATATATTCATTTATGACTTTTAAACGATCATATTTTCTATAGAAAATTATAAATATATTAAGTATATTCTGATTAAAAGCATGTCACATGAAATTTCATTCTTCCCTTTTTATCCTTCTCATCCAAATAATTATTACAAATAAATTTATAGATTATTCCATCGTATATTAGCTCACAAATATACGTAGCTAAATTGGATCCATTATAACCATCTGACACACACGGTAACCACTCTTATATACAGACAGCTTAGCTTTACACTGTGTACAATAGAGTGCCGGGTTATGATATAATAAGTATTAAAGAAGAAAAAACCCACTAGCTCATATGTTAGTGAGAGATTGTTACTCAAGCGGATATTTTTCCACATGGTTATCAGTAGCTACAGCCTGCTTCGCCTGTTAGCGGTATTCGTGTATAATTTTAACCGTGTTATCCTATTAATTAACCGGTAGAATCAATATTTTGAGAATATATATACATAGATTTGGACATAAGATATGGAGACTTATGTGTGAAGTTTAGTGATTTTATTCATTGTATTAACGGTGCGTTAGGGTTTCTTATGATACAAATACAATTCCATCTATTAAAAATAACCCAGCTTTAAAGACAAATATAATCTGTAGCGGTGATACGTGAGTTTACATCTAAGCGGGACTAAGTGACATTCATATTATTAGTCTATGATTGTATATATATTTTTTTTCTGTTTTTTTAGTTACGATTATAGTGTAATCTACCGTCTTCTTCCATCCTTTTTTAATTATGACGTTCTCATCAAAATAGTGTTAACTATTAGCATAAATAATTTGATAATATAAATTATTCCTTTGTATATTACCCATCATGCATAGGTGAATTATATGCATAACAAAAAGGAAAAAAATAAAATGCGAACGTTGGTGATAGCCGAGTTTACATATAACCGAGACAAAATGAGTTTTATTTGATTGTAATAGATATTATCATTTAGTATATCAAAGTTTATTGTCTATTTCATCGTATAAATATTTATGGTTCTTATAATGAATATTATTTTTTAGAAACTATAAATAAATTGCCCGCACAACTTCGCGAGCTTCCTTCCTAGTTTAAGTAGAAAACGAAATTCCCCAAACAAGGAAAGTTTGAGTTGCAACTAAAACAGAGCACAAATAGAAAAAAACCAAAAAATAAAACATGGAAAATAAGTACAAAATTAAAGTTATAATTAATCTGTGCTACATGAGCTATGCATGGAGCCAATCTGCAGCTCACATCCCATGCACGGCTCACTGTTTTGCATGATACTGGTAGCTGTTCTTCATGCTTGAGCTCACGTACGCGAGGCCTTAGCGTGACCGCCTACTCCTAGCTTTGCTGGTCCCGGTGCTCATGGTATCATCATCCTCGAGAGCGATACTCCTATACTTGTAGTATTATATTATTAATAAAATTAAGTAGTATTATATTATTAATAAAATTAAGTGTAAATTAGTAATTCTAATACAATAATTATGAATAATTTTATCAGTTATATTTTTTCCCCGACTAAATCGATATATGGTTATCCATTATGTTGGCATCGCTCATATTCTATCAAAAAGCTAAAAAAAGAAGGGAAAATTTGGTCACTGCTAAATGATTATTATACCCCTATTTTTTGGAATAATAATATTCCTTTACATTTCTATTACCACTAACTAGGGTTGCAGTAGAAATCAATCTGAACCCTTCAATCAAATGAGATCAACGGTTCGAATTATTTTCTACTAAATATTTTCTACTAAAGAGCACCGGAGTGAGGCTCCAACCTCAAATGTGTATATTAAGCAAGATGAAGTGGAACCGTGAGAATATCAGTCGTGAAATATAAGTCGGATGAAGAGGACAGCGATTTTTGCCCTTCCTCTGCCAAAGAAAGAACATATGAGTCCAACATCTCGATATCTAGTGGACTTCTTATGCTCCCTGATGCATCCCACTCTCATTGTACAATACCACTATGGAGACTATGGGTACGATATACCCACAGATTTAGTTTAACCGACTGATTATAGGAGATAGATTATATGAATATATTATGTAACGAGTTAGGATATGGGTATTACATTACTTGTAAATCAAGGAAACGACCTATAGTCCTGGATCGGTAAGACTGTAAATTGGTCATGGGAGATTTAAACTGTAATAGGTTAAATCTCTATCATGTAAACCTTACCCTCCGGCTACATAAGGAGAAGAGGGAGCTCCTCGTGGGCATATCCATAATCAAATTGTCAGATCAATACACCACTCGGCGGAACCAATCCCTGAAACAGGAGTAGGGTATTACCTTTTTCCAGAGAGCCTGAACCTATCTAAACCCTTGTCTCATGACCCCTTTTCATATTGCTAAATTCTAGTTTCGATAGTTGGCGTGTCAGGTAGGGGCAACGTCACGTTCTTCGCTGACCAAGTTCAATGGGATCTACGTCAGGCTGCGACGACTTCACCTTCCCTTTAGGGCAGCCTCGACTTCATCACCAACAACTTCGATAAAATTTCTCTTCTCGACTCGGATTCGAACCAGTCGGGAAGGAACAACCACTCGGCCCCATTCGGTCTCCTGAACGTCACTGAGATCTACTCCAAGTTTTCCTCCCTCGAGATGGCTTCAAACCGCTCGGGCGAGGCCATATCAACGACTTCTTCACCAACATCAAGATGCGCTGGCATACCCGACAATCGTCATACAACTTCTGCCAAATCTCACCACAGTGTTCAGGTCAAGATCGCTTCCCCCCATAGGTCCCGATCTAATATAGCCTCGGCTAATGTAACATACCGAAAATTTCACCTAGGAAAAATTTTTGTGAAAAATCTGAAAGTTTTTGAAAGCAAATTTTTTTGTGAAAACATTAGCTAATCTTAGAGCTTAACTCTTTAGAATAAAGTAAAACACATAGTTTTGTTGGATAAGATGAGAGCTAATCAAAAATAAAGTTTTATTAGATCTTGTGTTAATAAAATTTCAAATCAAATATTTTTGTTTGACATTGAAACTTAATCCTCTCAATTTTGCAATCTAAGTTAAATATAAAACAAATGGAAATACATGTTTTAAAATATGCAACCCCAAATAAAAATAAAACAAACTTGATTTAATGTGCATTTTGGGTTTGTTTTTGGATCTTTTGATGCATCTCATAATAGGTTTCATATGCATGTCATACCTAATGAAAATTCCTAAAAGTAAATGTGGCATCACTAAATCACACTAAAATTCCCATAAATACCCAACAACACGGTCGTATTCATTTCTCATATATTTCAACGGCTAAGATTTTCTCGGCTAATCTTATCGCTACGCTGCCCTCCGCAACCCGCGCCCCCCCCACCCCATCACACAGTCCCGCATCGCCCGCCGCACGTCGCCGGTTCTCCCTCCCGCTCGCCACCCCTACCCACTCCCCGCTGCACGCCGCCAGTTCGCCGTCACGCGCCGCACGCCACGCCGCGACCCGCGCTCCCACACCCCCGCCGCCGGCACGCCCCTAAACCTAACGTCCCCTCCTCTCTGCACTATCCGCCGCACGCCGCCACTGCGCCGTCGCGCGCCGCGCTCCCACCCCCGACCCACTCCACCTCGAGCCCCGCCGCCCCGACTCGGTGACTCCGCTGTGACTCGGTGGCCTCGCGGTCTCCAGCTCCGTCTTCACGCTCCCCTCGCGGCGACAACACCGTCGCCCGCCTCGACAGTCTCCACCACGCCGCCCCCAATCTCCGCATCGTCAACCACCTCCGTCCGCCTCGTCAACTGCCTCCGCGCACCCACCGGTCTCTGCCTCTTCAACAGCGTCTACCCGCCTCGAGCTGATTCACCGAAAGGTACAGATATCATCCTCCTCCCCTCTCCCCCTGCTCTTTATTCCCTATCCGAAAGAATCAACCAAAATAAAACAACGAGAATCATCTTTTATCTCTTTTCTGTTTCCATGGTCACTGTACCAATCTTGATTGATGTCAAAAGGGAAAAATCTGACAGAAAAATCTAAAACTGAAATCATTTGCTAAACCAGTGCAACGATGAGAATTAGTCTGGCAAATGAAGAAATTCCAAATTCTGGTGGACAACAGGGAGAGCCAGCTTGAGTTGATCTAATTAGTCATGGCTATGATGTATTAATTGTTACTGCTGATCTGAATTTTTTTTCTACAGTTACCGTCCTTCGTCTAAAATGATATGCAGCAGATTATTTGCAAAAAAACAATTTGGTTGTTTGCCAACACAAGACGTAAAATTTTGCAAGGACAACATTATGCTTTGAAATAACCTTATCCATGTTGAAAGGACAAACTAATGGAATCTGCAACTCTTAATCTTGCTAAGTTTTTTTCCTTCTTTTGCTCCTTGAAAGGCTTGCTTGGCAAGGAATCTCCCTCACAAATTCAGGAAATAGGAGGGACTGCATAATCAGGTACTCCATACTCTCCCTCACAGCTTCAGTAATGCTTGCATGAAAAGGTATTAAAACTGGCCCTCCACAAACAAAATTCATTTCTTTTCTAGTTACTAAGCGTATGGTCTTTAACAACTGAGAATTGTTTTATTAAAGAAATGGATAAGTAAATATTACATGAACCAACTTGACCAAAATCTGTCAATATTCGAGAAACACTTGGACTATCCTAACCTGCGCATGTAGGTGAGGATTTAATTAATCAAGGAATAAATCTTTACTCTACTGGTAATATTTTAAAATATTCTGTCATTGCATCCCACATCCCTGTCTTGCTCCTCCTACCCTTCTTCCACATCCCTGTCTTGCTCCTCCTACCCTTCTTCCACTTGAAGCTTTTTCTCTGGTCTTATCCTCCTCATTGTTAAAGGAGGTGGTGCGATTTTGTTGAGGTTTCAGGTCAGAACTCACAAGGGAGAAGGGAAGGGAGAGTTCAGCCATGGCATTGCCTGTTTCCCTCGTCTGCATCGCGGTGGTTCTGCTCGCTGTCTTGCCATTCTACGCGGCGCATCCCGCTCCTTGTGAGTTTCAGAAGGCACTCGTCCCAGGTTCTTTTTTTCATTTCTTCCTCTGTTACATGATTCGTTGCATGAAAAATGGTTGGTTTTTTTTTAATCAGTAGGATTTTGTGGTGCCCTATAATAACTTCTCTGAAAATCTGGATCACATAATGGAGTCGAGTTCTTGATGTGGAAATGCTCCCCAATCCCAAATTTTTAGTGCTGCGGTGTGGTCCTCAGGTTATTTATCTCTTTCTTCTCAATTTTTCTTTTAGAAAAACATTGATGTGTTAATGTTCTAGTATTATTTTTTTGTCTGGGTTTTATGTTCGCTGAGAAACCTGTGCCTGTCTCAGTTTCTTATCAGGAAAAAAGGGGAATTCATACATTTGGTTAAAGTTACTGTCTTGCGCTTCTCTACGTATCTTGTTAGTTTTAATTCTGTCATAGGAGTGGATTGAAAAACAGAATTCTGTCATGGTTTTAGCATCATTCATGACGGAATTATGTTTTTTCAATCCTTTCCTATGACAGTGCATCGTTTTTTCTTCACTGGTTTTCTTTAGCAAGACATATCAAGCATTCCCCTTTTTCAGTTGCTGGGTGATTCCCAAATTATTTCAGACAAGTGGGATTTGTTGTAAATTTCCTTTCGCTGTCAATGTGTGGTGCCTCTCGTTATCCCTTACTCCATCCACAAATGGTTTTTTAGTAGGTTGCTCCTTTTGATTCGGTAGGTACCCGAGTGGTAGTTTTGTCCATAATTTATATTTGGTTGCCGACAGTTTTCTAGTTTTGATTAGCGAGTGTCAAATATCTTGGGTAGTTATCTTTGTCTTAAATTGCAAATATAACTCTACTTTCTGTTCAATGATCGTTATTATCAATGTTAAGTAACTGTAACTGAAAAAAGCAGATAGATATGGATTTGTGGAAAGAAGATCAATTGCTGAAGCTCCTGTTGATGTAAATGTCACTACAAACAGTTCCTTTGTCTTGGCGCAAGAGCGAACATATAGAAAAGACCCCTTGAATGGATTCATGAAATATACTGGCGGCTGGAATATTAGCGAAGTGCACTATATGGCTGTAAGAATGTTTACAACCTGAAAATGCACCTCACTCATCTACTTGCATAACAACACGTACTAATTTTTTTCTGTTTGCAGTCAGTTGGATACACAGCTTTTCCACTGTTCATCATTGCCTTGGTGTGGTTTGTGCTGTTTTTTCTGGTTATGCTTGGAATTTGCTGCAAACATTGCTGTTGTCCACATCGCAGTTACACATACTCTCGGGTAGCATATGCCCTATTTCTGATACTTCTAATATTGTTCACTTGTGCTGCAATGTAAATACTCTTATATTTCAAAGCTGAGCCATTTTCATGATTCCTTACATTTAATATATTTTTTAGCTGCGTTTACTAACCTATTTCCATTCAACGCTGACAGTGCTGGATGTGTCATGCTGTATGATGGTCAAGGAAAGTTCCATAAAAGCACGACGACTACCTTGAATTTTGTTGTTAGCCAGGCGAATTTTACTGTTGAAAACCTTAATAACTTATCCTATAGTTTGTCTGCTGCAAAAAAGATTGACATAGGACGGTCCTTTTTGCCAAATGATGTGCAAAATCAGATCAATGATATTCAAGGAAAGTTGAACTCATCAGCTACTGAACTTGCTACAAGAACTACTGATAATTCTGATAAGATACAAAAATTGCTCAATCAAGTGTAAGTACCTTTATTCTCTCACCACCACAGTTCCTCTTAATTATATGTTGTGCTGTGATCGTTATTACAAAACATTATGTCAGGCGGATTGCTTTGATTGTCATTGCGGCAGTAATGCTTCTTCTGGCATTTATTGGCTTCTGTAAGTCTTTATAGTACTTTTACATTGTTTAGAGAACGATTTTGTCCATGCACATTTCTTTTCCTAAAACACAAGTTGTTTTTATTCTGACATGGTGTTGCTTGTCTTTACCAGTACTCTCTATATTTGGGCTGGAATTCATTGTCTCTATGTAAGTTAACACCTTTGTATGTGCTAATATTTTTTATTTTTCCTTTCTTTGTGCTCGTATTATGACATACTATCAATCATATATGTACATCTTATGCAGTTTGGTGATTATCGGGTGGATACTAGTCACTGGGACGTTTATCCTGTGCGGTGTCTCCCTTCTTCTGCATAAGTATGTATTCCACTTGCATCATCGCACTTTTGTATGTTCCAAACATATAGCTAGAGTTAGTATGAGTGCAGACCTTTTATTCATGGTGTTGCTTTAAGTGTTTAATGCTGGCTGCCGAGTTGCAGCCAAATCCAACTAAGCCACTTAGCCATTTTTTTAATAATCAAATGGTAAAACCATATTATATTGTTAAGTCTAGTAACTGTGCTTAGCACAGTTGTTGAAAGTTATGGATGTACACACCCCCATCACCCAAAGTTTGGGTCATCTTCAACTCGAATTTTGTTGCCTTTCTTGACAAAGATAACCTAGATCTGAGAGACTGGTATTGGCCACTTGGCTCTCGTACTGTTTCTAATGAATATCTAACCATGATTGCAACATGTTGCAATATTCATAAGTAGTGCCTGCATCAAGCCTTTCGACAATTCATTGTGCCAACAAATAGTGTTCATGGCTATATTGGTTTCTCACTGTTCTCTATTTGAATTCTACTTGCTTCTTGTCTATGCTATCACGACTGCTAAATGTAGATAGTGGATGCCAGTCATATGCTATTTTTGTTGCATTCCTGAGGTCTCAAAGGGTCTTAGTTTGAAAAACAGAATTGCACCATTTAGCAATAGTTGCTACATTGACTCCTAGTTTCTGTCATATTGTGTTCCACTTCATGTCAATTTATGCACAATACAGTTTTGATTTAATATTTATATTCTGAAACTGTCTGATGATACCTCTTGTATGATTATTTTTGTTAGCGAAAGTTGCACATGGTTAGCTCTCTACTACTTTTAAAATACTTGGGGGGTATAATATGTCTTAACATGAAACTCTTAGTAATAAAACTGGAAAGAAAGAGCAGATCTTTTGGAATAGCTCCGCTCCTTGTAGTTTGTATGAGCTTTTGATTGATTGTAAATAGCTAGTTTCTGCAATGGTATTCATGGTCCAGTCACTGATGCTCCTATTATGTACCCCCTAAGAATGACCTTTATGTAATTGTATCTATACTATCTATATAGTTGATGCCCACTAACTCCTAAAACTTAAACATGTGTGTCACGTCATCGCTCACTAGCAATTATTATCTAGATTATTTTAAATATCATACAAACAAGACATGTCATTTACAATTTTGTTGTATTTTGAGAACTCAATATGCAAGCAATGTCAAATTATTATCTCCACATCATTTTCACATTATTTAAACATATACACCTATCATTTCTATAATGTATAACATGCATTCATCCATATATCCCATAGCAAAGCGCGGGGTATCAACTAGTTAAAATGGTATTCATATCCAATTTTAATATTGTTTTATCTCTTTTGTTTTGTGATAGTGTCGTTGCAGATACTTGTGTTTCGATGGAGGAGTGGGTTGCTCATCCAACAGAACACACTGCTCTGGATGACATTATCCCCTGTGTTGAACCCGCCACTGCAAATGAATCCCTGTATAGAAGTAGGCAAGTCACTTACCAACTGGTGAATCTGGTAAACCAAGTAATCACCAACGTGTCTAATGGAAACTTCCCTCCGCAAACTCCTTTCTTCTTCAACCAGTCGGGGCCACTGATGCCTACACTCTGCAACCCATTCACGGTCGATCTGAATAACCGTACTTGCACCAGAGGAGAGGTTACCTTAGACAATGCAACCCGGGTAAGTAATCTGCATCCAGGTGTTTCGTAGCCTCAAATTCGGTGAACTGTTGACCTCTGTCCATATTATCAAATGCAGGTTTGGAAGAATTTCGAGTGCCAGACTACCACTGTCTCAGGAACCGAGATATGCACTACCGTGGGCCGTGTTACCCCCACGATTCTTAGTCAGATGGCGGCGGGCGTGAATGTGAGCCAGGGGCTGTATCAGTATGGGCCCTTCCTGATCCAGCTGGAGGACTGCACTTTCGTCCGTGACACCTTCACCAACATCAACCAGAACCACTGCCCTGGCCTGGAGAGGTACAGCAAATGGGTGTATGTTGGCCTGGTTATGGTTTCGTCGGCTGTGATGCTGTCCCTTGTCTTCTGGGTGATCTACGCCAGGGAGCGGCGCCACCGTGCGTACAGCAAACAGGACAATTACGCTGACAAGCCGCATCCGGCTGGCCCGGACGCTTGATGGCCGATGCTGTGCTGCAGTCTGCAGATGAATCTCCATGTCCATACTCTTTGTACCTGTTATCGTCATGTGGATCACCGTGCCTTCTGATTGTTCGTCAGCTACACACCGATCCTGTCTTTTTTTGTTTTTCTAGTAGCATTGATGTGAATTATCATTGTAGCTTTTGATCTTTTTCTTCTTGTTTGCTCTTCTTGGTGAACTGAACTTTGTTAAGAGGTGGTGTTTGTGAACTTGAGATAGACATAGACTTCTTCTGACTTTGTCATTAGAGTTTCAGTTTGTGTACCTGCTGCTGCTGTTGATGTACAGTCGTCATGATCCAGAAGAGTTGCTGCATTATCATTAATTTACTCATCACTGTATCAGTTTGCCTCACTTGGATGGTTGCATGTACATCATTTTTGCTGATGTCATGGGGTAGTGTCAGTCAATTGGTACGTAGATGGGCCTGCGACAACGGCTCTTCGTGCAGGCTGTTACGGCCCAGCCATATGGACACGGCCCGTCTATATGCAAGAGGCAACGATGCCCACGAGAAAAAGGATCTCGATCATGCTTCGGCCCATCACGCAAGGCCCGTTTCAGTTCGTCATCAGATGAACTTTTTTATTTTTAATTTTTTTAATATTTAAAGAAATATTATAGCGGTGAAAATATTTGCAGAAATAGACCTTGTTGCCCTTAACTTGGGCGGCAAGATGACATGGCAGACACGAGCGGGACGACCGTTTAGGGGAGCTGTGAATTTTGCACACAGCCCCCCTTGCCGCCCTCTGCCAGGGCGGCAAGGGTCTCCGTGCAAAATTCCCAGCTCCTCGTCCGGGGCCTGCCATTTTGCAGACGGTCCCCTTGCCGTCCTCTGCCAGGGCGGCAGATCCCATCGTCTATAAAAGGCCTGCCGTCCTGCACTTCTTTCATTCCTCCTCTCACCTCCATATTAAAAAAAAGTGAAGGGGAGGAGAAGAGAAGAAGAGGCGAAGCCGTGCCGGTTTGAAACTCCAATTTCAGGTAATATTCCTAAATCAGGGGAGGTGAAGGGGGGTTTTTGTTGTATTTTTTTGTAGAATTTTGTTTGAATAAATGCACTATATTAACTAGGGTTTTAGTTGTGGTACTGTAGAACTTTGTATTGTTAGATATAGGTAACTTAGTAGATCTGGAGTATTTATAGTTATTAGGTTTGTAGTTTTAAATGTTTTTGAGTAACATTACAATAGCATACATAAAAATTGTGTTACGTTGCAAACAAGATATTACGCTGTAGTCGTTTATTACGTAAAATAATGACTTAGTTATTTATTTGACAGATATATCCAGTAAACTTATATTTCATCTATACCATAGTCAAGAAAACGTTCGTTACAGGCCGACTAGGGTATATCTGTCAGAATTTATTGTAACAGCAAGGGGAATTGATATACCAGCTAAGAAGATTGTACCTTCTATAAAAAGATGGTTGATAGGGGGCTTGGGAGTTGATACACAGACAAGTGACATTACAATCTATGTTGTAGTAAGTCGGGCATCTGAGGGTTTTTATTGGGAAATAATGTCAGTTCTAAACTCTCGAATGTGGAGATGGTATGTGGAGAATGCATTGAACGCGGGTGACCTCTAGCTATGCTTCCGTATGTTCATCCGAAGGATCCAAGTGTGCAGATGAACATGAATGATAGCGAGGGGCCAAGTGCTGAAATGAATGAGACTGGAGTGGATCAGGTCAACGCACCAAAGGAAGATGGCGTAGTAGCTCCAGTAGACATGCAACCTGGTGGAGTGGCTGACGAGGGGGAGACTGTCGGTGCCATTGTGGACGAAATGGAAAGAGAGGATTTTGATAACGAGTGTGTAGAGGAAGATGATTCGTCAGTTGATGACGAGAACAATATTAATCCAGCCGAATGGGCTAGTGATGATTTTTTTGGTCTGATCGTCGCTGAAGGGGAAAATGTGAGATGGGAGTACAAAGAGAATGAGGTTATTCAGGGAGCGAGGTATGGTAATGGAGAAGACATGAAGGAGGTGGTGAAACATTTTGCAGTGTCACTTCATAGAGAATTTTAGGTTGCCAAGTCTAACCGGTCACAATATGAAGTTAGGTGTGTTAAGGAAAAAGATGGGTGTCCCTAGAGAGTGCACGCTTATAAGGGAAAATGGAAGGATTACTAGACAGTGTCAGTCGTTACCACGTATACATGTTATCTACCCGATGTTCAGAAATACCATAGGACTATTACATGTACATTTGTTGCATCTGAGATGTATGCGCACGTTATGGACAATCTGGCATATGAACCAAAGTCAATAATCCGACATATCGAAGATAAATTCAAGTATACTATTAGCTATGCCAAGGCGTGGATGGCCAAACAGAAAATAATAGAGATGAGATTTGGAACTTATGAAGCCTCATATGACAATTTGCCACGTCTGCTATCTGTTATCCAACAAAGAAACCCTGGGAGCTCTTGTGCACTCAAGACATTCCCCTCAATTGAACATCCTGGCAAGACTGTGCTGCAAAGAGCGTTCTTAGCTCTACATGCATGCAAGATGGCATTCGTGCACTGTCGTTCAGTTCTTTGCATTGATGGGATATTCTTAACCGGGAAGTACCGGGGCCAGATACTAACATCAATTGGGGTAGATGGGAACAATCAGGTATTGCTCTTGGCATTTGCTTTTGTTGAGAGTGAGAACACCAACAGCTGGTACTGGTTCTACCATCTGGTTAAAAAAAGTTGTTGGTATGAGGCCCAATGTGTGCCTAATACATGATAGGCACGCCGGTATGTTTCGAGCGATAGAAGAGTTAAAATTTGGGAGTATGGATAGAGGATACCCTAGTGAGTGGGAAGATGTACAGAGTAGGTGGTGCAAGCGTCATATGGGAGCTTGAAAGGACCTTGATATCGCCTAGAGGGGGGTGAATAGGCGTTCCTAAATATTATCACAACTTCATAGCATATTTGAACTATGAAAACTTTCGATTCAAATTGGAACTTCCAATATGAGATTGGAAGTTCCGGCCTCAACTGAAAAGTACGGCGGATAATGTAATAAAACACCAGCTATGAACTTGTAGCTCAAACAAACAAAATGTATATGAATCAAAAGGTGACAAATAAGTTATTTAAACAGGATATAAGGTCACCAACTATATTAATTAAGCATGCAAGTAGATGGGGTAAAAACAAGCTCAAGCACAATATGAGAGAAGATAAGAACGGGCAAACAGAGAGGAGACGCGTGATTTGTTTCCCGAAATTCGGATCCACGGATCCTACGTCTCTGTTGAGGTGCCAAAAAAACCGGGTCTATTTCAACCCTTTCCTCACGAGGTTGCACAAATGCACTCTTTGGTTTCACTCTTGATTTCTTCCCTTGTGGAGACGAAATCAAAGCCTTCACAAACTTTTCAAGGCACACCACAACCTTGGGTGCTCACCAGCGATGCCTAGCTGTCTAGGAGACCTTAGTCCCCAAGAGTAATAAACACAAATCAAAGATTTGCTTGCTATGAACTCGAGTGCTCAAAGTTGGAGTGAAGCTCACTAGCTCTCAACTTCTCAATCTCTCAATCCAACTCTTTCCTCTTCTCAAATCCCTCTCACAAAGAAGCACCACAAAGGTAGGGGAAGGGGATGGCTATTTGGCTTTGGATGTGTCTAATAATGTCCAAGAACAACAGCCACTCAAAGCAGGGGTGGAGGAGTTTATATACCTGAGCATATCAAAACTAGCTGTTGGAGGCCAAAACTACAATTTTTCGGAATTTCCGAAACGCATTTTCAGACAAGTCCGAAAATCAACAAAGGGCAATGTCAATTTCGCAGCCATTTTCGGAATCCGAAAATTTTCGGACTTTTCGATATTTTTTCGGAATTTCCGAAAATCACAGAGTAAAACGGCTATAACTTTTCACTCGGGAGTCCGTTTTTGATGAACTTGGACTATGTGGAAAGCTCACTCAGAGGACTACCCAAATCAACCAAAAACAAGGTCTAAAACCACTCAAAGGATATATTAAAGTTTGGGTTTCTCTCAAGGTAGCACTATGATAGGTCACTTTGAGCACTGAAACATACACAAACACATCGACGTTGCATCCCTCTTAATAGTACGACATTCCTATACTCAAATTTAAATAGAAAGAGAATTATACCAATAGGAATGCCTTCTTTTCATCTTCCTTACTTTGTCTTAAGGGATGCCAATGTCAAAACCGTTTCACCATATATTCTTCAAATGATTAATGCGATTACTTGTAGCTTCAAAAGGCCTTGAAGAGTCCATCATGACAAAGCCATCACTCGCCCTTCACCACCGGATTTGGTTCTTCGACGTCAAGCCCCTTGCTTGCCCTGCACCACCACATGATCCATCACGACCGAGCATCGCTTGCCCTTCACCATCTTGCTTTAGTAGCCACTTCGTATTCAACATCTTCAATATCTTCACTTTGTCATCTTTGGTATCTTTAGGTGTAATGATATCACTTGAGCATCAACACCTTTGCAATCCTTGGGACCTATTTCTCTAATTCAACTCAATGAAATTATTAGTCCCAATGATTCGGTTGTCAACCTCCACATGTTGACCAACCGATCACATATATAAAATGATATGAATAAGTGGTGAGTATTAATCAACACCACAAGTGTCATATACTCAAATATATTATCAAATGTAAAGATCCCAAATAAATGAAAGTGAATAACTTGGATCAAACACATGCATAACTAAGGTATAGGATTTGCTCCCCCTAAATGTATGCATACAAAATATTTTGTGTTAAGAAAAAATATGCATAACTAAAGATAAAACATTGAGAGCTTACCCTATACAAGAATAGAAGGTATTGATCATATGTAGACATTAAGATAGAAGCATACCTTCATCATCTCCATGTTCTCAATGTTAAGAGACTAAACAAGATATGGCTCAAACAAAACATTAGTCTCAAATACATATGTCACTCACATGAAAATATTATATATGAATATATCAATATGTGCATATGGAGAGAAAGAGTGATACATATAGCTTGATCTCCATGCATTTCATTCTTGTGATTTAGGTCCACCATCAATGAACGTTTCTATCTCAACTCATATGAAGTCCGGGAACCACCTCTCACAAATTTCACTTTCATATCCACATGAGACTAAGCAAATAAATGCTTATAAAAACATTAGTATCATATAATTGGATTTATCATTAATCACCAAAACCAAATTAATGACACTTGAACTTTCAGTGATCAGCATGCAGCGAGACCAGCCACTGGCCCACCAAGTTGGGGCCTTTTGTCGAGGACTGGTTGCTCGTAACCGAGGAGGTCGTGGACCACACGGGAGAGCCACACACTGAGGAGTGGTACCAGGCGTACCTACACTGGTACCAGCCACACACCCGTACTAGGGTCACCTACGCTCCCATGGAGCAACAGGCCCACGCCACGAGCGCTAGAGACCTTTATGCCAAGCACCGCGACCAGGACTTCGCTCGTGCTGTGAGTACCCTGCATCGCACCATCGCCTCCTAAGCCTTTCTGTTGGTCAAATGTTACGAATATTTACATACAAATTAACCGTGCAGGTCGTTGAGTGCAACAGGGTTGTCGTTGATGCTTCAACGGCGAGCCAACGGTTAGGCGCAGGGATTGAGGTGGGCGCAGATCAGCACCTGTTGGCATACACGTGGAGACGGGACTCGATGTGCTCGATTCTCCGTGCGCTCACCTGTCGTGCTACCGACGTTGCTCAGGTAGACGCAACACCATAGGTGCGACCCCGATTGACTGCTCCTCTTCCAGCTGCGCACGTTCCCTAGGCCGACACCCCCTCCCTTCGGAGGTACATATACTTAAGGTATATTTGTACATGCCCCTATTGACGATGAAATTTGGCACGCCTAGTTCAATGATGAATCGGAAACAAAGTCCAATTCGAAGCGGAACTGAAGATGTGCGGGATTCTCGAAAACAGAGTGCGCAACAGCTGGGAAGCCGGATCGGCTGGAAACTGAGTTTGATATGGATAGCCGATGTGGCCGATATTGGTTGCACGGTCAATATCGGGTTCGAGGAAGAGTTTGAGACAATGTTGCCAGGCTAGGATAGAGTCTAGAGTTGGCAAATGCATTTATTAATTAGGATTATTTGTAATTCCTTTAGAGATATTTTCGGTAAGAGTCCGCCTAAGAGACTTGTTTGCTATTTAGATTTGTATTAGGATAATATGAATCGTGTCCATAACGGACAAGTCTGTACTTTCGGGTACAAGTATAAACCCGAGACCATTGGAATAAAGTAACACTAGTTCAATCAATCTCGGCGCATCGCCAACCTTGTTACTTTTGCTTTCGACGAGTTCTTACTTTCGGGTCGAGCTGCATCAAGTTTGATCTTCGACGAAAAGGTAAAACTTGTTATGGTGGTTTGCATTATCTGAATTAGTGCTTACATCTTTATGATACTCTAATTCTATTTTGTAAATCTCCGAGTTATCATATATATTGTATAATCTAGATTGACAGTGTTATCTATTTGTATCGGCCGATCTCTGTTTAGGGTTTTGTCGATAACGGCTAGATCGACTTGTTGGTTTAAATTATATAATATATCTACCATCCTGAAAAGGCAACCATCAGTTTGATTGTCTAGATATTATGCTTCTTTTCATACTTAATGCTGCATCAGTTAAGTTTGATCTATTAAGTCGTGCTTAGAATCGTAATCTCTAGCCTGCTTTATTTTACTTAGTTTTATGCTTTGTTTAATATACTATATCTGCCCTTTATATCAAGATCTAATATAATACAAATATATTGGACTTACCATTAATTAATTGATAGTAGTTAAATGTATGTGTTGCAAGAGAATATCTTAGTATAAAGTTGTATCAGAGCTACAGCCAATACATGTCTAAATCTAAACATCAATTATGACATGAGTACATGCAATCGTTATTTCATGTTATCTTAGACCTGGGCAATTTATACTGTCTCGGTTAAGTCCGATCTATCCCAATTGTCAATTTCTAAGGTATTTCTGATCCATAGATTGCATAATACTGATATCATAAGTTGATGTATTAGATTTAGGGTTAGCCTATCATTGGGTATACCTTACAGCTGATTCATACTATATTGCATCGGTTAGGTTGCATCACGATATGATATCGGCTTCCTGGCCGATTGATTATCGTTCACTAATAGAACTTGGATGTTTCAACTTGTTGATTGCAGGATCAAATCAACTGGCATGCCTAGAACCCAAAACCAAATTTGGACCTGCACTAGAGTAAAGCAAATCTCTCAGGCCAGTGTTTGTATTTTGCATCAACACGCTTTTGGCATGCCCAGTGGACATTTGTGTCATCATGACGCCCAACATCACTGAAGTTACAGAAGACAATGTTCTACCGATCACGGTCGAGCAATTGAACGAGGAGCAGAGGGAAGAGATGTGGAAATTGTTGGATCGGCTCCAAAATCAGTACCTTCACTTGTTCGCGGTGACACGCCAAGGCACGGTAATCCAGAAGACCAAGGTGGAGTTGCCGCCGATCATTAAAACAGAGCCGAGTACGTCTGGAATGAACGATGACAAAGGTAAAGAGCCCAAGGTTGAATTAGGCGATGACGAGCTCCACACATTACAGGACCACATTGATTTGGCAGTCCATCATGCCCTCATAAATCAATCCGGTGTACTCGTAAATACTTTAACAAATATGATCAAAACGGTGGTGGATGGCACTGTAGCTGAGGAAAGGGCGAAGGGGCCTATGTACCTCCCGGGAGATGCTTTTCCAGGCTACCGGACTGTGAAGATAGAAATTGGCGGGAAACATCCCATCCATGCCCCATCAGCTCCTATGTCCAATTCAAACATCCCTACGTTGCTAACGAGACAACAGCCGATCACTGGGAGGCATGCTTCGGCCCAACTAACGCCGGAACAGTTGATCAACATACTTGGTACGAAGTCGCCAGTCAGTGACTCAGCGTATCAAAATCCTTTGGTTCTACAGTAGCCGATCGACATTACTCAGCCGATGGACCAGCAATACATATCAGACCCACCACCGTACGTATCATCTCAAGGGATGAGGGCTAACCCTAGCGGGCAATATCAACTTCACTCGACACGGCCCCAATATCGGCCCGAAGGATCTCCACGACTCCCAATGCAATATGGCAAGTATGATCCACCGCAGTATGGCAAGGGGGTATCACAACAGCCATGGGCCGATATGATTGTCGACGTAACGAGGAGCACTTTCGGCTCAAGCCTAAGGACAACGGCAGCATGTATCGGCATCCGTACCCTAAATATTTTGATCGAGTGCCATTACCAAACCGATACAGGGTACCGGATTTTTCAAAATTCTCGGGACAGGACAATATGTCAACCTACGAGCATGTTAGCCGTTTCTTGGTGCAGTGTGGGGAAGCATCGGCTACGGAATCTCTCAGAGTTAGATTGTTCCAATTTTCACTATCTGGATAGGCGTTCACATGGTTCTCTTCTCTACCTTACAATTCTAGCAGGAGTTGGGCCGATCTGGAAAGACAGTTTCATAAGTACTTCTTCAACGGAATCCAAGAGATGAAGTTATTAGACCTCACAGCCATTAAACAAAAATCGGACGAGACAGTGCCCGATTACATTCAGAGATTCAGGGATGTGAGAAATAGGTTTTATAGTTTGGCATTGACAGATTCACAACTAGCCGATATGGCTTTCCAAGGGCGGCTGCCACCAATCAGGGAAAGATTTTCGGCTCAAGATTTCGAAAGCCTAGCACATTTGGCTCGGAAGGTGACAGCCCCCGAGACACGGTTCCAGGAAGCCAGAAAATTTGTTAAGAAGACCAACAATGTCAATAATGTTTATAATTATGATTCTGACTCTGAAGATGAAGATCCAGAGGTTAATGCAGCCGAGTAGGCTAGAAACAAGAAAACAGTGATATGTCAATGGGTCAAGAATTCCGGGAAGGAAGAGAAGTTTGACTTCGACATTACCAAAGCTGATAGGATATTCGACCTTCTCCTTCAAGAAAAATAGATTCAGCTGCCGGTGGGGCATGTGATACCATCGGCTGAGGAATTACGAAGGAAGAAGTATTGTAAGTGGCATAACACGGGATCGCATAGCACCAATGACTGTAAAATTTTCAGACAGCAGATTCAGTCCGCTATTGAGCAAGGAAGAATAAAGTTTGATGATGCTAAAAGGCCAATGAAGATAGATGGCCATCCCTTTCCAGCAAATATGGTCCATATTGCAGCCGATAGGAAACAAGTTGATGGGAACAACTATCGGGCAAGTGGTTTTACGTCGGTCGGCATGATTAATAAATATCAGAAAATAGATGCCAAAGAGAGGAAGAGGAATATTGTCCTAGCGATGAGAGTTGTTTTGATCCTCATTGGGGTTGTGAATTCTTTAGATTTTGTTTGAACGAAGGTATGAGATTGCCGTCTATTGAAGACTGTCCGGGTTGCAGTGATCTTGATATACAATATGTTGGAAAGTTGAGCCGACAAAGTAATGGTATGCGCCAGCCGATTCGGCCTAGAGTGCCGGTTCCTCAGAGACTTGGGCCAATGCAGCAAAGATATTTTAAATATGAGTCACAAGCCAGGGTTGGGACTATGCAACCTTAATGGTGTCCTGCTGGAATTTTTACTAAGAACCAAAAGAGACGTGTCCAGAGGATGAGGAATAGAGAACAGTTCCAAGAGGTTGAAGATGAGATCGAGCATCGGCTAAGACGTACAAGAAAAGTTTGGCGTATCAAAAGCAAGGTTGTTCTAGCCGATGAGGTTGAAGCCGGCAAGGACAAGGATTTTTCTGTAAATAAGGGAAAAGAGGTTGCATCATCCTCGATAAATATGGTTTTTGTGTTGCCAGCTGAATATGCTATTGAACATGTAGTGGGCAAAATAGAAGGATCACGATCGGCTAAGTTGATGTTATCTCCCTAGCAAGCTATTTTTGAGAAGCTAGAAGGGACTGATCATCGGCACCTCAAACCTTTGTATGTTAAGGGGTTTGTTAATGGGAAGCCGATGTCAAAAATATTGGTTGATGGGGAGCAGCTGTTAACCTAATGCCATATGCGACCTTCAGGTGGTTGGGTAAAAATTCAGAAGATCTGATGAAGACTAATATGATTTAAAGGATTTTGGAGGGAATCCATCTGAGACTAAAGGAGTTTTGAATGTAGAGTTAACCATTGGCAGCAAGACAATTCCTACCACGTTCTTTGTCATTGATGGGAAGGGTTCCTATAGTTTGTTGCTAGGGAGAGATTGGATCTATGTCAACTGTTGCATCCCTTCAACCATGCACCAAAGTTTGATCCTGTGGCAAGGAGACCAGATAGAAATCGTGCTAGCCAACAGGTCAGTTAATGTAGCTAGTGCCAATTTATCTGTTTGGGAGATGGAAGGAATCGATTGTTTGTCTGGTAAAGTTTGGCAAGGAGATTATCTAAAAGTTTCCAATTATGATATACAGCCTACAGGAGATGGAGAGCCCCAGTTGTTACTTTGAGGGCACCGTGGAGGGTTCAAGTTCATATACTGAAGATACTGTAGATGATCTCGACGGCAAGTTGGGACAAGGGTTTATGTCGGCCGATGAGTTAGAGTAAGTAGATATTGGACCAGATGATAGGCCTAGGCCAACATACATTAGTAAAAATTTATCGAGGGACTTTAATTCTAAATTAATAGAGTTGTTGAAGGACTATAGGGACTGCTTTGCTTGGGAGTACTATGAGATGCCAGGACTTAGCCGATCGATTGTTGAACATTGACTCCCCATTAAACTTGGCTATCGGCCATATAAGCAACCTCCAAGACGATGTAAAGCAGAAATGTACGACGCTATTAAGGCTGAAATTACAAGACTTTATGATGCTAACTTTATCAGGCCATGCCGATATGCTGAGTGGATTTCGAATATAGTGCTAGTTATCAAGAAAAATGGCATGCTTTGAGTCTGCATTGATTTTCGGGATTTGAATAAAGCTACTCCTAAGGACGAATACCCAATGCTGGTTGCAGACCAATTAGTTGATGCAGCATGTGGGCACAAGATTATCAGCTTCATGGATGGTAATGCAGGATACAATCAAATTTTTATGGCTGAAGAAGATATTCACAATACAACATTTTGTTGTCCTGGTGCTATCGGCTTGTATGAGTGGTTGTTATGACTTTTGGGTTGAGGAGTGCAGGTGCTACATATCAGAGGGCGATGATTATATATTTAATGACCTTATTGGCTTGTTGGTTGAAATTTATATCGATGATGTGGTGGTTAAGTCTAAGGAGATTGACGGACACATAGCCGATTTGAGGAAAGTTTTGGAGAGAGCAAGGAAGTATGGGTTAAGGATGAATCCAACTAAGTGAGCTTTCGGTGTATCGGCTGGGAAATTTCTTGGGTTTCTATTTCATGAAAGAGGGATTGAGATACCACGAAATAGTATTAATGCCATCAAAGGGATTAAGCCTCCAGAAGATAAAACCAAATTGCAATCATTGATCGGCAAGATTAATTTTGTTAGACGATTTATATCTAATTTGTCTGGTGGAATAGAGCTGTTCACTCCATCGCTTAGGTTGAAAGCTGATCAGGAGTTTGTTTGGGGAGAAAAGCAACAAAAGGCATTAGATAGTATAAAAGGAATATTTGAGTATTTCTCCAGTTCTCATCCCACCACAGAAAGGGATTCCTTTTAAGTTATATCTGTTAGCTGATCAGAATACTATCGGCTCTGTCTTGATCCAAGAACTTGATGGTAAAGAACGGGTTATATTTTACCTTAGCAGGAGGTTGTTGGATGCAGAGACCAGGTATTCGCCGGTGGAAAAGTTAAGCCTTTGCTTATATTTTTCTTGTACAAAGTTAAGACATTATTTGCTTTCCAATGAGTGCACTATAATATGTAAGGCCGATGTGGTACGGTATATGCTATCGGCTCCGGTTTTAAAAGGTAGGATTGGGAAGTGGATTTTTGCTTTAACAGAATTTCATTTGCAATATGAATCGGCTAAGGCAGTAAAAGGACAAGCATTGGCCGATTTCATAGTTGAGCATAGGGATAATTCAGTCTACCATGTTGATATTATGCCATGGACATTATTTTTTGGTGGATCAGTTTGCACTCATGGGTGTGGTATTGGCTTGGTGATTATATCACCTAGGGAGCAAGTTTTCAGTTTGCTTTCACTATTAAACCTTATTCTACTAACAACCAAGCTGAGTATAAAGCTGTATTAAAAGGGTTGCAATTGTTGAAGGAGGTTGAAGCCGATGCTGTTGAGATTATGTGTGATTCATTATTGGTAATTAGTCAATTATCTGGGGAATATGAATGCAAGAATGATGTCTTGATGATTTATAATGAGACATACCAAGAATTGATGAGGACTTTCAGAGTGGTTACTCTGAAGGATATTTCTAGAGAACAAAATTGTGAAGCCAATGATCTTGCTCAAGGAGCATCGGGTTACAAGCCGATGTTGACAGATGTGGAAGTTGAAGTTGCATATATGACAGCCGATGATTGGAGGGCTGAGATATTTGAGTATTTGAAAAATCCTTCCAAGCCAGTTTCCAGGAAATTGAGGTATAAAGCTCTTAAATATGTTTTATTGGATGATGAGTTATATCATCGGACTGTTGATGGGGTTTTGTTGAGATGTTTAAATATGGCTGAAGCTAAAATTGTTATGTGTGAGGTACGTGAGGGATATGTGGCACGCATCAATCGGCTCACAAGATGAAGTGGCTGATTAGGAGAGTGGGGTACTTTTGGCCGACAATGCTGGAGGATTGCTTTAGATATTATAAAGGTTGTCAGGATTGTCAAAAATTTGGAACAATTCAGCGGGCACCAGCATCGGCTATGAACCTAATCATTAAGCCATGGCCGTTTAGAGGTTGGGGTATTGACATGATTGGTCAGATCAATCCACCATCAAGTAAGGGTCATAAGTTTATATTGGTTGCTATTGATTATTTTACTAAGTGGGTTGAGGCTATTCCTCTAAAAAAGGTTGATGCTAAGGATGCCATTGAATTTGTTAAGTAACATATCATCTATATATTTGGTTTGCCACAAACGATCACGACTGATCAAGGATTTATTTTTTTGTGTTCGATGAGTTTGTTCAGTTTGCCGATAGCATGGGCATAAAATTGCTAAATTCATCACCATATTATGTACAAGCTAATGGGCTGGCTGAGGCATCTAATAAGAGCTTGGTCAAGTTGATTAAGAGAAAAATTGCTGAATATCCTAAGAAGTGGCATACTATATTGGCTGAAGCATTATGGTCCTATCGGATGGCTTGTCATGGTGCTATCCAAGTTCCACCATATCAGTTGGTTTATGGCCATGAAACTGTGTTACCATGAGAAACTACTATCGGCTACGACGGATTTCTTTACAAGATGAGCTGTCAGCCGATGATTATCATAAATTGATGGTGGATGAGTCAGAATAATTGGTTCAATCTAGATTGCGCGCTCTTGAAAAAAGTTACAAAGGATAAAGAGAGAGTTACTAGGCATTATAATAAGAAAGTTGTACCAAAATCTTTTGAGGAAGAAGAGCTGGTGTGGATATTGGTGTTGCCGATAGGAGCCAGAGATAATAAATTTAGGAAGTGGTCACCGAATTGGGAAGGACCTTTTCAGATACATAAATGTGTTTCCAAAGGGGCTTATATGTTGAGGGGACTTGATAGAGAAGTTTTGGACGATCTCTTAATGGCAAATATTTGAAGAAATATTATCCAAGTGTTTGGATTGGTTCATGATCGGCCGCGTTATGCCGATGCATGGTTGACAGCCGCTGTTATTTACATCGTCTATAGATGGCCGATATTATTTATCGCCTTTAGATGTTGTTTTCTAAGTTTGTAGCATTATGTTTCATACTACAAACTTAGGGGGCATGGGATAAGGTAAAGTTGGAAGCTGGAAGTTGGAAATTTTTGATGCAAATTTTTGGGTGTTTCATGATATCGATGAAGTCACATTGGTTTGATTACTGAAACATTTATATGAGCTAAGGTTTAGATCGGCTCAATGGCCGATTGTTGATGCAAAAAACACACACTGGCCTGAGAGATTTGCTTTACTCTAGTGCAGGTCCAAAATTAGCTCTTTAGGTTTGAGGGCGTGCCAGTTGATTTGATCCTGCAATCAACAAGAAGAAATATGCAAAGAATGTTAGTAAACGATAGTCCATTGGCCAGACAGCCGATTTCATATCGTATGTGACCTAGCCGATGCAATGAGGCGTGAATCGGCTGTAAGGTGTAACCAAAGATAGAACTAACCCTAAAACTAGTATATCGGCTGTAGATATCAGTATTATGTAATCAAAGAATCAATATTACTTTAGAAACAAGTAATTAGTATAGATCGGACTGAACCGAGACAGTATAAATTGCTCAAGTCTATTGTAATACGAAATAATGACTACATAAAACTCATGTCACAGCCGATATCTAGATTTAAGTATGTATCGGCCATAATTCCGATACGATCTTATGATAAAACATGAGAAATAGATTTAGAACATTGAACAAAGTATGAAACTATGTAAAACATCTAAATCAGATAAGATCGGCTGAAACCCCGATTCTATCCCTATTAACAACCGTAAAGCAAGCTAGAAATCATGATTCTAAAACAACTTAATAGGTTGGACTTAACCAATGCAGCATTAAGCATAAAAGAAGCATAACATCTAGAAAAACAAGCCAATAGTTGCCTTTTCGGGATGGTGGATACATCATATAACCTAAATCAACAAAGTAAACTAACCGATACCAGCAAAACCCTAAAAATAATCCAGTCGATGCAAGAAGATAGCATTGTTGATCTAAATTATATAACATATATGATAACTCGGAAGTTTACAAGATAGAGTTAGAGTGTCATAGATGTAAGCACTAACTCCGATGATGCAAACCGTCATGACAAGATATACCTTTTCGTCGAAGATCAAATTGATGCAGCACGACTCGAAAGCACAAGCTTGTCGAAAAGTAGAAAGCAAAGGTGGCGATGCACCGAGATTGATTGAACATATGTTGTTATTATTTACAAGACCTCGGGACTATATTTATACCCGAAAATGCAAACATTGTCCATCACGGACACGACTCATATTAACCTAATACAAATCCAACTAACAAACAAGTCCCTTAGGCGGACTCTTACCGGGAATATCTATAAAGAAATTACATAAAATAACCTAATTAATAGATACAATTGCCTCTTCAGGACTCTATCCGTGCATGGCAATCCGTATGAAGCACCCTAACTCAACCCGATGACATGTACGAATTATATTTCCAAAATCAGCTCAATCGGCTAACTCTGTCCGACTCTAATTCTACCGAGTCTGTCCGCAGCCGATTCGGACTACAGCCAATTCTTACTCTGTTTCCGATACGATCTAATCTCTTGGGTTTTCTTTAATTCTATCCTTATCTCCGATACTTGAATTACCAAATTTGGTCGTCAACACATGCCCCCCAAGTCCGGAATATTTGGTAATGTTTCGGATTTGCCAAATCTTATCTCCGAGAGAATATCGCACTTTTCGTTTTTGACCATTACCGCGTTGCTTTAAATACTAACCGACGGTCCCGAGAAACTTCACACCGTTATAGTGTTCCACCGCTCTAGTGATTTCCATCTCCTCACACTCCGGCGATCCCCTCAGTGCATCAAGGCAACCTCTAGGCAACCCCTTCTCCGTCCAACTTTCGCCAGCGGGAATGTCGTCTTCATCCACTCCGTTCGCTACTTCGTCGGCCGAGTACGCAGAGGTAAGTTCCATCGGCTAGATTTCCTTTTCATTTATTAGATTTTGCTTTTCGCGATCTTAGTCCGTTTTATTTCTCTTCCGCTTTGTTGTTGTAGCATCTCACAAATTCAGTTGCAGTCCCTAGTCTGAACCATGAGAATAATTAATTTCTTGGACCAATCGGCAATCTGGATCCCATTGAGTTTATCTCTGCCGAAACAACCAGAATCCTTTTCAGACTAGCAAACCCAAATCTAGGGCACTGGAAAAACACCTTCAAATCTTGGCCATCCCTAGAGAAAAGCTGACCCGTATGGTATAAACGCGTGTCGACTAGCAAGCAGAGTCACTGGGATGAAATATGAATCGGCCAAGCATTAGCTCTTACTCTGGCAAATTCGGCTAAGGATGAGCCCCTGATGGCCTCTGCTAGTTACTTCTGGTCCAACACCATCAATGCTTTCATGTTTAATCAAGGACCTATGACCCCAAATCTATTGGATATTACCATGCTTACTGGGCTAGATATCACCTCATCGGCCAATCCTATGATACTGAACTCCAAAAATAGATTTGATTTCAAAACCAAGAGCATAGGAGGATGGTCTGGTTTTATTTCAGCCAACATAGGTCAAGGTTCAGTTACCCCTCGGGAACACACAGCCCTTTTATTGATGTGGTTAGAAAAATATCTCTTTTGTGGATCTAGCTGTGGTCCAATCTCCAACTGGTAGCACATAGCCAAAGCACTCGAGGAAAAGAGACAATTCCCTTTAGGAAAAATCCTACTCAGCTATCTCTATCAGACTCTGAGCAATGCATCGGCCATGCTAGCCATCGGCTCTGTGGTCAGCGTAGGTGGTCCCTGGTGGCTACTCCAGACCTGGCTAAATTTAGTAGCGATGAAAGCTGTAAATCGGCCATCTCTGACAGAAGCAGAATTCCCAAGACTTGAGCCGATTGTTGATGAAGATGGAGAAGAAATCACCCACTGGAGATGTACATCCTTTGGAGAGTATGCTTCCACACCGGTCGATGCTGGAGCAAAACTGTTAGCCGAACTGCTTAAAAACTGGTTCTTTAGTTTTTATGATGGCTTTCCAAAAAATGCCAGAGTCTGGTTCTTTTATGAAGAATCAATCAACTTTGAGCTGCCATCAGACTTTAGATTTGAATAAATCAACCATGGAAAATTCCAGAAGTCCAGAGAAGTCTTTGCTGCAGCCATAAGCCCATGTATCTTTCCTGTTGGCATCCATCAGGGCAGAAACATCAAAGTATCATATGAATTTTATCATCCTATGAGCTCAGCTAGACAATTTGGCATGGGTCAGCTGCCAATCGGCTTGTGGTTTGCCGATAAAATCCAGTGCAGAGGAGAATTCACTTCCAGTTTGATGATGGATCGGCTACTCAACATCCCAGGGCCTCCCCTTGGCAGTATCAACAATATTGAGCTAGCAATGTTCAGGAGTAAGGCTTTCAATGCATGGTGGGCCGAATGGAAACAACACCTTTTCCATCAATCGGCTACAGTCTATGTGACAGACCTCTTCCCCGACATGATCCCTCAGGTAACTCCTTTATTCCCTCTGTCAATTCCTATTTTAAATTTATCAGCCGATTCTGCATTTAACCTTATATGCTATCTTTTTTCTTATAGATCACAGATTCATCTCCTCCACGCACCAGCAAAAGAGGCAAAGACATTGATTATGGTGCAGGTCTGCTACCCAATGGATGTGGTCTAGCTCCTCCCAGCATCGGCTACCATGCCCCCAAACTCCAAGTTTACTTCAAGGGCAAATAAGAGAACCAGCCGATGCAAGCAAGAAAAGAAAAACCAAAGCATTAGCTGCTATGCCACCGGCTGCAAAAAAGAAGTCCAAGAAACAACCAGTCCAACCAGCCGATGATATTGAAGAAGCCTTAGATGAAGCAACCATTGAACAAGCCATAGATGAAGCTGCAGCCGAACTGAGTGATGTAGGAGAGAAAACACCAACAGTTTCCCAGCCCCAAAAGGACTCCTACAACTCCTGTCGCTCCAGCAGTATTCTCTCGGCAACCCAGAGTAAGATCATCTCCCTCACTACAAAATTTCTTCATTTATCTTTAATCTTACTAACCAAACTTTGCACTTCGTAGAAAAAAACCAGCCGAGAAGAAAAAACCAGCACCAGTATCGGCTAAACCAACTGCTCAAATTCCTCTGGTAATTCTCCACTCTTAAAATCTCAAACTTATTCTCAGCCGATACTTGTTAATACTTGCTTAAATCCTTCAAAATTTGTCAGCCTTCTTCTCCACCATCGCCTCCAGCACAGCCAGTTTCAAGTGAACATACTGCATCGGTTGTAGGCAGCCACCAGGTTGTAGAAGAAGAAACTGTTGCTCTTGCTATTCCTGTAAGTCTTACATCCTTAAGAAAATTCAAATCGGCTACCTAACATGTTCTGTTACTTATATCTTCTTTATTTTCCTTTTTGCAGGTTTTGGCTGATTTGTTCGCCGTTGACATCAAGGACTACTTTGATGAAGAAACAGAAGGAGATATTACAAGCAAAGCCCTAGCCCCTTTAGCCGATGATGTAAAAAGAAATCTTAAAGACATATCTCATCGGCTGGAGGCATCCCTGGACAGCTTAGTGGTTGACTATAGCTCTATCCGGGCCAGATTTCAGGAAATTCAAGCTTTAATCCCGGATGAGTTATCAAATACCATCACTCTAGCTGTTTATCTCGAGCAACACCAATTCAAACTGGAGAAAGCTAGACAGAGAATTGCAAATCGGCTAGAGAAAAAGAGCATTGAAGCTACTCAAGCCAATCGGCAGCTTGTGCATACTGAGAAAGAAAAACTTGACCAGTTAGCCGAGGAGCCAATCAAATCTACTATAGATCAATTAGAAGCCGAAAGAATTGGGCTCTTAGCCAGGCTTGAAAAATGTAATGCCAAGATTGCTCTGGAAAAACAGAAACTAGCCGATCTCCCAAAAGCTGTTGAAGAACAAAAAGGGAAACTGAAATCGGCTATCAAGAACGTGGCCAACATGACTAAGTCCCTGAAAATTATCCCTAGAACCGATGCTCAAGATGCCCATGCAATAGCTAAAGTTGAAGAAATTCGGAAGAATGCATTATCGGCTATCAAACGCTATCTGTCTCAATGATAGCTTGTAATAGGGATTTAGAAAAAAAATTTGTAATCAACTTTGTAATTGGCTAGAAGACTTTCCTTGTGTAATACATACTCTAACCTATTTATGCCGATAAATATATTTTGCTTTGAAATCTCACAATTTTTCCTTGTATATATGCCCCCCTAATTTTGGCATGTTTGCGAAAACAAGGGCAAAATTAAAAATGTGAGTGAGGGCGATATAACAAATATCGGCCAGCATACATCGGCAACAGTCAACCGATTATGACAAAAATAGAAGTCTAAGGGCGATATGAACCATATCGGCCGTTGATAAGAATCGGTAGAACTCAGCCGATTATGATCCAATCCAAACACTTGGATTATACTTCTTCAAGTATTTTCCATTAAGTGCTCTTCCAAATACTTCTCCGTCAAGTCCTTTTAACATATAGGCCCCTTTAGAAACACATTTATGAATTTGAAAAGGCCCTTCCCAATTCGGTGACCACTTGCCGAATTTATTATCTCTAGTCCCTATCGACAACACCAACTTCCAAACAAGTTCACCTTCCTCAAAAGACTTTGGTACAACTTTTTTGTGATAATGTCTAGCAACTCTTTCCTTATCTTTCCTAACCTTTTCAAGAGCTCGCAATCTATCTTGAACCAAATCTTCTGACTCATCAATCATCAGATTTTATGATAGTCATCGGCTGTCAACTCGTCTTGTAAAGAAACCCTTCTGGAGCCGATGTTGGTTTCCCATGGTAACACAGCCTCATGCCCATAAACCAATTGATAAGGAGGTACTTGAATCACACCATGACAAGCCATCCGATAGGACCACAATGCTTCGGCTGAAATAGTATGCCACTTCTTGGGATAATCTGCAATCTTCCTCTTGACTAACTTAATCAAGCTCTTATTGGATGCCTCAGCTTGCCCATTTGCTTGTGCATAATATGGTGAAGAATTCAACAATTTGATCCCCATGCTGTCGGCAAACTGAACAAACTTATCGGACACAAAGATTGAACCTTGATCTGTTGTAATTGTCTGTGGCAAACCAAATCGGTATATAATATGTTCTTTAACAAACTCAATAGCATCCTTGCTGTCAACTTTCTTCAAAGGAATTACCTGAACCCACTTAGTAAAATAATCAGTTGCAACCAATATAAACTTATGCCCTTTACTCGATGGTGGATTGATCTGGCCGATCATATCAATACCCCAACCTCTAAACGGCCATGGCTTAATAATAGGATTCATAGCCGATTCTGGTGCTCTTTGTATTTCTCCAAATTTCTGACAATCTTGGCATCCTTTGTAATATCTGAAACAATCCTCCAGCATTGTCGGCCAAAAATACCCAACTCTTCTAATCAGCCATCTCATCTTTTGAGCCGATTGATGTGTCCCACAAATACCCTCATGAACTTCACACATGACAACTTTTGCTTCTTCTGTGCTCAGACATTACAAAAGAACTCCATTAATCGTCCGATAGTACAATGCATCATCCAATATGACAAATTTGAGAGCTTTATATTGTAATTTCCTTGTAACAGACTTGGAAGGATTCTTCAAATATTCCAAAACATCAAATCTCCAATCATCGGCTGGTATGTAGGCAACTTCTACTTCAATTCCTTGTAACATCGGCTTGTAACCTGATGCACCTTGAGCTAAATCATTGGCCTCAACGTTCTGCTCCATAGGGATATGTTTCAAAGTGACTATCTTAAAGGTCTTCATCAACTCTTGACATTTCTCATTATAGACCATCAAAATATCATTCTTGCACTCATATTCCCCAAATAATTAACTTATCACCAACAATGAATCACCCATGATTTCAATAGCATCGGCTTCAACTTCCCTCAACAACTGCAATCCTTTGAGAACAGCTTCATATTCGGCTTGATTATTCGTAGAGTAAGGCTTGATAGTAAAAGCAAACTGAAAACTTGCCCCCTAGGCGATATAATCACCAAGCCGATACCGCAACCATGGGTGCAAACATATTCATCAAATAACAAAGTACATGGCATAATGTCAACATTATCAATACTAGTATCCCTGTGTTCCAATATAAAATCGGCTAGCGCTTGCCCTTTAACCGCCTTGGCCGATTCGTACCTTAGATCAAATTCTGACAAAGCAAAAATCCACTTCCCAATTCACCCCTTCAAAACTGGAGCCGATAGCATGTAACGTACTACATCGGCTTTACATACTATGATGCACTCATTGGAAAGCAAATAATGCCTCAATTTTGTACAAGAAAAATATAAACACAGGCATAATTTCTCCACAGGTGAATACCTTGTCTCTGCATCCAAAAGTATTCTGCTGAGATAAAATATGACTCTTTCCTTCCCTTCAACCTCTTGGATCAAAATTGAGCCGATAGAGTTGTGATCGGCTGACAAATATAACTTGAATGGAAGCCCTTTCTTTGGTGGTATAAGAACTGGAGGAGTACTCAAATATTCCTTGATATTGTCTAATGCTTGCTGCTGTTTTTCTCCCCAGACAAACTCTTGATCCGCTTTCAACCTCAATAATGGAGTAAACGGTTCTATTCGGCCAGATAAGTTTGATATGAAACGCCGAACAAAGTTTATCTTGCCAATCAATGATTGCAACTTGGTTTTATCTTCTGGAGGTTTTATGTCTTTAATTGCCTCAATACTCCTCTGGGGTATCTCAATCCCACGCTCATGTACCAAAAACCTAAGAAATTGCCCAGTCGATACACCAAAAGCACACTTAGTAGGATTAATCTTTAAACCATACTTCTGTGCTCTTTCCAGCACCTGTCTTAAATCGGCTATATGTTCATCAACTTCCTTAGATTTAACCACCACATCGTCAATATAGATTTCTACCAACATGCCGATGAGATCATGAAATATATAATTCATAGCTCTTTGATATGTAGCACCAGCACTCTCAACCCAAAAGTCATGACAACCCACTCACACAAGCCAATTGCACCAAGACATCTAAAAGTAGTCTTGTGAATATCTTCCTCAGCCATGAAAATTTGGTTGTAACCGGTATTGCCATCCATAAAGCTGATAATTTTGTGTCCAGATGCTGCATCAACCAGTTGATCGGCTACTGGCATTGGGTACTCATCTTTCGGTGTAGCTTTATTTAAATCTCTGAAATCAATGCAAACCCTAAGCTTGCCATTTTTCTTGATGACTGGTACTATATTAGAAATCCACTCAGCATATTGGCATGGTCTAATGAAATTAGCATCATAGAGTCTTGTAATTTTGGACTTGATAGCATCATACATGTGAGCTTTACAACGTCTCGGAGGTTGTTTATATGGCCGATAGCCTGGTTTGATGGGGAGCCGATGTTCAACAATCGATCGGCTAAGTCCTAGCATTTCATAGTATTCCCAGGCAAAACAATCTCTATATTCTTTCAAAAGTGCTATTAATTTACATTTAAACTCCTTTGATAAACCCTTAGTAATATATGTCGGCCTAGGCCTATCACCTGGTCCAATGTCGATTTCTTCCAACTCATCGGCCGACATGAATCCTTGTCCTAGCTTGCCGTCGAGATCATCAACAGTGTCCTTTGTGTAGAAATTGGAACCTTCCACGGCGCCCTCAAAACAAGAATTGGGGCTCTCCATCTCCTGTTGGCTGTATGGCATAATTAGAAACTTTTAAGTAATCTCCTTGCCAAACTTTTCCAGACAAACAATCAATTCCTTCCATCTCCCAAACAGATAAATCGGCACTAGCAACATTGACTGACCTGTCGGCTGGCACGATTTCAATTTGGTCTCCTTGCTATTGAATCAAACTTTGGTGCATTGTTGAGGGAATACAACAATTAGCATGGATCCAATCTCTTCCCAGCAACAAACTGTAGGAACCCTTCCCATCAATAACAAAGAACATGGTAGGAATTGTTTTACTGCCGATGGTTAGCTCCACATTCAAAAGTTCTTTGGTTTGAGATGGATTCCCACCAAAATCTTTTAGAGCCATATTGGTCTTGATAAAATCCTCTGAATTCTTCCCAAGCTTCCTGAATGTTGAATATGACATTAAATTCACAGCTGCTCATCCATCGACTAGCATCTTTGACATCGGCTTGCCGTTGACAAATCCCTTGACATATAGTGGTTTGAGGTGCCGATGATCAGTTCCTTCGGGCTTCTCAAAAACAGCTTGCTGTGGAGATAGCATCAACTTAGCCGATAGCAGATTTTCTTCTTGCTCGACAACTTGCTCAACTGCATATTCGGCTGGCAACATAAAAACCATGTTTATGGCAGATGACTTCACCTCTTTTCCCTTTTGTTGTTGATTTTTGTTACGATTGGCTTTGACCTCGTCGGCTGGTACTACTTTGCTCTTCACACGCCAGACTTTATTTGTCTTCTGCCTTAGCCGATGCTCAATTTCCCCTTCGACCTCCTGAAATTGCTCTCTGTTCCTCATCCTTTGAACTATTCTCTTTTGGTTCTTAGTAAAGATTCCAGAAGGGCACCATTGTGGTTGCATTTATTTGGACTCTCTTGGTGAACCATCTCCATCATTGTTCTGCTGGATTGGCCCAAGTCTCTCGTGAGCTGGCAACTTTCTCTGAATCGGCCGATGCATACTTGCACTCTGTCGGCTTGGTCTTCGAACGAACTGTGCATCAAAGTCACTACACCCAGGATAATCTTCAATGGATGGCAGTCTCATACCCTCATTCCAGCAAAATCTTAAGAATTCACAGCTCCAATGGGGATTGAAATATCTTTCGTCACTATGAAGGCATGACTCCTCTTCTCTCTGGCACCTCTTTTGGTACTTGTTGATCATACCAGCCGATCTAATGTTTTTGGTGTAATTTTTACCCCCATCGGCTGAATTCTGGTTAAACCCAGAATGTACCATGTTGACTGGAAAAGGGTGTCCATCTATCTTCATCGGCCTCTTTGATTCATCTATCTTGATCTTGCCTTGCTTAATAGCCGACTGGATCTGTTGCCTGAAGATTTTGCAATCATTAGTGTTATGAGATTCTGTATTGTGCCATTTGTAATATTTCCTCTTCTTCAATTCCTCAGCCGATAGGATGATATGTTCTACCGGCAGTTGAATCTGTTTCTCTTGAAGAAGAAGATCAAAAATCTTGTCGGCCTTTGTGATGTCAAAATCAAATCTCTTCTTTTCCTGAATTCTTGACCCATTGGCAGATCACTGTCTTCTTGTTCCTAGCCCACTCGACTGCATTTACTTCCGGGTTATCATCTTCGGAACCAGAATCATAACTGTAGACATTATTGACATTGTTGACCTTTTTGATGAACTTTCTAGCCTCTTGAAATCTTGTCTCATGGGCCGATACCTTCTGAGCTAGGTGAGCTAAACTCTCAAAGTCCTGAGCCGAAAAGCTTTCCCTTATCGGCGCCAATAAACCTTGAAAGGCCAAATTGGCTAGTTGTTATCTGTCAAGGCTAGATTATAGCATCTATTCCTCACATCTCTGAATCGTTGGATATAATCTAGAACTGATTCATTTGATTTCTGCTTGATTGCTGTGAGGTCTGATAATTTCATCTCTTGAACACCACTAAAAAAGTATTTATGAAACTGCTTCTCCAGATCGGCCCAACTTCTGATAGGGTTGTAAGGCAGAGATGAAAACCAAGTAAATGCCGATCCAGATAAAGAGAGTGGGAATAATCCAACTCTGAGAGCCTCTGTAGCCGATGCTTCACCACATTGAGCTAAAAATGGCTAACATGCTCGTAAGTTGAGACATTATCCTGTCCTAAGAATGTGGAAAAGTCCGGCACCTTGTATCGGTTTGGCAATGGTACCCGATCAAAATATTCTGGATATGGGTGCCGATACATGTTGCCATTATCCTTCGGCTTGAGTCCAAACTACTCTCTCATGACATCAGCGATCATATCGGCCCAAGGTTGATGTGGTGTTGCTCCACCGTATTGCTGTTGAACTGTGTCCATCTGACTATATTGGATCAGTTGGTGTCGTGGAGAATGAGGCTGATACATATGATTGAAACCAGCCAATACGCCCTGAGGTGACACATATGGAAGCTGCTCTGTGCAATATTGCTGACTTATCGGCTGAGTGATTCCAATCGGCTGTTGTGGAACCGAGGAAATTAGATACGAGGTGTCGACAACTGGCGGTTTTGAATTAAGGATACTCATTAATTGCTCTGGCGTTAGTTGAGTTGATGCTTGCCCCCCAGTGATCGGCTGTGGCCTTGTCAAAATTGTTGGAATGTTTGTTCTAGAATAAGGAGCCGATGGGGCCTGGGTTTGAAGTAGTTGCTGACACCGTTGATTCCCACCAATGTCAGTCTTCACGATTCTGTATCCTGGGAACGTACCGTCTGGTAAATATATAGGTCCTTTAGCCTTCTCCTCGGCTTTCGTCCCGTCGACTACCGACTTGATCATGACAAGTCCGATGATCCAAACCGCCATGACAAGATATACCTTTTCGTCGAAGATCAAATTGATGCAGCATGAGTCGAAAGCACAAGTTTGTCGAAAAGTAGAAAACAAAGGTGGCGATACGCTGAGATTGATTGAACTTATGTTGTTACTATTTACAAGACCTCGAGACTATATTTATACCCGAAAATGCAAACATTGTCCATCACGGACACGACTCATATTAACCTAATACAAATCCAACTAACAAACAAGTCCCTTAGGCGGACTCTTACCGGGAATATCTATAAAGAAATTACATAAAATAACCTAATTAATAGATACAATTGCCTCTTCAGGACTCTATCCGTGCATGGCAATCCGTATGACGCACCCTAACTCAACCCGATGACGTGTACCGAATTATATTTCCAAAATCGGCTCAATCGGCTAACTCTGTCCGACTCTAATTCTACCGATTCTGTCCGCAACCGATTCGGACTACAACCGATTCTCACTCTGTTTCCTATACGATCTAATCTCTTGGATTTTCTTTAATTCTATCCTTATCTCCGATACTTGAATTTGGTCGTCAATAGTTACTTTTATACCAACATGTCTGAAGAGGAAGTCAATGCCAAAAAGATTCAATTCTCCAAGTCGATGAAGGAAGCAGAAGGAAGTGATGCTCTTAAAATCCCAGATTCAGATCTTCATAATTAAAATTTCCAAGAGTTGGTCAATAAGGCAATCCATCGTGTTTTGTTTGATCAATCTGGAGTGTAGATGAGTACATTGTGTGATTTGATCAAGGAATCAGCTAGTGAATTATTTGCTCAAAGGATTCGTCGGCAACACCGATATCTGCTCAGGGTTCAAGCACATTGGTATCAACACGGTGATTCATATCGATATCGGCTATAAGAAATTCATCAATATGGGCATGTTGAGGAGTATCAATATAACAATGATTTGGTCGATAGAATTGCAAAGATAATAGAAGGGCAGTTTCAACTTAAGCCTAAGGAACAAACTTCAGTTGATATATCCTGAATGATTTGATGCGGTTCCATTGCCACACCGATACAAGGTTCCAGATTTCTCAAAGTTATCAGGGCAAGATGATATATCTACAATGGAACATATCATCTGATTCTTAGCGCAATGTGGGGAGGCATCAGCTGAAAAGGCCTACAAGTTATATTTTTTCCATTGTCTTTGATTGGATCAGCTTTCACATGGTTTTCATCATCGCCATCAAATTCTGTGAGGATGGGCTGATCGTGAGAAGTGATTTCTGAATATTTCTTTGCTGGAATCAATGAGATAAAGCTTTTAGACTTAATATCGGTTGAGCAGCAAGAAGGAGAATCGGCTATGGAATATATTAAAAAATTTCGTAATGTCCGTAGCCGATGTTATAGTTTGAGCCTAAGTGATGAGCAGTTAGTAGATCTTGCATTTCAAGGATTTTCAGCACCTATCAAGGATAGATTCGTTTACCACGAGTTTGATAGTCTGGCTCATCCAGTACAAAAGGTATTGGCTTACGAGAGCCGATGGTAAGAAGCATATGATAATCAGTTTTGGAGTTATAAAGACCAGGAAGATGATAATTTTGAAACATGAGTTCTCATACTCCAAAATTGGGGGGCATGTGTTAACGCCAAAATTTGGTAAAGCCCCGGAGTCAACATCGGTGTAGAGTCAGTATCGGCTTCCAAGTCCTGGATTTGTCCAATGAAAACAACAGTTGCCAGCAGTTGTATTCTTGGTGGATTCGATCAAGGAAATTAATCACTTAAAGGAAGTTTATCCATAAGAGTCCGAGTTCAAGTAGGATGCGGCATGGCAATTTATCTATTAATTAGCTAGAGTTTGTTAGTTTCCTTTTATCTTTAGGAAAGTTTGTGTCTTGTCCAATAACGACTTGTATCTAACTATGGGTATAAACCCGGGTTAATTGTTATTGATCTAACGATCAATACAACTACGGTCGGCACATCACCACCCTCTTCTCCGAGGTTTTACTTATCAATCGGCTGAACTTTGCACCTGACGCGGGGCTGCATTGGCTTTCGATCTCCGGTGAAGAGGTAAGTCCTATGTTCTGCCGGCCCTGGTGAATATATCAGCTACATTGGTGTTGTTCAAGGGTGCATCGCTTCAATCTCTTGTATCGCTTTGGTTCGGTTGATGTATTAGCCTACCTGATATCTCAATTCTATTTTAATTGCATTGTGTTTAGAGACGCATCGGTTTATTTAGGACTGTCTCGGCTAGGTCTGATCTTCTATCTTAGCCGATATATCTCTACAGTCGCAATATTGTTTGAAATAGATTTGTTATATCCATCACATTAGACAGATCTATTGGTTCATCAAGTATTAGATTATCATATAAAATATCGTGTTGCATCGGTTAGGTTCGACCTACTAGGTTGTTGTCTATAATATAAATCTTGTTAAGCCGATAGGTTCATGCTAATGTTTTATCGGAGTGCTAGTCGATAAGTTATCATATACGTTATATAATTTAGATTGACAATGTTTTCTACTTGCATTGGCCGATCTCCATCTAGGGCTTTGTCGATATTGGCTAGATTATTTTGTTGGTTTAGATTATATAATGTATCCATCACCCTGAAAATCAGTCAAAAGCTTCATTGTCTAGATATTATGCTTCTTTTCATACTTAGTGCTGCATCAGTTAAGTTTGATCTACTAAGTCGTGCTTAGAGCCATAATATCTAGCCTGCTTCTTGATTGCCTATAATGGTTTCGTCGGGGTTTGAGCCGATGAGTTATCTGGACATTGCATCGGCTTATAAGGATTACATATATAAGTTGGATTTAGCCGATCGCAACAACGGTTTTACTGTTTATCTAATCATTTGGATTTATTGACATCGGACCTCCAGCTGATGTAGGCTTTAACCATCAGATGAATGCTTATTCTATCATATCATTTACCGGTATCGGCTGGAATCACTCCATCGGCTTGTCAGCAGATTGGCTGTTTTATCTGCTGTTTACATATCTTGTCAGTTGCAGGATCAAACTGACTGGCACGATCACATCTCATCATTATTTTGGACCTGCATTTGAGCTAAGCAGATCTCCCAGGCCGTCGTGTTTTTACGTCAACACATGTATAATTCTGCGTGTAGTGTCTTCACCATTCATAGCTAACCCCCTGGTCGGAGCTTCAAACCCGAGGGGCGGGCTCTATACCCCTCATTGTCTGGGGAAAATCGCTCCCTCTACAGGCCCCTTAATGGGCCTTACTATGGACCATCAAAATGGGAACAGCCTTTTTAGGCCTTATATCTTCTTCGGCTCAGTGGTGAAGACATCCAAACCCTTGGCGAATCCTTCTAGCTTCGCTCAACGGTTTTCGCCCAAGGCGAAAACCTTGGACTTTGGCTGGTGTTTCGCCCCGACCCAGACCGTGCAAAATATAAGGTATGGCCTGAGGCGCCCCCTTTCGACCGATGTTCTCGCCGAAACCTCAATGATCTGCAAAAGATAACACTTGTCATTTTGAGCAAATTTGGTGCATAAATTCGCATCGCCTTTCGACGTGTAACTTGTTCGTAGTCTTCTCTCTTTTTTATATGGGAAATAAAACAATTTGGGCCAGGTTTTACTGTTCACTTGGCCTTCTACTGTTTGGCCCAAACGCGGCGAGAAGTTACCGTTGCTTCTCCGCCCAAGCACCACGTGGCTAGCTCCCATTGGTTGAAAGCAGAACCATCGCGAGGCTGGGGTTTTATAAACCCCCTTCCAGGTCGTTTTTACTTTCACCGCAGTCAAAGCTTCCATTCTCCACCTTCTCAACACTCCCGCTTTAAGCTTTCACGCTAGCCTCTTCGCCACATTAGCTTTCACCTCTTTGCGCTCTTTCGCCCTTGGGCCGATGGCACCCTGCAAACCAGCTTCGGCTGCCGCGACTGGCCCCTATATCGGGCAATTGGGCAATGACCATACATGCTTCCTTGGCAAGTCATTAGTCAACGAGGGCAAATTAGCTTCGCTAGTGGCGTCAGGGGCGGTCATCGAAGGGCAAGCTTTCGTGCCCGATGAAGCTGTCGTTCCCCAGCTAGGCAATGGGAAGACGGTGGTCTTCTCCGTGTTTTTCGACATGGGACTTCGCTTCCTCTGTGACGACCTCTTGCCGGATGTCCGCCGCTTGTACGAGATCAAACTTCCCCAGCTGTACCATTCCGTCCTTGTGCGGATCGCGGTTTTCGAATGGATGTGCCGAACCTCGGGGTTCGCCCCCGCCGCTGTGCTCTTCTGCGCAATCTTCACCACCTATTCCACTTCAAGATCATGAAGATGCCCGCCGGGCGGAAGAAAACGGTCTTCGGGAGGGTTAATTTCATCCTTCGCCCTAAAATGTCCGATGTGTGGCCTATCACGCCTCCATGCCAAAGTGGGACCACCCCTGGATGGAGAAATGGTTCTACCACAATGTCCTGCACGAGGCGGGTTCTCTTAAATTCAGCTGTTGTGACCTTATTGAGGAGTTCTTGTCACGCCCGGAAATTTATCCCAAATTTCCAGACTATTTTGTGTATAAATCCCTATCCAGGAATCAAGCCAGGGTACACAAAACGACAAATTAATAAACAGATCCAAGCATAAATAAAGCGTACATACTTACAAAAGAGGCGCTTAGTCCTCACACCGAAAAGAAAACAGCAGCGGAAAAAGGCGACGATCCTAGCGGAGCTTCAGCTCCACTCCACAGGCAAAACTCAACTCGGGTATAAGCCTTGGTCTTCTAACTTCGTCTTCAGCTCAGAAACACTACACTTCTGAAAGGGGGAATAATAGCAAGGCTGAGTACAACCACCGTACTCAGCAAGCCACACAAACGATGCATTCGTGCAAGGGGAGACAAGGAGGGTTTGTGGCTATTTGCATAAAGGCGGTTATAAACATTTATAGTTGAAAACAGTAAAACAGTTGATTAATTAAGGCAACATTAAACATCACCACTGAACAATGTTACACCACGTTGAACAGGCCCAACCATTCCACCTGAACTAAACCAGTTCCATTAAGTCAAGTTATTAGGGTTGTGACTAATCACGGTGAGCTGGTCGATCGCCCATAACCGCGGGCACGGCTATTCGAATAGTTTTACTCTGGCCAGAGGTGTACATCTGTACCCACAAGACACAGCCCCACGACACGTTACCGTGTGCCGGTATGCCACCATGGTACCCCGGAAAGGGACTCTGACAGGACCCTTCGCATAACCCCCTCTAACCAATCGTACCACCGCAGGTTTCGCCCCCACTCCTCAACAGGCAGCGGACAGCCCCCTCTCGTGCCACAGTGAATCCGGAAGCCGCATAGACCGTCGCAGGGCCCATCCAAACTCCATCACGCTCACCCTAGCCAGTGTACGTCAGCTAGAGGAAAGCTACACTACAAGTCCAGCCGTTGCCCACGCTGGCTTGTGGTACGCACAGTGTTTCTTCCAGGGATTCCCGCGAACCGGTCCTTAATTGCCATGGGTGCGACTAGCAAAACCATACACCCACAGCCCACCATTAATCCATATTTTAGTTGGATAATTACGACCAACGAAACGTGGCCGACATGTCTCGAGCTCGCAGCTCTTCAAGATACTAGAAATAAATAATGTAATTATCCCATATTGTGAGCTAGTGGTATTAAGCATGGCTAAGCGTAAAATAATTCTAGCTAGGTCAACATGAGACACAAGCTAGTCAAATTATCACCCAGTTTGAAAAAGAAAGGACATCAAGTAAATAAGGCACAAGCGAGCAGATAGGTAAACCCTATTCCCGAGTAATTAGCAAAACATGCAGTTTATTTGTAAACGGTAAAATATTTTATAAACTGGGATCAAAATGCTCAAGAGGAATGTGTGACTTGCCTTGCTTCTTCGATTGATCTTCCGAACTCTTTTCCGCGCGAACGCGATCGTCCGAAACAGCGGAATCTACACGTTGGCACGCAAAACGAGGAAAAACTCTAATAAAAACCAAATAAATAGTACATAAAAAGTAAACAAACATGTAGAGCTCAATTTTAGATGAATTTTGCAATATGAATGGCTCAATTTGGAGTTCGTACGAATTAGTTATGAATTTTAGAAGTTTTGAGCCATTTAAATCAATTTCTGGAATTAAATCGTAATTAATAATATTTTCCTTAAAAGGAAAGGGACTGACCGGCGGGTCCCACGGGTCAATGACCCAAGGGGGATTTGGTGCACGGTGGACCGGGTACACGCGTGCACCGGTCCGCGGGCGCACCACGTGGCGCACACGTGGCAGCCACGGCGGACCGAAGGGAGGAGGTGGCGCCTACGTGGCGCCACCGTGGCACACACGGGCGGCCAAGGGGGGCAGCAGCCAGGGCCCGATTGGCGGTGGCGCGGAACAGCCAGCGAGTGGCGGTGAGGCGGCGGCGCGGCCACCGGTGGGAGGCGGCGCCAGGGCGGCACGCGCGGGGTAGTGGCGCAGGGAGGCAGCGCGTGCGGGTGACGGTCGACGCCGGCGGGCGGAGCGGGAGCGGCAGCCGAGGCACGGATGGCTCTGGCCAGCCCGGAGGCGTGGCAGCAGCGCGGCGGTGTGGGAGGTGGCACGCATGCGGGCGCAGCGGTGCGGCGGCAGAGGCGGCCAGGGCGGTGCTAACGGGCAGCGGCGCGGCTGGCCGAGGCAGCAGCGGCGATGGCACTGTGGCGGCGGCGTGCGCTAGATGCGGCATGCGGCCACGGCAGGCGAGGTGGCGGCCGGCGACTGGCGACCGGCGCGGCCGCGCGGTCGTGCGGGCGGCAGTGCGGTGGAGCGGCAGGGGGCGGGCGGCCGAGATGGCGCACGGCGGAGCGGCGGCACGCGAGAGGCGGGTGGTGGCGCGCGACAGTGCACGGCGCGGACTCGCGGGCAGTGGCGCGCCAGCGGCGCTCGCGGCGCGCGGTGGTGGCGGGCGGCGCAGGGCGGTGCGCAGGCGGTAGCGCACGGCAGCGGGCGCAGGCGGCGACGCGGCGCAAGCGGCCGGTGGGCGGCGGAACGCTGGAGCACGGCGCCGACGCGCGGGCGGTGGTGGCACGCGGCATGGCCGGTAGGCAGCGGTGTGGCGACGCGGCAGCGCTCACAGCGGGCGGCTCGGCCATGGCGCGGCAGCGGCGCGGCAAGCGGCGGTGGCGCGCTTGCGGGCGGGTGCAGCGGCAGCGGCGCATGCGGCCGAGGCGAGCGGCGCGGTAGCAGGCGACGGCCAGGCGGCAGCGGCGGCGGGCTGCTTGCGCAGGCGGCGCAGCGGGCGGCTGTGTAGGCGGCGGGCGGCGCATGGTGGCACGGCGGTGGTGCGGCAGCGGCGCGCATGGGCGGCGCGGTGGCAACGGCGAGCAGGGTGGCGGCGTGTGCAGGAGGGGCGGCGTCGGCAACATGGCGTGGGTGCGCGGGGCGATGGCCGAGGCGCGCCCGGGGAGGGGTTTTAAGGGCGCGGGAGGCGGCGATGTGGGGAAGGTGGCCGGCGAGCGCGCGGAGTGGGCGGCGAGCCGGGAGAGGCGGCGACGTGGGGGGGCAGTGGCCGGCTGGAGTGGGGTAGTGGAAGGTAGGAGAAGGGGCTGACAGGTGGGCCGCGGGTCCCACCTGTCAGAGAGAGAGGAAACAGTTAGGGGGGTGAAGCAGACTTAGGGGCAAGCGGGCTGAGGTGGCCTTGGGCCGAGGGAGAGAGGAGAGAGAGAGGGGAGGGATGGCCTGGCCCAGGGAGGAAAGGGGAGAGGGGAAAGGGAGGCCGGCCTGGTGAGAGAGAGGACTTTGGGCCGAAAGCGGCCCAAAGTAAGGGAGGGTGGTTTTTATTGTTTTCTTTTTTATTTAAATTGATTGAGTGAACTTTGTGATGTTACAATTATTTCTTGAGCTCCGAAATTTCACGAAAAATTCCGGAGAGTATTTTAGGGCACGGAGAATATTACAAAATATTTCCGGCCATGATTTTTAAAGGATATTTTAAATTCCCTCATTATTTCACTTGATTAAATTGGTTTAACTTTTAATATAATTTCTAGATATGTATTATGTAATGATTTTTTTAATCCCGATCGAAAATTGGGGCGTGACAGTTCTGCATGCTCTAGATTAACCACCCCTACGTGTTTTACTAAATTCGAACGAGGAGGCTTTCAGCCTTCCGTGCCTCAGGACTCATCCTGCCTGAGGGTGCCATCTTAAGTCACCCTTCTTTTTGTTTCTTTTTTTCCTTCTTTGAAATTTCGGACTGAAACACATATTTCACGCATGTTCTTTTTGTTAGTTCGGTCGTTAGAGGAGGCGGAGACTGAGGTGGAAATGATGATTTGATCCCCCATGTATATGTCCTACTGCTCTCGCGGCAGACTGAGGGGCGGGCGAACCGGGTTTACAATGGCGAACGGCCTCCCTGGGCGAACACTACCATGACTACCATCATAGATGATGGCGCTGAGCCCTCAAAGAAGCGGAAGAGGATGGTCGCCAACGGCGCTCCGACCAGCGGGGTCAAGCCCCGAAAACCGGCCAAGTATTCTGATTCTTCACCCGTGGGATCGGACGTGGATGGTGAAGATGATGAAGAAGAGAAGGAGGCAGACAAAGAGCAGGAAGTTTCCCGGGGTTATACTCCGAGACCTGATCCCCCAGCGCAGCCGTAGCGTCAGCCTCTTCGCCCTTACGCCAACAGGAACTTGAAGGGGCGAAGACCTTGGCTACCATCACCAATCTCCCCTCAGCCAGTGCGGTGCCGAAGAAGGGGGCTTTGGCTGTTGTCAAAATGAAACCCTCGCGTATCATTACTAGGGGGTGGGGTGAAACTGGTGAGTGCTTTTAGCGATAGTGAATCCTCCTCACCTAACACCCCTACTTTGCCAACACCCCATCCCTTAGTTTCGCACGGTGCCCCTGCGCCCGACGTGGCGGTCCTGAAGCCCTCGGAGGACGCACATCCTTCCGCTAGGGGAGCGGAACCACCGCTGCGACCGCTTTGCTGGAGTAGGTGGAAGCCGAAGATGTTTTCTCTACTCCTAGCGTTAAGGCTATTCTGTCCCTATTTCGATAAAGGGGCAACAAGCAACCAGCTATCGACACCTCCAACTCCAAGAACACCCTCACCGCTCCGCGCTTCATCCCTGCAGACTTTGTAACATGGGCGGAGCTCATCCCTTTCGTCGGGGTGGGGAGGGGGGGACACAATTTGTTTCGCCAGTCGGTAAGCCTTTGTAACGAGTTCGACGAGAGCAGTACTGCGGTTAAAAGTCTGCTCATCCTGGTATGTAGTTTTCCTTACGCTTTTTGTGTTTAGTGCTTTTGGGCATTTCCGGAGCTTAATTTTCTTTGAATGCCTTCGCCCTCCCCCCTTTTCTTTTTGCAGGCTCTTTCGGCCAATAGCAGCATAGAACAATCCATTCACGCCTGTTTGGACGGCTAAGAAAACCATCTTCGGGTGCTTGAGGAGGGTGGTCGAAAGGACCTCGAGCACGGCGTTGTCACTGTGGCTCTCAAAAAGGCAAAAGCCGAAAACAAGGCCTTAAAAGCCAAAAATGAAAAGTTGAAGGGTCAGACCGAGGGCCTCGTCGTCTATTATAATAATTTGGAGGAAAAGATGAAGGCCCGACTTGAGCTTGACGAGGCGAAGGCCGCGACCAAATGCACGACGGACGAAGCCACTCGCTCTCTCACCTAGGTCACCAAGTCTGCCAAACAAGTGAGCTACATGCTCCGGCTGTCTTTAAGTGACCTGGGGGTGAAGGTGCTTCCGCATCGGACTTCTCCGATTGGACGCAGGAGACTGGTGGCGCTGTGGCCGAAGCTACTAGGAACTATGTTGATTGTTGCACTCGGGTAGCCACCTGCTTTGTGCTATCTCTGCTCCGAGAGCATGACTGCGAGCATATCGCCAATTTCCCCCATTACGTCAAGAGACCGTGGCCAAGGGACGCAAGCCAGGTCTCAACGGAGCTACGCACTGTCACGCCCAAAAATACGCTAACCCAAATTTCAAGTAGAATGTGTATTGAATCTCTGTCCAGGACCAGCCAGAGTACACAAACAACAAATTGATACACAGATCCACATCTTACAAAAATAATAAATTCAAAAGTCTTACATACGCAGTGGAAATAAATTATTAAATAATCTAAACTAAGATCTTCATTGAAGTGTAGCATTCTCCACAACCACAGGCATCCTTAACATCCGGAACAAGCCTAATCTTCAAAATATTCATTATCCTAATAATTCTCTATCTCTGAGGTTGGAAAAAATAAGCAAGAGTGAGTACCTCCCACCGTACTCAACAAGTCATACCAATAGAGAAGTATGGTGCAAGATAATTTCAAAGGAATGGTTATAGGGTAATTGCATAAAAGCAGCATTTATAAAACATAATTTGAACCTAGTAAAACAATTGATATAAATTAATCAATATTAAACATCACTGTGCAATGTTAAACCACGTTGCAACTGGCCCAACCATACCACCTGAACTACACCAGTTCATTAAGTCATATTATTAGAATGAGACTAATCACGGTGAGCTGGTTGACCACCCAATAACCACGGGCGCGGCTATTCGAATAGTTTTACTCTGATCAAAGATGTACAACTGTACCCACAAGACACAGCCTCACAACTTGTTATCATGCACCGACATGTCACCACGATATACCGAAAAGAGACTGTGACAGGACCCTTCGCATAACCCTCCCTAACCAAGCATACCCACCTCAGGTTTCACCCCCACTTCTTAGAAAGACAGCGGGCAGTCCCCTCTCGTGCCTAGGTAAATCCGGAAGCAGCATAGACCAAAGCCAGGTCCATCCATAATCCATCACGCTCGCCCTTGCCTTGGTACGTCGGCTAGGTTAGGTTACACTCTATGTTCAACGTGGAGCCCACGCTGGCCTATGGTTTGTACGGATATATCTTCTAGGGATTCCTATGAACCGGTCCTTAATTGTCATGGGCACGACTCTGAAAACCATGCACCCACAACCCTCCATTTAAACATATTTTAGTTTAATTAAATCAATACCATGATGGTACATCATCATATAATTAAGGACTGAATTAGAATGAATCCCGTAGTATGCTAATTGATCTAAGCATGGCTAAGCATTCCAAAACCAATCATCTAGTCATTTTATAACCCAAGTTATCAATGATACAAGGTAACAACGGCTGAGTACAATAGCCATCCATCCCGCATAACATTATAAAAACAATGCAATTTAATAGAAAAACGGGGATTTTGTAAAGCGGTTCAACATGATCAATATTTTATGTATGACTTGCCTTGCTCTTGAACTGACGGAACTTCGGCGACCACTTCGTAATACACTGGAGCATCGAAACTACCGGATTCTATACGACAAACAAAGCACACAAGCAATACAAGCAATAAGTCTACTGAAACAGCAAAAGATACCAATTTTAATGAATTCTAGACATTTTAACAAATCCACAGAATTTTGAATGGATTCAAACGGAGCTCAGATGATTAAGATATGAATTTTGGAATATGAACTGTGTAATTACTATTAACCAAAAGTCCTAAATTAATTAATGTATATTAATGCCCGCAAGTGGACAAGATCAACGGAAGACAAACTCCGGTAGCGAGCCTCACGGGTCAGTGACTCGATGAATCAACCTACCGTGGCATGGGACCACACAAACGGTCAACCGAACCGACGAACGGAACCGGTGGCTTAGAACGACTCTAGGGCTTTAGAACGACTCGGTACGACCAAACCGACATGACACTACGCCACACTACATGTGAAAGAATGCGACAACCGGCTAGCAAGCGCATGCGGCACAGCCGGTAGGCACAACCAGTAACACGGCAAGCGGCCAAAAGTGGCGGTAGCGGCGACTGCGGCTCGATAGGGCCGTGGCAAAGCGGCAGCACGGCAGCCGGCATGGCAGTGGTGGCTGCGAGTGCAGCGCTAGGGCGACGGCAACGGCACGGCATGGCTCGCATGACGAGCACGCGACTGCGGCTAGTGCAGTGGTGGCGGCACGGCAGCGACGCGACAATGGCGTCAACGCGGCAACGGCGTGGCAGCGGCAGCGTGCTGTGGGTGCCGGCAGCACGGCAGCAGCACGGCGGCATGGCAACGGTGCGGCAACGGCGACGCACGACTGCGACTAGGGCAGCAGCGGCGGCACATGGCACGGCAGCGACAGCGCGGTAGCGGCGGCGCAGCAAGGCAGCATGGCGGCGGCTGTGGCGGTGAGGCGGCGCAGCAGCGGCGTGACACGGCAGTGGCGCGATAAGGTAGTGGTGCAGCAGCTGTGGCAGCGGCACGGTAAGGCGGCGGCACAGGGAGATGATGACGACAAAGGATAGATTGGATGGAACCTTAGAGGTAAACTATAGCGTTGAACATCACGGGGAAGGGGAGAGCTCACCGGAGAAGACGACGGTGACGAGGGGTGGCGGCTAGCAGCGGCGGTGAGGAAGGGCAGCGGTGGCTAGGGCGCTGGTGACAGCTAGGTCTAGGGGCAGGGAAAAAGAAGGAAAAGATGGGGGGTAAGGGGGCTTAAATAGGGGGGGCTGGATTTTAGGTGGGGCTGGCCCAGGGGAGGGGGAGGCGCATGGCAGTGAGAGGGAAGGTGGCGCTCAGCAGAGGGGGGGAAAGAATATGAGAGGAAGGGAAACCTAAAAAGAAAAGGTGGGGGAAACAAATGCGGTGCCGTTTCAGGAAAGGAAAAAGAAACCGAACCGGAATAGGAGTAGGACTCGGCTCATCATACAAAACGAAACCGCGGCACCAAAGGGGTCGGTGGATACAACGAACCACGAACAGGGAGAGTGAACCGGGAATGGTTCACGACCAAAGGAGGGAAAGGAAAGATTTATTAATTCAAAACCTGACATTTTAAATTAACATTATTACTTCCTCTTCTCTTAATATTCCACTAAAAAGTCCTGTTAATATGTTGAAACAAATAGAATTCGAAAACAAATTCTCCCTAACAATTCCGATTATTAGACATGTTGTTAATTAGGGTTTCATCTTGGTTAAACAGAGTACTTTCTTCGGATGATTTATATATGAATTATGAACTACGGAAAAGGAGAAAACTCCGGGTGTGACACGCGCCTTTCACCGTTAATACTGGGGTCCATACGGGAGGGTGATCGCCTGAAACCGCCTATGCGAGCACCTGGCAAAAAGTGAGGTGGTAGAGTGCGCAGGGCAGCAGGCCGGCGATGAAGAGCCAGTCGTGCAGGATGGCGATGGGGGGAAGCTGGTCAGGAGCACCCCGAGGTGTCAGGCTTTCGCCCATCCCCTCTTTCGCCTTACTTTAGACTTTTCCTTCCTAGCTTAGATTTTTTCTAGGTTTTAACTCTTTCTTTGTTTGCCATTGGTTATATTCCTTTTGTAGTTGTAATGGTGTTATGTTTATATCAATGGAAAAGATGATGCTTCGCCAAAAACTTGCCCTAATCCATTGACCATATTGCCTCCAAATATCTTTTCATGCTTTCCTCGTTCACCTCGAAAGACTTGTCCACCTGACCGGCTACAAGCTTGGAGTCTGTGCGAATTAGCAATCGCTGAACACCCAAGGCTTTCTCCTTTCTCAAACCCATCAGCACAGCTTCATACTCAGTGGTATTGTTTGTTGAGTCAAACTGAAGTCTGGCAGCATAGCGAATAGGCACGCCCCCTGTTGAAATGAGGATCACTGCAGCTCCCGCCCCCTTGTGATACCATGATCCATCTAAAAACATGGTTCACGGTTGCTCAATCGTCTCGGGCTCAGGGGCGAAAGCTGGTGTCCATTTAGCCAAAAAGTCAGCTAGCATCTGAGACTTGATAGCAGTTCGGGCTACGAAATGCAGGTCGAAAGGAGACAATTCTGCCACCCACTTGCTCAATTGCCCAGTAATTTCTTTGCCTCTGAGAACTTCACCAATTGGATATTGCGAAGGGACAATGAGTTTGTCGGATTGAAAATAATGCTTCAACTTCCTTGAGGACATCACCAAGGCATATGCCAATTTCTCCATCTCCATGTATCCTGTCTTCGCTCCTTGCAGAGCTTTTGAGACGAAGTACACTGGTTTCTGGCCGAACTCTGTTTCCTGCACTATGGCCGCACTGACAGCGATGGGCAAAGTTGCTAGATATAACAGCTCATAGCCCGCCACTAGGCTGACCAGCGCTAGTGGACTTTAAAGATATTGCTTGAGCTCTTCGAAGGCAGCTTAGCACTTGGGTGTCCAACTGAACTTGCCAGCCCCTTGCAAGGTTTTGAAAATGGCAAACCTCTTTGGGCTACTCTTGACAAGAATCGGCTATTCACCCCGTGAGCTTTTGTACTTCGCGTATGCTCTTTGGTGGCTGCATCTGTTGTATCTCATCGATTTTTTCTGGGTTGGCTTCTAGGCCTTTTTCGGAGACTAAGAATCCCAATAGCTTGCCAGCCTGAACACCAAAAACACATTTCTCCGGATTCATCTTGATACCTGCCGAATTGTAAGGACCCCCGTTTTGCAACAGGAATCACACGTGTATTATGTGCCATTTCCCTGGATCAAGTAGTTTGGCACACACGATACATAGTTGAATTACCAAAAGCGCATACATATGCGTCGTGTACGAATTATTACATCATAGGCCCGAGGGCGTAGTTTTAGAACAAAGGACCAAACGGTCCGGAATACAGTCCAAAAGCAGAGTATAGATAAGTAGCGGAGCGAAGGCAGCGGCATCGTCATTGCCACAGGCAACGACCGTATCTAGACCTAGTGGGCACCCTTGTCTTCCGCATCCTCTTCATAGTAGGCGTATGGATCTTCCGCGGTGTCATCTTCAGCTTCTGATGAAGTTTATAATTGCAAGGGTGAGTACCAACCGTACTCAGCAAGTCACCACAACAACGATGCATATGAAGGATTTTCTTCAAGGCAAGGCAAGGCTCTTGTTGCATAAAGCTAGTTTTGCAATCATTTTCACAAACCTAAGACCTAGCATAACTGGCCAAGTTTTAATACCAGAGTTCAACTTAAACAACGACGGTTCTGTCCACCATCTATTGTGATCCCAAGGATGGCTTCCCGCCGTTGGTCTCATGGTTTTCTGTGGACGTCCACCTTCCTGCTCTCAGGAAGTGGCTCCAACAGCATAAACTCATCATGCAATATCCCATCCCACACAGGTTATGAATTTAGAGTCTAGCCAAGTGTAATGCACGTCCCGGTGCTCAATATCCGCGAGCACGGCTATTCGAATAGATTGTTTTACTCACATTGCAGTGGATGTACACTTTACCTGTACTCCGCGACTGCCCAACACATGAGCCTCGTCCCAACCCATGAGACGCGTCACAACAAAGCCTTTCGATAACCTTACATTGGCAGTACCCGCTCCATGAACTATCATCCTCATGCACCCTAGGCGTATCTGTTTGTAGCAGTGAGAGGAGTTCTGGCGCTCCCGGGGGAAAGAAGTCTCACACACGCACAAGTTTATATCTTAAGTTTTAGATTATCACTCCCACACACGTGGCAGTCCTACCAACGGCGACACCGATATAGGGTACGCATCACGTCCCCACCTCAACGGTTGCCCCGACGTAGCGAACCTGCGTCACACACTGGGGTGAACCATCTATGCAAGGATACTGCCACTGCTCAGCTAGCTAGTCAGCTAGGTCTATACCCATCCGAGAAGTACGGTTGTACTGCGGTCGTTTCATGCTTAACTTCATGGCTCGGTCCTTAACTGACCGGGGATAGGACTAGCCTTTTCCGGATACCACCCAAATCCACCATCCGCCCAAGTCGAAAACACTTGTTTAATTTGATTTCCCTTTTCTCAAATCATGTCATCATATCCTGGCAATGTGGCGCTCATGTCTCCAAATGCCGCATCTCAATTACCTTCCCCAAGGTAATTGCCCAAGCATAAAGCATTTGATAAATATGAGTATGCATGATTCTAGAATAGCATCGCTGAGCATTTGTCATAATTGACTAGGGACTCATACGTAAGCATGGTTACAAAGGAATATGGAATAAACAATAACCAAGGCATGGCATAATATCAAGTGGGACATTCATCATTGCATGCAATTTTGCTTGTAAATAAAAATAATTTTGCAATTGGGATCAACATGTTCAACGATAGTGATGACTTGCCTTGTTCGAAGTCTTGCGGGTCTTGGTCTTCAGTCGGACTCGCAACTCCCTCGGTGACTAAAATTACGTGTGAAAGAAATTGAATTCATTTAGAATTCAATTAAAATCCAACAAAATCCAATTAAAGAAAAGATCGAGCGCGAGCGTTTGAATGTCGATATCGATTCCATTTTATTTATGAAGTAATCTTATTTTGATTTTTAATACCGTTATCCTAAAATATTAGCGCTAGCTAATTTAAAATATTAATCCGATTTAGTTTACGCGTCTCGAATAAATTAGATTCCGATAATAAAAGGTAGCCCTATCCAGTAAATAGTTGGCGTAAATAATTGCGACGGCTAATTTAGCGGATAATCCTAACTAGAGTAAGAACTAACTAAATACCGGCTAAATAGATATTTAAATGGATAACGAACGGTCGCATACATACGATAGCAATTTAAAACGACCGATAATTAATCCTCTGATTATATGTTATCGATTTAGCGAAACATTAGCGAACGACAATCTAAATAATCGGCTAAGTACCCCGCTAAAGATTAATCATTTAAGAGAATAATCTAGTTAGATAAATAATTTAAATATCAATTAAATATCCGATTTAATTTTTACTCGTGTTTCCAAAATAATCGATGTCGGTGTATTCTACTAATTTATTAAACTAATCATTTTATATTAATTTGGCGCATATATTCGAGATAAACAAAAACTAAATTCCTAATCCTCTAATTTTACCTCTCTCTATTTATTTTTATTTTTATATATATTTTTTGTTTTATTTTTTTCCTTTTCTCTTTTTTCTCTCTCTTCTCCTTCTTCCTCGGCTCTCCCTCTCTCTCGGCTTGCTTCTCACTTCTCTCTCTCTACAGCCGACAGAAAGGGGGGGCTTACCCGGCGGTGGCGACCAGCGGCCGCGGCGCCGAGCTCTAACCGACGGCGGCGGCGCGGTAGAGCAAGGGAAGAAGCGGGGAAGAATGGGGGAGGAGGGAGACGGGGAAGAGGAGGGCTCGGCCGGGGCTTTTATAGGCCGGCCGGTGAGGGGAAAAAGGAGGGGGAGGGGTGGCCGGCTCGAGGCGGCGACGTGCGGCAGCATGGCGCGCGGCGTGGGCGCGTACGGGTGGAGTGGCGCGGCATGGCGCGCAGCGTGGGCGCGTACGGGCGTGGCGGTACGGTGGCGAGGGCGCGGGGCGCGAGGGCGGCCAGCGCGGAGGTACGGCGGCGTGGGCGGTATGGCGCGGCGGTACGGCGGCGTGGGCGGTATGGCGCGCGCGGCGCGGGCGGGTGGCATCGTGCGGGCGCACGGCGCGGGATGGCGCGTGCGGCGCGGAGGCAGGGCGGGCGCGGTGGTGGGTCCGGCGGCGGCGGGCGGGCGTCGTGCGGCTCGGGGCGCGAGGGCACGGCGGCGGCAGGCGCGTGCGGGCGCACGGCGCGGGACGGCCCGTGCGGCGCGCGCGAGGTGCGGCAGCGGCAGACGGGCGTGAGGGCGCGGCGGTGGTGGGTCCGGGCGCGGCGTCGTGCGGCAGGCGGCGGCGGGTCCGAGCGCATGAGCGTGGGTGTGCGGGCGCGGGCGTGGGCACGCAGGCGCGAGCGCGCGTGGAGTACTCGGCCAAACACCTGGCGCACGGTGAACAGTGCCGCCAGGTGGTTCTTTGATATCTAGGGCATTTCCTTCACAAAAATTCACTTTAAAATTTGTAAATTTAGACAATTCACAGTGACCAATGTTTTTTTTAATGTCTGCAACAATTTATCTATCATATATATATATATATATTTTATTTATTCTTTTGTTGTACCCATTATTCTCACATATACCTACATACATTTGTACATTTATTATAAATCCCTCCTAAAATAAATATTATTTGCTAGGCGTAATATTTGTTTAAACCCCGCATAAAACCTAAATAAAAGTGCAAATAAATCCAGTATGATGCGATTTATTTTAAAAGTTTTTGGCGGTCCGTAATTTACGGTTTCGGTTTTGTCAGTCGAATTCTTAGGGCGTTACACGAACGCAAGTTGCCGAAAGTTTCTTGTATGTCAGACGCATGGTCAAAAGCCTTTCGGCTTTTAACAATGATATCATCGACATATGCTTCAACATTTCTCCCAAGTTGCAAGCAAAGGACCTTGCAGATCAGCCGGGCGAAGGTTGCTCCCGTATTTCTCAGGCCGATGGGAATTATGAGGTGGCAGAAGGTGCCAAAAGGAGTAATAAAACTGTCTTGGCCTTGTCTTCCGGATTCATGAAGATCTGGTGATACCCAGAATACGCATCCAGGAAGCTCATGAGCTCGCAACCAGCTGGTCGATCCTTGGGAGCGGAAATCATCCTTGGGGCATGCCTTGTTCAGGTCGGTGAAATCATTGCACATTCATCACTTCCCATTCGACTTCTTTACTAGTACTGTATTCGCCAGCTATACCGGATGATAAACTTCTTCAATCACACCGGCCATGAGCAACTTGTGCACTTCGGCCTTGGCAGGTTCTTGGCGATCGGCTGACATCTTTCGAAGCTTCTGCTTTCTTGGCCTTGCATCTAGCTTGACTATCAGATGATGCATAATCAGGCTTAGGGAAATTCCCCCTACTTCACTAGGTCCCTAAGCGAAAATATCCAAATTGTTCTTGATCATGGCCAAAATGCTGCTTTTCTTTTGTTTCGCCAAGATCGTCTCCAATGGAGACCACCTTGCTAGGATCAAAATCATCAACTTTAACTCTGATCACCTTGCCATGCGGGCATGGCTTCGGCACAAGTCCTGCTTTTTCGCCACCTTGTACTTGCACAATATTGATCTCCCGGTCAACTGCCATTGTTTCGCCCCCTTGCACGGTTGAAGGCTGTAGCCCCTTGATCACGATCACTCTAGCCAGGCCTAGCATTTTGAGCTGGAGGAAGTTGTGGTGGGCGATTGCTTCAAACTTGTTTAGCGTGGCATGACCGAAGATGGCATTGTAGTTGTACAGGATATCGACAACACGAACATAATCAACTCTTCGCGCTTGTTCTCTGCATGACCGAAGGTAGACTACCAGCTTTACTTGTCCCAATACATGGAACGCTCTGCCTTCGAAACCACGAAGTGAAGCAGGTGCTGGTGAAAAGTGCTTGTGCCGGCAGCCTCATCCATGAGTAAGCATCAGTGAAGATGACATCTGCCGAACTGCTGCCATCCACCAAAATCCACCGAACTTCAAAACCAGTAATCAGAGCCGACACCACCATGGGATCTTGATGGAAAAAAAACTCCCTCTACGTCTTTTGGGCCGAAAGAGATTTCTTGTGCCAAAAATCATGGTGCCCCATCAGCCACTGAAGCTGCAGCTATGTTATGCACAGCGCGAATCTGTATTTTCTTGTGGCGCTTCGATGAGTGTGGTTCAGGATTGGCTCTTGTGATAACTTGTATTACTCTTCTTGGCCCTTCATGACGTTGTTTGCCTTGCAGTGGTCCTTCTTGTTCTGCTTCGCGTGGCATCTCTTCGCCCCTTGCATTTGTAGGTCTTGGGGCTTAAGGCTGTCCACGATGTTGTATGTTTTGGCACTGTTCAGCGGTGAGCGACGATTTGCCATGGTACATGCAGTACTTGTCTTTCTTGACTTTCCCTCGCAACGATTGCTCTTGGTTGCCCGATTGACTTGCATTGAAGTCCTTGCGAAGGTTCTGAACTACTTCGACCGCCATCACCGCCTTGCCCTTTTCAGTATGAAACCTCTTCCATGTCATAGGAATTGGGCCTTGTCTTGAGGGTGGGGCTTTGTTCGCCGGCAGCTTCTGACTCTTGTCAATTTGCTTGAGCGGTGGTAGCCTTGCCGTAATCAGCCTGAATATCAAGCCTTAATTTGGTATCTTCTTCGCCTCGGGCGTAGCCATTGATGATGTGGAAAAGAAGTTCGATGGTCTGGGGCTCTTTCCTTGCAATTTTTCTTGTTATCTTGCTAGGGTGAAGACTTGCCGACGCGTCATTGATCACAGAAGCTTCAGCTATGTCTTGTACTTGACATCTTGCTTGCAAAAAGAGCCTTATATACTCCCTTGTAGATTCGCTCGACTTTTGCCGAATGCCGAATAGACCTTGTTGAGTTTTTGGCTCCTCATAGGTCCCCCGGAATTTCAAGAAAAAACATCACGTAATTGTTCCCATGAGTAAATGCTGCTTGGTGGCATGTTAAAGTACTAGGATCGGGCGATCCCGTCCAGAGCGAGATGTATTACCTTCATCTTGGTGTTCTCGTTGCCATGAGCTGCTTCGATCGCCAATTTGTAGATTGACAGGAACTCACTTGGATTGGTCTCGCTAGAATACCTTATCAGTGGTGAATACTTGGACTAGGGAATGGAATGATTTTTCAACCCCTAACTCAGAGGTAACTTGTTTTCGCCCCCTGCCCTTAACACAGCACCATGGTGGTGCTGTGGCGAAAGACCCTGGTATGGCTGCGCAAATGGCAAAGCCATCACTTGCACATGAATCGGAGCCAAGACGTTCAGCTGAACAGCTTGTGAAGCGCCATTTGGACCAGACATCACGTCTTGAGGATTCAGCAAAGCTGCCTGAGCTAGGAAATGGGTGTCGTGCTGGTACGGTGGCTGCCATGTTATTGTGCCTTAGCCTGATCCCCCAATAGCCTAGACCGAAGGGGTTACACTTCGAATAGTGTGGGGCTTACCCAATTGTTGAAGGAATGCATGGAATTGCACCTGGAGAGCCGAAGCAGCCTCCACCGAAGCTTGAGGTGTTGGAGCTCGAATCGGCCTCACATGCGGGATCGGAACAACCGTCGGACGTATTGGTGCCATTGTTACATGAGTGATGGGGAACACTTGTATGGTCGAACTCAGCTGCACCATATGAATCGAAACTTGGGTCACTTGCACAATCGAAGTCGGTTGCACCATATGAGTCAAAATTTAAGTTGCTTGCACAGTCGAAGCTTGGACCGCCATTGTGGTCATCATTGCTGTCGCAGACGGAGTGGGTCTTACCGAAGAGGTTGACATGGCCTGCAGGGCTATTTCATACGGTTGATGTTGCTCTTGCATTTGGCAAAGCATGTCCTGCAACCTCATCATATCTTGTCGCATGGCTTCCATCTCTGCCCTTTGTGCCGCAGATGCTTCGGCTTCCGTGCTCGCTTGGGTTGAGTTGAGTTCAGTTGAGGTGGGGATGGTCGAAGTCACTTCATGGCTTCGTCCGCCTGCCCTACTTTGCTCCTTAGTTGCTCTCCACCCCCTTCGCCTGTTGGAAGCTCCATCTCTGTTTCAGTCCTTGCTGGCTCTTCAGCGTCCATCTCCACCTCGCCATCGCCCTCCTTTCTCCTAGGTGCAACTCTCTCTCTCACCGATTTCTTGGGTGGCATTAGTGGTTTCGCTCTAGGTTCCCCACGGTCAGTGCTACCTGTTGTCGAATGACAACTGCGCACGTTGGAGGACGTGTGACGGAGGGTAAACTCCTCAGCGGGGGACTGTGAGGGCCCCCTTTTTTAGTTCGGCCCAGGGCACGAGGGACGCGTTTCCCGCTCTTTCCCCGGTGTGCCAGGGGCGTACAGGTTGCTTCGCACAAGAAAGGGCTGTGGTGCAAAGGATTATACAAGTTCAGGCCATCGACGAGGCGTAATACCCTACTCCTGTGTGATGGACTATATGAATTCTTGTTCTCAAGAATCGGAACCCCTTTCCTCTAGGCCTAGGCCTCCTTTTATACCCCCAAGGGGACACTACATGGGTCGAACAGGCTATGTTCTGGAGAAAAGGAAAAATATTCCTTTACAATTAAGGGCCACACTGTTGCTTGCAGCGGAAGCCCTCCGTTCTGTAGCGCTGATGTGACCCCTGTCAGGGTGCGCATTATCCGTGTATGACGCCACGCAGCATTCTTCATCAAATGGGGAAGACTTGCGCGCTCCCCCGTCCGTGGCGACGCGCACCGGGTGATTAGACTTGGCTCACCAATCCCGACTGGGTGAGTGAGCCGGATCAGCTCACATGATCTTGATGTGACGGCACGCTCGGCACTGTGCTACGTCCCATCAGTCACATGCACCGGTCACAAACCGGTCAGCCGGCTACGACTGGTGTCAGGCGCGCGTGCGTGTCTACTCGCATTTACCGCGGCAGGCGAGCGCGTAGGCGCACTCCGCCTGCATCGCCATCAACGGGGGTAGTTGGACGCTGGGAGCGCCCATCTACTCCGTCCCACGTGGCGGCGGCCTAAGGGGGTTGGGGAGCCCGACCCGTGCTCTGGCCGTAAGCAAGAGGCGCCGGGACTTAGAGTGGGCAACCACCATGTCACCCTCGGGCCCGGTCCCCGCTTGGGGGATGGCCACGTGGGCGCGCGGGGCCGCCCCAAGCCCTAAGCCAACACACCCCTAGACCCATGGCACCGACAACGTGGTTCACATAGTCGAAAAGTAAAAAATATGTATTAGTGATGGAATTTTTTAGGATCCCCACTGTAGGCCCTTAGGGGGCTAATTATAGGCTTAGTACAAACTCATGCACCCTAGAGTTAATGTGTATAGGGGAATTTACATGGTACCCTGATGATAGGGATATTTATGAGGGTAACTAGTGTCTATTTTGCCTTGGGCCGCTTAATGAGCCTCACTATGGGCCCTCAAATGGCGAACAACCTTTTCAGGCCTTATAACTTCTTTGGCTCAGTGGCGAAGACGTCCGGACCCTTGGCGAATCCTTCAAGCTTCGCCCAATGGTTTTCGCCCAAGGTAGAAACCTTGGTCTTCGGCTGGCATTTCGCCCCGGCCCATGTAGTTTTGGCAGCCTCGGTTGAAGGCCTTGGTGACATGCCTCCAACAATTAGATTCTAAGAAAAATAATAATATCAACGAAGTTGGTGGCCAGTGAACTGACCAAAAATGGTTTTTTTGTATATATTTACAAAACATCTGATATATAGAGTATTTTAACACAATCTTTGTTATAAAATAGAAATAGGATAGAATTTACATGTTTCATACAAATATTTCCTTCTAGTTTTAATTATATGAATAGTTAGCTAATCATTGGTAACCAGAAATTTATGACATCATAATCGATGAACCTGAGAAAGGAACGGTGTGGTGGGTCAACCCGTGATAAGTGGATTCACTGGTTGATTCACTTGTGATGTGACCATGGTTACTATGGATACAACCATTGCTCACACAATAGTTCAACCGGAAGATATCAAGATCAAACAGTCTGAGTTCTAGAATCCAATTCAGCCACCTGTAGCAGCGTTGAGTTCAAATGGCCGCCAAATCTGCATACGAGCTCCGTTTTTGATCCATGAGTACTTGATCGAAAGCTCACGGAGTCGTCTTTCCAATGGATCCAACCTTATCTCCAAATTATATCTCATTTGGCCACAATTACAGAAATAATATGTTACGTCACCTATAATGGGCCTACGGGCTTGTAACTTCATTTTGGACTTCGGCCCAAGTGGGGCCCATGTGGGGTTTCTCGAGTTTTGTTTAGATTAAAGTTTAGCCATTGCTAATTGCTTGCAGCGTATGTCTCGGCTAGACCGCCCGTCTGTTGGTCTTCGGAACCCCGACTTATCATTTGTATTCAATTCCTCTTTGCAATTCAGATTGCTTTTATCTTGTGCTTGCTAGTTTCTTCGATTTGCTTGCAGGAATAAAGTTGATCTGCATTCGATAAGATCAACAACCCACAGAGAGGTGTATCGATCGCTAACGTGCAACACAACATCTTGTACGGTTGTAGTGGGATCGTCAACGCTTCTCTCAAATCGTAGTTATCACCAACTCACCGAAATATCGGGACAACCAGATCCCTAAGCGTATCGAGTGGAGTTAAGGATTTATCAAGTGGTATAAGAGCTTTCATTCTCGGTGAGTGTTTTTATCTACCTATAACCAGAAAATAGCCATACAAAAAAAAGAATTACATCCTTTACCGAGCCATATTTGTGCCATTGCATTGTTCTTTTCAGTTTTTGCTTTGTTGAGTTTTGTGTTGAATCATCCAGTCATGATGCTGGTCTTAGCATCTGGTCTATTTAGAGTTTCGAGTTCTGGTCACGTCTAGTACCACTGTCACCCCCACCGCCGTGTCTTCATTGTCATCGGGATCTTTGAAAACAGAATCGTGTCATCGCTAGGGTTCCGTTTTTCTCATTTCGGGCATTTTCTGTCTGTTGGTTTTGGAATTGTGGAGTTGCATCTAGGGTTTCGGATGTGTGGTTGCGCACTGTCCCGTGATCGTGCTGTTGCCGTGAGAAAGATGGAAGGGGGAGATTAGATTATATTAGATTAGATTGGATTTGTTTCTGTTGGTAGCTAGCAAAGAAGATATAAAAAGTGGGAGTTTGTTTCTACTCTTTGCATGGAACCTATCCAAACCAAGGCTGAAGGTCCATCTCGTGCAATCCATCTCCATGAGTCCGACTCCCTCTCCTCTCGGTTTCAATCTATACCGTGACTTGTCGTACACTTTGGTGAAAATTTTTCGAGTGTCGGATTTGAGATCTGTTTGCAAAACGGAACCTATGGGACGAGAGCAATCCATTTTTGTATAATTTTAATTTTAGGGTTTGCACTTTAGCATTTGAGTCCCTATAATTTTTATATTTATAATTAAGTCCATGTAATCTTGCATTCAATTCCTTGAGTCGTTTTTGCGGAAAAAAGGCATAAAAGTGCTGAAAAAATTAGAAAAGAAAAAAGCCGCACCAAAAAAAAGAAAAGAGAAAAGAAAAGGAAAAACCAAGGAAATAAGAAAATTCAGTTATTATCTTTGAGATTACTTTCGTATATCAGAGTTATGCTTGAGTTTTTCTAGGGCTATCTTATGATACCGTTTGTGTCTATGCTCGCGTCTCTAGTACGTTCTAGCCTACGACCAGCATGGTACATAACTTTGAACAATTATTCAACTTTGCATTCTCTGATTTGAGCATTTGCTATTCCTTTGCTACATATTTAAGCCTACCCAGAGCTCTACAGATTTGATTGCAGCCGTATAGCAAGTGTTTGCCAAGGCATCGAAACATCCAACCTCCATTAGGTTGCTTGGTTGAGTCGGTGTATGTCACCATTCCGCTTGCATTGGTAAGAACTTTTGAGAGCTCAGTTAAAAGCTTGAGTGTCTGTGATATTTAAGCCTCCACTACCTAGTAGTTAATAGGAACATGCATATTTTTGTATGTTTCTTGTTTTCTACTAACAATGGCAGCGATACGGAAGACTATTGGAAATAATTGTGCTCAACATCGACATCTTCGTCGATACATGAGGAGTGATCAACATGACCATTATGAGGTAAGTGATGATGTTTTAGCTAACATCAAATCTGCACTACTACTTTATTTTGAAAGAAATTATAATCCTCATGCTTACATTGATTAGGAGCTAGCTGTTGATAGAGAATTTCAAATACATAAATTGTCTGAGAAACATATGGTTTTGTGTGCCTCTAGTGCTTTAGCTAAATATGCTTCTTATGATTGGAAACACCTTTGTAGGCATAATAAAATACCACAATCTTGGAAAGACCTGAAATGATATTTGCGAGATGTTTATGTTCCCATGTATTATGCTGATATTCTGCTAAACAAACTGCAATGTTTAAAACAAGATTCCAGAACTGTTACTTCATACTATCATGATATGCATGCTTGTTTATTACGCCGTGGGTTAGATGAATGCGAAGAAGCAATACGTGGGCTTAATAATGAAATTCAGGGCATGCTTGCATGTCAAAGTTATAGCTCTTTTGCTCATTTATTACAACTTGCTTGCGATACGGAAAAACAAATTGAGGATGTAAAGAATCGAAGAGTTGTACACGTGCCTTCTATTGCTAATAATTTGCAAGAAGTAAATAATTGTCAAAAGGAGGAGAAAGACGTATTTGAGAAGGAGGAGAAGCTTGAAGCTCCTATAATGTCTCAAGAAAGTTCTCAACGTAAATTAAATGGTGTTGAGATAAATGAAGGTAAGTATTCTCAACATGAGCTATACAAGTCCACTTTGCATGCTATAGTAGAGCAACCATTGGTGGAAACAATTGCTAAGATTCCTTTGTCACAAGTTGATTTATTTACTGTTCCTTGTGATAAGAAGAATTATGTGATAATGTTTCACTTATACCACCACAACTAGTGAAAGAATATGCTATTTCTAGTATTAGTTCATTATGTGTTGAATTTAAGCATGTTGTTCATATTGCTAATGAAGTAGAGGCACGTGAATTTATATCTTCTTTAAATACTTTGGGCTATGTTTGGTTTGATGGTTTTTGTGAGCTCAATAATTTGAATGAGAAATTATTTTCTAAGTGTGAATTGTCATGTCCAACTAATGCTATTTTTCATATCTTTGGCAAATATAACGATAGACGAATATATATGGTGCATAGAGTTTACATATGTTCAGATTTGGAACCTCCTGTAGATTTGGATAAAAATTGCAAGCTAACAAAATATGTTATTGCTAATCATGTTATCTCGAGTTTGTCTTGTTTTGATTTAAAGAAATAGGTTGTATTAAATGGACTACGCAAAGAGCACCATATGGAAAAACCGAGGACGGTTTCCGTGAAAAAGGGGAGGATGATGTGACCATAGCTACTATGAGTACAATCATTGCTCACATCATAGTACAACTGGAAGATATCAAGATCAAACGGACCAAGTTCTGGAATCCAATTCAGCCACCTAAAGGAGTGTTGACTTCAAACGGCCACCAAATCTGCATACGAGCTCCGTTTTTGGTCCATGAGTACTTGATAGAAAGCTCTCGAAGTCCTCTTTCCAATGGATATAGCCTCATCTTTAAATTCCATCTCATTTGGCTGGAATTACAGAAATAGTGTGTTGCATCACCTATAATGGGCATATGGGCTTGTAACTTCATTTGGGACCCCGATCCAAGTGGGGCCCATGTGCAGTGCGCTCCAACCTGGTGCAGCACGACCCTAGGGATCCCTTGGTTGTCCCTCCTCCTTAAATAGCTAGGTACCCCTTCAAGGTTTCTCAGATTTTGTTTAGATTAAAGTTTAGCCACTGCTACTTGCTTGCAACGCGCGTGTCGGCTAGACGGCCAGTCGTTTGTCTTCGAAACCCCGATTTATCATTTGTATTTAATTTTGTATGGACCCAAAATAGGACCTCCTGTTTATAAGTGCTAGTCCAGGATCAAGCTAGCATACACAGACACAAAGATAATATCACAGCCAACATCACGCGGAAAATCTAACATTTATTAATAAAGTGACTGTGATAAGCCTTATGGTTAGAGTTTACATTTATTTATGCCATGAAGGGCCTAAGGAAAAATAATAAAGTAGCAGCAGAAAATAAGATAAACGCATAGTAGTTCCATTCAACTTACCACAGGCAGTCAACTGGGACACGCGGCCTATTACTCGTCTTCAGCAGCAAACTCCTCAGGAAACAACAGGAACCTTTCTGCTGGATTGGGGGAATTGCAAGATGAGTACATGGAATACTCAGCAAGTACACGGAAATATGCATATGCACAGCTGTCAATAAAGGCAATGGCTATTTTGCATAACACAACAGTTTGCAGTTATAAACAATTTAGAAATAGAAGTTTAAAAGAACATTTATAAATAACGAGTGTTACCAACCAACCATCCACACAGGATTTGTCCACACAGGACCACTTATCTACATTCATAAACCTGCACACAGATCATTCCCAGTTTTCACAAACTACCCCTCATGAGATATCACCGAGCATGTCCATGACCGAGGACGCGGCTATTCGAATAGATTAGTTAGACACTCTGCAGAGGTTGTTACACTTCAGCTTGTGTGTCCTTTTAGAAAGATACATCGTCCTTTTAGCGGCCATGCGCAAGTGTCACACTTCAGCTTGTGTGCGGCCAAGGAGTCTGTAACAAGGCTTTTTCGAAACTCCGCCCCAACACTGTCTTCCCCCATGAGACAACTTTCCTCACACAGACAAGAAAGTACTCATGGCTAACCTTATCACCTATCACCTAGCCACCTGGGTCAACAGTGCCAAGACTCGGAATCCTACTAGGCCAGGTTCCTCCCATGAGAACATGTGGTTGCACGTTAGGCTCAGTTCAGTGACTTATGAAGTGAAGTCCTTAATTGACCAGGGTAAAATACCAACTATATTAGCACACAGCTCAGCAGTAGGCTCACACAGAGACCATACCCGATAAGGATCACACAGATACATTACCGCCTATCTAGGTTCACACAGATCCACCCATCACCCTAGTCCAAATCATTTTATCCGCCCGTTGTTTACTACACGGTGCAACACATGCTACCGGAAAGATAGCACACAGCCACACGGTTCTTATGAAATCTGTTATAAGTATAAGATTAATCAAAATTATATTTTGCTTGTAAAACAAGCTGGAGCGAGGCTAAGCATAACTACTCTACCTTGAGTTGAGCCCAATATTCAACTCACAAAGACTAGGTGACAAGGTATCATGGGTAATCAATAATTATCAAAGGTATGATATAAAAACAATTAGGTCACACTACCCGTCGATAGTTTATAAATAAAATAATGCATGAATTGAAAATAAAACATTTTATAAAATGGGATCAATATGTTCAAAGAGTGCACTTGCCTTGCTCCCAGTACTGTCCTTTCTCTGCGTCTTCGGAAACGAACTGTTCCTCTGCTCCGACGTCTACACGATCTCAAACGAGAAACAAATAAACAAAAGAAAAAGCTAAATAAATAAAATCAAATGAAATAACCAACTGAACCAGGAGGCAGAGCTCGATTTTAGAGAAATTTAGGAAAAAGAACGAATCGAATCGGAGTTCAAACGGAAAAGTTATGACCTCCGGAAGTTTGAATTTAGAGAAAATCCGAGGATAAAAGAAAAAGGAATATTCCGAGAATACTCTGAATATTTAATTTCGAAATTGAATTATTTTTATTTGGAAAAATATGATGGGGCCCACTGTAAGTGGAATGGAATATTTGGTGGACTCGTTGTATGTGGACTCGATGACATGGACTGCCACGTGGCGACACATAGGCAAAAGGGTTGATGTGGCGGTGTTTAGGTTTATGTAGATTGAACAGTTTAGATTGGATCTAAAGGATGAATGACTATGATTTGGTTTAGGGACTTTGGTCACGGGACCCACATGGCATTGGCACAAGAAGAAAAGAAAAGAAAGGGAAAAAGAGAAGACCGGTCATGGCCGGACCGGCGGCGGCGCGACGGCGTTCTTCGGCGACAACGCATGACGACTGCGGCAAGTGGCGGCGCCGGAAGGAGGAGGTCGAGGCTGACTTGGTGGCGCAGCACGGCTCTCTAGGACAGCGAGGATGTGGCACGCGAGCTCGCCGGAGTTGGGGAAGCAGAGAGAAAGAGGGGAAACGGCGGCGCCGGAAGGAGGGCTTTGGCCTCGGAGCTCACCGACAGCAGCTGTGGCGTGGGAGGAAAGCGGCGACGTCCACAGCGGCTCGGCTCCCGGCGCAGCTCCACGCAGCGGCAGCAACGAAAAAGAAACAGCGACGGCGGCTGTGCTGATGGCAGCGGCTTGGAAAAAAAGAGAAGGGTGGCGGCAGCGGCTTTTATAGGGAAGGGAGGAGCTAGGGTTAGGGCACGAGGCGCCGATTTAACGAAAGGGGAGGTGGCTGCGTTCGCGGCGACAATGGCGGCGCTGCATGCGGCACGGCGCGGCTTGCGGTGCAGCGTGCGGCATCGGCTTGGGCCGGCATGGGTTGGCGATGGCTTGGGCCGAGGGCGATGCGAGGGAGGAGAGCACTGGGCTGAGGGCGCAGCACAGGCTCGGGGTTAGCCTCCCCAGGCCTGCAACTTGTGAGGAGGAGAGAGAGAGCTGGAGGTTGAAGAAGATGGAGGCAGGAAGAAAAAGAAAGAAAGAGGTGGACTTTTCTGCAAAAGCGATAGAATAGAGAAAGAGAGGAAGGACATAGGGAAATAGACAGGGCCTTTTCTGGAGAATTCCAAATATAAAATACTTGGAATTTTTGGAGGATTTAAGATATTAGGAATCAAATAGGAATTTGAATTTGGCGGAAATTTTAATTAGAGAATTGAGCTCCACTTCCGAAATTCCAATTAAATCCAAATAAAATCCAATTAAAATACAACAAAGCCAACGATGTAATTAATTAATTAATTACATTGAACCTTTTTATTTAACAAAATTTTTCATCAAGCTATTTTAGACAGTTAAACTAATGTGAATTTTCGCAATCAGACGAAAAGAACGGAAAGTGAAAAATCAGGACGTGACAAACCTAACCCCCCTAAACAGAATCTCGACCCCGAGATTCGGACTGGCTTGGAAACAACTCTGGAAACTCTGCGTTCAGATTATCCTCACGCTCCCATGTAGCTTCAGCTTCGGTATGATGACTCCACTGCACCTTGCAGAAACGGATAGTCTTACTCCTCGTAGTTCACTCTGCAGTCTCGAGAACTTTGATTGGAACCTCACGATAGGTCCAATCTGGTTGTAACTCCTCTGACTGCAGCGGTGTCTCCTCTTCTGGCGCACGAAGACATTTCTTCAATTGAGACACGTGGAATACATCATGAATACCAGACATTGAGGGCGGCAGCTCTAACTGATATGCAACTTCTCCTCGACGAGCAATGATCCGAAATGGGCCAACATATCTGGGGGCTAGCTTTCCTTTCACATGAAATCTCTTGGTTCCTCTCATTGGGGTCACCTTTAAATACACATAGTCTTCCTTTTCAAAGGTTAAATCCCTTCGGCGATTATCTGCATAGCTCTTTTGACGGGATTGACCTACCTTTAATCTGTCCCTGATTACAGCAACCTTTTCTTCGGCTTCACGGATTACATCCGGTCCAAAAACCATTCTTTCTCCAGTCTCATTCCAATTCAAAGGTGTCCTACAAGATCGTCCATACAATGCTTCAAACGGTGACATCTGCAAACTTGCTTGGTAACTATTGTTGTAGGAGAACTCGGCATAGGGTAAATTCTTGTCCCAATTTGAAGTATAGGCTAAAGCACAAGCGCTCGAAGCATGTCCTCCAGGATCTAATTAACTTTTTCTGTCTATCCATCCGTCTGTGGATTATACGTTGTACTAAAATTAAGGTGAGTACCCATCGCTTCATGAAGGGCCTGCCAGAAACGGGAGGTAAACTGGCTTCCTCGATGTGAGACTATCTTCCGTGGTACTCCATGTAAACATACTATCCGGTTCACATAAAGTTCTGCTAACTTGTCACCCGAGTAGGTTATCTTGACCGGGATAAAGTGAGCCACTTTAGTGAGACGGTCCACTATAACCCAGATAGAATCATACCCTGACTGAGTTTTGGGCAAACCTGTGATGAAATCCATGCCAACCTCATCCCACTTCCATTCCGGTACCTTCAACGGCTGTAGAAGTACGGCTGGTCATTGGTGTTCTGCCTTAACTCGTTGGCAAACTTCACAAAGTGCCACATACTCTGCGATCTCACGTCTCATACTGGGCCACCATATTCTGTTCTCGAGATCCTGATATATCTTGGTACTCCCAGGATGAATAGAATAACGAGATTCATGTGCCTCTGACAATATAAGCTTCTTGAGTTCTGGCTGATCTAGTACAACCAACTTCTCATGTAACCACATAACACCATTCTCATCCTCAATGAATCCTATGGCTTTTCCTTTCTTCATGTTGTGCTTGATCTCTTTGATGTTAGCATCACCTTTCTGAGCTTCTTTGTTTTGATCTTCCAAAGTGGGTTTCAGTTCTAGACTAGCCACATACCCTTCAGGTACTATCTGTAAACTCAACCTTTCAAATTCCCGATAAAGAGACAACTGATTCTCCTTGACTTCCATACTGTTGTAATAAACCTTCCTGCTCAAGGCGTCAGCAACAACATTAGCCTTGCCTGGATGGTAGTGGATTCCCATGTCATAATCCTTTATAAACTCTAACCATCTTCTTTGTCTTAAGTTCAAATCATGCTGAGTGAAAATATATTTCAGACTTTCGTGATCAGTGTACACCTCACATCGATTGGCTACAAGGTAATGTCTCCATATCTTCAATGCATGTATCACTGCGGCAAGCTCCAAATCATGAGTCGGATAGTTCTCCTCATGAGGGCGTAACTGTCTTGATGCATAGGCGACAACCTTGCCTTCCTGCATCAGAACACAACCAAGCCCTGTACGAGAGGCATCACAGTAGATATCAAACCCCTTGTGGATATCTGGAAAAACTAACACTGGTGCTGATGTTAAACTCTTCTTCAAGGCTTCAAAGCTACGTTGGCACTCTGATGTCCACATAAATTTCTTTTCCTTCTTCAACAATTGTGTCAATGGACGAGCAACTTTGGAGAAACCTTCTATGAACCTTCTGTAATATCCTGCCATACCAAGGAAACTGTGAACTTGTGTCACGGTCCTGGGCAGCTGCCAATTGATAACTGTACTCACCTTCTTTGGATTGACTGCAACTCTAGTGGCAGTCACACCTTGTCCAAGGAATTCAACCTCTTTCATCCAAAACTCACACTTGCTGAACTTGGCATATAACTGATGCTCCCTTAGCTTTTCTAACACAAGCCTTAAATGAGTCTCATGCTCTTTTTCATTCTTGGAGTAGATGAGAATGTCGTCAATGAAAACAACAACAAACTTATCCAAATGCTCCATGAATACCTTATTCATCATGTTCATGAAATAAGTAGGGGCATTTGTCAATCCAAAGGACATAACTATAAACTCATAGAGTCCATATCTGGTAAAAAATGCAGTCTTCGGGATATCCTCTGACCTGATCCTAAGCTGGTGATACCCGGATCTGAGATCAATCTTGGAGAAAACTCCTGCTCCTTTCATTTGGTCAAAGAGATCAATCAATCCATGGCAAAGGATACTTTTTCTTGATGGTCACATCATTTAAGCTTCTATAATCAATACACATTCTCTTGGTTCCATCTTTCTTCTTGACGAAAATAACTGGGGCTTCCCAGGGTGATGAACTGGGCCTAACATAACCTTTCTCTTGCAACTCCTGTATCTACTTCTTCATTTCAGCTAGCTCATTTGCTGCCATATGATATGGTCGCTTGGATATAGGTGATGTCCCTGGGACTAAATCAATGACAAACTCAATGTCCCTATGTGGTGGCATGCCTAGTAACTCTTCCGGGAAGACATCTGGATATTCTCTAACAATAGGTACCTTCCGTAGCTAAGAAACTTCCATGTGGTGCACTAGAGCTCCTTTCCAAGGGGAATTAATTATGGCTTTGAATTTGACTTTCTCTCCTTTAGAGTTTTCTAAGGTGATAGATCTACTCCCACAATCTAACACTGCCTTGCTGCTGTGCAACCAATCCATCCCTAGGATAACATCAAGCTGAGGTGTATCTAACATAATCAGGTTGACAAAGAATTCTACACCCTCTATTTCAACCTTCACTCTACGACAACCAGTTTGGGTTCTCATCTCTGATACCGGTGATTGAATAAGCAAAGAACACTTAAGTGGAATAGTGGGAAACTTATGTTGAGAAGCAAAAGACCGAGAAACAAACGAATGCGAAGCTCCAGAATCCAATAAAACTGTTGCAGGTATTGAGTTAACCAGGAACTTACCTAGAACAACGTCCGTAGAGGTCTGAGCTTCCTCTGCAGTGACATGGTTCACACGTCCCCTGACGATGGTCTCCTGAGTTGCTGGTGCAGTTTGTTGTGCTGCTCCTGGTGCTGGTGTCTCGACCGGGGTATTTCCCAGGTTGAACTTCACTGGAGTAATGTTCTTGGGATGAGGGCAGTTGTTGGCGAGGTGAACAGACTCTTTGCAGTTGTAACAACGACGAATGAAAGATTGACTACCTTGACCTTGCACGGACTGAGTAGGAGTTGCCTGCCGAGGTGTCTGAGTCGCTGCAAGTGGTCTCTGTGGAACAGTTCTGAACTGTGGTGCAGTTGGCGGACAGTTGTTGTACTGCTGAAAATAAGATAAACGCGTAGTAGTTCCATTCAACTTACCACAGGCAGTCAACTGGGACACACGGCCTATTCCTCGTCTTCAGCAGCAAACTCCTCAGGAAACAGCGGGAACCTTTCTTCTGGAATTGGGGGAATTGCAAGATGAGTACATGGAATACTCAGCAAGTACACGGAAATATGCATATGCATAGCTGTCAATAAAGGCAATGGCTATTTTGCATAACACAGCAGTTTGCAGTTATAAACAATTTATAAATAGAAGTATAAAAGAATATTTATAAATAATGGGTGTTACCAACCAACCATCCACACAGGATTTGTCCACACAGGACCACTTAGTTATATTCATTAACCTGCACAGAGATCATTCCCAGTTTTCACAAACTACCCCTCATGAGATATCACCGAGCATGTCCATGACCGATGACGCGGCTATTCGAATAGATTAGTTAGACACTCTGCAGAGGTTGTACAACTTGACCCACAAGATACATCATCCTTTTAGCGGCCATGCGCAAGTGTCACACTTCAGCTTGTGTGTGGCCAAGGAGTCTGTAACAAGGCTTCTTAGAAACTCCGCCCCAACACTGTCTTCCCCCATAAGACAACTTTCCCTCACACAGACAAGAAAGTACTCATGGCTAACCTTATCACCTATCACTTAGCCACCTGGGTCGACAGTGCCAAGACTTGGAATCCTACTAGGCCAGGTTCTTCCCATGAGAACATGTGGTTGCACGTTAGACTCAGTTCACTGACTTATGAAGTGAAGTCCTTAATTGACCAAGGCAACTTACCAACTATATTAGCACACAGCTCAGCAGTAGGCTCACACAAAGACCATACCCGATAAGGATCACATAGATACATTACCACCTAACTAGGTTCACACAGAACCACCCATCACCCCGGTCCAAATCATTTTATCAACCCGTTCTTTACTATACGGTGCAACACATGCTACCGGAAAGATAGCACACAGCCACGCGGTTCTCATGAAATCTGTTATAAGTATAAGATTAATCAAAATTATATTTTTCTTGTAAAACGACCTGGAGTGAGGCTAAGTATAACTACTCTACCTTGAGTTGAGCCCAGTATTCAACTCACAGAGACTAGGGTGACAAGTTATCATGGGTAAACAATAATTATCAAAGGTAGGATATAAAAACAATTAGGTCACACTACCCATCGATAGTTTATAAATAAAATAATGCATGAATTGAAAATAAAACATTTTATAAAATGGGATCAATATGTTCAAAGAGTGCACTTGCCTTGCTCCCAGTACTCCTTGCACTGCGTCTTCGGAAACAGACTGTTCCTCTGCTCCGACGTCTACTCGATCGCAAACGAGAAACAAATAAATAAAATAAAAAGCTAAATAAATAAAATCAAATAAAATAACCAACTGAACCAGGAGGTAGAGCTCGATTTTAGAGAAATTTAGGAAAAAGAACGGATCGGATCGGAGTTCAAACGGAAAAGTTATGACCTCCGGAAGTTTGAATTTAGAGAAAATCCGAGGATAAAAGAAAAAGGAATATTCCGAGAATATTCTCTGAATATTTAATTTCGAAATTGAATTATTTTTATTTGGAAAAATATGATGGGGGCTCACTGTAAGTGGCATGGAATATTTGGTGGACTCGGTGTATGTGGACTCGATGACATGGACTACCACGTGGCGACACATAGGCAAAAGGGGATGATGTGGCGATGACGTGGATAAATCTAGGGCTGACGTGGCGATGTTTAGGTTTATGTAGATCCAACGGTTTAGATTGGATCTAAAGGATGGATGGCTGTGATTTTGTTAAGGGACTTTGGTCACGGGACCCACATGGCATTGGCACAAGAAGAAAAGAAAAGAAAGGGAAAAAGAGAAGACAGGGAGCAGAGGAGCTGCTCCACTGCTCCAGCGCATGGTCATGGCTGGACCGGCAGCGGTGCAACGGCGTTCTCCGGCGATGACGCACGGCGACTGCGGCAAGTGGCGGCGCCGGAAGGAGGAGGTCGAGGCTGACTTGGTGGCGCTGCACGGCTCTCCAGGACAGCGAGGATGTGGTGTTGGAATGTGATCTTTGTGATTTCATACTTTCCTTGTACACGGCTCACCTTCCGCTTTCCTCCCGATAGTGTTTCCATAAGTCGTGGAGAGAATATGGAATATTCGATGCCTACACATGTAATCCTCTTTGATGTGAATCAATCATCGCATTGAGCCATTCTCTCTCACATGGTATCAAACTCCCATTCCCACGCTTCGGCACCCTAACACTCTCCCGGCCGATGCCATCTCCGGCGCACCCTATCTCCTTCCCAGCGTCATGTCCACAGCCTCCTCCTCACCACCCTCCCCCACGGAGGCTGCGCTCGACTCGGCTGCCACAGCCATCGCAGACACCGTCCTGGCCGCTTTCCCAAGTTCCCGAAGGCATGACGATTGACCCGGCGACAGCAAAAGCAGTTGCCGACTCCGCTGCTACCCGCGCGTCCGATGCGGCGCGTACTGCGCTCGGCTCAGTGCTGAGCACTCTTCTTGCGGCTTCTGCTGCTTCTGGCGCCCCGTCACCAGCCGGCACCGACGTCCCGCCGCCTCCTCCCATGGCACCTCCACCGACGTCCCTACCGCCGGACCTCGCCGCGCTGTTCGCCTCTGCACGCCTTATGCATGGCTTCTCAGCGCACCCCACGGTGACACTTAGCACCCCCCGCGGCTCCGCTCGACGACACCGCCCGCGCCGCCCTCCACGCACAGGCCGTCGGCGTCCTCAACATCAAGGCTCTCTTCCCCGTCACCCTCGATGTCGCCAACGGCAACTATACACGGTGGCGCGGCCTCTTCCTCGTCGCCCTCGGCAAGTACGCTCTAACGGACCACGTCCTCTCCGATGACTACCACTTCGACCGCGTCGATTGGGTGCAAATGGACTGTGTTGTCCTCGCATGGTTGTTCGGCACGATCTCCGCCGATCTCCTCCAAGACATCCTCTCGGCCGACACCACCGCCCGCCTCGTTTGGTGCGGTCTCGAGCACCAATTCCTCGGCAACCGTGAGCAGCGCGCCCTCAACTTGACGACGGAGTTCCACACCTTCCAACAAGGAGACCTCACCGTCGACGAGTACTGCCGCAAGATGAAGGCCTTCGCCGATGATCTCGGCGACGTCGGCGAACCTGTCCGCGACTGCACCCTCGTCCTCAACACGCTCAACGGTTTGTGTGACAAGTTCAACCATCTTCGGTCCTTGATCCCCATGCAACGTCCCTTCCCTACGTTCGCCGAGTTTCGCTCTCTTCTTCGACTGGAGGAACTCACCAAGCAGCCACGCGCCTCCAACACATCTGCTGTCTTCCTCGCCACGAGCAGCACAGGCAAGAACGCGACGCACAACACCGCCTACGGATCTGGCCAAGGTGGTCAAGGCGGCTCCGGAAACGGCAAGGGCAACGGGAAACGGCGCCAACGCGGCGGTGGCAACGGCGGCGGCGGTGGCAACAACGGCAGCGGCGGCGGCGGACAGCAAGCCGCTGTCCAGGGCGCACAAGGCGGCGGCGGCAAGTCCTCAGGCGGCGCTGCACAGTGGCCATCCCCCCAGAATCCCTGGGCTGGGACTATCCATATGTGGCCCGAGCAACTGGGCCGCGGCCTACTTGGCCCACGACCGGCCAGCCTGCCTTTTGCTGGTGCGGCTCTGGCCAGCCCACCTGGCGGGTTTCCTCCCCAGCAACAGCAACAGCCCGTGGGCTGGCTTCCAGCACAGGCGCCCGGTGGACTGGGCCATCTGGCCCAGGCGTTGCTCTCACAGCCACCAACTCCCACCGGTCTCGCGCAGCCCGTTGGATGGTTTGCAGGAGCTCCCTCCCAATGGGACCAAGCATCACTCATCGGTTCCTTCAACACCATGACGCTTCCCCAACCGGCTACTAATGAATGGTACATGGACACGGGTGCCACGGCGCACATGACTTCCGCCTCCGGTATCCTCTACCTTACCCGCCCTCCCGACTCCCAATCCCCCTCCAATATTGTTGTCGGTAACGGCTCCACGATTCCTATTTCCACCAAAGGCCAAACCAACATTCATCACCCTAAATGCACCTTCACACTTCGGTGACATTCTTTGCTCACCACATATTATCAAAAACCTAATTTCTGTTCGCCGCTTTGTTATTGACAATTGGTGCTCTGTTGAGTTTGACCCCTTTGGTTTCTCTGTGAAGGATCGGCGCACCAGGACCGTGATCGCCAGATTCAATAGCTCCGGTCCTCTCTACCCACTCCATCATGCGCTTCCCTCACCTCCAGCCGCCACAGCCCTCGCCGCCACTACCACCGACACATGGCACCGCCATCTCGGTCACCTCGGCCACGACGCGCTCTCCCACCTCACCTCCGCCGTGCCGCTACCGAAAGGAGGAGCCCTTGGTGTTTGCCACGCTTGCCAGCTTGGACGACATGTTCGTCTCCCTTTTGCTACCTCCACTAGTAGGGCTTCAGCCAATTTTGAGTTGATTCATTGTGACTTGTGGACCTCTCCTGTTGTTAGCGTTTCGGGGTTTAAATATTATCTTGTCATTCTAGATGATTGTTCTCACTTTGTTTGGACTTTGCCCCTTCGCTTTAAATCCGACACCTTTTCCACCTTGTCACAATTTTTTGCTTTTGTCAAAACCCAATTTTCCACCACCATTCGCAGTGTTCAGTATGATAATGGCCGCGATTTCGATAACTCCGCCATGCGAACCTTTTTCCTCACCCATGGTGTCCACCTCCGTATGTCTTGCCCCCACACCTCCCCACAAAATGGCCGAGCTGAGCACATCCTACATTCCATTAACAACATCATTCGCTCCCTCCTCTTCCAAGCCAGTCTCCCCAGTTCGTTCTGGGTAGAGGCCCTCCACACCGCCACCCACCTCATCAACCGACACCCCACAAAGAACCTACACCACCTCACACCCTTTTTTGCCCTATATGGAGTCCACCCCACATACACACACCTACGCGTTTTCGGCTGCAAATGCTACCCTAACCTCTCCACCACTGCCCCACATAAGATTGCTTCCTGCTCCACTCTGTGTGTGTTCCTCAGTTACCCACTCCATCACAAAGGGTATAGGTGCCTTGACCTCAAGAGAAATAGGGTCATCATCTCCCGGCATGTCGCTTTTGATGAGGAGTCCTTTCCATTCGCCGCGATCTCCCCTAATCACTCACATGCAGATGATCTTATTTTTTTTGGAAGACTTCAGTGCACCATTGCAGGCTCCGGTCGGCTCCCACCGATGGCCCTCTGATGCGTCGGCTCGTGCGCTGGCCTTGCCAGCGCGGCCAGCTGCCCCTGGTGCAGCAGGCCATCCCCCAGCAGGCGGCCCAGGTGCAGTGGCCTAGCAGGCGACCCAAATACAGCAGGCCACCTCCGAGCGCACGCCATGCTCCACGGATCAGTCGGCTCTGACTACACCGCCTGGCTTCCAGCCACGATCAGCCCACCACGTGGATCAGGCGCTGGACCCGATCGGCTCGACTGCGTCTTCTCCCATGCCGGCCCATTCACCTGGGTCGGTCTCCCCGACGCGCGCCACCACCAGTCCGGCCGCCCATTCGCCTAGGTTGGCTGCCCATCCCACGGACGCTTCTCCACCTGGATCACCACGACACATCCAAGGCCTCGTTCTGCGACCGCACGCTGCCATCCCTACACGACCACGATCGGCATGTCTTCTAGGAACGGCTCCTCCTCCGTCGTTACTCGGTGTGTCCCCCGTCATCAACGACCAAGTCATGGTGACTCGCGGCAAGCACGACATCCACAAGGTGCCTGACCGGCCAAACCTTCATGCAGTGGCTCTTTCACCAATTCCACGGACATATCGGGCAGCTCTCGCCGATCCCCATTGGGACTCCGCTCTCCTCTCCAACCGGACTTGGGACCTTGTTCCCCATCCTCTGGGCGTCAACATCGTCACCGGCAAGTGGATCTTCAAGCACAAGTTCCAGCCCGATGGCTCCCTCGACCGGTACAAGGCTCGCTGGGTTCTTCGTGGCTTCACATAGTGCCCCGGCATCGATTTCGATGAGACGTTCAGCCCGGTGGTGAAGCCCGCCGCCGTCCGCACCGTCCTCAGCTTAGCCGTCTCTCGTGACTGGTCGATCCATCAATTGGACATCAACAACACCTTCTTGAATGGTACTCTTCAGGAGACGGTCTACTGCATTCAGCCACCCGGGTTCGTTGACACCGCCCATCCCGCCATGGTGTGCCACCTCAACATGTCGCTGTATGGCCTCAAGCAAGCACTCCACACCTGGTACAGTCAGTTCGCATCCTTCCTGGTGACCCTCGGGTTCACCGAGGCCAAGTCCGACACCTCCCTCTTTCTCCTACGACGTGGCACCGACACCGTCTACCTCCGACACCGTCTACCTCCTGCTCCACGTCGACGACATCGTCTTGACGGCGTCCTCCACCAAGCTCCTTCAGTGGACCATCTCCGCACTCCAGTCCGAGTTCTCCATGAAGGACTTGGGTGACCTGCATCACTTCCTCCGGGTCAGCGTGATTCGGCAGCCCTCCGGACTCCTGCTCAGTCAATGCCAGTACTGCCTCGACATACTCGATCGCGCCGGCATGACGGACTGCAAGCCCTGTACCACTCCGATCGACACCTGCGCGAAGCTCTCCGCTTCCGACGGCGCGCCAATGGCAGACCCGACCGACTTTCGCAGTCTAGCCGGGGCTCTCCAGTACCTCACCTTCACCAGACCGGATATCTCCTACGCCGTTCAGCAGGTGTGCCTCCACATGCACGACCCTCACGAGCCTCACCTCGCCGCGCTCAAGCGGGTCCTTCGGTACATTCACGGCACCCTGGACATGGGACTTCACCTGCAGCGCTCTTCTGTGGGCGATCTTGTCATCTACTCCGATGCCAACTGGGCGGGCTGCCCCGACACACGGCGGTCCACCTCCGGCGACACCGTCTTTCTCGGCGACAACCTGGTGTCCTGGTCTTCCAAACGCCAGGTCGCGGTGTCTCGCTCCAGTGCCGAAGCCGAGGACCATGCCGTTGCCAATGCTGTCGTCGAGGTCACTTGGCTCCGTCAACTGCTCCACGAGCTTCACTCTCCTCCGCCCAAGGCCACCCTATTGTACTGTGACAACGTGAGTGCCGTCTACCTCTCCTCCAACCCGGTACAGCATCAACGGACCAAGCATGTCGAGATCGATCTTCACTTCATCCGGGAGAAGGTCGCCATCGGCGCCATTCGAGTTCTCCATGTGCCCATGTCGTGCCAGTACGCCGACATCTTCACCAAGGGGCTGCCATCTCCGGTTTTCACCGAGTTCCGGTCCAGTCTCAACGTCCGTTGACCACGATGATGTGACTGCCGGGGGGGGTGTTGGAATGTGATCTCTGTGATTTCATACTTTCCTTGTACACGGCTCACCTTCCACTTTCCTCCTGATAGTGTTTCCATAAGTCGTGCAGAGAATATGGAATGTTCGATGCCTATACATGTAAACCTCTGTGATGTGAATCAATCATCGCATTGAGCCATTCTCTCTCTCACATGTGGCGCACGAACTCGCCGGAGTTGGGGAAGGAGAGAGAAAAAGAGGGGAAACAGCGGCGTTGGAAGAAGGGCATCAGCCTCGGAGCTCACCGGCAGCAGATGCGACGCGGGAGGAAAGCGGCGACATCCACAGCGGCTCAGCTCCCGGCACAGCTCCACGCAGCGGCAGAGGCGAAAAAGAAACAGCGACGGCAGCTGCGCTGATGGCAGCGGCTTGGAAAAAAGAGAAGGGTGGCGGCAGCGGCTTTTATAGGGAAGGGAGGAGCTAGGGTTAGGGCACGAGGCGCCGATTTATGCAAAGGGGACGCGGCTGCGTTCGTGGTGACAATGGCGGCGCTGCATGCGGCACGGCGCGGCTTGCGGCGCAGCGTGCGGCATCGGCTTGGGCTGGCATGGGTTGGCGACGGCTTGGGCCGAGGGCGACGCGAGGGAGGAGAGCACTAGGGCGAGGGTGCAGCACATCCTCAGGGTTAGCCTCCCCAGGCCTGCAACTTGTGAGGAGGAGAGAGAGAGCTGGAGGTTGAAGAAGATGGAGGGAGGAAGAAAAAAAGAAAGAGGGGGACTTTTTTGCAAAAGCGACAGAATAGAGAAAGAGAGGAAGGAAATAGGGAAATAGACAGGGTCTTTTCTGGAGAATTCCAAATATAAAGTAGTTGGAATTTTTGGAGGATTTAGGACATTAGGAATTGAATAGAAATTTGAATTTGGCGAAAATTTTAATTAGAAAATTGAGCTCCACTTCCGAAATTCCAATTAAATCCAAATAAAATCTAATAAAATACGACAAAGCCAACGATGTAATTAATTAATTAATTACATTAAACCTTTTTATTTAATGAGATTTTCATTAAGCTATTTTAGACAGTTAAACCAATGTGAATTTTCGCAATCAGACGAAAAAACGGAAAGTGAAAAATCAGGACGTGACAAATTCCTATTTGCAATTCATATTACTTTTATCTTGTTCTCGCTAGTTTCTTCGATTTTCTTGCAGTAATAAGGTTGATCTGCATTGACAAGATCAACAACCCATGGAGAGCTGTATCGATCGCTAAGGTGCAACACAACGTCTTATACGGCTGTAGTCGGATCGTCAATGTTTCTGTCAAATACGGTTGTTGTCGGATCCAAGTGGGGCCCAAGTGCAGTGCGCTCTAACTTGGTGGAGCACGACCCTAGGGATCCCTTGGTCGTCCCTCTCCTTAAATAGCTACGTACCCCCTTCAGGGTTTCTCGAGTTTTGTTTAGATTAAAGTTTAGTCATTGCTACTTACTTGCAGCGCGCGTGTCGGCTAGACCGCCCGCTGTTTGTCTTCCGAATCTCGACTTATTATTTGTGTCTAATTCCTATTTACAATTCAGATTACTTTTATCTCGTTCTTGCTAGTTTCTTCGATTTGCTTGCAGTAATAAGGTTGATCTACATCGATAAGATCAACAACCCACGGAGAGGTGTATCGATCACTAAGGTGCAACACAATGTCTTATACTGTTATAGTCGGATCGTCAATGTTTCTCTCAAATTGTAGTTATCATCAACTCACCGAAAGACCGGGATAACCAGATCCCTGAGCGTATCGATTGGAGTGCAGGGTTTATCAACTTGCATCTGAAAAAAAAGGCCTCAACATAATAGCGATGTCATGTATGTATAAAGCTATTCAAAATGTTAGTCAGCTAACTGTTGCAGTATAGAGTCCATTTGTTGATCCTTAGGTTCACAAGTTTGTGTGCTGCTTATTCTTGTATTCTTGCTTCACCAATGGTCAACCCAGAGTGTACATAGCTCCACCAAACATTCCATACTTCCACCGCTTTAATGGTCCCGAATAACTCACACAAACTTCCTCTTTTTGTGCCTATTTCCCATGATTTCTCCATCTAATCAAGTAAATATAGCATCCTCATTCCTAGCAGTAGAAATATGATTGGCACACAGAAGTTGTCATTTCATGAAAATGAAGGTAGCATAGGAATGAGAGGCCTCTAGAAAACAAGTCATCACCAATAACATTAATGTGCGGGTGTTGATTCGCGTTCAGCAATAGCTACATTTTCTGCTTGTATCTTGTCGTCAGCTAGCCGTTGATGGCCTTCTACTTAAGAACCAGAGATACAAGAACTTTTAGTACTAGTACCATTACTGGATCCGATCTTTTTTATGGTGGGTTAAAATCACAAATTTCTCGGTTGTCTTACGAACCAGTACTAAAGATACTTTTAGTACCGGTTCTAAAAGTCCAAGTCCCAAAAACATCCTCAGTTCCACTTAGTTCCGGTTGGTAACACCAACCCAGACTAGCCTCTAGGATCTATTTCAAAAAGAAATCATATTTTCCGCGCGTGAGGCTGAAGTGAGAGATCTTGAGTGCGAATCCTGCAACCTGCATATTTTTTTGACAGAGTATGCATCTTGAGTGCGAATCCCACAACCTGCACATTTTTCACAGAGTATGCATCTTTAGTACAGGTTATTTCAACCAGTACTAAAAATCGAGATCTTTAGTCCCGAAAATTTAGTCTCGGTAGCTGTAACAGGTCATAATAGGGGTTACGATGTGCTAGTCCAGGATCAAGCTAGCACACAAAGACACAGAGATAATATCGCAGCCAACATCACGAAGGGAAACCTAATATTTATTAATAATGTAACTGTGATAAGCCTTATGGCTCACTTACATTTATTTACCACAAGGCAACATAAGAATAAGATAACACAGCGGAAAAGAAAATAAATGCGCGGAAGCTCCATTCAATATGCCACAAGCAGTCAACTAGGGCACACGGCTTATTCCTCGAATGCAGTAGCAAACTCCTCAAATAACAGCGGAAACCTTCCTTCTGGAGTTGGGGGAATTGCAAGGTGAGTACATGGAATACTCAGCAAGTACACGAAAATATGCATATGCGCAGCTGACAAAGATAGGATATGGATATTTTGCATAGCACAACATTTGCGATTATAAACAATTTATTGAAACATATTTTAAAACAACATTTGTAAATAGCGGGTGTTACCAACCAATCGTCCACACAAGACCTATCCACAAAGGATCAAATAGCTATATTCATTAATCTACACACAGCTCATTCCCATTGCATGTTTTCGCAAACTACCTCTCATGAGATATCACCGAGCATGTCCATGATCGTGGACACAGCTATTCGAATAGATTAGTTAACACTTTGCAGAGATTGTACAGCTTGACCCACAAGATACATCATCCTTTTAACGACTAGCTAGTAATGTCACACTTCAGATTCTGTGCAGCCAAGGAGTTTGTAACAAGGCTTTTTAGAAACTCCGCCTCAAAACTATCGTCCCCCCATGAGACACTTCCCCCACATAGAAAATAAAGTACCCATGCCTAACCTTAACACCTAACATCTAGCCACCTGGGCTGATAGTACCAAGACTCGGAATCCTACTGGACCAGATTCTTTCGATGAGAACATGTGGTTGCACATTAGGCTCAGTTCAATGACTTATGAAGTGAACTCCTTAATTAAACATGGCAACTTGCCAAACTACAATAGCACGCTTAAGGACACCAAATTCACCCTTTGAGCATCTAAATAGTACACAGCTTGATAGTAGGCTCACACAGAGACCATACCCAATAATGATCACACAGATACATTATCACCTAACTAGATTCACATAGAACCACCCATTACTCCAGTCCAAATCATTTTATCCGCCCATTGTTTACTACACGGTGCAACACATGCTAACGGAAACATAGCACACAACCACACAGTTCTTATCAAATCAGTTATAACTATATGATTAATCAAAATTATATTTTGCTTGTAAAACAAGCTTGAGAGGGGCTCTGCATAACTACTCTACCTTGAGTTTAGTCAATATTAATCAAGGGTGGGATAATAACAATTAGGTCACACTACCCATCGATAATTTCTAAATAAAATCATGCATGTTCAAAACAAAACATTTTATAAAATAGGTTCAATATGTTCAAAGAGTGCACTTGCCTTGCATCCATGTGCTATCCTTGCATTGCACTTTTGCAGCGAACAGCCTGTTTGCTCCGATGTCAACATGATCGCAAACGAGAAACAAATAAACAAAAGAAAAATCTAGCTAAATAATATCAAATGAATAACAAATGAAACCAAGAGGTAGAGCTCGATTTAGAATAATTTAGGAAGAAGAACGGATCGAATCGGAGTTCAGATGAGAAAGTTATGACCTCCGGAAGTTTGAATTTAGAGAAAATCGGAGGATAAAAAGAAAACAAATATTCCGAGAATATTCGCTGAATATTTAATTTTGGAAATTGAATTACTTTTAATAGGAATAAATGGTGGGGCCCACTTGCCAGTGGCATGGAGTATGATGGACTCGGTGCACGATGGACTGGATGACGTGGACCGACACGTGGACAAGAGTTGATGATGTGGCGATGACGTGGCGCTGATATGGATAGATCTAGGGCTGACGTGGCACCGGTTTGAGATATTTAGATCCAAAGGCTAGGATTCAATCTAGAAAATTGGACGCTTGTGGTTTGTTGTGGCTTTTTGGGCTCGGGACCCACATGTCATGCTCTAAAGAGAAGATATTGGTGGGGCTCACATGTCAGCTTCACAGGGGAGGGAAGAAACAGAGTCGGCCATGGCCGGCTTGCTCCAGTGCGGTGAGAGCGTAGGTGACACGGCGACGTTCACCGGTGATGGTGCATGGCGATAGCGGCGAGCGGCGGTGCTGGCAAGAGGAAGTGGAGGCGACCACGGTGGCTTGGCACGGGACTCCGGGATGGCGGGAACACGGCACATTGGCAATGGACGGCGTCGGCCGGAGTTGAAGGAGAGAAAATCGTAGCGACGCAGGGATGGAGGAGCTTGGCCTCAGGCTCACTGACGGCGACATATCACGGGAAGAAGGCGGTGACGATGGTGTGGCTCCCCCGGCCGCGGTGCTGCTTCCAGCAGCGGCGTTCGGTGTCGACGGCGACCGGTGATGAGAGCGGGATTCGGAGACATGGAGGGAGAAGGCGGAACTAGGGCTTGGCCTCCCCGGGCCGGGCTGGAGAGGGAGAGAGAAGGCTTCGGCCTTGCATGGCCAAAGGAAGAAGATGATGGAGGAGAAAGAAAAAGGAGGAAGAAGAAGGGGTAAAACGGAAAAAACGAAAAAAGAGAGAAATGGAAAGGAAGGGAAATAAGGGAAAACCTAGGGACTTCTCTGGAAAAATTCCAAATTTAGGATATTTGGAATTTTAAGAGTATTTAGGGAATTAAGAAATTGAAAAGGAAAATATTTTGGATTTGGATAGAATTTGATTTGGAACTTGAGCTCCACTTCCAAAATAGGAATCAAACCCAGATAACTTTAATTAAGAACGACAAAACCAACAACGTAATTAATTAATTAATAATATTAAATTATTTTCATTGATGAAATTTTTATTAAGCTAATTTTATACGAACAAACCAAACGTGAGACTTTTCCTGAGAAGGTGTTAATTGGTTTTCCTCGTAATCCGTGTGGTTTTTACTCCTCTAAAATATAATCCGTGTGGTTTTTTGGACCTCAAAGACGTAATTCGAATTATGTCTTTGAGGTCAAAAAAAATATAATAACGTGTATACTGCATGATACTACGGAACTTTTCTTATCTGTAACGGTATTTCCCGTCTCGGAGGTTTACGGACTATCACACCATCATCATCTCTAACATACCGAAATAAACACCGACAAAGATAACATTATCCATATGCATGTATTTCGAGCCCGTCACTGATAAGACCTATCGGTGACGGGCTTTTGTTTTAGCCCGATAAAAAATATCTTTGTAATCTTTATTGGGTCCTATACCTATGCTCGTCACAGATGTGTACCATCGGTGACGGACTCTAATTTACACCGAACAAAGATAATATTTACTCCTGTCACTGATGGTTGTCATCGGTGACGGGCTTACACATAGACCCGACAAAAATAACTGTAAAACCCGTCATCGATGTCTGTTCGTTGGTTATTACCGATATTGTTGCACACCACAAATACTCTAACTGCCAAGGAAATGTTTATCCCACTATTTACTATTTTGGTTGGAGGTTGAGGAGAGCGATTTTTCTCCTTTTTCCAAGAAAAACAGAAAATTCATAAAAGTAATTGAAAAATACTAAACAATTCCCATAAATATAGTAATACTCTTACAAAATGTTCATCTAATATTTTGTACACTTTTGTAACAATGGATCGAAGTTGGATAAATGGAAATTTGCAATATACCAAAGAGTATAGAAGAGGCGTTTCAAATTTTATAAACGCTGTGGAGGAGGACAAGAAAATAAGAAACAATGATTACTTGTGTTGTCCATGTGCAGATTGCAGAAATGAGATCATACTTGATAGCAGTGTGGACGTACACGCTCATCTGATACATCGTGGATTTATAGAAGGCTACACATATTGGGTGAAGCATGTAGAACAAGAATCAGTCGATGATATTGCAGCTGCAGATAGAAGTGGGCACAAAATCAGGAAGATGAAGATTGACATGACATGTTTGTACCTTCTCCATTGGGTGGTGAAATGGTTGATGTAGATCACGATCTGCTGCAAAACATGTTGTATAACGTTGAGGACCCATCTTACAACGAGAGAGATTCCATGAAGTTAACCATGTTGGTCAGTGACTCGGAGACACCTCCATACGCTGGATGCAAGGAAAAACACACCAAATCGTCAGCTACCTTGACCTAATAAAGCTGAAGGCAAGTAGTGGATGGACAGACAAGAGTTTCATAGATCATTCGGGAATATTGAAAGCCATGCTTCCTGAGGAGAACACATTGCCTAAGATCACATATGAACCAAAGCAGGTTTAATTTGTGCCCCATGGGGTTAGAGGTCCGTGGAATTCACGCTTATCCAAATCACAAGCAATATGCGGACTTAGATACCTATCCTATCTGCAAGGCTTCACGATACAAACGAAAGAAATGTGCTGACGAAGGAAAAACGTCAAAGCATGGTGGTCAGGTGAAGGTTGTGTGGTATCTACCTATCATTGATTGTTTCAAGAGAATCTTTGCTAATCCCAAGGAAGCGGAGTTAGTACATTGGCATGCCATAGAGAGAAGGAACGATGGTATGCTCGGACAACCTGCAGATTCGATTCAATGGAGGAATATTGATCGAAAACATCAAGAATTCGTAGTCGATCCTAGAAACATGAGAATATGTTTGTGTATGGATGTCATGAATCCTTTCGGAGACTTGAGCAGGTCTCACAGCACTCGAACACCAGTTCTTTTTGCAAACTATAACCTACCGCCATAGTTGTGCTTCAAAAGGAAATGCATTGTGTTGTGCTTGTTAATCTAAGGACCAAAACAACCCGGTAGTGATATTGATGTGTTCTTGGAGCTTGTTATAGATGATCTAGAAACATGTCATGTGCTATTGTTCCGCACCAGTAATGACTACCCCGCATTTGGTAATCTTTTTGGACAAACTGTGAAAGGAAAGAAGACTTGCTCTGACTATTTGGAAGATACACACAGTAGGTGGCTAAAGAAATCATGAAAGATGGTTAGATGGGTCATAGCATATGGTTCCCGCTACATCACGCATTTAGAAGAAAAAAGAAAATTTTCAACGGTAAGAGAAAACTTCAAACTGCTCCCAAGGATTTGTCCGGAGGTGAGGTCCACGATATGGTGAAGGGCATAACTAATGAGTTTGGGAAAAAAAGGAAATGTAGTAAGGCAAAGGACAAGTGTATGTGGAAGAAAAATCCATATTTTGGTGACTATCTTATAGGAAGGATATTGAGGTCCGTCATTGCATTGATCTTATGCACGTTGAAAAGAATGTGTGTGAGAGTTTGGTTGGCCTACTGCTGAATATTCCTAGAAAGACAAAGGACGGCTTGAACACGCACCTTGATCTATAGGAGATGAATATTCGTAGTGAACTCATACTTATAACTGATGAAGAGACAGGAAGTGTGTACCTTCCTCCAGCTTACCACACCTTGTTGAAGGACGAGAATATCACAATGTTCTCCTGCTTGAAAGATATTAAAGTTTCATCGAGCTATTCAGTTAGGATAAGGAAGTATGTTTCATTGGATGATCTAAAACTTATTGGAATGAAGTCTCACGATTGCCACGTGTTAATCACACAGCTCTTACCAGTTACTATAAGAGGTATTCTTCCACCCAAAGTCTACCACACGATCATGCGTCTGTGTGCCTTCTTCAATACAATCGGTTAGAAGGTTATAGATCCCGAAGATCTAGATGGGTTGCTGGCCGGTATTGTCAATACCCTCTATCACTTGGAGATGTATTTTCCACTGTATTTCTTTGATATCATGATTCATCTCCCAGTTCATCTGATGTAGAAAATAAAATTATGTGGCCTAGCTTTTCTAAGAGAAATATACTCGTTCGAGAGGTAAATGGGAGTTCTGAAATCGTACGTTCAAAATAGAGCAAAACCGGAGGGGAGCATCATTGAAGGTTACACGACCGAAGAGGTTACTGAGTTCTGCGTCGATTACATGTCCAAGACTGATCTTATTGGAGTTCCAGCGTCTCGTCAAGAAGGAAGGTTGTCAGGTGTTGGCACAAAAAAGGTTGGAAAAGAATTGTGCACGATCAACCCTCCTATGCGCTGGCCCATTTCGCTGCGCTCCAATATATGGCAGAAGTTGCCCCATACTTTGAGGGGCATATAGCGAAAATCCGACAGGAGAACTTGGGCGATCAGATATGTGGATAAACATAGAACATAACTCTTGTTCCAACAAATGGTTCAAGAATCATATTACAAGGTTGACCGATGGCCAAAATGAAACAGTACGATCGTTGGCGGCGGGACCGTGTTGGGATATTGACACATGGCAAGGATACGATATGAATGGGTACACATTTTACACCGTCAAACAAGATGACAAAACCACAGTGCAAAACAACAGAGTCCGTATAGATGCATTTCAGGATCAATCTAGGTCGAACACATACTACGGCCACATAGAGCAGATCTGGGAGCTTAACTACGTGAAGTTCAATGTCCCTTTATTTCGTTGCTATTGGGTGAATATAAGCACTGGTGTGAAAGTCTACAAGTAAGGTTTCACTTAAGTCGATCTAGCCAAGGTTGGATACGCCGACGGACTATTCGTACTTGCGAAGCAGGTCGAGCAGGTTTTCTACGTAAAAGACCCTGCAAACAAGAAGCTGACGTCGTTAGGGATGGCAAGTGAAGAATTGTTGGGGTTGACAACATCGTCGATGAAGAAGAATACTACCAGAATCTTCATGTAAGACCTGACATCGACCCTGGCAATGATCCCGAAGAGGATGTGGCATATGCTCATTCAGATCATATAGAAGGCATATCCTTGTAGCTAAAGACTTTGTATTAATTTGATTTGCAATTTCTTGTATTTAATGAAGTATTTTGTATCATTGCCTTTGTAATGAATAATTTGCTATTTCTTGTAATGAATGAAGTATTTAGTATTATTTGATAGGGAAAAGTCAAAGTGCAGCATATGTTTCATGCTATTCTAGTAACTGAAACATCTTGATACTACTTCTATGTCTCAAAGTCCATGGTGAAGCATCAGACGTGCACGGTGACGGAGACGGTGCCCGACGATCCTTCATCCTGCAATCGTCTAGAGCCTCACTCCCACTTAATAATGAATAGGGAATAAGGAAAAGTCCAAACCAACTTATAAGGAAAAAGGAACATCAACAATGGTCAACTATGAAATAGAAAACACAAATAATAGTAATTTGTTTACTAAAAAAATGGAAAAATGCTCATCTTAATCGGCCTTAAAAGTAAGCCCATCACGCATGATCTCATTTCAATCAGGCTTAAACTTAAGCCTGTCATGGATGATCTCATCTTAATCGTGCTTAAACTTAAGTCCATCATGGATGAGCTCTCAATCGGGCTTAAACCTAAGCCGTCACGGATGACTGTCATCCGTGACGGCGTTAACTTTAATCCCCATCTTGTGGTTTGAACACATTTAAACTAGGGTTTTTTTCACTCTCAGAAGTATAAATAAGAGTCGGTTCTGAAAATTTCTAAGTCCCGAAGGCATTGAATCCTAACACCGTCGCTGGCGCCGCCTCCTCCCACCACTGTCACTGCCGTCCACAAGTTACTCGCCGTCGCCGGATCAACACTGTCACTACCCGATGCCCTTGTCCTCCCTCGCAGCTGCGCCTGTCTCTGAGCACGGACACCGCTGCCACCATCGGAGCCCTTCACCACCGCCGTCAGAGCACGGACGTCACGCACGGTCATCGTTGTCACCGCCACCGTCATCTGCGAGCCCGGCGCCACCCTCTGCTCCACCGCCATCGCCGCCACCGTCGTTGCGCTCTGTTCTACCACCGCTACCGTCGACCTCCTCACCCGTTAATGGAAGAAACTTGTGACTTAGGGATTTTAGAGATAAAATTTGTGACTTAGGGATTTTTATATATGTGATATGTGCACTTTAGATAATTTAGGATATTTTGTTGATTTTAGGGTATTTTAGTGAATGTATTTTACTCTTAGGGATATTTTTTTGTGCATGTAAGTATTTATGTATGTATTTTGTGAATTATATTTGAGATGGACTAGTGATGTTCATGTGTGATGTTTATGTGTGATGGGAGTTAGTAATACGTGGATATATGTCGAATTTATGGTATTTTAGTTAATTTAGATGAATTCTAGTGAAATTTATATTTAGATAAGATGGCACTTAGTGATTTTATTGATTGTAGGTATGTATTGAGTATTAAGTGAATTATATTTAGATAAGTTAATTTAGTGATGGGACTTAGTGTATTTTAGTCATTTTAGGGTATTTTAAGTAACTTTCTAATTTTGTATAATACTGTTAGTGAAATATTAATGTTTGTTTGTACTTTTTGTCGTACACAAGTTAGTTATTTAGAAAATGTCTCAGCAAGGTGAACCCACGTTGGCGACAACTAGTGGGACCGTATCGACCCGGAACCTTAGGACCCAACTAGGATTCCTAAGGAATGAACGACCATAACAGAGATCAATGCCCTAGGATTCCCGGTGGCTCCTAGGAAAGTTGTTAAGAAGTTTGCATTGGTATGTGGGGTGATAGGGAAGCGGTACTTCACCATTTTTGTTGACGATGTCAAGCTTGTTCCAGTTGCAGAAAATGAGGAAGCTTGGGTGCAGTTCAAGCTGAGCTTCGATTATCCTGAAGGAGACGAGGAAAGACTCAAGTTTCGTGCTTTCCAAAAGATGGGATCACCGACTAACCAACACCATATAAAAATACCCGTGGATCACCAAAACCGTGTGCGGCCAGTTTCATGCTGCCAAATATACCCCGAGTCCGAGCAAAAAGCGAGGTTGCTAGGGCACTCCAGGATAGAAACGTGCACCCACACTGGCTTGACACCGGAGGATATAGCGGGAAGCAAGAGTAATGGCAGAGGGAGGATGAAGCTGTTGTGTAATCTAACACCCCACCGCCATTTGCTGACAACCCGGACGAACGAGCAATGAATTGGACAAGGGCAAGGGCTACTAGGAACAACGATGGGACAATTACATTCGCAAATCTCGAAGATCAACGAGTGTACGAGCGTATGGTAAGTACAACATATTGAATATGTTTAATTTTATTCTATCCTAGCCATGATTTAACCCAACCTTAACTGAGACCGATCTCGCAAGAGGTCTGCTCACAAAGACGCGAGGACGACATCCTCACAAAAGCGTTGGGCACCGAAGAACATCGTGGACAGACAAGGGGCGTTGGGTCCAATATTCCATGGAAGGTTGGGTTTCCCCAATGCATGTGGTAGTACAAGAAGCGGAAGCTGGCAAAGACGGAGAAAGATGCACGCCTGAAGGAATAGCTTCGAGAGGAGATCAGAGCAGAGCATAGCTCTGAATTCGTTGAAAAATTGTCACGGGTGGAGGTACGCATCAGGGGTGAGCTCCAGCAACAAAATGCTGACCCCTTCACCGCTCACAGAGTTGAAGCGATCCCCACGCAAAGGCGTAGCAGTTGCGTATCAACTGAGGCGGGAGAAGACCAACCACCAGTCCCTACCGCAGTCGACCACATAATGGTAAAACCAATAAACAATGCATATGTTGTCTTAACAAATCTATATATTATATCATATTCTAAGAACATGGATGAATCTATCGCATGTACCCACACAGTGCACCCTAGTAGTTCTTGCCCAGTCACCGAGGGAGTTGCGTTTACGCCTACACTGGAAAACCAAGTGCAAGGGGCTCAAATGATGGTCAGGCATGCTAAAGTACAAGTGGACTTAGTCAAGCCTGAATGGGTCAGCTGGACTCTGCAGCATCCATCGAACGATGAAATTTTGACCCTAGAGCTACACGTGGGACTTTTATCCAATTGCCCAAGGAACTCATTGAGATAAGGATGACTCCTAGGTCAAATGCACCAAGTACTCGTTCGCTACCAAAACACATTCCAACTCTTCCTTCAGCCCCTCCTGCCATTGAAAATGAAGATGAAGACATTCAATTGCAATATGATACGGATTTTGGGGATGATCGTATGGAGGCCGATAGCAGGGCTATCATTCCCCTCCTATCAAAAAGAGCAGGAAGGCACATTCTTCTCCACCGTTGGAAAAAACTAGCAAAAAGTTGTTGCAAGGGGAAGAGGAAGAGGAAAGCTGCAAATCTTGCTTCTAGCTCCGAAGAAGCTATATCTAGGCAAGGCGCCATCAGTTGCTCCTGCGAATGTTGCTCCGACTACCTTCCAATTAGGCACGCCATTGGTTGGAGATAATGACTTAGCGAAGATGGGTCCTGCTTGTAAGTAGTTGCACGGGTACTACATAGAGAAGTCCAATGCAAGGAGGAAGAATAGAGAGACCTCTATGACGGGCTTTCATGGTCCACAACCATTTCTTGGGCCAAAAGCCTATATTGTGGTAGATTTTTCACATCTTTTTGACCTCTACAGGCTGTGAGCGGTGGACACCAATCTCCTTGAGTGCTACACGTTGTAAGTATTGTTGCATACAAAATATGGTTATAACAATCCATATAATATGCTTATACGGGTTTTGCCTTGCTTGAAGGTTAACTTGGAAGCATATTCAAAGAAATGAACCGGATGTTTCCTTACTAGATCCATCTATGGTCAACGTGACAAATCTAAATCACGATCCAGAAAGGATGAACATAATATATCAGGGACTGCTTGTGGGCCGCCAAATCAAAGAGTTTATTATGTGTGCACATAATCAACAGTAAGTGTACCCTAATTGGATGCAAATCCACAGCGCGTATAGTTTTAGTATAAAACTTGCAATATATTAATGATGTAGAAGCCATTGAATTATTCCGGTCTTAGTACCGAAGTGGACTATGGTATACTACCTTAACTCCAAAATTATTCCAGATACAAAAGATTGGTCCAGGATTAAAGCTGCATTAAATAACGCATGGGGCCAGTGTGGATTGGTCCAGACATGTGCAAAAAAGGATGGAAGGCATAAGGAAGGAAGATGCAACCTCATTCATTAAATAGACTTTCCATACCGTCAACAAGTTGGTGACCAGTGTGGGTTTCACGTGTGCCATAACATGAGGAGCTTGTTGGAAAAGGTGATATTGCTCATCCTTAAGGTATGTGCTTCAATTGTGTATGCGCCTATATATTCTAAGTACTTCGAAGTATATACACTAACTTGGCGTCTCACATGCAGGAAAAAGTTTCCATCATTCCGCCTCACAAATTTGAAGTCATTGGAGAGTAGATAGCACGTTTTGTACAAGACGGAATCTTATCAACAAAAGGAAGCTTTAGATTATAGCCGTAGCTAGCTCGTCTCTAAATGGTTGAACATTTTTCAATGCTTGTCAAAGACATGTGATTATGTAACATTTATGTATGTAATACAATCCAGTCTGATGTTCGTGCATATACTTCCAATGTATAACTCGGTTTTGCAGGTTTTGATGCTTAACTCTTGAAGATGCATGTCGACGGTTTGGTGATCACTAAATGGATGTGAATGGCATATGTGAATGGATGTGTGAATGTGGATGTGATCACTGGATGTTTTATTTGTGAAATGTTGTGAATGGCATATGTGAATGGATGTGTTAATGTGGATGTGATCACTGAATATTTGATATATTAGCTTATGTATTTTGTAGCGGGCATGGCTAGCAAAAGCCTGAGGCTAGCCAAAAAATAAAATTTATTTTTTGGGTAAAATACTCATCCGTGACGGGCTTAAACTTAAGCCCGGTTGAGATGAATCATCCGTGATGGGCTCCGTACCATACCAACAAAGGTGACCTAGTCAGCTTTGTCAGGTTCAAGTACGAACTCTTCACGGATGAGCTCATCAGTGACGGCCCTAGTTTAGCCCATGTTTAACTCATCTGTTGGGTCAAACCTATCAGTGATGGGCTTTAGTTTTGGCCCGATAAAGATAACTGTCATTCATGATGACAAAATACCCGATATAGATGACTTCTCACATCAGTGACCTTTGGTTCATGATGGGACTCCTCCCTGACACAGATGACGCTTGCCGCCCGATTAAGATGAGCTATCTCGTGCTAGTGGATAAACCCTGAGCTCCACTTGATACGCTAATGGTTTTGACTGGTCTGATCTTTCGGTGAGTTGATGATAATTACGATTTGAGAGAAACATTGTCGACTGGACTACAACTAGACAAGATGTTGTTGTGTTGCGGCTCAGCGATTGTTACACCTCTCCGATGGTTGTTGATCTTGCTGGTGCTGAGCAACCTTATTCCTACAAGCAAATCGAAGAAATAAGCAAGAACAAAATAAAAAACAATGTAATATTGCAAATAGGAATTGAATATGTAGGATAAGTTGGGGTTTCGAAGACGAGTAATTAGGTGGTCTAGTAGACACAACTAACTACAATGTAAGGTAGCAATGACTAAAACCTCAATCGAACAAAACTCGAGAAACCCTGAATGGGTACCTTGCTATTTATGAAGGTGGGACAATGACCAATGGGTCCCTAGGGTCATGCTTCACCAGGTTGGGACGCACCTCACATGGCCCCACTTGGACCGGGATCCCAGAGAAAGTTACAAAAATCATAGGCCCAATACAGGCGACACATCACCTTGTTTCTTCAATTGTGAATGACTAAGATGAAATTTCGCGATGAGGCTAGATCTATTGGAAAGAGGACTCAGAGAGCTTCCCATCACATACTCACTGGTCCAAAAACAGACCTCATATGCACATTTGGCGACCGTTTGAAATTAGCACTGTAGCGAGTGGTTGAATTGGATTCTATAACTCGACTATTTAATCTTGATATCTTCCGTTTGAACTATGATGTGAGCAATAGTTGTATCAATAGAAACCATGATCACACCATATACATAATATAAATCTATTCTATACTACTGAGTCTGTCCGAGTTCGACAATTTACCACTAGCATTATCTATTTCTACAATATACGGGTGACTTTATGAATTGTTCTACAATATGTTATTGGACCGCCCCTTGTTTTTAGAAATTCCCATAATATCCCTATGAACATACAAGTGTACAATTGATCTATCTCATTAGAATATGAAAATTAATTTTCATTTGGCCTCCTTACACAACATGCTTACACATGGAAATTTGTATATAAGTTTTAAATTTTGGGTATTTATTATGTCTCTAAGGGTATTTGTTGAAAAAAGTCCAATCCAATGATATGTTGTAGAATAATTCATAAATTCACCGGTATGTTATAAAAAGAGACAATATGAGTGATAAATCGTTGAATTGTGACAAACTCAGTGGTGTATAATAGATTATATCTAGAATTAAGGATTTCATTTAGATGTTGAAGGAAGAAAAAAATCTTCGGGAATTTAATTGGCGCACTGATCAAAATGTTTGGTGTATCTACGGAAATTCTTTTCTTTTGAAAGATTTACAACAAGATGAATTTTAATATTTTTGGTTTTACAAATTTTATTTGAATATTTCATCTGAATTTGAATTGAGTAAAAAATCCTATTGAGATTATCAGAATATTCTCATTACCATTTTCCTGGTCTTTACATGGATACAATTTGAAATGCTAGTCCTTGACTGTATATCATACTTACTACTTTCATGGATTTATTCTGTTGGCTGTGAAAAAAGTCACTTTTGCATATTCTTGTCTCCCAAACAAGATGGGTAAGTGCTTCAGCATGTTGAATTGTCACATTTGATTGCGGAAGGCCCCTGTCAATGATAAAGCGAGGATAAATAGCTTCACCAAACATCGTATGTTTCAACCTTATAAATTCGCCCACAGAAGTGGTTCGTTTACTCGGATGAAAATAGCATAGAAAAAAAGAGGCCGAAAGAAAACTTGCATATTCACCGGTTTCTGCATAGACGTATACGTACTTCATGAATGTGTGACGGCGTTCGGTTTTGGTGTAGATTAAACTTGCATATTCTGAAAAATGAGGCAACCAATGTTATGTGGATGTTCGGTCGGCATGATTGGAAAAAGCTCATATTCCTTTTGGACAGTTAAAGTGAGCGACTACTGAACTATTAATTGCAAGTGCGGCTCCTGCATTTTAGGATAGAGATCTTTTACGTGTTTGCGAGGTACTTTGAGGTTGAGGTTTCTAGAGGTGGAATAATATGTACCGTTGATCAATAGAGGGGCAAGGTACGGAACAAAATTATTGTAACATGAGGGTAGTGGAGTAATTAACTAATAAAATATAGGTACTATACACGAAATTATTGTAACATAAGGGTAGTGGAGTAATTAACTAATAAAATATAGGTATTATACACGAATTGAATACCTACATCCATCTATCAGTATATCATTGTGCAGATCGGTACGTCGTGAGGAAAAAAGTAAATCATGGATACGCCATTGATTTAGCAGTGATCAATTCGATCTGTAACCAAAATAAACTGAAAGATCACATCCTCTTTTTCCTCTCCCTTCGCTAGGGTTTGAACGGTTCACCAGAAGGAGACAGAGGAAAAAGCGTCGGCATGGTTGAGGGTTGAATAGGAGACGAGATCACTCGGTCGACGGCTAGGCGCAAGCTAGCGCATCTATAAGTTAACCTATACTTATTTACACAGTTTAGTAGTTATTTATGTAGTTCATAGATTCCTTATATAAGGGACTGAAATTTTTGTGGGATAGTAAATGAGATCTCCTCCTATGGTGTTCTTCTAGTGTTTGAACGGGTGCACCCCACGAGGAAACACGGTCGAGGAAGAAGATCTGGCATGGTCGAGCATTTGAACAGGAGACAAGATCTGATTAACATGTACAGGATATAAGAACACCATGTAAATCTAGAGAAAACCACGCAAACGATATCTTCAAAGAACATAGTAACTCTACATAAAATGATGCAACTTAAGAACCTATAACGCTAGTGCCGGCTAAATGACTTAACTCAGACATAACGTAAATCTAGGGGAAACCATGCAAAAGAGAAAGTAATGCAAATAAGAACATGTAAAGCTAGTATCGGATATATGTTAACTTGTATGGTAGTACCTACGCGGTACCGATTCTAATTTGTGAGACGATTCTACCATTTTTCTCTACTAATAAAATTATATTTTTACTCTTAGTACTTAAGTGCCTATACCAATACTTAAATACCTTTTACATCATACCAGTGATTAAGGAGTCTTGGATCTTTACCTTTTTTGGAATGCAAACACCGTAAAAGTTCTCTTTAGGATAAGAGCGTTCCATTAATAGCCCAGTTTTTGGATTGAATTGTACAAGCACGCAGATACACTAATTCCTAATTTGCATTGTACTGTCCCAAATTTCATTTTGAGTTCATCCTGTTCTTCCTGTTCTTCCCCTTCACTGTTTGTCGGATTTGCTACAATGTGTACGCAACATGCTCGATCTGCAGGTTCCTGGCAACAACATTTTCTTTAGGGAGAGCACAATTGAATGAACATGCACTTACACATACGCATATCGTCTGTTGACATAAAATGGGCATGCCATGGCCCTGGCGGGCACAGCTAGCCATCTTCAAAGCAATCTGATCGGTCATTTGGCACTAACACACAACAGGAGATTTTTGGGAGCGCACTCCAATTGTGGTAAATCTAAGAGTGTCAGGATAGTTTAACCAAATCACTAATCTGACCAGCTAGGAAATTAAAGAATGCCATTCTGGTGTGTATATATATAGTTCTTGTGTATCTTGTCATTGCTATTACTGACTACCTGCTAATCTCCCATGGGTGAAAAGCACCAATACCTTTCCTGATAGCGTAGAAATAGTCCGTTTTGAGAAAGCAGGCTTAGAGAGCAAATTCAGGCTTCAGGAAATTACAACCTGGTTGGCCTGAAGCCTGAAGGGAAACATTGGAAGAACCATTCCGTTTAGTTGGCCCGAAATAGCTAGCTAGCTGTGAGTGCAAAGTTCCTCATAGCTTCCATTCGCACAAGAACATACTCCCCAATATATCCTCCTATCTGTCTTCTTATTTTTTTTGTTTTTGTTTTTTTGTTTTGCTTTTGTGCAAAAGTGCCTGGGAACATTCTTCCTAGCATTCAAATCATCGCCGTTGAGAAGGTACATCATTCCATGATCAGCTCCATATTAAATTCATCATAGAAACTGTCTTATAATCTTCTGAATTTCTATGTTAAACAGTAAGACAGCAAACTTGAGTTCTACATAACAGAAATTATAAAAAGAAGTTTACATACCTCTTAAACTTTGTAACCTGAAGTTTGAAACAGAACAATGGAATACATATAACCCTATAATAAAGTTTTTGCAAAGTAGTTTTTATCCAGTTAAAATTTTCTTTTTTACCTCTTGCTCTCACTCACTTATAAAGAAGTACCATCATAATACTAGTATGGTGTTACTATAGACTATAAAGTATAAATTATGAACCAAGGATTCGTGAGATATAAATATGTTATGTTTGTTATTGAAAACCGTATGTTGAAGGTTCCAAATACATCAAACCACCATTCAAAACCATTTAGGGGTCAATATGAATGATCTTGTAAAGTTCATGTGTTGGCCAGTAGGATACCCGTCTATGCGTTTATAGGGGAATACCGTCAGCCATACGCAACAGCATGCAACCTCGTGTTGCTCCTTGGCCTCTTATTTTAAATGGTTTTTATTCACTCGTATTTCATTAATTTATAGTTGCATATGTTAAAATAATTCAAGATATATAGCCTGGGAAGGCGCCGAATTGAAAGAAGGAAAATTTTGTAACAGCTAATAAATTACCCCCACCAATTGAAAGGCCAAGGATAATCAAGTACTTCTTTAGCATCTGCTACGAACAATTTCCGTACACCTTCTTATATATCTTATTTATATAGCAATCCTGTTAGTTTAATATGTTACATAATAGTTTCTCAATAGGAGCGTGAGGTATCAGGAAAGCATTTTACACTATCACCCTGTGCTATGCAGCCATAAAGCAACTCCATGCTACTGTACATGAACAGTGCATACTAAGGCTTTCATTGCTAACTACTGTAAGATATGGTTACCGAACGCTCTCAAGAAGGAGCTGCACAGTGTATACCAACAAAACTTGAAGCTCAACAGATCACAGAGATAGAGTGGTCAATTACCTCTAGCTGTATGTGTGTCCAATTTCATCGCCGTAGGTGTGCACCTTGGAAACATAGTGACGTGTGTTTTAATTAATGATGAAATGGTGGGAACTTTTGCAATTAATTAAGGAGAAAAGAGGGCCTACATGTAGGGCCAAACCCAACGATGACGGCAAATAAAAGCAGATAGCACAAAAGATTTACACGTCTACGTTGAGTATAATTTGAAATGTCCGTGACATGTACGTGTGGGCCTTGAATCATAGACTAATTGTCAACTTGTATAATTTGAAGTCTTTTACTTAAATAAACCTACCACCTTCATTCCAAAATATAATAATTTTTAGGTATAAATCTAAACAAACAGTTGTACAGAGACACAAATAGAAATGCTTGTATTTTTAGATAGAGGGAGTATTAATTATCTAAGTTCAATTAACAGCAGCAAATCACAGTAAACATAAAAACATATTATTATTTTTTTCAAAAAGTACTAAAAGGATGATGCTTTTCAGTATAACATGAGATCAGTTTATTGCTTGAGTATACTATCTTTACCGTCTTAACATTCGCTTGATATGTTCCTGACACTACAACGGTAACCCTTATCTGTGTCGGGCTCCAACCCACATCTGTGTCGGGTATGGAGCCCGACACAGCGTAAAGGTCAGTGATGTGAGGAATCATCTCAAACGGGTATAAGTCCGTTACGGATGGAGTTATCTCAATCAGGCATCAACTAATGGCTGTCATCGATAGCTTTGACCCAGACGACCAGTCAAACAGAGCCTGTCACGGATGACCTATCTCAATCGGGCTACAACTAGCGCCCATCACGGATGTCTGTCCTCTCAAACGGGCCTAAACAGAAGCCCGTCACAGATGACTATTATTCGCAATCGGGCCCCAACTATAGCCCGTCACAGATTACTGTATTCTCAATCGGGTCTTAAGTTATAGCCCGTCACGGATGACTATAAATCAATCGGGCTTTAACTTATAGCCTGTCAACGATGAGTATGACCACAAAAAAAATAAATATTGTTTTTTGGCTAGCCTCAGGCCTGTGCTAGCCATGCCCGCTGTAAAATAACAGAAATAGATATGCCATTCACATATATATCCCAGCATCCCCATTCACATATATATATCGCATCATCCCCATTCACAAATGCCATTCACATATATTTTAGACAAATAACATCCATATTCACACATGCATATTGGTCAAGTGGTAAGCATCATAACCTGTAATATTCAACTAGAAAGAATTTACATAGAGATAACAAATATAATAAACAATAATATTACATAATAACATGTGTTTGACAATTCAAATAGAATGTTAAAAATTGTTCTTCACTTAATCTTAACCCTAAACATTCCTTTAGGGTGAATAATTTCGTGGAGGATTAACTCGGCAATCTCCTCACAAATATCCTCAAAGCTGCTACCCGGATCCTTTGAAAATTTGTCCTACATGTACAAAATTCGAAATTAGTCGAACGATCTTAAGATATATGTATGTACTTTAATTATGTTAGAACATGTCACGAATGAGACGAGAAACCTCCAATTCACCAAAAGTCTTCACCTTATCTTTGCAAAGTAGGCGCATGTTGTGGCAGACATGGAATCCGCACGGGTCACCTATTTGTTGTTTGACTGGGAAGTCCTTCTTATGGATAAGTGTATCCTGCCCTGTCTTTCGAAGGCCTCCTTTTTGCACATATTGGGCCCACGCTTCATCTATCGCGAGTTGAATCGGGGTCCAATCGTATGCTTTCTTGTCAATTCTGGAGTTTAAGTAGTGGCACGTACTCCACTTAGGCGTTATTACCAGTAGGATCCAATGTCCACTGCGGCATTGAAATAGTTAAAGTTAATACTAAAGCTCGACGTGTAAAGAATTGTATCTAGGGATCACACTTACTATTGATTATAGGCGCACATGATGTACTCCTTGTCTTGACGGGCCCAGAAAGTGTCAAACAAGTAGTTTAACATTCCTTAACGGTCCCCTTGAAGATTTGTGACATTGACTACCTGAGGATCAAGGAAGGAAACTTCCGGTGCATTCTTCAGACACCACTTCCAACTATACCTACACGCAAGACAAACGAACTTATAAGCATGTTACACGGATTGAGATGAATAAGTTTCGTGAGCAAGAGTACTTACATGGAATAGCACTTGAGGAGGGTTGTGTCCACCGAGTGGAGCCTGTAGAGGTTGAATAGATCTTTGAAGTCTACCACGATAAAATTTGGTGGCCCAAGGAATGACACTCTTGCGTGTTCGCCTATTATATCAGTTTCTCTATTCTTCCTCCTCACGTTAGATTTCTCCATGTAGTACATGTGTAGCTCCTTGCAAGCGGTGCCCATGGTTGCTAGCATGTCGTCTCCAACCAATAGCATGCCTAGCTGGAAGGAGGATGGAGGTACGGGCTTCCTAGCTACTACCAGCGCCTTACTCATATCTAGCTTTGTTGGAGCAAGTCGTGAGCCCTGCTGCTTTCCATTTCCTCGCCCCCTTGCAGCAGGTTTTTCGATAGCTGTTCTCTGGGGAAAGAATGCGCCTTCCTGCTCTTCTTCATGGGTTGGGGTTTTATGATCGCCCCGTTGTCGACCTCCATAGGCTCGTCCCCAAAGTCCGTGTCGTACTGTAACTCGACATCATCTATATGTTCGTGACGAGTGGGAGCTGGAGGTGCAGAAGGAGCAGGGGCAGGTTGTATCGAGAGACGACCGGTTGGTGCAATTGTTGGCCTCGGGATCACCCTTATCTCAATGAGGTCCTTGGGCCATTGGATGAAGGTTCCACGTGCATTTCCAACGGTTAGGACCTCGTCGTTCGGTGGATGCCTGAGTGGGAAATGATCAAATTCTGGCTTCACCGAGTCGACTTGGACCTTCGCACAGTCAACCCGTAGTTGCACCCCATGTACTCTAGTCTCCGGGGTCGGCTTGAAAGCTAGGCCTTCAGCTGCAGGAATCGAGAAGGACGGCATCACCCTTACTGTTAGGGTGCAGCTCGTTGGTTCCTGCGATAGATTAATAAGAATTTTTAGAGTAATACTTACCATATGGTTTCATTAAGAATTATATGCGTTGCAGACGAGAGATTTACCGTAATTTGGTCGACGGCGGCGGGGACCGATGGGGGATTTTCCCCCGTCTCAGTTGATGCACAACTATTGCGCCTCTGCGTGGGACTAGCTAGATCCTGTTGCATAGCAGCAGCGGCAGGCTCCGGGATATTTTGTTCTTCTCGAATCTCCTGCCTGATATGGGCCCTCATCGATTCAAGCTTCTCATCGAATTCAGAGCTCGATTTGGCTCTGACCTGCTCCCGGATCTGGGAGGCAAGGCGGGCATCTTTTTGCGCCTCTGTGATTGTCCGCTTCTTGTACTGCCACGTGTAGTCCGGGAATCCAACTTTCCACGACACGTTGGCACCAAGTCCCCTAATCCATACACGGTGTTCCTTGTTGCCCAACGCTTTACTGAGGATGTCGTCCTCGCGTCTTTGAGAGCTGCCCTCTTGCGAGGCTTCTTGGGAGGCAACCAACTTCTTCTGTAGTACAAATGAGTTCGGATTAAATGAAAAGTTCGGTGGAGACAGTGCGAATAAATTATGAGATTAGACACTTACTATATTATCGTACACTTGTTGATCTTGGGGATTTGGAAGTGAAACTGACCCATCTTGATTCTTTTGGTACCTCACTCGGGCCCAGTTCCTTGCCCGTGGGTGTGGGATGTCGGCAAACACCGGCGGCGTGTTCGCTGCTGCTGCCGCTTCATCTTCCTCCTGCCATTCCTCCAGCTTCCCGACGTATCCTGCGGTGCCTAGGCGGTGCGGGTGCACGTTCCTGGCCTGCAGTGCTCTATATGCTTCGCTTCTGGCCCGGGATTCGGGCGTCGATTTCTTCTCGTAGAATTGCCCCCAAACGTCATCCGTTATGAAGGGCCATTGGTCTTTTGGATCAGGGGTCATCGGATTTAGGACAAACTCCGTGACCAGCCTGCTCTTGAAATTCTTCCAAGCATTGCCCATCACCTTGAACGCAGCCTGCTTGAGCCTGTCCTCGTCGGCAGTAGGATACTCGAAGCTCTCCTTGAATTTGAGCCAAGCAGCGTTCTTCTTCGCTTCGGGCACGAGCTTGATGTCATCCGCGAGGATTGTGAAGTTTTCCCTCGCTACGACACCGCAAGTGGACCTAAACTTGGCTAGGACATTGCGAGGATGCGTCGGCAGTCCAACCTGGTTGACCTTTGAGATGGTGTACCGTTCCTTAGAGATTCTGTTCCCTGTCCTACAACCCCGTGCCCTTGAGGACCCACTAGTTGTCGTCGACATTGGTTCACCTTGCTGAGACATCGTCTAAATAACTTACAAATTAAATAACAAAGTTAATTAATTTTGTAATCAAATCACGTATGCACGGAAGTAGTAACTTTGATATATATATTGTAGACCGTTGGCACTGGATGCACATAAGTCGGTTAATTCAGTAAGTCCCAAAATCACTAAGTAGTACCATAGCTACTCTCACTCGCTCCACCTGAACTATTCTACTTTACAAGCAAAATGGCTCCTCCTCGCTTCTTTTTACATGTTTCTTAATTATCAAAAAATGACAGATTACGAAGTGTTCTTGATGCCAAGGTGTCTTGGAAGGTTTCGTACATGTACTGACCCAACCAAACCAACTTGGCACCCGGAACACCTCGTATTCTATGATGATTTGATAATCTAGAAACAAAGTCCTTATGTAAATGAGTAATTATAAAAAAATGACAGAAACCGAGGTGCACTAGAGTCAGAAGTTTTTTAAATCGGTGTTGTGAGTGCACTAACTCGACCGAACTAACTTCTGACCCTAGGCACCCCGGTTTCTGGGACGTTTCGATAATATTTTCCGAACCCAACTTTAATATTAGAGATGAATAATTACCAAAAAATAACAAAAACCAAGGTGCACTGGGGTTTGACGGTGTCTTAATCGGTTTTGTGAATTATATATAACTCGATCAAACCACCGTCAGACCCTAGGCACCTCGGATTATGCGATAATTTGGTAACGTATATTTTCTAACATTTTAACTATGCACTAAAATCAGTATAGTTCACTAAAATAACCTACATTTCACCTATAATCACTAAAGTTCACTAAAATATCCAAAGTAACCCTGAAATCACTAAAATAACCCTACATTGGACTAAATTCACTAAAGTTCACTAAAATTGAATCAATAAAATAACGTATATTTCATAAAATTTACTAAACTTCACTAAAAAACCTAAGTAACCCTAACATCCCTAAAATAACCTACATTTCACTAAATTCACTAAAGTTTACTAAAATTTACTCACTATCCCTAAAATCCATAAAGTCACGTATCTTTCACTAACATCACTAAAAAAACCTACATTTCACTAAAATCATTAAAGTTCACTAAAATATCATCCATTCGTCAACACATCACTAAAACATACTAAAATAACCTAACTAAAATAACCTAACTAACACTAAAATCAATAAAATCACTAAACCTAAAAATCATTAAACCTAATTTTTAACTAAACCTAATTGTTACTAAACCTAAAAATCACTAAACCTAAACCACTAAAATCACTAAAATAACCTAAGTAACACCAAAATCACTAAAATCACTAAGTGCCATCCTATCTACTTACAAATTTCACTAAAATCACTAAAATAACCTAAATTGCACTAAAATAACCTAAGTTTCACTAAAATAACCTAACTAACACCAAAATCAATAAAATCACTAAACCTAATTTTCACTAAACCTAAAAATCACAAAACCTAAAAATCACTAAACCTAAACCACTAAAATCACTAAAATCACCAAAAAACCTAAGTAATACCAAAATCACTAAAATCACCAAAAAATAACCGGTGAGTTATATTTGAACTCACCGGTTGGAGAGGAGGCGGCCGGCGGCGGCTTGGCGACGGTGGTGGCTTGCGGAGGAGCCAGGCGGCGCTAGGGTTGGAGACGAGGCGACCGGCGGCTGCTTGGCAACGAGGTGGCCGGCGTCGGCTTGGGGAGGAGGCGGTCGGCGGCGGCTTGGAGAGGAGGCGGCCGGCGGCGGCTTGGCGACGAGGTGGGCGGCGTCGGCGTCGGCATCCTGGTCATCGGCGGCGGTTGCTAGGGTTGTGTGACTTAGAAAATTTTCGAATCTAGATCCAGATCCAGCGCGGTTATTTTACCTTAGTACGGGTAGTGAACATCTCAATCGGGCGTAAACAAAAGCCTGTCACAAATGACAACATCCGTGACGGGCTCTATTTTAATACCCGATAGAGATGACATCATCTCTATCGGGCTGTAAACCAGAGCCTGTCACGGATGACAACATCCGTGACGGGCTCTATTCTAATGCCCGATAGAGATGACGTCATCTCTATCGGGCTGTAAACCAGCACCCGTCACGGATGACAACATCTGTGACGGGCTCTAGTGTGGGCCCGGTAGAGATGTTGTCATCTGTATCGGGCCTGTACTAGGGCCCATCACAGATGGCATTTGACTCTTGTTCATCATTGACCTGAACTGATGATAAATAATAAAATACTTCACAATGAACATGTGCTCATTTTACTAAAATCACAATAATTAACTTACTATACCAAATAATTTAGTGAAGTACAATAAATCACTAAATTTACTAAATTCACAATAAAATTTTATTACAAGTTGCACCAAATTATTACTAATAAAAAATACTTACTTTCCATCTTACTTCACTAGTGTCCAAAACCAACATAACAATTAAGCACAACTAAAATCACAAGGTTATGCCTTCCTTATGATCTGAGCGAGTATACGCCACAGGCTCCTGTGGATCATTGTCAAGGTCGATTTGAGGTCGTACATGAAGATTCTGGTTGTACTCTTCTTCGTCGATGACGTTGTCAACACCAACAATTCGGCGCTTGCCATCCCTCACAATGTGCATCTTCTTGTTTGCGGGGTCTTTAATGCAGAAAATCTGCTCAACCTGTTCCGCAAGTACGAATGGTTCGTCGGTGTATCCAACCTTGGATAGATCTACTAAAGTGAAACCTTCCTTATCGACTTTAACACCAGTGCGTATATTGACCCAACGGCATCGAAACAAAGGAACCTTGAACTTCACGTTGTTCAGCTCCCAGATCTGCTCAATGCGGCCGTAGTATGTGTTCGACCCAACTTGATCCTAGAAGGCATCTATACGGACTCCGCTGTTTTGCACTGTGCTTTTGTCATCTTCCTAGACGGTGTAAAATGTGTATCCATTAATATCGTATCCTTGCCATGTGTCTATGGCCCAACACGGTCCCATCCCCAATAACTGTACTGTCTCATTTGGGATATCCGTCGACATTGTGACACGATTCTTGAACCAAGCGTTGAACCGAGAGTTATGTTCCCTGTTAATCCACGTCTCAGATCGACCCAAGTTCTCCTGCTGGATTTTGGCTAAGTGCTCCTCAAAGTATGGGCCAACATCTGCCTTGTGTTGGAGCACAGCAAAATGAGCCTGCGCGTAGGAAGCTTGATCGAGCCTAATTCTTTTCCTCCCTATTGTGCCAGCACCTGACAACCTTCCTTCGTGACGAGACGCTGTAACTCCTATAGGTTCGGCCTCGGACATGTAATCCACGCAGAACTCAATGACCTCCTCGGTCGTGTATCCTTCAATGATGCTCCCCTCCGGTTTTGCTCTGTTCCGAACGTATGCCTTCAGAACTCCCATGTACCTCTCGAACGGGTACATTTCTCTTAGAAAAGCTGGGCCACATAGTTTTGTTTGCTTCACACGATGAACAGGGAGATGAACCATGATATCAAAGAAAGACAATGGAAAAAACATCTCCATGTGGCAGAGGGTATTGACAATATCGGTCTGCAACCCATCTAGATCTTCGGGATCTATAACTTTCTGACCGATTGCATTGAAAAAGACGCACAGACGTTGGATCGTATGATGGACTTTGGGGGGAAGAATACCTCTGATAGCAACTAGCAAGATTTGTGTGATTAGCAAGTGGCAATCGTGAGACTTCATTCCAACCAGTTTTAGGTCTTCCGATTTGACGTACTTACTAATCCTCGCTGAATAGCCCAATGAAATTTTGATATCTTTTAGGCAAGACAACATTGCGATCTTCTCATTCTTCGACAGTGTGTGGCAAGCTGGAGGGAGGTACACTCTACCTATCTCTGCATCTGTTACGGGCTGGAGTTCACTGTGAATGTTCATTTCCTGTAGATCAAGGCGCGCGTTCAACACGTCCCTTATTTTCCCGGGATTATTCAGCAGCAGGCCAACCAAACTCTCACACACATTCTTTTCTACATGCATGAGATCAATGCAATGATGAACCTCAAGATCTTTCCAGTAAGGTAATCGCCAAAATATGGACTTCTTCTTCCAAATACCCTTGTCCTTTGCCTGACTACGTTTTCTTTTCTTCCCAAACTCGTTGGTTATATCTTTGACCAAGTTGTGCACCTCATCCCCGGACAAATCCTTGGGAGCCTGCTGAAGTTCTCTCTTATCGTTGAAAATATTCTTCTTCCTTCGAAATGCCTGACGTAGCGAGAGCCACGTCCTATGACCCATGTAAACCATCTTTCGTGATTTCTTCAACCATCGGTTGCGTGTATGTTCCATGCAGTCGGAGCAAGCCTTCTTTCCTTTCACGGTTTGGCCAGAAAGATTACCGAGGGCGGGATAGTCATTAATGGTGCAGAACAGTAGAACTCGTAGCTTGAAATTCTCCTGACCATACGCATCCCAAGTTTCTACACCTTCTTTCCAGAGCATCTCAAGATCATCCATAACAGGCTCCAAGAACACGTCGATATCATTGCCCGGTTGTTTCGGTCCTTGGATTAGCAAGCACAGCATAATATATTTTCTTTTAAAGCACAACCATGGCGGTAGGTTAAAGTTTGAAATAAGAACTTGCGAGGTGCTGTGAGTACTACTCATGTCTCCGAAAGGATTCATGCCATCTGTACACAGACATAGCCTCATGTTTCTGGGGTCGGCAGCAAAGTCTTTGTGTTTTCGATCGATATTTCTCCATTGAATTGAATCCGCTAGGTGTCTTAGCATACCATCGTTCCTTCTCTCAGTGGCATGCCAGCGTACTAACTTCGCCTCCTTGGGGTTTGCAAATATTCTTTTGAAACAATCAATGATAGGTAGAAACCACACAACCTTCGCGGGACCACCCCGCTTTGATTTTTTCCCTTCGTCAGGACTTTTCTTTTGCTTGTATCGAGAGGCCTTGCAGACAGGACAAGCATCCAACTCCTCATATTGCTTGTGGTACAATATGCAGTCATTTGGACAAGCGTGAATTCTACAGACCTCTAACCCCTGGGGACACAAAACCTGCTTTGCTTCGTATGTCGTCTCGGGCAATGTGTTCCCATCAGGCAGAAAGGACTTCAAAATTCCCAAAAGCTCCGTGAAACTCTTGTCTGTTCATCCACTACTTGCCTTCAGCTTCATTAGGTCCAAGGTAGCTGATAATTTGGTGTGTTTTGCTTTGCATCCGGTGTACAGAGGCATCTGCGAGTCACTAACCAACCTGCTGAAATTTATGAAATCTCTCTGGTTGTAGGCTGGATTCTCAACATCACGTAACATGTCTTGCAGCAGATCATGATCAATATCAACCATTTCACCACCTAGTGGAGAAGGTACAAACATCTCATGCTCATCTTCATCTTCCGGATTTTGCGCACCAGTACTGTCTACAGCTGCACCACTTCCTGATTCTTGCTCTTCATGTTTGACCCAACATGTGTAGCCCTCCATGAATCCTCGTTGTATCATATGAGCGTGTACGTCCACTCGGCTATCAAACATATTCTTATTCTTGCAATCTGCACATGGACAACACATGCATTCGTTGTTTCTTCTTTTCCTATCCTTCTCTGCGCTGTTTATAAAATTTAATACCCCATTTCTATACTCCTGATTATGACGTTTCACGGATTTCGCATACATCCAACTTCGATCCATCGCTGCAGAAATGAAAAAATAATCAGAGAAACATCTTATAAGATAAATACTCTAAATTAATGAGAATTGATGAATTGTCTAAAGTACTAATTACTATTTATCTAATGTACCTTTATGAATTTATTGTTTTCTTTTGGAAAAAAATTAAAATTTCGCCCCCTCCAACCTCCCACCAAAATTGTGAATAGCGGGATACAGTTACACCGACAGTTGCGGCTATTTATAGTGTGCAATAACTATCTGTAACAGTCCAAAAAAATATCTTCTTTGTCGGGCATATCAGTTATCTTTATCGGGCCTAAAAAAATACCCGTCACAGAGGAGTGCAATCTGTGACGGGCTTTGTTGTTATCTCAAACGGGCCTCAAACTAGAGCCCATCATAGATGATTGTTATATGTGACGGGCTCCAGCTAGGGCCCGATTGAGATAACCTTCAAATCTCAAACGGGCCACAACTTGTGGCCCGTCACATATGACAATAATCTGTGATGGGCCCTAACTTGAGTTCCGTTTGAAATATTTAAGGTTATCTCAATTGGATCATAGTTTATGCTCGTCAAAGATATGTGACATCCGTGATGGGTTTCAGTTCTACGCACATTTAACATGTCTCTCCGATCCTATCTCAATCGGCCTCTTTTTAGGCCCATTTGAGATGTATTCTTTGTGACGGCCCGTAAAAACTAGTTATGTTGCAGCTCGTCACAGATGAGAGGATACTAGTGTGAGTATTGTAGGAATCAACATATATTGAAGTTTTATAATGATATAAAAGTATGCTTTTGTTATGCTGTATTTTCAAAATTTAAGGGTCCATTACGTGTTTTCCTATGGCCCGATAAATTCTGCGATGAACAATGTCCCGCAGTATTCACTGTCAAATTTGCATATTTAATTTTCATCCCCCACATATAACTTTATTGAAATAGTGATACATGTTAATTACGATGTCCTATCTTATAAACAACAGCATTATCTTTTTATCATTGTGCCACTTTGATTTGAATTATTAATTGGCACAATTATTGAAGAGTAAAATACATGTTGGGTCATCCAAATTATTTAGGTGTGTCATATAGGTTAATCTACTTTTAAATATAGGTTAATCTACTTTTAAATTGTGCATATAGGTCACTAATTTGAATTAAGTGAGTCACTTACCTATCTAACTATCCACATGAAAGCACCTTGTATACAGAACATCCAACATATTGAAAAAAGTGTTTGGGCATCTGCAGCAGCAACTGTCTTCTACTACCGCCGTTTCATACCATAAGTTATTTGATTTTTTCTAATCAAACTTTATTAAGTTTGATCAAGTTTATAAAAAAATTAGCAACATCTAAAATATCAAATTAATTTCACTTAATCTAACATTAAATACATTTTGATAATATGTTTGATTTGGGTTAAAAATACTAATATATTTTTTCATAAACTTAATCAGAATTAGAGAAGTTTGATTAGAAAAATCAAACGATTTATAATATGAGTTTTACCTCAGTTGCTGCTTAAGCTTGGGGCGCTTTTAGAGTACCCTACACTGTTAGTGATAGTAGGTAGTAGCATTAATGTAAACCATTAGTTTCAAAGGGTATTTTAGGTATTATACATGCAGTAGCAGGGGTAGTCTTGACCATCCATTCATCTTGTACGGAGACATCAGATCAGCAGCCGATCGACAACGCCGCGCCTACCGGAGAAGCTGCCAACCGATGATGCATTCGCTAATTACGGTGGCTGTACAGCAACGTCAAATCGCACGCGGAGAGCTGTTCAGATTTGTCTCCATAATCTCTGTGATGTTAATGTCCAGACCATGAGGAATTCTCAATTAGGATTTCAGTATCAATCTAGGAAACAACGAGCATAAAGTTGTGTGATTTGCGGATTCATAAGTCTAATAAATTCAAAAGGAACTAATTCCCAATTTGCATTAGTCCCCATACTGTACATCGTTAAAATTGCACTAATAAATAGTTGGAATGTATTCCATTGCTTCGATAGGCTAATAGTGTTTCCGCAAGCCTCCTGATCCCCTGATTGAACGAATCCATTTCATGCCTTCGCTCGGCACTAGTAGATGGTGCAGTTAACCAGGAGGTAGGGCTTCGATAGCAACTGTTGTGCCCTCCGGCAACCTCGTCGTCGTTGATTGCCATTCATCTTTATGTTACGCGGTCGGGCAGAATAATTAACAAGTTTAGGTTAACAAAGTATACGAATCTACACTGCTACCATTTAGTTTATTTCCAACTCTACCCCTCCACAATTTCTACTGCAGAATACTACCACCACTATCAGATGTAGTATAAACTGATCTGGTCCATTCGATCCAACGGAATGGGCGCTACACCCGCTCACCTGTGATGGGCCATTAGTGATGGGCCACAGGTATCATCACGGATGACCGTCATCTTTGATAAGTCCTACTGGATGCCATCATAGGTTAGACCTCCAGTCGTGGTCCGACACAGGTATCAAGTCACCTGTAATGAGTCGGGAATGACACATGTCAGAGAGAAGTTACCACCCATCAAAGATGCGGTTGGCTCACCTCAAACGAGCTGTAGTATTGAGCTGTTTTAGATGAGTCCATGGTCTATATATACGCCGGACTGCCAATTGTTTTCCATCCCAACCTAGTGCACTGTTCACATTTCAGGTGGGAGATTAGGGGGGTGAATTTTCGCTATAAATTGGCGGTAAAACTTTTTTTTGGTAATTAATAGTTTACACTTGTATTACGTACTGTGTTTTACACTTGTTGTGTTATTGATTGATTGTAGATGGACCGAAATTGGATGTACAATATTCACCATTCGACCACAGAGCATAAGGAGCGGGTCACTTGATTCGTACATTCTACAAATAATGATAGGAAAAATAGAGTGAGCAAATATATGTTTATCCATGTGCAGACTCTAAGAATGAGAAGATGTTCGAGAATAATTTATGGGTTCATTCTCATCTGATTGTTAGAGAATTTATGAACCACTACAAATGTTGGAGCAAGCATGGAGACAAAGAGTCACCGGATGTAGCAGCTAATGAAGTGCCAGATATACTGAACGACTCAACAGTTTGAGATGACATTTTCATCCCTTCTTCATCAGGGGGAGATGCCATAGATTTAGACCCTCAAACTCTGTCTGAAACGTTGCGTAATGTTGAATACTCGTATCACAGTGAGAGAGATTTCAATAAGTTTAATAGTTACATATTTCTTTTGAAAGATAAATTATAATGAGTACATGCCTTCAACTATAAATTTAGTCGTATATAATTTAATAACATAATCGGATAAAAAATTATCTCGATTTTTACAGTCGCTTAATTGTTTATACACAAAACTTGCCCGAACCTCGATTTTTCCAAATTGGCTTATGTGGAGTATATATAGAGTATAGACAATGTCATCAGGCTGGCTTCGGCGAGATTCAAGTGTTTTTTCCACGCCCGGCAAAAGGAGGAAAAGAGTACAACTGGAATTGGAGGGTATGTACGTAAGTACATCTGCACGTACAGGTGTAAGTGGGCCCAGGTTAAAAGGTGAACTTGATTCTTTCCTTCCCTTCTTCTATATCCTTCTCAGAACTTGAGGAATCAAATTGCCATCCCAATGCTTAAAGAACCAACCCACTTCTTTCTCGGGCCGATGGGTGACAAAGATCCCATCTCCTTCATCAATGCTGAGACCAATCGCATCCCCTTCAAAGAAACCAAGCCCAGCCCTACTCATTGGCCAAATATCTATAGATCTTGGCCATCTGTTGTAGATGGATGGAAGACATGGTACAAAAGAATGGTTTCAAGTAAGCAAACTCACTGGGACGAAATAGGTATCTCACATTGCCTCTCTCTCTCCTTAGCCGATACCAAGAAAGATGAACCAATGCTATCGGCTGCCTCCTACTTTTGGTCCGATACTCTTGATGCCTTTCTCTTTAGCCATGGACCCATGGCTCTGACTTTACTAGATATCCATGCTGATCGGCCTAGATATCTCATCATCGGCCAATCCCATTATCCTCAAGATAAAATGCGACCATAAATTCCAGACTAAGAACATCGGAGGCTGGTCTAGTTTTGTATCTGAAAATATGTGCACAGGGTCTGTTTCTCCTAGGGAACATGTCGCTTTCCTTATGATGTGGATGGACAAGTTTCTATTTTGCAGCTCCACCTATGGCCCTACTGCATATTGGCAACATCTAGCAGAAGCCCTAGTGTCCAAAAAGTCCATTCCACTAGGTAAATATCTCCTTGGTGCAGTGTACCATACTATGAGCCAAACATCGGCCAAACTTCTCTTAAACACATCAGCCAATTATGGAGGCCCTTGGTGGTTTGTCCACTGGATGAATTATCATTCCCTTCTCTAGCCGATGCCGATGATGAAGCAGCAACACGCCGATGTTTATCATTTGGAGAAGCAGCATCGTCTTACCCTGGATCAGGAACATCGGCTGAACTATTCTACCAGTGGTTCAATCATTTTTTAATGGCTTTCCTCATGATTCTTGGATTTGGTTTCCATATGAGGACTACATCAACTACGAATTACCAACAAACCTCCGACTGGATGACCTGAACAATGAAGATTTCCTAGGAATAAGACAAATTTTTATATCGGCCATATCCCCTTGCATACTTCCAACTGGTGTATCTCAAGGCCGATATATTCAAACTTCCTATGAATTCTATCACCCCATGATCACAGCTAGACAACTTGGCATGGGACAACTACCCATTGGCTTGTACTTCACAGACAAAATCCAAACAAGAGGTGTTGTTCCATCGGCCCTGATCATGGTCAGAATCCTGAACCTTGAAAGTCCACCCTTGGGTTCTATCGCCAAAATTTCTCTGATCAAAGAACGAAGCCAGCTTTTTGACAAATGGTGGGGTGAATGGAAAACTCATCTATTCTTATCTCAATTGGCCGATTTCTACCTAACAATCATGGATCCCTCTTTTAGCCCTCAGGTAAAACTTACAATTTATATGTTCTTATTTCTTAATCATCACCATAATTCTCTAAGATCCTTCAATATATTTTTCAGGCCGGCAATTCTCCTCCTCCAACCAAAAGCAAAAGTGGCAAAGATATTCATTATGCACCAGCAAAACTATCATTAGGCAAGGATCTAGCTCCTTCTCCCATCGGCTTTGATGCCCCTGCAATCAAAGACTTACTTCAAGGCCAAATCAAACAGCCGATTGCAACTACTGGCAAATGCAAAAGAACAAAGAAAGCTGTTGTCAAGCCTACTATTCCCAAGAAAAAACAGCCTGCCAAGAAGAATAAACCCTCAACCGATGATACTCCTATTGACCCTGATGTAGAAGAATATCTGAAGGAAGCAATAATAGAAGAAGAAATTGATGAGGGCGCTGCTCATGTTAGTGAGACTGAACGAGCATTCAGTATAGAACCCCAAGCCGATACAACTCAAGTCGATTCGACAAGCCCGGCTAAAACTCCAAGTCCTCCTAGACATCGGCCTCGCAAAACTCAGGTATGCATCTTTCATCTTTCCCCATACTAATTTTACCAACATTTCCTCAATATTTGTCAAATTTTCAGCCTTCTCGAGCTATATCACCCTCTCAACAACTAGCTTCTAGTGAGCACACGCCATCGGCTGCAGGAAGCCATAATATAAAGGAAACGACTGCTATAGTCTCTACTTCTCCAGCTCCTGTAGGAACATATTCAACCATCCATTATATCGGCCACTCTAAAACCTTTAATTATAATCAACTCTTTCTTTTCAGGCTCTAGCCAACATGTTCTCTTTTGACATAAGGCAATTTCTGGATGAAGAAGAAGAAAAGGACACATCCAGTAAAGCCAAGTCTGCAATTCCAGATGACATCAAAACAAGATTAGCCGATAAGCTCAATGCATCACTGGACACATTGGTTACAGATTGTGGCTCAATCAGATCAAGGTTCCAAGAAATCCAAGATCAACTTTCAGAAGATCTGATTGGTGCCATCTCTCGTGTGATCTTCCATGAGCAACACAGATTTAAACTTGGGAGGGCAAAGCAAAGGTTGGTTGATCGGCTAGAACAAAAAGCCCTTGAAGCCACCATTCAGACCAGCGGATAGCAAGTCAATGAAGAAAAATTAAAACTTGATCAATTAACAGCTGGACCAGAGTCAACTCAACAAGAACTAGACAGGCTTAAACAACAAGAGTCTGATCTCTTAGTCCAACTACGACAATGCCGAGTTAAAATCTCTGAAGCAGAAAAAAACTAGTCGATCTTCCTCAAGCAAGAACCAAAATCCAAGCTCAAGTCTTCTATCAAGCATGTAGCTTCTCTTGCCAAATCACTCAAACCCATCCCAGGATCTGATACTGCCGATGCCAAGATTATAGATGAAGTAGAACAAATTCGCCTGCGAGCGATCTTGGCAATCCAAAGTTTCTTGGGTTGATGTAATATATTAACACTTATCTTCAAATAACAACATTGTGCTGTAATATTTTGATATCGGTGTTGATGACCAAATTTGGTAATTCTAATATCGGAGATAAGGATAGAATTAAAGAAAATTCAAGAGATTAGATCGTATCGGCAACAGAGTGAGAATCGGCTGTACTCCGAATCGGCTGCAGACAGAATCGGTAGAAATAGAGTCGGACAGAATTAGCCGATTGAGCCGATTTTGGAAATATAATTCGGTACACATCATCGGGTTGAGTTAGGGTGCTTCATACGGATTGCCATGCACGGATAGAGTCCTGAAGAGGCAATTGTATCTATTAATTAGGTTATTTTATGTAATTTCATTATAGATATTCCCGGTAAGAGTCCGCCTAAGGGACTTGTTTGTTAGTTGGATTTGTATTAGGTTAATAGGAGTCGTGTCCGTGATGGACAATGTTTGTATTTTCGGGTATAAATATAGTCCTGAGGTCTTGTAAATAATAATAACATAAGTTCAATCAATCTCGGCGCATCGCCACCTTTGTTTTCTACTTTTCGAAAAGATCGTGCTTTCGAGTCGTGCTGCATCAATTTGATCTTCGATGAAAAGGTATATCTTGTCATGGCGGTTTGCATCATCGAAGTTAGTGCTTACATCTTTATGACACTCTAACTCTATCTTGTAAACTTCCGAGTTATCATATATGTTATATAATTTAGATCAACAATGCTATCTTCTTGCATCGGCTGGATTCTTTTTAGGGTTTTGCTGGTATCGGCTAGTTTACTTTGTTGATTTAGGTTATATGATGTATCCACCATCCCGAAAGGCAACTATTGGCTTGTTTTTCTAGATATTATGCTTCTTTTATGCTTAATGCTGGATTGGTTAAGTCCAACCTATTAAGTTGTTTTAGAATCATGATTTCTAGCTTGCTTTACGGTTGTTAATAGGGATAAAATCGGGGTTTCAGCCAATCTTCTCTGATTTAGATGTTTTACATAGTTTCATACTTTGTTCAATGTTCTAAATCTATTTCTCACATTTTATCATAAGATCGTATCGGAATTATGGCCGATACGTACTTAAATCAAGATATCGGTTATGACATGAGTTTTATGTAGTCATTATTTCATGTTACAATAGACTTGAGCAATTTATACTGTCTCGGTTCAGTCCGATCTATACCAATTGCTTGTTTCTAAAGTAATATTGATTCTTTGATTACATAATACTGATATCTACAACCGATATACTAGTTTTAGGGTTAGTTCTATCTTTGGTTACACATTACAACTGATTCACGCCTCATTGCATCGGCTAGGTCACATACGATATGAAATCGGCTGTCCGGCCGATGGACTATCATTTACTAACATTCTTTGCATATTTCTTCTTGTTGATTGCAGGATCAAATCAACTGGCACGCCCTCGAACCTAAAGAGCTAATTTTGGACCTGCACTAGAGTAAAGCAAATCTCTCAGGCCAGTGTGTGTTTTTTTGCATCAACACGCTTTTGGCACGCCCGATGGGTCAAAGTGTCATCATGTCTTCAAACGTCACCGACAACATCTTGCCGATCACGATCTAGCAATTGAGCGATGAGCATAGAGAAGAGATGCAGCACATGCTCAATCAACTTCATAATCAATATCTACACTCGTTCACGGTGACTCGGCAAGGCACAGTTGTTCAAAGGACTAAAATCAAGTTGCCGACAATCGTGAAACAAGACCCAAGTACATCTGGGTCAGGAGAAGAAATGGACAAGCAAACCAAGGTCGAATCAAGTGATGAAGAACTCCACACATTGCAAGATCGCATCGATTCGGCTGTGCACCATGCCTTAGTCAACCAGTCCGGAGTACTCGTGAACACTTTGACAAACATGATCAAGTCGGTAGTCGATGGGACGATAGCCGAGGAGAAGGCTAAAGGACCTATATATTTACCAGACAGTATGTTCCCAGGATACAGAACCGTGAAGACTGACATTGGCGGGAATCAATGGAGTCAGCAACTGCTTCAAACCCAAGCCCCATCGGCTCCTTATTCTAGCACAAACACTCCAACAATTTTGACAAGGCCACAGCCGATCACTGGGGAACAAGCATCAACTCAACTGACGCCAGAGCAATTAATGAGTATCCTTAATCCAAAACCGCTAGTTATCGACACCTCGTATCAAACTCCCTCGGTTCCACACACTACTACAAAAACAATCTTTCGTGGCGGCCATTTTGGGTCTTCGCTGGCGGTATTTGGCGCCGCCACAAACCAAAGGCCAGTGAAGATCAAGATCTTCGCTAGCGGTTACAGACCGCCAGCAAAAAAATATCTTCGCTGGCGGTCCCATTATGTCGGCCGCCAGTAAAGCCATATCTTCGCTGGCAGCTGGCTTAAGTTAGTTGCCAGCGAAGATAATCTTCTCTAGCGGCTTACTCTCTTTTAGGAAACGTGGCCCGCTAGCATAAAAGCGAGGTGCCCGCCAGGAAAAATAGGACATCGTCCTATTTTTGACACGTGGCCCGCCTGCGAAGATGCAATTTTTTTTAAAAAAATTGAAACAATATATATTATTTTTTTCTTACCTTTGTTCATGTATTTTAGTGGATGATATAACTAATCGAGCTATCGATAAAGTATGTTCTCTTTCGTGCAGCCGCAATTGATAATTAATATAAATGCACACGGAAATAATATATGAAAATTAATATGTACAGATATACATATACAACTTTGAAGCACCTATATAGATAGAATTCGATTACCGACACCACATATACAAGTAGTTCAATGTCTTACAACCCGACCGATATACATATGCGTGAAACCTATCTATATTACAGTTCTGCTCTAGTTAGATAAACATTCGTTCTCCGGCAGGGCCAAAACTCCGTCATGGTCGAAAAACCTCCCAAGCTGATGTGCGCACTCACGGTGGATGAAGTAGCACATGTCACGTTGTATGTTCTCAATGGTTTTATCATCGAGCTCCCTTTTAGACTTAGGAATTTTTGGAAGCTGCATCGAGTTCATGACAACTTAAGGAAATTGTTCACAGTAATGCAAGTTAGTGATTAACTTAACAAGAGTATTTATGGTTTGTACTTACATCGTCGTAATTCGCGCAGTATCTCCCATTCACCCTAAGGTATTCGCAGGTGTAATATCCGCATAGTACGGTTCCCACCGGTTGCTTATGACACTTTTAACATCAATTATAAAGTATATAGTTAATTAAATGGAAAAACACATGGAGTTATAAAAATTAAGTAGTATCGTTTGGCATCCAAATTTACTTACCGGCCACTTATTGCGGATGAGAATGCGTTGTCTTGAGTTTTTCCGTTGTCCGCCTTGCTGGTAATATCTTTTATATGCACTGTATGCAGAGATAATTAATTTAGATTCGTCAAAGATAACAACACGTCATGAGAATATATATAAGAATAACAAACATCCATGTATGTAACTTACAGATCGATAATTCTGAGCATTTCTTGATATGAATTACTGTCTTTATCAAGAGAATCCAAGACGACAACTTCATTGTACTTTGGATAGAGAAGAAAAACTATCCAATGGTCGCTGCAAAAGAAATGGTTAGTCTAGCCGTGATTATATGTATATACTCGTATTTAATATGTAAACTTACTCAAAGGCGTATGGCGCGTAAATGCATTCCTTGTCCTGCGAAGATTCAAGTGCTATAGCTACATAAGTAGCAACATCGAGAATCTTTTCCTGATGTCTTTGTTCTGTATATGCGTCCCTCTCTTGTCGCGTCATCGCCTGAACATGTGCCGGTAGCTACTTCTGGTCTAGCACGTAGGTGTGGTTCAGCTGGCTTATCCGGCACGGGTTTAGGTAGCCGACAGGCTTTCTCATCGCTTCGGCTTCCACGTAATTCATCCTGCCAAAAAATAAGCTTAGGTCAAATTACGTATGCACATAGGTACAATAATTTATTGCCACGTTCCAGTCATGCACTTACAGACACCAGATGCCAATCAAATTGGCGTCGAGCCTCTTCCGACGGTAGAGGGCATGCATATCGGAGAAATTGACTTGGAATAGGCATGGCCCGCTCCAGAAGATGTTCTCCTGCACGGCAACTGTGAACGATGAAAGGCCTTTTATGGTGCTTGCCCTGATATACCATTCATGCCACCTCCTTAGTTGTCACGGTCCTTTTGTTAGTTGCGAGGCATGGATGAATGGTTGGCCATTCTGAAACTCATGCAGCACATCCGGGCAGTTGATATAATTGAGATAATCTTCCATGGTTTGCTTGAGGCCTGTTAATTTTCTATCATCAAAATCGGCATCTTTGATATCTTTGTCCCTTCCACGGAATGCCGTTATCATATATCTTTTCTTCGATTCACTTTTCCCTTTGTGCTTGTGTGTCCTTACCATCACTGGCACATCAGCACCCTTAGGTTCCTCTGGTTGCGATGGCTGTGGTTGCGATGGGTCTAGTTTATCGGGCATTTTCCGTTCAGGCTCATATTGTGCAGGCTCTGATTGCTGTGCCGGAGTCACTTCCTGAATTTGTTTTCCTGATTGATCATTTTCAAGCCCTGATTGTACTTCTATCTGCTTTTCAATTGGAGGTGACGCAAGAGCAGGCTCTGATCTTGGAGGTGATGCAACTAGATGATCTGTTTCTGGAGGTGATGAAACTGGAGGATTCCTCGGTTCTTGGTCCCTTGGTGGACGAGACGGTGACACCGCTATCCTTGGTGGATGATCCATCCATCCGTTGACCCTAGTTGAATATCATTCTTGTGCCACAGTATAAACTGGTCAACGACATCTCCAAGGTACACAATCCCCTCGGGTGTTGGAATGTCGATCTCGTGCATCCGGTGAGCCTCATTGACCGTCCGGACCTCTACCTTGGCATAGTCATCCGGAATGTCTTGGCAATGGAATCTGCAGCCTGGTATGAATCTCCCAGTTGCAACCTATATTTTCTTTCCTGTCCTGCCGAACGGAATCAAGAGCCTGCAAGGAGTATCCTCCGTTACATCGTCCATTGGAGGGGACGGATCAGGCTGCGAAACGGCACCACCGTGCATCATATTCTGGCTCCAATATCTATGGCATTCCTCACGAGCTGCAGCCCTAGCCTGGGATTCTATCTCTTCCTTATAGCGATCACGCTTCTTGTAGGTATGAGCATCCTCTTTGAATCCATCCTTCCAGCTAGTCTTTGAGGATACTCCCCGGACACGGCCAGAGTGCTCCGGGTTGCCCAACGCATAAGTCAGCTCGTCCCGGTCTCTATCTGGCACGAACATCCCGGCCTCTTGCTGCGTGACGATGTTCTTCATCTTGACAGCTACCTCCTAGAGCTTTGGATCCTTGAAGACTACATCCCCCTCCGGGGTGAAGGCCGGTGTTCTTGCACGCACCCAGTTCCTGGTTCGTGGATTGTGATTTTTCATAGGAATCGGTTTCCCATACTTTTCCATCTCTTCATCTTGTTTTGTCCATTTCTTAACCGCTTGACAGTAACTGGTCGATCCCAAACGATGAGGATATTCATTCCTTCTTGCAAGTTCAGACATCCTCTGGCTCTTCTCCTTTTCCTCCGCCGATGTCTTCACCGCAACGAACTCATCCCACTGGGCTGGTGTTATCTTTCCGTACTTCGTAAACGGCGTGCGTCCCTTCTGAACATATTTCTTGTTAAGGTCTGTTTTCCAGTTTCACCACAGCTTGCCCATGGTCTTGAGTGTATAGTCCTTCACTGTGGAGTCGTCTCCCTTGCGGATACTCAAACTTGCTTTGCAGCGACGTCCAACAGCTATTCTTTCTAGTGTCAGGAACTTTCTTCCAATCCTTCCATGTGATCTCCACGATATCCCTAACTATCGCCCCGCATTGGTTGCTATACTTGGAACATGAATCTTCGGGTGATAGGGGTTCCCCTTTCTCACTGATCCGCGTCAGCACGCTGACTTCTTTCAACAGCATGTTCTTCCCTCGCTCGCCTCTTCTATTCTTGGGTTTACTTGAAGCTGAGATGCGCACGACAGCTCCAGCTTCGGCTTCCGCTTCGGGTACAGCTCGGGCTTTCCTTTTAGATCGGCGTGGAGCATTCTTCTATATTTGCATTTCACGTGACATCGGTTATAATTCATATATATACTTAATACGATCGGAACTAATCATATATAATATGTTACGTACCACCGGTTCGTGGGGGATGTAGTCGGAGTCGACTTCTTCATTGTCGCTCCCACCCTTTTTCTTCCTTGCAGGAGAAGGATGGGGGTCACTCGGCGAGTGATACGATCCACTCCCTTCCTCACCGGATCTTGACGGCGACGATTCCTCTGCGACTACTTGTGCAAATATCCTCCTCGACCATCGGTGGAGTTGGCTTGCCCTTGTCACCCGAGGGTTGCGCTTCGGTCGGTTTTTCCATTGATATCCTTTTAAGGTGAGTTTATATTAGATGCGGAATGGAATCGTTTTACTGTCCTAAGTGCATAAGATGGAGTAGATGACCAAAAATAATTTTAAAACGCTTAGACTACAATGGATGAAAGTTTCATGTTTATGTTTTGCAAGCGGATATGTAGATAAAAAATTCACCAACTTATTTATAGATTAAAATAAATAGTAAATTCCATGTAACTACATATTTTGTGATCTTAGTTGCAAGAAACTATATATACTTTAATATTTCACACTTAACTACATATATTTCACATATATTTAAGTATTGAAGTTTTACAAAACAACATTAGCAACGAATGGACCACACGCAAGATAACGTGGTTGTTCCACCTAGGATGTGGACATGGAGCTTTATCCTAGGTGGAACAAGTACGATGTCACGTCCGCATCCAAAATATATGTAGATAAATAGCCACGTCATCTTGTAGGTGGGCTCATATATTCGTTAATAGTGTAGATTTAAGCGTTAAGTGTTAAAATGTGTGTGGTATTCTAAAACATATAGTTTTGTAAAATTTACTCAAAAATAAACTAATTTTTCTGCGAATGGAAGAAAACAGAAGAAGAGACCATGCCCCATAGATAAAACAAAAAACCTCCTGAAAATTTTGTAAGATTTGAAGTTCATTTGGCACCTCAATTAGTTTGGTCAATGTCGGAGTCAACATACTGTAATCCAAAATGCAAATTGGATTGAAATATGAATATTCGTAAAATGCACTACATTGGACCAGAAGCTTAATTGTACAGGAAGCTTAATTAGATTAAAAGTGAATTTTCATATATTTCAGTACTATGCATAAATAGTAAATTCCATGTAACTACATATTTTGTGATCTTAGTTGCAAGAAACTATATATACTTTGCATAAATAGTTTGGTCAATGTATAAATAGTTTCAGTACTATGCATAAATATTTAAGGTAACGAATCATAATAATATATATAAATTTAGCATCAAATCTATTACAAAGTTTCATATATTCAACAAAAAAGGAAAAAATATATATATATAAATTTAGCATCAAATATATTCAACAAAAAAATGAAAAAAAATGCTCTCACGGTGGCCGGCGGCGGTTGCGCAGAGGAGGCGTCGACGGCGGTGAGGTGGCGGTTAAGCAGAGGAGCCGGCCGGCGGCGGTTGCGCAAAGGAGGCGGCGACGGCGGTGAAGAGTCGGCGGCGGTGTGCTCCGGCGGCCGGCGACGGTTGCGCAGAGGAGGCGGCTGGCGGCGGTGCTCGGAGGGGACGGAGGAGGGTCGGCGTCGGTGCTCGGAGGGGATGGAGGAGGGCCGGCGTGGTGCCCTCAGCGATGGCGGCTCGCTGGCCGCCGGCGGTGGCGTAGAGGAGGCGGACGGCGTCGGTGAGGAGGCAACGGCGCTTGGTTTTCGCTGGCGGCGGCGCTCAAAAAATTCGGCAGCCTGTCGGTACAGATCTAGGGTTTTCGCGCCTTCGGGACTTAGGAAAATTTGGGACTCCCGTGCACCCATATTTATAGCCAAGCCATTTTCGCTAGCGGCCCGCTTAAGTAGCCGCGAGCGAAAACCATTTTCGCTGGCGGACGACTCATCTCTCCGCTAGTGAAAATCATTTTTTCTAGCGGCCACTTAAGCCGTCCGCCAGCGAAAATGTTTTTCGCTAGCGGCCACTTAAGCCGGCCGCCAGCGAAAACGGTTTTCGCTAGCGGAGAGATGACATGGACCGCCAGCGAAAATATTTTGGCACTCATATCAGAATTTATTTTTTTACACAACTAAATGTACAAATAAATGTATAACATAAATATGCACATAAATTTATTTGATACATTTATGTGCATATTTATTTTATAAATTAATTTGTACATTTAGTTGTATAAATTTATAAATTTGTAAAGTAAATTTATTTTCTAGAACCAAACTTATAAAATTTTAATACTTACATATTGCACTACATTGTATTCCTTTTCTAAAAGCCAGCAAATAATATAAAATTCATCATCCATACAAAAATTCATCATCCATCATAAGTCACCATAATTAGACATATAAATTAGCCTTTCACATTCTTCCCCACTCCCTTATTCCTCATAATTAGACACATTTCAATATTTATTTCTTTCCACAAATAAATGTAAAAGTATTCATAGAACTAATTATAAAAAGGAGACAGTACTCCACTGCAAAGTAAGTTTATATATATGTATGTATGTTTATATGTATATGTATATATATATATGTCGATATATATATATACACATATATGTACGTATATATGTACACTAAGTATATGTGCACTGCATATACACCATCCCATATATATACAAATTTCAAACTTTCATACCTGATTTATATTAGTAATTGTATTTCTTTTCTAAAAGCCTTGGCATAAACAAGTCTAGGTCAAGCACTATTAGTAATTGTATTTATTTTTTAAAAACCAGCCTTTTACATAAAATTCATCGTCAAATAATATGAAATTCATTATACGTACAAAAAATCATCATCCATCATATATAGATTACATATATAGCTAGATTAGCCTTTCACATTCTTCCCTACTCCCTTATTCCTCATCTATGGCTTCGGCGATTCAGCAATCATTGCTTCTGCGACCTTAATGTTGTTTGTAAAGTCCGTGAAGAGTGTCATGTTCTCGTACTGATTATATGCCTCAACATCTTGGACATCGTCAACTCCCAAAATCATTTGTTTTCCCGAGACAACTATGTCTTTCTTCAACTGAGATGGATCAGTCACATAGAAAACCTGAGCGGCCCGATCGGCAAGTACCCATGGGTCATTCTTGTGCCCTACGTTGACGAGGTCGACGATTGTTAGCCCAAAACTATCGACAACCACGCCAGATGGGTGTTTCACCCATTGGCACCGGAACAGTGGAATTTGCATGTTGGATCCATAGTCCAGTTCACAGATTTCTTCTATGAATCCATAGTATGTGCTCTTTTGCCCAGTTGTGTCGATTGCCTCTACTCGAAGGCCACTGTTCTGGCATGCACTCCTTTGGTTTTTCGCTTTGGTATAAAATGTGTACCCATTCAGATCATATGCTTGCCATGAGGTGTAAACACTTGATGGCCCGTCAGCCAACCTGTTAACAGTTTTTTCCTCCGTAGTATCGCCATCTGGTAGGCCGAGATTCTTGAACCATTCAATAAAGGCAGCCTTGTGTCGCTTCATGATCCATGCATCAGAACGCCCCACATTCATTGCTTGTAATTCCTTTAGGTGCTGATGTATGTACGGCTCCACTATCGCGAGCTGTTGCAGCACAGTGAAATGAGCCTCTTTCAGTTTCTTGTAATCATCGTCGTGACTTTTCTGCCCTTTTGTCCCTCTTCCAGATAATCTACCTTCATGTCGAGGTACCGGTAAACCAATTGCTTTCCCCTCTTTTAGGTAATCAATGCAACACTCAACGACTTCCTCGGTAGTATATCCCTCTATCATCGATCCCTCTGGGTGGGCACGGTTCCGTATGTAGCCTTTTAGAATGGACATGTACCGTTCGAATGGCCACATCTGATGCAGGTACAGGGGACCAAGTGCAATAATCTGAGGCACAATATGAACTATGAGGTGTTCCATCATATTGAAAAATGATGGAGGGAAACACATCTCAAGCTCGCACACGGTCTCTATAGCGAAAGTGCGGAGAGGACCTAACTCGTCAAGATCAATTACTTTCTGTGAGATTGCATTGAAGAAGTAACAAAGCTTTGTGATGACCACCTTCACTTGGAATGGTTCGATTGCTCTAATGGGGATAGCGAGGAATACTGTGAGCATTACATGGCAATCATGAGAATTGTTGCCTGAAAATGACAAATCCTTCATCGACACCAGTCGCTTAATGTTTGAGGATAAACCAGTAGGCACTCTCACCCCACGTAGGCATTTGCACATTGCCCTTTTCTCCTCATTTGTCAAGGTGTAGCAGGCCGGCGGAAGATACACTATTCCGTTACCCTCATCTACAGGGTGAAGCTCTTTCCTTATGTGCATATTCACGAGGTCCTTACGGGACTTCAGCCCATCCTTTGTCTTGCTTGGTATGTCTAGTAAAGTACCCATGGTGCTATCGAAGACATTTTTCTGTAGGTGCATAACATCGATAGAATGACGTATCTCTAAATCTTGCCAGTACGGAAGGTACTTAAAGAAAATGGAGTGCTACTTGAATGGCCCGCTAGCGCTTGCTGGCTCTTGGGCCTCATTTCTCTTCCGCTTGTTTGTTTCCTTCTTTTTGGCCTTCCCAAAAACAACCTTGAGCTTTTTCGTTATTGAGAACACTTTATCACCCTTCCATGGTTCTCGTGGATCACCATCCTCAATAGTGTTGTCGAAATATTCTGCTTTGGAGCAGTACGGGTGATTCTTTCTTAAGTAACGTCAGTGCCGCATGTACACTAGCTTCTTTGATCCCTGAAGATACCTGTACACTGTACCATCAACACAAATAACGCAGCCTGTCTTCCCCTTGAGCTGTCCTGATAGTGAGAACAGTGCGGGCAAGTCGTTGACGGTGACAAAGATAATTGCATGAAGCGTGAAGTAATTCTGCATGAATTCATCCCAAACCCGGACCCCGTGATTCCACAGATCAGCCATATCTTCCAGCAAAGGCTCCAAAAACACATCCATGTCATTGCCTGGTTGTCGTGGTCCCTATACAAGGATGGTCAACAAATATACTTCCTTTTCTGACACAGCCACATAGGGAGGTTGTACATGGTTAGGAGTACTGGCCACGTGCTGTGTGAGCTGCTCAAGTCACCAAATGGATTCATTCCATCGGTGCTCAATGCAAACCTTACATTTCTTGGGTCCTCTGCAAACTCATGATACTTTGTGTCAAATTCCTTCCATTGTCGAGCATCTGCCGGATGTCGAATTATCCCATCCTTTTTCCGCTTTTCACGATCCCAGCGCATCAGTTCAGCATCCCTCGGGTTGGAGAACAAATGCTTCAATCGATCTTTCACCGGAAGGTACCACATGACCAACTGGGGGATCTTCTTCTTGTTGTTGTCTTCTGTCTCGTCTTGGGTAACATCCTGACCCTCGGACTGGCTACGGCTTGTTTTGTATCGACTAGTGTTGCACGTTGGGCACCTGTCCAAATCCTCGTACTCTTTACGAAACAGTATGCAGTGGTTAACACACGCGTGTATCTTTCACACACCCAGAGATAAAGGGCAAATAAGCTTCTTCGCTTCGTATGTGCTGGTTGGCAGGGAGTTGGGTTGCGGAAACAGTTTCTTCAACAGAACCAACAAATCGTTGAAACTACTATCCGACCAACCGTTTCTTGCCTTCAATCTCATAAGTTCAAGCACCGTCCGCAACACTGTGAAATCCTTCTTGCAACCATTTGTCTCATCGTACAAAAGATCCTTCGTTGCCTTTTGTAATGATTCGAAGTTCTCCAACCCACGAGCGGACCCAGCTACAACCTCAGGTTTAGCATGACACAACATCTCTTCCAAATCAAAATTACCATCATCTACGCAGGCATTACCATCATCGACCTCATCAACTATACTGTGCTGACCATCATCGCCACCAACATCATCATCAACATTAATGGGCTCTACTTCCTATTCTCCTTCTTCTGCTACTACCATCAAATCCTCGTCCCAGTTGAACACTTCATCCTGTACTATCGCCCGGTTGGGAACTTGTTTGCTTGGGATCTCTCCATGATGTGACCAATTTGTGTAGCCTGCAACAAATCCATGCGTCACCAAGTGCTGCTCGATTATAGATGGGTCGATCCAAATTTTCTGATTCTTGCAGTGCAAGCATGGACATCTAGTTTCCTTCGTCTTCTTAGATGCAGCATTCTTTTTAGCTGCTTTCATGAACATGTCAACTCCTTCAATGTATGAGGCACGATATCTCTCTCTATACATCCATGCTCTGTCCGCCATCTATGCATTATTTGTGAAAAATATATGTACAACTTCATCACTTTATATATTTTTGATAATATGTCACATTAAATTTATACTAATTAATATTTATAACCACTATAATCTAGACAAGATATTTAAAGCTAGCCAAAAATCTACAAACTACAAACAACTAGAAAAAATAAAAAACTAGCTCTTTTTCTCTTCTTCTCTTCGTTCTCTGCAGTTAACTAAAATATAGATCTCCTACAAATAAACATATCAAAACTAGATATATATATATATGGAACATCGATCATGCACAATATTTCTTACAAAGTTTGCCCATTTTAAGCTCTAAATAACAAATAAATAATACTTTTCTTCCCCCATGTCACATATTTTTTGCCATGCAAAATCTCAACAAACAACCAATAAAAATGATAAAAAACTTGACAAATAGAGTTGGAGAAAGTATATGTAACCTCTGGTGCAGTATATCCTTCAAAAGATTGAAGATCAAAACCTTCCCCCCTATTTGTTTGTTTATAAGAGAGAGAAAATCATGCTCAAATACCATGGCTGCTAGCTGTACAGGTGATATAGGTGATGGTATTTTCCCTGGCGGTCAACATATGTCGGTTGAGTAGAACCGCCAGACAAAATATTTTGGGGTGGCGGTGTCTTATGCGGCCCGCCAGCGAAGATGTAGGGATCTTCGCAAGCGGGCCACGTCACCTTACCGCCAGCGAAGATGTGACATTTTCTCTGGCGGCATCTAATGATGGCCGCCAAAGAAAATATCACATCTTCGCTGGCGGCCAGCTTTAGTAGGCTGCCAGCGAAGACGTGTTTTCGCTGGCGGCCCGTGACCCACCAACCCCTGTATTATTTGAGCTGGCTGTTTCACCTCGTAGCCGCCAGAGAAGTTTTTTTCCAAACGCCATGAAAAACTGATTCCGTAGTAGTGACAACAGCTGATTGGAATCACTCAGCCGATAAATCAGCAATATAGCACAGAGCAGCTTCCATATGTTCCACCTCAGGGCGTATCGGCAAGTTTCAATCAAATGTATCAGCCTAGCCTAATTCTCCACGACACCAACCGATCCAATACGGCCAGATGGACCGCTGATGTCATGAGGGAGCAGTTTGGATTCAAGCCGAAGGACAATGGCAACATGTATCGGCACTGTAACGCTGTATCATTCAAGGACGGGCCCACTTACTTCTGGCAGCTTTCCTAGAACATAGACTGCCCTCACAGACCAACACATGTCTTTTCTGCACACTTTGTCCTCACTCGTGCGCACCCGGGAAGAATTTCCCGATCGGTCACCCATCCCAAATTGCTCCAGGCCAAGCACGCTTAACCTGATAGTTCTTTGGAGATCGGCTTCCGGAAAAGAAGTTGCAACTTGTTGATATGAGTATTCTATTAATCCTATTAAGCCCTAGGCCAGGATGTCACAGGCACCCATATCCAGGTACAATTGCCAAACCGATACAACGTGCCGAATTCTCAAAATTCTCAGGACAGGATAATGTCTCAACTTACGAGCATGTTAGCCGATTTTTAGCTCAATGTGGTGAAGCATCGGCTACAGAGGGTCTAAGAGTTGGATTATTCCCACTCTCTTTATCCGGATCAGCATTTACTTGGTTTTCATCTCTGCCTTACAACTCTATCAGAAGTTGGGCTGATCTGGAGAAGCAGTTTCATAAATACTTTTTCGGTGGTGTTCAAGAGTTGAAATTATCAGACCTCACAGCAATCAAGCAGAAATCAGATGAATTAGTTCCAGATTATCCAACGATTCAGAGATGTGAGGAATAGATGCTATAATCTAGCCTTGACAGATTAACAACTAGCCAATTTGGCCTTTCAAGGTTTATTGGCACCGATAAGGGAAAGCTTTTCGGCTCAGGACTTTGAGAGTTTAGCTCACCTAGCTCAGAAGGTATCGGCCCATGAGACAAGATTTCAAGAGGCTAGAAAGTTCATCAGAAAGGCCAACAATGTCAATAATGTCTACAGTTATGATTCTGGTTCCGAAGATGATAACCCGGAAGTAAATGCAGTCGAGTGGGCTAGGAACAAGAAGACAGTGATCTGCCAATGGGTCAAGAATTCAGGAAAAGAAGAGATTTGATTTTGACATCACAAAGGCCGACAAGATTTTTGATCTTCTTCTTCAAGAGAAACAGATTCAACTACCGGTAGAACATATCATCCTATCGGCTGAGGAATTGAAGAAGAGGAAATATTGCAAATGGCACAATACAGAATCTCATAACACTAATGATTGCAAAATCTTCAGGCAACAGATTCAGTCGGCTATTGAGCAAGGCAAGATCAAGATAGATGAATCAAAGAGGCCGATGAAGATAGATGGACACCCTTTTCCAGTCAACATGGTACATTCTGGGTTTAACCAGAATTCAGCCGATGGGGGTAAAAATTACACCAAAAACATCAGATCGGCTGGTATGATCAACAAGTACCAAAAGAGGCTCCAAAGAGAAGAGGAGTCATGCCTTCACAGTGACGAAAGATATTGCGATCCCCATTGGAGCTGTGAATTCTTCAGATTTTGCTGGAATGAGGGTATGAGACTATCATCCATTGAAGATTGTCCTGGGTGTAGTGACTCTGATGCACAGTTCGTTCGAAGACCAAGCCGACAGAGTGCAAGTATGCATCGGCCGATTCAGAGAAAGTTGCCAGTTCACGAGAGACTTGGGCCGATCCAGCAGAACAATGATGGAGATGGTTCATCAAGAGAGTCCAAACAAATGCAACCACAATGGTGCCCTTCTGGAATCTTTACTAAGAACAAAAAGAGAAGGGTTCAAAGGATGAGGAACAGAGAGCAATTTCAGGAGGTCGAAGGGGAAATTGAGCATCGGCTAAGGCAGAAGACAAAGAAAGTCTAGCGTGTGAAGAGCAAAGTAGTACCAGCCGACGAGGTCGAAGCTGATCGTAACAAAAATCAACAACAAAAGGGCAAAGAGGTGATGTCATCTACCATAAACATGGTTTTTGTGTTGCCAGCCGAATATGCAGTTGAACAAGTTGTCGAGCAAGAAGAAAATCTGCTATCGGCTAAGTTGATGCTATCTCCACAGCAAGCTGTTTTTGAGAAGCCCGAAGGAACTGATCATCGGCACCTCAAGCCACTGTATGTCAAGGGATTTATCAACGGCAAGCCGATGTCAAAGATGCGTCGATGGAGGAGGAGCTGTGAATTTAATATCATATTCAACATTCAGGAAGCTTGGGAAGAATTCAGAGGATTTGATCAAGACCAATATGGTTCTAAAAGATTTTGGCGGGAATCCATCTGAAACCAAAGGAGTTTTGAATGTGGAGCTGACCATCGGCAGTAAAACAATTCCTACCACATTCTTTGTTTTTGATGGGAAGGGATCCTACAGTCTGTTGCTGGGAAGAGATTGGATCCATGCTAATTGTTCTATTCCCTCAACAATGCACCAAAGTTTGATTCAATGGCAAGGAGACCAAATTGAAATCGTGCCAGTCGACAGGTCAGTCAATGTAGCTAGTGCCGATTTATCTGTTTGGGAGATGGAAGGAATTGATTGTTTATCTGGAAAAGTTTGGCAAGGAGATTACTTAATAGTTTCTGATTATGCCATACAGCCAACAGGAGATGGAGAGTCCCAATTCTTGTTTTGAGGGCGCCGTGGAGGGTTCCAATTTCTACATAAAGGACACTGTTGATGATCTCGACGGCAAACTAGGACAAGGATTTATGTCAGCCGATGAGTTGGAAGAAATCGACATTGGACCAGGTGACAGGCCTAGGCTAACATATATTAGTAAGAGTTTATCAAAGGAGTTTAAATGTAAATTAATAGCACTTTTGAAAGAATATAGAGATTGTTTTGCCTGGGAATACTATGAAATGCCAGGACTTAGCCGATCGATTGTTGAACATCGGCTCGCTATCAAACTAGGCTATCGCCAATATAAACAACCTCCGAGACGTTGTAAAGCTGACATGTATGATGCTATCAAGGCCGAAATTACAAGACTCTATGATGCTAATTTCATTAGGCCATGCCGATATTCTGAGTGGATTTCTAATATAGTACCAGTCATCAAGAAAAATGGCAAGCTTAGGGTTTGCATTGATTTCAGAGATTTAAATAAAGCTACACCGAAAGATGAGTACCCAATGCCAGTAGCCGATCAACTGGTTGATGCAACATCTGGACACAAAATTATCAGCTTCATGGATGGCAATGCCGGTTACAACCAAATTTTCATGGCTGAGGAAGATATTCACAAGACTGCTTTTAGATGTCCTGGTGCAATCGGCTTGTATAAGTGGGTTGTCATGACTTTTGGGTTGAGAAGTGCTGGTGCTACATATCAAAGAGCTATGAATTATATATTTCATGATCTCATCGGCATGTTGGTAGAAATCTATATTGACGATGTGGTGGTTAAATCTAAGGAAGTTGATGAACATATAGCCGATTTAAGACAGGTGCTGGAAATAGCAAGGAAGTATGGTTTAAAGATGAATCCCACTAAGTGTGCTTTTGGTATATCGGCTGGGTAATTTCTTGGGTTTTTGGTACATGAGCGTGGGATGGAGATACCCCAGAGGAGTATTGAGGCAATTAAAGACATAATACCTCCAGAAGATAAAACCAAGTTGCAATCATTGATTGGCAAGATAAACTTTGTTCGGCGTTTCATATCAAACTTGTCTGGCTAAATAGAACCGTTTACTCCATTATTGAGTTTGAAAGCCGATCAAGAGTTTGTCTGGGGAGAAAAACAGCAGCAACCATTAGACAATATCAAGGAATATTTGAGCACTCCTCCAGTTCTGATACCACCATAGAAAGGGCTTCCATTCAAGTTATATTTTTCAGCCGATCACAACTCTGTCGGCTCAGTATTGATCCAAGAGGTTGAAGGGAAGGAAAGAGTCATATTTTATCTCAGCAGAAGACTTTTGGATGCAGAGACAAGGTATTCACCTATGGAGAAATTATGCCTGTGTTTATATTTTTCTTATATAAAATTGAGGCATTATTTGCTTTCCAATGAGTGCATCATAGTATGTAAAGCCGATGTAGTACGTAACATGCTATCGGCTCCAGTTTTGAAGGGGCGAATTGGGAAATGGATTTTTGCTTTGTCAGAATTTGATCTAAGGTACGAATCGGCCAAGGCGATTAATGGGCAAGCGATAGCCGATTTTATAGTGGAACACAGGGATACTAATATTGATAATGTTGACATTATGCCATGGACTTTGTTCTTTGATGGATCTGTTTGCACCCATGGTTGCGGTATCGGCTTGGTGATTATATCACCTAGGGGGCAAGTTTTCAGTTTGCTTTCACTATCAAGCCTTACTCTACGAATAATCAAGCCGAATATGAAGCTGTTCTCTAAGGATTGCAGTTGTTGAGGGAAGTTGAAGCCGATGTTGTTGAAATCATGGGTGATTCATTGTTGGTGATAAGTTAATTATCTGGGAAATATGAGTGCAGGAATGATATTTTGATGGTCTATTATGAGAAATGTCAAGAGTTGATGAAGACCTTTAAGATAGTTACTTTGAAGCATATCCCTAGGGAACAGAACGTTGAGGCCAATGATTTAGCTCAAGGTGCATCAGGCTACAAGCCGATGTTACAAGGAATTGAAGTAGAAGTTACCTGCATACCAGCCGATGATTGGAGATTTGATGTTTTTGAATATTTGAAGAATCCTTCCAAGGCGGTTTCAAGGAAATTACGATATAAAACTCTCAAATATGTCATATTGGATGATGCATTATACTATCGGACGATTGATGGAGTTCTTCTAAAATGTTTGAGCATAGAAGAAGCAAAAGTTGTCATGTGTGAAGTTCATGAGGGTATTTGTGGGACACACAATCGGCTCACAAGATGAGATGGCTGATTAGAAGAGTTGGGTATTTTTGGCCGACAATGCTGGAGGATTATTTCAGATATTACAAAGGATGCCAAGATTGTCAGATATTTGGAGTAATACAGAGAGCACCAGCATCAGCTATGAATCCTATTATTAAGCCATGGTCGTTCAAAGGTTAGGGTATTGATATGATCGACCATATCAATCCACCATCGAGTAAAGGGCATAAGTTTATATTGGTTGCAACTGATTATTTTACTAAGTGGGTTGAGGCAATTCCTTTGAAGAAAGTTGACAGCAAGGATGCTATTGAGTTTGTTAAAGAACATATTATATACCGGTTTGGTTTGCCACAAACAATTACAACAGATCAAGGTTCAATCTTTGTGTCCGACGAGTTTGTTCAGTTTGCCGATAGCATGGGGATCAAATTGTTGAATTCTTCAGCATATTATGCACAAGAAAATGGGCAAGCTGAGGCATCCAATAAGAGCTTGATTAAGTTAGTCAAGAGGAAGATTGCAAAATATCCCAAGAAGTGGCATACTATTTTAACCGAAGCATTGTGGTCCTATCGGATGGCTTGTCATGGTGCGATTCAAGTACCTCCTTATCAATTGGTTTATGGGCATGAGGCTGTGTTAACATGGGAAACCAACATCGGCTCCAGAAGGGTTTCTTTACAAGACGAGTTGACAGCCGATGACTATCATAATCTGATGGTTGATGAGTCAGAAGATTTGGTTAAAGCTAGATTGTGAGCTCTTGAAAAGGTTAGGAAAGATAAGGAAAGAGTTGCTAGACATTATAACAAAAAAGTTGTATCAAAGTCTTTTGAGGAAGGTGAACTTGTTTGGAAGTTGGTGTTGCCGATAGGGACTAGAGATAATAAATTCGGCAAGTGGTCACCGAATTGGGAAGGGCCTTTTCAAATTCATAAATGTGTTTCTAAAGGGGCCTATATGTTAAAAGGACTTGACGGAGAAGTATTTGGAAGAGCACTTAATGGAAAATACTTGAAGAAATATTATCCAAGTGTTTGGATTGGATCATAATCGGCTGAGTCCTGCCGATTCTTATCAACGGCCGATATGGTTCATATCGCCCTTAGACTTTTATTTTCGTCATAATCGGCTGTCTGTTGCTGATGTATGCTGGCCGATATTTGTTATATCGCCCTCAGTCACATTTTTAATTTTGCCCTTGTTTTCGCAAACATGCCAAAATTAGGGGGGCATATATACAAGGAAAATTTGTGAGATTTCAAAGCAAAATATATTTATCGGCATAAATAGGTTAGAGTATGTATTACACAAGGAAAGTCTTCTAGCCGATTACAAAGTTGATTACAAATTCTTTTCTAAGTCCCTATTACAAGCTATCATTGAGACAGATAGCGTTGGGTAGCCGATAATGCCTTCTGCCGAATTTCTTCAACTTCAGCTATTGCCTGGGCATCTTGAGCATCGGTTCCAGGGATAATTTTCAGGGACTTAGTCATGTTGACCACGTTCTTGATAGCCGATTTCAGTTTTCCTTTTTGTTCTTCAACAGCTTTTGGGAGATCGACTAGTTTCTGTTTTTCCAGAGCAATCTTGGCATTACATTCTTCAAGCCTGGCTAAGAGCTCAATTCTTTCGGCTTCTAATTGATCTATAGTAGATTTGATTGGCTCCTCGGCTAACTGGTCAAGTTTTTCTTTCTCAGTATGCACAAGCTGCCGATTGGCTTGAATAGTAGCTTCAATGCTCTTTTTCTCTAGCCTATCTGCAATTCTCTGTCTAGCTTTCTCCAGTTTGAATTGGTGTTGCTCGAGATAAACAGCTGGAGTGATGGTATTTGATAACTCATCCGGGATTAAAGCTTGAATTTCCTGAAATCTGGTCCAGATAGAGCTACAGTCAACCACTAAGCTGTCGAGGGATGCCTCCAGCCGATGAGATATGTCTTCAAGATTTCTTTTTACATTATCAGCTAAAGGGGCTAGGGCTTTGCTTGTAATATCTCCTTCTGTTTCTTCATCAAAGTAATCCTTGATGTCAAAGGAGAACAAATCGGCCAGAACCTGCAAAAAGGAAAATAAAGAAGATATAAGTAACAGAACATGTTAGGTAGCCGATTTGAATTTTCTTAAGGATGTAAGACTTACAGGAATAGCAGGAGCAGCAGTTTCTTCTTCTACAACATGGTGGCTGCCTACAGCCGATGCAGTATGTTCACTTGAAACTGGCTGTGCTGGAGGCGATGGTGGAGAAGGAGGCTGACAAATTTTGAAGGATTTAAGCAAGTATTAACTAGTATCGGCTGAGAATAAGTTTGAGATTTTAAGAGTGGAGAATTACCAGAAGAATTTGAGCAGTTGGTTTAGCCGATACTGGTGCTGGTTTTTTCTTCTCGGCTGGTCTTTTTTTCTGCAAAGTGCAATGTTTGGTTAGTAAGATTAAATATAAATGAAGAAATTTTGTAGTGAGGGAGATGATCTTACTCTGGGTTGCCGAGAGAATACTGCTGGAGCGGCAGGAGTTGTAGGAGTCCTTTTGGGGGCTGGGGAAGATGTTGGTGTTTTCTCTCCTACATCACTCAGTTCGGCTGCAGCTTCATCTATGGCTTATTCAATGGCTGCTTCATGTAAGGCTTCTTCAATGTCATCGGCCGGTTGGACTGGTTGTTTCTTGGACTTCTTTTTTGCAGCCGATGGCATAGCAGCTTATGCTTTGGTTTTTCTTTTCTAGCTTGCATCGGCTGGTTCTCTTATTTGCCCTTGAAGTAAACTTGGAGTCTTGGGGGCATGGTAGCCGATGCTGGGAGGAGCTAGACTACATCCATTGTGTAGCATACCTGCAGCATAATCAATGTCTTTGCCGCTTTTGCTGGTGCGTGGAGGAGATGAATCTGTGGTATGTAAGAAAAAAGATAGCATATAAGGTTAAATGCAGAATCGGTTGATAAATTTAAAATAGGAATTGACAGAGGGAATAAAGGAGTTACCTGAGGGATCATGTCAGGGAAGAGATCTAGCATATAGACAATAGCCGATTAATGGAAAAGGTGTTGTTTCCATTCGGCCCACCATGCATTGAAAGCCTTACTCCTGAACATGGCTAGCTCAATATTGTTGATACTGCCAAGGGGAGGCCCTGGGATGTTGAGTAGCCGATCATCATCAGACTGAAAGTGATTTCTCCTCTGCACTGGATTTTATCGGCAAACCACAAGCCGATTGGCAGCTGACCCATGCCAAATTGTCTAGCTGAGCTCATAGGATGATAAAATTCATATGATACTTTGATGTTTCTGCCCTGATGGATGCCGGCAGGAAGGATACATGGGCTTATGGCTGCAGCAAAGACTTCTCTGGACTTCTGGAATTTTTCATGGTTGATTTCTTCAAATCTAAAGTCCAATGGCAGCTCAAAGTTGATTGATTCTTCATAAAAGAACCAGACTCTGGCATTTTTCTGAAAGCCATCATAAAAAATAAAAAAACCAGTCTTTAAGCAGTTCGGCTGATAGTTTTGCTCCAGCATCGGTCGGTGTGGAAGCATACTCTCCAAAGGATGTACATCTCCGATTGGTGATTTCTTCTCCATCTTCATCAATAATCGGCTCAAGTCTTGGGAATTCTGCTTCTGTCAGAGATGGCCGATTTACAGCTTTCATCGCTACTAAATTTAGCCCGGTCTAGAGTAGCCACCAGGGACCACCTGCGCTGACCACAGAGCCGATGGCTAGCTTGGCCGATGCATTGCTCAGAGTCTGATAGAGATAGACGAGTAGGATTTTTCCTAAAGGGAATTGTCTCTTTTCCTCGAGTGCTTCGGCTATGTGCTGCCAGTTGGAGGTTGGACCACAGCTAGATCCACAAAAGAGATATTTTTCTAACCACATCAGTAAAAAAGCTGTGTGTTCCCGAGGGGTAACTGAACCTTGACCCATGTTGGCTGAAATAAAACCAGACCATCCTCCTATGCTCTTGGTTTTGAAATCAAATCTATTTTTGGAGTTCAGTATCATAAGATTGGCCGATGAGGTGATATCTAGCCTAGTAAGCATGGTAATATCCAATAGATTTGGGGTCATTGGTCCTTGATTAAACATGAAAGCATTGATGGTGTTGGACCAGAAGTAACTAGCAGAGGCCATCAGGGGCTCATCCTTAGCCGAATTTGCTAGAGTAAGAGCTAATGCTTGGTCGATTCCTATTTCATCCCAATGACTCTGCTTGCTAGCTGACACGCGTTTATACCATGCGGGCCAGCTTTTCTCTAGGGATGGCCAAGATTTGAAGGTGTTTTTCCAGTGCCGTAGATTTAGGTTTGCTAGTCTAAAAGGAATTCTGTTTGTTTCGGCAAAGATAAACTCAATGGGATCCAGATTGCCGATTGGTCCAAGAAAGTAATTATTCTCATGGTTCAGACTAGGGACTGCAACTGAATTTGTGAGATGCTACAACAACAAAGCGGAAGAGAAAGAAAACGGACTAAGATCGCAAAAAACAAAATCTGATAAGTGAAAAGGAAATCTAGCCGATGGAACTTACCTCTGCGTACTCGGCCGACGAAGTAGCAGACCGAGCGGATGAAGACAACATTCCCGTTGGCGGAAGTTGGACGGAGAAGGGGTTGCCTGGAGGTTGCCTTGATGCGCCGAGGGGATCGCCGGAGTGTGAGGAGATGGAAATCGCTAGAGCGGTGGAACAGTATAACGGTGTGAAGTTTCTCGGGGCCGTCGGTTAGTATTGAAAGCAGCGCGGTAACGGTCAAAAACGGAAAGTGCGATATTCTCTCGGAGATAAGATTTGGCAAATCCGAAACATTACCAAATATTCCGGACATGGGGGGCATGTGTTGACGACCAAATTTGGTAATTCAAGTATCGGAGATAAGGATAGAATTAAAGAAAATCTAAGAGATTAGATCGTATCGGAAACAGAGTGAGAATCGGCTGTAGTCCGAATCGGCTGCGGACAGAATCGGTAGAATTAAAGTCAGACAGAGTTAGCCATTGAGCCGATTTTAGAAATATAATTCGGTACACGTAATCGGGTTGAGTTAGGGTGCTTCATACGGATTGCCATGCACGGATAGAGTCCTGAAGAGGCAATTGTATCTATTAATTAGGTTATTCTATGTAATTTCTTTATAGATATTCCCGGTAAGAGTCCGCCTAAGGGACTTGTTTGTTAGTTGGATTTGTATTAGGTTAATATGAGTCGTGTCCGTGATGGACAATGTTTGTATTTTCGGGTATAAATATAGTCCCAAGGTCTTGTAAATAATAACAACATAAGTTCAATCAATCTCGGCGCATCGCCACCTTTGTTTTCTACTTTTCGACAAGCTTGTCCTTTTGAGTCGTGCTGCATCAATTTGATCTTCGACGAAAAGGTATATCTTGTCATGGCGGTTTGCATCGTCGGAGTTAGTGCTTACATCTTTATGATACTCTAACTCTATCTTGTAAACTTCCGAGTTATCATATATGTTATATAATTTAGATCAACAATGCTATCTTCTTGCAACGGCTGGATTCTTTTTAGGGTTTTGCTAGTATCGGCTAGTTTACTTTGTTGATTTAGGTTATATGATGTATCCACCATCCCGAAAAGGCAACTATTAGCTTGTTTTTCTAGATGTTATGCTTCTTTTATGCTTAATGATGCATTGGTTAAGTCGCACCTATTAAGTTGTTTTAGAATCATGATTTCTAGCTTGCTTTACGGTTGTTAATAGGGATAGAATCGGGGTTTCAGCCGATCTTATCTGATTTAGATGTTTTACATAGTTTCATACTTTGTTCATTGTTCTAAATCTATTTCTCACGTTTTATCATAAGATCGTATCAGAATTATGGCCGATACATACTTAAATCTAGATATCGGCTATGACATGAGTTTTATGTAGTCATTATTTCATGTTACAATAGACTTGAGCAATTTATATTGTCTCGGTTCAGTCGGATCTATACCAATTGCTTGTTTCTAAAGTAATATTGATTCTTTGATTACATAATACTGATATCTACAGCCGATATACTAGTTTTAGGGTTAGTTCTATCTTTGGTTACACCTTAGAGCCGATTCACGCCGCATTGCATCGGCTAGGTCACTCGTGTACCACTAGGCGTGCCAATTTGTGTTGATGCGAAAAACCCGAAGGCCTAAGAGATCCGCTTAGCTCCCATGCAGGTCCTAAAATATTGATGTGATGCAGGCGTGCTAGTCAGTTTGATCTTCCAACTGACAAGATATATGAATTGATGATCAAATAGTCGATCGGCTAACAAGCCGATGTAACGATATTAGCCGATATCGATAGGGTTTTGAACTATCAGTTATATGTCCGATATAGATTCTGACACTCGGATAAATAATGATATAAATACGACGGAAGAACTTGAGCAATCAATCCAATCAGCCGATGATGATATGATGAAGTAAATATCCAATGAACCAATCGTCCGATGTTGAAATAGAATATTGAATGTAGGCTCAATGATTAAAATGTACATCGGCTAGAACTCTGGTGTAAAGATAACTTATCAGCTAGCACTCTGATAAAACATTAGCATGAACCTATCGACTTAACAAGATTTATATTATCAACAATAATCTAGTAGGTAGAACCTAACCGATGCAACACGAGATTGTATATCATAATCTAATACTTGATTAGCCGATAGATCTGTCTAATGTGTTGGATATAACAAAACTATTTAAAACAACATTGTGATTGTAGAGATATATTGGCTAAGATAGAAGATCGGGCCTAATCGAGACAGTACCAACTAAACCGATTTGTCCCTAAACACAATACAATTAAAATAGAATTGAAATATCAAGTAGGCAAATATGTCAACCGAACCAAAGCAATCCAAGAGATCGAAGCGATGCAGAATTGAACAACACCAATGTAGCCGATATATTCACCAGGGTCAGCGGAACATATATAGGACTTACCCCTTCGTCGGAGATCGAAAGCCGATGCAGCCTGCGTCAGGTGCCAAGTTATATCGGTTGATAAGTAAAACCTCGGAGAAGAAGGTGGAGATGCATCGAGAGTAGTTGTATTGATCGTTGGATCAATTACAATGAACCCGGGTGTAGATATTTATACCCATCGATAGATACTAGTCCTTATTGGACAAGACACAAACTTTCCTAAAGATAAAAGGAAACTAACAAACTCTGGCTAATTATTAGATAAACTGTTATGCCGCATCTTTCTTGAACTCGGACTCTTCTGGATAAGTTTCCTTTAATTGATTAATTTTCTTAACCGAATCCATCAAGAATACAACTGCTGGTGACTAATAGTTTCAATCGGCTAATTCTAGGACTCTGAAACCGATACTGACTCTAGGCTGTTGTTGACTCCGGGGCTTTACCAAATTTTGGCGTTAACAAAAGATAGTGTAGCCAAGCTGTTGGAGAACCAAATACCACACATGTCTGCTGAACACACAAGTGACAAGGATGTGGTTAATAGTTTCCTCAGCTTGATCACAAAGGGGACACACAGGTGGGTGCTGCAGCCCTCATTTGGCAAGCCGGTCCACTGTCCAACAACGGTTGTAAATTATCAACCAAATAAAAAACATGAATTTCAAAGGCGTCCAACTCTTCCAAATTCTCCTCCAAGGAGCAAACCTTACTGTCCCAGCAAAGAAGGCCTCATAAGTGGACTTGGTAGAATATACTCCTGAGTTTGAGAGTCTCCATACATGCTAATCCGGGATGTCAACCTGTAGCACTACTCCCTCGACCATGTCCCAAACCCGAAGAATGTCCACAATCACTTGCACAGCCAATGGCCCTTTAATGTCCGAGATCCATTTTTTATTATCCTAGGCTTGAGCCACCCTACACTGCCTGACAATCTTTTTGGTGATCATGTTAATCAGGTTTGGGGCTGTTTCACAAACAGCTTTCCCCTCCAACCATCTATCTGTCCAAAACAAAGTAGACAGCCATCCCCAATGTGTGTCTCTACCGCCATACTTAATAACTCACGAGACATACAAGGCACATGTACAGGTAGGCTATACCAAGCCTGAGCATTGTCTGTCTTCTCTAACCAGAGCCAATGTATCCGAAGAACCTAACTCCTATACTATAAATTATGAACTCCCAAGCCAGCATAAGCGAGAGGCAAACACACTATTCCATGCGACCAAACAATTGCCACCATTGGCCTTTTCCTGTCCCGCCCATAAGAAGCCTCTTCTTCTCAGCCTTCATGAGTGAGGCCTTCCACAAAGGGAGCTCATCAGCAACTCTGTCAATGAGGGATAGAAAATCCGCTTTAGAACGCTTTACTTTCAGTGGGAGACCCAAATAAGAGCAAGGGAAATCCTTCACTTCACATGGCAATGCGTTAGCGATCACTTGAATATCTTCATCAGAACATCTAAAAGGAATGACTTAGCTCTTCTGCCTATTTGGTACATGCCCCGAAGCATGAACAAAGATAACCAGAATATGTCTGATGATTGACAGGTCATTAGCTGTTGGTCAGAGAATAAGACCACATCATCTACATACAAAGAGCACCGTTGTTGTGTCTGTTGGACCGCAAGGGGCTGCAGCCATCCCTCATCACTTACTCGGCACACAAGCAAGTTCAAGACATCCATGACCAAAATAAAAAGCATTGGAGACAAAGGGTCTCCCTGCCGAAGACCCCTCCTGTGACAGATGACCTCTCCTGGCACCCCATTTACAAGAACCCGAGTGGAAGGAGGTAGCAAGAATCATGGTAAGGAGGTTGCACCAACGGTGACCAAAACCCAACTACTTCATTACCTCCAAAAGAAAAGGCCAGGAAACTGAATCAAAAGCCTTCAAGATATCCAATTTGAGAAGAACATGAGGTTCCTTCTTCGCATGTAAACACTTAGCCATCTGTTGTACTAAGAAAAAATATCATGGATACTTCTCGACCAACTTCACCATGGAAACACTTTTGTTAGCTAACACCATGGAAGGAAGAAGAGGAGCAAGCCGATCAACTAGGATCTTCGTGACCAACTTCACAAAGCTATGAATGAGACTTATCGGGCGGAAATCTTTAACTCGGCATGCATCCACCTTTTTGTGCAGCAAGGTTATGAAAGCCGAATTTAGAAAATTGAAGTTTGAAAAATACCCCTGCTGGCCGCAAGAGCTGACAATATATCTCCTTTGATAATCCCTCGACAAGACTTATAGAAGCGACCTGTAAACCCATCTTGCCTCGGGGCCTTGTCAGATGGTTATGCTTTGATAGTAGCCCACACCTCATCCTCAGAAAAGGTCTCATCAAGAACCAGGAGATCATGCTGCTAATTATGAAAGGCCGAAAGATCCAGAGAGAAATCCCTCTCCTGAGCCGACCCGAGAAGATCATAAAAAAAAAAATCAAACATTGCATCCTGCTTTTCCTCCTGGGAAGTGATGATCCGATCGTCCACCATAAGCTTAGCAACAAAATTATTCCTTTTGTGATATTGAGAGTGATGGTGCAGATAGGAAGTATTAGCATCACCTTCCCTAAGATAGTTAATCCAAGACCGTGATCGTGCAATAGTATGCTGCAATGAAGCCATGCCTAGGCAATGAAGCTTCAACTTCATCCTCAACCAATTTTCCCCAGCATAAAGGGTCCTACAGTCCTTTGCTATCTCAACACGATGAAGAATCTCCTTAACCATGGCCAGCTGGACCTTAACATTACCAACCATTTTCTGACTCCAGCTTTGCAACCTTTTATTCAGATGCTGGAGCTTTAGGAAGAGTGACAGAAGCACTGCACTGGGGTATTCCAATTAAGAAGCACTGTTTCCTGAAAACCCTGAACCCTTGGCCAAAAACTCTCAATAAGAAACCTCCTCTTTCCTCATATATTCGCTCGCATCGCTAGCAACAAAAGACAGTGGTCCGAAACAATCGAAGCTGAACTCTGTAAAAGAGAATAAGGGAAGACCTCCTCCTAGTCCGGGCAACAGAAGACTCTATCCAATTTTACCAACGTAGGTGAGTCACGCTCATTCGACTAACTATATTTGTGACCTTGCAGAGGAATTTCCAAAAGACTAATATCATCCAAGAACAACCTGAAACAACCAACCCATCATAGCCCTTTCAAGATTGCTATTGTTCTTATCCGCTACTTGATAGATGAGATTAAAATCCCCAGCAATCAACCAAGGGCCATCACACACAGCCCGGAAGTTTCTCGAGTCCTGCAAGAAAGCTACCTTGTCTTCGTCATCTTGTGGGTCATATACCCCTGTACGTGAACTACAAGTTATGACCTTCTTGTTAAATGAATCACACGGATACCAAAAAGAGATCTACTCTGCTGGCCGAAGCCTGAAACTGAGCTCTTCCAAGCCACAAGCACACCTCCTCTTGTCCCCACGGCTGGCAGAATCACATGTTTATCATAATTGGACCCAAAGACATTGAGGAACAGCTGATGTGTCATGTTAGCCACCTTAGTCTCTTGTAAGCACACAATATCCGCATCGTGGAAAGGATCACATCACTGACAGAATTAAGCCTATCGATGCTATTCAACCCCCGAGCATTCCATATCAAAATATTGTAAGGATTCATTGATAACCAAAGAGCAAAAATGACCAGAACTGAACAGAGCCAACAATCAAACTGAACAATACCTTCTCCCGCCGAACCCTGTCTAGAGATATCCCAGTTCCACCCCAAAATCGTGGCCAAAGCAGTGAGATACCCCTCCAAGAGTGGGTTGTACAGTGTGTTTGTCTACTCAGAATGGTAGTTTTGTCTAAGAGGCTCGAAGGAATATTTTTTTTCGGTGAGTTCTTTGTACATATAACTCCTTCCCAAGGAAAGTATTTTTTTACTAACATGAATCACTTCCACATCCATCCGTTCAACGTTCTTTTTACTAACATGTGTAACTTTCATATCCATCATTTATTGATTATTTTACTAACATGTATAACTTCTGTATCCATCATTTAATGATCTTTTTTTATAAACATGACACAAATTTGTTTGGGTTGGACAAGGATAAATCAACCCTAAACTTTTGACTCCAGTTTGATACGTGAATTGTAATTTTGCTACCATGCATGGTTAATAGGAAGGAGCCTCTAGGAGAAGAGAATGCAGCACCAACCCTCTCCCGATAGGGTAATTTTTTTACTATCTCAAGAGCTTCTGTTCTCCAACTATAGAATGCAAAGTAAAAAAAATTGTCCTTGCACATTGTTCAATCAATTCAGTAAAAAAATTACTCCTTGCGTATTGGCCAATCAATCCATATAGGGGATATCACAGGCTCCATGAGATAGTAAAAAAGAACTGAAAGTAGGTTTCAATATCAGACTGGCCATACAGACAGGTTTCAAAGAACTTCCGCCCCATAATTCAGAGAAAATCCGTTCAAATCAAACTGAAACATTTCAATATCAGACTTCATCATAAGGATGAAATAACAGCACTGTCCAATGAGCGCTTAACAAAAGTAGGATATTAGGAACAAGAACCCATTGATCAGATGATGACGGTCCAAAGGTGCACTTTCAGTTTGTTCCTCATTTCTTCAACCATTCAAGAGCCAAACAAAGCAAGATCATCACCAGGCTTACATCTGAGATAAATACCCAAAAATTTCGCCATATTCACAGCATCATCAGGCCACCAAAACCAACCAAGAAGTAAGCATTTTTCTTGTTTCTTGCTACTGCTTAACGCAACATCTTGGTGAATCAAAAAGAAACAGCTAAATATCCTACTAGCGCATAAGACAAGATGACGACGAATGCAGGCAGCGACGGCGGCGAGGGCGCAAGGGGCCTCAGTTGTCGTCGTCGTCGGCGTGGGAGGCCTTGGATGACCCGGCCTTCTTGGGGAGGAGATGCTGGTGGATGTTGGGCATCACGCCGCCGCTGGCGATGGTGGCGCCGCCGAGCAGCTTGGTGAGCTCCTCGTCGTTGCGCACCGCGAGCTGGATGTGGCGCGGCACAATGCGGGTCTTCTTGTTGTCCCTCGCCGCGTTCCCGGCGAGCTCCAGCACCTGACGAACACCACCACAAGGCCAAATTTAATCTAGCGATCATAAATTCGTATCTCCCAAGTGAACCAATCCCCACGAATTCGCTACAATATCGCATCACGAGCCAACCAATAGACGAATCAAACACAACAACGGATCCACAACACGCAGGCAATGGCGACCTAGATCCCCAAATAAATCACCGAGACAAAGCAACCCAAAACATCAAATCAGATCCAATCCGAGACGGTATACCTCAGCGGCGAGGTACTCGAGGACGGCAGCGAGGTAGACGGGGGCGCCGGCGCCGACGCGCTCGGCGTACTTGCCGGCCTTGAGGAACCTGGCGATCCTCCCGACGGGGAACTGCAGCCCGGCCTTGGAGCTCCTCGACGTCGCTTTCTTCGCCGCCCCCGCGCCAATTGCCTTTCCACGCCCCGCCATCCTATCCCACCCACGAAGAAACAAGCTGCGAGAGCGACGCGGCGGCGGCGGAGACAGCGCGAGGCGAGGAGGAGGAGGAGGCGGCGGGTGAAAGAAGACGCGGCGGGCGAGAGATTGATATAGGGTTGGGAGGGTGGAGGTGAGGGAGGCGCTAGCCAATGGGCGGCGATCACGCGGATCGTGGACGAGGGCCGTCGGATGCGACGGGACGGACGGCCGACGATGCGCTCGGGGGTGACGCGAGGATCGGTGGGATCCGGATGCGGCGGGAAGGTTTTCGTTTGGGAGGGGAGGAGGAGCGCGCCAAGGGTGGGAAATTTTCGCCGCCGGATCGGTGACGTGGCTCTGGTTTTCGTGGGGGCCCACCCATCGGTGTCTCGTCAGGGTTCGAGCTTGGTTCCTTTCGTAACCTGTCACCTGTCACCTGAGACTACGGAGTGACGTGTGTCCAACGGATCACCGGTGACAATATTATCTCAATATAATAACACCGTGAACTGAATTTAAATATACAAATTTTGCTCAACGTATAACATAAATATGGCAATAATATCTCATAACATCACTAATCCATTGAAATATGCATTTGAGTCCAAAAGTTGCAGAAGTACAACATTTATATTTCATTTTTTAAGATATTTTTTTATTAATCCGGCCTCTATATATACATAGCAAAAGCATAAACAAGTTCTAAGACTACAATCCTCACATGGAGAAATACACATGACCAAAAAAAAGAAAAACTTGAAGACTTAGTTTAAACCTTCATCGACAACTTATACTTTTCGCTAGGGTGGAAGATGAGAATGGGAACTAGTCTGTACTGCCCATCGCTGCACCATAACCCCTAGTGCACCCTTACGGCTGTACGTTGTCGTCCATAACCCCTTACGGCTGCATTCCGAACGCCCCTAGTGCACCCTGAAAACTGTTCTACTGAGCCTAGCTCTCCATACTCAAAACAGCGAACTCGACCACTTTACCGGGAACTCGAGATAACTTGTTAATAGCCAAAGCAATGTCCTCCTGCTCGAGCTATTCGAGTTTATCATCGAACATAACAACATGATTAATAGTAGATAAAGAATTATGAGTAGATGTGGATCAATAGAAGGTGAAGTAGAAACCATAGCACTAGTTTTAGTATCTAGTTTACACGAAAGAATATTCATCTCATAAGTTTTGAGTTTAGTTTAAAACGAATCCAAAGTCAAAGCAGACATATTAACAGACTCTTGAATATATGTCAAGACCGTTCAAGTAGTCAACTAGTCGATGTAACTTTGTAATCCCAAATTGACATATCAAGACCACTCAAGTAGTGCCTAGAAACCTTAGATTGAGAATAATTGATATCACAAGATGAATCAACTAATCTAACATTGCCTAAAATTTTCTTAAAGCGAGCAAGATAGTCATCTAGAGCTTCTCCAGATTTCTTCTCAAAATTTATACAATCCTTTATGAAAAACATCTTCGTGCAGTTCCTTGATATCATAAGTACCTTGATGAGAATTGTTATAAGGCATTTCAAATCTCATGCACAGTATGAAGATGAGAAATACGATCAAAATCTGAACGAGAAATTCCATTAAGAAAAAATAGTGGCGAGCTTTGCAATTTATTCAAATTCAGTTTTCAAAGCAGCAGTATTGATCTGAGCAAGAATTCCATAGGGATTAATAACCTTTAGCCAAATATCATAATCTTTTGCACATATAAAATCTTTCATCTTTTTGTACCAATAAGGAAAATCCAATCCATCGAAAACATGTGGCTTGGGTGTAAATTTGTTAGTCATGGCTAAAACTCAAGATCGGTAAAGATCCAAATAAGAAAACAAGGCTTCTGATATCACTTGTAAGATCGTATAGCAGGAACTGAGCCAACCAGAAGAGGTGAAAGGTTGTAGTACCCAAAAACCTAAACTTTTAGCGGAATTAATAGTTACCTTCAAATCTAATGTAGATCGGTCTGACCGGAGTAGATGTGCCGGTTTAACCGCTCGAAGACCTCCGGTCTAACTGGTGTAGTAGCTCTGGCCTAACCGCCCGATGCGCTCCTATCGTCCGTCGCCGTTGCCGGTCTGACTGCCATGGAGCCACCGGTCTGATGGTCCCGATGTCGTTAGTCTAACTGTCGGTGCCCCACCGCACATGAGAAAACACAAATTGAAAATCTCTCAAAGGTAGATTGAGATTTATTACTTCTAGTCGTGTTTACAAAGTGCAATAAGAGCACTCCTCTCGAAAATCTCATCTAAATTCGAAACCCTAACTTTTCTCTAAATTCAACTCTCACAAAATTGATACCGGAAGGCCTCACCAACCTCTCTATTTATACTCGAGGAAGGTAGCCTAAAGCTATGAACCCAACTTGTACAAGAAATCCTAATCCCTAGAAAATCTTCCCGTATAAGAAACAAACTTTATAAACATTATTTTCTCCCAAGTTGACTCCCAATCCATCACCAGCAACGCTCTCCCAAGGCATCAAGACTAACCTACACATGCATCAACCAAGAAACCATATCCATCTAGCACACAACAGTATTACATACGCATAGTATCCATTTAGAAGCCATAAACATAGATTAATCACGAATATCCAAAGAAAACAACCCGAAACAGAAACCAACATAGTGTCGGCCGTTCATACCATCGGGCCGACCGGTCTGACTGCTTGCTATACTCCGGTCTGTCCGCAACCGTAAGACACAAATCCCTGTTCATCACCTGAAAATCACACATCTCCAAAACCATTTTCCGAATAATCTCCAAACATCAAAGCCAATAATCTCACATTCCAATTTTTCACCTTGAAATAACAATCAAACACACTTCGATTTTACAACACATACTATTACTTACTAGCCTAGACACAATGAAAAAAACACTCTCTCAACACTCATAACATAAAATCCACAAATGCTCAAATCAAATCCATACCCAAGGGGATTGAGGGGATTGGCATGGGCGTGCTGCGTGGCGGGCTAGCGCGATTCCAGTGCACCGCAGGGTCTAGGGGTCACTGTAGCCCGAGCAGCAGTGGTGCCACCCGTCGGCAACTTGGCACACCATGGGTCTACTTGACGCACCGGTGGTGGCAAGCAAACCGGGGGGGGCTCACTAGCTCGGGGATGGCTAGCATGATGGTGGATAGCAAATTGCGTCAGGGATAGCATGGTGATTACCAACGTGGAGGATGACGGTCTCGATTGTCTTCTGCTCTATTGCCTGATCCCTCCAATACCTAGCAGGACGTGGGCTTCTCTGTTTTTGGCCTTAAGGGACGGGAGGGGGTTCCGAATATTTCGTTGGTCCAGGCCTACATGTTCATCCATGTTTTTTTATGAGATCGTCCCATCTATTTGTTTGAACTGACGGATGGGATAGTCTTACTTAAGAGATGACCTACATGTGAGAAAGAAAAAGTGAGTTGGATTGGTCTGTCAGTTTTTTAAAACAAAATAAATCTAATCTAATGAAAATATTATCTTTTAGGGTCCAACATAAACACTTTCGAAAGTAGGTCGATTCGTCCCATTCCATCATATCCCATCGTATCAACCAAACACATGCTTAGTATCCACATGTTACAACTTGAAAAAAGATTATCTACAATAGCGGAAGTATCCAAGATCCTAAGGCCCTGCTTAGGATCACATAGATTTTTCCCCTTGTAAAAGAAAAACGCCGATAATTTTTGGTGACCAACAATTACTAGTGAAACGAAATTGCCCTGTGGTTTTCAAAAATAATGCCGCGTTATCAATCTCTTTGGAAGCATCAAAGTCACTATTAGAAAAACCATTTTCCCAGACATGGGCAATTTTTTTCCACGCGTGTAGGTTTCTCGAAGCTAAATAGCCACCTACGAAAATGACAACCGTATGACGAGATAGTTGTCTGCCTGCGAAAATAGAATTTTGTAGGCAGATCTCTTAAGACGTCCACACGCAAAAAGTTAAAGCATCTTAAAAACCTCTCTCCCCTCTCCCCTCGCAGCCAAAATTTTCTAAGCCCCCTACCTCTCCTCTCCTCTCCCCTCCCACCTCTCCTCCCCTCTCCCCTCCCCTCCCGTCTCCCCTCCCACCGGTGGTGGCGGTGCACCCCGACGCGGTGGCCGGATGGAGGAGGGAGGGTGGTGGCGGCGGCTGCTCCTGGCGGCGGCTTCCCTCCCTTCGTCCCAGATCGGGTGGAGGGGGGAGGGGGAGGGTGGTGTCTGGAGGCGCTCAACTCCGTCCCTCCTCCTAGATCCCGCCAGAGGAGGGGAGCCAGCTGATGACAGCGGTGGAGACGAACCTCCCTCCCTTCCAGAATCTAGCCGAAGAAGGAGAGGGGAGGGTGGCGGCGACGGCCACTGCATGCAACGGTTGCGGCCGAAGGGCCCTCCCCTCCCCCATTTTCCTCTCCATCCCGGATCCCGCTGGAGAGGGGAGGGTGGCAGCGGCGGCGGTGTTGCCCTCCCCTCCCACCGGCCCGATCTGTCGTTGCGTGCGGCAGCAAAGGTGGCACAGAGGAGGCTGCTGGCGGTGGCTGCAGTAGTAGAGGGCGGCACGACACTGTGTTGCGACGACGATGACGTTGTTTTTGTTTGTAGTTTTCATGTAGATTGATGTTAATTTGCAAGTTGATGTTGTGCATTTCAATCCAAGGCTCTTGAGTTGATGTATGGATGTTTGTGATTGGATTTTGTTTCCTGGATGAAGATTTGTGAGAATTTGTGATTTGTTATGGTAGCTAGGGTGAAACCCTAGAGAGGAGGAGGGGCTGGGCTGGCGGGGAATTTTTTTTGGCGCTGAGATTATTTTCGCAGGTGGGACTACTGTAGCAGTGTAACGCCCGGGAAGATTGGAATTGCCGCTTGCGAAAATAATTTTCACAAGCGGTGCTTGGTCCGCCTGTAAAAATTGGAGATTTTTACATGCCTTTGGATCCAGACGAAAGATTTGGTCACCTGCAAAAACGTGTTTTTGACCGCTGGAAAAACGTCTTTTTCTAGTAGTGAGTTTTACTACTGCACCGCTCGAACTAAAGTCCACGTCCAGTAGCCAACTTCAGTAAAGCATATGTGCAGAGACTGTAGGATCGCACAAGACCAAGCAAAATTACCAGAGGGGGGTGAATGGTAGGTAAAGCCAAAAACCCAAAATTTTTTTTGCGGAATTAAAGATTACCCTCGAACGAAGACGTCGACGAAGTCCTATCGCCGCCGGTCAAACCGCCCTCGTGCCTCCGGTCAGACCGCCGTAGCCTCGCCGGTTAGACCGCTCGATCACTTGCGGTCAGACCGCCGCTCTCCCACCGGTCAGACCGCGCGCACACCTGCGGTTAGACCGTCGGGACCCAGAAACACCGGTAGATGACAAAATCGAAGATGTAGATTGAAACTTTTCAACTTTATTGCATCAACTAGTGTTTACAAAGTGCACCAACAGCACTCGTCACCAAAATCTCGAACTAAATTCGAAACCCTAACTTTCTCTCAACTCAAGTCTCTCTAAAACCGATACTAGGAGGCCTCACCCTCCCTCTGTATTTATACATGAAGTAGGCTGTGCAAAGCCCCACGAATCTAACACAACTTAGGACTCCTACCCCACGTAGGAAACCCTCTCTTGCAAGTAAACAACTTATCTCTTTCCTTATCTCAATCAAACTTCCCGAATTTGGACTCCCTTCCAAATTCGACTCCTCCTTCCATACGTACACAATCCCTCTTGTATACCATATGGATTTCTTCATCACCACATGCATTGTCCTCTAGCCTTCAGCATCCCGCATGATCTCTTGATCCCTGGACATCAACTTCTCCCAAGTCGACTCCGATCTATCACCGGCAACACTCTCGCGAGGCGTCAAGCAATACCTGCATATGCAACAACCAAGAAACCATATTCCGAGCGCAAGTTCGTCCAAACTTGACTCACATTAGTATAACAACAGTATCCATATGCATAGAAACCATCTAGAAGCCAAATCCCCGAAGGAAATATCCAAATCCAACAAAACAACCCGAAACCGATATTGATCAGGATCCTGCCGGTCAGACCGTCGGGCCGGCCGGTCTGACCGCCGCAACACCTGCGGTCTGACCGGCGGCACTCAGCCGGTCTGACAGCCATGGTCAACCGAAACTGCATACTTCACAAAATCAACCATCTCAAAAATCTCCAAAAACATTAGCAAACCACCAATATTTTCATCACAAAATCTAAATCAATTCCTTGATTTTACAATCTCCCCCTTGATGAAAATCATTGGCAAACAAAAATGGTTTGTAGTGTTTTGTGAAGCAAATCCAAAAAGCATCTTCAATGCCAAAAATTTTCAAAGAAAAATCTCTCACTTTTGAAAAGAAAGAAATTCCTTCTACTTATGACAATTATGCACAATCTATTACCTTGTTCTCCCCCTTTTGACAATGAGTTCATCAACATTTTTTTTTCTCGGAGAGCTTTGCTATACCAAAAGTAATTCAAGAACATGTGTTGCAATAACAAGGTAGATAGCATGATAACCGAGATAACAAGCATGCATAGAAGTGTAAACATGAACAGAAGATATTGTCAAAAAGATCAAATCAACACTAAAGAATCATGACTTCAAACGATTTATAATGCAACATATTAACAAACACATAGATTGAAAAACAAACATTATACATATACACCTATTGCATTTATTACTCTTTCTCAAACTAGCTTTAGCACAAAATAATCAAGAGAATTTTTCACTTTGATTTGATCCTTTTTGCTTTTTTTAATTATTCCGGGTATGTCCTTATCGTCAAGACTGTTTCCAAGGATTCGGTACTTATTATTTTTGCTCACATCGAATACGTCCTTGTCGTCAAGACTGTTTTCAAGGATTCGGTATTCATTTTTTTCATATATTTTTTCATTCTCTTTCACAATGAGCAATTACAAAGCTATTTGAGGAATAACAATTCAATAAAGCATATATATAAAACATTTATAAATCAAACCATATGCTAGCATCAATATTGCATATTTGCTTAATTCAAGTGATAAATTATATGTCATGTATCAAATCACTTAAAGACAATATCAAAAGCTCATATAAAAACTAACATGCACACAAGCTAGCATAGTCATCATACCACCTAACATGTATCGCTAGCATATACTAGAATATACTAAGGCACAAACAAAGCTCTTCCTCTTTTTCATTTTTAATTTTTTTATTTTTTCATTTTTTTATCACACCATGCATGACTAAAACATGTATGCAAAAAGAAAAATCAAAAGAAGAAAAGAAAACATGAAGGCAATAACGAGCCAAAACTCCCCCTCAATTGATGCCAAAAGATGAACAATCCCCAACTCGCCTCGAAGAAAATCAGATCGAGAAGAATGCAACGATTTCGTGAAAATATCCACCAATTGTAATTGAGTATCAACAAAAGCCAATTCAACATCTCCCTTCTCAACATGACCCCTTAAAAAATAATAGCAAATATCAATGTGCTTCGTGCGTGAGTGTTGTACAGGATTCTTAGCAATATTAATAGCACTAGTGTTATCACAAAGAAGAGGAACTTTCTCAAAAGTAAGACCATAATCTTTCAAAGTTGAAACAAGCCAAAGAATGTGAGAACAACAACTAGTAGCAGCAACATATTCAGACTCAGCAGTTGATTGAGCAACATTAGATTGTTTCCTAGAAGACCAAGCAATCAAAGAAGTACCAAGAAAATGACATGTTCCACTTGTACTTTTCCTATCAATTCTACATCCACCAAAATCTGCATCCGAATAACCACTCAAGCATATAGAAGATGATGTAGAATACCAAATTCTAAATTCTAGAGTGTGTTGCAAATACCTCATGATGCGTTTAACAGCTTGACGATGTGAAGAACGTGGAGAAGCTCGTGTGTACCCGCCCGCGCCACGCGCGCGTGACGCCGCCTCGCGCCGCCCGCGTGCACACCCCCGCACGTGCGCCGCCCGACGCCGCCGCGCCCTCGCCGCTGTCTCTAACCGTACCGCGCCATACCGGCCGTACCCTGCCCACGTCGTCGCCGTACGCGCCCACGCCGCCGTACGCGCCCACGTCGCCGTGCCATGCCGCCGTACCGCGCTCACGCCACCGCTCCACGCCGGCCGTACCCCGCCCACGTCGCCGCCCCACTCCGCGCCGCGCCGGCCCCCTCCGCATTCCCCCCTGCCCTATAAAACCCCCCCTCCTCCTCCCTTCCTCCCCACACCGCCCCCACCTTTTTTCCCCTCTTCTCCACCGCCGGCAACAGCCGCTGCCGCCGTTGGGTCGCCGCCGCCCTGCTCCCCCCCTGCCGCCGGTCGCCGCCGCGTCGCCGCCCTCCGCCGCCGCCGCCGCCACCGCCGCCGCCGGTATGTGCCGCCCCTTTCCTTTCCCCCCCTTGCCGGCTGCACACAGAGAGGGAGAGAGAGCAAGCAAACAGAGAGAGTAGAGGAAGAAGAAGAAACAGAGAAGAGAGAGAAAAGAAAAGAAAGAAATTAAAAGAGAAAAAAATAGAGAGGGGAGAGAAAAAGAAAATAGTAGAGGGAAGAAGAAAAAAAATAGGGAAAATAAAAATTTAGACTTAGGAAAGAAAATTTAGAATAGAGAATAAAATGGAGGAAATAAATTTAGGATAAGAAATTTAGGATAAAATCCGTCGATTATTTTAGAAACCCGTACAAGAAATTAAAGCGGATTATTTAGATGCAAATATTCACTTAATTAAATAATTCGTTTAAGGAGTATTCTTTCGCGGGATGTTTAATCGATTATTTAGATTTCCATTTGTTAGGATTTGCCAGCTCGTGTGTATATTAACTGGTTAATTCTAGAACTTCTAACTTAATCGTTGCCATTTAATGTTTATGGTGATCTCCAGTTAATCGCTATTTAAATTTTACTCGTCGATTAGGTTATACGCTTAAGTAGCCATTGCAATTATTTAGTTAATTACTGATCACCAAAGGTTGAATATTATTATCGGGATCTAACCTATGCGAGTCGCATAAATTAAACCGGATAAATGTTCTAATTGGCTAACGCTAATATTTTAGGACAAAGATATTAACAATCGGAATGCAACTATTTTATAAATAACAATGGAAGCGAAACCAACATTCGACGCTCACGTTCGATCCATTTCTTTAATTTTGATCCATTTCTTTAATTTTGTCGGATTTTAATTGAATTCTAAGCGAATTCAATCTCTTTCGCACGTAATTCTAGACACCGAGGGAGTTGTGAGTCCGACCGAAGATCAAGACCTGCAGGACTTTGAGCAAGGCAAGTCATCACTATCCCTTGAGCATATTGGTCCTACGTTGCGAAATTATTTTGTTTGCAAATAAAGTTGCATGCAATAATAAATAGCCTACTTGTTATTATGCCATGCCTTGATTATTGTTTATCCCACATCCCTTTGTAACCATGCTTACGTATGAGTCTCTAGTCAATTATGACAAATGCTTAGTGATGCTATTTTAGAATCACGCATACTCATATTTATCAAATGCTTTATGCTTGGGCAATTACCTTTGGGAAGGTAATTGAGATGCGGCATGTGGAGACATGAGCGCCACATTGCCATGATACAATGATATGATTTGGGACAGGAGAAATGAAACTAAACAAGTGTCTTCGACTGGGGCGGATGGTGGATTTGGGTGGTATCCGGAAAAGGCTAGCACCGTCCCCGGTCAGTTAAGGACCGAGCCATGAAGTTAAGCATGAAACGACCCCCGTACAACCGTACTTCTTGAATGGGTATAGACCTAGCTGACTAGGTAGCTGAGCAGAGGCAGTATCCTTGCATAGATGGTTCACCCCAGTGTGTGTGAGGTAGTCTTGACGACCAAAATTGGTAATTCAAATATCGGAAATCAAGATGGAATCGAAGAGGATTGAAGAGATAAGATCGTATTGGAAAGCAGAGTAAGAATCGGCTGTGGTCCGTATCGGCTATGGACTGGATCGGCAGAGTCAGAGTCGAACTAGGTTAGCCGATTGAGCCGATTTCGGTAATGTGACTCGGTATACGTCATCGGGTTGTGTTAGCGTGCTTCATATGGATTTTCATGCACGGATAAAGTCCTGAGGAGGCAATTGTATCTATTAATTAGGATATTTTATGTAATTTCCTTATAGATATTCTCGGTAAGAGTCCGCCTAAGGGACTTGTTGGTTAAGTTGGATTTGTATTAGGATGATATGAGTCGTGTCCGTGATGGACAATGTTTGTAATTTCGGGTATAAATATAATCCCGAGGTCTTGTAAATAATAACAACACACGTTCAATCAATCTCGGCGCATCGCCAAACCTTTGTTTTCCACTTTCGACAAGTTTGTGCTTTCGAGTCGTGCTGCATCAATTTGATCTTCGGCGGAAAGGTATATCTTGTCATGGCGAGTTACATCATTAGGGCTAGTGCTTACATCTCTATGATACTCTAGTTCTTTGTTGTGATTCTCCGAGTTATCATATATGTTATATAACTTAGATCGACAATACAATCTACTTGTATCGGCTGGATCCTTTCTAGGGTTTCATCGATATCGGCTAGACTACTTTGTTAATCTAGGTTATATAATGTATCCACCATCCCGAAAAGACAACCATCGGCTTGATTCTTTAGATCTCATGCTTCTATTTATACTTAATGCTGCATTGGTTCATCCAACCTATTAAGTCGTATTTAGAATCATGGTATCTAACCTGCTTCATGGTTGTTAATAAGGATAGTATCGGGGTTTCAGCCGATCTTACCTGATATAGATGTTTTACATTGTCTTATGCTTTGTTTAATATTCTATATCTGCCCCTTATATCAGGATCTAATCTGATATAAATATATTAAGCTTGATATCAATCTAATTGGTTATAGTTTAATATATTTATTACTAGAGAATATCCTAGCATAAGGTTGTATCGGAGCTATAGCCGATACATACTTAAACCTAGATATCGGCTATGACATCAATTTGCATAATCATTATTCCATGTTACCTTTAGACTTGGGCAATTTATACTATCTCTGTTCAGTCCGATCTATCCCAATTGCTTATTTCTAAAGTAATATAGATCCATTGATTATGTAACGTTGATCTTTTCAGCCGATATACTAGTTTTAGGGTTAGTTCTATCATTGACTACACCTCACAGCCGATTCATGCTTTATTGCATCGGCTAGGTCACATACGATATGAAATCGGCCCTATGGCCGATTGTCTATCGTTTACTGATATTCTTTGCATGTTTTTCTTCTTGATTGCAGGATCAAATCAACTGGCACGCCCTTGAATCTGAAACCCTAATTTTGGACCTGCACTAGAGTAAAGCAAACCTCTCAGGCCAGTGTGTGTTTTTTGCGTCAACAGGCAGGTTCGCTACGACGGGCAGCCGTTGAGGTTGGGACGCGATGCGTACCCTACATCGGTGTCACGGTTGGTAGGACTGCCACGTGGGTGAGAGTGAGAATCTAAACTTAAATTATAAACTTGGTGCGTGTGTGAGACTTCTTTTCCCGGGCGCGCCAGAACTCCTCTCACTGCTAGAAACAGATACGCCTAGAGTGCACGAGGATGATAGTTCATGGAGCAGGTACTGCCAATGCAAGGTTATCGAAAGGCTTTGTCGTGACACGTCTCATGTGTTGGGACGAGGCTCATGTGTTGGGCAGTCGCGGAGTATGGGTAAAGTGTACATCCACTGTAGTGTGAGTAAAACAATCTATTCGAATAGCCGTGCACGCGGATATTGAGCACCGGGACATGCATTACACTTGGCTAGACTCTCAATTCTTAACCTGTGTGGGATGGGATAATGAATGATGAATTTTATGCTGATGGAGCCACTTCCTGAGAGGAGGGAAGGGGGACGTCCACAGAAAACCATAACGAACCAATGACGGGAAGCTATCCTTAGGATCACAATGGATGGTGGACAGAACCGTCGTTGTTTAGATTGAACTCTGGTATTAAAACTTGATCGGTTATGCTAGGTCTTAGGTTTGTGAAAATGATTGCAAAACTAGCTTTATGCAACAGAGCCGATGCCTTGCCTTGGATGAAACCTTTCATATGCATTGTTGCCGTGGTGACTTGCTGAGTACGGTTAGTACTCACCCTTGCAATTATAAACTCCATCAGAAGCCGAAGATGATACTGCGGAGGATCCTTACGCCTACTACGAGGAGGATGCGGAAGAGGAGGGTGCCCATTAGGTCTAGACACGGTCGTTTCCTGTGGCAATGGCGATGCCACTACCTTCGCTCCGCTGCTTATCTACATTCTGCTCTTGGACTGTATTTCGGACCGTTTGGTCCTTTGTTCTAAGACAATGCCTTCGGGCCTATGATGTAATGATTCGTACTCGATGCATATGTATGCGCTTTTGGTAATTCAACTATGTATCGTGTGTGCCAAACTACTTGTTCCAGGGAAATGGCACAGAATACACGAAGTGATTCCTGTTGCAAAACGGGGGTCCTTGCAATGTCGTCGTTGAATATGAAGTGGAGCAGTAACATCTGTTGAAATTTCGTGTTCTGCATCATGATTTGACGAAGTAGAAACTTCTGAAGGTCCTCTATTATCAGCACCCGACGAACCCAATGAATCACCCCCAGGCCAGTCTGACCGGTCCTCTGCCTGCGGTCTGACCGGCGGTGGGTCGACGGTCTGACCGGCCGTGACCCCGGTCTGACCGGCCATCGGTTCGTCATCTTCCTCATCATCACTTTCCTCCACGAAAATATCCTCCCCCTGAACCTGTGATAATGTACCTGAAATTTCGGGTCTAGCTCCAGGACTAGCCTCATCAAAAGTGACTTCGCAAGTCTCAACAATTTTGTTAGTGTCTAAAACAAGTACATGATAACCTCGAGAATGTGCAGAATAACCAAGCATAAGCCCATTAGTGGAACGTGACTCAAATTTGTCTAAATTTCCTGATTTTAACACAAAGCACTTACACCCAAAAATACGCAAATGTGAAATCTTAGGTGTATGACCAAAGAGAAGCTCATAAGAAGTTTTTCCAAGTTTTGATCTCAAGAAAACACGATTGGAAATATAACAAGCAGTGTTAATAGCTTCAGCCCAAAATCTCCTAGGTGTATGATACTCATCAAGCATAGTCCTAGCCATTTCAACCAAAGAACGATTCTTTCTTTCAACAACACCATTTTGTTGAGGAACTCGTGGAGACGAAAATTGATGTTCAAGACCTTTTTCTTTGCAAAAATTCTCAAAAGAAGCATTTTTGAACTCACCACCATTATCACTTCGAATAGTTCTTAAAGATCCAGAAAATTCAAGAGCCAAACAAAGATACAAACTTTTAAAGTGTTCAAACGCCTCATCCTCAGTAGCCATAAAATAAACCCAAGAATATCGAGAGAAATCGTCAACAATAACCAACACATACCACTTTCCTCCAACGGATTGCACTCTAGCCGGACCAACAGTGTCCATATGTAGTAGCTGTCCCGGTGCATCCATCATCACAGAAATAATAAGAGTATGTGAAGAAGCAACCATCTTAGCATGATGACATGGTGAACAAACCAAGTCAAGATCTTTCTTAAGTTTAGGCAAACCACGAACGAGATCAGAAAAACTTAGTCTAGTGAGATCATCAAAGCCTATATGTCCAAGTCTACGATGCCAAAACATCACATCTTTAGAAAATTTTGCAACAGACATGTAATCTCTTAAGAAACACTTCTTTCAAAATCAGCCTTAAAATCTCTTCCATAATGAGAAACATTAAGCACAACATCGCCAGAAGAATTAAAGACCTTACTTCTAGTTTTCTTGAATAACACATCAAAATTCTCATCCACAATTTGAGAAACGGAGAGCAAATTGTACTTCAAATTCTCAACCAAAGCGACATCATTTAATGTAAACTTGTCATTTACCTTGACGGATCCAGTAGCAGTGATCATACTAATAGAAGCGTCACGGAAGATGATTGAATCCTTCCTTGATGCCTTCTGGAGGGAGGAGAACCAATTTTTATCACCGGTCATGTGTTGCGAACAACCGGAATCCACAATCCACACGTTCTCCTTCCTCGCCAAAAGTGCCTACACACAAGCAAAAGTTGAAGCCTCAGTACTGGGGTTAGATAATAAAAATTTAGGAATCCAGTATTGAGACACACGACCAGAACCAACAGGAACATAACCAGTAGAAAATTCAAACCGTTTCCTGTTAGAAAAATCTACCCGAGGCCGGTCTGACCGCGAAGGTACCTGCGGTCTGACCGGGGGTAAAGCACCGGTCTGACCGCCGGTACTGCTGCGGTCTGACCGCCTGTCTTGGGACAAAACGTGGTTTTCGCCATTTCTTTTTTGCAAAAGCAATTTCCTGTTCCTTTTTCTGTTTTCTAGCAAGTCTAAAACAGAAATCAACAAGATGACCATTTTTTCCACAAAACGAACAAGTATATTTTTCATGATGATTAGAAGTATTTGTAGAAATAGATGATTTAGCAACACAAGCAGCAACAGAAGGTTTTGCATGCATAACATTGATTTTTGAAGATGATGTACTCAAAGTAGTCATGATGCCAGCATATTTAAACACAGTGTTCTTAGGCTCAGGTTTAAGCAACATTTCACCACCTCTAGCACCAGCACCTAAAACAACAGGAGGATGTCTAGTATGATGAGCATAAGGATCAAAACCTAAACCACGATTGTGTGTGCTAACCCTAGATTGATCAAGAATCATATTGAGGTTCTTTTTACCATCAGAAAATCTTTGCAAAGAACTTTTTAAGTAAGAAACCTCTTGAGTAAGATTAGCACAATTTTTGCAAGCATCCAAAAGACCTTTTTTTTTCTACAGTTTGAACAAGAAAACACCTCATCTTGTTTGACAATTTCCTCCATGTGCTTAACACGTCCTAAAGCATCTTTTAGTTTCATCTCATTAGCAACACATGTCAAACAAGATTTTTCACTAGATTGTTTAATCCTCTTAGAGCTAATCAAATTAAACATCGAACTAGCAAACAAAGCAATTTGACATTTATTCAAAGCTCTCTTAGTCAAAAACAATTCATCAACCAATCTAGTGTTCATGGCAAAGCTCAAAGCAAGACAAGACTCAAATTTCTTAATCTTTTTAACATGAGACCTATTAACATTTCTAATAGCTTCAATTTCTTCAAATAAAACCTCACAAGACTTACATTCATCATTATCAGAAACAAGAGATTTTATTCTAGAATTTTCAGCATTAAGAGACTCAATAGTAGTTTCATCTTGACAAATCTTTTTCTCAAATTTAGAAATTTTGTAACCAAGTCTAGCAATCACTTCTTGAAGATATTCAACACTAGGAATATGCGTTACCTCATTATCAGAATCAGAAACTTCATCCACGCTTCTAGCCATGAGACAAACATCATTCTTGCCTTTGTTCCCCTTGTCATCATCTTCATCACTTTCAAACTCAACATCACTTGATTCTTGCACAGCTGCAAATGCCTCATCAAGCGCCTTCTGATAGAACTTCTTCATCTTCATGTTCTTGAATTGCTTCTTGTTCTGCTTGGTGTTCTTGGTTTCATCTTGAGATTCTTCCTTTGGATTCCTTCCAAGCTTGGGACAATGAGCTCGAAGATGACCAAGTCCTCCACAATGAAAGCAACGAGGTGGTCCTCCTCTTTTCTTGTACCTGACATTACTTATAGCTCGAGAAAATCTGTTAGCAACCAAAACCAAGTCCTCCTCACTGATTTCTTCCAGTTGATCATCGGACATGGCATTAAAAACAACTAGTACATCTTTAGGAGAAGTATACAAAGAAGTTCCAGATGAAGCCACCAGAGCAGTAGATTTCGAATCTGTTCTTTTTGAAAGAATATTCATCTCATAGGTTTTCAATTTAGTATAAAGAACGTCCAAAGTCAAAGTGTTCATGTCAACAGATTCCTGAATAGAAGTCACTTTAACATCCCAAACTCTCATATCAAGATCATTCATAAAGTGACGAGCAACCTCAGATTGAGAATAGTTAACATCATAAGAATCATCAACAGATCTAAGATCACTCAAAATTTTATTGAAACATCCCAAATAATCATCCAAAGACTCACTCGAACTCATCTCAAATTTAATGTAGTCCTTTTTGAAAACATCTTTTCGCAACTCCTTAATGTTAGTAGATCCAGTATGAAAATTATTTAAAGCTTTCCAAATCTCATTAGCAGTTGCAAGATGTGAAACACGATCAAAATCAGAACGAGAAATCCCACTAGGAAGAATATTTCGTGCTTTACAATTGTTTTCAAAATCAGTTTTCTGGGCAATAGTTTCAATATGATCAGGAATCTCATAAACAGTAGCAACTTTCACAGATGCAATAGTTTCAATACGATCAGGAATCTCATAATCCAGATATCATAGCCTTGAGATGCAATATAAAACTTCATCTTTTTCTTCCAATAATCAAATCAACTCCATTGTAAATATGAGGTTTACTTGAAAACTTTTCAGCCATGGCAACAAATCTAAAGACCGGTAAAGATCAAATAGAAAAACGTGGCTCTGATACCACTTGTAGGATCGCACAAGATGAAGCAAACTTACTAGAGGTGGGGGGTGAATGGTAGGTAAAGCCAAAAACCCAAAAAATCTTTTGCGGAATTAAAGATTACCCTCGAACGAAGACGTCGATGAAGTCCTGTCGCCGCCGGTCAAACCGCCTCCTGCCTCCGGTCAGACCGTCGTAGCCTCGCCAATCAGACCGCTCGATCACTTGCGGTCAGACCGCCGCTCTCCCACCGGTCAGACCGCCGCTCTCCCACCAGTCAGACCACGCGCACACCTGCGGTTAGACCGTCGGGACCCAGAAACACCGGTAGATGACAAACTCGAAGATGTAGATTGAAACTTTTCAACTTTATTGCATTAACTAGTGTTTACAAAGTGCACCAACAGCACTCCTCACCAAAATCTCGAACTAAATTCGAAACCCTAACTTTCTCTCAACTCAAGTCTCTCTAAAACCGATACTAGGAGGCCTCATCCCCCCTCTGTATTTATACATGAAGTAGGCTGTGCAAAGCCCACGAATCTAACACAACTTAGGACTCCTAACCCACGTAGGAAACCCTCTCTTGCAAGTAAACAACTTATCTCTTTCCTTATCTCAATCAAACTTCCCGAATTTGGACTCCCTTCCAAATTCGACCCCTCTTTCCATACGTACACAATCCCTCTTGTATACCATATGGATTTCTTCATCACCACATGCATTGTCCTCTAGCCTTCAGCATCCCGCATGATCTCTTGATCCCTGGACATCAACTTCTCCCAAGTCGACTCCGATCTATCACCGGCAACACTCTCCCGAGGCCTCAAGCAATACCTGCACATGCAACAACCAAGAAACCATATTCCGAGCCCAAGTTCGTCCCAACTTGACTCACATTAGTATAACAACAGTATCCATACGCATAGAAACCATCTAGAAGCCAAATCCCCGAAGGAAATATCCAAATCCAACAAAACAACTCGAAACCGACATTGATCAGGATCCTGCCGGTCAGACCGTCGGGCTGGCCGGTCTAACCGCCGCAACACCTGCGGTCTGACCGACGGCACTTAGCCGGTCTGACCGCCAGGGTCAACCGAAACTGCATACTTCACAAAATCAACCATCTCAGAAATCTCCAAATTAACATTAGCAAACCACTAATATTTTCATCACAAAATCTAAATCAACTCCTTGATTTCACAGAGACCACAGACAACAAGAACTCCTGCCTAAGGTCTATGTGACGGCCAAGTTGCAGATCGACGAAGAGATAACAGCGGTGCCAACGGGAAAAGGTTAGCAGTAACCAAGATGGCGCAGAAGGAACTAGCCCCGTTCCCTAAGGCTATTTCCAATGCAAAATCCTTATAAAAGAGTCCCACCACAGTGCTCTCTACTAGTAGTAGAAAACAATCTAAATTATTGATCTTATTTAATCGAATGGTTTAGATCTCCTTCTACAACCACCCTAGTTAGTGGTAGTAGAGACATGAAGGGGTATTATTGTTAAAAAGAAAAGGTACGATGAGATATAATCATCATTAAGTAGTGACTACACTTTTGTTTTCTATTTCGATGGAACATGGGCGATACTAGTACATTGGATGACCATAGATCACTCTAGACAGGAAAAATAGTATAAATGATAAAGTTATCCCTAATCACTGTATTAGTAAATTACTTAATTATCCTTAATAATAACTATAACTGAGCGCTGCTTCTTCTAGGATGAACCTTAAGGTAATAAGTAGGATGTAGCAACTACTTAGAATACTACCCTTCCAATGTTAGATAACTTTTATGTGGACGTCATTTAATATTTCTATTTTCGCCCCTCTGTTTTTTATTCAAGTCCTTATATAGTTTCTAGTTCTGTTTTTAGTCTAAAATTAACAAAACAAGCCATGATGAGAAAACCCCTCACACATTCAACCCTACGACATTGTCCTCTTTCCCCTCTGTCACCAGTCACCACCGAGGAAAATGCAGACTCCTCTCATCCTCATCTCGTTCAGGTATCCGACCACTACCTCTCGTCCTCATCTGGCCACCGCAGTTGCATCTCCTCATTGCTGGAAACTGCAGATCAGGGCTTTGACAATCGAGGAGGTGAGGCTAAGTCCGCCGCCACACGGTTGCTGCATCTCCACTCTCTGTTCTATCGCGGATTCGCAGGCCTCCTCCTCGTTGCTGGAGTCTGGCGATTGGGGCAGCAATAGTCAGAGGAGGCGAGGTTTCACCTGTAGCGGCTCCAGCTGTCAGTGGTTGCGAACAGGGTGGAGCGGAATGTGTTAGTGATATGCCCTAGAGGCAATCATAAAGATGATTGTATCACATACTATGTTTACATATTTATCTGATATTGTTCCTTCAAATAGATAACTCATTATTGGCTAATGAATATGTGATTCATTTATGAGACTCTTTATGTTATATGTTGCTATTTCTAAAGGATCCCTCATCAAATATCATATGTGGAACAAATGTGGTTCAATGATCAGCACATGTATTGATTGATGATCATGTCTCATGGATCATGTTATGGAGATATCAGATTGATAATGTGGACACATGTTGGGGAACATGTTGTTGGATAGACCCTACATGAGACATTGCAAGAACTATCCATAACAGATTGATAATGTGGACACATGTTGGGGAACATGTTGTTGGATAGACCCTACATGAGACATTGCAAGAACTATTTGTGTAGTGCCATAAGTGGTCTCGATTAGTGTTGGTATAGAATTCTTAGACCTGAGATTATCATGGTTTCCAACATGTGAGTGACTTACTTAGAGACTGCTAAACACTATTCCGTGACTGGGTAGTTATAAAAGTAATCTTCGGGTGTGTTATGAAACATGTAGTGTGATATGAATAATCAAGATGGGATTTGTCTCTCCTATGGAGAGATATCTCTGGGCCCCTCGATGTTATAGATTATAGAAGTGCATGGCCATGCCAAAAATGATTGATGAGTTAATCGTAGGTTATATAATCTATCACGGGATCGAGTGAATGATTGAGCTATTAGAGGATGGCATATTTCTAGCCTTGAGCTTAATCGATACCATGAGGCAAAGGGGTTCATACAAGCAAACACTAAAGGTTCAGCCGATATGATCTTTATATATGCTCGGTTGGTCAATACGTTCTGCTAGGGCCGCTGTTGACACGTGGACTGAAAAGGAGTTTTTGGGTTACACCCGAGTGTGCATGAACGTCGCACGCTTAAAGGGCTGGAATAAAGGGATTGGATGGAGATCCAATATGTACTCAATTCGGATAGGGATCCGAGTAGGACTCCTACGGGCCTTATAGGCCCGGACGTGGTTCCTATATATACCTGAGGGGGTGTGACCGGCGGGATTAACAGATCATGCCACATGAAACCCTAGCCGCCACTCCCCTCCACGAGAAAACCCTGGATGTGTGGATCGGTGGAGGCGCCGCTGTCCTGCGGTGCTGATCGGCGTGGGAGCACGGCGAGGAGAACGCATGAGGAGGAGAAGGTCAAGCCGCTGCGATCGACTACTTCCTCTACATCGGCGCGCGCTACATCGCGAGGATTCCTTCAGCTCCTTAACACATACTTCCGCTGCGTAGCGCGTCGAGTGGTAACGATTTATGATCTTATACTTGCATGGTTCCTGATTTACGCGGTATTTTTTTATGATCGAGGAAGAATGGTGATGAGGATCCAGGTGACTCAGTGCTGGCCCGTCGGAGTGTAGATCCAGGCAGCGGCAGTGCGCCAGAGTGGCAGCAGTGATGGTGCAGCACCTACGGCACCCTGTGACTCATCGAGCTCCTCCACCCCACTCTCTGTTTCCTTCACCCCACCTCATTCGGCCGCCATGCTTCCCCTCATGCTCCACAGCTCGCGCAGCGTGGATCGATCTCCGCCCTTCATGGAAGTTTGTTTTTGTTATGTTGGTCATAGCGAGGTAGTGGGAACCACGTTGCAGCGGATCACCCATGCCCCATTGACCATCGAACAACCTTGCAGGGGCAGAAGATTACATGGACGGAATTTCCGATGTGGCACCTTGAATCCACACGCCATATATCAATGCACTACGAATGATCGCTGGCCTAGCACTTACAAAGCCCTCAGCCATACTTTCTGCACACGGCCTTCCAACAGCATACACGACCATATACTCTCTCAAACAAGAAGGATATTGGGACAAAACTAGTCTCCACGACAACATCAATCAAGGACATGGAATTGGGGAGATGAACGAACACTCAAACAAAACGGTAATGAGTCTGTTTTGGACAATTAATGTAGCTCATTAACTCTATATTTCTGAAAGCTGGCAGAAATACGACCAGGAGCCAACTCCTATCCTAGTGCAGAGATAATCGCCAGAACTTGTTTCCCAACACCTTCCATCCTCAAAATGTCATGTGTTTTTCCACTCTCCTTGTCCTGCATCGCTAATTTCAAGTGCTGGATGAGCATGAGAGTATTTGGTGTACAACAGAAGCAAGAGTTAATGACGCCATGGTATAAATAGAACATCGGTGGTAAGTTCAAATTAGCCCATCATCCCATAGGATCAAGTTCAAATTGTATGAGAAATTTCATCGATAATAAAGACATTTTATTAAGCCAAGGAAAAGGTGGCCCAAAACATGCTCAACAAACAAATCATGCTCAGAGGTGGTGGAAACGCAAGCTAAGACAAGGCAATATTAACGTAGAACAACACTCTGCAGCCATCACACTGCTAAGAAGTAAGAACAAACACTAAGTGGACCCTGCTTCAAGCCAGATACTACATTCCTGCAAGGTGGTAACGCACAGGTCCGCCGGCGCCGGCGAAACTCTATGGTGGTTGCGTTCCTTTCCCATAACATCCACGATACATGAATGATTCCTGCATCAACCAAGAAGAAAAATATCATGTCATCCCTTGTTTCCTAATACCTCACATCCTCATTGGAGACAAACGAGTTGTATTCTTCCTATCATCTCCTTTTGAATTTGTATGGAGTGAAATGGAATGGATGGTTTTATGTTACTATTTACAGAAAGGTAATTTGACTTCGAGAAACTCACTTATGCAGCACGGAAAGTTACTTCCCTTCTGTACAAAAGAATTATTCTTTTGTTAGTGTGGTATGTTTATAAAACCGGCCCCGAAATCACATCGGAAACCAAATACGGAAGAAACGTCATAAGAGATCCAAACACGATGATGATACCGAGGCACGATGTTTCGTAATGGAGTTCAGCCGTAGTCTACATCTCCGGGACACTGATTACGGGCGGTCCTCCCCGATCCAGCATATTACAGCGTATTAGAGTTACAGCGACTCACAGCCGGACGCCGCCGACAGCCGCTACCTCTCACTATGCTAAGTCATCATATTCAGTTACACAGGTCCACCCCTCTATTTAAGAGAGATCCTAGCGTAGAGTCCGACTCTTATTCTATTCCTACACCTAGTACAACTCCAAGTCCTAAATTGTAACCGACTATGTACACATATTCAACACAAACTCTAACAAACTCTACCTTGACGAATATGCCACACCAACCTGAATTTGTTACTTGCTCGAACCTCCATGCACTACGACTTGAGTTGGTTCTTCCGCCGCTCACGCCGAACCACTCCGACAAGCCTTCACCAGACTTATCATAACAAGAGACACCGCTATCCCTGCAACTTCTTCCTCTTGACTCCACTTGCAATAGTACTCCACCTTATAGGCTTTCCGAAGACCATCTTCACCTTCATCTTCTGTTTTAAATTTAACTTGATCTAATCCATAGCCAGATAACCGATGTCAACGCCAAATAGACAAATCAAACTCAACAGACATGAAGAGAATCCTTTCTTCCTTGTTGTCTTATGAACCGAGCTAATAAATCCAACATCCATACTTTCCCGCATCCGTAGACTATCCTATAATTCTAGAAAATCCACTGTTGCCTTGGATCACTCGATGAAATTACCACCATAGCGTTTCGCTCTTCAGTAATGCAAATTTCATATATTTCCATCACGCAATCTCCGTAGATTCTAGATATATCCTATATTTCTAGACAACCTCGTTGACGTCCTCAACGATTTTCATCCGCTGTTGGCCGGGACTTTTTCTTGATCATCGGTCCACTCACTGCCTCTTAAGTCACACCTTGACTTAATGCCACATTTATCACGTTACTACATGCATCGATCCTTTTATGCATATACCACGGCCATATAATACTGCACACAAATGCAAATCCTTCCCTGCATGCACACAACACATACACGCGTAGAGATACACAGTTATCGAACACCACATGTATCGAAATTCGGCAATATGAACAGGGAGTTGCGCACAAGAAGGAAAGTGGATGGGTTATGAGATAAAGGTTTAGACAGGTTCAGACCCTCTGGGAAGTGGATAATACCCTACTCCTATTTCAGGAATTGAACCCGCCGAGTGGTATATTGATATGATGATCTTGGGTGAAACCATACCCCCGAGGGGTGCCCTGCCCTTCTTATATAATCGGAGGAGACATGATTACAAGATAGAGATTCAAATCCTTACGGTTTAAATCTCCTATAACTACTTGATAATCTTAGCGAACTAGGACAATTGGTCATTTGCTTGCAGTGGCGGATATAGGATTTAGGATATGACTCAGAAAAAATTTAGCCGGATAACTTACAATGGGTAGTCTTTCCCTTGATATTGTGGAAGATGGTCAATGTTACAAACCGGCGGAGACGGCGGTGGTGGTGGTGCGACATCTTCCTAATTCCTCAACAGCTTATTCTTGAGTGTTCTCCTCTAGTACAACTGGGGACGAAGGTAATTTAGAAATATTCTTCTTTGTTGCATGTTTTCGAAAAAGAGATGCAATATCTTCATCTTGCTTCATGTTTCACTAATCTTCAATCTACAATATAGTACAATTAAACAATAGATACGGCAGATCACCTGAAGCTGGTTGCTTATCTCTTCTGTTTTCTCGTCCAAGACTCTTAGGTCATCCTGCAACGTTGATAAAAGGCACAAACTTTAGGTCTTTAGGAACCAAGTTAATTAAAAAACGATGCTTACAATAGTCAATAGGAGAATTGAGATACTACTTAGAATCAGTTGATTCGGATCAGCTTAGTGCCTGTCATGCCCTAGACCCTAGTGTGCTATGTGCAGATCGTCTCCTACCCGGCGGGCCGAGGATGGCTGGGCGGCGTCGGTCATCGGACGTCGGTGGCGATCGGCGGTCGCAGACGTCGGGGGACCGGGTGGTGGCGGGCTGGTGGCGAAGCGGCACTCCACTCGGTGCCTCTTCACTCGACGGAGGACAGACGGAGGACGGGAAGGTGGGAACAGACAGTGAGACACAGTCATAGATGGGACGCGGAGTCAGAGAGACGGGAGACACGGTCGCGGTGATTGCGATGTGAGGCCGAGTCACGCCCACCTGACGCCTAGGAGTCTGTGCGAAGAGCGTGCCGTCCCACGACCCCACCCCATGTAGCGAAGCCGAAGTGTTGTCATCGCGTTCTTCTTTTTGTTTCTAATTTTTGATATACGTTGGGTTCGATCGCTACTTTTTTGGGTGGTCTGGGGTCCACCCGGACCACCTAATAGGTCTGCCATAGTTTCCTTGATTCTCAACTTAACATAATACCAAAGTCCCAATCCATTAATGTTGATGGTGGAATTTGGTAAGTATATGAATCGGAATAGAGATCCATTCCGAAGCATAATTAAAGATATGCGGGAATCTCAAAAACAGAGTGTGCTTCAGTTGGAAGTCTGTATCGGCCGATATCGAGTTTGATACGGTTGGCCGATATAGCCGATATTGGCAAGTTTGGTTACATGATCAATGTCGGATTCGAGAGGACTTCAATGACATTGCCAGATGAGGATGGAGTCCAAGATGGGCAATTGTATCTATTAATTAGGATTTTAGTAATTTCCTTATAGATATTTTTGGTAAGAGTCCGCCTAAGGAATTTGTTCATCGGTTAGAGTTGTATTAGGAAAGTGTGAGTCGTGTCCGTTATGGACAAGTTTGTATGTTTGGGTATAAATATAAGCCCGAGGTCTTGTAAATAATTAACATCAGTTTAATACAATCTCGGTGAATCACCAACCTTTTCGTTACTTTGTTTCGACGAGTTCTTGTTATCGAGTCGAGCTGCATCGGTTTCAATCTTCGACAAGAGCTATAACTTGTTATGGTGTTTTGTGTTATCAGGATTAGTGCTTACATCTTTATGACACTTTAATCTTATTTTCATGAATCACCGAGTTATCATATACATTCTATAATCTAGATTGACAATGTGCTCTATTCGTATCGACTCATCTCTATTTAGGGTTTTGTTAGTAACGGCTAGATCATCAGCTTGATTGTCTAGATATTGTGTTTCTTCTCATACTTAGTGACGCACTAGTTAAGTTTGATCTACCAAGTCGTGCTTAGAATCATAATCTCTAGCTTGCCTCACGGTTGTTAATAAGGATAGTATCGGGGTTTCAGCCGATCTTATCTGATACAGTTGTTTTACTTGATTTATATCTTGTTTAATATACTGTATCTACCCCTTATATTGGAATGTCAATTATTTAAGTATATTAAGCTTGTCATCGATCTAATTGATACTAGTTTATTATATTTACCATAAGATAATATGCTTGTATAAGGTAGTATAAGAGCTATAGCTGATACATGCTTAAGTTTGAGCATCGGCTATGACATGAACACATGCAATCGTTATTTCATGTTATTTTGAATTTAGGCGATTTAAACGGTCTCGGTTAAGTCCAATCTGTCCCAATTGCTGATTTTTAAAGTAATACTGATTTATAGATTATATGACGTTAATCTTTACATCCGATAGACCAAGTTTAAGGTTTATTTACTCTTATGAATATGCCTTACAGTCGATTCACTGTGAATTGCATCAGCTAGGTTACACCACCATACGACATCAACTTTTCGGCTGATCGGCTATCGTTTACTAACGATAGTTGCATGATTAATCTTGTTGATTGCAGGATCAAATCAACTGGCACGCCCTAGAATCCGAAAGCAAGCTTTGGACCTGCACTAGAGTAAAGCAAATCTCTCAGGCCGTTGTGTTTTACGTCAACATACTTTTGGCATGCCCAGTGGGACTTCATCATCATGGCGCCCAATATCATTGAAGTCACGAAAGATAATGTCATTCCCATAACAATCGAACAGTTGAATGAGGAGCAAAAGGAGGAGATGAAGAAATTACTAGATCAACTCCAAAGTCAATATTTGCACTCATTCACAATGATTCGTGTCGCGCCCAAAAATTCGCTAACCCAAATTTTATGCAGAATGTGTATTAAATCTCTGTGTAGGACCAGCCAGAGTACACAGACGACAAATTTTGATACACAGATCCACGTCTTTCAAAAATAATAAATTCAAAAGTCTTACATCGCAGCGGAAATAAATTATTAAATAATCTAAACTAAGATTTTCATTAAAACGTAGCATCCTCCATAACCACAGGCATCCTCAACATCCGGAACAAGCCTAATCTTCAAAATATTCATCATCCTGGTAATTCTCTATCTCTGAGGTTGGAAAAATTAAGCAAGACTGAGTACCACCCACCGTACTCAACAAGTCATAGAGAAGTATGATGCAAGGTAATATCAATGGAATGGCTATAAGGTATAAAAGTAGCATTTATAAAACAAAATATGAATCCAGTAAAACAATTGATATAAATTAATCAATATTAAAAATCATTACCCAATGCTAAACCATGTTGCAACATGCCCAACCATACCACCTGAACTACACTAATTCATTAAGTCATATTATTAGAATGAGACTAATCACGGTGAGCTGGTTGACCACCTAATAACCGCGGGCACAACTATTCGAATAGTTTTACTCTGATCAGAGATGTATAACTGTACCCACAAGACACAGCCTCACAACATGTTACCGTGCGTCGACATGTCACCATGACATACCGAAAAGAGACTGTGACAGAACCCTTTGCACAACCCTCCCTAACCAAGCATACCTTAAGTTTCACCCCCACTTCTTAGAAAGACAGCGGGTAGTCCCCTCTCATGCCTAGGTAAATACGGAAGCAGCATAGACCAAAACCAGGTCCATCCAGACTCCATCACGCTCACCCTTGCCTTGGTACGTCGACTAGGTAAGGTTACACTCTAAGTTCAGCCTAGAGCCCATGCTGGCCTGCGATTTGTACGGATATATCTTCCAGGGATTCCCGAGAATTGATCCTTAATTGTCATGGACACGACTATCAAAACCATGCACCCACAACCCACCATTTAAACATATTTTAGTTTAATTAAATTAATACCATAACGGTACATCATCATATAATTAAGGACTAAATTAGAATGAATCCCATAGTATGCTAATTGATCCAAGCATGACTAAGCATTCCTAAACCAATCATCTTATCATTTTATAACCCAAGTTATCAATGGTACAAGGTAACAACGGCTGAGTACAATAGGCATCCATCCCACGTGACATTATAAAACCAATGCAATTTAATAGAAAAGCGGGGATTTTGTAAAGCGGTTCAACATGATCAATGTTGTATGTATGACTTGCCTTGCTCTTGAACTGACGGAACTTCGGCGACCACTTCATAATAAACCGGAGCGTTGGAACTGCCGGATTCTGTACGACAAACAAAGGAAACAAGCAATACAAGCAATAAGTCAACTGAAACAGCAAAAGAAACCAATTTTAATGAATTCTAGACATTTAATGAATCCAAACTTGAATGGATTAAAACGGAGCTCGGATGAATTAGATATGAATTTTAGAATATGAACTGCGTAATTAGTATTAACCGAAAGTCCTTAATTAATTGATATGTTTTAACACCGGCAAACGGACAGATTAATGGAAAACAAACTCTGGTTAGCGATCCTCACGGGTCAGTGACTCGACGGGTCAACCTACCGTGGCACGGGACCATGCAAACGGTCAACGGAACCGGCGAACGGAACCGGTGGCTCAGAACGGTTCTGGGGTTTTAGAACGACTCGGTACGACCAAACCGACATGACACTATGCCACACTACGTGCGAACGAATGCGACAACCGGCTAGCAAGCGCGTGCGGAACACGGCGGCTAGGGCAAAGCGGCGTGCGGCACGGCAGCGACGCGGCAAGTGGCAGCATGCGGCTGCAGCGGCGCACGGCATGGCAGCAGCATGGCAGAGGCGGCGTGGCAAACAGCACGGCAGCGACGCGGCAGCAGCGGTGGCACGTGGCATGGCAGCAGCGCAGCAACGGCAGCGCGCGGCTGCGGCTACGGCAGTGGCAGTGGCACACGGCACGGCAGCGATGTTGCTGTAGCGGCGGCGCAGTAAGCAGCGTGGCGGCGGCTGCGGCTAGGGCAGCGGCGGTGGCATACAGCACAACAGCGACGGCGCTGTGGCGGCGGCGTAGCACACGGTGGCTACAGCAGCACAGCACACAGCAGCAGCGCGGCAAGGTGGCACTCAGCATGTAGACAGTGACTAGGGTACAACACGTAGAGTAGATTAGATAGATTAGATAGAAACGAAGGAGATGATTACCGCGGTGAATCCTACCGGTAAGGGACAAGAGAGGAGAGGTGCTAACCGGAGAAGATGACAATGGCAGCGGCACGGCAACGGGAGGCGGTGCCGGCTAGGGGAGGGATAGGGGGTGGCGGCTAGGGCTATGGGATGGGCAGGGGGTGGCGGGTAGGGGAGGGGCAGGGTAAAAAGAAAGAAAAGCGGGGGGAGGGTAAGGGGGCTTAAATGGGGGGTTGAGTTTTAGGTGGGGCTGACCCAGGGGAGGGGGAGGCGCTGGGCAGGGAGAGGGGAGGTGGCGCACGACATAGGGGGGAAGAAAAAAGGGGGAGGGGTGGTAGGATGCGGTGATAGAAAAGAAAAGGAGGGGAGGGGTTTAACGATGCCATTTTGGGAAAGGAAAATGAAAAGGAAAAGGATTAGGAGAGGGACTCGGTTCGCCAACGCAATGCGAAACTGGGACAATCAGTGTTACGGGCCCAGGGGTATCAAGACTGATGGCATGGAGCGGCCCCCTGCACCCACGTGGCGCTCCCCCAGGGGGGTCGAGCCCGAGGGTGCGGTGGTGGCTGCCCTCTCCAGTCACCTTTCCCCCCTCACTCCGCCGCCCTAGGGGCCGGGCCTCCCCGAACCCTCCGCGTTGGCGCCACGTGTGCGGGGTTAGGTGAGCGTCTCCAATGCCCACCTAACCGCACTAATGGCGGCCCAGACGAGCACGCCACGCTGCATTTAATTCTGCGTGGGGGGTGCGTGACCGGACTATCACCGGTCACGATGACTGACCGGTTTGAGACTGGCCGAATGATTGATGGGATGGCGGTGCAACACCCATGCACTGTCTACACGTCAGGCAGCGTGGAGCACGTCCCGTTCCGTCCCATCAAAATGATGAGGGCTTTTTTGCCTCTCATTTCAACCGGAGTTGGTATGTCAGCTCTGGTCAGATGGTTCCCGTCTCCCTGTGCGAACGGAGCACGAAAGTCTCCATCCATTTAATGGGGTGTGATGCGTGCGTCCCCCGTGTCTGCCAGCTGATCGGACGGGGATCATGCCGCGGAGGCTGTGCGTGTGGCTTCCGGGTCAAGCGACAGAAAATGTAAAAGAATGTTTTCTCTTCTCTCGGAGGCAGTCTGTTGGCCCATGTGGTAGCCCCTTGAGATATAAAAGGAGGCCCAGGCCTGGAGAGATGGGGTTCGATTGGGGAGCAATCACAAAAGGGGAGAAGGTGCTTGTATTCTCACGGATAAACAAACACTCATCAACCACATATACAGGAGTAGGGTATTACGCTTCCATGGCAGCCTGAACCTGTATAATTCCCTTAGTCTCATCTTCTCTAGGGGCCATCTCCCTTGGCATCCCACTCTCATTGGAGCACGAATCTCACCCTGCGTCGCCGACCAAACTAACAAAAGGGGGTCCCTGCTATCCCCCGTTGAGGAGCTCACGCTCCGTCAGCTGGCGCGCCAGGTAGGGAACGCGTGCATGTTTTTCCAGCTCTACTCCTTTTCGTGTGCGCCAAGTCTCGCCAAGTAAGCCCTATGGCTGAAGAGGTGGTGGTGTACACTCCCACTCCGAGTGCCAGCGATGAGGGCGGGGAGTTGAACCCTCGTCACCAGGCGCACACTCCGTCGCCTCCCGCCCGACGAAGCCCTAGGTGGGGGAAGGCGCCCGAGAAGCCGGAGGGATCCACGACTTCGCCGCCGCCCCGCGATGGAGGGGGACGTCGTGGCAGGGCGCGTCACCGCTTCGCATATGATGACAGCGGCACACCTCAGGGTGCACTCCAGGCTGCGGGTGCGCTCCTGCGTCACCCGCCCATTGACCCTGACCCGGAGACTCCGGTCCAGCGATAGCTAGATGACGTAGCCGATTTGGTCATCACAGTGCAACAGCAGCTAGGCACCGGCGGGTGGCCGTCCGCGACCAGGACGTTTGGTGCTGCGACCACCGCCTCTTCATTGTCAAGATGGAGAACTCGACGAGCAGCGGCCAACGCCCGCCGTTCGTCCCCACATCCCTCATCGACGTCCACAGCCAGCTGTGGGCATTACGAGAGCATGTATGGGGGCCGGATGCCCGGCTCAATATCGAGCACCGGCGCGACGAGCGCCACGTCACCCATACGGGGAAGACGCCGCCTCCTCTAGAGCGCCGCGCCACTCTGGCCATAGGGGCAGGCTCCAGTATCCCCAGTCGTTGGGGCTGGCTGCGGAGCTTTCGTGGTGAGTCTTCAGAATGTCCGATGGCCCCCGAAGTTTTGGCCCAGAATCCCCGAGAAGTACGACGGCATCGTCAACCCCGCCGAGTTCCTCCAGATCTACACGACTGGGATAGGGGCCCGCGGGGGGTGACGACAGAGACATGGCGAACTTCTTTCCCACGGCCTTAAATGGCTAAGCGCGGGATTGGCTGATGAACCTGCCACCCGCCTCGGTCCACTCCTGGGAGGATCTACGCAAACAGTTCACCACGAACTTCCAGGGCACATATCCATGCCTGGGAGAAGAAGCGAACCTGCACGCGGTACAGCGGAGGGATGACGAGTCCCTCCGATCGTACATCCAGCGGTTCTGCCAGGTCCGCAACACCATCCCTTGCATCCCCGCCCACGCGGTCATCTACGCATTTAGGGGAGGTGTGTGGCACAACCGCATGCTCGAAAAGATAGTCTCCAAGGAGCACCAGACCACCGCGCAGCTCTCTGAGCTCGCTGACTGAGTGGCCCGTAAGGAGGAGGCCTGGACCTGGAACTCCTCTGGCTTCGTAGCCATGGCCACGGCTGCCCCCGAGTCCGCTACCCGCTTCAGGCGGTGGGAGAAGAGGTGGAAAAAGAGGTCGGCCCATTCCGACGACGAGGGTTACGTCCTCGCCGCTGAGGGTGCTTCACGGTCCCAGCGTAAGAGGAAACCCGCGAGCGACAAGAAGAAGGACGTCGGCGCTCCCAGCGGAGAGCGCCTGGCGGGCAAGTGGTGCACTATGCACAACACCTCCCACCACGACCTCACTGACTGCCACGCGGTGAAAAGCTTGGCCGAGCACGTGAGGAAGTAGGAGGAGGAGAAGGAGCAGGGACGCCGTGAGGGCAAGGCCCCGGCGGCCCCTACCCACAACTGGCGAGGTGAGGCCAAGCAAAAGGCCCCCGCTAAGGACGCTGTTGACGAGGACTTGGGCTTCCAGGAGCCCGAGGCTACCGTCGCCACTGTTGACGGACTAGTATGCGCTCATGCTTCTCGTCACAGCTTCAAGGCCATGAAACGAGAGCTTCTGGCCACTGTCCCCACCCACGAGGCGGCGCGGCGAGCGCGGTGGTCAGAGGTCACGATCACCTTCGATCAAACCGACCAACTGCCATGCGTTGCCCGGGGAGGGCAGATCGCGATGGTGGTCTCCCCCACCATCTGCAATGTCAAGATGAGGCGCGTCCTAATAGACGGTGGTGCTGCCCTCAACATTTTCTCCCCCACGGCCTTCGACATCATCAAGGCCCTAGGGATGAAGCTTCATCCGTCCTTGCCGATTGTCAGCGTGACGCCAGGGCACACGTGGTGTTTAGGTTACATTGACCTCCTGGTCACCTTTGGTGGCCCCACCAACTTCCGTATTGAGTGGCTTGACTTCGATGTGGCGGATCTCAGTCTGCCCTACAACGCGGTCCTGGGAAGGCCCGTGTTGGTGAAGTTCATGGCGGCCACCCACTACGCGTACCTCCAGATGAAGATGTCGGGCCATAGCGGCCCCATCACCATCCACGGCGATCTCAAGATCGCGTTGGTTTGCGTGGAGCAGCGCGTGAGCAACCTCGCCGTGGTCTCCGAGCCCGCAGGCGGCGATGAGAAGCTCGAGGCCTCCACCTCGCACGCCCTGAGGAAGCGGATGACCTCAAGTGATGAGATCCCCGTGAAGGAGGTCATGTTGAGCGATGACCCGTCCAAGACCGTCAATATTGGCGGTCGCCTGAGCGGTAATTAGGAAGACGCGCTCGTCTCCTTGCGGGCAAATGCCGACATCTTCGCGCGGAGGCCGTCGGATATCCCCGGGGTCCCCAGGGAGGTGATCGAGCACCGTCTCGCTGTACAGCCGGATGCAAAGCCCGTCTGGTACAAAGTACGGTGGCAGGCCCCGGAACGCCAGGCCTTCATCCGTGAGGAAATGGCATGACTGCTGGAGGCCGGATTCATCTGAGAGGTCATTCATCCAGAGTGGCTCACAAACCCCGTCGTTGTCCCCAAGGCGAACGGCAAGCTCCGGATGTGCATGTCCTAAGGACCCTTATCCCCTGCCACGCATAGATCATATTGTCGACTCCACTGTAGGGTGCGACCTCTTGTGTTTTCTGGATGCATACTCAGGGTATCATCAGATTCGTATGGCTAGGGAGGATGAGGAGAAAACTGCATTCATTACTCCAGTAGGCACTTATTGTTATACAACCATGCCTTTTGGTTTAAAGATTGCAGGCCTTACTTTTCAGCGTACTACTCGTATTTTGTTGGGTAGCCAAATAGGGCGCAATGTTGAGGCATATGTTGATGACTTGTTTGTGAAAACGCCAACCAAGAGAGCTTGCTTTCGGATTTAGCGGAGACTTTCGAAAGTCTCCGCTCCACGCGCATGAAGCTGAACCCCAAAAAGTGCGTGTTCAGCGTGCCTGCAGGCAAACTTCTCGGGTTTTTGGTCTATGTCCGGGGCATAGAGGCCAACCCTAAGAAGATTGAGGCAATAAATAGGATGCGTCCCCCAGCAAGCTTAGGGATGTGCAGCACGTCACATGATGCATGGCCGCCCTGAGCCGATTCATATCGAGGCTGGGCGAGAGGGCGCTACCCCTATTTAAGCTCCTCAAGCGCTCCGGGCCATTTATCTGGATGGAGGAGGCTGAACAAGCCCTCAACCAGTTGAAGGCTTACCTCAGCTCTCCCCCAGTCCTAGTGGCCCCGGAGCTCGAGGAGCCGCTGCTGCTTTACCTAGCGGCAACCCCACAGGTAGTTAGCGCAGCATTGGTGTGGAGCACGACGAGGAAGACCCTCGGGGCGTGCGCCCCCGTCCCGTGTCACGGCGACCTGGGTTAGAGGGAGACGAAGGAGCCTCTGAGCCAAGCCGCGGCCCCGAGGTCCCCCGGGTTGACGGTGGCCCTTCGTCCCCTCACCAGGCAGCATCGAGCGCCCCCAACCCCCAGGTTGGCCCCGAGGCCACTTAGGGGAGGAGTGGCCCGATGCACCCTGACCCCTAAGCTACTGACATGGAGGTTGAGTCAGCCCAACGAGGCCCCTCTAGCGATGAGAGTGCAGGACCTAGCGCTCCTAATGAAAAGACTAGGGCCCGCTGAGAGGTGCAGCGGCCAGTTTACTTCATTAGCGAGGCGTTGCGGGACGCCAAGACCCAGTATCCTCAAGCCTAGCAAATGCTTTATGCGATTCTGTTGGCTTCGAGGAAGCCGCGCCACTATTTCCAAGCACACCGGGTCACTGTGGTAACGTCCTACCCCCTCGGCCAAATCCTACACAACCAAGAGGGGACTGGGTGAGTGGTCAAGTAGGCCATCAAACTCTCTGAGTTCGACCACCACTTTGAACTACACCTCGTGATCAAGAGTCAGGTCCTCGCTGATCTCGTGGCAGAGTGGACCCCGAGCCCCAAACCCGATCTCGGGACCCCTGGCCTCGAGGTCGAGGCAGGCCCCTCACGACAGCGCCACACCTCCCACTGGGTGATGCAGTTTGATGGCTCTCTCGCTCTCCAGGGCGCTGGCGCTGGGGTCACCTTGACCTTGCCGAGTGCAGACATCCTCAAGTATGTGGTTCGCCTAGATTTTCGGGCAACCAATAATATGGCGGAGTACGAGGGGCTCCTTGCGGGACTCAGGGCGGCGGCAGGAATAGAGATCCGCCGTCTCCTGGTGTTAGGCGACTCTCAGCTAGTCGTGAACCTGGTCTCCAAGGAGTACTGTTGCTCCGACCCGCAAATGGAGGCCTACGTCCGCGAGGTGCAGCGCATGGATCGCCATTTCGATGGGCTAGAAATTCCACACGTGCCCAGGCGGGACGACACGCTTGTCGATGAACTATGAAGGCTCGCCTCTTCACGAGCCCCAACCCCACCGGGTGCCTTTGAAGAAAGGTTTACCCACCCGTCGGTGCGTCCTGGTCCCCCGAGGGAGCGAGACGCTGCCACGCCACCCCCGGGGCCCGACGGAGTCCAGGTCTCGGGTTCCAAGGGGGTCGAGCCCGACCCCCACGACAGATCGCCTGGATGACTGAGATCCGGGCGATCCTTAAAAACGAGAATCTACCCAAGGATCGCGAGGGGAGTGAGCGCATTTCTCGGATCTCGAAAAGGTACGTGTTGGTGGAGGGGGCCCTCTACCCATGCGGTGCCAACGGAGTCCTCCTCAAGTGCATATCTCGGGGGTAGGGTATCGAGCTTCTCACCGATGTCCACGAAGGCGAGTGCGGCACCCACCCCGCCTAGCGCACCTTGGTCGGCAAGGCTTTCCGACAGGGTTTCTACTGGCCGACAGCGCTCCACGACGCAGTCGACCTTGTCCGGTGATGCAGAGGGCGTGCCAGTTCCACGCCAAGCAAACGCATCAGTCGGCCCAGGCCCTGCAGACCATCCCGCTTTCATGGCCATTCGCAGTGTAGGGGTTGGTCATCCTGGGTCCCTTCAGGAAGGCAACGGGCGGGTACGAATACCTATACGTCGCCATCGATAAATTCACTAAATGGCCCGAGGCTTACCGAGTCATCAAGATCGACAAGCACTTAGCCCTCAAGTTCATCAATGGCATCACTGCCCGGTTCAGGGTGCCCAACCGTATCATTACGGACAACGGCACCCAGTTCACCAGTGAACTGTTCGGCGACTACTGCGATGACATGGGCATCAAGATCTGCTTCACCTCACCCGCCCAACACGAAAATCCTCAAGGGCCTCAAGACCAGGACGTACAATGTCCTCAAGAAACATGGGGACTCATGGAACGAGGAGCTATCAGCGGTGCTCTGGGCAAACCGGACTGCCCCAAGCCGGGCAACAGGAGAAACGCCTTTCTTCCTGGTGTGCGGCGCAGAGGCGGTCCTCGCATCCGAGCTCACCCTGGGGTCCCCTCGGGCCACCATGTACAGCGAAGCTGACCCAGAGAAACTCCGACGGGACGACCTCGACTACCTCGAAGAGCGAAGGCGGCGCGCAGCCCTCCATGCCGCTCATTACCAATAGAGTCTGCGGCACTACCATCAGCGCCATGTCTGGGCCTAGTCACTTAGCATCAACGACCTCGTCCTGCGTCACGTTGAGACGCGTGCCGGATTGAGCAAGCTCTCACCCATGTGGGAGGGACCATACAGAGTGTTCGGCATCCCCCGGTCGGGCTCGGTTAGACTAGCTACGGAAGACGGCACAGAGCTGCCCAATCCGTGGAACATAGAGCATCTTTGTCGCTTCTACCTGTAAAGAGGTCGAGAGTTGTACCTCGGGCTCGAGCCAACCCCGAATGACCCCTCAGGCATACGGGGTTGGCCGGGGGCTCCCACTATAAATATATTCTTTTTCGCATTTCAAAACAGTAAGCTTTCCCTTTATCTTTTAAGGTGGGCCTGGTCCTCCGAGGCACCAACCGCCTGCATAACGGCCAAGATACTGGCACGGTCCGGGTCGCTGGAGAGTGGGAGGATTCCCGGGGGATGAGCGATGACTCCATGGTGCCGAGATTCAGCACGCGCTGGATCACCACCTTGAGATCCTCCAGATCATAGTCCCACTCGCGGCCTTGATGCGTCCTCAGGAGGTCGTTGGACCCGGTGTACTCCCTGGTGATCCGGTGGCGAAGGTAGTCCCCGAACACCATGGCGCCTGTAAGCCCCTAGCATCGTAGACCGGCTAGGCGATCCAAGACTGTGTCGTAGGAGTCCCCCAGCTCGGCCGTCGCCCGCCAGCTCAGCGCCTGTCATGCCCAGAAATTTATCCCAAATTTCCAGACTATTTTGCGTATAAATCCCTGTCCAGGAATCAAGACAGGGTACACAAAATGACAAATTAATATACAGATCCAAACGTAAATAAAGCGTAAATACTTACAGAAGAAGCACTTAGTCTTCACACCGAAAAGAGAACAGCAGCGGAAAAAAAACGAACGATCCTAGCGGGGCTTCAGCTCCACTCCACAGGCAAAACTCAACTGGGGTATAAGCCTTGGTCTTCTAACTTCATCTTCAGCTCAGAAGCACACTTCTGAAAAGGGGAATAATAGCAAGACTGAGTACAACCACCGTACTCAACAAGCCACACCAATGATGCATTCGTGCAAGGGGAGACAAGGAGGGTTTGTGGCTATTTGAATAAAGACGGTTGTAAACATTTATAGTTGAAAACTTTAAAACAGTTGACTAATTAAGGCAAGTTTAAACATCTCCACTGAACAACACTACACCACGTTGAACAGGCCCAGCCATTCCAACTGAACTAAACCAGTTCATTAAGTCAATTTAATTAATAGAGTGGGACTACTCACGCTGAATCTGGTTGATCGCCCATAACCGCGGGCACGGCTATTCGAATAGTTTTACTCTGGCCAGAGGTGCGCAACTGTACCCACAAGACACGGTTCTACACATGTTGCCATGCCCCGAAATACCACCATGGTACTACAAAGGGGGAAATCGTGACAAGACCCTTCACATAACTCCCCCTAACCAAGCGCACCACACCTCATTTTTCACCCCCACCTTTAAAGCCAAGGTAGGCAGCCCCCTCTCGTGCCTTGGTGAATCCGGAAGCCGATCAATGGGTAAACCCCCACCGACCCAACTCCATCACGCCCACCCTTGCCTGGATGCGTCAGCTAGGGAAAAGCTACACTACAAGTCCAATAGTTATCCATGTCTGCTTGTGGTAAGCACTGTTAGTCTTGCAGGGTTTCCCGAGAACCGGTCCTTAACTGCCATGGGTGCGACTAGCAACACCATACACCCACAACCCACCATTAGGCCATATTTTAGTTGGTTAATTACGACCAATGAAACCTGGCCGACATGTCTCGAGCCCGCAGCTCGTCAAGATACTAGAAATAGATAATGTGATTATCCCATATTGTGAGCTAGTGGTGTTAAGCATGGCTAAGCGTAAAATAATTCTAGCTAGGTCAACATGAGACACAAGCTAGTCAAATTATCACCCAAGGTTGACAAAGAAAGGACAACAAGTAATTAAGGCACAAGCGAGCATATAGGTAAACCCTATTCCCGTGTAATTAGCAAAACATGCAATTTATTTGTAAACGGTAAAACATTTTATAAACTGGGATCAAAATTCTCAAGGGGAAATGTGTGACTTGCCTTGCTTCTTCGATTGATCTTTCGAATTCTTTTCCTCGCGACCGCGATCGTCCAAAACGGCGGAATCTACACGTTGGCACACAAAACAAGGAGAAACACTAATAAAAACCAAATAAACAGTACATAAAAAGTAAACAAACATGTAGAACCAAATTTTAGATGAATTTTGCAAGTTGAATGACCCAATTTGGAGTTCGTATGAATTAGTTATGAATTTTAGAACATGAACTATGTAATTACTATTAACCAAAAAACCTTACTTAATTGATATGTTTTAATGCCCGCGAACGGACAAGGTTGAAGGAAAACAAACTCTGGTTAACGAGCCTCATGGGTCAGCGACTCGACGAGTCAACCTACCGTGGCACGGGACAACGCAAACGGTCAACCGAACCGGCGAACAGAACCGGCGGCTCAGAAAGGCTCTAGGGTTTTAGAACGACACGGTACGACCAAACCAAGATGACACTACGCCACACTACGCACGAGCGTAGGCAGTGAGCGGCTAGAGAATGCATGCGTACCCCGGCGAGGGCACGGCTGCAGCTATGGCTAGGCGGCTGCTAGGTAGCTAGGGTTTTAGGCGGCTAATGACGCAGCAAGCGACACGGTGAAGCAGCAACAACACGGTAACGGGTCGGCAGCACGGCTGGAGTAAAATAGCACGCGGCAACTGGCAGGCGGAGCAGCGACGGCGTGCGGCACTAGGGCAGCGGCAGCGGCACGGCACGGGGCGGTAGGGCCGGCACGGCAGCGGCGGCTAGCGGCGGCGAGGGGACGCAGCAGCGACATTACATGGCAGCGGCGGCTGGCGGCGGTGAGGCGACGCAGCAGCGACGCGACACGGCAGCAACGCGGCAACGGCGGCGTGTGGTACAGCCGCGGCGGCGACATGGCAGCGATGCGGCGGCTGCGTGCGGCACGGCAGCGGCGCGGCAAAGCAACGACATGCGGCTGCGGCTAGGGCAGCAGCGGCACGCGGCTGCGGCAAAGCAGCGCGGTGGCACACGGCACGGCAGCGACGGTATGGCAGCGGCATGCGGCTGCAGCGAGGCAGCACGGCAGCAGCAGCGGCAGCGACGGCGGCAGCGGCACGCGGCTGCAGCGAGGCAGCACGGCGGCAGCAGCGGCAGCGGCAGCGACGGCGGCACGCGGCTGTAGCGAGGCAGCGCGCCAGCGGCAGCGTGGCAGCGGCGGCAAGGGCAAAGCGGCGGCAGCGATGGCTAGGGCAGCCGGCGGCATGCAGCGGCGGCTAGGGCAGCCGGCGGCTAGCGCGAAGCGGCAACCCGGCAGCAGCACGGCGGCGCAGGGAGGCGGCGGCTAGGGTTGGGGGTGCAGGGGAGGCGGCGGCTAGGGCTAGGGGGGCGCAGGAGAGGGGGTGGAGTGGTTTTTATAGAGGTGGAGGAGGGGGTGTGGGTTGGGCCGGCCCAAGAAAGGGAGTGGTGCACGGCAGGGGGAGGGGAGAAGGCGCTCGGCAAGAGAGGGGAAAAGAAATACAGAGAAAAGGAACCCTAAAAGGGAAAGGTGGGGGAAACAAATGCGGTGCCTTTTTGGGAAAGGAAAAAGAAACTGAACCGGAATAGGAGTAGGACTTGGCTCGTCATGCAAAACAAAACCGTGGCAACAAAAGGGGTCGGCGGATACAACGAACCGCTGACAGGGAGAGTGAACCGGGAACGGTTCACGACCAAAGGAGGGGAAGGAAGGAATTATTAATTCAAATCCTGATATTTTTAAATTAACATTATTACTTCCTCTGCTCTGAATATTCCGCTGAAAATCCTGTCAATGATTTGAAGCAAAGAGAATTCGAAGAAGAATTCTCCCTGACGATTCCGATTATTACGCACATTGTTAATTTAGGGTTTTCTCCTGTTTAAAAGAACAATTTCTTCTAGGAGATTTATTTTATGAATTAGAGCTAGAAGGGGAAACTCCAGGGTGTGACAGCGCCTGCACCAGCAATCTACTCGGGAGTCGACGGCGCGGCTTGTAGGGGAGGGTGGTGTAGAACCAATCGTTCTTCCAGTTGTCCCACTTCTTGCGCAGGATGCATGGGTGTAGCGCTGCGCCGCCTACCCGCGCGGCTGGAAGTAAAAGTCCCCAACCTCTGTCGGTGGTGACACCGACTGCGTGGTGAAGAACCACCGAAATAGCCGGAGGGATGGGCGCACCCCGACAAACATCTCGCATAGGTGTGCGAAGATGACCAACGTCATCACAGTGTTGGGGGTGAGATGCGCCATCTGGATTCCGTAGAACTCCAGGACATCCATGAAGAAGATGGAGAGTGGCGAGATCGGCCCCGCCATAGCGAAGGAGAGGAAGAAGATAGACCGGTCTGGGTAGCGCGGTGCCGGGCGCCCTTTGCCCAGCATGACCACCTCCCGGTCGGTCGACACCGACATGAACTTGCACGGCAGCCCAGCCTGCGTCTCGCTGATGATGCGGAAGGGTGGCAGCACATTGCCGTCCAGCGGCGCGGAGCTCCGTGTCATGTCACCGGTGAAGTGGATACGCGTAGACGAGCGCGAGCGGCGAGAAGGAGGCGAGGAGGCTGAGAGAGCTACGGCACGGTTGGCTGGATTGGATGGAAGTGGCGAGAGGAAGGAAAGAAATCCCTTCCTCGACACCCTTTATATATCCTCGCATTCGTTGCACCCGGCTCCTTGTTTCCCGCACCCACTAACTCGCCCCCTCGATTATCGAGCGGCCGTTGTGGCAGAGGAGGAGTGGATTGTGCCTGTGTTAATTGCGCATGGTTACCGTGAAATACGCCATCATCATATTCCCTGACAAAACTCGCATCCCGATCAGCACGCTGCCCCAGATAATGCGGCGGTTACGAGGTAAAGGCCCATTATTACCGTGAGGTGATTTTTCACTGCGCACGGGATCGCGACCATTGGGGGTTTTACCACGGGGAAGCCTGGCCCGTATGTCACCAAACCAAGAGGATGGCGTCCAACTTGGTCATCCCTTGAGTGGGCCCGGCCAGGCGTAACGCCAGGGGGCTACTGTCAGTGATACGGGCCCAGGTGTATCAAGATTGAAGGCATGGAGCGCCTCCCCTCCACCCATGTGGCGCTCTCCTGAGGGGGTGTCAGGCCCGAGAGTGTGGTGGCAGCTACCCTCTCTAGTCAGTGTTCCCCCCTCATTCCGCCGCCCTGGGGGTCGGGCCTCCCCGACCCCTCCGGGCTGGCGCCACGAGTGCGGGGTTAGGTGAGCGTTTCCAACGCGCACCTAACCGCACTAATGGCGGCCCAGACGAGAGCACAACGCCGCATTTAATGCGGCGTGGGGGGTGCGTGACCGGTCTGTCACCGGTCACGATGACTGACCGGTCTGAGACCGGCCGAATGATTGATGGGACGGCGACACAGCGCCCATGCACTGTCTGCACATCAGGCAGCGGGGACCACGTCCCACCAAATAATGAGGGCTTTTTTGCCTCTCATTTCAACCGGAGTTGGTATGTTAGCTTTGGTCAGATGGTTCCCATCTCCCGGTGCGAACGGAGCGTGGAAGTCTCCACCCATTTAATGGGGTGTGATGCGTGCGTCCCCCGTGTCAGCCGACCGATCGGATAGGTATCATGCGGCGGTGGCTGTGCGTGTGGCTTCCGGGTCAAGCGATAAGACAACCCTTAAATGTAAAAGAATATTTTCTGTTCTCTCGGAGGCAGTCTGTTGACCCATGTGGTAGCCCTGTTGAGATATAAAAGGAGGCCCGGGTCTAGAGAGAAGGGGTTCGATTGGGGAGCAATCACAAAAGGGGAGAAGGTGCTTGTATTCTCACGGATAACAAACACTGATCAACCACATACACGGGAGTAGGGTATGACGCTTCCATGGCGTCCGAAACTTGTATAATTCCCTTTGTCTCATCTTCTATAGGGGCGATCTGCCTTGGCATCCCACTCATTGGAGCACGAATCTCACCCTGCGTCCCCGGCCGAACTCACAAAAGAGGGTACCTGCTATTCCCTGTTGAGGAGCTCACGCTCCGTCAGGGATGACAACAGAGGTTGGTGGATACGATGAACCGCGTACCGGGAGTGAATCAGGAACGGTTCGTGACCAAATGAGGGAGAGGAAAGAATTATTAATTTAAATCCTGACATGTTAATTTAACAGGGTTATTTCCTCTGCTCTGAATATTCAACTGAAAGTCCTGTTAATTGTTTGAAAAAAAGAGAATTCAAAAAAAATTATCCCTGACAATTCTGATTATTAGATACGTTGTTAATTAGAGTTTCCTCCTGGTTAAACAGAGTACTTTCTTCTTCAGATGATTTACACGAACTATGGAACAGGGGAAAACTCCGGTTGTGACAAACCTATCCCCCTTAAATGGAATCTTTTCCCCGAGAAATGTGGATGGGCGGCTTTCAAGTCATCTTCTCTTTCCCAAGTTGCTTTTTCCTCTGAATGGTGACTCCACTGTACTCTGCAGAATTTGATCACCTTGTTTCTGGTTCTTCTTTCGCTGGTCTCGAGGACACACGTAGGCTTCTCGACATACGTCAAATCTTCATGTATTTCGATGTAATCAGGAATTGCCTATTCCCCAGGTACCCTCAAACATTTCTTCAACTGTGACACCTGATGCACGTCATGTATGCTAGCCATGTTGGGTGCAAGTTCCAATTGATACGCAACTTCTCCCTATTGTTCTAGAACTTTGTATGGTCCCACGTAATGTAGTGCCAATTTTCCGTTGGTCTGAAAATGATGAACTCCTCTGAGTGGGATGACGCGAAGATAAACGTGGTCTCCGGCCTCAAAATTGAGCTCACGGCGATGATTATCAGCATAACTCATTTGACGGGACTGTGCAATCCTCAATCTTTCCCTGATTGCTCTAATTTTTCCTTCTGCTTCACTTAACACTTCTGTTCCAAAAAATTGACATTCTCCTTTTGATCCCAAAACAGGGGCGTACGGCATTTTCATCCATAATGTGCTTCAAACGGTGCCATCTGCAAACTGGCTTGGTAGCCGTTGTTGTAAGAAAACTCGGCATACGACAGATTCTTATCCCAAGATCCACCAAAATCAAGGGTGCAAGCTCTCAACATATCTTCCAAGATTTGATTCACTCTCTCGGTCTGACCATCGGTTTGCGGATGATAAGCTGTACTGAAATTCAAACGTGTTCCAAGTTCCTCTTGCAACTTTTGCCAAAATTTTGAGGTAAACTGACTTCCTCGATCGGACAAGATCTTCTTCGGAACACCATGTAAACAAATGATCCCTGCTAGATATAGTTCTTCTAACCTCTTTCCTGTATAGGTAGTGTGCACAGGGAGAAAATGTGCCACTTTCGTAAGCCGATCCACGATCACCCAGATAGAATCATGCCCTCACGATGTTCTAGGTAATCCTGTTATAAAATCCATACCAATTTCTTCCCATTACCATTCCGGAATTCGAAGAGGCTGTAGAAAGCCTGCCGGTCTTTGATGTTTTGCTTTAACACGCTGACACACATCACACAGTGCTACAAATTCAGCTATCTCCCTTTTCATACTGACCCACCAGAATTTTTCCTTAAGGTCTTGATACATCTTGGTACTTCCCGGATGAATGGAGTATTGTGTCTCATGAGCTTCGGTAAGAATCAAGTCTTTCAACTCCTTAATATCAGGTACACACAATCTTTCTCCCATCCAGATTATTCCTTGCTCATCCTCGGAAAAACCTCGGGCTTCACCAACCCGCATATTTTTCTTAAGTTCAGCTATCTCGGGATCATTTGCCTGTGCTGCTCGGACTTGCTCCACGAGCGTGGGTTGTGCTTCCAAAGTAGCAACGAAACCATGTTCCACGATTCCCCAAGTTTAGACATTTTAGGTCTTGTTTCAACTGGCCACACATTCCTTCCATACGCGATACACTGCAATAACTTTTTCTGCTTAAAGCATCAGCAACCACGTTGGCTTTACCAGGATGATAGTGTATGCCTACATCGTAATCCTTGATTAACTCTATCCATCTTCGCTGCCGAAGGTTCAAATCAGGTTGTGTGAATATATACTTCAAACTCTTGTGATCTGTACAAATCTCACAATGATTGCCAATCAAATAGTGACGGCAGATCTTCAAAGCATCTAAATCATGGCTTAGATAATTATCTTCGTGCGAATGCAACTGGCGTGAGGCATATGCGACCACTCTACCCTCTTTCATTAGCACACACCCCAATCCTTGACGGTATGCATCACAATACACCTGAAAATCTTTCCTTTGATCGGGCAAGATCAAGACTAGAGCAGACACTAATCTCTTCTTGAGTTCCTCAAAACTCTTCTGACACTGTGGTGTCCATACAAACTTCCCTTCTTTCTTCAACAATTGCGTCATAGATTTAGCAATTTTCGAGAAATTCTCAATGAACCGACGGTAATAACCCGCAAGTCAAAGAAAACTCCGAATCTGTGTAACTGTCTTCGGTGGGGACCACTTAGTAACTGCTTCCGCATTCGATGGATCAACTGCCACACCCTTGGCGGTTATAACACGACCAAGAAACTTGACTTCTTGCAACCAAAAATCACTCTTGCTGAACTTGGCATAAAGCTGATGTTCCATCAATTTCTCTAACACTAACCGAAGATGCTGCTCATGTTCTTCTTCTGATTTTGAATAAACCAAAATATCATCAATGATTACCACCACAAATTTATCAAAAAATTTCATGAACCCTTTATTCATCAAATTAATGAAAAATGCGGGTGCATTGGTAAGTCCAAAAGATAGCACTGTGCACTCGAATAACCCATAACGAGTAGTAAAGCTGTTTTTGGAATATCCTCCTCTCGGATTCTCAACTGATGAGAACCTAATCACAGGTCTATCTTAGAAAACGCAGTTGCTCCTTTTAGCTGATTGAACAAATCAACAATCCTCAGCAAAGGATACTTGTTCTTGATAGTGACATCATTGAGTGCCCTGTAATCAATACACATTCTCTTTGTCTTATCTTTCTTCTCGGCAAAAGTAATTGGAGCACCCCAAGGCGACGTCCTCGGGCGGACATATCCCTTCTATAGTTGCTCATTCACTTGCTTCTTGACTTCTGCCATTTCTTTGGATGCCGTTCTGTAAGGTCTGTTGTAGATCAGAGCAATACCCGGTACCAAATCGGTACGAAACTCTATATCTCTTTTGGGAGGCATGATCGTTAGATCCTCTGGAAAAACCTCAGGATACTCACAAACTATGGGAATATCTTTCAACTTCTTAACATTTTTCTCAACTTCTTCCACTTGTTCTGCACCTTCTACATGGTTCAACACTACTACTTTCTCCCGAGGAAAGGATGGGGGAACAAAAGCGGTGCCGTTTCAGGAAAGGAAAAGGAAACGGAATAGGATTAGGAGAGGGACTCGGTTTGCCAACACAATGTGAAGCGGAACGACAAAGGGAGGTCGGCGGAAACGACGAACCGTGGACGGGGAGTGAATTCCCCGACCAAAGGAGGGAGAGGAAAGAATTGTTAATTTAAATCCTGACATTTTAATTTAATAGGTTTATTTCCACTGCTTTGAATCTTGATGGCAAGCTTGGACAAGGATTTTTGTCTGCCGATGAGTTAGAACAAGTAGATATTGGACCTGGTGACAGGCCTAGGCTGACATATATTATTAAGGGTTTATTAGTTGAATTTAAATGTAAATTAGTACAACTATTAAATGAATATAGAGATTGTTTTGCTTGGGAGTACTATGAGATACCAGGACTTAGCCGATCGATCGTTGAACATCGGCTCCCTATTAAACTAGGCTATCAGCCATATAAGCAACCTCCAAGAAGATGCAAAGTTGAAATGTGTTATGCTATCAAGGCCTAAATTACACGCTTTTATGATGCTAACTTATCATGCCGGTATGCTGAGTGGATTTCAAATAAAGTACTAGTGATCAAGAAAAACGCAAGCTTATAGTTTGCATTGATTTCAGTGATTTGAATAAAGCTACTCCAAAGATGAATACCCAATGTCGGTTGCTAATTTTTTAGTTGATGCGGCGCCTGGACATAAGATTATCAGTTTCATGGATGACAATGCAGGATATAATCAAATTTTTATGGCTGAAGAAGATATCCACAAGATTGCTTTTAGGTGTCCTGGTGCAATCGGCTTGTATGAGTGGGTTGTTATGACCTTTGGATTAAGGAGTGTTGGTGCTACCTATGAAATAGCAATGAATTATATCTTTCATGATCTCATTGGCTTGTTGGCGGAAATTTATATTGATGATGTGGTTGTCAAGTCAAAGAAAGTTGATGAGCATATAGCCGATTTAAGGAGAGTTTTGGAAAGGGCAAGGAAATATAGATTAAGGATAAACCCTACGAAATGTGCTTTTAGAGTATCGGCTGGACAATTTCTTGGATTTCTGTTGCATGACAAAGGGATAGAAATTCCTCAAAAGAGTATTGTTGCTATCAAGAATATTACGCCTCCGGAAGACAAGACAAAGATTGGCAAAATTAACTTCATAAGATGATTTATTTCTAATCTGTCAGGCAGAATAGAGCCCTTCACTCCATTACTCACATTGAAAGCCGATCAAGAATTTATTGTGGGGGGAGAAGTAGCAGAAAGCTTTAGATAGTATAAAGGAGTATTGAAGTACCCCTCCAGTCCTTATTCCACCATAGAAAGGGCTTCCATTCAAGCTGTATTTATCAGCCGATCAAAAAACAATCGGCTTAGCCTTATTCCATGTAGTTGAAGGCAAAGAGCGAGTTATTTCTATTTGAGTAGAAGACTTTTGGATGCTGAGACCAGATATACACCGGTGGAAAAGTTGTGCTTGTGTTTATATTTATCGTGTACAAAGTTAAGGTATTATTTACTCTCTAATGAGTGCACGATAGTTTGTAAAGCCGATGTGGTAAAATATATGCTATCGGCTCCTGTTTTGAAAGGAAGGATTGGGAAGTGGATTTTTGCCTTGATAGAATTCGACCGATGGTATGAAACGTAGTTAAAGTGCAAACAATAGCCGATTTCATAGTTGAGCATCGGAATGATTCAGTTGATTATGTTGAGATCGTATCTTGGACTTTGTTTTTTGATGGGACAGTTTGTACTCATGAATGTGGTATCGGCTTAGTGATCATATCGCCTAGGGGGACAAGTTTTGAGTTCGCCTTTACTATTGAACCTTACTATACCAACAATCAAGCTGAGTATGAAGCAGTATTGAAGGGATTACAACTGTTGAAAGAGGTTGAAGCTGATGCTTTTGAGATTATGGGAGATTCATTATTGGTGATCAGTCAGTTATCTGGAGAATATGAGTGTAAGAATGATGGTCTCTTTGAAGCATATTCCTCGAGAACAAAATGTCGAAGCCAATGATTTAGCCCTAGGTGCTTTGGGATATAAGCCGATGTTAAAAGATGTGGAAGTAGAAATTGCCAAGCCGATGACTAGAGGTTTGAGATTGTTGAGTATTTAAAAAATCCCTCTAGATCGGCGTCAAGGAGATTAAGGTATAAAGCTCTCAAATATGTTTTATTGGATAATAATCTTTACTATCGGACGATCGATGGAGTTTTGCTAAGGTGTTTGAATCTTGAGGAACCCGAGGTTGTCATGTGTGAAGTACATGAGGGAATTTGTGGTACTCATCAATCGGCCCATAAAATGAGATGGCTGCTTAGAAGAGTTGGATATTTTTGGCTGACAATGTTGGATGATTGCTTCGGATGTTATAAAGGTTGTCAAGATTGTTAGAAATTTGGAGCTATTTAGAGAGCACTAGCATCGGCTATGAACCCGATTGTTAAGCCATGGCCGTTCAAAGGTTGGGGCATTGATATGATCCGTCAAATCAATCCATCATCGACCAAATGACATAAGTTTATATTGGTAGCTCCATATTACTTTACCAAGTGGGTTGAAGCTATTCCTCTCAAGAAGATGGATTCTAAAGATGCAATTGAATTTGTAGAAGAACATATTATATATAGGTTTGGGTTACCACAGACAACAACAACTAATCAAGGGTCTATTTTTGTGTCCAATGAGTTTGTTCGATTTGCTGATAGTATGATAATTAGGTTGCTAAATTCTTCAACGTATTATGTACAAGCTAATGGGTAGGCTGAGGCATCTAACAAGAGTTTAATCAAGTTGGTTAAGAAAAAAATTACTTAGTATCCAAAAAAGTGGCATACTGTATTACCTTAGGCATTTTGGTCCTATGGGATGACATGTCATGGTGCTATACAAGTTCCACCTTATCAACTAGTTTATGGGCATGGAGTTGTTTTCCCATAGGAAACTAACATCGGTTTAAGGAGGATTTTTTTGCAAGATGAGTTGACATCCGACGAGTACCATAATTTGATGGTTGATGAGCCAGAAGAGTTGGTTCAATCAAGATTGCGAGCCTTAGAAAAGGTTAGAAGAGATAAGGAAATGGTTGCTCGACATTATAATAAAAAGGTTGTACAAAAATGTTTTGAGGAAGAGGAATTTGTATGGAAACTGGTGTTGTTGATAGGAACAAGGGATAACAAATTTAGTAAATGGTCACTGAACAAGGGATATTATGATCTTGGATTTCCTGGAATCTTGATCTAATCGATCCACAGTCTACAACCAAGACATCCAAAGAAGCCCCTAGCCGATCAACAATGTCAGTCAATCTTGTTCTCAACTCATCAGGCACTGGAGATTTTGCTTTGCTTGATATATCTTCATCTTCTTCATCTAGAAATTGCCTTATGTCAAAGAAAAACATATCAACTAAAGTCTGCATGAGGAAATTGTCATAAGTAATGAATTAAAGTGTGGCTGATATAGGACATAATTAAATATGCTCTTACAGGAATTGGGGGAACTGGAATTATGATAGTTGTTTCTTCTATATGATGGCTCCCTGCAGCCGATGGTGTGTGTTCACTTGAAGCTAGCTAATAGGGAGGTGATGAAGCTCGAGAAGACTACAACATTGTTAAAAATTAGAAGAATATTGATAAACATGATAGAATTAAAAGGGAAAGGTTGAAGTAATGAACACTTGAGCTTTGCGAGGACGGTGTTTAGGTGGACTTAGAGTTTTGGTCAGGCTCGATGGATCGGTTGGAGGTGTATCGGCTCGTGATTTTGGGCTAGCAGTTTGTTCGGCTTCACTGATTTGAGTAGTATCCTCATTGACTTCCTCTTCCATTTCTGCTTCTTTGAGGTATTCTTCCACGTCTGGATTAACAGGAGGGAGATCATCGGCTGAAGATTTTTGTTTTTTGGTGGGAACTTTCTTCTTGGTCACAACAGGTTTAGTAGCAACCTTCTTTGTCCTTTTGCGTTTGCCCACAGTGGCGATTGGCTGTCTGATTTGGCCTTGAAGCAAGTCCTTGATGGCAGGAGCGTTAAAGCCGATAGTAGAAGGGGCCAGATCTCTGCCTGATGATATCTTGGCCAATGCATAGATAATGTCTTTTCCACTTTTGCTTTTGGTAGGAGGAGGAGAGTTGCCAGCCTGCAATGTGTTTGAAAGTGTTATATATATATATATAATTAAATCCAGAAGAAGGGGAATTTAGTGGTTAAAAATTTACCTAATGACTGTTTCAGGGATCGATGGTGGTCAAGTAGAAGTCGCCCGATTGGTTAAAGAAGAGATGACTCGTTTTCTAACTAAGCTAATCTGACCACAAGAGCCCAAGGGAGGATTCTCGAGACTTAATATCCTATCCATTATCATAGCCGATGGAACAATGCCCCTTGCTTGGATTTTCTCAGTTAAATACAAGCCAATAGGTAGCTGAACCATACCAAGTTGTCTAGCTGCAATCATGGGGTGGTGGAATTCATAAGAGGATTGGGTGTATCGGCCTTGAGAAATACCAATAGGGAGTATGCATGGGGATATGGCCAATACAAATATATCTCTCATTCTTGGAAATTCATCATTGTTTAATTCATCTAATCTGAGGTCTGTTGGCATCTCATAGTCAGGAAAATCATATAGAAACCATACCCTGCACTCATGCGAGAAGCCATTGTAAAACTGATTGGACCATTCACAGAATGTTTCAGCCAATATCCCTGATCCAGGGTAGGTTGAGACTGCCTCTCCAAATGACATGCATCGGTGTTCTGCTAATTTTTCATCATCTTAGTCGACAAAAAGATGGGAATTTGGATTCACTCAATGGTTCTCTGTTGATGACTTTGATTGTGTACAAATTTAACCATAGTTGGATAATCACAAAGGGCCACCACAATTAGCCGATGTGTTCAGAAGCAACTTAGTCGATGTCTGGCTCATGGTTTGATATACTGCTCCCAAAAGATACATGCCCAGAGGAAGTATTTTCTTGGATGCCATGGCTTCAGCTAGATGTTGCCAATTAGCTGTTGGGCTACAAGTTAAGCCACAGAAAAGGAACTTGTCCATCCACATCATTAAAAAGGCAACATGCTCTCTGGGAGAAGCAGAACCAGTGCACATGTTATCAGATCCTGACCAACCTCCAATATTCTTAGTCTTGAATTTGTGCTCACATTTTATCTTCAGACTAATGGGGTTAGCCAATGAAGTAATATCCAAACCTGTTAGCATTTGGATATCTAATAGGGGGGAGTCATTGGTCCATGGCCAAACAGGAAGGCATTGACTGTATCTGACCAAAAATAAGCAGCAGTCGATGGCATGAGTTCATCTTTGTTCGTATCGGCTAAGGAGAGAGAAAGGCATTGGAATATACTTATTTCATCCCAGTTGGCCTGTTTGCTTACAATCATCCGTTTGTACCAAGTTTTCCATCCCTCCACAGAACATGGCCAAGATCTGAAGATGTTTGGCCATTGGGTTGAATCCGGCTTGGTTTCTCTGAAAGGGATGCGATTGGTTTCGCATTAATAAAAAGAGTTGGGTCTTCATCGCCCAACGGCCCAAGGATATAGTAAGATAGTTCTCCAGAAATTGGAATGGCAATCTGGTTTCTCAAGTGCTGTAAGAAAAAGAGTATATAACGGAAATCAGAGTAAGCCAAGAAAAAGAAAGAATCGATGAAAAAAGTTGCTGCCGATGTGGACGGAGACATGAGCAATGGAAGAATTACCTAAGGGATGTCTGTGGTCATCGCCATCGAATAGATGAGTTTGTTGATCGGAGTCGGATCTGAGGATTGTAGTCGGAAAGAAAGATTGCAAATGAGTCACCGGAAAAGTCAAAGAGATCACCGGAGCTCGGTGGGGAAATTTGTGGCTTAAGCAGTGAAAGTAGGAGTAACAGCATGAACTTTTCAAGGCAGCAATTACTATTTTAATGGGAGAGCAGTTAATGGTCAAGTGGATAAAGCCCTAGATATTTGCGCGATTGACGAGATAATTCCGTTGCATTATATAATACTTCGGAATTGGGGGGCCTGTTTTGACGATGGAATTTGGTTAGTATATGAATTGGAATCAAGATCCAATCCGAAGCAGAATTAAAGATATGCAGGACTCTCGGAAACAGAGTGCGCATCGGCTGGAAGTCTGTATCGGCCAATACCGAGTTTGATACGGTTAGCCGATACACCGATATTGGCAAGTTTGGTTACATGATCAATGTCAGATTCAAGAGAATGACTTCAATGACATTGCCAGACGAGGATAGTGTCCAATATGGGAAATCGTATCTTTTATGTAATTTCCTTATAGATTTTTTTGTAAGAGTCCGACTAAGGGACTTTTTCATCGGTTAGAGTTGTATTAGGAAAGTGTGAGTCGTGTCCATTATTTTTTACTTGATTTATATCTTTTTAATATACTATATCTACCCCTTATATTAGGATCTCAATTATTTAAATATATTAAGCTTGTCATCGATCTAATTGATACTAGTTTAATATATTTACCATAAGATGATATCCTTGTATAAGGTTGTATCGGAGCTATAGCAGCTACATGCTTAAGTTTGGGCATCGGCTATGATATGAACACATGTAATCGTTATTTCATGTTATTTTGGATTCAGGCAATTTATACTATCTCGGTTAAGTCCGATCTATCCCAAATGCCGATTTTTAAAGTAATACTGATTTATAGATTATATGACGTTAATCTTTACAACCGATGGACCAAGTTTAAGGTTTATTTATTCTTATGAATATGCCTTACAACCGATTCACCGTGAATTGCATCGGCTAGGTTACACCACAAAATGATATCGGCTTTCTAGCCGATCGGCTATCGTTAACTAACGATATTTGCATGTTTAATCTTATTGATTACTGGATCAAATCAACTAGCACGCCCTATAACCCGAAAGCAAGCTTCGGACCTGCACTAGAGTAAAGCAAATCTCTCAGGTCACCGTGTTTTACGTCAACAATTACATAATCTATCCCTTCTAACCAATCGGGTAAACTAGTCATGTGGTTATACTGCACCCTTAATCTCCACAGTAGCCCCTGAGACCTTCATAGTCAGAAAAATAATCCTCTCAAAAATCGATCCATAGCCGAGTGCTTCAATTCTTCCTTCCTAAGTCTCCCGAGTGCTTTTGTCCTACTAGTAGGCTGTGAAGAGCTGAAAATTTAAAATTAAAAATATACCTAGGTGCATCGACTAGATGCACCTAATTAGGTATTGCCCCCGACTATGGGATTAGTTGAAGAAACTAATCATATAGTCAAGGTTAAAAAATTAATAATAATAACCACCGAGTGGATAAAAATATGCATAGCCTAAGCTTAAATGCATAAATAACCACATAGCACATCACTTTGATTAACAAAGCTTATTACATAATAAATAATATGTACTGGTATCAAATTATGTACATATTGCGAAAGCAAAATATGTCAAAATACATAACTCTAACCACACCTTTTAAACAAATGAAACTCGCAGCATATGTCTTAGAGCAAGATATCACTCATAAATAAGACTGCCAAGCGTCAAACATTTAACCAGTATAAAACTTAGCCCAAGCCATAATACTTGTTTATAAAAATAATCACTTACATGATAAAGAGCTTGTGATATACAATAAAACCACTCACTTGGGATATCCAAAGAGTATCTTTGACCTATAAAGAAGTCAATCAGAATGACCATAAAAAGCCTCACTATTTTTTATCTTTTAAATTGCATTGTACCACTTCAGAAAAAGTCAGGTAACCGTAGTATAAAAGGATTTTTCTTGCATTGGGCACTTTAAATACGCGCATTTTGCCAAAACAAAAAATACTTAAGCCCCTAAAGGCACGTGACAGGCCACACCATAATTTTAGGCTGAAAACTCTTCATGGGCCTCAGCCAACCGAAACAGCCTCCCGATACCCATAATAAAAACCTGCCGAAACGGTCATTGTCTTCCACACCACTTCAACTCCTCAAACAATTTCCCCTTTCTCGCTACTATTTACAACCAGCGCTGCCAAAGCTAGAGTTTTTAATCCACACAGTTCCAACCACCAAAATTCCTCACCCTTCACAAAAAGTCCGCCATAGATAACTCCGATCCCATCTTTCCTCCCATTTACCCACCATAAAACCCTTCAAATTGTCCAATTCCACATCCCAAACCATGGTCGGAGAGAGAAAAATCCCGTTCGACCAATGGGCAGTCTCCAACGTGAAGGAGTCCACGCTGAAATAAATGGTGAATGATGGTGTCCTTCCGGTTAAGGAGATCATTGGATGGTGCCCTGCTTACGGCGAAGAATTCCCAACACCGAACACCGGTGAGATCATGGTATTTACTCCTTTCTTTTACTCCGATTTTGCTCTTCCAACCTCCAACTTCTTCTGTGGTCTTCTTGAGTTTTATGGAATCCAGACATAGCACTTAAATCCCAACTCCATTCTGCACATTCCTGTCTTCATCCACCTCTGCGAAGCTTTTCTTGGCATTCGTCCCCATTTCACACTATTCCGCCGCATCTTCTACCTCAAACCCAAACCAAGCAAAGATAATCCTTACATGGTTGGTGGATCTGGGTTCGAATTGCAAGGAACTTTGTGCCAAAAATACTTCCCTCTCCCTTTCAAAACCTCCAACAAAGGCTAGCACTCGAACTGGTTTTACATTTCCAATCCTATTCCGAGTCTTTCCGACTTCGTTGGTCTCCTATCGGTCTACCAAGAGCACTAGAAGTCTCTCCCAATTGGTGATGAACTCGCCCAGGCCAACAGCTTGCTCAATAGATTGATGGAAATCATGAATCAAGGCCTCCAAGTAGAACAAGTCACTTGGCATTTCATGAAATGCTGACTGGCTCCAATTAAGGAGAGGTCAAAGCCAGCATGCGAATTTGAAGGTCAGACTGATCCTAACCGTGAAGATCCCAACTCTCTAGACTTCAAAATCATGTGCAGCCGTATGTATAAAATCCTCTCTTCTGGAATCGCAGTGGACTAGAGCCACAAACTCCCTGTGGCACCATATAGCCTGTGTCCTCCTCCTCCTTCGGTAAGCATATGTTTGCAACGTCTCGTATTTGAATTACTTCCAGATTAAAAAAATATTTGTCGGAATAGCGGAATACAAAATTAAGAAATGCAAAAATGAAGAAAAGGAAGTGCCTCTAAACAAATCTATCCAATATCTGCCTGTGTAGAAAAATGCTCTCTTCTCTTCCAAACCTCCTCTTTCTTTTCCTTGTAAACCCACAGCCAGCAAAATTCAACCCTTCAGGCGGTCCAACTATCAACCCGGTGTTGGTATTTCTTACGTTCATAGATAAAATCGCAAGCACATGGATATACCGCTATAGCACTTCACCAGGAAATATTCCAAGGTATCGAATTTCCGCAGGGAACATGTGTGTTGAGCTCTTCTTCAATTTCATCCAAGGACACAAGATAAATGTAGGCCAAAGGGTAGAGAGGATCTTCTAATGTGGTTCATGGTCATTTAGAAAACTTAACTTTAATCCTATCGCTATGCTCCAGGCATTGGCTTGCTCGCTGCTACCAGAACATGCTCTACTCCGTACCCGGACAAGGAGGACTACGGTGATCTCAAGGGCTGTCACCACCTCCACACAAACCTCTAACGTACTGTGGGATATACAGTAAACACTGGTAATTAACTACCTAGATACCATGTCTATGCAATTAATTACTACTCTAGCGTTAGCTAAAAACTAAAGTAATCACTATCTCTTAATGAGCAATAGTGAACAATGATCTAGAAAGCTAAATAGGAACTAATTAACAAGTATACCACACAAGATAAATCTCAATTACTTCATTAGTGTATTCTTCACTAGAGCAAAGTAAGGTACAAAATAAATAGGGACATATACTGATTATTCCGGAACTCCTCCAACTCTTTCTTCGTCACTCTCTCCCTTATTCTAAGTATACATAAAAGAATACAAAGAACCTCTTATAATTCAGCTCACAACTTGGTGTGTGTTCAAATAGAGGAGGAGCCCTTTTATAGCTTCATGAAGTTGGTTGGAGCGTAGGAACCGACCATGACCGCCATAGGAAGGTTGGTAGTAATTGCCAAATGCGGTTGTGGCTGGGTTTGGCTAACCCTAGGTGGACCCCTGGCTGGCTCCCCTGGCCCAGTCCTTCCTCCTAGGCCCTGATAGGTGGGTCCCTAGTCCAATGGCATGGTGGTTGGGCCCAGTTGTAGGTATTTCCTTGGGTTTGTGGGCCTAAGAATCCATGGGCTTGGATGTCAATGTAATTCTTCCCCTTTTTTATGTATATTTTATCTCAAGTTTTATAGTTTGTTACCTGCATCCAAATATTCACCAACACTCGTGAAATTTGTTAGAAATAAACCCTACCACCAAGTTGGATGTTTTATATTATCAGATTTATGCAGGTATTGACGGTGCAAATTTGGTATTTAACAGCCGTCAACACCCGGCAGCCAAAAACAAGCGAGTAGCTGGGGATGAAAATACAAGCAAAGCACAAAAACATAGAAAATTAATATATAACTACTCCGATGAAGATGAGCCGAGCAGCTGGGCCTCCAGTGCCACAACAGCCCCAGCAAAGACCCCTCCCACTCGGTCTATTCCAAAAATGCGCAAGTCATCAAGGTAAAGAATATTTCTAATGATATCAATTCAGTTCACTGCAAACTTCTAGACTCATATGAATTACCACACTCTGAATTGATGTAGGAAACCTCAAGATATTGACCTCAAAGGTCAGTCGGAAGTCCCACCCCCAGATTCCGGAGCGACCAGCCAAGAAACACCAAACCCAAACACCGAATAAGCCTCCAGGGAAAAAGCCTATACGGGTGGTGCTTTTGTCGAACTGGAGCCCCCGACTGGAAACCAGTCGAAAACTACTGAACCGGCTTCTAAGCAAGAACCCCCAACTAGTAACCAGTTTGGTGAAGGGGAACAAGCTAAAGGTCATCATGACCCATCGGCTGACAATCAACCCAGGGCTAATGAAGAACAGCCAACCGGTTCACCCCTAGAACAAGGGGAAAAAGACAAGATCGATCACATTCCCGAGTAATCTGAGCAGTTACAAGTCCTGTATGCAAACGTGCCAAGAATATCACCGGTAAGCTCCCTGTAGTCTTTAGACTTCTCGCCACTTCTCTGTGTATTAATCATCTTCGATTCTACCTTGTAACGCCACTAGTCGGGGAAGATGAAGAAATGCCTCGGATCAAATCAACTAATGAGTCCTATCCCCCGATCAAGTTGCAATGGCGAGATGAAAACGACGATCTACATGACATCATCATAAACAAACAAAAAGAGGATGAAGAACTCTTGATGCAGATCAAAAGTCTCAATGAATCTACTCGGCTAGTCAATGTATGTCTTCAGCCAACTGTAACGTCAATCCTGTCAATTCTTTCTAACGGAAAACTTATGTGCAGAGGATCCACCTAGGAAATGAAGGCAAGACTGAAACTTTGGAGAAGCTGGTCCCTCATCTTGAAACACTTGAAGAAGTCTGTACCTGATTAAGACAAACTGAAGAAGAAGCTAAATCCAAATAATGACAATTGAGGAACCAGATCAGCCAGCTCCTAGATGGCAGCTTTGAGTACCGTGGCACCATCGGAGGTAAACAGCTTCTCCCAATTCCATAGCTTAACGAGTAAATGATGAAAATATCTGAATCCAACTATCGCACTGCAGCTCAAACAACCAAGATCGAAACCTTAACTGTGGATCAAGAAACTTGAAGCATCAAACACCCAGTTAGCCAAAGATAAAGCTAAATCTGAGAAAGATCTCGAAGGTAACCTAATAACGTCGCAATAACCCCATGTATACAAATGTTCTGGTTGTCTTTATGCATATTATTTGTCTTGAACGAATTTTGTAGATCACAAGTTGAAATCCAAAGCTCAATTCAATGTCTTCGCTGAACGGGTCAAGAAAGTTGAAGGTGTCCATGATGAGATCGCCAAGGTTGTAGCTCTTGCTTTGAACGCGATATACCAAAATGGACTCGGCTCCAGCTCTGAGGATACAACCGAAATCTTCGACGAGCTCAGGTCTGCCCCTCAGAAGTACTTTCATAACATAAAGGAGGCAGCCACCATGGGAGCCAGCAAAGCTTTAGCGATGATAAAATCTCTGTATTCCCGAGTGGATATTAATGCTGCTAGAGATGGCTTTGCCCACGACACTTCTGATAGCTTCTGATGTATTGGACAACTTCCGTGAATGAAATTTTGTCTTGTTGATATAATTTGTTGTATATTGACATATTCATGCCATGCTTTCAATTTTAAATCCAGCTTTAAATTTCTTAAAAATTTCTATCCAACTTTTTCCTGGCCTAAAAGTTGTTGAAGTATTTAAAAAATAGTCCTCATCCGCTAGATCCAAACTCAAACAGAGTCAATGACAAGTCATATGAACAAATTGAACTGATAAAAAAATAATATTATACTCCATTATTATTGATAGCCCCTGACTGGTAACTCTAGAAATCAACTTTACTTGATGCCGTTCTAGGAAACGACGAAGATCTGTATGTTCTAGGAATTATCCACAACCGTTCCATCTTCACGCTTCAATTGATAAGCCCCTGGCCGAGTGACCTCAAAAAATTATGAAAGGCGCTTCCCACAGGGGTGTGTTGACGTAAAAACACGACGGCCTGAGAGATCTGCTTAACTCCAGTGTAGGTCCAAAATAATGATGAGATGCGGGCATGCCAGCCAGTTTGATCCTGCAACTGACAAGATATATAAATTGAAGATCAAAAGATAACCGATCGGCTGACAAGCCGATGGAGTGATTCCAGCCGATGCTGATACCAGCCGATATCCAATATAGATCTTGATACTTGAGCAAATAATGAAATGAAGATAATCGGCTGATGATAATGTAATAAAACAATAATATATTCCAGAAGAAACCAATCGACTAGTAATGATAGATTGAATAAGCACTGATCTGAAGGTTGAAGCGTACATCGGCTGGAGGTCCGATGTCAACAAATCCAAATGATTAGATAAATAGTGAAACCTTTGTTGTCATCGGCTAAAACCAACTTGTAAGTAATCCTTGTAAGCCGATGCAACGTCCAGATAACTCATCAGCTAGCACTCCGATAAAACATTAGCATGAACCTATCGGCTTAACAAGATTTATATTATCAACAATAATCTAGTAGGTCGAACCTAACCGATGCAGGACGAGATTGTATATGATAATCTAACACTTGATGAACGGATTGATCTCTCTAATGTGATGGATATAACAAATCAATTTAAAACAACATTGTGATTGTAGAGATATATCGGCTAAGACAGAAGATCAGACTTAACCGAGACAGTCCCAACTAAACCGACGCGTCTCTAAACACAATGCAATTAAGATAGAATTGAGATATCAGGTAAATATATCAACCGAACCAGAGCGATCCAAGAGATTGAAGCGATGCAGCCTTGAACAACACCAATGTAGCCGATAAATTCACCAGGACCCGACGGAACGTAGGGCTTACCCCTTTGTCGGAGATCGAAAGCCGATGCAGCCCCGCGTCAGGTGCCAAATTCCGCCGGTTGATAAGTAAAAACCTCAAAAAGAGGGTGGCGATGCGCCGAGAGTAGTTGTATTGATCGAGAGATAATTTATATAGACCCCGGGTGTACATATTCATACCCATGGGTAGATACTAGTCCATATCGGACACGACTCAAACTTTCCTAAAGATAAAAGGAAAAACATAAAGTCCTTATCGGACACTAAACACACTTTCTTAAAATTAAAAGGAAACTAACAACTCTGCCTAATTAATAGATAAATTGCCATGTTGCATCCTTCTTGAACTCGGACTTTGATCTATCTCCTTAACCGAATCCATCAAGAACACAACTGTTGGCGATCTGATAATACCCATCAGCCGATTCCAGGACTCTGAAGCCGATACTGACTCTAGGCCGATGATAACTTTGAGGCTTACCAAATTTCGTCGTCAACAGGGTGACAATTTACTCCTATCCTTGGTCGTTTGGATTTTTCCTAGAACTATATCACCAACTATAAATGCGCGGGATCTGATGTAGCAATTGTGATAACGATGAAGTCCTTGGAGATATCGTGCTGACTGGATCAAGGCAGCCTTGCGAGCTTCTTCCAGTCAGTTTAAGTCATCTGTTCTGTCTTGATCATGGCGCTCCTCTTTGAAATTGCGAACACATAGGGATTCAAATTCCATCTTACTCGGTAACACAGCTTCAGCCCCGTAAACTAGAAACAAAGTAACCGACCCATAGCCCAACTGGATGTAGTTCGAAGCGACCACAAAACTGAAGGTAACTCTTCTACCCAATGGCCGTCATAGGGACGTAATATGTCAAACACACGAGCTTTGATGCCTTGGAAAACCATCCCATTCGTGTGCTCAACTTGACCATTGCTCATCGGATGCACCATGGATGCATAACAAAATCTTGATCCCAAAATCTTTGCAAAAATCTTCGAATGCACCTCCTGTGAACTGAGTTCATTGTCAACAATAATATGATTAGGCACTCCAAACCAATGCACAATGTTGATAAAGAACTCTCGAGCCTTGTTCGCTGTGATTGTAGAAACCAGTTTAGCTTCAATCCACTTGGAGAATTTATCTACTGCGACGAAGAGATGTGTGAATCCGCCTAGAGCCCTCTTAAAAGGACCCACCATATCTAGCCCGCAGACTACAAAAGGCCACGAAAGCGAGATAGTTTGCAACTCTTGAGCTGGTAGGTGAATTTGCCAGGAACAAAAACTAGCAACCCTCACAAGTCCGAACGATCTTGTCAGCGTCGGTAACTGTTGTAGGCTAGAAAAGACCGTGTCTGTATGCCTTACCCACCAAAGTGCGTGCTACGACATGACTGCGACATATCCCCAAGTAGATGTCTTGTAACAATTGTTGGCCCTCCTCGAGAGAAATGCATCTCTGTAAGACTCCAGATGGACTTCTCTTGTACGAATCGGCTTCAACCATGACATATACCTTGTTGCGGCGTGAAATCCGTTCAGCTTTGTTCCTATCTTGAGTCAACTCTTGATGTGTTAAATACTTGATGAAAGGGGTCCTCCAGTCTGCTTCAATCAACAAAACTCGATTAGTCGTGTCCTCTTCAGAAACTTCTTTCTTTGAAACTGTCGGTTCATGAAGGTGTTCAATAAAAAATATCTGACGGTGCCGCTTCCCTTTTAGATCCAAAATTGGCCAGTCGGTCAGTGGCTTCATTGTTATGATGGAGGATGTGAGTCAACTCCAAATCATCAAATTTGTCTTCAAGTTTGTGAACTTCCTATCGATACACAACCATATTATCATGAAGGCACGACTAGTCTTTCATCACTTGATTGACAACCAACTGAGAATCTCCTCGCACTATCAAGTGCTTTATCCATAAAGATACAACAAGTCCATGAAGGAGAGCTTCATACTCGGCCATGTTGTGCGACGCAGGAAGGTGGATCCAAAGTACATAGTTCAAACGCTCTCCAATCGGGAAGATCAAAACAACCCCGGCCCCAGTGCCCGAAATCCTTTTTGATCTGTTAAATGCATAGTCCAATATTCCAGCTTCTCCGCAGGCACCTCCTCTTGGCAGTCAGTCCACTCGGCCACGAAGTCGGCTAACACCTGAGACTTGAGTGAGGTCCGAGCTTTGAAAGTGATGCCTAATGGCATCAACTCTAGAGCCCACTTTGCAATACGTCCCGTGGCTATGCGATTGTGAAGAATATTGCTGAGTGGAAAAGATGTAACCACCTTAATCGGGTGACTCTAAAAATAATGGGCCAATTTCCTGACGGTAATCAAAACACCATATAATAATTTTTGTACCTTAGGATAACGCATCTTGTACTCAGCCAACACTTCACTAACGAAGTAAATTGGTCGCTGGACTTTCTGAATGTGCCCTTCCTCCTTGTGCCCGACAACTAATGGCGTGCTCACCACCTAAGAAGTTGCTGATACATAAAGCAATAAAGGCACCTGCGGATAGGGTGAAGCCAGTACCGGCGGCATCGTAAGGAAGCTTTTGAAGTCTTCAAAGGCTTTCTGAGCTTCTGGAGTCCACTGGAAATCATCTGTCATCTTGAGTAGCTTGAAGAATGGCATTCCTCGCTCCCCAAGTCTTGAAACAAATCCGCCGAGTGCCGCCATGCACCCGGTGAGTTTCTGAACATCTTTCTAGGAACTCGGCGGCTTCATATTGCGTATGGCATTGATCTTCTCCGGGTTGTCCTCGATGCCCCTATGAGACACCATGAAGCCAAGCAACTTCCTTAACGGTACTCCGAAGGTGCACTTTCTAGGGTTTAAATTCATCCTGAAAGCATGAATGTTTGCAAAGGTTTCCTCCAAGTCAGCAATTAAGTCGTCCTTTTTCTTGGTCTTGATAACAACATTGTCGACATAAGCTTTTATATTCCATCCATGTTGTGATTGAGGACACCTCTGATCATGCGTTGATAAGTAGCTCCTGCATTTTTCAAACCAAAAGGCATTTAGACTGATCTAGTGATAACATGATTAACAATCCAAAAAACTTAGAACCTCGTAGCCGGCTGTTGAGTCAACTACTTGGTCAATGCGATCCTTTTGGCAAGACTTGTTAAGATCTATGTAGTCGACGCACAAGCGCCATTGCCCTGTCTTCTTCCGAACTAGGGCTGGGATAGCCAGCCAGTCGGGATGGTAAACTTCCTTGATAAATCCTGCTGCTAGTAGCTTCGCTAAATCTTCCTTGATGACATCTCTTCAAGTCATTGTTTGATAGGTTTCGCGTCTTGATTAACATTCAAAGAGTGCTTAATCACCTCTTTAAGAATACCAGGCATATCAAATAGTTTCCAGGCAAAAATATCTTTATTAATTTGAAGAAAGGTGATGAGCGTGCTTTTCTATTTAAAATTTAACTCAACACCTATTACAATAGTTTTAGAGGGATCGGAAGAATCAAGCAAGATCTTCTTAGTCTTGGCATCACCTTCTTCCGACGTGGTCAGCTTCTTAGCAGGGACTTCTCCTTCTCCTGATGTCAATGCAGCGAGTCGGATCTCCTATTGGCTGAGTGATCTCCCACGAGATTGGGCCAGCTCTCAACTCTCCTTGTCGCAGGTGACAGCCTGCTTGACGTCGCTGCGCAGAGATATGACTCCTCGTGGACCCAACATCTTCATCATCATGTAGGTGTAATGTGGTATGGCCATATATTTCGCGAGAGCTGGTCATCCAAGGATGGCGTGGTAAGCTGTTTCAAAGTCGGCAAACTCAAAACAAACATTCTCCATGCAGAAGTTCTCTCATGTGCCGAAGGTGACTGGAAGAGTGATCTAGCCGAGTGGCGTAGGAGACAATCCAGGGAAGATTCCGTGGAAAGGAGCAGAACTTGGCTTCAACTCAGTTCTCGGTAGTTGCATCTCATCCAGGGTCTTGGTGAAGAGGATGTTGAGCGCGCTACCACTATCAATGAGCACACTTGAGCTTGACGTTGCGAACCACTGGGTCTAGTATCAGGGGATACCACCCCGGGTGGACCACTCGGTAGGGATGATCCGAGCGGTCGAACTTGATTGCAACTTTTGACCATCACAGGTACTAAGGTACTCCTGGTTGGACTGCATTGATCTCCCTATCGGTCAGCTTCTGCTTTCTCTTGGAATCGTAGGCGAGTGGTTCTCCAAAGATGTGGTTTAGCTCGGTCCTTGGGTCTTGAAAAGCTCCTTGGTCAGCGTCACCTTCATCCTTTTTCTGTCCAGAGGGGCCAGCTTCATCTCCGGCTGATGATTTCTTGAGATGGGTCACGTACTATTTCGCAAATTGCTTGTAGACAAAACAATTCTTGGCCGCAAGTTCGTGATTTGGATGGTGCGTACAAGGGCCGTTCATGATCTTGTCGTAGGTGTTAATGCGAGGTCGCGATTGTTGATAACTTGATGTAGCAGCGACTAGATCCTCGGGCTTATGCATGCGATCTTTTTGTCCACTACTGCTCCTGCTTGCACCAGATCCATTGCCGCTATATTTCTCGGGGCCCCAGCCACCTGCCAACTACTTTGAGGCTTTTACGGCATCACTCGACTTGGTGTACTTATTTGCTTTCTCAAACAGTTGCTTGACCATTCTAGGAGGCTTGCGTCCGAATTTTCCGATAAGTAGCTCATTACGAACTCCCCCCATGAAGGCCGCGATGATGTTGTCATCGATGATGTTTGAAATCTTGTTGTGTTTTTAGAGAAACACCGAACGTAGTCTTTCAAGGACTCATCAGGTCTCTGAATCACGTTGTAGAGATCGAAGTGTGTCCCAGGCCACTTGAAGGTACTTTGGAAGTTTGCGAAGATGTGATCACGAAGCTCGTTCCAAGAACTGATTGACCTTTGCAGTAACCCAGTGAGCCAGTTCCTGGCTGAGTCGGTTAAGGCCACTGGCAAGTAGTTTGCCATAGCCTTGCTATCTCCTCCTGCTACGCAAATGGCGAGCGTGTACACGGTGAGCCATGACTCGGGGTTAGTCTTGCCGTCATACTTCTCGATGGTTGTAGGCTTAAAACCAGTCAGCCAATTCACTCAATGCAAGTCACATTATTACCTATGATTTACAGTACCAGTCCCAGGATACACAAGCTGGAACTCACAGAATAATAGTGGAAACCAGAAATAACAAAGTTTTATTACAACAAACAATGGTGGAGGTCTCCAACTACTACCATCATGGATAAACCACAGACTAGTAGGAACACGTAGGCGGAAGCATAGAAGTAGTGGTGGACAACATGGAAAGTAGAACTCTAGAAGCATTACGGCAAATGCACAAATCCACAGGCTAGGTTTGGGAACTAGGCTTGAAACCCCGAGAAGTTGTATATGACCTGTTCTTGAAAGTAAGCCTCAACAAAGGGGTCCAGGTATCCTTCTTCTAACTCTATAATTATAAATATAACCAACGGTGAGTACTCAGTGTACTCAGCAAGCCGGGGAAATCATAGGACATCCATGGCTAAGTAAGAAGGTGGTAAGGATTTATTTGAACAATCCAAACTCATTAAGCAATTTCGGTGCAAGCAAGTTTTTAGTTTGGGAACGAGGTTCACACCTAATCCCATTCCACAAGTTTCTTTGCAACAACCTATCACTATAATCATGAGTAGATTAATCCCATATTCCTAACATGCCATCTCAGCACAACACAGCCATCTCGGCCTAAACCAACACGGCTATCTTAGCCTAACCACACCTCGGTGTCAAACGACACCCTGAGTCACACATACTCGTTCCCAACCATGAAGGTTGGCTGTTCGCTACAAAGGCAAACTCCTGTAACGATAACCTATCCCAAAAACCATATGATTTTAAAACAAAAACTACACTATGAGAAACACCTCACATTCACCCATGACCGTGGGCACGGCTGTTTAAATAGTTTCACTAGACTCTGCAGAGGTTGTACGCTTTACTCACATGCCATGAGCATCTCACATTACCGAACTCATGTGGATCAGACATAGCCGACAAAGGAGAGCTCATTACAAGGCTTTTCTATAACCAACCCATAAATGCCCAATGTCACATAGATGGGTGGAATCTCTCCTCCAAGCATCAGGACAAATTTCAGGCCCTCATCTACCCAGTCCCCACCGTATGGACCCCGACACATCCCCACTATAGGAGAATGCCATGCTCCACCACACCGGTGCTCCTCAACTGCCAACATGCTAGGCACCTACGTTTTAGCTACTAACTCAGCCAGGGGCATCCCATTCTACCCGTGTGGTCCTACTGTTTTATGTTTGGATGAATTTCCGAAAATAATCGGTCCTTATGGATAGTGCGTAGCCAAACCAGCAAGGTATTGACTCCCGCACCATCAAGTTTTATAAATCAGTTATGCACTTTATAGCCAATCCGACATCTCGCTGGATTTTAAAATAAATGAAAAACAGTAAATATCCATGTTTACCCATATGACGGTACAACCGGCCTATAGGTAGTCTATTTCGGCATTGTGAATACTGACGGAAATATATGGTGGAGCTACGAAAGGGAGGGGTTACCAAATCCGACATAATAAAAGTGCAACTATTAGGAGGGTCCGATGGCTCATACTCAAATCGTGGCCGAACAGTGTAACCTAAGCATGCGATTTAGCAAAAAAAATAATTAAGTAAAAATATGGGTGCAACAAGTGGTCAAGTAGGCTTGCCTATTCGCGGTAGTTATCAGGGCGTCAAACTCCTGCGCGTACCCTCCGTTGGTGTCAGGCTCTATTTGCAAGAAAACAAATGATACATAAAACCACTGCCCGAGATTAATTAAGCACACTAAAGGTAGATTCACTGAGTAAAAGAGAGGTTTTAGATAGATTTTGGGACTCGAACGATGTCAAACGGAGTCACGAATAAAAAGATATGGATTTTTGAAGTTCAGAGGATTTTGTCTTTCCTATGGAGAGACTAATGATCTTAGCACCATACGCCCGAAGTTCAGAGGATTTTTGAAGTTCAGAGGATTTTGTCTTTCCTATGGAGGCATGGAGTGGAAAAAGGAAGGGCTGCTACCTTCGGTATGGGAGAGTAGGGCGATGGTGACCGCAATGTGCAGGTGAGCTGGCGTCTGGGTGTTTGGTCTTTTTATAGTTGTTTCTCGCCGCGCTGTGACAATCGAAAAAAGAGAAGCGTGTGTGCTATGCCATGACTTACGCGAGGTACTCGAGTGGTCCTCCTCAGTCGTCGTGATGGGACGCGGCGCTGCCCCTCTGCTTGACCGGCTCTCGTCGATTAAAAGGACAGCTGAAGTGCTTAGCTGTGCATGCATGGCTCCTGCTTGCTTGTGAAGGGCAGGGATGGAGTAAATGGAGAGTGATAAATGCATGCCTAGCTGCTGCTATACCTTGCCCTGTGTGTGTGCGCGCAGAAAAAGGCCTCTCATGGAGAGTTTGTGGTGGTAGGCTCTTTGGCTCGATGGGGTGAGTCAGTGGACATGCAGGGTAGGGGATGGAGTTAATGGAGGCTGATACATGCATGCCTACCTGCTGCCACCTAGTGTTTGCCTCTTGTGTGTAGAGGAGCTGATGCAGTCCCATGATGGTGGGGCAGTCATGTGGGCTGGCTCAATGTTTAGGCATGACTGCATGAGACAAAAGGAGATGTTGTGCTGCAGGTTCCTCTGGTGAAGCGATGGCTGAAGGCAGATGGATTAATTTGGTAGAGGCAACACGAAATGATGGAGGCTGCACACGAGTGATCAATTTAACTTTTGACCCGTCAAGACAAACAGGCACTATGCTACTACTATCCAAAAAGATGGAAGAGGCAAAGCAGGAGAGAGCCCTAGCCTTAACCATTTTCGTCTGCGCGCGATTAAATTCCACGTGGCTTCGATGGTGTGTAGGTAAGAAGTAAAATCAGGTTAGGGCTTGGAAGGATGGTTAAAAAAAGGGAGGAAAATATTCACAGGTTGGTCAAGATAAAAAAAATGGAAATTTATATATTTATTTATTTATTTCAGGCAGAAATAATTTTATTCGGCACGGTCGAAATTTCCAAAACTGCAAATTTGACCAATGGCATTTTTTTAGAGCACATATAGGACAAAAAGGAACTATTATTAAAAGCAAGAATTTTAGAAAATAGTGGGTGTTACAAACATACCCCTTAAGAGAATCTCGTCCCAAGATTCCACAGTCATGTGAACAGATCCGGATGTTCGTCTCGTAGGTGGTCTTCTTGTTCCCAGGTTGCCTCATCTTCCGTATGGTTTCTCCACTGAACTTTGATAAACTTAATGATCTTTCATCAGGTACTACGCTCTTTCTCATCAAGAATTCTGACAGGTCGCTCTCTGTAGGTCAGATCTTTTTGTACCTCAATTACTTGGAGGGGCACTTGCTCCTCGGTAACATGAAGGCACTTTCTCAGCTGCGAGATGTGGAAGACATCATGTACGCCAGCCAATTATGATGATGGCTCGAGTCGTTAAGCGACTTCTCCGCATCTAGCGGTGATGGGAATGGACCGATGTAGCACGGTGCCAATTTTCCTGCCATTCCAAATTGCTTCGTCCCTCTCAAAGGCGACACCCTTAGGTACACATGATCTCCAACGTTGAACTCAAGCGCCCGTCACCGATGATCAGCATAATGCTTCTGCCTGGATTGAGCTTCTTCAAGTCTAGCTTGGATTACTTTGACTTGTTCCACAGCTGCCTACAGGATATCAGGCCTGAATACCTTCTTTTCTCCTACATCTGTCCAACAGAGTGGTGTTTGGCATTTTGGACCATACAGGGCTTCATTGGGGGTCATTTGGATGCTGGCTTGGTAAGTGTTGTTGTAGGAGAACTCGGCATAGGGTAGGCACAGGTCCCATGTGCCTTCAAAGTCTAGGGCACATGCCCTTAGTATATCTTCCAGGATTTGGTTTACTCTTTCGGTTTGTCAGTTGGTCTGAGGGTGATAGGCGGTGCTGAAATTCAAGTTCATGGCCATTGCCTCGTGAAGCTTTTGCCAGAAATATGAAGTAAATTGGCTGCCTCGGTCCGACAAGATTTTCTTGGGAACCCCATGTTGACACACAATCCGGGTCATGTATAACTCAGCAAGCTTTTTACCGGAGTAGGTAGACTTGACTGGGATGAAGTGGGCGACCTTAGTGAGCCGATCAACTATTACCCAAATCGAATCGTAACCGGATGGAGTCTTGGGAAATCCAGTGATGAAGTCCATCCCTATTTCTGATGAGTCCGGCCCAGGTGGGGTTGGACGAAAACCCGACACACCGATCCGGATTCCCTGAATCCCGCAATCTTAGCAGCATACGCCCGAAGCACGACACACTGATCCGGATATTTCCAAACCCCGCAATCTTAGCACCGCAACTCCGATGCACCCACTCGGGGAAAGGCCCAATCATCCTAAAAGACTAGTCTGATAGGGGAAGGGTAGCTCTCCCTTTTAAGGTGGCTTTTTCCTCCCAAGCTAAGCAAGGTGGGATTATTCAGAGGCTCACACGATCGCCGCCCGACTACAACTGGGCCACTTGTTGGTCCATCTTGTTGCGTCTTTGCCAACGGGTAATAGTGGAGGATGTCCTCATCATTCTGGCCTTCTTAACAAGGGCCCAGCTCTGATACCAAATGATGAGTCCGGCCCAGGTGGGGTTGGACGAAAGCCCGACATACCGATCCGGATTCCCTGAATCCCGCAATCTTAGCACCATACGCCCGAAGCACGACACACTGATCCAGATTTTTCCAAACCCCGCAATCTTAGCACCGCAACTCCGACGCACCCACTCGGGGAAAGACCCAATCACCCTAAAAGACTAGTCTGATAGGGGAAGGGTGACTCTCCCTTTTAAGGTGGCTTCGTCCTCCCAAGCTAAGCAAGGTGGGATTATTCAGAAGCTCACACGGTCGCCGCCCGACTACAACTGGGCCAATTGGCCCATCTTGTTGCGTCTTTGCCAGCGGGTAATAGTGGACGATGTCCTCATCAATTTCTTCCTATTTCCACTCGGGTATCTTTAAAGGTTGTAACAATCCTATAGGGTTTTGGTGTTCTACTTTTACACGTTGGCAAATATCACACAAGGTCACATACTATGCGATGTCACGCTTCATCCCATGCCACCAATAGTAAGGCTTGATGTCTTGATACATCTTGGTGCTACCAGGGTGTATAGAGTTCGCGGACTCGTGTGCTTCCCTAAATATCAGGTCTTTTAGTTCCTTGTTGTCGGGGACATAAATATGTTTCCTCAACCATACTACCCCTTTTTCATCCACGGAGTGTTCCGGGGCTTTGCCCTTCTTGATGAGTTCCTTGATTTCTATGATCACTTGGTCATCTCATTGGGCTTCACTGATCTGATGTTCTAGAAAGTGGTAACTGTTCTGGTCTTAACCACATTTATCCTCAGTTTCTCCAGGCTCCTACATAGTTCTAGCTGGTGTGGTAGAATGGTCAAAGCGTTGCAATGCACCTTCCGACTTAGTGCATCAGCAACCATGTTCGCTTTACCCGGGTGATAGTGTATCCCGAGGTCACAATCCTTGATTAGCTCTAGCCATCCCCTTTGCCTAAGGTTGAGTTCGGTCTGAGTAAAAATGTACTTCAGACTCTTACGGTCGGTGTAGACCTCACACCTATTCCCCATTAAATAATGCCACCATATCTTTAGGGCGTGCACTACCGTAGCTAGTTCCAGGTTATGGGTAGCATAATTCACATCATGAGGCTTTAGTTTTCTGGAGGCATAGGCAACCACTCCTCCTTCCTACATGAGCACGCATCCCAACCCATGCCTAGACGCATCGCAGTAGATGTCAAAATCTTTATGTACATCCGGAAGGGTCAAGATGGGAGAAATAGTCAGTCTCTTCTTCAATTCTTGGAAACTCTTCTCACAGGCTGCCCTCCATATGAACTTCAGTTCCTTCTTGAGTAGCTTAGTCATGGGTTTTGCAATTCAGGAGAATCCTTCAATGAATCTTCGATAATAACCTGCCAGACCTAGGAAACTCCTGATCTAGGTGGTTGTGGTCGGTTTTTCCAGGAGAGCACGTCTCTAACCTTGCCGGGGTCCACCTTTACTCCATTAGCAGAGATGACATGAGCAAGGAAGGCAACGCTATCAAGCCAAAATTCGCACTTGGAGAATTTGGCATAAAGTCGGTGTTCTCTTAATTTTCCCAACACCAATCTTAAGTGCTCAGCGTGCTCCTGTCCATTCTTGGAATAGACAACGATGTCGTCTATGAATACCACGACATACTTATCGAGGTATTCCATGAACACTTTGTTCATAAGGTTCATGAAGAAGGCTGGAGCATTGGTGAGTTGAAAGGACATGACGGTATACTCGTAAAGTCCATAACGAGTGCAGAAGGTGGTTTTCGGTATGTCTTCCGGTCGGATTTTCAACTGGTGATATCCAAACCGCGGGTCTATTTTAGAAAAGACTTTGGCTCCTTGTAGTTGATCGCAGAAATCATCAATTCTATTAAGGGGGTACTTGTTCTTGATGGTTACATCATTTAGGGCACGGTAATCTACACATATTCTCTTGATCTTGTCCTTCTTTTCGACCAAGATGACTAGAGCTCCCTAGGGGGACGTACTAGGCCTCGCAAATCCGTTCTCTTCGAATTCTTCGATCTGCTTCTTGACTTCTGCTAGCTCGTCAGGGGCCATCCTATAGGGTCTCTTGGATATAGGGGCTGTGCCTGGGAAAAGGGTGATAGAGAACTCAATTTCTCTGTTCAGAGGCATTCCGGGTAGTTTTTCTGGGAAGACTTTTGGATACTCATTATCCACTGGTACTTCTTCTAAAGGTGTGGACTCAATTTTATTCAACATGGGTTGCTCTATCAGTCATCGGGGAGAGGTGAACCTTACTTCATTTCCATTTGGTCCTTGCAAAACTATGGTCTGGGTGGCACAATCTATCTGACTCTTGTACTTTGATAGTTAATCCATGCCTAGGATTACATCTAGACCATGGCATTCTAGCAGGACGGGGTTAACAAAGAAAGTGACTTCTTCTATGATTAGGCTCACTTTTGGGCAAGTTCGATAGGCTCTAACTTCCTTTCCAGGGGTTTGGATGAGCATTGGTATTTCTAACCCTTTAGTCCTTATCCCATTCCTTTCCACGAATGAGCGAGAGATGAAAGAATGTGCGGCTCCCGAATCAAATAAGACGACGGCTGGTATGGCATTAATAGGAAAAATACCTATCACCATGTCGGGAGACTCCTGGGCTGATTCCGCCTGCACATGGTTGACTCGGCCTGATCCAAACGTCGGGGCAGAGGGGGAGGCCTTGCCACTGACCTGAGTAGTGGCCTTGGTTGGAGCCGTAGCAGGTGCCCTGGCGGTACTGATATTGGAGGCTCTAGAGGTAGCAGGGACAAGACGCTGAGAACATTCCCTGGTGTAATGCCCCGGGATCCCGCAATGGAAGCAAGCAAATCCAGCTGCATTCGGCAGGTTCCTAGGTGGAGCATTGGAGGCGGTGATGTTGCTTCCTCCAGTATTACCGGTATAGGTCCTTGGCTGAGCTTGTACCATAGGACGGGGTGGAGGAGGGCTAGCTGGGTACCTGTGGCTGGACTGAGGCATCGGTTGATGGTACTTAACCGGGTTGTTGATCCTGGGGCGTGGACCCCCATGGTGCATAAGTCCGAGCTAGGCAGCCTTGCGCTTCCGAAGAGCTTCCTCTTCCTTGCGGGTGTCTTCCACAATTAGTGCCCGATCGACCATCTGCTGGAAGATATGGAAGTTATGGGCCACCAGCTGAATGTGGATACCCACGTTCATACCATTGAGGAACTTCCTGATCTTTTTCTTTTCGGCGTCTACTTCATCGGCTACATAATGAGCCAGGTGGTTTAACTTGCTTAAGTATTCATTAATGGAGCGGTTCTCTTGCTTTAGGCTGTTGAACTCCTCTCACTTGATGTCAATGGTACTTTTAGGGACATATGCTTCCCGAAAAGCTTCCACAAATTGCTTACAATCGATGGTGATGGCATCATGGTGGGCCGCGCGGTAGTTCTCCCACCATTCGGCTGCAGGTCCTCTAAGTTGGTGAGCTGCGTACAACGCTTTGTCTCTGGGGGTGCACTGCACCAACTCTAGTTTCCTTGCAACATCCTTCAGCCAATCATCTGCTTCAACTAGTTATATAGTTTGGGAGAACTCCGAAGGACGGGTCCTCAGAAAGTCATTCAACTTAGACCATCCATCTAGAGCGTGGCGAGGCTGATGGTTGAGGGCGGCTAGGTTCTGGGCGATGCCTTGTAGAATCTGAGTCTGCAAGGTTCGCAAATTTTGTTGGTCTAGAGTGGGTGGATGGGGGAGGTCTCCCAATCCTGATGTGGGGGTCCGGGCATCACTCGGGTTGGTACGCTCATGTTCAGATATTGATCCTGCTGCACCTCATGTTCCTCTTGCGTGGCATTGCGGGGCAAAGGGCTTCCTTCTTCATCATCAAGACGCACGGGGGCATGAATGGTATGGCGGGGGCGTTCAGCCATCTGTCCCAGGAGAAGAGAGGATGAAGGTCTTAATTACGATGATATTTTGGGGGAGGGTATTTTTTTAAACAAGCACATTAATTACAATACAAAGATCCAACACAATTCATCGGGGTACAATCACTTAGACACTGCTCCCACAGGCTACAATACACAGGGTACTACAGACTTAGGTAGTGCCACTACTCGTAAGGAGTTGGCAGCGAGACGCGATCTCGACCCTACCTCACACTAGTCACTACCCTGCGAGACCACTTTATTCAAGCCACTAACTTCAGGTAGGTGACTGATATTGCCTGATACAAGCGATCCTCTACTGGGAGGGGTCGAGATGCGGCTCCTCATCGTCGGAGACGATGCCACAAGTAGGCGGGAACTGAGTGGGTAACCCCGAAGCAGCAGAGGTGGTGCCACCTGTCGGCGGGGTAGGGGTGGCACCAACAGTCGGTTGAATGGGAGCGGTGCCACCAGTCGGTGGTGCAGCTGGAGTGGCGGACTCGGCAATGAATTAGAACATGGAGCGGTACTCTCGAGCGGTGATGCGGCAAACAGGATGGGTAGGTGGTGGTAGGAAAGATGAAGAACTCAACGAGCTATCACCATCAGTGAGGAGCGCTCTGTCAGGACGTGAAGTGGAGCTAGCCGGTAAGGGACGGACAAGGCACATTCCCTCAAAGGTGATGACATGCCTTTCTAGCTGGCGGTAGGCCTCTAGGAGCAAGCGGTACTGTGCATCTTTGTACATGGTGAACTCCACTAGGCAGCCTAGTGGGGAACAGTGCTCCTGGCAAGTGCAGATATACACACTCCCAATGGTACCGCGAGGAAGGTGGGGAATATAGTGGAAGGGTGAGAGGGCGAGGCAGTAGCGGTAGCGGTCATGAAGGCACCGGATGGCAGTGAAGCAAACACTCTGATTGGCCAGGCGAGGGTTAGGGCGGATGGTGGTGAAGCAGTGGCGGTGGAGTCCAGGGGCATGTGGAATAAGACGAACGAGAAGGCGGTAACGGGGTCGGGTGATTTGCAAGATTTCCTCTGCGAAGATTTTGGGGGGAGGGGGCAAAACCAACGAAGTGAGCAAGATCCCTGAGCTGGTGGACAAAGCCAGTGTGATCCATCCCAACAGCCTCACGTGCCAGACTAGCCATCTACGGAATTTTTGCAAAGAGAAAGGGAGGTCAGTAAACTGACACCTTTGCAAAAAGAAATATTGGAAGAACAATCTAAGCAAAAAGGCTTTGCGAGACTAAGTCTTCACAAAAGTGCATACGCATATACACCTAGCGCGTATACTAGTGTACAGAGATTTTCCTTAAGAATATACATCCTAAGGGCTTGCCTAAGCTTGGGGTTTCATCCTAGGGCCAAACTTTGGTCTGATACCACCCAGTGCTGCCCCAAACTATTCCAGTCTAAGAATATGAACCAACATAGGCTCAAGGTCATATTATTACCCGTGATTTACAGTACCAGTCCCAATATACACAAGCTGGTACTCACAAAATAATAGTGCAAACAAGAAATAACAAAGTTTTATTACAACAAACACTGGTGGAAGTCTCCAACTACTACCACCATGGGCAAACCCCAGACTGGTACGAACACTTGAAAGAAAAAGTACACGTGGGTGGAAGCATAGAAGTAGTGGTGGACAAGGAAAGTAGAACTCTAAAAGCATTACGGTAATGCACAAATCCACAGGCTAGGTTTGGGACTAGGCTTAAAACCCCAAGAAGTCGTATTCGATCTGTTCTTGAAAGTAAGCCTCAACAAAGGGGTCGAGATATCCTTCTTCTAACTCTATAATTATAAATATAAGCAAGGGTGAGTACTCAGTGTACTCAGCAAGCGGGGGAAATCATATGACATGCATGGCTAAGAAAGAGGGTGGTAAGGTTTTATTTGAACAATCCAAACTCATTAAGCAATTTAGTTGCAAACGACTATTGTATCAAGTTTTTAGTTTCGGAACAAGGTTCGCAACAACCTGTCACTATAATCATGAGTAGATTAATCACATACACCTAACATGCCATCTTAGAACAACACAGCCATCTCGGCCTAAACCAACATGTCTATATCAGCCTAAACCACACCTCGGTGTCAAACGACACGCCGAGTCACACAGTCTCGTTCCTAACCACAAAGGTTGGCCGTTCGCCACAAAGACAAACTCTGGTAACGATAACCCATACCAAAAATCGTATGATTTTAAAGAAAACTACGCTATGAGAAACACCTCACATCCACATGTAACTGTGGGCACGGGTGTTTAAACAGTTTCACTAAACTATGCAGAGGTTGTATGGTTTACCCACACGCTGTGAGCATCACACATTACCGAAATCAAGTGGATCAGACATAGCCGAAAAAGTAGAGCTCACTACAAGGCTTTTCTATAACCAACCCATAAATGCCCCGTGCCACACGGATGTCTGGAATCTCTCCACCAAGAACCAGGCAAATTTCATTTCAGGCCCTCATCTACCCAGGCCCCACCATATGGACCCCGACACATCCCCACTGCAGGAGATTGCCATACTCCACCACACCGTTGGTCCTCAACTGCCAACATGCTAGGCACCGATGTTTTAGCTACTTACTCAGCCAGGGGCATCCCATTCTACCCGTGTGGTTGTACTATTTTATGTTTGGATGAATTTCCCAAAGGAATCGGTCCTTACGGATAGTGCGTAGCCAAACCACCAATGTACTGACTCCCGCACGATCAAGTTTTATAAATCAGTTCTCCACTTTATAGCCAAGCCGACATCTCGCTGGGTTTTAAAATAAATTAAAAACAGTAAATTTCCCATACGACAGTACAACCGTGGCCTGTAGGTAGTCTATTTCGGCATTGTGAACACCGATGGAAATATATGGTGGAGCTACGAAAGGGAGGGGTTACCAAATCCTACATAATAAAATTACATCTACAAGGAAGGTCCGACGACTCGTACTCGAATCGTGGCTAAACAGTGTAACCGAAACATGCTATTTAGAAAATAAAATAATTAATTAAAAATATGGGTGCAACACGTGGTCAAGGAGTCTTGCCTTAGATTCGCCTAGTTATCGGGGCGTCGAACTCCTGCGCATACCCTCCGTCGGTCTCGAGCTCCATTCGCAAGAAAACAAACTATAATTAAAACCACTGCTAGAGATTAATTAAACGCAGAAAAGGTAGATTCACTCAGTAAAAGAGAGTTTTAGAAAGATTTTGGGACTCGAACTAGGTCAAACGGAGTCACGAATAAAAAGATATGGATTTTTGACGTTCAGAGGATTTTGTCTTTCCGATGGAGAGACGAATGATTTACTCTCAGTTGGATGAAATACTCAGGGAGGCATGCAGTGGAAAGAGGAAAGGCTGCTACCTTCGGTATGGGAGAGTAGGGCCACGGTGACTGCAATGTGGAGGGGAGGTGGCGTCTGGGTGTGTGGTCTTTTTATAGTTGTTTTTCGCCACGCTGTGACAATCGGAAAATGACAAGTGTGCGTGCGGTGCCATGACTTATGTGAGGTACTCGAGTGGTCCTCCGTGGTCGTCATGATGGAACGAGGCGCTGCCCCTCCGCTTGACTGGCTCTCGTCGATTAAAAGGACAGCTGAAGTGCTTAGCTTGCGCATGCATGGCTCCTGCTTGCTCGTGGAGGGCAAGGATGGAGTAAATGGATAGTGATAAATGCATGCCTAACTGCTGCTATACCTTGCCCTGTGTGTGTACAGAAAAAGGCCTCTGATGGAGAGAGTTTGTGGTGGTAGGCTCTTTGGCTCGATGGGGTGAGTCAGTGGACATGCAGGGCAGGGGATGGAGTTAATGGAGGCTGATACATGAATGCCTAGGTCCTGCCACCTAGTGTTTGTCTCCTGTGTGTAGAGGAGCCGATGCAGTCTCGTGATGGTGGGGCAGTCATGTGGGCTGGCTGTGTTTAGGCATGACTGCATGAGACAAAAGGAGACGTTGTGCTGCCGGCTCCTCTGGTGAAGCGACAGCTGAAGGCAGATGCATTAATCTGCTGGAGGCAACACGAAATGATGGAGACTGCACATGAGTGGTCAATTTAACTTTTGACCCGCCAATACAAACAGGTAGTACGCTACTGCTATCCGAAAAGATGGAAGAGGCAAAGCCGGAGAGAGTCCTAGCTTTCACCACTGTCGTCCATGCACAATTAAATTCCACGTGGCTTCGATGGTCTGTAGGTAAGAAGAAAAATCGGGTTAGGGTCTGGAAGGATGTTTAAACTAAGAGAGGAAAATATTCATTGGTCGGTTTAGATAATAAATTGGAAATTGATATATCTATCTATCTATATGTATATATATTGCACAGAAAGAATTTTATTCGGCACGGTCAAAATTTCCAAAACTGCAAAATCGACCAATGGCAAACAAGAATTTTAGAAAAATAGCGGGTGTTACAGTGATAAAGTCGAGGCACCGAAGCGGTACGCTTGCCCTGGAGGGAAGGCGAAGTCGTCGATGCCTGATGTAGATCCGATCGCACTAGTCGGCGAAGAACTTGACGCTTCCCCTACCTAGCATGCCAACTGTCGAAACTAGATGTTGGTAATGAAAAGGGGTAGTGCGCAAGAAGTTTATACAGGTTTAGGCTCTTTGTGAAAGAGGTAATACCCTATTCCTATTTCGGGGATTGAATCTGCCAAGTGTTGTATCAATCTGATGATCTTGGGTGAAGTCATGCCCCCGAGGGGTGCACTGCCCTCCTTATATAGTCGGAGGAGACATGATTATAAGATAGAGATTTAAATCCTTACAATTTAAATCTCCTTTCACTGACCTGTGGACCCGATTTCCGAGTGCGGGTTGATTCCCCCAATTTCCGAGGGCCTCTTTGCAAATCTCCTTTCACTGACCTGTGGACCCGGCTGGAATTAAATTTCGAAATTTTATTTCTATTTTGGTAAAGCAGAGAATGAGCTGAACTTCTAAAATTTGTAGAAAATTCATTTTAGCTTCAAAAATTGTGAAACCAGTTTTGTTAGATCCATAAAGCTGTGAACTATTTTACGAAAATATAAAACTGGGTACCTTCTGTACAAACTTTTCCTTTATTATTGTTTTTCCATAAATGTTGCCTAGAACTTGTTAAATCCATAACAAATTGAACATAGCTCTAAAAATTGTGAAACCACTTCTGTTAGCTTTCTAAAATCATGCTCTGTAACTTTGTAAAAAGGAATTTTGTTCACTTCTGTACAAAAATGTCGCTTAATAAAACTTAGCCCTTTTTAAACCTTTTTAATTGTAAAATGCATACCTCTGTAATAAAAAGTGACAAAATAAAAATTCCTTCACCCGAGACCACCTGAGACCAGCACACACTCACTACATAAGTTTCATGCATTTCCATGCATTTTGGTTTTTATGCATTGTTGTATTTATCGTATACGCGTATTTTGTATAGAGGAAGAATACGTCGAAGAAGAAGAGGGTGAGTTTGTTGACGACGAGGTTCAGGACTTTGCAGACGAAGGCAAGTTTGCCCCTCCTTTGAGCACATTGATCCTATGTTTTATTGGGCTAAATGATTTATTGCAAACATGCATACGTTAGCTAGTATTAATTTTGGTAAAAATTTATATAAATGTGGGAATGGTAGATATGACCTAATTGCTGCATAATCCACCTTGAAATATTGAATCCTTGCTGGTTGTAACCATAGAGTGCTTTTGAATACAATTATTGTGTTCTTGGGATTATACTATGCTTATATTGCCGCTATATGCTTATATTCGGTTACCGCCTTGCAAATTACTCGTTTTGATAAATGTTATATGTGAAAATGGTTATTTTGATGTTGCTGGACAAAAATTTAAATGTGTGAGTATTGTGAATTGGAAATGGAGATAACTTGTTTTTAGACTTGGGCAGCGAGTGGTGTACATATGGTGGTAGTTGTACACCGATAGGGGGAGCGTTTGCCCGGGTCGATTAAGGACCCCATTCTATGTCACCAACTAATGAAAACAGTACAAACCACATGTGCTAAGTATGGGCTGGCCTCAACCTATTAAGTTGTTTAGAGTTTAGCCTTGCATCTTGGTAGGCCGAAGGGTATGGGTTACCGGGTTTTGGTAACTTATCGGAACTTCCTATGGTTTGTGATATGATGAAGTTGATTAATGACATGTGGTACGTGATGATTTGAGCGGGTAGTCTGTCCAATACAACGGTGTCGTGCCTCGTGAGGGATTCCGGGTTGGGTTCCTTACGGCGCTAGGTTAAAGCATGGGCCCGCTACCTAGTGGCGCTACCTTGCTAGTAGCGTGGGTAAAACACACATCGTGCTGGTGCAAGGCTAGACAATAAACAATGTAACGGTTTCGTTATGACCTCTAGATCACACTCAATGTGTAGAGTGTGGTGATACCGACGGGTATCGGATAAACTAGAGCGATTCATGTCATGTGGGCTTAAAAGTTGTCAGAGTCTAAAACTAATCGATTAGCCGTGCTCACGGTCATGAGCGGCATGGTGAAGTGTCATGAGTATAGTTGGTGATTTTGATAAACTCTTGTGAACTTGGAAAATGGTTGGAATGTTTTGTTTGTGAACTTGGGTAAAGTTCGGTGAATGGTGATGAGATGATGGCGAGTGGTGATGATCTACCTTGAGGGGTAGATGTGTGTTATTTATTCATTCACATTACAAGTTTTACTTACTCTATACTATTGTTATAAAATTCCGTTGCAGAACATGTTGTGAACTAAAATTGACACTTATGCAAATTAACCCTTACACAGCTTATCCTTGAATATGGCCAACATGTAGTATGTTAGGGTTGTTTCCGACTTGCCAGTACATTAATTCGATTAATGTACTGATTTCTTGCTTTCTTTTACTTGTTTTTGCTCAGACCCCGCTGCAGGTAATGACTGTTTGGATGAGGAGCTTGATGCAGCTTGTGATGTTGCAAATTTCCAGGATGGTTCTAACTAGGGATTTACCCTAGTCGGTTTGCCTATGGGCTTTTGGGTAGCACGCTTACCGCATGAACCAATATTTATGGCTTGTCGCCAAGTACTACTTAGAACCTTATTAAGACTATTTATGCTTATTGCTTAGAACCACTTATTATTTGGATATCATGCTTGAGATGATTTATGTGAGACTATGTTGCATTCCTGGGCGACTAGTCCCACATGAGGATGGGTTTGAAATGGTTGAGATAACCGGGGAATATGCCTTTGTTGAGATCGAGTCTCTGGGGTACGCTTTTGGTCACCTCCATCGAGTGGTTGACGGGCGTATGACGTAGATGACTGATGTGGCTATTCCATCGGTTGTGTCTTCTATTTCATACCCGATGGCTTAGAGCCTATGTAGTGCACTCTTCAAGACATGTCGGGGTCTGCGATGAGGTTGGATGGTTACCGTATTTATTTGGGCTTTCTTTGAGACCCCATCCACCCAGATATTTCGCGCTGACATGCCTCAGAGCGTTGCACCACCTAGGCTTTGGGACGTCCTCGCAATTAATATCAAATGATTAGATAATGGTCAACATAAAAGTGTGCTAATAAATAAAATTTATATTGTACGGTAAAATAATTATCTTTAACCTATTTTTATCATTGTAGCAATCACATTAACTACATTATATCTAGTGTTTCGAATTAGTGGGAGGGTATGAAAACACTAGACCATTTATTAATCTGTGTCCAAATGTAACTAAACCCATGGTTTATAAATAATTTAAATCAAGTTTAGCCTTGTAAGTTTCTAACAAAAGTATGAATACATATAGATCAGTCCGTAGCTTATTTGTGACAAATAAGAACAGAGCTATTATAAATGAACCATCAAAATAGAGTTGAGTAGTACGATGGCATGTAGTTGGATTGGTTAGCACCCATTTAACCTCTACAGTACTAGAACAATACCCTACTTTTAGCATATGTTAAACTAAAGAGTATATAAAAGACATATCTATTATATAGGTGCTAACTGAATGTCTGAACCCATATAATTTAGGCTCGACTGTAACATAGGGTTGATTATTATACAATTAAACAATGAGATAACCCCCACGAATCTAATATGTAAAACTTGGATAATTATTAACCTGTTATAGCGTCGGGTAAAATCTATCCATAATTAAAATAATGGCTCGATTGGTAAACTAATCAAATAATTCGCCGAAGTGATTCATTAATCCGACCTTGATACTATGACCATTATATTTAGATAGAAGCGAGTAATATGAGCGGCCCTAGTTGCGACTTCAACATTTATATTTGTTTGCGCATGATTGATTGATTGGGTGAATATTGGTTTTTCTCGCGTATTATAGTATTGGTGTATCAATTAGTCGTGAGGCAACGTGCACAACTTCCAGGAGGAGAAGGTTGATCAAGATTATAGAGTAAGGACTATTCTGAGCAGGCAAGTCATCACTATCCCTTGAACATGTTGATCCCAATTGCGAAATTACTTTGTTTACAAATAAAGATGCATGCAATGATAAACATCCTACTTGTGGTTATGCCATACCTTGAATGTTGTTTACCCCATATCCCCTTGTAACCATGTTATGTATGAGTCCCTAGTCAATTATGACAGATGCTTAGTAATGCTAACTTAGAACTTTGCATACTCATATTTATCAAAATGCTATATGCTTGGGCAATTACCTTGGGAAGGTAATTGAGATGCGGCATGTGGAGACATGAGCGCCACATTGCCATGACATTGATGACATGATTTGTGAAAGGAAAATAAAAATTAAACAATTGTTTTCGACTGGGGCGGATGGTGGATTTGGGTGGTATCTGGAAAAGGCTAGTACCGTCCCTGGTCAATTAAGGACCGAGCCATGAAGCTAAGCATGAAACGACCCTCGTACAACCGTACTTCTCGGATGGGTATAGACCTACCGGAGTAAGTAACCGAGCGGAGGCAGTATCCCTGCATAGTGGTTTTCTTAGTGTGTATGAGGGGCGGGGCCTACGGTGGGGTAGCCACCGGTAGGACCGCCACGTGTGAACCTAAATTTTAATATAACTTAATGCATGTGTGAGTTTTTCCCTTCCCGGGAGCGCCAGAACTCCTCTCACTGCTAGAAACCGTGTACGCCTAGAGTGCATGAGAATGTAAGTTCATGGAGCGGGTACTGCCAATGTGAGGTTATTGAAAGGCTTTGCCGTGACGCGTCTCATTCGTTGGGACTTCGGCTCATTTGTTGGGCAAGTTACGGAGTACGGGTAAAGTGTACATCCACTGCAGTGTGAGTAACTAAATCTATTCGAATAGCCGTGCTCGTGGATATTGAGCACCGGGACATGTATTACACTTGGCTAGACTCTAAATTCTTAAACTGAATGGGATGGGTATGCATAATGACTTTTATGTGTTGGTGGTTCAACTTCTCGAGAAGCGAGAAGGGGTAGACCCCAGAAAACCATGACGACACAATGGCGGGAAGCTATCCTTGGATGACAATGGATGGTGGACAGAACCGTCGTTGATTAATGAACTATGGTATAAAAATTTGATCAGTCTATGCTAGGTCTTAGGCTTGTGAAAAGATTCATAAAATTTGCTTTACGCAAAAGAACCGGAAGCCATTCCTTGAATTACCTTCTATCATGTGCATCCCTGTGTGGTGGCTTGTTGAGTACTTTTGTACTCATTATTGCTCTATATATCTTTTAGCAGAGTGCCTGAAGAGAAGCCCTTGTTGGTACGCTTGCGTACTTAACAGGATGATCGGAGTGCGGTCCTGTTCTAGGTCTCGTTCCCCAGTCGACTGCTTGTGGCATGTCAACCGGGCCCTTGTATTGTTTCGTCTTCCGCTGTTGTTCTCTGATAGTTGTTGGCCTGCCTGGCCCTAAAGTAAGCATTTAACCCCTTTAGCCTGAATTCATTCGTGATATGTTGTGATTTGGCTATGTATGTGTGTACCAACTACTGATCCAGGGATTGGTACGGATAAACACATAAGATTTCCGATTTTCCAAAATCGGGGGTCTACAACGGGATGTCACAGATAGCCCCTAGCTCTGTTGGGGTCATCGCCTCGTCTCCGTAGAGGGGCATGAAAGGGCTGAACTTGGTTGGCCTTATGGGAGTTGTTCGGAGGGCCCAAAGGATAGACATCATTTCGTCTGGCCATCTGCCCTTCACCGCCCCCTCAAGCCTTTTCTTGAGCGCCTCCACGATCTTGCCATTTGTGCGCTCGGCCACCCCATTCGACTGTGGGTGCGCAACCGAAGCGAACCTGATTTCCAGGTTTAATCCGTCACACATTTCTCTAAATTTGTCAGAGTCGAATTGCTTGCCGTTGTCCATGATAAATTCCTTTGGCACTCCGAAACAGCAAACAATGTTTTTCCAGACAAACTTCTGTACTGCCGCCGAAGTGATCGCACCAAGTGGTTCGGCCTCGATCCAACGCGAGAAGTATTCAATGGCTACAATCGCGAACTTGTGTCCATTTCGCGCCACAGGAAATGGGCCGATGATGTCCAGCCCCCACCTGGCAAAAGGCCGGACTAGTGCGATGGGCTGCAACTCATGTTGTGGTACAGTCTGGCTTCGGCCATGTCGTTGGCAGCTTTCACACTTTTTGTCCTGCACAACGCAAACTTTCAGCATGGTGGGCATTATACTCCCTGGCGAAACACCTTGGAGGCGACTGTTCTCGCAGCTTGGTGTGCACCGCAGAGCCCCTGGTGTATTTCCTTCACCATTTCATCGCTCTCGATGAAGGAGATGCATCGAAACAAAGGTTGGAGTACCCCAGAGCGATATAGTTGCCCTCAGACCAGCTTGTATTGTCTGGCTCTAATTTGTAAGCGCTTCGCTTCTGCTTCATCCTCTGGAAGCCAGCCCTCCTCGAGGTACTTTACGAATGGAGTTCGCCAGTCCTCTCTGTCTTCGCCCAAATCTGCTTGGTCAACGACCATGATATCCAGGGTTTCTCCGGGAACGCTTGGTGCATACAAGATCTCAAAAAAGATGTCTGGCGAATGCGGTCCCCCACAAGCGGCAGATTTAGCTAGGTTGTCTGCTTCCTCATTCTGGCCTCTACGTAAGTGTTCGACCGTTACTCCGGCGAAGCACTTTTCCATAGACCGAACAGCCTCCAAGTACTTTTTCATTCCCTCGTCTTTTGCTTCAAAAGACTTGTCGACATGACATGCCACCAACTTGGAGTCTGTACGGATGAGCAACCGCCGAACGCCCAAAGCCTTTGCTTTTCTTAGCACCAACAACACCGCTTCGTACTCTGCTGTGTTGTTGGTCGTGTCGAACTGCAGCCTTGCGGCAAACCGAATCGGCGCGCCCCCTGGCGAAGTGAGTACGGCCGCGGCGCCCGCCCCCTGTGCGACCACGAGCCATCGGAGTGCATTATCCAAGGCTGTTCGACAGGCTGAGGTTCGGGGGCGAACGCTTGTGTCCATTCGACCACGAAGTCGGCTAGGACTTGGGACTTGATAGCAGTGCGAGCAACAAAATGCAAGTCGAAAGGGGATACTTCCGCTACCCACTTGCTGAGCCTACCAGAAATTTCCTTGCCCCGGAGCACTTCGCCCAAAGGATATTGTGATGGTACAGTGATTTTGTGGGCTTCAAAATAGTGCTTGAGTTTGCGAGAAGCCATCACTAGGGCGTAAGCGAGCTTTTCCATCTCAATGTACCTTGTTTTCACCCCTTGCAAAGCTTCAGAGACGAAGTATACTGGTTTCTGCCCTGATTCTATCTGTTGGACAAGTACTGCACTGAATGCCACTAGCGAAGCCTCTAGGTATAGCAGCATTTCACTTCCCGGGGTTGGGCTAACCAGAGCAGGTGGGCTTTGCAAATACTGCTTTAGCTCGTCAAATGTGGCCTGGCATTCGGGGGTCCAGCTGAAATTTCCTGCGCCCCGAAGGGTCTTGAAGAATGGCAAACCCCTTTTGGCCGCCTTTGAGAGAAAATGACTGAGTGTCGCAATTCGGCCCGCGAGCTTTTGCACTTCGCGTACACTCGACGGCGGCCTCATTTACTGGATGGCGTCAATTTTCTCGGGGTTCACCTCGATAACCCTTTCAGAGACCAGAAAACCCAACAACTTGCCCGCGCAAACTCCAAAAACACACTTCTCCGGGTTTAGTTTCATACCCGCCAGGCGCAAGTTGTCGAAGGTCTCCTGTAGATCAGACGCATGGTCGAAAGCCTTGTGACTTTTTACGACAATGTCGTCGACATAGGCCTCCACGTTTCACCCCAGCTGCTTGCGAAGCACCTTGTACACTAGCCTAACGAACGTTGCTCCGGCGTTCCTTAGGCCAAAAGGCACCCGGAGGTGACAGAAGGTGCCGAACAGCGTGATGAAGGCTGTCTTGGGGATGTCATCTCGGTTCATGTGGATTTGGTGATAGCCGGAGTATGCATCCAAGAAGCTCATGAGCTCGCAGCCAGCTGTTGAATCAACAAGCTGGTCGATCCGCGGCAAGGGGAAGTCATATTTTGGGCACACCTTGTTGAGGTCTGTGAAATCGACGCACATGCGCCTCTTGCCGTTCGACTTCTTCACCAAAACCAAGTTCGCCAGCCACTCCAGGTGGTCGATCTCCCTGATCACCCCGGCCTTGAGCAGCTTCTGCACTTCGGTCTTCGGAGCCTCCTGGCCATCAGCGGACATCTTGCGCAACTTCTGCTTTCTTGGCTTGGCGTCCGGTTTGACCGCCAGGTGATGCGTGATGAGTTCCGTCGAAACACCCCCCACCTTGTTGGGGCTCCAGGCGAAGATGTCAATGTTTTTCTTGAGCACTTCTAGGATGTTCCCAGCTTCTTCTTCGCCCAGATCACCCCCCAGCTGGACGAACTTCGCCGGGTCGGCGTCGCTGACTTTCACCTTGCTCACCTTCCCGTGAGGGGCTGGCTTCGGCATGCGTTTAGCATGTGGTTCGGCCTCCACATTGTGCACTGCCCTGTTGATCATGGCCAGGTCGCCTTTTGACATAGTTGGAGGTTGAAGCCCCTTAACGACGATCACCCCCGCCAGACCGGGCATCTTGAGCTTGAGGTAGTTGTGGTGGGAGATGGCAGTGTTCGGTGGTGGGAGGTGGCATCTTGAGCCAGACCGGTGTTCGGTGGCCCGGTTCCGAATGGTAGCACTTGGGTAGTGTTGTAGAAGTCGAACTGCGGCCCCTGACTTCAGGGCAAAGCCCCCGGCCCGGGTTGCTTCGACGGCAGCCAGCCGGGTGTGCCCTGGCCAGTGCTTGCAGGGCCGAAGCCCCCTCCGCCATCACTTGTGACATTTCACAGGGTGGTGAGGACCTGGACCACAGCCGGCCGAACCTGCAGCCGCACACCAGGAAGCGGGTGCGCTGCTGCGGCCGAAGGTTGCCCGGGGAAATACATCGGTCCTTACGCGGCTTGCGGCGGATGGGCTTGGGCCAGCGCTTGCTAGTAGGCTTGAGGCGGGATGTAGCCTGCCGAGTACTGGAGGACTGGGGCCGAAGCGACCTTGGCTTGCCGTGCTGCCTCATACGCATGCTGTTGCTCTTGCATCTGGTGAAGCATGTCCTGGAGTCGCTTCATGTTCTGCCGCATGGCTTCCATGCTGGCTTCGGCTTGCGCCTCGAGGTTGGAGTCGGCTTGCACAGCAGCGAGTGTGGTCGAAGCTTGCTGACTTGCCGAAGGGATCTCCTGCGCCTTCTCCGTCGTAGCGGCCGGGGCCGAAGGCGGTGGTTGCGCCGCGGGCACCGAAGCCGACGGCGCTGCCCAGCTTCGACGATGGGCACCGAAGGTTCCGCTCGTTCAGCGGTCATCGCCTCTTATGCTACACTTTCCTTTGGGTTAGCAACCTTCTCCTTTGAGACCTTCTTCGGTGGCATTCGCTCTCAGTGGTTTCGCTCGGAGGTCCCCACGGTCTGCGCCAGCTATTGTCGAAACGACAACTGCATACGTCGAAGGACATGGTCACTCAACAGTTGATGGGAAAAATAAAGTGTATTAAATTCAGGATTAAAATTCAGATCCCCTTTTACATGGCCCTAGGGGGCTATTTATAGTCCCATTACAGATCCCCCTATTAGGGTTTAAGGCTATTAGGGGGGAATTTACGTGGTCACCCTTACAAAAGGGACACTGACATGAGTATTCAATGTAATTAAGATATGTGGGCCTTTAATGGGCCATCTGGTTACTGTATACCCGCTGGTCAGTAGGTTGGGGCGATTGGGCTGGCCAAATGAGCCTTCTTGGATCGGGCCCAGCTTGGCGAAGCTATCTTCCTTCAGCGTACGCCTTCACCACGCAGCCTTCACCCAGACCGGCAGGGACCCAGTGCGACTCTTCGCCATGGGGCTTCGCCCTGACGAGCCTTGGGTGCCTTGAGTCCGAATCCTTCCTACTTGGTTGGTTTCGGTAGGTCCGGTTGAAAGCTCTCATGGCATACTGCCAACAGTGTCCAATAAGGACTTTATGTTTTTCCTTTTATCTTTAGGAAGGTTTGAGTCATGTCCGATATGGACTAGTATCTACCCATGGGTATAAATATGTACACCCGGGGTCCATGTAAATTATCTCTCGATCAAGTCAACTTCAGTGCATCGCCACCTTTTACCCTTTTACTTTTGACAAGTTCTTGTTTCAAGTTGGGCTACATCGACTTTGATCTCCGACGAGGGGTAAGGCTTGTCATGGCGGCTTGCATTTGTCTGGATTAGTGCTTCCATCGCTTAGACACTCTAATCTTGTCCATGTAAGTCGTCGAGTTATCATATACATTATATAATCTAGATTGACAATGTTTTCTACTTGCATCGGCCGATCTCTATCTAGAGTTTTGTCGATATCGGCTAGATTACTTTGTTGGCTTAGATTATATAATGTATCCACCACCCTGAAAATCAGTCAAAAGCTTGATTGTCTAGATATTACGTTTCTTTTTGTACTTAGTGCTGCATCAGTTAAGTTTGATCTACTAAGTCGTGCTTAGAACTATAATCTCTAGCCTGCTTCTTGATTGCCAATAAGGGTTTCATCGGAGTTTCAGCCGATGAGTTATCTGGACGTTGCATCGGCTTATAAGGATTACATATAAGTTGGATTAAGCTGATGACAACAAAGGTTTTACTGTTTATCTAATCATTTGGATTTATTCGGATCAGCGTTTATTCAATCTATCATTACTAACCGATTGGTTACTACTTGATTATATTATTGTTTTATTACATTATCATCAGCCGATTATCTTTGTGTCATTATTTACTCAAGTGTCAAGATCTATACTGGGTATCGGCTGGAATCACTCCATCGGCTTGTCAGCCGATTGGCTGTTTTATCTACTATTCATATATCTTGTCAGTTGCAGGATCAAACTGAATGGCACGCCCGTATCTCATTATTATTTTGGACCTGCACTGAAGCTAAGCAAATTTCTTAGGACACTGTGTGTTTTTTCATCAACAAATACCATCCACCACCGTACTCATCAACAAGTACCATCCGCCCGTATCTCATTATTATTTTGGACCTGCACTGGAGCTAAGCAAATCTCTCAGGCCAATGTTTGTTTTTTGCATCAACAAGGTATGATGTACCATTGAGTTGATGCGATCTTGTAGTGTGTGAAGTTCTTCGTTGCCTAACTCGGTTTTAACGTCCTTATCTTTGTCTTCATTTACTCCAGATGTGCTTGGCTCCATACTTCCGACTGGCGGCAACTCGATTTTGGTTTTTGTATCACTATGTCGTGCCGAGTGATTGTGAACGAGTGCAAATATTGCGCTTGAAGTTGATCTAATAGTTTCTTCATCTCCTCTTTCTGCTCTTCGTTCAAGTGCTCGACCGTCACGGGAATCACATTTTCTTCCGTAACTTCAGTGATGATAAGCATCATGACGATGAAGTGCAACCAGGCGTGCCAAAAGCATGTTGATGCAAAACATCGCGGCCTGAGAGATTTGTCTTACTCTAGTGCAGGCCCAAAAGCTTGTCTTCGGGTTATAAGGCGTGCAACCGATTTGATCCTACAATCAACAAGATTAAACAGGCAAATGTTGTTAGTAAACGATAGCTGATCAGCTAGAAAGCCGATGTTGTATCGTGTTGTAACCTAGCCGATGCAGGATAGGCGAATCGGCTGTAAGGTGTATTTGTAAGCATAAATAAACCCTAAACTTGATCCATCGGCTGTAAAGATCAATATTACATAATCTATGTCTCAATATTACTTTAGAAATTAGCAATTAAGATATTTCGGAATTAACTAAGATAGTATAAATTGCCAAGATACAAAATAACATGAAATGAGGATTATATATGATCATGTCGTAGCCGATGTCCAAATTTAAGCATGTATCAACCATAGATTTTATACTACCTTATACTAGGATATCATCTCATAATAAATATATTAAACTAATATCAACCAGATTGATTATAAGCTTAATATATTTACTTTGGTTGAGATCCTCATATAAGGGGCAGATACAACATGTTAACCAAGACATAAATCAAAGTAAAACAACTGTACAAAATAAGATTGGCTGAAACCCCGATAACTATCCTCATTAATAATCATAAAGTAGGCTAGAGATCATAGTTCTGAACACGACTTAATATATCAAACTTAATTGATGTAGCACTAAGAATGAGAACAAACATGATATCTAGACAATCGAGACGATGATTATCTTTTGAAGATGGTAGATACATTAAATAATCTAAGCCAACAAGATAATCTAGCCGTTATCCAAAAAACCCTAGAAAGAGATGAGCCAATGCAAGTAGAAAATATTTGTCAATCAAGATTATAAAACATATATGATAACTCGGTGATTCACAAAACAAGATTAGAGTGTCATAAATATGTAGGCACTAATCTCAATAACACAAACCGCCATAACAACCTTTATCTCTTGTCGAAGATCGAAACCGATGCAACTCGACTCAAAAGCAAGACTCATACTTTCCTAATACAACTCTAACCGACGAACAAGTCCCTTAGGCAGTTTTACCGAAAATATCTCTAAGGAAATTACATAATACTCTAACTAATAGATACAATTGCCTATGTCGGACTCTATCCTTGCCTGGCAATATCATTGAAACCCTTCACACGAATCCGATATTGATTACATAACCAAACTTGCAATGTCAACTGGATCGGCCAGTCGTATTAAACTCGATATCGGCCGATACAAACTTTCAGCCGATGGACACTCCGTTACTGAGATCTCCGCATATCTTCAAATCCACTTCGGATTGGATCTTCACTCCGGTTCATATGCTTGCAAAATTTCATCGTCAACACTAGGTAAACACAATATATTATTGAATCTAAAATTGGTACAAAAAATTATATATGAAATATTGCGTACCTTTGTAGATATATGCCGGATATATCCACAAAATTAGTAGATTAATTTTAAAACCAATCTACTAATTACCTTTGTTGTCTTGCTAGTCCGTGCGTAGACACGTGAAGTAGTCCCAACCGATGACGGCAAGGTGGTAGAAATGATGCGTTGTAGTATTCCGTCCGTGTAGTTACCCACGTGCCACTTGCGCCGTGACCGAAATCGTATCCGTATCATCCTCCGTGCTGCCAACCTCTCCACAAGAGTAGCCCTGCACAACTCCATCTTCCCAGCTACTTGGACTCTGACACCTCCCATGGTCCCCGGCCAACGAATCCAGGACTAAAGATGGGCATCTTTAGTCCCCGTTGAAATAACAGGGACCAAAAAGTTGAATATTTAGTCCTGGTTTGTAACATGAACCGGGACTAAAGATGGTAGCGCCACGTGGCTAGCGATCTATCTTTAGTCACGGTTCATGTTACCAACCGGGACTAAAGTTTTTTTCTTTTTTTCCATTGTTTTTGCTGCTTGTATCTATTGATCCACAAAATCATCCACCATCCAAAAAATCATCCACCATCTAGAAATCATCAACAAAATCACCCCCAAATCTAAAAAAATCTACAATAAATCATCCACCATCCACACATCATCCGCAAATCTAAAAAAATCTACAACAACATCAAAATCTCCAAATCCCCGCCGGGCCGCCACCACTGCCACTTTCGCCGCCCGACCGCCTCTTCTGGGCGCCTTCCCACCCGTTGGATTCGGTGGAGGGGACGCCACTGCCCACCCCCTTCCCCTCCCACCGGATCTGGCGAAAGGGAGGCCACCACTCGCCGCCTCGTGCACTGCCGCCGTATGCTGTCGCCTGCCGCCGCCTCCCGCCCGTCGCAGAGATGGGAGAGGGAGTGGGGAAGGGGAGGAGGGGATCGGATGAGAGGGGAGGGGGAGGAGGAGGAGAAGAAGAAGGCGTGCGAAGAGGGGAGGAGGTGGAGGATGAGGAGGGGATAGGAAGAGAGAGAGAGCGAGAGATGCCGTGGGAGTGAGATATTTAGTCCCGGTTGATGTAAATTCGTTAGGGGCCTGGACAGTTATTGAACAGGGACTAAAAATGATCTTTAGTCCTGGTTGGTGTTAATGTAAGGACCCCCGTTTTATAACAGGAATCACTCGTGTATTCTGTGCCATTTCCCTGGATCAAGTAGTTTAGCACACACGATACATAGTTGAATTACCAAAAGCGCATACATATGCGTCGAGTACGAATCATTACATCTTGGGCCCGAAGGCACTGTCTTAGAATAAAGGACCAAATGGCCCGGAGTACATTCCAAATACAGAATATAGATAAGCAGCAGAACAAAGGCAGCGGCATTGCCATTGCCACAAGCAATGACCGTGTCTAGACCTAGTGGGCACCCTCTTCCTCCGCATCCTCCTCGTAGTAGGCGTATGGATCCCCGTGTTGTCATCTTCGACTTCTGATTGAGTTTATAATTGCAAGGGTGAGTACCAACCGTACTCAGTAAGTCACCACGGCAACAGTGCATATAACAAGTTTTATCCAAGGCAAGGCATATGTTCTTTTGCATGAAGCTAGTTTTGCAAATTCTTTTCACAAACCTAGGACCTAGCATAACTGATCAAGTTTTAATACCAGAGTTCACTTTAAACAACGACGGTTCTGTCCACCATCCATTATGATCCCAAGGATAGCTTCCCATCATTGGTTCGTCATGGTTTTATGTGGATGTCCACCTTCCCTCCTCTCAGGAAGTGGCTCCATCAGCAAAAAATTCATCATGCATTATCCCATCCCACACAAGTTAAGAATTTAGAGTATAGCCAACTGTAATACATGTCCCGGTGCTCAGTATCCGCGAGCACGGCTATTCGAATAGATTGGTTTACTCACACTGCAGTGGATGTACACTTTACCCGTACTCCGCGACTGCCCAACACATAAGCCTCGTCCCAACACATGAGACGCGTCAAGGCAAAGCCTTTCGATAACCTCGCATTGGCAGTACCCGATCCATGAACTATCATCCTCATGCACTCTAGGCGTATCTGTTTCTAGCAATGGGAGGAGTTCTGGCTCTCCCGAGAAGGGAAGTCTTACATGCACGTAAAGTTTATAGTTTAAGTTTAGATTCTCACTCTCACACACGTGGCTGTCCTACCAATGGCGACACTGACGTAGGGCACGCCTCGCGGCCCTACCTCAACGACTGCCCCACTGTAGCGCACCTGCCTCCCACACGGGGGTGAACCATCTCTACAAGGATACTGTCTCTGCTCGGCTATCTAGTCCGCTAGGTCTATACTCATCCGAGAAGTACGGTTGTACGAGGGTCGTTTCATGCTTAACTTCATGGCTCGGTCCTTAACTGATCGGGGACGGTACTAGCCTTTTTCAGGTACCACCCAATCCACCATCCGCCCCAGTCGAAATAGTTGCTTACTTTTATTTCTCCTTTCACAAATCATGTCATCAACATCATGGCAACGTGGTGCTCATGTCTCCACATGCCGCATCTCAATTACCTTCCCAAAAGTAATTGCCCAAGCATATAGCATTTTGATAAATATGAGTACGCATGATTCTAGAATAGCATTTCTAAGCATTTGTCATAATTGACTAGGGACTCATACGTAAACAAGGTTACAAGGGGATATGGGGTAGACAATATTCAAGGCACGGCATAATAAAAGGTAGGATGTTCATCATTGCATGCAAATTTATTTCTAAACAAAATAATTTCACAATTGGGATCAATATGTTCAAGGAATAGTGATGACTTGGCTTGCTCGAAGTTCTGCTGGTCTTGATCCTTGGTCGGACTCACAACTCCCACGGGATCTATAATTACGTGCGAAAGAAATCGATTTGAATTCGGTTGGAATACAATTAAAATTCAATAAATTCCGATTAATGAAAAGATCGAGCACGAGCGTAGAGTTTCGGTATCTATTCCATTATTTTATGAAATAGTTATATTCTGATTTTAATCCATTTATCCTAAAATATTGCGTTAGCCGATTAAAATATTAACTCATTTTAATTCATGTGACACCGGATAAGTTAGATCCCGATTCATAATGATTAACCTTAGTTGATAAATAAGTGACTAAATATTCGCAACGAATAACTAAATGGATAACTCGACCAACGGGTAAAAACTAACTAACGAACCAACTAAATAGACATCTAAATAGTCAATAGATCGCGGCGATTTACTCTGTAGACGCTTTAGAAAAGACCGATGATTAATCCTCCGATTAATATGCATATATATATAGCTCAGTAAATAATTATCTAAATAAATAGCTAGTTAAATAACTTGCTAAAGGAATTACTGATTAAATGAATGAATCGCAAATAATCTCGATGTATTTTTCTTGAAACCCCTAAAGATGATCTACGATTAAATCGCCAACTAATGGATATATATATATGTACGTATTCACATTTTCCCTCCTAACTTCCTAAATTTTCTTTCCTACGCTTTATTTTATTTTCCCTTTTTCTTTCCTTTCCTATTTTCTTTTTCTGTCCCCTCTCTCTTCTTTCCTCTTTTTTTCTCTCTTTTTCTTTTCTCTCTTTTTTCCTTTCTCTCTCTTCTTTCTCTCTCTCTACCGTCTCTCTCTCGGCCGGGCATGGCGGCACGCCGGCGAGAGCTAATGGAGGAGGAGGGTGACTTACCGGCGACGGCAGCGGCCGGGGGGCGCGGCGGGCGGTGCCGAGGGGATTGGAGGAGGGAAAGGTGTGGGGAGGGAACAGGAACTCCGGTGGTGTGGGGAGGGAAGAGGAAGGGCGCGGGCGGCCCTTTTATAGCACAGGGGAGGCCAGCACAGCGGTGGGCTCGAGGGGCGCGCGCGGCGACGAGACGGGCGCGCGACGCGGCTTTCAGCATCGTGCGCGCGGCGCGGGTACGGCGGCGACGTGGCGACGTGCGCGGGCGGCAGCAGCACGGGGCGCGAGGCGCGACGCGGCCTGGTACGGCGGCTACAGCGGCCCGGGCGCGGCGGCAGCGGGCGACGACGTGCGCGCGGTGGCCGGCGGTCGGCGCGCGTGCAGGCGGACGGGGATGCGACGTGCGCGCAGCGCACGCGCGGCTCGAGGTGCGCGGTGGCGGGTGATGGCGACGGCGATGGGATGGCAGGCACGGATCGAGCACGTGGCGTGCAATGAACAGTGCACTTTAGTATTTAATAGATTTTTAGGGGTTTTAGTTGATTTAAAAATTGAGGAAAAATGCAATTTAAATTTGTACTTTCACCTAAGCATTTGAGTGGCAATTTTAAGTATTCCAAAGTGATTTTGCCCAAAATTTAATATTGCCCATTATTTAATATTTATATAAATTATTTCATGTCTTGTCACTTAAAACCCCCTATGTTTTGGAATTTATTTACTTTCACCCACAAATAAATTCGTGACATTTATTTAGAATATTCTCCACACTAAAATTTTGCCTCAAAACATATCTTAGTTTATTTTTCTTAATTGTCCACTTAGTTGATTTTTCGTTTTAGGATTCACGCTTAAATAGATTCGATAAATCCGAGCTTTGCTATTAAAGATCCGAATAAACGAGCGATTAAACGCGGCATGATGCAACTCAATTTAAAAGTTTTTGAAATTTCGTATTTTAGTGTTTTATATTCGATGGTCGAATTTTCAGGGTGTTACGGTTAACACCCGAGACTAAAGATCAGAAAGTACCGCTAGGCTTTTTACCGGGACTAAAGATATTCTTTATCTTTACTTCCGGTTCCAATTCGAACCGGATATAATGTGGTTTTTACCAACCAGGTGAAGATAAGTTCTCTAGTAGTGCTCCTTCGATCTCACCAACGATAGTGCTGCTGTTCTCTGTCGAACAATGTTGAGTATTTGCTGCCACACCTATCGCTCTGTGCCACCTCCATAGCAGTCTATCATGCAGCACCGTGACAACACCTCCAAATCAGAAATAAAAGTCCGCTCGTGGCTAACGCCACCATTGCTGCTCCACCTCGAGCCTGCAACCCGCTCCGATTGACCACCTGTTCAATCTAGGCGCAAGCCGAAGCCAACAAATTGCATATCGTATTCTCAGCCGCTGAACGACCCGAGCACTATGTCTAGTCATCTCCATATCGAACACAACCCGGGCCACTCCACCCGTATTGTTCGATTCCACCGACCGAGAATGCCAATCGCCTCCAGCTTCAATCAATCCCGAGCATCAAAGTAGCTCACCGGAAAGTTCGGGCCACCCGCCCGAAGTATCCGACCCACTGATTGGATCACCAATCGCTTCCGCCGCCATCAACTAGAGCACCACGTCTGATCATCTCCAGGTTGAAAGTATCCATCGAACGGTTAAGACCGCTGCCTAAAGTGTTCAAATCCACCGATCAAATTCCGTTCATCACCGCCATGCTCCACCTTGCGTCCATGTCATTCCCTGGACATCCTGTGTAGTCATCGCGGTGTGGAGTACCTTCCTGTTGATGCAAAAAACACACACAGGCCTGAGAGGTTTGCTTTACTCTAGTGCAGGTCCTATCTTTTGGGTTTTGGATTCAAGGGCGTGCCAGTTGATTTGATCCTGCAATCAACACGAGAAAATAGACAAAGAATATTAGTAAACGATAGACAATCGGTCATAGGGTCGATTTCATATCGTATGTGACCTAGCCGATGCAATAAAGCATGAATCGGCTGTAAGGATGTAAGAAATAACTTTAATCAAGGTATATCGGCTGTAGATATTAGCTTTATGTAATTACTAGATCAGTATTACTATAGAAATAAGCAATTGGTATGGATCGGACCGAACAGAGACAGCATAAATTACTTAAGCCTATTGTAACATGAAATAATGATCACATAAGACTGATGTTGTAGCCGATATCTAAATCTACTTACATATTGGTCATAAATCCGATATAAACTCATGATAAAGCATTAAAGATTAAATGTAGAACATTAAACAAAGCATAAAGCCATGTTAAATATTCTAAGAACGAATAAGATCGGCTGAAACTCCGATGCTATCCCTATTGATTATCATAAAACAAGTTATAGATCACGATTCTAAAACAACTTAATAGGTTGGACTGAACCAATGCAGCATTAAGCATGAAAGAAACATGATGTGCAACAAGTCAATTACATCAAATCAGGATGGTGGATACATCATATAACATGAATTAATAAAGTAAACTAGCCGATATCGTCGAAACCCTAAAACGGATCTAGCCGATATAAGAGATAGCATTATTGATCTAAGTTATATGATATATATGATAACTGTGGAACTTCCAAGACAGAATTAGAGTGTCATAAAGATGTAAGCACTAATCCCAATGATGCAAATTGCCATGACAAGATATACCTTCTAGCCGAAGATCAAATTGATGCAGCATGACTCGAAAGCACAAGTTTGTCGAAAATAAGAAACAAAAGGTGGCGATGCGCCGAGATTGATTGAACGTCTGTTGTTGTCATTTACAAGACTCGGGATTATATTTATACCCGAAAATACAAACATTGTCCATCACGGACACGACTCATATTAACCTAATACAAATCCAACTAACGAACAAGCCCTTATGGCGGACTCTTACCGAGAATATCTATAAGGAAATTACATAAAATATCCTAATTAATAGATACAATTGCCACCTCAGGACTCTATCCGTGCATGGCAATCCATATGAAGCACGTTAACACAACCCGATGACGTGTACCGAGTCATATTACCAAAATCGACACCATCGGCTAACCTTATCCAATTCCGACTCAACCGATCAGTTCATAGCCGATCCGGACTCCAGCCGATGCGCACTCTATTTCCGAGATCATTGTATATCTTTGAATCCTCTTCGAACTACATTGCGTTTCCGATTCTTGTAGATAGATTTGCTTACCAAATTTCATCGTCAACACATGCCCCCCAATTCCGAAGTATTTATAATGCAACGGAATTATCTCTTTTCAACCGCAAAATTCTAGGGTTACCCCTGTGACCGTTACACACCTAATTCTTTAAATACCAACCGCTCTCTCGGATATTTCACGGCGTTAACTCCGTTTTCACCGCTCAAGCCACCAAACTCCCCCGTGAACTCCGGCGAACATCTTCTCTCTCCACTCCGGCGACCAAGACAACAAATCCCTTCCGGCGACAACCTCCGCGCAGCAATGGCCACTCCACCAAATCCACCGCGATCCGCCGCCATGGAACATGCCGAGGTAAGTCCCCCATCGACTCCAATCTCTTCCTTAAACTTCTTCAATTTTACTCTGTCTTCATCCCTTTTTCCTTTTAATCTGTAGCATCTAAGTCACCAAATAGCCGTCCCAAAACTCAGTGAACCCAACCACTTCTTCTTGGGTCCGATAGGCGATTTAGATCCTACCGATATCATCAATGCAGAGACAAACAGAATCCCTTTCAGACAAGCCAACCCATCTCTTTCCCACTGGACCACAACTTTTAGGTCTTGGCCTTCCCAAGTTGATAAATGGATAGATTGGTACAAAAGGGTTGCAGCTAGCAAGCAAGATCATTGGGATGAAATAGGGATAGCCCAATGCCTGTCCTTGTCCATAGCCGATATGAAGAAAGATGAGCCGATGCTGTCTTCGGCTACATATTTTTGGTCAGATACCTTCAACTGCTTTATGTTCAACCAAGGGCCGATGACTCCCACCTTGCTGGACATAATCATGATTACTGGCCTAGATATAACCACAGCGGCCAACCCCATCAATATGAAGACCAAATGCACTTATAAGTTTAAAACCAAAAACATCGGTGGCTGGTCTGGTTTTATTTCTGACAACATGGGAACAGGCTCTGTATCGGCTAGAGAACATGCCGCCTTCCTGGTGATGTGGCTAGATAAGTTCTTATTTTGTGGATCCACCTGTGGCCCAACAGCCAATTGGCAACACCTAGCCGAAGCCCTACTCTTGAAAAGAGAATTCCCTTTGGGAAAATATTTGCTAGGAGCAGCATATCAGATGCTAAACCAATCATCGGCCAAACTGATAATGGATGCCAATGTGAATACTGGCGGCCCATGGTGGTTCATCCAACTCTGGCTAACCCTGCATACTCTGAAGGTTGCAAAAAGGCCATCACTTCTAGAGGCAGAATTCCCTTCCACAGCCGATTCTGATAATGACGAGGAATCAAGCCAAATGCGCCGATGTATGTCATTTGGAGAAGCAGCCACCAGTTATGCTGGACATGGACCATCAGCTGAGCATTTCCATAACTGGTTTGGCAACTTTTATGATGGATTCCCAAGAGACAGCCGAATTTGGTTTGCTTATGACTCATACAAGAGCTTTGAACTGGCAACCGATTTTAGGATCAATGAAATCAATGATGAAAGATTTGAGAAACCCAGAGAGATCCTAACTGCCGCAATCTCACCATGCATCCTCCCAGTCGGCATATCTCAAGGCAGAAATGTTCAACCCTCCTATGAGTTCTACTACCCAGCATCGGCAGCAAGAGAACTTGGTATGGGCACATTACCCATCGGCTTGTACTATACCGACAAAATTCAGACTAGGGGTGACATTGTATCGGCTCTGATGATGGATAAGTTGCTCAACATCCCTGGTCCCCCTCTCGGCAGCATCGAGAGATTCAACATCATTCTGATGAGGAGCATCCAGTTTGACAGATGGTGGTCAGAGATAAAAAGTCACATATTCCATCTATCAGTTGAATCATACCTCACCCGAATCATTCCAAACTTAGTCCCTCAGGTAAATTTTCTTCTCAAGTTCTCGTACTTCATTACTGCCAACTGTTTAATACTTATACTTTAACAATTGTGCTTGCAGACAACAGATTCTCCTCCTCCTTCAACCAGCCGAAGTGGCAAGCCCATAGAATATGCTATGGCAAAACTCCCAAACAGCAACGGACCAGCTTCATCAATCATCGGCTTCAATTCCCCAAAAACCACCACCTTGCTCCAAGGTCAACTGAGAGAGCCGATACAAGCAAGTGATAGGAAAAGAAGAACAAAACAAGCTGCTGTGAAACTAACACTTCTGAAGAAACCAACCAAAAGACAAAAGAAAACAACCGATCTAGATATCTCCCAAGCCCAAGAGATAGAAGATATCCTGAAAGATATTGAGATGGATGAGGCAATCACTGAGGCTGCTACCCAAATCAGTGATACAGCTGACATTGCTACACCCCAAGCCGATACACCCCCTGCGGCACAATCTCAGGCTGCAAAAACTCCAAGTCCTCCAAAGCCACCTCAAAAAGCACAAGTAAAATAACTCTAACTATCATCGTCTATTTCCATGCCTTATATCTTCTCAACTTAACTATCTCTTTTCAGCCCAAGAAGAAACAAGTTGCTACTAGGCAGAAGCCAATCTCACCACCAATATCGGTATTTCACTTGACCGTATCTTCAATTCCATCATCAACCAATACTGATCAATTATTATTATTACAGCCCCCTCAGGTACAATCCCCTCAACATGTATCCAGTGAGCATACTCCATCGGCTGCAGCTAGCCGATAAGATGAAGAGGTTGCTACTACAGCTCCTGCTCCTCAAATTCCTGTAAGTATTTTTCATGCTTAAATCTATCGGCTTACTCACAACTATATCACTTATCAATCTCTCTTCATTTCAGCTATTAGCCGATATGTTTTCCTTTGACATAAACCAATTCCTGGATGAAGAAGAGATGACTAGCAAGGCCATTTCTCCAATTCCTGAGGACTTCAGAAAAATCTTAGCTGACATTGCAGATCGGCTAAATGCCTCACTTGATACATTGGTTGTAAATTGTGGGCCGATCAGGGCAAGATTTGAAGAAATCCAAAATCAAATCCCTGATGAGCTGATCGAGATGGTTTCTCCTGCGGTTTTTCTTGAGCAACATCGTTTCAAATTAGAAAGGGCAAGGCAAAGAATCTCAGATCAGCTAGATCGTGCTGCCCTTAAAGAAAATATGCAATCCAGCCGACAACAAGTTACCGAGGAGAAATCCAAATTAGATGAACTAGAAGCTGGGCCGAACTCCACTCAACAGAAAATAGAAGAACTGAAAAAGAAAGAAGCTGATCTTCTTCAACAACTTGAAACCTGTAGAGCAGAGATCACCATCGAGGAACAGAAATTAACCGATCTGCCCAAAGCTATTGAAGCCCAGAAATCCAAGCTCAAGAAATCTGTGAAGCATCTTGCTGCCTTAAGCAAAGCCTTGAAGCCAATTCCAGGATCAAATGCAGCCGATGCTCAAGTTATTGAAGAAATAAAACAAATCAGGCAAAGAGCTATATCGGCCATTCAAAAGTACCTAGCTTGATGTAATACTTTAACAATCATCTCAAACAATATTTTGCTGTAATATATGTATCGGCCATCGAGCCGATTTTATACTTGACCTAAAACTGAGATATCCACTACTATCGGCCATCGAGCCAATTTTATACTTGGCTAAATCCTGAGATAAAATTTGCTCAAAAATTTGCTCAAAAATTTCCAACTTATTATCCTCCATGCCCCCAAGTTTGTAGTAGGGAACACAATGCTCCAAACTTATATGTCTAAGGACGATAAAAATATCGGCCATCCAACACATTTGGTGGAGTTGAAACGGTCCTTCCCAATTCGGTGACCACTTGCCGAATTTACTATCTCTAGCCCCTATCGGCAGTACCAATTTCCAAACTAGGTCCCCTTCGTCAAAAGATTTGGGCACAACTTTCTTGTTATAATGCCTAGCAACTCTCTCCTTATCTTTCCTAACTTTTGCAAGAGCTCGCAATCTGGCTTGAACCAAATCCTCTGACTCATCAACCATCAAATTATGATAATCATCGGCTGTCAACTCATCTTGCAAAGAAATCCTGCTGGATCCGATGTTGGTTTCCCACGGTAACACAGCTTCATGCCCATAAACTAGTTGATAAGGGGGTACCTGGATTGCACCATGACAAGCCATCCGATAAGACCACAATGACTCAGCCAGAATAGTATGCCACTTCTTGGGATATTCGGCTATCTTTCTCTTAACCAACTTAATTAAGCTTTTATTAGATGCTTCAGCTGTCCATTTGCTTGTGCATAATACGGTGATGAATTCAACAATTTAATTCCCATGCTATCGGCAAACCGAACAAACTCATCGGACACAAATATGGAACATTGATCAGTTGTAATCGTCTGTGGTAAACCAAACCTGTATATAATATGCTCCTTAACAAAATTGATTGCATCGTGGCTGTCAACTTTCTTCAATGGAATCGCCTCAACCCACTTCATGAAGTAATCAGTTGCAACCAATATAAACTTATGTCCTTTGCTTGATGGTGGATTTATCTGGCCGATCATATCAATACCCCAACCTCTGAACGGCCATGGCTTGATAATAGGGTTCATAGCCGATGCTGGTGCTCTCTGAATTGCCCCAAATTTCTGACAATCTTGACAACCCTTGTAATATCTGAAACAATCCTCCAGCATTGTTGGCCAAAAATATCCAACACTTCGAATTAACCACTTCATTTTATGAGCCAATTGATGTGTCCCACAGATACCTTCATGAACTTCACACATAACAACTTTTGCTTCGTCCATACTTAATTTCCTTGAAACCAATTTGGAAGGATTCTTCAAATACTCAAAAACATCAAACCTCCAATCATCGGCTGGAATGCAGGCCACTTCTACATCAATTCCTTGTAACATCGGCTTATAACCTGATGCACCCTGAGCTAGATCATTGGCTTCAACATTCTGCTCCCGAGAAATATGCTTCAAAGTAACTATCTTGAAAGTCTTCGTCAGTTCTTGACATTTTTCATTATATATCATCAAGGTGTCATTTTTGCATTCATATTCGCCAGATAGTTGCCTTATTACCAATAATGAATCACCCATGATCTCAACAGCATCGGCTTCAACTTCCCTCAATAACTGTAAACCTTTGAGAACAGCTTCATATTCTGCTTGGTTATTTGTGGTATATGGTTTAATAGTAAAGGCAAACTGGAAACTTGCCCCCCTAGGTGATATAATTACCAAGCCGATACCACAACCATGAGTGCAAACAGATCCATCAAAGAATAAGGTCCACGGCATGATGTCAATATTATCAATGCTTGTATCCCTGTGTTCAACTATGAAATCGGCTATCGCCTGCCCTTTAACTGGCTTAGCCGATTCATATCTGAGATCAAATTCTGAGCAAATATCCACTTACCAATACGTCCTTTCAAAACTGGAGCCCATAGCATATATCGCACCACATCGGCCTTGCAAACTATGATGCACTCATTGGATAAAAGATAATGCCTTAACTTTGTGCAGGAAAAATACAAGCATAGACATAACTTCTCCATAGGTGAATACCTTGTTTCTGCATCCAAGAGACGTCTGCTGAGGTAGAATATAACTCTCTCTTTACCCTCAACCCCTTGAATCAAGACTAAGCCGATAGAGTTTTGATCGGCTGATAGATAGAGTTTGAATGGAATCCCTTTCTGTGGTGGAATAAGAACTGGGGGAGTACTCAAATATTCCTTGATATTGTCCAATGCTTGTTGCTGCTTCTCTCCCCAGACAAACTCTTGATCGGCTTTCAACCTCAATAAAGGAGTGAATGGCTCTATTCGGCCAGACAGATTTGATATGAACCGCCGAACAAAATTTATCTTGCCGATCAATGATTGCAACTTGGTCCTATCTTCTGGAGATTTATATCCTCAATTGCTTCAATACTCCTCTGAGGAATTTCAATCCCCCTCTCATGAACCAGAAACCCAAGAAACTAACCAGCCGATACTCCAAAAGCACACTTAGTAGGATTCATCTTCAGCCCATATTTTCTTGCTCTTTCTAAAACTTGTCTCAAATCGGCTATATGATCATCAACCTCCTTGGATTTAACCACCACATCATATATATATATCTCCACCAATGCACCGATAAGATCATGAAAAATATAGTTCATGGCTCGTTGATATGTGGCACCAGCACTCCTCAAGCCAAAAGTCATAACTACCCACTCATACAAGCCGATAGCACCAGGACACCTAAAGGCAGTCTTATGAATATCGTCCTCAGCCATGAAGATTTGATTATAACCAGCATTACCATCCATGAAACTGATAATCTTATGTCCAGATGGTGCATCCACAAGTTGATCGGCTACCGGCATTGGGTATTCATCTTTCGGTGTAGCTTTATTTAAATCCCTGAAATCAATGCAAACCCTGAGCTTACCGTTTTTCTTGATAACTGGTACTATATTGGAAATCCACTCAGCATATCGGCATGGCCTAATAAAACCAGCATCATATAGTCTTGTAATTTCGGCCTTGATAGCATCATACATTGCAGCTTTACAACGTCTTGGGGGTTGCTTGTACGGCCGATAGCCTGGTTTGATAGGGAGCCGATGTTCAACTATCGATCGGCTAAATCCTGGCATCTCATAGTATTCCCAGACAAAACAGTCCCTATACTCCTTTAAGAGTGCAATTAATTTACATTTAAATTCTTTTGGTAAACTTTTACTAACATATGTCGGCCTAGGCCTATCACCTGGTCCAATATCAATTTCTTCTAACTCATCAGCCGACATAAAACCTTGACCAAGCTTGCCGTCGAGATCGTCGATAGTATCTTTTGTGTAGAAGTTGGAACCCTCCACGGCGGCCTCAAAATAGGAATTGGGGCTCTCCATCTCTTGTTGGCTGTATGGCATCATCAGAAATCTTTAAGTGATCTCCTTGTCAAACTTTTCCAGACAAGCAATCAATTCCCACCATCTCCCAAATAGATAAATTGGCACAGGCTACGTTAACTGACCTGTCAGCTGGCACGATTTCAATTTGGTCTCCTTGCCATTGAATCAGACTTTGGTGCATTGTTGAAGGGATGCAACAGTTAGCATGGATCCAATCTCTTCCCAGCAACAGACTGTAGGAACCCTTCCCATCAATGATGAAAAATGTAGTTGGAATTGTTTTGCTGCCGATGGTCAACTCCACATTCAAAACTCCCTTGGTCTCAGATGGATTCCCACCAAAATCCTTAAGAACCATGTTGGTCTTGATCAAGTCTTCTGAATTCTTCCCAAGTTTTCTGAATGTTGTATAGGGCATCAAATTAATAGCTGCTCCTCCATCGACTAGCATCTTTGACATCGGCTTACCATTGACAAATCCTTTGACGTAGAGTGGCTTAAGATGCTGATGATCTGTTCCCTCGGGGTTTTCAAAAATAGCTTGTTCTGGAGATAACATCAACTTAGCCGATGGTAAATCTTCTTCTTGCTCGACGACTTGCTCCATTGCATATTCGGCTGGTAACATGAAAACCATGTTGATTTCAGATGATATCACTTCCTTACCCTTACGTTGTTGACTCTTGGTGCGATCGGCTCTGACTTCGTCGGCTGACACTACTTTGCTCTTCACGCGCCACACTTTCTTCGTCTTCTGCCGCCGCCGATGCTCAATTGCCCCCTCAACCTCCTGGAATTGTTCCCTGTTCCTCATCCTTTGAACTCTTCTCTTCTGATTTTTGGTAAATATCCCAGAAGGACACCATTGAGGGTGCGTTGGCTTGGGTTCTCTACGCGAATCATCTTCATCATCGTCTTGTTGCATCGGCCCAAGTCTTTCATGTACCGACAACCTTGACTGACTTGGCCGATGCATAGTTGCACGTAGTCGGCTTGGTTTTTGAATGAACTGGGCGTCGGGATCGCTACAGCCGGGGCAATTTTCGATAGATGGTAGCCTCATGCCTTCGTTCCAGCAGAAAGGGCAATTTTCGATAGATGGTAGCCTCATGCCTTCATTCCAGCAGAACCTGAAGAATTCACAACTCCAATGGGGGTCGAAATACCTTTCTTCTTCCTCAGGATACGTTTCCTCTTCCTGTTGGCGCCTGTTTTGGTATTTGCCGATTATGCCAACCGATCTGATATTCCTGGTGTAATTTTTATTCCTATCGGTTGTATGCTGATTGTATCCAGGATGCACCATGTTGACTGGGAAAGGGTGGTCATCTATCTTCATCGGCTTCTTAGATCCATCAATCTTGATTTTCCATTGTTCAATAGCCGACTGGATCTGTTGTCTGAAAATCTTGCAATCGTTAGTGTGGTGAGATCCTGTATTATGCCATTTACATTACTTCCTTTTCTTCAACTCCTCAGCCGATGGGATGACGTGTCCTACTGGTAGCTGGATTTTCTTTTCTTGGAGAAGGAGATCGAATATCTTGTTAGCTTTGGTAATGTCGAAATCATATCTCTCTTCCATCCCAGAATTCTTAGCCCATTGACAGACCACCGTCTTCTTGTTCCTAGCCCACTCGGCTGCATTGATGTCTGGATCTTCATCTTCAGAATCAAAATCATAACTATAGACATTATTCATATTGTTTGTCTTTTTGATGAATTTCCTGGCCTCTTGAAATCTTGTCTTGTGAGCCGATACCTTCTGAGCTAAATGTGCTAGACTGTCAAAGTCCTGAGCCGAAAACCTTTCTCTGATCGGTGCCAGTAAACCTTGGAAGGCCAGATCGGCTAGCTGAGAATCTGATAGAGATAAGCTATAACACCAGTTTCTAATATCCCTAAATCGTTGAATGTAGTCTGGGACTGATTCATCTGATTTCTGCCTAACGGCCGTAAGGTCCGATAGCTTCATCTCTTGAACTCCGCTAAAGAAGTACTTATGAAACTGTTTCTCCGGATCGGCCCAGCTCCTGATTGAATTGTATGGCAAGGATGAAAACCAAGTGAATGCCGATCCAGATAGCGAGAGTGGAAACAAGCGAACTCTGAGAGCTTCTGTAGCCGATGCGTCACCACACTGAGCTAAGAATCGGCTGATGTGCTCATAAGTTGATATATTATCCTGTCCTGAGAATTTGGAAAAATCTGGCACCTTGTATCGGTTTGGCAATGGAACCCGATCGAAGTACTCTGGGTATGGATGCCGATACATGTTGCCATTATCCTTAGGCTTAAGCCCAAACTGCTCCCTCATGACATCAGCGATCATATCGGCCTAGGGTTGATGGGGCGTTGCTCCACCATACTACTGTTGTAATGGATCCATCTGGCTAAATTGGATCGGCTGAGGTCGTGGTGAGTGAGGTTGATAAAGATTGTTAAAACCAGCCGATATGCCTTGAGGTGGTATATATGAAGGTTGTTCTGCACTGTATTGCTGGCCTATCGGCTGAGGAATTCCAGTTGGCTGTTGTGGAACCGAATGAATTGGATACGATGTGTCGACAACCGGCGGTCTTGGGTGAAGAATGTTGTTCAATTGCTCTAGTGTTAATTGAGTTGACGCTTGCCCCCCAGTGATCGGCTATGATCTAGTTAATATTGACGGGATGTGTGAACTTGAGAAAGGAGCAGATGGAGCTTGAGTTTGAAGCACTTGTTGATTCCCTTGAGTCCCACCGATGTCTGTCTTCACGGTCCTGTAGCCTGGGAACGTGCCATCTGGTAGATAAATAGGTCCTTTAGCCTTTTCCTCGGCTATTGTTCCATCGACTACTGACTTAATCATGTTTGTCAAAGTGTTGACAAGTACTCCGGACTGATTGACTAACGCATGATGCACAGCTGAGTCAATGCGATCTTGTAACGTGTGCAATTCTTCATTACTTGATTTGGCTTTTACTTGTTTGTCCTTTTCTTCTCCTGTCCGAGAAGTACTTGGGTCTTGCTTCACGATTGCCAGTACTTGGACTTTGGCCCTTTGAATAACTGTACCTTGCCGTGTCACCGTGAATGAGTGCAAGTACTGACTTTGAAGTTGGTTCAGTAGTTGTTCTAATTCTTCCTTCTGCTCGTCGTTCAGCTGCTCAGGTGTGATCCCGACGATGTTGTCCTCCGAAACGTCTGTAATTCTTGGAGACATGTTGACATGTGTCCCACTGGGCGTGCCAAAAGCGTGTTGATGCAAAAAACACACACAGGCCTGAGAGGTTTGCTTTACTCTAGTGCAGGTCCTATCTTTTGGGTTTTGGATTCAAAGGGCGTGCCAGTCGATTTGATCCTGCAATCAACAAGAGAAAATAGACAAAGAATATTAGTAAACGATAGACAATCGGCCATAGGGCCAATTTCATATCGTATGTGACCTAGCCGATGCAATAAAGCATGAATCGGCTGTAAGGATGTAAGAAATAACTTTAATCAAGGTATATCGGCTGTAGATATTAGCTTTATGTAATTACTAGATCAGTATTACTATAGAAATAAGCAATTGGTATGGATCGGACCGAACAGAGACAGCATAAATTACTTAAGCCTATTGTAACATGAAATAATGATCACATAAGACTGATGTTGTAGCCGATATCTAAATCTACTTACATATTGGTCATAAATCCGATATAAACTCATGATAAAGCATTAAAGATTAAATGTAGAACATTAAACAAAGCATAAAGCCATGTTAAATATTCTAAGAACGAATAAGATCGGCTGAAACTCCGATGCTATCCCTATTGATTATCATAAAACAAGTTATAGATCACGATTCTAAAACAACTTAATAGGTTGGACTGAACCAATGCAGCATTAAGCATGAAAGAAACATGATGTGCAACAAGTCAATTACATCAAATCAGGATGGTGGATACATCATATAACATGAATTAATAAAGTAAACTAGCCGATATCGTCGAAACCCTAAAACGGATCTAGCTGATATAAGAGATAGCATTATTGATCTAAGTTATATGATATATATGATAACTGTGGAACTTCCAAGACAGAATTAGAGTGTCATAAAGATGTAAGCACTAATCCCAATGATGCAAATTGCCATGACAAGATATACCTTCTAGCCGAAGATCAAATTGATGCAGCATGACTCGAAAGCACAAGTTTGTCGAAAATAAGAAACAAAAGGTGGCGATGCGCCGAGATTGATTGAACGTCTGTTGTTGTCATTTACAAGACTCGGGATTATATTTATACCCGAAAATACAAACATTGTCCATCACGGACACGACTCATATTAACCTAATACAAATCCAACTAACGAACAAGCCCTTATGGCGGACTCTTACCGAGAATATCTATAAGGAAATTACATAAAATATCCTAATTAATAGATACAATTACCTCATCAGGACTCTATCCGTGCATGGCAATCCATATGAAACACGTTAACACAACCCGATGACGTGTACCGAGTCATATTACCAAAATTGGCACCATCGGCTAACCTTATCCAATTCCGACTCAGCCGATCAGTTCATAGCCGATCCGGACTCCAGCCGATGCGCACTCTGTTTCCGAGATCATTGTATATCTTTGAATCCTCTTCGAACTACATTGTGTTTCCGATTCTTGTAGATAGATTTGCTTACCAAATTTCATCGTCAACACATCCTCGTACCTCTACCATGGATCTCCCGCAGGCTCTGATACCACTCGTTATAAAACCGGAATCACATCGGAAACCAAACGCGGAAAAACGCCATAGGAGATCTAAACACGATGATGACACCGAGGTACTTTATTTGGTGACATAGTTCAGTCGTAACTACATCTTCGGGGCACTGATTACAGGTGCACCTCTCCGATCCAGCTTGTTACAGTGTATCAGAGTTACAACGACTCACAGCCAGACGCTATCAGCAACCACTACATGTCACGATGCTAAGTCGTTACATTCAGTTACACAGGTCCACCTCTCTATTTAAGAGAGATCCTACGATAGAGTCTAACTCTTACTCTATTCCTACACCTAGTACAACTCCAAGTCCTAACCATAACCGACCATGTATACATATTCGACACAAACTCTAACGGTCACCGAGATTGTATATTATTCATGGGCTCTCTTCCTACAACTCCTTTTAATTTTCTGTGAGATTGTGTATTTTTCTGGACAGAAAGGACACTCCCTAACTCTCCTTTTCATCTCTTCTATTCAATTACTGCTCTCCTCTTTCAGAAAATAAATACTACTATTATATAGTAGTATAGTAGTAGATTATTATTATTATTATTATTATTATTATTATTATTATTATTATTATTATTATTATTATTATTATTATTGTTGTTGTTGTTGTTGTTGTTATTGTTATTATTATTTTTTGACTCTCTACAACAGGGTCACTTTCAGCCACCGCCTGTCGTCCAAGGCGTCCTCTGATCCTCGCTGAGGGCCTGAGGCCATGGCCGGATTGGGGAAAAACTCAATGGTGGCGAAAAAAAAGTTTCGGCAAAATTGGCGTACGACAAGCAACTGGTGCCTGCAGGTGGTGCAGTTGAAACTAAAGGACTTGATGGTAGTGGTAGCATAGCAATGAAGTGAAAAGTAGGTGTAAATCTTGGGCACACAAAGGACATTGGGGTAACTCTAGTAGGCATATTCGGAAATTTCTTACCCTAACTGCTACAAGACGTTTTATCTTTTTTATAAGTCAAACTAGATCATATTTATGAAAAAACGTAGAGACAGCTGTAACACTAAATTATTTTTATTAAATCTAATATTAAATATTTTAAACATTATATTTTTTATTGAGGTTGTTTTTCTATAAAAATAATCAAGTTAAAAGAGTTTGACTTAAAATTAGTCAAAATGTCTTATACTATAACGGAGGGAGGGAGTAGCTTGGTAGTAATAATAGGAAACTTTCATTTATTGTGGTGTTGTACTATTCATTCATTGGAAAAGTCTATTTATATCCTTGTGCTCTTCTCAAAGTCCATTTTGTACCCTTAGAATAGAAGAAGTCTGTCTTGGCCCTCAACATTCAAAACCAGATGAATAAAGGTGGAACATATCCTATGCACATAAGTTTCCCGTGCACACTCCGTGCACACCAACTAGCAAATATCACAAAAAATTCTAAAAACAAATTTACACATACTTTCAATAGTAATACACCTACATGTGAAATATTATCTTCAAATTCATTATATTTTAGCCGTAATAAAAAAGACAAAATTCTAACGGTTTTGAGGGCAAAAATCTGTTAGAATTTTATCTTTTTTATTACGGCTAAAATATAATGAATTTGAAGATAAGATTTCGCATGTAGGTATAATACTATTGGAAGTATGTGTCTAATTTTTTTCAGAATTTTTTGTGATATTTGCTAGTTGGTGTACACGGAGTGTGCACGGGTAGTTTGTGTGCATAGGATATGTTCCCGGATAAAGGTATAGAGGTACAACTAACATGATTAGTTTACAAGACTGAAAATAATGCAAAAATACACTCAGACACGCATCAATGCTACTAAAATCCACATATTTTCCATTTAACTCTTCTTGCGAAGATTTTTAACACATAGTACTAAATTACTTCATATGAGAAGATTGTTAACTACAACAGCTACAACTTTTATATTAAATCTGTCTGTATCCAAATACATATGAAAGAGTAATGAATTTCATAATGTTAATTGGTAGCGATGTACAAGCATGTTCATAACATAAACCGGTTCATCACTAGAATATGAATGGTAGTGATATAGTTTAGAATACAAAACTGAAATGGTACTAAAATTCTAAAACCACTGCCAATTTATAATCTAAAATAAACTTCAACCCCGGCCCTATTAATAAATCCAATCGGCAGTAATAGGGCCGTTTAGATTGAATTAGTGAGAGCGCACTGCTTTCTATGTTATGCAAAGAGGCATATATACATGTTTGTAAATTTCATGTAATGGTCATTATTTTCTGAACATGGTGACCAAAACACAGTTTTATATTAATTCCAATTATGAATGGTGTCCTGGCTCTAGTAGACCTTGGGGGAACCATCCTTTGCACGCCCAATACCTAGTCATGTTCTGATGAGGTTGAGTTATCAGTGACAACAAGGAAGCATTGAACAAATGCGTAATTGAGTAGTACTAACAAACAGTGATTTGTCACAATAAAACCCAGACAATCATGGTTTGCCGGTAGCGATGTGTCGGTTCCAATAAGGCTTTTTGGGCAGATGGTGGGATAGAGTTCCCGTGAAACGGGGTGTTGTGTGAGGAAAGCACGGGAAACTTTTGTGGGGTAGGCTTAATACGCGGGCGTTCGCGTGCATCTAGCCCAAGCGATCATGTCCATCTGTCCACGTGCATCCCGCTAATGTATGTTTTGTGGGGGGATGTTTGATGCGTGACTTTGTACGCGTGCATCCAAAAAAGAAACCAGCCCATGTGCCTTTGAGCCTATCCACGTGCGCTCAAGTAGGCAAAGCAGCCCATGCGCCTTTGAGTCCACACGCTGGTTTAACTAAATATATATATATACATAGACTTTATACATCGATACTTTATACCTATAAAATCTACGTGCATAGAAACTTTATACATGTAAAATATGTAAAATTTGTGTATATAAACTTTTTTACATGCAAATTAAATTTGAAGCAGATTCAATGTGTTTATTGGGCCTTAGAAAAGATTCAACTTTATACATAGGAAAAAAATATATGCTTGATACGTAGATGTTCTGTACATATGTGCATATAAACTTTATGCATATAAATTTTGCACATATATACTTTGTATATAAAAACTTTACATATATAAACTTTGCATATATAAATTTAAAACCAAATTCAAAAATGATATAAGAAAACAAAACATACTCTTGGGCATGCAGCATATACCCACTTATATTTAGCTCACTCTAGAAAGAGGAAGGCCAAGACCAATGAAGAAACCAACCACATGTCAAGCCTAAAAAGGAATTTCGAAAGAAACCAGCACAACCCAAACAGGAAAAGAGAGGAAACGGACCATGGGCCAAAATTGGAAAACGGAACTGATCGCTTGAGCGACGCGCATGTGACCGCTCGCGTGATAGTCTTTTTGACTTTTGTGCCAATGGCAGATTAGCCATTCATGCAACAAGGGATATACGTCCATATATGATTGTGTCCTCCGTCCAGGATAATCTATGACCTGGTGAACAGATCAGTCATAGTTAGAGGTAGAAAGACACCTGGTGTACAAAAGAAACTTGCGAGGGGCTTAGCGATAAGCTTAGGCTCAAGATCCCACCAATCTTGTTTGCAACGACAAAATGAAGATCTAGGTAGCCATGTGTCGCGAGATCATTGTGATGATCTTCATATCACATGTGCAATCTGTGGAGTTGGTTTTCTTAATTTCAAGATCCTTGGATGGATTTCTCGACGGTGGATTGTTCCCCTGGTGGGTTTGGCAATCTATTCTCCAAAGGTATGGGCTCCCGGTCAGATCTTCAAAGTTTCTTGTCACTCGGATTTCTTTCTGTTTACCTTCTTTGGCCGTTCCTGGTTTTGTCTAAATGAATAGTCGGTTGGTATCTCTTGCCAGCAAGCTTGTCTGGAGGCACCAGCTACACTACAAGAGAAACCCCCCTTTAGCAATACATATATGTATTGCTAAAAGTCTATATACGTATTGCTAGGGTCTGCGGTAATACATTTAATATGCGTTGCCTATGCTGCCGTTGCTAGGATCAATTACAACACATACACAACCGTTGATAACAAGTGAGATTAAGCGTTGCTAGTTAGCAACAATTTTAATAGGTTTCTGCAATACTTATATATGTTGTTCCTATGAGAGATGAATAGTTTTATATAATCTTAGCAATGGATATAATCAAGTTGCTCCAACGCTTGCAAATATTGTAATTTGAGCTATTCACTACAGGTGGCCTTTGACCAATTATTTTGTTGGGCAAGAGACCCATGAACTCAAAGCATGCTCAAGTGACAATAGCCCAATCAATCATGAGAATTTTGATTATATATTATAGATAGTATTTTGTATTACATAGACAATCATCAACATAATTCATGTCGTTAAACCTTGTTCAGAACATTAATGCAGAAAATAGAATCTAAAGTATATACATAGAACACATCTTGTTGCCACCATTCTCCAACTTGCAGCCATCATCATTGCTTGACATGTACAGCTGACCTAGTTGCATACTTGCAGTCACAAAATTTTCCCCACATCATCATCCATTTATCTTCTCAACCTATAATAGCGAAAAAAATATATAAGCATTAATGTACCATTAGGAAGATGAAAAGCACATCTCTGAAGTAAGAAGAGATAGGAACATACGAAAATTGCAGGCCACGCAATTTCAAGTCCTACAACATGACCAACAATTTTGTAGCCTTTGTATGGCCTAATCAAATCTTCAGATTTTGCCAATGCAAGATCGACATGAACCATTAAAAATTCATTTCCTAGCTCAACACCTCCAACTTTACGTGTTGGATCACAGCTTACAATAGTGGCAAGAGCCACATTTGTATTCCGATTTTTCCAACTTTTTAAGAATATTTTAGTTCCAACCTGAAGTGCATAAATACATCCATCAATATTATCAAAGTACCTCAAGAAATTCAAGTATCATAAATAATTTCACAGCAAAATACCTCCATTGAATTGTCAGTGATAAAGTCCATTTTGCTGCACTGTTGTTTCCAAAAAAAGATATTTGGATCATGGTTTTGCAATGTAACCACAGATAGAAAGACCAAACAAAGCCAGGTATTTATTCTCCAATTCAATCATTATAACTAGTGAATCATGCATGTTATAGTTTGAATGGACTAATATTTGTAAACATGGTGAATAAAAAAACAACCTTGTGTGCACCACCAACTTTATGCGCATGTACCATATGGCTATCCTGATTGTCAGGTTTCTTGTTCTACACGGGAGGGCAACAAATCAGTGCTAAAATTATATATATTCAGAAAATATACTTTCAAACTTTTATATCAAATAACTTTGAACTCGATAAAAAGTGAAAACTGACCTTGCCACAAATAATCTTCATTTGTTTCCCATGGTCATTTTGGCCCAAAGTTGGTTTGTTCTAGAATAAAAAAATACATCACATCGCCATGAACTATAGTAAACCTTCATAGTTACTTACAAACAGTACCAAATAATATAATGCTATGTATCCATGATAACCATATAATAGGATGCAACCATGGTGAGTTCAGAATAAAAATATAAATTGGAAGATAAGGACCTTGTCTGCAGTAGCATGCTTGGTTGGTGGCTGCAAATCCTCATCTTGAACATGGCTTTGTGAATTCTGATGTCAAAGAGAGCATATATTCCCAGTTACAAAATAGTGCAACTATCCCATGTATAAAACAGTGCAATTTCTGTATATTACCATCATAATGTTTTCCTGCTCAACATGACAAAATTCTTGCAAGGGACCGTCACCATGCCCATTCTATCGCATTGGAAAATAAAAGGACATTTAGACCAGATTTTATTAAACTATTTAGACTAAAATGTTAACAAGGCTTACCTCTGTTGAATTCTCAGTTAAAAAGTCAATTGTGTTGCATTGCCATTTCTGAAAAAATGGAGAGAATTTACATGTTGTGTGCGCTATTTTAGTTGTTGCATAGTGTTCAATAAATACAAATAGCAATAAGACTATCCTTAGGAGCAATACTATACTTGTTTAGGCTTGGTCTAACGTGGTTACGGGTAAGGTTCTGTTTGTTCCGCAATACAATCATTATAACTAGTAAATCATGTGTGTTATAGTTTCGAAGATTAGATATTTGTAGACATGGTGACTAAAAGTGATGAAAAAACAACCTTGCCTGTACCGGTAACTTTGTGTGCATTCATCATATAGTTATCCTGGTTGTCAGGTTTGTTGTTCTACAGTGAAAGGTAATAAATATTTCTTTTTTACAAATGTAAATATACAGGTATATATCGAAATTAAGCTACTTTCGAATACTTGTATTTACTATGGCATTGAGTTCGAAAGGACAAAGAGAGAACTTAATTGACTTACCTTGTATGCACTAGAAATACTCTTCCCTGGTTGCATATGATCATTCTGGTCCAAATTTCCTTTGTGCTGCAATTGAATAGGTCATAAAATTGGCACAAACTATACTGTTCAAAAATTATTTTTTTACTCTAACATCATGCAGTCCAATTAATATGAGAGTGAAAATTAACCTTGTTCGCACTGGAAGTAATCTTCCTTTGCTTCCCACTGTGATTCTAGCCCAAAGATTGTTTATTCTAGAGTAAAAGAAGGCATATGGTTACAATGAATGCTATTTAAATAATAGTGAATATAGAATAATATTTTAAATGGATAGACAAAGACCTTGTAGACAGCATAATGCTTGGCTGGCGGTTGCAAATTCTCATCGTGCACAGGGCTTTTTGTATTCTATTGTAAAAGAGAGAAAATAAATACTATTCCCAAGTACAAAAGAACACAACTATTCCCAGTTATAAGATGGTGCAATATCACATTACCATCATATTGTTGTCCTGCTGACCCATATTGTTTCCCTCCTCAAACATAGAAATTTCTTGTGAGGGATTATCACCATACACTCTCTATCCAAAACAGAAAACGAACGGAGATCTATACAACAGTTTACGAGACTATGTGGAAAATAATATGATATTTCTTCCATAGAGATACATACCCTCCTTTTTGAATTAGGCACGTCAACATAAATAGCTTCCTTGTTTGTAGATGCTCGATCTAAACCTCCCTGTAACATCAATTAGGTAAGTTAGATCCATTCATTGGGTCACACACAAGCTCATATATTTTTTTAAGACTCAACTCCCTTAAATTCACCTGATTCATCATCATTTGTGCTTTTTCCAACTTGGTTGTCTTGTCTTTTAATTGTAAAAGCTCAGCATCATTATTCTTGACATGATGTTCTAACTTTTCCATCTGCAGTCTAACAGCCATGACATCTTCACTGGAGTTATCCTCCAGTGTAGTAAGATTTATATTCTATAAACGTCGGGAAGTTGGCACATCAAGAACTTCTTTAGGTTTTGGAACTAGTCCAAGACCATGCACTCGCCCAGGCTTGTCATCTCCTAATATTTGGTTCAATGCATCTCCTTTCCAAGCAGTCTTTCCTTTACTAGCATCCGCTAAAGCTGGCTGTTAAGCTATAAGTCTCTTCAAATTATCCTAAACAAATGAAAAATTAATATGAATAAAACAACATATGAGAATAACTGAAAAGTATCTATGGTTGAGTGTTCATAGTATACCACATGCCCATTTATATTCTTGTCACTTTTGCGCTTGTGTGTGTGGACATACACAACAGCTCTATGTGGGTTCTTCTTTGCAGGATCTTTTTGTCTCTATGGAACACATAACCAAATCAGTAGAGTCCTAAAAGTAGCTATACATGCTCGAAATGGTAATAGATGAATATTATTCAAGACATGTTTTACCATCTCTTCTCTTGTGCGAGCAAAACTCTTTGTCCCTGCTGTGTGAATTGCCTTCTTCTTTCGGCAGTTTTTCTTATTCTGCTCACTTATTCTCTGTTATGATCTCGTAGAGTTAGCAAACAAAAAGGAACACTGCATTGTTTAGTTTAGTACAGAGTTTAATTTGTAAGACCATCAGAGAAATGAATAGAGTATATGTACCTTTGATTTCTCGTTCATCCAATGATTGACAAGAGCAATCCACTGGTCAGAAAGCACACCTTCTGGGACATTGTTGCAATTAGCTTCCTTAGTCTCATTCGCATCAAAATACATATCTTTTAGTTTCGCTTTATATTGCCGCCATCTTTCTCCAATTTTTTTTAATATGAACTCTTCCATCCGAGGAGTATAAAGGAATCTCATCTGCATATACCAACATGGAAACTCATATGGGGATATGCATTATATATTACAAGAAGTTAGCAAAAATGTTGATGTGGAAAGGAATTACCTTTACTTGCTTAAGTATGTCCTTTTTAACTTTTAATTCATTTGTATTTTTCTCTTTCTTTCCTATTACATATCTCCAGTCTGTGTAGCCTAAAATACACAGACTACCATTCCTCGCTACCATTCCAAGAAATTTACCCAAAATTCCAGCTTCTTCTCCTACCGCCTGATTGAGATCATTGCATTGAACCACAATTTTAAGCCCTTTCGGAAGGTTCCAAATATCTTTCAGTTTTGTCTTGCCACGTGTTTCAGGTGCTCCACTTTCAACTGTGCAGTGTTGAATTGCAAAGACAAAAGTGATCCTTAGTAATCAGGGATACGAATAATAGTGTGATTGTTTCTTACCATTAGGACTGATAAACTTAGCATTTACCTCGAACATTAATATCAACATCAGTATCTTCATTGCCTTCATCATCAATATCAACATCGTCATTAGTGACTTCATTGCCTTCTCCGGAGTCATCGCATACTGTTTCTTGTTCAGATGGTGTGGCAAGCTGTTGAAGAATATTTTCTTCTTCAGTATGTTCCTCTGATAAATATTCCTCATTGCTCTGAACAATATGCCTTCTTCTACTCCTTGCCATATCTGTTACACTAAAACAAAAATAACATAAACCTATCTACCATTTACGACATCGAAAGTATATCATTCTCACTTCAGAAGTAGCACCGTGTTGTACATAGTTGGATATGGAAAGAGAAACAACAAAGTGCTGCTGCAGAAGAATAATTTTAGAATTGACTATACCCTGAGGCATTTTGGATTTGTTTTTGAAAAACAGAGTACTGTTGTTCCAAAAGTAACGCTATATTTTGGATCTGTTTGCCATACTCACTAATTCATCTGTGCATTTTATAGGCCAACAATTTAAAATAAGTAATGGGTACAGATAACGAAATTTAATTGGCTGCAAGGTAAAACTAGATCACACATTGTATTGCTTACCGTTGTGTTGAAGCCAAGCCGTATGTAGACCAGGCTCCTTCAGCTATGGACGGTCAGCGCATCTGACTCCAAACCTGAAAATACGACATATCAAATTGGTAAGTATTGTGGTACTGGAAAGGAATTAGCCTCCATTGCAATTTAGCGACTCAGAGAGGTAGTCAGATTTGCAGAGAGGGAGAAATAGATTCAGGGGCTTGGAAACATCGCCGCCAGCCGCACGGCGCGGCGTGGAGCCAGGTGGATAGCCGGAGCCGGGAGGTAGAACCCGCATCATACAGTGCCCCGGCCACTCGGCACACCGGCTAGGTGCTTCGCCGGCCCGCTGCACGGAGTGGACAGCCTGCACCGGGGAGGTAAAACCACACCGGCAGTGCATCACACGGCCACTGGGCACGGGCTTCATCGTGTGGGCCTCATCGGCCGTGGGGAGCTCGCCTGCTTGGGGTTGTTGATCGGCGGGGAGGCGCAGGTGCAAGACCACAGCGGCCAGAACAGATCGGAGCGGGGGAGGTGTGGACACGCAGTGCGGCTGGCTAGGAAATCAGCAGAGTGCCTATAACCTTACCTTCAGATCGACGCCGGCTGAGGGGACGAGAAAGAGTGTAGAACGCCAGCAGAATTCACAAGAGAGAGGAAGAGATGATAATGGGAAAAGAAGGAGAAAAGAAACCCACGATCTATTTGCTGTTGTGTTCCTCAGGTCCTCAGGAGGGAGGAGAGAGATTTTTATGGGCAGTTAGCTGTATCGCTTGATTTCCTCTGAGAGGACAAACGGAGGGAATAGATGGGGCAACCACAAAAGATGAGGGGAAAAAGTGCTAAGACTGAAAAAAACGAGGGAAATAATGGAGGGAGAGCAAATATTTTTAAGAGAGAAACAAAGCGTCAAATTTGGATCGAGTAGATTTAATCTCGCTTTTTTGGTAGAGAAAGATTTGTCACCACAATATTGTCATCACACGAGAGCACCACCTACAGTCACCTAATCCCCTGCCGCCATCACAACATATGTCGCTAGTAAACCACCACCATCAACCCATCCTTCTCGGTCGTGCCATCACCGCGCGTTGTCTACCACTACCAACATCGATCAGCTTCCGCCATATTACATGACCATCGCCAGCCTCGCCACTCACAGCCACCGTCGCAGAGCCCGAATAATTAATTAAAATACAAATTTTCCGGAATAATGTAGATAGGTGTAGAATTAAATTCATTTATAAGTAAAGTAAAGTAAGTGTGAGAAATAAAATATTTTTTGTCTTAGAATAATAGGTATTTAAATTATGTTGTCGACCCAGTCCATCCATCCAGACGTATCATATTTTGTTCTAAAATAATAGTTGGTGTGGTCAAACGATTCTGGAAATAAATTTTTGAATGGTTTATTTTCAAAACTAAAAATATAAAAAGTTCAAAAAATAAAAAAAATTCTGGGCCAACATATTTTTTTCTCTCGTTATCTGGCCAGCTAAGGAGAGGAAAAATACTTTAGGAATCACCACTATTGATCCGGTCCGTTCATCCAGACGTAACATATTTTATTCTAAAATAATAGTTGGCGTGGCCAAAAGACACAGATTCTGGAAATAATTTATTTTTGAATGGTTTATTTTTAAAACTAAAAATATAAAAAAGTTCGAAAAATAAAAAAATTTCTGGGCCGACATAATTTTTTTTCTCGTTATTTAGCCTTTTTTTCCTCGTTATCTGGCCAGCTAAGGAGAGGAAAAAAATGCATTCGCTAACTGGAGTCTCCAGTAAGGTAGAAGAAGCGATGTATGATGTACCACTAGGTTACGTCCACTTCATGTTGGAGTTTTACGTTTTATTTATTTATTCCGTTAGGTGCCATTGACAATGTAAATAGTTTTTTGCATCTATTTATATAGGATGCAAATGGAATCACACAGCACAGATAGATGCAAAAATTATAATCGGCCATTCCTTTTTCTCATCATATGAACAATATGTTATCCTAGATATTCAGAAATAAGATCTAACCACCAATTCGGTATATAACTAATTAGAACATTATTACAGGTAACATGTATGCAAATAAAAAAAAATACATCGATCTGGCTCAATCACTTAGACAATCAAGGAAATCTGGGAACGACATTTTCATTCAGAAAAGCTATTGTGGTGAAGAAGCCTCCATCGCAGTAAATCTCCATCCAAAATTACTGCCATAAAAATAAAGAGCTCCCCCTTGAAGATATCAACAATATAAGGAAATCAGTGATAATGAACAGATAGATAGAGAACAACCTTCATAACCTAACCTTTAATTAGTTACCATGTTATCGACAGTTGTTCCTTTTATATCTCTTCGGACCCATGTCTGACCATCATGTACACTGTCAAATAGCTCCCCAAGATTACTGACATGGTATGGTTCGCATTCCACATCATTCCATTCTTCGCCCAGTTCAAAAACATCTCTGGGTTTCATCTTCCTTACAATAGACCACCCTGGATTTAAATGATCTTCAATGTAAAACACTTGGTCGACTTGATTTGCAAATACAAATGGCTCATGCTCAATCTTTTCACCGGTATGAATTTTATTTGAGAAATTCACAAGTGTGCAACCAAACTTATCTGTTTTCACTCCTTTTCCTTTAGTTACATCGACCCATTCACATTTAAACAACACAACTGAGAAATTTCCATAGTAGTCTAACTCAATTATATCAAGTATCCTTCCGTACTAAATGATATCACCAAGGATAGGGTTAGTATCACTCGCGGACGTGTAGCTCGATGTTTTTGCTGTCACAACAACTCCACTGTTTTGAGTCACTCTGTCATAACGCATTGATCTGAACCTATACCCACGGGTATTGAATGCTCTATATCGTTTTGCTACCTCAATTGGTCCACGCGCCAACCATCTAATATTCTCATCAATGCTATCGATACCTCTTTGATTCTCCAACTGCAAGATCTACACCGAACCAAAAGATGCATCAGTTGTACTCATATTTGAAAAGAAAAATCTAAATTTTGAGACTTACATGATCTCTGAACCAATCAGGGAATTGTTCATTTTGCATGTTCTCAATGTTTTTTGGAGTTAGCCTTTTGCGTTTCTTCCTTTTCAAATCAGCAGCATGTTCTCTGCAAAATAAAAAAACATAAATTTGAAGCAAAACACTTTACGCCACACATAAAAGGCTATGTCAGGACAATACATACTTGAGATATGGTACTACTGCTTCACAGTTGTACAACACATATCTATGGGCTTGCAATTTCTCTCTATCAATTAAGGAGTACGCTGATGGTTTTCCCAATGGTTTTCCTACCGGAGGAAACAAAGTGGATTCTTGCCTACCCATGGGAGTCTCAAACTGATCTGGTTTGTCATTATTCCTTGATGGCAGGTTATGCTTGGTGGAAAAACCTTTCAAGTATCGTGAACAGAATGCCATACACTCATCTGCCAAATATGATTCAACAATTGAACCTTCTGGACGCGCTTTGTTGCGAACATACGACTTCAATTTACCCAGGTACCTGTAATATATATACAAGACACAAAGATAGTAAGTTGTATCATATGATATATGTCAAATATTATAAATTGTATAGTAATATATTGTTAGCACCTTTCAATAAAGTACATCCACCGATAGCAAACTGGCCCAGCAATCTTACATTCAGTAGCTAAATGGACGACCAAGTGAACCATAACCGTGAAGAATCCAGGAGGAAATATCATTTCCATTCTGCACAATGTGATTTTAATTGTTTCTTCCAAACGGTCAAGCTCATTGACATAGAGAACTTTTGAACATATTCCTCGAAAGTAAGCGGATAAGTCAAACAAGACTGACGTGACATCATCTGGAAGAATACCCCTCAAAGCAATTGGCATCAATTGTTGCATTAGAACATGGCAATCATGCGTTTTGAGCCCATGAATTTTTCCTTCGACAGAGTTCACGCATCTAGATATGTTTGCAGAATAGCCATCAGGAACTTTTATATCCCGAAGAACTTTACAGAACAATTGCTTCTCGCTTTTGGACATAGTAAAGCTAGCAGGTGGTAAGTAAAACTTACTTGAAGTTCTTTGTTGTGGATGGAGCTCCCCTCTAATGTTCATTTCTTTGAGATCAAGACGAGCTTGGAGATTATCCTTTGACTTTCCTTCTAAATTTAGAAGTGTACCATAAATATTGTCGCACACATTTTTTTCTATGTGCATCACATCAAGATTATGCCGAAGAAGATTGCCATCCCAGTAAGGTCATGTGAATAGACTACTTACTGCCTTATAAGTTTTTGACTTCTTAAAATCACCAATAGCATTTATTTCACCCAATACTGGGCGCCCATAGTAAGTTATAGGCTCTGTACTAATCTCTGTGGTTCTATCAAAAGAATTTCTATCAAATCGAAATTCATGATTAGGTGGCAAAAATCGACGATGACCCATAAAACAAGATTTCTTCCCATGTGCCAAACGTTTGGACCATACATTTGGACCACAAGGTGGGCAGCAAATTCTCCATGCACCATATGTGAAGCAAGCATTCCTAAAGCTGGCAAGTCATTTATAGTCCATAGTACAGCTGCCCTCAAATTAAAAGTTTCTTTTCTAGATGCATCATATGTGGAAATGCCATTGATAAATATGTCTCTTAAATCTTCTAGAAGTGGCTGGAGGAAAACATGAATGTTATCTCCAGGACTTTTGGGCCCGGGAATTATTAATGGCAGTAGAAGATTAGGTTCCTTCATGCAGAGCCATGGTGGAAGATTATATATTACTAAAACAACCGGCCAACAACTATATGTAGAGCTCAACATACCATATGGGTTAAACCCATCAGTAGCTAACCCAAACCGTATATTACGAGAATCAGATGCAAATTGTTGGAACCTTTCATCGAAGTTCTTCCATGCCGGAGAATCAGCTGGATGTCAAAGCGCACCATCCTTTAAGCGCTCTTCATCATGCCAACGTGGGAGCGATGCTGTTTCTCTGCACATGAACAATCTTTTCAGCCTCTCCTTTATTGGAAAATATCGTAAAACTTTGCTTGGCGTTGCTTTCTTTCTTTCTTTCTTCGTTAACTTGGTTTCCGGTTTTTTATCTTTCCATCTAGAAGCCTTACAAGTTGAACAAAAATCATCATTAGCCTTGTCTTTCCAAAACAACTGACAGTTATTGGGACATGCATGAATGTGTTGATAATCTAAACCAAATTTTGAAACCACCTTCTTAGCCTCATAAAAGTTTTTTGGCAATTCTTTTCCATTTGGAATTGCCATGTGAAGAATATCAAGTAGATCTCCAAATGATTTATCACTCCATTTGTTCATGGATTTCATATTGAACAAAAGCACTAGTAGGGATAGGTGTGATAGTTCACATCCATCCCACAAAGGCTTCTCTGAAGCTTTCACCAGCTTATAAAATGCTTGAGCTTCTAAATTTGGCCCATCAGTGTGTGAACATGGCGAATCTGCAGAATCACTCATAGGCATGTCGTCATACACAGTCCGAAGTGTATCATTAATTAATTCGTGCATGTTGGCACGCATGTCTTCATTGTGAGGCTGTGGTTGCTGATTCCTAATTTGCTCCTCTGAAGACTCACCATGAAAATCCCATTGGTCATAACTCTGAAGCATTCCATTGCACACCAAATGATCATATACATCATTTCTTGAAAGTAGCATAGTATGTACGCATGTTTCACATGGACAATAAATCTTTGTATCCTCTAACTTATCTTTATATGCAAATTGAAGAAATCCATCTACTCCAGCTAAGTACTCAACAGAACCTCTAGGGTAGCGCAAAAGAATCTTGATGGTTTTTAAATCCATTTCAACCTACATGAAAAAATTGATACTTAAGATTCTTGTAGATAAAACAATGATAAGGAATTGTCTCTTATGATCAGGATGTGGCAAAAACAGGGCAATTAGAAAAATACCAGTGTAAAATCAGTGCCACCTAATTTTGTCACAACTTAAGAGACCTTCTTTATACACAGTAACAAAATCTTTTACTCTGCAAAAAATAAGAAGAGCTAAATCAATTTACAGAGAAAAAAATATCCAGCAATCTATTGTCAAAGCTGTCATCTCCAAGTTAATTCACTATAAATTACCTCCAGTTAATCTACAGATGATGACAATCCAGAAGCACATGTGTTTAAAACCTATATTCCAAATATCTGTTCGAATGAACCAGAAAAATATACAGGTGTTATTACAATCAATCAGATAGACTCATGATGCAGCAAACCTGAATAATTAAATAAAACTGACATGCTACTTCTAATTTGGAGTAAACGCGTTTGCTGTCTGCTGCACTACTCTTTTGTTGTTTCTGCCCTGCGCTGCTTGCTTGCCGTGCTGTCACGCCCAGGGATTCGCTAACCCGAATTCCAAGCAGAATGTGTATTAAAAACCCCTGTCCAGGACCAGCCAGGGTACACAAACGACAAAGTTGATATACAGATCCACGTCTTACAAAACACCATAAGAATATCTTACATCAACGCAGCGGAAAAGATAAATAAACTAATCTAAATAACAAGTCGCTCGCAGCGTGGCATATCCAATCCACAGGCATCCTCGACGATAGCAGCAAGCCTACTCCTCCGAGAAACCATCCTCAGACACATACTCAAACTCTGGTGTGGAGGAAAAATGAAGCAAGACTGAGTACCACCCACTGTACCCAACAAGTCATACCGGAATGGAAGATAATGATGCGAATAGCTTCAATGGAAAGGCTAAAGGCTGATTTGCATAATATAAGCATTTTCAAACAACAGTTGAAAGCGGTAAAACAGTTGAATAAATTAAACAATATTGAATCATCACTGTCCAACGCCACACCACGTTGCAACAGACCCAACCCATTCCACCTGAACTACTCCGATTCCATTAAGTCAAGTTATTAAGGTTATGGCTAATCACGGTGAATCTGGTTGATCGCCCATAACCGCGGGCACGGCTATTCGAATAGTTTCACTCTGATCAGAGGTGTACAACTGTACCCACAAGACACAGCCCCACAACACGTTACCGTGCGCCAGCATACCACCACGGTATACTGAAAAGAGAACTGTGACAAGACCTTTCGCGTAACCCTCGTTAACCAAGCGCACCACACCTCAGGTTTCACCCCCACCTTTAATCCCAAGGCAGGCAGCCCCCCCTCGTGCCTAGGTGAATCCGGCCGCCGATCAACGGGTAAATCCCCCGCTGACCCAACTCCATCACGCCCACCCTTGCCTGGATGCGTCGGCTAAGAAAAGCTACACTACGAGTCAAGCTATTACCCACGCTAGCTTGTGGTAAGCACGGTAATTCTTCCAGGGTTTCCCGCGAACCGGTCCTTAATTGTCATGAGTACGACCTTCATAACCATGTACTCACAACCCACCATTTAGCAAATTTTAGTTGAACCAATTGGTTAACCACTCACGAATAACCATCATGAGCTACCATTAAACATTAAATAATATAGATACCTTAGTTTTCCCATTGGTGTGCTAAAGTTTCTAAGCAGGGCTAAGCATGTCCTAACCTAGCACTAATCATATTGATCCCCAAGCTATCAAAGGTACAAGGTAAGCGGAAATACATGGCTGAGTACAGTAGGTAAAATAAGCCCATAAAATGACCTTATAAAACAATGCAGTATTTAAGAATAAATAGAATATTTACAAAGTAGGTACAATATGATCAAACAAAAAGTATGACTTGCCTTGCTCCGGCGCGAAAGGAACCTCGGCAACGACCTCGAAGTATGTCGGAGCGTCGGAACTATCGGATTCTACACGACAAACAAAGCAAACAAGCAAAACAGACTATAAGACTACTGAAACAGGAAACAAAACTATTTTTAATGAATTCTAGGCATTTTTATGAATTTTCTGAGACTTGAACGGACCCAAACGGAGTCCGTATGAATTAGCTATGAATTTTAGAAGTTTAACTGCATTTTAAACTAAACAGGAAAGAAAATAAATAAATTTATTTGCGCAATAAATCCCCCTAGGGCTGACGTCAGCGGGCTAGGGCTGACGTCAGCCGCGCGCGTGGGTGCGGCGGCGGCAGCGGCGGCCGTTGCGGGCGGCGGCGCGAGGCAGCGGCGGCGCGAGGCGGCGACGCTAGCGGCGGCGGCGCGGGCGGGCGCGGCGTCGGCCGGGCGGCGGTGGCGCGTGCGGCGGCGGCGGTGGCGCGTGCGGCGGCGGCGGAAGGCGGCGCGCGGCGGCGATGCGGGCGGCGCGCGGCGGCGGCGGCCGAGATGCAGCCGGCCGGCCGCGCGGGCGGCGCGCGCGAGGCGACGGCGGCGGGATGCGAGGCGGCGCGCGGCGGCGCGCAAGGCGGCGGCGGCACAAGTCGGCGGCGAGGGGTGGCGGCTTACCGGCGGCGAGGGGTGGCGGCGGCGGCGGAAAGGAGAGCGAGGAGGGGCGGCGGCGCGGTTTTTATAGGGCACGACGGCCGGAAAGGGCGGAGGCGGCGGTTGAGGGCGGCCGATACGGTGGCGGCGGCGGCGGCCGTTGTGGGCGGCGGTTCCGGCGGGGAAGACGGGCCCGACAGGTGGGCCCCACCTATCGGTGGCCCGGGCGCGCGAGGGAGGCGGCGCGGACCTCGGCGCGGCGGCCTCGGGCCAGCCCGCGAAGGAGGGAGGGGCGCTGCCCAGGAGGGGAGAGGGGAAGGCCGGCCCAGGAGGGGGGCGGCAGGCCGGTGGCCCAAGGGGGAAAGAGGGAGAGAGGGAGGGGCGGCCCGGGAGGGGAAAGGGGCTGAGGGGGAAAAAAATGGGCTGGCGGCCCAAAAGGAAAAGAAAAAGGAGGAAAAAGAAGGAAAAAGAAAAAAAAAGATTTAGGGGATTTTAAAATTGCAGTAGGAGTTTTTAAATTGCTTAAAATTATTTTAAATGATCTAAAAATTCCCCTAAAAATCCTGTTAGTGTATTTTAACAAGGGGAACTCCAGGGTGTGACACGTGCCAAGTGCGTCACGCCTGCTGCCCCTGATGGCTCACTGCCGCGCGTCCGCTTTGGCGTGGATGCGTCGCCTAGCTGCAGCCTGCAGCCGCAGCCCACCAGAGCCCTTGCAGGCTGCTGCAGCTGCTCGCCGGCGGCCTTCACGGCTCCTCCTGGCTGCTTGCTATTGCCACCTCCCGTGCCGTCGTCACTCGTCAGATGGCTGGATAGATGGGGAATCGATGGAGATTTGGAGATGGCTGATAGAAAATTTTAAGGTAGGGTTCACTAGTCAACAAATCAACACCAGACGTAACAAAAATTAAGCCCAACGGCCAATGGGCCTATAGCAGCGAGCGGACCAGTACTGCCCCTTTGCCCATCGCTTCCCGTTTTCTCGACACGGTGACGCAGCGCTCTGCTGCAAATGACGGAGACGTATTAGTTTTGGTGGTCTTTTAACACTTTTTCAGATATTTTAATTAAATAGGAATTGTTCACTCTAAGCATGTAATGCCTATTCGTTTAGTCGAAAATATGGAGGTCCTCGTTGAGCCCACTGGGCTCATATTTAGTTTACGTATTGAAAACCTTGTGTTCTGTTGGTTGTAATTAATTAAAGTAATATAGTATAGTAGTTATGCTGCGTATAAACACTAAGCATCACATTACCAGATGGATAGGTGACGGCGTGGAGAGCACTTTTACACGAATGTTGCGTCTCAGTTTCGATTAACACTGGCACATTCATATTTTTTTTAAAAAAATAACATGCTTGATAATTTTTTAAAAACAAAAACAGCAGCTCGCCCAGTACACAATGTAAAATGTAAAAAAACAGCTCGCTCAATTATTATTTTTCTTAAAAAAGCTTGTTTAGTACAAAAGTTTTTACAAGGAAGAAAAGCAACTCACTTGATATTTTTTAAAAACAAACAGCTCGCTCAGTCTAAAATGTAAAAAAAATAGCTTGCTCGATTATTTTTTAAAATTAAAAAATAGCCACCCAGTACACAATGTAAAAAAACAGCTCGCTCAATTATTATTTTTCTTAAAAAAGCTTGTTTAGTCCAAAAGTTTTTACAAGGAAAAAAAGCAACTCACTTGATATTTTTAAAAACAAACAGCTCGCTCAGTCTAAAATGTAAAAAAAATAGCTTGCTCGATTATTTTTTAAAATTAAAAAATAGCTCACTTAGTCCAAAAGTTTTTACAAGGCATCAAGACCATTGCAACGCACATTATCTGTTGCAAAGTAAACTCAGGCGTTGCAAAATACTCAATCTCTCCAACACATGTTCCGCAACACATATTATCTATTGCAAATTGCAATAGGGTTCACCTACTAATAAGCGTTGCTAGGTTCGCATTTTGGCAACGCATGCTTAATGCGTTGCCAAGCATGCATTGCGAGAGGGGGATTCCTGTTGTAGTGCTAAGGCTTTGAAATTTAATTTTCTTGCACATACCGTGTTCAAGTTCTCTGTCAGTGCTAAATATATGGGTTTTCACATTTATAATCTCAAGTATTACTCATGTAAATATTTCCTTGTTAATTTACTTCACTATGTGGGGGAAGAGGATGCCAAAATCTTCAGAAAATAATGTTGGTATCTTGGAAATAATTGTTGGAAAGAAGAATGTGACAAGGAAAAGACTTTGGCACGTTGGAAAATAATTGTTGGTTGATTTTATCCGTAATTGCTGACATACAATTAGGGAGAGAAAAAGTTCCACAGTTTCTGCCCTAAGAAGAAAATAAACAAATAAGAGATAAGAGAACAATCAAAATGTTATCGTGATTGGTGGTAACAAACTTAGAGTCCTATCCGGATTGCTACCGAGCCCCACCAATGCAAATAAAAGGATAGAAGGCGTTGAGAACAAGTGACGACTAACTCATACGCTAAATCCCGAAACCATAAAGAGAGCCTGAGCCTGATTGATCTCAATACACTAGAAGGGGTTTGCAGTGCAATTCGCTCCCTCCCGTGCAGGTGAACCAAGGAAAAGAAGGAGGCGGTGCTAGTGCAACTACATCAGCATTAAGAAGGGGAAGACAATAAAAAGAAGAAGCAAAGGAAATCAGAAAAAACTTATGGCTTCAATTCGTTCGATCAGTAATCATCTCAATTCCGTATTTAAAATTGGTGATGTGTAAAACTAAGCTAATTTGGTTTCCTTAAAAGGGCTGCCACAATTCTTGGAGAAGCGCAAATAGAAATTGTCTGGGTTTTCCCAAGTTGCTGAGTAATTCCAGGCCTGATCTTCTTGGTTCTAAGCCAGTAAATCGAAAGCCAAAACAATCATTGCCAAAATCAGTTTTTGATTGGTTAAATTTTCAAAAATCCCAAAAAATCTTGAGCAGCAAGAACACAGTTGCTCAAATTGCAAGTCATCTATTCGCTCAAATCCCAGATAGCTCTAATGGATAATCTAGTTGTTGAAGTTACCGTTTTGTTTGTTAAACCTAAATAAGATGCCTGAACTCGTGCTGTGTTCACGAAGAGGTCGTAGGGCTAGATCCTGTTTTTCAGTTTTTCTTTCAGTTTGTGTTTTTTCAGTAGTGGCTAAGGTATCACTGATCGATCGTTGGATGCCGCGGTCAAGTTGGATCGGCGTGATTCTGGTGTGTGTTTCTATTTTGTAACAAACTCCTAGAGTTTGAAGTATAAATAATAGAAGAGAACCGAGAAAAGCTGCTAAGCAGTACGCAGCACCAAAAACCTCTGTTTTACTCTGTTTTTGTTTCAGTTTGTCAGTGTTCTTCAGTTAACTGTAGCCATTTGACAATCTTAAGAGAAAGCGACAAGTTTTTCAGAGAAAACCAAATTCGAGCGTCTGAGATTTGAGTGCTAGGTTAGCCAATTTCCAACAAGTGGTATAAGAGCGGTGCATTACCAATTCTTTGGACATGTTAAGTGATGATGGAAACCCACGGTACACCCCCGCCGCCGCGGCGTCCAGGTGGTGGTGGAAGCGGCAGCTCAAGCACCGGCAACAACGGGCAGATTGTGATGCAGCAGGCACCGCAGGAGACAGGCGTGCCATTGCGCTACCCCGTCCTAACGTGAACCAACTACGCCAACTGGGAACTGTTGATGCGTGTGAATTTGCAGGTGCAAGGCCTATGGGCGGCTGTTGATCCAGGCTACGCCGAGTTCAGGGAGGACCGGCAGGCGATGGCGGCTCTTCTTCAGGCAGTCCCCAAGGAGATGCTGCGCTCTGTCCAAGAAGGATACTGCCAAGGAGGTTTGGGACTCGATCAAAACAATGCGCGTCGGGGTGGATCGTGTCCAGGAGGCGCGCAAGCAGGTGCTGCGATCTCATACGAGGCCATCCAGTTCATGGATGGCGAGACGGTGGAGGATTTTGCTGTCCGGCTGCACGCACTCGTCATCGACATCCGTGACATGGGCAAAACTCTCACCAACGAACACATGTTGAAGAAGTTGCTGCGAGTGGTGCCATTGCACTATCGTCAGCTTGCCCTGTCGATTGAGCAACTGCTTGATCTCAAGACCATGCCACAGGAGGAGCTGGTTAGGTGCCTTGTTGCTATTGAGTCGAACAAGCCCGCGAGCGTGGCTGGCGAGGCATAGGGTGGCTTGGTGCTGCTCACTGAGGAGGAATGGTCTGCCCGGATGAAGAAGAAGAAGGAGCAGCAGGACACCTCTCCTAGCACAAAGGGCGCTGGCTCGTCGTCCAGCCCAAAGAAGCCGTGGCGCGGCAAGCTCGGCGGGCAAGGGCGCTCCGGTGAGGGCAGCTCTGGCAAGGATAGTGGTGCGCCGATGGCGCCGCGTGAAAGATCGATGGTTCGCTGCTACAACTGTGATAACCTCGGTCATTTCGCCAAGGAGTGCCGCAAGCCACGTCGCGAGCGACGCCAGGAAGCACATGTTGCTGAAGCTCAGGAGGAGCCTGTACTGCTACTTGCGACGGCGCCTGCCACGGTCAGCGCGAGCACCGCGGCAACCTCCGGCACAATTGTACTTGATCAACCGCACGCCCAGCTCCATGTTGGGCGCCATGAGGAGCTGTTGCCTAACCGCTGGTACCTGGACACGGGCGCCATCAATCATATGTCCGGCCAGAGGGAGTTCTTCACCGAGCCAGATGAGAATGTTCGTGGCGTCGTCCGTTTCGGTGATGGTTCCGTGATTGACATTTGTGGTTTCGGTGACGTGACCCTAGAATGTTACAATGGGGCTCACCGGATCGTGTCCGGGGTGTACTACATCCTGAAATTGAAGAGCAACCTTATAAGTCTCGAGCAGCTGGACGAGAACGACTGCGTGATCCACATCGAGGATGGCGTCATGATGATCAGGGACGCCGCTAGGACACTGGTGGCACAGGTGACAAGGTCAAAGGGCCGTTCTTACATCCTCGATCTGCATGTGGTGCAGCCCGTGTGCCTGGCAGCGGCGAGCACCAAGATGCCATGGCTACGGCATGGGCGTTACGGACATCTGAAGTTTGGGTCGCTGCATCGGCTCACACAGGAGATTCAGGAAGCAAACCGTATCTGCGACTGCTAAAGTGATCTCAAAGCATAGGCGTGCCTCGTTCCTGAATGAGGCATCCTACCGAGCCGAGGAGCACCTGGAGTTGGTCCATGGAGATCTGTGTGGGCTAATCACGCCGGCGACGGCCGGAGGTAAACAGACATTTTCTGTTGTTGGTTGATGACATGAGCAGGTTCATGTGGGTGTCGCTTCTTGCCACCAAGGACCAGGCACCCAAGGCGATCAAGAAATTTCAGGGGCGAGCTGAAACGAAGAGCGGGCGCAAACTGTGCGTGCTGCGCACAGACCAGGGAGGCGAGTTCACCTCCGTGGAGTTTGGAGAATACTGTGGGGGTCGTCGAATGCGTCGCCATCTCATTGCCCTGTAGTCGCCGCAACAAAATGGGGTGGTGGAGCGGCGAAACCAGACGGTGGTCGGAATGGCGAGAAGTTTGTTGAAAGCAAAATCAATGCCGGGCCGTTTTTGGGGAGAGGCCATGGTGATCACGGTCCATATTTTGAACAGGACGCCGACAAGGGTGCTTGCCGGCCGTACGCCTTACGAAGCCTGGCACGGGAAGCGGCCAAATGTGCATTACTTCCGCACATTTGGCTGTTTGGCATACGTAAAGACTGTCAAGCCGCACTTGTCCAAGCTAGAAGACAGAAGCAAGCCCATGGTGTTCGTCAGCTATGAAGATGGCAACAAAGCTTACAGGGTCTATGATCATGTGGAAAACCGTGTTCATGTGACGTGAGATGTGGTGTTCGACGAGAAGGCGCAGTGGGACTGGCCGGCGACCGCAACTGATGATGAAGAAGGAGGTTCTGGTGAGATTTTTTCTGTTTTGTACACATTTCACTCTGTTTCAAATGGTGAAAGAGCTCTGAGGCACGCCCTGGCGCACACAAGCCGCTGGAATCCGTCACACCACAGTCGCCATTATCACCCTCGACGCCGATCAGCACCACGCCAACTGAAGCTGAGGTGGAAGTCGCAACTCCGCCGACGGATGCATCACAATCATCTGATGAAGCACCGCGACGCTATCGCATGCTTGCCAAACTAAATGATACTACCAGCCCAGTCCGGGAGTTTCAATACTCTGGACTGTGTCTTCTCACTGTCAATGAACCGGGAGGTTTTGCATAAGCTGAAAAGCAAGCATGTTGGCGCAAGGCAATGATCGAGGAAGTGAAGGAGAACAAAACCTGGGTAGTGTCTGATCTTCCAGAAGGACATAGGCCCATTGGATTGAAGTGGGTTTACAAAATCAAGCGGGATCCTACAGACAATGTGGTGAAACACAAGGCACATCTTGTAGCAAAAGGATACGTGCAGGAACAGGGAATTGATTTGGAGGAGGTCTTTGCACCGGTTGCCCGGATGGAGACAATCAGACTTATTCTGGCTCTAGCAGCACATGAAGGATGGGAGGTACACCACATGGATGTGAAGTCCGCATTTCTGAATGGAGATTTGGAAGAGGAGGTGTATGTTATGCAGCCACAGGGTTTTGTGATGGATGGTAAGGAAGACAAAGTGCTGAAACTGCACAAGGCCTTGTATGGTTTGCGTCAGGCTCCACAGGGCTGGGAATGCAAAGTTGGATGCAACATTGCTGGACATGGGTTTTGTCAGAAATCCTCATGAGCATGTGTGTGGTGTATGTGGATGATCTTGTTTGTGATTACAGGCAGTGAAACTCAAGAAATTCAGAAGTTCAACGTAGAAATGCAAAGAGTTTTCAAGACGAGTGATCTGGGACTCTTTAAGTTTTTATCTTGGAATGCAAGTGAATTAGATGCTAGATAGAATCAGTCTGTGTCAAGCTGCTTATGGTCTGAATATCTTGAAGAAATGTAAGATGGAGAGTTGTAATCCTTGTCAAGAACAGCTCTAGTCCAGCAGTTGATGCCACTGAGTATAGAAGTATTATTGGCAGTCTGAGATATCTAGTAAATACTAGACCTGACATAGCTTATGCCGTTGGTTATTTCAGTCGTTTTATGGAAAAACTGACTGCTGAGCACCTGGCTGCTATGAAGCATTTGCTGAGATACTTGGCAGGAACCCTGAATTGGTGATGCTGGTATAGAAGAGGTGATGGAGATCTGAAATTGATCGGCTATTGTGACAGTGATATGGCTGGAGATATGGATGATCGAAAGAGTACATCAGGTGTATTCTTTGCTTTGTGAGAGAGCATGATCACCTGGCAATCTCAGAAACAGAAGGTTGTGGCACTCTCTTCGTGTGAGGCAGAATATATAGCAGCCACAACAGCAGTATGTCAGGGGATCTGGTTAGCACGACTAATCTCTGACATCACAGGAGAGAAGAAGAAATGTGCAGTGTTAAGGGTGGATAATAAGTCTACAATTTCCTTGTGCAAGAACCCTGTGCTTCATGATCGCAGCAAACACATTGACACCAGATTTCATTTTATACGAGAGTGTGTGGAGAAGAAGGAGATCGAGGTGGAATATGTGAGGACAGAGGAATAGATTACCGATGTTCTGATGAAATAGCTGGGAAGAGTGAAGTTTCAGGAGTTAAGAGAAAAGATTGGCATGATGGAACTAAAGTGACGAGATTAGGGTGTGATTAATGGATAATATCGTTACTGAAGTTACCGTTTTGTTTGTTAAACCTAAATAAGATGTCTGACTCGTGCTGTGTTCACGAAGAGGTCATAGGCTAGATCATGTTTTTCAGTTTTTCTTTCAGTTACCCTTTTTTGAGAAGTGGCTAAGGTATCGCTGATCGATCGTGGGATGGCGCGGTCAAGTCGGATCGGTGCGATTTTGGTGTGTGTTTCTGTTTTGTAACAAACTCCTAGAGTTCGGAGTAAAAATAATAGAAGAGAACCGAGAAAAGCTGCTAAGCAGTACGCAGCACCAAAAACAACTGTTCTACTCTGTTTTTGTTATAGTTCGTCAGTGTTCTTCAGTTAACCCAATTCGAGCGTGTGAGATTTGAGTGCTAGGTTAGCCAATTTCCAACAAGCTCAAGGTGAGCACTGTAAAAAAAGGTGCATTTTAACTCAGCTTAATTTTTGTATCCGTCGTCTCTGCTTTGGGCATACAAGGAAGGGATTCCACATTTGCAACATTTTCTGCTATGACGGTGTACAATGTTTTTTTTTTCTCACTCTAGTCAATGACGATTTTTGGGACGGGACCCCTTAACTTTCCCGGTTTCGTACAGAGACAACTTTGTCTTTTCTGAAATCTTTCCTTTCCTTTCTGGATTGGACAAAAACAACTTCCTCACTCCACTTTTCATGCACCATCGTCTTCCAATGGTTTCCTGAAACTTGAGCTACAATTAGTCACAAACTTGCCTCTACCCCATTGATCAATCAATGGCAAGCTGCCTCTGGAAGGCGATTGCTGGTAGCAGCACAACGGAAAATGGCGAAGTTTCCATTGACAGACGCTCCTTTGCCCCCAAGCACTGCGAGGTGCTGCGTGTCGAAGGCCGCCATGCAAGACACAAGTTTTTTCCGATAGAGAGACTCCCAAGAATGTGGATCTGGATATTGCCACCATCCCACCTCTAAGAGGTCAAGTTCCTTTTGAGCATATTCGTGATTGGATAAGAGAGTTTGTTTTGGGGGTGAAGCACATGATATTGGTTAACATACAACCCAGCCCTTATGGGTCTGCTTATGTTATATTTGCTAGAGTTCATGATCGAAATGCTTTGATTCATTGTATCCCACACAATCTGCAAGAATTATAATTACATTTTGTAAGGCATGATTGAGTCCTGAATGGGAAGGCAACTACTTTTAATAACGAGTGTTGGCTCATGCTAGATATCCCCCCCCCCCCCGATTATTGGACTATACATCATATCTCAAATGTTATCAGGAGTTTTGCTCGGTTGCTAGTATGGGAAAAAGATCCTAGTCATCTAGCTAGAATCTTCGTTAGCATCAAAGTAAGCTAATTTTTATTTGACCTATTGCCAAAAAGTATTCTCTATACGGGGATAGACAATTTCCATTGTGAACCTTGGGATATATCCTGTGAAGTCATTCAGCAAGGGATTTTAGGTGCAGGGCCAGCAGATGAGGATCCACCACTAGAAGATGGAGGAGATCCATACCCAACTCCTCAGTTTCATGACTTGTTCTATGGGCAAACAATCAGCTGGCAATCAGGGTGATGACATTTGGATTACAATGCAGACAATCAAGCAAATGCTATTCACATAGCACGTGGCGTCCCCACTTTAGGGAATAGATCCTAAGGGCACTCACAGTGCAAGCCTTGCATATGAGGAGCCTCGGGATGCCACGTAGGATGAGGTGAAAGGTCTTCAATCTATTTATCCCACAATACAAGCTGCTCTATGAGTGGATTTAATTTTTCATGTCAATCTCTGAATTTTTTTACTTTAGTTCTCACAATTTTTCAATTTACAGAGTAATCTAATAATTTATACAAATCACCCTACAAGTTTACACTTAGCATCCTAAAAATTTAAAATCTCCATCCCAACACCCCTGTCGATTCCTTTCTGCACTCTCTCCGGCTCTCTGGGATGCGCCCGGGTGGAGGCGCTGCTCCCATCTCACCATTGGGTGGTGGCGTCACGCCTTTCTCCCCGCTGGCAGCCTCTCCCCTCTTCCTGCAGATCTAGGAGACGGGCTGAAGAGCTTGGTGGTGGTGGAGAGGAAGAGGATACGGTGCCTCTCCCTCTCCATCGCAGATCTAGGAGATGGACCGACGAGCTTGGCGGCAGGGAGAGGAGCTGGATGATGAGCTTGGCGGCGCAGAGAGGAGGATGATGAGCTTGGCGGCCATCACCATCGTGGGCTCCTCCGTTTCCTCGCCAACTGCCATCAACGCCTCCCTCCTCGCCAGCGCAGCTCCCTCTCCCCCCTCCCCCTTCCATGGTATGTACCCGTGACCAACCTAGCTCCGCACTGCATGAGCCATTCCTCGCACTCTCGTTGCTCCGCCCTAACACATTCTGATGAAGAACGTGTTGCTCAACTGGGCTGCACGGACCTCGCTTGGTCACGCGTTAAGACTAGCTGGCCGTGAATCTCCAACGTATCGAAGGTTAGCCGAATGACACGTCGGAGCACCGTAAAAGCCTTAATGCTGTTCCAGCAACTCAACTGGTCCTACAGGACGGGGCAGAGGAAGGTAATCAACACCACCTCACTACTAGGAACAAGATCAAATGGAATTAGAAGTGCCCTTGGAAGCACCGTTTGGTTTGGATCTCAATTTCCTTGTTCAGGATGACTTGGCTTTAGTACAGGAGTCTCAAGAACTGCAAGGCCAGCTTGTTGGTCCACAAGTTCAAATGTAGCAGCTATAGCATGAGCCTGCAGATCTCAGGATGGTACTTGATGTACAAATTCCAAATTAATGACGAGGTTGATAATAATGAACTCCTAGGACTGTGGGATTTGTTGTTTGCTGATGAGAACATGGAGGATTGGGATGAGGGACATTTAGACCCACCTCCTATTGTTGAACATATACTTGATGACCAGCGCAGCGCCTCATGGTTGATAAGAGCAGATAAGTGATGGCTTGGATGAAGTAGCTCTAAGTCAGAACATATGCTCCGAGTCAGATTATTCAACAGGTACACTTCAGTTTGTCGAAGATGCTTTAGACTCAGCTTAACCAAGCTCTTCGTCATGAGTGCGAGGCAATCTTCAAGCATTAAAGAAGCTCACTTGAATGTATCAGGGACAATATGGACAATCACACCCCTATGAGATGCTAAAGAATTTACTCTGCCAGTTTAAATGGAAATGGAACTGAGCATATTAGTTCAAACACGTGGGCGAAGCATTTTGATTTTAGACTTAGATAAGGAAGGCTCTTCTAGCCCAACAGTATCCATACTCACTACAAGAAAAACCAGGCACACCATATTTATCTTAACAGGCAGACTTAAAAAATTCCCGCATATGAAACTATATAAGGAGATCCATGGGTAAGGTCCGTATGCTAAAATGAATTTTCGCAGATGGTGAATTTAGAAACGGCTAAGGGTCGTCTACCAAAATCAATTTTCACAGGTGGCATCCTAAGCTGCGTAAAAAGGAAGACCATTCAAATGCTGAGGCAGGGGCCGGTCGCTCCCCGCCACCATTCTCCCTCTATCTCTCTCCGCCTCCTCACTCTTCTCTTTCTCTCCAGCTTTCCTCCTCTGCCACAACTCCTCTCTCTCCCCTGGCACGCGGCGTGCCCGGACTCCTCTTCCTTAGCCTCCGCTGCTATGGTTGTCGATCACACCTGTAGCTCGAGACGGCGGATCCAAAGCCAATAGGGGTAAGCAACGATGGCTCGGTGAAAGAGTGGCGACGACAACCTCTCAGGGGCTGCGGCTTGATGGCGGGGCCATATATCCATCCGCAGGGAGTCTGGATCCGGATGGTGGCAGCAACGCTGCGATAGAAGGGTGGTTGGTGGTGCTCATTAGTCATCAGTGGGGGAGGGGGAGGGGGAGTATCGGGTTATGCGTTCATAGAGAAGGCGGATTCAGCTCAAGTGATGCTCGGGAGCATTGGCTCTGACACCGGCGATGCTGTTCCAACGTGACCGCGACGTCGATCTAGACAGTACAAGTTCTATCCTTGGCATCCATGCATCAGCTCACTGCTCGGATTGCCGCCTAGCAGGGTCGCAGTTGAAGGTTGAGCTACAGCTAGTGAGCTGGCAGTTGCTCGGGTTCACCTCCGAGCAGCACCGGCACTGCAAGCACAACGGCGCCGCCAACGTCCCTACTACGCTGCCACCACCGCCATTGAGGGAGGGTGATGGCCACCACCACCGGCTTCGCCAGCTTCATCGGCACCATGTCGTCCGCCACCTCGGCATCTAACTGATCCACTGCCCATGCTAGTTGATTGATACATCCACACATACCATGGTAAATTAAATGTGTAATCCATCAAAAATTACAGTACAAGTTCAGAGAAGAAACCAGATCGAGCTTAGAGCTTAGAATACCTCGGGATTGCATGGCGACGAAATTCGAGAGAAGGGAGGTCATCCTCTTGCGGATGTTTATACACACACACACACCATGCTGTTGAATGATAATAAATTGGGAATATGGCAACGCGTGGGGAGATCGAATGATGAGTTACGAGTGACGACGTCATATGCTCGTTTATATAAAGCTAGGAGACGTTGCATGCCAAGGCAACAATTTAGTTATTTCCTAACGTCCATATGCATACATTTAGAGGGACCGTAAATCTTCCTATCTATCCATCAATCTATCTACACCTATATTAATTAGGCACTCTCCAGGTGCTCTCATGTTAATCAGAAATATCTAACCGTTAATTATACTAATACGCTAACCCATCACACATGGATCATTATTTATTATTATTATTATTATTATTATTATTATTATTATTATTATTACATATATAAATTTTTATATGGTAAATATGTTGGTTATTTACAGCAGCTTAGGATAAAAAAAGATTTCATTTCATTTATAGCTTGCTAATTATTAATTTTAGAATTAAATTAATAGGGAGCTAAACTGAGAATCCAAGATTGGTACTCGTATTTATGAATTCAAAATTATTTACGAACTATAGGGTTAATGATGAAGACAAGACTCCATAATGTAATTTACATTTTGCAATTATCTCTTAGGAATTTCGAAATTAAATTTCTCTTATAATTCAGTTTGCCTTTTTTCTTGTTTCGTCAAGTTTATACTCCGTATATCTATTATTTCCATGTTTTAGGAAAAACAAATCATGAATCATTGCTGGAGAATCCATCTTCAGTCCCGGTTTGTAATCCTTTAGTCCCGGGTTACAAACAGGGACAACGAATCCGGAATTAAAGATGGACATCTTTTAGTCCCAGTTAAAATAACCGGGACTAAAGATCATTTTTAACCGGTTTGTAACACGAATCGGGACTAAAGGTTTTTTCTTTTTTTCCATTGTTTTTGCTGCTTGCATCTATTGATCCACAAAATCATCCACCAGACACAAAATCATCCATCATCCACAAATCATCCACAAAATCATCCCCAAATCGAAAAAAATCCACAACAAAATCATCCATCATCCACAATCCACAAATCATCCCCAAATAAAAAAAATCTACAACAAAATCAAAATCCCCAAATCCCCATCGGGTCGCTGCCACTGTCGCTTCCGCCGCCCGGCCTCCCCTACCGCCGGATCTGGTAGAGTGGAGGCCTCCGTCCGCCGTTCACCGCCCGCTGCCTCCCACCCGCCGCGGAGATGGGAGAGGGAGAGGGGAAGGGGAGGAGGGGATCAGAGGAGAGGGGAGGGGGAGGAGGAGGAGAAGGCGTGTGAAGAGGGAAGGAGGAGGATGAGGAGGGGATAAGCAAGAGAGAGAGTGAGAGATGCCGTGGGAGAGAGATATTTAGTCCGGGATTAAAGATATGATCTTTAGTTCCGGTTGATATTACCAACCGGGACTAAAGTTCGTTGGGGGCCTGACAGCTATTGAACCGGGACTAAAAATGATATTATTTAGTATCGATTTCTATTTGAACCGAGACTAATGTGATGTTTGCTAACAGGGCAAAGATCAGTTCTCTAGTAGTGAATAGTCGTTGGTATTGTCCATCCTATCTTCCCCTCTCTCCTCTCACTGGACCGACGCGGTGCTGGATCAAGTGAGGAAGGGGGTTGCCGGTCCAACAGTTGTGTCATGTCCCGTTCTTCACATTTTTAAATTTGCCTAACTATAAAAATTCACATTTGTGCTTATTCGTGTAAAATAGCTTAAAGAAAACTTCATAAATGGCTTAATTTTACTAAATCATTGAATTCACACCACCCAAGTGTTCTTTCTACTGCTAATTGGAGTTATCTCCTAAAATTCCCCAATCGACATAAATTCCTCAACGATTCCAAATCCTCGAAAATTTGAAATTTCCAGAGAAATCTTGTTCCTCATGTTCCTTCCTGTTTCCTCTCCCCCATCATTTTCACTCCTTCAATGTGAAAAATTGAAACACAATAATCAGCCAAATCCGTTTCAGATTCAAAGCCACCATACGACCCATCGTGACGCACGCTGCCGCCTGCCAGAAACCGAAGCCGTGTTGTTTCTCCTTCGTCTTCAACTTATGTCGGTTTCTGCTTTGCCATGAAATTCATTCCATCAATCCCCACTAACCTCTTTCCTCTCCCTCATAATTCTCTCTCTTCAAATACTTGATGAGCTTGATCCGTTTTTCCTATTCATACTACCCATCCTCTTCTAGCTGTCCTCCTCCATCATCATGTATAAATATCGATGTTGTCCCTCTTATGTTTCTTTCACATACGTCTTTGAGCACCAACGCTGCCTGCCCTCGCCGTCCAGTGGGCTGTCGTTCACATTGTGTCATCACCTCGTTGAGAACTCCCAACTGCTGGTGAGTGGTGCGCTGCTGCTATGCCCTCGGCATCGTCGTTGGGTGGCAAGCTTCATCGCATCATCGCTATTCCATTTCTAGAGCCACAACCATCTAAAAGAGCTTGTGCTCCTTTGCCGTCTTCTAGATCCTGCTCATCGCTAGGAGACATTGATGTGACCATAGCAACTATTGATATAACCATTGCTCATATCATAGCTCAACCAGGAGAGATCAAGATCAAGCCGCAGAGTTTCTAGTATCCAATTCGGTCACCTGGAGCATTGTTGAATTCAAAAAACCACCAAATATGGATACGACCTCCATTTTGGATCCATGAGTACTTGATGGAAATATCTCGGAGTCATCTTTCCAACGGATCCAACCTCATCGCTAAATTCCATCTCAGTCACCCACGATTGAAGAAACAAGGTGCTACACCACGTGTAATGGGTCTATGGGCTTGTAACTTCGTCTAGGACCCCAGCCCAAGTGGGGCCCATGTAGGGTGCGCCCCAATCTGGTGGAGCGTGCCCCTAGGGCCCTCTTTGTCATCCTTCCACCGCTTTAAATAGCTAGGTACCCCTTCAGGGTTTCTCGGGTTTTGTTTAGATTAAAGTTTAGCCATTGTTAGTTGCTTGTAGCGCGCGTGTCGGCTAGATCATCCGTCTATTTGTCTTCGGAACCCCGACTTAACATGTGTATTCAATTCTATTTGCAATATAACTTTGATTTTTCCTTGTTGTTGCTTATTTCTTCGATTTGATTGTAGGAATAAGGTTGATCTGCACCGACAAGATCAACAACCCATAGAGAGGTGTATCGATCGCTGAGGTGCAACACAACATCTTGTACGGTTGTAGTCGGGTCGCCAATGTTTCTCCTAGATCGTATTTATCATAAACTCACTGAAAGATTAGGGCAATCAGAGTCTTGAGCGTATCGAGTGGAGCTCAGGGTTTATCAAGTGGTATCAGAGTATGGCTAGTTCAACATCTCTGACCCGAGAGATACAATGTGTGAAAGCCTGATGGACCGTAGGTGCCTGCGGGGCCTGTAAACCTAAGGGACCATGGGGATATAGTGAAGGGGCGGTGAACAGCCAAGGGACACCAATGTGTGAAGGGGGAGATTGTTGAATAGTCCCACATTGGTTGTTAAAGGGCAAGGGACATAATATATAAGTGGGGGAACCCCTCACCTCATAGGCTAGATTTTGGGGTGGGAAAGGCTCTTTATGATCCTACAATTGGAATCAGAGCTTTTGTTGCTCGGTGAGTTTTTATCTACCTATAACCAAAAAATAGCCATATCAAAAAATTTGCATCCATTACCTAGCCATCTTTGTGCCGTTGTATTGTTATTTTGGTTTTTGCTTTGTTGAGTTTTGTGTTGCATCATCAAGTCGTGTTGCTGGTCTTAGCATCTGGTCCATTTAGAGTTTCAAGTTCTTGTCACGTCTAGTCCCACCATCGCTGCCGTCGTCGTGTCATTGTTGTCCCGGGGACCTAAAAAAACAGGAATCACCTCGCTGCCAGGGTTCTATTTTTGTAATTTTCAGAAGTTTATGTCCGTCAGTTTTAAGAGTTGATCTACGGTTTGCCGCTTAGCCGGGGTTGTGTTTTTGCCGTGCGGGCTTCTGTGGCGCACGAGAAGTGGAACGGGATAGTAGATCGGCTTTTTTGGAAGTTGCAGGCAAGTTCGGTTTGGGAAGAAATACTAGATTGGATCGGCTAGAAATCAGTTTCCCTTTTATCTCGCACCAAATCTGGACTCCTAAGTGCTGTCATATCTATCTACTCCATCTCCCCACCATACCTCCACCTCCCCACGGTTGTACCGAGTTGCTAGACACCTTGATGAAATTTTTTTCGATGTCGGATTCAAGATCAGTTTGCAAAAACAGAACCAACATAAATTCAACATTCAATTTGTGTATAATTTCAATTTTAGGGAATGCACTTTTGCATTTGAGTCCCTGTAATTTTATTATTAACATTGAGTCCTTCTAATTTTGCATTGAGGTCCTTGAGGTTTTTTTAAAAAAAAGGATAAAAAAAGAGAAAAGGTAGAAAGGTACTTATAAAAAAGAGAAAAAAGCCGCACAAAAAAAGGAGAAAATAGAAGAAGAAAAGAGCAAAAAGAAAAAAAGAAAAGAGAAATTCAGTTGTTATCTTTTTTTTGCGAGGAATTGAGTTGTTATCTTTGATATTGCTTCATATATCAGAGTTGTGCATGGGTTGTTTGTAGTGCTATCTTGTGGTATCGTTTGTTACTAGGCTCGCGTCTCTAGTACGTTATAGCCTAGGACTAGCACGATACTGACTTTAAACAACTATTCAACTTTGCATTATCAGATTTGAGTATGTGCTATTCCTTTCCTACACATTTAAGTCACCCCAGAACTCCACAGATTTGATTGCAGCCGTACCGCAAGTGTTTGCCAAGGCATCGATACATCCAATCTCCATTGGGGTGCTTGGTTGAGTCGGTGCATGTCATCATTCTGCTTGCATTGGTAAGAACTTGTCAGATATTGGTTAAAAGCTTGAGTATGTGTCTTTTAAGCCTCCACTACCTAGTAGTTAATAGGAACATGCATTTTTTTATGTTTCTTGTTTTTACTAAGAATGGCAGGGATACAGAAGGCAATTAGGGATAACTGTACTCAACAACGACATCTTCGTCGAGACATGAGGAGTGACCAACATGATACATATGAGCTAAGTGACGTTGTTCTAACTAAGATCAAATCGGCACTACCTTATTTTGATGGAAATTATGATCCTCATGCTCACATTAAATGGGAGCTAGCAGTTGATAGAGAATTGAAAAGGTACGACTTTTGTCTGAGAAACATATAGTTATGTATGCCTCTAGTGTCTTAATTAAAAATGTTTCTTATGATTGGAAACATCTTTGGAGGTATAAAAATACCTCAATCTTAGAAAAAATTGAAACGATTTTTATGTTCCCATGTATTATATTGATATTCTGCTCAATAAACTGCAATATTTAAAACAAGATACCAGAAGTGTTACTTCGTACTATCATGATATGCATGCTTGTTTATTACGTTGTGATTTAGATGAATGCGAAGAAGTTACAGAATTGAGCTTTTTACGTGGGCTTAAAAAAGAAATTCAGGACATGCTTGCTTGTCAAAGTTATTGTTCTTTTGCTTATTTGTTACAACTTACTTGCAATGTGGAAAAACAAATTGAGGATGCAAATAAGCAACAAGTTGTGCATGTGCCTCCTATTACAATTGCTAAAAGGAGGAGAGAAGCATGACAGAGCCGCCTTTCTCATCGCTTCAACTGAAGTCCATTGCACCTCCATCATTTGAAGAGAGCACCAAAGGTAAATTAAATGATATTGAGATTAATCAAGGTGACTGTGTTGTTAATGAATTGAATTTGTCCACTTCTCATGCTATAGTAGAGCAACCATTAGTGGAACACATTGCTGAGATTCCTTTGTCACGAGTTGATTTATTTGTGGTTCCTTGTGATAAAGAAGGGTTGTGTGATAATGCTTCACTTATATCAATTCCACGACTAATGAATGAACATACCTTTTCTAGTGTTATTTCTTTATGTTATGATTTTAAGCATGTTGTTCACATTGCTACTGAAGTTGAGGAACATGAATTATCTTATTTAAATACTTTGGGCTATGTTCAATTTGATGATTTTTGTGAGCTCGATAATTTGAAGGAGAAATTATTTGCTATTAACCATCGCTCACATCATATCTTAACTAGGAGAGATCAAGATCAAGCCGTACAAGTTCTGGAATCCAATTCAGCCACCTGTAGCATTGTTGACTTCAAACAGCCGCCAAATATGCATTCAATTCCTATTTGCAATATCGGATCGGTTTTATCTTGATCTTGCTTGTTTCTTCCATTTGTTTGCAAGAATAAGGTTGATCTGCACCGATAAGATCAACAACCAATGCAGAGATGTATCGATCGTTAAGGCGCAATACACTACTGTAGAAACCATCTTTCGTGGGTTGGCCAAAAACAACAATAATCCTGGTTTGAATAGGAACCGGGACTAAAGAATATCTTTAATCCCGGATCAAAAACCTGACGATACTTTTTGATCTTTAGTCCCGGTTGGTGTTACCAACCGGAACTAAAAAATCATTTTTAGTTCTGGTTCAAATAATGGCAGGCAGTGTCAGACCCCTCCACCTTCTTTAGTCCCGGTTGGGGTAACACCAACCGGGACTAAAGATCTATTTTTAGTCCCGGTTGTTAAACAACCAGAAAAAAATCAGCAAAACCATCGTCTCCTCCACCTTATCTCCTTATCTCCTCCTCCTCTCGAGCTACACGCTATCCTTATCTCCTCCTCCAGCCTCTCCTCCCCCTCATTCTCTCACCCCCATATCCTCCCCTCTCCTCCCCCTCCTACCCTCCCCTTCGGTTCCCCTCCGGCAAGCGGCGCGCCCTCCCCTTCGCAGCATGCGGCGGCGGGGGCGATAGGTGGTCGGGCAGTGGCGGCGGAGCGAGCCAGGCTGCAAGCGGCGGCCCTGCGGGGGAGGTGGCGACCTCACCCTCCAGGCGGCGGTGACCGGGCTGCTCAACCGGAGGTGAATTTGTTTTTTTAAGGATTTGTGATGAATTTGTTTTTGAGAATTTGTGATGTATTTAATCTGTGATGTGAATATGTGATAGTATCTGTGATGTATTTGTGATGTTTTTTTAGAATTTGTGATGTAATTTTTTTGAGAATTTGTGATGTATTTGATCTGTGATTTGGGGATTTCATGATTTGGGAATGTAGTGAAATCAATATGCAAGCAGTTAAAAACAATGAAAAGAAAAGAAAAAAAACTTTAGACCCGGTTGGTACTAACCGGGACTAAAGATATGAGTGCTAGCCACCTAGCTCTACCATCTTGATTCCCAGTTGGTAACACCAACCAGGACTAAACATGGATGGCTCTTTAGTCCCGGTTATTTCAACCTGGACTAAAGATAGATATTTTTAGTTCCGGATTCGTTGTCCCGGTTGTATAATCGGGATTACGTGGGGTTACGAACCGTGATTGAAGGTCCTTTCTCCCGCAGTGACACAACATCTTCTACGGTTGTAGTCGGGTCACCAACGTTTTTCCCTAATCAAATTTATCATCAACTCGCCGAAATAATAGGTCAATCATAGCCTTAAGCATATCGGGTGGTGCTAAGGGTTTATCAGACGTTATTGCTGCCACTTCTTTGCAGCAGAACACTATGTCCTACTCCCAGGGATATTTTACTACCCTTGCGTTGCTTTAGCAGCTTTAGGGAACAGTTTAAACTTTAAACTGTAGGGGATCCATGGAATTCTGGTATACATGTCTAGATCATTTTTTTAATGCCAACATATATTGATGAGATAAGTTAAATCTATACATTCTTATACTTTACATGAACTATCCTTGGCAACCATGCATCAGCTAACTCTGGGCTCACTGGCTAACTAGGCAGCTAGCAGCCGCATCGCTGCTGGACTAGGGTGCACTTGCCGGCGGGGTCGCAGTTGAAGGTGGAGCTGCAGCTAGTGAGCTGGCAGTTGCTCGGGTTGGCCTTCGAGCAGCATCGGCACTGCAGGCACAGCGGCGCCGCCAACGTCACTACTACACCGTCGCCACCACCGGCGATGGCCACCACCACTGGCTTCGCCGGCTTCATCGGCAACATGTCCACCATGTCATCCACCGCCTCGGCACCCAGCTGATCCACCGCCCATGCTAGTTTTTTTTTATCATAAAGAGAGAGATTTATTAATGATTAAAATAGGGGATACATTTCTGGTTTAACATGTCCAGGATACACGCACACACACCATACCATGGTAAATTAAATGTGTAATGCATCAAAAATTACAGTACAAGTTCAGAGAAGAAACGAGAGCTTAGAATTAGAATACCTCAGGATTGCACGGCGACGACGATGAGAAGGAGGACGGCGATGAAACTCGAGAGAGGGGTGGTCATCCTCCTGCGGCAGTTCGCCATGGCTGATTCGATCGCTCTATATATATCTATATACAGCACGCTGTTGAATGATAACAAATTGGGAATGACAATGCTCGAGGAGATCGAATGACGAGTGATGACGAGATATGCTCGTTTATATAAAGCGAGGAGACGTCACATGCCAAGGCAACAATTTATTTCCTAACGTCCATATGCATACATTTAGAGGGACTGTAGATCGATCTATCTATCTATCTATCTATCCATCTATATATGTATACCTATATTAATTATTAATTAGACACTTTTCAGGAGCTTTCATGTTAATCAGAAATATCATACTGTTAATTATACAAATCGCTAACCCATGTGTTGCATGGGTTATTATCTATATATATCGTTTTTATGTTAAATATGTTGGTTATTTATAGCAGCTTAGGATAAAAAATGGTTTCATTTCATTTATAACCTGCTACTTATTAATTTATAATTAAATTAATATGGAGGTAAATAAGAATCCAAGATTGGTACTCATATTTATGAATTCAAAATTATTTACGAACTATAGGGTTTAGGATGAAAACAAGACTCCATGCTGTCAATTACAATTTGCAATTATCAATTTGGAATTTCGAAATTAAATTGATTTCGTATTATAAGTTATTTTAACTTTTTTCTAGTCAAATTTATATTTACGTTTGATATATACTCTGTATATCTATCTATTAATTCCATGTTTTGGAAATAACAATCATGAATAGTCCTGGGTTTTGAATGGTGGATCGAGTGAGGGAGGGGGTTGCTGGTCTGATGGTTACGTCACGTCCCGTTCTTCGCATTTTCAAATTTGCCTAATTTTAAAAATTCAAATTGATGTTTATGCGTGTAAATAAGCTTAAAGAAATCTTCATAAAAAATGGCTTAATTTTACTAAATAAATTAATTAACGTTGCCCTAGTATCCTTTCTATTGTCTTTCCTTGGGTTGCTTTAGCAGCTCTAGGGAACAGTTTAAACTTTGAACTGTAGGGGATCCATGGAATTCTCGTATACATGTCTAGACCGTTTGTTTAATGCCACTATTTATTGATGAGATGAATTAAACCTATACATGCTTATACTTTCAACACGAACTATCCTTGGCATCCATGCATCAGCTCACGCTGGGCTCACCGGCTAGCTAGGCAGCTAGCAGCCGCATCGCTGCTGGACGAGGGTGCACTTGCCGGCGGGGTCGCAGTTGAAGGTGGAGCTGCAGCTAGTTAGCTGGCAGTTGCTCGGGTTCGTCTTCGAGCAGCACCGGCACTGCAGGCACAACGGCGCTGCCAACGTCGCTACTATGCTGTCGCCACCGCCGGTGATTCCCACCACCACCGGCTTCGCCGGCTTCATTGGCACCATGTCCACCATGTCGTCCGCCACCTCGGTATCCAGCTGATACACCGCCCATGCTAGTTGATTGATACATGCACACGCACCGTGGTAAATTAAATGTGTAATCCATAAAAAATTACAGTACAAGTTCAGAGAAGAAACCAGATCGAGCATGAATACCTCGGGATTGCATGGCGACGACGATGAGGAGGATAACGGCGATGAAACTCGAGAGAGGGGAGCTCATCCTCCTGCGGCAGTTCGCCATGGCTGATTCGATGGATCACTATATCTATGACGCTGTTGAATGATGAAAAATTGGGAATGGCAATGCTTTGGGAGACCGAGTGACGAGTGACGACGAGATATACTCGTTTATATAAGTGAGGAGACGTTGCATGCCAAGGCAAGAATTCATTTCCTGCTAACGTCGATATGCATAAATTTAGAGGGGCGTTTAATGGATTAATTCCATCCTAATTTGAGCAAAACGCTACTGCATCGAATTCATGAAGCTCTGCTAAATGTATCGATTGAAGCTGATTGTAGCTAGACGATTTTCAAATGGCCGATTGAAGCTCTGCTAAATGTATAGATTCCGTGCCTAACTGCTTATCTCGAACAGTTTTCAGACCATCTTTCTTCTTGTTCTGAACACTTCTCTTTTTGGAGATGTGCTATTAATTCCTTCCATATTGCAAAATCTTATCCATTTCTTTAGAGGAAAGAAACTTACTTTTTGATGCTACAAAATGGGCTATATGGAGGCGGGGGCTAATTGAAGCCCTTAATTACCCATTGGGCTAAGTTGTGAAACAAAGGGCACATATTATTGGTAGGGAAAAAAATCCATTTTTGTTTTCCCCAACTATAGGCCTGGGTTGATTCCCATCATTTAACCGTAAAACCAGATAAGAAGGATCTCTTAGCTATCAAAACCAGATTGTTTTGCATCACCAAGCAGTTTGCACGTCTGTTTCGTCGTCTACATGCAAGGAATATTGACCTGGTCTTCGACTGATGTGATGGCACTACCGTAAGAAAAAAGTAAAAAAGTATAGCGGGATCCATGTAAAGTCCATATGTCAGTGCAACCATCTCTCTCCTATCCTCCCCTCCTATTACTGGACCGATGCGGTAGTGAATTGAGCGAGGGAGGGGGTTACTTGTCCGAGGGTTGTGTCACATCTTTTTTAAGTTTTCCTAATTTTTAAAATTCACTTTCATGTTTATTCGCTTAAAATTGTATAACGGAAACTTACTAAATGAAATATGGTTTAATTTGACTAAATAAATTAATCTATGTTTTTTTATTATATCGTTTGTTAATTGGAGTTATTTGATTTTTATTTGTCTTATCAAAGTGGTGCTCAAGTTCCATAAAATTTCCACAACGATTTCAAATCCTCAAAAATTTGAAATTTTGGGAGTTACTTGATTTTTATTTGTCTTTTCAAAGTGGAGTTCAAGTCCTGAAATGTCAGAAAAATATCTTAACGATTCCAAATCCTCCAATATTTGAAATTTCCAATGAAATTCCAGTCCTTTCTTTCTCTTCCTTCCTTTCTCTTTAGTTTTTCCATTATATTTTTGAGAAACATTATACAAACGCATGCGATCACAACTTGCACATACTTATCCCAATAAACGCACACACGCACACCCTAGCCCAATGAGCACCTTCAAACGATTAGGCCGACATAACTTGAGGTTAACGAAGGACCACAAACATCGAGCTATCGATGAAGGACTGTGCTGGTATATCTTAAGATCGATTGACGAAGTCACCACAGGCACCTCAGTGTCCACGGATACGTCATCTACCACTAAAAAATAATTTGAATTAAATAGAAGTACCCATATGAAATCTAGAATTGGAACTGGGTGGACTAGTTCTACCACAAGTAACCAAACCAAGTGAGGTGAGGTATGCTCACCTTTTTCTTTTCCTTCCTATTTCCTCGCGATACCTCCTGTTGTATTTCTTTTTTCTCTTTCATTAATTCTCTCTCTCAATCGCCGGCTCTCTCTTTCTTCTCGTCCCATCCTACCTGTTCTTTCCCAACCCGCCAGTTGCATCCTCCTTCCCACATCGCCATGTTCCTCAGCCCAGGAAGCAGCCAGCCCGAGCTCCCCTGCTCTCTACTCGAGCAAAGAACACGAGAGTGAATGAACTCAAGAGCACGACGGACACAGGAGCGTTTTGGTGATGCGTATGCAGCATTTTCTCTGTTTCTTCCTCCTTTCATTGGGTACAAAAGTAAAACGTGGGCACGCAGGCCCGACTTGCGCGGTCACTAGCCCTTCATGGCAAGTTCCATCCCAAACGCCAGGTTCATGCCACGCGACACACTCCATGCAGACTAAGCGCACGTCAAGCTCACCCACTTGACGGAAAAACTGGAAGAGCTAGAAGTATGGGGAGAGGATAACTAGCTAACTTACAGAAAAGAATCCAAGGACAAATAAAACAAACAAGCACAGGTTTATTGCTGACAAATCTCCCTCTAAACCCTATGGTGGTCATACCTATCCCTTGACGACACCGATCAGCTTGCGCAGGTCCTAAAATCTTACACACGCCAAAGGGTGGAGCTAGCATCAAAATAAAGGTGGTGCACTACCATTGAAAATCTAGAAAATTCCAATGCAAAACAGTATATTCCAGTGTTTTTAAGTGAAAAATTGTAAGTTTAGGGTGGTTCCTGTGCGTTACCTAAACACAATGTGGCTCCGCCACTGGCGCCAATGGCTTGGTCAGAATGTCAGCAAGCTGCTGAGCAGAACATGCAAACTCGATGTCGATCTTCCCAATCTTCACACATTCACAAATGAAATGAAAACGTGTTTGAATATGCTTACTCCAATCATGGTAGACTGGGTTCTTGTTGAGGGCGATAGCGGACTTGTTGTCATGGTTTTAAATCTCCGACTATAGTTGTCGCTATCTCCGGCTATAACTTTTTGAGAAGGATCTAGCTATTTACTCTCATGTACAATTTAGCCGCTACAGCTCTATTTAGCAAGCTGTTGACGTAGAATAGCGCAACCACACCATGATCACGTTATGTGCAACCCCCGCAGCACCCGGAGACATGCCGCCGTATGGAGTGGGTGGATGCCGTCGAACGCACAACCGGTAAGGACCCCGTCAAGGTGTGTCGATTTGTCGTCGGCTCGGAAGACCAGCTAGGAGGTCCACTAACGCCGTAAAGATGAGAGACGATGAGCAATTGGTGAATTTTAGGAGAATAGACATGGGATAGGTAGCAAGAAGGAGGGAGATGTAGAACACAGAGGGTTTGGATACTAAATTGATTTTGACGATTGATTGGTTATTGTTTCAATCGACCTTAGCCATCTTATATTTATAGGAGTTGTTGGCAGTATGCCATGAGGCCCCTTCGACCGAGCCTGCCGGAACCAACCAGACGGCAAGGATCCAGTCTCCTAATGCTCAAGGACCAGGGGGCGAAGCGCCAACGCGAAGCCCGATGGCGGAACCCAGTGGCGAAATCCGATGGCGAGGAGCTACAAAGGGTTCCGGCCAGCCAAGGCGAAGCCGGTATGGCAAAGGCATGCGCCGAAGGAGGATGGCTTCGCCAGGGCAGACCTGGTCCGAGGAAGGCCAGCAGGCCGGCCCGATCGCCCCGGGTCATGGGCCAATGAACCGAAAGCCGCCAGACAGCCCATCAGGGGCCCATGTGCCTAGATTACACTAAATACCCATGTAAGGGCCCCTTTTATGAGGGTGACCATGTAAATTCCCCCGGAATAGCCCTATACCCTAATAGGGGGATCTGCAAGGGGGTTATAAATAGTCACCTAGGGCCCTGTAAAAGGGGGGAGAGGGGATATATACAAAATTTATTACACTTCACCTTCCCGACAATTGTTAAGTATCCACATTGTTCGACACATGTAGTTGTCGTTTCGACAACAGTTGGCGCCGACCGTGGGGATCTCTGAGCGAAACCACTGAGAGCGAATGCCACCGAAAAAGGTCTCAAAAGAGAGGGTTGCGAACCCAAAGGAAGGCACGGCCGAAGGAGGGATGGCCGCCGGAGAAGGCATGGGGCCTCCGGCGCCTGCCGAGGCGGCGGCTGCGCCGGTGGTTTCGGCGCCCGCGCTACAACCACCGCCCTCAGCCTCGGCCACCCCGGCGGAGCACGTACTGGAGATCCCTTCGTCAACGCAGCCGGCTTCGACAGCAATAACCGCTGCGCAGGTCGATCCTGGCCTTGACGCACAGGCCGAAGCAAACATGGAGGCCATGCGGCAAAACATGGCACGACTCCAGGACATGCTCCGACAAATGCAGGAGCAGCAACAGGCATACGAAGCGGCACGACAGACCAAGATCGCTCCGGCTCCCATCCTCCAGTATTCGGCAAGTTACATTCCGCCTCAAGCCTATCAGCAGGCGCCAGTTCGGCCTCCCGCGATCCAAGCACACCCTTCGCCCGGTCAAGTGTCGCAGGCAATGGCGGAGGGGGCCTCGGTGCTGCAGGCACAACTTCAGGCTTTCCTTCAGCAGCTCAACCAACCTCACATCTCAAGCATAACCCCTTCGGCTCAGCCGGAAGGGGGCTCCAGCCAAGGCGCGCCAGGGTGGCCGCCGACGAACCCACCTGGGCTAGGGGCTCCGCCCTGGAATCGGGGGCAACAGTTCGACGTCTACAACACCACCCAAGCGCCACCGTTCGGAAGCGGGCCGCCGAACGTCGCAGCCCAGCCGCTCCCCCAGGCCATCACCTCGCCCTTCGCCACACCGTATCCACAGTCGAGCGGACCCTCGCTGCAGGGCACAGGGGGCAAGGCCGGGGGCGAAAAGGGGCTGCCACTGAGCGAGGGGATCAAAAATCGTCCAATCCCACCTCAGTTCAAATTCCCACCCGTTCCGCGGTACTCGGGCGAAACAGACCCAAAAGAGTTCCTCTCAATCTACGAGTCCGCGATCGAAGCTGCTCACGGCGATGAAAACACCAAGGCGAAGGTAATCCATCTCGCCCTTGACGGCATCGCCCGTTCTTGGTATTTCAATCTGCCATCCAATAGCATTTACTCATGGGAGCAATTGCGTGATGTTTTCATCCTCAACTTCCGAGGCACCTACGAGGAGCCGAAGACGCAGCAGCATTTGCTCGGCATTCGCCAGAGGCCGGGCGAGTCAATACGGGAGTACATGCGTCGGTTCTCGCAGGCACGATGCCAAGTTCAAGACATAACGGAGGCATCTGTCATCAAGGCCGCTTCGGCAGGGTTGCTCGAGGGCGAACTCACAAGAAAGATCGCAAACAAGGAGCCGCAAACCCTCGAGCACCTGCTTCGCATAATTGATGGGTACGCAAGAGGCGAAGAGGACTCCAAGCGAAGATAGGCGATCCAAGCCGAGTATGACAAAGCCTCCATCGCTGCGGCCCAAGCTCAAATGCAAGCGCAAGTCGTCGAACCGGCTCCCCCCGCGGCTCGCCAGCCCCAGCCGGCGAACCCGGGGCAGCCGCCCAGGCAAGGCCAAGCTCCCATGACCTGGAGGAAGTTCAGGACCGACCGAACAGGCAAGGCGATCATGGCTGTCGAAGAAGTACAGGCGCTCCGCAAGGAGTTCGACGCCCAACAGGGCGGCAGCCATCAGCAGCCCAATCGAAAAAAGGTCAGAAAAGATCTTTATTGTGCCTATCATGGGCGGTCTTCGCACACCACCGAGCAGTGTCGAAACATCCGCCAGCGAAACAACTCCCACGAACCAAGGCCACATCAGGGTGTCTCCATCGAAGCACCTCGCGAAGCGGTCCAGGAACAATCGTCTCCAGCCGAACAGCGCCGAATTATTCAAGTAATCACAAGGGTCGATCCACCAGTCCCGCTGTCGAAGCGGCAGAAGAAGTCGCAGCTGCGAACGGTGCATAGCATCACCGCCACAGGCGAAGATGTCCCGAAGTACTTGAGCCAGCAAATTTCTTTCGGGCTGGAAGATGCTGAAGGGGTGTTGTTCCCGCACCAAGACCCGTTGGTGATTTCGGCTGAAGTGGCCGGCTTCGAGGTCCGGCGCATTCTGGTCAACGGAGGTAGCTCGGCTGATGTCATCTTCGCCGAGGCATACGCCAGGATGGGGCTACCAATCTCGGCCCTCGCTAAGGCGCTGGCCTCACTCCGCGGTTTCGGCGGTGAGGCGGTTCAGGTCCTCGGCCAAGCACGGTTGAAGGTTGTCTTCGGCGCGGGAGGAAATCGACGCGAAGAGCAGATATTGTTCGACGTCGTTGACATCCCGTACGGCTACAACGCCATCTTCGGCCGCGCAACCCTGAACAAGTTTGAAGCCGTCTCCCATCACAACTACCTCAAGCTCAAGATGCCGGGTCCGGCAGGGGTGATTGTTGTCAACGGGTTTCAGCCTTCGGCCGCACCAAAAGGCAACCTGGCTGTCATCAGCAGGGCGGTGCACAACATGGAGACCGAACCACACGCTAATCGGGCGCCGAAGCCAGCCCCTCACGGCAAGGTAATCAAGGTGCAAGTGAGCGAGGCAGAACCGTCGAAGCTCATCCAGCTGGGAGGCGATCTAGGCGAAGGGGAAGCCGCAAAAATCCTGGAAGTGCTCAAGAGAAACATCGACATCTTCGCCTGGAACCCCAGCGAAGTGGGAGGCGTTTCGCCAGAGCTCATCACGCATCACCTGGCCATCAAGCCAGACGCCAGGCCAAGGAAGCAGAAGCTGCGCAAGATGTCCGCTGATCGCCAAGCAGCAGCGAAGGCCGAAGTGCAAAAGCTTCTCGGGACCGGGGTGATCAGGGAAATCGATCACTCGGAGTGGCTGGCGAACCCGGTCCTAGTAAAGAAGTCGAATGGCAAGTGGCGCATGTGCATCGACTTCACAGACCTCAACAAGGTTTGTCCGAAGGACGACTTCCCCTTGCCGCGGATCGATCAGCTTGTCGATTCGACGGCCGGCTGCGAGCTCATGAGCTTCTTGGACGCCTACTCCGGCTATCACCAGATCCACATGCACTCAGACGACATCGCCAAGACTGCTTTCATCACGCCGTTCGGCACTTTCTGCCACCTCAGGATGCCCTTCGGCCTAAGGAACGCCGGAGCAACATTCGGCAGACTGGTGTACAAGGTGCTTCACAAGCAACTGGGGTGAAACATGGAGGCGTATGTCGATGACATTGTCGTGAAAAGCCGTAAGGCCTCCGACCATGTGTCAGATTTGCAAGAGACCTTCAACAACTTGCGGGCTGCGGGTATGAAGCTAAACCCTGAAAAGTGCGTTTTCGGGGTCCGCGCCGGCAAGTTGTTGGGTTTCCTTGTTTCCGAAAGGGGTATTGAGGCGAACCCCGAGAAAATCGACGCCATTCAGCAAATGAGGCCACCATCGAGCATACGCGAAGTACAGAAGCTCGTGGGCCGAATTGCGGCACTCAGTCGTTTTCTCTCAAAAGCAGCCGAAAGGAGCCTGCCGTTTTTCAAGACCCTCCAGGGCGCAAGCAAGTTTAACTGGACTACAGAATGCCAGGCCGCATTCGAAAAGCTAAAGCTGTATTTGCAAAGCCCACCCGCCCTGGTCAGCCCAACACCGGGAAGCGAAATGCTGTTATATCTAGCGGCTTCGCCAATGGCGGTCAGCGCAGTCTTAGTCCAAGAGACGGAATCAGGGCAGAAACCGGTGTACTTCGTCTCCGAAGCATTACAGGGGGCGAAAACACGGTACATTGAAATGGAAAAGCTCGCTTACGCCCTGGTGATGGCTTCGCGCAAGCTCAAGCATTACTTCCAAGCCCACAAAATCACAGTGCCTTCGCAATACCCCCTGGGCGAAGTACTACGGGGTAAAGAAATCTCTGGCAGACTCAGCATGTGGGCGGCGAAGCTATCCCCCTTCGACCTGCACTTCGTGGCGCGCACCGCCATCAAATCACAAGTCCTCGCTGATTTTGTGGTCGAATGGACTCCAGCGTTCGCCCCTGAACCCCAACCAGTCGAACAGCCTTGGACAATGTATTCCGATGGCTCGTGGTCACATTGGGGGGCGGGCGCCGCGGCCATACTCATTTCGCCGGGGGGCGTGCCGATCCGGTATGCCGCAAGGCTGCAATTCGACACGACCAACAACACGGCGGAATACGAGGCGGTGCTGCTAGGCCTAAGGAAGGCAAAGGCAATGGGGGTTCGGCGCTTACTCATCCAAACTGACTCCAAACTGGTGGCTTGTCATGTTGATAAGTCTTTTGAAGCAAAGGATGAAGGGATGAAGCGATACTTGGAGGCCGTTCGGTCAATGGAAAAGTGCTTTGCCGGCATAACGGTCGAACACCTACCCAGAGGGCAGAATGAGGAGGCTGACGCCCTGGCGAAATCTGCCGCTTGCGGAGGACCGCATTCGCCAGGCATCTTCTTCGAAGTCCTGTACGCACCAGGTGTGCCCAAAGGAATCGAAGATGTCATGGCCGTAAACCAGACTGCCACGAGCGAAGACCCGGAGGACTGGCGAACACCGTTCGTGAAGTACCTAAAGGACGACTGGCTTCCGGATGACGAAGCGGAGGCGAAACGCCTGCAAATCAGGGCCAGGCGGTACAAACTGGTTGCAGGGCAGTTGTACCGCTCTGGAGTGCTCCAACCCCTACTTCGCTGCGTTTCCTTCGCCGAGGGCGAAGAGATGGTGAAGGAAATTCATCAGGGGCTTTGTGGGGCACACCAAGCCGCCAGAACTGTCGCCTCCAAGGTGTTTCGACAAGGGGTATATTGGCCAACCGTGCTGAAAGTTTGCGTGGCACACTCCAAAAGGTGCGAAGGCTACCAACGGCATGGCCGAAGCCAAACCGCCCCACAGTATGAGTTGCAGCCGATCGCTCCAGTATGGCCCTTCGCCAGGTGGGGGCTGGACATTATTGGCCCATTCCCAACAGCGCGAAATGGTTACAAATTTGCGATTGTGGCCATCGAGTACTTTTCTCGCTGGATCGAGGCCGAACCACTCAGCACAATCACTTCGGCGGCAGTGCAGAAGTTTGTGTGGAAAAACATTGTTTGCCGTTTTGGAGTTCCAAGGGAATTCATCACAGACAATGGCAAACAATTCGATTCTGACAAGTTCAGAGAAATGTGCGAAGGGCTAAGCCTGGAAATTAAGTTCGCATCGGTCGCACACCCGCAGTCGAACGGGGCGGCCGAACGTGCAAATGGCAAAATCTTGGAGGCGCTCAAGAAAAGGCTCGAGGGGGCGGCGAAGGGCAAATGGCCAGACGAAATGCTGTCCGTCCTTTGGGCTCTACGAACAACTCCCACGAGGCCAACCAAGTGCAGCCCATTCATGCTCCTTTACGGAGACGAAGCAATGACCCCAACAGAGCTAGGGGCTAACTCACCAAGGGTGATGTTCTCGAGAGGCGAAGATGGGCGCGAAGTGTCGCTCGAACTCCTTGAGGGGGTGCGAGTTGAAGCACTGGAACACATGCGCAAATACGCCACAAGCACTTCGGCAACCTACAACAAGAAGGTTCGCCCTACAGAGCTCCTACCGGGCCACCTCGTTCTAAGGAGAAAGGCGAACCCAGTAGCGGTTGGGAAGCTCGAGTCAAAATGGGAGGGGCCGTATCTCATCAAGCACAAGTCAAGGACGGGCTCTTTCCGCCTAGCAACACTGGAGGGCGAAGAGTTCGATCACTCGTGGAACGCCGCTTCACTCAAGCGTTTTTATGTTTAGAGGGTGGCACCCTGTTCGCCAACATGTAAAAATGTACATAGTGCCATGTAGCCTTTTGGCACCCGCCATTTTGTAAGCCGTTCGGCACAAAAATACCAAAAAAAAAAGGAGAAAATGAAAAACAAAAAAAAAAAACGGGATGTAGGGCTGTTATCCGCTCTGGAGGCCCGAACCAGTATAAAATTTCTGTGTTTTCCGCCTCTTTTACTTATGTGCATGATAATTCGTGGAAAAAACCCCAAGGCAAACGCCTGATCAGCGAAAAAGCCAGGGGGCGAAACGAATCGGCCGAAGCATCGCTCGCCGAACGTTGAAACCGCGACAGCTTATTTCGGTAGAAAAAAGAAAAAAAAGAGAGCCCGAGCACCGTTATAATCGATCCACGCAAAATCAAGCCACTAAACGCAAAGTGCAAGGGATCGACAACGGAAGTCGAAAGCTAAAAAGTCAGTGTGCCTATTTCGCCAATACACGCAAAGGGGTCGATACGTCACGACCCAACAAAAGCACGAAATGTGACAATGCAGACAATGGCGAAAAGGAAACGAAAGCACATCTTTATTAAACGTTGAAAATACACTCAATAGCTTACATTAGGTAACGCGATACAAGCGAAACGATCTGAGCGTTCGCTTACAAGAAAATTACATCTTCGCCCCCAAGGCAACTACTAAAGGAGTGATCCGGCGAACACAGTTCGTCATCACTACTGATATTGTACACTACCCTAAGAGGAGAGGGTGGCGAAGCTGCAGTAAGAGCGTAGCGCCGCTGGGCGATCGCTTCCTGCCGATCGGTCCGCTGATGGTTTCGCCAGAAACGGGCCATGCCCTCCAGGCGTGCCACATGGACACGATCGTAGTCCTCCAGTGTTCGCCTAGGATGGGATCGCATCCAGTTAGCGACGCTTACAACCCTGTAGTTGTTACCATTGATTGTCATTTCGCGGTAAATAGGCCGAAGCTGGTATCGAGCCTTCGGCAAATTCTTCACCGCAATGAACTTTTCGTTTTTGCTTCGCCAATCCCCAAGGGGAGGCCGAACGCAAAGCTTTCGGCACCAACCCTACAAAAAGGCGAGCGGAATAAGAGAAAAGCGAACGCGAAAGAACTAGGCAAGTCAATCGCAAAAACATCTCAAACGGTTCGCGCGTCGCACAACAACGATACAAATGACGAAAGGAGTCATATATTTCCACTAGTTCAAGGCCTCAGCCGTATTTACATAGTTCGCCCCTAAAAACGGCGAAGAACAAAAGGAAAACGGGCGGAGGGCCTCACACCTCGGGGTGGTCTTCGGCTCCTCCTTTGCCCCTTGCTGCCGGCTCCTCGTCCTGGTTCGCCGCCTCTAACTTCGCCAGCTGCTCAAGGAGGCGGGTCTTAGCTGCGGAATGGCCCTCCTTCAGCCAAAACTGCCTCCGCCAGGCACGAAGGGCGGGCGTCACGTCTTGGGAGCTAACCTCCCAATCCCCTTTCACCAGCTCGGGGAATCGGGCGACGTGTTCGCACCCGTTCTGCTGCAGCAACCCCAAGGCGATCGCCATATGCGGTGGCGCAATCAGAGACAGCGCAGCCGGCCTCCTGGCTCCAATCACAGAAGTCCAGCATGGAAGCGTCTTCGCCCGGAAAGCTACTCGCCTTCGCCCCCATATCCGTAAGGGCAAGGCGAAGGGTGCAGCAGGACGCCTTCGCCGCTTCGGTCGCCCGGGCCGCCTCTTGAGCAAGGTGCTTGTTTTTCTCTTCCGCCTTGCGCGCCCTCTGGCGAAGGGTTTCCATCTAGGGCTCCGTCGTGTCATAGTAGATAGTCAACATGGCGGTATGCTCCCGCTCTTTCACCAGCTCGGCCGAAAGGCGATCGATCTCAGCCTTCGCCTCGCTGCCTTTGTCGAGCTCGGCCTGAAGGCGCCTATTCTCTGCTTTCGCCTCTCGAAGGGATCGGGCAAGCCCCTCCATTTCAAGGCCTTTTCGGCCAAGTTCGTCGTCCTTCGCCCGGAGCCGGTTTTTTAGGCCGTCCAGGCGAGCCCGCATTGTCCGCTCAGTGGAACAATGGGCCGCCAAAAGCTGGCGAAGAAAAGAAAAAAAGGGGGGCACAATGTAAGCCAAGTGTAGAAAGCGGAGGTCGAAAAACAAAAGAAATTTGGAGGATACCGAAACTTACCCGTACGGCCAAACTCTTCACGGCGGAGCACCCCTCGTCGAACTCATTGAGTTCGGCGAAGAGGCTGGGACCGCCAGCCGGCGAAACAATGTTGCTCACCCCCTCCACGAAGGGGATGAGCTCAGCTCGGGTCTCGAAGTCCCCGGGGACGAAGCGGGCCGACCCCTGAGAGAACTCGGAGCCAGATCCCTCGGCGGCTTTTTTGCCCTTATCCGAGGCGAGCGGCGAAAGCGGCCGGCGTACGGGGCTGCCGAAGACGCGAGTGGCCACCCTCACCACCCGTTCAGCCGACGGCGACGCACCAGCCCCATCGATCGCCCCCAAGGACGTCGAAGGTCCCTGACTTCGCCCCGCGGGCGAGGTAGGGGTCCCGTCAGACTCCTCATCGCTGAAGGCGCTGGCAATGGCGATGACCCCCCTCTTCCGGGGGGCTGCTTTCGTCACGCCGCCTCCCACCGCCTTGGCCACGGCAATAGAGACTAGGGCCTTGGCGCCCTCCACGTCTTTTCGCCGCAGAGGCGAAGAGGCGGACTCCGCCCCGGTGTCGGCATGTTCCGGGCTGGGAGTTGGCATATAACCGCGCGTCCCGGAGCGGCTATCGCCCGCCTCGTCAGTAGCCTCTTCGGCCACGGCGTCGGCCCGTCCCGCTTCCTCCCCTTCGGCATCCTCGTCTTCGACATCATCATCTGAAGAGACGGGAGCCTTCTGTTTGCGGGGGGCAAATCTAACCTGCCCCCGTGGGCGCTTCCGAGAAGGGCCGGCTTCGCCATCCACCTTGGGTGGTTTCGCCCTCGGAGGAAGCTCGCCGACATGGACGCGGTTCGCCCGGCCAGCTGCTTGCCGGGTCAGCAGCTGGCTATACTCGGTCAACGAGATATCGCCAACAAGCCGTCTGGCTTCGGCGTCGGCTTGGGCCAGCGTCAACACTAGAAAAAGGCAAGACGCAAAGTTAGGAGACGAAGCGAAAGTAGGGTAAAAAGGGCAAAACGTAAAAAAAAAAGGGGGGTGAAGAGGAGGGAAAAAGAGAGCTCACCATTCGTCCCTGGGGGCAAAACAAGTCTGGGCAGGCCGTCGACCACTTCGCCTTGATCGACTTCGACCTGCCATGCCTACGAAAGCGGATGAATCCGCAGCATGCAGAACTCTTCTACTAAATCCCGGCAACTTAGCCGGGAACACACCCTGCGAAGCAGGGCAAAGCGGGACTCTAGGGTGCCGGTAACGGTAACCCTAGGTCTCCGCGCTGGCGAAATCGTGCGCCGCCGCCAACACAGCACCCTCGCTGCTTCGAAGTCCGACTCGAAGGGGATGGAGTGGTAGAACCACTTCGCCATCCAGTGGCGGTCCCATTTCGACATGGCGGCATTGACCGGCCATAAGTCGGCGCGTTCGGGGCGAACGTTGAAGTTCACACTCCCGAACGCTGTCTTCCGGGTTCCGGCGGGCGTGATCACCGTCTTCGTGTTGACGGCGGCGGAGAAGATGGCGCCGAAAAGATCGGCGTTGGGCTCGAACCCCGCGGTCCGGCATGCCCAGTCGAAAATCGCGATCCGCACCAGGGCCGAAGGGCTTAACTGGGGCAGTTCGACTTGGAAGAGGCAAAGGATCTCCGGCAACAGGATGTTGCACGGAAATCGGAGGCCGGCCTCAAAGAAAACGGCAAACACCACCGTCTGGTGTTCGCCAGGTTGAGGCACTTCGGCTTCTCCGGGGGCGAACGCCTGCCCCTCCGCCACCACGCCCGCGTCAACCATCCTGGCCAACTCGTCGTCGTTGACGAGCGAAGCCCCCAGGAAGGCAGAGGTGTCGTCATCGATCCGGCCGGGATCGGGACCGGTCGCGAGGACTGGGCTCGGCTTGCGGCGAGCCATGGGCGAAGAGTAAGTTTGTTGGCGAAAAAGGTTACTTGGGCGAAGTAGGTCGCTCAGAGATTAGCCGAGAGCAAGTGGAGAGGAAAGTAACCGCGGTGAAAATGACAAGGGTGGTGATGGTGAAAAGCGGGGGGTGAGAACATATATCTCACCGAACGACACTTCGCCTCCCCGGCCAATCAGGGGTGGCCACGTGTCACGGGGTGGGCGAAACGGTAAAATCCCATGGATCAGGCCGTGCAGTAATGGGCTCCCAAAAAGAAATCCCACCACTGTTCGCCGTGGCCCAACGGCCCATCGCTGGTTCGCTAAAACCTAACAAAGTGACATAGGCCACCCCACTGTTCATAAAAAGCGAAGGCCCAACACTGCTTACACTAGGACCATTGAAAAAAATAATAATAATAAAAAAAAAATCAATCAAAATCAAATCCCCACGATTGCTCGAGAAGGGCGAAGACCACACACGATAATCCTCTTTCCCATGCCACGAGTTTTTGTTTGCAGGATCCCAAAAGAGGGGCTACGGCAGGAGCGTCGGTCGAAAGGGGGCGCTTCATACCATACTACATGGTTTGCATGGTCTCGGCCGAAGCTCCTATCTCACCCTTGCCCGTGAGGGGCTTGTTGGCAGTATGCCATGAGGCCCCTTCGACCGAGCCTGCCGGAACCAACCAGACGGCAAGGATCCAGTCTCCTAATGCTCAAGGACCAGGGGGCGAAGCGCCAACGCGAAGCCCGATGGCGGAACCCAGTGGCGAAATCCGATGGCGAGGAGCTACAAAGGGTTCCGGCCAGCCAAGGCGAAGCCGGTATGGCAAAGGCATGCGCCGAAGGAGGATGGCTTCGCCAGGGCAGACCTGGTCCGAGGAAGGCTAGCAGGCCGGCCCGATCGCCCGGGTCATGGGCCAATGAACCGAAAGCCGCCAGACGACCCATCAGGGGCCCATGTGCCTAGATTACACTAAATACCCATGTAAGGGCCCCTTTTATGAGGGTGACCATGTAAATTCCCCCGGAATAGCCCTATACCCTAATAGGGGGATCTGCAAGGGGTTATAAATAGTCACCTAGGGCCCTATAAAAGGGGGGAGAGGGGATATATACAAAATTTATTACACTTCACCTTCCCGACAATTGTTAAGTATCCACATTGTTCGACACATGTAGTTGTCGTTTCGACAACAGGAGTAGTGGACATGATTCTCAAGATCTTTTCCATACCCAGTTAGGTGTAGAAATCAATTAGGACTCTCAAATCTCGGACCTTAGCAAGGAAATCTGAGAACCGATAAATCGGACTCGCAGTCGGACTCTGTCGGTCAGACCGGCCCCCTGTCATCTGTCTGACCAGCCCGATGGTTGTGGTCAGACCAGCCTCGCGTGGCAAGTCTAGGTTGTTTCCAAATTTTTCTATAGTTTCCTATTTCATACTCTAGTAATTAAATTTGGGTATTAATACCAGCTATATTTGTTTAAGAAGGCTAACCACGAGATATCTTGGCCCACTATTAAAACACTGCTTGTTGTTGAAAGTGCATCTAGACTCTTAATGATTTTGGTGATTAATAACAATGTGATTAGAGAGGAGTAACAATTTTATTGAGTAATGTGTGAAGGAATGTTAGTTCTCGATAAAGCATGGTTCAATGCAAAGCCCCGTGAAAGCGAGAAAACGATGTGATGCGGCATATGAGCAAATGATATAATGTACATTTTCGTTTGTTTGAGTCATTAGGAAAGCAGTACTATAAAGGGGGATGATTCATTGGTGATGAGGAATGAGTTGGGTGCTCAAAAATCTATTTTTCGAAGTGGTTTCTTACTCATTGTGCCTTGTCTGTGATTTTCGGACTTGTCCGATGTGCCGTTTCGAAATTTTTGAAAAAGCCTGAGACGAAAACAAGCTTCGGGTTGTTTTCGGAGTTGTCCGAAAACCACTTTTCCGAAACCATCCCTTGGGATAATTTCGGACTTGTCCGAAAATCCTTTTTGGAATTTCTAAAATGTCAGCGAAGGAATCCATCCTTCCGGTTGATTTCGGATACGTCCGAAATTGATTTTCGGAATTTCCGAAAATGTGTTTGGTACTGTTCATTTTCGGATATGTCCAAAAAGTTTTCGGAAGTGCCGAAAATCCCAGTTGTTTTCTTTGTGGTTTGTTGTTCTGGTGATTTTCGAACTTGTCCGAAAAGTGATTACGGAATTTCCGAAAAATGATATTTTTACTTATAACGGGCAGATCTGAGAGTGAGAGTATAAATAACCCACTCCCCTTCCAAGTCAAGTTGCTGCTCTCATTGAAAAATTAGTGCCCTTGGCTTGCTACTCTGGATATTCACTTTTGAGCCTTTGCTTGATTCCCCTCTCCACCGGTCTTCGATTTGGATTTGGTGTGTGTGTGAGTTACGGTTTCGAGTTAGCGTGAGTGTTTGGTGTTGACTTCGTGACGATTTGTGAGCTCTTGGAGGTTGAGGACTCCTAGACGGTTAGGTGTCACTCTTAAGCCACCGATCTACTTGTGGTTGGCCGGGAGAAGTTTGTGAAGGTCGGATCTCACCTCCGAAAGGGAAGAGATACCATCAGTGGAAGGAGTGCTTTGTGCAACCTCTTGAGGAAAGGGTTAACAAAGATCCGGCTCGTTGTGAGCTCCTTAATGGAGAGTAGAATCCCTTCAAGGATTCGAACTTCGGGAACAACTCATCTTACAAGAATCTCGGTGAAATCACTCTCTCCCTCCTCTAGCTTTACTTGCTTGTGCCGCTATAATTTTAGTTGCTGTTTGAGCTAGTTATTTAGTTTTATCGGTAGTTAGATCTAGCATTTCTTTAGTAGTACATATACTCCGTGATTTTCGGAATTTCCAAAAAGCATTTTCAGAATTTCCGAAAAACACTACTTCCGTATTTTCTTAAGTTTTTAAATTAATATATTCACTCCTCTCTAGGACCAAGGGACCCATTCAGTTATCCACCCTTAATATTGGCAAAGTGACTGGCCTGATTGCAGGCACTGATGTCGAGAAGAACTCCAGACTAGTAGTAATTGGTAAAGAGATTTCCATGGTGCTGCAGAGATCATTCTTTGGTGATAATATCATTGGAGCGATGCTGAGAAGTCATCATAACCCGCCGTTTTGGTCCAAGTTAATGAGAAATGAAATTGGGGTCTGTAACCAACTCAGTCACCAAATAGAGACAGATCCCCAATGTCATTTATTCCCAAGCTTATAAGAGTATGGCACGTCTCTGCCTCCCCTGGAAGGCCTGACTGCAGTAACACAGCACTAGCTGGCCTAGAAGACCTGTCCGTGGTAAGAAAAAGTGTTCCTTTGGGTTCTTACTCTGATGATAGTTTTCAACACAACGGCAAGTAAAGAATTCAACAGATATTGTTATGCAAGTCAGTTTTCCTTTTCTACTCTGTGTGCTACACAGATCATTGCACAGTTGTGACACCCTAAAAATCGCTAAATTATAAATTGCTATGAAAAAATTTAACAATTAAAGGATTTGCTTGAACAAAATATTGAAAATTTAAACATCAAATTTTCAATATAAAATTTTAATAAATACTTTGAGTGCTCCAGTATTTTCTGGATTAATTGTATTTGAGCATTGGAAATATGTTTGATAAATGAATAATATTTCAGAATGGGGAAATTTCGGTCATGCCTCTACTTTTAACGTTCAATATTGACTATCTTTAGGGTTTTCATTTTAGCCCCTGCGTTTTTGAAATGAAGCCATCATTTGCCCCTACTTTGGACAAGTTGATGGTGTTAAATCTTTGGTGAAAAGGTATTCATACCCTTATTTGTTGTTGCACATTTGCTCCATTTCTATTCATAGATTGCGTGTTTGTACACATTTTGCACATGAAGCTTGTAAATTTTGGTAAACTTTTACAAATATAACAGTTTTGATAGAAATGTCAACAAAATTTTGTTTCAAAATTTGACATCTTGAAAAAAAAAGACAAGCAAATCTCCCCCAGTTCGTCGCTGCTGTCGTCATCTCCTTCCACCTGCCTGGTCAAGCCGCCACTGTTGTGGCCTTCACACACCGAGTATCCGCCCTAGCCTCCCCGCACCGAGCCGCCGTCATCACCTGTCCTCACTGAGCCACCGCCACCACCAGGTTGAGCCACCGTTGTCATCACCTCCTCCTTTCACGAGACATTGTCGTCGCCTCCTCCTCTAATGAGCCGTTGTCGTTGCCTCCCCGTGTTGAGCAGCCGCCATCGCCCCCTCCTCTCCACACCGAGTCGCCGCCGCTGTCGCCTCTTCTCCATTCTGAGCCGCCGCCATCGTCGCCGAGATCTTGTGGAATAGGTTCGTTGAGGTAATGTTGTCGAATGGCAACAGTGTCTATCGAAAGGACAAGCTTCACTCTCAAAGTTGGAAAGTAAATGGTGTATATTAATATTAAAATTTTTGGTATCCCCCATTACATGCCCCTTGGGGTCCATGTATAGGTCCAGTACAAGATCAAGTAACCCTAAGATTTCTGTATATAGGGGAATTTACAAGGCTACCCGTATGATAGGGATATTTACATGGGTAATTATAGACAATTGACTCACCTAGCCAGCCTTTAGGCTCTAAGACCCGTTCCTGCCCACTAGATAAGCCTTCCTGTGGGGATCAGTCCCGAGGACGCCTCATTGCCCCAAGCAGCGCTGTCCAGCATGATGATCCAGGGCTCTCAGTCAAGTTAGGATAGGACGACCTCCCTATGCACGAGCGCCACCGATCCGCGCCGCCCCGAGCCTCCTCACGCATCACTGCACCGTGGTAACTCCCCTATGCACCTCGCTGCGCACTAGTGCTTGCAAGACGCGACGCACAACCCCTACTTGTCGGCTGTGCCCGCTGGCTGCCACCGACATCACTCCGCCGCCACCACTGACGCTAGCTCCTGAATTAGGGTTTGGAATGGGGACAGATGGGTAGTGCACAGGAAAGGGTTGGTTGACTAATTGTCCAAATGAAGTAGTGCCCGGGGTAGAATGGTGTTTTTTTTAATTTTGTACAAATATTTTTTCTTTCCTTTAACTCACTTATTCTGACTCCACCTAAGAGACATCCAAACCAGGGGTAAACTAAAGTTCGCTTCAAAAAAGTAAGGGAAAAATCGCAATTGCAGTGTAAAAAAGGAGCAAGAACACAATTACCCCATTATAATACTGGCATTAATAACAATACTGGTGGCCATACATGGAAGAATTCCATACCCTATAGGAGATCCAAACATGATGGTGATACCGAGATACCCTACTTGTTAGCGAGGTTGAGCTAAAGCCTATATCCCTGTGTCACTAATTACGAATGGTCCCCCATAGCTAGAGGCGTTTCTCCTCAAGTAGCATAATTTCAATGTATCAGAGTTTTACCAGCAAGGCTAGCAGGAAGTTATTTCTTCACCTATGTTACAATCACTATAAAATTACATGAGATAGAGCCTCTTTATTTAAGAGAGCCTATGATAAGATACTAAGAGTCCGACTCTACTTTGCAACTGCTACTCCTACTTAGTAACTGACTACGTAAATATATTCGAATAAACTCTAACAGGTTTTCATCCTAGATCTTGTGGAATCGGTTCTCTGAGGTAACACTTTGACGGAGTAAAATCCAACTCTGCTCGATGTCGTCATTGGATCCAACCAATGAAAACTAGGTCGCTCCAAGGCCATAGTCCACCACATATAACATGCACCAAGTCTAGCTTCATTGGCAAGCCGTGTGTTGTTGGCAAAGGATAGTGCCGACTACTGCAGCAGGAAGAAGAGGATGGGAATTCGGTAATCCGCGCTTGACTCTTCTTGCTTGTGGATTGCTAATTGGGAGACCGGAAGGACGCAACATGGATTTCCAGCCATTATTTGAAGGCCAGTTCTGATAGGGACGGCACGATGGGAAGGTGGGGAGGTAATATACCTTGCAGCTGGTGTTGGGATACGCGTAGGCTACGATAGCATAAAACAAAATTTTTCTACTGCGTAAACCAGGAACCATGCAAGTATGAGATCATAGATCGTTACCACTCGACGCGCTGTGCAGCGGAAGTATGCGCTAAGAAGCCGAAGGAATCCTCGCGATGTAGCGCGCGCCGATGTAGAGGAAGTAGTCGATCGCAGTTGCTTGACCTTCTCCTCCTCGTGCGTTCTCCTCGCCGTGCTCCCACGCCGATCAGCACCGCAGGACAACGGCGCCTCCACCGGTATCCACACGTCCAGGGAAGGAACACCACGCGCAGATGTGCTAGCACCCGCGCGCGGCTAGGGTTTGCTCGTGGAGGGAAGTCGCGGCTAGGGTTTCACGTGGCGTGATCTGTTAATCCCGCCGGCCACACCCCCTCATGTATATATAGGGACCAAGTCCGGGCCTCCAAGGCCCATAGGAGTCCTACTCGGATCCCTATCCGAAATTAAGCGCATAATGGATCTCCATCCAATCCCTTCATTCCGGCCCCTTAAGCGTGCGACCCTGTAGGTTCATGCACACTCGGGTGCAACCCGAAAACTCCTTTTCGGTCCACGTGTCAACAGCGGCCCCTAGCAGAACGTATTGACCCATCGAGCATACATAAAGATCATATCGGCTGAACCTTTAGTGTTTACTTGTATGAATCCCTTTGCCTCACGATATCGATTAAGCTCAAGGCTAGATATGTGCCATCCTCTAATAGCTCAATCATTCACTCGATCCTGTGATAGATTATATAACCTGCGATTGACTCCTCAATCACTTTTGGCATGGCCATGCACTTCCATAATCTATAACGTCGAGGGGCCCAGAGATATCTCTCCATAGGAGGGACAAATCCCATCTTGATTATTCATATCCCACTACATGTTTCATAACACACCCGAAGACTACTTTTATAACTATCCAGTTACGGAATAGCGTTTAGCAGTCCCTAAGTAAGCCACTACACATGTTGGAAACCATGATAATCTCAGGTCTAAGAATTCTATACCAACACTAATCGAGACCACTGATGGCACTACACAAATAGTTCTTGCAGTGTCTCATGTCGGGTCTATCCAACAACATGTTCCCCAACATGTGTCCACATTATCAATTTGGTATCTCCATACCATGATCCATGAGACATGATCATCAATCAATACATGTGCTGATCATTTAACCATATTTGTTCCACATATGATATTTGATCAGGGATCCTTTAGAAATAGCAACATATAATATAAAGAGTCTCATAAATGAATCACATATTCATTAGCCAATAATGAGTTATCTATTTCAAGGAACAATATCAGATAAATATGTAAACATAGTATGTGATACAATCATCTCTATGATTGCCTCTAGGGCATATCACTAACAGTCTCCCACTTGCACTAGAGTCAATCATGCACGTATCTAATACCCATTGCACTAATGTGTGTCTCATGCTTAGGCCGAGGGAGTGGCTTTGTCAACGGATCTGCAACGTTCAAATCCGTGTGTATTTTGCATATCTTCACGTCTCCTCTATCCACTATCTCGCGGATGAGGTGATACCGCCGTAAAATGTGCTTGGACTTTTGATGCGATCTAGGCTCCTTGGCTTGCGCAATGGCCCCACTATTATCGCAATAGAGATCCATAGGACTGAGAGCACTAGACACCACACCCAATTGAGAAACAAATTTCTTTATCCAAACAGCCTCCTTTGCTGCTTCAGAAGCGGCAATGTACTCGGCTTCTGTTGTAGAGTCAGCAACTGTATCTTGCTTGGAACTCTTCCAACTCACAGCGCCGCCATTCAGGCAGAACACAAATCCAGACTGCGATCTAAAATCATCTTTGTCGGTTTGGAAGCTAGCATCGGTGTAACCATTTACGACAAGCTCTTCCTCTCCTCCATAGACTAGGAACATATCCTTAGTTCTTCTCAAGTACTTTAGGATATTCTTTACAGCAATCCAGTGACTCTCACCTGGATCTGATTGGTATCGGCTTGTTGTACTAAGTGCATACGAAACATCTGGACGTGTACATAGCATAGCATACATTATAGATCCAATTGCCGAAGCATATGGAATCACACTCATCTTGTTCCGCTCATCAGTTGTTTGAGGACACTGATTCTTGCCAAGATTAATGCCATGTGACATTGGCAGGAAACCTTTCTTGGAGTCTTGCATGTTGAACCTTTTCAACACTTTGTCAATGTATGTACTCTGGCTTAATCCAATTAGCCTCTTTGATCTATCTCTATAGATCCTTATGCCCAGAATGTATGCTGCTTCCCCTAAGTCCTTCATTGAAAAACTATTTTTCAACGATGTCTTAACGGATTCAAGCATAGGAATATCATTCCCAATCAACAATATGTCATCTACATATAGGATCAGAAACACCAGCGCACTCCCACTATTCTTCTTGTATACACAAGGCTCTTCTTCATTTTTGACAAAGCCCAACGCCTTGACCACTTCATCAAAACGAATATTCCAACTCCGAGATGCTTGTTTCAACCCATAAATGGATTTCTGTAACTTGCATATCTTTTTAGCTGATTGTGGATCGACAAATCCCTTAGGTTGTGTCATGTACACATCCTCATCCAGATTTCCATTGAGGAAAGCTGTTTTGACATCCATTTGCCATATCTCATAATCGAAATAGGCAGCAATCGCTAAAACTATCCGAATAGATTTCAGCATGGCGACTGGTGAGAAAGTTTCATCATAATCAACACCTTGAATCTGTCTAAAACCTTTCGCCACCAATCGTGCTTTGTAGATGTGAACATTTCCATCTACATCTGTCTTTTTCTTAAAGACCCATTTGCACTCAATAGCTTTTACACCATCGGGTGGATCAACCAAATTCCAAACTTGATTGTCATGCATGGATTCTATTTCGGATTTCATGGCTCCAAGCCATTTCTCAGAGTCTGGTCCCACCATTGCTTCCTCATAGGTTGTAGGTTCATCATTGTCTAACAACAATATTTCACGTTGTCCTGTGGTTACTAACGCATACCTTGCAGGTGTACGCCGTATCCTTTCGGACCTTCGTGAAACCTGTGGTTCTATAACTGGTTCAACAACAACTTGTTCAACCCGTTGAACAACATCTTGCTCAACTTGTTGTGTGGATGTTGAAGCATTTTCTGGTGGTTCCTGAATTTCTTCAAGTTGCACCATGCTCCCACTATCCTTTCTTGAGAGGAACTCTTTCTCCAAGAAAACACCGTGTCGGGCGACAAACACTTTGCCTTCTTCCCGATTATAGAAATAATATCCTTTCGTTTCCTTAGGATACCCCACAAAGAAGCATTTATCTGATTTAGGCGCGAGTTTGTCTGATTGTAAACGTTTTACATAAGCCTCGCAACCCCAAATCTTTAGGAAAGACAAACTGGGACGTTTCCCTGTCCATATCTCATATGGTGTCTTATCCACTGATTTTGATGGAACCCTGTTTAGTGTGAACGCTGCTGTCTCTAGAGCGTAACCCCAAAAGCTTAACGGGAGATCAGTTTGGCTCATCATTGATCGCACCATGTCCAACAATGTACGATTCCTCCGTTCGGACACCCCATTCCATTGAGGTGTTCCTGGCGGAGTGAGCTGTGGAACAATTCCACACTTCTTTAGATGATTGCCAAATTCAAGGCTCAAGTATTCTCCTCCACGATCCGATCGTAGATACTTGATTGTCTTGCCCAAATGATTCTGTACCTCATTCTGAAATTCCTTGAACTTTTCAAAGGATTCAGACTTATGCCTCATTAAGTAGATATAACCATATCTACTAAAGTCATCGGTGAAAGTAATGAAGTACCCAAAACCACCTCTGGCTGTTGAGCTCATTGGTCCACATACATCAGTATGTACCAGTGCCAATGGTTCACTTGCCCTCTCACTTTGTCCTGTGAATGGTGTCTTTGTCATTTTGCCAAGTAAACAAGATTCACATGTCTCAAATGATTCAAAATCAAACGAGTGTAGAAGTCCATCTCTATGGAGCTTCTCCATGCGTTTCTCATTTATATGGCCCAAGCGACAATGCCAAATAAAAGTGGGATTCAAATCATTAGGACGTTGCCTTTTCGCATTAATGTTATAGACTGAACATCCATCAAGATTCACAGTGTACAAACCATTCATCATGGGTGCATGGAAATAGAAGATGTCATTATAATAGACTGAACAACCATTGTCCACAGATCTAAAACCATAACCCTCTGCTTGCAAACAGGAAGCAGAGATAACGTTTTTACACAAAGCTGGAATGCAATAACAATTATTTAATTCCATAACTAATCCTGATGGTAAAGATAATGGCATAGTGCCGACCGCAACAGCAGCAACTCTTGCTCCATTGCCCACGCGAATGTCCACTTCGCCTCTTGCCAAATTCCTACTTCTTTTCAGCCCCTGCAACGATTTGCATATGTGAGCAACTGACCCGGTATCAAATACCCAAGAATCAGTAGAGGAAGTAGCAAGATTAATTTCTATAACATTAATACCTGAGGTGGAACTCTTTCCATCCTGCTGCTTTTGCTTGAGTTGCTCTAGGTATTTCTTACAGTTCCTCTTCCAATGACCTGTCTCCTTGCAAAAGAAACACTCTGCTTCCTTAGCGGGCCCAGTCTTTTGAACCTTGGCCTTAGAGTTGCTAGTACTCCCGATCTCATCGGAGTTTAGCTTTCTCTTTTGACCACCTTTCTTGTTATTGGGCTTACGCTTATGCATTACCATCACATGGTTGGAGTTTTTCTTAATGCTTTCCTCGGCACCCTTTAGCATCCCATGCAGTTCGGCCAAGGTCCTTGTCATGTTGTTCATGTTGAAGTTCAATATGAACGGCTCAAAGCTGGGAGGGAGCGACTGGAGAATCAGATCAGTAGCCAACTCTTGGCTAAGGGGAAAACCAAGCTTTTCCAGACTCTCGATGTAACCAATCATTTTGATCACATGTGGACTAACTGGATTACCTTCTGCAAGCCTGCACGCAAACAAAGACTTTGAGGTATTAAACCTCTCGGCCCTTGCTTGGTCCTCAAACATGTTACGCAGTCCCGTGATTATGCTATGGGCATCCAATGCCTCATATTGCCTTTGAAGTTCAGGGGACATGGTAGCAAGCATGAGACAGCTTACATCCAGATAGTCATTCCGCCGCCTTTCATGATCCCTGCGTTGAGCAGCAGTAGCATTGGCAGGTAAATCAGCTGGAAAAGGCTCTTCAAGCACAAACTCTTTGTGCTCCTGTCTGAGAACAATTCTCAGGTTGCGATACCAATCCATAAAGTTGTTTCCATTCAACTTCTCTTTCTCAAGAATAGACCGCAAATTAAAACTGGGTGGTGCAGGAACTGCCATGATCTACAACAGAAATATATATATGCAAAATCAGCACTATGTTTACATTTAATCTTTCATTAAACAATTTAACAAAAGATGCTCCCACTATGTAGTGTGCAACAAAATTCCCTCTAATAACATAGTGAGTCGAGATCCTCATTTTAATAGTATCTAGTGAGCTTTGGCATCACGGCTAGACAACTAATAAAATAGGTAAGCAACACCTTGCTAATCACATCCTATGTGACTCTCGTACTGTCAGGTGACATCTCCATGTACCAACCCAACCTATACTCCAAGGTCCAAAACCGTTTTGATAACCTTGTCAAGTAAACCAACAATCTCCGCATATAGATGTCTGACATCTATCCTATCTTATTATGATGAAAAGTGACACTCTACTTTGGCAGACCCATCACTTATGATCACAATCGTGATAGGTACAATTATTGGAAGAGCATATTATACTTAATTTTTCTGAGGGAATCTATCATACTATGTCATCATATCAAATATACAACGGCAATAATGTAAGATAGATAAACATCATATGCTAGTACATTAAACTGTGTTGCACTGTAATCCAAAGAGTGACATGATCTCTATCCTCATGTAACTCAGTTGGTGCATGTTTGACATAGAATTAAATTCTATTCATTAATATAAAGCCCCAAACGAAGTATAAGGGGTGACGCACACGGCGGTCCGGCGTAATCAAATTATGCCAAAACTGAGTCAATCTCATTGGCTCGTTTTCTCAATGGCGCGCGGTTCCAGCTGACATCGGACCATCCGATGAACGCAATTTCGCCCATCTATACCGATTGATCTCATCAACCCATGTGCCTATCGGTCCATCTCATGTTCCAATTAAGTAAGAACTCATCTACTATGTAATAGATCTCATCTACTACACCCGCATATCAACTATATGCATGGATCTAGATCACAAACTATACAAGATGGCTCTGATACCACTGTTGGGATACGCGTAGGCTACGATAGCATAAAACAAAATTTTTCTACTGCGTAAACCAGGAACCATGCAAGTATGAGATCATAGATCGTTACCACTCGACGCGCTGTGCAGCGGAAGTATGCGCTAAGAAGCCGAAGGAATCCTCGCGATGTAGCGCGCGCCGATGTAGAGGAAGTAGTCGATCGCAGTTGCTTGACCTTCTCCTCCTCGTGCGTTCTCCTCGCCGTGCTCCCACGCCGATCAGCACCGCAGGACAACGGCGCCTCCACCGGTATCCACACGTCCAGGGAAGGAACACCACGCGCAGATGTGCTAGCACCCGCGCGCGGCTAGGGTTTGCTCGTGGAGGGAAGTCGCGGCTAGGGTTTCACGTGGCGTGATCTGTTAATCCCGCCGGCCACACCCCCTCATGTATATATAGGGACCAAGTCCGGGCCTCCAAGGCCCATAGGAGTCCTACTCGGATCCCTATCCGAAATTGAGCGCATAATGGATCTCCATCCAATCCCTTCATTCCGGCCCCTTAAGCGTGCGACCCTGTAGGTTCATGCACACTCGGGTGCAACCCGAAAACTCCTTTTCGGTCCACGTGTCAACAGCGGCCCCTAGCAGAACGTATTGACCCATCGAGCATACATAAAGATCATATCGGCTGAACCTTTAGTGTTTACTTGTATGAATCCCTTTGCCTCACGATATCGATTAAGCTCAAGGCTAGATATGTGCCATCCTCTAATAGCTCAATCATTCACTCGATCCTGTGATAGATTATATAACCTGCGATTGACTCCTCAATCACTTTTGGCATGGCCATGCACTTCCATAATCTATAACGTTGAGGGGCCCAGAGATATCTCTCCATAGGAGGGACAAATCCCATCTTGATTATTCATATCCCACTACATGTTTCATAACACACCCGAAGACTACTTTTATAACTATCCAGTTACGGAATAGCGTTTAGCAGTCCCTAAGTAAGCCACTACACATGTTGGAAACCATGATAATCTCAGGTCTAAGAATTCTATACCAACACTAATCGAGACCACTGATGGCACTACACAAATAGTTCTTGCAGTGTCTCATGTCGGGTCTATCCAACAACATGTTCCCCAACATGTGTCCACATTATCAATTTGGTATCTCCATACCATGATCCATGAGACATGATCATCAATCAATACATGTGCTGATCATTTAACCATATTTGTTCCACATATGATATTTGATCAGGGATCCTTTAGAAATAGCAACATATAATATAAAGAGTCTCATAAATGAATCACATATTCATTAGCCAATAATGAGTTATCTATTTCAAGGAACAATATCAGATAAATATGTAAACATAGTATGTGATACAATCATCTCTATGATTGCCTCTAGGGCATATCACTAACAGCTGGTTCTAACTCCAACCACATGTTTTCACCTTAGTTGTTACCATTTGCAGCAGGGAATAAATAAGAGCCCCAGAAACTTAAGGAAGGGGTTAAAAGACATTAATGCTCGTTAGCGACAGGTTTGCTTGTCTAAATAACTTCCCGTTGCTGTTATAGACCTGTTGTCTGGTCTCTTCTGCTAAAATTATGACAACCAATTTACACAGCTACTTTTTTGGATCGCACAGTAAGAACTAAGTAAATCAGAGGGGTGAATGGTTGGAGTATCCAAAACTAAAACTTTTAGTCCAATTAAAAGTTACTCTTGTTGTTGATGAAGATCGGTTTGACCGAAATAGATGCGTCGGTCTAACAGCACGAAGACCTCTGGTCTGACCGATATCGATGCTCCAGTCTAACCACATGATCTCGTGGTAGTCGCCTGTCACCGCCGCCAGTCCAACGGTTGTTGCTCCACCGGTTTGAACGCCTCAATATCGCCGGTCTGACCGTCGGTGTAACGTTCGAAACTTGAGTATACACAAATCGAAAATCTCTCGAAATAGATTGAATTTTACGGCTTCTATTTGTATTTACAAAGTGCAGATCAAGAGGTCGCAACACAGATCTCCAGCCACGACATGATGGTCAGCTCTGCTGGTTGCGTTGGAGATGGACAACACGATGGGAAAGAGGGGAGGTAATCCGTTCCCGGTTGTCACCATCTTTGGTTACCATTTGCAGCAGGGAAGAAATAAGAGTCCCAAAAACTTAACTAAGGGGTTAAAAGACATTAATGCTCGCTAGCGACAGGTTTGCTTGTATACAAAGCATGATGTAGATGAAAAGGAAAAAAAAAAGAGTTTTAACTGGTATATAGTAGTGGCCCACTCAGTTACTTCCGGTTGCTGTTATGGACATGCTGTCCTTTAGGTCTCTTGTGCTAAAATGATGACAACAAATCTATGCAGCTGCTTTTGCCATTGTAATCTAATACTGATACCTGATTGAATGTTAGTCGCAATCAGTTTCTAGGGAAGAAATAAGGTTCCTGGTCAATTCGGTTACTAACAAACTTAACTTATTAGGGCAGCGTAGTGTGTCAGCTGTCTTCTGTGGAAGTCCTAGACCTTTTGCAGACTGCAGTACTCTGCCTTAACTGACTAAAATCTATTAGTATACTTCTGTTGTTATCTTTCAATAAACCAAGGGACGTTCCAGTTTGTTCTAAAAATCAATTTTCCCTAGGCTACCGTGTCATCACTCAGCTCATGTTGTCCCAATAAAAAATCACTGTTATATTTGGAATTACTTCGTGATTATGATATTATTTTAAAGTCGTTCAGAATACCAAACATTTTTCGATTGATTTTTTAGGGTTGTAACATAAGTTAACTTCAAATATAATTACTCTGTTGATTGTTGAATATAGGTATTGTGCATATGAAAATAATCAAATTTGTAATAACAAAAAATTAATAATATTACATTTACGCAACAATTTTTCAATGCTAAAACTTAAGTCATTAAAATTACATCTTATTGACTTTTTACAGTCTAAAGTGATACTTCCTCAGTTTCACATTATAAGTTGTTTGACTTTTTTCTATTCTTGAGTTTAACTAAATTTATAGAAAAATTAATAATATCTAAAATATCAAATTAGTTTCATTTAATCAAACATTCAATACATTTTGATAATATGTTTGATTTAAGTTGAAAATACTAATACATTTTTTTATAAATTTAATCAAACTTAGAGGAGTTTAATTAGGAAAAAAGTTAAATAACTTATAATATAAAATGGAGGTAGTACAGATACCCGAGGGAGTATCTATCTCATCAGTTTTTAAGACTGTAAAACCACTCTGAATTAAAGCAAGACTTATGACATGTAGTGAAGCACCCAAGTCTTTCGTGTTACTTTCAGACCAATATTGTTATGTCCCACCTGCTGATAATATTATTGGTTCTCATCTTGACTTTTTCTCAGCAGCTTAGATTTGTAAAAAGTTATGACATTCAACCACACACATCATCACGCATCTGTTGGCTTCTTCCAGAGAGATTCTCTACACCATCTGCTAGACACTTTCACCGATGGCAGAAGCAATCGTCTCGGCGGTTGTCGGAGACGTGATCGGTAGAGTGATATCTCTTATTGTTGGAAATTTCAATGGTGATCGCAGCACTGAAGTTAAGTTGCGAAGGATATGCCGCATGCTGATCAAGATCCATAGCGTGGTTGAGGAGGCCAAAGGGAGGCAGATCACAAACCATGGCACCCTCGAGTGGCTCTCGGAGCTCATCGATGGCTCATACCAAGGCCGCTACTTGCTCGACACGATCGGGTGCGGAGAGCCTGAGCTTGACGTTCAGAGTGGTGAAGAGGTAGAGGTAGCCCCCAAACCTTTCTCCTTGTCCAAGTTCAATCCTGCAAAGCGTTTGCGCGTTGCGGCTGCCACCGTGAAGAACATACTCTCTCGGCACGACATCGGTGTTGATGGGATTGATAGGGTGGTTGAGAGCTTGCAGAGCATATGTGGTGATCTCAAGGAGTTCATGATGCTCCTTCATGGCTGCCACCCAATTCATCGGCCTCTAGCTACTAACATCTTCATCGAGGGGCAGATGTTCGGCAGACATGTCGAAAAGGAGATGATCATCAACTTCTTGCTGCATGAGGATGATCTACCGACCGGGAAACTTGGCGTTCTTCCGATTCTTGGCGATATCGGGGTCGGGAAGACCACCCTAGTACAGCATGCCTGTGATGATCATAGGGTGCGCAGCCACTTCACAACAATCTTGCTGTTCAATTTCTCACACACCTACAAGATGGACATGTGTGAACCAAAGCCTGTTCTACGGCCTAAACATGTCATCGGAGATGTTGGAAATTCTGATGATCCACTACATGAACTGGAACAAAATTTCTTCAACAAAAGGTTCTTGATTGTTTTCGAGGATGTTGACATACACAAGAAGAACATGCTTGAGGAGCTCCTGCAAAGCCTGAATTGTGGCAAACAAGGTAGCAAGATCATAGTCACAACCAGCAACAAGCATGTCACTACCATTGGAACAGTGCAACCTATCAAACTGAAGTTTTTGCCCTGCCCAGAGTACTGGTTCTTCTTCAAAGCACATGCCTTCGCCGGTACAGATGTCCAGGAGAACCCTAGGCTGGTGGCAGCGGGAAAATCAATAGCCGCAAAGCTGAACGGATCATTCTTCGGCGCAAAGATCATCGGTGCTATTCTGAAAGAAAATCCAGATCCAAAATTCTGGTGTATGGTACTAGAGAGAGATATTGGGGGGCTGTCATTGTTGGGTGATGGACTTGGCTACATTGCTGATTTAGTGGAAATTTTGCTGCCAAGTAGCCTATCCTTGAAGGAGGTCTTCATCTCCAAGAACCCATTGTCCTCACAGTTGGCTAGGCTGCAGGATCTGTGCTTGCCATGTCCTAGCTCTGCCCCTTTAGCCCCTCATAGCAGTGAGCCCAGCTTAGCAAAACCAACCAGCTATCAAAGAGTGTTGCTGTGCAAGGCGGTGTTGCCATTCTACTCCTTGTACTACACTGCTAAGTGTGCTGTGGACTCCGAGAACTGTTATTCAAAGTTTTGTGTTGTTTAGTTTATTTACTAGGGTTGTATCTTATTGCCTTATACAAAAATTACTGTTTTATTCCATATTTATTGTAACCAGTGCTCTTCTCTTCATATCTGTACAATTACTAATTGAAATTCAGAGTTCTCTCTTTGTTGCATCTTGCGGACTTTTCACACTATGCTTTTTATTTATTATTGCTATGCCGTTCGCACTTTCTTATCCATATCTTCTCTTTTCAATTTTATATATAAGTTTTCGAGTAGATTTCAATACTTTGGTAGTAATGTTCCTTTCATTTCAGAAGCTTAATGTGTGCTCGATTGCACTGGCTGCAGTTGTAGCCGCTGCTGCCATTGAGAGCCACAGCTGCAGCTGCGCTTCTGCCACAGCCAAGGCCTCACAGCAGGCCCTTGGATGCAGAAACAAGTATGGCAATAATGGTTAAACAAAGGATAATCATCTAGCACATCACGGATGATTAGTGTCTGAGTATCCCAACAAAGCTGAACTCATTTCATACTATCCTCAACTTTGTACCAAAAAATAGTCTGTCCCTACCTTTGTACCGCCTATTCTCGCTCACAAATTCAGAACTTTTACCCTTTAAATACCCCTTAGTTACTCTTTATATACAACTCTGTTATTGCTTGCTTGTTAATGAGTGACATTTTGGTAAAAATTCAGAGTGGAACACGTGAAAGCAATTGACTGAACATAACTGTCTCATAGTAGTTTCATTCCATTTTAAGTTTTAGACTACGAGCAGTCACATGACTAACTGTTTAACATCACAGCAAAAAGAATCGTAAGACATTGAATCACTAATATGTGCAACAATACAATTATATTAAGAATTAATATGAGTAAATAACATTAATAGATTTTTCATGAAAAATAATACTTTCATGTAGCTATAATTTTAATGATTATATACATATATGAACAGAAACGATTTCAATAAAAGAAACGTGGATGACCGTCTTAAATGTCATAAATGACAAGCAAACCTGTAGGACTACACTGTAGCAGCTTATACTGTTTAATTTTTAATATAAAGTCACAGTAGGACAAGTGGACGTACCGTGCTTTGTTGTGTGCTTGGCAGAGTCGATGGACTGATGGCAACCTTGGCAGAAGTGATGGTACACAGACAGGAATACGAATGATCATCTTTTCTGCGGTTATTTGGATTATGGAAAACAAAAAGAAAATAACGACATACCACAAAATAAATATCACGAGGAAAGATATGTGTCCGCTGACTATCTACTGGTCACAAAATATAATAACTTCTATCATATAAAGCATATGTCCAAATATATGGTTAGAAGTTACTGTAGTTTAGGACAGGGCAGTATGAAGTTTCCTACACACAGTTGCAACAGCATCAATGTATCATCACCCAACCTGAATTTCATCATCTGTCCTCTTCACCCGTTCTTGCAGACCTGCACCACCACATTACAAGGTCGCTGGCCTCCACAGGATTAGTTTTCAAGCAAGCTACCCAACCATAAATATCCTGCATCTATCCATCCCGTCTCTTCTCCAAGCTGCCACCCAATATGAGAGCAATTATCTGAATTTGCATCTCTCTCTTGATTTTACACAATTCCCCAAGTCAAGATCCGTCTCTTCTGCTGCTTTGCTTTATATACACCCCATTAGTCCACTCCACCACCCCATAGTATATTCTCTCCTCACTCAAACTAATCATTTCTCTCTCCAAATTGTCAATCTCATTTCTGAACTCATGTTCAGGTTTGACCTTGCAAAGTAGTAGTAGCTACTAATCATCCAGGAATAGGAGTTGCAGGGGAGGCATGAGGCTGATTGGAAGAGGAAAGAGTTCCAAGGCCAAGAAGAGTTCTTCAGCTCCATTCCAATCAAGGGAGAAGATTGCTGCAAATGTAGAAACTGTTGCTGCTGGTTCCAACAGCAGGCAAGTGGCACCTGATGACAACATGCCCCTGGGAGCAGCTGGCTATGGTAAATGTCTTATGTTCTTCTTACGTTTGCTCTGTTCGGATCTTGGAGTTCTTGGCACTCGTGTTATTGCCGTTGTTGTTGTTGTTTGACGAATCTTGTTGATATGTTTGTGCTATTGCAAAAGTTTCAGTGGCTTTAGTGATCTGTACCTGTGCTTTCGAGTTAGTGATGATACTGTATTGTTGCTATTGTGAAAAAGGTAATACCTTCTTTTCAAAACATTGATTGAATGGGCTACAAGTGTTTTCACTGTATTTTGATTGAGTTGATTCTGATGTCAGATTTTCTCCTGTTGCTCGAACATATATAAAGTTAAAGCACCACCATCTTGCTTGTTCAGTTCTGCATCCAAGATAGTGCAAATTAACTCGAGTAGTTCATCGCAGTTCTACATCTAAGATATTCCAGTAATTCATTGTCACAGTCTCACTTTAAGCATGCTGAGGGACTTGAAATGATCATGTGCCAATTGTAGAATGTTTTTTCTAACTTAAATATACTGGATTTTTTTGCACAAAAGAGAAGATAAGGTCATGACCACAACACGCTTTCAATCGATGTCATCTGTCAATTCCATTACAAAGTGGCTATGGCCAAATTCAATGTTTTAGAGGAAGATCCTAAATGAAATATGGTATGTCGATAAGTATCGTCTAGTTTAAATCATATCCAAATATATTATTAATATGATTAGTCATGTATGCATAAATCTGGAAACTAATTGCCCTGTTTAGTGCTGTCTGTCTGGGTTGACACACTAGCCAATGATCAGCAAACCTGCAGCACAAGCTGCCAATCACTTTATTTTCTTCCTGTTTAAGAGAAAGTAAGATTATCTAGTTTCAGCAAATACATGATGCAGTACGGATCGACAATCCACTCCTTTTTCTGATTTTGGATTTTGAATTTTTGTTTGCATGCTTTCCAATCTTCTAAATAATGTGTTTCATGCAAAAAAAATTCTATAGACAAATTTCAGAGAATATTTTTCTAAAACATTTTTCAACTTTATATTAGTTAATTCATACATTTATACCCTCATATAGCTATCACAAAAATCAGATTATCCATCAATGCATCAATTTCGGATATCTCAAACATGGCAATCACTTAAAAAATCCATTTTCAGTTATCAGTTTTCCTGTGATTTGAGTGTTTCAGTACCAAAGTACGGACACGACATAATTAAATGTAGACGCAATTCGTTAAGAGAGATCATTCCATTCATGTCTTTCTCACCAGAAATGATCTGGTCCCCTGATGAAATCAAACACCGAAAAATTTAAAATCAGAGTGAGGTGATCAGTTGCTGACACTTCTCTGCATCTCTTGATGATTCTAGTTAGAGGGAAGGAATCGTGCAAACATCCTTCCTTAGTGGCACACAATTCAGGTCCAATTTGCAGTTGAGCAGCTCACGTTATGAACATTATTATTCTTGGACTGATTCAATGGTGGTCACTGTTTAGTTCTCTGTAGCTTTCAGAGTATTAACTTCTTGATTAACCTGTGCAGCTAGCAGCAGAGATGAGGTTTTCTTTGAAGCCTGCCCTTGGTTAGATTCTGACTGCGAGGATGAATTCTACAGCATCAACGGAGGTAACCAAAAAATTTACATGTCTGTCAAAAAAGTTAATTCAGAAACATAACATTCAGCTTTATCCTGATACAGACTTTTCCATTCTAGGATTTACCCCAACCAAATATTTATTTCTGCATGTTTCAAATATCAATAGAATTTTATTGTTTGTGGGTAGGGATTATGAATGAATTTACTAGGGAGGCATATTCAAACTTCAAAATTCGAATCTGAGATTTTATTTGACTTTTTGGATTAAACGATTGACTTAACTGAAATCTATTTACAGAAATGGTTGTTTTCATGGTTGCATGGAAATCAGGGTGCTACATTGCCCGAACGTAACATTCAGATATTCATCCATATCTAGTCTTTGATTTGATTCAGCTTCATCCTTATAACGATTTTTCTCATCTAAGATTTACCCCCAACCAAATCTTCATTTGTGAACCAAATAATTTTCTTCATTTCAAATATCAATAACATTTCATTTTCATTTCATTTGTGCATCAGCAGATGGTACCCCTGCAAGATCATTCAGAACAAACTCCAGCTGCAACCATGTCATACAACCTGAAGCTCGCAAGCTGCCCACCCTGGGCGCCATCCTGAAGGCCGAGCCCCTGAGGCAGCCGGAGCAGCAGACGCCGTCGTCGCCGACGACGATGCGGCTCGCCGACCTCCTCCGGGAGAGGCAAGAATCGTTCGCCTACTACGACGGCCCCGCATGCGTTATCTCCCGGACCGGCTCGTCCTGCGGCGCCGGCGGCGAGCAGTGGAGCCATTGCTGCATACCGAGCTTCCCGCGGACCAGTGTGAGCTACACGGGGAGGAGGAAGCGCAGGTGAAAGTGACGATCGATCGAGAGAATGTGGAAAGAAACAGTGGTTTTTGGGATGATATTGTTCAGAATGTGCAGTGTCGCGGAGTCCACATGTTTCCCTATTGTAATAACAACTACAGTACAACAACGTTAATTAGCTGCCCAAATCAAATGTATATATGTGACAGTGAGATACCTAGCAAAACACTCCAAAAAGGAACGACCAACTATTGGGCGCGATGTCAGGCAATCAGGCATCATGATCTCGGTGCTGCTGTTGCGCTTACATTGCACGGGGATCGATTTGGTGTCACATGGCATCGACAGGGTTAGAATGTCCGAAATTAAGAGGAGTGATTTTACGATCCTCGAGGAAAACCAAGAGGCATATCACATTTTCTATTTCTAGTCTATGCATAAGAAGTTACCGAATTTTACGCTAAAAATTTCACTTATACCTCGTAAATTTCCTCTATGATGTGGAGTTGTCAAAACCAATAAGTGTGCAAAGATATAGTCCGAAAGAGTCTTTTGTTTGTTATTGCAAATTTATAACTAAAGGTTTTCCTCTATACCATGGATGGTGGCATAAGGAGGCATGCTAGTGACAATGCACCATTTTACATGGGATAGGTACATTTTACCCTCCTCAATTATTGCATATGTGTACTAACACCCTTCAACTCCAAAATAGGGTATTCAACCCCTCTCAACAACGAAACAGATGGTTTTCACAGAATCTAAGTAGTTTCACTTGTGTGGCATGCTTAGATAGGAAAAAAAGCTGGAGTTCATGCCAGTTCTTCCTCCTCTCCATCTCCCTATTTCATTCTCTCCCCTCCCTCAAGAAATGGATTGGATTCGGATGGGTATTTATCATATCATATTCTAAACTGTATTTTTAAAGCGGATTTCGAGTGGGTGTGGATGCAGATGTGAAGTGGATTGTTTATTTGTTCTGGACGATGGAAACGGTGCGAAGCCGGTGCGGACTTTGTTTGGAAACAGATCCAAATCAACGGATGTGGCATGTATATTTAATCAATATAACATTCAGTCATCAATTCAACATGCATCAATACAATAACGATATCATATTTCACAACTCCTTAGTAATAAAATCACGACACATCTACGAACGTGGGTCAAATGAAAGCATAAATCACAATATCACATTAACTGATTATCATGTTTGTTGTCCAAAACAAGCACTTAATTCACACGGGACATCACACATCATACTATCACAAGACACGTAGCCCTGGTACAGGTCCATAAATAATGTCCAATCGTTCGTACAGATATAATACTAATACTAATAAGTGGCAATGGGCTAGCTGATGTTAAATGGTGCTAATAGAGTGGTCGCATGGTCAAATAAAACTGGATTATCCACAAAACGGTTTGTCAGATAATCTGCATTTGCCAGATATTAACAATACCATGTCAGGCTACGTATCCGCAAGCTACTATCCGCACCTGAAACCATATCTGCCGGATATCTACAAACCCTTACATATCCTCACTTCAGACAGATTCGGAGTAGATCGGATTGGATATTATTAGATCCATTTTAACCCCGACCTCCTCTCTCTATCCCGTGTGAGGCAGCCACAAGGCAACGATGAGCTCAGCGGATGCAAAATCGAGCTTTGAACTTTGCATCGGGCCAGGCTCAGCACCCATTAGTGCCTTTTCCGCCCGGAAGCTTGTCCGCTCCTACTCACTTTGACTCCGCCTATGGATTGCATCACACCTCTGTCCCCATCTCGGGTGCTCGTTAACCTGGGACTCCACCACCGCCTCAACTTCCCAATGGAATTCAAGCTCTAAGTGGTGCAAGAGGGTGGAGGATGGAGAACAGACGTGCCATAGCCAGCACAAGCGAAATCATCTCGAGAGGCCATGCTGGCCTCGATCTAGAACAGGTGAGGCATCGAGGATGCATGAATACATACGTACATATGACTGGTGGAGGATAAAGAATGGACATGATGTCAATGGTAGATCTCGGTCGAGCTCGAGCCAGAGACATCAACAATTGCTAGCTTAAGCCCACTATGTCGGTGAGCCCAAGCCTCCTCCCTAGATCAAGGGCACAACCACCATCCAACAGCGGTAGTAGCTCTTGGGGAGGAGAGGAGCAGAAGGCAATGGTGGTCCTTGGGGAGGCGGAAGAGGTGCGGTGGAGGTGGAGGCGGAGGAGAGGCGGAGCTCGGCGGTGGTGCAAGCAGTGATGGAGGAAGGAAGGGCGTCCATAAGCTCCACCACCTCGAGCTCATCATTGGCTTACTCATGCTCAGCCGCCACCTCGGGCTATAAGTTCTCGCCACCACCTCACCCTCTGACCGCTTCCGCCATCGGGCTCCTCTCTGCTGGCTTCTGCCTCCATTGTTGCTACAGCAACTGCATCCGCCACAAGAGCGATCTCCGATCCGAGCAAACGAGAGAGAGACAAAGGGGATAGCTCGGGGATCACAGTGGGTCCTAGTTTATTTTAAAATGTTTTGCTAAGTAGATGCCACCTAAGCACCATGTAGGCTAGTACCACCCATGTTTGGTCCAAGGGAGTGAATTTAAATCGATTTGAGAGTTGAGAGGGTTCAATGTCCGATTTTATAACTGAGGGTTGTATTTTAGACAAACAAAATAATTGAGAGGAATAAAATGGATTTATCCTGTGATTGGATACGTATTATTGTTAGGGTTGTCAATGACCCGTACGTCGCACGGGCCATAAAATTTCAATTTTGAGTAAATTTTGTAAGAACCGAGGTTTTTAGGCGTCTATGAAGACAACCACTATTCCTTGCATTTTTCACCTAATTAACCATGTGTACACATACATCCACCTTCCACTCCCTCTCAACATGATCATCAGTATATTCAGTCTCATACCGAGTGATGCCCACAACCGCCACCACCCCCGCCCCTCTCCCTCCCGCCTGCCCGCACAACGAGCAAGATCAATTTTATTCCAAAGCGATATGAATATAACTGAAAAAATAGAGGCCGGCCTAGGAATGAGTTGTATGAGGAAATTAAAACGTTCTCACCGTGATAGTTTATCTACACAGCTCGGCATGGTGGTTACACTTCGTTTGTGCTGTTTCGCGAGCCTCCATACTAACCTTCCAGGGCTATCAGTGCACTGAACACAGGATTGCATCCTTCAAGACATCGAGCTCACGTAGCTGTTGCATCAAGCTCTTGAAGCGGTGCCTCAGTGCCATGGGCAGGGGCAGAGCCAGAAATTGGCTAAGAGAAACCCTCAATTGATGTAATTTGTTTAATCTTGAAATTTTATCTGTTTTTTTATAAATTAAACAGGGTTAAGGAGACAAGCCTACAACTCAAGCCATGTGGAGCACTCCCTCAGATCCTCACTCGATCAGGACTACTTGATGAAGACAATTTGTCCCATTAACGCAGATAACGAAAGCTGTATTCCCATTATGAACTATGGTAACTTATATGGTTAATTTCATTGCTATGCATATGGAGGATAATTATTTTAGCAATGGAACTCCAATTCAACTTAAGGACTGAGGGACTGCTTGGGAATTCTGAATATATTTACCGTCGTAATTAATTTTCGTTGTCTCCGAAAATGCCAGTGGAATAGAAATCCCTGGTAAACTGGCAGTTTGGGAAATGGATTACCAGTGAAACATGCATTTTCAAAAAAAAAACATGATTTCCTATCAGGGATCGAGAACTCAAAATCAATTCGTCGAAGCGTGAGCATTTCATCAATAATGATCAAAATAGATCAACGGGTACTAGAATTCAGCAACAGATTCCAACCAAATCATGGGCATACCGACAATTGAGGCCGGCATGAAAAGTCATGTGACAATAGAGATGGCAGCAACAGTAGCATGGATTGACATCGGTGGATATGGCTCCAGCTCCAACTTCACAGCTCCATCTTCATCGACTTTTATTTTTAGATTTTGCATATATTATGACATCAATACACATTTTTCATGTTCTACCGATAATACTAGTCTGTTTTTCTTTTCACGGGAAGAAATATCTTTTATGTACAAATCCTGTAAGGACAAATTAATGTACGTGGTTGCAAGACATTTTTTTCCCCAGAAGCTCATATATGTGATGCATCCACGATCAGTCGTTCACATAACCATATTCACTAGTTCACTTACCCATGTATCTATATATATCCCATCTTCCGCTCCCTCTCAACATGATCAGTTTATTACTCGTCTCATACCAGCCATGCCCACAAATTAACCCGGCGGATACGATCGAGCAAGACCAATTCAATGCCAAAAACTACGTGTGTGTGTGTGAAATAGAGGCCTAGGAATGATATGTATCAGGAAAACGTCTTGACCATGGTAGCTTGTTTTCACAGCTCAGCACAATCATTAGAGCTCACATCTGCGCTGTTTTGCGCGCCTGCACATTGCACACTGTGAAATTGCAGGGCTCAACAGTAGACGGAACACGGGACCGCAAGCCTCAGCGAGCTAACATTTCCATGGCGGCAAGCTTGATGTGGTGCCCGCAGCACCATGGGGATCAGATGATGAACGGTGCTGTAGCAGAAGGTAAATACTATCCTTCTCCTTCGGACAAAACACTAAGCGAATAGAAGATTTTAAGGTTTAAGTATCCAACCAGGAAAACACTACTCGAGCAGAAAAACGCTACTCGAGCAGGAAAGTACTACTCGAGCGGGAAAACACTACTCGAGCAGGAAAACACAATGTGGAGTTTTGTTCAGGTCAACTAAGCTAACATTCCTCGAGTGATTTATCCTACTTGGGTAACCATCGTGTAGGTAAAGTCCAAGGAACCGGCAGGCGGAAAAGAGTGTTCGAACATCCGAGATGGAAAAGACGTTTGGCCAAGGAGCTCGAGGGAAAACTCTACTCGGGCAAGGAAGATTCCACAAGGAGATTCCACGGGGACCACTTTCAACCGTTTCTACCAGCTGGCATCCAAAAGACCATTTAGACCTCCGAAATGTAATAAAATACCTCTAAGGCTGCTGACCTGACAGGGGTATTATAGTAAACCCACAAAGACCCATGAGGGTTGGATGTAATCTCACATGCATGATGTAAGCTATATAAGTTGGTCAAAATTTTGTAGCAGTGGGGGATGATCAATAGAAAAATACCGCTTGCTAGTACTGTGCATTTTATATTCGAGCTCATTCTTGGAGTAGGTGGGGGAATCGCACTTTCCCATATATCCTTCAAACTTATTCGTGATATAAGATCACAACAAACGGGACGACCATATTCGTTACCAGTGTAGCCTCCTATGGTTGCCTTCGTGGCAGCGCCTCATTTCAGCAACCAGCTATTACGTCATGGTAAGATAATTGTGATTTTGTGTTACCGAAAATTATCAGCAAGACAGAAAACCCCGGTAAACTGACCGTTTGGGAAATGCATGGATTATATTACCGGTGAAAACATGTATTTTCAGAAAGAAAAAAAATCATGATAGTTACCTAGTAGGGAAAGAGAACTCAAAATCGATCAAATTGTCAAAGCGTGAGCATTGCATCAGAAATGATCAAAATAGATCAAAGAGCGTGGATTGGCATCAATGGAGATGGCAGTGGAAATGCGAATTAACGCCGATAGACACCGTGGTAGTGGGAAGCGTGGAGTGCTCATTGATCGGCTCGATTGGGCTGATGATCTCCTCACTATAACGATCATCCACATCTTATCAGACGGCAATCCACATCTGTGTTGGGTATGGCACCCGATACAGCGTAGAAATCACTGATGTGAGAAGTTATCTCAATCAGTCATATGACTGTTACGGATGAAGTTATCTCAATCGGGTCTCAACTAAAACCCGTCACCGATAGCTTTGACCCAGACGACCAGTCAAACAGTGCCCGTCATGGATGAACTATCTCAATTGGGCCCTAACCAGCGCCCGTCACGGATGACTACTAATCTCAATCGGGTCTAAACAAGAGCCCGTCATAGATGACTAATAATCTCAATCGGGCCCCAGCTAGAGCCCGTCACAGATGACTAATAATCTCAATCGGGTCTAATGTAAAGCATGTCACGGTTGACTATAAATCAATCGGGTTTTAACTTATAGCCCGTCACCGATGAGTATGACCCACAAAAAATAAATTTTTTTTGGCTAGCCTCAGGCCTTTGCCAGCCATGCCCGCTTCAAAATAACAGAAACAGATATATTCCCCAGCGTTGTCAATATAAACATCCCAGCATCCCCATTCACATGCACATATGCCATTCACATATATTTGACAGAACCATTCACATAACTCCATATTGCTCACATGTTTCACACATCCATATTGCTCAAGTGGTAAGCATATAACCTACAATATATATAATATATATCTAGAAAGAATTTATATAGACATAACAAATATAATAAACATCAGTGTTACATAATCATGTACGTGTCTTTCACAATTCAATTAAGATGTTCAACAATGTTCATCATTCAATCTTAACCCTAAACATTCCTTTTGGGTGAATTATTTCGCGGAGAATGAAGCCGGCTATCTCCTCACGAATCTCCTCAAAGCTGCTACCCGGATCCTTTGAAAATTTATCCTACATATACATAATTCGAAATTAGTCGATCGATCTCTACATATATATGTATATATATATACTTCGATGTAGTTAGAATATGTCACAAATGAGACCACAAACCTCAAATTCAGCCAAAGTCTTCACCTTATTTTTGCACAAAAGGCGCATGTTGTGGCAGACATGAAATCCGCACTGGTCGCCTATTTGTTGTTTTATCGGGAAGTCCTTTTTGTGGATAAGTGTGTCCTATCATGTCTTTCGAAGGCCTCCTTTTTGCACATATCGGCCCCACGCTTCATCTATCGCTAGTTGAATTGGGGTCCAATCATATGCTTTGTTATCAATTCTGGAGTTTAAGTAGTGGCACGTACTCCACTTAGGCGTTATTACCAGAAGGATCAAATGGCCACTGCGGCATTAAAAAAGTTAAAGTTAAATACTAAAGCTAGACGTCTAATGCAATGTATTTAGGGAACACACTTACTATTGATTATAGGTGCACATAATGTACTCCTTATCTTGGTCGGGCCCAGAAGGTGTCAAACATGTAGTTTACCATTCCTTGACGGTCGCCTTCAAGATTTGTGACAGTGACTACTTGAGGATCAAGGAAGGCAACTTCCGGTGCATTCTTGAGACACCACTTCCAACTATACCTACACGCAAGACAAACGCTCTTATAAGCATGTTATACGGATTAAGATGACTAATTTTCGTGAGCAACAATACTTACAAGTAGTAGCATTTGAGGAGGGTTGTGTCCACCGATCGGAGCCTGTAGAGGTCGAATAGATTCTTGAAGTCTACCATGATATAATTTGGTGGCCCAAGGAATGGCGCTCGGTCGTGTTCGCCTATTATATTGTTCTCTCTATTCTTCCTCCTCACGTTGGATCTCTCAATGTAGTACATGTGAAGCTCCTTGCAAGCGGTGCCCATCGTTCCTAGCACGTCGTCTCCAACCAATGGCATGCCTAGTTGGAAGGACGATGGAGAAACAATCTTCCTATGTACTACCTGCACCTTGCTCATATCTAGCTTTGTTGGAGCAAGATGGGAGACCTGCAGCTTTCCTTTTCCTCGCCCCCTTGTAGCAGGTTTTTCGATAGCTATTCTTTGAGGGGAAGAATGTGCATTCCTACTCTTCTTCATGGGTAGGGGTTTAGTGATCGCCATGCTGTCAGCCTCCATATGCTCGTCCCCATAATCCGTATCGTACTGTAACTCCACATCGTTAGTCTGTTCATGACAAGCGGGAGCTGGAGGGGCTGAAGGAACAGGGGCAGGTTGTACTGGCGGACGACCGCTTGGTGCAGTGGTTGGCCTCAGGATCACCCTTATCTCAATGAGGTCCTTGGGCCATTGGATGAAGGTTCCATGTGCACTTCCTAGGGTTAGGACCTCGTCGTTCGGTGGATGCCTGAGTGGGAAATGATCGAATTCGGGCTTCACTAAGTCAACTTGCACTTTCGCACAGTCAGCCCTAAGTTGCGCCCTATGCACTCTTGTCTCTGGGGTCGGCTTGAACGCAAGTCCCTTGACTGCAGGAATCGAGAAGGTCGGCATCACCCTAACTCTTAGGGTGCAGCTGGTTGGTTCCTGCGATAGATTCATCCATATTTTTAGAATATTATGTAACGTATGGTTTCGTTGAGACTTTTATGCGTTGCGGACGAGAGATTTACCGTTATGTGGTCGACAGCGGCGGGGACCGATGGTGGAATTTCCCCTGCCTCAGTTGATGCGCAACTGCTGCGCCTTTGCGTGGGACTTGCTAAATCTTGATGCATAGCAGCAGCGGCAGCCTCCGGGATATGTTGCTCTTCTCAAATCATTTGCTTGCTACGGGCCCTCATCGATTCGAGCTTCTCATCGAATTCAGAGCTCAATTCGGCTCTAACCTGCTCCCGGATCTGGGCAGTAAGGCGTGCATCTTTCTACGCCTTCGTGACTGTTCGCTTCTTGTACTGCCACGCATATTCTGGAAATCCAACTTTCCATGGCACGTTGGAGCCAAGTCCCCTTCTCCGTCCACGGTGTTCCTTGGTGCCCAACGCTTTAGTGAGGATGTCGTCCTCGCGTCTTTCAGAGCTGGCCTCTTGCTAGGCTTCTTGCTCGGCAACCAACTCCTTCTACAGTACAATTGAGTTCGTATTCAATCAAAAGTTCATTGGAAACAATGCGAACAAATATTGAGATTAGGCACTTACTATATTGTCGTACACTTGTTGATCTTGGGGATTTGGGAGCAAAATTGTCCCATCTTCATTCTTCTAGTACCTCGCCCGGGCCCGATTCCTTGCCCGTGGGTGTGGGATATCGGCAAACACCGGCGGTGTGTTCGCTGCCGCTGCCGCTTCATTCTCCTCCTGCCATTTCTCTTGCTTCCCGGCAAATCCTGCAATGCCTAGCCGGTGCGGGTGTAAGTTCCTAGCCTGCAGTGCTCGATAAGCCTTGCTTCTGGCCCGGGATTCGGGGGTCGACTTCTTCTCGTAGAATTGCTCCCAGGCATCTGCTGTGATGAAAGGCCATTGCTCAGTTGGATCCGGGGTCATCGGGTTTAAGACGTACTCCGTGACCAGCATGCTCTTAAAGTTCTTCCAAGCATTGCCCATAATCTTGTAAGCAGCCTGCTTCAGCCTGGCCTCATCGGCTGCAGAATACTCGAAGCTTTCCTTGAATTTTAGCCAAGCTGCATTCTTCTCTGCTTCGGGCACATGCTTGGTGTCATCCACGGGAATTGTGAAGTTCTCCCTCGCTACGACACCGCAGGTCAACCTAAACTTAGCCAGAACATTCCGAGGACGGGTCGGCAGTCCTACCTGGTTCACCTCTGCTATGGTGTACCGTTTCTTAGGGATTTTGTTCCCTGTCCTACGAGTCCGTGCCCTTGAGGACTCACTAGTTATCGTCGACATTGGTTCACCTTGCTGAGACATCATCTAAATAACTTGCAAAATAACAAAGTTAATTATCTTCGTAAACAAATTCCGTATGTACGTACTTACTTTAATATTATAATTCGTTGGCACCCGAAGCACATAAGTCCTAAAATCACTAAGCCCTAAAGTCATTAAGTACTAAAATCACTAAGTACTAAAATAGCTAACAACCCTAAGTCCTAAAATTACTCGCTCGAAATGAATGAATTATTGTACTTTAGTTGATTCCTCGCTCCATGTCGCTTCTTTTCATACGTTTCTTAAATATCAAAAAATGACAGATTACGAAGTGCTCTGGTTGCCAAGGTGCCTTGGTCGGTTCCGTACATGTACTAACCCAACCAAACCAACTTGGCACCCGGAGCACCTCGTATTCTGTGATAACTTCATAACCTAGGAACTAAGTCCATACATAAATGACTAATTATCAAAAAATGACAGAATACGAGGTGCGCTGGGGTCTGACGGTGTCTTAATCGGTTTTGTGAATGCACTAACTCGATCAAACCAACTTTAGACCCTACGCACCTCGTATTCTGCGATGATTTGATAACGTACTTACTATCTACACTAAAATCAATCATCCATCGACCATCATTCATCACTAAAATAACCCTAAGTCCTAAAACCTATTCATCCACATATCACTAATAGCAGTAATTAAATCCTATTCATCTCACAAATTGCACATATATCAAAAATTGCACTTATATCAAATCTCACATATATCAACTATTGCACATATATATCACATATATCAAACTTCACATATATTTCACACATATCAAATTTCACATATATCAACTATTGCACATATATATTACATATATCAAACTTCACATATATTTCACACATATCAAATTTCACATATATCAACTTTTGCACATATATATCACATATATCAAACTTCACATACATTTCACACATATCAAATTTCACAGATATCAACTATTGCACATATATATATCACATATATCAAACTTCACATATATTTCACACATATCAAATTTCACATATATCAAATTTCACATATATCAACTATTGCACATATATATCAAATATATCAAACTTCACATATATTTCACACATATCAAATTTCACATATATCAACTATTGCACATATATATATCACATATATCAAACTTCACATATATTTCACATATTTCAACTATTGCACATATATTTCACATATTTCAACTATTTCACATATATTTCACACATATATGCTTACTAGCGGTGGCTTGGGGAGGAGGTGGCCGGCGGCGGCTTGGGGAGGATGTGGCCGACGGTGGTTGAATGCGGTGGCGGCGGCTTGGGGAAGAGGTGGCCGGTGTCTTGGTCGTCGGCGGCGAGCTCCCAGTGCATGGCGGTGGCACTAGGGTTCTTTTAACTTAGAAAAAATTTTGATCCAGATCTGAGGGGAGAGAACCATCTTAGTACGGTCATTAGACATCTCAATCGGGCCTACACTAGAGCCCGTCACGGATGACTCATATGTGACGGGCTCTAGTCCAGGACTGATTGTGATGATGTCATCTCAATCGGGCAATAAACCATTGCCCATCACGGATGTAATCATCCGTGACGGGCTCTAGTTTACGCCCGCTGGAGATTACGTCATCTATATTGGGCATTACATTATAGCCTGTCACAGATTACATTTGTTTCCTCTTCATTGCTGACCTGAAGTGAAAATAATTAACTGCAATAAAATAATTCACTTATTATCCCAAATAATTCAATTATTATCCCAAATAATTAAGTAAAGTACAATAATTCACTAAATTTACTAAATTCACAACAAAAATTATTACAAGTTGCACTAGATTAACTAAAGTTTTTTACTAATACAAAATACTTCATTAGTTTCCAAAAATAACAGAACACATAAGTAGAATGTGATCGGTCACAAGGTTATGCCTTCCGTATGATATGATCGAGTATATGCCACAGGCTCTTGTGGATCATCGTCAAGGTCGATGTGAGGTCGTACGTGAAGATTTTGGTTGTATTCTTCTTCATCGACGATGTTGTCAACACCAACAATTCGACGCTTGCCATCCCTCACGATGTACATCTTCTTGTTTGCGGGGTCTTTTATGTAGAAAATCTACTCGACCTGTTTCGCAAGTACGAATGGTTCATCGGCGTATCCAACCTTGGATAGATCTACTAAAGTGAAACATTCCTTATCGACTTTAACACCAGTGCGTATATTCACCCAACGGCATTGAAACAAAGGAACCTTGAACTTCACGTAGTTGAGCTCCCAGATTTGCTCAATGTGACCGTAGTATTTGTTCGACCCAACTTGATCCTAGAATGCATCTATACGGACTCCGTTGTTTTGCACTGTGCTTTTGTCATCTTTTGGATGGTGTAAAATGTGTATCCATTAATATCGTATCCTTGCCATGTGTCTATGGCCCAACACGGTCCTGTCCCCAACAACTGTACCGTCTCATTTGGGATATCCGTCGACATTGTGACACGATTCTTGAACCATGCGTTGAACCGAGAGTTATGTTCTCTGTTAATCCACGTCTTAGATCGCCCCAATTTCTCCTGCTGGATTTTCGCTAAGTGCTCCTCAAAGTATGGGCCAACTTCTGCTATATGTTGGAACACAGCAAAATGAGCCTGCGCATAGGAAGCTTGATCGGGCCTAATTCTTTTCCTCCCTATTGTGCCAGCACCTGACAACTTTCCTTCGTGACGAGACGCTGGAACTCCGATAGGTTCGGCCTCGGACATGTAATCCGCGCAGAACTCAATAACCTCCTCGGTCGTGTAGCCTTCAATGATGCTGCCCTCCGGTTTTGCTCTGTTCCGAACGTATGACTTCGGAACTCCCATGTACTTATCGAACGGGTACATTTCTCTTAGAAAAGCTGGGCCACATAGGTTTGTTTGTTTCACAAGATGAACAGGGAGATGAACCATGATACCAAGGAAAGACAGTGGAAAAAACATCTCCATGTGGTAGAGGGTATTGATAATATCGGTCTGCAACCCATCTAGATCTTCGGGATCTATAACTTTCTATCTGATTGCATTGAAAAAGGCACACAGACATTGGATCGTATAACGGACTTTGGGTAGAAGAATGTCTCTGATAGCAACTGGCAAGATCTGTGTGATTAGCACGTGGCAATCGTGAGACTTCATTCCAACCAGTTTTAGGTCTTCCGATTTGACGTACTTACTAATCCTCGCTGAATAGCCCGATGGAACTTTAATATCTTTCAGGCATGATAACATTGCAATTTTCTCATCCTTCGACAGTGTGTGGCAGGATGGAGGGAGGTACACTCTATCTGTCTCTGCACCTGTTACATGCTGGAGTTCACTGTGAATGTTCATTTCCTGTAGATCAAGGCGCGCGTTCAACCCGTCCTTTGTTTTGCCGGGAATATTCAGCAGCAGGCCAACCAAACTCTCACACACATTCTTTTCTACATACATGAGATCAATGCAATAACAGACCTCAAGATCTTTCCAGTAAGGTAGTTGCCAAAATATGGACTTTTTCTTCCAGATATCCTTATCCTTTGCCTGAATACGTTTTCTTTTCTTCCCAAACTCATTGGTTATGTCCTTGACCAAGTTGTGGACCTCATCTCTGGACAAATCCTTGGGACCAGGCTGAAGTTCTCTCTTCCCGTTGAAAATTTTCTTCTTCCTTCTAAATGCGTGATGTAGCGGGAGCCACCTCCTATGACCCATATAAACCATCTTTCGTGATTTCTTCAACCACCGGCTACGTGTATGGTCCATGCAGTCGGAGCAAGCCTTCTTTCCCTTCACGGTTTGCCCGAAAAGATTACCGAGGGTGGGATAGTCATTAATGGTCCAGAACAGGTTCGCTTGAAGTTCTCCTGACCATATGCATCCCAAGTTTCCAGACCTTCTTTCTAGAGAATCTCAAGATCATCCATAACAGGCTCCAAGAACACATCGATATCATTGCCCGGTTGTTTCGGTCCTTGGATTAGCAAGCATAGCATAATATATTTCCTTTTAAAGCACAATCATGGTGGTAGGTTAAAGTTTGAAATAAGAACTGGCCAAGTGTTGTGAGTACTACTCATGTCTCTGAAAGGATTCATGTCATCTGTACACAGACATAGCCTCATGTTTTTGGGGTCGGCAGCAAAGTCTTTGTGTTTTCGATCGATATTCCTCCATTGAATCGAATCCGCTAGGTGTCTTAGCATACCGTCGTTCCTTCTCTTCGTGGCATGCCAACGTACTAACTTCGCTTCCTTGGGGTTGGCAAAGATTCTTTTGAAACCATCAATGATAGGTAGATACCACACAACGTTCGCGGGACCACCCCGCTTTGACTTCTTTCTTTCGTCAGGACTTTTCTTTCGCTTGTATCGAGCAGCCTTGCAGACAGGATAAACATCTAAGTCCGTATATTGCTTGTGGTACAATATGCAGTCGTTTGGACAAGCGTGAATTCTATGGACCTCTAACCCCAGGGGACACAAAATCTGCTTTGCTTCATATGTCGTCTCGGGCAATATGTTCCCATCAGGTAGCATGGCCTTCAAAATTCCCAAAAGATCTGTGAAACTCTTGTCTGTCCATCCACTACTTGCCTTTAGCTTCATGAGGTCCAAGGTAGCTGATAATTTGGTGTGCTTGGCTTTGCATCCGGCGTATAGAGGCGTCTGGGAGTCACTGACCAACCTGCTGAACTTTATGGAATCTCTCTCGTTGTAAGCTGGGTCCTCAACGTCACGTAACATGTCTTGCAGCAGATCGTGATACACATCAACCATTTCACCGCCCAGTGGAGAAGGTACAAACATATCATGCTCATCTTCATCTTCCTGATTTTGCGCACCACTTCTATCTGCAGCTGCACCACTTCCTGATTCCTGCTCTACATGCTTGACCCAACATGGTAGCCCTCCATAAATACTCGTTGTATTAGATGAGCGTGTACGTCCACTCGGCTATCAAACATATTCTTATTCTTACAATCTGCACATGGACAACACATGTAATCGTTGTTTCTTCTTTTTCTATCCTCCTTCGCGGCGTTTATAAAATTTAATACCCCATTTCTATACTCTTGACTATGACGTTTCACAGTTTTCGCATACATCCAACTTCGATCCATCGCTACAGAAATGAAAAAAATTAGAGAAACATCTTATAAGATAAGTACTGCTAAATTAATGAGAGTTGATGAATTTTCTAAATTAATGATTACTATTTATCACTTACCTTTATGAATTTACTGTTTTCTTTGGAAAAAAATTTAAATTTGGCCCCCTTCAACTTCCCACCAAAATAGTGAATAGTGAGATATAGTTACACTGGCGGTTGCAGCTATTTATAGTGTGCAATAACTATCTGTAACGGTCCAAAAAATAACTTCTCTGTCGGGCATATAAGTTATCTTTATCGGGTCTAAATAAAAGCCCATCACCAAGGAGTGTCATCTGTGACGGGCTTTATTGTTATCTCAAACGGGTCTCAGGTCGGAGCCCGTCACAGATGATGGTTATCGGTGGTGGGCTCTAACTAGGGCCCGATTGAGATATTTAAGGTTATCTCAATCGGATCTAAACTAGAGCCCGTCAATGATATGTATCATCCATGACGGGATTGAGTTTTATGTACATTTAACATGTCTCTCCGACCATATCTCAATCGCCTCTTTTTAGACCCGTTTGAGATGTATTCGTTGTGACGGCTGGGAAAATGCAGTTAAGTTACAGGTCGTTACAGATGAGAGGATTTGCACTAGTGCCTGGTTGTGGGCTCAATATGAGTACTTTTTTCTTCTAGGCGTAATGGGCATTCTGATGGATTTTTATCTGAAAATTGGCCCATCCAAGCACATATTGTCGATTCAACTTGAAAATATTGCAGGCTGGTATTTTTCACCTGTTTTGGGACAAATATTGCTCTTCTCGTCAGTAGTCAGCTCCTTCCTCGGCTTCTTCAATTTCAGGTCCAAATACTGAAAGAACCACTTTGTGAGTTGTGACGGCTCCAAAATGGCTCTAGTTCGTAGGTATGTGTGTGCGTATTATGAACTGCCCTGTATTTGTAGTGTGCTTTAAAGAATGGCTCTACTTATTTATGACCTACGCATGCTGCCAGTAATGAATATCAGAAAAATGACTAGACAAATCCGTACGTGCATGTGCCAGTTATACTCGTTTCGTTGTAAGTGATATAATGCTATTATCCGGTCTCAAACGCTAGTATCAGTTGTTATTTTCAGACAAAGGCCTGATAGAGATCATTAGTTAGTTTAACAGCAACTGGTACCCACAAGTCGGCAACTCTGCGACAGCCAATGAAAATCGAGTCAACTAACCCCTTTTTTTTCCCTCAAACACGCAGGAATCAGCTAACATTTTATACTTTAGGACTCTGTAAAACGGCATTATAATTAACTCCGGCAGGGAAAATTTCCGTGTGGTAATATATTCTTCAGGTTGTTTTCATGTGCTGCTCGGTGTGAGACTGTCCTATCGGAGGAATAAATTTTCTGTTTTGCAATTTAAACTGCAAGTGGAGGGCAGTTTCACTGTCAACTGAGGTCACTGACCTGCAATTGACTTGAATCTCTTTGTATGTGCTGTCTGGGTTGATTTGGCCCGGATGCTGGGGATCAGGTAAATTTATATCAAACCTTCCTTTTAGTGGAATTGCATGCAGCTCTCTGCTTGTTCTGAAGAGGCAACATGTATCACTAGTGGCAGTTTTGTAGTACATGCAGACTATAGGTTTTGATCTCTTTTTCTAAGCCTCTGCTTTGCTTTGCTTCTCTCATACCTGAACAAAAAGGATGCAGAGCAACCTAAAACTGAAGTGCCAAGACACAATCCATAATAAGCCAAACAAGGTGATATGAAATTCTTTGGTTGAGACTTGAGACAGGGAGCTGATGAGATATGGCCTCGATCTGGCACCAGTCATGCAGCCTTCACCGAAACTGTTTACCATATTGATACATGTTGTCTCAAGAGAGTGATAGACATATACTATATGTTATGTGCCATATATATTTGATACTGTATATATTATAAATATGTGATTTTCGCCCTAATTTGTATTGTCTTAGTCTTATCCTGATACGGTGTCGATATGTCTTAGTCACATATGATTTTACTATTCTTCTTGTACTTTTATGTATGATATTTTTTTGTGAAGAAAAAAGGGGCTCACAATGTGAATGTTCTTGGCCTGTACATGGACATTTTGAATTTCCTTTTTTCATAAAGTATATGTACTTGCAAACTATTATGATGCTAAGAGGTCGGAAATGCTGCCAAGTAAATGCTGTAAATGAGAACATTTTTTTTTCACTGGAAGACTAGTCTTCTGTCCCCTACTGAAACTCGGAAAGTGATCTCCCTAGTTGAAAACTACAGATATTTTCCTGCAAAAGATCAGCTCATATCAAATGCTTGATATCAATCACCCACCATGAAAAAAAAAACAATTCAACCCCTCCAAATCTCAATCTCGATCATGCTGGCATAAATAATAAAAACCAGCAACTAGAGTGCATGCAATGTCGATCATTGCGTATTATAGTTAGCACGTACTATATAGCACACGTCGCATCATCGTCGATCATGGCACATATAAAACTTGACACAAGATGGTGCTAGCCCATTTCTTGAAGTCAGTTTAGTTATCTGTATTGAAAACATATATTGCAGGTGGTTTATTCCAAGGTCGTTGGTGCTTATCCATGCTGCATATTTCCTAAATATCTTGATCACGCAAGCTAAACCTAGCTACTTTGGCATCAGCTATATAGTTTGAGCTTTGAAGCTAAGTTTTCTGCCCTGCTGTACATGGTAATTGTTTGAAGGTCAGGGTTAGGTAATTGTTCCAAATAATGCGATAATATTATATGAACGAGTCTTTCAAGCTTAATTCCCGAAATAGGATTTTCTGAAAATACAACCCGCAACGATATAATTGTCTTTCTTGTCTGAAATTAATCTAGCGATGTGAGCACAGAGTTTAAAAAAAACGTATTGGATGTAATATTAAGATGAAATATGAACGACGTTCATTTGGAAAACAAATACTACCTCCGTTTTATATTATAAGTCGTTTAACTTTTTTACTAGTCAAATTCTTTTTATGTTTAACTAGGTTTATAGAAAAATATAATAGTATTTTTAATACAAAACAAACATATTATTAAATTATATTCAATGTTAGATTTAATAAAACTAGTTAGATATGTTAGATATTGCTAAAATTTTCTATAAACTTGATTAAACTTTGTAAATTTTGATTAGGAAAAAGTTAAATGATTATAATATGAAACGGAGGAAGTATGTACTATGTCTTACCAGATTAGAATTTGTTGACAAAGATGATCCTACAGTGTTATTGACTTTGTTTGTGCGTACGTGAAGCACGAGAAACCTTAAAATAATACTATTTCGATGGGGATTTCAACTGCTGGATGGTGCAAGTAATATGTACAATCTCCTATATAGGTGATTTCGACGTGGGTGAGTAACGTTAATTAATTATGTCCGTTAAATCAGTAAAGCCCACATTTTTCCTAGTACAAAATACTAATTTGCCAGAGAAGAAAACCACTGGAACACGAGAATTATGCACGAATTGCAAACATTGCGATTATAAAAGGATACTTCATATTTTTTTTAAAGAGGACACGATGAGCAATGAAATGATCATCTTGAAATAGATCTCAAAAAATGATTACCATATATTTTTTCCCTCCTTTTTTGAGATCTTACTTCAACTGTTCTGTTCGTCGACTAAATGGAGACACCATCCAATGATCTGTGACCATGCACAAATGTTGTGTTTCTTACATACAAGCCAACCTGCCACATGAGGTATACTGTACCACTTAATGTGAAATAGATCTAGAGGGACCAATACATTATGGCTCGTGTATATATTTTAAAAACAACGTGAAACCAAAGTTGGAGATATACTACCAACATTGTTTTAAGAAATTTCCACTTGTTTTAGAAGGAGTCTTCCGAATGGAGTGAGACCATCTTATAATAGATCTCAAATAAACGTGGAAAAAAAACTTTCCGAACTACTAAAATAGTCCAAACTATTAAACGGTACATTTTCTGAAAAAAACTTTTTATATAGAAATCTTTTAAAAATAAAATACATCCGGCTTTAAAATTTATAATAGTTAATATTCCATTAATCATGCGCTAATAGCTCTTCCGGTTTACGTGCCGTAGGAAAGCCCACCTATTTTTCTCAACTGAACACATCCAAACTCTAGAACTCCAATTTCTCTTTTTTAGCCAGCACCTAACCTTTCGAATATGAACCCTATGAAAATTTGTAACCGAAGATTCTCTTGCATAGTTGACCGTACAACTGACAAATTGTAACAGCGTGTGCACAATTGCACACTCTTTCTATAAAAAAATAATAACATCTAGTATGGGACGTGACATAGAGGATACTCTAGATTCGTAGTTATCCCGTATTATGTTTGTTTTTTCTGGGACAGAGAGAGTTCGTGTTTACAGGTCCAATCTGAATTATAATCAAAATAAACACGAAAAAGAAAAATAGAGATCTAGGCAACTAGGAACGGAAATGTGTAAAAAAACATTTGCTCTATTGCATTATTGGTGTGTGTCTCTTCTGATTGATTACATCAGTCATAGGTACATTTCTGTTTTTACATGGGCATCAATTACGCAAGCACTCTCCGAAGAGAAGCAAATGAAGGATTTGGCAATATATCCAATAGCAGAAAAAGAAAACACTGAAAACTTGTAATTATGCACGAAATTTATAGTCTTGCTGTCTAGCGTAAACACGCCTAAATTTCAGGAAGGACGTGCGCGATAGAGTGACCACTAGATCGTACTTTTAATTACTATTTTGTTCCTCAACTGAAGGGGCCCCATCTTGATCTGAGATCATGCTCAATTGGTGTGTTTCTTACATGCCACTGGTACTGCCAACTTGCCATATGAGGTACAGTACAAATGTTTCAACCTGCAATTGATGACACTTGCCCAATTTCGTTTGGGTCTTTCAAAATGGAGCGCAACCATCTTCAATTCAAATACGTGAAAAATAGAGAACTATTGCACTATCTTGTACGGGCTATTAAAAAAACTTGAAAAACAAGGGAAACATTTTTTTATTTCCAATTTGTCTTTTTGAATCAACACTGAATTTTTCGAATCCAAACGCTATCAAAAGCTGCAAGATTCTCTGTTGCGAATTTGCCTGTACACTCTCCGTAAAAAAAAGGGTTGTGCGTTTACGTGAAATATCGCACATTCGTAGGTGGAGCCAAATCTGAAGATAAATCAACCAAATCAGAATACAAAGAAAAGAAAATTAGAGATCCATGTAACAACGATTTGTAATATCTCATCAAAAAAGAATTGCTCTATTCGATCATTGGTGTGTGTCCCTTTTGATTACATCGGGCATAGTTACATGTGTGATTTTACATTGGCAGCAATTATTCGAGCACTCTCAGAAGAGAAGCAAATAATAATCCTGAATCTACTTACATAGAAGAGGATAAGAGGGGGAAAAAAACTCAAAATCTCATGGAAGCTGTATATGCATGTGACTCTGATGTTTTGCTTCAAGACAATAAACATGGATTAACTCTCAAAAATGGTTCCTCTCAGTGTACTTTCCTCTTGCTTGCAAGGTGTGGAAATGCACCCAGGATGTTGTGCGCTATCAGGTCCTGCCTTGTCAAGATCCCCACAATTGGAGAAATCTGAAATTAAAAAAAAACATAAATTTCATGACCAAACTATCCACAAATTCAATTCAACAAATGGTCACTAACCCCAATTTTATAAATCATTTGACATTGGTAAAGATTGCTAAAGCAAAATTCTAGAAATGATTAAAAACTAAATCCCCCGTTCTGTAACAGAAGACCAGAACAGAACACAGATTCTGCACATATATGATTTATCAAATACAAACAAAATCCAGATATTATTGTGATCCAAGAATGTAGTTGCAAAATAAATAATCAATTAATCAATGAAATTCCAGTATGAGGTTTGGCGCTCACCTCGGGTCCTTGGAATTTGGGCATGATGAGCATGTGGCGGAGCGCGACGGAGCGGAAGAGCACGACGGCCTTCGCCACCGACATGGTCTCCACGACGGTGTACGGCGTCGTGTTGGTCAACGGGTGGAGGTCAACGTACATCTCCATCTCCTCCGGCGAGATCTCCACCTCCTCCACGCCGCCGCCCTTCTCCGCGAGCTCCGCCGAGCTGAACCTCTCCCGCGCCTCCCACTCCTCCGTCCTCCTCCTCTCCGGCAAGAACCACCGCTTCCTCAGCACGGCGACGAGGTGCGACCGGAGCACCAGCCCGTGCAGCTCCGACACCCCCGGCCTAGGCCTGTCCACCACCGGGAACCCGTTGTGCCGCGTCGACCGGAGCGCCTCCACCACCGTCGACACGCGCTCCACCACCTGCAGCGTCACCGCCCGCGGCTTCGCTGCGGCGAGCTCGCCGACGGTGAGGTCCTTCATCCACGGCTCCGGCTTGGCTTCCAGGAACGGGAGTCCCTTGAGGTCTAGGATGATCTCGTAGATGCTCGGGTTGAACGCGTCGCCGACCGTCTTGGCGATGAGGAGGACGAACATGGTGATGGGGAGGAGGAGGAGGTTGTTTGTGAGCTCGAGGAAGATGACGACGAGCGAGACGGTCATCCGCATGGACCCCGACATGAGCGCCGCCGCGCCGAGCACGGCGTAGAGTCCGTGGTCGATGCGCGCGAACCGGGAGAGCAGGAGCGCCGTGATGCGGCCGTAGGCGGAGCCCATGAGGATGATGGGGAGGAAGAGACCCGACGGGACGGCGATGCCGAAGGTGAAGAGGCCCAGGACGCAGTAGACGGCGAAGAAGATGAGCAGCGAGTCGAGCCTGAACTCGCCGGCGGTGCCCGTCGAGAAGATGTTCCGCGTCGCGTCGACGTTGGTGGCGTGGAGGAGGCTGGCGAGGTCGTTGTAGTGCCCCTCGGGGCAGTTGAACCGCTTGAAGTTGCCGCTCTTCCCCAACGTCGGGCACGCGTCGCCGAACGCCGGGTCGCACGGCGTGCACGGCACGGCGAACGGCGTCACGTACAGCATTGCCGACGTGAGCGCGCACACGGCGAGCGCCAGCGCGAGCTTCGCGAGGCGGCCCTTCTCGTTGATAAGGTTGTACACGCGGAGCACCTTGTGGAGGACGTGGTTATAGAGCGCGCCGAGGACGCCGCCGAGCACGCCGACGATGGTGACCGGGAGAAGGTCGCCGACGTGGTACCGGACGGTGACGTCGCTGACGTCGAACAGGATGAGCCCGCCCTCGCCGAACAGGCCGCACCGCCCGTTCCGGCAAACCTCGATGAACCCGCGGAGGACGACGACGACGGTGGCCGTGCTGAAGAAGGTGCGCCACAGCAGCGCGCTCCGCCACCACGTCGCCACCTCCTCCAGCGCGAACAGCACGCCGCCGACGGGCGCCCGGAACGCCGCGCAGACACCCGACGACGCGCCGCAGGTGATCAGGTCACGCCGGTCACGGTCGTTGTCGAAGTAGCGCAGCCACCGCCACCGGAGACGGTGCCGGCCGGAGCCGCCCTGGCTCAGCAAATTCGCCAAACACGCACCGATATGCACCAATGGCCCTTCCTTGCCGAGATCGAGCCCCGACGACACCGCGCCAATGCTACCTATGATCTGCAACGATCATACAATTTTTTTTTTTGTATTTGTTAGTGTGTGTACGTCTGCCGTGTAATTGATAAAAAAATTTGGTGTTCTGACGCGTTGGAGAAGTGTCACAATATTTTTGGGGTGAGGATTTTGTGACCTTGACAATGAGCTGCGGCGCGCCGAACATGTTGGGCGTGTCGACGCCGTTGAGGTAGGCCTTGATCTCCGGGATGCCGGGGCCGGCGGCGGTGGGGGCGAAGACGACGCAGAGCACGGCGGCGACGAACGTCAGGCCGAAGTTGATGCCGGCGAAGTACAAGAACCCGGCCCAGTATCTGCAGTAGGTGACGGCAAGTTTCACCATCAAGAACTCGTCGTCGGACGATTTCGCCGGCAATGAGGAAGAAGTTGAGGCTTAACTTTTCTCGCGGACGAGCTGCACCATGTGGAGCATCTTGAGGCCGGAGATGTTCTCGATGGCGAGGTTGATGAGCGACGCGATGACGCCGGTGAGGAGTCCGACGAGGAACGCCATGGCCCACTTGAGGAAGATGTACTGCAGCACCTCCACGTTCGACCGCCTCCTCCAGTCGTGCTTGAACAGATCATTCTCAATAATCCTACCAAATTCACAGATCACAAATTGAAAAAGAAAAAATGCAAGAACAGGTTAATCAAACCAACCAACAAATCAAGAATCCAAGAATTAATTGATGGACTCGTGATCAAGCACGATGAACCAGCCATGGAGGAGGAGGAGAAAATGCTCACTCGTAGTCGAGGCTCTCGATGCGGGAGACCTTGGCGCCGACCATGGCGAGGTGGCTGGCCGTCAGCGTGTTGCTCCGCTTCAGCAGCGGCTGCTCCAGTGAGCTCATGGCCGCATTGCCCGTGCTCCCGGGGTCCTCGGCGTCGGGGTCGTCGACTCCGTCCTCGAGCTTGCGCTCCGGCTCGCCGGCGGCAAGCCTCGGGCTCTGCTCCTCCTCCATGGACAGAGCTCTGCTTTCTTGGAGCAGCTCAGAAACAACAAGATGAGATATGTGTGTGTGTTGGGACAATTGGAGGGAGGGGACCGTTTCAATGCTCTTATCTGGCTTTCCAAGGATGGGCCAGGACTAGTGGTGAGGTGTCCTCATATAGGGATAGGAAAAAATTATTTATTTTGGGGGTGTTTTTTGAAAAAAAAATTGTTGTTTTGCCTAGTTGATCATTTCACATGGATTTGAAATTTTCATGTTTGATTGAGTTTATGTTGGTAATTTGGTGCAGGATAGGGCCATTGGATAAGTCTGAAGAACAGATTCTTTGCATTGAGGGGGGCAGGGACATGCCCTTTGGGGAGCTAGGAAGGGTTTCTCTTTTGCATAAAGTGAAGGGTGAAATGTAGACAGCTCACTTGATGGCCACTTGGTCTTGGTGACAATTATTTTTTTACTATGGACAAATGGGATCTTGTGAGGTGGATTCAGAGAACCATCTCAAAGGATGCCAACAAAAAGGAACAGTGGTTGTCAGTATCTATGCTGGGTTGAACTTTCCAAAGGTTTTGGCTCAGATATATTCAGTGCAGATGAGGTTGGCATTTGATTAATTAGCAGGTCCATTCTGCACATCATCAGCAATTGGAATGCTGTCTTGCTAACCATTCTATCATTCTTTGCAAACCGGAAAAAAAAAAGAGAGAAGCCATTCTATCAGCAGACTGCACTTGCTCTCCTAGATATGTAAAATTCAGTTTGTTTTCAACCCCATTTTGATTTTATAATAAAAAATCAATCCTTAAGAAAAGCAAGTTACAGAAAGTCAATGGAATAGAGGAGCTAAAAAAATCCGGTTGTGTCAATGCAAGAGCTGTGGTAAGACGGCATGGCCATTGAACAGAAGAAATGGGATATCCTTATTCTTCACAACAGCGATCCTTATAATCATATGTACTACTACTAGATAAGAACGTCCAACAGAGTACAATAATTTGTGGGACCTAGAGATGAATTTCTTATGTTTGGAGACTTATATGACAATTCCTCTAAGGTTCTTGTACATAGCATGATGTAGTGCACTTTTGTCTTCAAAAAGTGTCCAATGAGCAGTACCTGAATCACTAAGTATGTCTCAGTAATAATATGTTTGCATGTGTCTCTAACATGCATCAGTTAATCTTTGTCTAGAAGTATCAGTTAAATACTTTATGCTCTGTCTGCCACTTGTGCTATCAGGCAAAAACACTGTTTATGATTATGATTTACTACGGTCCTGGTTTGGTTGAGATTCTTTGATGTTTCTCTGTAGTTATGGTGAAAGCTCAAGAAGTCAAGCTTATCTATTTTAATCATTACTCTATATGTCCATTTAAGTTCAGGGATCAGATCTTATTATCTGTTAGATGTGAAAGGATATTAATTGAATTCAACTGGCACCACTGTCTCGTTAATTCAAATAAGAAAACTCTAATATTGAATAGCTGATTATGTTGTTGTTACAGTAATAGTAAAATTAAAGTTTTAAAATATTTGTTTGTGACTAATATATAATTCTATTTATAAACCTGTCCTTATGCCTTGTGATTTGTGACACAGCAGAGAAATGGTTGGTTTATCTATAAACAAAATGACCAGCACAAATAATTCATTTTTTATAAGAGAAAATTAAATAATTCAATTAGTGCATATGAAGATGAAATGGCCACATTTTCTTGTGTCTGCTGAAGAGAAACACTTCTCCGACGCGAAAGGACATATGTTTCATCTCCTTTTTTTTCCTGTTCAGAATATGTATAGATGCATTAGCAAAAGTTGATCAAGTATTAGTCTTCTAAACTTTATGTTTAATTATACGCATGTTTCATACGGATGCCTAGATGTTTCTGGAGATAATAAATGGACCACATTGACATTGCCTTGGGCTGGCCTTCAGGAGTGGCAATAATTCAATTTAATACATAAATGTTGAATCTTTAAACTGCTTTTTATGACGTCCCAGAAAACCCTCTCAAGAAAAGATAATGTTACAGATCATATTTATTTTATATATGTTTAATTATGAGCCACGTATTTATTATCTAACTCTTATTCATTGTGAATTATCACAAAAAATAATTCGTCAGACAAAATCAAACATCAAGAAGAAACAAAGTTAGAATTTATTTGGTTTCAGTCCTATCTCAAATGTGTTGGACTTGTCATTAACTATGAATATTTTTTTCAAAACAATAAACTTGAAGGCTTCAAATATTAATGATACTTGTCACTGTTTAGGAACTTCAATCGGCGATTAAGATATACAGCCCAACCCGTCTATTCGGAGAAATCCGATAAATTAGAACGACACAAAGAAGATTAACATGGCCTCTAGCAAGGACACACAAATAAAAAAAGGTCTAGATTAAACTATATCCTTTTTGCAAATTTTTGTTGAGTCTCTTAGATTATGGTCTCTGAGCAATTCATACTGGCATCATTGATTCGTTTCTAAATGTAAATTATTCTAGAACGTATAAAAAAGGATAATTGCTTATTTGATTCTGTTTTAAAACCTAACTATCAATTTAACCTCAGTTTACTCATTTAACTCTATTTTCAAAATTGAAGTTGCCATTTAACCTTGTTTTCAATACGCTGTTAGGGTTGTATTTAGAAAAAATATATATATGCATTTATAAGCTAAAGTGACCAAAATACCCTAGCGGCCCAACATCTATCCATTTCTTCCCATCCATCTCAGGAGGCCGGTGCGGAGGGACGTGCAGCGGCGGCGCGTGGAGGTGGCGACGGCGGTGCACAGGGAGGCAACGGCGGTAGCGCGCGCGGAGGCAGTGGCAGCACGGAGGCGCCGATGGGCGGTGGGCGGTGGGATGTCGTTGAGGGAGCCAAAGGCCGGAGAAGCTACCGCCGTCGCCGAGGGAGCCGATAGCGGAGAGCGCGGTGGCGGATCCGATAGCGACGATGCTGCGATAACAATAAGCCGTGCGCTGCTTTTGGCTGTGACGATGTCTTCTATTTTCAGCTCTTGTTTGCATGTTGTGACTTGGGATTTGATCCATGCATTTGAATGTTGATGTTGCATGATGTTCTTAGCAGAGGATTTGTTTGCATATTGATATGGATTTGAATCGATGCTAGCATATTGTTCCAGATCCATTTGTGTGTGATTTTCAATTGTATTTTTTCCCAAAATTCAAATCTAATTCAAATTTGCACAAAACATATCAATTCCAAGTCAAATTTATTAGAAGTTGCATCATATACACCAAGTGCATAAAACTAGGTCAAGTATAAAAAACTCTGAGACAATAGAGTCAAATGAGTGAGGGTATAAATGGTATTTCGACCTCAAATTAATACCGTTAAATTGGTTTCACGGAATGGGATCATATCTGATATCCATATTTCAAAAGTAGGGTCAAAAAAGCAAAGTTAAAAAAATATGGTCAAATTGGTAGTTAGCTTTTAAAACAGAGTCAAATATGCAATTGCCCCTATAAAAAATACATTATATTTTTGTTCTCTTTTGCCTTGCGTACCAAATGGAACCGCTCCCATTAATAAACAACTAAAATTTTTTCGCTGTTGTATAACTGAAGGGCAAGAAAGTAATTTGATCAACATTCCTTGTGCGCAACATAAGAGTAAGACAGATTATTATATTTGTAGTTTGGGGGAAGGGGTGTACAATAATGATTGTTAAACGGCATTTTGGTCAATATTACCTTGCAGTTAAATTCTTTCCTTCTTTTCCTTGCTTTTCAAGCTTTTATCACATGAATTTATGTGTCCATCTCATCTCCTTTATATTCTCCTGAACCATCTGGAAAAATGAATCATGCTCTGAAGATAAGAGCAAAATGAAGCTTACCAACTAGAAAAGCTAACAAGTGGTTGAGGTCCACAAATCACACTGCTACCACTGATTGCAGCACACATGAAGAAATAGACATAGCCGTACTATCTGATACCTCTTTTGTTTTCGCTTTTGCTAGTTGCTCTTCTGCCTCTTCAGGGCTCCCAAAGGGACACTTGGACACACATGGATAAGGGCTCATCATTATCAAGATCTAGTACTCATTTGCCCTTTACGTGCTTGTTCTTTTCTGCTTTCTCTAGGCATAAGCCAACTCACATGTTAGCCCTTTAGGATTAAAGGAAGATACAAACATTACGTTGAAACAAACATGGATGCATGTTGAATTTGGGAATCAATCACCGACTGATTTGGAACATCAAAAGATACAGGCATGGTTGGTCGAGCTGCGGCTTATATAATACAAGCCACAGCCAATTTAAAAACCTAATTTTAGAAATAATCAAGGGCTTTTTCTGTTGCTTTTGCTTATTAAGATTCACTACTACGAAAACGATTTTTCTGGATGAGATCCTCGTTAGGTTGCAGACAGACCATAACTGATCACGTATGCAAAAATCGACCTGTATTTTGGCATACGGCTCCTTAAGAGGCCCGCGTGCCAAAATCAATTTTCGCAGACGGACGCCGCATGCAAAAATAAGTCTATCTTCCCATACGGCCCTTAAATGGTTCGCATGCAAAAATATCTTCTCTTTTTTCTCCCCTCCTCACCACTTCAAAAATTTTTCACCCATCTCCTCTCTCTCCCTCTCCAAATACTTCTTTCTCTCCTCTCCTCTCCTCTACTCTCACTCTCCTCTCCTCAATCTCTCTCCCTCCGAGTTGGCAGTGGCGGGTGTTGGGCAGCAGCCCAGAACGGGTGGCGCCGGATGGCTCACGACCTCAGGCAGTGCCGCCGCCATCCCCATCCCCACCTGGTGCCGTCGCTGCTGAGGATGATGAGGAGAGCACGACCGGGAGAGGGTGGCTCCATCCCCGGCGCCGCCACCGCCACCATCCCCTTCCCCACCCGGAGCCGTCGCCACTGACGACGACAAGGAGAAGGCGGCCGGCTCCATCGCCGCCGCTCCCACACGCCGCGCTAGGGTTTCAATTTTTTTTAGATTTTTTTGGATTTTTATTTTTGCATGCGGTTCACATAAGAACCCGCATGCGAAAATAGCGATTTTTCATACGGTTGCGCCACCCCGGATGCGAACATAGCTATTTTCGTAGTCCTTTTCATGCAGGCGGTTGTCTCAACCGTATCGAAAAATGAGTATTGGTCATATGGAAAAATGCTTTTTTTAGTAGTGATCAACTTTTAGTGCGTTTAGGAGGAATGAAAATGAAAAGATTAAGAAGACACGCAAAACTAATTGAGTTATTAGCGTACGATTAATTGAGTAAACGTGAAGAATGGATTAATATGATTTTTTTCAAGTAATTTTTCTATAGAATTTATTTTTTAAAAAATATGTACTATTTAGTAGTTCGGAAAACGTGCGCGTAGAAAAAAGGAATAGTATTCTCTTTTTTTCGCTGCCCAAAACTTAGTTTTTATAACCAATAATGTAACTTTGGCTTACACTTCTGATCTTCGGAAGCGCTCTTCGACCTTTTTGATTGAAGGATTTTCCATGGCAATTGGCAAAGGTAGAGAATCGTAATCCGAAGTAAATGCGCAACATAACTAACAATTTTTCTAGAAAACAGAAAAACAAAAGTGACAAGTTTGAATGCCTCATCTCCTGCATGCATATTTTCCTATCTTCTTTTAGTACTATTTTACATTCTTGATCGAGAGTTGTACACCATCTGTTCCTATAATATTGCTTGCATTTCGCTACTACCCGCGTAGGCTAGCAGCAGCTAGCATGGATCACTCATCAAATTTTTTGCTCAATCGATCGATCTATCGGACGAATTTTTTTTGAGAATATATCTATTTTTTTTAATAATATAATTTTATATACTTGCATGGTAAGAATTTGCGTTAATATACTCGTCACGCGAGGTGAAAACATAGCAGCGCTCACAAATCGCGTTGTGGGAATATGGGGAGTGCCGGCTGAGCCGTTCCCGCTGAAAAAGGGAGCAGAACCGCCACGGTTCCATAGGCTGGAACTACAGAACCGTGACAGTCCCACGGTTCGGGAGTGCAGCAGCGTGGTGGCCAATGGGACCGCACAGCACCGCCACGGTCCCGCGGCTCGAAAACGCGGCACCGATGTGGTCCCGCGGTTCCGTTGTGTGGCACCGCCTGTGTGAACAGTATCTCAATAGTACTAAACAGTACGGAACAATATTATATATGTCTCACCCCATGCATGCACTATTAATCTCGCATAACCGACCCGCGGAATCGCGCGGTGCCAAGCTATTGTTCTACGGGACCATCGGTCCCGCGTTTTTGCGCCGCGTCAAACACTCGGTCCCGCGTTTCTATCCCCGCAGGACGAGTATATTTATGCAACTTCTTCCTATGTAGATATATAAATGTAAATTATTAAAAAAATTAGGTATGCTCGTAATTTTCTTTTCTCTCTAACCAGATCTGGATCACAAGCACGTCCAGGTTCCCTGTCTACCATCCCTGATTTTCGAGTAGAATAAATATAATTCCTGTGACTCTTAGAAATGGGCGAGGGAGCAAGCAATGTCCATGGTCCATGGCAATGGCGATGCAAGTGACAGGTAGTCGACGATGGATGCATGATTTTGGCAATAAAAATAGTAGAAGGGGGTCCAATAATGCAGCGTGTGAGGCAGGACAGGCAGGCTCACGATCCCAGGCTTCCAAGTCACATGGATTGGGACTGGTGATTGGGCAGTCAGGATACCAAAAAAACGGCCTTTGTGTTGTCCCAAGGGCCGCTTTTATCCACACCTAAAGACTGGCCCCTTGGTTGTTTCTCCGTTTTGCCACTGGCTGTTTGCTTGTTTGTCGTCGATGCCACCGGTGGTTGAGGAAGAGGACCAGGGTTGGTTGATGGATTGTTCAGGTCCTCAGCATTTTTCAGGGCTTCCTCTTAAACAAAAATTTCTTTTTTTTTCACGGAGGTGATTACGTGGAAATGTTGCCAAAATTCACGTGCGTTCATCAAATGCATTCCTTTATGTGTTTTTTTTAACATGGTACCAAACAAGATGGAAAAATGCATAGGAAGTGTGCAACAGTTCATTGTTTTTTTTCTAAAACACAGATACTCACAATGCTGATTGATGGGACACCATCTATCACTGAAAACATAATTAGTCGTCAATACGAGCAGTGTTAAGTTTAGAACTTGAACCGAATGGATATGTATGTTCCACCACAAGAAACCCAACAACCCGTACCGTCTTTTTCATTGTTTTAATGTACCTTAATACGACAACAACAATCGTCCATTTCAAACAACGGTTACAATCAACTCTTTCATTCATGTTAAGGCTTCAAACATTATTTCGGTATTAGCAAATTCACCATCACACAAATTTATCCCCCAAATACGACCAAGAAGATGACCGGAGAGCCAGAGAACCCCATGATAGAAATAGGGCGAGTGGCAAAACCGTCAAGTAACATTGTTTCCCTCCACATATGCTGCACACTACACGGCTCGCGCAGGAGGCGCCCACATGGCACGACGACGACGACGATGAAGCTTGGACGGAATTGTTGTCTGCGAATTCGGTTCTCCACGTACGCAGCAGAGAGATGGACGTTAATAACAAATCTAGCGAGAACATGGGCCCATGCATTATGGAGCTTTTCTTGGCAAACAAAATAGTTATAATATTCCAGATCGGATTGTCAATTCTCTGTTCTCATGTGCAAGCCAATGTTGTATACTAGCAGATGAATAAAATTTTAAATTCTCATGTGGAAACCAACGTAGGTATGGTAGGAGATGAATAAAGTTTAAATTCACATGTGCAGGTGAATGTAGGAAATGAATACAATTTAGGGGCGAGTTAGAGCAACCAATTGAATCGTTGGGTGCACTGATTGGCATTTGGGAATCGACCGGAACTTGGTGATATTTTAGCCTTGTTTAAAAGAGGTCGAGATTCTAAATAGCTGTTAATGAAAATTTAGAAAATCTGGTTTGTCCAGCTTATAGCTACTAGCATATTTTTTGGATTCTTTATCCCAGAGCCTGAACGATAATCTATACTGTCTGAAAGAGTTGAAGCTAGGTGCTAAAAACTCTCCTGTACAGGGCTTTAACTTTGAGTGCTCCATATCATCCAGCGTCAATGGCAATAAACAGATTTCTCTCTCTATATATACGACGGAATTTGATATGGTAGTGGTTGAGTTGGCGAGTTGAGGATTTTATACCGCTTTACGCAGGTAGGACAAATTAAACTGCAAAGACCCTGGTAACTGGTCCAGCGATAGAACCAACGAAACGAAGAAAATAGCGTTTATAAGGTCATTATCACGTCAATATTCCAATTTAAATGGGCTAGGTGCACAATCCATTCCAATTTAGATGCATTTCGTGGGCTTAGGGCATAGCTCATTGTCCAAATTTAGACAGGCAAAACTGGAAGTTTCGGCCGAGCTTAAGACCCAAAGGAACCTGAAGAAACAGCTTGATTAACACTGATGCGATCAGACAAGAAAGCAGTTCATGAGCACACTTCACAGTATCACATGAAGGTAAGAAACCGCTATTCCAAAGTGGATAAACTCCCGAAGACACACGAAATCATTCTCAACTACCTATGATGTGTACTATTTCCGGTATAAAGCAAGCTAGTAATGTAAAACCAGGGCTTGTTACAAACATAGGAATGGAAAACTATAGGTATATGAAGAACATAGAAACAAGATAGGAACAAACGTGCTAAATAAAGAAATGTAAAACTTAAGAGAAGCATGAGATATGTTGTTTGAATCACAGCAATTGAGTAAACACAGGAACCTTGCAAAACAACTAGACAGTATAATTCCCTTGGTTAATGTATCATCATCATGGGTCATTTTGTGGTTTGATTACTTGATTTGCCCTGGGTTTGGCAAAGGAATGGGAAAACGAGTTCTTTGTAAATGTTTCAATTCATATGGAAACTATGGCAAAGAAAAGCTTTCCTCTATTTTTTCTTATGTCCCAATCCTTCAATCAAATTGAATGGATGATACCAAATCCTATAGGTATTGAATTCCCCCAGCTCTTATACAAAGCAGAGTAGCCCTCAAATATTTTGCAGCAAAATGAAACCCTGAAGCAAAAGTAGAAAATATAACACGAAAAGTTCTATTCGGTTAGCATTCAGTATATATTCAGCGAGACATTTCACTATGATTAATAACCTCTATGACTAAATGATTCCATGTTTCCAAAAACACACCAACATAATACCCGAATCCCTGGCAGAGCACAACAAAAACTAATGATATACTACCTTGTTTCAAACCACCTCATTCAATTTCCAAGGGCAGATTGAATATTGGGAATATTATAAATAAATGCATTTCAAATCACCATAGATTCTCAACTTGCGAATGGATACCAATACATGCCTAAACATACTAGCTTTTAATCTTCAAAGTTAAATTGTTGGGTGCAACTGCAAACAATACGGTCACATCAACTTCAATCAACATGAGAAATTAACAAATGTGGGGAAAAAACTTACAACGAACCACGAACAGAAGATCCAAGGTGCAGCCTTAGATGTTTCGTTATGCAAAACTGAGGTGGCATGTCACCTATACTGCCAATAGAAAATTTAAGCAACAATGTGGATTGATCCATACTGACAAAAAAAACAAGTACAGACCCTGTTTGGAATAGTTTCAACTCAAGTTTTTTTTTTGGTCTGGATTTTCTCTTGATCCAGAAATTTTTGAAGTTGGACCTACTGTCAGATTAAACTTGTTAAAACAAGAAATTTTGTTTAACATTTGAGACCAAAATAAGAGGGTTATGCCACTTTAATTTAATCTACAAATTCTACTTCCTATACGAATGCAGGAGTTGGAGCCAAGCCAAATAGAGCCACAGTATTCACCATGATATTTTGATATTATGCAGATGATCCTTGTTGCTAAATATATATGGAATTCTAAATTTCTAGTATAACCAACACAGACTCCATGAAACAATACCTGAGTAAACAGGGGGTATATCTTACAAGGACAGAATATAAGATTGGCACAGCAAAACACAAAAGGCTGATATTGTAGATGGATGAGTGTTTGCAGACAAGAGTAAGCACAAATAAGCCAGGAATGCTTAGTTTACAAGCTTAACTTAAATTGGTCATGCTATCAGAAGGTCATCAATCAAGAAAAAATGTCAAGAAACACTTGATAAGAAAACATCGCAACTACCTTCACACAATGAATTTGGTTTCTTGCTAACTTCTGCTTAATTGTAGTCTGCCTCATGACGGATATATCAACAACAGTCCTTAGCATACTATGATCCATTATGTGCACAAGCAGTACCAGCCAGTGGATAAATTAACCACAAAAAAAATGTTAAAAGTTATCAGGCAGCAGGGGCAGAAAACTTATCGTAAGGTGGGCAACACCAAACGGCAGTGAGAACTTTGTTTGCCAAGCATCTCTGCCAGTTTCAATATCACAGTTGCAATAGTTAGTTCAACAGCTCATGCAGTCATGCAGTCATGCTCTTGTCTAGACTATTACCATATACCGATTTTCCTGACAATTAAAGCAGATAAACAGGTGACCAGCAAGCAAGCTAATTCTCAGCAACATGTTATGTACCACAAGTATCTAGCATCCCATAATCAAAAGTTGAGCAATTATAGTATCATCATAATAACATGTCTCGACAGATTCGATCGATCAATCAAGAACACCTGCTACCCTGACGAGTGACAACTACTTGTTCTTGCCGGTCTTCTTCTTACCCACGGTGGACGGGGAGGCGGTGACCTGAGGGCGCGGGTGGCGGTCGGCCTCGGCGGCGTCGAGCCACTTGAGAGGGTGGCGGTTGAAGAAGGGCCAGTTGGGGACGGTGACGAGCGCGGTGAGGACGACCCCACCGGCGTAGACGAGCAGCATGAGCTGGAAGTCCGCCATGGCGTAGCCCACCACGAACGCCGCCACCGCCGACGCCACCAGCAGCAGCTGCATCAGCATCTCCGCGAGCTTCTGCCCCTGCCAATCCATCTACAAAAGCACACGAGGCGGATCTTGGATGGATCTGGGTGCGCGCTGGGGAAGAAGCGGGATCTGAGGGAAAGAAAGAAGGTGGTGCTTGGATCGGAAGGGGGAGGAGGGGTTGGTTACCTCGGGTGATTCGGCCGGCCGCGCGAGGGGGAGTCACCGGAGAAGAAGAGGACGGCGGCGGCGGAGGCGGCGGGGAGGAGTAAGGGAGCGGATCTGTTCGGAATGCGCAGCGGCGGTGGTCTACGTTGGGGAGTAAAATCCCGAGGCTGTCTGTGCTGGGCTTGAAGCCCAGGGCCATTCAAGGCCCGGTTGTACAGAGATGGCCGGGCCGTGTTGAGTTGAGCTGGGATGGGCTGTTTCCTTTAGCTGAATTAAAAAACAAACTGGAGTGCTCTTGTTTTTTTTTGCGCCTGTTTATACACACGCCGTGTTTAGTCTGGGTTCATGAGCCGACTTATAAGACACTAGTAATATGACCCGTGTGTTGGTATTTATTAAAATCATAGATAAATTCGTAAGTACGCAGATATTAAAGTAGTACTTCCCCTTAGTGTGATCCAAGGGTATGGAACACGACGAATGTATGTGTACAATCTATTATCAGGATTTTACTCAAGGACAACAATTGATGATGAAGGTTTGGCTAAGATTTCTAAGTATTTAATTAGATTATCTAAGTTAAGGTAAAAATCTATAGAATGCCTCGGGCACCGGCGCTCCCCTAGTCTGTTAGACCGAGTCTAACCTTTAGCTCTATGATATACTTGAACGTGGATGGATATAAAGGACGGACATGGCTATCACCACCTACCACTTTTCGTGAAGCACACAACAATCAAAGATAATTTCAAACCTAAGCATCACATCTAAGGAGAAACTTCCTTTTTTATCCAGAATCTTAGTACTAGAGCACTTAGTTGCGCACTAAGCGACGAACCAACAATGATGAGAATATATCTCACTTAAATAACTTAATTAAATAATATAAGAAGACTCAAATACTTACTTTATAGAAAGAAGCATTCTCCGGAACTCCGTAGGAAGAATGCCGATAACTCCGGCACTCCTCCATAAAAGCTTCGGAGAGAACTCCGATATTCGGGGCACTCCTTCCGGAGCTCTCCCTCACTCTCTAATCAAGCCAACATACTAAAGTGGAGCTAAATGTCTAAAAGTGAGTTGTAGAGTAAGTTGGAGTGTGTGAAGCCTCCTCCTTTCATAGCCTCTATATGGTAGTTGTGGCAGTTATTCAGGCCGAGAATCGAGCATAATCGACATTGGGGATCCATCGGGGACCTATACTGGAAGGCCAAGATGGGAGAAGCTAATGGCGGTTCAACTGGACCCCTTGGTCGGCTGACCCCTGGGCCCCACCTCCTAGCCTCTCCTTTGGCTAAGAGACTGACTGGTGGGCCATTATGGCGGTTAGGATGGTTTGGTCCCACTTTAGGTCGGTTTTGATTGTCAAGTGAGCCCTCCAATCCTCGTACTCGCACGTGAATGGCCGGAGGTTCATTTTTATCGTATGGCGAGTGTATTTTCTCCTTAAATGACCTGCATACATATTTTTACCAAAACTAGTGAAAATAGTTAGCAGCAAACTCCTACCACTAAGTTTTCATAGTATAATTGATATTTTTATGCAATAGCTGACGGTTAAAGTTTGCACTTAACGACCATGAACAACACCCCCACACTTATCCTTTACTTGTCCCTGAGTAAAGCTCATGAGTCTACTAGAGTAATGACTTCTTACTTCATGATATGACATACAAGTTATTCTAAGACATACCTATGTTTGTGAACCTTGATGTGTCTACAATGTCATCTTGGGTGATTGAAGAACGAAATGGTCCTCGAATCAAGACACCTTTACTCCTTCTGATGAATCACCTTGGGGTTTCATCAGAAGATCCAAGGTTTCATGGACCCACCTCTAACGAGAGGATCAACCAATGCCATAGAAAGAGCAACGACTAACTAAAACCAAGCAATCCATCATCTGGCGTATTGGCAATGGGTAAACTATCCAGGTGTGGCATGATCCGGATAAGGCTACTTTTGTGCTTAATTAGGAGTTAAGTGAGTATTGGTGCCAAATGCTTCCATTTTGACGACGCTTCAATTGATCTCTTTTAACACATCCCCTTTCATCTTTCGACTTTCATTATTCTTCTTCCCCTATTCTATACTAAATAAACAATCTAATTCTGGGAAGAGTTTTGAATACTTTAACTTAAAGGAAGGGGAACAAAGCAAGGGCTTTCAATGCACGAAATCCGTTTCGAGTTAGAGTGCGAAACTTCTCACTGCAGCCGTTTTATTCGCTGCTTGCTTCTTTCTAAAATGGAAGATGAGATGAATATATTGAATTGATAGTCTAGTTCAATCTATAGTCTAGATTCCATTCGCTCGATCCATTCTCATTTGAATGATGCGATTGGGCCATACCAACCTTCACTTAGTCTTAATAAAAGATTGCTTCATATCTTCAAGAATTGGGTGGAGGTGGCGTAAAAAGGGAGGACAAAGGAATTTGAAATCCTTCTCTTCCCACAGAATCATCAGGCTTGACCTTTCTTTCTTTCCCAACATTGCTACTGTAAAAAGAACTCTTTTGTTTTGAGACTAGCTAGTCGCTATGGTTTGTGGGAAAACTCTTCTCTCTCTTGTCTCACTTCGAGGAATTTCTCCCGTGTCCCTGTAGTGATAAGAGCGCATTCTCTAATAGCTTTGAAGCCGAGGCAGCCATCCTCTTGCCAATCCTAAACAAAAGAAAGAAAAGCCCTACCCGCCTTCATTGGTTGAGTAAGGGGCATTTACCTATCAGTCCTAGTCCTAAGGCGCAATCGGAGCACTAAGCCCAATTACTATTTTACTCCGTTAATTAGACTTCATTCTCCTAGTCCTATTCCTGATTGTTATTTAAGATTTTGTGCCTGGTGATATCTTCTAACAATTGATTCAACCTCTTCGGGCAAACGTTGTCACTTTATTTGAAAAAGGGGGTCTAGATCTAGTATCTTCTTACAATTGATTCAACCTCTTTGGGAAAATGTTGTCACTTCCTTTATTTAAAAAAAAGGGTCTAGAACTACAGTAATCTGATACCTTCTTCCCTTGTTCTAGGTTGGTAGGTTATGTAGGCTACAACTGTTCATAGGTTCTTCGATCACAAAAGGCCAAATAATCGATTACTAGTTTGCCGGATATTGCCAGGAGGCCCTTCTCCCTATGTTTGACTAATCCTAGATGGGTTCACACTTGCGAGTCCAGACAGAGAAAAAAGCTTTTTCATGGTCCAATCACACCAATCTACGCCAAGATAAGGAATGCTGGGTTGCTAGGAACAAACCCTGTGATTCAAGGTTTTGCCTAGAATTGCCTTAGAAAAATGGACCCCGTTAATTGATCCCACTTTGGGGTAGTATAAGTACATCCTCGACTATAGCACGAGTAGAGTCGAGTTCTTGTACTAACCAAAGAGCATATATGTAGAAATATTTCCACGTTCAAGCAGCTAATCAGTAAACGACTTCTCCGTAACAGTTTGAAGATTGGCTCGCAACGCAAGTAGCGGCAAGAAAGGAGAGCAAGACTTCCTTTTCTAAAAGAAGAAAAAAAACTAGACTTTTATAAGAAGATTTTGATTATCGTAGATCGTGGAATATTCATCTATCTTATTAGCTAACTTCTTTCGCTACTCTCGAAACTGATCCGTCGTGAATAGAACTAGCGCTTAAGGAAGAGTGGGATATGTTAGCAAGTCATATTCAATCACCCGGTCTTCTCCTTCCTAGCTTTTAGATAGCCCCACAGACCTCAAGATCCAACAATGTCACCTTGTCCAACAAAGTCATCATGTTGTGACATATGTGGAACCCATACTGGTCACCAACTTGTTGACGGATAGGGAAATCTTTCTTGTGATAGAGCTTGGGCTGCCTTGCTTATTCCTTCCTCCTCTTCGGACACAGATTGACCCCACGCATCATTCAGTGCAGCTTCAATTCTCGACCAATCGTATGTCTCTTTAGTTTCGGAGTTTTTATAAATTTTGGAGTTAAGGTAGTATACCATACTCCATTTCAGCACTAAGACCAGATGAATCCAATGGTACCTGCGTCATTAATATATTGCAAGTTAAATACTGAAGCTATACGTGTCGTGATGGGGTAGATAATTAAGGTACAAACTTATTGTTGGTTATAGGCACACATAATAAAATCTTTATCTTGTCGAGCCCACAAGCAGTCGCTGATATAACCTGTCATTCGTCCCACATCGTGCTGCAGACTTGTCTCGTTGACTTGAGATGTATCTAGAAAGCCTACATCGATGCGATTTGTTGCAGCATGCTTCCAACAGAATCTACAAGCAATACAAAGACACGTATAAGCATCTCATATATCATCTTTTATTAGCAATGTACTATGTAAGAAATACTTACAACGAGTAGCACTTGAGGAGATTGGTGTCCACCACTCGAAGTCTACAACAATATAGGCTTCTGGCTCAAGAAATGGTTGTGGACCGTGAAAGCCTGTCATGGAGGTTTCTCTATTCTTCCTCTTAGTGTTGGACTTCTCCATGTAGTATCTGCGCAGCTCTTTACAAGCAGGGCCCATCTTCGCTAACTCATGGTCTGCAACCAATGGCATGCCTAATTAGAAGCTAGTAGGAACAAGGTTCTTAGTAGTAGCTAGTGGTGCCTTGCCTAGATCTAGCTTCTTTGGAGCCAGAAGCGAGGTCTGCAGCTTTGCTCTTCCTCTCCCCCTTGCAACAGCTTTTTGGCTAGTATTGGTGTGTAGTGGAGAAGAATGCGCCTTCCTGCTCTTTTTGATAGGTGGGGGAATGTGGGCCATGCTGTCGACCTCCATACCATCATCCCAAAATCTGTATCATATTGCAGTTGAATCTCTTCATCCTGTACTTGAATGGTAGGAGGGCTGAAGGAAGAGTTTGAGCAGGTATTGGCAACAGACGGGTATTTGGTGCATTTGACCTAGGAGTTATCTTTATCTCAATGAGATCCTTGGGCCATTGGATAAAAGTCCCACGTGCAACTCCTAGGGTCAAAATTTTGTTGTTTGGTGGATGCTGCAGAGTCCAGCTGACCCAGTCTGGCTTGACCATATCCACTTGTATTTTAGCCTACCCAGCCATCAATTGCACCCTATGCACTCGGGTTTCGGGACTTGGCTTGAACGCAACACCCTCGGTGGCAGGGAGCTTAAATGTCGGTGTCATGCTAACTACTAGGGTGCATTGTGTGCGTTCCTGCAATAGATTCAACCATGTTATAAGAATATGATATAATATATGGATTTGTTAAGACAACAAATGCATTGTTTGTTGGATTTACCGTTATGTGTTCAACTACGGCAGGGACTGGTCATTGTTCTTCCGTCGTCTCAGTTGATGCACAACTGCTACGCCTTTGCGTAGGGCTCGCTTCTACACTAGGAGCGGCGACGGGGTCGGTGTCTTATTGCTGAAAGTCTCCCCTGATCCGTGCCTCCACCCATGCCAACTTTTCATCGAATTCAGAGTGGAGCTCTTCTCTCATCTCCTCTCTGAGCTGTTCCTTTAGGCGAACATCTTTCTGCGCCTTTATCATCTTTTGCTTCTTGTACTGCCACATGTATTGGGGTAACCCAACCTTCCATGGAATATTGGAGCCAACGCCCCTTGTCCATCCACGGTGTTCTTGGGTGCCCAACGCTTTCGTGAGTATGTCGTCCTCACATCTTTGTGAGTTGACCTCTTGCGAGGACGGTCTCTGGGCAGCATATTCTTTCTGCGGTACAGTTAAGATCGGGTTAAATCATGGCTACGATAAAAACAATGCAAACATATTTGATTTGAGAGCCTTACCATCTGATCGTACACTACTCGATCTTCTGGATTTGGGAACATGATTGTGCCACCCTGTTCCTAACACCCCTTGCCCTTGCCCAACTCCTTGCCCGGTCGTCCGGGATATCACCAAATGGCGGTGGGGCGTTAGATTGCGCAGCAGCGTCATCCTCCTTTTGCCACTACTCCTGCTTCCCGACATATCCACCGGTGCCAAGCCGGTGCGGGTGCAGGTTTCTAGCCTGCAGTGCCCTAGCAGCCTCACCTTTTGCTCGGGACTCAGGGGTTGATTTGGCAGCATGAAACTGCTCTTATATTCTCGGGGTGATCCACGGGTATGTGCCATATGGTGTTGGATTGTTGGGGTTGAGATGTACTCGGTTACCACCATTCACTTGAAGTTTTTCCATGCGATGCCTATCTTTTGGATAGCACGATACTTGAGCCCTTCCTCGACTTCTTCAGGGTATTCGAAGCTCACCTTGAACTACGTCCAAGCATCCTCCTTTTCTGCATCTGGGACTTGCTTGATGTCGTCGACCAAGATGGTGAAGTGTCACCTCCCTAACACCCCGCATACTGACGCGAACTTCTTGACAACCTTCCTAGGAGCAACAAGGAATCCTAGGCCGTCGATCTTTGTTATAGTCATTCGTTCCTTTGGAATCTGATTTCTAGTCCTAGGGTTCTGGGTCGATGTGGTCCAAACTAGTTGTCGCCGACGTTGGTTCGCCTTGCTAAGATATTTTCTAAATAACTAGGGTACGACAAAAATTACAAACGGTCATTAATACTAAATGCATACCTAAAATCAATACATTCACTAAAATAACTTAAAATCAATACATTCACTAAAATACCCTAACTCCCATCACACATAAACATCACACATGAACATCACAAGAACATCTCAAATACATTCACTAAAATACCCTAAATTCAATTAAATAACCTAAATTAACTAAAGTGCACATCTCACATATATAAAAATAAAAGGTGCCTACAAATCAACATATATAAAAATCCATTAAATAATACCCTAAAAATCTAAGTACTATTCACTTAATTCACTAAAATAATACCCTAAAAACAGTACAATACCTAAGTGTCATCTTATCTAACTAGCAAATCAATAAAATCACTAAAATAACTAAGATGAAGACAGTGGCCTTTGCTAACCGCCGTGGGCTTGGTGAGGAGGTGGACGACGCGGTGAAGACGGCGGCGCAGTGGCTTAGATGGTGGCACCCATCTCGGAGGAGGTCGAGGAGGCGGCTGCTGGGCTCAGTGATGACGACGATGAGGGCGGCGGGCTTGGTCGGAGATGGTTGAGGAGGCGGCATCGCCAGGCTTGGAGGAGGTCGAGGAGGCAGCAGCTGGGGTTGGTGATGACGACGACGACGACGGTGGGCTTGGTTGGAGATGGTCGAGGAGGCAGCGGCGGCGATGCTAGGGTTAGACGGTGGGCGGACTTAGAAATTTTCGGAGCTTGCACGAGTAGATCTGAGAGTGAGAGTGAAGAGCCCTAATTTAGATGTGGTCAAACCACATCTGTGACGTGCACAACTCATTCGTGACGGGCTTTACTTAACGCCCGTTATGGATGAGGTCATCCGTGATGGGCTTTTCTTAAAGCCCGATTGAGATAACCTCATTCGTGACGGGCTGTACTTAACGCCCATTACGGATGATGTCATCCGTGATGGGCTTTTGTTAAAGCCCGATTGAGATAGCCTCATTCGTGACGGGCTGTACTTAACGCCCGTTACGCATGAGGTCATCCGTGACGGGCTTTTCTTAAATCCCGATTAAGATAGGTTTTTTTTTCCAATTTTTAAGTAAAAAATTTTCTATTATTTTTCCTTATTACTTATTCCTCATAGTTGACCATTTGTTGACTTTCCTTATTCCTTATTCCTCATAGAGTTTGGTTTGGATTTTTCCTTATTCCATATTTCTTATTAAGTGGAGTGGGGCTCCCATGGTAGCTGCAGCCATCGAACGGGCAGCGGCACGGGGCGTGCGGGCACGACGGCTCGTGGCTCCGCCCTCTCTAGTGGCCAGCACTCGGTTCAGTGAGAGGATGCAAATCATTCATTACAAAGACAATGATACAAAATACTTCATTCATTACAAGAAATTGCAAATCAAATTAATACAAAGTCTTAAGTTACAAGGGTATGCCTTCCGTATGATCTGGACAAGCATATGCCACATCCTCTTCGGGATCATCCTCAAGGTCGATGTGAGGTCTTACATGAAGATTCTAGTTGTATTCTTCTTCATCGACAATGTTGTCAACCCCAACAATTCTTCACTTGCCACCCCTCATGATGTGTAACTTCTTGTTTGCAGGGTCTTTTATGTAGAAAATCTGCTCGACCTGCTTCGCAAGTACGAATGGTTCATCGGTGTATCCAACCTTGGCTAGATCTACTAAAGTGAAACCTTTCTTATCGACTTTCACACATGTGCGTATATTCACCCAACGACACCGAAAAAAGGACTTTGAACTTCACGTAGTTTAGCTCCAAGAACTGCTCTATGAGGCCGTAGTATGTGTTCAACCCAGATTGATCCTGAAATGCATTTATACGGACTCCGCTGTTATGCACTGTGCTTTTCTCATCTTGTTTCCCCGTGTAAAATGTGTATCTATTAATATCGTATCCTTGCCATGTGTCCACATCCCAACACGGTCTCGCCGCCAACATCTGTACTGTTTCATTTGGGCCATCAGTCAACCTTGTAATACGATTCTTGAACCATTCGTTGAAACGAGAGTGATGTTCTTTGTTCATCCACGTATCCAATCACCCCAAGTTCTCCTGTCGGATTTTTACTAAATGCTCATCAAAGTATAGGGAAACTTCTGCCATATGTTGGAGCACAGCGAAATGGGCCAACGTATAGGAGACTTGATCGGGCACAATTCTTTTCCTGCCTATTGTGCCAACACCTGACAACCTTCCTTCGTGACAAGACGCTGGAACTCTGATAGGATTGAACTCGGACATGCAGTCGATGCAGAACTCAATAACCTCCTCGGTTCTGTATCCTTCAATGATGCTCCCCTCAATTTTGTTTGCTTCACAAGATGAACAGGAAGATGAATCATGATATCAAAGAAAGACAGTGGAAAATACATCTCCAAGTGACAGAGGGTATTGACAATATTGACCTGCTACCCATCGAGATCTTCAGTATCTATAACCTTCTGACCGATTGCATTGGAAAAGGCACAGAGACACATTATCGTGTGATGGAGTTTGGGTGGAAGAATACCTCTTATAGCAACTGGTAAGAGCTATGTGATTAGCACGTGGCAATCGTGAGACTTCATTCCAACAACTTTAAGATCATCCAATGAGACATACTTGCTTATCCTTGCTGAATAACGCGAATGAACTTTAATATCTTTCAAGCAGGATAACGTTGCAATCTTCTCATCCTTTCACAAGGTGTGGCAAGCTGGAGGAAGGTACACTCTTCTTGTCTCTGCATCGGTTATAGGCATGAGTTCTCTGCAAATATTCATCTCCTGTAGATCTAGGCGAGCATTCAATCCATCCTTCATCTTTCCAGGAATATTCAACAGTAGGCCAACCAGCCTCTCACACATATTCGTTTCAACGTGCATTAGATCAATGCAATGATGGACGTCCATATCTTTCCAGTAAGATAGTCGCCAAAATATGGATGTTTTCTTCCACATACCCTTGTCCTTTGCCTTACTACGTTTCCTTTTCTTCCCAAACTCATTAGTTATGTCCTTCACCATGTCGTGGACCTCACCTCCGGATAAATCCTTGGGAGCAGGTTGAAGTTCTCTCTTACTGTTGAAAATTTTCTTCTTTCTTGTAAATGCGTGATGTAACGGGAGCCACCTCCTATGACCCATGTAAACCATCTTTCGTGATTTCTTCAGCCACCTACTGCGTGTATTGTCCATACAATCGGAGCAAGCCTTCTTTTCTTTGATAGGTTATCTAGAAATATTACCAAGTGCGGGGTAGTCATTAATGGTGCAGAACAATAGAACTCGTAGCGTGAAGTTCTCCTGACCATACGAATCCTAAGTTTCCACACCATCTTTCCAGAGAGTTTCTAGATCATCCATAACAGGATCCAAGAATACATCAATATCATTGCTGAGTTGTTTCGGACCTTAGATTAACAAGAACAACATAATGTATTTCCTCTTGAAGCACAACCATGGTGATAGGTTATAGTTTGCAATAAGAACTGGCCAAGTGCTGTGAGAACTACTCATGTCTCCGAAAGGATTCATGCCATCCGTACACAAACATATCCTCATGTTTCTAGGGTCAGTTGCGAATTCTGGGTGTTGTCAATCGATATTCCTCCATTGAATCGAATCTGCAGGGTGTCTTAGCATACTGTCGTTCCTTCTCTCTGTGGCATACCAACGTACTAACTCCGCTTCCTTGGGGTTGGCAAAGAATCTCTTGAAATGATCAATGATAGGTAGATACCACACAACTTTCACTGGACCACCCCACTTTGACTTCTTTCCTTCGTCAGCACTTTTCATTCGCTTGTATCGCGATGCCTTGTAGAAAGGACAAACATCTATGTCCGCCTATTGCTTATGGTACAATATGGAGTCGTTTGGATAAGCGTGGATTCTACGGACCTCTAACCCCAGGGGACACAAAACCTGCTTTGCTTCATATGTCGTGTCGGACAATGTGTTTTCCTCAGGAAGCATGGTTTCAATATTCTTAATAGATCTGTGAAACTCTTGTCTGTCCATCCACTACTTGCCTTGAACTTTATTAACATGTCTTGCAGTAGATCGTGATCCACATCAACCATTTCACCGCGCAATGGAGATGGTACAAACATGTCATGCTCATCTTCATCTTCTTGATTTTGTGCTCCACCGGTGGCTGCAGCTGTAACATCGTCGACTGATTCTTGCTCTCCATGCTTCTTCCAACATGTGTATTCCTTCATGAATCCTCGAAGTATCAGATGAGCGTGTACATCCACTCTTCTAGGCTGCATTATCTCATTTCTACAACGATCACATGGACAAGTAATGTAATCGTTGTTTCTTCTTTTCCTATCCTCCTCCTCGGCGTTTACAAAATTTGAAATACCACTTCTATACTCTGTGGTATGTCGTAGAGTCTCGTACATCCACCATTGACGATCCTTTGCTGCAAAAATGAAGAAATATTAGATAAACATTATGTAAGATAAGTACTAATAAATCTATGTGAATTGTTTAGTATTTTTCAATTACTTTTTGAATTTTCTGTTTTTCTTTGAAAAAACAGACAAAAATTCGCCCCCTACACCTCCCACCAAAATAGTGAACAGTGGGATAACCATTCCTTAGGCGACTGGAGTATATATAGTGTGCAACAGACATCGGTAACAGCCAATTAGTGGACATCGGTGACGGGAATATATTGTATCTTTATCGGACCTAATATAGAGCCCGTCACCGATGACAACTAAGGAAATTACATAAAATCCTAATTAATAGATACAATTGCCTATCTTGGACTCTATCCTTGCCTAGCAACGTCATTGTAATCTTTCTCTCGAATCTGATATTGATCACATAACTAAATTTACCACCATTGGCCGTATCAGCTAACCATATTGAACTTGGTGTCGGCCAATATAGACTCCTAGCTGATGCGCACTCTGTTTCCGAGAATTACGTACATCTTCAAATCCGCTTCGGATTGGATCTCGTTTTCGCTTTATATGTTTATCAAATTTCATCGTCAACGGGAGTATGCGACCAAAATACCTACGAACATGCAGATGTTGAGGCCTTCGTGTTGGGTTAGTCATTAGAAATTTTGGAATCCAACATTGAGTCACACGACCAATAGAACTAGTAGGTACAAATGCACGAACAAAATAAGAATCAGACTTACCTGAAAACATACCTTGATGCTTCACATTTGAATTACGCACATAATCTGCCCGAGGCCGGTTTGACCACCGCTGTACCCGCGGTTTGACCGGGCCTGGTCGCCGGTCTGACCACTAATACACCTGCGGTCTGATCGCCATTGGCAACCGGTCTAACTGACTGACCAATGTCGGTTTGACTGAGCTCCTCGATCTAAAACCTGATTTTTTCCACTGTCGTTTCCCAAAAGCAATTTCCCTTTCCTTTTTCTGGTTACAGGCAAGTCTAAAACAAAAACAAACCAAATGTCTATCTTTTCCAAAAAAGAACAAGTATACTTCTCACGACATGAAGTTTTTGAAGAACATGATTTTGCAATAAAAGACCTTTTCTCCTGAATCATCGCAGAAAGAAATGGCAAAACTCTAGCAGATTTAAAAACAATTTTCTTTGGTTTAGGTTTTGTCAGAACATCACCCTTTTCAGTTACACTCAAAACAGCAGATCGATGATCAGTAAAATAGGCATTTGTATTAAAACCTACACCATGATTATAAGTGCTCACTTTTGATTGATCCAAAATCATGTTAAGTTTCTTTTTACCATCTGAAAACCTTTCCAAAGAATTTTTCAAATACGAAACTTCTTTTGTCAAATTTTCACAATTTTCACAATCAACCAAAATACCTTTGTTCTTGCGACACTTAGAACAAGAAAACACCTCATCAGATTTCACAAGATCCTCCATATACTCAACACGCCCTAAGCATATTTCAATTTCATTTCATTCAAAAAGCACTTTGAGCAATTTCGAGAAACGAAAACATCTTTGTGTTGTTTAATCTTTTTTGCACTCAAAACATTGAACAAAGAACGCGCATAAAAAACAAATTTATATTTTTCCAAAACATTCTTTGTCGAAGTTAATTCATCAACAACATGAGCATGCAAAGCAAATTCAAGAGCAAAAGAAGACTCAAGTTTTTTGGTATTTTCAATCTCAGAATCCAATTTCAAGCAATTAACAGAATTGACATCTCGTAAAGCACTAATTTCAAAAAATAAAGCTTCACAAGATTTGCAATCATCATCATTAGGAATCGAAGATTTTAATCTATCAATTTCAGCATTTAGAATCTCAATAGTGTGATCCCTCTCATTAAGCCAATTAGTACATGTTTTCAATTTCTCAGCAAATTTAAAAGCATAATGTCGTAATTTTTCATAGCTAAGTTTTTATTCACTATCAGATTCATCAACATCAGAGTTTGCGTTGCAAGCAACAAAATCCAAATCAACAACTTGTTTACCTTTGCTATGATGCTCATTTTCATCCTCTGATTCATCACTATCAAAAGCTTCTATCAATTATCGGATTAGCCTTTGCTTGCGACTCTTCTTGCTCTCCTTCTTGTTGTCCTTCCTGCTCACTTCCTCCTTCGTGTTTGCCTTATTGCGGATAGGATAATTGAACTTGATGTTATTTAACTCGCCACACTCAAAACATCGAATTGGTCCTCCTCGCTTCCTGTTCTTGACTTTTTCAAAAGCTCAAGAAAGTTTGTTAGTAACCAAAACCAAGTCCTCCTCCTCGAAGTACTCGAGTTGTTCATTGGACATGGCATTAATATCATTAAGAACCGATAAAGACGAAGCACCAATGGAAGAACTCGAAGAAGAAATCAAAGCACTAGATTTAGAATCAATCTTGCGAGAAAGAATATTCATCTTATGAGTTTTAAGCTTGGTGTAAAGAGAATCCAAAGTCAAATCAGACATGGTAACAAATTCCTGACGAGATATAATTTTCATCTCCCAAATAGACATTTCAAGACCATTCAAAAAGTGTCGAGAAATCTCAGATTGAGTATAATTTGCATTATAAGAATCATGAACAGATGTAAGATTACTCAAAACTTTATTAAAGCGCGCAAGATAATCATCCAAAGCCTCTCCAGGTTTCATCTCAAATTTCATGTAATCCTTTTTAAAAATATCTTTACACAGTTCCTTGATATTGGAATTCCCTTGGTGAAAATCAAATAAAGCCTTCCAAATCTCATGCGAAAATAGTTTGTAGATGAGAAACACGATCAAAATCTGAACGAGGAATTCCATTAAGCAAAATATTGCTAGCTTTGCAATTGTTTTCAAAATCGGTCTTAAGAGCAGTAGTATTAATCTGAGGAGGGTGAATGGTTGTAACACAAAAAACCAAAAACTTTTAGCAGAAATAAAAGTTACCCTCAAATCGATGAAGTTGGCGTAGCCGGTCTGATCGTCGTGCGTGCACTGGTCTGACCGCTCCTATGCCGCCGGTCGGACCGGTGTTGTCCAGCTGGTCGGACCGCCTCCTCCTTGTCTGTTGTTGCTCGCCACTGCCGGTCTGACCGGTTGTTCGCCTCCAGTTAGACTGCCACTATGTCGCCGGTTAGATCGCACGTAGTACTTCGGTCAAACCATCGGGATCTAGAAAAACATCGGTAGATGAACACTCAAAAATGTAGAATAATCTATCTCGACTTTATTGCATCTAGTAGTGTTTACAAAGTGCATCAACAACACTCCTAACCAAAATCTCGAACTAAACTCGAAATCCTAACTTTTCTCTCAACTCATCTCTCTCTACAATCGATACTAAGAGGACACACTCTCCCTCTCTATTTATACCTATAACATGGCTGCCACCTAGCCATGAATCCATCTCATACAAGAAGTCCTAATCCCCTAGAAAACTGTCCCATACAAGAAACAAATTTTACAAACTCCAATCTTCGCAAACTTGGACTCCAATCCAAATTTGACTCCGCTTTCCATATGCACACAACACCACATGTATGCCATATCGAAACCTTCACCTCCACGTGCATTGTTCTCTAGCCTAAGCATCCCGCGTGATGTCCTTGACCGTCTGGACCTTAACTTCTCCCAAGCCTAGTCCCGATCCATCACCGGTGTCGGAAGGTAAACTCCTCAGCAGGGGACTGTGAGGCCCCCCCTTTTGAGTTCGGCCCAGGGTGCGAGAGACGCTTTTCCGGCCTTTGCTCTGGTGCACCGGTGGAGTGGAGAGAGATTAAGAGAGCGAGAGAGTTTTGCACGAGAGAGAGAGAGCGGTGGCGCGAGGGATTATAGAGGTTCGGGCCGCCGGCGAGGCGTAATACCCTACTCCTGTGCGATGGACTATGTGAATTCTTGTTCGGAGAATCGAACACGCTTTCTCTAGGCCTGGGCCTCCTTTTATATTCCCAAGGGGACACCACATGGACCGAACAGGCTATATTCTATAGAAAAGGAAAAATACTCTTTTATAATTAAGGGCCACACTATTGCTTGAGGCAGAAGTCCACCGTCTGCAGTACTGATGTGACCCTTGTCGGGCGGCTCATCTTCCGTGCATGACGCCGCATGTCATTCTTCATTAAACGGCCGGCGAGTTGCTTGTTCCATCCGTACGTGGAGATGTGTGCCGGGCGATGAGACCTGGCATACCAACTCAAGCTGAGCGAGTGAGCCAGAACGGCTCACATGATTTTGATGTGACCTGACGGGGCGCGCAGCGTACCTAACGGCGTGCAGACGGCATGCCGGCTGTGACCGGTGTTAGGCGCGCGTACGTGTGTCCATTCGCATTTAATGCGGCACGCGCGCGTGCAGGCGCACTCCGGCCGTTCCGCCATTAATAGGGGTAGGTGAGCGCTGGGAGCGCCCACCTACTCGAACACACGTGGCGGCGGCCCGAGGGGGTCGGGGGAGCCCGACCCCTACCACCGTAGCAACCGGGAGGCGCCAGGACTTAGGACGGGCGGCCGCCACGTCACCCTCGAGCCCGATCCCCCCTCAGGGGATGGCCACGTGGGCGTACGCGGCCGCCTCAAGCCCAAAGCTAGCATACCCTTGGGCCCATGACACCGACAGTAGCCCCCAACGTAAAGCCCTTGGGGGCCCACCGTGGGACGACCAGGCTTGACGCCACCTTGTCGATCTGGCGCCACGTGGGCCCAGGTTTTCGGAGAAGACGAATGGCCGCCGTTTCCACGCAAGGGAAAAATGCCTCTCAGCGATAATGGGCCGGTACTTCGTAATGGCGTCATTATCCGAGGCGGCGCGCAAAACGGGGCACGTCCATCTATATGCCCGGAGTCGTGATGATGGCATATTTTTCGGCAACCGCGCTCGCCATTAATGCGGACACGATCTGTCCCTCTATCTCCGTGATGGCTACGGGATTATGTGCGCCAGAAATGAAGTAGTGGGGCTAATGGAGGGAGTGCGCGCGGTAATCGAGGGGGCGAGATAGTGGGCACGGGAAACGAGGAGCTGGGCGCAGTAGCGGCTGGGTATAAAGGGCGTCGAGAAAGGAATTTATTCCATCCTTCGCCACTTTTGCCTAACACAGCTCCCTTGCACCCTAGCTCTCTTCGTTTCCCAGCGCTCTTCTTCACCACTCACACTCTTCTTCGCGCTTCTCCTCTTCTAGTGCAATGGCACGGGGGTCTTCGCCGGTCGAACGCAGCGTGCTGCCACCCTCCCGCATCACCAACGACAGGATGGCCAGCTTGCCGCGCAAATTCATGCCGGTGGTGCCAGACCGGGAGGCGGTGGTGCTGGGCGAAGCGCGCCCGGCGCTGCAGTACCCCACCAGTCGGTCTTCTTTCTCCCCTTCGCCATGGCGGGGCTAATTCCACCATTCTCGCGCTTCTTCCTGGAGGTCCTGGACTACTACGACCTCCAGATGGCGCACCTCACCCTCAACGCTGTGATGACGTTGGCCATCTTCGCACACCTGTGTGAGATGTTTGTGGGGGTGAGGCGCACCCTCCGGTTGTTTCGGTGGTTCTACACCGCACAGTCTGTGTCACCGGCGACGGAGGTCGGCGGCTGCTACTTTTAGCAGCGCGCGCAGGCGGCGCAGCAATACATCCCATGCGTCCTGCGCAATAAGTGGGACGACTGGAAGAGCGACTGGTTTTACACCGGTCTCCCCGATGAATGTCGCCTCCGACTTCCAAGTCATCCGCCGGTGCAGGGACCAACGTGGCGGTCGGCCGTCACGCTTGGGGCGCCTGGGCGTATAGTGGCTCCGAGGACCTCGCCCAGTCGCATCCGGGCCACAACTAGGACTGGAGTCTCGAGCACCTCCGGGTGGTGATCCAGCGCGCGCTGAACCTCAGCACGGTGGAGCCATCCTTGGTCCCTGCAGGGATCGTCCCCCTGTGCTACGACCCCGATCGCGATAGCATCCGGGCGATTATGGACACCGTTGGCGCCTCAGGGGACCGGGGCCACGACGGCGCTGGTGGAAGCTGTAGCGGAGGAGGAGAGCGGCCCTCTTCCGGCGATGGTCGCTCGTCGGCACCCCCGGCAGTAGCTCCGAAGGCAGCCGCTCCAGCGACCCCAAGGGGAAGCGCAAGCCCGGAGAGAGCCCTCCCCCATCTCCACCCCGAGGGGGTGGCGCCGAGAGTGCCTCGGGAAAGGGTCTCTGCAAGCTGGGGGAGACCGTACCCTGCCAGGAGACCGAGCCTAGCAAGGGGGGCTTTATCAAGCCCCCAGACTAGACGTTCAAACGTCCATCCAGCAGGTATAGCCTCACTCCCAACAGGGGCCGCCCCCTTTGCTTTCCCTTTATTTATGTGTGTATCATTTTTGGTTTTTTCTGTCCAGCGAGCTCCCAACTCGGAGTGCTTGCGATGGCAGCACCCCTCACCAATTCAAGGCTGGCCGGCCCGTAGGGGCCGAGGTCGAGGGGCCGTCGGTCGAAGAGGCGGCCCAACAGGCGGCCGATCGGCAAGCTGCCGAGGCACGCCTGCGAGAGGCTGAAGAAGCCACCTGTGAGGTGGCCCACGCGCGGCAAGCTGAGGCGGCCGTGCGAGAGGTCAACATAGCCTGGGCCCGGGTGGCCGAGACGGCCCGTGCTCGGGAGGAGGCCGAGGTGACCCGGGTCCGGATGGCGGTGCTGGCCACTAGGGACGCGGCCTGTGGTTCAGGGACACGGCACCCGAGGCCCTACGCCACCTCAGGGCCCGAGGCTGACCAGGCCCCGTAGGGAGGGCCAGACCTTGGTGGGGCCCCCAAAGCCGAGCCTGAGACACTCCTCCAAGCTCTGGCGACGGCCAACTCCACCGTCGTGGAGGGGCTTAACGCCCAAATGCAGGCCCTGCTGGGGGAGTGGGCCAAGCTGGCGGCGGAATAGGAGCGGCTCGCCGAGGGGCGCCGCTCCTTGCAGGCTATGGTGGAGGCGGGCCGGAAAGCCCACGCTGCCCGCCTCGCATCATTGGCATCCCGCAACGCCTCACTAACGAAATAAACCGCCCACTGCACCTTTCCGCGGGGCCTAGCTTCTTCGCCATGGGCGTCAGATCCCGCACATAGACGGTGGGAGGGGCCGCATTGGGCCCACTCCGTCTCCATGCCAGCAGCCTCAGGGTCAGAAGGCGTCGGGCCGCTCCTCCCCTTAGTGGTCTCAGGGCCTTCCTGGGGACCGGTGCCTAACAACATCTGATGAGGGAGCGAGGGGCCATCATCGACCTGGGGGGCCCCGGGGCCCTCACCCGGCTGACGGGCCCCTTCGTTGCGCTCTGGCCCGGGCTGTACCGACATGGGACGGTGGAGCGCGGGCTGAGGGTTTTCCTCGACGTGCTCCACCACTAGCGCCGCGCTGACTACTTGCGGGGTTGCCGCTAAATAGAGCAACAACGGCTCCTCGGGCTCCAGGGCTACCAGGATCGGGGGGAGCTGAGGTAAGCCTTCAACTGGTTGAGGGCTTGCTTGGCCTCCTCCGTCCATCTGAACGGTCCAGAGCGCTTGAGGAGTTTAAATAGGGGTAGCGCCTTCTCTCCCAGCTTTGATATAAACCGGCTTAGGGCGGCCATGCATCCTGTGATGCGCTGGACATCCCTAAGTTTGCTGGGGGGCGCATCCTATTTATCGCGCTAATCTTCTCGGGGTTGGCCTCTATGCTTCGGGCCGAGACCAGGAACCCGAGGAGCTTGCCCGCATGCACGCCGAACACACACTTTTCGGGGTTCAGGTTCATGCGCGTGGAGCGGAGACTCGAAGGTCTCTGCTAGATCCGAGAGAAATGTCTCTTGGTTGTGCATTTTCACAACCAAGTTATCGACATACACCTCAACATTACGCCCTAGTTGACTACCCAAAGTAATACGAGTAGTACGCTGAAAAGTAGGGCCTGCATTATTTAAACCAAAAGGCATAGTTGTATAACAATAAGTGCCTACAGGAGTAATGAATGTAGTTTTTTCCTCATCCTCCCTAGCCATGCGAATCTGATGATACCCTGAGTATGCATCTAGGAAACACAGAAGGTCGCACCCCGCAGTGGAGTCAACAATCTAATCTATGCGTGGCAGGGGATAAGGGTCCTTAGGACATGCCTTGTTAAGGTCGGTGTAGTCGATGCACATCCGGAGCTTGTCGTTCGCCTTGGGGATGACGACCGGGTTCACGAGCCACTCCGGATGTATGACCTCCCAAATGAATCCGACCTCCAGGAGACGCACCACCTCTTCACGGATGAAGACTTGGCTCTCGGGGGCCTGTCGTCATACTTTCTGCTGGACGGGCCTTGCGTCCGGTCGCACGGCCAGACGGTGCTCGATCACCTCCCTAGGGACCCCGGGCATATCCGACGGCTTCCACATGAAGACATCGGTGTTTGCCCGCAGGAAGGAGACGAGCGCATCTTCCTATTTTCCGTCCAGTTGACCGCCAACTTTGACGGTCTTGGACGGATCACCGGCCAACGCCACCTCCTTCACGGGGACCTCGTCACCCAAGGTCGTCCACTTCCTCGGGGCGTGAGACGAAGAGGCCTCGGGCCTCTCATCGCCGCCCGTGGGCTTTGGACCGCGGCGAGGTCGCTCAAGCGCTGCTCCGCGCAAGCCAACGTGATCTTGAGATCGCCGTAGATGGTGATGAGGCAACGCGGGCCCGGCATCTTCATCTGGAGGTAGGCGTAGTGGGTGGCCGCCATGAACTTCACCAACGCGGGCCTACCCAGCACCATGTTATAGGGCGGATTGAGATCCGCAACATCCAAGTCGATCCGCTCGGTGAGTAAGTTGTCAGGGCCACCAAAGGTGGAACTGGGAGGTCAATGTGACCTCAAGGCCATGTGTGCCCCGGCGTCACGCTGATGATCGGCAGGGACGACCAGAGATTCATCCCCGGGGCCTTGATGACATCGAAGGCCGTAGGGGAGAGGATGTTGAGGGCGGCACCGCCATCTATCAAGACGCGCCTCAACTTGATATTGCAAATGGTGGGAGAAACCGCCATCGCAATCTGTCCACCCCGGCCAACGCATGGGGGGTGGTCGGTCTGGTCGAAGGTGAGCGGGACCTCCGACCACTGAGCCCACCGTGCGGCCTCATGGGTAGGGACCGCAGCCAGAAGCTCGCGCTTCATGGACTTGAAGCTGCGGCGGGAAGCATGAGCACATGCTCCCCCATCCATGGTGGCGACGGTGGCCTCAGGCTCCTGGAAGCCCAAGTCGTCGTCGCCATCATCATTGGCAGGGGCCTTCTGCTTGGCCTCACTTCGCCGATCGCGGGTAGGGGCCGTGGGGCCCTGGCTCCCGCGGCGTTCCTGGCCCCGCTCCTGCCCCCACTTCTTGACGCACTCGGCCAAGCTCTTGACCGCGCGGCAGTCAGCGAGGTCGTGGAGGGAGGTGTTGTGCACGGAGCACCATTTGCCCGCCTGGTGCTCTTGATTGGGAGCGCCGACGTTCTTCCTGCCATCGCTCGCGGTCTTCCCTTTAGCGGGGGCCGCGAAGCGCCCTAGGCGGCGAGGACATGTCCCTCGTCGTCGGAGCAGGCAGTCCTCTTCTTCCTCCTCTTCTCTCATTGCCCGGAACGGGCAGCGGACTCAGGGGCAGCCGCAGCCACGCGCTAGAGCCGGAGGAGTTCCAGGTCCAAGCCTCCTCTTTTCGGGCCACGCGGTCCGCGAGCTTGAAAAGCTACGCGGTGGTCTGGGGCTCCTTGTAGGCTATCTTCTCCAGCCTGCAGTTGTGCCGCACGCCTCCCCTAAACGCGTATATCACTGCATGCGCGGGGATACAGGGGATAGTGTTGCGGACCTGGCAGAACCGCTGAATGTATGATCGGAGGGACTCATCGTCCCTCCGCTGCACCGCGTGCAGATCCGCTTCTTCTCCTAGGCGAGGATACGTGCCCTGAAAGTTCGTGGTGAACTATTGGCACATGTCCCTATCATCACCCCCCGCCGCGCGCTTGGCCTGCTCTCTTGGGTGGGTGGCAGGTTCATAAGACAACCGCGGGCTTGGCCTTTTAGGGCCATGGGAAAGAAATTCACCATGACCCTATCGTCACCCCCCGCCGCTTCTATTCCAGTCGTGTAGATCTGGAGGAACTCGGTGGGGTTGACGCTGCCGTTGTATTTCTCCGGGATGCTGGGCCGGAATTTTGGGGGCCATTGGACACTGCGAAGACTCACCACAAAAGAGCGGCATCTAGCCCCGACGACGGGGGAAACGCGGGGCCGACCCTTATGGCCACTGGGGCGCGTTGCTGTCGTAGAGGCGGCGCCTTCCCCCGTTAGGGTGGCGCGGTGCTCATCGCGCCGACGCTCGATGTTGAGCCGGGCATCCGGCTCAAAGAGGCAGCAGTCACGGTGCCGGATGATCCAGCTACCGACGAGCGGCCGCCAACGTCCAGCTGCTGCTGTGCCGCCTTGACCAGGTTAGCCACGTTGTCCAGCTAGCGCTGGACGGGGGCTTCCGGATCTGAGGCAATAGAAGGGTGGCGCAGGAGCGCTCCCGCCGCTTGGAGGGCGCCCTGGGGGTGCCGCCGTCGCTGTAGACCAGACGACGATGCGCCTTGGGGCGGCGCCGCCATTCGTCACTGTGAGGTGGCGAGGTGACAGAGCCCTCCGGCACCTCCAGGGCTTTGCCCCGCCTAGGACTCCGGCGTGGAGGCGGTGATGGGGTATGTGCTCGACGACGAGGATGCAGCTCTCCGCCGTCATCGCTGACGCTCGGTGTGGGCGTGCGCACCACTGCTTCTTCAGCCATAGGGCTGACTCGGTGAAACTTGGCTCGCACGGAAGAAATGGGAGCCGAGAAATGCGTCTGCGCGCCCCTACCTGGCGCACTAGCTATTGGAGGGTAAACTCCTTAGCGGGGGACTGTGAGGGCCCCCTTTTGAGTTCAGCCCAAGGCACGAGAGACGCTTTTCCGGCCTTTGCTCCGGTGCGCCGGTGGAGTGGAGAGAGATTGAGAGAGCGAGAGAGTTTCGCACGAGAGAGAGAGCGGTGGCACGAGGGATTATATAGGTTCCGGCCACCGGCGAGGCGTAATACCCTACTCCTGTGCGATGGACTATGTGAATTCTTGTTCGGAGAATCGAACCCCCTTTCTATAGGTCTGGGCCTCCTTTTATATTCCCAAGGGGACACCACATGGGCCGAACATGCTATATTCTAGAGAAAAGGAAAAATACTTTTTTACAATTAAGGGCGGCTCATCATCCGTGCATGATGCCGCGCGTCATTCTTCATTAAACGGCCGGCGACTTGCTTGTTCTGTCCGTACGTGGAGACGTGTGCCGGGCGATTAGACCTGGCGTACCAAGTCCAGCTGAGCGAGTGAGCCAGAACGGCTCACATGATTTTGATGTGACGCGACAGGACGTGGAGCGTACCTAACGGTACCTAACGCCCGGTACTGTGCTACGTCCCATCGGTCATTTGTACCGGTCACAGACCGGTCAGCCGGCTGTGACCAGTGTCAGGCGTGCGTGCGCGTCCATTCGCATTTAATGCGACACGCACGTGCGCAGGCGCACTCCAGCCGTGCCACCATTAATGGGGGTAGGTGAGCGCTGGGAGTGCCCACCTACTCGAACACACGTGGCGGCGGCCCGAGGCGGTCGGGAGAGCCCGACCCCTACCACCGTAGCAACCGGGAGATGCCAGGACTTAGGACGGGCGGTCGCCACATCACCCTCGAGCCTGATCCCCCCTCGGGGGATGGCCACGTGGTCATACGGGGCTGCCTCAAGCCCTAAACCAACATACCCCTAGGCCCATGACACCGACAACCAGCTATACTCCCATGACCTCAAGCAACACCTGCACATGAACAACAAAGAAATTCCATATCCGAGTACAAGTTCGTACTAACTTGACTCACATCAGCACAAAATAGTATCACATATGAATAGAAATCATCTTGAAGTCATCCATGAAGCAATCTAGAAATTACACGAAAATAACCCGAAACCGACTCCTTCCAAGAGTCTACCCTTCTGACCGTTAGGCTACCCGGTCAGACTGCCCAATCACCTCCGGTCTGACCTGCGTACTCCACCCGGTCTGACTAGCACCCAGTGCCGACTCTGCACAATTCAGCATAAACACTCACCTTTGATAATTGTTCATCATCAAGTTTAATCATCACATGATTCTACAGTATACCAGAAGCCATAATTTTGTGGCCAACCTCAGCAATATATGATCATCAAAGACGCTCTCCAAAAATGAAGATATATATCTACGATGTATTCAACCATGTTGGTTCAGTCCCTCAAATATTGTAATATATTCATACAAAAACAGGACGAAAAACAACGCATTTGAAAGATTAAGCCATGGCAAGTCAGTTCCTACTAAAGGTAAAAAATCAGCTTAGTGTTGAATACCACGAATACTCGACACGTTGTATTCACTACTAGAACACACATTTTTTCTGGCGGTTAAAACATATTTTTTCTGACGGCTAAAACATATTTCTCTTGGTGGTTAAATAATCCACCAGCAATTAAAAGTCTGTGGAAATTAACAATCTTCGCTTGCGGTAGCCGACCATCAATGAAAATTGATTTTTACTGGTAGGCCATATAATACAGCCGCCAGTAAAAATCAAATATGCATATGTTGTACTTATTTTTTCTACATTTCTGAATTATAATAGGTACTTACGAATTATGATCTTCAAATGGATTAGTTAAGAAGATAATAGAAGATACCAAAAAAATAAAATTGATTATATATTTTATATTACCTGAAAATACACGCGCACCACACTAATGCATACTAACATGCTGAGAATGACCGAGGCAAGGAGCGAAATTCTTATTGAAAGTACGTTCAGGTGTGCCTAATATTCATGGACACCACATGATGTGTAGTTTGAAGCATGGTGTCTTCAGCACTAGGCCAATTGTGTTCTTATTCTATATTTATTCCAGAAACACTATTTTTAATTTGTGGATCTATAAATAACACAAACATTTTTTTCGCTAAAACATTCAAATAAAATTTGCACATAGCTATCAATAAATTTAGTAAACAATCGAATTTAGCAACACAAAATTTTCATAAATATTTATAAATACCAGTACACAATAACCGTGCAACGCACGGGTTAGCGTTAGTATATTACAAAATATAAAAAAGTTAAAGTTATATTTTCGAGTCTGTAGTTTTCTAACACAAATCCTCAATTTGTTATATTTTCGAGTACTTGCTGCCTCAATTTGTATCTTTTTCGAGTTTGTTATATTTTTACAAAATATAAAAAAGTTAAAGTTATATTCTCGAGTCTGTAGTTTTCTAAAACGTTAAAAAAACGTTGAGAATTATTGAATCAGTGGGCAGTGGAAAATATGTTCGTTGCCAATAAGTGCGGGTAGCGTCGCTGTGGCCACTTTGAGCCGCTCGTCGACATATGCCCCAGTCTCAGCAGACACAGAAAACCGTGCTGTCATCCAAAGGTCACAAATTCACAAGCATAACCATTAAAAAAAACAATGGGGCAACAAGACGTTAATTAGCAAATAAAAGGCATGCTGTAAATCTTGTTTTCATCTGTAATTGATTCACCGCAACTTTATGCCGGTCAGCCACACCTGGTTCGGAAAAAAATATTATCACCCTACTAAGAACTAGGTGACTTTAACTTATGAGGAAAAATAGCATCAAATTAATTTTGTCCCGACGAGGGCTCTAACTTGGGAGTTCCAGGCGTACATCATCCACACTGTATCACATTACATCAGTTCCTGTCGTGCTAATTAGTTCGAGCTTAGGCAATCCATCGACGAAAACTGCCGGTACATGCAGCCAAGCATAAGCGTGACCCTTAATGGCTTGTTTCTACGGAACATCGATTCCTAATACCATCCAGGCCTACCTAACTAAATGGATAGGGCACCTCGTACGTTAGTGTGGCAGCCAACCCATTCATACGCAGCGTGTGGTAAGCCTAGTCCTCGCCCCGTGCGCCGCCGGCCGCTCCCACTCACCGCTCGGGAGGAAGAGGTGAAATGAGAGGAGAGAAAGGGAGAATATAAGGGTGACTTAAGAAATTTTTTATTGAAGATATGGTCAGAGGCTAAGTGTACAAATAGATTTGTAGGCAGGCCTTCAAGAAGCTTACGTACATAAATAAAGTCGTTTAAGAGGCTGTTCGTGAAAATAGGTTTATTTTCATATACGGATATGTTAATAGGTTCATCTACGAAAATTGATTTTTATATGCAGGTTACATAAGGAGTCATATGCGAAAATAGAGATCAATTTTTTATACGCGATCAGTTACATTCCATCAACAGTATATAGAAGTTATCTTATAGAAAAATCGTTTCTATACCGGTGACGATTGCTTGGTGTTTGGATCGGAACCCGTCAATTAATTCAACGTTTGGACATGCACCGGCACACGCCAGCTCGGCTCAGCCGAAGCTGAACACTTTGTTTTGCGCCAAAGGCCTGTCGAAGGTTTGTTAGATTAGGAGAGAATTTTAGGTCCCACGGCTAGCACGCGACCTTGCACAAAATTGTACACTGACCATTGTTACGATCCACAACATGACCACTGCAGACTTAGGCTGTGTTCTTATCTCAGTTTTTCCAACTTACCTCTCTCGTCTTTCACGCGCACGCTTTTCAAACTGCTAAACGGTGTATTTTTTTAAAAAATTCTATATAAAAGTTGTTTTAAAAATTATATTAATCATTTTTTCAAAAAAGAATTAGTTAATACTTAATTAATCATGCAATGATATATATTTTGTTTTACGTGACAGGAGAGGAGGGTTCCCAACCCCTCCTCCCAAACGAAGCCTTAGAGTATTTTGTTTGCAAGGAGCAGGCCCGTTGTATTTATCGTATTTCCTAATCATCAATTAATCTTTTTCGTTGTTAGAGAACTGTTTACTCATAGGTAAAATGTACTCCATATTATATTCTAAGTTTGGATAGGCAATGGGCCTCCGTCCACTCCTCGCCACGTTGTTGGTTTTATTTGTGGGTATTTGCTATAGATTTGTGGATAGATTTTTTCGTTAAAATCACACAGATTTTGTACCGTTTGATTTGTGTTAGGATTAGTGCTTTATCGTATATGATTAGATGAATTCAAACACACACATCCACGAAAGGCACTGAACCGGTGGGTTCCTCTCAAATAATTAAATTCATATTTAATTATTTTATTTTCGTTAAAATATAAAATTAAAGTCTTATGTAACTAAAATAACATTTGTAAATTCAGTTGATATGACATATAAATCCACTGTAATTTTGATAAAAATATTGTGTAAATAAATATGTATTTGTTATTTTATTTAAAATATAAAATTACAGTCCTTTATAACTAAAACTACATTAGTAAAATATAAAATTACAGTCCTATATAACTAAATTACATTTGAAAATTTAGTTAATATGACATGTAAGTTCACTGTAATTAAAATTACCGTGTAAATAAATATAAATATGTATTTGTTATTTTCCTTTGTAACTCGTTGGATGTAAATCTAAGGATAGAAAAAATATGGGTGATTTTTTTTTAAAATCACCCGACAAATGTATAGGTAGTCCCTTATTCATGATATTTCAAAATTTGTCAAAGGATCATCAAGTTGTCTTTGCTTCCACAATAGCAACATACATCACTACGGCAGATCATCTCACCTCTTACGACGTAACTGTGATGGGCTAAAGTAATAGTCACTTATGTCTGTCACCTTTGATGGATCCTATGGGATACCGTCATGGATGAGCACTCCAGCTGTGATCCATCCCAGCTATCAACTCACATGCACACACATATATATAGAAAAAATAACTAGAACACTATCACACCCCGATTTTCGTTTCAGGGATTTATAAAATATTTAATAAATTATTCCTAGAATTTATATTAAATATTTATTAATTTACAAGTGAAGTTAAATATAGGAAATAAAATTTCCTAAATAAAACATGGCTGGATTTAATTTCTATTAAATTCTCCATGGTTAATTCTATTCTCTGGAATTTTCTCGGATTTTTCAGAGCTCAATTACTAATTTTAAACATACAAAGAATATTTCAGTAATTATTTAAATAATAAATTAATCATTAAATGGTCCAGTTATAATTTTCTTAAATACTTCTGAGTTTGGGCCAAATCTGGAAAAGTCTGCTTTCTCTCCCTTTGGTCTTCGATGTTCCAGCCTATTTCTTTCCCTCCCTTAAGTCTGCTTTGTCTCCCTTCCTTCCTTTTCTTTTTCTTTTTTCTTTTTCTTTTTTGGCCAGCCCTTTTACCAGAAAATCTGTTTTCCCCCCTTGCGCTACAGTACCTTCTTCCTCCTCGAGGCAGAGAGCCGGCTGTGCACTGTTTACTGTAGCGACACCACTTCCTTCGTTAAATCCGGCCTTCCCGTTGCTCCCCTTCCAAAATTAGTTGCCGGAACGGATTCCCCTCAATCTCCTTCACGTTATCCCTAAGAAATCCCCATCAAATTCGTGCTAAATCCCATGAATTTCGGCCTCGTTCTTATCCGGTGAACTCGGGATAAACCAAATTTTCCGTTACCAAATCCTCTCGTTTTGGGCCTGGATTCTCCCTCCTTTGCCTATAAATATCACCCCCACGATCCCCTCCTCCGTTTCCCTTCTTTTTCCTGAGTTTTCTCATGCCCTAGCCGCCTCCCCGCAACCTTGCTCTCTCTCCACCGCCACCGCCAACCTTCAACCGCTACTAGCCGTCGCCCCGGCCATCCCTGGCCGGAGCTGCTTCATCCCTCGGCATCGCAGCACCAAGACGAAGCCCGACCACCACCTCTTCTCCACCGAAACCCGCCGAAAGTCCCCATCACCGTGAGGGCCGAGTTCGTCATTGTTTTTTGATCTCTAGTGATGCCCTGTTGCTTCTCCCGTCACGGCCTTTGGTCGTTGTCGCCTCCATTGGATTCGCAGCTGCGAGGAGAACACCGTCCACCTCTCGGTTACCACCGAAGTTCACCGGAACACCTTTGTCACCGTCAACCCGACGTCATCGCGTTGCCCGGTGTCCCCTGTGTCCGTCGTCGCGTTGTCGTCCGCTCTACATCAAAATCCGGTCAACCGATCCCCTGGAGTTTCTTAGTCTTTTTCCTTGTTTTGCGTGTTAGCTTGTTGTTTCCGTCGTTTCGAAGGTTCGTGGGTGCGTCGGAAGTGTTCCAGAAGACTAATTGAAGATCGATTATTGCAAGGCAAGTCGCACATATCCCAAACACAATCCTTTGAGCATGTTGATCCTATATTTAAATTCTCTATTTATTTCAAATGTGCATTTATTTTCGAATGTCATCGGGTGGTGTGAACCTATTCCTTGGTTATGGCCAGTTTGTATTGATTTCCATATTCATTGATAACTTGGGTTATAAATTTGACTAGTTGGACTTTATATAATGGTTCAACTAGATATTAAATATAATTGCTTAGCCATGCTTAAAGACATTAGTACACTAATAAGATAATTAATGTTTCACTTATATCTTAATGATGTCTATTTAATGGTAGCTCACGATGGTCAATCGTGATTGATAAATTAATTAACTTGCCAACTAAAACTTGACTAATGGTGGGTTGTGAGCACATGGTTGGAGATGATATTTGGATAGTTGTGCTCATGATAATTAAGTACTGGTTCGCAAGCTACTGTTGTGAAACATTAACCGTGCCAACCACAAGCCAGCGTGGGCAACGGCTTGACATTTGATGTACCACGATTTAATGTAGAGTGCCAGACTGTGAAGTGGCGGAGATAAGCCCACGGGGGTTCGCTGGGGAGTCCATACCTTGGCTAAAAGGGGGTGACTATGATCCCGGAGCGGTGCACTGCATTGAGTTGGGTTATGTTGGGTGTCCTGTCACAGTCCCATTTCGAGGTACCGTGGTGGTACTGAGGGCTTGATAACATGTTATGGGGCTGTGTCTTGTGGGTACAGTGGTACATCTCTAGCTAGAGTAAAACTATTCGAATAGCCGTGCCCGCGGTTATGGGCGGGTCTTACAATGTTTTTCGTGATTAGTCGCACACTACTCATCAAATGTTAATAATGTGATAAATGGTGATAATTGGTTTAGCCCCTGGTTTGGAATGATTTATTCCTGATTTGGAGATTAGAGCTGTCCAATCGGGCATGATTGTTCAGTGATTGGTTGGGCCTGTGCGGCATTGGTGTGCTGTTCAGGGTTGATTAATATTGATGATTATAATTACTCAACTGTTTTACAATTCTTAAGTGTTTGCTAAATGCTTATTTTGCAAATGAGCCTATATATTATGCCATCATTCGGTATCTTTGTGAACTTGTATATTTGCTGTGCGGCTTGCTGAATATTTCATTTACTCACTCTTGTAATAATCAATCAACCTCAGTTGAAGAAAGTTGCGAAGAAGAAGACATACAAAAGTAAACTCAGTAAAGCCTAAAAGTAATTTACATATATTATAGAAGTAACTTAGAACAAAATGAATATAATTTTGGCATGTCATTTGAAGTAAATCCGTTGTAGAGATAAAAATATGACTCTATCTAGAAATTAAATTAATCAGCACAAATTATGGAATTAACTAAAAACAATAATAATAAAAGTAATCACCTCATAGCATTATGAATGTATAGGAAGTATTTTAATCAAATCTAAAAGTAACTTATATATATGATAATTATATATATGATAATTTGTTCAATGAAAAAAGGTATTAATTAAAGTTACTTTCTTTTGGTTATAAGTTATTTATATAATATATGTAAATTACTTTTAAGCTTTACTGAATTTACTTTTGTATGTCTAAGAAGTAAAATCTAAAAGTAATTTAGATATATCATAAAAGTAATTTGTGATTTTTCATCAAAATATAATCATATGAGATCTTGTTGTAAAGATTTAATTGTTACGAACACAACGGTGTAATCGGATCATAGATTGGATGAGTAGTTTAAGAGAAAGTTGTATTTGAAGTATAAGTGGATGGTGTCTCTTATAGATTAAGTGGTAGCTGATTTAGATAAATCAGTTACCACTGGTTGTGTAGTCACGTTCTTTAGCTTGTATGTTAGCACCAGCCTTTTATATATGTATTCTGCGTGGCTCGTCTTACTATTTATTAGCACCCCCAATAATCCAACATCCATCTGCATGGATCGTTGATATCTCTATGGTAAGTAGCCTAGGAGCGACTAGTTTGGTCTGACTGTAGGCCTCTCCTGTCTTATATATAGTCTCTGATGATTGGACAACGTATTTATAGTCAAAATTCACGATGGAAATTTTGTTTGTAGCTTCCGTTAAAATATGCTTGCATGATGAGATAGAAATGAATAAAATGTCTCCGTTACACGTGACCATGGTGCGGTATATAGTGAGAGCAAGACATATAAAATCTGTAGTCATTGATAACTTATATGGAACACATTTTATTCCATTAATTTATCAACCTTCCGCACATGAATTAATTCTAACTGAACCTCCTGTTCGGGCCTACATTACTACCTAAACGTAACACGTGGAAAGGCACTACAAGCATCATAAATGCTAGAACCGACATCTGTAACCCTTTTTTCTCCTGAGCGTACGGGACGCCACATTGGAGCCCTAGCACCTATTAGTCATGTTAGATATAGGTGCCGGTTTCTACTAACATAAAAAAACCCATAGGTGCTAGTTTTCTTATTCGACCGGCACGTGGTGGAGCAGCTGTAGGTTGGAGAACGAAAGTTACATGGACCCCATCACGACTGCTTGAGCTTATCTCCTCTCGTGACCTCTTCCTTTTCGTTTCGTCTCTCAAATTCTCCAACCTTAATAATCTCCTTCTCCGTCTCTTGGAGTCTCCACTTCCCGGTGATACGGCAGCAGCTCCACTTTCTCGTGATGCTGTGGTGGCGGCGCCAGATTCGATGATGGTAGGTACACTGCTCCCACTCTGCGGTGATGGTTGTCATCAAGACCCCCACACCCACCCCCCACTCGCCGTCTTGTCCCTCCTACCATCCTTTATCCCTCTTATCTTGCCGCCGATGGTTGTCTTCAAGGCTGCGAGTGACCTGACTTTTCCACGGTGAACAGCGGTAACGAGTGATCTTGAATTTTCACATCCATGTGATGAACATGTAAATATTGGTTATGATGTGTGATAGATTGTGTGATGTGTTTATTATGTGATTTTTTTGTTGGGTATATGTTTATTCATGTTTTGAGGGATTCCAATCATCGACTTACACTACTACGGATCTGGACATCCGTGACGAGCTATCCGTGTCATGTGACTCGTTTGTGATGACTCTTCTCTAATGGGTCCAAAGGTATTTTGTTTAAGATATGATTACCGGGGATGACCTATGAAGTCATATTTGTTGAGTCGTAGTTTAAACACATCACAACCATGCCTCATCGCGGGTAACATGTTATCCATGACGGGTGCAATGAGATGATCCATCAAAGATGAGAGCACTTATTCGTGACGGGTCGTAATTACCAACCTTCATGAATAACGTTATCCATGAAGGGTGGTGTTTACGACCTATGGTTGTTACGACCTGTCACGGATGAGATTTTCCAAACAATCTCAGATAGAGACAAACTCTATATAAAAGTTGTAGATCACAATGAGATCTATAACTTTAAAATTGACAACATTTTAATTTGAGATAGTTTATATGCCCAAATATGCATTATAAGTAATGAGAACTATTTGGAAAACATAATTTTGAATTTTTCAAATAAACTCTGATGGAGACATGCCCTATATCAAAGTCAAAGAGTTCCATGAGATCTACAACTTTGTAATTGACAATATTTTTATTTGAAATTGTTTGCATCCCCGAATATGTTTTATAAGTGATGTGATCAATTTCTAAAATATTTTTTGAATTTTTTAAACGACCTTGGATGAAGACATCCCTGCACAAAAGATGTGGAACTCGATGAGATTTACAACTTTGTAGTTGAAAGCATTCTTATTTGAAAAATTTGTGATTCATATTTTAATGATAATATTCAAAAGAATAAAATATTAAAAAATCTTAAAACCTATCAATGTATGGAGATATATGTGAGATGGTAAGATATCTTTGCATGTATTGAGAAGCCCTCGGTTTGAATCCAACTATGGACATTAATATAAATATTACTTGAAAAATTATGAATTTTTAGCTAGTGTTGTCTGACCATGATTGGAATGTCTTAGTAATAAAAAAATATTTTTAGGTTCATTTTTGCATTCAAAATTTAAAAACCGTAAATTATCTTCACGAAGGTTCGTAATTATGTTACATAGTAGCGTTGATCTCTGTGATTAACTTGCGACTCTCTTTTGCATTGGACAGCGGTGGACAACTTATCTACACTCCATGTCCTGCGCTGGAACATTGCACTCATCATTATATTGTATGAGCCCGCCAGCATACATGCCCTTGAGAGTAGATATGACACGCGGGTGTCTAGGTGTATCACCAGCCCACCACGAGCAGGAACGCTTACATACTGGCGGTTGCAGGCAGTCACTACCATCTCTGAGCTGATATCGAGTATCGTGGATTTCCAATGTCTGCCAAGCCTAGATAGACAGTTACCCATCCATGGGTGATGTCACACTAGATAGTTATCGAAATAACAATTCGGTAATTCGGTAATATAAAAAGGGGTAACGCACGAGATCTAAAAGTGGATGGATGCAGAAACAAGCACTAGTGTAGATCCTCTCATCTGTGACGAGCTGTAACATAACCGGATTTTACGGGCCGTCACAAAGAATACATCTCAAACGGGCCTAAAAAGAGACCGATTGAGATATGATCGGAGAGACATCTTAAATGTGCATAGAACTGAAACCCATCACGGATGACATATCTTTGACGGGTCTAAACTAGGGCCTGATTGAGATAACCTTAAATATCTCAATCGGACCGTAATTGGAGCCCGTCACAGATGACAATCATCTGTGACGGGCCCCAGCTTGAGGGCCGTTTGAGATAACAATAAAGCCCGTCACAGATGGCACTCCTATGTGACGAGCTTTTATTTAGACCTGATAAAGATAACTTATATGCTCGACAGAGAAGTTATTTTTTGGACCGTTATAGATAGTTATTGCACACTATAAATAGCTGCAACCACCAGTGTAACTGTATCCCACTATACACAATTTTGGTGGGAGGTTGGAGGGGGCGAAATTTTAATTTTTTCAAAAGAAAACAGTAAATTCATAAAGGTAAGTGACAAATAGTAATCAGTAATTTAGAAAATTCATCAATTCTCATTAATTTAGCAGTATTTTTCTTATAAGATGTTTCTCTGACTTTTTTTTCATTTCTGTAGCGATGGATCGAAGTTGGATGTATGCGAAATCTGTGAAAGGTCATAGTCAAGAGTATAGAAATGGGGTATTAAATTTTATAAACGCCACGGAGGCGGATAGGAAAAGAAGAAACAACGATTACATGTGTTGTCCTTGTGCAGATTGCAAGAATGAGAATATGTTTAATAGCTGAGTGGACGTACACGCTCATCTGATAGAACGAAGATTTATGGAGGGCTACACATGTTGGGTCAAGCATGGAGAGCAAGAATCAGGAAGTGGTGCAGCTGCAGACAGTAGTGGTGCGCAAAATCAGGAAGATGAAGATGAGCATGACATGTTTGTACCTTCTCCACTGGGCAGTGAAATGGTTGATGTTGATCATGATCTGCTGCAAGACATGTTACGTGACATTGAGGATCCAGCTTACAACGAGAGAGATTCCATAAAGTTCAGCAGGTTGGTCAGTGACTCGCAGACGCCTCTATACGCCGGATGCAAAGCAAAACACACCAAATTATAAGCTACCTTGGACCTAATGAAGCTGAAGGCAAGTAGTGGATGGACAGACAAGAGTTTCACATAGCTTTTGGGAATTTTGAAGGCCATGCTGCCTGATGGGAACACATTGCCCGAGACGACATATGAAGCAAAACAAATTTTGTGTCCCCTGGGTTAGAGGTCCGTAGAATTCATGATTGTCCAAACGACTGCATATTGTACCACAAGCAATATGCGGAGTTAGATGCTTATCCTGTCTGCAAGGCCTCTCGATACAAGCGAAAGAAAAGTCCCGACGAAGGAAAAAAATCAAAGCGGGGTGGTCCCGCGAAGGTTGTGTGGTATCTACCTATCATTGATCGTTTCAAAAGAATATTTCCCAACCCCAACGAGGTGAAGTTAGTACGTTGGCATGCCACGGAGAGAAGGAACGACGGTATGCTAAGACACCCAGCGGATTCGATTCAATGGAGGAATATCGATCGAAAACACAAAGACTTTGCTGCCGACCCCAAAAACATGAGGCTATGTCTGTGTACAGATGGCATGAATCCTTTCGGAGATATGAGTAGTACTCACAGCACCGGGCCATTTCTTATTTCAAACTTTAACCTACCACTATGGTTGTGCTTTGAAAGAAAATATATTATGCTGTGCTTGCTAATCCAAGGACCGAAACAACCGGACAATGATATCGATGTGTTCTTGGAGCCTATTATGGACGATCTTCAGATGCTCTGGAAAGAAGGTGTGGAAACTTGGGATGCATATGGTCAGGAGAATTTCAAGCTACGACTTCTACTATTCTGCACCATTAATGACTATCCTGCCCTCGGTAATCTTTCCAGCCAAACCGTGAAAGGAAAGAAGGTTTGCTCTGACTGCATGGAAGATACGCGCAGCCGGTGGTTGAAGAAATCACAAAAGATGGTTTATATGGGTCATAGGAGGTGGCTCCGCTACGTCACGCATTTCAAAGGAAGAAGAATATTTTTAACGGTAAGAGAGAACTTCAGCCTGCTCCCAAGGATTTGTCCGGAGATGAGGTCCACAACTTGGTCAAGGACATAACCAACGAGTTTGGGAAGAAAAGAAAACATAGTCAGGCAAAGGACAAGGGTATGTGGAAGAAAAAGTCCATATATTGGCGATTACCTTACTGGAAAGATCTTGAGGTCCGTCATTGCATTGATCTCATGCATGTAGAAAAGAATGTGTGTGAGAGTTTGGTTGGCCTGCTGCTGAATATTCCTGGCAAAACAAAGGAAGGGTTGAACGCGCGCCTTGATCTACAGGAAATGAACATTCGCAGTGAACTCCAGCCCGTAACAGATGCACAGACAGGTAGAGTGTACCTCCCTCCAACCTGCCACACACTGTCGAAGGATGAGAAGATCGCAATGTTATCATGCCTGAAAGATATTAAAGTTCCATCGGGCTATTCAGCGAGGATTAGTAAGTATGTCGAATCGGAAGACCTAAAACTAGTTGGAATGAAGTCGCATGATTGCCACGTGCTAATCACACAAATCTTGCCAGTTGCTATCAGAGGCATCCTTCCACCCAAAGTCCGTCATACGATCCAATGTCTGTGCGCCTTTTTCAATGCAATCGGACAGAAAGTTATAGATCCCGAAGATCCAGATCAATATTGTCAATACCCTGTGCCACATGGAGATGTTTTTTCCACTGTCTTTCTTTGATATCATGGTTCATCTCCCTGTTCATCTTGTGAAGCAAACAAAACTATGTGGCCCAGCTTTTCTAAGAGAAATGTACCCATTCGAGAGGTACATGTGAGTTCTGAAGGCATACGTACGGAATAGAGCAAAACCGGAGGGGAGCATCATTGAAGGCTACACAACCAAGGAGGTCATTGAGTTCTGCGTCGATTACATGTCCAAGGCCGAACCTATTGGAGTTCCAGCGTCTCGTCACGAAGGAAGGATGTCAGGTGCTGGCACAATAGGGAGGAAAAGAATTAGGCCCGATCAAGCTTCCTACGCGCAGGCTCATTTTGCTGTGCTCCAACATATGGCAGAAGTTGACCCATACTTTGAGGAGCACTTAGCGAAAATCCGGCAGGAGAACTTGGGTCGATCTGAGACGTGGATTAATAGAGAACATAACTCTCGGTTCAACGCATGGTTCAAGAATCGTGTCACAATGTCAACGGATATCCCAAATGAGACAGTACAGTTGTTGGGGATGGGACCGTGTTGGTCCATAGACACATGGCAAGGATACGATATTAATGGATACACATTTTACACCGTCCAGCAAGATGACAAAAGCACAGTGCAAAACAGCGGAGTCCGTATAGATGTCTTCCAGGATCAAGTTGGGTCAAACACATACTACGACCGCATTGAGCAGATCTGGGAGCTCAACTACGTGAAGTTCAAGGTTCCTTTGTTTCGATGCCGTTGGGTGAATATATGCATTGGTGTTAAAGTCGATAAGGAAGGTTTCACTTTAGTAGATCTATCCAAGGTTGGATACGCCGACGAACCATTCGTACTTGCGAAACAGGTCGAGCAGATTTTCTACATAAAAGACCCCGCAAACAAGAAGATGCACATCGTGAGAGATGGCAAGCGCCGAATTGTTGGTGTTGACAACGTCATCGATGAAGAAGAATACAACCAGCATCTTCACGTACAACCTCAAATCGACCTTGACGATGATCCACAAGAGCCTGTGGCATATACTCGATCAGATCATACGGAAGGCATAACCTTGTGACCGATCCTGTTGTACTTACTAGTGAAGTATTTTGTATTGGTAAAAAACCTTAGTTAATTTGGTGCAGCTTGTAATAATTTTTATTGTGAATTTCGTAAATTTAGTGAATTATTGTCCTTCACTTAATTATTTGGGATAATAAGTTAATAATTGTGAGTTTAGTAAAATTAGTGAATTTTCATTGTGAATTTTTATTGCAATTATTTATTTTCAGTTCAGGTCAACGATGAACAGGAGTCAAATATCATTTGTGACGGGCTGTAATGTAATGCTCGATAGAGATGACCAAATCTCTATCGGGCCTAAACTACAACCTGTCACAGATGACAGCATCCGTGATGAGCACTGGTTGACAGCCCGATAGAGATGATGTCATCTCTATCGAGCTTTAAAATAGGGCCTATCACGGATGCTGTCATCTGTAATGGGCTGTAGTATAGGCCCGATAGAGATTTGGTCATCTGTATCGGGCCTATACTAGAGCCCGTCACAGATGAGTCATCCGTGATGGGCTCTAGTTTACGCCCGATTGAGATGTTCACTGCCCGTACTAAAACGTATACGCTGGATCTGGATCTGGATTGAAATTTTTCTAAGTACCACAACCCTAGCACCGCCACCGAGAGCTCGCCACCGACAACCAAGACGCCGGCCAACTCTTCCCCAAGTTGCCGCCTCCGAATTCAACTGCCTTCACATTCAACCGGCCTCCTCGTCCGCAAGCGCCGCCGCCAGCCTCCTCGTCCGCAAGCGCCGTCGCCGGTTAGTTACTTAGTGCTTTTAGGTTATTTTAGTGATTTTAGTGAAATTTGTATGTAGTGATTTTAGCAAAATTGATTTTAGTGAAATTTAGATTATTTAAGTGATTTTAGTGAAATTTGTATTTAGATTAATGGCACTTAGTGATTTTATTGATTTTAAAGTAATTTAGTGAATATACTTTACTTTTAGGGATATTTTTTATGCATGTAAGTATTTATGTGCATAGTTGAAATGTTAGATATATACGTTACCAAATTATCGTAGAATCCGAGGTGCCTAGGGTATGACATTGGTTTGATCGCGTTATATGTGAATTCACAAAACTGATTAAGACACCGTCAGACCCCAATGCACCTCGGTTTCTGTCATTTTTTGGTAATTAGTCATCCGTAATATTAGTGTAGATAGTACGAACGTTATCAAATGGCGGACTGATTTTAGTGTAGATAGTACGAACATTATCAAATCGTCGCAGAATCCGAGGTGCCTAGGGTTTGAAGTTAGTTCGGTCGAGTTAGTGCACTCACAACACCGATTTAGACACCTTCAGACCCCAGTGTACCTCGGTTTCTGTCATTTTTTGATAATTACTCATCTGTAATATTAAAGTTAGTACGTACATACGTAATATGTGAAATATATGTGAAGTTCGAAATGGCGGACTGATTTTAGTGTAGATAGTACGAACGTTATCAAATCATCGCAGAATCCAAGGTGCCTAGGGTCTGAAGGTAGTTCGTTCGAGTTAGTGCATTCACAAAAACGATTAAGACACCTTCAGGTCCCAGTGCACCTCGGTTTCAGTAATGTTTTGATAATTACTCATTTATGTAAGGACTTTGTTCCTAGATTATCAAATCATCATAGAATACGAGGTGTTCCGGGTGCGAAGTTGGTTTGGTTGGGTCAGTACATGTACGAAACCATCCAAGACACCTTGGCAACCAAAACATTTCGTAATCTGTCATTTTTTGATAATTAAGAAACGTGTAAAAAGAAGCAAGGTCGAGCTAGGAATCAAGTAAAGTACAATAGTTCAGTTCGAGCGAGTGATTTTAGGACTTTGGGTTGTTAGCTATGTTAGTACTTAGTGATATTAGGTCTTAGTGATTTACGGACTTATGTGCTTCCAGTGCCAACGGTCTATAATATCAAAGTTAGTACGTACATATGTAATTTGTTTACAAAATTAATTAACTTTGTTATTTTGTAAGTTATTTAGAGGATGTCTCAGCAAGGTGAACCAATGTCGACGACAACTAGTGGGTCCTCAAGGGCACGGAGTCGTAGGACAGGGAACAGAATCACTAAGGAACGGTACACCACAGCAGAGGTGAACCAGGTTGGACTGCCGACGCGTCCTCGGAATGTTCTGGCCAAGTTTAGGTCGACCTGCGGTGTCGTAGCGAGGGAAAACTGCACAATTCTCGTGCACGACATCAAGCATGTGCCCGAAGCGGAGAAGAACTCAGCTGGGCTCAAATTCAAGGAAAGCTTCGAGTATCCTGCAGCCGATGAGGCCAGGCTCAAGCAGGCTGCTTTCAACATTATGGGCAATGCTTGGAAGAACTTCAAGAGTAGGCTGGTCACGGAGTTTGTCTTAAATCCGATGACCCCGGATCCAACAGAGCAATGGCCTTTCATCACGGCTGACGCTTGGGAGCAATTCTACGAGAAGAAGTTGACCCTCGAATCCTGGGCCAGAAGCGAGGCTTATCGAGCACTGGAGGCCAGGAACATGCACCCGCACCGGCAAGGCACCGCAGGATATGTTGGGAAGTAAGAGAAATGGCAGGAGGAGGATGAAGAGGCATCGGCAGCGAACACACCGCCGGTGTTTGCCGATATCCCACACCCATAGGCAAGGAACTGGGCCCTAGCGATGTACCAAAAGAATGAAGATGGGACAATTTAGCTTCCAAATCCCCAAGATCAACAAGTGTACGATAATATAGTAAGTGTCTAATCTCAATATTTGTTCGCATTGTTTCCACTGAACTTTTCATTGAATCCGAACTCAACTGTACTGTAGAAGGAGTTGGTTGCCTCCCAAGAAGCCTCGCAAGAGGGCAGCTCTCAAAGACGCGAGGACGACATCCTCAGTAAAGCATTGGTCAACAAGGAACACCGTGGACGGACAAGGGGACTTGGCACCAACGTGCTGTGGAAAGTTGGATTTCCGGACTACGCGTGGCAGTACTAGAAGCGGACAGTCACGAAGGTGCAGAAAGATGCACGCCTTGCCGCCTAGATCTGGGAGCAGGTCCGAGCCGAATTGAGCTCTAAATTCGACGAAAAGCTTGAATCGATCAGGGCCCGTATCAGGCAGGAGATTCAAGAAGAGCAACATATCCCGGAGGTTGCCGCTGCTGCTATGCAACAAGATGTAGCAAGTCCCACGCAGAGGCGCAGCAGTTGCGCATCAACTGAGGCGGGGGAAAATCCGCCATCGGTCCCGCCGCCGTCGACCAAATAATGGTACATCTCTCGTCCGCAACGCATAAAAGTCTTAACGAAACCATATGGTAAGTAATATTCTAAAAATATTGATGAATCTATCGCAGGAACCAACTAGCTACACCCTGACAGTAAGGGTGATGCCGACCTTCTCGGTTCCTACAGCTGAGGGCCTTGCTTTCAAGCCGACCCCGGAGACAAGAGCGCATGGGGCGCAACTTAGGGCTGATTGTGCGACAGTGCAAGTCGACTAGGTGAAACCCGAATTCGATCTTTTCCCTCTCAGGCATCCACCGAACAACGAGGTCCTAACTCTAGGAAATGCACGAGGAACCTTCATCCAATGGCCCAAGGACCTCATTGAGATAAGGGTGATCCCGAGGCCAACCACTACACGAAGCGGTCATCCGACAGTACAACCAGCCCCTGCTCCTTCAGCCCCTCCTGCTCCCGCTCGTCATGAACAGATTGATGATGTCGAGTTACAGTACGACATAGACTTTGGGGACGAGCATATGGAGGCCGACAGCATAGCGATCACTAAACCCCCACCCATGAAGAAGAGCAAGAAGGCACATTCTTCCCCCCAGAGAACAGCTATCGAAAAACCTGTGGCAAGGGGGTGAGGAAAAGGAAAGCTGCAGGTCTCACATCTTGTTCCAACAAAGCTAGATATGAGCAAGGGGCTGGTAGTACATAGGAAGCCCGTTCCTCCATTGTCCTTCCAACTAGGCATGCCATTGGCTGGAGACGACATGCTAGCAATGATGGGCACTGCCTACAAGGAGCTTCACATGTACTACACGGAGAGATCTAACGTGAGGAGGAAGAATAGAGAGAATCATATAATAGGCGGACACGCCAGAGCGCCATTCCTTGGGCCACCAAATTTTATCGTGGTAGACTTCAAGGATCTATTCGACCTCTACAGGCTCCGCTCGGTGGACACAACCCTCCTCAAGTGCTACTCCTTGTACGTACTCTTGCTCACGAAAATTAGTCATCTCAATCCGTGTAACATGCTTATAAGAGCGTTTGTCTTGCGTGTAGGTATAGTTGGAAGTGGTGTCTCAAGAATGCACCGGAAGTTGCCTTCCTTGATTCTCAGGTAGTCAATGTCACAAATCTTCAAGGGGACCGTCAAGGAATGGTAAACTACATGTTTGACACCTTCTGGGCCCGACAAGACAAGGAGTACATCATGTGTGCCTATAATCAATAGTAAGTTTGTTCCCTAAATACATTACATTACACGTCTAGCTTTAGTATTAACTTTAACTATTTTAATGCTGCAGTGGACATTGGATCCTACTGGTAATAACGCCTAAATGGAGTACATGCCACTACTTAAACTCCAGAATTGACAACAAAGCATACGATTGGACCCCGATTCAACTTGCGATAGATGAAGCGTGGGGCCGATATGTGCAAAAAGGAGGCCTTCGAAAGACAGGGCAGGACACACTTATCCACAAGGACTTCCCAGTAAAACAACAAATAGGCGACCAGTGCGGATTCCATATCTGCCACAACATGCGCCATCTGTGCAAAGATAAGGTGAAGACTTTGGCTGAATTGGAGGTTTGTGGTCTCATTCGTGACATGTTCTAACTAAATTGAAATATATATATATGTAAAGATCGTTCGACTAATTTCGAATTATGTACATGTAGGACAAATTTTCAAAGGATCCAGGTAGCAGCTTTGAGGATATTCGCGAGGAGATAGCCGACTCCATCCTGCGCGAAATTATTCACCCTAAAGGAATGTTTAGGGTTAAGATTAATTGATGAACATTTTTTAACATCCTATTTGAATTGTCGAACACATGTTATTATGTAACATTGACGTTTATTATATTTGTTATCTCTATGTAAATTCTTCCTAGATAAATATTGCAGGTTATGATGCTTACCACTTAAGCAATATGCATGTGTGAAATTTGTGAGCAATATGGATGTTATTTCTGTAAAATATATGTGAATGGCATATGTGAATGGGGATGTTGGGAATATATGTGAATATATCTGTTTCTGTTATTTTGCAGCGGGCATGGCTAGTAAAGGCCTGAGGCTAGCCAAAAAACAATATTTATTTTTTTTGTGGTCATACTCATCGGCGACGGGCTATAAGTTAAAGCCCGATTGATTTATAGTCAACCGTGAAGGGCTGTAACTTAAGGTCTAATTGAGAATATTGTTATCTGTGATGGGCTATAGTAGGGGCCCGATTGAGAATAATAGTCATTTGTGACGGGCTTCTGTTTAGGTCCGTTTGAGAGAGATAATCATCCGGGACGGGCGCTAGTTGTAGCCCGATTGAGATAGGTCATCCGTGACAGGCTCTGTTTGACTGGTCGTCTGGGTCAAAGCTATCGGTGATGGGCATTAGTTGAGACCCGATTGAGATAACTTCATCCGTAACGGAATTATGCCCGTTTGAGATGAATTCTCACATCACTGACTTCTACGCTGTGTCGGGCGCCATACCCGACACAGATGTGGGTTGCCGCCCGACACAGATGTGGGTTACCGTTGTAGTGAAGGATTTAGATAGGTTCAGGGCCTCTCAATGAGAGGTAATACCCTACTTCTGTTTCGGGATTGAATCCGCCGAGTTGTGTATTGATTTGATGATCTAATTGTGCTCATTATACCCCCTAAAGGGCCTCCTACCCACCCCCTTATAGGATGGGGGCAGGATTACAAGATAGAAACCTTAACCAATACGGTATCGGTTTCCTAATATTACTTTACAATATTATCAAATCAAGACTTTAGGCCGTTCCGTATTACATAAGGAAACGTAATACCCAAGTCATGATCCGTTACTTATTACATAGATATAAGCTATCCCCTATAATTAGTCGGATAACCATGTCGTGTGGGTATAGCATACCCATAATCTCCGCAATAGCCCCTGAGACCTTCATAGTCGAAAAGATAATCTTCTCTCGGACTAGATTACTCCAAGGACGAGTGCTTCAATCATTTTCACCATAATCTCCCGAGTACTTTTACCAAATTAGAAGACTGTGGAGGACTGAAAAATAATAATAAAATATAAACTTAGGTGCATCGACTAGATGCACATATTAGGTGTAGCCCCCGACTATGTGGTTAGTTGAACAAACTAAGCATATAGTCAAGGACTAAATAGATTAACCAGCCGAGTGGTTTTAAGCCACCTACGATAGCACATACAATATGAATCCCCGAGTAAATAAGACTCAAGTAATGCTGCTTTATAAAGTATGATGCATGCAACCTAAAGTTACCACATCTTAGAAAATTCACATAGCAAAAACAGCTATAAAAAAGCTTGTATGCCGTGAATAAAGAAATTTCCAAAGCACTAGGCATACACCATGCAAACACTGCTTTAACAGATGTGCTTAAGTTCCTAAAAGACGCACAGCTTTACCATACTTGGAGACATAAGACATATGTGGTATAAAATCCGAGTAAATAAACTCATAGAAGATTTACCAACCGCCTGAAAAATGACCAAAAGATATAATCAGCCTAAGCCATAATATTGGTCAATAAAAGTGCACACTTACGTGGCAAAAAGCAAAGATATTATATCCAATTAATTGCTTTATAAACTCAAACAGTGCCTTGACTTATACATGTATAGAAAAATCAGCGGGGTAGCTATATAAAGCTTCACTGTTTGTCCCTTTTAAAGTGCATTGTAACAACTCATAAAAAGTTGAGTAACAGCTGGATAAAACGATTTTAAGGTATTGGGCACTTGATCACGCGAACGTTTGCCTAAGAAAAAAATGCCTAAGTCCCTAAAAGAACGTGACTAGCCACACCTGATACTATGGGCTGCGGACATTTAGGTCTAGACCCAAAATATACCCACCGATACCCTTAAAATATGATGTGTAGAGCACACCAATTAATATGCTCCTGAATGATAAATTTCCCGGACAATACAGATCAAGCGTATCTCATCTGAGTAACTTCTGATCTGGGTAGTTATCCCTCATGGGATGTACCAAAGTAGATGTAATAAACAAATCCCAACTGGCACAAGTAGTCGGCTAATTGTCCTCATGGGGAATAATGATTGATCCAAACCTTGAGCATAGGGGATAAACTCTCGGCCATGAATATGTCCGGAACAAATCCAAATTAAATGTATGATCCTTAGGCTTGAGCTGATAAGCCCCTGAGCGTATAGCTTGTCCTTCTGTTGTAGTCGAAATTGTCCATTGACGGTAGCTGATGCAGTCGGCATGGAGGCGAGATGACCAACATGGAGATGATGTCCATTAGCAGCAATGGTGAATTCCACCCACTGTGGAGATGAAGAAACCAGTCGGCAATGCCAAACATGACCAGTAATGAAGACGAAGTTACTCATCCACGGCAACAGAATAGGTGCGACGGAAGAGGCATAGCATGATGATGACGAAGATGGTGATGTTGGTGATCCAGTCAATAGTGGTGTAGCAGCCGATGATAATGATGAGGTTGGCCATCATCGGTGGCATAGTAGGCCAACCGTGAAGGCAAGATAACAAATCAGCGATGACGGAGGGAACCGAAAGCAAAGACGTAGTCATCCATTGGCGACAGCAGATACGTTAGGGCCGATGAAGTAGAGGCGATGCAAAGGAGGCGCAGCAAGAAGTCGACGAAAATGATCCAGTCGGATATTCAGTGTTGACTAAGCATGGACCCCTCAAGCAAACATCTTAGTTGACGGCAATTGACCGGAGATCATGATAATGTCGATGGAAAACATGCTGGTGATGATTTCAGTAACAATAATCCATCAAATTGTTGAAAAGATGTTGAAGCTCGAGTAGTTTCCTTAATGCTAACACTTGCATGTCGAAGATTGATGCAATGCCCATTGATTTATGACGATGGCAATAGAACTTGGTGTTGTAACTGTTGCAGATGCTTCACTTGGAGGAAAGTAGATGTTGTTGTCCAACTCATCGAATCTTAATTGGTTAGTTGACAACTCCAAACTCCTAGACATATAGATTAAATCTTGAACTTGATACTCGAGAAAATTGGAGTAAATTGTGGTAGCATCGTGAAACCAAGAATTGTTAGTGAAATAATTAGAATTGCTGAAGTAGAACGGCTACTCTGAAGCGAGGATGAAGATAACGACTCCCGGAGTTAACTCATGGGCTGCTTGATTGATTGCTTCACCTTGATATAATGTCCGTCGAATTTTGAGTCTTGTATTTGTGTAGCCTCTGATTCTATGCTTAGTTGGGAAACATCTGATCATAGAGTTAAGAACTGTAGCTTGTCGTCGAGTAACCATCACTTGAGTGAAGATACGCATTGAGGATATCCGAGTAGAAATCTTGAAGATTGGAATACCACTTGTTGCAGTAGATTAGCACGACATCATATTTGGTGGCACATGTAAAGATGTCGAGGCTCTTGGAGACATCGTGATTAGTGAAGTAGCGAAGCTTCCAAAGTAATCACAATAGAGTTTGTCGGTGCCAAAGATAATGAAGATGAAGTTGCCCCACAATGGTGATAAAGTTGCACTACCGTGATGACGTGGACACGGGTCGGCGGCAACAAAAGCAAACCAGTGGCAAAGACGCGTAGTCGTGAAGATAAAAACACCAATCGGCGACTGCAAAGCTAGTCATTGATGAAAGGAGCTGAATAATGGTGAAAATGAAGGCGTCCATCAACAGCGACATAATAGGCTAGCCATGAAGGTGAAGATGCCAGTCAGTGACAATGAGGGCGAGCCGACGGTGAATACGTAGACGCCCAACAATGGTGTCGTGACTCACCATCCGTGTAGGTGAGGACACCAGTCGGTGACGATGAATGTGAGTCGGCGGTGAAGACGTAGATGCCTAACAACGGTGGTGTGACCAACCAACCGTGTAGGCGGAGACACCAGTCGGCGACGATGAAGGCGAGCCAGCGGTGAAGAACGTAGACGTCCAACAACGGTCGGTGACGATGAAGGTGGCCAGCGGTGAAGACGTAGACGCCCAACAACGGTGGTGTGACCAACCAACCGTGTAGGCGAGGACACCAGTTGGCGACGATGAAGGCGAGCCGGCGGTGAAGACATAGACGCCCAACAACAGTGGTGTGACCAACCAACCTTGTAGGCGGAGACACCAGTCGGTAACGATGAAGGCGAGCTGACGGTGAAGACGTAGACGCCCAACAATAGTGTTGTGACGAACCAACCGTGTAGGTGAGGACACCAGTCTGTGACGATGAAGGCGAGCCAATGGTGAAGACGTAGACGCCCAACAACGGTGTTGTGACCAACCAACCGTGTAGGTGAGGACACCAGTCGGCGATGATGAAGGCGAGCCGACGGTGAAGACGTAGAGGCCCAACAACGGTGGTGTAACCAACCAACCGTGTAGGTGAAGACACCAGTCGGTGACGATGAAGGCGAGCCAGCGGTGAAGACGTAGACGTCCAACAACGGTGGTGTGACCAACCAACCGTGTAGGCGGGAACACCAGTCGGCGACGATGAAGGCGAGTTGGCGGTGAAGACGTAGACACCCAACAACGGTGTTGTGACCAACCAACCGTATAGGCGAGAACACCAGTCGGTGATGATGAAGGCGAGCCGGCGGTGATGTTCTGGCTGATCCATTCCGGAAGCGTAGGAGATATGCTTAAAGCCATGAATACCTACTATGCATATCTGGATTTGGATCCTGCACTATAAACATATAGGATGAGTAGCATCTGATGCAAATATAATACTTGAGAAAAATTCAAGCATTTTAAAATATTTATAAATATGTATTTCTCCTCTTGTTGGATTTGATTTTCCCGAGTAGATGACTCCTCATATTTAAGCACTCCGCCCGACTAGTCAATGACATGAGTTCATCGTTAATGGAACAAAGTTTCAAGAATCGGAGTTTACTACTCGGGTACTTTTACAATTATTAAGAGCAGAAAATAAATTATCTTATCTCTATGCTTTTGATTTCTTCCGAGTAATACTTAGCACCTTGCATTATACACTCCATCCAACTAGCACCTTGCTAGGAATCTGCCCAAAGGCAACTATTCATCGACAAACCAGACGAAAAGGATAGGGAAATAGAGCTCCATAACTCGGATCAGTACTTTTTACTCGGATTATTTCGCAAGCAATCAAGATAAACATTATGAAAATGCTTGAAAAAATATGGTATAACATCTGTAGCCCTTGACTCACTACTCAATGGAGGACCAGTTGATGTAGTGAGGCGGAGGAAAAGGAAAATATCATAAAAAGAATAAAATAGTGATGACTGAGCTTTTTGGTATTTCTCTCGGTGATGATAAAGGTGACCGATGTGGGAACAAAGTCGTCCATCGATGGCGAAGAATTAAGCCAGTCATGAAAGTGATGTCACCAATCAGCGGTGATGACGGCAGCCGACGATGAAGACGATGTCGCCATCAGCAACGGTGGTGAAGTACACCAACCGTGGAGGCGGGTGCGAAGAAACCGGTCGATGATAATGAAGACGGATGCTCCTAGTGACATGGGCAATCATGTTGATTGCGCCATGATTGGTTGATGCATGCCGACATGGATCTCGATCAAAAGAATCGCTAGGTGACATTGGTGTGACAGCACAGTTAAAAACTATCACGCCCAGCCACGGACAACTGGTTGATCTTGATCAGCATATACATACATGCAAAAGAAAGTGATTAGTAGATTAATCTGTTATTGAACATAGAAACATACAGGCTCATATATATTGATATATGGCATAATTAAGTACGTTAATATTGCATGTTGATCGATGGATCAACTCATGCATGTATTTGGTCCGGGTAAATCTCAGGCGGCTGCTCCCGAGTGTGACCGATGGTAAAGGCAATGTCAACCAGCAAAAGTGGCAGAGTTGCTTGGCTTGCTTGATCGGAGCAATCTCGGGGCTATAGTCATCGATCCATGGAAGTATATGCAAGTACAAGTTAAATCAGATTAGGAAAGAAAAGAATATGCATGTATACAGCTGTATATACTCCTATAGATTAATTGACTTATATGTATTGATAGCTGCTTATTGAATAATCTGCTTCAAGCCTACGCATGTTGGTAGCAGCATGTAGACGCAGGACTCCTGATTGGTTGGCATGCAGGCGGCCATGCATGCATGCATATGTGGCGAAGATCAGTAGATGCATGCGGTCAACACAGCTGTTCCGGAGCCCCTGATTACATCGCTGCGAGGTGATGGACTGTTACTTTAGCAACCAAAGCAGTTGTCCATACTCGCATCTTCACCAACCAGCGTATGTAAAACCAAAAAATATCAGGGGATCAAAGAGTGATTAAAAATTAATCTAATAAAAGTATAATTGGAATGGCAAACCCGAGTCGAAGGTCGGAGCCATTAAACTCCTTGAGATTGATCTCGGTATTTGTCCTGAAGTTGATTTCCATCGCACTTGTCGATGAGAAACTTGATGCACCCCTACCTGGCAAGCCAATTGTCGAAACAAGCATTCGACAATATGAAAAGGGGTAGCGTACGAGACCTAAAAGTGGATGGATGTGGAGACAAGGATTTAGACAGGTTCAGACCCTCTCAATGAGAGGTAATACCTACTCCTGTTTAGGGATTGAATCCGCCGAGTTGTGTACTGATCTAATGATCTAATTGTGCTTATTATGCCCCCTATATGGCCTCCTACCCACCTTATATAGGATGGGGGGCAGGATTACAAGATAGAAATTTTAACCAATACGGTATCGGTTTCCTAATACTACTATACAATATTATCAAACCAAGACTTTAGACCGTTCCATAATACATAGGGAAACGTAATACCTAAGCCATGATCCGTTGCATATTACATAGATATAAGCTATCCCGTATAATTAGTCGGATAGCCATATCATGTGGGTATAGGATACCCATAATCTCCACAATAGTTAACTTCTTGGTGCAGCAACAACCCAGCTACAATGTACTCCCCTTCCCATAAAACCTTCCCATAAAAGATCAACCTAGGAGGGATGTAACCCTTTGTCCAGATTCATTGTCCTAGGAAGGATCACAACCTCTTCTAGATTGGTTTTTTATGAGGCGGAGAAAATGCATGGAAGGTCTTGTTCGTCATCAACTCGATCCCTACTCCTCATATCTAGACATATTTATGAATCTCTTGTAGTCAGTATTGGCATTGGTCTCAAATACGTAGTTGATAAATAAACTGCAGGCCATTTTCACTACACTGGATCAAGTCACCTGTGACGGGTCCTAACCATCACCTTTGACGGGTTCGATCCTGGTCATAGACCAATAGTCACTGATGACACAAGTCACCTTGAACGGGTAGCGGCCTGTCAGAGGTGACGGCCACTTCTGAAGGACCCGTACTTTTTGGCCCATCATAGATGAGGGGCACTACAAGGCAGTTCGTGGTTGCAACCCGTCAGAGATGACATACCTTTGATGGGTGCAGTATTAGCGGCCCGTCAGAGATGAGACCATTTATGATGGTGTCTAGTACCAAAGCCGTCATAGATAAAGTCACCTGTGACGGCCTTTGGTTGTGACCTGTCACAGATGAGTTATAACACAAAAAAATAATTCTAAATATTGGTTAGCCTCAGGATTTGCTAGTCATGCCATCTGAAAAACAGAAACAACACAGATATCGCAGGCACCCCAATATCACATATTCCCCATTTCAGCATAGATACATCCAAAAACTTACATCATTCACAGATGCAGTTCAAAAGCTACATTTCCACCTCATATTCATACCACATTAAAGTCATAAACTTGCCCAATTTCTTGACTTGCACATGAAGCCGCAAACTTGCCCAATTTTTTTAGCCTATGTCTTTTGAAGAATAATGATGACCTGTCATTTCAAAAAGGGAGAAATAGTAGAACGATACAATGTAGTAAATAATGAGTACTAATCAAATAGGCTATTGCATATATGAAATTGATTTGACTAACCAAGGAAATAACTGCATAGACATCCTATTAATCTACCTCAAATTATCAAAAAATGACAAAATACGAGGTACTAGGGTTCCAAGGTGTCTTAGTCGGTTATGTTAATGCACTAACCCAACTAAACTTACTTGGTACCCTAAACTCCTCCCAATCTGTGATGATTTGATAACCAACAAGCTATTTGCAAATAACTTACTAAATAGATGATTGTATATATGAATTTTGTGATGTTTTGATAACCAACGAACTAACTACAAAAATATCCTATTAAAGTTCCTTAGTTTATCAAAAAATGATAGAATACGAGGTCCTCAAAGTGCCAAGGTGTCTTGGTCGGTTCTGTGAATGCACTAACTCGACCAAACCAACTTGGCCCCCCAAGAACCTCATATTCTATGATGATTTGATAAACAAGCAACTAACTACACTTTACTTACTAAATAGGTGATTGCATATATGAATAATGTGATGATTTGATACCCACGGAACTAACTACATACGTATCATACCTTATAGTAGACTAACTCGAATTATGAAACAATGACAGAATACGAGGTTCTTAATGACCCAATGTGTCTTAAGCTGGTTAGTGTATGCACTATAGCCATCAAAGCTAACTTGGATCACTGAGCACCTCTCATTCTCTGATTATTTCATAACCAATGAGCTAGCTAGAAATGAGAATACGAAGGTCTAGTTTTTGTGAAAATTTTGTAATATCTAACTTTGGTGATTGTATTGAAAGGTCTAACTTTTGTGCTCTCAGAACTATATCTGGAACAGCACGAGGCACGTTGTACGTTAGGCATGGTCTACATGTGGACCCCAAGCATGTGGTGACCTACCTCTGCTCCTCCAATGTAGAGGTAGCGCTCCCACAGGCTAGGGCTCCGCATGAATTCAGAAGTGATCCGAATGACTCTGAATATATATCGGCAACATCCAACGATGGTGAACTATTCATCATCAAGCACGACCTGACTGCTTGAAGCAGCGCTAAACAGGAATACTGTCATATTCTGTCATGATTCATAACCTAGGTACTATCTAGACTTTATTATAACTAAGTACATGTTCTCGTGCCAAATAGGCGATTGCACATATGAAAGTAAATTACATTGCATTCAATGACACAACATCATAAAAACAACGTTTCTTCCAAATCACATCAGATTAGAAAATTGTTTAGTTCACGATAGCACATCTAACAGTTTGATCGTCTACTTAACATGAAATGCTCATTTTTTATTCATTATTTCAACAAGAATGAAGGTGCACAATTCACCTCTGATGGCAGGGGGTTGATAGCGGAAATCATCCATCGAGTTATACCTTTCTGTTCAACAAGATAGAGGATTAATGTCGATTTCAAAATCCATCGATGTCGATTTGAGCACCAACCTCAGGATCGAACTCGTTCACCTATCTTAGAAGTGTCGCTATGTTGTGGCACATGTGGAAACCACACTGGTCTCCGATCTGTTGTGCACACTTGAACTTGGTGTCATGATAGATGTTGTCCTTTTCCTTTTCCTCTTTGTGCCGACATATGGTCCCCAAGCCATATTTAAGGCATTGGTGATTGTTGCGAAATCATAATCTTTCGATGCACTATTGGAGTTAAGGTAGTACACCCTACTCCATTTAGGTACCATGACCAACAGAATCCAATGCCACTGCGGAGTGGTTATGTAGCGTTAGTAAGAAGAACCTTCAAAAATAATCTAGACGAAGGGTATTGTCTTGTTACTCTTGATTGTGTGCGCACAGGATATACTCCTTATCTTGGTGGGCCCATAAGCACCGGTTCACATACTCAACCACCTCATCTAGCTGATTTTGGAGGTTGACCTCGTTGACCATCGATGGATCAAGGAATCCAACAAGATTACCAGTACGACGAGCATCCAGGCAACACAACCTTAAGACATGTAGTACGTATTAGCAATAACTTAGGAAGAAACTACGTGCAAATCACATGGAGGAATGTTGTACTTACAGTGAGTAGCATGTTATTAAACCAGTGTCCAACTTTCGGATCTTGAATAGATCAAAGAGGTCATCAAAGCCTATAGTTATATAGGCAGGGCTCGATAGGAACTGCTGGTGGTCGTGATGTCCAACTATGGAAAGACTCCCTCACTTTCCGCTTGGCATTTCTTAGCTTCATGTACTGTTTGTGTAACTCTCGACGAGCAATACCCATCACAGCTAACACATTGTATTCCACCAAAGGCATGCCTAGTAAAAACTGTGTTGGTACATGCTGCTTTGGGGGGCCCTGCTCCACGACCTTCCCCTTGCCTTTACCCCGACCCTTTTTAGATTTTGTCTCTTGACCACAGGTGGGGAGCTTTCGGCCTTCCGTGTGGTCTTCATTTGAGTTAAGGTGGTAGCTATATCAGCCAAATCCATGCGAGATGGCTCGGGTGCATATGGTTCCGTCATTGCCAGTCCACAAGGAGCCTTAATTGATAGTTGTGACTTCGAAGGTGTACGTTCCGTCGGTCGACTTGGAAGAGTATTGCTGAAGGTAATATCTACCTTGAGCTATTGTATGTACGTCTTGTGTGCATCGCCCACAGTAAGAATTTCATCATTGGGGGCCACAGGCAGAGGATATGCCATCCAATTGGGCATCATCGAATCAATTAACACCTTGGCATACCTGTCACACCCTGGAGTTCCCATTGTAGCTCTAAATTCATAAAATAAACTGCCTAAGAGAAACTGTTTATTTAACCTAGAGCAAACCCTAATAAATAAACGTACTTAATCAAGTGGAAATCAGAAGGTGGGATTTTTCTGGAGTTCCCCTTGTTAAAATACATTAACAGGATTTTTAATGGAATTTTTTTAGAGCACTGGAAATAGTTTTAATCTTTTAAAAACCTCCACAGCAATAAATTAATCCCTGGAAAATCTTTCCTTTCCTTTTTCTCTTTTTTTCCCCTTTCTTTTTCCCTTGGGTCGCCGGCCCACTCCCTCCTCCCGGCCTCCTTCCCTTCCCCTTCCTCCCGGGCCGCCGGCCTCCTCGGCCCACTCCCCCTTCCTTCCCGGGCCGGCCCATGGCCGCCCGCGCCCCAAGTCTAGCCGGCCTCCCCCTCCTCTCGGGCCGCCGATAGGTGGGGCCCACCTATCGGCCCCGTCCCCTCCCACGCCGGCCACACCACAACCGCCGCTGCGGCTTTTCCTGGCCACGCCGCCCACCTCTCGCCCTTCCCGGCCACGCCGCCCACTCGCCGCACCTCCCGGCCGCCGCCACCCCGATTTAAGCCTCCGCCAGCCGCCTTTTCCCCGTTTCCGCCGCCACTGCCGTTTTTCTGCCGCCGACGCCGTTTTTCCCACCGCCGGTGAGCTCTCTCTCCCCCTCTCTCTCGCCCGGCCGCCGCCACCCAGCCCGTCGCCCGGTCGCCTCCTGGCCGCCGCGCCTCGCCGCCGCGTGCTCGGCCCGTCGCCCGCGCCGCCGCCTTGCCTCGGTCGCGCAGGCTTTCACTTCAACACATCTTCATTCGTGATCGCTTAGAGCCCCTTTTCCATCAATAGGTACTCCCAGCCGTGCTCGGCCACCACATCACTACTTGCTGCCTCAATTTGTATCCAACTATTCTGCACTGTGTATTTTCTATTTTGCTTGACCGTGTAAAATGTGTATCCATTGATGTCATATCCCTGCGAGGTAGTAGCATCCCATTCTAGACCCTGTGACAAACACTTGATTGTTCTTGGCAAGTTGTAACTGTTGGCAATTCAATTCTTGAACTACTCGTCGAAACCAGCATTGTGCTTTTTTCTAACCCAACAATCTGGTTGCCCTTGGTTTTCTTATCAGATTAATCCCTCGTGTTCTTCCAAGTACGGCACAACTTCAGTCATAAGCTGGAGGACCGTGAAATGAGCTTTATCGTACACCTTGCAATCCAACCTGACAATTTTCTTTCCAATGGTACCAAACCGTTCAAGTCCACCATCGTGACGAGATCTTATTAATCCAATTGAGGAGGTCTCAGACATGTAATCTACACAGAACTCGATAACCTCCTCGGTGGTGTAATTTTCAATGATTCTACCCTCAGGGTGGGATCGGTTTCGTACCAAGCCCTTTAGTATCCCAAGATACCTTTCACAAGGATACATCTGCCTCAAAAAAGCAGGACCACAACATTTTGTCTGCTTTACTAGGTGCACAGGGAGATGTTCCATTATATCAAAAAACGTAGGCGGAAAGTACATCTCAAGATGACATAGGGTTTTCACAATTTCTGCCTGTAGTTCATCTAGACCCTCTGGATCAATAATCTTCTGGTCAATTGCATTCAAGGAGGATCACAATCGCATTATAGTGTGTCGCACTTTAGGAGGCAAAAAAATCTTGATGGCAACAGGAAAAAGCTGTGTGATAAGGATGTGACAATCATGCGACTTCATTCCAACCAATTTAAGGTTGTTCAATGAAACGAACTTACTAATTCTCGATAAGTAGTCTGATGGAACCTTAATACCACTGAGGTATGTGAGCATATCCTTTCTCATCCCTCGAAAGAGTATAGCAGGCTGGAGGAAGGAACACACTTCTGGACTCCGTTGTTATTGGATGTAGCTCGGAGCGAATACCCATATCTTCCAAATCTTGCTTGGCATTGAGATCATCCTTTGTGCTACCCGGATTAAGTAGTAACCCGAGGAGACTCTCACAGACATTCTTCTCGACATGCATCAAACCTATGCAATGCCGGATCTCAAGATGCTCCTAGTACAATAACTCCAGAATATTGACTTTTTCTTCCACATGCTCTTCTCTTTTGTGTTCCCAGCTTTCTTCTTTTTTCTTAAATCATTGGTGATTCCCCCGACTAAGTCATGCATATCCACTCCTTTTTTATCCTGTGTGGAGTAGCAATCTCTCTGTGTCCATTGAAATTCTTCCTCATATCTCTACAAGGGTGAAACCTTGGGAGAAATCTACTATGACCCATGTAGACCATCTTGCGTGAAGTTCTGGCAACTCTTGTTTTTTTGCTATGAGTTTTTTTGCTTCGTATGTCATCTATGGAATGTGATTTCCCTCTAGCAACAAATCCTTCAAGAACTCATGAAGCTCTGTAAAACTCTTGTTTGACCATCCATTACTTGCCTTAAGCTTCATGAGTTCTAACACAGAGGATAACTTTATGTGCTTTGGCTTACACCCTAGATACAATGGCGTCTCAGCATCTGCCACCAACTTACTGAATTTCTCAAAATCCCTCTCGCTATGATCTAGGTTTTCAACATCACGCAACATATGTGATAGAGTTTGAGGGTCCACATTTATGGCATCACCACCTGATGGGGAAGGGACAAAAATGCCATCTCGAACTGCACTTCCTCAGCTGCTACATCCGCTGACTCTTGTTGTCCATGCTTGCTCCAACATTTGTAGTTCTCCATGAATCCTCTAAAAATCAGATGAGAATGAACTCGTGAACTTTTCTCAAACATCTTCTCATTCTTACAGTCTGCACATGGATACAACATATATTTGCTCATCCTATTTTTCCTATATTATCCGCAAAACTAAAAAATGCAGTGACCCCTCCCTGTACTCTTGGAACGAACGGTGAATATCATACATCCAACTTTGGTCCATCTGCAATCAAGAACATAAAAAGATAAAACACAATGCGTAATACACGTTAGAAGAAATTAATTATTATATTTTTTTACCTCCATTTCGGGCCAAAAATCGCCATCCTCACCTTCTCACCTGAAATGTGAACAATGCACTGGGTTGGGATAAAATGTAGTTTGCCGCTAGAGGTATATATAGGCCACAACTAACCTCAAACGGGTTAGGGCTAAAACCCATTGAGGTGACTGAACCGTACCTCCGATGGGTCGGGGATGTGTGGCCCGTCACAGGTATCAAGTCACCTGTGACGGGCCAGAAGTGGAATCCAATAGAGGTGTTGCTATGACGGGTTCCATTTCCGGCCCGTCACAAGTGAATTGATATGTGTGATGGGCCACAGCCAGAGGGCTCACCGATGGCGGCATCCCGAAGGACCTGACAAAGGTGAGGGTCATCAGTGACCATTACTTTGGCCCGTCACAGGTGAGAAGATCCGGCGTAGTGTTTGCTCATAATTAAAGTCCTTCATAGATATATTTAGGTGCTTTTATGAGCTTGGAAAGATGGAGGTCTATAGGATCACTGGATGTTGCGGTCTTCATCTGAGGGAAAAAATGATGGGTAGATACATCCCCTTCAACTGCCCTTCATCTAGGAAATACTGGAGGAACAGTTGGTTCTATCTTCCTATTCTCGATACCGCTCCCTGTCTTTCTTTTCCAGGAGAAAAACCCATGCACTCCCAGTCATGGACCTCCAAACCCTCTTTGACCCCTGCTCTGAAGGGTTTGGTTCATAAAATCCATGATCTCTAAGAACACAGTTAATATGCTGGGGTCATCTTATGTTAACGTGCTGCTTATGGAAATATGTTTTCACAAGTGGCTCCTTAAGAAAACCGCTTGCACTAATGGTTTGATAAGTGCGGACGGTTTCTTAATATATCCATGTGTGCAAATATAGTTTTAGCAGGAAGCTTTCTTAAGGAACTGTCTGCACTAGTTTGTTTCCAGTAGTGCAGGTGATTTTCTTAAGTAGCTGTCTTTACATGTGTCATCATCTTCCTTGTTCGTCTTCTGCATTGTCTCAGTTTGTCTCTCATCATGTCACTGTGATGTCTAGTCATGATTAGTAATGGTACGATAATGATGATTCAGGGAACACAACGCACAAGCGCGGAAGTTGATGGGACGTGGTCAGTTCCTGCGCTCCCACCATGCAAATGTGAAAAATCTTACACGCCACCTATGAAATATCCTAACAAGCTTGGAATATCCTAACACGCCACCTGTGAAAAATAATTCCGTCGGATAACCGCCTTTGTAAAGACTTTTCCTTCTTATTTTTAAAGTGCATAAACTCCAAAATTCATGGAATGTTTATTTCAAGTTCGATTGAAACGAACAACTCTGTTATCCTTATACAATTTCCTTTAGTTAGTATATATTCATTCAAGTTGCATAACGTAACATAAATAAAAGGACTCGACTGATTTTCGACCAGTCCATTTCAACACACGATTAATGATATGATTCGTAAGGAAAAACATATGCGCACAAGGTATATGTATATATGCACATCGAGATAAGTTAACACGCATATAGACCTTTGTCCTCATCGGTATTGTCAGATTCCTGCATATATTGTTCGATCTTTTTTCCAAAGCAGAAGGAGCTTGACTGATTAATCAATTCTTTTTTGGATCCCACTATCTCAATTATTTATTTCCTTATATGTGATTCGTTGTAACTTACACTCATGAGCATGATGCAAAACATAATGATACGGCTAGTTAAGCTCTGAATTACGACACTAACTGATTCGATGAATGATGCATCGTATTAAAGGCCTCCTAAAAAAAATCCAGGTCAAAGAATTACATCTTCCAGGCAGAAAATATACCTGGTCAAAAGAGGGAGCCAATCAAACTCAAACAAAAATCGACCAAGCTTTTTTATTACCTGATTGGGATCTCATGTTTGACTCTGCTAAACTACACCCTATCTCCTCTTCCTGTTCAGCTCGCGCACTCCTGCTTTTGGTTGGAAATGAGAGCTCCGAAAGACAAAATTGCTTCAGATTTGAATCTTCCTGACTAAACCTCCTGAATTCCATGAACGTGGTGCCGGACTCGTGGGATCGGCCTATAAATGCCACCAATCCCCTTGCTGTTTAGAGGCTAAAAACTGTTAGGCTAACTCCGGACTTGAGAAGGTGGAGCAGAACAAATGCTGGTGACATCAAAATGCAACTGGCAATAGCAAAAGAAGTTGTTTTTCAGCTTGATGTGGCCCAAGAATCAAGGGAGAGCCGGTCGCACAACACTGAAGGCAAAAATTTTTGGCCTTCCTGTCCTGAACAAAATCCAAATCCAACAACGATTGAGCCTAACATGGATTAAAGAGGGGGATGTTAACCTCGAATTCTTCCACATCATGGCAAATGGCCGAAGACGGAAAAACTATATGTCTATATTCAATCTTTGCAAACAAATCAAGGGCTGGCAATCTCGGCCCAAGATAAGCATGAGGAATTATTTTCGTTTTTCTATAATACACTGGGAAAATCATGCAAAAGAGAGGGTTGCATCAACTGGGGAGCCATAAATTTCCCTGTTTTTTACCTCTCTGAACAGGAAGACAGCATATCTAAAGAGTAACTAAAGGATGTCATTTTTTCTTGCCGGCGGAAAAGTCTGCTGGCCCTGATGGTTTCATTGGAATATTCCACAAAAAAGCATGGGAAATAATCAAAGCTGACATTACAATTGCAATCAAATCTTTTATGTGTTTAAATACCCTGCAGCTGAGTGAACTCAACACTACCCACGTTTGCCTCATCCCCAAAAAGAGCGACAACTCGAGCAGATCACTACAAACCAATCAGTCCGATGCACATTTTTGCCAAAATAATCACAAAAATTCTGGCAAACAAACTGCCCCTAGGCTGAACAAGATGGTTTCACAAAACCAGAGTGCTTTCATTCGACGCAGGTCTATCCATGACGTTTCCATCGAAGCAAACACCCCCTCTCTCTTTATCAAAGTACATATCTCGAAGGTTTTTGACATGGTAAATTGGCCTTACCTCTTTCAAGTGTTGCAACGGTTCGATTTTGGTACCAAATGGAGAAATTAGTTAAACTTTATTGTCCCAGAGAAATAGCCCCGCTGATGTTATCTCTGTCAAAGAGAAAACAGATATATCCATATCTATTATATACTAAAAAATCATTAAATTTCCTATAATCGCTCTCAAGCCGTTATGTAGGATTCCTATAAATATTCTTAAGTCAGCACGTGACCCTCTAAAATGGACCCACTAATTAAATTCATTAGATCTATTATGTTCAAAGAACTATAAAGCGGCTGTGGAAACAAAAAAAACTACCGTAGGTTCCCTCCTAATACCTATGCACGTACGAATACTCCCTCCCTCTCCGACACTCTTCCCTCCCATCTCATCTCCTATTTTCTAGCTAACAACTAAATATAAAAGAAACATTAATTAAATAACTAATCTCTCCTGTTTTCTAACTAACAACTAAATATATAAAAATCATTTATTATTATTCTTAACTAAGCCTATTTAAAACTTATATTGTAAGAATTATATGGCACATGGATCCATATTCTAACACTTTGCATGTTATAAACAGTCATTAAATATTTAGAACAATTTAATATGTGGATTATGTTACCATACATTTACTCCATCCTAACAAAATAAAAGTTAAATATTTTTAAAGTGAAAAGAATAAAAAGATCAATCACGTAAAAATGGTATTAAATACAATGTAACTCTTTTATCTAGAACAACTTATTTTTATAAATATTGTTAGTCAAAGTATCATCTCAAAAATCGTTCTAAAATAAAAAAATACTTATATTTTAGCAAGTAGTGAGAATTGATCTATAAACATGCGTATCTAACAAATAAATTCAAAAACAAGCAATGATCATAAATAATAATTTTGAAGAAATTGTAATACATCTGGTTTTTAATAGATAAGCACCGTTCAATTTTTTACATATGTTTGATCATCTAGTTATATTAAAAAACTAATAATAATTATTTATTTTGTTGTGACTTGGTTTATCACTAAAGGTAATTCGAACATGACTTAAATATTCACATATTTATATAAAAATATGTTGAACATGACTTACATATTTACATAAAAATATTAAACATGAATGATCAAACATGTGTAAAAAAACACACCCGGGCTAAACAATCAAAACATGCTATCCTCCCTGAGGCAGATAACCACGATTGAGATCAATGAATTGGTCGGGTTGGGTAACTACATGCAGCAGGTACAACTATCCCCTGCAATAGAGATACCATTGTGGGGTGTGCAACGCCTAACCACGCCTACTCCGCCAAGAGTACCTACTTGTTGCAATTTCAAGGATCCTATTCAACAACCAATTTCCAGGGAATTTAGAAGGCACTGGCAGAACCGAACCAATGTTTCTTTGGATGGCTAACGCCGCACCACAGAGTGCTCACAACAGAAAACCTGCACATGCATCACTGGCCTTGCATTTGGATATGCAGTCTATGCACGGAATGTTTCGAGGACACCAGTCACTTTTTCATGGATTGTAGTTCCAGTCGAAAGGTTTGGGATCAAATTTGCGAATGGAAATGCTTTGGGCGGCTTACACTACCTGATGCTGATATCACAATCTGGTGGGATCATATATCAACTTTCGTCCTTTGTCCCGAAGGACAGACGACAAACCATCCAAGAGGCCTTACTAACCATCTGGTGGATCATTTGGCTAGAGAGAAACAAAAGGAGTTTCCAACCTAGTCTTCCAAAACATTGATCAGAGGGCAATTGCTTGTCACCCACCCCAATAATCTTTAGTTTTCCTTTATCCGCTCATATAAGTTGGCTTGTCCACTGTCTATGGCTTTAATTTGATTTGTAATCTGTAAACCTTTTTTCTGTTTTGGTCATGTGGTCAAACTTTCCCCTCTATCAATATATCCGGCAGAACTTCCGTCGCAGTTTAAAAAAAAACTCATTAGATGAAGCTTTTGTCGGTGAAGACAGCACAGGAACCTTCAGCCACCACAACCTCGTGCCAGTTTCTGTTGCTATTATTACTAATATACTTAGAACATGGTGAGGAAAAGTTGGACTCAAGGCAAGGCAGTGTGCGATCAACAGTATTGAAGGAGTGTAAAATCAAAGTGTTTTGATTATTATTTGATGATAAACAATTAACATGTGAGGTTATTGGTTTTGATATTTGGAGATTATAGGCGAAGTGGTTTTGGAGATGATTGAATTTTTAGATGATGAACCGGGACTACTGATTGTTCTGGGTCCGATCAGACCGAGCAGGTGCTGCTAGTCAAATCGGCGTGTGTGGAGCGGTTAGACTGGTTAGCCCGTGGTCTATCCGGTCGACGTTGTTTCGATTTCGGGTTGTTATTTTGGATATCTGTAATTATTCTATGATTAAGACTTCTAGATGGATACTATGCGTATGTAATACTGTTTTGTGTTAACAATGAGTCAAGTTGTAGAGAACTTGTGCTCGGATATGGTTTCTTGGTTGATGCATGTGTAGGTGAATCTTGACATCTCGGAAGAGCATTGCCGGTGATGGATTGGGAGTCAACATGGGAGAAGATGACGTCCGGACGATCAGAATATCATGCGGGATGTTTAGGCTAAAGATCAATGGATGTGGTTGGTGAAGATTTCATATGGCAGATGATGGAGATATTGTGTGCGTATGGTATGTGAAATCGAATTTGGAGTCCAAATTTGATAAAATTGTAGTTTGTGAAGTTTGTTTCTTGTATGGGAAAGTTTCCTAGGAGATTAGGATAACTAGTACAAGATTGGTTTATGGTTTTAGGCTGCCTAACTCGGGTATAAATAGGGAGGGAGGGTGTTACCTCCCGGTATTGATTTTGAGAGAGTTGAGTTAAGAGAAAAGTTAGAATTTCGAATTTAGTCGAGATTTTCGTGAGTAGTATTGTTGTTGCATTTTGTAAACATGGATTAGAAGTAATAAACATCAATGTAATTTGAGAGTTCTTCGATTTATGTTTGCTCGGGTTTCAGCGGTCAGACCCACGAGTGCACGGCCGTCAGATCGGCGACATCGCGGCGGTCAGACCAACGGTACCACGGCGGTTAGACCTGCAGCGGCGACAGGCAACAGCGGTGTATCAGGCGGTTAGACCAGGGCAACTCCACTGGTCAGACCTGTGCATATACTCCGGTCAGACCGATCATCATCAGAATTTGTGGGTAACTTTTAATTCCGCTAAAAGATTGAGTTTTGGATACTGTAACCATTCACCCCTTCTGGTTAGTTTAGTTCTTGCTATTCGATCCTACAAGAAGTACATACCACCTGCGTACGTGCACGTTAAATTTCCCATGTCTCCTGAGGCCTTAACAAGCACACTGCACAAGTATTGCGGATGAACAAATATCGGAACAAAGTATACAAATTGTGATTTGGGAAATATATATGCACCTCGATCGGCATACTATATGTCGATTGTTGAACGTATTTATTTCTCCTTTGGTTGAAATTCACGATTGAGTTTTGGTTAAACTCGGAACGAATAATAATAAAGAGAATGCATTTCATTATTTGACACCGTTGGTGCAATTTTTGTCAAGCGGGGCATGTGCGCGTAGACTACGGCTGATATAAACGCAACTTTCTTTCGTTGCATTTTTACACGGAACAAAAGATATTGACTCATTTTCAGTGGACTTGAGACAACTATGCAGATGTGGTTTGCTAGGGTGCAACAAATAGTTCGTCCACTCAAAATTTAGGGCTGCATCCTCAAACTTTAGCTCAACAAAAGAATACAAGACTAGACAGGTGGCAGGTATTCATCCTCGACTAGAGAAATCCGAGAGCCAACCGAAAAGCAGTTGACAACCTCTGTCTACCGTCCATGCCCTGCTCTCGGGGCTCACGAAGTCACCATAGATGCTCTCTGCTCATCAGCACATCGCATAGAGACATGCCCGGCGTCTCCGTGTAATCACCAACCGTTACACATAAGCGCTACCCTTACTGTTCTAATTGGTTGTGTCAACAATTCCTGGTGCCTTCCAAGCCTATACAGAGAAAAAGGTCACACAGCACGGATTGTATATTGCCAATCATTCGTAGTTCTGCGTGTACTATAAGTAGCTAGTAACCGGCTATATTATACCACACTGTCTACCTTGTAGTTGTAGAGCGGCAGACATGCAATGCATGATCGGACTGGCTGGATTGATTGGCTCTTAGCTCTGCATGTCTAAATGTATTTATGAACAGTAAATGAAGAAAGCATACCCTTCGGTCATTTGCTAGGAGGATGGCAAGACGGCTGCCTGCAAAATAGTCAGCACCTGGAGGGTAAATGTTAGCACACGTTAATAGGTATTTGTCATGTCAAAAAAACACATCAATAGATATATATATGTTTCTAAAATATTTTAATAAAAAATATAAAAAAGATAATGTTCGGTAAAGAAGATAGGGCCAATAGCAACGAGCCATTGTTCCATGTAGGATCTACAAATATGGATCGGAAGTCTATTCGAACCCAAACAATATCTCAACTAATATACCCCAATCCCGCTCGGGGTCTACTAACACGAGCTGCGCATCAGTCACTATACAGTCACGTGCTCTACCCGTTTTGGTCCAGCAATATAGACCACCAACGTGTCACACGTCAGTCACTATACCGTCAAGTGGCCCACCCGAAACAATGGCTCAATAGCTCAATAGCTCAGCGGGCTGGAATCTATTGAATCCTCCGAATCCATCCCATTTCGACGCAGCCACATGGCGAGGACACAAGGATGAAAACTGTCGGAAACGGCAGCTTGTCTTATAAAATTATTCTCAGCTGGCCGGTAATTGACCAGTGGCTATAATTACCAGTTAACCTATTTTAATTCCATATTGATCGAGTTAGTATATATTCAATTATTCATTGACCTGATGTCGTCGCGCAGCAACGATTTCCGATCTCCCAAACTTATATATATACATCCAACCATACAGAATAAACTTGGTTGAGGATCCATCACATATTTGAATGTTAATGATAATAATAGAAGATAGGGTTTAATAACGCTTTTAACATGGTTCTGTTGCACACAACCTGCAGTACTCACTCTTCACTCAACCTCCTCGATTTCGAATCTCCCTTTCTTCAACTCATTTTTTAGTGAACTTTCCTACTCTTCACTCAATCTCCTCGAATTTTTAGTGAGATCAATTTAGATAGTCTTTCCTACTCTTAACTCAACGTTCCTACTTCATTTTTTGCTGTCAGCCGGAAATCATCAAAGCCTCTACAACATCGATCCTTAATTATTTCAAAAAACGTGTGTAGAGTGGCATGATTAGATTGGAACGGAGAAAGGCTATTACATACCTGATTAATTTTTGCTGTGTATGACTGCTTCGTCGCCGGCGAAGACTCACGTCCCACACTCCCACGTGCTAGCTAGAGTGTTTCTCATCTACTCAGCTGCCACCAATTAAAGGAAAGGGCAAACTCGAGGTATATGTCATGATCGCAGCAGTCCGTCGCTGGCGAATTGAAGTCCCATCTGCTAACTGCTGATTGAGATCGATACAGAGACATTATATTGCTGATCGCTTGAGAGATATAGAAAAAAAGAATCATCTGCTGACTGCTGATAGAGATCTATACTGAGAGATTATATTGCCGACTGCTTGAGATCGATACGGAGATAAAATCGGTAGGGAGACAAAAAAAATTACGGTGGGCAACAGATTAGACGGGCTTAAAAAAAGGATGCGACTAGACCGATAGTACTAGCTGGATAGTGCTAAAGAGAGACATCCTTCTTTCCAAAAAAAGCTACTAGTACACTCAATATCTATGTATTTTTTTCCTTCTTAGAGAAGTTTCTCTTAAATTAGTTATCCGATTTATAATCCGATTACACCGTTGTGTTCATTGCAATGCAATTAAATCTTTACAACAAGATCTCACATGATTATATTTTGATGAAAAATCGTAAATTACTTTTATGATATATCTAAATTACTTTTAGATTTCACTAAGTTACTTCTTAAACTATAAAAGTAAATTCAGTAAGTCTAAAAGTAATTTATATATATTGTAGAAGTAACTTAAAACAAAACGAAGGTAACTTTGGCATGTCAATTGAAGTAAATCCGTTGTAGAGATAAAAACATGACTCTATCTAGAAATTAAATTAATCAGCACAAATTATTGAATTAACTAAAAAGTCATATTTTATCCCTACAACGAATTTACTTCTAATGTCGTAACAAAGTTACTTCCGTTTCCGTTTTGTTTTAAGTTACTTTTAGAATATATGTAAACTACTTTTAGACCTTATTGAATTACTTTTATATGTCTAAGAAGTAATTTAGTCAAATCTAAAAGTAACTTATGTATATAATAAAAGTAATTTACAAATATAAATATTTTTTCATCGTAACATAATCATGTAAGATCTTGTTGTGAAGATTTAATTGTAACGAACACAATGGTGTAATCGGATTGTAGATCGGATAAGTAATTTGAGAGGAAACTTTATTTGAATAGGAAAAAGACACCCACATATGAGGGGTATAAGGACAAACTTTATTTGAATAGTACTGTAATAGTTAAGGAGGTATGTGGATAAACATGTGAGGTCTCTCGTTAGCACTAAAACGAGAGGCCTCTTGATTTAGATTTTGCCTTAAAAAAAAGGTCCATCGCGTTAAACATTGAATTGGATGGTACAATCTACGATAATACGATCTGCTTAATCAATGGTTCCATACTTCTAATTAATGTAATAGTTTGTAGAAAGTACTCAATTAATATTGGTATAGATAGATAGATTGATACATATGAATTGGATATGTATTTCGTTAGACTAAATGTTGCCCGTTTGTTGAATAAGATAGTACTACCAAAATTCTAACTTTGCGCACGTCAGGCACGTACAGCAGCAGGCACCATGCAAATCTCTGTCAACTTTAGAGCTTCAAGTCCAGCTTAACCTATTGAACCCGCGTGTCTGGGAAACTCGCAGGGTCATAGCGTCGGCGGCGCACGTCTCGGCAGCGAGTACAGCGGCGGCATGCAGCTGGCAGGCGCCAGTGAAAGGCCCAAGGCCTTCATGCATCAACGCTTCCCAGTGCCTCCCAGCCTATCAGGCCGAAATGGATGGAGGTCACTGACTCAGCATTACCATGCGTTCATGTTAATTATGTACTGGCGTGCCACCATCATTTAAGTCTACGTGGTACCTTGGGCCTAGTGCTAAGAGCCTTAGAGCAGATACAATAGGAGTTCTAAACCAGATATAGCATATCCACTTTGGTAAAAAAAAAACAATCTGTAAGTCAAATGGAAAAGAGAGTCTCGGCCAGCGACTAAAATAAATAGGCTTATCACTAATGGAGAACTGATATTTAATCGATTGCTAAAAAATAAATTTGTCCTGGTTCATATCTCTAGCACCGGTTTAAAAACCTAATGGCACTTTACGATTTTTAATCCCAGTTGGTGTTACCAACCGAGACTAAAAATTGATCTTTAGTCGGGGACTTGGTAACACCGACTCGGACTAAAGATATTTTTAGTTCCCGTTGGTATTACCAACCGAAACTAAAGATATCTCCAGGGTTAGTTTAAAAAGAAAACATTTCTATCCAAATTAGATATATGTAGTAGGTGGGATGGTAACAGGCATAAGGATTTAGGTGAGAGATATTGAGATCGAATCCTCACATCCCACACTTTTTTTGACTTGATATTCATCTTTAGTCCCGATTATTAATTTATAGTCCCGGAGTGGGTGTCCCGGTTGCACAACCGAGATTAATAGGGTTTACGTACCGGGACTAAAAGTCGGTTCCCCAACAGTTTGTATCTTCTCGTTTGATGCCTGCTGCATGTGGAAGTATGACTCTAACTACTAAAAAGACCGTTTTCGTTGGCGGCCAAAATAAATTTTCGCTGACCGCCGGTGGCAATGCCAGTAACTAAAGGCCAGTGAAAATAATGTATTTTCACTAGCGGTCGGTCGGCCGCCAGCAAAAATCGAGTTTCGTTGGTAGCATGCTAAGACAATTGCTAGCACAAATAACATTTTCGCAGGCTGAAGATAAAGACAACTACCAGTGAAAACATTTTTTGGATTTAAAAAAATAAAATCAGGATCTAGATTTTGAATAAAAATTGAAAATCGAGATACCATCACCATGTCCATCCTCAATCGCCGGCGGGAGGGAGGGCGGAGGTCGACGAGGAGGTAGGTCACCGCGGTCGAGCCCGGCAACCGCAGGTCCAAGGATCGAGACCCCGCCACTGGTCCTCTTCATCGTCGACGAGCTGCCCCCACTACCACCCCTCCTCTTCGTCGCCGAGCCACCGCTGCTGCTCATCTTCCTCGGTGGCGAGCTGTCCACTACCGCCCACAAGATTCGTCGTCGTCGAACCCAGCACCAGATCCCCCGCCCACGATATTCGCCACCGCCGCCGAACCCGCCACCTCGCAAGTTGCTACTGCCGGATCAGCCCTTCGCGCGCCTTCGCACCGCTGGATCTGCCGTCGGCACACCTCGTTGCTGCCAGATCTGCCGCCTCGCGAATCGCTGCCGTCGTATACACCCTCGGAGCCCTCATTGTCGTCAGGCCTGCCGCCCCACGAGTTGCCACTAGCAGATCCGCGTTCCGCGCGCCTCGCTGCCGCCGGACACCCCGCCTCGCGAGTCGCGCCACCGGACCACCGCTTCGCGAGCCGCCACCACCAGAACCACCGCCTGCGAGACTTGTTGTCTCATTGCCCCCGCGTCTTGTCGGAGCTCCGCCGCCACCAGTGGACGCCGCCGCCAGTGGGGAGGGAGGAGGAGAGGGGAGCGCACCTATGGCCTATGAGATGCGCTAGGGGTGGGGAAGGATGAAGGAGGAGGAGGAGGGACTTAGCGCGTGGAGACTTATAGTGAGGGTGTGGAGAATTTTATAATATGGTTATAGTTTTTCACGGCAATGTTTGTTAGTGGCCGTCAGAGAAAAGCGATTTTTACTAACAATCACTTAAGAGAGCTGCCTGTAAAATATAGTTTTATTTTTAATGGTGGATCTGTTAAGACGAACGCTTGCGACAAAATCGATTTTTAATGGCAGTGCTTGCTACTGCACCGTCATCGAAGATGGGCTGCTTTACTCAGTCACCAGCGAAGAGCTGTTTTCGCTGGCGGTCTGTAGCCTCCCTCCCCTCGTTACGTTTTTCTGGTGGTTCATGTGTATGGCCGCTAATAATACGGTGACGCTCTGAAAATTCTTTCTTCTAGTAGTGTCTTCGTTTTTATTTCATTAAGGTTCTTTCCTACCAACAGATGGTACGTAACAAATCGTATGGCTGGATTCGCTTTGGAACACAATGGACGGTGAATAATTCTTTTTTTCCCACCAGGCCGGGTGACAAAAGTTTCGCCATATGCTGGTCAAAAGTTTGTTACATTAGAATGGTGTTTGAAGTGTAAATAACAAGATCGTGAACAACCTTAATCCTAATCCAAAGATCAGAAATTTTGTTTGAATATTTCGTTCGAAATTTCCGAACAATTTTGAAAATTTTGTAATTTCGATGACGCCCAAAAATTTTCCCCTTTCCGGAAGACGAACCCTGCGTGTGTATACATATTAGCCATATATAGCTATTGTTGATGTGAATGATTTTGGATTCAACAATTCGATGTACTATTATATTATACTTGCTCTAGACCTTGCTTCATGCATTGTTTCTGCAGTAGGTATGCATCTGTACAATACATCAATACCGGAGGCCAACCAGTTTCATCAAGAATGAAGGAGGAAATAAAAGGCTACAAGTTACATCAACAGAACGGTGTCTAAGCCTGACAGAGCCTAGGAGTAAACTTGCTCAAAACTAAAACATTGTACTACTCACTCATGAAAAGAAAACTAGCTACTAAAGTCACTATTCAGTCATGTACAAGAGCTTGCCAAAAGAAGCGACTACTTCTGAGCACGTACATATAAAACTGTTGTATGTGAAATGTGATTGGAACAAAATATATATATCGAGATGTCCGCATTAATAGATTGATATTAAAAATGACATAAGTAAATATTCTTTTACGTAATATTTTAGTTGTCCTTCAGAATCGGAAGCTCCCTCAAACATTCCAACTTTTGATCCAGATTTTGAGAAAGTGCAGTTGTAGAATTCAGAAAATAAACTATAAGTTAGAAACTGGGAAACCCAGCTTTTCCAAATTATTAGAAGTTGACTATCAACCAATTGCTTCTCAGAAGTTTAAGCTCCCGAAATAGACCCCATATATCTTATATAGTCAGAACCAAAAGCTTGTTATGCATATCCTTAAGAAAATGTTAGTCTTTGTAACTTTCTTATGCTTATGCTTAGATCAAAATTATTCATGTGTCATGTGCTTTACAACCCACTTAGTGTAGTTATTACTATAATATTCATTAAAATAATGCATGTCACCTAAAAATAATAGGCATTAAATCCTTCCTATGTTTAGTACTCCCTCCGTCCCAATATGTTAGAAGTTTTGGCATTCAAATTTTGTCCCAAATGTTACAATCTACTACAACTTTTACCACAAATCTACCAATTTTACCCTCATCATTGTTATTAGTAAAAAAAATGAAAGGACAGATCCCACCTTCAACCTGCGGGCCCCACCCCTTGAAGTCACGTTGCCATCCACCCACGGGAAAGCAGCGCTCCCAGATCGACACGAAATCGTCGCCTCCGAGATCCCCAATCCATCGCACAATCGCCCCCTCCCTACTCCCCTCACCGCACCTCTCCTCCCCAATCCCCCTCTCCGGCGTCGGCAATGGTGAGGAAGCCACACGCCGATTCACCACCCGTCATGCCAACGGAGGTGACAGCGCGACTGTCTAGAAGGGTTTAGATCTATGTCCGTGGTGGTACCATGTGTAACTGAGTAGGATTGGCTGTGGTTGGATGGTGCTGATCTAGTGGTGGGTGTTGCTGATGAATGGTTCTATGGATGGATGGTGCTGTGATGCTCCGAGTGTATTAGGAAGAGTGATTTTTGGTGCCTTGCCTCTGAGAGTATTAGCAGTATATTGTCCGTCTGTGTTTTTACCGCCTAACAGTTTAAAATTTGATTTGCGTGTGAGTGGGTTTTTACTGTGTTTAACCTAGCCCTTGCTTCTTCACTTTCTGGCACCAATGCATTTGAAATGCACGTGTGAGTCTGATGGCAGCAAACAAACATCCACATCTGAGTTTTAGTACCAAGGAATAATAATTGAGGGTAGTATGAACTTTTTGCTACTTTCTTAAAACTTCTAACATATTGGGACGGAGGGATTACATAACAATTTATGTGTCATGTACAAACACAAGTTTACATCAACTACTATGAAGCTTAAAATATTGTCTTTTTAGATATTCCAAATTGTTTTCTTTAAGTTCATTTTAAGTATTTCTAAACTTTTACCTGCAACGCGCGGGGTAACCACTGGTTATCAATGTGTTTATGAGCTTGTATTCTAGTAGTAACTACTCCCTTTATTTTATATTATAAGTTGTTTGATTTTTTCTAATCAAATTTTGTAAAGTTTGATTAAACAAGTAGTTAGTTGGATTGGCGGGGAGTAGTTTGATTAAACAAGTAGTTAGTTGGACTGTTCTATTTTCTGAAAAACGAAATTCACAACGAAGGTTTAGTTTGTAGCTGCTGCTACACTATGCATGATGTTGTAGAAATAAATCAAATCAAATGTGTCTGTTATATGACCATGGTGATTTATATATAAGAGAACAAAATATGATCATGTAACATATTTTGTTTTAGCATCCTCTTTGAAACGCAGGATAGAAAAGCAGCAGAAAATAAGCAAAATGTAGTAATTATATGTTTCTCCAATTCTATAGGAATAAAGACACTGGAAAGGAGAAGAGAAGCCCTTGATAGCATTGCAAGAGAAACAAAGCAGTAAAATTTCTAAGATGTTTGAGGTATCGTTTATTCTCCTATCAAATTGAGCAATAGGAATGTAACATTTGGATGTTTGAGGTCTTCCCAACAAATCAAACGTTCCGTACGAAAAATTCTTTATTAGAAAGTTAAATCTAGCAGACTTTCATATGTAAATCCTCCATTTCAAAGGGAGCCTTAATATACATATCAGGATGCCTGCTAATTTTTTTGCTTCGGGTTAATAACAATGTGTCATCGCGCTTGATCGACACAGAATACAAGCTAGATATATTCGTGGGTGATCGACTGGCCAGTGTATATACCTCTAGTTCGTCCCAAAAAAAACGTGCTACGCAGATGGCTGGCATGCGCGTCGCTGACAGCACCTACGGCCGTATGAAATAACATATATGTACATATAAATATTAAGATAAATAAGATAGATAATGTAAAGTTCTACAATCCAGACGTAAAGACAATGTTTAAGCGTTATAACGGTCCAACAAAGTCAACAGCAGTAGCAGGCTATTATAGCGATCGTGAGGTGCTATAGCGGACTGGTATAGCGGTAGCGAAGTGCTATAGCAGACTATAAGTTATAGCACTCTATCTTCAGTCCGCTATCTTATTGCACATAGTGGTAGAGATATGCTACCGCTATAGTGGCTGCTATTGTGGGTGCTACGAACGCTAATTATTAACTTGCCTACGGCCAACTCCTTGGGAACAACGCACTCAACATAGGTGCCCGTGTGCAGATGGTGTAGAGAGTAGAGATGTAAACGCTCCCTATATATATCGTTAACACTGTTGAATATATAAGCACATATTGATTTAATTTATCCTATAAATAAATTATGACATGGTAGATCAAAACTAGCATAATCGCATCATATGATCTACATATCTAAACTATACAGTAAACTATGAACATATCGATTATGCGAAACATAATGGATGTGTACCAAGGGTTTTGGAAGCTCGGCTACACAGCATGAAGGACTACGGTACCGGGTATCGACGACGGCGTGCAACACCCGACTGAAGAGAAAGACGAGAACAAGCAATCGCGCGAAGCACTTCCCAAAAACCTTACTGTCGACTTCTCCCGGTGCTGGACGTCGAAGGTAAAGGTTCCTGAGACCTGCTCTCCTGAGTACCGGTGCACGCTGGTGAGCGGGACGGAGTAGACTACGAGAGACGATGCAGTATAGTGGAGGAGGCAAACCTTAGATTAATTTTGCGTGTGGTGCGTGGAGGCGGCGACTCGGTTTATAGAGAGATAGCAAGACACTTGATCAGGACGCCTGCACGATCTCCACGCTGCGTAACCGAACCGGATAAGTCGTGCGTAACTTATCCGGGCTCCATGTCGCGACACAAATCGATCCGCCTCCTTGAACGAGCACGTTCCCGAACCCCGCAATCGCAGCACCACGTCTCCTTTGGTTATCAACCGTACCGAAACCCGGTTGACCTCACCAAGAAGGCTGATCCCTACTTGCGAATCGAAGAACACAAATAAGAACAAGAAAAGATTGCAACCAAAATTGCAGATGAATGATTAAGCTCACAAGTTGAGATCTTACAAACCGATCTAGCGGCGAAACTGTTCTTGACAGATTAATCTAAGCAAAACCCAAAAACTAAAGATGGTGATGGCTTCTGATATATGGAGTTTAGGTTCGTGGAAGCACCCCTTGACGCAATCCTAGTGGGCTCCAACATCATACACGGTCCAAAGGCCCAAATACGGCGTCGCAGCGCCGGAACAGTTTCTGAACGTCAACTTGTTTGATCAATTCCCGATGACTCGTAATGAATTTGGACATGGGACCAGAACCATTGGAAAGGTTATCTTCTTAACTTTCCATCCATATAACGAACGCCCCAATCTGAGCACATATGCAACTTGGGTGCCCATTTTAGTGCAGACTGGTCCTGGAGTCCGAAACGGACTCGAAGTCGACTTAGTTTGGGCCTCCACCTTGACTTGAACGTCCTCGCTAATCCTCCACGACTCTAAGTCCTCTAAGTGTTTCCTTGTCCTCTCCATTGTTCCTAATCATAATATAATCATTAGGTAGCAATGTATTCTCAAAATCATATAAAGAAGAACTTAGGAACGAGCTCACCTCTAAACTCCATTGTCGTGCGCGAGCTTTTGTGATTGGACCTTGAATGACCAATTGAGGATTGTTATGTATATCCGAAGGAATGATGTCCGCATCATCCTCCCCCTCTTGAATTGAAGTCATCCTCGACTCAAGCTTATGTTCTTCTCCCAAGTATAGCTTCAGATCTGAAATGTTAAACGTGGAACTAACCCCAAACTCGGAAGGCAACTCAAGTTTATATGCATTATAATTAATCTTCTCAACAATTTTGAAAGAACCATCAGCTCTAGGCATAATTTAGACTTTCGCAATTCTGGAAATCTATCCTTTCTCAAGTGCAATCAAACTAAATCACCTGGTTCAAGCTTCACTTCTTCACTACCTTTGCTTCCAGCAATTCTATACTTTTCATTCATCTTTTCAATGTTGTGCTTAGTTGTCTCATGCATTTTCAAAATAAAATCAGCACATGTGTTAGCATCATTGTGAACCCTCTCACTGGTAGGTAAAGGCAAAATATCAATAGGAGCACGGGGGTTGAAACCATACACTACCTGAAAAGGACTTACCTTGGTAGTAGAATGTGTTGCCTGATTGTATGCAAATTCCACATGTGGTAAACATTCCTCCCACATCTTGAAATTTTTCTTCAGAATAGCTCTCAACATTGTACCCAAAGTGCGGTTGACTACCTCCGTTTGTCCATCTGTTTGTAGGTGACATGTACTAGAAAACAATAGCTTTGTACCCAACTTGTTCCATAGCATGCGCCAAAAATGACTAAGGAATTTTGCATCACGATCTGAAACAATAGTAGAAGGCATACCATGCAAACGAACAATCTCATGGAAAAAGAGGTTAGCAATATGAATAGCATCATCACTTTTATGACATGGTATGAAGTGTGCCATCTTAGAAAATTGATCGACCACAACAAAAATACTATCCCTCCCCCACTTAGTCCGAGGCAATCCCAAAATAAAGTCCATAGAAATATCTGCCCAAGGAATAGAAGGAACAGGAAGAGACATATACAAACCATGTGGATTCAAATGAGACTTAGCTTTTTGACAAGTGGTGCAGCGTGCCACAAACCTCTCAACATCTCTCCTCATCTTTGGCCAAAAGAAATGTGAAGCCAAAACATACTCCGTCTCCTTAGCTCCAAAATGTCCCATCAATCCTCCTCCATGCGCTTCCTGTATCAACAAAAGATGAACGGACCCAACTGGAACGCAAAGACGGTTAGCTCGAAACACAAATCCATCATTGATCACAAATTTATTCCAAGTACGTCCCTCTTTACAATTCAACATCACTTCTTTAAATTCAGGATCAAGCTCATATTGTTCTTTAATTGATTCAAGTCCAAAAATTCGACAATCAAGTTGGGACAACAAAGTATAACGTCTAGACAAAGCATCAGCAATTACATTATCCTTCCCTTTCTTATGTTTCATGACATAAGGAAAAGATTCAATAAATTCAACGCATTTAGCATGTCTACGATTCAAATTATTTTGAGAGCGACGATACTTAAGCGATTCATGATCAGAATGAATAACAAATTCTTTAGGCTACAAATAATGACGCCACGTCTCTAAAGAACGTACAACAACATACAATTCCTTATCATACGTGGAATAATTCAAAATAGGGCCATGCAACTTCTCGCTAATCTATGCAACAGGTTTACCATCTTGCATCAAAACAACTCCTAGGCCAACTCCACTAGCATCACATTCTAACTGATAGTCTTACCAAAGTTTGGAAGTTGGAGCAAAGGTGCGTGTGTAAGCTTGTCCTTCAAAGTGACAAAAGACTCCTGTGTTTTTCCCCAATGGAAGACCACCCCTTTCTTCGTCAACTCATTCAAGGGTGCAGCAAAGGTGCTGAAATCTTTGACGAAGCGGCGATAGAATCCTGCAAGACCAAGAAAACTTCTCACATGTGTGATGGTTCGGGGAACCGGTGTTGATGATGAAATTTGGCAAGCTCATGAATCGGAAACAAGATCCAATCCGAAGCGGATTCGAAGATATGCAGAAATCTCGGAAACAGAGTGCGCATTGGCTGGAGTCCATATCGGCTGGAAATCGAGTCCGATTGGGATAGCCGATGTAGCCGATATTGCATGTGAAGTCAGTATCGGATTCGACAGAGAGGTTAGATGATGTTGCCAGGTAAGGATAGAGTCCAAGATTGGCAATTGTATCTATTAATTAGGAATATATGTAATTTCCTTATAGATATTCTCGGTAAGAGTCCGCCTAAATGACTTGTTCGCTAGTTGGATTTGTATTAGGTTAACATCAGTCGTGTCCATGACGGGCAATGTTTGTATTTTCGGGTATAAATATAGACCCGAGGTCGTATGAATAAACAACAACCACGTTCAATCAATCTCGGCGCATCACCAACCTTTGTTTTCTGTTTTCCACAAGTTCATGCTTTCGAGTCGAGCTGCATCATTTTGATCTTCAGCGAAGAGGTAGGTCTTGTTATGGCGGTTTGCATTATCGGAATTAGTGCTTACATCTTTATGACACTCTAATTCTATCTTGCGAATCTCCGAGTTATCATATACATCATATAATTTAGATTGACAATGCTATCTACTTGCATCGGCCAAGCTCTATTTAGGGTTTTGTCGATAATGGTTAGATTGTCTTGTTGGTTTGAATTATATAATGTATCCACCATCCCGAAAAGGCAACCATCGGCTTGATTCTCTAGATATCATGCTTCTTTTCATACTTAATGTTGCATCAGTTAAGTTTGATCTATTAAGTCGTGTTCTGAATCATGATCTTTAGCCTGTTTTATTGTTGTTAATAAGGATAGTATCGGGGTTTCAGCCGATCTTATCTGGTATAGATGTTTTACATAGTTTCATGCTTTGTTTAATGTTCTATATTTGCCCCTTATATTAGGATCTAATCTAATATAAATATATTGAACTTGCTACCAATCTAATTGGTTATAGTTGAATATATTTGTTGCAAGAGAATATCCTAGTATAGGGTTGTATCGGAGCTATAGCCGATACATGCTTAAATCTAGACATCGGCTATGACATGAGTATATGTAATCGTTATTTCATGTTATTTTAGACTTGGACAATTTATACTATCTCAGTTCAGTCCGATCTATCCCAATTGCTTATTTCTAAAGTAATATTAATATATAGATTATGTAACACTGATCTTTTCAGCCGATGTACCAAGTCTATCATTGACAAAATACCTTACAGCCGATTCATGCTTTATTGCATCGGCTAGGTTACAACGCGATATGATATCGGCTGCCTGGTCGATTGACTATCGTCTACTAATATATTTGCATGTTTTTTCATGTTGATTGCAGGATCAAATCAACTGGCACGCCCTCGAACCTAAGAACAAGTTTTGGACCTGCACTAGAGTAAAGCAAATCTCTCAGGCTAGTGTGTGTTTTTTGCATCAACAACCGGCCAACTCTTAGTGGCTTCAATTTTTGTCTCATCCACCTCAATTCCCTGTGGAGTAACAACATAGCCAAGAAAAGAGACTCGTTCTGTGCAAAAGATGCATTTATCAAGGTTAGCAAACAAACGTGCATCATGTAAGGCATTAAAAACAACACGTAAATGATCCAAGTGTTCATCCAAAGACTTGCTGTAAATCAAGATGTCATCAAAGTAGACTACCACAAATCGTCCAATAAAAGGCCTTAAAACCTCATTCATTAAGTGCATGAAAGTACTAGGGGAATTAGTCAAACCAAAAGACATTACTAACCACTCATATAATCCAAATTTGGTTTTGAAATCTGTTTTCCATTCATCTCCAAGTTTTATTCTAATTTGGTGGTATCCACTACGCAAGTCAATCTTTGTGAAAATTATAGAATCACACAACTCATCAAGCATGTCGTCTAACCGAGGAATAGGATGACGATACCGAATAATAATATTATTAATGGCTCTACAATCAACACACATTCGCCAAGACCCATCTTTCTTAGGAACCAAACTTACAGGCATTGCACAAGGACTAAGGCTTTCAGGTACATACCCGTGGTCCAAAAGATCTTGGACTTGCCACTAAATTTCCTTAGTCTCCTCGGGATTGGTTCAATAAGCAGCATGGTTTGGCAATGTTGCTCCCGGAATCAAATCAATTTGGTGCTCTATCCCTCTCATAGGTGGCAATCCCGGGGGTATCTCAGCTGGAAAAACGTCCTCATACTCCTGCAAAAGGTTAGTGACAGCAGGAGGTATCGAGCTAGCAATATTATCAAGAGAAAACAAAGCTTGTTTGCATATCAAGGAATAGCAAATATCATCAGCAGAAATTTCAGCAATGTCACATTTTGTTGCAAGCATAACACCACCCTTCAATTTAATTCTCTCGGCCTTAGAACTAGGTGAAGGCTTATCCTTTTTAGGTGGAAAAACAGATTTAGCAACTTGCTGATTTTCAGATTCATCAAGTTTCAAACTAGCAGCTCGTTCTTTATCAGCTTCTACAATTTCAGTAGGGGTTAATGGAACCAAAGTAATTTTCTTTCCTTTATGCACAAAACTGTATCTATTACTTCTACCATGGTGTGTAGCACCATTATCATGTTCTCAAGGACGACCCAAAAAAAGTGGACAAGCTTGCATAGGAACCACATCAGAATCAACAAAATCAACATATGAACCAATGGAACATGAAACTCTACAAGATCGTGTTATCTTTGCTTTTCCAGAATCATTTAACCACTGAATATGGTATGGATGTGGGTGTGGGCGTGTGGTCAAACCAAACTTCTTGACCAAGTCAGAACTCACCAAATTATTGCAGCTACCTCCATCAATGATCACACGTGCACGACGGTTGTTGATGACGAAGAAAATCTGGAACAAATTATGGCATTGCAACCTTTCAGATTGTTGTACCTGCGTGCTAAGCACCCGCTGTACAACAATGTTCATGTAGGGCGCTGTGTCCTCACGCCCAAAGAATTCTCCATCCTCAGCATCAACTCCTTCCTTCTCTTGTTCTTCATCTTCAACATCAGAGGTGCTGATATAGCCATCTTCTGTGGCAATGTTTGCCTGTTGACTAGGACAATCTTTCTACACATGGCCAAATCCTTGGCAGCGGTGGCACTGAATGTTTGGAGTGCGTCCCGTCGAAGCGACGGATGAAGCACTCTTAGCGGGTACCTGCGAAGGACTTTTACCTGAATCTGCTGGTCGTGGTGGAGGTTGTTTTGGCACTACAGAAACTCCTTATGCAGCTAGTCGCTTGTTCGCTGGAGGGCGTGTCCGGAAAGAGGTGGCCTTGGTCGGCCCCGAAGGTGGCGTCGTGCGCGGAGTGTATGTACTTGCCTTGTTCTTGCCCTGCTGATCACGCCCCTGCAATTCCTTCTCTGTAAGCATAGCAAACTTAAACAACTGGTTGACAGTGTTAAATTCCTTATAATTAACTATGTTCTGGATTTCAACCCTCAAACCCGAATAAAAACAACAAATGGCATCCTCGATCCCCTCCACAATGCTACAACGCATTAATCCCTTGATCTAAATGCATCAGTTTCTTGCGTAACTCTCTATGATAGGATGAAGGAACAAATCTATCGCGCATAGCTACTTTAAGTTCTTCCCAAGTAGTAGGTAAAACACCCTCGGCAGCTGATCCAGTCCACCAAATGATAGAAAAATCTTTAAACTCACTATTGCTTGTCGAACTCTATGTTGCTCAGGCACAATATGGGCACTAAATTTTTGCTCTACTGTTATCTCTCAATCAAGGTTTTTCTCAGCATCATAATAACTCGAAAAGGTAGGTATTTTAAACTTAACCTTAGCATAAGGATCATCGGGTACACGATTATTATTATTATTATTATTAATACCTTGTTGGTGGTGGTGTTGAGAGCCACCCATACCTGTCATGTTGAAGCGAAGAAGACGTCGTAACCGTGCTTGTCATGTAGCCTGTTAATCTACATTACCATTGGAATCGAACACCATATCTTCTGGATGTCCACCGGTGTTGCTGCCGTTCACTTCCTCATTGGATGGTTATCGAGTCTCCAATGCAGCAACCCGATCAGTTATCATAGACACCCGCGTGTCCAACCTCTCCATGTGTTTGTCGAGGTCGAGTTTAATGATGGCTTCTTGGACAGCCTTTGTGACTGCCTCCGTCATCTCTTTTTGGATAGCCCTTGTGACTGCCTCCTCATCTCTTTATGAGCATTTTCTGCAACAGTTCGTAGTTTCTCTTGAGTGACATAGTCAACAAAATCCTTGGGAGTTGTCTCCTCATCGTCTCCTGCCATTGAAGCACCAAAACAGCAACCAACGGTGAAGGTTATCCCTAATAATCTACTACGCAGGTGTAGTGGTGCCACTAAACAACTCAGCAATATGGAGCACCTTACCAAGCCCTTATAAGGTTCTTATCAGCAAAGCAAAAGATACCTGGAAGGTGTAGTCAGCGATTGCAAGGATCAAGAACCTATGCTGTCCAGAAGTAATATGTAGAGCTAGGAAGGCCAAATATATGTGAGTGGTACACAATTCAATGACAAATAGTAATACTGAATAAAAAAATCCCACGTCACTTGCCCTCAATTGGTGGTCTACTCGTGTCCTAGACAGTAGTGGTACCAATGATAGCGCAAAGCAATATGACACTGGTAACCTGCTAGGAAAGATGGACAGGCAAGCTTCGGCGAGTTTAAGCAAAAATAGCAAAACCGCAAGGCTGATAAGCTCAACGGAGCACGTCGTGAGCTCGAGGCACTAGTGGAAATCAACTTTTTTTTTCTTTTATTTTTCTTTTATTTTTTTCTTTTCCAGGAGCATGAAAATGGGCACACCACAAAGTTACGGCTCAATCGGAGTTGATATGTGGCCTGTGGAATTTTCTGAAACCACTATTAAGAAAGTGCAGAAACTTGAGAGCTCGTACAAACAATTTTGCAAGCCAATTTTCGGAATTCTGATTTTGCCAAACCCGCCAAACGGATGTATATTTTATTTTCTTATCCGAAAAGTTAAATTTTGCCTGATTCTAAGTCCGTATGCAAAAGTTATGGTTGTTTGAAGTTGGGGCTTCCGACTAGGTTTTCCAGAGGGGATATAACCTAATCGGTTTTGGTGGTCGAGATCGATATGGTGGCAGTGAAGTTTGGGAAGGTGTTATTGGTGTTGCGTGGTGATCTTGGTAAGTGTTTATAATGGCGGAAAAGGTTTCTCAAAGGGATGAACCCAAACAAACAGGTTTCTCAAAGGAAAGCACACGACTAGACGAAAACACGAACTAAACCAGCAGCAAGAACTTAAACTAGGACTCAAACTCAACACTACGGACTCTGAAAAGGATCATGCAAAGGCTAAACACGGTCTGGGTTAAGGAGAGACTATCGACTACAATTTTTTTGGCTTTTCTGTAGACTCTAGGATAACGGCGAAATCAAAAACAAAACTAGGATAAAGAAACTGAGCGATCCTGACGGTGAACCTAAAGCTCTGATACCACTTGATGTGGACAAGGGTTCCCGATCTTCCGAAAGGTTCTGATAATCAACGATCTGGTGAGGTCGCAACACAAATCGATCCGGCTTATGGAACGAGCACGTTCCCGAACCCCGCAACCACAGCACCACGTCTCCTCTGGTTATCAATCGTACCGAAACTCGGTTGACCTCGCCAAGAAGGCTAATCCCTACTTGCGAATCGAAGAACACAAACAAGAACAAAAAAGATTGTAACCAAAATTGCAGATGTATGATTAAGCTCACAAGTTGGGGTCTAACAAACCGATCTTGCGGCGAAACTGTTCTTGACAGATTAATCTAAGCAAAACCCAAAAACTAAAGATGGCGATGACTCTGATATATGGAGTTTAGCGTCGTGCAAGCACCCCTTGACGCAACCCTAATGGTCTTCAACACGATACATGGCCCAAAGGCCCAAATACGGTGTCGCAGCGCCGGAACAGATTCTGAACGTCAACTTGTTCGGTCAGTTCCCGATGACTCGTAACGAATTTGGACGTGGGACCAGAACTATTGGAAATTTATCTTCTTACCTTTCCATCCATATAGAGAATGCCCCAATCCGAGCACATATGCAACCTGGGCGCCCGTTTTAGTGCAGATTGGTCCTGGACTCCGAAACAGACTCGAAGTCGACTTGGTTTGGGCCTCCACCTTGACTTGAACGTCCTCGCTAATCCTCCACGACTCTAAGTCCTTCTCTAAGTGTTTCCTTGCCCTCTCCATTGTTCCGAATCATAATATAATCATTAGGTAACAATCTATTCTCAAAATCATATCAAGAAGAACTTGGGAACGAGCTCACCTGTAAATTCAATTGTCGTGCACGAGCTCTTGTGATTGGACCTTGAATGACCAATGGAGGATTGTTGTGTATATCCGAAGGAATGATGTCCGCATCATTAACATTGATTGGTTTATTTCTTACAAGCTAGTGCAGAACGGAGGCATAGTGCGTATGGGAGATGATAACCCGCGTGAGATCGTGGGCATTAGGTCCGTTAAGATCAAGACACATGATGGCATGACACGCACACTGAAAGATGTGAGACACATACCAGGGATGGCAAGAAATCTCATCTCTCTCAGCACACTTGATGTGAAAGGATATAAATACTCTAGTTCAGGTGTAGTTTTAAAGGTATCAAAAGGTTCTCTCGTTTATATGATAGGTGATCTGAATTCTACAAAGTTATATGTCCCTAGAGGAAGTACATTACATGGTTCTGTTACCGCTGCTGCTGTTTCTAATGATGAACCTAGTAAGAGTAATCTGTGGCATATGCGTCTTGGACACATGAGTGAACTTCGTACGGCAGAATTGATGAAGAGGAATCTACTGGATGGCTGCATTGAGGGTAACATGAAGTTCTTTGGGCATTGTGTTTTTTGTAAGGACAAGAGGGTAAAATTCAATAACTCTGTTCATCGCACCAAAGGTACACTCGATTATATACATGCTGATTTGTGGGGGCCTTCTCGTAAGCCCTCTTATGTCAGTGCTCATTATATGCTTACCATTATCGATGATTACTCTAGAAAAGTGTGGCCTTATTTCCTAAAAAATAAAGATGATACTTTTGTTGCTTTGAAAGAGTGGAAAGTTATGATAGAAAGGCAAACTGAAAAGAAGGTAAAAGTGCTTCATACTGACAATGGTGGTGAATTCTGTTCGGATGCTTTTGATGATTACTGCAGGAAGGAAGGCATTGTCAGGCATCACACCATCCCGTACACTCCGCAATAGAAAGGTGTGGCTGAGCGCATGAATAGAACCATCATCTCGAAGGCTCGTTGCATGCTATCCAACGCTCGTATGAACAAGCGTTTTTGGGCAGAGGCTGCTAACACCGCCTGCTACTTGATCAACAGGTCACCTTCTACCCACTTAATAAGAAAACTCCCACTGAGGTATGGTCTGGTACGCCTGCTGATTATTCACAGTTGAGAGTTTTTGGCTGCATTGCTTATACTCATGTTAATAATGGAAAATTAGAGCCTAGAGCTATTAAGTTTCTGTTTCTTGGTTATGGTTCAGGAGTAAAAGGATATAAGTTATGGAATCCTGAAACTAAAAAGACTTTTATGAGCACGAGCGTTGTCCACATATGTTATATCAGATTATTTTGATGAGAAGCAGCAACATGTCAGCGTGCAGGTGGAGCACATGAATGATCAGGAAACTGGAATTGTTGATAATGATGTTCATGATACTGTTCAGCACTCAACTCCTGTTTTGCAGCCACAAAATCAGCCTATTGCACATCGCGGAACAAAGAGGAGTTGTGGAGCTCCAGTCCGTTTAATTGAGGAATGTGATATGGTTTATTATGCTTTTAGTTGTGCTGAACAGGTGGAGAACACTCATAAGCCGGCTACATACACTGAAGCTGTTGTTTCTGGTCATCACGAGAAGTAGATGTTAGCTATGCATGAGGAGATGCAGTCTCGACAAGAATGACACATGGGAGGTTGTGCGCTTGCCAAAACAGAAGAAGACTGTTCGTTGCAAATGGATCTTCAAGAGAAAGGAGATATTTTCTCTCAGTGAGCCTCCGAGGTTTAAGGCAAGGTTAGTAGCAAAAGGCTTCAATCAGATTTCTGGTGTTGATTACAATGATGTGTTCTCTCAAGTTGTAAAGCATAGTTCAATTTGTACATTTTTCGGTATTGTTGCTATAGCATGATCTTGAGCTTGAGCAGTTAGATGTGAAGACTGCATTTTTACATGGAGAGCTCGAGGAGGAGATAGACATGGACCAGCTAGAAGGGTTCATAGTGCCTGGTAAGGAGGACTATGTTTGCAAATTGAAAAGATCCTTATATGGTTTGAAACAATCTCCTCATCAATGGTATAAAAGGTTTGATTCATTTATGTTGTCGCATGGCTTTAAGAGGTCTGAATATTATAACTGTGTATACATTAAATTTGTTGATGGATCACCTATATACTTACTGTTATATGTTGATGATATGCTGATTGGTGCCAAGAGCAAGGAAGAAATCACTATATTGAAGAAATTGTTGAGTAGTGAGTTTGAGATGAAGAATCTTGGTGCTGCTAAGAAAATTCTAGGAATGGAAATCACTAGAGACCGAACTTCTGGTTTGTTATTTCTTAGTCAGCAAAGTTACATTTCTTAAATTTTGCCTGATTCTGAGTCCGTATGCAAAAGTTATGGTTGTTTGAAGTTGGGGCTTCCGACTAGGTTTTCCAAAGGTGATATAACCTAATCGGTTTTGGCGGTGGAGATGGATATGGTGGCAGCGGAGTTTGGGAAGGTGTTCTGGTGTTGCGTGGTGATCTTGGTAAGTGTTTATGATGGCGGAAACGGTTTCTCAAAGGATGAACCCTAACAAACAAGGTGAAGATGGTGGTGGCTAGGGTTAGAAAGGAAAACACACGACTAGACTAAAACACGAACTAAACCAGCAACAAGAACTTAAACTAGGACTCAAACTCAACACTACGGACTCTGAAAAGGATCATGCAAAGGCTAAACACGGTCTAGGTTAAGGAGAGACTATCGACTACAATTGTTTTTGGCTTTTTTGTAGACTCTAGGATAACGGCAAAATCAAAAACTAAACTAGGGTAAAGAAACTGAGCGAACCTGAAGGTGAACCTAGAGCTCTGATACCACTTGATGTGGACAAGGGTTCCCGATCTTCCGAAAGGTTCTGATAATCAATGATTGGGTGGAGTCGCGACACAAATCGATCCGGCTTCTTGAACGAGCACGTTCCCGAACCCCGCAATCGCAGCACCACGTCTCCTCTGGTTATCAACCGTACTGAAACCCGGTTGACCTTGCCAAGAAGGCTGATCCCTGCTTGCGAATCGAAGAACACAAACAAGAACAAGAAAAGATTGCAACCAAAATTGCAGATGAATGATTAAGCTCACAAGTTGGGATTTTACAAACCGACCTAGGGTGATACTGTTCTTGACATATTAATCTTAGCAAAACCCAAAAACTTAAGATGACAACAACTGCTGATATATGGAGTTTAGGGTCGTGCAAGCACCCCTTGATGCAACCCTAATGGGCTCCAACACGATACACGGTCCAAAGGCCCAAATACGGCGTCGCAGCGCCGGAACAAATTCTGAATGTCAATTTGTTCGGTCAATTCCCGATGACTCGTAACGAATTTGGACATGGGACCAGAACCATTGGAAAGTTTATCTTCTTAACTTTCCATGCATATAAAGAACGTCCCAATCCGAGCACGTATGCAACCTGGGCGCCCGTTTTAGTGCAGACTGGTCCTGGACTCCGAAACGGACTCGAAGTCGACTTGGTTTGGGCCTCCGTCTTGACTTGAACGTCCTCGCTGATCCTCCACAACTCTAAGTACTTCTCTAAGTATTTACTTGTCCTCTCCACAATGAGCTTACGTCTAAATTCAATTGTCGTGCGCAAGCTCTTGTGATTGGACCTTGAATGACCAATGGAGGATTGTTGTATATATCCGAAGGAATGATGTCCGCATTAGCCAAATGCTAACAGGCCTAGATATCTCTTCATTGGCCAACCCCATTAGCCTCAAAATAAAATGTGACCACAAGTTTCAAACCAAGAATATTGGAGGCTGGTCAGGTTTCATAACCAATTATATGAGCACAGGATCTGTCTCTCCTACAGAACATACTGTCTTTTTAATGATGTGGTTGGATAAATTTCTATTCTGTGGCTCCATGTGTGGTCCTACAGCAAATTGGCAACATCTGACACAAGCCCTAGTATCCAAAAAGTCAATTCCACTAGGCAAATATCTTCTGGGAGCAGTTTATCAAACAATGAGCCAGACATCGGCCAAACTCCATATGGATACATCAACTAACTATGGAGGCCCTTGGTGGTTTATTTAGATATGGCTCAACCTTTGTACCATCAAAGCTGCCAATAGGACTCCATTAGGTGAACTATCTTTCCCTTCTCTGGCCGATGATGATTTAGCAACACGACGATGCCTGTCTTTTGGAGAAGCAGCATCATCATACCCTGGATCAGGGACATCGGCTGAGCTATTCTGTGAATGGTTCGGCAGATTTGATAATGGATTTTCGCATGAATCTCGAGTCTGGTTCCCTTATGAAGATTATGTCAACTATGAACTGCCAACGAACCTGAGACTTGATGATCTGAATAACGAGGATTTTCCAAGAATCAGAGAAATCTTTATATCGACCATATCCCCTTGTGTGCTCCCAACAGGTGTTTCTCAAGGCCGATACATCCAATCGTCCTATGAGTTCTACCACCCCATGATTGCAGCTAGGCAGCTTGGTATGGGAGAGTTATTTTTCTGCTTGTACCTCACAGACAAAATCCAGACAAGAGGCATTGTTCCATCGGCCTTAATCATGGATAGAATTCTGAACCTTGAAAGTCCTCCTCTGGGTCCCATCGTCCAAATTTCCTTAATCAGAGAGCGAAGCCAGCTTTTTGACAAGTGGTGGGGTTAATGGAAAACCCATCTTTTTATGTCTTTGTCAGTCGATTTCTATTTGACAATCATGGATCCTTTCATCAGTCCTTAGGTAAACTCATACATCTTTTACCTCTAATCTTAATCACCATTACAATTCTCTGATATCTTCTTACACATATTTTCAGGCTCACTACTCCCCTCCTCCAAACAAAAGCAAAAGTGGCAAAGATATCAACTATGCACCAGCCAAGATATCATCAGGCAAGGACTTAGCTCCTTCTTCTATCGGCTTCAATGCCCCAGCAATTAAAGATTTGCTTCAAGGCCAAGTCAGACAACCACTTACAACTGCTGGCAAACGCAAAAGAACAAAAAAACCTGCTGTTAGGCCTGCTGCCTCTAAGAAAAAGGTGCCTGCTAAGAAACAAAAGTCCTCAGCCGATGATACCCCTATTGATCCTGCTGTGGAAGAATACCTTGAGGAAGCAATAATAGAAGAAGAAATAGATGAAGCACAAGTTAGTGAAACTGGCCATATCTCTAGCCCATGCTCTCGAGCCGATACTCCTCCAGCCGATCCAACTAGCCCGACTGAAACTCCAAGCCTCCCAAATGTCGACTACGTAAAACTCAGGTATGCAATTTCTCAACCCTTCTTTTATCGATTTCATCCATCACTTTTAATATTTATCAAATCTTTTCAGTCTTCTCGAGCCATATCAACTCCTCTTCAACAAGCTCCTAGTGAACATACGCCATCGGCTGCCGAAAGCCATCAAGTGGAAGAAACGGTTGCTATAGTCTCAACTTTTCCAATCCCTGTAAGATCACCACCAACTATCTTCCATATTGGCTATTTTTACAATTCTCATTTATAACCAATTCGTTTTCTACAGGCCTTAGCCGATATGTTTTCTTTTGACATAAGGTAGTTCTGGATGAAGAAGAAGACACATCTAGTAAAGCTAAATCTCCACTAGCCGATGACCTGAAGACAAAGCTAACTGACATTGCTGATCGGCTAAATGCCTCACTAGATACTTTAGTCACAAATTGTGGCTCAATCAGATCAAGATTCCAAGAAATCCAAGATCAACTTCCAGAGCATTTGATTGATGCCATCTCTCCTGCAGTATTTATAGAACAACATCAGTCTAAACTTGAGAGAGCAAACCAAAGATTAGCTGATCGGCTAGAATATAAAGCACTCGAGGCAACTATCCAAACCAGCCGCCAAAAAGTCAATGAGGAAAAATCATAGCTGGATGAACTATCGGCTGGTCCAGAATCAACCCAGCAAGAGCTAGATAGACTTAAACAAGAGGAGTCTGATCTTTTAGTTCAACTTCGATAATGCCGGGTCAAGATTGCTGATACAGAGAAGAAATTAGCTGATCTCCCCCAAGCTATCGAAGAACAAACGACCAAGCTCAAGTCCTCAATCAAGCATCTGGCTTCTTTCAATAAGTCACTCAAACTTGTGCCAGGAACTGATGCTGCCGATGCCAAGATAATTGAAGTAGAACAAATTCGCTTGCGTGCGATCTTGGCAATCCAAAATTTCCTGAGTTAATGTAATAGACTAACACTCTTCTCAAACAATAACATTTTTGCTGTAATATATTGATATCGCCCTAAGAGAATTTTCAAAAATTCTTCCAATTTTTATCCTCTCATGCCCCCCAAGTTTGTAGTAGGGAACAAAATGCTGCAAACATATATTTTCCATTGAGAGCTCGTCCAAAAACTTCTCCATACAGTCCCTTTAACATATAAGCTCCTTTAGAAACACACTTATGAATCCGGAAATGTCCCTCCCAATTTTGTGACCACTTTCCAAACTTGCTATCTTGTGCTCCTATCGGCAACACCAACTTCGAAACAAGTTCATCTTCCTCAAAAGACTTTGGCACAACCTTTTTATTATAATGCCTAGCAATCCTCTGTTTATCCTTGCTAACTTTCTCAAGGGCACGTAATCGAGATTGAGCCAACTCCTCCGACTCATCAACCATCAAATTGTGATAATCATCGGCTGACAACTCATCTTGCAAAGAAATCCTTCTTGAGCCGATGTTAGTTTCCCATGGTAACACAGCTTCATGTCCATAAACCAACTGATATGGTGGAACTTGAATAGCACCATGACAAGCCATCCGATAGGACCACAAAGCCTCAGCCAATATAGTGTGCCACTTCATAGGATATTCAGCAATCTTCCTCTTAACCAACTTGATCAAACTCTTGTTAGATGCCTCAGCCTGCCCATTAGCTTGTGCATAATATGGTGAATAATTCAGCAACTTAATTCCCATATTATCAGCAAACTGAACAAACTCATCGGACACAAAAATAGATCGTTGATCAGTTGTTATCGTCTGAGGTAAACCAAATCTGTATACAATGTGCTCCTTAACAAATTCTATTACATCTTTGGCATCAACTTTCTTCAAAGAACAAATTCTATTACATCTTTGGCATCAACTTTCTTCAAAGGAATAGTCTCGACCCACTTGGTAAAATAATCAGTAGCAACTAGTATGAATTTATGACTTTTACTTGATAGTGGATTGATCTGGCCGATCATATCAATACCCCCACCTCTGAACGGCCATGGCTTGATAATTGGATTCATAGTCAATGCTGGTGCTCATTGAATAGCTCCAAATTTATGACAATCTTGACACCCTTTATAATAACGAAAACAGTCCTCCAGCATTGTCGGCCAAAAATATCCTACTCTTCTAATCAGCCACTTCATCTTATGAGACGATTGATGAGTCCCACATATTCCTTCATGTACCTCACACATTACTACCTTCGCTGAATCGGCCAATGCATACCAATATTCTACCGGCTTGGTCTCTCAACATATTGAACATCAGGATCACTACAGCCAGGACAATCTTCAATAGATGGTAGCCTCGTCCCTTCATTCCAGCAGAATCTAAAGAATTCGCAACTCTAATGGGGATCGAAATAACTTTCATCATTATGATAATGCAGCTCCTCTTCCCTCTGGTGCCTTTTCTGATATTTGTTGATCATACTAGCCGATTTGATGCTTCTCATATGATCTTTACCTCCATTGGCCTGACTTCTGTTGACTCCAGTATGAACCATGTTCACCGGGAAAAGATATCCATCTATCTTCATCGGAATTTTAGATTTATCAATCTTAATATTTCCTTGTTCTATAGCCAATTGAATCTGGTCTGAAAATTTTGCAATCATTGGTACTGTGGGATCCTGTGTTATGCCATTTACAATACTTCCTCCTCCTCAACTCCTCAGCCGGTGGTATCACATATCCTACCGGCAACTGAATCTGTTTTTCTTGGAGAAGAAGATCAAATATCTTATTAGCCTTAGTTATGTCAAAGTCAAATCTTTCTTCCTTCCCCGAATTTTTCACCCATTGGCATACCACTGTCTTCTTATTTCTAACCCACTCGGCTGCATTGACTTCTGGGTCTTCATCTTCGGAGTCAGAATCATAACTATAGATATTGTTGACATTGTTAGCTTTCTTACTGAACTTTCTAGCCTCTTGGAACCGTTTCTCGTGAGCTGATATCCTCTGAGCCAGCTGTGCTAGACTTTCAAAATCTTGAGCTGATAATCTTTCCCTTATCAGCTCCAGTAGTCCTTGAAAAGCCAAATCGGCTAATTGTGAATCAGTCAGAGCCAAACTGTAGCATCTGTTCCTTACGTCTCTGAATCTCTGAATGTAGTCTGGCACTGTTTCATCTGATTTTTGCTTGATTACCGTAAGATCTGACAACTTCATCTCTTGGATACCACTGAAGAAGTATTTATAAAAACTGTTTTTCTAGATTGGCCCAACTTCTGATGGAATTATGTGGTAGGGATGAATACCATGTGAACACCGATCCATATAAATATAGTGGAAATAATCTAACCCTGAGGGCTTCCGTAGCCGATGCTTCTCCACATTGTGGTAAGAATCGGCTGACGTGTGTTCATAAGTTGATACATTGTCCTGCCCTGAAAATTTTGAAAAGTCTGGTACCTTGTATCGGCTTGGTAATGGTACTCGATCGAAATATTTAGGGTATGGATGCTGATACATGCTGCCGTTGTCCTTAGGCTTGAGCTCGAATTGCTCCCTCATTACATCGGCGATCATATCGACCCATGGCTGTTGTGATACCCCCTCGCCATACTGCGGTGGATCATACTGACCGTATTGCATTGGGAATTGTGGAGATCATTCGGGCCGATAGTGGGGCTGTGGCGAGTGAGGTTGATGTTGTCAGCTCGGATTAGCCCCCATCCCTTGAGACGATACATACGGTGCGGCTCTGATATGTATTGCTGGTCCATCAGCTGAGAAACGCCAATCGGCTGCTGCAGAACCAAAGGATTGTGATATGCTGAGTCGCTGACTGGCGGCCTTGTACCAAGTATATTGATCAACTGTTCCGGCGTCAATTGGGCTGAAGCCTGCCCGCCAGTGGTCGGTTGTTGTCTCGTTAATACTGTGGGGATGTTTGAATTGGACACAAGAACCGAGGGAGCTTGGATGGGATGTTTCCTGCCAATTTATGTCTGCACAGTCCTGTAGCCTGGAAAAGCATCTCCCAGGAGGTATATGGGCCCCTTTGCCTTTTCCTCAGCTATAGTGCCATCCACCACCATTTTGATCATATTCGTTAGAGTATATACGAGTACACCGGATTGATTTATGAGGGCATGATGGACTGCCGAATCAATGCGGTCCTTCAACGTGTGGAGTTCATCATCGCCTGACTCGGCCTTGGCCTCTTTGCCTTTGTAATCGTTCGTTCCAGACGTACTCGGCTCTGTTACCGCGAATGAGTGAAGGTATTGATTTTGGAGTCGATCCAACAATTTCCTCATCTTTTCCCTCTGTTCCTCGCTCAATTGCTCGACCGTGACCGGTAGAACGTTGTCTTCTGTAACCTCAGTGATGTTGGGCGTCATGATGACACAAAAGTCCCACCGGGCGTGCCAAAAGCGTGTTGATGCAAAAAACACACACTGGCCTAAGCGATTTACTTTACTCTAGTGCAGGTCCAAAACTTGCTTTTGGGTTCGAAGGGCGTGCTACTTGATTTGATCCTGCAATCAACAAGAAGAAACGTGCAAGTTTATTAGTGAACGATAATCAATCGGCCAGGCAGCCGATATCATATCGTGATATAACCTAGCTGATGTAAGGCATGGATCAGCTGTAAGGCATATTTAATGATAAGCTAACCCTAAATTTGATACATCGGCTGGGAATATCAGTGTTACATAATCTATATATCAATATTACTTTAAAAGTCAGCAATTGGGATAGACCGCACTTAACCGAGAAAGTATAGATTGCCCAAGTCTAAGGTAACATGAAATAACGATTATATTTGCTTATATCATAGCCGATGTCCAGATTTAAGCGTGTATCGGCTATAGCTCTGATACAACCTTATACTAGGATATTCTCTTTCAACAAATATATCAAATTACCGCCAATATATTTATATTAGATTAGATCTTAATATAAGGGGGCAGATATAGAATATTAAATAAAGTATTAAACCATGTAGAGCAACTATACCAGGTAAGATCGGCTGAAAGCCCGATACTATCCTTATTAATAACCATAAAGCAGGCTAGAGATTATGATTCTGAGCACGACTTAATAGATCAAACCTAACTGATGCAGCATTAAGTATGAAAAGAAGCATGATATCTAGACAATCAAGCTGATGGTTGTCTTTGCAGGTTGGTAGATACATTATATAATTTAAACCAACAAGTCCATCTAGCCGTTATGGACAAAACCCTAAACAGAGATCGACCGATACAAGTAGATAGCATTGTCAACCTAGATTATACAGCGTATATGATAACTCGGAGATTTGCAAGATAGAATTAGTGTCATAAAGATGTAAGCACTAATTCTGATAATGCAAACCACTATGACAAGCTTTACCTTTTCGTCGAAGATCAAACCTGATGCAGCTCGACTCGAAAGCAAGAACTCGTCGAGACTAAAAGTAATAAGGTTGGCGATGCGCCGAGATTGATTGAACTGTTGTTGTTTTTATTCCAAAAGCCTCGGGTCTATATTTATACCCGAAAATACAAACATTGTCCAACATGGACACGACTCATATCATCCTAATACAAATCCAACTAGCAAACAATTCACTTAGGCGGACTCTTACCGAGAATATCTACAAGGAAATTACAGATAATCCTAATTAATAGATACAATTGCCAATTCTGGACTCTATCCTTGTATGGCAATATCATCTCAAACTCTCCTTTGAACCCGATATTGATCACACATGCAATATCGGCCATATCGGCTATCTACATCAGACTCGGTTTCCAGCCGATATGGTCTTCCAGCCGATACGCACTCTGTTTCTGAGAATCCCGCATATCTTCAATTCTGCTTCGAATTGGACTCCATTTCCGATTCATATGCTTGCTAAATTTCACCGTCAACACATGCTCCCCAATTCCGAAGTATTATATAATGCAACGGAATTATCTCTTCAACCCCGCAAAAACCTAGGGTTACCCCTGTGACCGCTACGCACCTAATTTCATAAATACCAACCACTTTTCCGGAGTTTTCACGGTGTTAACTCCGTTTTCACCGCTTAAACCACCAAACCATCTCCACCAACTCCGACGATTGTTCTCGACCCCTCCGGCGACCACATCAGCGATCATCTTAGCGGACATCAACAACAAGCTTTTTCTCCAATGGCGACCTCCGCAAACGTCCCCCAGGTACTTATCCTATCATCTCTAACTCCAGTTCATATCGGCCACCAACTTTTCATCAAATCTGCAAATCTCAGTGGACTGATCAATTTAATTCGTTTCCCGTCTTGTTTCCTCTTTTTCTTTTTAGCATTTGAAGAACCAAATCGCTATTCCAATTGAGAAGACAAAATACATATTACTCTGTGTCCTGGTACAAGGACCCCAACAGTCTGCAGTTCAAAAGACAATCTTCCTACCTGGCTTTATCAGAAGACAAAATACATATTACTCTGTGTCCTGGTAAAAGGACCCTGACAGTCTGGTATTGATGTTGATGTATTTCTTGAACCATTATTGGAAGATATGGGAGATTTATGGAATAAAGGGTTGAAAGTGTGGGATGAGTACTTAAGATAATACTTCATAGTGAAGGCCATCATTTTCGTTACCATTAATCAACGATGACCCCGCCATGTTTTCAGTTTCAGGGCAGATTAAAGGTAAAACAGGATGTGTGATCTGCTTGAATATAACGTACTATAGGTATCTCCCATGTTCCAACAAGCTTGTTTACTTGCGGCACTAGTGGTTCCACGCATAGATCGTAAGTACCGCAAGATGATGTCAGAATTCGATGCTACCGAATAGAATAATCCTCCACCAAAACCTACATCCGGGGAAAAAGTGTGTGCCATGATAGAGAAAATAAAATGCGTGTTTGGAAAAGTGACTAAGAAATCTTCAAAGGAGACAAAGCGTAAGAAACTAGAAGATGAGCTCCCTCCCCCATTCAAGAAGCACTCCATTTTCTTTAAGTATCTACCGTATTGGAAAGATCTGGAGATTCGACATTCCATAGAGGTCATGCATCTAGAAAAGAATGTGTTCGATAACGTAATTGGAACATTGTTGCACATACCAAACAAAACTAAGGATGGTTTGCAATCATGGTCCAACCTAGTAGAAATGGGAATTAGGGAAGAGCTACACCCTCAAGAAGGAGAGAAGAATGACAAAGTTTACCTCCCACAAGCCTGTTTCACACTAACACCCGAGGAGAAGAAGGCAACAAATCGCTCCGCGATGTGAAAGTGCCCATAGGATTCTCATCAAACATCAGGCGACTAGTCTCCATGAAAGATTTGTCGGTATCTGGTTATAATTCACACGACTGTCATGTCTTGCTCACGGTGTCTCTTGCCATTGCTATTAGGGCCATTAAACCGGAACATTTAAAGGTTACTATCACAAAGATGTGATACTTTTCAATACTGTCTGACAGAAAGTCATCAATCCTGAAGAGTTAGGACTTCTTCGTACATTCTCGCATGAGACCCAATGCTAACTTGAGATGTGTTTTCCTAAATCATTTTTTAATATGATGGTGCATCTCATGGTTCACATAGTACCCTAGATAGTTGCGCTTGGCCCGTTGTACCTACATCAAATGTGATCCTACGAGCGTTACATGGCTGTATTGACGGGGTACGTACGGAATCGTGCCCATCCGGAAGGATCAGTGGTTGAGGAATATAGTACAGAAGAGGTTGTCGAGTGTTCTATCGATTACCTCAAAGATGGAAAGACAATTGGAATACCTGTATCTCGACATGAGGGAAGATTGACTGGTAGAGGGACGAAAGGAAAGAAGAGATTCGTCGACCATGATTACAAATCAGTTCGAGAAGCTGACTTCAACGTTCTTCATCAGCTTGCTATCGTTGAGCCTTAGATTGATCAACATCATGAACTACTATGATCTAAAAATAAGGGATGCACAAATGAGTGGATCATGAAAGAACACAAGCGTGGCTTAATAGATTGGTTGCGAGAACTAAACTTACCGGATGGAGAAACCACCGAGGAAATAACTATGAAGCGGTTGTCATGTGGTCCATCAAGCGCAGTCAATTCTTGGTAGGGATATGACATTAATGGATACACATTTAGTACAAGAGCTCAAGATAGTAAGCCCGTTGCTCAAAACAACGACGTCCGAGTGGAGGCAATGGATTCCCTGGGGAAAAACAAACATACTTTGGATTTATTGAAGAAATCTGGGAAATTACCTATTGACTCACAATGCAATTCCCCATCTTTAAGTGCCAATGGGTAAAACACCCAAACGGTGTTATTATTGACAATTTTGGTCTTACCGATCGCGTGGCACAGGTGTTCTATGTGACAGACCCTGCAAATTTGAAAAAATAAATAGTTATATGATATTAGGAGTGGATAGGGTTGAAGATGTCGATGATTACAACTAGTATGATAGTATGCCCCTTTATACTCAATTTCTACAAAAGATGATGATTGTGGAGTGTCGACCCCCGTTTTCATAACAGGGATCATTTGTGTTAACAGTACCATTTCCCTCGATCAAATAGTCTGGTACACAAGTTCATAACTGGAATATTAAGTGCACATACATAGAGCATTGAGCACGAATCATTACATCATAGGCCCGTAGGCATAGCCTAGAACATAGGACCAAACAGTCTGGAATACATGCTGAAGCAGAATTTATATAAGGCAGCGGAATCAAAGCAGCGGCATCGCCATTGCAATAGGCAACGACCGTATCTAAGACCTACTAGCTGCCATCACTCCAGCTGGGTCCAGATAGTACCCGTAAGGATCTTCTAAAACTTCATCACTCGCTTCTGATTAATTTATAAATAGCAAGGGTGAGTATCAGCTGTATCCAGCAAACCACCACATCAAGTATGCATATGATAGGGATAATTCCAAGAAGTGGCTAAGGTTACTTTGCATAAAGCTGAGTTCACAAATATCATATCACAGAGCTAGGACTTAGCATTGACTGATCAAATTTTAGTTCCATAGTTAGTTAACCAGCTGAGGTTCTCTCTACTATCCAAGGTTATATCAGGATCGCTTCCTGCTGCTGTCTCCTCATGATTTTTTGGGGTCTACCCCTTCTCCCCTCTGGAGAAGTTATCACCCAGTCCAAAACAATATGCATAATACCAACCCAATCAATTTAAAAACTGGAGTCTAGCCAAGTGTAATACATGTCCCGGTGCTCAATATCCACGAGCACGACTATTAGAATCGATTGGTTTACTCACAATGTCCCCCCATTCCATAAACCCATAGGCACGCGTTCTCGTTCGGTTCAGGATGACGAGGACGAGTTGCGGCCGACGCGACGTTCGGTCGTAGAGATTTGGTTGTGGACGACGATAGCCCGAGGACGTTCGGTCGTGGACGAAGATCGGCCGAACGTCGATCGAGTAGAGTCGATGGTGGCGCGGGTGTGGCGGCCTCGGAGGAGGCAACAGCGGAGGACGGTGGTGGCGCGGGAGGAGTGGCGCGTGCGGCCGGGAGAGGCAGCGGTGGCCTGGGAGAAGGAGGTGACGACGCGAGAGCAAGAGAGGAGGAGGCGAGGCTGCGCGGCCAGGGGAGGAGAAGCCGAGGGCACAGCGTGGTGCGGTGGAGGAGACGAAGTGGCCGGAGGAGCACGCGGGAGGTGGTGGCGGTGGATCTCGGTGCCACCGGCGATGTCGAAGGCGACGAAGTTCTGCGGCCAGCAGCCGGTCTAGAGCAAGAAGGCGGTTGCAGGCAGGCAGCGGCGGGAACGACGGTTGGCGGCGGAAAATTGCGGTAGCCTAATGGCGCCAAATTTTCTAGGGCTCCCGCGTGGACTTAGAATATTTGGTGCCGAGGTAGTTTCCCTTATATAATGCTCGCATTGTCGCAGGCGGAACCCCACCTACAAAGACATCTTTCAACTATCTTCCCAGGTGGGCGGCCCGACTGCGAAAAATATATCTACATATTTTCTAATTGTTTTTTTCCTAGGTAGGAAGGCCGCCTGAAAAATGGTTATAAAAAGTTAGATACTTAGAAAAAAATTATAAGCTTAGTAAAATTAATGAAAAAATATAATGGGAATTAAAAATTGAAATAAAAAATGGTTAGTCCACATGAGAATTAATAAGTAACATAGAACTTAGTAAAATTAATTAAAAATAGAGTACATAATAAATTGTGTCAACTAAAACATATTCACATTTTTCCCCACTCCGTCCTTGCGCACGTATGGCTTCACGGTATTCTAAAAACGGAGTATTTTCAAAAAACTTTTAAATAAATTACATCATGCCGAGGTTATTCGTCCTTTTACTGTTTGCATTGTGCCAATGAAATAAAATATGTTTAGTAAATTAATTTTGGGTGAAAACAAATATATATCAAAATCCCTAAATATATTGAATTCTAAAAAAAATCTAGGATAAATATTAAATATTGGACGATATTAAATTTTGGGCTAATTCACATTTGGATACTTAAATTTATCACTCAAATGCTTAGGTGAAAATAAAAATTTAAATTGCAATTTTTCTCAAATTTTAAATCTGTCAAAGCCCTAAAATTCTAATAAAATCTAGTTTGCACTATTCATTGCACGCTAGGTGTTTGGCTCGGACATAGCCGGCCGAACTCCTAGCGCCGCCTGGGTCGCACCTGCCCGCGTGCGCACGCCTCTCCCGTGCGCCGCCGTCCCCTGTGCACCGCACCCGCCCCGGTCATCCATCACGCACACACCCCCTCCCCTTGTCTTGAGCCCCGCGCCCGTTCCGCTTGGGCCCCGCGCCTCTAGCGCGTGCGCCGCGTGAACGTCGCATCACCGCGACTGTCACACCGCCAAGCTCCATCGCACCGCACTAGCGTAGCGTCGCCGCGCTGTGCCACAGGCCACGTACCCCCTACCCTCCCTCCATATCACCCGCCAGCTAGGGCATCTAGCCGGACGCCCTAGCCGGCGCCATTATGCCCTCTCCCTCTATTTAGCCCTCCCCAACTCGGTATCACCCCGCCCAACCCCCTCACTTGCTCTCCGCCTCCTAACCCTCTCTCCACGCAACAAACGCGTGCATGCGGTGCCCCTCACCTAGTTTCGGGGATCCAGGTCAGCAGGGCTGTGAGCAAGGCAAGTCATCACCCCTCCCTTAAGCATGTTGATCCAAATTTCTTAATTAATTTGTTTACAAATAAATTTGCATGCAAGGATGAATATCCTACTTGTTGTTATGCCATGTCTTTGATAGTTGTTTATCTTATTCCCATGTACCCATAATTACGTATGAGTCCCTAGTCACTTATGACAAATGCTTAGTAATGCTACTTTAGGTTCATGCATTCTCATATTTATTAAATGCTATGTGCTTAGGCAATTACCTTGGGGAAGGTAATTGACTTACGGCATGTGGAGACATGAGTGCCACATTGCCATGACGTTGATGAGATGATTTATGAAAGAAACTAAACTAAACAAATGTTTTCGACTGGGGTGGCTGGATGACTTGGGTGGTTTCCGGCTAAGGCTCGTGCCATCCCTGGTCATTTAAGGACCGAGGCATGAAGCTAAGCATGAAACGACCCCAGTATGACCGCACTTCTCGCATTGGGCGTAGACCTAGCAGAGTAAATAGCCGAGCGGAGGTGGTACCCAAGACGTGGTAGATTCATTTAGGTGCGTGGATGGGTGGGAAGCCTACAGGTGGATAACCATCGGTGGGTAACCTGAAATAAACTTAACTATAACTTAATGCATCTGTGAGTTTTTCTCACTACTATAAACCGTGTACGCCTAGAATGCAAGAGGGCTCAAGTTCATGGAGCGGGTAATGCCAAAGTGAGGTTATTGAAAGGCTTTGCCATGACACGTCTCATTCGTTGGGGCTTCGACTCATGTGTTGGGCAAGTCACGGAATATAGGGTAAAGCGTACATCCACTGCAGTGTCAATAAACCAATCAATTCGAATAGCCTTGCTCGCGGATATTGAGCATCAGGACATGTATTACAGTTGGTTAGACACTAATTTTAAATGGATTGGGTTGGTATTATGCATATTGTTTGGACTGGGTGATCAACTTCTTGAGAGGCGAGAAGGGGTAGACCCTAGAAAATCATGACGAGATAGCAGCGGGAAGCCATCCTGATATAACCTCGGCAATTACTATGAAGCTTCGGTTTTCTAAATTTTTGCTACGCACACACACAAGGGTACAAGATAATTATAAGACCGTATATTAACCTATTCGGTCAAAATATTTCGCCTATGATTAATATGACCGAAAGTAATCAACAAATATCTTTATCAATCATGACGAGCGGGAACGAGATCGACAAGCTCACCAAGGAGGACTTGACTGTGGAGGAGCAACAGGACCTTGAAGAAATATTGGTAGCGTTAAAGAAGGAGCTTCTTGCAAACTACATCAAGACCGATCAAGGCATCGTCAAAAGAGATGTCCCACTACCTCAAGTCGTGGTTTCACATAAGGTAACATCCGATCCGTCCGTTCTACCCGTTGCTATTCAAAAACTATTGATCGTTATATAGATGCATCTATTAATGCTTGTAATGATAAACTTGATGATACGTTCGAAGATGCTTTTAATGATAGCTTTGATAAGGCCATCAAGAAAACTGGTTCCAAAATAGCTAGTTATCAACAATGTAATGCTACTTCTAATTTTGCTTCCATACAATATATCGATAATGCTATGGATGGATCAACGGGTATTTACATAACTGATTGCACAAGAATCGGCTGCACACCGAACCTAGCCTAGCCAACAGTCAGACCGCTCCCTTTGCCCATCAGATCGTGCTCACCATGGCCGGCAGACCACACCCAACCTCAGCCAGATCGTGCCTCCTATGGCCGGTTTGACCACATCATTGACTACCGGTCAGACCAAGCCTTGCGTCGGTCAGACCGGATACTTGACCGGTCTGACCGGGCTATTTGTAGCCGATCAGATTAATGCCCTTGAACCTTTTCCAGATCTTTGTCCCACGACTAATAGCACTGATTTTAATTATTATTTACCTCATGTTAATGTTGTTAGTTCTGCTATTCCACATACCCATCCTTTTTGCACCAGTAGTTGCTATGAGCCAGTCCAAAATCATCAAGTAGATGTATTGGCACAAAACACACGTTATGGCTGGCAGGAGGTATACTCTCAAAACCCTATTATGCCCGCAAACTTTAGGCCATTAGATCAAGAGGGTAATCAATTAAAGCCTGAAGTTTCTAAAGATCCATATGAACGCACACATGCTATAATTAGAGAAGCTTTTAAAATTGAGCCAAAGAATGAGGCTACTCAAAAGCCTTATCCTGACTACTTTGATACAATCCCATATCCTCGTGATTTCAAGGTGTCCGAATTTGTAAAATTTAGTGGCGATGATGATAGGATCACATATGAACACATAGCCATTTTTTAGCTCAATGCGGTGAAGCAAGTAGTTCCGATGTTCTTAAATTGCGTTTATTTCCTTTATGTTTGTCCGGTACTGCTTTTACATGGTTTACTTCTTTACCGGCAAATTCTATTTATACTTGGGTTCAATTAGAACAAGAATTTCATGATTACTTTTATATCGATGAAACTGAGCTTAGGTTATCTGATTTTACATTGGTTAGGCAAAAACACAATGAATCTATCACTAATTATATTGAGAGGATTCGAGATGCTAGAAGCCGATGTTCTAGTTTAAATATAAATGAAATATATTTGGCCGACCTTGCATATAAAGGATTGCTTGTTTCTGTTCAGAAAAGATTAAATGGCCAGATATTTCTTGATGTTAATCATGTATTGCATGAAGCTCTGGCTCAGGAAAGCCGAGCGAATGATAATAGTTCAAATGCTAGTTTTGACAATGATGCAATAACATGTATAGCCGAACTTGGTTCGGTTTTTGTTACTAACTAAGATGATAGTGCAATATCAAGTATAGCTGAACCAAGTGATGGTTCGGATTATGTTACTAGTTTAGACAATGATGGAAAAACAAGTATAGTTGAACCAAGTGATGGTTCGGATTGTGTTGCTAGCTTTGACAATAGCACCATTGAAAATATGGCCGAACTAAGTGACGGTTCGAATTGTATTACAAGTGAAAGTGAGGTATATTTGTCATCCGAAACCAAACCAGATCGGTCTTATGAGTGTTGAAAAAGAGAGTGACAATTGCAGGGTAATGATAAAGTAGAGTCCAAAGTAGTTATGCATACATATATATAAAAGGCCGTACCCTGAGCATATAGATTCGGTCTCATACCCGCGAGGATTTGAGGTACCTAACTTTACAAAATTCACAGGTGAGAATTCTAGAACAACAATCGAGCATATTGGCCAATTTATTGATCAATGTGGAGAGGCCGGTTGTAATGATTTGCTAAAGTTGAGATTATTTCCTCTTTGTTTATCAAGCTTTGCATCTATATGTTTTGATTTACTCGTTCCTGATTCAATTTCTACTTGGTCACAAATGGAGCATGAGTTTCATTATTATTTTGGAGATGTGTGCTCAATAGAGCAATTAAGAGTCGAAATAGGAAAATATTGTCAAAATTCGGAATGCGTCATGTTTTCTTCACGGGGCCGGTCTGACCACCGCTTATGGGTCGGTTTGACCAGCGGCATGTGGTCGGTCAGAGTTGATTTTCTTTGGGTATTGGATTTCGCTTGCTTGGGAAGGTATTTTTTGAGTTTCCATTGGTTTATACCCCGAGTTGGATTTGGAGGAGGATCTGTAGAAGGCAAGACCGACCCCTTTATAAGGGCTAAGGCCGGTTCGATCTTAACCCCCCCAACAATCTCAAGCTACATAATCGAATCATTCTTTTACCTTTACTTTTAAGCCATGTCTTCTTCTACTTTACCTTAGTTTCATCCATCTTTATCGGTTTGCGCTGTAAACCGTGCATCATCGCTGTGAGAGTGTGATACCTCTTTGTAGGTTTGTCGCGTAAACCTTCCGTTTGCCCACGAGATGGGTACTTATCCTCATATCGATCTAAATCGGCCTGGAGGCCTATTTTGATCTCTAAATCAGCTCCGCTAGCCGATTTAGCCCTTTTTTACAAAACCATCTTGATTTGGTCCTTAGGCTAGATTTGGGTGGGTGGCGACTCTTATCATCGCAAGGCATTCAGTTGTTCCGATAGTGTTTGTTTTCTTAAAAAAAAGTTGCCGACAACCGACCGCCTATACTATCGAGTGCAAACAGTGATATATGACAAACCAATATGAGCCTGATGAATACCTCAATCCCGTTCCAGGCAATCGATATAGGTCATACATATATTGTGATCCTGTTTCGGCAACTAGGTAACACTCGTACCACATTCGTCTGAGACTCTCAGTCCACCAATATGGGCTGCCATAGTTCCTACCCATCAAACTCCAACAAAAAAAAGTGATGAGAGGAGGAGGTAACATTACATCCAGGTTAATCTATTACAAGTTGCAACCAACTCTTCATGCCTGCTCAAATTGGAGATTCATTTGGAAATGTCGAGCTCCTCCCAGAGTTCAGTTCATCGCCTGATTGTTGGCAATAGAACGTCTTCCGATGAAGGTAAATCTCCACAAAAAGAATAACGTTCAATCGCCGAGATGTGACCTATGCAATGATGAAGATGAAACTGTCTATCACCTATGTGGAGATTATGGGTACCGTGTACCCACATGACTAGTTTATCCGACTAGTTATAGAATATAGATTATGTAACGGATTAAGACATAGGTATTACGTTTACTTGAGAATTTAACTGACCTATTATCTTGGTTCGGTAAGGTTGTAAAGTAGTTATAGGAGATTTAAACCATAAGAATTTAAATCTCTATCTTGTAAACCTGTCTCCTCCGACTATATAAAGAGGGTAGGGCACCCCTCGAGAGCATAGCTTCACCCAAGATCGTTAGATCAATACACCACGCGGTGGATTTAATCCCCAAAATAGAATTAGGGTATTACCTCTTTTCCATAGGGTCTGAACCTATCTAAACCCTTGTCTTATAATCCATTCACTTTTCTTTTCGTGCGCTATCGCTTTTCATATTACCGAATTATAGCTTCGATAACCTCTGTATCACCTGCCCCTTTGCAATTTCCTTTTGGAACATAATGAACAGTCATCTGAACATTCAGGACATCAGGGATATGTCTGATTTGCAACAGCCTCAAACCATTGCAGCTGAGCACTTCCAAGCCTTGTCTTGCTATGTTTTTGGAACCTTTTGAATTATCGACATGTTGTCGTTTTCAGGGGCCTGCGGTGCTCGCTAGCTAGGGTTATTTCTAAATGTTCTAATAATGCAAATCTTTGGGTGGAAAGGTTTCGTAGCTCTGATTGTAATAGACTCTTGGAAAGTAGTTCTTTCTTCCTCTCTTCACTCAAATGTATCCTAGTAAAAACCTATACTTTCCTCCCTTAATGAGAATTCAGTGGGGAAGCTCTGCCCCGGTGAAATTTCTTAAAAAATAGTGATGACAGACTACTCAATTCTAGGCTGAAATCCATCAAATTTTGGACATGGCGGATATAACAGATGGGTCCTTAAGGTAGACTAGTATGGCCGATGACTTGAATTCAATTCGTTTGGTCACAACCACGTGTTGCATCAAATCAGGATACCATAATATTAAATGATTAACATGATCGTATTTTAGATAAAATATTTAGCCATTCATCTTATAGAAAAACTAAGTATTATTAATTTTATTTTAGGTTATTTTATCACTAAATATATTTCAGGCCTGACTTATATTTTTTATATTTACATGTATCATTTTAATAAGATGAAATAATGAAAACGTCACGTTAAAAATCAACATACTTGACAAAGTAAGAGTAATAGATAGGATCAGTGTTGGAATATAATATGATCCAGATCAAGACCTGAAAACCTTACTGATGACGCAGGAACGAGGAGGTGAAGCTTATTTCAGTCCGTTAGGACTAGGTGAAGCCTCTAGGATCCAAGACTGTCATGGGTATGAGCGAACTGCTGACAGTGCCTGAGCATATAGGCACTATCCTCAACAGAGTATTACAGCACATTATCGATTCTTGATGCCTCTGAAGCCCGGCTAGCTAGATGAACGCCCTACCTCGCATATTAGTGCCAACCTGTCACTGCAACCCACATCTCAATGGAGCGGCAACCTACATATGTATCGGGTATAACGCCCGACACAGCGTAGAAGTCAGTGATGTGAGAAGTTATCTCAATCGGGTCTCAACTAAAACCCGTCACCGATAGCTTTGACCTAGACGATAAGTCAAACAGAGCCCATCACGGATGACCTATCTTAATCGAGCTACAACTAGCGCCCATCACAGATGACGGTCTTTCTCAAACGGGCCTAAACAGGAGCCCGTCACAGATGATAATTATTCTCAATCGGACCCCAACTATAGCCTGTCACAGATAACTTATATTCTCAATCGAGCCTGATGTAAAGCCCGTCACGGTTGACTATAAATCAATCGGGTTTTAACTTATAGCCCGTCACCAATGAGTATGACCCAAAAAAAATAAATTTTGTTTTTTAGCTAGCCTCAGGTCTTTGCTAGCCATGCCCGCTGCAAAATAATAGAAATAAATATGCCATTGACATATATACATCCCAGCATCCCCATTCACATATGTCATTCACATATATTTTACAGAACCATACACATAACATCCATATTGCTCACATATTTCACACATGTATATTGCTCAAGTGGTAAGCATCATAACCTGCAATATATATCTAGGAAGAATTTACATAGACATAACAAATATAATAAACATCAATGTTACATAATAATATGTGTTTGACAATTCAATTAGGATGTTAAAAAATATTCATCAATTAATCTTAAACCTAAACATTCCTTTAGGGTGAATAATTTCGCGGAGGATGAAGCCAGCTATCTCCTCACGAATATCCTCAAAACTGCTACCCGGATCCTTTAAAAATTTATCCTACATGTACATAATTAAAAATTAGTCGATCGATCTTTACATATATATATACTTCAATGTAGTTAGAATATGTCAAAAATGAGACCACAAACCTCCAATTCAGCCAAAGTATTTACCTTATCTTTGCACAAAAGGCGCATGTTGTGGCAGATATGGAATCCGCACTGGTCGCCTATTTGTTGTTTTACTGGGAAGTCATTCTTGTGGATAAGTGTGTCCTGTCCTATCTTTTGAAGGCCTCCTTTTTGCACATATCGGCCCCACTCTTCATCTATCGCTAGTTGAATCGGGGTCCAATCGTATGCTTTGTTATCAATTCTGGAGTTTAAGTAGTGGCATGTACTCCACTTAGGCGTTATTACCAGTAGGATCCAATGGCCACTGCGGCATTAAAATATTTAAAATTAAATACTAAAGCTAGACGTGTAATGCAATGTATTTAGGGAACACACTTACTATTGATTATAGGCGTACATGATGTACTCCTTGTCTTGTCGGGCCCGGAAGGTGTCAAACAAGTAGTTTACCATTCCTTGACGGTCCCCTTCAAGATTTGTGACTGTGACTACTTGAGGATCAAGGAAGGCAACTTCCGGTACATTCTTGAGACACCACTTCCAACTATACCTACACGCAAGACAAACGCTCTTATAAGCATGTTACATGGATTGAGATGACTAATTTTCATTAGCAAGAGTACTTACAAGGAGTAGCACTTGAGGAGGGTTGTGTCCACCGAGCGGAGCCTATAGAGGTCGAATAGATCCTTGAAGTCTACCACGAAATAATTTGGTGGCCTAAGGAATGGCGATCTGTGGTATTCGCCTATTATATCATTTTCTCTATTCTTCTTCCTCACGTTAGATCTCTCCATGTAGTACATGTGAAGCTCCTTGTAAGCGGTGTCCATCGTTCCTAGCACGTCGTCTCCAACCAATGGCATGCCTCGTCGGAAGGACGATGGAGGAACGGTCTTCCTATGTACTACCGGCCCCTTGCTCATATCTAGCTTTGTTGAAGCAAGATGTAAGACCTGCAGCTTTCCTTTTCCTCGCCCCCTTGCAGCAGGTTTTTCGATAGCTATTCTCTGGGGGGAAGAAGGCGCCTTCATGCTCTTCTTCATGGGTGGGGGTTTAGTGATCACCATGCTGTCGGCCTCCATATGCTCGTCCCCAAAATCTGTGTTGTACTGTAACTCCACATCATCAACCTGTTCATGACGAGCGGGAGCTGGAGAGGCTGAAGGAGCAGGGCAGGTTGTACTGACGGATGACCGCTTGGTGCAGTGGTTGGCCTCGCGATCACCCTTATCTCAATGAGGTCCTTGGGCCATTGGATTAAGGTTCCACGTGCATTTCCTATGGTTAGGACCTCATCGTTCAGTGGATGCCTGAGTGGGATATGATCGAATTCGGGCTTCACCGAGTCAACTTGCACTTTTGCACAATCAGCCCTAAGTTGCACCCCATGCACTCTTATCTCTAGGGTCGGCTTGAAAGCAAGGCTCTCAGCTGCAGGAACCGAGAAGGTCGGCATCACCCTTCCTGTCAGGGTGCAGCTAGTTGGTTCCTGCGATAGATTCATCCATATTTTTAGAATATTATATAACATATGGATTCATTAAGACTTTTATGCATTGCAGACGAGAGATGTACCGTTATGTGGTCGACGGCGGTAGGGACCGATGGTGGAATTTCCCCGCCTCAGTCGATGCGCAACTACTGGGCCTCTGCGTGGGACTTACTAAATCTTGTTGCGTAGCAGCAGCGGCAGCCTCCGGGATATGTTGCTCTTCTTGAATCTCCTGCCTGATACGGGCCCTCATCGATTCGAGCTTCTCGTCGAATTCAGAGCTTAATTCGGCTTTGACCTGCTCCCAGATCTGGGCGGTAAGGCGTGCATCTTTCTGCGCCTTCGTGACTGTCCACTTCTTGTACTGCCACGCATAGTCTGGAAATCCAATTTTCCATGGCACGTTGGAGCTAAGTCGCCTTGTCCATCCACGGTGTTCGTTGGTACCCAACGCTTTAGTGAGGATGTCATCGTCGCGTCTTTGAGAGCTGGACTCTTGCGAGGCTTCTCGCTCGGCAACCAACTCCTCCTGCAGTACAATTGAGTTCGTATGCAATGAAAAGTTCATTGGAGACAATGCGAACAAACATTGAGATTAGGCACTTACTATATTATCGTACACTTGTTGATCTTGTGGATTTGGGAGCGAAATTGTCCTATCTTCATTCTTCTGGTACCTCGCCGGGCCCAGTTCCTTGCCCGTGGCTGTGGGATATCGGCAAACACCGGCGGTGTGTTCGCTGCCGCTGCCACTTCATTCTCCTCCTGCTATTTCTCTTGCTTCCCGGCATATCCTGTGGTGCCTAGCCGGTGCGGGTGCAAGTTCCTGGCCTGCTGTTGACGATGTAATTTGGCAAGCTAACTGATACTGATAAATCGGAAACGAAGCCCAAATCCGAAGCATATTTGAAGATCAGTGGGATTCTGGGAAACAGAGTGTGCATCGGCTGGAAAACTGTATCGGCTGGAACCGAGTCCGATTTGGATAGCCGATGTGGCCGATATTGCATCTGAAGTCAGTATCAGGTTCAAGGAAGAGTTTGGGACGATGATGTCAGACAAGGATAAAGTTCAGAATTGGCAAATGTATCTATTAATTAGGAATATTTGTAAATTCCTTATAGATATTAGGATTTTTATTAGGATAATATGAGTCGTGTCCATGTTGGACAATGTTTGTATTTTCGGGTATAAATATAGACCCTAGACTTATAAATAAAAACAACACACGTTCAATCAATCTCAGCACATCGCCACCCTTTTACTTTTCTACTTTCGATAAGTTCTTGCTTTCAAGTCGAGCTGCATCAATTTGATCTTCGGCAAAGAGGTAGGTCTTGTTATGGCGATTTGCATTATCGGAATTAGTGCTTACATCTGTATGACACTCTAATTCTATTTTGTAAATTTCCGAGTTATGATATATGTTATATAATTTAGATTGACAATGCTATCTACTTGTATCGGCCGATTACTATTTAGGGTTTTGCTAGTAACGGCTAGATTGTCTTGTTGGTTTGAATTATATAATGTATCCACCATCCCGAAAAGGCAACCATCGGCTTGATTGTCTAGATATTATGCTTCTTTTCATAGTTAATGCTGCATCAATTAAGTTTGACCTATTAAGTCGTGTTTTCAATCATGATTTCTAGCCTGCTTTATGGTTGTTAATAAGGATAGTATCTGGGTTTCAGCGGTCTTATCAAGTATAGTTGTTTTACATAGTTTCATACTTTGTTTAATATGCTATATCTGCCCTTTATATCAGGATCTAATCTAATACAAATATATTGGACTTACTACCAATTTAATTGGTAATAATTAAATATATTTGTTGCTAGGGAATATCCTAGTATAGGGTTGTATTGGAGCTATAGCCGATACATGCTTAAATTTGGACATCGGCTATGACATTAGTATATATAATCGTTATTTTATGTTATTTTAGACTTGGGTAATTTATACTGTCTTCGTTCAGTCCGATCTATCCCAATTGCTTATTTCTAAAGTAATTTTGACATATAGATTATGTAACACCGATATTTTCAGCCTATGTACCAAGTTTAGGGTTAGCTTATCATTAAAAATACCTTACAGTCGATCCATGCTATATTGCATCGGCTAAGGTACATCACGATACGATATTGGCTAACTGGCCGATTGACTATCGTCTACTAATAAACTTGCATGTTTTTTCTTGTTCATTGCAGGATCAAATCAACTGGCACGCCCTTCAAACATAAAAGCAAGTTTGGACCTGCACTAGAGTAAAGCAAATCTCTCAGGCCAGTGTGTGTTTTTTGCATCAACACCTGCAGTGCTCGATAAGCCTTGATTCTGGTACGGGATTCGAGGGTCGACTTCTTCTCGTAGAATTGCTCCCAAGCGTCAGCCGTGATGAAAGGCCATTGCTCAGCTGGATCCGGGGTCATCGGATTTAAGACGTACTCCTTGACCAGCCTACTCGTGAAGTTCTTCCAAGCATTGCCATAATCTTGAAAGCAGCCTGCTTGAGCCTGGCCTCGTCGGCTGCAGGATACTCAAAGCTTTCCTTCAATTTGAGCCAAGCTGCATTCTTCTCTACTTCGGGCACATGCTTGATGTCATCCACGAGAATTGTGAAGTTTTCCCTCGCTACGACACTGTAGGTCGACCTAAACTTAGCAGGAACATTCCGAGGTCGAGTCAGTAGTCCAACCTGGTTCACCTCTGCTATGGTGTACCGTTCCTTAGGGATTTTGTTCCCTGTCCTAAGACTCTGTGCCCTTGAGGACCCACTAGTTGTCGTCGACATTGGTTCACCTTGCTGAGACATCGTCTAAATAACTTACAAAATAACAAAATTAATTAATTTGTATACAAATTATGTATGTACGTACTTACTGTAATATTATAGTTCGTTGGCACCGGAAGCACATAAGTTCTAAAATCACTATGCCCTAAAATCACTAAGACCTAAAATCACTAAGTCCTAAAATCACTAAGTCGCTCGAAATGAATGAATTATTGTACTTCAGTTGATTCCTCGCTCGACATCGCTTCTTTTTATAAGTTTCTTAATTATCAAAACATGACAGATTACGAAGTGTTCTGGTTGCCAAGGTGTCTTGGTCGGTTCCGTACATGTACTTACCCAACCAAACCAACTTGGCACCTGGAGCACGTCGTATTCTGTGATGATTTGATAACGTTGGAACTAAGTCCATACATAGATGACTAATTACCAAAAAATGACAGAAACCAAGGTGCGCTGGGGTCCGAAGGTGTCTTAATCGGTTTTGTGAATACACTAACTCGATCAAACCAACTTCAGACCCTACGCACCTCGGATTCTGCGATGATTTGGTAATGTATATATCCAATATTTCATCTATTCCATATATATATATGTAATATTTCAAACTTGACATATATTTCGCATATTTGAACTATTGCACAGATATATATCTAACATTTCAACTATTGCACACATATATATATATGTAATATTTCAAACTTCACGTACATTTCGCATATTTCAACTATTGCACATATATATATCTAATATTTCCACTATTGCACATATATATATGTAATATTTCAAACTTGACATATATTTCGTATATTTCAACTATTGCACATATTTATATCTAACATTTCAACTATTGCACATATATATACGCCTTTGAGTAAGTTTTCATATCTACTACGAGTATATACTTAATCACGACTCGATTAACAATTTTTTTTAGCGATCACTAGTTGACTTTTCTTCTGTATCCATAGTATGGCGAAGTCATCGTCTTGGATTCTCTCGACAAGGACATCAGTACATATCAGGAAATCCTTAGAATTTTCGATCTGTAAGTTATATATGGAAGATTCTTATTCTCATGACGTGTTGTTATCTTCGAGAAATTAATCTAAATTAATTATTTATTCAAACAGTGCATATTACTAGGTTGGCGGAGAATGGACAAAAATCAGAGAACAAATATTGATCCGTAATAAGTGGCCGGTAATTAATTTTGGATGATATACTACTTAATTTTTATAATTGCATGTGTATATCCATTTAATAACTAATATATATTGATGTCGAAAGTGTCACAAGCAACCGAAGGGAAGCGTACTGTGTGGATATTATACATGCGAGTTCCTTAGGATCAACGGGAAATACTGCAAGAATTATGGAGATGTAAGTAAAAACCATCAATAAATTTGTTAAATTAATTGTTAACTTTGATTTCCTAACAATTATGGAGTTACCATGATCCCGATGCAGCTTCCAAAATTCCCCAAGAGTGAAAGGGAGCTGAATGATCAAGCCATTCAGAACATATAACGAGACATGTGCCATTTCATTTATAATGAATGCTATCACCAGTTTGGGAGGTTATCATTCAAGCCATTCAGAACATATAACGAGACATGTGCCATTTCATTTATAATGAATGCTATCACCAGTTTGGGAGGTTTTTTGATGAGGAAGGAGTGTTGAACTTTCCTAAAAATGTTGTTCTTTCTAACTGGAGCAAGCGTGTAATTTAAATTTTACATACATGTTGTAAGACATTCAATTCGATATGATCATCCAAGTATATATATACATTCTTCAAAATTATATATATTAATATATACCTTGCATTTATCATGTCTTAATTTAATTTTCATATATTAATTGTGGATGTATATTAGTTATCAATAGCTGCTGTTGCAACGAACAATAAAAAAACTTCTTTTACCTATAACTCGATCAGTTATATCCTCTGTGTGTGATTTTAAAACACGCGAACAAAAAAAGAATTTTGATTCAATTTTTTTAAAGGTAAACATCTTCGTAGGCGGGCCACATGTCACCATTAGGCATTAATAGTTTTCTCTGGAGGACCACGTGTCGCCCATCAGCTCGCTTAGCTTTTTTTTGTTGGTGGTGCACATATGTCAGCTACTAGCGAAGACATGTTTTCGCTGGCGGCTGGCCAAAGTATGTCGCTAGCGAAGATAATTTTCAATGGCGGCCGACACAAGCTAGCCACCACAGAAAACATGTCTTCACTGGTGGTGGGCTATAGTTTGCCACCAGCGAAGACAATTTTCACTGCCCGCCTTCTTAAGCCAGCTGCTAGCAAAAACATGTCTTCTCTGGCGGTTGTTAGCCACCAACAAAGATTATTCATCTTCACTGGCCTTTGCTTTCTGGCGGCTCTTCTAGCTGCTAGTAAAAACTTGTTTTCACTGCCCAAAAAACCCTTATTTGTAGTAGTGATATCATGGAGATAAGACAGATAACAAATTCTGAATCGTCTTGATGACCACATTTTACCACCATGTTCAGATATTTCCTTTTTTTTCCCGAAACTTGACCGCTAGTTAAGAGAATTTTCTTAGACTGACTAATTGATCTTGATTGTGCTATGCACCCCGCAAGCGCACGGGTGCCACCGAGTAGTGGCGAGTGTTAGTGATATGCCCTAGAGGCAATCATAGAGATGATTGTATCACATACTATGTTTACATATTTATCTGATATTGTTCCTTGAAATAGATAACTCATTATTGGCTAATGAATATGTGATTCATTTATGAGACTCTTTATATTATATGTTGCTATTTCTAAAGGATCCCTGATCAAATATCATATGTGGAACAAATATGGTTAAATGATCAGCACATGTATTGATTGATGATCATGTCTCATGGATCATGGTATGGAGATACCAAATTGATAATGTGGACACATGTTGGGGAACATGTTGTTGGATAGACCCGACATGAGACACTGCAAGAACTATTTGTGTAGTGCCATCAGTGGTCTCGATTAGTGTTGGTATAGAATTCTTAGACCTGAGATTATCATGGTTTCCAACATGTGTAGTGGCTTACTTAGGGACTGCTAGACGCTATTCCGTAACTGGATAGTTATAAAAGTAGTCTTCGGGTGTGTTATGAAACATGTAGTGGGATATGAATAATCAAGATGGGATTTGTCCCTCCTATGGAGAGATATCTCTGGGCCCCTCGACGTTATAGATTATGGAAGTGCATGGCCATGCCAAAAGTGATTGAGGAGTCAATCGCAGGTTATATAATCTATCACAGGATCGAGTGAATGATTGAGCTATTAGAGGATGGCACATATCTAGCCTTGAGCTTAATCGATATCGTGAGGCAAAGGGATTCATACAAGTAAACACTAAAGGTTCAGCCGATATGATCTTTATGTATGCTCGGTGGGTCAATACGTTCTGCTAGGGGCCGCTGTTGACACGTGGACCGAAAAGGAGTTTTCGGGTTGCACCCGAGTGTGCATGAACCTACAGGGTCGCACGCTTAAGGGGCCGGAATGAAGGGATTGGATGGAGATCCATTATGCGCTCAATTTCGGATAGGGATCCGAGTAGGACTCCTATGGGCCTTGGAGGCCCGGACTTGGTCCCTATATATACATGAGGGGGTGTGGCCGGCGGGATTAACAGATCACGCCACGTGAAACCCTAGCCGCGACTTCCCTCCACGAGCAAACCCTAGTCGCGCGCGGGTGCTAGCACATCTGCGCGTGGTGTTCCTTCCCTGGACGTGTGGATACCGGTGGAGGCGCCGCTGTCCTGCGGTGCTGATCGGCGTGGGAGCACGGCGAGGAGAACGCACGAGGAGGAGAAGGTCAAGCAACTGCGATCGACTACTTCCTCTACATCGGCGCGCTCTACATCGCGAGGATTCCTTCGGCTTCTTAGCGCATACTTCCGCTGCACAGCGCGTCGAGTGGTAACGATCTATGATCTCATACTTGCATGGTTCCTGGTTTACGCAGTAGAAAAATTTTGTTTTATGCTATCGTAGCCTACGCGTATCCCAACAGCGAGTATGGTGTTCTCCTCAGGGACCAGTCTATGGATACTTAGTGCTTATTTTAAGCTAGGTCAAACAATAATTTGTAGGAAACAAAATTAAACAAAATTAAATACCAATAGGTAACAGGATGATTAAAAAATTAACTATCACAGATTTTAATTACTCTCATATCTCAGAACCACTAGAGATTCTTGCATTTGACTAGTACTAATAGAGATTACAAGCTCCAAGTTTCTGAATACTTAACAAATCTGAAACATTATAGGCAGGAGAAAGAAGATTGAAACCATGCAGCAAGAAGGAAATAGAAGGAGAGGAAGAGGATGCAACAGTTACAAATCAGCTGTCGGGGAAGTAGTAGAGGAAGAACAGTAGCAACAGTAGTCGAAGCAGAAGAACAAGAAGCCGTAGTGGCAGATCAGGTTGTAATCCAGTCAGTTTGGAGAACGTGCATTTGGATGTAATCTTGTTTACCGGAGAAATGGAGCAGGTTCCTGGTGGGAGCTGTTGGGGAGCTGCTGGAGATGGTAGCTACCAACGAGGTTAGACCTAGCCCTTGCTGGTGCCGGAGCTGTAGATGGGATGAGGAAGAAGGAGAAGGGATGAGATGAGGAAGAAGAGAAGCCGAGAAAGAATATGCCAGGCTTAGATCTGCACAGTAGCAGTTCTAGGAATTTTAATCGCTATCGATTTAATTTGCTCTTTTGCACTTTGAGCCTTCATCTTGCCAGAAATTATGTTAAGGCCCTTGCTTCACTTAACCATTGTTGTCTTGCCCCATGAAGACTGAAATCTTTTTGCAGTGAAGGCCAACAGTACAAATTAGAGACCAAAATAGCATATTATGCGCCTCGTCGCACCATTCAGTACAAAAGTAATCAAGCCATATAAAAGGGATATATTGCATTGCAAATAATATTTGAAATATGCATTAGGATTAATTCCCATTACAGTAACAAAACAAGAGGGGAATCATGAAATTAATCATGCATAATCTGATTCTATCACTACTAATTATTAAGAGACTTGGAAGAGAAATGATGGGAGAGTGCACGACAAGTTTCACGGAGGTTTCTACTGCTAGTAGATGTCATCCATGCCCTTCATCATTTTTAATCCCAGGGGTTGTAATTACTATAGTTTTTTATACTGCCAACCATGGTTTGTAAGTTCTTTCCAAAATTTCTGAGAACTATTGGCATGAAACTATTTTGGTTAAAAAAAATTCCAATTTGTTTCAATATTTTGTGGTGTAGCAAAATTTATAAAAATCGGGCCCAAATTTATTCAAAAATCAAATTATTTCACACCGAAATATTCTAAAATGTCGGCAATTCCACATTTTTTGGTGCCCACTATTTTTTTTACTTACCAAAATTGTTAACCTGTCACCAACTCAATCTATGAAAGTAGAATTAGGAGGGATACAGTACCCATCTCAATTGCGGAGGTCGTTTTTCTTCCATCAATGCCATTCTTAAAGCGCCGGAAAGGTTATTCAGATCCTAGCTAGCTAGAAACGACGAATTCTACAGATATTCCCAAATCAGGGTCCATGACATTACCCCTAGCCGATTCCCAGATATGTTTGTTCTTGTTAGTCCTCCTTACTCCTTCGACATGTAGCAATTGGCACAGCTGAGATTAAAGTCTGAGCTTAATGGTGATATGGTACAAATGGTTAGGACTGTTGGTTTTCTTTTCTTTTCCTACCTTTGGGCCAACTATTTGGTTACATGATGGCGTATAATTGTTGTTGGTATTTATTACGAACATAGAATAACCTGCCAGTGCATAGATACCGCTGTAGCTTTCACCTAAGAGTATTCCAGGGCATCAAATCCACAGGGAACATGTGTGAACCAGTTTTCTAACTAAATTATCCAAGGACATAAGATAAATAGTAGGTGAGGATATGAGAGGAATTCCTATGCGTTACTTATCTTAGTTTAAGTTAAACTCTATCAATTGCTTCGGGCACCAGCTTACTCCTAGTCTGTAGAGGAGACTCCAACCTATAGCTCTATGATGTATCCGAACGTGTAGGATTACGAAGGGCAGACATAGCTATCACCACCTACCGCTTACCTCTACATCTCATGGAGCACAAAAAAAACAAAGGTAATCTTTAGCCTAGACAACACGTCTATGCTTTCAATTACTACCTTAATCTCGGTACCAACTTAAGACTATGGTACTCTACCTAACCAGAGCGATGAACCCGCAACGATGAGAATATATCTTACTTAAATAAGAAGAGTAAATACCATAAAGAACTCACGAACACCTACTCTTATATGGAGACAAGCATTTCGTCGATGTACAAGCTTAGAGTAGAGTGCCGATAGTTCCGGCAATCCTCTGGACTTACCCTCACTCCATATTCTAAGCACTAGCTAACTAGAGCTTCACCCATTGAATGTAGCATATGATTCTCTATCTTGGTGTGTGTTGGAAGACAGGAATGAGAGGTCTATTTAGAGTGTGGAGGTAACTTGAGAGAGTGGAGATGCTGAGGGAATATTCTCCCTCCAACTCCTCTTAAGTCTCCACATGTCCTCAAACCGTTATTGGATGGTGGTTTCCTGCCTTGGGGCCTATGCAACCGACTTCACGAGAACGAGGAGAGGCAACACGTGGAAGCTGGGGCTGAGTGGAGCCAGTCATGGTTTGGCCAAACCATGGTCGAGCTCGTTCGAGCCGCCTTTCAACTGGGTCACTGCCTGGTGGGCCCTGATGTCGGTTTGGGGGTGTTTGTTCGGTGTTGAGGCGGGTTTCCTACTAGTGTGGGCCCAATTATCCATGTACTCTTCTCTGATTGGTTGGAGTTGTGTTTCTTACTTGTGTTTTCTCTTGATTTGGACAAGTAATTACCTGCATACGAATATTCACAAACACTTGCTGAAGTGGTTAGTAATAAACCCCTATCGTGCTAGATTTGGTGGTAAACAATGTAAGTTTTTATGCAGGAATTCACGGTCAAATTTGTTAGTTAACGACCGTCAACAGTTGTATCGAGCGTTGTGAACGAACTTTCAGAAAACTATCAAAATCAAAGCAGGTTCCACACCTTCATTCGTCCTTACTCTGTTCGTGCACTGTGTTTTTCCGTTTCATTTGTTCAGAAAACAATCAGAATCAAGGACGGTGCATATCTGCACATTGATCTCGGCTGCAGGTCTTAAGTGATTAAATCAGACAATTACACTACTGCACAACTGGCTATTGGTGCAGGTTGGGAACTCGCATAGGTAACGGTTTCCTAGCCGGTACCAATTTGGCGGTAATAATGCCAATGCCGCTTCTAGCATCCATCGCCGCTGCCACCGCCACTGGGGATCCGTCGGAGGCCCCTACCTCCACACCGGCCAGATCCGGTGGCCCCCATCTCAACACTAGCAACCACAAAGGAGAAGTGGTGGGGAGAGAAAAGGGAGGGGGAGAGGGCATGACCGCTCTAGTGACCTTGGCCACCACTGCCGCCAGCGTCCATAGGCCAGCCACCGCCACCTCCCTTGGGCATCGCTTCTGCCTCACGTTGCCGCCGCCCCCGCCTCACGTCGCCTCTGCCAACCCCACCACTCGGACCATCGCCTCCTCCTCCGACAGATTTGGCCAGCCGCCTACGACTGGATCTGCGCACCGCCGGTGGGAGGCCGACAGGGAAGAAGAGGAAGAGGGGAGTAGGCGAGGGGTTGCGCACCGTCTCCCGTGGGGAGGCCACTCGTCGAGCGCCACTGCTCGCCGGCTAGGAAAGAGGGGGCTGGAGGGGAAGTGGGAGGGGGAGGGTGCGGAGTAGATAAGGCCTGGTTCGGCTCGGTTCGGTTTTGTATTGGTGCTGATTTTTCAAAAACCGGTACCAATACTATGTTATACATGTCGGTTTTCAATTAACCGGTACTTATATATAGGGGCTGGTTTTAAATTTACCGGTACCTATAGTTTATAATAGGTACCGGTTCTTTTTAAAAAACCGATACTAATACTATATACTATATAGTACCGGTTTTTCTTTTAAACCGGTACCTATAGTTCCTATAAAGGTACCGGTTCTACATCTTTCATACTATGGAGGTTGGAAAACGGTTAATAGGTACCGGTTTTAAATGCACTGGTACCTATGAGTTACTTCCTATTATGGGTTTTATAGTAGTGTGCACCTATATGATTTCATGCTATCTTCTCTGCTCCATAAAAGAGAAGATGAAATCAAGTAGCAGCAAGTTTTTTTTTCTTTATTGATTATTTGATTTTGAGTATTTTTAAGATTGACAAAGAAGAAGAGTCTATTCAGTCCAGGCAGCCCAGTGTTTCGTTACTAGGCCTAAGAGACATCGGGAGCTCTCGAATACGACAGTTCTAAGCTCTTCTTCTGTTAGTCTGACCGTTCTGCTCCTTAGTCAAGTTTCAGACTTCCGTAGTTCATCGCAACTCTTTGATGTGATACCAGCAACCGCACTTCCGGATTTCACCTTTCACGATATTGTCGAGATCAGTGTGGTTTCTAGCCAGGACAGGAAACACAAAGTAGCCCTCCTGTCACTCCTCCTATCTCATCTCTTTTCAGAAATGCTGAGAGCAACCTATATATCACTGTGTTAATTTGGCCAGGTCTTCCCTTCCCTTCTGTGTCCGGCAAGTTACATTGAGATCGATAGGACGAGTGCCACGGCAGATTGTGCTCTGCTCGTGCTGCCATCGATCAGTCCAGCGCACCGAAATGTAGGGTGTTAGGTACGCGTTGTTTGGGCAATCACGGTAGAAGGGAAAGCGTCGTGGATGTCGGTGTACATTCACAGTGCTGCCCGGGACGACTGATCTCAGCGGCGCCGTCTATCGCCGGGGAGAAGGTGGAGCACTTGATGAGACTAAACACTGGTTCCACATAAAAAAAAGCCCTTCTCTGCTTCAGGGTTAATATGGTCCGCCCGATCGCGAGCGAACAAATTGGAGAAGGTGTTCCCTGCATTTGACCAGAAAATGACAGAATTACAAGAATCTTAATAGGGGATGGCTCATAAATACTACTAGTTCATTTAAAATTTAAAACTGATATCTATATATCGTTTCTCACCTTTACAAGAAAATCACAGTACATATATAAGTATTAGTATCGGTTTTATTAAAAGATTAATTGGATTCATGCCATTGCAAATTTACTTGATAAAAAAAATACAATTACTAAAATTGAAGTGATGCTATTGCCGTCAGATTTCATTTATCTTCTTCCAAAGACCAATTCTTTCTTCATCCCCTCTACTGTTCATCTTCCCCTCCTCTCTCTTGGATCTTGCGGGCGGAGCCATGGGTTACAACTTACAGCTCGAAGAAGCAGATCAGCAATGGTGGAAGGGTCGGCGAGGCAGTGGTGCGCCGTCGAGGTGGCAGTGATGGGTGGCTTCCGGGTGGGAGCCGGACTTGGATTTGTGACCATCCATCCCCACCCAACCCAAGCTCCATGCATCCATCCTGCTATAAACAAACGAATCATCTATGACTTGATGGCAGTGGAGCACGAGTGACGCGGCAATGGCGGCGGCAGCGGACTAACGGAGGATGCTTCTTGTGCTGCTTCGGCGGCGGGGATGGGGATGACTTGAAGGGAAAGGCGAAGACCTGGGGGCAGCACACGGGCAGGGCGTTGCGGACGTCGTCGCGGTGGGTGCGAAAGTTCAATGAAAGGACGTCGTCGTCTTCGCGCGGTTTACCTGGGCACCGGCTTCCCTGCTCCATCGGCGACGATGCTGGCCATCGACCGGGCCTCTTGATTGTTTGGCAGTTCATTTGTACATGGAGATTTAAGCTTCGGTTTTCTTTTTGTTCTTTGATTTGTTCATTTTTTGATGGCGACTACTAGCGTTGATCTGTGTACAGAAGGATTTGATAGGTGTAAAGAAGAATTTGAATCGTTTTTGTTTCTTTTTGTTTTTTTAAGCAGAGATTTTTTAGTGGATCTTCTCCACCTTGCGGCCGATAGTGAGCTTCTCTGCGCCGGCGCAGCAGGCGCCAGCCCGTTCGTCGCCATGGCCGCATTCGTCGTCCATGCCGCCACCACAAGCTGCCGCCATGGTCGTAGTACTGCAGAAGTGCAGAGGAAGAAGTCGAGGAAGAAAGCATTCTCTTAGACGGAGATTAACAGAATATTCGAAGGTGATGGCATGATTTCAATTTCACCAAATTCTAATGGTAGGTAGAAGATGGTAGGTAGAAGGTATTACAAAAAGTAATGGTATTTTTCAGTTATGCAAATTTATAATGATATTAATCTAATTAACCTTTTTTATTAGGTAGAATAATATAAATGCAAATGCGTAGGAATGGTCAATGGCTCAATTCCGAGTGTGTTAATAGTGCTTTAGTCAGTACCAAATGAAGACACGCTTTGGTGCATACCCAGGGCTTCAAAGCTCCGGAAAAAGGAGCCAGCGGAGAAGGAATACTGTATTTGTGGGCACTTTTGGGGCACAACCCATTATGCTCGCAACCAGTTCTCAAGTATGACAAAACTATTTTTTTTTCAATATCCGCACGGTGTGAGCTGTCACGCTCAGAAATTTTCAAACGGGGTTTCAAGCAGAATGTGCTCTAAACCCCTATCCAGGACCTGCCAAAGTAAACTAACGACAAAGTTGACATACAGATCCACGTCTAACATACCCCGTATAAAGATCTTACATAAATGTAGCGGAAAAGATAAACAAGCTATTCTAGATAACTAGACGCTTGCATCGTGATGACCCCAAACCATGGATATCCTCGACGGCAGCCACAAGCCTACTACTCTGAGTAGCCTCCATCCAAAACGTACTCCAACTCTGGTGTGGGGGAAGATAGAGCAAGACTGAGTACTACCCACTGTACTTAACAAGTCATATCGGAATAGGGGGAAATGATGCATGTAATACTAAAGGAGGCTAGGGTTCATTTGCATAAAGCAGGCACTTAAAGACAGTAGTTGATAACAGTAAAATCGTTGAAGTATTTAACTAGAATTAAGTAAACACTACCCAACTGTTGACGATGAAATTTGGCAAGATAATTGATACTGACGAATCGGAAACGAAGCCCAAATCCGAAGCAGATTTGAAGATAAGTGGGATTCACGGAAACAGAGTGCGCATCGGCTGGAAGACTGTATCGGCTGGAGCCGAGTCCGATTTGGATAGCCGATGTAGCCGATATTGCATGTGAAGTCGGAATCGGGTTTGAGAGAGAGAGAGTTTGAGACGATATTGCCAGACAAGGATAGAGTCTAGAATTGGCAAATGTATCTATTAATTAGGAATATTTGTAATTTCCTTATAGATATTGTCGGTAAGAGTCCACCTAAGGGACTTGTTTGCTAGTTGGATTTGTATTAGGATAATATGAGTCGTGTCCATATTAGACAATGTTTGTATTTTCGGGTATAAATATAGACCCGAGGTCTTATGAATAAAAGAAGACATGTTCAATCAATCTCAGCGCATCGCCAACCTTTTATTTTCTACTTTCGACAAGTTCTTACTTTCGAGTCGAGCTGCATCAATTTGATCTTCGGCGAAGAGGTAGGACTTGTTATGGCGGTTTGCATTATCGGAATTAGTGCTTACATCTCTATGACACTCTAATTCTGTCTTGTAAATATCTGAGTTATCATATACATTATATAATTTAGATCAACAATGCTATCTATTTGCATCGGCCAAGCTCTATCTAGGGTTTTGCTGTGACGGTTAGATTATCTTGTTGGTTTGAATTATATAATGTATCCACCATCCCTAAAAGGCAACCATCGGCTTAACTGTCCAGATATCATGCTTCTTTTCATACTTAACGCTACATCAGTTAAGTTTGATCTATTAAGTCGTGTTATGAATTAAGCCTACTTTATGGTTGTTAATAAGGATAATATCGGAGTTTCAGCCGATCTTATATGGTATAGATGTTTTACATAGTTTTATGCCTTGTTTAATATGGTATATCTGCCCATTATATCAGGATCTAATCTAATACAAATATATTGGACTTACTACCAATCTAATTGGTAATAGTTGAATATATTTGTTGCAAGAGAATATCCTGGTATAAGGTTGTATCGGAGCTATAGCCGATACATACTTAAATCTGGACATCGGCTATGACATGAGTACATATAATCGTTATTTGATGTTATTTTAGACTTGGGCAATTTATACTGTCTCGGTTCAGTCCGATCTATCCCAATTGCTGATTTTGAAAGTAATATTGATTTATAGATTATGTAAGACTGATATTTTCAGTCGATGTACCAAGTTTAGGGTTAGCTCATCATTGACAAACACCTTACAGTTGATCCATGCTATATTGCATCGGCTAGGTTACATCACGATACAATATCGGCTAACTGGCCGATTGACTATCATTTACTAATAAATTTGCATGTTTCTTCTTGTTGATTGTAGGATCAATTCAACTGGCACACCCTTCGAAACTAAAAGCATGTTTTGGACATGCACTAGAGTAAAGTAAATCTCTCAGGCCAGTGTGTGTTTTTTGCATTAACACGCTTTTAGCACGCCTAGTGGGACAATTGTGTCATCATGACGCCCAACATAACTGAAATTACAGAGGACAATATCCTACCAGTCACGATCGAGCAGCTGAATCAAGAGCAGAGAGAAGAGATGAAGAAATTGTTGGATCAACTCCAAAACCGATATCTTCATTCACTCACGGTAACCCAACAGGGCACGGTTATCCAGAGAACAAAAGTGGAGTTGCCACCGATCGTGAAACCAGACCCAGGTACATCCAGAGCGAGTGATAATAGAGGCAAGGAACCTAAAACCGAATCGAACAACGAAGAACTTCACACATTACAAGATCATATTGATTTGGGAGTGCATCATGCTCTCATTAATCAATCCGAAGTACTTGTGAATACATTAACAAATATGATCAAATCAGTGGTTGATGGAACTATAGCCGACAAAAAGGACCAATATATCTACCAGGAGATACTTTTCCAGGTTACAGGACTGTGAAGACTGAAATTGGCGGGAAACATCAAACGTTTCAAACCCAGGCTCCATCGGCTCCCCTATCCAGTACAAATATCCCGACAATATTGACGAGATAGCCACCGATCACTAGGGGGCAGACTTCAAATCAGTTAACACCAGAACAGCTGATGAATATACTCAACGCGAAGCCACCAGTCGTTGATCCTACATACCACATTACTTCAGTTTCACAGCAGCCGGTTGGAATCACTCAGCCGATAGGCCAACAATACAGTCCAAAATCGCTTCCTTATGTGTCATCTCAAGGTCTATTGGCTAATCTTAATCAGCATTATCAACCTCATTGTCCACGGCCTCAGCCGGTGCAATACGGCCAGTACGATCCAATCCAACAGCAGTATAGTGGAACAACATCACAGCAGCCGTGGGCCGATATGATTGCCGATGTGATAAGGGAACAATTTGGGCTCAAGCCCAAGGATAATGGCAACATGTACCGATATCCGTATCCATAATACTTTGATCGAGTGCCACTACCCAATTGATACAAGGTGCCAAATTTTTCAAAATTCTCAGGGCAGGACAATGTGTCAACTTATGAACACGTCAGCCGATTCTTAGCTCAGCGCGGGGAGGCATCGGCTACAGAAGCCCTCAGAGTTAGATTATTCCCACTATCTTTATCTGGATCGGCCTTCACGTGGTTTTCATCTTTACCGTATAACTCTATCAGGAGTTGGGCCGATCTAGAGAAACAGTTTCACAAATACTTCTTCAGTGCCATCCAAGAGATGAAGTGGTCAGACCTCACAACAATTAGGCAGAAATCAGATGAAACAGTATCAGACTACATTCAGAGGTTTAGGGATATGAGGAACAGATGCTACAGTCTGGCCTGAACTGATTCACAGCTAGCCGATCTGGCTTTCCAGGGACTTTTGACGTTGGTAAGGGAAATATTTTCAGCTCAAGACTTTGAGATCATCTAGCTCAGAAGATATCGGCTTATGAGAGACGATTCCAAGAAGCCAGAAAGTTTGTTAAAAAAGCCAACAATGTTAACAACATCTACAGCTATAATTCTGACTCCGAAGATAATGATCCAAAGGTTAATGCAGCCGAGTGGGCTAGAAACAAGAAGACAGTAGTGTGCCAATGGGTTAAGAATTCGGGGAACAAAGAAAGGTTTGATTTTGACATTACCAAAGCTGACAAGATTTTTTATCTTCTTCTTCAAGAAAAGTACATTCAGTTGCCGGCAGGACATGTGATACCATCGGCTGAAGAGTTGAAGAGAAGGAAATATTGTAAATGGCATAACACGGGATCTCATAGTACCAATGATTGCAAAATTTTCAGATAACAGATTCAATCGGCTATAGAACAAGGGAAGATTAAGATTGATGAATCCAAGAGGCCGATGAAGATAGATGGACATCCTTTCCCAGTAAACATGGTTCATACTGGATTCAACAGAAATCGAGCCGATGAGGGCAAGAATCATATGAGGGGCATCAAATTGGCTAGCATGATTAATAAGTACTATGAAAGACGCCAGAGGGAAGAGAAGTCATATTATCACGATGATGAAAAATATTTTGATCCACATTGGAGTTGTGAATTCTTTAGATTTTGATAGAATGAAAGCATGAGGCTACCATCTGTTAAAGATTGTCCTGGCTGCGGTGATCCTGATGTTCAGTATGTTCAAAGACCAAGCCGACAGAATATGAGCATGCATCGGCCGATTCAGCAAATGCTATCAGTTCATGAGAGACTTGGCGGATCCAGTAAGATCATTTTGAAAACAAGTCACAATCGAGAACTGAAGATGTACAACCACAATGGTGTCCTTCTAGAAATTTTACCAAGAATAAAAAAAGGCGTGTCCAAAGGATGAGAAACAGGGTGCAATTTCAGGAAGTTGAAGACGAAATCGAGCATCGGCTAAGGCGCACAAAGAAAGTTTGACGTGTAAAGAGTAAAGTGGTACCAGCTGATGAGGTCCAAGCTAATCAGAACAAAAGTACTCAAGGCAAGGAGGTGATGTCATCTTCAATAAACAAGGTTTTCATGCTACCAGCTGAATATGCAGTCGAACAAGTGGTTGAGCAAGATGTTGATATTGTCCCTACAGCAAGCTGTTTTTGAGAAACCAGAAGGAACTGATCATCGGCATCTCAAGCCTTTGTATGTTAGGGGGTTTGTTAATGGGAGGCCGATGTCAAAGATGTTGGTTGATGGAGGAGCAGCTGTCAATTTAATGTCATACTCAACTTTCAGAAAACTTGGGAAGAATTGAGAAGATTTAATCAAGACAAATATGGTTTTGAAGTATTTTGGAGGGAATCCATCTGAAACCAAGGGAGTTTTGAATGTGGAGTTAACCATCGGCACCAAGACAATTCCTACTACATTCTTTGTTATTGATGGGAAGGGTTCCTATAGTTTGTTGCTGGGAAGAGACTGGATCCATGCTAATTGTTGTATTCCTTCAACTATGCATCAGAGCTTGATTCAATGGCAAGGAGACCAGATTGAAATCGTGCCAGCTGACAGGTCAGTTAATGTAGCTAGTGTCGATTTTTCTGTTTGGGAGATTGAAGAAATTGATTGCTTATCTGGAAAAGTTTGGCAAGGAGATTACTTAAAACTTTCTGATTATGATATACAGCCAACAGGAGATAGAGAGCCCCAATTGTTATTTTTAGGTCGCCGTGGAGGGTTCCAATTTTTACACAAAGGATACTGTAGATGATCTCGACGGCAAGCTGGGACAAGGGTTTATGTCGGCTGATGAACAAGAAGAAATAGACATTGGACCAAGCAATAGGCCTAAGCCGACATATATTAGCAAATGTTTGACTAGTGAATTTAAATGTAAATTAGTAGCCACTTTTGAAAGAATATATTGATTGTTTTGCCTGGGAATTTTATGAGATGCCAAGACTAAGCCGATCGATTGTTGAACATCGGCTCCCTATCAAACCAGGCTATCGGCCATACAAGCAACCTCCAAGACGTTGTAAAGCTGAAATGTATGATGCTATCAAGGCCAAAATTACAAGACTTTATGATGCCAATTTTATCAGACCATGCCGATATGCTGAGTGGATTTCAAATACAGTACTAGTGATCAAGAAGAACGGCAAGCTCAGAGTTTGTATTGATTTTCGAGATTTAAATAAGGCTACTCCTAAGGATGAGTACCCAATGCCGATTGCTGATCAATTGGTTAATGCAGCAACTGGACATAAGATTATCAGCTTTATGGATGACAGTGCAGGATATATCAAATTTTCATGGTTGAGGAAGATATTCACAAGACTGCTTTTAGATGTCCTGGTGCGATCGGCTTGTATGAGTGGGTGGTTATGACTTTTGGATTAAGAAGTGCTGGTGCTACATGTCAAAGAGCAAAGAACTATATATTTCATGATCTTATCGGTTTATTGGTTGAAATTCATATTGATGATATGGTGGTTAAGTCTAGGGAAGGTGATGAGCATATAGCCGATTTGAGGAAAGTGTTGGCAAGAGCAAGGAAATATGGGTTGAAGATGAATCCAACCAAGTGTGCTTTCGGTGTATCGGCTGAACAGTTTCTTGGATTTTTGGTAGATGAGAGGGGAATTGAGATACCTTAGAGGAGTATTAATGCTATTAAAGATATAAAACATCCTGAGGATAAGACTAAGATGCAGTCGTTGATCGGCAAGATTAATTTTGTTCGGTGGTTCATATCAAATCTTTCTGGCCGAATAGAACCATTCACACCATTGCTAAGGTTGAAAGCCGATCAAGAGTTTGTTTGGGGAGAGAAGCAGCAAAAAGCTTTGGATAACATCAAGGAATATTTGAGTTCTCCTCTAGTTCTTATTCCACCACAGAAAGGGCTTCCTTGTAAACTATATTTGTCAGTCGATCAGAATTCAATCGGCTCAGTTTTAATCCAAGAGGTTGAAGGTAAAGAACGAGTTATATTTTATTTAAGTAGAAGGCTTTTGGATGCTGAAACCAGATATTCACGTGTGGATAAATTATGTCTATGCTACATGCTATCAGCTCCCGTTTTGAAAGGGAGAATTGGGAAGTGGATTTTTGCTTTGACTGAGTTTGATCTGAGGTATGAATCGGCTAAGGCAATTAAAGGGTAGGAGATAGCTGATTTTATAGTTGAGCACAGGGATATTACTGTTGATCATGTTGATATTATGCCTTGGACTTTGTTTTTTGATGGATCAGTTTGCACTTATGGATGTGGTATCGGCTTGGTGATCATATCGCCTAGGGGGGCAAGTTTTCAGTTTGCTTTTATCATCAAACCTTACTCTACAAATAATCAAGCTAAGTATAAAGCTGTTTTGAAAGGATTACAATTGTAGAAGGAGGTTGAAGCCGATGCTGTGGAAATCATGGGTGATTCATTGTTGGTGATTAGTCAATTATCTGAGGAATATGAGTGCAAGAATGATGTCTTGATGGTTTATAATGAGAAGTGTCAAGAGTTGATGAAGACTTTCAAGATAGTTACTTTGAAGCATATTCCTAGAGAGCAAAATGTTGAAGCCAATGATCTAGCTCAAGGTGCATCAGGCCACAAGCCGATGTTACAGGATATTGAAGTAGAAGTTGCATGTCGACCAGCCGATGATTGGAGGTTTGAGATATTTGAATATTTAAAGAATCCTTCTAGGTCGGTTTCCAGAAAATTAAGATATAAAGCTCTCAAGTATGTTTTGTTAGATGATACATTATACTATCGGACAATTGATGGAATTTTGCTGAGATGTTTAAGCCTGGAAGAAGCAAAGGTAGTCATGTGTGAAGTACATGAAGGAATATGTGGAACTCATCAATCGGCTCATAAGATGAAGTGGCTGATTAGAAAGATTGGATATTTTTGGCTGACAATGTTGGAAGATTATTTCAGATACTATAAGGGATGTCAAGATTGTCAGAAATTTGGAGCTATTCAAAGAGCACCAGCATCGGCTATGAATCCCATTATCAAGCCATGGCCGTTCAGAGGTTGGGGTATTGATATGATCGGCCAGATCAATCCACCGTCAAGTAAAGGACATAAATTCATATTGGTTGCTACTGATTATTTTACAAAATGGGTTGAGGCTATTCCTTTGAAGAAAGTTGATAGTAAAGATGCCATTGAGTTTGTCAAAGAGCATATTATGTACCGGTTTGGTATGCCACAGACGATTACAACTGATCAAGGTTCTATTTTTGTGTCCGATGAGTTTGTTCAGTTTGCCGATAGCATGGGGTTTAAGTTGTTGAATTCTTCACCTTATTATGCACAAGCTAATGGGCAGGCTGAGGCATCTAACAAGAGGTTGATTAAGTTAGTTAAGAGAAAGATTGCTGAATATCCCAAGAAGTGGCATACCATATTGGCAGAAGCATTGGGGTCTTATCGGATGGCTTGTCATGGTGCAATTCAAGTTCTTCCATATCAGTTGGTTTATGGGCATGAAGCTGTGTTACCATGGGAAACTAACATCGGCTCCAGGAGGATTTCTTTATATGATGAGTTGACAGCCGATGATTATTATAACTTGATGGTTGATGAGTCAGAGGATTTGGTTCAATCTAGATTACGAGCTCTTGAAAAAGTTAGGAAGGATAAAGAAAGGGTTGCTAGACATTATAATAAAAAGGTTGTGCCAAAGTCTTTTGAGGAGGATGAACTTGTTTGGAAATTGGTGTTACCGATAGGAGCAAGAGATAATAAATTTGGAAAGTGGTCACCGAATTGGGAGGGACCTTTTCGGATTCATAAATGTGTTTCTAAAGGGGATTATATGTTAAAAGGACTTGATGGAGAAGTTTTTGGACGAGCTCTTAATGTAAAATATTTGAAGAAATACTACCCAAGTGTTTGGATTGGTTCATAATCAGCTGAGCTATACCGATGTATAAGTTACAGCCGATGTGGTTACCGCCTTTAGATGGCCAATATTTTTATCGCCCTTAGATATATAAGTTTGAAGCATCGTATTCCCTACTACAAACTTGGGGGCATGGAGGATAAAAGCTGGAAATTTTTGAAAATTTTTTGAGCAAAATCATACAAGACAAGATTGATGATAGTTTATACTTAAGTTTAAATCGGCTCGATGGCCGATATCAATATATTACAGCAAAAGATATTGTTTGAGGAGATTGTCTAACTATTACATTATGCCAGATATTTCTGCATAGCCGATATAGCTTTCTGTCTGATCTGTTCTACTTCATCTATAGCCTGAGCATCGGCTGCATTTGTGCCAGGGATTCGCTTGAGGAATTTGCTCAAGGAAGATAGATGTTTGATTGATTTCTTCAACTTTGATTTCTGAATTTCGGCTTTAGGCAGTTTGGCTAGCTTTTTCTCTTCAGACATAATCTCAGCTCTGCAAGCTTCAAGTTGTATGAGCAAATCGGCTTCTGTTTTCTTCAATCTGTAAATGTTTTGCTGCGTTGAGCTTGGGCTAGCCTCCAATTCATTTAATTTTATCTTTTCATCATTGACTTGCTGTCGGCTGGTTTGGATATTAGCTTCAAGGGCAGAATGCTCCAGCCGATCGGCAATCCTTTGACTGGCTCTCTCTAGCTTGAAGCGATGTTGTTCAAGAAAGACTGCTGGAGAGACTATGTCAATGAGTTCATCAGGTCATCAGGGATTTGATTTTGAATTTCTTGTAATCTTGCCCTGATTGGCCCACGATCTACAACTAGTGCATCTAGAGAAGCACTGAGCCGATTAGTAATATCGGCTAATTTGTTCTTTAAATCCTCAGAAATGGGAGATGTGGCCTTGCTCATTGTTTCATCTTCCTCCTCATCTAGTAATTGTTTGATATCAAAGGAAAACATATCGGGTAAGAGCTGAAAATAGAGGAGTACTATTAAATGATGATATTGGGGGTAGCCGATAGACATGAATCTGGATGTATACTTACAGGAATTTGAGGAGTAGGAGTTGCAGCAACAATCTCTTCATCGTGTTGGCTTGCTGTAGCTGATGGAGTATGTTCACTTAAAGGTTGATGAGGAGATGAAGGTTGAGGAGGCTGAAATAATAACAAGTATTGATCGGTATCGGTTAAAGGTGAAGATAGAGTTGATATAAGTGCAAATTACCGATACTGGTGGTGGAGTTAGTTTTCTTCTGGGCAGCAACTTGTTTCTTTTTCGGCTGAAAGGAATAATTCGGTTAAAAATCATGAGTTATCAAAAAGAGTGGATGGCTATGAGAATATTTTTGTACCTGTGCTTTTTGAAGATGATGTTTTGGAGGACTTTGAGTTTTGACAACCTTGGATTGAACAGTAGGAGGGGTATCGGCTCTAGGTATTGTGATTTCAGCAGTCTCACTGACATGAACAGCTGCTTCATTTATGGCTTCCTCCATCTCGATCTGTTTAAGATATTCTTCTACCTCCTGGTCCAGAGGGGTGTCTTCGTCGGCTGCCTTCTTTTGCTTTTTGTTGGGTTTCTTTGAGATGGGTGGTTTGACAGCAGCCTGTTTTGTCATCTTGCGTTTATCACCCGCTTGCATCGGCTCTCTGAGTTGGCCCTGGAGTAGGGTACTTGTTTTAGGAGCATTGAAGCCGATGACCAAAGGAGCTGGGCCGCAACTGTTGGGGAGTTTAGCTGCAGCATATTCAATTGGCTTGCCACTTCGGCTGATGAGAGGAGGGGGTGAATCTGATGTCTGCAAAAGAAGATGAAAACATTGAGTATTAAGAGATTAATGAAATAAAGATAAAGGTTGAGAGGGGAAGATAGCTTATTTGAGGAACCAGATCTGGTAGTTTCTTGATAAGATATGTTTGGGCCGACAGTTGGAATATGTGAGTTTTCCATTCAGACCACCATCTATCGAATAATATGATTCTCATCAGTTTAATTTCGAATTTGTCAATGCTGCCAAGTGGAGGACCAGGGATGTTAAGCAATTTGTCCATCATCAAAGCCGATACAATGTCTCCTCTGGTCTGGATCTTATCAGAATAATATAAGCCGATGGGAAGTTGTCCCATACTAAGTTGCCTTGCTGCAACCATCGGATGATAAAATTCAAATGAAGGCTGTATATTTCTACCTTGAGATATGCTAGTTGGAATGATGCATGGGGAGATTGCAGCAGTTAGGACTTCTCTGGGTTTTTCAAATCTTTCATCATTTAGCTCATCCAATTGGAAATCGGCTGACAGTTCATAATCAGAGAAGGACTCATAGGCAAACCAGATTCGGCTGTCTCTTGTAAATCCATCATAGAAATTTTCAAACCAGTTCTGGAAGTGCTCAGCCGATGGGCCAGAACCAGCATAGCTAGTGGCTGCCTCACCAAAGGACATGCATTTGCGCACTATGCTTGATTCATCATCACTATCAGGATCGGCAAAAGATTTGAATTCTGCCTCATTAAGTGATGGTCTTAGTGCAACTTTCAGGGTATGTAGAATAAGCCAGAGTTGCACAAACCACTAAAGACCACCTGTGCTAACGCTTGAATCCATAATAAGTTTAGCCGATGATGTAAAATCAAGGAGTTGATTTAGATTTTGTGATGAAAATATTGGTGGTTTGCAAATGTTAATTTGGAGATTTTTGATATGGTTGATTTTGTGAAGTGTGTAGTTTCGGTTGACCCTGGCGGTCAGACCGGCTGAGTGCCGCCGGTCAGACCGCAGGTGTTGCGGCGGTTAGACCGGCCAGCCCGACGGTCTGACTGGCAGGATCCTGATCGATGTCGGTTTCAGGTTGGATATTTCTTTTGGGAATTTGGCTTCTAGATGGTTTCTATGCGTATGGATACTGTTGTTATACTAATGTGAGTCAAGTTGGGACGAACTTGGGCTCGGAATATGGTTTCTTGGTTGTTACATGTGCAGGTGTTGCTTGAGGCCTCGGGAGAGTGTTGCCGGTGATAGATCGGAGTCGACTTGGGAGAAGTTGATGTCCAGGGATCATGAGATCATGCGGGATACTGAAGGCTAGAGGACAATGCACGTGGTGATGAAGAAATCCATATGGTATACAAGAGGGATTGTGTACGTATGGAAAGAGGAGTCGAATTTGGAAGGGAGTCCGAATTTGGGAAGTTTGATTGAGATAAGGAAAGAGATAAGTTGTTTACTTGCAAGAGAGGGTTTCCTACGTGGGTTAGGAGTCCTAAGTTGTGTTAGATTCGTGGGCTTTGCACAACCTACTTCATGTATAAATAGAGAGGGAGGGTGAGGCCTCCCGGTATAGGTTTTAGAGAGACTAGAGTTGAGAGAAAGTTAGGGTTTCGAATTTAGTTCGAGATTTTGATGAGGAGTGCTGTTGGTGCAATTTGTAAACACTAGTTGATGCAATAAAGTTGAAAAGTTTTAATCTACATCTTCGAGTTTGTCATCTACCCGTGTTTCTGGGTCCCGACGGTCTAACCGCAGGTGTGCGCGCGGTCTGACTGGTGGGATAGCGGCGGTCTGACCGTGGGTGTCTGGGCGGTCTGACCGGCGAGGAGTTGATGGTCTGACCGGCGGCAGGAGGGCAGTTCGACCGGCGGGACAGGACTTCGTCGACATCTTCTTTCGAGGGTAATCATTAATTACGCAAAAGATTTTTGGGTTTTTTATTTTCCCTACCATTCACCCTCCTCTGGTAGGTTTGTTTGGTATTGTGCGATCCTACAAGTGGTATCAGAGCCACGTTTTTCTATTTGATCTTTACCGGTCTTTAGATTTGTTGCCATGGCTGAAAAGTTTTCAAGTAAACCTCATATTTACAATGGAGTTGATTTTTATTATTGGAAGAAAAAGATGGAGTCTTATATTACATCTCAAGGTTATGATATCAGGATGAAAGTTGCTACTGTTTATGAGATTCCTGATCGTATTGAAACTATTGCCGAGAAAACTAATTTTGAAAACAATTGTAAAGCACGAAATATTCTTCTTAGTGGGATTTCTCGTTCTGATTTTGATCGTGTTTCACATCTTGCAACTGCTAATGAGATTTGGAAAGCTTTAAATAATTTTAATACTAGATCTACTAACATAAAAGATGTTCTCAAAAGGGACTACAGTAAATTTGAGATTAGTTTGGGTGAGTCTTTGGATGATTATTTGGGACGTTTCAATAAAATTTTGAGTGATCTCAGATCTGTTGATGATTCTTATGATGTTAACTATTCTCAATATGAGGTTGCTCGTCACTTTATGAATGGTCTTGATATGTGAGTTTGGGATGTTAAAGTGACTTCTATTCAGGAATCTGTTGACATGAACACTTTGACTTTGGATGTTCTTTATACTAAATTGAAAACCTATGAGATGAATATTCTTTCAAATAGAACAGATTCGAAATCTACTGCTTTGGTATCTTCTGGATCTTCTTTGGATACTCCTAAAGATGTACTTGTTGTTTTTAATGCCATGTCCGATGATCAACTGGAAGAAATCAGTGAGGAGGACTTGGTTTTGGTTGCTAACAGATTTTCTCGAGCTATAAGTAATGTCAGGTACAGGAAAAGAGGACCACCTCGTTGCTTTCATTGTGGAGGACTTGGTCATCATCGAGCTCATTGTCCCAAGCTTGGAAGGAATCCAAAGGAACAATCCCAAGATGAAACCAAGAAGACCAAGTAGAACAAGAAGCAATTCAAGAACATGAAGATGAAGAAGTTCTATCAGAAGGCGCTTGATAAGGTATTTGCAGCTGTGCAAGAATCAAGTGATGTTGAGTTTGAAAGTGATGAAGATGATGATAAGAGGTATAAAGGCAAGAATGATGTTTGTCTCATGGCTAGAAACGTCGATGAAGATTCTAACTATGATAATGAGGTAACACATATTCCTAGTGTTGAATATCTTCAAGAAGTGATTGCAAGACTTGGTTACAAAATTTATAAATTTGAGAAAAAGATTAGTCAACATGAAACTATTATTGAGTCTCTTAATGCTGAAAATTCTAGAATAAAATCTCTTATTTTTGTTAATGATGAATGTAAGTCTTGTGAGGTTTTATTTGAAGAAATTGAAGCTGTTAGAGATGTTAATAGGTCTCATGTTAAAAAGTTTAAGAAATTTGAATCTTGTCTTGCTTTGAGCTTTGCCATGAACACTAGATTGGTTGATGAATTGTTTTTGAAAGAGAGCCTTGAATAAATGTCAAATTGCTTTGTTTGCTAGTTCAATGTTTAATTTGATTAGCTCTAAGAGGATTAAACAATCTAGTGAAAAACCTTGTTTGACATGTGTTGCTAATGAGATGAAACTAAAAGATGCTCTAGGTCATGTTAAGCACATGGAGGAAATTGTCAAACAAGATGAGGTGCTTTCTTGTTCAACTTGTAGAAAACAAAAAGGTCTTTTGGATGCTTGCAAAAATTGTGCTAGTCTTACTCAAGAGGTGTCTTACTTAAAAAGTTTTTTGCAAAGATTTTCTGACAGTAAAAAGAACCTCAACATGATTCTTGATCAATCTAGGGTTAGCACACACAACCGTGGTTTAGGTTTTGATCCTTATGCTCATCATACTAGACATCCTCTTATTTTTTTAGGGGATGGTGCTAGAGGTGGTGAAATTTTGCGTAAACCTGAGCCTAAGAACACTGTGTTTAAATCTGCTGGCATCATGACTACTTTGAGTACATCATCTTCAAAAACCAATGTTGTGCATGCAAAATCTCCTTTTGTTGCTTGTGTTGCTAAGTCATCTATTTCTACAAATGCTTCTAATCATCATGAAAATTATACTTGTTCGTTTTGTGGAAAAGATGGTCATCTTGTTGGTTTCTGTTTTAGACTTGCTAGAAAACAGAAAAAGGAACGGGAAATTGCTTTTGCGAAAAAGAGATGGCAAAAACCACGTTTTGTCCCGAGACAGGCGGTCAGACCGCAGCAATACCGGCGGTCAGACCAGCGCTTTACCCCCGGTCAGACCGCAGGTACCTCCGTGATCAGACCAGCCTCGGGTAGCTTTTTCTAATGGGAAATGGATTGAATTTTCTACTGGTTATGCTCCTGTTGGTTCTGGTCGTGTGTCTCAGTACTGGATTCCTAAATTTTTATTATCTAACCCCAGTACTGAGGCTTCGAGTTCTGCTTGTGTGTAGACACTTTTGGCAAGGAAGGAGAACGTATGGATTGTGGATTCCGGTTGTTCGCGACACATGACCGGTGATAAAAATTGGTTCTCCTCCCTCAAGAAGGCATCAAGGAAGGATTTAATCATCTTCGGCGATGCTTCTACTAGTATGATCTGTCAAGGTAAGTGACGAGTTTACATTGAATGATGTCGCTTTGGTTGAGAATTTGAAGTACAATTTGCTCTCCGTTTCTCAAATTGTGGATGAGGATTTTGATGTGTTGTTCAAGAAAACTGGAAGTAAGGTCTTTAATTCTTCTGGCGATGTTGTGCTTAATGTGTCTCGTTATGGAAGAATTTTTAAGGCTGATTTTGAAAGAAGTGTTTCTTCAGAGATTACATGTCTTGTTGCAAAATTTTCTAAAGATGTGATGTTTTGGCATCGTAGACTTGGACATGTAGGCTTTGATCATCTTACTAGACTTAGTGGTTCTGATCTTGTTCGTGGTTTGCCTAAACTTAAGAAAGATCTTGATTTGGTTTGTTTGCCATGTCGTCATGCTAAGATGAAGTTGTGGATCAAAAGGAGTATAGGAGTATGATTGGATCTTTGCTCTATCTCACTACTTCGAGACCAGACATTCAATTTGCTGTGTGTTTGTGTGCTCGTTTTCAAGCTTCTCCACGTGCTTCACATCGGCAAGCTGTTCAATGCATCATGAGGTATTTGCAACATACTCTAGAATTTGGAATTTGGTATTCTACATCATCTTCTATATCCTTGAGTGGTTATTCGGATGTGGATTTTGGTGGGTGTAGAATTGATAGGAAAAGTACAAGTGGAACATGTTATTTTCATGGTACTTCTTTGATTGCATGGTCTTCTAGGAAACAATCTAATGTTGCTCAATCAACTGCTGAGTCTGAAAGATTATGGTCTTACTTTTGAGAAAGTTCCTCTTCTTTGTGATAACACTAGTGCTATTAATATTGCTAAGAATCCTGTACAACACTCACGCACGAAGCACATTGATATTCGCTATCACGTTTTGAGGGATCATGTTGAGAAGGGAGATGTTGAATTGGCTTTAGTTGATACTCAATTGCAATTGGCGGATATTTTCACGAAACCGTTGGATTCTTCTCGATTTGTTTTTCTTCGAGGCGAGTTGGGGATTGTTCATCCTTTTGGCATCAATCGAGGGGAGTTTTGGCTCGTTGTTGCATTCATGTTTTCTTGTCTTCTTTTGATTTTTCTTTTTGCATACATGTTTTCTTCATGCATGGTGTGATAAAAAATGAAAAACATAAAAAATGAAAAAATGAAAAAGAGGAAGGGCTTTTTTTGTGCCTTAGTATATTCTAGTATATGCTAGCGATACATGTTAGGTGGTATGATGACTATGCTAGCTTGTGTGCATGTTAGTTTTTATATGAGCTTTTGATATTGTCTTTAAGTGATTTGATACATGACATATAATTTATCACTTGAATTAAGCAAATATGCAATATTGATGCTAGCATATGGTTTGATTTATAAATGCTTTATATATATGCTTTATTGAATTGTTATTCCTCAAATAGCTTTGTAATTGCTCATTGTGAAAGAGAATGCAAAAATATATGAAAAAAATGAATACCGAATCCTTGGAAACAGTCTTGACGACAACGATGCATTCGATGTGAGGAAAAAAATAATGGGTACCGAATCCTTGGAAACAGTCTTGACGACAAAGACGTACCCAGAATAATTTAAAAGAAAACAAAAAGGCTCAAATTAAAGTGAAAAATTCTCTTGTTTATTTTGTGCTAAAGCTAGTTTGAGAAAGAGTGATAAATGCAATAGGTGTATATGTATAATGTTTATTTTTCAACCTATGTGCTTGTTAATGTATTGCATTATAAATCGTTTGAAGTCATGTATCTTTAGTGTTGATTTGATCTTTTTTGACATATCTTCGGTTCATGTTTACACTTCTATGCATGCTTGTTATCTAGATTGTCATGCTATCTACCTTGTTATTGCAACACATGTTCTTGAATTACTTTTGGTATAGCAAAACTCTCCGGAAATAAAAATGTTGATGAACTCATTGTCAAAAGGGGGAGAACATGGTAACAAACTGTGCAAATGGTGCATAATTGTCATAAGTAGAAGGAATTTCTTTCTTTTCAAAAGTGAGAGTTTTTTCTTTGAAATTTTTTTGCATTGAAGATGCTTTTTGGATTTGCTTCACAAAACACCACAAATCATTTGTTGTTTAACAAAGATTTTCATCAAGGGGGAGATTGTAGAATCAAGGAGTTGATTTAGATTTTGTGATGAAAATATTGGTGGTTTGCTAATGTTAATTTGGAGATTTTTGAGATGGTTGATTTTGTGAAGTGTGTAGTTTCGGTTGACCCTGGCGGTCAGACCGGCTGAGTGCCGCCGGTCAGAGCGCAGGTGTTGCGGCGGTTAGACCGGCCGGCCCGACGGTCTGACCGGCAGGATCCTGATCGATGTCGGTTTCGGGTTGGATATTTCTTTCGGGAATTTGGCTTCTAGATGGTTTCTATGCGTATGGATACTGTTGTTATACTAATGTGAGTCAAGTTGGGACGAACTTGGGCTCGGAATATGGTTTCTTGGTTGTTACATGTGCAGGTGTTGCTTGAGGCCTCGGGAGAGTGTTGCCGGTGATAGATCGGAGTCGACTTGGGAGAAGTTGATGTCCAGGGATCATGAGATCATGCGGGATACTGAAGGCTAGAGGACAATGCACGTGGTGATGAAGAAATCCATATGGTATACAAGAGGGATTGTGTACGTATGGAAAGAGGAGTCGAATTTGGAAGGGAGTCCGAATTTGGGAAGTTTGATTGAGATAAGGAAAGAGATAAGTTGTTTACTTGCAAGAGAGGGTTTCCTACGTGGGTTAGGAGTCCTAAGTTGTGTTAGATTCGTGGGCTTTGCACAACCTACTTCATGTATAAATAGAGAGGGAGGGTGAGGCCTCTCGGTATCGGTTTTAGAGAGACTAGAGTTGAGAGAAAGTTGAGAGAAAGTCGAAAAGTTTCAATCTACATCTTCGAGTTTATCATCTAGCGGTGTTTCTGGGTCCCGACGGTCTAACCGTAGGTGTGCACGCGGTCTGACCGTGGGTGTCTGGGCGGTCTGACCGGCAAGGAGTTGACGGTCTGACCAGCGGCAGGAGGGCGGTTCGACCGGCGGTGACAAGGCTTCGTCGATGTCTTTGTTCGAGGGTAATCTTTAATTCCGCAAAAGATTTTTGGGTTTTTGATTTTCCCTACCATTCACCCTCCTCTGGTAGGTTTGTTTGGTATTGTGCGATCCTACAGATGATTGGCTCAGAGTTTGATAGACTGCACCTAGCAGATATTTGCCTAAGAGAAATTGCTTCTTTGATACAATGGCTTCGGCTAAGTGTTGCAAGTTGGCTGTTGGACCATAGGTGGAACCATAGAACAAAAACTTGTTCATCCAAATCATCAAGAAGGCAGTGTGTTCTCTAGCCGATACTGGACCTGTTCCTATGTTGTACGCAATAAAACCAGACCAACCCCCAATGTTTTTGGTTTTAAACCTGTGAGTGCACTTGGTTTTCAGGCTGATGGGGTTAGCCGATGTGGTGACATCCAGACCATTAATCATGATGATATCAAGCATAGTGGGGTGATCGGCCCGTGGTTGAACAGAAAAGCGTTCATGGTATCAGACCAAAAATATGCAGCCGAAAACAGCATCGGCTCGTCTTTTTCATGTCGGCTATGGACAGAGACAGACACTGGGCTATTCCTATCTCATCCCAATGATCTTGTTTACTGGCAGCAATCCTTTTATACCAGTTTATCCATCCATCTACTTGAGAGGGCCAGGATCTAAATTTAGTTGTCCAATGAGTAAGAGATGGGTTTGACTACCTGAAAGGGATTCTCTCTGTCTCTGTGTTGATTGTGAATGTTGGATCTATATCGCCTATTGGACCCAAGAAAAAGTGGCTGGGATCTTTCAAGCTCGGAATAGCTATTTGGTAGACTAGGTGCTACAGACTGAGAAAGAGAGATTAAGAACAGAGAGCGAAAGAGAAAGCGCAAAGTAAGTTTTGAGACGATAGGGACTTACCTTAGGGAATTCTTTGGCTGGAGTGCTTCATGGGCTCGACGAAGACGCCATTGATGCGCAGGGGATCGTCGCTGGGAGCAGGCTCGTCGTTGCGGTCGCTGGAGAAGATGGAAGTAGTCGCTGGAGATTGGCGGAGGAGTTTGGTGGCTTAAGCGGTGAAAATGGAGTTAACACCGTGAAAACTCCGGAAATGCGGTTGGTATTTATGAAATTAGGTACGTAACGGTCACAGGGGAAACCCTAGATTTTTGCGGTTGCGAAGAGACAATGCTATCTATTTGCATCGGCCAAGCTCTATCTAGTGTTTTGCTGGTGACGGTTAGGTTATCTTGTTGGCTTGAATTATATAATGTATCCACCATCGCTAAAAGGCAACAATCGGCTTGACTGTCCAGATATCATGCTTCTTTTCATACTTAATGCTACATCAGTTAAGTTTAGTTTGATCTATTAAGTCGTGTTATGAATCATGATCTCTAGCCTGCTTTATGTTTGTTAATAAGGATAGTATCGGGGTTTCAGCCGATCTTATCTGGTATAGATGTTTTACATAGTTTTATGCTTTGTTTAATATGCTATATCTGCCCCTTATATCAGGATCTAATCTAATACAAATATATTGGACTTACTACCAATCTAATTGGTAATAGTTGAATATATTTGTTGCAAGAGAATATCCTGGTATAAGGTTGTATCGGAGCTATAGCCGATACATACTTAAATCTGGACATCGGCTATGACATGAGTACATATAATCATTATTTGATGTTATTTTAGACTTGGGCAATTTATACTGTCTCGGTTCAGTCCGATCTATCCCAATTGCTAATTTTGAAAGTAATATTGATTTATAGATTATGTAATTATGATATTTTCAGCTGATGTACCAAGTTTAGGGTTAGCTCATCATTGACAAACACCTTACAGCCGATCCATGTTATATAGCATCGGCTAGGTTACATCACGATACGATATCGGCTAACTGGTCGATTGACTATCGTTTACTAATAAACTTGCATGTTTCTTCTCGTTGATTGCAGGATCAAATCAACTGGCACGCTCTTCGAACCTTAAAGCAAGTTTTGGACCTGTACTAGAGTCAAGCAAATCTCTCAGACCAGTGTGTGTTTTTTGCATGAACACCAACACTACACCATGTTGCGACAGGCCCAACCATCCTCCTTAAATATTACATTTCCATTAAGTCAGGTTATTAACAGTTGGACCACTCACGGTGTATCTGGTTCATCGCCCATAACCGCGGGCGCGGCTATTCGAATAGTTTTACTCTGATCAGAGATGTACAAATGTACCCACAAGACACGGCCCCACGACACGTTACCGTGTGCCGGCATACCACCATGGTACACCGGAAAGAGACTGTAACATGATCCTTCGCATAACCCTCCCTAACTAAGCGCACCACACCTCAGGTTTCGCCCTAACTTTTAGCCAAGGCAGGTAGCCCCCTCTCGTGTCTACCCTTGCCTAGATGTGTCAACGAGTAAACCCCTGCCGACCCAACCCTATCACGCCCACCCTTGCCTGGATGTGTCAGCTAGGAAAAGCTACACTACATGCCCAGTCATTGCCCACGCTGGCATGTGGAAAGCACGGTAATTCTTCCAGTATTGTCCGTGAACCAGTTCTTAATTACCATGGGTGCGACCAGCAAACCATGCACCCACCGCCCACCATTTGTCATATATTAGTTTAATTAGTACCATGCTGGCACTTAAGTGAAAATTTTATCATAGGGACTATGCTAAATAATTAGGTGAAATGACCCTCTTTTAGTGTGCTATTTGGTCCAAGCATGGCTAAGCATCTCCTAAACCAGCAACTAATCAATTTTTTTCCCAAGCTATCAAAGAAACATGATAATCAAATTATAAATCTATGTACAATAGGTAATTGAGCTCATAAATGATATTATAAAATAATGCAGTATTTAGAGAAAAGTAAGGCATTCATAATTTAGGTACAATATGCTCAAATGAAAAGCATGACTTGCCTTGCTCTTGCGCTGGATCAACCTCTACAACAACCTCGTAATACATGGGAGCCTCAGAACTGCCGGTTTCTACATGACATACAAAACACACAAGCAAAACATGCTATAAGACTACTGAAACAAGAAACAAGACTATTTTTAATGGATTCTTTGAATGGACTCAAACGGAGAACGGGTGAGTTAGTTATGATTTTTGGAGGTTTTGTAGTGTTTTTACTGTAAGCAGAAAAGTCCTCAATAATTTATTGCGCAATAAACCTAGGGCTGACGTCAGCAAAATGGAGGGGGCCGGCGCCGATAGGTGGGTCCCACTGGTCAGTGGTACAAGGTCGCCAGTCTACCGTGGACAGAGTCCACTGGACCAGGAGAGTGCGGTACACCACGTGGCATACGCGTGGCGCCGATGTGGTGACCACGCAGCAGCCACGGAGTAGTGGGGATGGCGCTGGCCGGCCATGGCAGCGCGGCGGCGATGCACTGGCACCGGCGATGCTGGCCAGGGTGGAGGCGCAAGTGGCACGCGCGCAGTGGTGGCGCGGCAACAGCGAGGCGGTGCGGCAAGCGTGGTGATGAGTGGCGAAAGGATGGGGAGGGGAGTCCTCACCGGGGGGTTGCCGGCGGTGGGGAGGACAACAGCGACGGGCGGCTCCGGCCTCCGGGAAGAGGTGGTCGAGACAGATTTCAACCTTGTGAGGCCAACAACAACGACTGCGTAGCTCGATGGTGCTCCTAGCGGCGGCTAGCGGTGGCCTGAGGCGGTGAGCAGCGGCGGCGCACAAGGCGAAAGGCGTAGCGGCGCTTGGGGCACGGGAACAAGCGACGAAAGGGGAGAAAGAGGGAAGAGAGTGCGGGGTAGCTTTATAGGGGGTTGGGAGGGGCGGATATGGCCGGGAGGTGGCTAGATTTCTCGTCGGAGTGGGGAGGAGAAATGGAGAGGTGGCCAGGATTCAGATTAAAATCCCGCGCCTCTCACGGCGTGCGGAATGGAGCAAGGTGGCGCGGGGAACGCGCGCGGGACGTGGGGAGTGGGCAGGGTGGCACGGAATGCGCGGGCACGATGATAGCAGGCTCGGCGGCTCCACCGGCTGGAGGAGAGGGACGGGCCTGACAGGTGGGCCCCACCTAACAGTGACCCGGAGAGAAGGAGGAGGGCATGACGGCCAGCTGGGCCGTGGCCCCGGGCCAGCCCAGCAAAAAGAGAGGGGGGAGGGCGCGGGCGGACTGGGCCGATGGGCCAATGATGAAAAGGAGGGGAAAGGAAGGAAAAGAGAAAAAAAGAAAGGGAAAAAAGGAAAAGATTTTTCCTGAGATTATTGCATTCGAAAGAAAATTTTTAATAGGTTTAAAATTATTTCTAGAGTTCTGAAAATTCCACTAAAAATCTTGTTAAAGTATTTTGGCTTGGAGAACACAAGAAAAATGCCACCATGCCATTTCCACTTTTTAATTGCGTTTATTAATTAGGGATTTGCTCTAGGGTTAATTAAACAATTTCTTTTTGAGCGATTTATTAGATTAATTTAGGATAGGGAAAGGGGAAACTGCCGGGTGTGACAAACCTGCCCCCTTAAACGGAATCTTGACCCCGAGATTCAAAAGAGCTGGTGAAGAGGTGCGGATGGGCGGCTTCCAACTCATCTTCTCTTTCCCAGGTAGCTTATTCCTTAGAGTGATGGCTCCATTGAACTCAGCAGAATCTGGTGATTTTCTCCTTGTTTGTCTTTCTCTGGTCTCGAGGATACGGGTCTGCTTCTCCACTTAAGTCAAGTCCTGATCGGGACTTGCGTGCTCCTTAGGTACCGTCAAACATTTCTTCAATTGAGAGACGTGGAAAACACCATGAATGCTGAGCGTCTTGGAGGGAAGCCCGAATCGGTAGGCAACTTCACCTTTGCGCTCCAGAATTATGTAGGGTCCCACGAAGCATGGTGCTAATTTTCCCTTGGTTTGGAAATGGTGCACCCCTCGAAGTGGGTGACACGAAGATACACATAGTCCCCAACTTCAAATATGAGCACTCTCGGCGGTTGTCTACATAGCTCTTTTGTCGAGACTGTGCGATTCTCAGCCTTTCGCTGACTGTTCTAACTTTCTCCTCTGCATCGCTCAAGACTTCAGTCCCAAACAACTGACGCTCCCCAGTTTGATTCCAAAAGAGCGGGGGTGCGGCACTTCTGGCCGTACAATGCTTCGAACGGCGCCATCTATAGACTGGCCTGGTAACTGTTGTTATAGGAGAATTCAGCGTACAACAGGCTTTTGTCCCAAGCTCCACCAAAGTCAAGTGAGCAAGCTCTCAACATATCTTCCAAGATCTGGTTAAGTCGCTCGGTCTGATCGTCAGTTTGAGGATGATAAGCAGTACTGAAGTTCAGACGGGTTCCTAACTCTTCTTGCAATTTCTACCAAAACTTCAAGGTAAACTGACTCCCTCGGTCGGATACAATCTTCTCAGGTACCCCGTGTAAACACATGATCCTTGCCAAATAAAGTTCTGCCAATTTCTTGGTGAGTAGGTGGTGTGCACTGGAATAAAGTGAGCGACCTTGGTGAGTCGGTCCACGATCACCCAAATGGAATCGTGTCCGGATGCTGTCTTTGGCAACCCCATGATAAAGTCCATTACTATCTCTTCCCATTTCCATTCCGGAATTTGAAGGGGTTGTAGCAAGCATGCTGGCCTTAGATGTTCTGCCTTTACCCGTTGACATACGTCACAAAGCGCGACGAATTCAGCGATCTCCCTTCTCATGCTAACCCACCAGAATTTCTCTTTGAGGTCCTCATACATCTTGGTACTGCCAGGATGAATCGAGTATTGGGTCTGATGAGCTTCCGTAAGTATCAGATCCTTCATTTCTTTGTTCTCTGGAATACATATTCTTTCTCCCATCCAGATTGTTCCACGTTCATTTTCGGTGAAGTCTCGTGCTTTACCGACCCTCAAATTCCTCTTGAGTTCGTCTATTTCAGGATCGTTGGCCTAGGCTGCTCGGACTTGTTCCACGAGCGTAGATTGTGCCTCAAGAGTTGTCACGAACCCGTGTTCCACAATACCCAAGGTTTAGGCGTTCGAGCTCTTGTTGCAATTTGCCACACATTTCCTCCGTACAAGTGGTGTTGCAGTAGCTTTTCCTGCTCAAAGCATCGACCACCACATTAGTTTTCCCAGGATGATAATGTATCCCCATATCATAATCTTTGATCAACTCCAACCATCAACGTTGTCGGAGGTTCAAATCAGGCTGAGTGAAAATATATTTCACGCTCTTGGGATCGATATAGAGTTCGCAACGGTTACCAATGAGGTAGTGCAGCCAGAATTTTAGAGCATGAACAATTGCTGCTAATTCCAAGTCATGAGTTGGGTAGTTATTCTCGTGTGGACGCAACTGACATGAAGCATATGCGACCACCCTGCCTTCCTGCATCAAGACGCATCCTAGCCCTTGATGGGATGCTTCACAATACACCTGGAAGTCTTTTGTCTGTTTCGGCAAAATCAAAACTGGTGCAGACACCACCTTCTTCTTAAGCTCCTCAAAACTTCTGTTGCATTCTGTTGACCACTTGAATGTTTCATCCTGCTTTAGCAACTATGTCATAGGCTTGGCAATCTCGGAGAAGTTCTCAATGAATCGGTGGTCCTAACCCGCGAGTCCCAGAAAGCTCCTAATTTACAAGACTGTCTTCGGTGGGGTCCACTTGGTAACTGACTCCACAGTTGATGGGTCCACTACCACTCCTTGAGCGGTGATGATCTGGCCTAAGAACTGAACCTCTTTGAGCCAAAAGTCACACTTGCTAAACTTGGCATACAGTTGGTGTTCCTTCAATTTCTTGAGTACCAGACGAAGGTGTTGTTCGTGTTCCTCCCGGACTTGGAGTAGATAAGTATGTCGTCAATGAACACCATGACAAACTTGTCCAAAAACTCCATGAACACCTTGTTCATTAGATTCATGAAGAAGGCTGGTGCGTTGGTAAGTACAAAGGACATGACAGTGCACTCAAACGACCCATACTGAGTGATGAATGCTATCTTCGGGATATCCTGTTATTTGATCCTCAACTCGTGATAGTCTGATCGTAGGTCTACCTTTGAGAACATTGTTGCTCCTTACAACTGATCAAACAAATCGTCAATCCGGGGTTGTGTATATTTGTTCTTGATGGTTACATCGTTAAGTGCGTGATAGTCGACGCACATCCTCTTGGTCTTGTCTTTCTTTTCCACGAAGATTACTGGAGCACCCCAAGGTGACATGCTTGGGTGAATGTATCCTTTCTGCAAACGCTCGTCAACTTGCTTCTTGACTTCCGTCAACTCGTTGGCTACCATCCTGTAGGCCTCTTGTGTAGGTAGTTCCCGGGACTAGGTCAATCCGAAATTCAATTGCACTCTTTGGTGGCATTGTCGTTAGGTCATCCGGAAAGACCTCAGGGTACTCTCTGACTATGGGAATATCCCCCAACTTCCCAGGGCCTTTCTCCACTAATGCAGTCTGTTCCACACCATTGACCTGGTTCAAGCACATTCTCTGCTTCTGAGGTGTTGGCGACTGGAACGTCACCACTTCTCCCTTCACATTAATCAGGGTGATGGTGCAGCTTGCGCAATCGATAACTCCTTTGTGCCTTGTTAGCCAATCCATCCCAAGAAAAACATCTAGGTCTTTGGATTCAAGAAGGATGAGGTTGGCTAGAAATTTTGAGCTTTGGATTTCTGTTGCCACAGATGGGAAGCAGTGAGTTGTGGTCATATCATTCCCATGAATGTGGACCCACATAGGCATTCTAAGTTCCACTATTGACAACCCATGTTCCCCAGCAAAACGCTTGGATAAAAATAAATGTGTAGCACCAGTATGGTTGCAGGGATTGAGTTGACAGGAAACGTACCCAGTACAACTTCTGGTGCAGTCTGCGCCTCTTCTGCGGTTGCATGGTTGACACAGGCCTAGATGAACTTGGGTCCAGTGCACCTTGGTTTCGGACACTTGTCGGCAAAGTGGTCGGGCTCGTTACAGTTGTAGCAGACCACTGGCTTTCCGTCAAACTCCTTGAGTTGAGCTAACTGAGTCGGCTGAGCTGGCGCCATTGGTGGCCGTGGTGCTAGGTTACGGTTGGGCTACCCACTATTGTTGTTGCAGTTTCCAGTATTGTTGGTCTTGGAATTGCCAGGGTGATAGGGACGGTGCTGGTGAACAATCATGGTGGAAGGACCATCCTGATGTCCGGCGATGAAACGGGGCCTCTTTTGGTTCCCCTGGTGTGCTCTGAGTTGAGCTGCCTTCCTCTTATGGTTGATTACCTTGTCGACCAGCTTCTCGAAATCAGCATAATGTCCGGAGATTAGTTGGTTGGTCAGTTTATCATCTAGGTCGAAAAGAAACTTCTCCTGCCTCTCGGCATCGGTGTGAACATCCTCCGGGGCGTAGCGTGCGAGACAGTTGAACTCATGAAGATAGTATGTCACTATCCGGTTGCCCTGATGGAGTGCTCTAAATTCCCTCTTCTTTTGTGCCACGATGCCATCAGGAACCTGAGCCTTCTAGAAACTGTCAGGAACCACGATGGCAGAACTCCGCCCAGGTGACTTCTGTCCCGGCTGGGCGGGTGACCATATAATTGTCCCACCAAGCCAAAGCGGGACCTTGCAGCTGGTGAGTGGCGAAAGCGACCTTCTCTTGGTTGTAGCACTATAGTAGGTTGAGCTCCTTTTCAATGGAATGAAGCCAATAATTCGCCTCCATGGGGTTGGTGGTGCTTGAGAAAATTGGCGGACGAACACGAATAAACTCTAGTAACTTGGATTGGGGTGGAGGTGGAGGGCCAAACTGTTGGTTCTGCTAGTTATGCTGCTGCTACACCTGGTGCTGCATCTACTGCATCATCTGTTGCTGCATTTGTTGGTGCTGCTGGTGCATCTGTTGCATCATTACTGTCATCATTTGTGTTTGGCTGGCCAAGAGCTGAGCGATAGTGGGATTCTCAGGTGCGGGTGGTGGAGGACCGTTGTTAGTTGCTCCAATGGGTTGTGCTCCTCCTGACGGGTCCTCATTGCCACTAGTGTTACCACTTGTCCTTGTGTTGACCATCTGGAGGGAAAGAACCAGCGAGAAGAGGTGGAAAAGAAGAAAAACAGACTGCTCTCAGAAAGTAAGCTTTATTATATTATTAAATGATTTGGAATTGTTCTAATCTAGTTTAAAACACTTTAAAACAGCAAGCAAATCCTTATTAAGACAGGCACATGATATAGACTGTCAACTAGCCCACAAGCATCAAACTTAACACATGGAAATTAGCAAGGGAACAAGCTAAGTAAAACGATAAAACTAAGGGTAGCGAGCCTAGTGCTCGGACCGGCTCCTGCTGTCGGTGGAGTTGTAGCTGGAGCTAGCGAAGCGACTGGTGGGGGCCGTGGAGCTGGTGCTAGAGCCGGCGCTAGCGAAGGCGGGTGGAAGAAAGGAAGCGGCTCGGGAGATGGAGGTGGGTTCCTTGATGCGAGCTGGATGCGCACTGGGTCTTCGTGGGCATGGTGCGAATCCTGGTGCTGCCTGGTGCTGGACGCCCCTGCAGACTTGAGGCGAGCGACCTCATCGTCCAAGTGAGCTATCTTGATAAGCTTCTTGCCATTGAGGGCCTTGGATGCCTTGTGGAGATCGGCGTGCATCTTGTCCCGTCCCTTCATCACCGTGCACATGCGTCCAAAGCTGGTGTCATTCTCCCCTGACGTCGGGCGAAAAGTGTTGACGTCACTATTGGCAGAACGACGAGGGTGGTAGCGATACTTGTCACAGTGGTGCAGAAGATGTAGGGGTGCCTATCACTGATCCTGGTCATCATCCGGTAAGCTGCCTCCTGGCAGGCATGCACGACAGTGCCTCCAGCAGCCTCGACCACCTTGTTGGGAAGACTGGTGCCCACAAAGTCATGGACCTCCAAGCGAACTCTTTGCGGGAACTCGCCATTGAGAGGCTCAATCGTGGTGTACTCTGGTGCTTCATGGTAGCCCACAACTAAAGTCATGCGGGCATGCTCTACCACACAACAATCCATGTCTTCACCACGGTTCGTAGGGGGAAAATCTACCATGTACAGAAGACATGGGGTGGGAATCAATGCATGCTCAAATCCAAATGAAAGGAAGCAATGAAGGACTCAAGTAAAAAAACAGGTAAAAGAAAATTTTGTGCATGGAATAATTTTATATGAGTCAAATAAGTGATATTACCATACTAAACAAAATAATGTGAACACATTATAATGATAATATTAGTAATAATAGTAATAATAGTAAGAACCAAAGTAAATAAGTTTTGCATTCCATATACCTTAGCTAGGACCTAATGCCCTTTCCCAACAAAATTTTTTTCGACCAATTTTCAAGCTAATTCCAAATGAACTCCGAAATTACCCATCCCAGAATTCCTAAAACCCTAAGCTAACTTTAGTCAAGGAAATCCCCATCGAATAAGCGATCAAGATTTTTCCCATGAACCCAAGGAACAGTAATCCCGAATTTTCCCGAAACAACTCCAAGTGCAAAGGGGCAAATGCATATGAAAGAGTTTCAAAGGACTCTTAGGGTTTCCAGTTGGCTTGTCCTACAGTCAAGGTTAGCTCTCATACCAACTTGTCACGCCCAAAAATTCCCAAACGTGGTTCCAAGCAGAATGTGCACTAAGCCCCTGTACAGGACAAAGTTGACAAGGTACACAAACGATAAAGTTGACGTACATATCCACGTCTTACAAACACCGTAAAAAGGTCTTACATAAATGCAGCGGAAAATATAAACAAGCTATTTTAGATAACTAGATGCTCGCAGCGTGGCGACTCCAAACCACGGGCATCCTCGACGGCAGACACACCGAAACGTACTCAAACTCTGGTGTGGGGGAAGATAGAGCAAGATAGAGTACTACCCACTGTACTCAACAAGTCATACCGGTATAGGGGGAAATGATGCATGTAATACCAAAGAAGGCTAGGTTTCATTTGCATAAAGCAGGTATTTAAAGACAGTAGCTGAAAGCAGTAAAACAGTTGAAGTATTTAACCAGAATTAAATAATCACTGCCAAACGCTACACCGTGTTGCGATAGGCCCAACCATCCTCCTTAACCACTCCAGTTCCATTAAGTCAAGTAATTAAGAGTTGGACTAATCACGGTGAATCTGGTTGATCGCCCATAACCGCGGGCGCGGCTATTCAAATAGTTTTACTCTGATCAGAGGTGTACAACTTTAGCCACAAGACAAAGCCCCACGACACGTTACCGTGTGCCGGCATACCACCACGGTACACCGGGAAGAGACTGTGACAGGACCCTTCGCATAACCATCCCTAACTAAGCGCACCACACCTCAGGTTTCGCCACTACCTTTTAGCCAAGGTAGGCAGCCCCCTCTCGTGCCTACTTGAATTCGGAAGCACATCAACAAGTAAACCCCTGCTGACCCAACCCCATCACGCCCACCCTTGCCTGGATGTGTCAGCTAGGAAAAGTTACACTACAAGCCCAACTATTGCCTACGTTGGCTTGTGGAAAGCACGGTAATTCTTCTAGGGTTTTCCGCGAGCCGGTCCTAAATTACCATGGGTGTGACTAGCAAACCATGCACCCACAGCCCACCATTTGTTATATATTAGTTTAATTAGTACCATGGTGGCACTTAAGTGAAAATATCATCATAGGGACTATGCTAAATAATTAGGTGAAATGACCCCCTTTTAGTGTGCTATTTGGTCTAAGCATCTCCTAAACCAGCAACTAATCAAATTATTTCCCAAGCTATCAAAGGAACATGATAATCAAATTATAAAGCTGTGTACTATGGGTAATTAAGCTCATAAATGATATTATAAAACAAACAATGCAGTATTTAGAGAAAAGTAAGGCATTCGCAATTTAGGTATAATATGCTCAAATGAAAAGCAAGACTTGCCATGCTCTTGCACTGGATCGACCTCTCCAACACCTCGTAATACACAGGAGCGTCAGAACAGCCGGTTTCTGCACGACATACAAAGCATACAAGCAAAACATGCTATAAGACTACTGAAACAGGACACAAGACTATTTTTAATGGATTCTTTGCATTTTTATGAATTTTCTGCAACTTGAATGGACTCAAACGGAACACGGGTGCATTAGTTATGATTTTTTGATGTTTCGTAGTGTTTTTACAGTAAGCAGAACACCAGCGCACTGTATTTTGGCTAGGAGAACACAAGAAAAATGCCACCATTCCATTTCCACTTCTTAATTGCGTTTATTAATTAGGGATTTGCTTTAGGATTAATTAAACAATTTCTTTTCGAACGATTTATGAGATTAATTTAGGTTAGGGAAAGGGGAAACTTCCGGTGTGACATGAGCACAATACAATTAAAAGTCCACCGTTCGACAATGAATGGTTGTTTTTATTAAAACTCATTTTTATGCGATTAGCTAAGAGGTGACTGACAGGATGCGTTATGGCTATGAGAGCTGGCTTTTTATTTTTAATTGCCCGGTGCTGTTAAATATTTTATTTAATACACGCTTGGCATAATGCTCCGTGATTATTTCTAAAAAGGTCACAAAAATACTTTAGGCTATGCACATTAATTTCATTATAAATACAATTGTCTTAAAGCTATGTGTCATATTTGACGACGGATGGTAAATCACTCAGGTGTTAGTATACGGAGTTAAGTACCACGTATGCCAGTATTTTAATACAATACCACTTGGTTGGTTAATTTTTGTAATCTTTGACTATATGTTATATGTTTGATTGTATTCCAACTAATCATATAATCAGGGGCTACATCTACTTAAGTACATCTAGTCGATGCACCCATTAACTGTTTTGTTTTAAATTTTTTCAAACGAGGCCTCCACAGTCTTCTGGAAGTGTTGTAATGGCAAGGATGAAGAGGAAAAGCACTCAGGAATCTCATGAGGATATTGTTTAGACAAGCATGGGGGAAGATTATTTCTCGACTTTACTGGGGGGACTGCTATAAAGATTATTGGTACCATATACCCACTCGGCCGACGTATCCAACTACATGTAAGAAGTGTGCTAGATCAATGTATTGTGTAACAGAGTTGGACCTGGTCGCTATGTTGCATTGTATCTTGAGGCATGGTATAAAGCTCCTAATGTATGTAACATATTCGGAAACTAATGTCGTGTCCGAATAAGTTTTCCTCTTTGGAATCCTACCCTCAACCTATATAAGATAGATAGGGAGCCCTCCAAAGAGAACCATAACTCTTACATCAGATTAATAATACACTCGACAGATTCAATCCTCAAACACGAGTGGGGTATTTCCTCTTGTTTAGAGGGCCTCAACCTATGTAAACCCTTGCGACCTTATCCCCTTTACTCATTTACTTTTAAATCTCGTGCACTACACCTTTTCTTATTATCAGTCTAGAACATCAACAGAGCACCTGGAATGAAGTAGCAGCAACGTAACTTGTTTTTCTTGTTTGATGTTAAGACATTGTTGGCAGTATGCCATGAGACCCTTTGACCGGACCTGCTGAAACCAATCAAGCAGTGAGGATTCGGACTCAAGGCACCCAAGACCCGTCGAGGCGAAGCCCCATGGCGAAGACAACGGGGCGAAGGGGGTAATGGGCGAAGAGTCGTACCAGGTCCCTGCTAGTCTAGGCGAAGCCGTACGTCGAACGAGGACGACATCGCCAGGCTGGGCCCGATTCAAGGAGGCCCAGTGGGCCAGCCCAATCGCCCCGGCCTACTGGCCGGTGGGCTAGTGGTTACCAGACAGCCCATAGCAGGCCCATGTATCTTAATTACATTGAATACCCATATGGGTGTCCCTTTTATAAGGGTGACCATGTAAATTCCCAAGTAAAAGGCCTAAACCCTAATAGGGGGACATGTAATGGGGTTATAAATACCCCCACAGGGCCATGTAAAGGGGGGTGCCCAAGAAAAATCCTGAATTTAATACACTTTACTTTCCCAACAACCGTTGAGTATCCACGTCCTTCGACATATGCAGTTGTCGTTTTGACAACAGCTGGCGCCGATCGTGGGGACCTCCGAGCGAAACCACTGAGAGCGAATGCCACCGAAGAAGGTCTCAAAGAAGAGGGTTGCTAACCCAAAGGAAAGTGTAGCAGAAGAGGCGATGGCCGCCGAAGAAGGGGCAGAACCTTCGGCGCCCGCCGCCGAAGCTGGGGCAGCGCCGTCGGCTTCGGCGCCCGCACCGCAACCGCCACCTTTGGCCCCGGCCACTTCGGTGGAGCAGGTGCCGGAGATCCCTTCGGCAAGTCAACTGACTTCAACCACACTCGCTGCTGTGCAAGCCGACCCCAACCTCGAGGCGCAAGCCGAAGCCAGCATGGAAGCCATGCGGCAGAACATGACGCGACTCCAAGACATGCTACGCCAGATGTAAGAGCAACAGCAAGCATACGAAGCAGCACAGCAAGCCAATGTTGCTTCGGCCCTAGTCCTCTAGTATTCGGCATGCTACATCCCGCCTCAAGCCTACCAGCAAGCGTCGTTACAAGCCCCTACGTCACAAGCCGTGCAAGGACCGATGTACTTCCCCGGGCAACCTTCGGCTGCAGTAGCACACTCGCTTCTTGGCGTGCGGCCGCAGGTTCGACCGGCTGTGGTCCAGGTGCACCCCTCACCACCCGGTCAAATGTCACAAGTGATGGCGGAGGGGGCTTCGGCCCTAGAAGCACAGCTTCAAGCTTTCCTTCAGCAACTCAATCAACCCCACAACATCTCAAGCACATCCCTTTCGGCCCAACCGGAGGGGGGCACCGGCCAGGGCGGACCCGGTTGGTTGTCGTCGAACCAACCCGGGCCGGGGGCCTCGCCTTGGAGTCAAGGGCCGCAGTTCGACTTCTACAACACCACCCAAGCGCCACCATTCGGAACTGGGCCACCGAACGCTGTAGCCCAGCCACGCGCAGGTAATGACTTTGCCTTTCGCCACGCCGTATCCGCAGCCGAGCGGGCCCTCGCTGCAGGGCATCATGAGTAAGGCAGGGGGCGAAAAGGGGCTGCCGCTGAGCGGGGGAATCAAAACCCGTCCAATCCGACCTCAGTTCAAGTTCCCACCTGTTCCGCGGTACTCGGGCAAAACGAACCCAAAAGAGTTTCTCTCTATCTATGACTCCGCGATCGAAGCTGCTCACTGCGACGAGAATACCAAGGCGAAGGTAATCCATCTCGCTCTAGAAGGCATCGCCCGTTCTTGGTATTTCAATTTACCATCTAATAGCATTTACTCATGGGAGCAATTGCGCGATGTCTTTATCCTTAATTTTCGAGGCACCTATGAGGAGCCGAAGACGCAGCAATATTTGCTAGGCATTCGCTAGAGGCCGGGCGAATCAATACGGGAGTACATGCGTCGCTTCTCGCAAGCCCGATGCCAAGTTCAAGATATAACTGAAGCATCCGTCATCAACGCCGCTTCGGTCGGGCTGCTCGAAGGTGAACTCACAAGGAAGATCGCCAACAAGGAACCGCAAACTCTCGAGCACCTGCTTCGCATCATCGACGGGTACGCGAGGGGCGAAGAGGACTCCAAGCAAAGGCAGGCAATTCAAGCTGAGTACGACAAAGCCTCCATCACCGCTGCCCAGGCCTAGATGCAAGCGCAGGTCGCCGAACCGGCTCTCCCCGCCGTTCGCCAACCACAGCCAGCGAACCAGGGGCAGCCGCTGAGACAAGGCCAAGCTCCCATGACTTGGAGGAAATTTAGGACTGACCGTACAGGCAAGGCTGTGATGGCTGTCGAAGAAGTACAAGCCCTCTGCAAGGAGTTCGACGCCCAGTAGGGTGGCAGCCACCAGCAGCCTATTCACAAGAAGGTCAGCATGGACCTCTACTGCGCCTATCATGGGCGATCTTCGCACACCACTGAGCAGTGTCGAAACATTCGTCAACGAAACAACGCTCAAGAACCAAGGCCGCATCAAGGCGCTGTTGTCGAAGCGCCTCGCGAGGCGGCCCGAGAGCAGTCACCCCCAACTGAACAGCGCAAAGACATGCAGCGCAGAATCATCCAAGTGATTACAAGGGCCGATCCACCAGTTCAGACGTCAAAACGGCAGAAGAAGTTGCAACTGCGAATGGTGCATAACATCACTGCCGCAGGCGAAGGGGTCCCGAAGTACTTGAACCAGCAAATTTCTTTTGGGCCAGAAGATGCCGAAGGAGTGCTGTTCCCGCATCAAGACCCCTTGGTAATCTCGACCGAGGTAGCCGGCTTTGAAGTTCGGTGAATTTTGGTCGATGGAGGTAGCTTAGCCGATGTCATCTTCGTCGAGGCATACACCAAGATGGGGCTGCCAACCCTGGCCCTCACCCAAGCGCCGGCCTCGCTTCGCGGTTTCGGCGGTGAGGTAGTTCAAGTTCTCGGCCAGGCACGGTTGATGGTTACTTTCGGCACAGGCAAAAACAGGCACGAAGAGCAGATACTGTTCGACGTGGTCGACATTGCATACAGCTACAACGCCATCCTCGGCCGTGCAACCTTGAACAAGTTTGAAGCCATCTCCCACCACAACTATCTCAAGCTCAGGATGCCCGATCCGGCAGGGGTAATCGTCGTCAAGGGGCTTCAACCTCCGGCTATGTCAAAAGGCGACTTGGCCGTGATTAACGGGCGGTACACAATGTGGAGGCTGAACCGCATGTCAAGCGCGTGCCGAAGCCAGCCCCTCATGGCATGGTGATCAAGGTGCAACTCAACGAGGCTGACCTGGCAAAGTTCGTCCAGCTGGGGGGCGGTCTGGGTGAAGAGGAAGCTAGGAAAATCCTAGAAGTAATCAAGAAAAACATCGACATCTTCGCCTGGAGCCATAGCGAAGTAGGGGGTGTTTCGACAGAACTCATCATACATCACCTGGCTTGCAAGCCAGACGCCAAGCCAAGAAAGCAAAAGCTACGCAAGATGTCCGCTGATCACCAAGAGGCAGCGAAGGCCGAAGTACGGAAGCTACTCAAGGCCGGGGTGATCAAAGAGATCGACCACCCGGAGTGGCTGGCGAACCTAGTTTTGGTGAAAAGGTCGAACGGCAAGTGGCGCATGTGCGTCGATTTCACGGATCTCAACAAGGTGTGCCCGAAGGACGACTTCCCCTTGCCGCGGATCGACCAGCTTGTTGATTCGACGGCTGGCTACGAACTCATGAGCTTCTTCGATGCCTACTCCGGCTATCACCAGATCCACATGAATCCAGACGACATTGCCAAGATAGCCTTCATCACGCCATTCGGCACTTTTTGCCACCTCAGGATGCCTTTCGGCCTGAGGAACGTGGGAGCAACGTTCACCAGGCTGGTGTACAAGGTGCTTCGCAAGCAGATAGGGTGAAATGTGGAGGCCTATGTCGACGACATCATCGTAAAAAGCTGCAAGGCTTTCGACCATGCGTCCGATTTACAAGAGACCTTCGACAACTTGCACGCGGAGGGTATGAATATAAACACCGAGAAGTGTGTTTTTGGAGTTTGTGCGGGCAAGTTGTTGGGCTTTCTTGTCTCTGAAAGGGGTATCGAGGCGAACCCCGAGAAAATTGATGCCATTCGGCAAATGAGGCCACCGTTGAGCGTACGCGAAGTACAAAAGCTCGCGGGCCGAATTGCGGCACTCAGTCGTTTTCTCTCGAAAGCAGCCAAAAGGGACCTGCCATTCTTCAAGACCCTCCGGGACGCAGGAAAGTTTAGCTAGACCCCCGAATGCCAGGCTGCATTCGACGAGCTAAAGCAGTATCTGCAAAGCCCACCTTCCCTGGTCAGCCCAACCCCAGGAAGCGAAATGCTGCTATATCTAGCGGCTTCGCCAGTGGCAGTCACTGCAGTCCTTGTCCAAGAGATAGAGTCAGGACAGAAACCAGTATACTTCATCTCCGAAGCGTTGCAATGGGCGAAGACAAGGTACATTGAGATGGAAAAGCTTGCTTACGCCCTAGTGATGGCTTCGTGCAAACTCAAGCACTACTTTCAGGCCCACAAAATCACTGTGCCATCACAGTATCCTCTGGGTGAAGTACTCCGGGGCAAGGAAATCTCTGGTAGACTCAGCAAGTGGGCAGCAGAGTTATCCCCCTTCGACCTGCATTTCGTTGCGCGCACCGCTATCAAATCCCAAGTCCTAGCCGATTTCGTGGCCGAATGGACACCGGCGTCCACCCCTGAACCTCAGCCCATCGAACAGCCTTGGATAATGCACTCCGATGGCTCGTGGTCGCACAGGGGGTCGGGCGCCACGGCCATACTCACTTCGCCAGGGGGCGTGCCGATTCGGTATGCCGCAAGGCTGCAGTTCGACACAACCAACAACACGACAGAGTATGAAGCGGTGCTGTTGGGGTTAAGAAAGGCGAAAGCATTGGGGGTTCGGCGCTTGCTCATCCGAACAGACTCCAAGCTAGTGGCGTGTCATGTTGATAAGTCTTTTGAAGCAAAAGACGAAGGGATGAAAGATATTTGGAGGCTGTTCGATCTATGGAAAAGTGCTTCGCTGGTATAATGGTCGAACATTTACCTAGAGGCCAGAAAGCGGAAGCAGACACCCTGGTGAAATCTACCACCTGTGGGGGACCGCACTCACCAGGCATCTTTTTCGAGATCCTGTATGCACCAAGAGTGCCCGCGGAAACTCTAGATATCATGGTCATTGACCAGACAGATCCGGGCGAAGACCTAGAGGACTGGCGAACTCCATTCATAGAGTATCTCAAGGATGGTTGGCTCCTAGAGGATGAGGCAGAAGCGAAGCGCTTACAAATCAGAGCCAGGTAGTACAGGCTGGTTTCGGGCCAGCTATATCGCTCTGGAGTGCTCCAACCTCTGCTCAGATGCATCTCCTTCGCTGAGGGCAAGGAAATAGTGAAGGAAGTACACCAGGGGCTGTACGGTGCACACCAAGCTGCAAGAACAGTCGCCTCCAAGGTATTTCGCTAGGGAGTGTATTGGCCCACTGTGCTGAAAGTTTGTGTTGAGCAGGCCAAAAAGTGTGAAAGCTGCCAGTGACACGGCCGAAGCCAGACCGCACCACAATATGAGCTGCAGCCTATCGCACCAGTCTGGCCCTTCGCCAGGTGGGGGCTAGACATCATTGGCCCATTCACCGTGGCGCGAAATGGGTATAAGTTTGCAATCGTAGCCATCGAATACTTCTCGTGGTGGATCGAGGCCGAACCTCTCGGCGCGATCACTTCGGCGGCAGTACAGAGGTTTGTCCGGAAAAACATCGTTTGCCGTTTCGGAGTGCCGAAGGAGTTCATCACGGATAACGGCAAACAGTTCGACTCTGACAGGTTCAGAGAGATGTGCGACGGACTGAACCTGGAAATCAGGTTCGCGTCAGTCGTGCAGCCACAGTCGAATGGGGCGGCCGAACGCACAAATAGCAAGATCTTGGAGGCGCTCAAGACAAGGCTTGAGGGGGCAGCGAAGGGCAGATGGTCAGATGAAATGCTGTCTGTTCTTTGGGCCCTACGAACAACTCCCACAAGGCCAACCAAGTTTAGCCCGTTCATGCTCCTCAACGGAGACGAGGCGAAGACCCAACAGAGCTAGGGGCTAACTCACCAAGGGTGATGTTCTCTGGGGCGAAGAGGGGCGCGAAGTGTCGCTCGAACTCCTTGGAGGGGTACGAGTCGAAGCACTAGAACACATGCGCAAGTACGCCACAAGCACTTCGGCAACCTAAAAAAAAGGTTCGCCCAACAGAGCTATTACCTAGCCATCTCGTCCTAAGGAAAAGGGCAAACCCAGTAGCGGTCGGGAAGCTTGAGTCAAAATGGGAAGCGCCATATCTCATCAAGCACAGGTCATGGACGGGCTCTTTTCGCCTAGCAACACTAGAAGGCGAAGAGTTCGATCACTCCTGGAACGCCGCTTCTCTTAAGCGTTTCTATGTTTAGAAAGGGTGGCACCCTATTCGCCAAAATGTAAAAATGTACATACCGTTATATAGCTCTTTCGACATCTGCCATTATGTAAGACTTCCGGCACAAAAATACAAAAAAAAAGGAGAAAATGAAAAAAGAAAAAAAAACTGGACGTAGGGCTATTATCCACTCTGGAGGCCCGAACCAGTATAAAATCTCTGTGTCTTTCGCCTTTTTTACATGTGTACATGATAATTCGTGGAAAAACCCCAAGGCAAACGCCTGATCAGCGAAAACGCCGGGGGGGGCGAAACGAATCGGCCGAAGCATCGCTCGCCGAACGTTGAAACTGCGACAGCTTGTTTCGGATAAACTAACCGAACACCGTTGTAGTCGATCTATGCGAAAACATGCGCTACTCCCACGACGGGGTACCAAAGATCGATGACGGAAGACGAAAGCTGAAAAGTCAGCATACCTATTTCGCTAACACACGCAAAGGGGTCGATATATCCCGGTCTAACGAAAGCACGAAAAGTGACAATGCGGAAATAGCGAAAAGGAAATAAAAGCACATCTTTATTTACTTCGGAAGAAATAATCGAAGAATACATGTCGTACAAGCATGGCACAGGCGAAAGGAATACAACAGACTATACAGCTTAGCTTACAAGTAAATTACATCTTCGCCCCCAAAACAACTACCACCTGCAAAGGGGTGATCTGGCGAACTAGGTTCGTCATCACTACTAATGTTGTAAATTACCCCAAGAGGAGAAGGGGGCGAAACAAGGAAAAGACTGTAACAGCGTTGGGCGATTCGCCTCCTGCCGGTCAGTCCTTCGATGATTTCACCAGAAGCGAGCCATGCCCTCCAAGCGCGCTGCGTGGACACGATCGCTGCGTGGACACTTTGTAACTATTGCCGTTGATCATCATCTCACGGTAAACAGGTCGAAGCGGGTACCGGACCTTCGGCAAATTCTTTACCGCAACAAACTTCTCATTCTTGCTTTGCCAATTCCCAAAGGGGGACCGAACGCATAATTTTCGGCGTAGACCCTGCAAACAATGGGAGGTCATGTGGCGAAACGCAGAGAGCGAAGCTGGAACGCATAAATCAGGTGAAAACATTTTGCGAAACTGCGCAAGCACGGGAAAAGAAAACATCAAACACGGATGGCGAAAATAGTCATATATTCCAAATATTACGACATTCTACAATAAGGTGGGCCATTGGCCATATTTACATTGTTCGCCCTATACGGCAAAACAACAAAAGTAAAAACTGTTAAAATTTAAAAAAACGGGCGGAGGGCCTCACACCTCTGGGTGATCTTGGGCATCGCCTCCACCCTCTTCCGCCGGCTCTGCGCCTTCGTCCGCCGCCACTGTCTTCGCCAGCTGCTCAAGCAGACGGGCCTTGGTGGCAGATCGCCCATCCTTTTGCCAAAACTGCTTACGCCAGGCGCGGAGCGCTGGTGAAATGTCCTGGGCGCTCACCTCCCAGTTCCCCATCGCGAAGTTGGGGAACTGGGCGATATGCTCGCACCCAGATTGCTGCAGCAGGCCCAGGGCGAAAGCCGCTGACAAGCGTGCACAGCAATCGCCGTACGCCGTCGCACAGTCCGAAACTGCGCAGCTAGCCTGCTGAGTCCACTCGCAGAACTCGAGTGCGGAGGCGTTTTCGCCTGGAACACCCCGCGCCTTCACCCCCATGTTGGTCAGAGCGAGATGAAGGGTGCGGCAGGCGGTCTTGGCGGATTCAGTGGCCCTCGCCACCTCCCGCGCAAGGCGTTGGGCCTTCGCCTCCGCCCTGTTCGCCTCCTGACGAAGAGCCTCCATATTCGGCTCCGTCAGGTTGTAATAATCGGTGAGGGCGGCGAAGTGCCCTCGCTCCTTCTCCAGCTCGGCATTAAGGCGATCGATTTCCGCCTTCGCCTCGCTGCCCTTATCCAGTTCAGCCTGGAGGCGTTTGTTCTCTGCCTTTGCCTCCCGGAGGGACCGAGCAAGGCCCTCCGTCTGCAGGCTCTTGCGGCCCAGCTCATCGTCCTTGGCCCGAAGACGGTTCTTCATGCCATCAAGGCGAGCCTGCATTGTTCGCTCCGTCGAACAGTGGGCCGCAAGGATCTGGTAAAACAACAAAAAGAAAAGGGGCAAATGATAAGCTAGGATGTCGAAAAACAATGACACAAAAAGAGAACAGAAAATAAAAGAAGCCAACTTACCCGAACCGCCAAGCTCTTGATGGCGGAGCAACCCTCGTCGAAATCGTTAAGCTCAGCGAAAAGGCTAGGGCCGCCGACCGGGGCAATGATATTGCTCACCCCCTCGATAAAGGGGATGAGCTCCGCCCGGGTCTCGAAATCACCGGGGGCGAAGCGGGGTGGCGCCTGGGAGTAGTCGGAGCTGGACGTCTTGGCCGTCTTCTTGCCCTTATCGAGGGCAAGCGGCGAAACGATCGGCCAGCGAGCCGGGCTATTAAAAACCCGGGCGGCCGCCTACACTACTTGTTCGGCTGAAGCCGAAGCTCCCGTCGGACGACTCATCATCGCTAAAGACATTAGCGATGGCGACGACCCCTTTTTTCCGGGGGGCCCTCTTAACAGGCTCCCTCTTCGCCGCCTTAGTCGCAACGATCGCAACCAAGGCCTTCGCACCCTCCACATCATTGCGGTGAAGGGGTGAGGAGATCGACTCCATCCCGGTCTCGACGCGCTCCGGGCTGGGAGTCGGAGTGTAGCCGCGCGTCCCGGAGCGGCTGTCGCCAGCCTCATCAGCGACCACTTCGGCCGCAAACTCGGTCTCCCCCACGTCCTCCTGTTCTTCGCCGCCGTCCTCATCATCGATGTCGGAGTCAGGGGAGGCAGAGGCCTTTCGCTTGCGGGGGGCGAACTTCACTTGCCCCCGCAGACGCTTCCGGGACGGGCCCGCTTCGCCATCAGCCTTGACTGGCTTCGTCCTAGCGGGGAGCTCGCCGGCGTGGATCCGGTTCGCCCGGCCAGCCGCTTGTCGGGTCAACAGCTGGCTGTACTCAGTGATCGACACATTGTCGATCAGCTTGCGGGCTTCGGTGTCAGCCTGGGCAAGGGTCAACACTGAAAAACGGCATATCATTATGTAAGGGGTCGAACAAAAAGAAAGAAGTGGAGAGCGAAACATAAAGATGAGGGAAACAAAAAACTCACCATTCGCCCCAGCAGGCAGGACGAGCTTCGGCAGGCCGTTGACCTCTTCGCCTTGGTCAACCTCGACCTGCCACGATTGGGAGAGGGGGCATACGCGAAGCATGCAAAACTCCTCAACTAAGTCGCGGCAGCTCAGCCGGGAGCAAACCATGCAGAGCAGGGCGAACCGTGCCTCCAGAGCACCACTGATGGCAACTCTCGGTTTTCGAACCAATGAGATCGTCCGGCACCGCCAGCGAAGGGCTTTCGCCGCTTCGGACCTAGCCTCGGAGGGGATGGAGTGGTAAAACCACTTCGCCATCCAATGGCGATCCCACTTCGACATTGCGGTGTTGACCGGGCACAAGTCGTAGCGCTCGGGGCGAACATTAAAGTTCACACTCCCGAACGCTATCTTCCTGATTCCAGCAGGGGTGACCACCATCTTCGAGTTTACGGTGGCCGAGAAGATAGCACCGAAGAGCTCGGTGCTGGGCTCGAACCCAGCGGTCCGGCATGCAAAATCGAAGATGGCGATGCGGACCAGAGCCGAAGGGCTCAACTGGGGCAGCTCCACCTGAAAGAGGCGGAGAATTTCCAGCAACAATACGTTGCACGGAAACCAAAGACCAGCCTCGAAAAACACGGCGAACACAACCTTCTGGTGTTCGCCGGGCTTCGGCACTTCGGCATCCCGGGGGGTGAACACCCGCCCCTCCGCCACCAGGCCCGAATCGACCATCCTTGCCAGCTCATCCTCGTCTATAAGCGATACCCCTAGGAACGCGGTGGTATCTTCGTCAATTTGGCCGGGGTCAGGACCTGTCGTGGAAACGGGGTTCGGCTTGCATGGGGCCATGGCGAAGCAAGCGTGCGCTAGCGAAGGGGGTTACCGGGCGAAGGGGTTCGTTTGAGTCAAAACGCCGGGAGTAAAAAGTTGAGGAGAGAGCGTTTGCGGTGAAAACGACGGGGGTAATGGCGGTGAAAAGGGGGGAGTAAGAATATATAGCCTACCAGGCGATGTTTCGCCTTCCCGACCAATCGGGAACTGCCACGTGTCTTGGGGTAGGCGAAACGGTAAAATCCCATGGACCAGGCCACGCAGTGGCGGGCCCTCGGGGGAAAAAAGCCCATCACTGATCACCTCGGCCCAGTGGAAAAGCAGGGGATAGCTTTGCTGTTTACCGAAGGCGAAGGCCCATCACTGTTCGTTTGGGCCCGGAAAAACAGTAAAAATAGCTTCGTCATATGCGAAAAAGGCGAAAACTATATGTTCATCATTGTTCATTCTTGACAGGGGCACAAGTCAGGTTTCGGCAGGAGCATCGGTCGAAAGGGGGCGCCTCATACCATACTACATGGTTTGCACGGTATCGCCCGAAGCTCCTATCTCACCCTTGCCCGTGAGGGGCTTGTTGGCAGTATGCCATGAGACGCTTCGACCGAACCTGCCGAAACCAATCAAGCAGCGAGGATTCGGACTCAAGGCACCCAAGACCCGTCGAGGCGAAGCCCCATGGCGAAGACAACGGGGGGAAGGGGGTAAAGGGCGAAGAGTCGTACCAGGTCCCTGCCAGTCTGGGCGAAGGCTGCATGGCGAAGGCGTATGCCAAAGGAGGACGACTTCGCCAGGCTGGGCATGATCCAAGGAGGCCCAGTGGGCCAGCCCAATCGCCCCGGCCTACTGGCCGGTGGGCCAGTGGTTACCAGACGGCCCATGGAAGGCCCATGTATCTTAATTACGTTGAATACCCGTATAGGTGTCCCTTTTATAAGGGTGACCATGTAAATTCCCTTGTAAATGGCCTAAACCCTAATAGGGGGACATGTAATGGGGTTATAAATACCCCCATAGGGCCATGTAAAGGGGGTAGCCCAAGAAAAATCCTGAATTTAATACACTTTACTTTCCCAACAACCGTTGAGTATCCACGTACTTCGACGTATGCAGTTGTCGTTTCGACAACAGACATGAATCAGAGAAGCCCATGGTATTCCGCGAGCCTGATGGCTAGCTTGCTATTGTATGGTAGGGCCTGGAAGGAGTCAGGAGATCTCACATTCGCAAGTGGTAAGCTGTTGCCTGAATTACCATTCTTCCTCAAACGAGCTTCAGACTTTCATAATTCAGACTTTCATGTTTGGGTTGCATATATGCAACTCTTGATTTTGATTCTAGCAACTACCAACCGGATTATGCATCTTGCAGGCTTATTTTTAGACGATCTGATCACCTGAATGGCGAAAACATGAAATGGGGCTTCTTCCTTGGTTGTTATCTCGTGTATATGGTGGTGATGATGATGATGCATTTCTTACTCCTTGGTGTGCCAATGGATCTATATATCAGTATTTAAGTAGTAGTTTCAATTTCAATGTAGAACATAGCTCTGGAAAATAGGAAACATCTGTATTTTCGATCATGCTTTACTGATGGTGGACTTCCTTAACATTCTAATAGATCAATGTCCTCAAACATATATAGTGATAGTGCTCAATGGAAGACCAATGAATTATTGAACTGTTCCTGTGTTTTGATGTCAATAATGGAAGCTGTTGACAAACTAAGAAGAAACCAGAGCATTGAATAACGTTAGACAAAACATGATGGTCTTAGTGGTGAAAAATGTGTGAATATGCTAATCGTTTCGATGATGAGAGATATGTTGGTGCATTTTATTGTAATCTGGTGAACACATTTCCCAAAAAAAAGGGAGTGAATACTTTTTTCAGAAGTTCCACTGTAACCACAGTTAGTGCGAAAGGCAGTTTCATCAATGAATTTCTTGGTGATGTTGAATGCATGAGGCCTGAGAGAAGTAGTACCTCCATTTGTATGAGTGAGCCGAAATAGATGGAGCAAAGGATAAACAACTATCTCATGAGCGAACGGAAGTTTTACGGGACAAACTAAGTGGATGATTTACGCGCATATCTGTATGAGTGGATGATTTACGCGCATATCGACAAATATGGACGAACTAAGCTAGAACTAAGCGAAAAGTACCTCTTCAAGGAGTTCGAGCAACACTTCGCGCCCTTCTTCGCCCCCCGAGAACCACACCCTTGGTAAGTTAGCCCCTAGTTCTGCTGAAGTCATCGCCTCGTCGCTGTAGAGGAGCATGAACGAGCTAAACTTGGTTGGCCTCGTGGGAGTTGTTTGGAGGGCCCAAAGAACAGACAGCATTTCATCTGGCCATCTACCCTTCGCTGCCCCCTCAAGCCTTTTCTTGAGCGCCTCCAAGATCTTGCCATTTGTGCGTTCGGCCGCCCCATTCGACTGCGGGTGCGCGACCGACGCGAACCTGATTTCCAGGTTTAGTCCGTCGCACATCTCTCTGAATCTGTCAGAGTCGAACTGTTTGCCATTATCCGTGATGAACTCCTTCGACACACCAAAACGGCAAACGATGTTTTTCCAGACAAACCTCTGTACTGCCGCCGAAGTGATCGTGCCGAGTGGTTCAGCCTCGATCCACCGCGAGAAGTATTCGATGGCCACGATTGCAAACTTGTACCCATTTCGCGCCACAGGGAATTGGCCGATGATGTCTAGCCCCCACCTGGCGAAGGGCCAGACTGGTGCGATAGGCTGCAGCTTATATTGTGGTGTGGTTTGGCTTCGGCCGTGTCACTGGCAGCTTTCGCACTTATTGGCCTGCTCAACGCAAACTTTCAGCACAGTGGGCCAATATACTCCCTGGCGAAACACATTGGAGGCGACTGTTCTCGCAGCTTGGTGTGCACCGCAGAGCCCCTGGTGTATTTCCTTCACCATTTCCTCACCCTCGGTGAAGGAGATGCAACGAAGCAAAGGTTGGAGTACCCCAGAGCGATATAGCTGCCCTGAGACCAGCTTGTATTGTCTGGCTCTAATTTGCAAGCGCTTCGCTTCTGCTTCATCCTTTGGAAGCCAGCCCTCCTTGAGGTACTTTATGAACGGAGTTCACTAGTCCTCTGGGTCTTCGCCCGGATCTGTCTGGTCGATGGCCATGATATCCATAGTTTCCGCGGGCACGCTTGGTGCAAACAGTATCTCGAAAAAGTTGCCTGGTGAATGCGGTCCCCCGCAGGCGGCAGATTTCGCCAGGGTGTCTGCTTCCTCGTTCTGTCCTCTAGGTAAGTGTTCGACCGTTATCCCGGCGAAGTACTTTTCCATAGATCGAACAGCCTCCAAATATCTTTTCATCCCTTCGTCTTTTGCTTCAAAAGACTTATCAACATGACACGCCACCAGCTTGGAGTCTGTTCAGATGAGCAAGCGCCGAACCCCCAATGCTTTTGCTTTTCTTAACCCTAGCAGCACCGCTTCGTACTCTGCCGTGTTGTTGGTTGTGTCGAACTGCAGCCTTGCGGCATACCGAATCGGTACCCCCGACCCGGGTTGGTTCGACGGCAGCCACCCGGGTGCGCCCTGGCCGGTGCCCCCCTCCGGTTGTGCCGAAGTGGTTGTGCTTGAGATGTTGTGGGGTTGATTAAGTTGCTGAAGGAAAGCTTGAAGCTGTGCCTGCAGGGCCGAAGCCCCCTCCGCCATCACTTGTGACATTTGGCCGGGTGGTGAGGGGTGCACCTGGACCGCAGCCGGTCGAACCTGCGGCCGCACGTCTGGAAGCGGGTGCGCTGCTGCAGGCGAAGGTTGCCCGGGGAAGTACATCGGTCCTTGTGTGGCTTGTGATGGAGGGGCTTGTACCGGCACTTGCTGGTAGGCTTGAGGCGGGATGTAGCCTGCCGAGTACTGGAGGACTGGGGCCGAAGCGACCTTCGCCTGCCGTGCTGCTTGGTACGCTTGCTGTTGCTCTTGTATCTGGCGAAGCATGTCTTGGAGTCGTGTCATGTTCTGCCGCATGGCTTCCATGCTGGTTTCGGCTTGCGCCTCAAGGTTGAGGTCGGCTTGCACAGTAGAGAGAGTGGTCGAAGTCAGCTGACTTGCCGAAGGGATGTCCGGCGCCTGTTCCGCCAAAGTGGCCAGCGCCGAAGGTGGTGGTTGCGGCGCGGGCGCCGAAGCCGACGGTGCTGCCCCAGCTTCGGCGGCGGGCGCCGAAGGTTCTGCCCCTTCTTCGGCAGCCATCGCCTCTTCCACTACACTCTCCTTTGGGTTAATAACCCTCTCCTTTGAGACCTTTTTCGGTGGCATTCGCTCTCAGTGGTTTCGCTCGGAGGTCCCGACGGTCGGCGCCAGCTGTTGTCGAAACGACAACCGCATACGTCGAAGGACGTGGTCACTCAACAGTTGTTGGGAAAAGTAGTGTATTTTATTTAGGATTTTTTTCGGGATCCCCCTTTACATGGCCCTAGGGGCTATTTATAATCCCATTACAGGTCCCTCTATTAGGGTTTAGGTCTTTTACAGGGGAATTTACATGGTCACCCTTATGAAAGAGACACTTATATGAGTATTCAACGTAATTGAGATACATGGGCCTTCCATGGGCCGCCTGGTGACCGTTGGCCCACCGGCCAGTAGGCCAGGGTGATTGGGCTGCCCACTGGGCCTTCTTGGATCGGGCCCAGCCTGACGAAGTCATCCTCCTTCGGCGTACGCCTTCGCTATGCAGCCTTCGCCCAGACTGGAAGGGACCTGTGCGACTCTTCGCCCTCTACCCCCTTTGCCCCGTAGTCTTCGCCATGGGGCTTCGCCCCGACGGGTCTTGGGCGCCTCAAGTCCGAATCCTCGCTGCTCGGTTAGTTTTGACAGGTCTGGTCGAAAGGTCTCATGGCATACTGCCAACACTTACCTATAGGCCAGAATGAGGAAGCTGATACCCTGGCGAAATCTGCTGCCTGTGGAGGCCCGCATTCACCGGGCATCTTTTTTGAAGTCCCAGAGGACTAGCGAACTCCGTTCATGAAGTACCTCAAGAACGGCTGGCTCCCAGAGGATGAAGCAGAAGCGAAGCGCTTACAGATCAGAGCCACAAAGTACAAGCTGGTCTCGGGGCAGCTATATCTCTCCCGGGTGCTCCAAACCTTTCTTCGATGCATCTTCTTTGCCGAAGGTGAGGAAATGGCGAAAGAAATACACCAGGGACTGTGCGGTGCACACCAGGCCTGCTGAGTCCACTCCGAAAACTCGAAGGCGGAAGCGTCTACGCCTGGGACACCTCGTACGCTCGCCCCCATGTCAGTAAGGGCAAGGCGAAGTGTACGGCACGCGGTCTTGGCAGACTGGGTGGCTTTCGCCATCTCTCGCGCGAACCGGGCTGCTGAAGACCCTAGCCGCGGTCTTGACAACCCGATCGGCTGAAGCCGAAGACCCGGCAACGCTCCCTCCCGCCCTGCCCGCGTCGACCGTGGCACCAGGGGCGGTCGAAAGACCCAGGCTTCGACCAGCGGGCGAAGTAGGGGTTTCGTCTGAAGACTCGTCATCGCTGAAGACGCGAGCGACATTGAGGAGCCCTTTCTTCTTTTAGGTCCTCTTGACTGGACCCCCCTTCGCCATCCTAGCCGCTGCGAACGCGACCAGGGCCTTCGCCCCCTCCACATCCTTTCGGTGGAGGGGGGAGCAGTTCGACTCCATCCCGGTCTCGATGCACTCGGGGCTCGGAGTTGGAGTGTAGCCGTGCGTCTCGGTGTGGTTGTCGGTGGCCTCATCCGTGGCCTTTTCGGCCGCAACCTCCGTCTCCCCCACATCCACCCCCTCCTCTCCGCCGTCATGGTCTTCGGCGGTGTCTTCGTCATCGACGTCGGAGTCGGTGGAGGTAGGGGCCCTTCGCTTCCGAGGGGCCAACTTCACTTGCCCGTGCACCCGCTTTCTGGAAGTCCCCTCATCACCATCGGCCTTGAAGGGCTTCGCCCGGGGAGGGAGTTCACCGTCATACACCCGGTTCACCCAGCCGGCAACCTGGCGCGTTAGCAGCTAGCTAAACTCAGTGACCGACACATCACCGATCATCTTTCGGGCTTCGGTGTCGGCCTGAGCAAGAGTCAACACTGCGAAAACGAGAAGTGTCACCACATCAGACGTCAAACGGGGAAAAGAGAGCGAAACACAGATGCACATAGGAAAAGCATAAACTCATTGTTCGCCCTCGCAGGCATGACGAGCTTCGGCAAGCCATCAACCTCCTCGTCTTGGTTGACCTCGACTTGCCATGACTAGGAGAGGGGGAAATGCGAAGCATGCAGAACTCCTCCACCAAGTCCCGGCAGCTAAGGTGGGAGCAGACCTTGCGCAGCAGGGCGAACCGGGCTTCCATGGCACCATTGACGGTGACCTTGGGCTTCCTGTTCGGCACAATCGCCCTGCGCCGGCACTTTTGGAGGGCTTTCACCGCATCGGACCCAGCCTCGAAGGGGATGGAGTGGTAGAACCCACTTCGACATGGTGGCGTTCACTGGCCTGAGATCGGAGCGCTCGGGGCGAACATTAAAGTTCACACTCCCGAACGCCGTCTTCTTCGTCTCGACCGGAGTGACCACCGTTTTCGAGTTCACGGTGGCGTAGAACACGGCGCCGAAAAGCTCGGTGCTCGGTTCGAACCAGGCGGTCTGACACGCCTAGTCGAAGATGGCGATTCGGACGAGTGCCGATGGGCTCAGCTGGGGAAGCTCCACCTGGAAAAGGCGAAGGATCTCCGTCAACAACACGTTGCAGGAAAATCGAAGCCCCGCCTCAAAGAACACGACGAATACCACCGTCCGGTTGTCGCCTGGTTTCGGCACCACGGCCTACCCCGGGGCGAAGGCCTGCCCATCCACCACCGCGCCGGAGCTGACCAACTTCGCCAGCTCGTTGTCGTCCACGAGCGGAACCCCTAAAAAGGCGGTGGTGTCTTCGTCGATCCCGCCGGGATCGGGACCCGTCGCGAAGGCTGTGTTCGGCTTGCGAGGAGCCATGGCGAAAAGTATGCGCGGTGGTGGAAAGGGAGGACGGGTGAAAGATCTAGTGACTCAAAGGGCGCTGTGAAAGGGAAGGCCAGAGAAAGAGAGAGCGCTCACGGTGAAAATGATGAGGGTAAGGCGGTGAGAAAAGGGGAAGGAGGAATATATAGCCTACCCAGGCGACTGTTCGCCTTCCCACCCAATCATGAGCCACCACGTGTCACAAGGGTAGGCGAAACAGTAAATTCCCATTGACCGAGCCGCACAGCCCATCACTGTTCATTTCGGCCCAGTAAAAGAATAACAACAACTTCACCGTTCGCAGAAGGCAAAAGTTGCAAAAATTTACTAACCACAAGAATACATGTACACGCAATGTGTACATTCTTTGCAGGAATACAAAATAGGTTTCTAAAGGAGCATCGGTCGAAAGGGGGCGCCTCATACCATACCACATGGTTTGCACGGTCTCGGCCGAAGCTCCTATCTCACCCTTGCCCGTGAGGGGCTTGTTGGCGGTATGTCATGAGACCCTTCGGCCAGACCTGCCGAAACCTTGCAACCAGTGAGGATTCAGACTCAAGGCGTCGAGATTCATCAGGCGGAAGCCTCATGGTGAAGACTACGGGGATGGAGAGTCGCGTTGGGTCCTCGAAAGTCTAAACGCGTCCTGGGCGAAGACTGAATGGCGAAGGATGCATGCCGAAGGAGGATGACTTCGCTGTATCAAGCCCGGCTTCAAGGAGGCCCAGGGGGCCATCCCATCCGCGCTAGCCCGTTGGCCAGTGGGCCGGCGTTCGCCAATTGGCCCGTTAGAGGCCCATGTATCTCAATTACACTATATACCCATACAAGTGTCCCTTTTATAAGGGCAATCATGTAAATTCCCCTGTAAAACCTAAACCCTAATAGGGGAATCTGTAATAGGACTATAAATAGACCCCTAGGGCCATGTAAGGAGGGGATCCCAAGAAAAATTCTTAAATTAATACACTTTACTATTCCCAATAATAGTTAAATAACCACGTCCTTCGACGTATGCAGTTGTCGCTTCGACAACAACGATGTTGATGACGAAGTCGCGTGCTTTGTCTGCAGTGATGTTTGCCACTGGTCTTGCCTCGATCCACTTGGAGAATTTATTCACTGCGACGAACAGGTGTGTGTATCCGCCTTGTGCCCTTTTAAAAGGGCTTACCATGTCGAGTCCCCAGACCACGAAGGGCCAAGAAAGGGGAATAGTCTATAATTCTTGGGCTGGCAGGTGGGTCTGTTTGGCAAAGTACTGACAACCTTCGCATGTGCGGACTATCTTGTCTGCATCGCTGACTGCTGTAGGCCAGAAAAAGCCTTGTCGGTACGCCTTCCCGACTAAAGTTTTTGCTACCGCGTGATTTCCGCATACTCCCGAGTGAATATCGTTTAAGAGCTGTATGCCTTCTTCGAGAGAGATACATCTTTGTAGTTTTCCAGTTGGTCTTTTCTTGTATAATTCTTCTTCTATGAGAGCGTAAGTCTTGGAGCGGCGGTGAACTCGTTCGGCTTCATTTTTGTCGGGAGGCAACTCTTGGTGTTTCAAGTATTTAATAAATGGTGCCCTCCAGTCGATGTCAAGCAATAATACTTGTTCAGTAGTTGGGTTGCTTGAAACAGTGGGTTTGTAAAGGTGCTCGATGAAAACATCTGATGGGGCGGCCTCTCTGTTTGATCCAAAATTGGCCAGTCGGTCGGTCGCCTCATTGTTGTGCCGGAGGACATGAGTTAATTCCAAACCATTGAATTTATCTTCCAACTTGCGCACTTCCTGTCGGTAGGCCACCATGCTGTCATCGAGGCATGTCCAGTCCTTCATTACTTGGTTAACCACAAGTTGGGAGTCTCCTCGAACTGTTAGCCTGCGGATCCCTAGGGATATGGAGAGCCGTAATCCGTGTAAGAGTGCTTCGTACTCAGCCACGTTGTGGGATACGGGGAAGTGAATCCATAGGACGTAGCTGAGGCGTTCTCCAGTCGGGGAAATCAAAACAACTCCTGCTCCGCACCCTGAAATCCTCTTTGACCCGTCGAAGTGCATCGTCCAATACTCCATCTTCTGTGCGGGCACATCTTCTTGGCACTCGGTCCACTCAACGACGAAGTCGGCCAGCACCTGTGACTTGACAGAAACTTGGGGCTTGAAGGTGATGTCCAAGGGCATCAACTCTGGAGTCCATTTGGCGATGCGGCCCGTGACTTCTCTATTGCGAAGGGTTTCGCCGAGTGGGAACGATGTGACCACCCTAACCGGGTGTCCTTTAAAATAGTGGGCCAGCTTCCTGACGGTGATTAGGACTCCATATAAAAATTTCTGCACTTATGGGTACCGGGTTTTGGAGTCGGCAAGAACTTCGCTCACGAAGTAGACCGGTCGTTGTACTTTCTGGGTGCGATAGTCTTCTTCATGCTCAACAACCAGGACTGTGCTGACCACCTTTGAAGTCGTCGATACATAGAGAAGTAGTGGCTCTTGTGGCAGTGGCGAAGCTAGTGCCGGCTGAGTTGTCAGAAAGGTCTTGAAATCTTCAAATGCCTTTTGGGCTTCCGGTGTCCATTGGAAATCGTCGCTCTTTTTGGGTAACTTGAAGAAAGGTATCCCGCGCTCTCCAAGCCTTGAGACAAACCTACTTAGAGCAGCCATGCACCCGGTAAGCTTCTGGACATCCTTCTGAGAACTCGGGGGTTTCATGTTTAATATTGCGTTGATTTTCTCCGGGTTGGCCTCGATGCCCCTATGAGACACCTTGAAGCCGAGTAGTTTCCCTGACGGTACTCTGAAGGTGCATTTCTCGGGATTCAATTTCATCCTAAAAGCGCGTATGTTTGCAAATGTCTCCTCCAGATCTCGTATCAAGTTGTCCTTCTGCTTGGTGTTGATGACGACATCGTCGACATAGGCCTCCACATTGCGTCCGAGTTGTGTTGCAAGGCATCGTTAGATCATGCATTGGTAGGTTACCCCTGCATTCTTCAGCCCAAAGGGCATGGTGATGTAGCAGTATGCTCCGAACGGGGTGATGAATGAAGTCTTCAAGCAGTCGGACTCCTTTAGGCTGATCTGGTGGTAACCCGAGTAACAGTCAAGAAAACTGAGTCGCTCACATCCGGCTGTTGAATCTACCACCCGGTTTATCCGGGGTAGGCCGAAAGGATCTTTTGGGCATGCCTTGTTTAGATATGTGTAATCGACGCACATGCGCCATTGGCTAGTCTTCTTGCGGACCAGCACCAGGTTGGCGAGCCAGTCTGGATGATATACCTCCTTGATGAATCCAGCTGCGAGCAGCTTAGTTAGTTCCTCCTTGATGGCATCTCTTCTGTCTTGTACAAATCGGCGGAGTCGTTGCTTGATAGGTTTGTCGTCTTCTATAACATTCGAAGAGTGCTCAATCACCTCTCTAGGAATACCAGGCATATCAGATGGTTTTCACGTAAAGATATCTTTATTAGCTTGAAAAAAGGTGCTGAGCGCGCTTTCGTATTTGCTATCTAACTCAGCGCTTATTACAACAATTTTAGAAGGTTCAGAGGAACCTAAAGGAATCTTTTTGGTCTTGGTGTCGCCTTCTCCAGTCTTGGCCATCTTTGTGGCTGGGATCTCGCCTTCTTGTGATGTCGATGCAGCCAGTCGGACTTCCTATTGGCCGACTAATCTCTCACGAGATTGGGCCCACTCGCAGCTCTCCTTGTCGCAGGTGAGGGCCTGCTTGACGTTGCTTCGCAAGGATATGACTCCGCGTGGTCCAGGCATCTTCATCATCATGTAGGTGTAGTGGGGGATCGCCATGAACTTGGCTAACGCCGGGTGACCGAGGATGGCGTGGTAGGCCGTCTCAAAGTCCGCTACCTCGAAGCTGATGTTCTCTGTCCTGAAATTCTTCTTGTTCCCGAAGGTCACCGGGAGAGTGATCTGGCCGAGTGGGGGTCGAAGACAGCCCCGGGATGACTCCGTGGAAAGGAGCATTACTCGGCTTCATCTCGGATCGAGTAACCTGCATCTCATCCAGGGTCTTGGCGAAGAGGATATTGAGCACACTGCCGCCATCAATGAGGGTGCGCTTCAACTTGACATTCCGGATGACTGGGTCCAGTACCAGGGAGTACCGCCCCGGGTGGACCACTTGGTTGGGATGATCTGACGGGCGAACCTGATGGAGATCTCCGACCATCGCAGATATTGGGGGACTGCAGGTTGCGCCGCGTTGACTTCCCTATCGGTGAGTTTCTGTTTCCTCTTGGATTCATAGGCAAGCGTACCGCCGAAGATGTGATTGAGCTCGCTTCTGGGATCTTGATATGCCCCTTGGCTTGGCTCATCGTCGTTCTTCTTCTGAGTTGAAGTTCCTTCTCCTTCAGCTGGTTTCTTGATTTGGGCAGCATATTTTTCCGAAACTGCTTCTAGATGAAGCAGTCCTTGGCCGCGTGTCCCTTATTAGGGTGGTGCATGCAGGGGTTGTTCATGATTCTTTCGTAGGAGGTGACTCGGGGGCGTTGGCCTTGGTGATTTCAGGTTGTGGCAACTAGATCTTCAGGCTTACGCTTGCGATCTTTGTGCTTTATGTTGGTCCCGCTGGGCCCTACCACGGTGTCATTGTCCTTCTTCTTCCAGGTTCCCGCCGACTACCTTGATGCCTTGACTATGTCATCTGATTTTTGGCGTACTCATTTGCCTTCTCCAACATTTGCTTGACTGTCTTCAGAGGTTTGCGGCTGAATTTCCCAATCATTAGATCGTTGCGTAGCCCCCGGGTAAATGCGGTGATGATGTTGTCGTCGGTGATGTCAGAAATCTTATTGCGCTTCTCACAGAAACGCCGTATGTACTCGTTGAGAGTTTCGTCTGGCTTCTGGACGATATTGTAAAGCTCAAAGTGAGTCCCAGGGCGCTCGAAAGTGCCTTGGAAATTGGTGATGAAATGATCGCGGAGTTGACTCCAGGTATTGATTGTGCCTCGCGGTAACCCGGCGAGCCAGTTTATGGCCGAGTCAGTCAATGCTACCGGCAAATAGTTTGCCATGACTTTGCTGTCTCCTCCTGCTGCGTGAATTGCGAGCGTGTAGACGGTTAACCACGACTCGGGGTCGATTTTTCCGTCGTACTTCTCGATACCGGTCGGCTTGACGCCAGTCGGCCAATTCACTCGACGCAAGTCACTAGTGAAAGCTGGAACCCCATCGCAATCCTCGTCGTCTTGAATTACAATGCCTCTCTTCCCGTCATCTTTGGTTGAGAGTGTCTCTCAGGTCGATTGAAGCCCTAGGTGGACTATGATAGTCAGATTGATTTCTGCGATCTCTGGTGTGGTGTCATGGCCGGGCGAATTGGCCCGCGAGCGAGTGGACCGACTGGTCTCAGCGTGCCCCGCTGTGGTGGTTGGCGCACGAGTTGGTTCTGCTCTTGCTGTCTCTTACTCTTGATAGGGTTGCGCGGCTACCACCTAGTGCTCTTGACGTTGACTCGTTGGGTCGCCGGCTTGTTTCGGCAGCCGGGATAGTTGCCGTGACGAGTGTCTTGACTTGATTGATTAACGGTGTAACACGGGCTGGAGCTGCGCTGAGTAACGCGTCAAGGAGGGTGACTGCCCGACAACGTTTTGTTGCGGTGTGAGGAACACATTGGTGTTGTCGACGACGGTCTGTCCGATCGCGTCCCTTGCCCTTCGTCCTGCCACAGCCAGATCTCTGTTTCTGCGTTCTTCGTCTTCCCTGAGTCTTGCGTCCTCCGCTTCCCTGCATTGGCGCTCTTGTTCAGCTTGGGCTTGCCGCTCTTGTTCAAGTCTGGCTCTCTCTTCATCCAGTCTGGCACGTTCTTTTCCAGTCGGATCCTCTCTTGCTCCACTCCAGCTCGAGCTACCTCTTCTGCCTGCAGCCTTGCTGCTACTTCGGTATCAGTCTCGTTGTTCGCCATGAACACGCCGTTGAAGACCGGCATGTAGTCGTCGTCAAAGTCAGTGTCATCTGCAGCCTCAGCGTCGGGTGGGTTGCCGTGAACGCTCTCCTCCGAAGAGCTGGCGTAGGTGGCGAGCTCAGTGGTGGAGCAGGATCCGAGTTTAGGTAGCACAGCGTTGACCTCCCTGAAGCCAGATCCGATCTTGAACGAGATTAGATCAGATCTCATCCCACGAAGGGACAGAGACCTTGAACCAGAAATCGTGATCAGATCTGTTGGTAACTCCATGGCGATCGTCGGGTAGATTTTATTATCTCAAGGTAGGCTTGGTGTAGGAAGTGAAGTTGATGTAGACGCCTTTCCCGAGTGGCTTGGAGCCATCTTACGGGAAAACATCTTGGCGCTGGTCCTGGCCGCGTTCGGTAAACCGAGCGGCCAAGAGGTACGATCTCCTCCCGACTGGCTTGACGCCAAGTCAAGAAGAGTGATCTTGCCGAAGTTATCGGTGATAAAGTCGAGGCTGTCAAAGCGATACGCCTGCCCTGGGGGGAAAGCGTAGTTGTCGATGCCTGACGATGATCCCATCTTACTTGATCGGCGATGAACTTGACGCTTCCCTACCTGGTGCGCCAACTGTCGAAACTAGAATTCGGCAATATGAAAAGGGGGTAGCGAATAAGATGAAAAAGTAGATGGGTTATGAGGCAAAAGATTTAGACAGGTTCAGGCCTTCACGAAGAAGTAATACCCTACTCCTGTTTGGGGATTATATCCACCGGATTGTCTATTGATCTGTCAATGTAATTGAGCTTCTGCCCGCAAGGGGCACCCCGTCCTCCTTATATACCCGGAAGACCAAGGCTTACAAGATAAGAGTTATCCCCTTACGGTTCTAAATCTGATACAACTAATTTACAATCTTAACAAACTAGGACTACGGGCTATGTCAAGCCAATACAACACCCAAATCCTAATATTACTCATATTCTGTTTACATTACATATCCCCAATGACCAGTCGGATAATCTATACTTGTGAGTATATGGATACCATAATATCCACATTCTGGTATTGCGAAAGATGATTATTAAGGGAAAATTAATAATCTTATCTCGGAAAACCATATCATTTCTAGTTGATGAAAGTGCCAACTCACTGTTGCTATTAATGTAAATTTTTACCCTATTATACCTATTAGTACTAGATTGTAACAATGTTCAAAATTAGACGGGGCTTTCATTCTAGGCATCACTGTGCACACACCGAAAGAACTTTGCAATGGGGCAATGGAAAATAATCTGTATAGACATTTCTAAATCTCCACATAATTTACAGATTCAGAGCCTTCCGTTGAGGTTGCAAAATGAACACATCTGTTGTTTTTGCACTGATCCACCCTGATGCCAGCTCGCCACCGCCTTCATGGTCCTCCCAACACCGAAGTGGTCGACTGCGTCAGCTCACCTCATCTGGCAATTCGCCGGCGACGGCCATCGGCAACTGGCTCCGCGAGGTGGTCGTTGTACATGTGCAAATTACGGTACATTCTCCCATCTGTTGTGGGCAAGCTGCGATCATTGATTCCTTCAGCTTATCATAACAATGGCATGATTTTGAGAACATCCCAGTGACTCACAAGCCTATGTTTCTCACACAGAACACTACATGGTTATTTGTTGTAGCAATGGTTACAACTCTACGAAATCTATTTTATTTATATGTATAGAAACCTCTTCTTCCGTCGGAACCGTGCATATTATAGGGCTCAACAAATTCCATACGAGAGCAGCCATCGAAAGGCTTTATTTAATGTTCAACGTTGCTCCTATGAATATCTTAGGCGGGGCTAGAAGTAAGTATTGTTCATTTGATAGTATTGGCATGAATATTTTAACTGGTTACTCACAATTTTAGATACAACAATATCAGGTGGTAATTCACCCTGTATTCTTTTTTCAATTTAACGTATGGAACACCATCACCAAATCCCTGATCTCATATTGAAAGCGCACCCATGTGTGTCTAATATTCATGGGCAATAAGGTTTGAACACCAAACATTGTTGCTTCCCCAGTTCACAATAGCAGACGGTAGACTACAATAAAATCGGATCAAATTTTAAAATCACCTACTATAAAAACAACGGCCTCATTTTGCTTCAACTGGAAGGTTTGTTCAATCTACAACGGTGCGTATGCAAATGAAGATAACATGGCCTGCACAACCATAGTAGACTGCGCATTTTCAGCAAAGCAAAGAAAATTCTGCCATCCACATAGAACGTTATGAAAAGATGCCATCTGATGTTATGGTTGTTGGATATATAAGCACATATTAGTTTAGTTTATTCCATAAAAAATACTGGCATTGCAGATGTAAACTAACACAATCGCATCATATGTTCTACGTATGTAAACTAGATAGTAAACCATGAAAAAATCGAATATGCGAAACATAGCGAATGCGTACCAAGGGTTTTGGAAGCTCGGTTGCACAGTAGGAAGGACTCGTGGTACCAGATGTTGACGACAGTGCGCAGCACCCGAGCAAAGAGGAAGACGAGCCGTTGTGGATGAACAAATGCAGTCGTGCGAAGCGTTTCCAGAAACCTTATTGCTGCCTTCTACCAGTGCAAGACATCGAAGGTCATGGTTCCAGAGACTAGCTCTCCCAATCACCGTTGGACGCCGACGAGCGGGACGGAGTAGACTACGAGCGACAGCGCAGTACAGCGGACGAGGCAAACCCTAAATTGATTAGATGTGTGTTGCGTGGAGGCGGCTGCTCGGTTTAAATAGAGATATCAAGACACTTGATCAAGGTGCCTGCACGATCTTCACTCCGTGTAACCGAACTGGATAAGTCAAGAGTAACTTATTTGGTATGTTTCCAAAATCTAGGTTTCCAAAAGTAAAATGGAATTTTGCAGCAAACCAAAACTACAAGAGAAGGTCGTATCTGCGCAAGGGTGATGAACCAATTTTAGCAGACCATTCATGCGCTTCTCATGTACGCGCGCCACCTGGCCTGGCCTGGCCAGACGAGCGAGCGCACATGTGTTCCTCTTGTTCTCTCCACCACATATATCTCAAGTAGCGAGGAGAGCATCCTCACTTATAAGGAGGTCTCCATATCGTAGAATAGGTAAGATGGTGCTAAACTCCCCTTGCATACCATCGCATGAGGTGGACTTTTCTGATTTTCTAAAAAATTAATCTTCATATGGGCCTTAGTCCACATACTGCTACCAACAATGGTTCGTTGCCAATATCGGTAGGATTAGGGATATTTGTAAAAGTGAAAAAATAACTTTTGTCATTCAAATGAATGAACAATTCATGAATCATTTCCTTAAAGGTAAAATTGATTCATCGCATTGCAAATTTACAGTATTACCAAAATAGCAATATTATTCATAACAACCGTGCTATTGCTATCATGCTTTCTATCGCCTTCTCCTGGGGATACCCAGTTTGATCCTGATCCAGGGTGTCCGGGGATATGGGCAAAGGGAGAGGACCGACGTCTCATCCCTCTCCGACTGCCTGCAGTCCCCGACACCCTGGATCAAGATCAAACTTGGTATGGGGGAGAGGATGACATAAAACTAGGTATGGGGGAGCCCTAGAGCTGTGCCGAGCTTCTTGCGCCGGCGGCGGTTCGACGAGGCGAGCGGTGAGGCCGACTTTGCAGGCGGTAGATACAGAGGCAGGCAACGTCGGCTTTATGCAGGGGCGCAACCAGTTTTGCAGAGGTGGCGACAGGCTTTTCCATGCATGGTTGGGTGACATCGTGCCTCTGCGATGTTGCGCGGCATGGGCAGAGAGATAGAGGGAGAGCACGGTGCGCTAGATTAGTGGAGAGGAATGGCAGCTGTGTCACGGCAGGGCATCGGGCACGGCGGCGTCGGCCTTTGATCATCGTTTCCAACAGGAAACACAGGCAGAGGCAGCTCGATCGGTTGTGTTGGCATGGACGACTTCGGCTCGCACCCTTGGTGTTCGATGAAATGCCTGCAGGGAGGGAGAGAGGAGGAGGGAGGGGAGAGATGGGGTGCTGGGCCACTGGCAGGTGCGGTCTAGAGTGCTTGGGTCCACTAATCAGACAGAGATAGGGAGAGGAGAGGTGAGGAACTTTGTCAAGGGGTTTTTGGAGAGAGCTGAGGGTTTGAAGAATTTTTCGGAATTGCTACAGTACTAAAAAGCTTGTGCAAATTTTACTGGAACTTTGTATGCTCGTGAATTTTATTTGGTGAATTTTTGGGATTTGTATTACGTGTATGTTATTTTTAAAAATTCAAACCAGTTCACTATTTTTAATTCAATTTGAATTAATTTTGATGCTTTCACCTTTTTAATTGAGATGCAAAACTGAGCTATAACTAATTGGATTCAAATTTAACTTATGTTTGAAAAATGCGATATGAGATGTATGGAAAATCCAAAAACAATGAAAATAAATTTTCACAACAGTAAATATGAAGTTCAAATTTTCTTATATTAAATTGTTTCCAAGTTTTCACAGATTTGGGTTTATTACAAGGATGTACCAAATGATTCATTTTTTGATTGCTGACCAATCACATCTTTCCATAAAACCATTCATGGAGAAAATGCAGTACAATGTGATTCAAGACATGGGAAAATGCATTTGCATACTATATAATAGAGATGTATAGTACTTTTGCAAATGCGCCACTAATTTTTAGCTAGAGAGATACACATTCTGCATGCAGGCAATATAACATGGGTAAAATAATTATACGAGTATAGACAGTATAGTCAATACCGATCGATACATTTGTATGTGTACTGACTTTGTCGCTTACTTCTTGAGCAGTGCACAAAAAAATATTAGTTGGATGATCAAAATTGCCTATATTCTTGGTAAGAAATGCCCAGGAGTCACAGTACAAGTATACTCAAAGTTCCTAGTTTTAGCGATTTACTTCATCGTACAAAATCAACATCTCCAGGGAGAGAACAAACAATCGTTCAGTATGCCCCTTGCTATCACCAGCATAGAGAACCTAATGTTCAATGTTCCTACCAGTTCTGCTGTTCTATTGAAATTCCCAGCGACCCCCAACTCTATGGATTGCTACAGAGATAACTGAAAACAGAGTGTATTAGTTACATCGATTTCTCTGAATTCCCAAATCAATATATATCCATGTCTTGGGAGCATTTGTTTGTGGCGGTTGTTAAAGTGTATGCGTATCTATATCTGACTCTTCCGTATTTAGTACAGATCATTAAGAAGTCAGCAAGAGTCTTCAGTGTCACGATTGCATCCCATGGTTCTTTTATGTGATAGATATCTGGTTATTCAGTTCATCATATTGATATTTCATTTTGGATATTTAACACACGGCGTAATCATTTTGTATATGTAAAATTTGCAGGTACAACCTTCACACGCACGCAAGTGCCCATGGCATCAATCTTACATATGCACCGTCTAAACATTTTTAAGGATGTCCTGTGCAGCCAGTGATGAAGTCAGCTAATATATGGAACTACTTTAAGTACATACTTACGTCTAGGAGGATAAATTGGAAAACCAAGCATGGCTCAACATTTTTTCGATAAGAGTAAATTTCACTTTAGATCACATTATTTTACACATATTTTACAAGAGTCTCACTCCGGTACTCTCTACTGGTTAGTACAAATAATCTTAGCCATCGATCTCATTAGATCGAAGGGTTCATATTGTTTTCTACTACCACCCTAGTTAGCGGTGGTAGAAATGTGGAGGGGTATTATTATCCCAAAAATAGGGGTATAATTGTCATTTAGCAGTTACTAAACTTTTTTTCCTTCTTTTTTTGCTTTTTGATTGAATATGAGCAATGCCAACATAATGGATAACCACATATCGATCTAGAGGGGAAAAACATAAATAACAAAGTTACTCGTAATCATTGTATTAATAGATTACTAATTTATCCTTAATATTACTGGTAGTATAATCCTATAAATAAATAGAGAGTACCGGAGCATCACTCATTTTACAATGGGTAAGGGCTAACTCAATATTTTCACTTAACACCATGTATCATTACCATGAATTGCACTTTAAACTAGGGTAAATGATTTGGGATGACACATTCACCCAATCAAGCATGAACTTGCCATCTACGAGGCCGCCATGAGCTAGTCGCCGCCGTAGTTAATCTCTTAATGTGTGAGCAGGAGGGAGGATGAGCCTTCGGGAGTGTTCGCAGAGTGCGCCGGCGACGGCGCGAGGTCGCGGCATCGCCCACCCTCCTCGTCATGTGCAGGCGCGTCCCGGAGCGAGGTAGCTAGTTCTTCATGTTGTCAGAGGGCTAGTAGCAGCAGCAGCAGCGATGTCTCAGTCGTCGTGTTCAACGCCTGCACAACACCGAGAGGGCCTATACGTGGTGCTGCACCGCGGTTCGCATGCTGTATCGTGCGGCAAACATTGGTATGCTCATCGTCACTGACCTGCTCATCGGCACATCCGACGATGCCCGAATGCGATGCAGAAGGCCATCCGCGTCGGCGGCGACGAGACGGCCTGCTTCCTGAGTAAATCTGGCAACATCATGGCAAGCACAGGAGCATGCTGAGACAATACTTCCTCCATGTGGGGCAAAGGTGGCGAGGCCATGGTCTACTTCCTAAGCCAGCTCTTGCCTGCTTGCGTGCAGATGGGCTAGCTCAATTGAATTCACTCACCCTGGTCCAAAGTGAGAGTGGATATGGCTCAACGTGATAGTCATGTTGATACACGGTGAGTATTACATATAGGTGCCAACCTTCCATAGAACACTCGACCGATTTATGGAAACATTATCGGGAGGTTTAGGAAAGAGGGCCAATCAGAGATACATGCTATATACAGTCTAACACCCACCCCCCGCAGTCGCAACGGCGCTAGCGACGTTGAGACTGGAGTGAAACTTGGTGAAGATCGGTGTAGGAAGCCCCTTGGTGAAGATGTCGGCGTACTGCGATGTTGTGGGAACATGAAGAACACGGACGGCACCGACAACGACACGTTCCCGAATGAAGTGAAGGTCGATCTCAACATGCTTGGTACGCTGATGCTGCACCGGGTTAGAGGAGAGGTAGATGGCACTGACATTGTCGCAATAGACCAGTGTAGCCCGTAACGGCGGAGAATGTAGCTCCTGGAGTAGCTGGCGCAGCCATGTGACCTCAGCGACCGCGTTGGCAACGGCGCGGTACTCGGCCTCTGCGCTGGAGCGGGAGACCGTGTGCTGGTGATGGAGGACCATGACACCAAGTTGTCTCCAAGGAAGACGGTGTAGCCAGATGTGGAGCGACGAGTGTCAGGGCAGCCGGCCCAGTCGGCGTCGGAGTAGACGGCGAGGTCGCAGGCGGAAGACCACTGAAGGTGGAGTCCCAGGTCCACAGAGCCGCGGATGTAGCGAAGGATCCGCTTGAGGGCCGCAAGGTGGGACTCGCGCGGGTCATGCATGTGGAGGCAGACCTGTTGCACGGCGTAGGAGATGTCGGGCCGGGTGAAGGTGATGTACTGCAGCGCACCGGCGAGGCTCCTGAAGTCGGTGGGATCTGCTACGGGAGGGCCGTCGGAGGAGGAAAGCTTGGCAGCGGTGTCGACAGGAGTGTCGCAGGGCTTGCAGTCCGCCATGCCTGCTCGTTCAATGATGTCGATGCAGTACTGCCGCTGGCTGAGCACGAGGCCAGCGGAATTCCTGGTGATGCTGACACCGAGGAAGTGATGGAGGGCGCCGAGGTCCTTCATGGAAAACTCGCCCTGAAGGGCGGAGATGGTCCAATGAAGGAGCGTGCGTGAGGAAGCCGTCAGCACGATGTCGTTGACGTAGAGGAGAAGGTAGACGGTGTCGGTCCCTCGGTGAAGGATGAACAGCGACATGTCGGACTTGGCCTCAATAAATCCGATGGACTGTAGGAAAGTGGCGAAGCGGCTGTACCAAGCCCGCAGGGCCTGCTTTAGGCTGTAGAGGGACTTGTTGAGGCAACACACCATGTCGGGCTTGGCAGAGTCGACGAAGAAAGGCGGCTGGGTGTAGTAGACAGTCTCCTGAAGCGTGCCGTGGAGGAAGGCGTTCTTGACGTCGAGTTGATGCACCGGCCAGTCGCGAGAAACGGTAGGCTGAGGACGGTGCGTACAGTGGTCGGCTTGATGACCGGGCTGAAAGTCTCATCGAAGTCGACACCGGGGCGTTGGGTGAAGCCGTGAAGAACCCAACGAGCCTTGTACCGGTCGAGGGAGCCGTCAGCATGAAACTTGTGCTTGAAGATCCACTTGCCGGTGATGACGTTCATGCCGGCAGGACGTGGAACAAGATCCCAGGTGCGGTTGGCGAGGAGAGCATTGTACTCTTCTTCCATGGCGACACGCCAGAGCGGATCTGCAAGGGCCGCCCGGTATGTCTTGGGCACCGGAGACAGCGGGGCGGCATGAAGATTGAGCCGATGAACGGGCTTGTGGAGGCCGGACTTGGTGCGGGTCATCATTACGTGGTCGTTGACAACCAGGGAGATCCCCAGGCCAGACGGTGGAGGTGGTGCACCGGTAGCACGAACTAACCGGAAGCGGCGTGGGACATGCGTTGCTGGGGGGAGCCGCGGGCCATCCAGTCGAGGGGGGCCGGGAGGAGTGGGCAGCCGAGCCGCGGCCTCCCAGGTCGAAGAGGCCGGCCAGGTTGAGGCGGATGGAACCGGCCCAACTGAAGATGACCCAGGTGAAGTGGACATCGGCCCAGTCGATGCAGGAGTAGGGGAAATCAGCCCGAGCCGGCCGTCTGGGGAGGACGGCCCAGCAGGTGTTGAGACCGGCCTGGTGGGGGAGCAGGGTTGCGGCCGCTCAAGTCCAAGCGCCGTGGGCGAGCTGGCCGTCTGTGTTGCTGGTGCCGCAGCTGGCCGATGAATCGCTCCAATTGATGCCTGTGCTGGAGCAGTGAAATCCTCCAAAAAATCAAGATCAGTAGCATTGGAGACACCATTACTGAGCTAAGAAAATGGAAATGAGTGCTCATCAAACACAACATGCCTCGAAATGAAAACCCTGTTGGACAGGGGATCAAAACACCGATAGCCTTTATGGTGGAGAGGGTAGCCCTGGAAAACGCACATGGTGGAATAGGGGGCAAGCTTGTGGGGTGTGGTGGCGGTAAGGTTTGGGTAACACTTGCAACCGAAGACACGGAGGTGCGAATAGGAGGGATGGGTACCATATAGGGCAAAGTAAGGTGTGTGGCGATCGAGTGTCTTGGTGGGGTGTCGGTTGATGAGGTGTGTGGCGGTGTGAAGGGCTTCAACCCAGAAGGATCCGGGGAGCTTGGCCTGAAACAGCATGGAGCGAACAATGTTATTGAGGGAGCGTAGAATGCGTTCGGCTTTACCGTTCTGACGCGAAGTGTGAGGGCAAGACATCCGGAGGTGAACACCGTTGGTGAGAAAGAAGGTGCGGACGGCGGAGTTGTCAAACTCACGGCCGTTGTCACACTGAATGCTGCGGATGTTAGTGGCAAACTGAGTCTTAACATAAGCAAGAAAATGGGACAAAGTGGTGAAAGTGTCAGATTTAAGGCGTAAAGGGAAGGTCCACACATAATTTGAGCAATCGTCAAGAATGACAAGATAGTATTTAAACTCCGAAGCACTAACGACAGGGGATGTCCATAAATCACAGTGCAATAACTCAAAGTTTGCTGATGCCCGAGAAGAAGAACTAGCAAAAGGAAGGGGAAGATGGCGGCCAAGCTGGCAAGCGTGATACACTCCGATCAGGTCGCCGCGTGTCATGGGGACGACGACAGCGAGGCGGGTAAGGGCATCGTGACCAAGGTGGCCGAGACAACAATGATAGAGAGTGCTAGAGTTGGCGAGGAAGGCAGCGGCTGCGAGTGGAGGAGGCAGTGCATGGTGTAGGGAGTAGAGGGGACCGGAGCTATTGAACGTGGCGATCACGGTCCTGGTGCGAAGATCCTTCACGGAGAAGCCAAAGGGGTCAAACTCGACGGAACACCAATTATCAATAACAAATTGGTGAACGGAGATAAGGTTTTTAATAATAGTGGGGGAACAAAAAAATGTCACGAAGTGTAAAGGAACAGTTAGGGTGATGAATCTTAGACTGCCCAATGGAGGTAACAGGAATAGTAGAGCCATTACCGATGACAATATGAGAGGGGGAGTTAGGGTTTGCTGGGTGTGAAAGGGAGAGGATACCGGTGTCGGAGGTCATGTGTGCAGTGGCACCAGTGTCCATATACCAGTCATTTGTGGCGGGTTTGTATAGTGTCGTGGTGTTGAAGGAGCCGGCAAGGGATGCTTGGTCCCATTGCGAAGGAGCACCACCAAACCAGCCCAAAGGCTGTTAAAGAGCCACTGGAGTGAGTGGCTGTGATGGGCCGAACTGGCCCACGCCACCGAGCGGGGCCTGCTGTCCTAGGTCGGCTGCTATCTGGTAGGGGAGGGGCGCCGGGTAGACTTGGCCAGGCAGCGGGCCGCCGCTCGGCCCAGCCAAAGCAGCACCAGCAAAGGGGGAGGTCGCCGGCCTTGGATCAAGCATACCACGAACCAACGGGCCCGGCCACATGTGGATGGTGCCGGCCCATGGATTTTGTGGGGAAGGCCACTGGGAGCCGACCCTCCACTGTGCACCTTGCGCTTGCGCTGGGGCAGTGCCGCCGCCTCCCTGGTTGCCATTACCGCCGCAACCACCACCGCCACCACCGCCGCCGCTATTGCCGCTGCGGCGACGCTGGTTGCCGTTGCCGTTGCCGCCGCCGCCTTGGTTGCCGGCACCATAGCCGGTGTCGTGCGCCGGATTGGCGCCCTTGCCGCCATTGGTCGTGCTGCCCATGGCGACGAAGACGACGGAAGAAGCAGTTGCGGCGTGGTTCGGCTTGGAGAGTTCTTCCAGTCGAAGCATGGAGTGAAGCTCGGCGAAGGTCGGAAATGGCCGCTGCAAGGGAACTAGAAACCAGAGATTATTTAACTTCTCGGACAAACCGTTCAAGGTGTATAGGACGAAGGTGCAGTCGCGGACGGGCTCGCCGACGTCACCGAGGCTGTCAGCGAAGGTGTTCATCTTGCGGCAATACTCGTCGATGGAGAGGTCGCCTTGTCGGAACGTGCGGAATTCCGTCGTGAGGTTGAGGGCACGTTGTTCACTGTTGCCAAGGAATTGATCCTCGAGACCGCGCCAGACGAGACGAGCTGTGGTGTCGGTCGCAAGGACGTCTTGGAGAAGGTCGAAGGAGATCGTGCCGAAGAGCCAAGCGAGGACAATACAATCCATTTGCACCCAATCGGCGCGGTCGAAGTGGTACGCGTCGGAGAGGACGTGATCGGTGAGGGCGTACTTGCCGAGTGCCACGAGGAAGAGGCCACACCATCGTGTGTAGTTGGCAGCGGCGACGTCGAGAGTCACGGGAACGAGTGCCTTGATGTTGAGGACGCCGACGGCTTGAGCGTGAGCGCTGCCAAGGCGGCGTCGTCGAGGGGAGTGGCGGCTGGGCGCGAGAGGTTGAGGACGATCGGCGCCGGCGTATGGACGCCATGCGCGAGGCCTGCAGAGGCGAAGAGGGCGGCGAGGTCAGCCGGCATTATGCCGGGCGCAGGCGCCACGCCGTGGGTGGCGGCCACGGAGGGCGCGGCGATGCCGGCGCCGAGGGCGACGGTAGTCGCGGGGGCGCCAGAAGGCGAGGGAGTGCCGGTCGTCGTGGGAGTGCCGGACAAGAGGGTGCTCAGCACGGGGAAGAGGGTGTTGCGAGCGGCGTCAGACGCCCGGGTGGCAGCATTGTCGGCGACGGCGTTCGCCGTCGTGGGGTCGATCTCCATGCCAGGCGGCACCTGGAACGCGGTGCGGACGGCCTGCGCGACGGCTTCGGTCGCTGTGTCCAGGGCGGTAGAGGCGGGGGAGGGAGGGGTGGAGGAGGCGGACGACATGAGGCTGGCCGGAGAAGGGGCTGTGGTGGCCGGGGAGGTCGTTGGCGAGGAGTTAGGGAGCAGAAGCGTGTGATCGGCTGTCTGATACCATAAGAGTGGATATGGCTCAACGTGATAATCATGTTGATACACGAAGAGTATTACATATAGGCGCCACCCTTTCATAGAACACTCGACCGATTTATGGAAACATGATTGGGTGGTTTAGGAAATAGGGCCAATCAGAGATACATGGTATATACAGTCTAACACAAAGTGCAATTTAAGGCAATAATACATGGTGTTAAGTGAAAACATTATGGTAGCCCTAGTCCATTATGAAACATAGGTAAAAAAAAGATGGCCCAAAATGAAGTTTACTCTTTCTAGGATAAAAAGTAAAACAACACTTTTGAGACATTACTGAACTATTATCTTTTCGGGTTGTGGATATCATACAGCTCAGCTGGCAGGCCTCGTCATTAGTTCATGCAGTACTGCTGGAGGCATGAAAACAGTACCTGTGCAAACAATTTAGAGTTATATATAGTTAGACATGTCAGTCCTTACTGGATGTGCCTTGCCGTTCATTTAAAACACAACTTCCAGTGGAAGCATTTGATTCTGCGTGCAACCCAGGATAATTATCAAAAATTGCATTCTTCGTATCACTTTTAATTGGAAAATGGTATAATCAAAGACCAGTTTTTTTTCTCCAACTGTGGTAGTCGATTTGTTTCAATAGTTCAATTCCATTATGCAGAGTGACAAAATGTGTGCACTTTCATTTTCCTTTAAGAAATAATGTTCGCATATGCGTGTGTGACTGATGCTACCCTGAGGCCGTGCTAAATTTTCAATAATGTTGTACAAAACTGGTTGCCTGCAGGGCATATCCGCTTGTGACGAAGCACAACGTAAGTGCAGGAAGCGTGGGGTTTACATCTTCAAGATCACTGAGCAGGTTAGCAGTTGAATTTCCTGGCTTATTTTCTGCATCGAGTACTTCTGGCAACGGAAAATGTTCTACACGGAAATAAATATACTGTTGTGTACCGAAAAGAACAAAACCAATAACTTTGAAACTTCCCAACAGCTCCCAATCCTATATTTGTCTCACACCATGGGTGTTTCTTGTAGCAAATTGGAGTGGCCTCAGGCTAAAGTTATTGAGAGTTCACCCCTCTACGATATACATTTATATATCTAGTGGTTTCTTCCACAGAGAACAATGTTAGCTTTTATAGCTGTTGGGACTAAGATTTCAACTGTTCTTTCGAACAATACTCACATGACTTATAATACCCACGGAGGATAACAAGTCAACCCAAGTCATAGCAAACAAGAGGATTTTATTGAAAAGTAATATAAGCAATTGAGCGACACCTATGATTTGAGGCTACAGTGTAGGATCGAATAGCAAGAACTAAACCAACCAGAGGGGGTGAATGGTTGGAGTACCCAAAAACCGAAACTTTTAGCAAAATTAAAAGTTACCCTCGAATCCGATGTACATCGGTGTGACCGGAGTTGATCCACTGGTCTGACTATGCCTGCACCGCCGATATGACCGGTGTTGATCGCCCGGTCTAACCGCCCTATGATCATTGCTGTCGCCTGAAACAGTTGTCGGTCTGACCATCATGATCCTGCCAGTCTGACCTCTGTGATGTCGCTAGCTTGATCGCAAGTATCTCGTCGGTTGGACTGCAGCTTCTGCGCAAACACAAATTGAAGATTTCTCAAAGTAGATTGAAACTTTATTACTTCCCTATGTTTACAAAGCACAACAACAGCACTCCTCACGAAAATCTGTAGTAAACTCGAAACTCTAACTTTTCTCTCAATTCAACTCTCTTAAAAACGATACCGAGAGGATCCACCCTCCCTCTCTATTTATATCTGAGGTAGACAGCCTAAAACTACGAACCAACCTTGTAAAAAAGTCCTAATCTCCTAGGAAACATCCTATACAAGAAATGAACTTTAGAAACTCCAATTGTACCAAATTTGGACTACCTCCAAATTCGACCCCACGTGCCAAACGCATAGTATCTCCGTCGTATGTTATATGGAATCTTCACTAACCACGTGCATTGATCTTTAGCCTAAGCACCCCGCATAATATCCTGATCGTCCGAACGTCATCTTCTCCCAAGTTGACTTCCAATCCATCACCGACAATGCTCTCGCGAGGCATTAAGAATCACCTACAAATGCATCAACCAAGAAACCATATCTGAGTACAAGTTCTCACCAACTTGACTCGTTGTTAGCAAACAATAGTATTACATATGTATAGTATCCATCTAGAAATCATAAATATGAATTATCCATGGATATCCAAAGAATCAACCTGAAATCGAAACCGACACAACGTCGGTTGGTCAGACCGCGGGCTGGCTGGTCTGACCGCTCTCATAGCTCAGGTCTTACCGGCCTTACCCATCCAATTTGACCGCAATCGTCAGACAAGTCAATCCTATCCATCACGTATAATTGAACTATCTCCAAAACCACTTCGCCAATAATCTCCAAATATCAAAACCAATAACCTCTTATGCCAATTGTTTATCACAAAATAACAATCAAACACATTTTGATTTTTCAGAGTACATATTCTGTATAGGGAAAATCCATTGATGTAAATAAACGTATGTGATTGTTGTGGGTCAATGTTTTCATCGGTAATAATAAAATGCTGTAGCGCGAGACATCTAAAAGTGGATGGATGCGAAAGTCAAGATTTAGACAGATTCAACCTCCCTCGCTAACAGGTAATGCCCAAGTTCTATTTTGGGATTGTATACACTAGGTGCTAAATTGATCTGATTATCTGATTGTGTTTGTTGCCTTCGAGAGGCTCCCTGCCCACCTTATACAGGTTGAGAGATAGAGTTATGGGTAGTTATTTACTGTAGTAATCTTACCTTGTTATTATGTTTCGATAGTAACATTATCACGGAAGGGCAGTAAAATGATACATTACTACAAAATTTATAGGTTATTACTACACTTTTTGGTAATAACATCACGATGCAAATTGCAACAACATAGAACATGTATGTAGTAGTAATAGTGCTGCTATAGTAGTACTGCTTGTGCAGAATCTTTTAAATCTCAATCTTTTGAGAGCAATATCTCCCAAATCATATATTGTTTTTCAATCCGTTTGCACCACGATTGTTGCTGAAAGACAACTGCGAACGAGAGGTTCACTCTTTGTTGGCAAAGTAATGCAATATATTAATATTTTTGTGAAATTCTTGGGATCCCCCGTACAAACTCATGCACCGTAGGGTTATGTCACGCCCAGAAAGCCAGAATTTCCAAATGAATGTGCATTGAAACCACGATCTAGGAACGGCCGGGGTACACAAATGACAAAACTGACATACAAATCCACGTGTTACAAACATAATTAAGGTTTTACAAATATAGCATAAAGTAAAAGCGATCTTTAATTAGAGACTTAACGCTCGTAGCATGATGGCTCCACTCCACGGGCATCCTCGACGGTAGAGACGAAGCCTGCTCCTCCAAGTAACCTCCATCTGTGAAGTACTTCAGCTCTGGTGTAGGGAAGATAGAACAAGACTAAGTACTACCCACTATACTTAGCAAGTCATACCAGAAGAGAAGGTATGATGCAAGTACTTCCAAAGAAGGCTAGGGGTTCATTTGCTGACCAACGCTAAACCATGTTGCGACAGGGCCAACCATCTACCTAAACTATACCAGTTCCATTAAGTCAAATTACTAATGAATGAGACTAAGTCTTCCACGGTTTCCCGTGAACCGGTCTTTAATTCCAATGGGCACGACTATCAAAACCATACGCCCATAGCCCAAAATTAAGCATATTTTAATTATATTAATACCATGATGCTATATGTCCATAATCATTATTATTAATCGAGATATGATTTAGATTTGAGATTCCAATAGTGAGCTAGTTGATCTAAGCATGGCTAAAAGCATTTCCTAAACAAACATCTAGTAAAATTAACGCCCAAGTTATCAATGGCAAAAGGTGAACAATATATGCGTGAGTAATAGGATCCATCCCACGTGACATTGTAAAACCAAGCAATTTAATAGAAAGCAAGGCATTTACAAATTGGGTACAATATGATCAATCGTAATGCATGACTTGCCTTCCTCTAGTGCTATCGGGACCTCTGCAATGACTTCAAAATAAAGCGGTGTGTCGAAACTACCGAAATCTACGCAACAAACAAAGCACACAAGCAAAACAGGCTATAATTCTACTGAAACAGGAAAAAAAATCCATTTTTAATGGACTCTAGTCGAAACTTACTACAATTTTAATGGACTCAAACGGAGCTCGGATGAATTAGTTATGATTTTTAGAATATTCACTGCGTTTTTTCTATAAATAGAAAAGACCATAGTGATTTATTGCGTAATAAAACCCAGGCTGACATCATCAACGGGAGTCGGCACCGGCTGGTGGGCCCCACCAGTTAGCGGCTCAAGGGCGCAGCTCCACCACAGACCGGGACCACAAGGGCGGTCCACCGCCGGTCCACGGAAACCAAAGAGCCGGATCGACCCGTGGTTGATCAGACGGACCCTAGGAGGCGCGACTGGGACATAGGTGCAACAGAGGCCGGCTCAGCTAGATGGGCCGACGACGGTGCACGACCACCAGTAACAGCAGCTGGTGATGTTGGGCAGTGGCGGGCGGCACGCACGCGAGAGGGCAGTGACATGGCTCGGAAGGATGAGGGGAAAAGGGGAGAGAGAAGGGGGTTCCTCACCGGGAGGCTATGAGAATGATAGGGGCAGGAGGAGATGGGTGGCAGTAAAGGCTTGACCGAGGGATGGACAAGCAACAGCCGTACCTAGGGAAGGAGAAGAGGGGGATTAGAGGGAGCAAGAAAAAAAGGGTATGGCGGGGAGCATTGCCAGCCGGAAGGAAGAAAAGCAGAAACTCACCGGCGGGGCGAGGGAATCGGAGCTCCGGCGGGCTCTCGAAGACAGGAGATGGCGGCCGGGAGCGGACAGCAGTGGCGGTGGCAGTGCTAGGCGGCAGCCCTAGCGGAGGTTAGCGGTGGCCGGAGATGGCTAAAAGGCGGCGGCGGTGGGTGTGATGGCGCGGGCGCGATAGAGGGCACGGGAGGTGGCGGTGAGTGGGGAAAAGGGGAGAGAGGGCTCGAGGAATGTTTTAAAGGCGTAGGAGAGAGCAGACGTGACCGGGAGGTGGCCCTATTTCACCGGCGACGCTGGGAGGTGGGGAGAGAGGGAGAGACGGGATTTGAGTTTTGAATCCGGCCATTTGCGGCGTGAGCGCTTGCGGCGAGAGTGGGCGGGGAATGCAGGGTGATCACGGAGTGGACCGGAAGGCGGCGAGGTGGGGTGCTGTGGCGCGGAGTGGTGGTTGCTTCGTCGGCTCTACCAGCCGGAGGTATGGGACGGGCTCGATAGGTGGACTGTGCCAGTTGGGCTGCGGCGTCGGGCCGGCCCAGTAAGTAGGAGGCGCACGTTGCGGGGAGAGTGAACTAGGCCGACGGCCCAAGGAAAGGAAAAAGGAGGAAAAGAAAGAATAGAGGAAAAATAAAATGGGATTTCCTTGGTTTAAAAATATTTCCAAGCCTCTGAAAATACCAGTAAAAATCCTATTAATGTATTTTAACATTGGGAACTCAAGAAAAATCCCACCATGACGAATCCACCTATTAATTGTATCTATTAATTAGGGATTTAGCTCTAGGTTAACCAAATTATTTCTTGAGGCAATTTATTAATTGAATAAAGGCTAGAAAAAGGGGAAACGTTGTCACAAACCTACCCCCTTAAATGTAATCTGGACCCCGAGATTCGAAAGAGCTAGTGAAGAGATGCGGATGGGCGGCCTTCAACTCATCTTCTCTTTCCCAAGTGGCCTCTTCCTCTGAATGGTGGCTCAACTGTACCTTGAAGAACCTAGTGACCTTGTTTCTAGTTCTTCTCTCACTGGTTTCAAGGATATGAGTTGGCTTCTCCAGGTAAGTGATATCCTCTTGAATTTGAATTTGGTCGAGACTTGCTTGCTCCTCAGGTACTCCCAAAATTTCTTCAACTGAGAGATGTGGAACACATCATGGATGCCAAGCATGTTGGAGGGAAGCTCGAGTTGGTAAGCAACTTCACCTCTACGTTCCAAGATCCTGTATGGTCCCATGAACTGCGGTGCCAACTTTCCTTTGGTTTGGAAACGGTGTACTCCCCGGAGTGGAATGACATGAAGGCACACATAATCCCCTACTTCGAAGGTGAGCTCCCTTGGGCGGTTGTCTTCGTAGCATTTTTGCCGGGACTGTGCGATTCTCAATCTTTCCCTGACGGTTCTGACTTTCTCCTCTGCCTTATTCAAGACTTATGTCCCAAAAAACCGAAGTTCCCCTATTTGATCCAAGAAGAGCGGAGTGCGGCACTTTCGTCCGTACAATGCTTCAAATGGTGTCATCTACAGACTGGCCTGGTAACTGTTGTTGTAGGAGAACTCGGTATACGACAAGCTTTTGTCCCAAGCTCCGCTAAAGTCAAGCGCACAAGCTCTCAACATGTCTTCCAATATTTGATTGACACGCTCAGTCTGACCATCAGTTTGTGGATGGTAGGTTGTGCTGAAGTTCATGCGGGTTCCCAATTCTTCTTGCAGTTTCTGCCAGAACTTTGAGGTGAACTGGATTCCTCGATTGGACAAAATTTTCTTAGGTACCCCATGTAAGCAGATGCTTCTATCTAGGTAGTGCTCTGCCAACTTCTTCCCTGAGTAGGTAGTATGCACCAGAATGAAGTGAGCAACCTTTATGAGTCGATCAACGATCACCCAAATGGAATCATGTACAGATGACGTATTGGACAAACCCGTGATGAAATCGATTCCATTTTCTTCCAATTTCCATTCTAGAACCTTAAGGTGTTGTAGCAATCCTGCTAACCTTTGGTGTTCTATCTTCACTCGCTGATAGACATCAAAGAGTGCAACGAACTCGGCTATTTCTCTTTTCATGCTGATTCACTAGAATTTTTGTTTGAGGTCTTGGTACATCTTGGTACTACCGGGATGAATTGAATGTTAGGTCTGATTAGCTTCTGTGAGTATCAAGTCTTTCAATTCCTTGTCCTCAGGTACACGCAATCTTTCTCCCGTCCAGGTTATTCCATGTTCATCTTCGGTAAAATCTTGGGCTTTGCCAATCCTCATATTCTTTTTGAGCTCTGCTATCTCAGGATCGCTTGCTTGAGCTATGTGAACCTGCTCAACTAGTGTAGGTTGTGCCTCTAGCGCAGCCACGAATCCGTGCTCAACTATACCAAGGCTCAGATGTTCCAAGTACCATTGGACCTCACCACATACTTCCTCCACCCATGCGACTTTGTAGTAGCACTTCTTACTCAAGGCATCTGCCACCACATTAGCCCTACTGGGATGGTAGTGTATTCCCATAACATAATCTTTGATTAGTTCCAACCATCTTCGCTGTCGGAGATTTAAATTAGGTTGGGTGAAGATGTATGTCAGACTTTTGTGATCTGTATATACCTCACAACGATTACCGATGAGGTAGTGCCACTAGATCTTTAAAGCATGGACCATTGCGGCCAATTCCAGATCTTGGGTCAGGTAGTTGCCTTCATGAGGACACAACTATCGTGAAGCGTATGCAAGCACTATGCCCTCTTGCATAAGCACACAACCCAATCCTTGGTGGGATGCATCTCAATACACTTGGAATTCCGTCTGATCAGGCAGAATCAAGATGGGTGCGGTTACCAGCTACCGCTTGAGTTCTTCGCAACTCCTATTGCATTCAGCAGACCAGATAAACTTTTCCTCTTTCTTCAATAGTTGTGTCATTGGCTTGGCAATTTTAGAGAAATTCTCAATGAACCGGCGATAGTAGCCAGCGAGTCCAAGAAAACTCCGAATCTGAGTGACTGTCCTCGATGGGGTCCACGTAGTAACGGACACCACATTCGACGGATCCACTGCCACTCCTTAAGCATTTATGACGTGACCGAGAAACTGAACTTCGTTGAGCCAGAAGTCACACTTGCTGAACTTGGCATATAGTTGGTGCTCCTTCAACTTTTCAAGTACTATCCGAAGATGCAACTCATGTTCTTCCTCGAACTTGGAGTAGATAAGTATGTCATCGATGAATACCGGAACAAACTTGTCTATAAATTCCATAAACACCCTGTTCATCAAATTCATGAAGAAGGCATGTGCATTGGTGAGTCCAAAATACATAATTGTACACTCGAATAACCCATACCGAGTGGTGAAGGCTATCTTGGGTATGTCCTCTTCTCGAATTCTCAACTGGTGAAAGCCTGATAGCAGGTCTATCTTGGAGAACACTGTGACTCTCTTCAACAGATCAAACAAGTCGTCAATCCTGGGCAAGGGATACTTGTTCTTGATAGTGACCTTGTTAAGTGCGTGATAATCGACACACATCCTCTTGGTTTTGTCCTTCTTCTCCACAAAGATCACCGGAGCACCCCAAAGTGACGTGCTCGAGCGAATGTATCCTTTCTATAACAGCTTGTGAAACTTGCTCTTGACTTCTGCCAACTCGTTGGCTCCCATTCTGTATGGCCTCTAGTGGATCAAAGCGGTTCCAAGTGCCAAGTCAATCCGGAAATCGATATCCCTTTTTTGTCTTATTGTTATTAGATCCGCTAAGAAAACCTTGGGATACTCTCTGACTATGGGAATATCTTCCAACTTCTTAGGGGTTTTCTCCACCGCTACCTCTTGTTCTTCACCAATAGCCTAGTTCAGACTGATCCCTGGCTTCTGGGCATTGAAGACTGGAAGATAACCACTTCTCCCTTCTTACTGGTCAATGTTACTTCGTGCCTCACACAGTCAATCACTCATTTATGCCTTGTCCACTAATCCATCCCAAGAATGACATCTAGGTCCTTGGATTCGAGAAGGATGAGGTTGGATACGAAAGGTGATCTTTGGATTTTGATTGTTATTGATGGGCAGTAGTGAGTTGTGGTCATGCCATTTCCAGGGGTATGAACCCACATAGGGATCTTAAGTCCCACTAATGATAACCCATGTGCCCTAGCAAAACGCTTGGAAATGAAAGAATGCGTTGCACCATAATCAAATAGTACCATTGCTAGAGTTGAGTTCATTGGAAACCTGCCCAGTACAACCTTTGGTACTACCTGCGCCTCCTCTATGGACGCATGATTGACGTGGGCCTGGACAAACTTGGGCTAGACACGCCTTGGCTAGACATGATTGTCCGGGCTCGCTACAATTGAAACAGAGTACGGGCTTTCCTCCAAACTCCTTCTTGGGTTGAGCTGGCTGAACTGGCTAAGTTGGAGCCATTGGTGGACATGGAGTTGGGATGAGGTAGTGGTACCCACTGCTGTTGTGGCTGCCACTGTTGTAGTTGTTGTTGAAGTTGCCCAGGTGGTAGGGATGGTACTATTGGACAATCATGGTGGAAGGTCCACCCTGCTGCCCACTCATGAAGCGAGGCTTCTGATTGTTCCCCCGAGTTGCCCTGAACTGAGCTGCCTTCCATTTCCGGTCCATTTTGTTGTGCTAATACTCCTGACGGATAGCCTTGTCCAAAAGCTTCTCAAAGTCATCATAGTCTCTGGAGATCAGCTGGTTTGTCAGTTCATCGTCAAGACCAAACATAAGGTTCTCCTGCCTCTCGGCATTGGTGCACGCGTCCTCGGGGGCATAGCACGCGAGGTGGTTGAACTCATGCCGATACTTTGTAACTGTCCTGGTTCCTTAATGCAGTGCACGGAACTCCCTTTTCTTTTGTGCCACAATCCCATCGGGAATCTACGCCTTCCTGAAGTTGCGGCAGAACTCTAGCCAAGTAAGCTCTGTCCCAGCTGGGCGAGTGACCATGTAGTTGTCCCACCAAGCAGAAGCGGGACCCTGCAGCTGGATTTTAGGAAAGGCAACCTTCTCCTGGTCGTTGCACTGTAGAAGGTTCAACTTCTTCTCAATGGCATGAAGCCAATAGTTGGCCGCCATTGGGTTGGTGGTGCTGGAGAAAGTGGGTGGCCTGACGTGGAGAAATTCTAGCAGTTTGGACTAGGGTGGTGGTGGAGGACCAAACTACTGGTTCTACTGTTGTTGCACCTGCTGCTACATCCGCTGTAGGATCTGCTGGTGCTGTTGCTGCATCTGTTGTATCATCATTGTCACCATCTGAGTCTGATTGTCCAACACCTGCGTGATCATTGGGTTCTCAGGAGGTGTAGATGGGCCGCTGCCAATTGCACCATTGGCATGTACTCCCACGATCTGCTCTTCATACCATTGGTGTCGTTGGAGTCACGGGGGCCATTCCTTGTGTTTACCACCTAGAGGGGGATAGGTAGAAAGAGGAGGAAAAGAAGAAAAACAGACTACTATTTTATTATAAATTTAAGTGCAATTGTTCTGATCTGAATTAAAACACATAAAAGGAAGCAAGTAACTCCTAATTTAGGCAACCATACCACTAACACATGATATAGACTACCGACTATCCCACAAGCAACAAACCTAAACACAGAAACTAGCAAGCAAACAAACTAAGAAAAATGATAAAGCTAAAGGTGATGGCTCTAAAGCTCAGAGCGGCGCCTGCGGTCGGGGAAAAGGTCTTACCACTATAGAGGACAAAGGGTAGGAATCAATGCATGCTCAACTCCAAATTAAATAAAGCAATAAATGATGCAAGTAAATAGCCAAGCAAGAGCATTTTGTTTTATGCATAAAAAATTTTACATGACCCGAAATAAAGATACCAATGACACTTACTAAGCAATAAATTAATGCATAAAATAGATACATAGAAATAATAATAATAAGCATAAGAGTTGCATCCCATTGAACCTAGACATGACTTAAAGCATACCGCCCGATAAATTTCTGACTGATTGTCGAATAAAATTTTGAATTACTCCCAAATCCATTTGCCCCAAGGTTACTAATACCCTAGACTGACTGTAAAAAATCCCATTCGAACAAGCGACAAAAATTTTCCCCGAAATGAAAGGAAGTAAATCCCGAAATTTTCCCAAAACAGATCCAAGTGAAAACCGTACATACAGATGAAAGAGTTTAAGAGGGCTCTTAGGGTTTCCAGATGGCTTGTCCTACGGTCAAGGTCAGCTCTGGTACCAACTTGTCATGCCCAGAATTTAACGAGCTAGAATTTCCAAACTGAATATGCATTGAAACCCATGTCCAAGACCGGCCAGGTGTTGGTATTTCTTACGACAACAGATAAATCCGCAAGCGCACAGAATACTATTGTAGCACTTCACCTTCGGGTTACCCCAAAAGGATATCGAACTTAGGGAACGTGTATAATCTACCTAAGGCTAAGACCATCCAAGGACAACAACTATTGGAAGGCTAGCTAGGCTAGAAAGGACTTTCTATTTGTTTTAATTATCTAGGTAAGTTAAAGGTAAATTCCTATCTGTTGCTTCGGGCACCAACCCCTGCTAGTCTGCTAGCGAGGTTCTGGCTATAGCTCTATGATGTACCCGAACGTGGAGGATCACAAGGACGGGATTCAGGGCTGTCACCATCGACCGTCTACCTCTAACAAATCCGTGGGATACACATCAAACAAAGGTAATATCTAACCTCGACACCACACCCAAGTTATTAATTACTACTCTAATACTTGCGCAGAACTTCCTTCTTTATCCAGAGTCCAAGTACTAGAGCACTTAGTACGAATACTAAACAATGAACCCGCAAAGATGGAAATCTATCTCACTCAGACTAAGTAGTTAAATAACATAAGAACAGATCCCGAATATTTACTTTACAGAAGAAGTTTCTCCGAACCCGGAGCAGAGTGTACCGACAGTCCTTGTACTCCTCTATAATTTCTCCTAGAAAGCTACATCCGCCAAGGTAGAAGTCGAAGAGAGTACCAAAGTTCCAGGCACTCCTGCAGAACTTCCCCTCACTCTCTACCTATTTTCTACTAAGAAGAAAGAGCTAAGCCTAGATAGGAAGAAGAGAGTACTCCAAAGAGTTGTGTGTCTTGAAGTGTGTGCAGCCTCCTCCTTATATAGCCCTCAAATAATGGTTATGATGGTTGGAAATGTCGTAATCACCCCTTCACTGTCATTGGGAGAGAATTTGGGATGTCCACGTCGAAGCAGATGGCGATTGGGCCTGAAGTCGGTTTGGTCGAACCTAGGGTTCGGCTGAACCCTGGCAAGCTCCTTGTTGTCGGCTATTAACTTTTAAATCTATGCCATCAATACTTGTGCGAATCTGAACAAATAATACATCCAGCTTAGTGGTAGGATTTAATTCTATCAATTTTCCACAGCGTTGGTATATATTTGGATGCAGGTGATAAATCAATGAAGTTGAGAAGAAATTGTAACGTCCCGCCTCTCCAAGGTCGGGCCCACTTACTTCTGGCAGCTTTGCTACGGATGCAGGTGATAAATCAATAAAGTTGAGAAGAAATTGTAACGTCCCGCCTCTCCAAGGCCGGGCCCACTTACTTCTGGCAGCTTTGCTACGACATAGACTGACCTCACAGACCAACACAAGTCTTTTCAGCACACTTTGTCCTCACTCGTGCGCACCCGGGAAGAATTTCCCGGTCGGTCACCCATTCCAAATTGCTCCAGGCCAACACAAGTCTTTTCTGCACACTTTGTCCTCACTCATGCGTACCCGAGAATAATTTCCCGGCCGGTCACCCATCCCAAATTGCTCCAGGCCAAGTATGCTTAACCTCATAGTTCTTTAGAGATCGGCTTCCGGAAAAGAAGTTGCAACTTGTTGATATGAGTATTCTATTAATCCTATTAAGCCCTGGGCCGGAATGTCACATCCTCACCCCCCTAAGACACCGACGACCTCATCGGTCAACCCTAGGCCAGGAACGTCCCCTCTTGGCCATGTCAGTGTGTCCAGTGCCAGCGCATGTGCCATGCTGTGTGACCACTCCTGGTCCACACCAGCCATGCGCACCATGCCTGCGCAACTGCGACACACGCGCCCTTGAAACCACGAGAGTCGGCTCTGATACCATTCTGTAACGTCTCGCCTCTCCAAGGTCGGGCCCACTTACTTCTGGCAGCTTTCCTAGGACATAGACTGCCCTCACAGACCAATACAAGTCTTTTCTGCACATTTTGTCCTCACTCGTGCGCACCCGGGAAGAATTTCCCGGTCGGTCACCCATCCCAAATTGCTCCAGGCCAAGCACGCTTAACCTCATAGTTCTTTGGAGGTCGGCTACCGGAAAAGAAGTTGCAACTTGTTGATATGAGTATTCTATTAATCCTATTAAGCCCTAGGCTGGGATGTCAAAGAAATATATATAAAGAAGGAGGAGAATCAAACTCATATTCAAGCCTATGGAGTTTTGGGCCTTCAAACATAATGAAACACATTTAAATGGGCCCATTCACCATAGATATGGGCTGAGAGATTCTCCACCAGAGCCCAAGAGAAAAAGCTTGGCCGGATGGGTGTCACGCCCAGAAATTCCCAAACAGGGTTCCAAGCAGAATGTGTATTAAAACCCTTGTCCAGGACCAACCAGGGTACACAAACGATAAAGTTGATACACAGATCAACGTCTTACAAACACATAAAAGTCTTAGATAAATGCAGCGAAAAGTAAAGCGAGATCGTTCTAAACTAAACACTCGCAGCATGGTGACTCCACTTCACGGGCACCCCATTATGGCAGCAACAACGCCTACTACTCCGAGCAACCTCCATGAGAAACGTACTCCACCTCTGGTGTGGGGAGAGATAGAGCAAGACTGAGTACTACCCGCTGTACTCTACAAGTCATACCGGAATAGGGGCATGATGCAAATAATTCCAAAGGAGGCTAAGGGTTCATTTGCATAAAGCAGGTATTTAAAGAGCAGTAAAACTGTTGAAGTAATTAATCGGAATTAAATAATCACTGCCCAACGCTACACCATGTTGTGACAGGCCTCACCATCCACCTAAACTACAGCAGTTTCATTAAGTCAAATTATTAATAGTGGGACTAATCACGGTGAATCTGGTTGATCGCTCATAACCGTGGGCACTGCTATTCGAATAGTTTTACTCTGATCAGAGGTGTACAACTGAACCCTCAAGACACAGCCCCACGACATGTTTCCGTGTGTCAGCATACCACCACGGTACACCAGAAAGAGACTGTGACAGGACCCTTCGCATAAACCTCCCTAACCAAGCACACCACACCTTAGGTTTCGCCCCTCCTTTTAAAAAGGACAGGCAGCCCCCTCTTGTGGTTAGCTGAATCTAGAAGCCGATCAACGAGTAAACCCCCGCAGACCCAACCCCATCACGCCCATCCTACCTAGATGCGTCAACTTGGAAAAACTACACTACAAGCCTAGCCGTTGCCCACGCTGGATTGTGGAAAGCACGGTAATTTTTCCAGGGTTTCTCGCGAACCGGTCCTTAACTCCCATGGGTGCGACTGGTAAAACGATGCACCCACAGCCCACCATTTAAGCATGCTTTAACTTAATTAATACCATGGTGACACGTAATCACAGTTGTCATCATAATGTCAAAAATAGTTATATGAGATGACCCTTTTAGTGTGCTATTTGATCTAAGCATGACCAAGCATCACCTAAAACAGGAACTAATCATGTTATTACACAGGCTATCAAAGGAACAGGATACACAAAATATAAGGCTAGGTACAATAGGTAAATAAGCCCATACTTTATAAAACATTGTAGTATTTAAGGAAAAGTAAGACATTTGCGAAATAGATACAATATGTTAAATTGGAGAGAATGACTTGCCTTGCTCCGGTGCTGGTGCAACCTCTATGACAACCTCGAAGTAAACGGGAGTGTCGGAATTACCGGAATCTAAACGACAAACAAAGCACACAAGCCAAACAGGCTATAAGTCTACTGAAACAAGGAATAAAACCATTTTTAATGGATTCTTGACATTTTTATGAACTTACTGCAATATGAATTGACTTAAATGGAGCTCAGATGAATTAGTTATGATTTTTAGAAGTTTAAAGTGCTTTTACTATTAATAGGAAAAATCCTTAATCAATTATTGCGCAATAAATCCCTGGGCTGACGTAAGCAAGGGAGGGGGTGGCGGCGCCGGCAAGCGGGCCCCACAATGGGCCAGCTAGGGTTTGGCTGAACCCTTAGTTCGGCCGAACCGTCATCAACTCCGAATGCCATCAGCTTCCACGTGGATGGCCCAGATGAAGCCTCAATAACGGTGAAGGGTTAGTTAGGACAATTCCAACTCCCAAAATGCCATATGAAAGCTATATAAGGAGCTCAAGTGCTTCATTTCAATACACACCAAGTTTGAGATGAATTATAAGAGGCTCTTTGTACACTTTATGTATACTTAGAATAGGGAGAAAGTAAGGGAGAAATATCGGAGGAATTCCAGAGTTATAAGTACATTCCTCTAAATCTTTTTTACTTTGTCGTTTAATTTAATATAATTGATATTATCCTTGTTGATGATGAAATTTGGCAAGCAGCTTAACATTCATGAAGCGGATTCGAAGATATGCAAAAATCTCAGAAACAGAGTGCGCATCGGCTGGAGTCCGTATCGGCTGTAAACCGAGTTCGATTGGGATAGCCGATGTAGCCGTTATCACAAATGAAGTCATTATCGGATTCAATAGAGAGCTTACGATGGTATTGCCGGGCAAGGATAGAGTCCAAGATTGACAATTGTATCTGTCAATTAGGAATATGTGTAATTTCCGTATAGATAATCTCGGTAAAAGTCGGTCTGAGGGACTTGTTTGCTAAGTTAGATTTGTATTAGGTTAATATGAGTCATGTCCGTGATGGACAATGTTTGTATTTTCGGGTATAAATATAGACCCGAGGTCTTGTAAATAAACACAACCAAGTTCAATCAATCTCGGCGCATCGCCATCCTTTGTTTTCTATTTTCGACAAGTTCATGCTTTCGAGTCGAGCTGCATCAATTTGATCTTCAGCGACAAGGTAGGTCTTGTTATGGCGGTTTGCATCATCGGAATTAGTGCTAATATTTTTATGACACTCTAATTCTATCTTGCAAATCTCCGAGTTATCATATATGTTATATAATTTAGATCGATAATGCAATCTACTTGCATTGGCCAGATTCTATCTAGGGTTTTGCTGGTAATGGCTAGATTATCTTGTTGGTTTGAATTATGTAATGTATCCACCATCCCGAAAAGGCAACCATCGGCTTGATTGTCTAGATATCATGCTTCTTTTCATACTTAATGCTGCATCAGTTAAGTTTGATCTATTAAGTCGTGTTCTCAATCATGATCTCTAGCCTAATTTATGGTTGTTAATAAGGATAGTATCGGGGTTTCAGCCGATCTTACCTGGTATGGATATTTTACATAGTTTTATACTTTGTTTAATATTTTATATCTACTACTTATATCAGGATCTAATCTAATACAAATATATTGGACTTACTATCAATCTGATTGATATTAGTTGAATATATTTGTTGCAAGAGAATATCCTAGTATAAGGTTGTACCGGAGCTATAGCCGATACATGCTTACATCTGGACTTCGGTTACAACATGAGTATACATAATCGTTATTTCATGTTATTTTAGACTCGAGCAATTTATACTGTCTCGGTTCAGTACGATCTATCCCAATTGCTTATTTCTAAAGTAATATTGATTTATAGATTATGTAACACTGATCTTTTCAGCCGATATACCAAGTTTAGGGTTAGTTTATTATCAACAAAATACCTTACAGCCAATTCATGCTTTATTGCATCGGCTAGGTTACAACACGATATGATATCGGCTAACTGGCCGATTGACTATCGTCTACTGATAAATTTGCATATTTCTTCTTGTTGATTGCAGGATCAAATCAACTAGCACGCCCTCGAACCTAAGAACAAGTTTTGGACCTGCACTAGAGTAAAGCAAATCTCTCAAGCCAGTGTGTGTTTTTTGCACCAACACGGTTTTGGCACGCCTGGTAGGACCATTGTGTCATGATGACGCCTAACATTACTGAAGTTTCAGAGGACAATGTCCTACCAGTCACGATCGAGCAACTGAATGAAGAGTAGAGAGAAGAGATGAAGAAATTGCTAGATCAACTCCAAAATCGATATCTGCATTCACTCACGGTAACCCAACAGGGCACGGTTATCCAGAGAACTAAAGTGGAGTTACCGCCGATCGTGGAATTGGATCCAAGTACTTCTGGAGTTACTGAAGATAAAGGCAAGATACCCAAGACTGAGTGAAACAATGTGGAACTTCATACTTTACAAGATCACTTTGATTCGGCTGTACATCATGCTCTCATCAATCAATCTGGAGTACTGGTGAACACATTGACAAATATGATCAAGTCGGTAGTTGATGGAACTATAGCCAAAGAAAAGGCAAAAGGACCGGTATATCTACCGGTGATACGTTTTTAGGCTACAGGACTGTGAAGACCGAAATTGGCGGGAAGCAACAGGCTTTTAAAACCCAGGCTCCATCGGCTCCTCTGTCCAGTACAAATATCCTAGCAATAATGACGAGACAATAGCCGATCACTGGGCAGACTTCAATTCAGTTAACACCAGGACTGCTGCTGAATATACTCAATGCTAAGCCGCCAGTTGTTGAGACTTCCTTACATGACTTTTCAAGATCTATCGGCTAATCTGAATCAACATTATCAACCTCATTCTCCACGGCCTCAATCGGTGCAATACGGCTAGTATGACCAGATTCAACAACAGTATGGTGGAGCAACACCACAACAGCCGTGGGCCGATATGATTGCAAATGTGATGAGGGAACAATTTGGGTCACATGGTTTTCACCTTTACCATACAATTCTATTAGAAGTTGGGCCGATCTGGGGAAACAGTTTCATAAATACTTTTTCAGTGGCGTCCAAGAGATGAAATTGTCAGACCTCACAGCTATCAAGCAAAAATCAGATGAAACAGTGCTAGATTATATCAAAAGGTTCAGGGATGTGAGGAACAGATGTTAAAGTTTGGCTCTGATAGATTGCAAACTAGCCGATCTGGCCTTCCAGGGGTTTGTTGGCGCCAATAAGAGAGAGGTTTTTAGCTGAAGACTTTGAAAGTTTAGCTTATTTAGCTCAGAAGGTATCGACTCATGAAACACGATTCCAGGAGGCTAGAAAGTTTATCAAAAAGGCCAACAATATTAATAATATCTACAGCTATGATTCTGATTCCGAGGACGATGATCCAGAAGTTAATGTAGCCGAATGGGCAAGGAACAAGAAGATAGTAGTTTGTCAATGGGTCAAGAATTCGGGAAAAGAGGAGAGATTTGATTTTGATATCACCATGGCTGACAAGATATTTGATCTTCTTCAAGAAAAAAACAGATTCAGTTGCCGGCAGGACACGTGATGCCATCGGCTAAAGAGTTGAAGAGGAGGAAGTATTGCAAGTGGCATAATGCAGGATCTCATAGCACCAATGATTGCAAGATTTTTAGACAATAGATCCAATCGGCTATTGAATAAGGAAAGATCAAGATTGATGAGTCCAAGAGGCCGATGAAGATAGATGGACATCCTTTTGCAGTAAACATAGTTCACTCTGGATTTAGCAGAAGCCAAGCCGATGGGGGTAGAAATCACATCGGAAACATCAAATCGGCTAGTATGATCAACAAATACTAGAAAAGGCGCCAGAGGGAAGAGGAGTCATATCACCAAGATAATGAGAAATATTTTGATCCCTATTGGAGTTGTGAACTTTTTAGATTCTGTTGGAACAAAGGTATGAGGCTGCCATTTATTGAGGATTGCCCTGGATGTAGTTATTCTGATGCCCAATATATTCAAAGACCAAACAAACAGAATACAGGGATGAATCGGCCAGTTCAAATGAAATTGTCAGTTCATGAGAGACTTGGGCCAATCTGTCAGGACCATCATGAAGATGATTCACAAAGAGAGATTAAAGGTGTGCAACCACAATGGTGCCCTTCTAGGATTTTTACCATGAACCAAAAAAGGCGTGTCCAAAGGATGAGGAACAGAGAACAATTCCAGGAGGTTGAAGGTGAAATTGAGCATCGGCTGAGGTGTACAAAGAAAGTTTGACGTGTGAAGAGCAAAGTGGTATCAACCGATGAAGTCCAAGCCGATCGAAAAAAAATCTTCAGAACAAAGAGGTGATGTCATCTTCAATAAACATGGTTTTCATGCTACCAGCTGAGTATGCAGTCGAACAAGTGGTCGAGCAAGTAGATGGGTCATCATCGGCTAAGTTAATATTGTCTCCTCAACAAGCTGTCTTTGAGAAGCCTAAAGGAACTGATCATCAGCATCTCAAGCCGTTATGTGTGAAGGGGTTTGTTAATGGGAAGCCGATGTCGAAAATGTTGGTAGATGGAGGAGCAGCTGTTAATCTGATGACATATTCAACTTTCAGAAAGCTTGGGAAGAGTTCAGAGGATTTGATCAAGACTAACATGATTTTGAAAGATTGGAATCCATCCGAGACCAAGGGAGTTTTGAATGTGGAGTAGACCATCGGCAGCAAAACAATTCCTACTACGTTCGTTGTTATTGATGGGAAGGGTTCCTATAGTCTGCTGCTGGGAAAAGATTGGATCCATGCTAACTGTTGTATTCCCTCAACTATGCAACAAAGCCTGATTCAATGGCAAGAAGACCAAATTGAAATCGTGCCAGCCGATAGGTCAGTCAATGTAGCTAGTGCCGATTTATCTGTTTGGGAGATGGAAGGAATTGATTGCTTATCTAGAAAAGTTTGGCAAAGAGATTATTTAAAATTTTTTGATTATGATATACAACCAATAGGAGATGGAGAGCCCCAATTGTTATTTTGAGAGCGCCGTGGAGGTTTCCAATTTTTACACAAAGGATACTGTAGATGATCTTGACAGCAAGCTGGGACAAGGATTTATGTCGGCCGATGAGTTGGAAGAAATCGACATTGGACCAGGTGACAGGCCTAGGCCGATATATATTAGTAAAGGCTTAACAAAAGAATTTAAATATAAATTAATAGAACTTTTGAAAGAATATAGAGATTGTTTTGCCTGGGAATATTATGAAATGCCAGCACTTAGCCGATCGATTGCTAAACATCGGCTACCTATCAAACCAGGCTATCGGCCATACAAGCAACCTCCAAGACGTTATAAAGCTGAAATGTATGATGCTATCAAGGCCGAAATTACAAGACTCTATGATGCTAACTTTATTAGACCATGCCGATATGCTGAGTGGATTTCAAATATAGTACCAGTCATCAAGAAAAATGGCAAACTCAGGGTTTGTATTGATTTTCGGGATTTAACAAAGCTACACCAAAAGATGAATACCCAATGCTGATTGCCGATCAATTGGTTGATGCAACATCTGGACACAAAATTATCAGCTTCATGGATGGCAATGCAGGTTACAATCAGATTTTTATGGCTGAGGAAGATGTTCACAAGACTGCTTTCAGACGTCCTGGTGCAATCGGCTTGCATGAGTAGGTTGTTATGACTTTTGGGTTGCGAAGTGCTGGTGCTACATATCAAAGAGCAATGAATTATATATTTTACGATCTTATCGGTAGAAATCTATATTGATGATGTGGTGGTCAAGTCTAAGGAAATTGATGAACATATAGCCGATTTGAGACAAGTATTAGAAAGAGCAAGGAAATATGGGTTGAAGAAGAATCCAACTAAGTGTGCTTTTGGTGTATCGGCTAGACAGTTCCTTTGATTTTTGGTACATGAGCGAGGGATTGAGATACCTCAGAGGAGTATTGAAGCAATCAAAGATATAAAACCTTCAGCACATAAGACTAAGTTGCAGTCCTTGATTGGTAAGATAAATTTTGTTCGGCGGTTCATATCAAACTTATCTGGCCGAATAGAACCATTTACACCACTTTTAAGGCTTAAGGCCGATCAAGAGTTTGTCTGGGGAGAGAAACAGCAAAAAGCTTTAGATGAAATGAAGGAATATTTGAGTGCTCCTCCAGTTCTCATACCACCACAGAAAGGGCTTCCTTTTAAGTTATATTTGTCAGCCGATCAGAACTCTATCGGCTCAGTTTTGATCTAAGAGGTGAAAGGTAAAGAAAGAGTTATATGTTATCTCAGTAGAAGACTTTTGGATGTTGAAACAAGGTATTCACCTGTGGAGAAATTATGTCTATGCTTATATTTTTCTTGTACAAAGTTGAGGCATTATTTACTTTCCAATGAGTGCACCATAGTATGTAAAGTCGATGTAGTACGATACATGTTATCGGCTCTAGTTCTGAAGGGAAGAATTGGGAAGTAGATTTTTGCTTTATCAGAATTTGATTTGAGGTATGAATCGGCTAAGGCAGTTAAAAGACAGGCGATAGCCAATTTTATAGTTGAGCACATGGATACTACTATTGATCCTGTTGACATCATGCCATGGACTTTGTTTCTTGATGGATCAGTTTGTACTCATGGATGTGGTATCGGCTTAGTAATCATATCACCTACGGGGGCAAGTTTTCAGTTTGCTTTTCCTATCAAGCCTTATTCTACAAATAATCAAGCTGAATATGAAGCTGTTTCGAAAGGATTGCAATTGCTCAGGGAAGTTGAAGCCGATGCTATTGAAATCATGGGTGATTCATTATTGGTGATAAGTCAATTATCCGGGGAATATGAGTGCAAGAATGATGTTTTGATGCTTTATAATGAGAAATGTCAAGAGTTGATGAAGACTTTGAAGATAGTTACTTTGAAACATATCCCTAGGAGCAGAATGTTGTGGCCAATGATTTAGCTCAAGGTGCATCAGGCTACAAGCCGATGTTGCAAGGAATTGAAGTAGAAGTTGCATGTCTACAAGCCGATGGTTGGAGGTTTGAGATATTTGAATATTTGAAAAATCCTTCTAAATCGGTTTCCAGGAAATTAAGATATAAAGCTCTCAAGTATGTTTTACTGGATGATATATTGTACTATCGGACAATTGATGGAATTTTACTGAGATGTTTATGTCTAGAAGAAGCAAAGGTAGTCATGTGTGAAGTGCATGAAGGTATATGTGGAACTCATCAATCGGCTCATAAGATGAAGTGGCTGATTAGAAGAGTTGGATATTTTTGGCCGACAATGCTGGAAGACTGTTTCAGATATTATAAGGGATGTCAAGACTGCCAGAAATTTGGAGCTATTCAAAGAGCACCAGCATCGGTTATGAATCCTATTATCAAGCCATGGCCGTTCAGAGGTTGGGGCATTGATATGATCGGCCAGATTAATCCGCCATCGAGCAAAGAGCATAAATTCATATTGGTTGCTACTGATTATTTTACCAAGTGGGTGTTGATGCAAAAAACACACACTGGCCTGAGAGATTTGCTTTACTCTAGTGCAGGTCTAAAACTTGTACTTTAGGTTCGAGGGCGTGCCAGTTGATTTGATCCTGCAATCAACAAGAAGAAATATGCAAAAATATTAGTAAACGATAGTCCATCGGCCAGCTAGCCGATTTCATATCGTATGTAATCTAGTCGATGCACACCCAAATTTATTACTTATGATAATTTCCCCTTGCAAACCTTAGCCGATATGTTTTCCTTTGACATAAGATAGGTTTTAGATGAAGAAGATGAAGATATAACTAGCAAGACCAAATCTCCAGTGCCTGGTGATTTGAGAACAAGGCTGACCGATATTGCTGATCGGCTAGGGGCTTCACTAGATACTTTAGTTGTAGATTGTGGACCAATCAGATCAAGATTCGAAGAAATCCAAGATCAACTCTCTGAAGATCTTATTGATTCTATATCTCCAGTTGTTTTTCTTGAACAACACAAATTCAAACTTGATAGGGCAAAGCAAAGACTTGCTGATCGGCTAGAGCGGTCAGCTCTTGAAGCAACAATTCAAACCTGCCGACAATAGGTTCTTGAAGAAAAATCTAGACTGGATGAACTAATGGCTGCCGTAGAATCAACTTAGCAAGAATTGGATGGATTAAAGCAAGAAGAATCTGAACTCTTAGTTCAACTAAGACAATGCTGAGTGAGGATTTTTGAAGCCGAAAAGAAGGAAGCCGATCTCCCTCAAGCTATTGAAGAACAAAAGTCCAAACATATATCATCAATCAAACATTTGGCTTCTCTCAACAAATCACTTAAACCAATCCCAGGTTCTAAAGCTACCGATATTCAAATCATAAATGAAGTAGAAAATTTCGCCTGCGTGCAATATCGGCAATCCAAAATTACTTGGGTTGATGTAACAAACCATAATTATTGAACAACTATTTTTGCTATAATATATTTGTATCGACAATTGAGCCGATTTGGTCTTACCCTGGAAACTTGCCTTTTAAATCCCAAAATTTAACCTCCACTTTTTAAATCCCACAATTTAAACTCCACTTTTAAATCCCAAAATTTAACCTCCATGCCCCCATGTTTGTAGTAAGGAACAACATGCTACAACATCGGCCATCTAAAGGTGATGTAAACAACATCATCGTTCAACCATACATCGATACAATCCGGCCGATTACGAGTCAATCCAAACACATGGGTAGTATTTCTTAAAATATTTTCCATTGATAGCTCTTCCAAAAACTTCCCCATCAAGTCCTTTTAACATATAAGCCCCTTTAACGACATATTTATAAATCCGAAAAGGTCCTTCCCAATTCAGCGACCCATTAACCAAATTTGTTATCCCTTGTTCCTATCGGCACCACCAACTTCCACACAGGTTCTTCATCCTCAAAAGATTTCGGTACAACCTTTTTATTATAATGCCTAGCAACCCTTTGTTTATCTCTTTTAACCTTCTTTAGGGCTCGCATCTTGATTGAACCAACTCTTCTGACTCATCGACCATCAAGTTATGATAATCATCGGCTATCAACTCATCTTGTAAATAAACTCTGCTTGTGCCGATGTTAGCTTCCCATGGCAAAACAACTCCATGTCCATAAACGAACTGATAAGGTGGAACTTGTATAGCACCATGACATGCCATTCGATAGGACCACAATGCTTCCGCTAATATGGCATGCCACCTTTCTGGATATTCGGCAATCTTTCTCTTAACCAACTTGATCAAACTCTTGTTGGATGCCTCAGCCTGCCCATTAGCTTGTGCATAATATGGTAAAGAATTCAACAATTTAATCCCCACGCTATTAGCAAACTGAACAAACTCATCGGACACGAAAATAGATCCTTGATCAGTTGGTATCATCTGTGGCAAACTGTGAGGACCCAAAACAGGACCTCCTGTGTATAAGTGTTAGTCCAGGATAAAGCTAGCACATACAGACACGAAGATAATATCACAGCCAACATCATGCAATAAACCTAGTATTTATTAATAAAGTGACTAATAAGCCTTATGGCGAGAGTTTACATTTATTTATGCCACGAAGGGCCTAAGGAAAATAATAAAATAGCAATGGAAAAAAAGATAAGCGTGTAGTAGTTCCATTCAACTTGCCACACGCAGTCAGTTGGGACACATGGCCTATTCCTCATCTTCAGCAGTAAACTCCTCAGGAAACAATGGAAACCTTTCTTCTGGAATTCGGGGAATTGCAAAGGTGAGTACATAGAATATTCAGCAAGTATACAGAAATATGCATATGCACGGCTGACAATAAAGGCAATGGCTATTTTTGCATAACACAACAATTTGCAATTATAAATAATTTAGAAATAGAGGTTTAAATCAGTATTTACAAATAACAGGTGTTAACAACCAACCATCCACGCAGGATCTGTCCACAAGGGACCATTTAGCTATATTCATTAACCTGCACATAGATCATTCCCAGTTTTCGTAAACTACCCCTCATGAGATATCACCAAGCATGTCCATGACCGAGGACGCGGCTATTCGAATAGATTAATTTAACACTCTACAGAGGTTGTACAGCTTGACCCACAAGATACATTGTCCTTTTAATGGCCATGCGCAAATATCACACTTCAGGTTGCGTGCGGTCAAGGAGTCCGTAACAAGGCTTTTTAGAAACTCTGCCCCAACACCGCCTTCCCCCATGAGATAATTTTCCCTCACACAGGCAAGAAAGTACCCATGACTAACCTAAGCTCCTATCATCTAACTACCTGGGTTGGCAGTGCCAAGACTCGGAATCCTACTAGGCCAGGTTCTTCCCATGAGAACATGTGGTTGCACGTTAGGCTCGGATCAATGACATATGAAGTGAAGTCCTAAATTGACCGGGACAACTTACCAAGCTACACTAGCACACGGCTCACAGTAGTCTCACACAAAGACCATACCAGATAATGATTACACAGATACATTACCGCCTAACTAGGTTCACATAGAACCACCCATCACCCTAGTCCAAATCATTTTACCCGCTCGTTGTTTAAAAACACTGTGCAACACATGCTACCGGAAAGATAGCACATAGCCACACAGTTTTCGTCAAATCAGTTATATGATTAATCAAAATTATATTTTGCTTGTAAAACAACTTTGAGTAGAGCCAAGCATAAGTACTCTACCTTTACTTGAGCCCAATGTTCAACTCACAGAGACTAGCGTGACAAGGTATACCGGTAATCAACAATTATCAAATGTAGGGTATAAATAATCAACAATTATCAACTATTATTAATTAGGTCACATTACCCATCGATTGTTTATAAATAAAATAATGCATGTGTTGAAAACAAAATATTTCATAAAATGGGATCAATATGTTCAAAGAGTGCACTTGCCTTGTTCCCAGTACTATCCTTGCACTGCGTCTTCGGAAACGAATTGTTCCTCTGCTCCGACGTCTACACAATCGCAAACAAGAAATAGATAAACAAAAGAAAAAGCTAATTAAATCACATCAAATGAAATAACCAACTCAACCAGGAGGTAGAGCTCGATTTTAGAGAAATTTAGGAAAAAGAACGGATCGAATTGGAGTTCAAACGGAAAAATTATGACCTCCAAAAGTTTGAAATAAGAGAACATCCGAGGATAAAAGAAAAGGGAATATTCCGAGAATATTATCTGGATATTTAATTACGGAATTGAATTATTTTTTAATAAGAAAATATGGTGGGGCTCACTAGCAGTGGCTAGGTGGTGGTGGACTCAGTGTATGATGGACTTGCTAATGTGGACTGACACGTGGCGACACATGGACAGAGATGGATGATGTGGTGACACGTGGTGATGATGTGGCGTTGACGGGGATGGATCTAAGGCTGACGTGGCGAAGCTTAGGTCTATGTAGATCCAAAGGCTGAGATTTGATCTAGGGTTTGGACGGCTCAGATTTTTTTGGGGATTTTGGATTGTGGGGCCCACATGTTATTGGCACAAAAGAAGAGAAGAGAAGAAAGAGCAGCAGCACCACTGCTCCATGGCCATGGCCATAGCGTGGACCGGTGACGTCAGCGGTTGTGTTCGTCGGCGATGGCGCTTGGCTGCAGCGGCGAGCGGCCGCGCCGGAAATAGGAGGTTCGGAACGATGGGGACGCAGCGCATCGACGACGGCGGTGTCGGCCAGAGTTGGGGAAGGAGAGAGAAGATGGCGGCGCGGGGAGTAGAGTGCTCAGCCTCGAGCTTTACCGGCGGTGGCGGCAGCGCGAGAAGGAGGTGGCGGCGTCCACAGCGGCACGGCTCCCGGTGCAGCTCCAAGCTACGGTGGCGGTGCTTCTCGCGGCGGTGATGGCAGCGGTGGAAAAGGAGGAGAAGAAGGGCGGTGCGGCAGTATTTATAGGGGAGCATGGGCTAGGGTTAGGGCACAACACCGACGCGATTTAAGGAAGGCCGGCGCCGAATTTTGGAAGGTGGTGGCATGCCTTGCCGCAGCGACGGCGCAACTTGGCTTGCGGCGTGGCAGCAGCGTGGGTCGGCGTGGGTCAAGGGTGACGCGAGGGATGAGAGTGGCCAGGACGAGGGCGCGTGCGCAGGCTACGGGGCTTGGCCTCCCCGGGCCTGCAACTCAGGAGAAGGAGAGAGAGTGGAGGAAGGTGGCTGGAGGTAGAAGAAGGTGGAAGGAAGAAAAAGGAAGAAGAGGAGGGCCCTAACTGTAAAAGAAATAGAATAGAGAAAGAGAGGAAGTAAAATAGGAAAAAGGATAGGGACTTTCCTCGAAAATTCCAAATATAAAGTATTTGGAATTTTTGGAGGATTTTGGATATTTAGGAATTAAATTGAATTGGAATATTGGATTTGGGTGGAATTTGAAATAGGGAATTGAGCTCCGCTTCCGAAACACAAATTAAATCCAAATAACTCCAATTAAAATACGACAAAGTCATCGATGTAATTAATTAATTATTAACATTAAAACATTTTTATTTGGGTGGAATTTTGATTGGAACCTCATGATAGGTCAAATCTAGTTGTAACTCCACTGATTGCAACGATGTCTCATCTTCTGGCAGACAAAGACATTTCGTCAACTGAGACATGTGGAATACGTCATGAATACCGGACATCGAGGGTGGCAGCTCTAACTGATATGCAACTTCTCCTCGACGAGCAATGGTCCGAAATGGGCCAACATATCTGGGGGCTACCTTTCCTTTCACATGAAACCTCTTGGTCCCTCGCATTGGGGTCACCTCTAAATACACATAGTCTTCCTTTGCAAAGGTTAAATCCCTTCAGCGATTATCTGCATAGCTCTTGTGACGAGATTGGGCTACCTTTAATTTGTCCCTGATTAGAGCAACCTTCTCTTCGGCTTCACGAATTACATCCGGTCCAAAACCATTGTTTCTCCAGTCTCATTCCAATTCAAAGGTGTCCTGCAAGATCATCCATACAAAACTTCAGACGGTGACATCTGCAAACTTGCTTGGTAACTATTGTTGTAGGAGAACTTGGCATAGGGTAAATTATTGTCCCAATTTGAAGTATAGGCTAAAGCACAAGCCCGAAGCATGCCCTCCAAGATCTGATTAACTCTTGATGATATGCTGTACTGAAATTAAGGTGAGTACCCATTGCTTCATGAAAAGCCTGCCAAAAATGTGAGGTAAACTGGCTTCCTGGATCTAAGACTATCTTCCATGGTACTCCATGGCTAACTTGTCACCCGAGTAGGTTATCTTGACTGGAATAAAGTGAGCCACTTTAGTGAGACGGTCCACTATAACCCAGATAGAATCATACCCTGACTGAGTCTTGGGCAAACCTGTGATGAAATCCATGCCAATCTCATCCCACTTCAATTCCGGTACCTTCAACGGTTGTAGAAGTCCTACTGGTCATTGGGCTCTACCTTAACACATTGGCAAACATCACAAAGTGCCACATACTCTGCGATCTCACATCTCATACTGGGCCACCATATTCTGTTCTTGAGATCCTGATACATCTGGGTACTTCCAGGATGAATAGAATAACGAGATTCATGTGGCTCTAACAATATAAGCTTCTTGAGTTCTGGCTAATGTGGTACAACCAACTTCTCATGTAACCATATAACACCATTCTCATCGTCAGTGAATCCTATGGCTTTTACTTACTTCATGTTGAGCTTGATCTCTTTGATGTTAGCATCACCTTTCTGAGCTTCCTTGATTGGATCTTCCAATGTGGGTTTCACTTCTAGACTAGCCACATACCCTTCAGGTTCCATCTCCAAACTCAACCTTTCAAACTCACGGTAAAGGGTCAACTGATTATCCTTGACTTCCATTCTGTTGTAGTAAACTTTCCTGCTCGAGGCGTCAGCAACAACATTAGCCTTGCCTGGATGGTAGTGGATCCCTATGTCATAATCCCTTATCAACTCTAACCATCTTCTTTGTCTTAAGTTCAAATCATGCTGAGTGAAAATATACTTCAGACTTTTGTGATCGGTGTACACCTCACATCGATTTCCTATAAGGTACTATCTCCATATCTTCAATGCATGTACCACTGCGGCAAGCTCCAAATCATGAGTCGGATAGTTCTCCTGGTGGGGGCGTAACTGTCTTGCTGCATAGGCGACAACCTTGCCTTCCTGCATCAGAACATAACCAAGTCCTGTACGAGAGGCATCACATTAGATATCAAACCCCTTGTGGATATTTGGCAAAACTAACACTGGTGCTGATGTCAAAATCTTCTTCAAGGTTCAAAGCTACGTTGGCACTCTGATGTCCACATAAATTTCTTCTCATTCTTAAACAATTGTGTCAATGGATGACCAATTTTGGAGAAACCTTCTATGAACCTTCTGTAATACCCTGCCATACCAAGGAAATTGCGAACTTGTGTCATGGTCTTGGGCGGCTGCCACTTGATAACTGTACTCACCTACTTTGGATCAACTGCAACTCCAGCGGCAGTCAGAACATGTCCTAGGAATTCAACCTCTTTCATCCAAAACTCACACTTACTGAACTTGGCATATAATTGATGCTCGCTTAGCTTTTCTAACACAAGCCTTAAATGATTCTCATGCTCTTTTTCATTCTTGGAGTAGATGAGAATGTCGTCAATGAAAACAAGAACAAACTTATCCAAATATTCCATGAATACCTTATTCATCATGTTCATGAAATAAGCAGGGGCATTTGTCAATCCAAAGGACATAACTGTAAACTCATAGAGTCCATATCTAGTAGAAAATGTCGTCTTCGGGATATCCTCTAATCTGATCCTAAGATGATGATACCCGGATCTAAGATCAATCTTGGAGAAAACTCCTGCTCCTTTCATCTGGTCAAAGAGATCATCAATCCACGGAAAAGGATACTTGTTCTCGATGGCCACATTATTTAAGCTCCTATAATCAATACACATTCTCTTGGTTCCATCTTTCTTCTCAACGAAAATAACTAGGGCTCCCCAGGGTGATGAACTGGGTCTAACATAACCTTTCTCTTCCAACTCCTGTATCTCTTCTTCATTTTAGCTAGCTCATTTGCTGCCATACGATATGGTCACTTGGATACAGGTGATGTCCCTGGGACTAGATCAATGAAAAACTCAATGTCCCTATGCGGTGGCATGCCTAGTAACTCTTCCGGGAAGACATCTGGATATTATCTAACAATAGGTACCTTCTGTAACTCAGAAACTTCCGTAGGGTGCACTAGGACTCCTTTCCAAGGGGGATTAATTATGGCTTTGAATTCGACACTCTCTCCTTTAAGGTTTTCTAAGGTGATAGATCTACTTCCACAAGGTAGCACTGCCTTGCTATTGTGCAACCAATCCATCCCTAGGATAACATCAAGATGAGGTGTATCTAACATAATTAGGTGGCAAAGAACTCTACACCCTCTATTTCAATCTTCACTCTAGGACAACCAGTCTGGGTTCTCATCTCTGATCCCGGTGTTTGAATAAGCAAAAAACACTTAAGAGGGATAGTAGGAAACTGATGTTGAGAAGCAAAAGACCAAGCAACAAGCGAATGCGAAGCTCCAGAATCCAATAAAACTATTGCAGGTACTAAGTTAATCAGGAACTTACCTAGAACAACGTTCGTAAAGGTTTGAGCTTCCTCTACAGTGACATGGTTCACACGTCCACTGATGATAGTCTGCTGAGTTGCTGGTGTAGTTTGTTCTACTGCTCCTGCTGCTGGTGTCTTGAACGGGGTGCTTGCCAAGTTGAACTTCACTGGAGTAATATTCTTGAGATGAGGACAGTTGTTGGCGAGGTGACCAGAGTCTTTGCAGTTGTAACAATGATGAATGAATGATTGACTTCCTTGACCTTGCACGGACTAAGTAGGTGTATCCTGACGAGGTGTCTAAGTTGCTGGAAGTGGTGTCTGTGGAACAGTTCTAAACTGTGGAGCAGCTGACGGACGGTTGTTGTACTGCTGGAATGCTCCATGTGGCCTCTGGCTTCGACCACTTGCTTGCTGGTTCATCTTGCGCTTGCGATCTTCACCAAGCTTCCTACGCTCTTCTTCTAACAGCAGGGTCTTGTTCACCCGGCGCTGGAAACTGCTAAAGTCATGAGCAACAAGTCCCACCTTGAGACCAGAATTGAGACCTTTCAGGAAATTCTTCTGGCAATCTACATCTCTATTAACATTTTCGGGGTCATAGCGGGCAAGAGAAGTGAACTGAGTCAGGTACACTATCTCGTTATCTTGCTGAAGCGTACAAAATTCTTCCTTCTTCAGCTCCTTCATGTGAATGGGGACATAGTAATCACGAAAAGTTGTACGGAAATCCTCAAAAGTCAAGGCTTCGAGGTCATCCAAGCCTCCCCTATGGTTCTCAAACCAGTCTAGGGCAGCTCCTTCCAACTATTGGATAGTGAAACAAACTTTCTCTCCATCGGAGCACTGAGTGACCTCCAACTTGCGTTCCATGGTACAAATCCAGTCTTCTGCATCAAGCGGAGTACCTATTCCCTTGAAGGATGGAGGCTTGGTGCGCAGAAGCTCGAACTTCTTGCTCTGTTGAGGTGGAGCGCCTTGGGGTTTTTGTTGCTGTTGTCGTTGTTGGTTATGAAGTTGTTGCATCATCATCCTCATGAGTTCTGCTGGTTCACTTGGGGGTGCTTCAGGTGTTTGTTGACCAATGGTGCAGACATCGTTGTTCTCATTCTCACCATTATAACCTCCAGTCCCAGTGTTCACCATCTGTTCAACATATGGCTGGTTAGAAAAGGTACTAAGGAGAAAAGAACAGCTATAAGAAAAGGCGACTAAAAGGGATAGACTGAACATCCTGACAAAGCACACATACGACTGTTTAGGAGTCGGAGGGCTACAAAGAGATAGTACGACAAGCCGGAAGAACCAAGAACTAAAAGCAAGCAACGCTTCAGCACACAAGCTTAACGTCTTATTAACGTGAGCTACTAACTAAAGGCAAAGTGGCACAAGGACAAAAACCACTTCTAGAACTAAATCCTAGTTCGCGATGAAGCTTCTTGAAGACTCCAATGCAATCCCGGTGTAGATCCTCCTTCCATGGCTGATGATAGAAACTAAAACAGATAGAAGGATATTCGAGAGTGAGAGAAGGACATAAAGAGTAAGGAAAGAAAGATCAAATTACATTGGTTTACGTTTCATGAAAACAGTTTTGAAAAAGACCAGAAGAGTTACGGCCTACAGTCGATGAGGCTTTGATACCAACTCTCTGAGGACTCAAAATAGGACCTCCTATGTAAAAGTGCTAGTCCAGGATCAAGCTAGCACACCCAGACACAAATATAATATCACAGCCAACATCACGCAGGAAACCTAACATTTATTAATAAAGTGACTGTGATAAGCCTTATTGCTAGAGTTTACATTTATTTATGCCACGAAGGGCCTAAGGAAAGATAACAAATAGCAGCGGAAAATAAGATAAACGCGTAGTAGTTCCATTCAACTTGCCACAGGCAGTCAACTGGGACACGCGGCCTATTCCTCGTCTTCAGCAGCAAACTCCTCAGGAAACAGCGGAAACCTTTTTTCCAGAATTAGGGGAATTGCAAGGTGAGTACATCGAATACTCAGCAAGTACACGGAAATATGCATATGCACGGCTGTCAATAAAGGCAATGGCTATTTTGCATAACACAATAATTTGCAGTTATAAACAATTCAGAAATAGAAGTTTAAAACAACATTTATAAATAACGGGTGTTACCAACCAACCATCCACACAGGATATGTCCACACAGGACCACTTAGCTATATTCATTAACCTGCACACAGATCATTCCCAGTTTTCGCAAACTACCCCTCATGAGATATCACCGAGCATGTCCATGACCGAGGACATGGCTATTCGAATAGATTAGTTTAACACTCTGCAGAGGTTGTACAGCTTGACCCACAAGATACATTGTCCTTTTAATGGCCATGCACAAATGTCACACTTCAGGTTGTGTGCAGCCAAGGAGTCTGTAACAAGGCTTTTTAGAAACTCCGCCCCAACACTGCCTTCCCCCATTAGATAATTTTCCCTCACACAGAAAAGAAAGTACCCATGGCTAACCTAAGCTCCTATCATCTAACCACCTGGGCCGGCAGTGGCAAGACTCGGAATCCTACTAGGCCATGTTCTTCCCATCAGACCATGTGGTTGCACGTTAGGCTCGGATCAATGACTTATGAAGTGAAGTCCTATACTAGCACACGGCTCAGCAGTAGGCTCACACAGAGACCATACTAGATAATGATCACACAGATACATTACCGCCTTACTAGGTTCGCATAGAACCACCCATCACCCAAGTCCAAATCATTTTACCCACCCGTTGTTTACTACACGGTGCAACACATGCTACCGGAAAGATAGCACACAGCCACACAGTTTTTGTCAAATCAGTTATATGATTAATCAAAATTATATTTAGCTTGTAAAGCAACCTTGAGCAGGCCTCAGCATAACTACTCTACCTTGAGTTGAGCCCAATGTTCAACTCACAGAGACTAGGGTGACAAGGTATACGGGTAATCAACAATTATCAAAGGTAGGGTATAATAGCAATTAGGTCACACTACCCATTGATTGTTTATAAATAAAAAAATGCATATGTTGAAAACAAAATATTTTATAAAATGGGATCAATATGTTCAAAGAGTGCACTTGCCTTGCTCCCAGTACTGTCCTTGCACTCCGTCTTCGGAAACGAACTGTTCCTATGCTCCGACATCTACACGATCGCAAACAAGATACAAATAAATAAAATAAAAAGCTAACTGAATAACATCAAATGAAATAACCAACTCAACCAGGAGGTAGAGCTCAATTTTAGAGAAATTTAGGAAAAAGAACGGATCGAATTGGAGTTCAAACGGAAAAGTTATGACCTCCGGAAGTTTGATTTCAGAGAAAATCCGAGAATAAAAGAAAAAGGAATATTCGGAGAATATTCTCTCGTTATTTAATTACGGAATTGAATTATTTTTGAATAAGAAAATATGGTGGGGCCCACTAGCAGTGACTAGGTGGTGGTGGACTTAGTGTATTATTTGGGGAATTTGGATTGTGGGGCCCACATGTCATTGGCACAATAGAAGAGCAGAGAAGGAAGAGCAGCAGCACCACTGCTCCATGGCCATGGCCATGGCGTGGACCAGCGGTGTTGGTGGCGGCGTTCGTCGGTGATGGCGCTCGGCTGCAGCGGCGAGCGGCGGCGCCGGAAAGATGAGGAGGCGGTGCATCGACGACAGTGGTGTCGGCCGGAATTGGGGGAGGAGAGAGAAGACTGCGGTGCAAGCCTCGAGCTTTACCAGAGGCGGCGGCGACGCGAGAAGGGGGCGGTGACGTCCACAGTGGCACGGCTCCCGGTGCAGCTCCAAGCTGCGGCGACGACAGTAAAAAAATGGCACCGGCGGTGATGGCAGCGGTGGAAATGAAGGAGAAGGGTCGTGGTGGTATTTATAGGGGAGGATGGGCTAGGGTTAGGGCATGATACCAGCGCAATTTAAGGATGGGTGGCGCCGAGTTTTGGGAGGTGGCGGCCTGTCTTGCAGCAGCGGCAGCGCAACTCGGCCTACGATGCAGCGGCAGCGTGGGCCGGCATGGCTCGAGGGTGATGCGAGGGAGGAGAACGCCCGAGCCGAGGGCGCGTGCGTGGGCTCCGGGGCTTGGCCTCCCTTGGCCTGCAACTCGGGAGGAGGAGAGAGAGAGGAGGATGGTGGCTGGAGGTAGAATAAGAAGGAGGAAGGAAGAAAAAGGAAGAAGAGGAGGGGCCTAGCTACAAAAGAAACAGAATAGAGAAAGAGAGGAAGTAAAATAGGAAAAAGGATAGGGACATTTCTCGAAAATTCTAACTATAAAGTATTTGGAGTTTTTGGAGGATTTAGGACATTTAGGAATTAAATTGAATTGGAATATTGGATTTAGGTGGAATTTGAAATAGGGAATTGAGCTCCGCTTCCGAAAAACAAATAAAATCCAAATAACTCCAATTAAAATACGACAAAGCCAACGATGTAATTAATTAATTATTAACATTAAAACCTTTTTATTTAACGAAAATTTGATTAAGCTTTTTTTAGACGAACATACCAAAAGTGAATTTTCGCAATCAGATGAAAAGAACAGAAAGCGAAAAATCAGGACGTGACACAAACCAAATCTATATATAATATGTTCGTTCACAAATTCAACTGCATCTCGAGTATCTACCTTCTTGAGAGGAATAGTTTCAACCCACTTGGTAAAATAATCAGTAGCTACCAATATAAACTTATGTCATTTGCTTGATGGTGGATTGATTTGGTGGATCATATCAATTCCCCAACCTCTAAACGGCCATGGCTTAATAATTGGATTCATAGCCGATGCCAGCACCCTTTGAAAAGCTCAAAATTTCTCATAATCTTGGCAACCCTTATAAAATTTAAAACAATCCTCCTGCATTGTCGGCAAAAATTAACCAACTCTGCTAACCAGCCATCTCATCTTATGAGCCGATTGATGAGTACCACAAATTCCCTCATGCACTTCACACATGACAACCTTAGCTTCTTCAAGATTGTACCATCAATCGTTCGATGGTACAAATCAGCAGCCAATAAAACATACTTGAGGGTCTTATATTTCAACCTCCTCGATGCCGATCTAGACGGATCCTTCAAATATTCAACTATCTCAAATCTCCGGTCATCGGGTTGCATAGAAGCAATTTCAACATCGGCTTGTATCCTGATGCACCCTGAGCTAAGTCATTGCCTTCAACATTTTGTTCTTGAGGAATATGCTTCAAAGTAACTATCTGAAAGGTCTTTACCAACTCTTGATATTTTTCATTATAAACTATCAAGACATCATTCTTACATTCATATTCTCCAGACAGCTGACTGATTACCAATAATGAATTACCCAAGATCTCAATAGCATCCACCTCATATTCAGCCTGATTGTTAGTGTAATAAGGTTTAATAGTAAAAGTAAATTGAAAACTTGCCCCCTAGGCGATATAATTACTAAGCCGATACCACATCCATGAGAACAAACTGATCCATCAAAAAACAAAGTCTATGGCATAATTTCAATATGATCAACCGAATCATCCCGATGTTCAACTATGAAATCGGCTATCGCTTGCCCTTTAACTGCCTTAGCTAATTAATACCTCAAGTCAAACTCTATTAAGGGAAAAAGCCACTTCCTAATTCTTCCCTTCAAAACTGGAGCCGATAGCCTGTATTTTACTACATCGGCTTTACAAACTATTGTGTACTCATTTGAAAGTAAGTAATGTCTAAACTTCGTACAAGAAAAATATGAACACAAACATAACTTTTCCACCAGTGTATATCTGGTCTCAGCATCCAAACGCCTTCTACTCAGATAAAATATAACTCTCTCCTCACCCTCAACCTCCTGGATCAAGAGAGAGTTGATTGTATTTTGATCGGCTGAAAACTAAAGTTCAAAAGGAAGCCCCTTTTGAGGTGGAATAAGAACTGGAAGGGTGCTTAAATACTCTTTTACACTATCTAATGCTTTTTGTTGTCTTCCCCACAAACAAATTCTTGATCGGCCTTCAACCTAAGTAATGGAGTAAATGGTTCTATCCTGCGAGATAAATTAGAAATCAACCGTCTCACGATGTTGACTTTGCTGATCAAAGACTATAATTTCGTCTTGTCTTCTGGTGGTTTAATATTCTTGATAGCGTTAATATTCTTTTGAGGTATCTCAATCCCTCTCCCATGTACCAGAAATCCAATAAACTATCCAGCCGATACACCAAAGGCACATTTGGTTGGGTTCATCTGTAATCCATATTTATTTGCTCTTTCCAAAACCCTTCTTAAATCGGCTATGTGCTCGTTGACTCCTTTTAATTTAACAACCACACCATCAATATAAATTTCAACCAACAAGCTGATGAGATCATGAAATATATAATTCATCGCTCTTTGATACGTGGCATCAACACTACTCAATCGAAAAGTCATTAGAACCCACCCATACAAGCCGATTGCACAAGGACACCTAAAAGCAGTCTTACGAATATCCTCTTCGGCTATAAAAATCTGATTATACCCTGCATTGCCATCCATGAAACTGATAATCTTATGTTCAGATGCTGCATCAACCAATAGATCAACAATTGGAATTGGATATTCATCTTTAGGAGTAGCTTTATTCAAATCTCTAAAATCGATACAAACTCTAAGCTTGCTGTTTTTCTTGATTACCGGTGCTATATTTGAAATCCACTCAGCATATCGGCATGGTCTGATGAAGTTAGCATCGTAGAGTCTTGTAATCTCGGCCTTGATAGTATCATACATCTCAGCTTACAACATCTTGGATGTTACTTATACAGCCGATAGCCTGGTTTAATAAGAAGCCGATTTTCAACAATCGATCGGCTAAGTCCTGACATTTCATAATACTCCCATGCAAAACAATCTCTATATTCGTTTAGTAATTCTATTAGTTTACACTTAAATTCTTCTGATAAATCCTTACTAATGTATGTCGGCTTTGGTCTGTCATATGGTCCTATATCAACTTCTTCCAGTTCATTGGCCGACATAAACCCTTGTCCAAGCTTGCCATCAAGATCATCTATAGTATCCTTTGTATAGAAATTTGAACCCTCCACGGTGTCTTCAAAGTAGTAATTGAGGCTCTCCATCTCCCGTTGGCTGTATATCACAATCAGATACTTTTAGATAATCACCCCGCAAAACTTTGCCAGATAAACAATCAACTCCTTCCACCTCCCAAATAGATAAATTGGCACTAGCTACATTAACTGACCTGTCGGCTAGCACGATTTCTATTTTTGACCCCTGCCACTGGATATAACTTTGATGCATAGCTGAAGGAATACAACAATTGGTTTGGATCCAATCTCTTCCCAATAACAGACTATAGGAACCGTTCCCATCAATGACAAAGAATGTAGTTGAACTGTCTTACTGCCGATGGTTAACTCCACATTTAAAACCCCTTTAGTTTCTGATGGAATCCCTCCAAAATCCTTCAAAACCATGTTAGTTTTGATTAAATCTTTTGCATTCTTACCCAATTTTCTGAAAGTAGCATACGGCATCGGATTAATGATGGCCCCTCCATCAACTAACATTTTTGACATCGACTTGTCGTTAACAAATCCCTTGACGTACAATGGCTTAAGGAGCCGATGTTTAGTTCTTTTCGGCTTTTCAAAAATAGCTTGCTGTGGCGATAACATCAACTTAGCTGATGGTTCTTCGCACATTTCTTCCATAGCTTGCTCTGCACCGTACTCTGCTGGTAATACGAAAACCATATTTATCGAAGATGAGGCAATTGCTTTCTGTTTGTTTGCAACAAGACTCTTGCCCTTGTCGGCCTTGACCTCATCGGCTAGCAAAACCTTGGTCTTGACGCGCCACTCCTTTCTTCTGCATTTCAGCCGATGTTCAATCTCTTCCTGTACTTCCTACAACTGCTCTCTATTCCTCACCATTTGAATACGTCTTTTCTTTTTTTTAGTTAAAATGCCAGACGGACACCATTGTGTTTTCGTAGCCCTTGATTCTTCCTAGACTTATCCTCGAAGTAATCTTGATGAATCGGCCCAAGCCTCTGACGAACAGGTAACTTTTCCTGAATCGGCCGATGCTCATTACTAACTTGTTCGTTTGATCTTCCAATATACCTCACATCAGGATCACTGCAACTAGGACAATCCTCAATAGATGGCAGCCTAATCCCTTCATTCCAGCAGTACATAAAAAACTCACAACCCAAATGTGGATCAAAACAATCTTCATCACCATATTGATATGTCTCATCCTCCCTTTGACGTCTAACCTGATATTTGTTGATTATACTAGCCAATTTGAATCTCCTTTTCGGATATTTGCTTCTATCGGCTTGATTTCTATGGGCTCTAGTGTGAACCATGTTTAATTCAAAAGGATGACCATATATATTCATCAGCATCTTAGCTTCATCAAACTTCATACTGCCCTGTTCTATAGCTGATTGAATCTGTTGCCTGAAAATCTTATAGTCATTGGTACTATGTGATCCCGTATTATGCCATTTACAGTCTTTTCTTCTCTTCAATTCTTCAGCCGATGGTATCACATGCCCTACAGGCAACTGAATCTGTTTCTCTTGAAGAAGTAAGTCAAATATCCTATCGGCCTTAGTAATGTTAAAGTCATATCTTTCCTATTTTCAAGAATTCTTAACCCATCGGCACAACACTCTTTTCTTATTTCTAGCCCACTCGGCTGCATTAATTTCTGGGACTTCATCCTCAGAGTCAGAATCCTAACTGTAGATGTTATTAACATTGTTGGCCTTCTTGGAAAATTTCCTAGCTTCCTGGAATCATGTCTCATGAGCCGACACCTTTTGAGCTAAATGTTCTAAACTCTCGAAGTCTTGGGTAGAAAATCTCTCCCTTATCGGCGCCAATAATCCTTGAAAAGTTAAATCGGCAAACTGTGAATCAGTTAATGACAAGCTATAGCATCTATTCCTTGTATCTGTAAATCTCTGGATATAATTTGGCACTGACTCGTCTGATTTTTGCTTAATGGATGTGAGATCTGACAATTTCATCTCTTGAATTCTACTAAAGAAGTACTTATGGAACTGTTTCTCTAGATCAGCCCAACTCCTGATAGAATTATAGGGTAAAGAAGAAATCCACGTAAATGACGATCCAGAAAGTGATACACATTGTCTTGTCCTGAAAACATTGAGAAATCTGGTACTTTGTATCAATTTGTTAGCGGCACTCGATCAAAATATGCACGCTACGGATGCCGATACATATTACCATTATCCTTAGGGTAAGTCCAAATTGCTCCCTCATCACGTCAGCAATCAGCTCGGCCCATGGCTGCTATTGTACCCCTCCTAAATATTGCTGCTATAGTTGATCAAACTAATTGAGTTGAGTTGGGTATTGGAACCTTGGTGATCCTTCTGGCCAATATTGGATCTGTGGAGTGTGAAGTTGATATTGATAATTAAAATTGCCTCCCATACCATGTTGTGGTACGTGTAACGACGATTTCTGGTATATATTGCTGTCCGATGGGTTGAGTCACTCCTATCGGCTGTTGCAACGATGGTTGTGGTGTCACAGGTTGTGGTGCCGAAGGGATGTCAGATGTTGGCTCAGTAATTGGCGGCTTCATCTTCATCATGTTGATCAGCTGTTCTGGTGTAAGCTGAGTTGAACTCTACTCCCTGAGCATCGACTGCTGCCTTGTCAGTATTGTTGGAATAGGTCCGCTAGACGTAGGAGCTGATGGGATCTGAGTTGAAATCATATGTTGTTTCCCGCCAATTTCGGTCCTCACAGACCTATAATCTTGGAAAGCTTCTCCTGCTAGATAAATAGGTCCTTTTGCTTTTTCCTCGGCTATAGTGTCATCTACAACAGTCTCGATAATGCTAGTTAATGTGTTGACAAGTACACCGGATTGATTGATCAAAGCACAATGAACTGCCGAGTCAATGCGATCGTGTAATGTGTAGAGCTCTTCATCACCTGACTCGGTCTTCGCCCGTTTGCCTTTATCATCATTCATTCTAGATGTACCTGGCTCCGTATTCCCAACTGGTGGCAACGCGAGTTTGGTTTTCTGAATCACCGTACCTTGTTGAGTCACTGTGAACGAGTACAAATACTGACTCTAGAGTTAGTTCAGTAATTTCTTCATCTCTTCTCTTTGCTCCTCGTTCAACTCCTTAGTCGTTATGGGCAAAACATTATCTTCCGCATCTTCGGTAATGTTAGGCGTAACGATGACACTGTCCCACCGGGCATGCTAAATCGTGTTGATGCAAAAACGACACACTGGCCTAGGAGATCTACTTAAGTCCAGTGCAGGTCCAAAACTTGCTTTCGGGTTCAAGGGCATGCCAGTTGATTTGATCCTGCAATCAACAAGATGTAAATATGCAAATAACGTTAGTAAACAATAGTCGATCAGCTAGAAAGCCAATGTCATACCGCAGTGTAACCTAGTCGATGCAATGTGAGATGAATCAACTGTAAGGTATATCTATAAGAATAAATAAACCTAAACTTGGTCCATCGGCTGTATAGATTAACGTTATATAATTTATAAATCAATATTAATTTAGAAATTAGTAATTGGGATAGACCGGACTAAACCGAGACAATATAAATTGCCTAGATAAAAAAAAACACGAAATAATGATGATATATATGTTTATATCATAGCTGATGTCCAAATTTAAGCATGTATCGGCCAACAAGTTATTCTAGCCGTTATTGACAAACCTTAGATAGAGATCGGTCGATGTCAGTAGAAAACATTGTCAATTTAGATTATATAATATATATGATAACTCGCTGATTCACAAAAACAAGATTAGAGTGTCATAAAGATGTAAGCACTAATCCCGATGATGCAAACCGCCATAACAAGTTTTACCGATGCAGCTTGACTTGAAAGCAAGACCTCGTCGAAACAAAGTAACAAAAAAGGTTGACGATACGCCGGGATTGGATTGAACTAATGGTAATTATTTACAAGACATCGGGCTTATATCTATACCCGAATATACAAACTTGTCCATAACGGACACGACTCATACTTTCCTAATACAACTCTAACCAATGAACAAGTCCCTTAGGCCGACTCTTACCGAAAATATCTATAAGGAAATTACATAAGATCCTAATTAATAGATATAATTGCCTATCTTGAACTCTATCCTCGCCTGGCAATGTCATTGAAGTCCTTCCTCTTAATCCAATATTGATCACGTAACCAATCGTGCCACTATCGGCTGTATCGGCTAACCATATCGAACTCGGTACCGGCCGATACAACCTTCCAGCCGATGCGTACTCTGTTTCCGAGATTTCCACATGCTTTCAAATTCGCTTTTGATTGCATCTCGATTCCGATTCATATGCTTACCAAATTTCGTCGTAAACAAGTATATTTATAAGAATAAACAAAACCTAAATTTGGTCCATCAGCTGTAAAGATCAACATTACATAATCTATTAAACAATATTACATGTGCCTAGATCCAAAATAAAATGATCCTAAACTTGGTCCATCGGCTATAGAGATCTGACTTAACCGAGTCAATATAAATTACCTAGATCCAAAATAACATGAAATAAAGATTACATGTGCTCATGTCATAGTCGATGTCCAAATTTAAGCTTGTATCTCCTATAACTCCAATACTACCTTATACTAGGAAATCATCTTATAAGAAATATATTAAACTAGTATCAACTAAATTGATAACAAGCTTAATATATTTAGATAGTTGAGATCCTGATATAAGGGGGCATATACAGTATATTAAACAAAATATAATTAAGCTAAAACAACTATATCAGATAAGATCGGCTAAAACCCCGGTACTATCCTTATTAATGACCATAAACAGGGTAGAAATTATGGTTCTAAGCACGACTTAGTAGATCAAACTGATGCAACACTAAGTATGATAAGAAACATCATACCTAAACAATCAAGCCGATGGTCATCCTTTCAGGACGGTAGATACAATCAATAATATAAGTCAACAAGTCAATCCAGTCGTTATCGATAAAACCCTAGAAAGAGATAAGCCGATGCAAGTAGAAAGCATTGTCAATCTAGATTATAAAACATATATAGTAACTCGGTGATTTACAAAAACAAGATTAGAATGTCATAATGTTGTAAACACTAATCTCGATAATGCAAACCGCCATAACAATCTTTACCTCTCGTCGAAGATCAAAATCGATGCAGCTCGACTCGAGAGCAAGAACTCATCGAAAAGTAAGAAAAAGGTTGGTGATGCGCTGAGATTGTATTGAACTGATGTTAATTATTTACAAGACCTCGGGCTTATATTTATACCCGAAAAAGCAAACTTATCCATAACGGACACGACTCATACTTTCCTCATACAACCCTAACCAATGAACAAGTACCTTAGACGGACTCTTAACGAATATATCTACAAGAAAATTACATAAAATCCTAATTAATAGATACAATTGCCTCTCTTGAACTGATGCCATTGAAGTCTTTTCTAATCCGACATTAATCATGTAACCAATCTTGCCAAAATCAGCTGTATCAGCTAGCCGTGTCAAACTAGGTATCGGCCGATACAGACTTCCAGTCGATGCGCACTCTGTTTCCGAGATTTCCGCATATCTTCAAATCCGCTTCGGATTGGATCTTAACTCCGATTCATATGCTTGCAAAATTTCATCGTCAACAATGCCCCCTCGCAAATATCTAGGGCTTCTTCCGCTAGACCGTTAACATCTCTCCCCATTAAATAGTTACCGCTACCTCAAAATCCTGATGTCGTTACTCCCATTTTCACCGCTCAACCAGAAAACATTTCCCTCTTTTCCTAGCAATCGCCAACGATTTCCTCGCTGCTCCGGCGATCTCCGTCAGTGACCTCCATCCAAGCGACGATTTCCTTGCTCGAAGCGAAGGCATCATCCTCGAGCTCACCTAGTGCATCACCCATCGAATTCCGCGAGGTAAATCCCTTCATCCGTCAATCTCCACCATCCGCTCAACCTTGCGTTCACTTTTTCATCCTCTTTTCTTTCTTTTTGATTGAACCCCTTCTTTAATTGTAGCATTTAATCCACCAAATAGCCATCCCAAGCCTAAAAGAATGAAATCATTTCTTCTTGGGTCCAATGGGCAACACAGATCCAACCACCTTCATCAACGCAGAGGGAGACATAATCCCCTTTAGGCAAGCAAATCCAAGTCTAGCTCATTGGTCCACTGCATTTAGATCCTAGCTATCCCAAGTTGATGGATGGGAAGATTGGTACAAAATGATGGCCGCTAACAAATAAGATCACTGGGACGAGATGGGAATATCTCAACGCCTATCCCTTTCAGTAGTCGATACGAAGAAGGACTAACCTATGCTATCAATTGTAGCCTATTTTTGGTCCGATGCTTTAAACGCCTTCATGTTTAACCATGGTCCGATGACTCCCACTCTAATGGATGTCATAATGATCACTGGATTGGATATCACTATCTCAACCAACCCTATCAGCTTGAAGACTAAGTGTACTCACAGATTCAAAACCAAAGCTATCGGAGGTTGGTCAGGTTTTATATCAAAGAACATGGGCACTGGACCAATACCACCCAGAGAACACACCTCTTTTCCTGACATGGTTGGACATGTTTTTTTTTCTTTGGCTCTACTTGTGGTCCAACAGCCAATTGGCAACACCTAGCTGAAGCTATAGTAGCAAAAAAAATAATTTCCCTTGGGCAAATATCTCCTTGGTGCAATTTATCAAACCGTGTGCCAATCATCGGCCAAAATCATTATGGACACAAGCATCGGCACAGGTGACCCTTGGTGGTCAATCATGTAGCTCTGGTTAGACTTGTACACCTTGAAAGCAAACCACAGACCAACCCTTCATGAGGCCAAATTTCCTTCTTTAGCCGATCCAGAGGATAACGATGATGAGACAATGACAACTCGCTGATGTATGTCCTTTGGCGAGGCAGCCTCCAATTATTTTGGCTCCAGCCCATCGGCTGAACATTTCCAAAACTAGTTTGGAAATTTTTATGATGGATTTCCTAGGGACAGCAGGATCTAGTTTGCATATGAGTCCTTCTCTTAATATGAGCTACCAGCTAATTTCAGACTTGATAAGAGCAACGATGACAGATTTGAGAAACCCAGAGAAGTCATAACTGTAGCTATCTCTCCCTACATTCTCCTTGTAGCCATCTTATGAATTTTATCACCCAATGGTTTCTGCATGTCAACATGGTATTGGTTAGCTTCCCATCATCTTATATTTCTCTGACAAGATCCAACCTAGAGGAGAAATTGCAATGGCCCTAATCATGGATAAACTACTAAACATCTCTGGGACTCCTCTTGGTAGCATTGATAGATTCAACATAGTCTTGATGAGAAGCATCCTTTTTTCCTTTTTGATAGATGGTGGTCTGAATGGCAGAAACATATTTTCCACTTGTCGGCTCCAATGTACATGACCACTATCTTCCCTGATTTAAATCCACATGTATATTTTCCATACTTTAATCATCCTCATAGTTCGGTATCTCTTTCACATATTCCCTTGTACTTATTATCTCTCCTTATTGTACAGACGTCAGAATCTCCACCTCCACGAGTTAGCTTAAGTGGTCACCCGATTAAGTATGCTTCTGCCAACCTTCCAAATGGTTGTGCCATAGCTCCCTCCATCATCGGCTATAATGCACCTAAACGAGCTACCTTACTTCATGGGCAGATCAGAGAGCCAATTCCTTCTTGTGGTGTTGATGCAAAAAACACACACTGGCCTAAGAGATTTGCTTTACTCTAGTGCAGGTCCAAAATTAGCTCTTTAGGTTTGAGGGCGTGCCAGTTGATTTGATCCTGCAATCAACAAGAAGAAATTTGCAAAGAATATTAGTAAACGATAGACAATCGGCCAAATAGCCGATTTCATATCGTATGTGACCTAGCCGATGCAATAAAGCATGAATCGGCTGTAAGGTATAATCAAAGATGAATATAACCCTAAAACTAATATATCGGCTGTAGATATCAGTGTTATGTAATAAAAAAATCAATATTACTTTAGAAATAAACAATTGGTATAGATCGGACTGAACCAAGACAGTATTAATTGCTTAAGTCTATTGCAACATGAAATAATGACTGCATAAAACTCATGTCATAGCCGATATCTAGATCTAAGTAAATATCGGTCATAACTCCGATACAACTCTATGATAGAACATGAGAATTAGACATAGAACATTAAACAAAGCATAAAACCATGTCAAATATTCTAATTAGATAAGATCAGCTGAAACCCCGATACTATCCTTATTAACAACCATAAAGCAAGGTAGAGATCATGATTCTAAAACTACTTAATAGGTTCGACTTAACCAATGCAGCATTAAGCATAAAATAAAGACAATATCTAGAAAAACAAGCCAATAGTCATCAAATTGGGATGGTGGATACATCATATAACATGAATCAACAAAGTAAACTAGCCGATACCGGTAAAACCCTAAAAAGAATCCAGCCGATGCAAGAAGATAGCATTGTTGATCTAAATTATATGACATACATGATAACTCGGAAGTTTACAGGACAGAGTTAGAGTGTCATAAAGATGTAAGCACTAACTCCAATAATGCAAACCGCCATGACAAGATATACCTTTTCGTTGAAGATCAAACTGATGCAGCACGACTCGAAAGCGCAAGCTTGTCGAAAAGTAGAAAATAAAGGTGGCGATACGCCGAGATTGATTGAACGTCTGTTGTTATTATTTACAAGACCTCGGGGCTATATTTATACCCGAAAATACAAACATTGTCCATCACGGACACGACTCATATTAACCTAATACAAATCCAACTAACGAACAAGTCCCTTAGGCGGACTCTTGCCGGGAATATCTATAAGGAAATTAGATAAAATAACCTTATTAATAGATACAGTTTCCTCCTCAGAACTCTATCCGTGCATGGCAATCCGCATGAAGCACTCTAACTCAACCCGATGACGTGTACCGAGTTGTATTTCCAAAATCGACTCAATCGGCTAACCATGCCCGACTCTGATCCTGCCGATCCTGTCCGCAGCCGATTCGGACCACAGCCGATTCTTACTCTGTTTCTGATATGATCTAATCTCTTCGATTCTTCTTTGATTCTATCTTTATCTCCAATAATTGAATTACCAAATTTGATCGTCAACACATGCCCTCCAAGTCCAGAATATTTGGTAATGTTTCGGATTTGCCAAATCTTATCTCCGAGAGAATATCGCACTTTCCGTTTTTGATCGTTTTTTTTGTTACCGCACTGCTTTAAATACCTAACCGACGACCCCGAGAAACTTCACACCATTATACTGTTCCACCGCTTTAGCGATTCTCATCTCCCCTCACCCCGGCGATCCCCGCGGTGCATCAAAGCAACCTCCAAGCAACCTCCTGCTTGTCCAACCTCTGCCAGCGAGAATGTCTTCCTCCTTTGCTCCTTCTTCCGCATCATCGGCCGAGTATGCAGAGGTAAGTTCCATCGGCTAGATCTCTTTTTACTCATCAGATTTACTTTTCCGCGATCTTGGTATGTTTTCTTCCTCCTCTGTTCCATTGTTGTAGCACCTCGCAAATTTAGTTGCAGTTCCTAGCCTGTACCATGAGAACAACTATGATCTTGGACCAATCGGCAATCTGGACCCAGTCAAATTTATTACTGCCGAAACCAACAGAATCCCATTTAGGCTAGCGAACCCAAATCTAGGGCACTGGAAAAATACCTGTAAGTCTTGGCCATCCCGAGAGAAAAGCTGGCCTGCATGGTACAAACGTGTATCGGCTAGCAAGCAAAGCCATTGGGATGAAATAGGAATCGGCCAAGCACTAGCCCAGACAACAGCAAATTCGGCTAGGGATGAGCCATTGATGACTTCTGCCACATATTTCTGGTCCAACACCATCAATGCTTTTATGTTCAATCAAGGACCAATGACTCCAAATTTATTGGATATCACCATGCTGACTGGACTAGATATCACTTCATCGGCCAATCCCATGATCTTGAACTCCAAGAATAGATTCGACTTCAAAACCAAGAGCATAGGAGGATGGTCTGAATTTATCTCAGCTAACATGGGTCAAAGTTCAGTTACCCCTCGGGAGCACACTGCCTTTCTACTAATGTGGTTGGAAAAATTCCTCTTTTGTGGATCTAGTTGTGGCCCAACCTCTAACTGGCAGCACATAGCCGAAGCACTTGCAGAAAAAAGACAATTTCCCTTAGGAAAATTTTTGCTCGGCTATCTTTATCAAACTCTGAACAATGCATCGACCAAGCTAGCCATCGGCTCTGTGGTCAATGCAGGCGGTCCCTGGTGGCTACTCCAGAATTGGCTTAATTTAGTAGCAATGAAAGCTGTAAATCGGCCATCCCTAACAGAAGCAGAGTTTCCAAGACTAGAGCCGATCACTGATGAAGATGGAGAAGAGATTACCCATCAGAGGTGTACATCATTCAAAGAATATGCTTCCGCACCGGCTGATGCTGGAGCAAAATTATCAGCCGAATTGCTAAAAGATTGGTTCTTCAGCTTTTATGACGGCTTTCAGAAAAATGCCAGAGTCTGGTTCTTTTATGAGGACTCAATCAATTTTGAGCTGCCATCGGACTTCAGATTCGAGGAAATCAATCATGAGAAATTTCAGAAATCCAGAGAAGTCTTTGCTGCAGCCATAAGCCCATGCATTCTCCCTGTCGGCATCCGCCAGGGCAAAAACATCAAGGAGTCATATGAATTTTATTACCTCATGAGCTCAGCTAGACAATTTGGCTTGGGCCAGCTCCCAATCAGCGGTTTGCCGATAAGATCCAGTGCAGAGGAGAAATAACCTCAAGTCTGATGATGGATCAGCTACTCAATATCCCAGGGGCTCCCCTTGGCAGCATCAACAACATCGAGTTAGCCATGTTCAGGAGTAGGTCTTTTAATGCATGGTGGGCCGAATGGAAACAACATCTCTTCCACCAATCGGCTCCAGTCTACATGACAGATCTCTTCCCTGACATGATCCCTCAGGTAACTCCTTTATTCCTTCTATTAATTCCCGTTTTGAATCTATCAACCGATTATGCTTTTAACTTTATATACTATCTTTGTTTTTACAGACCACAGGCTCATCTCCTCCTCGCACAAGTAAAAGTGGCAAGGACATTGAATACGCTGCAGGGTTGCTACCCAATGGATGTGGCCTAGCTCCTCCCAGCATCGGGTACCATGCTCCCAAGACGTCAAGTCTGCTTCAAGGGCAAATAAGGGAACCAGCCGATGCAGGCAAGAAGAGGAAAACCAAAGCATCAACTGCTATGCCACCAGCTGCCAACAAAAAGTCCAAGAAACAACCACCCCCACCAGCCGACGATATTGATGAAGCATTGGATGAAGCAGCTATTGAACAGGCAATAGATGAAGCCGCAGCTGAACTAAGTGATGTGGGAGAAAAAACACCTTCGGCTTCTCCAGCTCCCAAACAGACTCCCACAATTCCTGCTGCTCCAGCAGTCTTCTCTCGGCAACCCAGAGTAAAATCATTTCCCTTATTATAAAATTTCTTCATCAATCTAACCATTCAAACTTTACACTTTGCAGAAGAAAAAACCAGTCGAGAAGAAAAAACCAGCACCAATATCGGCTAAACCAACCACTCAAATCCCTGTGGTAAATCTTCTCTTAAAATTTTAAACTTATTCTTAGCCGATACTAGTTAACACTTGTTTAAATTATTCAAAATCTATCAGTCCCCTCCTCTACCATCGCCTCAAGCACAACCAGTCTCAAGTGAACATACTGCATCGGCTGTTGGCAGCCATCACATTGTGGAGGAAGAATCTGCTGCTCCTGCTATCCCTGTAAGTCTTACATCCTTAAGAAAATTCAAATCGGCTATACAACATGTCCTGTTACTCATATCCCTTTTATTTCCCTTCTTGCAGGTCTTAGCCGATTTATTCTCCTTTGACATTAAGGATTACTTTGATGAAGAAGCAGAAGGAGAAACAACGAGCAAGGCCTTAGCTCCTCTAACTGATGATGCAAAGAGAAATCTTGAAGATATATCCCATCGGCTAGAAGCATCTTTAGACAGTTTGGTGGTGGACTGCAGCTCTCTCCGGGCAAGATTTCAAGAAATTCAAGCTCTGATCCCGGATGAATTATCCAATGCTATCACTCCAGCTGTGTATCTTGAGCAACATAGTTCAAGTTAGAAAAAGCCAGACAAAGGATATCCGATTGGCTGGAGAAGAAAAACATTGAGGCTACTATCCAAGCAAATCGGCAACTCGTGCATGCTGAGAAAACCAAGCTTGATCAACTAGCTGAAGAGCCAATCAAATCTACCATAGATTAATTAGAAGCCGAAAGGATTGAGCTCTTAGCTAGACTTGAAGAATGTAATGCCAAGATTGCTCTAGAAAAACAGAAACTAGCCGAACTCCCAAAAGCTATTGAGGAGCAGAAAGGAAAATTTAAAGCAACTATCAAGAACGTGGCCAACATGACTAAATCCTCGAAAATTATCCCTGGAACTGATGCTCAAGACGCCCAAGCAATTGTTGATGTTGAAGAAATTCGGCAGAAGGCATTATCGGCTATCCAACGCTATCTATCCCAATGATAGCTTGTAATAAGGACTTAGAACATTTTTGTAATCAGCTGTATAATCGGCTACAACACTTTACTTGTTATACATACTCTGATATCCTTTATGCCGATCAATATATTTTTGCTTGAAATCCCACGTTTTTCATCTTATATATGCCCCCCTAATTTTGGCATGTTGATAAACAAAGGCAAAATTAATCATGACTAAGGGCAATATAACAAATATCGGCCAGCATACATCGGCAACATACAGCCGATTATGATCCAATCCAAACACTTGGGTAATATTTCTTCAAGTATTTTCCACAAAGTGCTCTTCCAAATACTTCTCCATCCAATCCTTTTAACATATAGGCCCCTTTAGAAACACATTTATGAATTTGAAAAGGACCTTCCCAATTAGGTGACCACTTGCCGAATTTATTATCTCTGGCCCCTATCGGCAACACCAATTTCCAAATCTAGCTTTTTCAAGAGCTCGCAGTCTAGCTTGAACCAAATCTTCTGACTCATCAACCATCAGATTATGATAATCATCGGCTGTCAACTTATCCTGTAAAGAAATCCTCCTAGAGCCGATGTTGGTTTCCCATGGTAACACAGCTTCGTGCCCATAAACAAGTTGATAAGGAGGTACTTGAATTGCACCATGACAAGCCATCCGATAGGACCACAATGCTTCAGCCAAAACAGTATGCCACTTCTTGGGATATTCTGCAATTTTCCTCTTGACCAACTTAATCAAACTTTTATTGGATGCCTCAGCCTGCCCATTTGCTTGCGAATAATATGGTGAAGAATTTAACAACTTGATCCCCATGCTATCGACAAACTGAACAAACTCATTGGACACAAAGATTGAACCTTGATCAGTTGTAATTGTTTGTGGCAAACCAAACCGGTATATAATCCATAGCATCCTTGCTATCAACCTTCTTCAAAGGAATTGTCTCAACCCACTTAGTAAAATAATCAGTTGCAACCAACATGACCTTATGCCCTTTACTCGATGGTGGATTGATCTGGCCGATCATATCGATACCCCAACCTCTGAATGGCCATGGCTTGATAATAGGATTCATAGCCGATGCTGGTGCTCTCTGTATTGCTCCAAATTTCTGACAATCTTGACAATATTTGTAATATCTGAAACAATCCTCCAGCATTGTCGGCCAAAAATATCCAACTCTTCGAATTAGCCATCTCATCTTGTGAGCCGATTGATGTGTCCCACAGATACCCTCATGGACCTCACACGTGACAACTTTTGCTTCTTCCATGCCCAAGCATTTCAAAAGAGCTCCATCAATCGTCCGATAGTATAATGTATCATCCAACAGGACATATTTAAAAGTTTTATATCATAATTTCCTCGAAACCGATTTGGAAGGATTCTTCAAATACTCAAAAACATCAAACCTCCAATCATCAGCTGATATGCAGGCCATTTCTACTTTAATTCCTTGCAACATCGGCTTGTAGCCTAATGCACCTTGAGCTAAATCATTGGCCTCAGCATTTTGCTCCCTAGGGATATGTTTTTGTTATCGAAGCGGCTTGTGCTTGCATCTGGGCCTGGGCAGCGGCGATGGAGGCTTTATCGTACTCAGCCTGGATTGCTTGCCTTCGCTTGGAGTCCTCTTCGCCCCTCGCGTACCCGTCGATGATGCGAAGCAGGTGTTCGAGAGTTTGCGGTTCCTTGTTGGCGATTTTCCTTGTGAGTTCGCCTTCAAGTAGCCTGGCCGAAGCGGCATTGATGACAGATGCTTCAGTTATATCTTGAACTTGGCATCGGGCTTGCGAGAAGCGGCGCATGTATTCCCGTATTAATTCGCCCGGCCTCTGGCGAATGCCGAGCAAATGTTGCTGCGTCTTGGGCTCCTCGTAAGTGCCTTGAAAGTTAAGGATAAAGACATCGCGATTGCTCCCATGAGTAAATGCTATTAGTAGATGGTAAATTGAAATACCAAGAACGGGCGATGCCGTCTAGAGCAAGATAGATTACCTTCGCTTTGGTATTTTCGTCGCCGTGAGCGGCTTCGATCGCGGACTTGTAGATAGACAGAAACTCTTTTGGGTCTGTTTCGCCCGAGTACCGTGGAACGGGTGGGAACTTGAACTGGGGTGCGATTGGACAAGTTTTGATTCCCCCGCTTAGCGGCAGCCCCTTTTCGCCCCCTGCCTTGCCTATGACGCCTTGCAGCGAGGGCCCGCTTGGCTGTGGATACGGCGTGGCAAAGGGCGAAGCCATAGCTTGCGCATGTGGCTGTGCCACAGTGTTCGTCGGCCCGGTTCCGAACGGTGGCGCTTGGGTGGCGTTGTAGAAGTCGAACTGCGGTCCCTGGCCCCAGGGCGAAGCCCCCGGCCCAGGTTGGTTCGACGGCAGCCAACAAGGTGCGCCTTGGCCGGTGCTCCCCTCTGGCTGAACCGAAGGGGTTGTGCTTGAGATGTTGTGGGGTTGATTGTGTTGCTGAAGGAAAGCTTGAAGCTGTGCTTGCAAGGCCGAAGCCCCCTCCGCCATCACTTGCGACATTTGACCGGGTGGTGAAGGGTGCACCTGGACCACAGCCTTTCGAACTTACGGCCGCACGCCCGGAACCGAGTGCGCTACTGCGGCCGAAGGTTGCCGGGGAAGTACATCAGTCCTTGCGTGGCTTGTGACGGAGGGGCTTGTAACGGCGCTTGCTAGTAGGCTTGAGGCGGGATGTAGCCTGCCGAGTACTAGAGGACTGGGGTCGAAGCAACCTTGGCTTGCCGTGCTGCTTCGTATGCTTGCTATTGCTCTTGCATTTGGCGAAGCATGTCTTGGAGTCGCGTCATGTTCTGCCGCATGGCTTCCATGCTAGCCTCGGCCTGCGCCTCAAGGTTGGGGTCGGCTTGCACAGCAGCGAGTGTGGTCGAAGTCAGCTGACTTGCCGGAGGGATCTCGGGCACCTACTCCATCGAAGTGGCCGGAGCCGAAGGCGGTGGTTGCGGCGCGGGCGCCGAAGCCGACGGCGCTGCCCCATCTTCGGCGGTGGGTGCCGAAGGTTCTGTTTCTTTTTCGGCGACCATCGCCTCTTCTGCTACACTTTCCTTTGGGTTAGCAACCCTCTCCTTTGAGACCTTCTTCGGTGGCATTTGCTCCCAGTGGTTTCGCTCGGAGGTCCCCACGGTCAGCGCCAGCTGTTGTCGAAGCGACAACTGCATACGTCGAAGGACGTGGTCACTCAATGGTTGTTGGGAAAAGTAAAGTGTATTAAATTCAAGATTAATTGGGGATCCCCCTTTACATGGCCCTAGGGGGCTATTTATAATCCCATTACAGGTCCCCCTATTAGGGTTTAGGCCTTTTACAGGGGAATTTACATGGTCACCCTTATGAAAGGGACACCCATACGGTATTCAACGTAATTAAGATACACGGGCCTTCAATGGGCTGTCTGGTGACTACTGGCCCATCGGCCAGTAGACCAGGGCGATTGGGCTGGCCCACTAGGCCTTCTTAGATCGGAAGCAGCCTGGCGAAGTCATCCTCCTTCGGCATACGCCTTCGCCATGCAGCCTTCGCCCAGACTGGCAGGGACCCGGTGCGACTCTTCGCCCTTGGCCCCCTTCGCCCCATTGTCTTCGCCATGGGGCTTCGCCCCGACGGGTCTTGGGTGCCTTGAGTCCGAATCCTCGCTGCTTGGTTGGTTTCGGCAGGTCCGGTCAAAAGGTCTCATGGCATACTGCCAACAGTTTTAAAGTAACTATCTTGAAAGTCTTCATCAGCTCTTGATATTTCTCATTATAGGCCATCAAAATATCATTTTTGCACTAATATTCCCCAGATAATTGACTTATCACTAGTAATGAATCACCCATGATTTCAACAGCATCAGCTTCAACTTGTCTCAGCAATTGCAATCCTTTGGGAACAGCTTCATACTCTGCTTGATTATTTGTAGAGTAAGGCTTAATAGTAAAAGCAAACTGAAAACTTGCCCCCCTAGGCGATAGACTCACAAAGCCGATACCACAACCATGAGTGCAAACAGATCCATCAAAGAACAAAGTCCATGGCATGATATCAACATTATCCATACTGGGAGACCTGTTTTCTACTATGAAATCGGCTATGTTTTGCCCTTTAACTGCCTTAGCCGATTCATACCTTAGATCAAATTCCGACAAACCAAAGATCCACTTCCCAATTCACCCCTTCAAAACTGGAGCCGATAGCATGTACCGTACTACATCGGCTTTACATACTATGATGCACTCATTGGAAAGCAAATAATGCCTCAACTTTGTACAAGAAAAATATAAACACAGGCACAATTTCTCCACAGGTGAATACCTTGTTTCTGCATCCAAAAGTCATCTACTGAGATAGAATATAGCTCTTTCCTTTCCCTCAATCTCCTGGATCAAAACTGAGCCGATAGAGTTCCGATCGGCTGACAAATATAGTTTAAATGAAAGTCCTTTCTGTGGTGGTATAAGAACTCGAGGAGTACTTAAATATTTCTTGATATTGTCCAATACTTGCTGCTGTTTTTCTCCCCAGACAAATTCTAGATCGGCTTTCAACCTCAACAACGCAGTAAATGGCTCTATTCGGCCAGACAAGTTTGATATGAAACGCCGAACAAAATTTATTTTGTCGATCAATGATTGTAACTTGGTTTTATCTTCTGGAGGTTTTATATCTTTGTTTGCCTCAATACTCCTCTAAGGAATTTCGATCCCCCGCTCATGTACCAAAAATCCAAGAAATTGCCCAGCCGATACACCAAAAGCACACTTAGTAGGATTCATCTTCAACCCATACTTCCTTGCTCTTTCGAAAACTTGTCTTAAATCGGCTATATGTTCATCACCTTCCTTAGATTTAACCATCACATCATCAATATATATTTCTACCAACATGCCAATGAGATCATGAAATATATAATTCATTGCTCTTTGATATGTAGCACCAGCACTTCTCAATCCGAAAGTCATAACCACCCACTCATACAAGCCGATTGCACCAGGACATCTGAAAGCAGTCTTGTGAATATCCTCCTCAGCCATGAAAATCTGATTGTAACCAGCATTCCCATCCATGAAGCTGATGATTTTGTGTCCAGATGCTGTATCGACAAGTTGATTGGCTACCGGCATTGGGTACTCATCTTTCGGTGTGGCCTTGTATAAATCTCTAAAATCAATGCAAACCCTAAGCTTGCCATTTTTCTTGATAACTGGTACTATATTAGAAATCCACTCAGCATATCGGCATGGTCTGATAAAATTGACATCATTGAGTCTTGTAATTTTGGCCTTGATAGCATCATACATATCTGCTTTACAACATCTTGGTGGTTGTTTATATGGCCGATAGCCTGGTTTGATAGGGAGCCGATGTTCAACTATCGATCGGCTAAGTCCTGGCATTTCATAATATTCCCAGGCAAAACAATCTCTATACTCTTTCAAGAGTGCTATTAATCTACATTTAAACTCTTTTGATAAACCTTACTAATATATGTCGGCCTAGGCCTATCACCTGGGCCAATGTCGATTTCTTCTAATTCATCGGCAGACATAAACCCTTGTCCTAGCTTGCCGTCGAGATCATCAACAGTGTCCTTTGTGCAGAAATTAGAACCCTCCACGGCGCCCTCAAAACAAGAATTGGGGCTGTATGGTTGTATGGCATAATCAGAAACTTTTAAGTAATCTCCTTGCCAAACTTTTCCAGATAAACAATCAATTCCTTCCATCTCCCAAACAGATAAATCGGCACTAGCTACATTGACTGACCTGTTGGCTGGCACGATTTCAATTTGGTCTCCTTGCCATTGAATCAAACTTTGGCGCATTGTTGAGGGAATACAACAATTAGCATGGATCCAATCTCTTCCCAGCAACAGACTGTAGGAACCCTTCCCATTGATAACGAAGAACGTGGTAGGAATTGTTTTACTGCCGATAGTCAGCTCCACATTCAAAACTCCTTTGGTTTCAGATGGATTCCCGCCAAAATCTTTTAGAACCATGTTGGTCTTGATCAAATCCTCTGAATTCTTCCCAGGCTTTCTGAATGTCGAATATGGCATTAAAGTCACGGCTACTCCCCCATCGACTAACATCTTTGAGGTGTCGATGTCTTGAGGTGTCGATGATCAGTTCCTTCAGGTTTTTAGAAAATAGCTTGCTGTGGAGATAGCATCAACTTAGCCGATGGCAGATTTTCTTCTTGCTCGATGACTTGCTCAACTGCATATTCGGCTGGCAACAGAAAAACCATGATAATGATAGATGACATCACCTCTTTACCCTTTTGTTGATTCTTGTTGCAATCGGCTTTGACCTCATTGGCTAGCACTGTTTTGCTCTTCACGCGCTAGACTTTCTTTGTCTTCTGCCTCAGCCGATGCTCAATTTCTCCTTCAACCTCCTGGAATTGCTCTCTGTTCCTCATCATTTCAACTCTTCTCTTTTGATTCTTAGTAAAAATTCCAGAAGGGCACCATTGTGGTTGCATTTGTTTGGACTCTCTTGGTGAATCATCTCCATCATTGTTGTGCTGGATCGGCCCAAGCCTTTCATGAACCGGCAACTTTGTCTGAGTCGGCCGATGCGCGGTTGCACTCTGTCGGCTTGGTCTCTTGATGAATCTAAAAAATTCACAGCTCCAATGGGGATCAAAATATCTTTCATCATCATGAGAATATGACTACTCTTCCCTCTGGCGTCTTTTTTGGTATTGGTTGATCATGCCAGCCGATCTAATATTTTTGGTGTAGCTTTTACCTCCATCGGCTGTATTCTGGTTAAATCCAGAGTGCACCATGTTAACTGCAAAAGGATGTCCATCTATCTTCATCGGCCTCTTGGATTCATCTATCTTGATTTTGCCTTGTTCAATAGCCGACTGGATCTGTTGTCTGAAGATTTTGCAATCATTAGTATTATGAGATCTTGTATTGTGCCACTTGCAATACTTCCTTCCCTTCAATTCCTCAGCCGATGGGATGACGTGTCCTACCGGCAGCTGAATCTGTTTTTCTTGAAGAAGAAGATCAAAAATCTTGTCGGCCTTGGTAATGTCAAAGTCAAATCTTTCTTCTTTTCCTGAATTCTTGACCCATTGACAGACCACAGTCTTCTTGTTTCTGGCCCACTCGGCTGCATTGATTTCTGGGTCGTCATCTTCAGAATCAGAATCATAATTGTAGACATTATTGACATTTTTTGCCTTCTTGACGAATTTTCTAGCTTCTTGAAATCTTGTCTCATGAGCCGATACCTTCTGAGCTAGATGAGCCAAACTGTTAAAATCTTGAGCCGAAAATCTCACCCTTATTGGCGCCAAGAAACCCTGGAAGGCCAAATCGGCTAACTGAGAATCTGTCAAGGCTAGACTGTAGCATCTATTCCTCACATCTCTAAATCTTTGAATGTAGTCTGGAACTGATTCATCTGATTTTTGCTTAATTGCTGTGAGGTCTGATAACTTCATCTCTTGAACACCACTGAAAAAGTATTTATGAAACTGCTTCTCCAGATTGGCCCAGCTTCTGATGGAGTTGTACGGTAGAGATGAAAACCAAGTAAATGTCGATCCATATAAGGAAAGTGGGAATAATCTAACTCTGAGAGCCTTTGTAGCCGATGCTTCACCACATTGAGCCAAAAATCGGCTAACATGCTCATAAGTAGATACATTGTCTTGCCCTGAGAATTTGGAGAAGTCTGGCACCTTGTATCGGTTTGGCAATGGTACCCGATCGAAGTATTCTGGATATGGGTGCCGATACATGTTGCCATTGTCCTTCGGCTTGAGTCCAAACTGCTCCCTCATAACGTCAACGATCATATCAGCCCAAGGTTGGTGTGGTGTTGCTCCACCAAATTGCTGCTAAACTGGGTCCATCTGGCCGTATTGGATTGGCTGAGGTCGTGGAGAATGGGGCTGATAGGTATGATTGAAGCCAGCCGATATGCCTTGAGGTGGTATATAGGGCAGTTGTTCTGTACTATATTGTTGCCTTATCGGCTGAGTGACTCCAATTGGCTGTTGTGGAACCGAAGGAATTTGGTAGGAGGTGTCGACAACTGGCGGTTTTGGATTGAGGATACTCATTAGTTGCTCTGGCGTTAGTTGAGTTGATGCTTGCCCCCTAGTGACCGGCTGTGATCTTGTCAGGATTGTTGGAATATTTGAGCTAGAATAAGGAGTCGATGGAGCCTGGGTTTGAAGCAGTTGTTGACTCCGTTGATTCCCGCCAATGTCAGTCTTCACGGTTCTGTATCCTGGAAATGTGTCGTCTGGTAAATATATAGGTCCTTTAGCCTTTTCCTCGGCTATCGTTCCATCAACCACCAATTTTATCATATTTGTCAAAGTGTTCACAAGTACTCCGGACTGGTTGACTAACGCATGGTGCACAGCTGAATCAATGCGATCTTGTAATGTGTGGAGTTCTTCGTCACTTGATTCAACCTTGGTTTGTTTGCCCTTTTCTTCTCCTGACCCGGATGTACTTGGATCTTGTTTCACGATTGTCGGTAGCTTGACTTTAATTCTTTGAACAACCATGCCTTGCCGAGTGACTTTGAACGAGTGTAGATATTGGTTTTGAACTTGATTTAACATCTGCTGCATCTCTTCCCTCTGCTCATCATTCAGCTGTTCGACCGTGATCGGTAAGATGATATCTTCTGAAACATCGGCGATGTTTGGAGTCATGATGACACTTTGTCCCACCGGGCGTGCCAAAAGCGTGTTGATGCAAAAGAACACACACTGGCCTGAGAGATTTGCCTTACTCTAGTGCAAGTCCAATATTAGCTCTTTAGGTTCGAGGGCGTGCCAGTTGATTTGATCCTGCAATCAATAAGAAGAAACATGCAAAGAATATTACTAAACGATAGACAATCGGTCAAATAGCTGATTTCATATCGTATGTGACCTAGCCGATGCAATAAAGCATGAATCGGCTGTAAGGTATAATCAAAGATGAATATAACCCTAAAACTAATATATCGGCTGTAGATATCAGTGTTATGTAATCAAAAAATCAATATTACTTTAGAATAAATAATTGGTATAGATCGGACTGAGCTCATTGTTTTCTGATCGGCTGACAAATACAACTTAAAAGGGATACCTTTTTGCGGTGGAATAAGGACTTGACGAGTACTAGTATATTCCTTTATACTATACAAAGTTTTCTGCTGCTTCACCCCCTAAGCAAATTCTTGATAGGCTTTCAACCTAAGTAATGTAGTGAACGACTCTATTCTGTCGGATAAATTAGAAATAAACCGTCGTACAAAGTTGATTTTGCCTATCAAGGATTGTAATTTTGTCTTGCCTTCTGGAGGCTGACAAATACAGTGGTTTGAGGTGCCGATGTACTATTCCCTCTGTCCTTTCGAATATGGCTTGCTGTGGTGATAATATCAACTTAGCCGATAGTTCCTCAAGTATCTCCTCTGTAGCTTGTTCTGCACCATATTCGGCTGGCAACACAAAAACCATGTTTATCGAAGATGAGGCAACTGCTTTTCCTTTGTCTGCTGCAAGATTTTTGTTTTTGTCGACTTTGACCTCATCAGTCGGCACAACCTTACTCTTAACATGCCACTCCTTCCTAGTGTGCTTTAGGCGATGTTCGATCTCTTCCTCTACTTCTTGTAATTGCTCCCTGTTCCTCATCCTCTGAACACGTCTCTTCTGGTTTTTAGTAAAGATGCCAGATGGACACCATTGTGGTTTCATAGTCCTTGATTCTTCTCCAGACTCGTCTTCAAAACAATCTTGATGAATCAGCCCAAGTCTCTGATGAACAGGTAGTTTTCTCTGAACCGGTCGATGCTCATTAGTAACTTGTCTGCTTGGTGCTCCAATGTACCTTATATCAGGATCGCTACAACCAGTGCAGTCTTCAATAGATGGCAACCTCATCCCTTCGTTCCAGTAAAACCTGAAGAAATCACAACTCCAATGAGGATCAAAACAATCTCCATCGTTGTGTTCATATATTTCTTCTTCTCTCTGGTGTCTGGTTTGATATTTATTGATCATACTAGCCGAATTGAACCTCCTTGCCCTAATATGTGCTTCTATCGGCTTGACTCCTATATGCTCCAATATGTACCATGTCTACCAGGAAAGGGTGCCCATCAATTTTCATCGGCTTCTTGGCTTCATCATACTTGGTCCTGCCTTGCTCTATAGCCGATTGAATTTGCTACCTGAATATTTTGCAGTCATTGGTGATATGTGATCCTTTATTATGCCATTTGGAACACTTCGTCCTTTTTAATTCCTCAACCGATGGTATCACATGTCCTACCGGCAATTGAATCTGTTTCTCTTGGAGAAGGAAATCAAATATTTTGTCGGGCATGGTAAGGTCAAAGTCATATCTTTCCTCCTTTCCAGAACTTTTAACCTGTTGGCACATCACTGATTTCTTATTCCTAGCCCACTCAGCCGCATTGATTGCTGGGTCTTCACCTTCAGAGCCAGGATCATAGATGTAGACATTATTGACAGTGTTAGCTTTCTTGGCAGATTTTATGGCCTCTTGGAACCGTGATTCATGAGCCAATACCTTTTGAGCTAGGCGTGATAGGCTCCAAAGTCTTGAGCAGAAAATCTTTCCCTTATCGGCGCCAACAATCGCTACAAAGCTAAATCGGCCAACTGTGAATCGGTCAAAATCAGACTGTAACACCTACTCCTTGTATCTCTGAATCTCGGGATGTAATCTAGGACTGATTCATCCGATTTCTGCTTGACAGAAGTTAAATCTGGCAGTTTCATCTCCTGAATCCCGCTGAACAAATATTCGTGGAACTATTTTTCCAGATCGGCCCAACTCCTTATAGAATTGCAACGTAGAGAAGAGAACCATGTAATTGCCGATCCAGACAATGATAGTGGGAACAATCTAACTCTTAATGCTTCTGTAGCCGATGCCTCTCCACATTGCGCTAGGAATCAGCTAATGTGCTAATGAGTTGACACATTATCTTTCCCTGAGAATTTTGAGAAATCTAGCACCTTGTATCGGTTTGGCAGTGGTGCTCAATCAAAGTACTCAGGATATCAATGCCGATACATGTTGCCATTGTCCTTATGGTTGAGCCCAAACTGTTCCCTCATCACATCAGCGATCATGTTGGCCCAAGGCTGCTACTGCACCCCTCCCCCGTATTGCTGTTGTAACTGTTCATATTGATTAAGTTTATGTGGATACTGAGACTGTGGTGATCCTTCTGGCCGATACTGAACCTGTGGAGAGTGAGGTTGATATTGATTATTAAACTTCCCCCCTAAACTTTGCTAGGGTAAGTTTAGAGGCGGTTCTGCTATGTACTGCTGGTCGATTGGTCGAGTCACTCCTATCGGCTGCTGCAACGGTGTTTGTGACGCCACGGGTTGCGGTGCTAAAGGTATGTGAGGGATCGGCTCTGTAGCTTGTGGCTTCATCTTCAACGTGTTGATCAATTCCTCTGGAGTAAGTTGAGTTCAGCTCTGTCCCCATGTATCGGCTGCTATCTTGCCAATATTATCGGAATAGGTCCACTGGGTATATGAGCCGATGAGATTTGGGTTGGTACTGAAAACGTTTGTTGTTTCCCGTCTATTTTAGTCTTTACAGTACTATAACCTGGGGAAGTGTTTTCTCGGAGGTAAATAAGTCCCTTTGCCTTTTCCTCAACTATAGTACCATCCACCACCGTCTTGATCATGTTAGTCAATGTGTTGACAAGCACACCGGATTGATTAATTAGAGCATGATGCACTGCCGAGTCTATACGGTCTTGTAATGTGTGGAGTTCTTCAAGACTTGGTTTTGACTCCCTTATCTTTATCCCCATTCACTTCAGACGTGCTTGGCTCCATGCTTCCAATCAATGGCAACTCAACTTTGGTTTTCTGAATCACTGTGCCCTGCCGAGTCATTGTGAACGAGTGCAAATATTGCATTTGAAGTTGATCCAGCAATTTCTTCATCTCCTCTTTTTGCTCCTCGTTTAAATGCTCGATTGTGATGGGGATGACATTGTCCTCCATGACTTCAGTGATGCTATGCGTCATAATGATGGAGTCCCAATGGGCGTGCCAAAAGCGTGTTGATGCAAAACACGGCGGCCTGAGAGATTTGCTTTACTCTAGTGTAGGTCTAAAGCTTGCCTTCGCGTTCTAGGGCCTGCCAGTTGATTTGATCCTGCAATCAACAAGATTAAACACACAAGTATTGTTAAAAGCATGTTGATGCAAAACATGGTGGTCTGAGAGATTTGCTTTACTCTAGTACAGGTCCAAAGCTTGCCTTCGAGTTTTAAGGTGTGCCAGTTGATTTGATCCTGCAATCAACAAGATTAAACATGCAAGTATTGTTAGTAAACGATAGCCGATCGGCTAAAAAGCCGATAGCGTATCGTGTTTATGACCTAGCCATTGCAGGACATATGAATAGGCTGCAAAGTATACTTATAGGAACAAACAAACCCTAAACTTGGTCAATCGGCTGTAAAGATCAACATTACATTATCTATTAAATAATATTACTTTAGAAATCAGCAATTGGGATAGATCGGACTTAACCGACACAGTATAATTTGCCTAGATCCAACATAACATGAAATAAAGATTACATGTGCTCATGTCATAGCCGATATCCAAATTTAAGCATGTATCGGCTATAGTTCCGATAATACCTTATACTAGGATATCATCTTATAATAAATATATTAAACTAGTATCAACTAAATTGACAACAAGCTTAATATATTTAGATAGTTGAGATCCTCATATAAGGGGTAGATACATTATGTTAAACAAAATATAAATCCAGGTAAAAACAACTATATCAGATAAGATCAGCTGAAACTCCGATACTATCCTTATTAGTAACCATAAAGCAGGCTAGAGATTATGGTTCTAAGCATGACTTAGTAGTTCAAACTTAACTGATGCAACACTAAGTATGATAAGAAACATAATACCTAAACAATCAAGCCGATAGTCATCTTATCAGGATGGTAGATACATTAAATAATCTAAGTCAATAAGTGAATCTAACCATTATCGACAAAACCCTAGAAAGTCATAAGCAAACGCAGGTAGAAAGCATTGTCAATCTAGATTATAAAACGTATATGATGACTCGGTGATTTACAAAAACAAGATTAGAGTGTCATAATGATTTAAGCTCTAATCCCGATAATGCAAACCACCATAAGAAGCTTTACCTCTCGTCAAATATCGAAATCGATGCAGCTTGACTCGAAAGCAAGAACTCGTCGAAAAGTAATGAAAAGGTTGGCGATGCACCGAGATTGTATTGAACTGCTGTTAATTATTTACAAGACCTCGGGTTTATATTTATACCCGAACATACAAACCTATCCATAATGGACACGACTCATACTTTCCTAATACAACTCTAACCGATGAACAATTCGCTTAGGCGGACTCTTACCGAAAATATTTATAAGGAAATTACTTAAAATCCTAATTAATAGATACAATTTTCTATCTTGGACTCTATTCTTGCCTGGCAATGTCATTGAAGTACTTTCTAATCTGACATTAATCATATAACCAATATTGCCAATATCGGCTGTATCGGTCAGTCATATCATACTCGGTATCGGCCGATACAGAATTCTAGCAAACGTGCACTCTATTTCAGAGATTTCCTCATATCTTCAAATTCACTTCGGATTGGATCTTAACTCCGATTCATAAGCCTGCCTAATTTCATCGTCAACACATATAAATCAGTCAAGATCCAATCCAAAGTGGAATTGAAGATATGCGGAGATCTCGGAAACAGAGTGCACATCGGTTGGATGTCTGTATCGACCGATACCGAGTTTGATATGGCTGGGCGATACAGCCGATATTGGCAGATTTGTTTACCTAATCAATGTTGGGTTCAAACGAAGTACTTCAATGATGTTGCCAGGCGAGGATAGAGTCTAAGATAGGCAGTTGTATCTATTAATTAGGGTTTTATGTAATTTCCTTATTTTCGGTAAGAGTCCGCCTATTTGAGTTGTTCGTCAGTTAGAGTTGTATTAGGAAAGTATGAGTCGTCTCCGTTATGAACAAGGTTGTATGTTCGGGTATAAATATAAGTCCGAGGTCTTGTAAATAATTAACACCAGCTCAATATAATCTCGGCGCATTGCCACCTTTTGTTACTTTTTTGTTTTGATGAGTTCTTGCTTTCGAGTCGGGCTGCATCGGTTTCAATCTTCGATAAGAGGTAAAGCTTGTTATGGTGGTTCGCATCATCGGGATTAGTGCTTACATATTTATGATACTCTAATCTTGTTATTGTGAATCATTGAGTTATCATATACGTTTTATAATCTAGATTGACAATGATTTCTACTTGCATTGACTTACCTTATCTTAGGGTTTTATCGATAACGATTAGATTGACTTGTGAACTTATATTATTTTATGTATCAAACTTATATTATTTTATGTATCAATCATCCCGAAAAGATAATCATCTAGTTGATTGTCGAGATATTATGTTTCTTCTCATAGTTAGTGCTGCATCAGTTAAGTTTGATCTACCAAGTCGTGTTCAGAACCATAATCTCTAGCCTATTTTATGGTTATTAATAAGCATAGTATCTGAGTTTAAGCCGAACTTACCTGATATAGTTGTTTTACTTTGGTTTATATCAACTATTTATATATATTAAGCTTATTATCAATCCAACTGATATTAGTTTAATATACTTATTACATGATGATATCCTAGTATAAAGTAGTATTGGAGCTATAGCTAATACATTCTTAAATTTAGATATCGGCTATGACATGAACACATGTAATCCTTATTTCATGTCATTTTGGATCTAGGCAATTTATACTATCTCGGTTAAGTCCGATCTATCCCAATTGCTGATTTCTAAAGTGATATTGATTTATAGACTATATAATATTGATATTTACAGCCGATGGATCAAGTTTAGGACTTATTTATGCTTATAAATATATCTCACAACCGATTCACCTGTCTTGCATCGTCTAGGTCAAAAACACGATACAACATCGGCTTTCTAGCCAATCAGCTATCGTTTACTAACAATATATGCATGCTTAATCTTGTTGATTGCAGGATCAAATCAACTAGCACGCCCTAGAACAGGAAGGCAAGCTTTGGACCTGCACTAGAGTAAAGCAAATCTCTTAGGCCGTCGTGTTTTGCATCAACACCAGCACCCTGAAAATCAATCATTGGCTTGATTGTCTAGATATTATGTCTCTTTTCATACTTAGTACTGCATCAATTTGGTTTAACCTACTAAATCGTGTTTAGAACCATATTCTCTAGCCTTGTTTATGATTGCTCCTAAGGATAGTATCAGGGTTTCAGCCGATCTTCCCTGGTATAACTATTTTGCTTTGCTTTATCTTGCTTAACAAGTTATATCTGCCCCTTATATTGGAACCTCAAGTATCTAAATATATTAAGCTTATTATCAATTTTTGTTAGATTAATCGAACATCAAGTTGATATTTGTTTAACATATTTATACTAGAGTGGTATTCCAGTATAAGGTTATTGTTTACACCCAATTTTGGCACCTAGGGATAAAATAGGAAAAATTGCCAAAGTTTGGAAAGTGACGGGTTACCTTCATAGGGCCGGTCAGACCTCAAGTATGTGGGCGGTCTGACCGGCTAGTAGGGCCGGTCTGACCGCAGGTGTGTGGGCGGTCAGACCGTCAGGGTCCGAGTCCGAGTCTGTTTTCGTCGGATCTCGGGTTTCCTTACTCGAGGAGTCATGTTTCGTGTTTCCTTTGGTTTCTACCCCGAGTTGGATGTGGAGAAGGGTCTGTAGAGGACAAGACTAACCCCTGTATAAGGGTCATGGCCGGTTCAATTGTAACAATCCAATCTACAATCAAATAATCGAATCGGTTTTTCATATTGCTTTTAGCTTTTCTCTTAGTTTGTCCATCTTTGTCGATTTGCGCCGCCGCTGCGAGAGTGCGACACCTCTTTGTAGGTTTGTCTTGAAAACCTTCCGTTTTGCCCACGAGACGGGTAGTTATCTAGAAATCGGCTCCGCTAGCCGGTTTAGTTATCAAAACCCATCCTGGTCTAGTTTTTGCTAGATTGAGGTGGTTGGCGACTCTAGGATCACCGTAAGGCGTAAGGTGCTGCGATCGTGCTTGTCTACTTGTCACAAAAAGTTGCCAACACGATTTTTGGCGACTCCGCTGGGGAAATCTATTCAACGTCAACTCTACTTCGACTTCGCCATGACAAAGCCGCCGCCATCCAAGACGGAGGTGGATCCATCCAACGTGCTGTCAGTGACGATGGAGAGTCTTGATGAGGAAGCATGCAAGGCCTTCGACGAACACATGAAGAAGTACACCGACGAGCTTTTGAAGACATGCTCGAAGACCCATCATGGCGTAGTCTTCAAGCCAGATTTGGTGTCTTCGTCTACTTTTGACAAGGTAAGTATTGAGGAATTATCACAATCTATTCAACAACAAGTTGCTCACACAATAGATGCATCTATGATTGCTTTCAATAATAAATTAGAAGCATCTTTTGAAAATAACTGTGAAAAATTTATGAGAAATAAACTCGGCCCCCTCGTGGCCGATTTTATATTCAAAGATAAAGCCTCTACCAGTGCTAGCCAAGCTCCCATAGATCAAATAAATAGTAAAACTGATGGAGCAAAGACACAATAGATCGGTGAAGGTTTTCTGGCGCAGACGGCCGGTCAGATCGGGCCAGATGGCCGGTCTGACCGGGATGCCGCCGCCGGTCAGACCGGCCAGATGGCCGGTCAGACCGGGTTTTACCCCAACGGTCAGACTAGGACTCAGGTCGGTCTAACCGCGCCTCTGGACGCCGGTCAGACCGGGCTTTTGACAGGTCAGACCGGCGCAATAGTGCCGATTCAGGGGATAGATCCAATGACTAATGCTAGTTATTTGTATCATCTTAGAACATATGATCCTCCTATATCTACTGCTGCAAGTAATCCCCAAGTTCCCCCACATGTTCCTAATGCTTATAATGATGTTTCTAGGGGGTATCCTCCCGATACTAGGCAAGGCCAATATAATTATATTGCGCCACAACATCAACCTATTAGGCCACTAAATCCACCACCAAATCAACATAGGCCTGATAATATAGAGGAATTGATTAGTGGGATTATTAGGGATAAATTCGGGATTGAAGCTAGGAATCGTGCTAAGGTTTACCAAAAGCCGTATCCTGATTACTATGATAGTGTGCCATATCCTCGTAATTATAGAGTTCCCGAATTCACTAAGTTTAGTGGTGAGGATAGTAGGACCACATGGGAGCATGTAGGTCAATTTTTAGCGCAATGTGGAGAGGCTAATAGTGATACTTTTAAATTGCGCTTATTTTCTTTATCTTTGTCCGGTACCGCTTTTACATGGTTTACTTCTTTACCGGCAAATTCTATTCATACTTGGGCTCAATTAGAACAAAGATTTCATGATTATTTCTATACTGGTGAAACTGAGCGTAGGTTATCTGATTTAACATCGGTTAAGCAGAAGTATAATGAATCTATCATTGATTATGTTAAAAGATTTGGAGATGTTAGAAACCGATGTTATAGTTTGAACATAACTGATAGAGATTTGGCTGATCTTGCTTTTAATGGTTTAATTGCTCCTATTAAAGAAAGATTAGATGGCCAACAATTTCTTGATGTTAGTCAACTCATGCAAAAGGCTTTGGCTCAAGAAAGCCGGGTTAAGGATAATAAAAAATTTGTTAGACCATATGAGAAGAAGCCTAATGTTAATTTGATTGATTACCCTGAAGCTAGTGATAGTGAAGATGAGGGTGATCATGATATGTATGTTGCTGAATGGTCATGGACTAACAAAAATAAACCTTTTGTTTGCTCTAATCTAATGCCGACTCCTCGTAAAGATCGGCAAAGTGAGATTAATTATAGTTTTGATGTGGCCAAATGTCATAAGATCTTTGATTATCTTTTGCAAGAAAAAAAATTAGATTACCTAAAGGCCATATGATACCATCTCAAGAAGAGTTGAAGCGTCGAGCTTATTGTAAATGGCATGATTCTCATTCTCATTCTACTAATGATTGCAATGTGTTTCGACGACAGGTTCAATCGGCCATAGATGAAGGACGATTGAAGTTCACCGATGGTTCCAAGATGAAGCTTGATCATGATCCTTTTCAGTGAATACAATTGATTTCAATGATAAGAAGGTGTTGATTCGGCCGGAGCAAGCCGAATCTACTAAAGTAAAGGGAGTGATCATTGGTGAACCTAGGCCAAAGATGATAGTGCCAAATAAGCCAGAGGTTGGTGTGTGGAAGGAGAATAGGAGTGAGGCTTCAACTTCTAAAGCTCCTAGGAAGACTAAAGTGACTTTGGATATGCTTTTGGAGAAGTATGAGAGACAAGGTGGTAAGAGAGCTCACAACAAAGGAAAAAGGCCAAGATCACCTCCTAGGGAGCGATTTGGTTATTCTCCAAGATGTTCGCAATCACCTCTATATCATCATTCACAAGACATGTCATGGGGACCTTACCCAATGCAGCCGTCGGGTTATCCTTATCCTTACTACATGCCATGGGGGGCAACACCACCAATGTTCAATCATATGCCTCCAATGCAATTCAACCAAGGGTGGGGAGGACCAAAGAGGCCAATTCATGAGCGCTTGTCTTCACCAAATGATAGCCGGTTTTATAGAAGAAATCGGGTTAATGAAGAAAAGAGAGAAGGAAAGCGGGTTAAGGTAGAAGCAAGGTCTTCGGAGGTGATTACCGTCAAAGTGGGGTCTCATGATGTGCCAATATCTTCTGGAGATGGAGTTGGGGAGTCACCAAGCAACAAATCCGAAGCCGGGACCAGTTCATCGCAGTCGGCCGGTCTGACCAGGCCCTCTAGCCGGTCTGACCGCAGCTCTGTGGACGGTCTGACCAGGCCATCAGGCCGGTCTGACCGCCGGCCTCACGTCGGTCAGACTGGGCCCATTGGCCGGTCTGACCGCCGACCCCATGACGGTCTGACCAGCGCATCTGGCCGGTCGGACCGGTGGTCTACGTCCGGTCTGACCGGGCTTCAATGCCGGTTTGACAAGGGATTTGAAAGGAGTAGTGCGAGGGCTTCATCATATTCAAGCAAAATCAATAGGGGGCATTATTTACCTCCTGGAACAGAGCCGAAACCTAGGTGGATCCCTAAGGATTTAACGGCTCCTCAAAGGAGAAGGTTGCAACGTCTTCGGGTCCAACAGATAAGAGAGAAAAAGTCCAAAGAACAAAGAGATAAAAGGTTCAATGAGTTGCGACCACCACCGGTTTGGAGGCGTAAATCCGTAGAGAAGGAAGAACCGGTTGTTGTAGAGGAGAAAGAAGAACAATTGGTTGCCAAAGATGAGTCATCTCTAAAGGAGGACATGAATATCAACATGGTATGTATGTTGCCTATGGAGTTTTGTGCTATGGATGAAGCCGAGGTTGCTCAATTTACACTAGGTCCTAAAGATGCCGTTTTTGAGAAGCCCGATGAATCGAACCGTCATATGAAACCTCTCTATCTAAAAGGTCATGTTGATGGGAAGCCGGTCTCTAGGATGCTAGTAGATGGAGGTGCCGTAGTGAATTTGATGCCGTATTCATTGTTCAAGAAGTTGGGGCGTGAGGATGATGAGTTGAAGAGGACCAACATGATTCTCAATGGCTTCAATGGTGAACCAACGGAGGCGAAGGGTATCTTTTCGGCGGAGCTCACCGTGGGAAACAAGACGATACCAGCCGCTTTCTTCATCGTTGATGTGCAAGGTAACTACAATGTTATTCTGGGACGTTGTTGGATCCATGCCAATTGTTGTGTGCCTTCTACTTTGCATCAATGTTTAATTCAATGGGACGGCGATGATGTTGAGGTTGTTAAAGCGGATACGTCGGCCAAAGTTACAATGGCCGATGCTACATTTGAATGGCATCATGGGAATATCCAATGCTTATCGGGAAGAGATCTTCCTAGCTATGATTTCATTAGTATTTCTGATGGCAAATTTGTACCTATCTCTGTAAAGCCGGCTAGAGTAGCACGGCTAGGCCATATAAATTTGTATAATGAGTAAAGAAGCTAATTTAGAGTGGTTGCAAAAGAGGGTGCAAGAATATCGGTCTACAAAGAACGATATTGGTGAAACTATTGAAGATTTTGATGAAGTAGAGAAGCTTGGACAAGGGTTTGCATCGGCCGATCCATTGGAGAAAGTAGACATAGGTGATGGAACTAAGCCAAGGCCGACTTTTGTAAACAAAAATATGAGAGGCGATTATAAAGCTAAAATAATCGAGCTACCTAAGGAGTATGTGGATTGTTTTGCATGGGAGTATCATGAGATATCGGGTCTTAGCCGTGAGCTTGTTGAACATCGGCTTCCAATCAAACCGGGTTTTAGGCCTTATAAACAACCACCTCGTCGTTTTAATCCTTTACTATATGACCGAGTCAAAGAGGAGATTGATCGGTTGTTGAAGGCGGGATTTATTAGGCCATGTCGTTATGCGGAGTGGGTTTCTAGCATAGTCCCGGTGGAGAAGAAGGGGAGTGGTAAGATTAGAGTTTGCATAGACTTTAGAGATTTGAATAAAGCTACTCCCAAGATGAATATCCTATGCCTATAGCCGACATGATGATCAATGATGCCTCGGGTCATAAGGTAATTAGTTTTTTGGATGGTAATGCCGGATACAATCAAATCTTTATGGCGGAGGAAGATATGTACAAGATGGCTTTTAGGTGCCCGGGATTTGTTGGATTGTTTGAGTGGGTTGTTATGACTTTTGGGGTTAAGAATGCCGGTGCAACATATCAAAGAGCGATGAATTTGATCTTTCATGATTTGCTAGGTATTATTTTGGAAATCTATATTGATGATATTGTTGTCAAATCGGATGGTATGGAGGGACATATAGCCGATTTGAGGGTAGCTTTTGAGAGGATGCGCCGGTATGGTTTGAAGATGAACCCACTTAAATGTGCTTTTGGTGTGTCGGCGGGGAAGTTCTTAGGATTCATGGTGCATGAGAGAGGAATTGAGATTGATCCTAAGAAGATAGAAAAGATTTGTGATTTCAAGGCGCCGACATGCAAAAAAGAAGTTCAAAAGTTGCTAGGTAAAGTGACTTATTTGAGAAGTTTTATTTCTAACCTAGCAGGTAAAATCGATGCTTTTGTCCCAATACTTCGTTTGAAAAAAGAAGCCGATTTTACTTGGGGGCAAAACAACAAGAAGCGTTTGAAGGGTTGAAAAAATATTTGTCTACTCCACCCGTTGTGCGAGCGCCTAAAGCCGGAAAGCCTTTTCGGTTATATATTGCTTCCGAAGACAAAGTCATTGGTGCCGTTTTGACGCAAGAGGAAGATGGCAAGGAATATATCATTACATATTTGAGTCGACGTCTTTTGGATGCCGAAACGAGGTATGTCTTTATAGAGAGACTTTGTCTATGCTTATACTATGCCTGTACTAAATTGAGGCATTGCTTGTTATCTAGTACATGCATAGTTGCTTGTCAAGCCGATGTTATTAAACACATGTTGCAAAGGCCAATTCTAAGTGGGAGAATTGGCAAGTGGGCATATGCTTTGATAGAATATGATTTGGCTTATGAACCGTTGAAATCTATGGGAGGCCAAATTGTATGTGATTTTATAGTAGACCATCATGTAGATGTTGCTTACGAGGAAGAGGTTTGTTTAATTGATGTTATACCTTGGAAGATTTATTTTGATGGTTCCTCATGCAAAGAAGGTCAAGGCATAGGAGTAGTTTTATTTTCACCTAATGGCATGTGTTATGAGGCATCGGTTTGTTTAGAATATTATTGTACAAATAATCAAGCCGAATATGATGCTTTATTATTCGGCTTACAAGTGATGGAGATGATTGGAGCTAAACACGTGGAAGCTTTTGGTGATTCGGAATTGGTGGTGCAACAAGTCGCCGGAATCTACAAGTGCTTGGACGAATCACTGAATAGGTATCTTGATTCATGTTTGGACATTATTGCCAATTTTGATAACTTTGCTATTAGACATATTGCTAGGCATGATAATTCTAGAGCGAATGATTTGGCACAACAAGCATCTGGCTATAATGTGAAGAGAGGATTCTTTCTGGTATTAGAAGAGCCGGTGCTTGATTTTAAACCTTTGTGCGAAATTGGTAAAACTGGAGACCAGAGGCGGTCTGACCGGCGTTGCATGGCCGATCTGACCGATGACCAGGGGCGGTCTGACCAGCCGCATGCTGCCGGTCTGACCGGCGACCCCGGGTGGTCTGACCGGCTCTGTATCGCCGGTCCGCCCGGTTCTGGGCAGAGCGCTAGGGGGCACGCCACAATTGACTCAAAGGCCGAATTAGCTATGAATTCGGACGTTTGTGCCCAGGAAACAGAAGAGGATTGGAGGATTCCTTTGATTCGATATTTGAAAGATCCCACACTTAAGGTTGATCGGAAAATTCGGCGGCAAGCGTTCAAATATTCATTGCTTGATGAAGATCTATATCGCCGAAATATAGATGGAGTTTTATTGAAGTGCTTAGATGAAGATCAATCTAAAGTGGCTATGGGGGAGGTACATGAAGGAATTTGCGGGACTCATCAATCGGCCCACAAGATGAATTGGTTGCTTAGGAGAGCAGGATTCTATTGGCCAAGGATGATTGATGATTGTTTTAAATACTATAGGGGATGTGAAGCTTGTCAACGGTTCGGCAATGTTCAATTGGCGCCCGCCGCCGTGTTGAACCCTATCATCAAACCATGGCCGTTCCGAGGTTGGGCTTTGGATTTTATTGGTCAAATTTATCCTTCGTCATCAAAGGGGCATAGGTTCGTGCTAGTTGCTACCGATTACTTCACCAAGTGGGCCGAAGCCGTGCCGCTCAAGAATATGACTCATACGGAGGTAATTGACTTTATTTTGAAGCATGTTATACATAGATTCGGCATTCCGCAAACATTGACTACGGATCAAGGCGCTTCTTTCATGTCTAAGGAAGTGAAGAATTTTGCCGAATCTTATGGTATCAAATTGTTGAGTTCTTCTCCTTACTACGCTCAGGCTAATGGACAAGCCGAGTCGAGTAATAAGACGTTGTTGAAGCTAGTGAAAAAGAAGATTGAGGAACACCCAAAGAGGTAGCATGAGGTGCTCTCCGAAGCATTGTGGGCGCATAGGATAACCAAACATGGTGCCACTAAAGTCACTCCTTTTGAGTTGGTTTATGGTCAAGAAGCCGTTTTACCGATTGAGGTAAATCTTGGTTCTCTTCGTTACATCAAGCAAGATGATTTATCAAGTGAAGATTATAAGACATTGATGGGAGACAACCTTGATGAAGTCATTGACAAGCGTTTGAAGGCTTTGGAAGAGATAGAGAAAGAGAAGAAAAGGGTGGCCAAGGCGTACAACTAAAGGGTGAAAGCAAAGTTGTTTCAAGTTGGAGATTTGGTTTGGAAGACAATTTTGCCTTTGAGTACTCGATCCAAGGAATTCGGTAATTGGTTTCCTAGTTGGGAAGGTCCTTATCGAGTATGCGGTATTGTTCGAGGGAATGCATATTTTTTAGAAACACTCCAAGGGGAGCGTTTTCAGCGAGCAATCAACGGGAAATACTTGAAGAAATACTTCCCGAGCTTTTGGCAAGACGCTTAGGAAGTGATATGGCCGGTAATTAGATTATCGCCCTAAGATCAAAAACATGTTCTATGCTTTTAGATTCACTTAGTTCATCAAAAAGGCAGGAGGGCATGTGTTTACACCCAAATTTGGCACCTAGGGATAAAATAGGAAAAATTACCAAAGTTTGGAAAGTGACGGGTTACCTTCATAGGGCCGGTCAGACAGCAGGTATGTGGGCGGTCGGACCGGCTAGTAGGGCCGGTCTGACCGCAAGTGTGTGGGCGGTCAGACCATCAGGTTCCGAGTCTGAGTCTGTTTTCATCGGATCTCGGGTTTCCTTACTCGGGGAGGCATGTTTCGTGTTTCCTTTGGTTTCTACCCCGAGTTGGACGTGGAGAAGGGTCTGTAGAGGACAAGACCAACCCTATATAAGGGTCATGGCTGGTTCAATTGTAACAATCCAATCTACAATCAAATAATCGAATCGTTTTTTCATATTGCTTTTAGCTTTTCTCTTAGTTTGTCCATCTTTGTCGATTTGCGCCGTAAATCGTCCGCTGCTGCTGCGAGAGTGCGACACCTCTTTGTAGGCTTGTCTTGAAAACCTTTCGTTTTGCCCACGAGACGGGTAGTTATCTAGAAATCGGCTCCGCTAGCCGGTTTAGTTTTCAAAACCCATCTTGGTCTAGTTTTTGCTAGATTGAGGTGGTTGGCGACTCTAGGATCACCGCAAGGCGTAAGGTGCTGCGATCGTGCTTGTCTACTTGTCACAAAAAGTTGCCAACAGTTATATCGGAGCTATAGCCGATATATGCTTAAACTTGGTCATTGGCTATGATATGAATATATATAATCTCTACTTCATGTGACTTTGGATATAAGTGATTTATACTATTTCGACTAAGTTCGATCTATCCCAACTGCTTCTATCTAAAGGAATATTGAATCATAGATTACATAATATTGATCCCTACAGCCGATGAAAAAAGTTTAGGGTTTATTTTTTTCTGATCACACCTTACAGCTGATTCAATCTGCCTACATTGGATAGATCACGAAGCGATACGACATTGGCCCTTTAGCCGATTGGCTACCGTTTACTAATCATATACTCTTTTTTATTCTTGTTGATTGTAGAATCAAACCAACTGGCATGCCCTCAACCTGAAAGCAAGATTTGGAATTGTACTGGAGCTAAGCAGAACACCCAAGCATGTGTGTGTTTTTTGCATCAACAGCTGGGGGGCTTGGTTCGCCGTAGGTGGGACAATTGGCTCTTGTAAGCTTGCTTGGGGAGCCGGCTTGCCATAGTCAGCTTGGATTTCGAGCAGCCACTTGGTGTCTTCTTCACCTCGAGCGTAGCCGTCGATGATGCAAAAGATATTATTGGCAGCTATTAACTACCGAATTTACACCGTCAGTACCAAGATACATATGAAAAGATAAAACATCCAACATAGTGGTAGGGTTTAATTCTAACGATTTCCACAACATTGGTGTACATTTGGATGCAGGTGATAAATCAATAAAGTTGAGAAGAAATATAAATAAAGAATGAGAAGAATCAAATTCATACTCAAGCCTATGGAGTTTGGGCCTACAAACCTAACGAAACACATTCAAATGGACCCATTCACCATACATATGGACTGAGGAATCCTCCATCAGAGCCTAGGAGAAAGAGCTGGGCCAAATGGGCTAGCTAGGGTTCGGCCGAACCAGGACCGAGATTGTCTCCATTTGCAATTAGCTTCCATGGGCACACTCTAGATGAAGCCTCAATGACGGCGGATGGGTAGTTAGGATAATTCCAACTGCCATAACCGTCATATGAAGGCTATATAAGGAGCTCGAGTGCTTCATTTCAATACACACCAAGTTTGAGCGGAATTGTAAGAGGCTGTTTGTACACTTTATGTATACCTAGAATAGGGAGATAGTAAGGGAGAAAGATCGGAGGAATTGTAACAAGCTATTTGTACACTTTATGTATACATATAAGTAATTGAGATTATTCTACGAAGTATATTTCTTAGTTAGTTACTATTAGCGTACTGGAATATTGTTCACTAGAAATAGTGTTTACTTTGGTGTTTGATCAATATTAAAGTAGTATTTTAATAGTGTAGGTGTGATGCCTATACTGTTAAATAACAGTATTTGCAAAGATGCCAGGAAGAAGATTTGGTACTTAATTGGGAGAAGTGCCACTTCATGGTCCATGAGGGCATAGTCCTAGGGCACCGAGTGTCTGAAAGGGGAATTCAGGTGGATAGAGCTAAGATAGAGGTTATTGAGCAACTTCCACCTCCGGTGAATATCAAGGGAATCCGCAGCTTTCTAAGACATGCAGGGTTCTATAGGAGGTTTATCAATGATTTTTCTATGATCGCTAGACCCTGACCAATCTGATAGCTAAAGATGCACCTTTGAGTTTGATGATGAGTGCTTGAAATCTTTTGAAATCCAAAAAAAAGCACTTATCTCTGCTCCAATCATTCAACCGCGTCATTGGACACTCCCTTATGAAATAATGTGTGATGAGTCTTAGGACAAACCAAAGATAAGAAGCATCATGCAATATGTTATTCTAGCAAAACTTTGATAGGAGCTCAATTAAACTATGCAACAACTAAGAAGGAGCTCCTTGCTGTCGTTTTTGTATACATAAATTTAGATCTTACTTGGACCATGTTGCTCTGAAATATTTATACGGACCATGTTGCTCTGAAATATTTACTCACCAAGAAAGATGCTAAACCCCGTCTTATAAGATATATTCTTCTACGCCAGGAATTTGATTTAGAAATTAAGGATAAAAAGGGAGTAGAAAATTTTGTACCAGATCATTTGTTGTGCTTGCAAATCACTAACGTGCAGGCACCGCAGATAAATGACTTTCTACGTGACGACAAGCTGATGATGGTGACGAATTCCAACCCATGGTACGCGAACATTTTGAACATTATGGTTTTAGGGCACGTACCACTAGGGGAGAACAAAAGGAAGTTGAAATACGAAAGTCGCTGTCATCTATGGGATGAGCCGTACCTATACAGAGTTTGCTCGGACGAATTATTAAGAAGGTGCATGCTGACAGAAGAAGAGATGAAAATTATTGAGAGATGCCACTCATCGTCATATGGCGGGAACCTTGGTGCATCCGCACACAAGCCAAGATTTGGCAGAGCGGATTTTACTGGCCAACTATGTACGAAGAATCCAAGGAATTTGTTCGACGAGGAGCTGCTAGTGACACGGAGGGATCAGTGCTTGTGATGCAATGCCCCTCACTTACAACCTGCAAGTAGAAATATTTGATGTGTGGGGCATTGATTTCATGCAACCTTTTCCAAAGTCCCATCATAGTGAGTACATCCTTGTGGCAGTGGACTATGTGTCCAAATGGGTAGAAGCAATGTCGTGCAAAGCAGTAGATGCCAAACACGCCAAAAAATTGTTCTCTGAGATAATCATCCCATGCTTTGGTACCCCAAGAATGATTATAAGCGATGGAAGGTCACACTTCATCGATAAAACCTTCAGAGGTCTATTACAGGATATGGAAGCTAAGTGTTGACGATCATTATAGACCAATTTCAACCGTCAATATTCCCAACAATAAAAGAGAACTAGCAATGCTTGCATGCATATTTAATTAGGAATAATCTAGTTCCACTTGAGCTTGGAAAAGTATTTGCTTGCAGGCGATGGCTATATAATAAACGAGAAATGATGAAGAAATGTATGAGAAGCTGACATGTGGTAAGCATATGGATGGATGGGCTCATAAACCAAATTAAACATCTGCAATTGGACTCAACTGCCATACCACAAGTCTAAGAATATACTAGAGGAGGTGCAAGAAGAATTGAAGGCCCAACGGACCAGGTCAGGGTTCAACCGAACTGACCTTGGCTCCGATGTTGATCTCCGTCCAAGTGGACATGCTGGATTGCTTCCTAGTGATGGTGGAAGGGTGTTTCGGATAATTGCAATCGCTAAAACCGTCATTCTCAAGATATAGAAGGACTTCACCTTCTCCCATTCGACACACACCAAGAAGGAGCACTTCCAAAGAGCTCTCTCTAAAAATATTTTGTTCTAGTAGTATTGTAGTTAGAATAACTCTTGAGGAATAGCTCTTGAGTTCTTTGAGTCTTCAAAGATTCGTGTATGGCTATAGTAGCTTGTATCTCTCTTGTAAGACTTGTTCTATTAATGAAATATTCTTATTTATATAATATTGGTCCTATACTTTATTTGCATAATTATTTGAGTACTAGCTTTAGTTTGTACTTGCTAGGTGTCACGTCCAGAAATTCACTAGTAACTTCCGAACTAATTTGTGCATACAATCCTCGTCCAGGAATCAGGTGAGGTACAAAAATCGACAATTTAATATACAAATCCATCATCATAATAACGTTAAGTACTTAGAGAAGAAAAGAAAACAGCAGCGGATAAACGATTTAGCGATAGCTCCAGCTCCATTCCCACCGGTAGCTCAACTGGGGTATAAGCCAAACGTCTTCTTCTTTAGAAACTTTCTTCAACTGAGGTTTGATTGATTATTGCAAGGATGAGTACATGGAATATTCCGCAAGCCACACAGCAAATATGCAAGTGCACAAGGATAGCAAAGGATGACAATAATAGGGTTCATTTGCAAAAGCAGCATTTAGCAAACATTTAAGAATAGTAAAATAGTAGAGTAATTAATCATCAGTACTAATCAACACTGAACAGCACACCAATACTGCACAGGCCCAACCATCTCTGAACAACCAATCCCAGTTGCACAGATCTAAACTCCATAACCGGAGCTAACAAATTATCATCACCAATTATTATCATTAATGAATAGTGTAGGACTAATCACGAAAAACAATGTTAGACCCACCCATAACCGCGGGCACGGCTATTCGAATAGTTTTACTCTGGCCAAAAATGTACCACTGTACCCACAAGACACAACCCTACAACATGTCATCATGCGCCTCAATACCACCATGGTACCTCGGAAAGAAGCTGTGACAATACCCTCCGCATAACACAACTCACCACAATGCACCGTTCCCGAATCATAGTCACCCCCTTCTAGCCAAGGTACGGACTCCCCAGTGACCCCCGTGGGCTTATCTCCGCCACTTCACAGTCTAGTGCCCCACAATGAACCACGTTATACAAAGGTAAAGCTGTTACCCACGCTGGCTTGTGGTTGGTACGGTTAATGTTTCACAACAGTAGTTCGCGAAGCGGTCCTTATTTTTCATGAGTACAGCTATCCAAATCATATGCTCACAACCAACCATTAATAAAGTTTTATGTGGCAACTTAAATTATTTTACCAATCACGATTGACCATCGTGAGCTACCATTAAATATCCATCAATGAGATGTAAGTGAAGCATTCGTTATCCCAATAGTGTGCTAATGTTTCTAAGCATGGCTAAGTGATTATATCTAATATCTAACTGAACCAGTATGTAAGGCCCAAGCTAGTAAAATTATAGCCCATAGGATAATCAGGTCATCTTTGGCCATAACATAGGAAAAATACTCACATCACCCAGTGACATTCGAAATAAAATGCACATTTGAAATAAATAGAGAATTTCAATATAGGTCCAACATGCTCAAAGGAATGGTGTTTGGGATCTGTGTTACTTGTCTTGCAATAATCGGTCTTCAATTAGTCTTCTGGAACACTTCCGATGCTCACACGAACCTCTGAAACGATAAGCTAAGATGCAAAATGTGGAAAAAGACTAAGAAACTCCAAATAAGCAATACATAAAAACTAAACAATCATGTAGATCATGATTATAGATGAATTATGAGACTTGAATGGCCTCATTCCAAGTTCCTATGAATTAGTTATGAAGGAATTAAGTTTTAATCAATTATAACCTATAAAGAAAACAACAAAATGATTTAAGTCAACATATTTAATTTTCTTGAACTGAAAAGGAGGAATATGACATCAGCCCTAGGATAGGAGAGAGAAAGGGCTGGTGATAGGTGTGTTCCACTTATCATAGAGAAAAGGGTTATATCGAGCCTACCATGAACCAAGTCCAGAGAGGTGGTCCACGGGATAGATGGCTAAGATTTGATTTGACTGGAGTTGACCAAGATCAAACGGACGAGATCGAAACCGATCTAGGGTTTAGGAGGTGGCTGCCACGCGAGACAGGATAAGCGACATGGTGCTGAGGTGGCGGCTGACGAGGTGACGACGTGGTAAATGACAAGGCATGCCACGCGGGCACGACGCCGGCTAGCACTGGACGGTGGCGGCGATGACCAACGTAGGCGCAGCGGCAGAAACCAAGCATGGTGATCCTTACCAACACTTACGCGAAGACAGGAGATGAAGAACGGTGGCCGACGATGAGCTTCAAGCGACGGCGAGATTGTACCAGCGGTGGCGATGGATTTCTTACGACAGGCGGCGACAACGGAGGGGTGGACGGGCTTCCTCTTGAGATGGCAAAGTTAGTGGTAAGAACGGCAACGAATGGCGGCGAAGCTCCGCCGAAGGCTTGCCGACAATGGCATCGCTCGAATTCACTACGACGAGGACCTTATGGTGGGTTTCGGATTCGGGGAACCGGGTGGCCCGGGTGGAGCTCGTCCTTGCGCAGCTGTAGCAAAGCGGTATCGACAGAAAAAACGGCGCGAAGCGGCCATAGTTGGCGGCGGTGATGTAGAGAGAGGGAGCTCGCGGGGAGAGGCGGCTTGATAAACCCTGAGCTCCACTCGACGCGCTCAAGGATATGATTTGGCCCGATCTTTCGGTGAGTTGAGATAACTACGATTTGGGAGAAATGTTGCCGACCCGACTACGACCATACGAGACGTTGTTGTGTTGCGCCTTAGTGATCGATACACCTCTCCGTGCGTTGTTGATCTTACTGGTGCAGATCAACCTTATTCGTGCAAGCAAATCGAAGAAACAAGCAAGAACAAGATAAAAGCAATCTGAATTGCAAATAGGAATAAAATACTAATGATAAGTTGGGGTTCCGAAGAACAAGCAAACGGACGGTCTAGCCGACACGCGCGATGTAAGCAAGTAGCAATGTCTAAACTTTAATCTAACAAAACCCAAGAAACCCTAAAGGGGTACCTAGCTATTTAAGGAGGTGGGTGGACGACCAACGGAGCCCTAGGGTCGTGCTCCACCTAATTGGGGTGCACCCCACATGGGCCGGGGTCCCAGATGAAGTTACAAGCCCATAGGCCCATTATAGGTGATGTAGCACCTTGTTTCTGTAATTGCAGCCAACTGAGATGGAATTTGGAGAGGAGGCTGGATCCATTGGAAAGAGGATTCCGAGAGCTTTCCATCAAGTACTCACAGGCCGAAAATGGAGCTCGTATGCAGATTTGGCGGCCGTTTGAAGTCAATGCTACTGTAGGTGGCCGAATTGGATTCCAGCACTTGGAGGACGAAAAAAATTTGAAAATATACTGTTTACCGAATGATTTTGCAAAAATATACCGGATTGTGAATGATTTGTGGAAATATACCATCGGTATCGCACTTTAGAAGTGCGATAACAACGTTCGCATCTGCGGAAAGCGATGGCGCGGCGTAATCGCTAATTCAACATGCGATAACGATGGTGAGCTGGCGGTATCGCGCTACCGAACGGCGAGACTGTTGCGGTATTTCTTTCCCATATCGCGACTGTGACACGTGGAGATCTACCCGTCGGTGTCGCTTTTTCCACACGTGAGACGGCTGTCGCTCTCACTGTCCGAAAGCACGAGACCACTCCATCTCGCTTTGCGCGCGCGACACTTGTGACGCGGCATGCGCGATAGCGGGATGGCGTGGGCGAGCACAGAGGGCCAGCGCTGTCGCGCTTTGAGACAGCGAAACCGAAGTCTCGTGCTAAGCGTGCGCGAGCGTTGTCGCGCTTTTGTAGCGCGAGACTGGTGGCGGTCGTCGGTGTCGCGGTCCGCATGCGCGAGACCGCTCTCGGTCTCACCGTCCGCATGCGCACCGATAACTTTTGCTGCACGCTTTGTTTCCCCTCTCTCTTTTTCTTTTTCTTTTTCTTTTTCTTTAGGAAAGGTGACGTTGCAGTCACATCCTGCCGGTTATTTCATCTGCTCCTCAGCTGTAACCCGCTCGCCGAGTTCGAATCCAATGCGTGTAATGTATAAAATGAGAGGAGGAGGAGATGGTCCTCACAGGGTGAACTGAGGAGAGGAAGAGGAACGGAAGCTAGGAGGTAGTGGAGAGGAAGATAAATTGATAGGTAAGTTGATTAGTTTTCTATTAGCACAAATTAGTACGATGAGGATATAAAAAATATTAGTGCACGTAGTTTATATTAGTGTTAGTACGATGAGGATATAGAAAATATTAGTTCACATAGTTTTTATTAGTGTTAGTTAATATTTGTTTTTAATTATGTTAGAGGAAAATTGAGGTATGTATTAGTAACTGCATTATATTTTGTTAGGTCACATGTAAAAATAGAAATGTAGAAAGTTAATAGAGGCGATTAGGGTTAAAAAATAGGTAGACGTTATTAATTTGTAAGGTATAAAAGTATAATAGAAGTTGCAAATAATTTGTACGTATTAGTAATTATAAGTTATAATTAATTAATAGTTCATGTGGTGTTTAATTTTATATATACGGCCAATATTATATGTAACAAATGAAAAAAAACTGAAATAGCATATAGTTCTATTTGTAGGACACATTTATAAGGTTTGATATAGTAACAGGAATTTTATATGAGCAAATTGGTTGAAAAGGATAAGGCAAGACAAGGTACGGTACTGTAATGGAAGATGTAGTAAAATGTTATTGTAATTAATAGACAGTTTGTAATTAATTTGGTATCGAAATGAAAGAGCAGTTAAATAAACTTATGTCGCTGCAACTAATTCTGTAGTATAATAAATTGGTAGTGATGATTAATGTGAGTGTGTAATTAATCAAGTTCTATTATTTAATCATGTTATGATTATTTTGTAGATAAATTTGTAGTAACTGATTGTCTAACAATTATTACTCCGTGGGAAAGTAAAGTTACGGTCCGTAACATAATTTATAGTTTAAGTTTCAATATATTAAATGAATGCATCCAAAATTGTAATAGTTGTATTGTTTCGGAGGTCATATCTAAGGAGTTACAAACAGAATTCATCGGATAAATAATAGAAAGAGCTAACCGGAATGATTTTTAACTTAGCTGCCGTCAATGTTTGTTCAGTGCACGTAGTCATTTGTTGTATTAAAATTAATTGATATGTATAATTAATTGTCACCTCAACATGTGGATTATGCAGTGATAAAACATTGACGGAGCAATTGTTATATGATATAGCTCGTTAAAAGAGTAGTAATAAACTTTGATTCCGCAAATTTTACACGAGCAAGCTAGTTAAAAAGGAGTAGGCGGGATCTGATAAACGTAGGTAAATATTTTGTCATCATAATTATGTACCATATGATATGGTTGTGTTCTTTAAGTATTACATACTCTTATACTTAAATTAATTACAATAGTTGTTATTACTTACGTGTTAATTAATCTGTATTAATTTTATTGTCACGTGTTTATTTTTAATGTGGAAGTTGTAGTAAGAATATAAATAATTTATCGCATTGTCATCTATTCGTAAGTAAATAATTTATGGTTATGTAATTATTTATTTTTATTATAACAAGTACATGATTTTTTGAAAAAATATGGAAATATAAATTATTAGTTATTATTACAATTTTTGTAACGAAAAAACAGTATTTGTGTAAACTAATTTTAGTCGTGAATACCACACGTTTGTTATGTAAGACTTCCTTACGGAGTAGTCGGTGTTGTCTCCAATGGCAGGGATGTCGGCATTTAGAGTGTATTTCGGTGAAGGTGAAATTACGACAAATGAAAGTGGTGTCGATCTGAGCAACTTTAGGCAATGCACACTATACCATCCGAATCCAGACACCCTTACCATGCCCGAAGTTTGGTACTGGTTAACCTGCACATTTTCTTTAGATCCGGGTATACGTAGTGTTAACGTGAGGGTTATGTGGAGCCGATCGGCCAACAACATAAGATGGGAGTTAAAAAATGTGACACGGAGTAAGGCCTGGCAGGATTGGCTCGCTGGCTGTAGGAGACGGGGATATGAATTTGTCATGCTGGTGCAGCATGTGAAGGAAGAGTCCCCACAGAGAGCGCGGCGGGGCAATCCAGCAACCGGGGGGACTTGGGATCTAGTTCACACGAAGAAGATGAAGTTGTGGCTCTCCATCGTGGTGGCGATGTTGGTCCTGACATTCAAAATCTATCCATACAAGGAGATGATGTAGTCAACCGCCATCCTACTGGTGAAGCCGATGAAGGGGAGGAGATACCTGCTATAGTTGAAGAAATTGAGAGGGTGGACCGACATGCACTCGAAAATGAGGAAAACCTCACTGCTGAAGGAAATGATGACGAAGATGACCAAGAAGTTGAGGAAGTACCTATGCCTGCTTCGTGGAACCTTGAAAACCCTGGTTATATTGCAGAAAACTCTTGTCATGATTCAATATGGTCCTACGGGGATGGCCAAATCAATCTGGGAGCAATGTTTCGTGACAAAACTGGTTTGCAAGACACAGTGAAGTCATGGTCATTCCAGATGCAAAGGCAGTTTAGGGTTGTGAGGTCTAGCAAGAGAGAGTACACGGTCGTCTGTGAGACGGAAGGTTGCACCTTCCGTCTTCATGGTCACGTGCCAAAGTACGAGTCTTACTGGATTGTGTCTAAACTGCATGAACACTCCTGTCTGCTTCGGAACACTAGGGAGTCCCGCCGCAACCTGACCGCGGCATACGTCGCCAACAAGTACTACAAGGAAATTATTGAAGGTGATGACCTGCCTGTGTGGCACATAGTAAAACTGGTGGAGAAAGGTGAACGGTACACAATTAGTTACCACAAGGCTTGGAGGGCGAAGCAGAAGGCCATGGAGAAAAGATATGGGACATTTGAAGAAGCATATAACACACTGCCACAGATGCTTCACATTCTAAAGAGCAGGAACCCTGGGACCTATGTTGCTGTGCAGGATCGGGAGTCAGTTCGGCCTCCCAATTATCTTGTCATGCAGCAGGCATTCTTCGCATTCGGAGCATGCATTCATGCGTTCCAGTGCTCGAGGCCGGTGCTGTGTGTCGACGGTACTTTCCTAACTGGGAAGTATCGAGGCCAGTTATTAACGGCCGTTGGAGCGGATGCGAACAACCAGATAATTCCGGTAGCTTTCGCTTTTGTTGAAAGCGAGAACTACGAAAGCTGGTTGTGGTTCTTGCAACACCTAAAGTAGGGAGTGGTGCAAAATCGCACATCGATATGCATCATCCATGACCGGAATGCCGGTCTGTTGAAGGCAATCAAAGAGCTCCAGGAGGATGCTTGCGGTGCATACTACTGGGCTGACATGCATAGCCGTTGGTGCATGCGGCACATGGGAGCCAATTTTTTCAAGCAATTCAACAGTCGACGGCTGATGAACATGTTCAAGCGGTTGTGCAAGGCAAATCAGTCTACAAAGTTCGATGAGCTTTGGAAACAACTTGATGAAGGGACAAGGACACACATCCGGTCAAAGCAGAGCAACAACAACCCGCACGATGTACATGTCCCCCAGGCCCTCGAACCAATGGATGATCTTATTCCATCAAATGGAAAGTAGCGTAGGTCGTCACAGAATATCAAATGTTTCACCCATTGGATTGAGTGCGAGCCGAACGATAAGTGGGCACTCCTGCATGACACTAATGGGGCTAGGCATGGCATAATGACCACTATTCTTGCAGAGGCGTACAATGCGGTACTTCGCAAATTAAGGCATTTACCTCTAACTGCTATTGTTGAAGGCATTATGCACAGGACAATGATGTGGATGAGGACGAGGCTGGCATCGGCGTTGCAACAAATGTCTAACGCACAAACACCTTTCTGCAAAAAGATGGCAGAGTACCTCCAAGAGAAGGCTACCAAGGCAATATTTCACACAGTCATCACCACTGGGAACGTCAGACGAAGGTGGGAAGTCACATGTCGCACTAAAGGGGGTTTTGGATCTTCTACTAGAATCATGACGCATGAAGTTACTCTAGGGCACGAATCTGATAACACATGTTCGTGCTCTTGCAATAAGCCGAAGCTTCTTCATATGCCATGTAGCCATGTCCTGGCCGCGTGCGCTAAAATTAAGCTTGATTCAACATCGTACGTGTCGACATTCTACCTAAAAGATAGAGTGCTTAATGCTGAGATCCTCGAGTGGAGGTCCCTCCAACACCTAGTTGAAAGTGGGGGTGAAAACAGGATTTATGTGCCAGACTTGGATCTGTTGAAGGCTGGTAAGGGTAGAAGACAAACATGACGCTTAAGAAATGATATGGATGCATCCGAAGCGGGAGGCCCTGTGCAGCGATGTGAGGACTGTCTTCAGTATGGGCACCGCACTAAAGATTGCAAGAACAACAAGGAGGGCACATCTTCTAGCATGGAACCTAGGCAACAACGTGCGAGGAGGAATAGAAGGGGCTCTCAGGGGGCTCATGATAGGGAGGATGGAAACCTGCAGTAGTTATGATCTACACTATCTGGTTATGTATGTTCGGTCATGATATGTGTGTTGCATTACGTTGTAGTTCAATAGGTTTGTAATATGTTAGTCAATAAGTATGTGTACTATTTACTTTATTCTGGGAATGTTGTAGTACTTTATTGTTAGGTGTTACCAAGTTTGTAACATTTGTAAACCTATTTCGTAAGGTGTGGTCAAGTTTGTAATCGTACTTTGAGAAAATTTTATTCCTTGCTTTCATGCATTATGTATTTTTTCGTACATGCACTTGATGAAATTTATAATTTACCCATGCTCACAATGATCGTCCAGATATGGAAGAGGAGTGGCCTTACCCGTTGCTTAGCAAAGAGATCGATGCACGACATCGTGCAAAAAAGATATCTGATGGAAATTCTTGTTCTACTCTACCTGTCCTGATACCGCGTACAGCCGGATGGTGGGATATTGATCCACGATGGAAGCCGAGGTAGATAAATGGTTAAAGTTCACAACATATTGATATCGTACTTTCACATACCGCAATGTGACTAATAAATTTCATCATAGGTTGTCAGCTGCAGGTCTGCTTACCTTCGTTCAGATGATGCAGGCAAGGATGTATTTCGATGCTAGAGAACCTAAACAAAAACAAATGGGGGCACATAGAAAGCGACGACAATTTATCGACAAGTCCCTACTTATGACACTGGTTGATAGGTGGAGGCCAGAGACACATACATTCCATCTACCGTGCGGAGAAATGACCATAACTTTGCAGGATGTGTCTATGCTCACGGGGTTGCCCATAGCCGGCCAGACAATTATGCTTCCAGACCCTTCGAAAAATTGGAGGGATGATATTGTATCACGATATGCATGTATTCTGCCACGTTACTCTACCGGTGATACAGACGATAACGAGGACAAAATTTTTTTCTCTGAAAAGGAAACTCATGGCCCCACATTGAAGTGGTTGTCACAGTTTGAGGTAATTGAATATTTTTAATTAAGGCATAATCCGTTCACATTCAAATGTCTCAGAACACATTGTTATTTTGTTAGGTGCGATATATGCCCGACGATATCCAGGAGTACCAACTGACGTTGTACCTTGAGGCCTATCTACTTTAGCTGTTTGGTTGGGTGATGTTCACCGGCTCGCACGGGAACAGTGTGGACGCTAGGCTTATCCCCCTTGCTAGGCAAATTGCTGAAGGTAATGTAGGGCCATGTGCACACTTCAGCTGGGGATCAGCCGTCCTTGCAGCCACGTACCGTGGATTCTGTGACGCTTGTCTGAAGACCACACAGAAGGAGGCGATTTTCACGGGGTGTCCACTTTTGGTCAAGTTGTGGTCGTACGAGCACTTCTCGTTCGGACGTCCATACATGAGCGTGGCCGTGGCACAGCAGGACGATTACACGGACGCAGTTGATGATCGTCCTACCTTCGGCACTCGCTGGTGCTACGGACCGGTACGTATGCTTGCATTAAAGAAATATTTCTATCAATTCAATGATACTGCATAACTAAATATGCAATCTCCGATCGTGCAGCCACAGTGGGCGAGAATCCAGGTGCACAATGTGTACGAGTACTTCACCGAGTCGTTCGAAAGCCTTAGGGAAAACGAAGTTTGGTGGACTCCATACACGAACGAAGAGGCCAATTTGCGTGCACTAGATGGAGTTAGCATCTTATGCTACCGCGATGAAGCGTACTGGATGACACGAAAAATGCTGGTGTACGACATATTTGTCAAGGGGTACAATGTTCAAAGGGTAATGCATCAGATGGGATTGTACCAGCAAGTCCCAGTGCCTACTGGACTTCACCTTCCACCAGATATGCACACGTATGTTGTTATTTTACATCGCTAAAATTTATGTGCTCTCCAACATTGCGAGATATAATTAACATCTAGATGTTGTATTTTTTCAGGCAAAAGAGGCAAGCTGATAACAGGTATCGTCGATCCATGCACTTAAGGATGACCCCCTGGATAGAGGCGTGGTCACAAGCATTGAATGATGTCGTCCACGAAACAAGGGCATACGACCACAGCACTTACGAGCAATACATGGCCTGGTACTCATCGCAGACTCGCTTCCGGCTGCTTGCACCCGAGGATCCCGACGAGCGAGGTCCACCGAATATTGAGCAAACATATGATATGCAGCACGCACCGCCCGCTCACTTGACGGTACTACTCGCATTTAATTATTGTGTAGCATCAGTTTCTCCTTACACAGGGGGTTCCAATTTCTAACACCGTTGCTCGGTTCCATGCAGACCGACATTGCAGGGGAGTTAGTAAGGGAGGCGAAAACTTTGTGGGAGAAGCTTAGAGATGGTATCGCGGGTACCAACCAGGAAGTCATGGCCACGGTCGACTCCCTCCATAGAAAAGGTAAGCGAATCATGCGGCTCGCGTCGTGCCGACATTCCTCGGACGTCTATACTATGGCAACATCAAGAAGGACGTTCGAGCAAATGCCGGAGCGTCCATCCACCTGTTCCCGGCCTTCCACCTCAGCCCGCCCTTCAGCCTCCGCGCGACGATCCACTGATGGTCGTGCTGCAGTAAGGTCAACTTCGGTTCGTGAGGCACCAACTATTCCGACTATCCCAGAAATCACTCAAATGTCGGAGCGCCTAGGAGGCTTCGGTGTAACCCAAGGTAAAATACGTTATTACACAATGACAAAATACGTGTTATTTAAATTAAAGAGTAATTTACTTGTTTTCAGCACAACCGGAACGGCCCCCCCCACATAGCTCTGCGCCCATCACCTCTCAATTCCAGGGTGGGTTTGCGGCGTTCGCTGGTACGGGATAGCTCATAAATAGACCAAATTTATTTTTCCAATGGTTTATGTGAGATGACTAAATGATGTTTTCCAATTGATGACAGAGGGAACGCGAATGGTCCGTCCCGTGCCTCAGATGCCTCAACCAACGCCACATATGATTCCTCAAATGACGGCCGATGTGCCAACCTGGCAAGGGGCATTTGCACCATTTGCAGGTCCATGTATATTCAGTACCATATTGTCACACATATGTCAGCTGGAAATTTAACTTGTTGTTAATGAATTGCGTATACAGGGACTAGCCAAGGTATCCCTACCATACCGCGAGTGGACGCAAAATTTATGGGTCAAGGGGGGTTTACGTCGTTAGGCGGGCAGTCTCCACTTACATCTATTTTTGCATGTTTATTATTTCAAATTATTAATTTCTCATGTGTATGAGCCTTATTGACTATTTATTTCCTGTTATTAACAGGGCCTACTCACTCGGTTCCACTACATGCACCTACATATGGCACCAACCCATGGCAAGGACAATCCATTGATTGATTACAGTGATACGCACAACCATCATTTTGTATACACATATATCGATGGCACTTTCCTGCCTTACATGACTCCCACTTCAACAAACGATAATAACTCCGTGACTTTTTACATGGATGCAAGGCACGTCGTTTGGTACTGGAGTACAGGGTTATATGGACTTGTTGCAACAAGGTGATTGGCTATTTGGTCAATATCCCTCCCATCGTAATGAAATTCCATATATGCGAGGACCGTCAACAGGTTTGAATTTTTTTTGTGAAATTGTTGTTTGCTCTAGCTTCGATAAATTCATTGATATCCACATTGCTTGTGTAGGGTTATTTCGCCCTGAACTAATGGCAGGGTTTAGGCCGTACGCTTCATCGTACGGCGGGTGACATGTCCAGCTTCGGTGGAGGGTCGTCATCGGTACCCAATGAGCTTCGAGCTTCGCAAACTGCTGATGCACCGCAGATGACCCAGCCCACACAACCAGACGATGGTGATTTTCAAGGAAACATCCATGACCCGCGTAGATCTAACCGTGAGCGCCATGAGCCAAATCGTCTGTCACTCTCTGGGCCTCGACATGCCGCGGGACGAAGGAAAAAAACTGCAAGTAAGCGAGCTAAGACATCTAGGACTATGATTGACCATGATGACGAGTAGAAGTTAATATTATGTCTTCATGTCTTCATGGTCACCCTGTCTGAACTTTGTAAAATTGTGGCTTTCTATTACTATTCCCCGATATTATTTCTTTGTACTGGTTAATCTTCATGTTATGTACGATGTTATCTAGTTCATAAACTTCTTCATATTTGTACGGCCTTTTTTGTACGCAGTTTGCACATATGATTTTCGGTTAACTACTAATTATTCTTACGAGCGCTAACAAAAATAATAGTGTCATGAACTAAATTAATAGTGCAGTCTCGATGCTAATCGTGCGGTTCAAATTGGATATTACTTTTACTTTTTACATACTCTCATACTTAAATTACACACTAATTAATTTCTACAGGAATGCAATCATACGTACCTAAAATGGCGGGACATGCAATCATACACCTGAAATTACTTTTTACATACTATATTTCCAATCACGGACAGTGGGCGGGATTCAATCATTCATAATTAAACTCCCGAAGATTCCTTCCCGCCGAAAGCTATTTCGTCGTGTAGTAATTAGCAATTCAAACAGTTAAACAGCATGTGCCGCGGCATGTGACGGTGTTCCTTTGTAATTATTAACTTCACGAGTGAAACAGTCCGACACGCCATCGTCTCTTCCTAATAATTGTCACTGCAGTTTCTTGCAATCCACTATAAATACAAACCACACCGAGCGCACTAACTACATCTCATCCCTTATGAGCAACTTTGTTTTGCATATTCTTAGGCCCGATCTTGTGGCAGGAACTGGGTAGTTAGTGTACTCGCTCTATGTTGTTCGTTCACTCGCAACACGGTTCCTGCCACAAGATCGAGTCTGTGAATATACAAATGTGATTTTTTCAATACATTCTTACACCCACTCTTTTTTCAAGAGGAGGCATCCGTTTGTGAATATGACCTACTACTGCAAATTCATAAACTCGGTACTGCATATTCTTAGACCCGGTCTCGTGGCAAGAACTGGGTAGTTCGTTAACTCGCTACCCGGTTCTTGACACAAGACCGAGTATATGAATATGCAAAGGTGGTTTTCTTTGTGAATATGACATTTTCTAAATTCCTATTCTTCGTCAACTTAGTAAAAATTGATCCGAATTATCTCTCTAATCCTTTATATATTTTTCCTATATTCTAAATTCGTATATTGTTTCTTTCCTATCTGTATCTGTAACTGACATCATTATTTTGAAAATTCCAAGATATTTATTTTTCTTCTCGTAGCCGCGTACATATTCTTTGACTATTTTCAATATATACATATTTCAATACATACCTGTTCTTTGCACACATAATAAAAAATTATACTTTCAGCTCCCTCCGTCCCGGAAAAAATGAATCTAGTACTACGATGTGTCACCTGCAATACTAGATTGGTTTTTTCATGGGACGAAGGGAGTACGTAGCAACGGTGACATGAAATATTAGCACAATGGATTAAATTAGCGCGCGCAATTAGCTCGCGGTCTCGCTCTCTCAAAGAGCGAGACCAAAGCCGCGGTCGCCTGCCCCCCGCTACGGTCTCGCGCTACGAAAGCGCAATACCGTGGCGCTCTCGCTGCCGTGTAGCGTGAGACCGCCCCATGTGTCGGCCGGCCGCACCGCTTTGGTCTCGCGCAAGCTGACAACGACAACGCGTGCGCTATCGCGCTCTCAAAGTGTGAGAGCTCCTCGTGCGGCACATGCGTCAGGCAGCGTCGGACGGCGCACGGGATGGTTGCGAGACCGCTACGCTCTCGCGCTATGCGAGCGCGATACCTGTGCGATCTCGCTCAATTAGCGATATCGCCGCCGCTTTCGCGCGTATATTACGCGATATCGTGCTCTCGCGGTTTAAAAGAGCGACGGATGTATAATACCGCAAATCCACCACTAATCATTTTATTCTTGCAAATCCGAATGAAAACACTAATATTTTCAAAATTTTTTCCTTGGAGGACTTGATCTTGCTGTCTTCTTATTGATGCATGATGTGAACAACGGTTGTATCCATAGTAGCTATGGTCACATCATCCTCCCCTTCTTCATGGAAAACCGTCCTCGATTTTTCCATACGGTGCTCTTCATGAAGTCTATTTAAAACAACCTATTTCACCAAATCAAAACAAGACAAACTCGAGATAACATGATTAGTCATTAGACTACTCTCTAGCCTGTTGTTGCCTTGCATAACTACAGGAGGTTCCAAATCTGAACATATATAAACTCTATGCACCAAATATATTCCTTTATTAGTATATCCACCAAAGATATGAAAAATAGCATTAATTGGACATCTCAAATCAGACTTAACAAATAATTTCTCTTTCAAATTATCAAGCTCACAAAATTCATCAAACTGAATATAGCCCAAAGTATTTAAACAAGATATCAATTCACGTTCCTCTACTTCATTAGCAATGTGAATAACATGCTTAAAATCAGCACAAAAAGAACTAACACTAGAAATAGCATGTTCATTCACAAGTTGTGGCATGGATATAAGTGAAGGAGTATCACACAACTCTTCTTTATCACAAGGAACAACAAATAAATCAACTTGTGACAAAGGAATATCAGCAATTGGTTCTACTAATGGTTGCTCTACTATAGCATGAAAAGTGGACATGAGTAGCTCAGCTTGAGAATACTCACCTTCATTTACTTCATCACCATTTAATTTACCTTGCGAACTTTCTTCAGACATCGCAGGTACTTCATGGTTCTCTTCTTCCTTCTCAAGAACATCATTCTCCTCCTTTTTCCTGCAAATTATTAGCAATAGGAGGCACGTGTACAGCTTGTTGCCTCTTTACATCCTCAATTTGTTTTTCCGCATCGCAAGCAAGTTGTAACAAATGAGAAAAAGAATTATAATTTTGAAATGAAAGCATATCCTTAATTTTACTATTAAGTCCACGTAATAACCTCAATTCCGTTGCTTCTTCGCATTCATCTTAACCACAATGTAATAAACAAGCATGCATATCATGATAGTATGAAGTAACAGTTTTAGTATCTTGCTTTAAACATTGCAGTTTGTTGAACAGAATATCAGCATAATACATGGCAACATAAATATCTCTCAAATATCGTTTCATGTCTTTCCAAGATTGAGGTATTTTGTTATGCCTACAAAGATATTTCCAATCATCAGAAGCATATTTAACTAAAACACTAGCGGCACACATAACCATATGTTTCTCAGACAATTTATGTTTTTGAAATTCTCTATCAACAGCTAGCTCCCAATCAACGTAAGCATGAGGATCATAATTTCCTTCAAAATAAGGTAGTGTAGATTTGATCTTAGGTAGAACATCATCACTTACCTCATAATGGTCATGTTGATTACTCCTCATGTCTCGACGAAGATGTCGATGTTGAGCACAGCTATTCCCAATCGTCTTCCGTATCGCTGCCATTGTTAGTAGAAAACAACAAACATACAAAATTATGCACGTTGCTATTAACTACTAGGTAGTGGAGGCTCAAATATCAAACACACTCAAGCTTTTAACCGAGCTCTTACAAGTTCTCACCAATGCAAGTGGAATGGTGACATACACCGACTCAACCAAGCACACCAATGGAGGTTGGATGTATCAATGCCTTGGCAAACACTTGTTGTACGGTTGCAATCAAATCTGTAGAGCTTTGGGTAGGCTTAAATATGTAGCAAAGGAATAGCAAATGCTTAAATCAGATAATGCAAAGTTGAATAATTGTTCAAAGTTAAGTACTGTGCTGGTCCTAGGCTAGAACGTAATAGAGACGCGAGCCTAGACACAAACGATATCATAAGATAACACTAGGAACAACTCAAGCACAACTCTAATATACAAAAGCAAACTCAAAGATAACAGCTGATTTTCTCTTTTTCCTTCTTTCTTTCTTTTTTTTGGTGAGGCATTTGTGTTCTTTCTTTTTAGCACCTTTCTGCCTTTTTTTCTTTTTTTCAGCAACAACAACTCAAGGACCTAGAAGTAAGATTACAGGGACTCAAATGCAAAAGTGCAAACCCTAAAATTAAAATTATACAAAAATGGAATGCTCTCGTCCCATAGGTTCCGTTTTTGCAAACAGATCTCAAACCCGACACCAAAATATTTTTTTACAAGTTGTAGCAACTCACGGTATGGGTGTGGAAACAACCGTACGTGGGATGGGAGGTGGAGTGGAAGCCGTGCGTGCGGAGGTGGACTAGAAGCCATGCGGTGGAAAGAGGTTCAGATTAGGTGTCTAAAAAATAGGAAACCGATCTAATCTACTATTTCTTCCTCTGAACCAAACAAAAACCAATCTAATCTAATCTTCACTTCTCATGCAGCATGAAAACACGGCAAAGGCCTAGCCTAGCCGCCTAAGGCAAACCCTAGATGCAACTCCACAACTAACCGACAGAAAATGCCCGAAACGAGAAAAATGGAACCCTAGCGGCGACACGATTCTGTTTTCGAAGATCCCGACGACAATGAAGACACAGCGGCGGCGGCGACAATGGTACTAGACGGGACGAGAACTCGAAAGTCTAAACGGACTAGATGCTAAGACCAGCAACTCGACACGACGATGCAACGCAAAACTCAACAAAGCAAAAACTGAAAAGAACAATGCAGTGGCACAAAGATGGCTAGGTAAAGGATGCAAAAAAATTTTTTGTATGGCTATTTTCTGGTTATGGTAGATAAAAAAACTCACCGAGCAATGAAAACTCTGATACCACTTGATAAACCCTGAGCTCCACTCGATGCTCTCAAGGATATGATTTGGCCTGATCTTTCGGTTAGTTGAGATAACTATGATTTGGGAGAAATGTTGACGACCCGACTACAACCGTAGAGACGTTGTTGTGTTGCGCCTTAGCGATCGATATAACTCTCCGTGGGTTGTTGATCTTACCGGTGCAGATCAATCTTATTCCTGCAAGCAAATCGAAGAAACAAGAACAAGATAAAAGCAATCTGAATTGCAAATAGGAATTGAATACTAATGATAAGTTGGGGTTCCGAAGAATAAGCAGAAGGACGGTCAAGCCGACACGCGCGCTGCAAGCAAGTAGCAATGGCTAAACTTTAATCTAACCAAACCCAAGAAACCCTACAGGGGTACCTAGCTATTTAAGGAGGCGGGAGGACGACCAACAGAGCCCTAGGGTCGTGCTCCATCTAATTGGGGCGCACCCCACATGGGCCCCTCATGGGCCGGGGTCCCAGATAAAGTTACAAGCCCATAGGCCCATTATAGGTGATGTAGCACCTTGTTTCTGTAATTGCGGCCAACTGAGATGGAATTTGGAGATGAGGCTAGATCCATTGGAAAGAGGACTCCGAGAGCTTTCCATCAAGTACTCACGAGCCGAAAACGGAGCTCGTATGCAGATTTGGGCCGTTTGAAGTCAACGTTGCTGCAGGTGGCCGAATTGGATTCCAGCACTTGGAGGACTTGATCTTGCTGTCTTCTTGTTGATGCATGATGTGAACAACGGTTGTATCCATAGTAGCTATGGTCACATCACGGCTAGGGCATGGGGAGCTCGGGCTAGGGTTGGAAACCGGAGAGAAGATACGGGGCGTGTTATTTATAGGCAAAGAGGGAGGAGATCGGCTCGGATACGGCAGGGAATGGCGGCGGGAAACTAGGGTTTGCCGGCAAAATAGGAGCTTGAAACCGCGTCGATTCCACGCGATTTGCTTCGGGATTCAAGGGGGTTTCTTAGGGATAAGGTAGAGGAGGATAAGGGGAAGAAATCCCCTCAACCAATTTTGGAAACGGGGCACGGGATGCGGTGGATTTGATGGAGGAAGCGGCGGTGCACGGCCTCGGTTCAACCAGTTGAAGCTTGAAGAAGGCACGGTAGTGATGGGGAGGCAAAACAGACTTTGGGAAAATGGGCCTGCCCGAGAGGAAGAGAAGAAGGAAGATAGAGGGAGATAAAACGGACTTTTGGTGCTGCTGCTACTAGGCCGAAAAGGAAGAGGAGGGGTGCAAGTAGACTTCGGGAGAGAGAAGGAAGGAAGGGAATGGGGCGGATTCGGCCCAGAGTTTTGGAAAGGATTTTATTCAGTTTTTCAATTTAAATAATAGCTAAAATGATTTTTCATTTATTAAAAATACCTCCAATGCTCAAATATTTCTGGGAAAAATACAGAAAATACTTGGACATTCAAAGTTTTTCATGATAGGTTGTCGTAAGAAACTCAGCAATAAGGGGTGGTTTGTCGATTTACCAGGAGCGCATAGTTAGGGGGTATTGGCCATAGCTGTACTATAGTACTGTATAATAAAGGACTATATAATAGAAGTACAAAAAATGAGTATTTCTCTATTCCTCTCCACTAGACTGGATTTATTCTTTATGAGAATATCCTTGGAAAGTACCTTTTGTGTGTCAACCTACCAATATTCAGTTTGATTAATCCCTGCATTAGACATTGATTAACATAAGTGAGATGAGCATTAATAATATAGTACTCTCTTACCATATCTTCCATTGTGACATCCGATTAAATAAATACGATACCTTAGAAATACTCCTGGGTGAAATGCTACTGCGGTATATCCGTGCGCTTGTGGATGATGTCCGTGATCGTAAGAAAATACTGTCTAACATTTCTGGCGTCATTGCTTGGGATCTAATTCCTAGTAATGTCATTAAGAAATGTCAACACTAAGCAGAACATTTGCCACACCGTACCATCCTCAAACAAGCAGGCAGGCCGAGACTTCGAACAAACAAATCAAAAATATCCTACAAAAGACAGATTTCAAGATGGGAACAACATGGAAGGACAAGTTACCTGATGCTCTCCGGGCATACTGGACAGCGCATAAAATCCCCTTATCAGATAGTCTACGGGATGTCATGCCGACTCCCGGTGGAGCTAGAACATAAAGTATATTAGGCGATCAGGAAATGGAATATGGATTTTGAAGGAGCTGCAGAATGGAGGAAAATGCAACTATCAGAATTGGAAGAATGAAGAGATAAGGCCTATCACAACTCGAGAATCTACAAGGAGAAAAAAATGTTGGCACGACAAGAGCATCAAAGTCAAGAAATTCGAGCCAAGGGACAAGGTACTAATGCTTAATTCTAGGGTGAAATTATTTGGCCGTGGGACGCTCCGCTTACCGAAGTAAGCGGGAAGGGCCATTCGATGTCATCGACACCACGTCACACAGAGCAATCACGCTTCAGGATGACATGGGTAATATCTTTAAGGTAAATGGCCAACGTTTAAAGGTTTTCCTAGAGCGAGGTGAAATTTTAGATAAAGAAGTGGATGTTATACATTTAATTGATTACAAACCACAATGAGTTCATCTAAAAACTTCAAAAAACCCTATAAAATATTTTCTTTTCCCATGGTTGAGTTAAATTAAAAGTTTGGAGGACTTCTGGACCCACCAAGTTTTGGCCGAACCCCTTCTTCGGCCAACCCAGGGTTGAGCCCAATTTCCCTCAAATTTAAAATATGGGTTATCCCACTCATGCTAAACTTATCCCCATGGCGATCAATGCAAAATTCTAACCCTTTAAAGCTTGAACCTTTGTTTCTTCTTTTTCACATCCCATTTTCTTCTTCTCCATTCCTCTCAATCCAAGAATCTCCACCCATGGCTAGCAAATCTCTCATCCCTTTCAATACCTCCACTTCAAGCACCACCTTTGACCTTGAAGGAAACCCTATTCTGTTGAACTAGCTTATTCCCGTAGAGGATTACAATATGGAGGGGTTGAATGCGGTGTTCATTGAACCCCTTTCATCCCTACCAACTACCTCGGTCGGCAAGGGGCAGGTTGGTGAACTCCCTGGTTCGGTCGAACCCCCCTCGCACCCTATCGGTGCCCCGTTTGGCAGCAAGATCCCTCTCGCCTCACTTAAGGTAGGCACTACTACAAAAACAGTCTTTCGTGGCAGCCATTTTGGGTCTTCGCTGGTGGCATTTGGCACCGCCACAAAGCAAAGGCTAGTGAAGATCAAGATCTTTGCTAGCGGTTATCGACCGCCAGCAAAGAAATATCTTCGCTAGTGGTCGTTTTATGTTGGCCGCCAGCAAAGAAATATTTTCGCTGGCGGCCATTTTATGTCTGCCGCTAGCAAAGCCATATCTTCGTTGGCAGCTGGCTCAAGACAGCCGCCAGCGAAGATATTCTTCTCTGGTGGCTTACACTCTTTTAGGACACGTGGCCCGCTAGGAAAAAAAGCCCAACAGCTTCTGGGAAAGGACACGTGGCCCGCTAGCAAAAATAGGACACCGTCCTATTTGTGACACGTGGCTCGTTTGCGAAGATGCAGTATATTTATAAGAAAATTGAAACAATATTATATATTATTTTTTTCACTTTGTTCATATATTTTAGAGTCACACGTGGATGATATAACTAATCGAACTATCGATAAAGTATGTTCTGTTTCGTGCAGCCGCCATTGATAATTAATATACATGCACACGAAAAAAATATATGAAGATTAATATATACATATATATATAATTTCGAAGCACCTATATAGATAAAATTTGACCGACGCCACATATACAAGTAGTTGAATGTCTTACAACCCGACCGATGATACATACGCGTGAAACCAAGCTATATTACACTCCTGCTCCAGTTAGACAGACATCTGTTCTCCGGTAGGGCCAAAACTCCATCGTGGTCGAAAAACCTCCCAAGCTGATGTGCGCACTCACGGTGGATGAAGTAGCACATGTCCCGCTGTATGTTCTCAATTGATTTATCATCGAGCTTATGACACTTTCAGCATCAATTATAAAGTATATTAGTTAATTAAATGGATAAACATATGCATTTATAAAAATTAAATAGTATTGTTTGGCATCCAAATTTACTTACCGGGCACTTATTGCAGATGAGTATGCATTGTGTTGAGTTTTTCCGTTGTCTGCCTTGCTGGTAATAACTTTTATATGCATTGTTTACAGAGATAATTAATTTAGATTCCTCAAAGATAACAACACGTCATGAGAATATATAAGAATAAGAAACGTCCATGTATATAACTTACAGATCGATAATTCTGAGCATTTCCTGATATGTATTGTTGTCTTTGTCAAGAGAATGCAAGACGATAACTTCATTGTACTTTGGATAGAGAAGAAATACAATCCAATGGTCGCTGCAAAAGAAATGGTTAGTCCAGCCATGATTATATGCATATACTCGTAGTGGATATGAAAACTTACTCAAAGGCGTATGGCGCGTAAACGCATTCCTTGTCCTGCCTAGATTCAAGTGCTAGAGCTACATAAGTAGCAACATCGAGAATCTTTTCCTGGTGCCTTTGTTCTATATATGCGTCCCTCTCTTGCCGAGTCATCGCCTGAACATGTGCCGGTAGCTTCTTCTCATCTAGCAGGTAGGTGTGGTTCGGCTTACTTATCCGGCACGGGTTTAGGTAGCCGACAGGCTTTCGCATCGCTTCGGCTTCCACGTAATTCATCCTGCCAAAAATGGATGGTCAAATCAGGTACGCATATAGGTGCAATGATTTATTGACAAGTTCCAGTCATGCACTTACAGACACCATATGCCGACCAAATTGGCGTCGAGCCTCTTCCGACGGTAGAGGGCTTGCATATCAGAGAAATGGACTTTGAATAGGCATGGCCTGCTCCAGAATATGTTCTCCTGCACGGCAACTGTAAACAATGAAAGGCCTTTTATGGTGCTTGCCGTGATATACCATTCATGCCACCTCCTTAGTTGCCACGGTCCTTCTTTTAGTTGCCAGGCATGGATGAATGGTTGGCCATTTTGAAACTCATGTGGCACATCCGGGCAGTTGATATAATTGAGATAATAATCCATGGTTTGCTTGAGGCCTGTTAATTTTTTGTCATCAAAATCGGCATCTTTGATATCTTTGTCCCTTCCTCGGAATGTCGTTACCATATATCTTTTCTTCGATTCAATTTTTCCTTTGTGCTTGTGTGTCCTTACTATCACTGGCACATCGGCACCCTTAGGTTCCTCCAGTTGCGATGGCTCTGGTTGCGATGGGTCTAGTTCATCGGGCATTGCCCGTTCAGGCACCTGTTCAATCTGAAGTTCCGCTAGCTTTTTAGGCTCTAATTGTGTAGGCTCTGATTGCTGTGCCGGAGGCACTTCCTGAACTTGTAGTTCTGATTTTTCCTTTTCAAGCCCTGATTGTACTTCTGCCTGCTTTTCAGTTGGAGGTGATGCAAAAGTAGGCTCTGATCTTGGAGGTGATGCAACTAGAGGGTCTGATTGCGGAGGTGATGAAACTAGAGGATCCCTCGGTTCTTGGTCCCTTGGTGGACGAGACAGTGACACCGGTATCCTTGGTGGACAATCCATTCCATCCGTTGACCCTAGTTGAATATCAGTCTTGTGCCAGAGTATAAATTGGTTAACGGCATCTCCAAGGTACACAATCCCCTCGGGTGTTGGAATGTCGATCTCGTGCATCCGGTGAGCCTCATTGACCGTCCGGACCTCTACCTTGGCATTGTCATCCGGAATGTCTTGGCAATGAAATCTACGGCCCGGTATGAACCTCCCAGTTGCAACCTGTGTTTTCTTTCTTGCCCTGCCGACTGGAATCAAGAGCTTGCAAGGAGTATCCTCCGTTACATCGCCGACCGGATAGCTCGGATCAGGCTGCGAAACTGCACCACCGTGCATCATTTTCTGGCTCCAATATCTATGGCATTCCTCACGAGCTGCTGCCCAAGCCTGAGAGTCTATCTCTTCCTTATAGCGATCACGCTTCTTGTAGGTATGAGCATCCTCTTTGAATCCATCCTTCCAGCTAGTCTTTGAGGATACTCCCCGGACACGGCCAGAGTGCTCCGGGTTGCCCAACGCATAGGACAGCTTGTCCCGGTCTCTACCTGGCACGAACATCCTGGCCTGTTGCTGCGTGACAATGTTCTTCATCTTGACACTTACCTCGTGGAGCTTTGGATCCTTGAAGACTACATCCCCCTCCGGGGTGAAGGCCGGTGTTCTTGCACACACCCAGTTCCTGGTTCGTGGGTTGTGATTTTTCATAGGAACCGGTTTCCCAGCCTTTTCATCTCTTCATCTTGTTTTCTCCATTTCTTAATCGCTGGACGGTAACCGATCGATCCCAAACAATGAGGATATTCATTCATTCTTGTAGTTTAGACATCTTCTGGATCTTCACCTTTTCCTCCGCCGATGTCTTCAGGGCAACGAACTCATCCCCCTGGGCTAGTGTTATCTTTCCGTACTCCATAAACAGCGTGTGTCCCTTTTGAACATATTTCATGTTCAAGTCCGTTTTCCAGTTTCGCCACAACTTGCCCATGGTCTTGAGCGCATAGTCCTTGACTGCATCATCATCTGTGTCCCTTGCGGATACTCAAACTTGCTTTGCAGCGACGACCAACAGCTGTTCTTTCTAGCGTCGAACTTTCTTCCAATCCTTGCATGTGATCTCCATGATATCCCTAACTATCGCCCCGCATTGGTTGCTATACTTGGAACATGAATCTTCGGGTAATAGGGGTTCCCCTTTCTCACTCATCCGCGTCAGCACGCTGACTTCTTTCAACAACATGTTCTTCCCGCCTCGCCCCTTCTTTTCTTGGGTTTACTTGCAGCTGAGACGCGCACGACAGCTCCAGCTCCAGCTTCGGGTGCGGATTGGGCTTTCGTTTTAGAGCGACGTGGAGCATTCTTCTATATTTGCATTTCACATGACATCGGATATAATACATAGTATGTACTTAATAGGATCGGAACTAAACATGTATAATACTTACGTACCACCAGTTCACGGGGGATGTAGTCAGAGTCGACTTCTTCATTGTCACTCCCACCCTTTTTCTTCCTTGCAGGAGAAGGATAGGGGTCACTCAGCGAGTGATACGATCCACTCCCTTCCTCACTGGATCTTGACGGCGACGATTCCTCCGCGACTACTTGTGTGCAAATATCCACCTCGACCATCGGTTGAGTTTCCTTGCCCTTGTCACCCGAGGGTTGCGCTTCGGTCGGTTTTTCAATTGATATCCTTTTAAGGTGAGTTTATATTAGATGCGGAATGGAATCGTTTTACTGTCCTAAGTGCATGTCCTAAGTGCATATACTACTGACTAGCTCGGATTTTTTGTCCCTCCAAATATTTGTCAAATTTCAGTACAATGTAAAGAGGATTTCAACTATCCATAGGACTGATTATATATGTAGTTTCAGTTCAGTCGCAAACAAACCATAATTTTACATGCTAAAATATAGGTTCAAGACATTGATAAAATACAATTTAGAGCAACACAAAAAATTAGGACATGACATATGTACTTTTTTAATCTTTATTTTTGAATTATGAGTAAAATATTATTATTACTTACATAGAATTCCAAACAAAAAATTATATATTACTTTCAAAAAATTTTAACAAACATGTATTTAACATATAACTAATATTTTAGCTTTTTTAATGTTAATAATTAAAACACATGCAATGCACGGGTTGAAAACATGCAATGCAATGTTAATAATTTTAATGTTACGTACATATATTTTTAAAAGGTAATATCTTCCTTCCTGCTAATCACCAATATATACCATGGAAAATATGTAAATATTCACTCAAAAAAGAAAAAAATACACAAGACACTCACAAAGTTATGTTCATAATAATTGTTCATAATACAGAAGATTCTAAAAATACACAAGACACTAAAAATACACAAGATACTGTTAGTAATAAGAAACGAAAAAATATGTTTATCATAATCAATCCGTCTACACTATAGACAATACGTCTACACTAAAAATACTAGTATTTAACATTATAGACACCATGTCTACACTATTGAAATACTACTTTAATGTTGATCGATGTCACGCCCGGAAATTCACTAAAAATTTTCGAACTAATTTGTGCATACAATCCTCATCCAGGAATCAGCCGAGGTACACAAATCGATAATTCAATATACAAATCCATCATCATAATAACGTTAAATACTTACATAAAAGACACTTAGTCCTCACCATAAACAAAACTGCAGCGGAAAACAAAATTTTGCGATGGCTTCAGCTCCACTCCCACAGGCAGCTCAACTAGGGTACAACCCAAACATCTTCTCCTTCGCAACCTTCTTCAACTGAGGGTGATTTATTATTGCAACGGTGAGTACATGGAATACTCAGCAAGCCGCATAGCAAATATACAAGTGCACAAAGATACCAAAGGATGCCATAATATATAGGCTCATTTGCAAAAGCAGCATTTAGAAACATTTGAGAATTGTAAAATAGTAGAGTAATTATAATCATCAATATTAACCAACACTGAACAGCACACCAATGCTGCACTGTCCCAACCAAACCTGAACAACCAACCCCGGTCATATAGATCAAACCTCCAAACCAGGAATTAACCATTCCAATCCAGGAGTTAAACTGAAGTATCATCACTTATCACATTATTATTATTAATGAGTAGTGTGGGACTAATCACGAAAAACATTGTTAGACCCGCCCATAACTGCGGGCACGACTATTCGAATAGTTTTACTCTGGCCAGAGGTGTACTACTATACCCACAAGACTCAGTCCCATAACATGTTGCCATGCCCTCAGTACCACCACGGTACCTCGAAACGGGACTGTGACACTACCCCCAACATAACACAACGCAAAGTAGTGCACCGTTCCTAGATTATAATCACCCCCTTAAAACCAAAGGCATGGACTCCCTAGCGACGCCTATGGACTTGTCGCCACTTCTCAGTCTGGTGCGCCACTATGAATCATGCTAAACCAAGGGTAAAGCCGTTGCCCACGCTGGCTTGTGGTTAGTACGGTTAATGTTTCACAAAAATAGCTCGCGAACCGGTCCTTAATTGTCAAGAGCACAACTATCCAAATCTCATCTCCAACCATGTGCTCACATCCCACCATTAGTAAAGTTTTAGTTGGCAAGTTAATTAATTTATCAATCATGATTGACCATTGTAAGCTACCACTAAATAGCCATCAATGAGAGTAAAACATTAATTATCCCATATGAAATGATACGAAAATTTCAAAGCATGGCTAAGCAATTATATCTAACATATCTAGTTGAACCAAAATATAAAGTCCAACTAGTCAAATTTATAACCCAAGGTATCAAGGAATAGGGTAATCAATGCAAATTGGCCATAACAGAGGAATAGATTCACACCACCCAATGACATTCGAAAATAAATGCACATTTGAAATAAATAGAGAATTTAAATATAGGATCCACATGCTCAAAGGGAATGTGTTTGGGATCTGTGTGACTTGCCTTGCAATAATCGATCTACAATAAGTCTTCTGGAATACTTCCGACGCTCACGAACCTTCGAAACGACGGAACGACAAGCTAACAAGCAAAATGAGGAAAAAGACTAAGAAACTCCAAATAAACAATACATAAAAAGTCAACAAACATGTAGATCATGATTTTAGATGAATTTAGAGACTTCAACGACCTCATTCCGATTTCAAATGAATTAATTATGAATTTTACCAGATTTAATCCAATTAAAGCCTATTAAAGAAAAGGCTATTCCAAATTAATTAAACAATTTACAAATAATTTATAACGGAGAGAAAAGAATTACAAACATCCTCCGGTACAAAAGTTGGTTAAGATTTGGTAGATAACATAGTATAAAGGAACAATATATCACCGAAAAGAGAGGGAAAATGATCTATATTGATTTGAATGGCAGAGATCGGTTGACCAAATTTTGACCTAGAACGGACGACTCGAATTGATCTGATCTAGGGTTTCGAGATGAGTGACACATCAGCATTCATGCGAGATAGACGCTGACATGGCGACGATGTGGCAACTACCGGCGCTGACGTGAACACGCCACGCGGGATAGACGGTCGGTAGGATGGGGTTCAATAGTCTCCAGTGAAACATTGCACGGCGATGCAAATAGAGGACACCGGGAGGAAGAGCACGATGAGAGGAGCTCACTGAGGCGCGGCGAGGCGAGGGACGACGATGGAAGACGACCGACGGTGAGGTAGATACGGTGATGATGTCGGGTTGGCGGTGACAATGGCATTCCGGCGATCTTCGACGGAAACGGAGGGGTGGACGGTGTTCTCCTCGCAGCTATGAATCGAACAAAGGTGGCGGCGAAGCTTGATGACGACGGGTGGAGGGGCAGGGCTTCACCGAAGATCGAAAAATGACGGCCAACTCGGCTTCACGGTGATGGGGGCTTCCGGTGGGTTTCTGTGGATGCCGGGCTTCGTCTTGGTGCTGTGATGTCGAGGGAGGAAGCAGCTCTGATCGGGGATGGCCAGGGCGACGGCTAGCAGCGGCTGGAGCAGCGCTCGATGGAAGAGAGAGAAGGCGAGCGCAGGGAGAGGTGGCTAGGGCACGGCGGAGCGAGAAAAGGAGGGGAAACGGAAGAGGAGACCCCGGAGGCTGGATTTGTTGGAGGTGGTGACATCGGTACTGTGCACAGACACGGGAGAGAGGTGGCTAGAGGAGGAAGATGACACTGTAGCGCGAGGGAGGAAAAGTGGATTTTTTGCTGGGCTTCATTCTTCGTTAGCTCGATCGAAGAGGGAGGCTAGGCAGACTATGAGGAGGGAAAGAAATAGGCTGGCAATAGTGAACAGTCAAAGGGAGAGAAAGCGGACTTTTCCAGATTCGGCCCAAACCTAGAAGGGAGGATTTTTAATTACTTTTCCAAATAAGTTAATCAATGAAATGATCTCTAAATTGTTAAAAATACTTCTAATGTTCAAATAATTCCAAGAAAATCTTATAAATACTTAAACACCCAGAGTATTTAACAAAATTATAACCAGACCATTAGATGATTAATTTTTTATTTACATAATTACTGAAATGTTCTTTGTAGGATTAATATTAATATATAATTAATCATGGACAATTTAATAAAAATTAAATCCAGCCATGCATTACTTAGGAAATTTTATTTCCCATATTAACTTCACTTGTAAATTAATGAACATTTATATAAATTCTAGGAATAATTTATTAAATAATTTATAAATCCCGGAAATGAAAATCAGGGTGTGACAGATCCACCCCCTTACAAGAATCTCGTCCCGAGATTTGGAACGGCTAGAAAGAAAAGGGTGTGGGTAAACTGCAGTCTGTGTTATTCCATAACTCCGATAATTATTCTAAGGCTGAGAAGAACTACTGCTGCTTTGAAACTGATGGCTGAGCTGGATCACTTGATAAGACAACTGGGACTGCATTAGTTCTTGTGACGATGATGTTGTTGACCTGACCCTGTGACTGTTGATGTTTCGGCTTCAAACACTCTCTTGCAAAATGACCTGGCTCATAACAGTTGAAACACACCAACGTCTTTCTATTACTGTTTTCTTCTTGAGACTAATCCTGTTGAACTGATGCTGATTGAGAAGCTTGCTTGATGTTAACTTCATTGCGTGCATTATTCTCTGAGTTGATCTCACCACTGGTGTTCAACAGTTGCGATTAGGGGTGGCAGCGGGGCGGGGCGGGGCCGGGTTGGACAGAAACGCCCCCGTCCCCGCTCCCCGCATTTTCTCCCCTACCTGGCCCCGCATTGGCCACCGGGTGGAAAACCTCACCCGCCCCCGCCCCCGTAGGGGACCCGGTGGGTGAGCGGGGCCCCGCAACACCCGAGCGAGCTCCGGCAGCGATGACAACGGGCGAGCTCCGATGCGCGGGTGAGACGGACGGTGGTGTCGCGCTGGGGATGGGGCAGACCGGTGAACAGCGTCTTGCCTTGCCGGAGCGTGGCTGCCTTGCCGGTAGCCGGCTGGTCACGTGCTGGGGGTGGAGGGGCGGGCCGGCATCTCGTGCGATGGAGGCCGGAGAAGGAGGTACGGCGGACGGCCGCACGGCGGAGCCGGCGTCGCTAGTGGTCGCGGCCCTCGCGGACTCACTGCTCGCGGCTAGGAGAAGAAGGTGGTGGCTAGCGGCTCGGCGATGACCAACACGGGGGAAAGCGGCGGATGGCGAGCGTGCGCGAGGATGAGGTGGTGCCGCAAGCGGACGGCACGGGAGGGAGATCGGAGGGATGGGGGCGACGCCTGGGGTGGAGGAGTAGGTTGGGTGAAGAGAGGGAGTGGAGAGATTAGGGTTAGGTTTTATATGTGGGCTAGTTGGGCCTATATTTTTGAAATGGTCTATTTTTACAACAAAAGCTCATACTCCGGGGCCCCGCCGGGTCACCCGCGGGTAGTTTTGAATCCCCGCCCCCGTCCCCGGTAATTTGAGGGGCCCCGCCCCCGCTTACCCGCGGGTGAGAATTTCAACCCGGCCCTGGCCCCGTAGGGGCGGGTACCCACCAGGTCCCCGGCCCCAACGGGAAATTGCCACCCCTAGTTGCGATGGCTCTTGAGATGTCGGAGATGATTCACCAACTTGGAGTGGCTTGATACGCTACCTCTGGCTACTACCCCGTGCTTCCTTTACAACAACCATTCTTCTCTTGCGGTTATCCAACCTGTTCTTCTTGTCTTCCAGTCGAATTGCTTTGTCAACCAGCTTCTGAAAATCAGCATAGTCTCGAGAGATTAACTTAATTGACAGCTCATCCTTCAAGCCTTCCAATATCTTGCCTTTCTTCGTCAATACGCACATCCTCTAGAGCATAGCGAGCCAGATGGTTGAACTCAAGAAGATACTCTGTCATAGTAAGATCCTTTTGCTTTAGTGTCCTGAACTCACGCTTCTTCAAAGCAACAACTCTTGCAGGTATGTGTGTTTTCTTGAATGCTTCAGTGAACTCGACAAAGTGATTGGTTGACCTTCTGCTCTGTTCATCCGGAAATGATCCCACCATTCTGAAGCAGGTCCTTGCAACTGATGTGAAGCAAAAATGACTTTCTCCTGATTCATACACTGGAGCAGTTCCAACTTCTTCTCGATAGTGTGCAGCCAGTCACTTACTTCCACTGGGTTGGTAGTGCTAGAAAAGATAGGCGGTTGCACACGAAGAAAATCAGCTAGCTTGTTCTGGGGCGGCAGAGGATTGTTGTTCCCTTGGATGAGCTGGTTATGGATCTGCTGCATCATCATATTCATTACCTGGGTCTGTTGAGCTCGAACTTGGGCAAGGGTTGGGTTCTCTTCATTGTTATTGTTACCACTTCCACTAGCACGACTGTTCACCATCTGTTGCAGATTTGGATAAGATAGAAGGAGAGAGATAAGATCTTAACCATGTTACCACTGATCTGGTGTGTGTGGACTATTATATTGTTCATGTTGATCAAGCAATTAACCTAATACAGTTACACACTCATCAATGAACTACATCACTGACGGGAATGCAACCATACCTACACACAAGCAAGCAACAAACATTCTATCTTACTAACTATTCTTCAAGGTCACTTTGGTGGAATAACTTCTAAGCAGGATTCAAACTTCAAACCATCCTGACAGCTTGACACCTAGGTCGACCACCATCTTCTTGTTCCTTGATCCACTGGACTTCCAGAAGTAGTCAACATCGACATCTTGGAGTTTCTCCAGAAAATTTAGCAACTATCCAAGTTGAAGGAGGTAAAGGGAAGATTGATAAAATGTTTTGCAAAGAATTCAGGAGAAGGAAGATAGGAAGTATTTTCACAAATTCAGTTTTTGGAAAATGTGTCCTTAAGATTTGACCATTTGGCTTATCCTACAGTTGAGATGGCTCTGATACTAACTTGTCACGCCCGAAAATTCACTAATAATTTCCGAACTAATTTGTGCATATAATCCTCGTCCAGGAATCAGCCGAGGTACACAAATCAACAATTTAATATACAAATCCATCATCATAATAACGTTAAATACTTACAGAAAAGACACTTAGTCCTCACCATAAAGAAAAACTACAGTGGAAAACAAAATCTAGCGATGGCTTCAGCTCCACTCCCACAGGTAGCTCAACTGGGGTATAAGCCAAACGTCTTCTCCTTCACAACTTTCTTCAACTGAGGTTGATTGATTATTGCACGGGTGAGTACATTGAATACTCGGTAAGCCGCACAGCAAATATGCAAGTACACAAAGATACCAAAGGATGACATAATATATAGGCTCATTTGCAAAAGCAACATTTAGCAAACATTTGAGAATTGTAAAACAGTAGAGTAATTATAATCATCAATATTAACCAACACTGACCAGCACACCAATGCTGCACAGGCCCAACCAAACCTGAACAACCAACCCCGATCGTACAGATCAAACCTCCAAACCAGGAATTAACTATTCCAAACCAGGAGTTAAACTGAAGTATCATCACTTATCACAATATTATTCAATACTATTACTAATCAGTAGTGTGGGACTGATCACGAAAAACATTGTTAGACCCACCCATAACCGCGGGCACGGCTATTCGAATAGTTTTACTCTAGCCAGAGGTGTACTACTGTACCGACAAGACAAAGCCCTATAACATGTTACCATTCCCTCAGTACCACCACGGTACCTCGAAACGGGACTGTGACAGTACCCCCAACATAACACAACGCAAAGCAGTGCATCGTTCCTAGATCAAAATCACCCCCTTAAAACCAAAGGCATGGACTCCCTTGAAACCCCCATGGACTTGTCGCCACTTCTCAGTCTGGTGCACCGTTAAGAACCATGTTAAACCAAGGGTAAAGTCATTGCCCACACTGGCTTGTGGTTAGTACGGTTAATGTTTCACAAAGATAGCTCGCGAACCGGTCCTTAATTGTGATGAGCACAACTATCCAAATCTCATCTCCAACCATGTGCTCACATCCCACCATTAGTAAAGTTTTAGTTGGCAAGTTAATTAATTTATCAATCATGATTGACCATCGTGAGCTACCATTAAATAGCCATCAATGAGAGTAAAACATTAATTATCCCGTATGAAATGATACTAAAGTTTCAAAGCATGGCTAAGCAATTATATCTAACATATCTAGTTGAACCAAAAAATAAAGTCCAACTAGTCAAACTTATAACCCAAGGTATCAAGGAATAGAGTAATCAATGCAAATTGGCCATAACAGAGGAATAGGTTCACACCACCCAATGACATTCGAAAATAAATGCACATTTGAAATAAATAGAGAATTTAAATATAGGATCCACATGCTCAAAGGGAATGTGTTTGGGATCTGTGTGACTTGCCTTGCAATAATCGATCTTCAATAAGTCTTCTGGAATACTTCCGACGCTCACGAACCTTCGAAACGACGGAACGACAAGCTAACACGCAAAATGAGGAAAAAGACTAAGAAACTCCAAATAAACAATACATAAAAAGTCAACAAACATGTAGATCATGATTTTAGATGAATTTATAGACTTGAACGGCCTCATTCTGATTTCAAATGAATTAATTATGAATTTTACCAGATTTAATCCAATTAAAGCCTATTGAAGAAAAGACTATTCCAAATTAATTAAACAATTTACAAATAATTTATAACTGAGAGAAAAGAATTAAAAACATCCTCTGGTACAAAAATTGGATAAGATTTGGTAGATAACATATAGTATAAAGGAACAATATAGCACTGAAAAGAGAGGGAAAATGATCTATATTGATTTGGATGGCAGAGATCAGTTGACCAGATTTTGACCTAGAACGGACAACACAGATTGATCTGATCTAGGGTTTAGAGATGAGCGACACATCAGCATCCATGCGAGGTAGACGCTGACATGGCGATGATGTGGCAACTACCGGCGCTGACGTGAACACGCCACGTGGGATAGACGGTCGGTAGCACGGGGTTCGGTAGTCGTCAGTGAAACATGGCACGGTGACGCAAATAGAGGACACCGGGAGGAAGAGCACGACGAGACGAGCTCATTGAGGGGCGGCGCGGCGAGGGACGATGACGAAAGATGATCGACGGTGAGGTAGATGCAGCGATGATGTCGAGTTGGCAGTGACAACGGTGTTCCGATGTTCTCCTCGCAGCTACGAATCCAACAAAGGTGGCGGTGAAGCTTGACGACGACGGGAGAAGCGGCAGGGCTTCACGGTGATGGGGGCATCTGGCGGGTTTCGGTTGAGGAGAAGTGGATGTCGGGCTTCGTCTTCGTGCTGCGATGCCAAGGGAGGAAGCAGCTCTGACCGGGGATGGCCGGGGCGACAGCTAGCAGCAGCTGGAGCAGCGCCCGGTGGCGGAGAGAGAAGGCCAGTGCGGGGAGAGGCGGCTAGGGCACGACGGCGCGAGAAAAGGAGGGGAAACGGAAGAGGAGACCCCGGGCATAGTTTATATAGGCGGAGGAGGGAGACATCGGCTCGGATTGGAAGGGATTTGGCTAAGGAAAATAGGTTTCATCCGAGTTCACCAGGTAAGAACGAGGCCGAAATTCGTGGGATTTACCACAAATTTGGTGGGGATTTCTTGAGGAAAAGGTAGAGGAGATTGAGGGGAATCCGTTCCCGTAACTAATTTTGGAAGGGGAGCAACGGGGAGGCTGGATTTGGTGGAGGTGGTGGCATCGGTACTGTGCACAGACACGGGAGAGAGGTGGCTGGAGGACGAAAATGACACTATAGCAGGAGGGAGGAAAAGTAGACTTTCTACCGGGCTTCTTTCTTCCATAGCTTGATTGAAGAGGGAGAAATAGGCTGGCAACAGAGAAGAGTCAAAGGGACAGAAAGCAGACTTTTCCAGATTCGGCCCAAACCTGGAAGAGAGGATTTTTAATTACTTTTCCAAATAAGTTAATCATTGAAATGATCTTTGAATTGTTAAAAATACTTCTAATGTTCAAATAATTGCAAGAAAAATCTTGCAAATACTTAAACACCCAAAGTATTTAACAAAGTTATAACCAGACCATTAGATGATTAATTTTTTATTTACATAACTACTGAAATGTTCTTTGTAGGATTAAAATTAATAATTGAGCTCTGAAAAATCCGAGAAAATTACAGAGAGTATAATTAATCATGAAGAATTTAATAAAAATTAAATCCGGCCATGCATTACTTAGTAAATTTTATTTCCCACATTATCTTCACTTGTAAATTAATGAACATTTAATAAAAATTCTTGGAATAATTTATTAAATAATTTATAAATCCCAGAAACGAAAATCGGGTGTGACAATCGAACACCAAACTAAACATTATTTATATTGCACAGCATTCCAGTATGCTAATAAGAACTAACTAAGAAATATACTTACTTATATAAGATAATGTCAATTATATTAAATTAATCGACAAGGTACAAAACAAATTAGCGGAAATTAGCGACAACTCCGGAATTCCTCAGATCTGTCTCCCTTACTCTCACCGTTAGATTTGCCACCCCCAACGCGCGAGGGAGGGCCCTACCACCGAATCCATGCGAGGAGGGTGGGAAAGGGCTGCTACCGCCCGAGACTTCCGTCGCCGCCACCCCCATCACGTGGCCCAGCCCTACATCGCCGTCGCCATCATCTATCTGGGAGGGGGAGAGGAGGATGCGGTAGAGGGGAGAGGACCAGTGGTGGGGGAGACGGGGAGATGAGGGAGCAGTGGGGAGAAAGGACTTAGTGGGAAAGAAAGAAGTGGAGAATAAAGAAAGGTGGGTTATTTTCGCATGTGGATCACTTAAGGGACCACATATGAAAATTTATTTTTGCATGCGATCACTTAAGAGGTCCATCTACGAAAATAGAATTTTCTATGCGGGCTTTTTAAAGAGCCGTATGTGAAGACAGAGTATAATGTTTTGCAGACGTGAGTACTTATGATCCGTCAGCAACCTATAGGGATCATTGTACACAAAAATCATTTTTTAGTAGTGCCGGCCCTTTGGACAACGTCACTATAAAATGTCTATCCCACCTGCCAATTAGGTCACTTTTGACATAACAAAAAATTGTCGTCTCTACCCCCATCATGGTCATTGTTGCTATCGACATCTTATGCTTGTTTCATTAATTTCTTCTACAGTGACAGGGCCGTCACTAAAAATTTATGATCTGTACAAAAAAATTTGTAGTTCATATCTATATTAGTGACAGCTAGAGCTATAACGAAGATCACCAACCTTTTAAGTAGTGGCGATATGGCTTGGTATAAGATGAATCGGTGGACCAATTCAGTTTTTCTTACTAATTTAAATAAATAGAAAAATTAAATTATTATTTTTTGATACTCGTCCATCAGTCAAGAAGTTCTTCAAGGTAACTATTATCATCATTGAACAATTGTGGGAGTCAAGAAAAAAAATCTAGTTGTAGCCTAATTCAAAGAACTTGGCAGTCGCTCTTCTAGCACGTGGCATGGGATGGCCCTGTATAGTGACAAAAGAACCAACAGAATAAATGTAATAGCAACAAGAGCATATACATATATATATATAAATTAATATGGATTTAAATTTTGTCCAAATTTCTTGTTTTAAATTATAAGTGCGTTAGAAAATTTTGTAGCATATTATTTTTTAAATAATGCTGATTCTTTTCGGAATTTTGGTTTCCCAAGAATGTTTTCTCTACAAAAAATAAAACGTACTCTTCTGGTAATAATATATAGCTAGCAGATTTTCATGAACATGTCGCGTAAAGCTAAATATCAATAGTAGAATTCACTAATACAAAACTTCTTATCTGTGCCTTTCCTATGTCGGGGGTTTGCGGACCGTCACACCATCATCATCTCTAACAGGTCGAATAAAACACCGATAAAGATATACTGGTACAGATTTTATCCACATGCATGTATTTCAAGCCCATCACCAATGTGCATGTATTTTGAGCTCGTTACCGATGAGACCTATCGGTGATAGGCTTTTGTTTAGACCCGACAAAGATTATTGTTGGTATTTCCTATGACCATAAATAAATCCGCAAGCGCATGGAGTACCGCTGTAGCACTTCACCTTAGGGTGACCCCAAAAGGACATCGAACTCCGGGAAAGTGTGTAATCTACCCAAGCTAAGACCATCCAAGGACAACAACTATTGGCAGGCTAGGTAGGATAGAGATGACTTTCTATATGTTTTAGTTCTCTAGCTAAGTTAAAGGTAAATTCATATCTGTTGCTTCGGGCACTGACCCCTGCTGGTCTGGAAGCGTGGTTCCGATTCAGGGCTATCACCACCTCTGACAAATCCGTAGGATACACAACAAATAAAGGTAATTTCTAACCTAAACACCATACCTAAGTTATTAATTACTACTCTAATACTTGCACAGGAACTTCCTTCTTTATCCAGAGTGCTAATACTAGAGCACTTAGTACAAATACTAAACAATGAACCCGCAAGGATAGAAATCTATCTCACTTAGACTAAGTAATTAAATAACATAAGAAAAGATCCTGAATGCTTATTTTATAGAAGAAGTTTCTCCGAATCCGGAGCAGTGTACCGACAGCTTCGGCACTCCTCCAAAATTCCTCCTAGAAAGCTACATTTCACCGAGGTAGAAGTCGGAGAGAGCGCAAAACTTCTGGGCACTCCTCCAGAGCGTCCCCTCACACTCTACCTATTTTCTACTAAGAAGAAATAGCTAAGAATAGATAGGAAGAATACTCGAAAGAGTTGTGTGTTTAAACCGACTGGTGCTCCTCCTTTTAAAGCCTTCAAATGACGGTTATGATGGTTGGAAATGCCGTAATCACCCCTCCACCATCATTGGGAAAGAATCTAGGATGTCCACGTGGAATATGATGGCGATTGGGCTCAGTGGCGGTTCCGCCAAACCTATGGTTCAGCTGAACTTCTGGGCCACCTCCCGGCCACTCCTTCGGTTGGGGGCTGCCTCGTGGGCCCCCAACATTATGTACTATGGTTGGGCTGAATTTTAGGTGATTTTGATTGACATATAGGGCCTCCAATTTGTGTAAACGCATCCTTATTGTCGGGTGGTGTGTTTTCATCGCATGGCAGGTGTATTTTCTCCTTAAACTACTTGCATACACATATTTTATTTCATTATATGCAGGTATCGACGATCGGATGTTATGATTTAAGGACCATCAACAAGACCCCCACACTTAACCTTTGCTCGTCCCGAGTGAAGGTTACGGACTCTACGAAAGAGTTATGACTCCCTTACTACTAATCATGCAAACAATTTATTCAAAGCCATACATGTACTTGTGGATCCTTGTAGTGTAGACCATGCGATCCCGGGTAATTGAGAAATGGAATAATCTTGACTCAAGTCATCCTAACTTTTCATGAAGAACAACTTGGGGTTTTTCAAGTAACATAAAACTATAACTTTGCTTTGCTCCTCAAATGATTCTCTCGATCACTCAAGGTGTATGATTCCTTGCAAAGGCATATGATTGTGCCCTTTTCTTTCCCTACCATCTAATAAGGCTTATGTGGAGCTTAGGGTATGGAAAAGACTAGAGCATTACTTGCATCACATATATTGCAAAATCAAATAATGGATCCGCTGAAATACAAGACATACCAACTTAATCAAGGTTGCACATGGGTGGATATATGGTCTATATGTGGCACTCCAGTTTTGGCGCTCTCTTTTGTGCTTTATTTTGGGACAAGATATTTTTGCCATGATTGATCTTAGAGTGGTTGCATGTCTTTTTGGATGAGAATGCATTCCCTCTATGCCAAAGTGCTTGAAGAGATATTTGCATCATCTCTTTTGGGATAAGGCACTTGTATTTGTATAATTGTTTTCTCTTTTTTTTGGAAAGCTTTTTGGAGAGGTTTTTTGGTGGAGTGTTTATTTTGTGGATGGATGGGATGAAATGGAATGGAATGCTAACCTCCAGTGTACAAGTTAGGCGTAGGTGGGTGCAATGTGGCTTTTGATCAAGCAAGCATGAAAAATATTTCACTAGGGTCACAAAACTTGACAACACTCAATGTAATAACAAGCATCGTATGTAGCAAGCTAATCATGAATGATCAACCTATGGCTCTAGTGGGAATAAAAATATCAATGAGGAGTTTAGTATCGTTATATATATATATATAATTCCCAAGTATTCAACATGAATAGTAGGATTTCTATTACCTAGATAGCATGGGATCCCTATTAATATATCACCACAAGCAACAAGTAATGAGCTAAGAATAATAGGCATGCATGTTATTTTCAGGGAGACCATGAACTCTAATTGTATCATCCCTAGCTTGGGTTTAATTATCTTCGATATTTTAGAATTGATAATCAAATTAAACTCAAGATAGAATGGATGTCCAAATGAAAAAATTGTGCAAACATGTGCTCTATATAAAACATAGGACGATTCATGGTAGAGGTGATTCAGTCGAACATTATGTTTGGCTGACCCCTTATTGGGTCTGAATGCATCAATTTCCCTTGTGTGGTTTATCATGGCTCATCACTTCTAGGGTGATCTTGCTTTGGCTACGGTGTTGATGTGCAAGATCACCCCCACACTTATCTTTGTACCTGGGATGCTTTATTGGACGCAAAAAGAAAAACAGAGACAAAAGTAAAGCAAAAAAGACACTTTGTGGAAGACCAAGGAGCAAACATTATTTTATTTTATTTTATTTTTGGTTTTATCAAGATCGGCACATTACAAGGATAGAATGAAATAAAATAAATAAAAATAAAAATAAGCTAAACGACCTAGACTAAACGTTCCTATCAAAATCTAGACCTAAGATAACTAGAGGGGAACCTTGGTGGTCAGGTAGGAGAAGGGGCCAAGGTGGCAGCGCCACCACTTGGTCAGCCGAATCAGGAGTTCATCCGAACCCCGGTGGGCCCACCTCGGCTAGGTCAAGGTGGATGGCCTCTAGGCTTGGGCTGGATCCCTTCCGATCCATTTCCCAAGGGTTTAGACTCCTGGTAGAAGCTAAAAACGACCAGGTTCACTACATCTAAGTCACGTTCACTACATTTAAGTCACGATCAACTTGTAACGAACTATGGAAAACTTTTAAACGATGGCAATTTACCTTAAAGATGTTACCTTCATTGTTGCGCAGCGTGACAGCTCCATGTGGTGAAGTGTTGACGATAGTATGGGCCCATGCATTTACTCTGAAATTTTCCATGTCCGAAAACCTTCACCCTTGAGTTGAACAATAGCACTTTGTCCCCTGTCTTGAACTCCTTGTACTTGATGCACCTATCGTGCCATCTTTTGGTTCTATCTTTATAGATCTTGGCATTGTGGTAGGCCTTGTCCCTCCATTCCTCCAGCTCAGACAACTACATCTTCCTATGCTGTCCGGCTCCTTTTAGGTCCTTGTTCCAAGTCCGGATAGCCTAGTGCGCCCTGTGTTCCAACTCTACCAGAAGGTGACAAGTCTTCCCGTAGAAAAGTTGGTACAGTGACATGCCGATAGGCGTCTTATAAGCAGTCCTATATGCCCAAAGTGCATCAGGTAGCTTGTTCTTCCATGCCTTTCCCATCTCGTTGATAGTTTTCTGTAGGATATTCTTGATTTGTCTGTTGCTCGTTTCTACCTGTCCATTTGTCTGGGGATGATATGGAGTGGCAATGTTGTGCTGAGCCCTAAGCTCTTCCAAAAAGCTTCGGAAGGTCTTATCGATGAAATGAGACCCTCCATCATTTATCACCATCCGTGGAGTTCCAAAACGAGGGCAGATAATGTAGTGGAACATCTGGCGGGCGTGCTTGGCATCTGCGGCCCAGCATGGCATTCCCTCTACTCACTTGGACACGTAGTGCATGGCCACCATGATATACTCACAGTCATAGGACTTTGGGAAAGGTCCCATGAAGTCGATCCCCCATACATCAAAAAGTTCGACTTGAAGGTTGTATGTCAGTGGCATCGCATCCCGAGCAGTGATCCCTCCATGCTTCTCCGAATGCCAGACATTTGCTTATGTCTTGAATGATCCATAGTGACCACCATATGGGGCAGCATGACACTTCTCAATGATCTTCATGCCTTCATCTGCCAGAACGCATCTCCATCGTAGACCGTCCGAACGGACTCCGTGAAGGTAAGGTTCATCCCACAAGTGCCTGCAACTCTCGTAGATCAACTTATTATTTTCTCCCGATGGAACATACCCCGCGACCATGAAGTTGATGATGGTTCGATACCATGGGTTAAAGACTGTGACTTCTAACACCATGTTGTCTCGCAGATAGTCATTTATCGGTAGCTCCTGCATGTTAGTGATTTGCATACGCGACAAATGATCTGCAACAGTATTCTCTACTCCCTTTTTATCCTTAATTTCTATGTCAAATTCATGGAGTAGAAGAATCCACCTAATTACCCAAGGTTTTGCATCTTTTAAGAGAGCAGGTATTTTTGTGAAGCATGGTCAGTGTAAACTATTACCTTAGCTCCCACTAAATATGACCTGAACTTATCAATGACAAACACTACAGCTAGGAGCTCGTTTTTAGTTGTGGCATAATTAAGCAGGATACAAGGTAAAACACACCAAATTGTTAGCTATCTTGGACCAAATGAAGTTGAGGGCAAGTAGTGGATGGACAGAGAAGAGTTTCACATAACTTTTGGGAATATTGAAAGTCATGCTTCCCGAGGAGAACACATTACCCGAGATGACATATAAAGCAAAGCAGGTTTTGTGCCCCTTGGGGTTAGAGGTCCATAGAATTCACGCTTCTCCAAACGACTGCATATTGTACTAGAAGCAATATGCGGACTTAAATGCTTGTCCTGTCTACAAAGCTTCCTAATACAAGCGAATGAAATGTGCTGATGAAGGAAAGAAGTCAAAGTGCGGTGGTTCAGCGAAGATTGTGTGTTATCTACCTATCATTGATCATTTCAAGAGAATCTTTTCCAACCCGAAGGAAGCGGAGTTAGTACGTTGGCATGCCACGTGTAATGCCCCGATTTTTGTTTCGGATTAAAATTATTAGATAATGCATTTCTAGAAATTATATTAAAAGCTAAAGCAAATTAATCAAGTGAAATAATGAGGGAATTAAAATTTCCTTTAAAATCATGGTCGGAAATATTTTTGTAATATTTTCCGCGCCCTAAAATACTCTCTGGAATTTTCCGTGAAATTTCGGAGCTCAAGACCTAATTTAATAGCACAAAGTTCATCTAACAAATTAAATAAATTGAAAAATATTTAAAACCCTCCTCCTTCTCTTTGGGCCGCTTCTGGCCCAAAGTCTTTCTCTCTCTCCCGCGGTCCTCTTCCCCCTTTCCCTCGGGCCAGCCCCTTTCCTCTCCCTCTCTCTCCTGCGCAGCCCGGCCGCTTGGTCTCTCTCTCCCTCAAGTCCACTCTACCTACCTGCTCCGGTCTCCTCTCTTCCTCTCCCGTCAGGTGGAACCCGGGGGCCCCGCCTGTCATCTCTTACCTCCGGCCACCACTCCTCCCGCGCCTCCCCTCTCCTCCCCGCCAACTCCGGCCGACTACCACCCCCACTTCGCCGCCTTTCCCACGCCCACCTCCCCTCTCCTTCCCGCCCACTCCGGCCAGCACCGCCTTCCCGCGCCCATAAGACCCCTCCTCGCTGCTACCCGGCCGCCGCCGAGCTGCCCGCACCTCGCCGCCTGCGCCCGCTGCCACGCTGCCCCTCCTCTTCCGTCCGCTGCCGCACTCTGCCGCGCCGCCCTCTACCGCCCGCGAGCGCCACACTGCCACGACCCCGCCGCCCACGGCCGCGAGCACCGCTGCCGCCTCGGCCGTCGCCCGCTGCCCGCCACTGCCACGCCCTCGCCTCTGCACCGTCACCCTCGCTGCTGCGCCGCCGCCCACCACGCAACGGCCGCGTGCCACCGCCGCGTCACTGCCGCCGCGCAGGCGCCAACACCGCGCACCGCCCGCGCCACCGCTTGCCACCCCACCGCACCACCACCCGCGCTGCCGCGCCACCCGCAGCCCGCTCGGCAGCCACCAGCGAGCGCCGCCGCGCCGCCCCCAGCCTACTCGGCCGCCGCCCGCGTGCGCTGCTCGCGTGTCTCTGCCGCACCGCCGCCCGCTCCCGCCTCCTATGCTGCGGTCGGTGGCCGTTGGCCCGTGGCCTCTGCCGTCTGGCTGGTGGACCGGCCTCCCCCTTCGCCCGGCCAGTCTAGGCCGTCCACGTGGCGGGTCCCGCATGGCGATGTCGCGGGCCACGCGTGGACTCGGTCCACGGTGGACCGGCCACCCCTCCCCCGCTGATGCTTGGGGCCCACCTTGGTGGACTCGGTCCACACCCACCCCTCGCTGATGCAATCATCCTTGATTTCCGTTAAGAAAATAATTATTTATTGCGTCATAAATCGGGTAAATCTCCAGAAATTCATTTAAATGGCTCAAAACTTCTAAAATTCATAACTAACTCATATGAACTCCAAATTGGGCCATTCAACTTGCAAAATTCATCTAAAATTGAGCTCTACATGTTTGTTTACTTTTTATGTAATGTTTACTTGGTTTTTATTAGAGGTTTTCCTCATTTTGCATGCCAACGTGTAGATTCCGCCGCTTCGGACGATCGCGTTCTCTAGGAAAAGAGTTTGGAAGATCAATCAAAGAAGCAAGTCCAGTTACACATTCCCCTTGAGAATTTTGATCCCAATTTATAAAATGTTTTACCGTTTACAAATAAATTGCATGTTTTGCTAATTACATGGGAATAGGGTTTACCTATCTACTTGCTTGTGCCATATTACTTGATGTCCTTTCTTTGTAAAATTTGGGTGATAATTTGACTAGCTTGTGTCTCATGTGGACCTCGCTAGAATTACATACGCTTAGCCATGCTTAATACCACTAGCTCACATAATGGGATAATTACTTTATCTACTGTTAGTACAATGTTCAGCTGCCAACTCGTGACATGTCAGCTAGGTTTCATTGGTCGTAATTATCCAACTAAAATATGGCTTAATGGTGGGTTGTGGGTGTATGGTTTTGCTAGTCGCACCCATGGCAATTAAGAATCGGTTCTCGGGAAACCCTGGAAGACTAACAGTGCTTACCACAAGCAGGCATGGTAACTGCTGGACTTATAGTGTAGCTTTTCCCTAGGTGACGTACCTAGGCAAGGGTGGGCGTGATGGAGTTGGGTCGGTGGGGGTTTACCCGTTGATCGGCTTCCAAATTCACCTAGACATGAGAGGGGGCTGCCTATCTTGGCATAAAGGTGGGGCGAAACCTGTGGTGTGGTGCGCTTGGTTAGGGGGAGTTATGCGAAGGGTCTTGTCACGATTTTCCCTTTGTAGTACCATGGTGGTATTTCGGGGCATGACGATATGTGTGGAATCGTGTCTTGTGGGTATAGTTGCGCACCTCTGATCAGAGTAAAACTATTCGAATAGCTGAGCCCGCGGTTATGAGCGATCAATCAGATTCACCGTGATTAGTCCTACTTTATTAATTAACATGATTTAATGAACTGGTTTAGTTCAGGTGGAGTGGTTGGGCCTGTTCAACGTGGTGTAGCGTTGTTCAGTGGAGATGTTTAATCTTGCCTTAATTAATTGACGGTTTTACTGTTTTCAACTATAAATGTTTACAACTGACTTTATGCAAATAGCCACAAACCCTCCTTGTCTCCCCTTGCACGAATGCATCGTTGGTGTGGCTTGCTTAGTATGGTGGTTGTACTCAATCTTGCGATTATTCCACCTTTTCAGAAGCATCGTGCTTCTGAGCTGAAGACGAAGTTAGAAGACCAAGGCTTATACCCCAGTTGAGTTTTGCCTATGGAGTGGAGCTGAAGCCCCGCTAGGATCGTCGCCTTTTTCCGCTGCTACTTTCTTTTTAGTGTGAGGACTACGTGCCTCTTTTGTAAGTATTTATGCTTTCTTTACGTGTGGATCTATATATTAATTTCTCGTTTTGTGTACCCTGTCTTGATTCCTGGACAGGGATTTATACACAAAATGGTCTGGAAATTTCGGATAATTTTCTAGGCGTGACACCACGAATAGAAGGAACGATGCTATGCTCAGACACCCTGCAGATTCGATTCAATTGAGGAATATCGATCGAAAACATCAAGAATTCACAGTCATCCCAGAAACATGAGGATATATTTGTGTACGGATGGCATGAATCCTTTCGGAGACTTGAGCAGTTCTCAAAACACTTGGCTAGTTCTTATTGCAAACTATAATCTACCACCATGGTTATGCTTGGAAATACATTATGTTGTGCTTGTTAATCCAAAGACCAAAACAACCCGGCAATGATATTGATGTATTCTTGGAGCCTGTTTTGGATGATCTAGAAACTCTCTAGAAAGAAGGTGTGATAATTAGGGATTGCACTTGTACTTGGCATAGTATTTGCTTACAGGAGACAACCATACAAATGAATGAGAAATGGTGGGAAATACATGATCAACCAATCGGAGGTCGACATGTGGTGTACACATGGATGGATGGGCCCACAAACCCAATGAAACACGTGCAAATGGCCCCAACCACCTTGCCACAAGACTGACCCACCAGAGAAGGTCCAGGAGGAAGGAATGGGCTAGGGGAGCCAGCCAGGGTTCAGCCGAACCCTGAGTTTGGCTGAACCAGGAAAATGGCCACTGGCCCAGGGCCAAGCCGAAGGCGGTTACAACCGTCCTCCTAATGATGGTTGTACCTATTTTGGCGCTCTACGACCATCATAAGCAACTATAAAAGGATCTCCTTTCCTTCACTTCAGTAGACACCAAGAGGAAGCAAGAAAGAATCTCTCCTTAGCTAGTTTAGTTTGTTCTAGTACTAGTGGAGTTAGAATTAGAATAGTTCTAGAGTTCTTCAAGTCTTCCAGAGAAATAAGGCATGGTTCTAGTAACCATTTCCACTCTTATAAGACTTTATTCAGTATTGAAATATTCTTCTTTATATAGTTTTGGTCCTTTACTTTACTTGCATTATGGTCTTATTGGATGGCTTGTCATGGTGCCATTCAAGTTCCATGATATCAATTGGTTTATGGTCACGAAGCTATGTTATCATGGGGAAATAACATGGGCTCAAGGAGGATTTCTTTGCAACATGAGTTGACAGTCGAGGACTATCATAATTTGATGATTGATGAGTCAGAAGAGTTGGTTCAATCAAGATTGCGTGCCCTGGAGAAGATTAAACGAGATAAGGAAAGGGTGGCCAGGCATTATAATGAAAAGGTTGTGCCAAAATCTTTTGAGGAAGAGGAGCTTGTATGGTAGTTGGTGTTGCCGATAGGAACAAGTGATAATAAATTTGGAAAATGGTCACCGAATTAGGAAAGACCTTTTCGGATTCATAAGTACGTTTCTAAAGGAGCTTACATGTTAAAAGGGCTTGATGGGGAAGTGTTTGGGAGAGCTCTTAATGGGAAATATTTGAAGAGGCATTATCCAAGTGTTTGGATTGGTTCATAATCGGTTGTGTTGTGCCGATGTATGGTTGATAGCCGATGTTGTTTGCATCGCCTTCAGAAGGTCAATACTCTTATCGTCTTTAGAAAACTTTTAAGTTTGCAGCATGGTGTTCCCTACTACAAACATGGTGGGCAAGTAGATAAAATCGGGATTTTTGACAGATCAAATCGGCACGATGGCCAATAGCAATATAATTACATCACAAACAAAATGTTGCAAGTATCAGAAATTGACTAAGATTTAGTACATCAAGGCAGATATTTTTGGATAGCCGATATCGCATGTTGTCTAATTTGATCTACTTGTTCTATCGCTTGAGCATCGGCTGCATCTGACCCAGGAATTGGTTTGAGGGTTTTGTTGAGGAAAGATAGATGCTTGATAGAAGTATTCAACTTAGATTTTTGAGCTTCGATAGCTTTGGACAGATCGGCTAATCTTTGTTCTTCAGAAGCCATCTCAGATCTATATTCATTGAGTTGTGCTAATAGATCGGCTTCTTTCTTCTTCAATCTGTCAATATTTTGTTGACTTGAACTTGGACCAGCCTCTAGTTGATCTAACTTCGCCTTCTCATCACTTACTTGTTGTCGCTAGTCTGTATGGTTGCTTCAAGAGATGAGCGTTTAAGCCGATCAGCAATCCTTTGCCTAGCTCTTTCAAGTTTGAAGTGATGTTGTTCAAGGAAGACTGCTGGAGATACCATATCAATAAGCTCATCAAGGATTTGATCTTGGATGTCTTGAAATCTAGCCCTGATTGGACCACAATGTACAACTAGTGCATCTAAAGAAGCCCCTAGCTGATCTAGGATATCTGCTAGCTTGGATTTTAGGTCTTGAGATAATGGTGATTTGGCCTTGTTTGTTGTATCTTCTTCTTCATCATCCAGAAATTGTTTTATGTCAAATGAGAACATATTAGCTAAAAACTGCAGATAAAGAAAGGTGTTATGGGTAACGGATTCATATAAGCCGATGCATGAAAGTTTGATATGTACTTAAAAGAACTTCAGGGGCCGGAATCACAGTGATTGCTTCATCATCATGTTGGCTTGCTGTAGCCGATGGAGTGTGTTCACTTGAATGTTGTTGAGGAGATGATGGAGGCTGTGGAGGCTGAAATAATACGAAGTGTTATTGAATATCGGCTAAAGAAAACTGAGATTAAAATAAGTAAAGAAATTACTAATGCTACTGGTGGAGTGGGTTTCTTTCTGGCAGCCATTTGTTTCCTCTTCGGTTGGATGATATGATTGAGTTATTAGAGCATAATATTTGAAAAAAGGATAATAGTTTTGAAGGATTTATACCTGTGCTTGACGAGGATGGCGTTTCGGAGGGCTTGGAATTTTAACTGGGCCTGATTGAACAACTGGTGGAGTATCGGCTCGAGAAGTTGCAGCTTCTGCTGCCTCACGAATTTGAGCTGCTGCCTCATTTATGGCCTCTTCCATTTCTTTTTTCTTTTAAGTATTCTTCTACATCTGGATCCAAGGGAAGGTCTTTATCGGTTGATGTCTTGGATTTCTTAATGGATTTTTTCTGAGTGATGGGAGGCTTGATGGCAGCTTGCTTGGTTCTTTTTCGTTTTCCACCAGTGGCTTAAAAAGGGGCCGGGGCGCTGGAGAAAGCGGGGAAGGTGGGCGAGGTGGTTGCGGAGCGCGCGGGGAAGGTGGGCGGCGTGGCGGCGGAAGCAGCGGCGGCCGTTGCGGGGCGGTCGGTGGCGGAGAGGACGGGACCGACAGGTGGGCCCCACCTGTCGGCGGCCCAGAGGGAGGGGGAGGCGGAGTGGACTTGTGGCCCGGGCGCCGGGCGGCTACAGGCCAACCCGAGAAGGGGAGGGGATGGGGCGGCGGTCCGGGAAGAGAGAAAGGGGGCTGTTGGCCGGAGGGGAGGAGAAAGGAGAAGGGGCCGGAGGGGAGGAGGTGGGCTGAGCAGGGAAAGAGAAGGCCGACCCAAGAGGGAGGGAAAGAGTGAGGAGGGGGGAGGGAGAGAGAGGGGCCGGCCCAGGGAGGAGAGAGGAGTTTGGGCCGAAAAAGGCCCAAAGTCAGGGAGGGAGATTTAATTTGTTTTTCTTTTTATTTAATTGATTAAATGATCTTTGTGCTTTTAAAATTAGGACTTGAGCTTCGAAATTTCACGAAAAATTCCAGAGAGTAATTTAGGGCACGGAGAATATTACAAACATATTTCTGGCCATGATTTTTAAAGGAAAATTTTAATTTCCCTCATTATTTCACTTGATTAATTTGCTTTAATTTTTAATATAAATTCTAGAAATGTATTATTTAATAATTTTTATTCCTGACCGAAAATCAGGGCGTGACAAACCTACCCCGCTTACAGGAATCTCGTCTCGAGATTTGGGAATGGCTAGAAAGAAAGTTGGGGTGCAGGGGTGGTGCTGGACTGGTTTGCTGAATTCCGCGGTTTTGAACTGACCCACACCGACTGGTTGGCCCAATCTGCCCACTGACCTGACCAACCTCAAACTGAATGCTCTGTTGCTTTCTCCAAGAACTGCACTCACTGATTCTGCTCACTCTGACACTGATCTAGATTGCAGGTGCTCATAGATCTCACTTCCTTGGACTGCGTTGATAATACTGACACTCCTGATAATCTGCTTAGACTGAACTGTTAGCGCCATCATCTTTGGTAACCTGAGGATTCGCCACGTAGACAAGGGATTGGTGGGGCTTCCTCGAAGTCTTGCACTGACTTTCGTGAACCTACAAACTCTGGACTGATTCTGAACTGCCCCTGACTAGATCAGTGAGTCCTCCAGGAGTTGCTCGATCTCAACGACGAGTATACCAAGAAGTTACCCGATCTAACTTTTGTTCGGACCACGGGTTCTGGATTGCTGCTTCTCTAACATGGGCGTCGATGCTTTGGCTTGGGGCACCCTAGAATTCAATCTATTAACTTGAGGTTGTTGAAGTTCGATTGGCACATTGAGGCTGACTTTTGGTGGAACCATATACTTTGGATTTTCTTGAACTGCTTCGGCCTGAATAACACCGCTACAACAAACTGTTGGGCCTGCTTTTCCATTGGACTTGGCGGTATACTAGCTTCGACCCTGATTCTGACTCTAAGCTTGCATAAGAACTTGCATCTGATGTTGCTGGTGCCACTTCTGCTGGAGTTAACCTTGCACCGAGTTTTGCGTCTCCTTGTTGCTTTCAACAGAAACATTGATCGGTGACTCTAACACACTGACGTTGTTGTTGCTCTTCTCCTCTCTAACACTGACCATCTACTGCCGGGATAGGGAGAGAAGGAAGAGAGTGGTTGCTAAAGATAAGACCTTAAACCACTTGATTACTGATCTGTTGTAAATAGACTTTTATTGTTCAAGTTGCTTAATCAAACAACCTAGTATGGTCGCATCCCCACCACTGATGCAAACCAAACCCCTACACACAAGCAAACAACACACGTACTAGCAGGTAACGAAACTACTCTTCGGGAGGGATTGGGTCTAGGTAAGCTTCGGGAAGGCTTCACTTGATCCTCGCGAAACGACGACTCTGAACTGACCATCTTGCTTCTTTTAACTTAAACTTGAGGCTTGACTTGACTTCTGGGGGTAGACGTGAAACCGTCGGTTTGCCCTCCAGGTTCAACAACTAGAGAGTTGAAGGGGAAAGGAGAGACATTTGATAAACCATTTTGCAAAGAAATGCTGAGAGGGAAGGAGACATTTTCACAATTCGGGTTTTCGGAAACTCGTCCTTAGGGTTTGACCATTTGGCTCAACCTACAGTCGAGTTGGCTCTGATACCACTTTGTCACGCTCAGAAATTTATCCCCAAATTTCTAGACTATTTTGTGTATAAATCCCTGTCCAGGAATCAAGCCAGGGTACACAAAACGACAAATCAATATACAGATCCAAACATAAATAAAGCGTAAATACTTACAGAAGAGGCACTTAGTCCTCACACTGAAAAGGAAGCAGCAGGGGAAAAAGGCAACGATCCTACCAGGCTTCAGCTCCACTCCACAGGTAAAACTCAACTGGGGTATAAGCCTTGGTCTTCTAACTTCGTCTTCAGCTCAGAAGCACTACACTTCTGAAAAGAGGAATAATAGCAAGGCTAAGTACAACCACCGTACTCAGCAAGCCACACCAACGATGCATTCGTGCAAAGGGAGACAAGGAGAGTTTGTGGCTATTTGCATAAAGGTGGTTGTAAACTGTTATAGTTGAAAATGGTAAAACAATTGATTAGTTAAGGCAATATTAAACATCTCCACTGAACAACGCTACACCACGTTGAACAGGCTCAACCATTCCACCTGAACTATACCAGTTCATTAAGTCAAATTATTTTAGAGTGAGACTAATCACGGTGAGCTGGTTGATCGCCCATAACCGCGGGCACGGCTATTCGAATAGTTTTACTCTGGCAAGAGGTGTACATCTGTACCCACAAGACACAGCCCCACGACACGTTACCGTGTGCTGGTATACCACCACGGTACCCCGGAAAGGGACTGTGACAAGACCCTTCGCATGACCCCCTCTAATCAATCGTACCACCGCAGGTTTTGCCCCCGCTCCTCAACAAGCAACGAGCAGCCCCCTCTCGTGCCACAGTGTATCCAGAAGCCGCATAGACCGTCGTAGGGCCCATCCAAACTCCATTACGCTCACCCTAGCTAGTGTACGTCAGCTAGAGGAAAGCTACACTAGAAGTCCAAACGTTGCCCGCACTGGCTTGTGGTACGCACGGTGTTTCTTCTAGGGATTCGCGCGAACCGGTCCTTAATTGCTATGGGTGCGACTAGCAAAACCATACACCCACAGCCCACCATTAATCCATATTTTAGTTGGATGATTACGACCAACGAAAGGTGGCCGACATGTCTCGAGCCCGCAGCTCATCAAGATACTAGAAATAGATAATGTAATTGTCCCATATTGTGAGCTAGTGGTATTAAGCATGGCTAAGCATAAAATAGTTCTAGCGAGGTCCATATGAGACACAAGCTAGTCAAATTATCACCCAGCTTGACAAAGAAAGGATATCAAGTAAATAAGGCACAAGCGAGCAGATAGGTAAGCCCTATCCCATGTAATTAGCAAAACATGCAATTTATTTGTAAACGGTAAAACATTTTATAAATTGGGATCAACATGCTCAAGGGGAATGTGTGACTTTCCATGCTTCTTCGATTGATCTTCCGAACTCTTTTCCTCGTGAACACGATCGTCCGAACCGGCGGAATCTACACGCTGGCACGCAAAACGAGGAAAAACTCTAATAAAAACCAAGTAAACAGCGCATAAGAAGTAAACAACCATGTAGATCTCAATTTTTGATGAATTTTGCAATTTGAATGGCCCAATTTGGAGTTTGTATGAATTAGTTGTGAATTTTAGAAGTTTTGAGCCATTTAAATGAATTTCTGGAATTAAATACGATTTACTGCGCATTTATCTCCCTAGGGCTGACGTCAGCAGCGCAAGGGCTGACGTCAGCTAGGGCTGATGTCAGCAGCCGCGATATGGCTGACGTCAGCAGCCGCGCTAGGGCTGACGTCAGCCGCAAGCATCGGTGGTGGCGGCAACATCGGCGGCGGCCGACGGGTGCGGGCAGGTAGAGCGGCTGTGTTGACGATGAAATTTGGTAAGCAAATTTAATCTACAAGGATCGGAAACACAACCTAGTCCGGAGTGGATTTGAAAATATGCAAGGATATCGGGAACAGAGTGCGCATCTGCTGAAGTCCGAATCGGCTGTGAACTGGATCGGCAGAGTCAGAGTTGGACAAGGTTAGCCGATGAAGCCGATTTCAATAATATGACTCGGTGCACGTCATCGGGTTAAGTGATTAATATGGATTGCCATGTACGAATAGAGTCCTGAGAAGGCAATTGTATCTATTAGTTAGGATATTTTATGTAATTTCCTTATAGATATTCTCAGGTAAGAGTCCGCCTAAGGGACCTGCTTGTTAGTTGGATTTGTATTAGGTTAATATGAGTTGTGTCCGTGATGGACAATGTTTGTATTTTCGGGTATAAATATAATCCCGAGGTCTTGTAAATAACAACACACGTTCAATCAATCTCGGTGCATCGCCACCTTTGTTTTCTATTCTCGACAAGTTTGTGCTTTCGAGTCGTGCTGCATCAATTTGATCTTCGGCAAAAAGGTATATCTTGTCATGGCGAGTTACATCATTAGGGCTAGTGCTTACATCTTTATGACACTCTAGTTCTTTGTTGTGATTCTCCGAGTTATCATATATGTTATATAATTTAGAACGACAATGCAATCTACTTGCATCGGCTAGATCCTTCTTAGGGTTTCGTCGATATCGGCTAGATTACTTTGTTAATTTAGATTATATAATGTATCCACCATCCCGAAAAGGCAATCATCGGCTTGATTCTTTAGATCTCATGCTTCTATTTATACTTAATGTTGCATTGGTTAAGTCCAACCTATTAAGTTGTATTTAGAATCATGATATCTAACCTGCTTTATGGTTGTTAATAAGGATAGTATCGGGGTTTCAGCCGATCTTACCTGATATAGATGTTTTACATTGTTTTATGCTTTGTTTAATGTTCTATATCTGCCCCTTATATCAGGATCTAATCTAATATAAATATATTAAGCTTGATATCAATCTAATTGGTTATAGTTTAATATATTTATTACTAGAGAATATCCTAGTATAAGGTTGTATCGGAGCTATAGCCGATACATACTTAAACCTAGATATCGGCTATGACATCAATCTGCATAATCATTGTTTCATGTTATCTTTAGACTTGGGCAATTTATACTGTATCGGTTCAGTCCGATCTATCCCAATTGCTTATTTCTAAAGTAATGTTGATATATTGATTATATAACACTGATCTTTACAGCCGATATACTAGTTTTAGGGTTAGTTCTATTATTGACTGTACCTCACAGCTGATTCGTACTTTATTGCATCGGCTAGGTCACATACGATATGAAATCGGCCCTACGGCCGATTGTCTATCATTTACTGATATTCTTTGCATGTTTTTCTTGTTGATTGCAGGATCAAATCAACTGACACGTCCTTGAACCTAAAACCCTAATTTTGGACCTGCACTAGAGTAAAGCAAATCTCTCAGGCCAGTGTGTGTTTTTGCATCAATAGGCTGGCGACGCGGCCGTGCGCGGCCGAGCATGGTGGCGGCAAGTCGCGGCGGCGGCACGCGCGCACGCGGCGGCAGCCGAGCGCGGCGGCGTGGTCGGGCGCAGCGGCGGCGGAAGGAGGCGGTGTGGCGGTCGGGAGGGGAGAGGAAGGGTTGGCGACGCTCACCGGCGACGAGGAATAGCGGCGGCAGCTGCGTAAACCGGGAAAAAGGGGGCCAACGGCGGCAGCGGCTTAAAAAGGGGCCGAGACGCAGGAGAAAGCGGGGGAGGTGGGTGAGGTGGTTGGGGAGCACGCGGGGAAGGTGGGCGGCATGCCGGCGGAATCTGCGGCGGTCATTGCGTGGCGGCCCGTGGCGGAGAGGAAGGGACCGACAGGTGGGCCCACCTGTCGGTGGCCCAGAGGGAGGGGGAGGCGGAGTGGACTTGTGGCCCGGGCGCCGGGCAGCTACGGGTCGGCCCGAGAAGGGGAGGGGATGGGGCGGGGGTCCTGGAAGAGAGGAAGGTGGCCGTGGGCCGGAGGGGAGGAGGTGGGCTGAGCAGGGAAAGAGAAGGCCGGCCCAAGAGTGAGGGAAAGAGAGAGGAGGGGGGATGGAGAGAGAAGGACCGGCCCGGGGAGGAGAGAGGACTTTGGGCCGAAAGAGGCCCAAAGTCAGGGAGGGAGATTTAATTTGTTTTTCTTTTTATTTAATTGATTAAATGATCTTTGTGCTTTTAAAATTAGGTCTTGAGCTCCGAAATTTCACGAAAAATTCCAGAGAGTAATTTAGGGCACGGAGAATATTACAAAAATATTTTCGGCCATGATTTTTAAAGGAAAATTTTAATTTCCCTCATTATTTCACTTGATTAATTTGCTTTAATTTTTAATATAAATTCTAGAAATGTATTATTTAATAATTTTTTTTCCCGACCGAAAATCGGGGCGTGACAATTTCTTGTCCGAACAACCTCTTGTAGGGAATAAAAGGACAACCAACGAGCCGTGTACAACACTAATACCACACTCCTTGGTCTATGAGGAAAGAGATGCACAGGGAACCAAACAGAACAAATGCAAAACGCTGTTGCATTCAATGCAAATCCAAGCTTGGTAAGATCTATCTAGTAAGAAATCCAAACACCTTGTGCATCCTCGCCTCACATCTCCACTCTGCTAAGTTACCCACCACCTTCATTGTTACCATGAAAAGTAAAAAATGAAAAAATGAAAACGAAATAAAATAAAATAAAATAATATAGAAGAAATTTTAGACACTTCATGCGCCTAGATTTACTTGAATAAAGTTTGGCTCAACGGTATTTCACCTCAGTGGAAGCCTATTTTGCTTTTTGTGTTTTTGTTGAATAAAGACCAGGTACAAAATAAGTGTGGGGAAGTCTTTTCGCAACTCCCGACGTGCAACAGCATCAACACGACACGTCAATGTGATGAACACAGACCCATGGCCATGCAGGAAATTCAGGAGCTAGAACCAAGCCCTGGCTGGGTCGACTGAACCAAGTGTTCACCTGACCCCTGGCTGGCCCGGCTCTGTTACACCTTCACCGTGCAGTCTTGTTTGCGCGTCTCCTTCCTTATCCTCCCCAATTTGCGAGTTAAATTTGGATATAAAATTGAATATAATTAAATTTGACTCCAAAATTAAAATGAAATGTTTCTCAACAAAGAAAATATTCCTACGGTTGACTTGTATACTCTCTTTTCTTTGCTAACACTTCTTACTTGTGAACATACATCTATCATAGGAACCCTTGCTAATCTAGGTAATTGATTTTTGTGATATCGTTTTGACAAAAGAAATTTCTATCTAACTATAATAATACTTGAGAATTTATCTTTGCGAAAATTTTAAAAAAATTTCAAAGTAATACTCCTAATGACTATATGATTACCTACCAAGGCAAAAAATGAATCTCTTTGAAAACCTATATATTTTTGGCTACTGGCCATCTAGTCCTAACTATTGCCTCCAAGCCGAAGGTCCTTCGCTTCGCCCATCACTTTGCCCTGGAGAGTTCAACTTTGCAGCCATTGGGCGTTTTCCACCTGCGATTTGCCTAGGCGGCACAGAGTAGGTTTAGGCAGCTCAGTCGAAGCTCCCCGTGGCATGCCTCCAACATATAGAAACTACTCTATATAAATCTTGGGACTGCCCTTATGATTTCTTTAATTAACCTGAAGATTTTTCCAAGTATTTAGCTAGCTTGATAGAACTAACCACCTAAATATTACTATTTCCTTCATTTAAAAATATAAGCATTTCTTTATTGTTCAGCAGTGAAACGGTCACTTTAGCCTAGGGGGTGAATAGGGTACTTAAAATTAAACAACGGAAGTTAAAACTAAAACAAGGTCGGATAGTCTGATCCACAGTCGGACTATCCGATGTGAACAGATAGTCCGAGTTTGGATCAGACTATCCGACACACAGAGAGATACAAGCAACACCTAGATCTGCTACACAAGCAAGAGTATAAGTGCAATCAACAGCAAGGCTATAGTCACAACAAGGCAAATAGTAAAGGAGAGGGAAGAGTTTGAATAACCCCGAGATTTCTTGCCGATGTAATTCCCGGAGTTTAAATCCTTGAGGGGATTCTACTCTCTGTTGAGGAGCTCACAAAGAGTCGGGTCTTTGCTAACCCTTTCCACAAGAGGTTGCATAAAGCACTTCTCCTTCCACTAGAGGTATCTCTTTCGTTGAGGAGGAGAGATCCGGCCTTCACGAACTTCTCTTGGCTCACCACAAGTAGATCGGTGGCTCAAGAGCGATGCCTAGCCATCTAGGAGTCCTCAACCTCCAAGAGTAACAAACACCATACAACTCTTGGAACAATCCTAGTGCTCAAGATTGAGTGAAACACACACTAGGCCCTCAAACACCAAATCCAGAACCACCAAGATCTACCACACAAAGAACGAGGAGGGATTTGAGATCTAGTGGATACTCCCTTATTGATGTCACCTAGGATGTTGTCGGTGGGGTAATCTCGCTGGATGCTTTGGTATATCCTTGGATGTGCAAGGTTGATTGGCGAAGATGGCACTTGCACATCTACTTCATTAAGATCCAAACGTGAGGATGAGGGATTATTGACTTGAGTTGATATGGATGGCTCCGCTTGTGTAGAGGAAGAGGCTCTCAAGTAGTGCAAGTTGACTCACGTGTGTTCGGTGAAGAGGAGGATCCTACTGAAGCTATCAAATGTCACATCACGCGTGATCTCAACAATACCTGAGGTTTTGTTGAAAACACGGTATGGGCACTCATTTGAACCATACCCAAGCAAGAACCTGATGTGGACAAGGGTTCCCGATCTTCTGAAAGGTTTTGATAATCAACGATTTGGTGGAGTCGCGACACAAATCGATCTAGCTTCTTGAACAAGCACGTTCCCAAATCCTGCAATCGCAGCACCACGTCTCCTCTGGTTATCAACCGTACCGAAGCCCGGTTGACCTCGCCAAGAAGGCTAAAATCCCTGCTTGCGAGTCGAATAACACAAACAAGAACAAAGAAAGATTGCAACCAAAATTGCAGATGAAAGATTAAGCTCACAAGTTCGGGTCTTACAAACCGATCTAGCGGCGAAGCTGTTCTTGACAGATTAATATAAGTGTTGGCGGTATGTCATGAGACCCTTCGACCAGACCTGCCGAAACCAAGCAAGCAGCGAGGATTCAGACTCGAGGCGCCTAAGATTCATCGGGGCGAAGCCTTATAGTGAAGACCACGAGGCGAAGGTGGCGAAGGGTGAAGAGTCGTGTTGGGTCTCCACAAGACTAAACGTGCCCTGGGCGAAGGCTGCATGGCGAAGGGCGTAGGCGGAAGGAGGGTGACTTCGCCATATCGGGCCCCTCTCCAAGAAGGCCCAAGGGGGCCAACCCAACTGCTCCGGCCCGTTGGCCTGTGGGCCAGCAGTCGCCAGTTGGCCCGTTAGAGGCCCATGTATCTTAATTATATTGTATACCCATACAAGTGCCCCTTTCATAAGGGTGACCATGTAAAATCCCCTGTAAAACCTAAACCCTAATGGGCGGACCTGTAATGGGATTATAAATAGCCCCCTAGGGCCATGTAAAGGGGGGACCCCTGGAAAAATCCTTAAATTAATACACTTTACTTTTCCCAACAACTGTTGAGTAACCACGTCTTTCGACGTATGCAGTTGTCACTTCGACAACAGCTGGTGTCGACCGTGGGGAACTCCGAGCGAAACCACTGAGAGCGAATGCCACCGAAGAGGGTCACAAAGGAGAGGGCTGCTAACCCAGAGGAGAGTGCAGCGGGAGAGGCGATGGCCGCCGAAGAAGGAGCAGAGCCTTCGGCGCCCATCGTCGATACCGGGGCGACGCCATCGGCATCGGCACCCGCGCCGCAACCACCACTTTCGGCTCCGGTCGCTTCGGCGGGGCAGGCGCTAGAGATCCTTCCAACAAGTCAGTTGGTGGCGCCCCAAGACGCTTCGTCGCAACTGGCTACGACTTCGACCACGCTCGCCGCTACGCAAGCCAACCCCAACCTTGAAGCGCTAGCCGAAGCCGGCATGGAAGCCATGCGCCAGAACATGACGCGACTTCAAGACATGCTTCGCCAAATGCAAGAGCAACAGCAAGCATACGAAGTAGCACGGCAGGCCAAGGTCGCTTCGGCCCCAATTCTCCAGTATTCGGTGGGCTACATTCCACCTCATGTCTACCCGCAAGCGCCGGTTCAGGCCCCTCCGTCACAAGCTGCGCAAACACCGGTGTACTTCGCTGGGCAACCTTCGGCCGCAACAACACACCCGATCCCAGGTGTGCAGCCGCAGATTCAGCCGGTCGCGGCCCAAGTACACCCCTCACTACCCGGTCAAATGTCACAAGCAATGGCGGAAGGGGCTTCAGCCTTGTAGGCACAGCTTCAAGCTTTCCTTCAGCAACTCAATCAACCCCACAACATCTCAAGTACAACCCCTTCGGCCCAACCGGAGGGGAGCGTAAGCCAAGGTGCACCCAGTTGGCTGCTGACGAACCAGCCTGGGCCGGGGGCTTCGCCATGGAGCCAAGGACCGCAGTTCGACTTCAGCAACGCCACCCAAGCGCCACCGTTCGGGACTAGGCCGCCGAACACCGTGGCCCAGCCACACGCGCAAGCCATGACTTCGCCATTTGCCATGCCTTATCCACAGCCGAATGGGCCCTTGCTGTAGGGTGCCGTGAGCAAGGCAGGGGGCGAACAGGGGCTGCCGCTGAGTAGGGGGATCAAGATTCGTCCAATCCCACCCTAGTTCAAGATCCCACCCGTTCCGTGGTACTCGGGTGAAACAGACTCAAAAGAGTTTTTGTCCATCTACGAGTCCGCGATCGAAGCTGCTAACGGTGATAAAAATACCAAGGCAAAGGTAATCCATCTTGCTCTAGACAGCATCACCCATTCTTGGTACTTCAATTTACCAGCTAATAGCATTTACTCATGGGAGCAATTGCGCGATTTCTTTGTCCTTAACTTTCGAGGCACCTATGAGGTGCCGAAGACGCAACAACATTTGCTTGGCATTCGCCAGAGACCGGGGGAAACAATACGGGAGTACATGCGTCGTTTCTCGCAAGCCCGATGACAAGTTCAAGATATAACCGAAGCATCCGTCATCAACGCCGCTTCGGCCGGGCTGCTTGAAGGCGAACTCACAAGAAAAATCGCCAACAAGGAACCGCAGACTCTCGAGCACCTGCTTTGCATTATTGACGGGTACGCAAGGGGTGAAGAGGATTCCAAACGAAGGCAAGCAATCCAAGCCGAGTACGATAAAGCCTCCATTGTCGCTGCCTAAGCCCAACTACAAGCACAGGTCCCCGAACCAGCTCTTCTCACCGTTCGCCAACCTCAGCTGGCGAACCAAGGACAGCCGCCAAGGTCGAGCCAAGCTCCATGACTTGGAGAAAGTTCAGAACTGACCGCATGGGCAAGGCTGTGATGGCTGTCGAAGAGGTACAAGCCCTCCGCAAGGAGTTCGACGCCCAACAAGGAGGCAGCCACCAACAGCCTGTTCGCAAGAAGGTCAGAAAAGACCTCTATTGCGCCTATCATGGATGATCTTCGCACACCACCGAGCAATGTCGAAACATTCGTCAGCGGAGCAACGCTCAAGAACCAAGGCCATAACAAGGGGCTGCTGTCGAAGCACCCTACGAAGCGGTTCAAGAACAGGCACCCCTAGCCAAATCGCGCCAAGACGTGCAGCGCAGAGTAATTCAAGTGATTACAAGGGCCGATCCACCGGTCCAACCGTCGAAGCGGTAGAGGAAGATGCAGCTGCGGACGGTGCACAACATCACCGCGGCGGGCGAAGGGGCTCCGAAGTACTTGAATCAGCAAATCTCTTTCGGGCCGGAAGATGCCGAAGGTGTGCTGTTCCCACATCATGACCCGCTGGTGATCTCAGCCGAGGTAGCTGGCTTCGAAGTCCCGCGAATTCTGGTCGACGGAGGAAGCTCAGCCGATGTCATCTTCGCCGAAGCATATGCCAAGATGGGGCTGCCAACCCTAGCCCTCACTCAAGCACCGGCCTCTCACTTCGCGGTTTTGGTGGTGAAGCGGTTCAAGTCCTAGGCCAAGTATAGTTGGTGGTAGCTTTCGGCACAAGTGGAAACAGGCGCGAAGAGCAAATACTGTTTGATGTTGTCGACATCCCATACAGCTATAATGCCATCTTCGGTCGTGCAACCTTGAACAAGTTCGAAGCCATCTCCCACCACAACTACCTCAAGCTCAAGATGCCGGGTCCAACAAGCGTGATCGTTGTTAAGGGGCTTCAACCTCTGACCGCTTCAAAGGGCGACTTGGCCGAGATCAACAGGGCAGTGTACAATGTTGAGGCCGAACAGCATGCTAAACGCATGCCGAAGCCCGGCCCCCATGGTAAGGTGATTAAGATGCAAGTCGACAACGCTGATCCAGCGAAGTTTGTCCAGCTGGGGGGCGATCTAGGCGAAGAGGAAGCTGAGAACATCCTGAAGGTGCTCAAGAAGAACATTGACATGTTCGCCTGGAGCCCTGATGAAGTGGGAGGTGTTTCGACGGATCTCATCATGCATCACCGGGCGGTCAAGCCGGATGCCAAGCCAAGAAAACACAAGCTGCGCAAGATGTTCGCCGATCACCAAGAGGCAGCAAAGGCTGGGGTGATCCAGGAGATCGACCACCCGGAGTGATTGGCGAACCCGGTGTTGGTGAAGAAGTCGAACGGCTAGTGGAGTATGTGCGTCGATTTCACAGACCTCAATAAGGTGTGCCCGAAAGATGACTTCCCCTTGCCGCGGATCGACCAGCTTGTTGACTCGATAGCTGGTTGCGGGCTCATGAGCTTTTTGCATGCGTACTCCGTTTACCACCGGATCCATATGAATCCGAGCGACATCCCCAAGACAGCCTTCATCACGTCGTTCGACACTGTCGACGACATTCACCAAGCTGGTGTACAAGGTCCTTTTGCAAATAGTTGGGGTGAAATATGGAGGCCTACGTCAACGACATTGTCGCTAAAAGCCGCAAGGCTTTCGACCATGCGTCCGACTTGCAGGAGACCTTCGATAACTTGCGCGCGGGGTATGAAACTAAACCCTGACAAATGTGTTTTCGGAGTTCGCGCGGGCAAGTTTTTGGGTTTTCTTCTTTCCGAAAGAGGTATCGAGATGAACCCCGAGAAAATCGACGCCATTCAGCGAATGACCCGATGTACAAAAGCTCGCAGGCCGAATTGCGGTGCTGAAAGGGGTTTGCCATTTTTCAAGAACCTCCGGGGCGCGGGAAAATTTAGCTGGACACCTGAATGCCAAGTAGTGTTCGATGAGCTAAAGCAATATCTGCAAAGCCCCCCGCCTTGGTCAGCCCAGCACCGGGAAGCGAAATGCTGCTCTATCTAGCGGCTTCGCTAGTGGCGGTCAGCGCAGCCCTTGTCCTAGAGACAGAGTCAGGACAGAAACCAGTGTATTTCATCTCGGAGGCTCTACAAGGGGCGAAGATAAGGTACATTGAAATGGAAAAGCTTGCTTACGCCCTAGTGATGGCTTCGCGCAAACTTAAGCACCATTTTCAGGCCCACAGGGTCACTGTACCATCACAATACCCTTTGGGCGAAGTGCTCCGGGGCAAGGAAATCTCTGGTCGGCTCAGCAAATGGGCGGCGGAGTTATCCCCCTTCGACCTGCATTTTGTCGCTTGCACTGCCATCAAGTCCGAAGTCCTAGCCGACTTCATCGCCGAATGGACACCGGCGTTCGCCCCCGAACCTTAGCCTGTCGAACAGCCTTGGATAATGCACTCCGACGGCTCCTGGTCACACAGGGGGGCAGGCATCGCGACAGTACTCACTTCGCCTGGGTGTGTGCCGATTCGATATGCTGCAAGGCTGTAGTTCGACACGACCAATAACACGGCAGAGTACGAAGCTGTATTGTTGGGCTAAGAAAGGCGAAAGCATTGGGGGTTCGGTGTTTGCTCATCCGAACAGACTCCAAACTGGTGGCAAGTCACGTTGACAAATTTTTTGAGGCAAAAGAAGAAGGAATGAAGAGGTACCTGGAGGCTGTTCGATCTATGGAAAAGTGTTTCGCCGGCATAACGGTCGAACACTTACCTAGAGGCCAGAGTGAGGAAGCAGATATCCTGGTGAATTCCGTCACCTGTGGAGGCCCGCATTCACCAGGCATCTTTTTTGAAGTCTTGTATGCACCAAGCGCGCCCACAGAAACCCTGCATATCATGGCAATTGATAAGGTAGAGCTGGGCGAAGACCCAGAGGACTGGCGAATTCCATTCGTGAAGTATCTCAAGAACGGCTGGCTCCCAGAAGATGAAGCAAAAGCAAAGCGGTTACAAATCAGAGCCAAAAAATACAAGCTGGTCTCGGGGCAGCTGTATCGCTCCGGGGTGCTCCAACCCTTGCTTCGATGCATCTCCTTTGCCGAAGGTGAGGAAATGGTGAAAGAAATACACCAAGGGCTGTGCGGTGCACACCAGGCCGCAAGAACGGTTGCCTCCAAAGTGTTTCGCCAGAGTGTGTATTGGCCCACTGTGCTGAAAGTTTGTGTTAAGCAAGCCAGAAAGTGCGAAAGCTGCCAGCGATATGGTTGAAGCGAAACTGCACCATAATATGAGTTGCAGCCCATCGCACCAATCTTGGCTTTCGCCAGGTGGGGGCTAGACATCATTGGCCCATTTCCGGTGGCGCGAAATGGGTACAAGTTCGCAATTGTGGCCATCGAATACTTCTCCCGTTCGATCGAGGCCGAACCACTTGGCGCGATCACTTCAGCAGCAGTGCAGAAGTTCGTTTGGAAGAACATTGTTTGCCATTTCGGAGTGCCAAAAGAGTTCATCACGGACAACGGCAAGCAATTTGACTCTGATAAATTCAGAGAAATGTGCGAAGGGCTAGATTTGGAAATCAAGTTCGCTTCGGTCGCGCACCCGCCGTCAAATGGGGCCGGCCGAACGAACAAATGGTAAGATCTTGGAGGCGCTCAAGAAAAGGCTTGAGGGGGTGACGAAGGGCAGATGGCCAGATGAAATGATATCCATTCTCTGGGCCCTTCGGACGACCCCCACAAGGCCAACCAAGTTCAGCCCGTTCATGCTTCTCTATGGGGACGAAGCAATGACCCCAACAGAGCTAGGGGCTAATTCGCAAGGGTGATGTTCTCTAGAGGCGAAGATGGGCGCGAAGTGTCCCACGAACTCCTCGAGGGGGTAAGAGTCGAAGCACTAGAACACATGCGCAAATATGCCACAAGCACTTCGGCAACTTACAACAAAAAAGTTCGACCGACAGAGCTATTACCTGGCCATCTCGTCCTAAGGAAGAAGGCGAACCTGGTAGCAGTCAGGAAGCTTGAATCGAAGTGGGAAGGGCCGTACCTCATCAAGCACAAGTCAAGGACAGACTCCTTTCGCCTAGCAACACTGGAGGGCGAAGAGTTCGACCATTCGTGGAACGCTGCTTCTCTTAAGCGTTTCTACGTCTAGGAAGGGTGGCACCCCATTCGCCAAATTGTAAAAATGTACATACTGTTTTATAGACCTTTTGGAATCTCATTATGTAAGCCTTTCGGCACAAATATACAAAAAAAAGGAGAAAATTAAAAAAGAAAAAAAACTGGACGTAGGGCTATTATCCACCCTGGAGGCCCGAACCAGTATAAAATCTTTGTGTCTTTCGCCTTTTTTATTTGTGTACATGATAATTCATGGAAAAACCTCAAGGCAAACGCCTGATCAGCGAAAACGCCAGGGGGGCGAAACGAATCGGCCAAAGCATCGCTCGCCGAACGTTGAAACCGCGACAGCTTATTTCGGGAAATAACTAACCGAACACCCTTATACTCGATCTACACGAAAACGTAAGCACTTCTCTCAGTGCGGAGTACCACAGATCGAAAACGGAAGCCGAAAGCTGAAAAGTCAGCAGACCTATTTCGCTAATATATGCAAAGGGGCCGACAGACTCCGACCTAGCGAAAGCACGAAAAGTGACAATGCGAAAATAGCGAAAAGGGAATAAAAACACATCTTTATTAACTTCGCAGAAATAATCGAAGAATATATGCCATACAACATGGTACAGGTGAAAAGAATACAATAGGCTTTACAACCTAGTTTACAAATAAATTACATCTTCGCCCCTTAAAAAATTACCACTCCCTAAGGAATGATCCGGCGAAGTAGGTTCATCATCACTACTAATGTTATGTATTACCCTAAGAGGAGAAGGGGCGAAACACAAGCTAGACTATAACGGCGTTGGGCGATCGCTTCCTGCCGATCGGTCCTCCGATGATTTTGCCAAAAGCGAACCATGCCCTCTAGGCGTTCCGCGTGGACACGGTCGTAGTCCTCCAGGGTTCACCTGGCGTGCGTTTGCATCCAGCTAGCAACTTTCACCACCTTGTAACTGTTGTCGTTTATGATCATCTCGCGGTAAATTGGCCGAAATGGATATCGAACCTTCAGCAAATCCTTTATCGCAACAAACTTCTCATTTTTGCTTCGCCAATTCCCAAAAGGGGGCCGAATTCACAACTTTCGACGTAGACCCTGATGAAAAAGTATAGAAAATCAAATAGCGAAACGCAAAATTAAAGCTAAGCAAAACACGCAGGGTGGGCGAAAGGAGTAAGCACTCTTTCGTATGTGAAGCGACACGAGCACATGTGCAAGAGGCATCAAGCACAAATAGTTGGTGAAACTTGTCATATATTTCATATGTTAAACAAGCTACAATAAAATTAGCCATCGGCCAAATTTGCATCGTTCGCCCTACACGGCAAACGCCAAAAAAGGAAAAACTACCAAAATCTAGAAAAGCGGGCGGAGGGTCTCACACCTCTGGGTGATCTTGGGCATTTCCTCCACCCCTTTCGGCCGCCGGTCCTTCGCCCTGGTCTGCCGCCTTCACTTTTGCCAGTTGCTCGAGCAAACGCGCCTTGGCGGTAGAACGGTCGTCCTTTTGCCAGAACTGTTTGCGCCAGGCACGAAGTGCGAGCAAAACGTCATGAGCACTGACCTCCTAGTCCCCCTTCGCATAGTCGGGGAACTTGGTGATGTGCTTGCACCCGGACTGTTGCAGCAGGCCCATGGCAAAGGCCGCTGACACACGCGCACAGCAATCACCGTACGTGGTGGCATAGTCCGTGATCGCACCGCCAGCCTGCTGAGTCCATTTCGAGAACTCGAAGGCGGAAGCGTCTTCGCCCGGCACAGCCCGTACCCTCGCCCCCATGTCAGTAAGGGCAAGTCGAAGTGTGCGGCACGCTGTCTTGGCAGACTCGGTGGCTTTCGCCACCTCCCGCGCAAGCCGCTGCGATTTCACCTCCGCCTTGCTGGCCTCCAGGCGAAGAGCCTCCATCTTCGGCTCGGTGAAGTTGTAATAGTCCATCAGGGCAGCGGAATGCCCTTGCTCCTTCTTGAGCTCAGCCTTGAGGCGCTCGATCTCGGCCTTCGCCTCCCTGCCCTTCTCCAGCTCAGCCTGGAGCCGCTTGTTTTCGGCTTTTGCCTCTTTGAGGGAGCGGGCGAGGCCTTCCATCTCTAGGCCTTTGCGGCCCAGTTCGTCATCCTTGGTCCGAAGACGGCTCTTCAAGCTGTCAAGATGAGCCCGCATAGTTCGCTCAGTCGAACAGTGGGCTGCGAGGATCTTCTCAAGAAAAAACGGAAGGAAAAAAAGGCGAACGTTAAGACAAGTTATCGAAAACGGCGACATATATCGAAAAAATATATAATAAATCAATCAACATACCCGGACCACCAGGCTCTTGACAGTAGAACAGCCCTCGTCGAAAGAGGTCAACGGGCGAAAAGGTTCAGTGGCTCAAAGAGCGCCGTGAGAGTAAAGGATGGAGAAAGAGAGTGCTTGCGGTGAAAATGATGGGGCTAAAGGCGGTGAAAGGGGGAAGGGGGAATATATAGCCCACCCAGGCGACGGTTTGCCTTCCCACCCAATCACGAGTCGCCACGTGTTGCAAGGGTAGGTGAAACGGTAAATTCCCATGGACCAGGCCGCACAGTGATCAGCTCTCGAGGGGAATCCCATCACTGTTCATTTCGGCCCAGTGAAACAATAAGGACAATGAGTATCCTTAATCCAAAACCGCCAGTTGTCGACACATCATATCAGATTCCTTCGGTTCCGCAACAGCCGATTGGAGTTACTCAGCCGATAAGCCAGCAATACAGCACAGAACAACTCCCATATGTACCACCTCAGGGCATATCAGCTAACTTCAATCATATCTATCAGCCACATTCTCCACGGCCTCAGCCGATCCAATACGACCAGATGGACCGAATTCAACAGAAGTATGGTGGAGCAACGCCACATCAACCGTGGGCCGAACATATACAAGGCAACATGTATCGGCATCCGGAATACTTCGATCGGGTACCATTGCCAAACCGATACAAGGTGCCAGATTTCTCCAAATTCTCAAGGCAGGATAATGTCTCAACATACGAGCATGTCAGCCGATTTTTAGCTCAATGTGGTGAAGCATCGGCTACATAGACTCTCAGAGTTAGATTGTTTCCACTCTCTTTATCTGGATCGGCATTTACCTTGTTTTCATCTCTGCCTTACAATTCTATCAGAAGTTGGGCCGATCAAGAGAAGCAGTTTCATAAATACTTTTTCAGTGGAGTACAAGAGATGAAATTGTCAGACCTCACTGCAATCAAGCAAAAGTCAGATGAATCAGTTCCAGATTATATCCAACGATTCAGAGATGTGAGGAATAGGTGCTATAGTCTAGCCTTGAGAGATTCACAACTAGCCGATTTAGCCTTCCAAGGTTTGTTGGCACCAATAAGGGAAAGATTTTCGGCTCAAGACTTTGAGAGTTTAGCTCATATAGCTCAGAAGGTATCGGCTCATGAGACAAGATTCCAAGAAGCTAGGAAATCCAGAAAGAAGGTTATCAATGTCAATAATGTTTACAGCTATGATTCTGATTCTGAAGACAATGATTCGAAGTTAATGCAGCCGAGTGGGCCAGAAACAAGAAGACTGTGGTCTGCCAATGGGTCAAGAATTCGGGAAAGGAAGAAAGATTTGATTTTAACATCACTAAGGCCGATAAAATATTTGATCTTCTTCTTCAGGAAAAACAGATTCAGTTGTCGGCAGGTCATGTCATCCCATCGGCTGAAGAGCTGAAGAGAAGGAAGTACCGTAAATGGCATAATACGGGATCTCACAGCACCAATGATTGTAAAATTTTCAGGCAACAGATTCAATTGGCTATTGAACAAGGCAAGATCAAGATTGATGAATCTAAGAGGCCAATGAAGATAGATGAACATCCTTTCCCAGTCAACATGGTGCACTCTGGGTTTAACCGAAATACAGCCGATGGAGGTAAAAATTACACCAAAAATATCAGATCGGCTGGTATGATAAACAAGTACCAAAAAAGGTGCCGGAGGGAAGAGGAGTCATGCCTCCATGATGGTGAAAGATATTTCGATCCCCATTGGAGCTGTGAATTCTTCAGATTTTGCTGGAACGAAGGGATGAGATTGCCATCCATTGAAGATTGTCCCGGGTGTAGTGATTCCGATGCACAATTTGTTCAGAGATCAAGCCGACAGAGTGCAAGTATGCATCGGCCGATTCAGAAAAAGTTGCCAGTTCACGAATAACTTGGGCCGATCCAGCAAAACAATGATGGAGATGATTCACCAATAGAGCCCAAAAACATGCAACCACAATGGTGTCCTTCTGGAATTTTTACTAAGAACCAAAAGAGAAGAGTTCAGAGGATGAGGAACAGAGAGCAATTCCAGGAGGTTGAAGAAGAAATTGAACATCGGCTGAGGCAGAAAACAAAGAAAGTCTGGCGTGTGAAGAGCAAAGTAGTAATAGCAGACGAGGTCAAAGCCGATCGCAACAAAAAATGAACAAAATAAGGGCAAAGAGGTGATGTCATCTGCTATAAACATGGTTTTCATGTTGCCAGCCGAATATGAAGTTGAGCAAGTTGTCGAGCAAGAAGAAAATCTGCCATCGGCTAAGTTGATGTTATCTCCACAGCAGGCTATTTTTGAGAAGCCCGAAGGGACTGATCATCGGCACCTCAAGCCATTGTATGTCAAGGGATTTGTCAATGGCAAGCCGATATCAAAGATGCTAGTTGATGGAGGGGCAGCTGTGAATTTAATGCCATATTCAACATTCAGGAAGCTTGGGAAGAGTTCAGAGGATTTGATCAAGACCAATATGGTTCTGAAAGATTTTGGCGGGAATCCATCTGAAACCAAAGGGGTTTTGAATGTAGAGCTGACCATCGGCAGTAAAACTATTGACGGGAAGGGCTCCTACAGTCTGTTGCTGGGAAGAGATTGCATCCATGCTAATTGTTGTATTCCCTCAACAATGCACCAAAGTTTGATTCAATGGCAAGGAGACCAAATCGAAATCGTGCTAGCCGACAGGTCAGTCAATGTAGCTAGTGCCGATTTATCTGTTTGGGAGATGGAAGGAATTGATTGTTTGTCTGGAAAAGTTTGGCAAGGAGATTATTTAAAAGTTTCTGATTATGCCATACAGCCAACAGGAGATAGAGAGCCCCAATTATTGTTTTGAGGGTGCCGTGGAGGGTTCCAATTTCTACACAAAGGACACTATTGATGATCTCGACGGCAAGCTAGGACAAGGGTTTATGTCGGCCGATGAATTGGAAGAAATCGACATTGGACCAGGTGATCGGCCTAGGTCGACATATATTAGTAAGGATTTATCAAAAGAGTTTAAATGTAAATTAATAGCACTTTTGAAAGAGTCTAGAGATTGTTTTGCCTGGGAATACTATGAAATGCTAGGACTCAGCCGATCGATTGTTGAACATCGGCTCATTATCAAACCGGGATATCGGCCATATAAACAACCTCCAAGACGTTGTAAAGCTGAATGTATGATGCTATCAAGGCCGAAATTACAAGACTCTATGATGCCAATTTTATTAGACCATGCCGATATGCTGAGTGGATTTCTAATATAGTACCAGTCATCAAGAAAAATGGCAAGCTCAGGGTTTGCATTGATTTCAGAGATTTAAACAAAGCTACACCAAAAGATGAATACCCAATGTCAGTAGCCGATCAATTGGTTGATGCAGCATCTGGACATAAAATTATCAGTTTCATGGATGGCAATGCTGGTTACAATCAGATTTTCATGGCTGAGGAAGATATTCACAAGACTGCTTTCAGATGTCCTGGTGCAATCAGCTTATATGAGTGGGTTGTCATGACTTTTGGATTGAGAAGTGCTGGTGCTACATATCAAAGAGCAATGAATTACATATTTCATGATCTCATCGGCATGCTGGTAGAAATCTATATTGATGATGTGGTGGTTAAATCTAAGGAAGTTGATGAACATATAGCCGATTTAAGATAGGTGTTGGAAAGAGCAAGGAAGTATGGTTTAAAGATGAACCCAACTAAGTGTGCTTTTGGTGTATCGCTGGGCAATTCCTTGGGTTTTTGGTACATGAGCGTCGGATTGAGATACCTCAGAGGACTATTGCAGTGATTAAAGATATAAAACCTCCAGAAGATAAAACCAAGTTGCAATCATTGATCGGCAAAATAAATTATGTTCGGTGTTTCATATCAAATTTGTCTGGCCGAATAGAGCCGTTTACTCCACTATTAAGGTTGAAAGCCGATCAAGAGTTTGTCTGGGGAGAAGAACAGCAGTAAGCATTGGACAATATCAAGGAATATTTAAGTACTCCTCCAGTTCTCATGCCACCATAGAAAGGGCTTCCGTTCAAGTTATACTTGTCAGCCGATCAGAATTTTATTGGCTCAGTTTTGATCCAAGAGGTTGAAGGTAAAGAAAGAGTCATATTTTATCTCAGTAGAAGACTTTTGGATGCAGAAAAAAGATATTCACATGTGGAGAAGTTATGTCTGTGTTTATATTTTTCTTGTACAAAATTGAGGCATTATTTGCTTTCTAATGAGTGCACAATAGTATGTAAAGCCGAGTAGTTCGTTACATGCTATCGGCTCCAGTTCTGAAAGGACGGATTGGGAAGTTGATCTTTGCTCTATCAGAATTTGACTTGAAGTATGAATCGGCTAAGGCAGTTAAAGGGCAGACGATTGCCGATTTCATAGTAGAACACAGGGATACTAGCATTGATAATGTTGACATTATGCCATGGACGTTATTCTTTGATGGATCTGTTTGCACTCATGGTTTTGGTATCGGCTTGGTGATTATATCGCCTAGGGGGCAAGTTTTCAGTTTGCTTTTACTATCAAGCCTTATTCTACAAATAATCAAGCTGAATATGAAGCTGTTTTGAAAGGATTGCAACTGTTGAGGGAAGTTGAAGCCAATACTGTTGAAATCATGGGTGATTCATTATTGGTGATAAGTCAATTATCTAGGGAATATGAGTGCAAGAATGATGTTTTGATGGTCTATAATAAGAAATGTCAAGAGCTGATGAAGATTTTCAAGACAGTTACTTTGAAACATATCCCTAGGGAGTAGAATGTCGAGGCCAATGATTTAGGTCAAGGTGCATCAGGCTACAAGCCGATGTTACAAGGAGTTGAAGTAGAAGTTGTCTGTATACCAGCCGATGATTGGAGGTTTGATATATTTGAATATTTGAAGAATCCTTCTCAATCGGTTTCCAAAAAGTTAAGATATAAAGCCCTCAAATATGTTTTATTGGATGATACATTATATTATCGGACGATTGATGGAGTTCTTTTGAAATGTTTGAGTCTGAAAGAAGCAAAAGTTGTCATGTATGAAGTTCATGAGGGCATTTGTGGGACTCACCAATCGGCTCACAAGATGAGATGGCTAATTAGAAGAGTTCGATATTTTTGGCCGACAATGCTAGAGAATTGTTTCAGATATTATAAGGGGTGTCAAGATTGTCAGAAAATTGGAGCAATACAGAGAGCACTAGCATCGGCTATGAATCCTATTATCAAGCCATGACCGTTCAGAGGTTGGGGTATTGATATGATGACCAGATCAATCCACCATCGAGTAAAGGGCATAAATTTATATTGGTTGCAACTGATTATTTTACTAAGTGGGTTGAGGCAATTCCTTTCAAAAAGGTTGACAGCAAGGATGCTATTGAATTTGTCAAGGAACATATTATATACCGGTTTGGTTTGCCACAGACAATTACAACTGATCAAGGTTCAATCTTTGTGTCTGATGAGTTTGTTCAGTTCGCCGATAGCATGGGGATCAAGTTGTTGAATTCTTCACCATATTATGCACAAGCAAATGGGCAAGCTGAAGCATCCAATAAAAGCTTGGTTAAATTGGTCAAAAGGAAGATTGCAGAATATCCCAAGAAGTGGCATACTGTATTAGCCGAAGCGTTGTAGTCTTATCGGATGGCTTGTCATGGTGCAATTCAAGTACCTCCTTATCAACTGGTTTATGGGCATGAAGCTGTATTACCATGGGAAACCAATATCGGCTCTAGGAGAATTTCTTTACAAGACGAGTTGACAGCCGATGATTATCATAATTTGATGGTTGATGAGTCAGAAGATTTGGTTCAAGCTAGATTGCGAGCTCTTGAGAAGGTTAGAAAAGATAAAGAAAGAGTTGCCAGACATTATAACAAAAAAGTTGTGCCAAAGTCTTTTGAAGAGAGTGAACTTGTTTGGAAATTGGTGTTGCCGATAGGGGCCAGAGATAATAAATTCGGCAAGTGGTCACCGAATTGGGAAGGGCCTTTTCAAATTTATAAGTGTGTTTCTAAAGGAGCTTATATGTTGCAAGGTCTTGATGGAGAAGTTTTTGGTAGAGCACTTAATGGAAAATACTTGAAGAAATATTATCCAAGTGTTTGGATTGGATCATAACCGGCTGAGTTCTACCGATTCTTATCAACGGTCGATTCTTATCAACGGCCGATATGGTTCATATCACCCTTAGACTTTTGGTTCTGACATTATCGGTTGTGTTATGCCGATGTATGATGGCCGATATTTGTTATATCGCCCTTAGTCACATTTTAATTTTGTCCTTGTTTCATAAACATGTTAAAATTAGGGGAGCATATACAAGGGAAAGGTTGTGAGATTTCGAAGCAAAAATGTATTAATCGGCACAAAGGAGATCGGAGTATGTATTACACAAGGAAAGTTTGCTGGAGGATTACAAAGCCGATTACAAAAAAAAAGTTCTAAGCCCCTATTACAAGCTATCATTGAGATAGATAGCGTTGGATAGCCGATAATGCCTTCTGCCGAATTTCTTCAACTTCAGCTATTGCCTGGGCATCTTGAGCATCGGTTCCAGCAATGATTTTGAGGGAGTTAGTCATGTTAGCCACGTTCTTGATAGCTGCTTTCAAATTTTCCTTCTGTTCTTCTACAGCTTTTGGGAGATCGGCTAATTTTTGCTTCTCCAGTGCAATCTTGGCACTACACTCTTCAAGTCTGACCAAGAGCTCAATCCTTTCGGCTTCTAAATGATTTATAGTAGATTTTATCGGCTCTTCGGCTAACTAGTCAAGTTTGGCTTTCTCGTTGTGCACAAGTTGCCGATTCGCTTGGGTTGTGGCTTCGATACTTCTCTTCTCCAGCCGATCTGCTATTCTTTGTCTAGCCTTCTCCAGCTTGAATTGATGTTGTTCAAGATATACCGCTGGAGTGATGATATTTGACAACTCATCCGGGATTGAAGCTTGAATCTCCTGAAATCTTGCCCGGATAGAGCTACAGTCAACCACCAAAGTATCCAAAGACGCTTCTAGCCGATGGGATATATCTTCAAGGTTTCTCTTCACATCATCGGCTAGAGGAGCTAGGGCCTTGCTTGTTGTTTCTCCTTCTGTTTCTTCATCAAAATAATCTGTAATGTCAAAGGAGAATAAATCAGCCAAGACCTGCAAAAAGAAGATTAAATGGGATATAAGTAATAGATCATATTATAGAGCCGATTTGAAATTTTTAGGTGGTACAAGACTTACAGGGATAGCAGGAGCAGCAAATTCTTCTTCTTCAACATGGTGGCTCCCTACAGCCGATGCGGTATGTTCACTTGAAATCTGCTGCGCCTGGGGTGATGGCGGAGGAGAAGGTTGTCAAAATATTGAAGTTTGACAAGTATTAGTTGATATCGGCTAGAATGAAGGTGCAGTTGCGAAGGGTTGAGAGTTACCGGAGCAGTTTGAGGAATTGATATAGCTGGTACTGGTGCTGGTTTCTTCTTCTCGGCTGGCCTTTTCTTCTGCAAAGTACAAAGTTTGAATGGCGAGATTGGCGATAAATGAAGAAATTTTGTAATAAAAGAGATGGTCTTACTCTGGGTTGCCGAGACAATACTGTTGGAGCAGCAGGAGTTGTAGGAGTTCTTTGAGGGCCTGGAGAAGCTGTTGGTGTTCTCTCCTACATCAGTTAGTTTGGCTGCAGCTTCATCAATGGCTTTTTCAATTTCTACTTTGGCCAGAGTCTCTTCAATGTTATCGGCTGGTTGAGTTGGTTGTTTCTTAGCTTTCTTTTTAGCAGCCGATGGTATGGCTGATGATGCCTTGGTTTTCCTTTTCTTGCCAACATCCGCTGGTTCCCTTATCTGCCCTTGGAGTAAGCTTGATGTCTTGGGGGCATGGTAGCCGATGCTGGGTGGAGCTTGACCACATCCATTTGGCAAAAGACCTGCAGCATATTCGATGTCCTTGTCGCTTTTGCTGGTGCGTGGAGGAGATGAATCTGTGGTCTGCAGAAACAAAGATAATATATAAAGTTAAATGCAGAATCGGCTGATAAGTTCAAAACAGGAATAAACAGAAGAAGTAAAGAGGCTTACTTGAGGGATCATGTCAGGGAATAAGTCCGTCATGTAGATGGTAGCCGATTGATGGAAGAGGTGCTGTTTCCATTCAGCCCACCATGCAGTGAAAGTTTTACTCCTGAACATGCCCAACTCAATATTCTTGATGCTACCAAGGGAAGGTCTTGGAATATTTAGCAGCCAATCCATCATCAAGTTGGAGGTGATTTCTCCTCTGCACTGGATTTTATTGGCAAACCATAAGCCGATTGGCAGTTGACCCATGCCAAACTGTCTAGCTGAACTTATGGGATGATAAAATTTATATGATACTTTGATGTTTCTGCCTTGATGGATGCCGACAGGGAGAATACATGGACTGATGGCAGTAGTAAACACTTCTCTGGACTTCTGAAATTTTTCATGGTTGATTTCTTCAAATCTGAAGTCCGATGGCAGTTCGAAGCTAGTTGAGTCCTCATAGAAAAACCAAACTCTGGCGTTTTTCTGGAAGCCATCATAAAAACTGAAGAACCAGTCCTTCAGTAGTTCAGCCGATAGCTTTGCTCCAGCATCGGCTGGTGTAGATGCATATTCTCCAAAGGATGTACACCTTCGATGGGTGATTTCTTCTCCATCTTCATCGGTGATCGGCTCAAGCCTTGGGAATTCTGCCTCTGTCAGACTTGGCCTATTGACGGCTTTCATGGCCACCAGGTTTAGCCAAAATTGGACTAGCCACCAAGGATCGCCTGCACTCACTACAGAGCCGACGGCTAGCTTAGCCGATGCATCGCTCAAGGTCTGATACAGATAGCCGAACAGGATTTTTCCTAAGGGAAATTGTCTCTTCTCTTAGAGGGCTTTGGCTATGTGTTGCCAGTTGGAGGTGGGACTACAGCTAGATCCACAAAAGAGGTATTTCTCAAGCCACATCAACAAAAAGGCTGTATGTTCTCGAGGGGTAACTGAATCTTGACCCATGTTTGCTGAGATAAACCCGGACCATCCTCCTATACTCTTAGTTTTGAAATCAAATCTGTTTCTGGAGTTCAAGATCATGGGATTGGCAGATGAAGTGATATCTAGTCCAGTGGGCATAGTGATATCTAACAAAGTTGGAGTCATCGGTCCTTGATTAAATAGAAAAGCATTTAAGGTGTTTGACCAAAAGTAGGCAGCAGAGGCCATCAGGGGTTCATCCTTAGTCAAATTTGCTATTGTCAGAGCAAGGGCTTGGCCGATTCCTATCTCCTCCCAGTGGCTCTGTTTGCTAGCTGATATGCGCTTGAACCATGCAGGCCAGCTTTTCTCTAGAGACGACCACGATTTGAAAGTATTCTTCCAGTGCCCTAGATTGGGATTCGCTAGCCTAAAGGGGATTCTGTTAGTTTCGTCAGAAATAAACTCAATTGGGTCCATGTTGCCGATTGGTCCAAGAAAGTAATGGTTTTCGTGATTCAGACTAGGGACTGCATTTAAATTAGCGAGATGCTACAACAAAGAAGCAAAAGAGCAAGAGAATGGACTAAGATCGCAGAAAACTAAATCTATTGTATGAAAAGGGGATCTAGCCGATGAGAACTTACCTCTGCGTCCTCGGCCGATGGAGCAACGGATGGAGCGGATGAAGACAACATTCTCGCTGGCGGAAGTTGGGCGGAGAGGGAGTTGCTTGGAGATTGCTTTCGAGCACTGAGGAATTCGCCGGAGAGAGGGAAGTTGAGGATTGCTAAAGCGGTGGAATAGTATAATGGTGTGAAGTTTCTCGGGGCTGACGGTTAGTATTTAAAGCAGTGCAGTAACGGTCAAAAAGGAAATTGCGATATTCTCTCGGAGATAAGATTTGGCAAATCCGAAACATTACGAAATATTCCGGACTTGGGGCATGTGTTGACGACCAAATTTGGTAATTCAAGTATCGGAGATAAGGATGGAATCAAAGGAAATCGAAGAGATTAGATCGTACCGGACACAGAGTGAAAATCGGCTGTAGTCCGAATCAGCTGCGGACAGGATCGGCAGAGTCAGAATTGGATAGAGTTAGCCGATTGAGCCGATTTTGGAAATGTGAGTCGATACGCGTCATCGGGTTGAGTTAAGGTGCTTCATACGGATTGCCATGCATGGATATAGTCCTGAGGAGGCAATTATATCTATTAATTAGGATATTTTATGTAATTTCCTTATAGATTATCACGGTAAGAGTCCGCCTAAGGGACTTGTTCGTTACTTGGATTTGTATTAGGTTAATATGAGTCGTGTCCGTAATGGACATTGTTTGTATTTTCAGGTATAAATATAGTCCCGAGGTCCTGTAAATAAGAATAACATAAATTCAATCAATCTCCGTGCATCGCCACCTTTGTTTTCTACTTTTCGACATGTTTGTGCTTTCGAGTCGTGCTGCATCAGTTTGATCTTCGACAAAAAGGTATATCTTGTTATGGCGGTTTACATTATCAGGGCTAGTGCTTACATCTTCATGACACTCTAGTTCTATCTTGTAAACTTCCGAGTTATCATATATATTATAACTTATATCAACAATGCAACCTACCTACATCGGCTGGATTCTATTTAGTGTTTTGTCGATATCGGCTAGATTACTTTGTTGGTTTAGGTTATATAATGTATCCACCATCCCGTAAAGGCAACCATCGGCTTGATTTTCTAGATATCATGTTTCTCTTTATACTTAATGTTGCATTGGTTAAGTCCAACCTATTAAGTCGTATTTAGAATCATGATATCTAGCCTGTTTTATGGTTGTTAATAAGGATAGTATCGGGGTTTCAGCCGATCTTACATGATATAGATGTTTTACATAGTTTTATGCTTTGTTTAAAGTTCTATATCTGCCCCTTACATCAGGATCTAATCTAATATAAATATATTGAGCTTGATACTGATCTAGTTGGTTATAGTTGAATATATTTATTACTAGAGAATATCCTAGTATAGGGTTGTATCGGAGCTATAGCCGATCCATGCTTAAATCTAGATATCGGCTATGACATGAGTCTATATAATCGTTATTTCATGTTACAATAGACTTAGGCAATTTATACTGTCTCGGTTCAGTCCGATCTATCCCAATTGCTTATTTCTAAAGTAATATTGATATATTGATTATGTAACACTGATCTTTACAGCCGATATACTAGTTTTAGGGTTAATTCTATCTTTGACTATACCTTACAGCCGATTCATGCTTCATTGCATCGGCTAGGTAATCATACGATATGAAATCGGCTAGCTGGCCGATGGACTATCGTTTACTAATATTCTTTGCATATTTTTCTTGTTGATTGCAGGATCAAATCAACTGGCACGCCCTCGAACCTAAAGAGGTAATTTTGGACCTGCACTAGAGTAAAGCAAATCTCTCAGGCCAGTATGTGTTTTTTTGCATCAACAGAAGTACCATTTGGATCAAGGGAGAAAAACATTGACTCTTCTTTGGTCATGTGATTTGTGCAACCGCTATCAATCACCCAACTTCTTCCACTGGAGATGTATTCCTACAAGAGATTAATTTCTAGTTTTAGGTACCGACACTTGCTTGGGTCCTCTCTTGTTAGTAACAAGTGCCTCAGGCACCCAAAGCACTCTCTTGATGGAAATATTCTTGTCCCTCGAGCCAACATACTTAGCTACGACACGACAATTAGCATTTTTCCTAAGAACATAAGAAGGATCAAATGTACTTTGTGAAGCACAATCATTAGGAAGGATACTTTTGGCCTTAAGAAAATTGTTTAGACCTTGGGGATTCTTGAGCATCACACTTTTATCCACCATCCCGTTTGGTGGAGGAACATACCCAAGACCTTCACGGTTGAAGTTGTCCCTTTGATGGACTATGTACTCCTTTATGGCTTGACTACCCATGTGTCACTTTAGAAGGCCATTGTGAAGGAGTCCCATAAGTTTCTCAATTTGCTTCTGCAATGCACTAAAAGATTTGGTGTTAGTAGCACAAACGTCAATATCAAGATCTTTACACCTTGAACATGATTCATTGCTTGGGACAATGTTGGAACAAGATGCCTCACTAGGGAGAGAGATGCTATTCTTTAGGGTTTTGATCTTTTCTTCAAGTGAGACGTAAGCTTTGTCCAAGCTATCCACCCTCTCTTGAAGTTGTGAGTTTGCCACCTCAAGATTAGCATGAGATTCTTTGGTTTGCTTGTGACGCCGTATCAAAGCCTCATTTTTCTCTCTCTTTAGCGAGCTCACTCTTGAGTTCATGAGATCGCTCTTTCTCATGAATGAGCAATTCTTCGTGCCTGTTAAGAGTTTCATATTGTTGTTCAATTGTCCCAAGTAACTCACTCAAGTGTGGCAATGATTCCTTGGTTATGGACTTGAACAAGTCCTCGTCCATAACCTCATCAACCTCCTCTTCTCCATCACTAAAGAGATGAACATTGAATGACTTAGTAGGTGAGGGTACCTTAGGCTCCTTTGCCATGAGGCAAATAGGAGTATCGGCATCACTTGAGTAGTTGAAAAGCCTAGGTGTAGGAGGTGATATAGGCTTGATGGCGAACATGGCCATTCCCTCTTCATCACTTGAACATGACCCAGAATCATCGGAATCGAAGATCATCCCGAGGTGTGCTTGGCCACATCGCTCACGCTTGCTATGATTGTGCTTCTCCCTCTTGTCACCCTTCTTCTTATCTTCCTTGATGTTGGGACAATCGGCCATGAAGTGTCCGGGCTCATGGCACTCAGAGCAATTCCTTGCGGAGTGCCTCCCACTTGACTTGTCGAAGGAGTGCCTTGAATAGCTCCCCATGAAGAAGCTGCTTCGTGTTATGAACTTTCCAAACTTCTTGATGAAGAGTGCCATCTCTTCACCATCCTTCTCCATCTTGCTCTTGCGACTTTCTTCTTCTTCTTCTTTTGTCATTAATGCCAAGTCTTCCTTCTTGACGCTTGAGCCTTGATGGATGAATTCGGTGACTTCCTTCGATTCTTGCTCAAGAATGTCATGGGAGGGAATATGATCGAGCACATCATGAGGAGTGAGAGTCTTATAGTTCGGACACTCACGTATGATGGTCACCAGGGTAGAGTTCTTTAGTGTGATATCTCGGATCATTTTATTGACGACAACTTCATCCGTCATATCCTTGGAACCAAGCCCCTTGATCCCATTCACAATCTTGCTTAAGCGATCATACCTGTTGTGCGGACTCTCTCCATCCAACATGACGAACCGCTCAAATTGCCCCTTGAGAATGTCCACCTTGGACTCGTGAACAATATCCGTACCTTCATGTACATTTCGAAGTGTCCCATATCTCTTTGGCATTCTCAATGCCATCCACTCGGTTAAACTCACTTCCACTCAAGGTGCTAAGAATGGCATTAACGGCTTGAGCATTCTTGTGCTCGTTCTCGTCATTCTCCTTGGTGGGATCATCGAGGTTCTGCAAAACATAGCCTTCTTCGATTATTCTCCAAATCAACGGGTTAATACATTTCAAGTGCATCTTCATCTTATGTTTCCAAGCGGCATAGTCTATACCGTTGAAGTACGGAGCTTTGCCACTATAGGTGCTCACATAAGATGTAGATGTCGAAGAAGAGTAATCCCACGGAACTTTGTGTGGGCCCCCGGTTTTGTATCCCGGAAACGCCATGTGTATTACAATACCATTCCCTGGATCAGTAGATGGTATACACATGGCACAGTTGTATATCACAAGCTGATATCGTCATACAGGTCTTACAATATATTAATAATACAAGGGTAGCCCAAATGGGATCCGAATAGACCAAGCATGGTCGACAACAACACAAAATACCAACACAAATAAATGAGGTAGCGGAAGCGAAGCCGCGGCGGTCCATTTTATCCCACACGCATCGACTGGTGAACCTAGGTCCCTATTCTACCGTCCTCGGTAAGTCCTTGCCAGCATAGCACATGTACAGATCGACACCAACACCTTTTCTAAAAGATTTAAATACCAACCGTACTCAGCAAGCCACCACTGCAGAATGCATATAATGTTCATAGGGGTCCAAGGATGGCTTGGTTTATTTGCATAAAACTAGTTTTCACAAATTATTTCACAAACCTATGACATAACAGTTTTAACTGAAAACCACGTTAAGTTGGAGTTGTCATTAACCTGCAAGGGATCATCCACCTTCCCCAAGCCTCGCTTGGTCCGGTTTACCCTCGCATCCAATTTCCATAGTTTTAACCACTACGACCTTTCCGCACATCGGGCAAGGTCACACCTTCCATACCCATCATATTTTAAGCAATATTACAAATTGACGAGGCTCGTCAAGAGTAATACAAGTCCCGGCGCTCATACCCGCGAGCACAGCTATTCGAATAGTTTAATTTACTCACACTGCAGTGGATGTACGCTTTTAATCCCGCACTCCTTGATGCACCCAACACATGAGACTTGTCACGGCCCGGTTTTTGAGTTACCCTCGCATGCCGGCACCCGCTCCAAGGATTATGAATCCCCATTGAACCCCCGGCACCACATTCCTACCTCGAGCCGGTTGTGAGAGGAGTCCTGGCGCTCCCGAGATCTTAGGGGGGTTACATAATATATACTTAGGGTGCATTTTAAGTTTTGGCCGGTGTTCAATAGATCGACCCAAGCGATCTAAACCACAACACTTCATCAACACAACAACGAATATCCAGAACCTACCATGTCTGGGGTGCCACCCCACGAGAATTTCCTAGTCCACCGGGTCATACCCCACTCGAGAAATGCGATCGTACTCTGTCCTTAATTGACCAGGGTCAGCGGCTTACCGTTTCCAGAACCACCCATATTCTATTCAAGCCGCCCCAGTCGAAATAGTTTTGTGTTATTAAGTTTTTGGCTTTCGCAAAGGTTTTTGTTGGCAGTATGCCATCAGGCCCTTCGACCAAGCCTGCCGAAACCAACCAAGCGGCGAGGATCCGATCTCCCAGCACCAAGGCTTGTGGGGCGAAGCCCAACAGCGAAAACCGGTGGCGAAGCCCGATGGCGAAGCCCGATGGCAAGGAGCCACATGGGGCTCCGGTCGGCCTGGGCGAAGCCTACATGGCGAAGGCATGCACCGAAGAAGGATGGCTTCGCCAGGGCGGACCTGCTCCAAGAAGGGCCAATGGGCCGGCCCAATCGCCCCGGTCCATGGGCCAAAGAACCAGTAGCCACCAGGTGGCCCATTGAGGGCCCACGCGCACTCTAATTACATTGAATACCCATGAAAGGGCCCCTTTACGAGTGCGACCATGTAAATTCCCCTGTAATAGCCCTAAACCCTAATAGGGAGATCTGTAATAAGGTTATAAATAGCCCCCTTGGGCCTTGTAAAAGGGGGATCCGAATTTAATACGAAATTCATTACACTTTACTTTCCCAACCACCGTTGAGTATCCACGTCCTTCGACGTATGCAGTTGTCGTTTCGACAACAGCTGGCGCCGACTGTGGGGATCTCTGAGCGAAACCACTGAGAGTGAATGCCACCGAAAAAGGTCTCGAAAGAGAGGGTTGCAAACCCAAAGGAAGGCGCAGCTGATGAGGTGATGGCCGCTGGCGAAGGCACGGAGCCTCTGACGCCTGCCGAGGTGGCGGTTGCGCCGGTGGCTTCGGCGCCCGCGCTGCAACCACCGCCTTCGGCCTCGACCACTCCGGCGGAGCAGGTACCGAAAATCCCTTCGGTAACGTAGCCGGCTTCGACAACAATCGCCGCTGCACAAGTCGATCCTGGCCTTGACGCACAAGCCGAAGCGAACATGGAGGCCATGCGGCAGAATATGGCACGACTCTAGGACATGCTTCGACAAATGCAGGAGCAGCAACAGGCGTACGAAGCGGCACGGCAGCCCAAGATCGCTCCGACCACCATCCTCCAGTATTCGGCAGGTTACATCCCGCCTCAAGCCTATCAGCAAGCGCCAGTTCGGCCTCCCACGATCCAGGCACACCCTTCGCCCGGTCAAATGTCACAAGCAATGGCGGAGGGGGCCTCGGCATTGCAGGCACAGCTTCAAGCTTTCCTTCAGCAGCTCAATCAACCCCACATCTCAAACATAACCCCTTCGGCTAAGACGGAGGGGGGCTCCCGCCAAGGCGCTTCAGGGTGGCTGCCGTCGAACCCACCTGTGCCAGGGGCTTCGCCCTGGGATCGGGGGCAGCAGTTCGACTTCTACAACACCACCCATGCGCCACCGTTCGGAAGCGGGCCGCCGAACGTCGCAGCCCAACCGCTCCCCCAGGCCATCACCTCGCCTTTCGCCACGCCGTATCCACAGTCAAGCGGGCCTTCACTGCAGGGCACAGTGGGCAAAGCCGGGGGTGAAAAGGGGCTGCCACTGAGTAAGGGGATCAAAAATTGTCCGATCCCACCTCAGTTCAAATTCCCACCCATTCCGCGGTACTCGGGCGAAACAGACCCAAAAGAGTTCCTCTCAATCTACGAGTCCGCGATCGAAGCTGCTCACGGCGATGAAAACACCAAGGCGAAGGTAATCCATCTCGCTTTTGACGGCATCGCCCGTTCTTGGTATTTCAATCTGCCATCCAATAGCATTTACTCGTGGCAGCAATTGCGTGATGTTTTCATCCTCAACTTTCGAGGCACCTACGAGGAGCCGAAGACGCAGCAGCATTTGCTCGGCATTCGCCAGAGGCCGGGCGAATCAATACGAGAGTACATGCGTCGCTTCTCGCAAGCACGATGCCAAGTTCAAGACATAACGGAGGCATCCGTCATCAACGCCGCTTCGACCGGGTTGCTCGAGGGCGAACTCACAAGAAAGATCGCCAACAAGGAGCCGCAAACCCTTGAGCACCTGCTTCGCATCATTGATGGGTACGCAAGAGGCGAAGAAGACTCCAAGCGAAGACAGACGATTCAAGCCGAGTACGACAAAGCCTCCATCGCTGCGGCCCAAGCCCAAATGCAAGCGCAAGTCGTCGAACCGGCTCCCCCCGCTGTTCGCCAGCCCCAGCCGGCGAACCAGGGGCAGCCGCCCCGGCAAGGCCAAGCTCCCATGACCTGGAGGAAATTCAGGACCGACCGAACAGGCAAGGCGATCATGGCTGTCGAAGAAGTACAAGCGCTCCGCAAGGAGTTCGACGCCCAACAGGGCGGCAGCCATCAGCAGCCCATTCGTAAAAAGGTCAGAAAAGACCTCTATTGCGCCTATCATGGGCGGTCTTCGCACACCACCGAGCAGTGCCGAAACATCCTCCAGCGAAACAACGCCCACGAACCAAGGCCACATCAGGGTGTCGCTGTCGAAGCGCCTCACGAAGCGGCCCAGGAACAGTCGCCTCCAGCCGAACAGCATCAAGACGTGCAGCGCCGAATTATTCAACTAATCACATGGGCTGATCCACCAGTCCAGCTGTCGAAGCGGCAGAAGAAGTCGCAACTGCGAACGGTGCACAACATCACCGCCACAGGCGAAGGGGTCCCAAAGTACTTGAGCCAGCAAATTTCTTTCGGGCCGGAAGATGCTGAAGGAGTGTTGTTCCCGCACCAAGACCCCTTGTTCCCGCATCAAGACGTGCAGCGCTAAATTATTCAACTAATCACATGGGCTGATCCACCAGTCTAGCTGTCGAAGCGGCAGAAGAAGTCGCAGCTCCGAACGGTGCACAACATCACCGCCACAGGCGAAGGGGTCCCAAAGTACTTGAGCCAGCAAATTTCTTTCGGGCCGGAAGATGCTGAAGGAGTGCTGTTCCCGCACCAAGACCCCTTGGTGATTTCGGCTGAAGTGGCCGGCTTCGAAGTCCGGCGCATTCTGGTCGATGGAGGTAGCTCGGCTGATGTCATCTTCACCGAGGCATACGCCAGAATAGGGCTACCAGCCTCGGCCCTCACTCAGGCGCCGGCCTCGCTTCGCGGTTTCGGCGGTGAGGCGGTTCAGGTCCTCGGCCAGGCACGGTTGATGGTTGTCTTTGGCACGGGCGAAAACAGACGCGAAGAGCAGATATTGTTCGACGTCGTCGACATCCCGTACGGCTACAACGCCATCTTCGGCCGCGCAACCCTGAACAAGTTCGAAGCCATCTCCCACCACAACTACCTCAAGCTCAAGATGTCGAGTCTGGCAGGGGGTGATTGTTGTCAAGGGGCTTCAGCCTTCGGCTGCGCCGAAAGACGACTCTACTGTCATCAGCATGGCGGTGCACAACGTGGAGACCAAACCACATGTTAACCGGGCGCCGAAGCCAGCCCCTCACGGCAAGGTAATCAAGGTGCAGGTGAGTGAGGCAGAACCGTCGAAGCTCGTCCAGCTAGGAGGCGATCTAGGCGAAGAGGAAGCCGCAAAAATCCTGGAAGTGCTCAAGAGAAACATCGACATCTTCGCCTGGAAACCTAGCGAAGTGGGAGGCGTTTCGCCAGAGCTCATCATGCATCACCTGGCCGTCAAGCCGGACGCCAAGCCAAGGAAGTAGAAGCTGCGCAAGATGTCCGCTGATCGCCAAGAAGCAGCGAAGGCCGAAGTGCAAAAGCTTCTCAGGGCCGGGGTGATCAGGGAAATTGATCACCCGGAGTGGCTGGCAAACCTGGTCTTGGTAAAGAAGTCGAATGGTAAGTGGCGCATGTGAGTTGACTTCACGGACCTCAACAAGGTTTGTCCAAAGGACGACTTCCCCTTGCCGCGGATCGATCAGCTTGTCGACTCGATGGCTGGCTGCGAGCTCATGAGCTTCTTGGACGCCTACTCTGGCTATCACCAAATCCGCATGAATCCAGACGACATCGCCAAGACTGCCTTCATCACGCCGTTCGGCACTTTCTGCCACCTCAGGATGCCTTTCGGCCTGAGGAACGCCGGAGCAACGTTCGCCAGGCTGGTGTACAAGGTGCTTCGCAAGCAACTGGGGCGAAACGTGGAGGTGTACGTCGACGACATTGTCGTGAAAAGCCGTAAGGCCTTCGACCATGGGTCCGATTTACAAGAGACTTTCGACAACTTGCGTGCGGCGGGTATGAAACTAAACCCAGAAAAGTGTGTTTTTGGAGTTCGCGCCGGCAAGTTGTTGGGTTTTCTTGTTTCCGAAAGGGGCATCGAGGCGAACCCCGAGAAAATCGATGTCATTCAGCAAATGAGGTCACCGTCGAGCGTACGCGAAGTACAAAAGCTCGCGGGCCGAATTGCGGCACTCAGTTGTTTTCTGTCAAAAGCAGCCGAAAATGGCCTGCCATATTTTAAGACCCTCCGGGGCGCAAGAAAGTTTAACTGGACTCCCGAATGCCAGGCTGCATTCGAAGAGCTAAAGCAGTATTTGCAAAGCCCACCTGCCCTTGTCAGCCCAACACTAGGAAGCGAAATGCTGTTGTACCTAGCGGCTTCGCCTGTGGCGGTCAGCGCAGCGCTAGTCCAAGAGACGGAATCAGGGCAGAAACCAGTGTACTTCGTCTCCGAAGCCCTACAAGGGGCGAAGACGAGGTACATTGAGATGGAAAAGCTCACCTACACCCTGGTAATGGCTTCGCGCAAGCTCAAGCATTACTTCCAGGCCCACAAAATCACAGTGCCTTCGCAATATCCTCTGGGCGAAGTGCTCTGAGGCAAGGAGATCTCTAGCAGACTCAGCAAGTGGGCGGCAGAACTATCCCCCTTCGACTTGCATTTCGTGGCACGCACCGCCATCAAGTCTCAGGTCCTGGCCGATTTTGTGGTCGAGTGGACTCCGGCGTCTGCTCCCGAACCTCAACCTGTCGAACAGCCATGGACCATGCACTCCGATGGTTCGTGGTCGCACAGGGGGGCGGGCGCCGCGGCCGTACTCACTTCGCTGGGGGGCGTGCCGATTCGGTATGCCGCAAGGCTGCAGTTCGACACAACCAACAACACGGCGGAATACGAAGCAGTCCTGCTGGGCCTAAGGAAGGCGAAGGCACTAGGAGTTCGGCGTTTACTCATTCGAACGGACTCCAAGCTAGTGGCATGTCGTGTTGACAAATCTTTTGAGGCAAAAGATGAAGGGATGAAGAGATACTTGGAGGCCGTTTGGTCAATGGAAAAGTGCTTCGCCGGCGTAACGGTCGAACACTTGCCCAGGGGGCAGAATGATGAGGCTGACGCCCTGGCGAAATCTGCTGCTTGCGGAGGACCGCATTCGCCAGGCATCTTCTTTGAAATCCTGTATGCACCAAGCGTGCCCAAAGAAATCGAGGATGTCATGGCCATAAACCAGACTACCACGGCCGAAGCCCAGAGGACTGGCGAACACCGTTCGTGAAGTACCTCAAAGACGGCTGGCTTCCGGATGATGAAGCGGAGGCGAAACGCCTGCAAATCAGGGCCAGGCGGTACAGGCTGGTTTCAGGGCAGTTGTACCGCTCTGGAGTGCTCCAACCTTTGCTTCGCTGCGTTTCCTTCGCCGAGGGCGAAGAGATGGTGAAGGAAATTCACCAGGGGCTTTGTGGGGCACACCAAGCTACCAGAACTGTCGCCTCCAAGGTGTTTCGCCAAGGAGTATATTGGCCAACCGTGCTGAAAGTTTGCGTGGCGCACGCCAAAAGGTGCGAAGGCTGACAACGGCATGGCCGAAGCCAAACCGCCCCACAGTATGAGTTGCAGCCGATCGCTCCAGTATGGCCCTTTGCCAAGTGGGGGCTGGACATCATCGGCCCATTCCCAGCAGCGCGAAATGGTTACAAGTTTGCAATTGTGGCCATCGAGTACATTTCTCACTGGATCGAGGCCGAACCACTCGGCACGATCACTTCGGCGGCAGTGCAGAAGTTTGTCTGGAAAAACATTATTTGCCGTTTTGGAGTTCCAAGGGAATTCATCACAGACAATGGCAAGCAATTCGACTCTGACAAGTTCAGAGAGATGTGCGAAGGGCTAAACCTGGAAATCAGGTTCGCATCGGTCGCACACCCACAGTCGAACGGGGCGGCCGAACGCGCAAATGGCAAGATCTTGGAGGCGCTCAAAAAAAGGCTTGAGGGGGCGGCGAAGGGCAAATGGCCAGACGAAATGTTGTCCATCCTTTGGGCTCTCCGAACGACTCCCACGAGGCCAACCAAGTGCAGCCCATTCATGCTCCTTTACGGAGACGAAGCAATGACCCCAACAGAACTAGGGGCTAACTCACCAAGGGTGATGTTCTCGGGGGGTGAAGACGGGCGCGAAGTGTCGCTCGAACTCCTGGAAGGGGTGCGAGTCGAAGCACTGGAGCACATGCGCAAGTATGCCACAAGCACTTCGGCAACCTACAACAAGAAGGTTCGCCCGACAGAGCTCCTGCCAGGCCAACTCGTCTTAAGGAAAAAGGCGAACCCAGCAGCGGTTGGAAAGCTTGAGTCGAGATGGGAGGGGCCCTATCTCATCAAGCACAGGTCAAGGACGGGTTCTTTTCGCCTAGCAACACTGGAAGGCGAAGAGTTCGATCACTCATGGAACACCGCTTCACTCAAGCGTTTCTATGTCTAGAGGGTGGCACCCTGTTCGCCAACATGTAAAAATGTACATATTACCATGTAGCTCTTCGGCAACTGCCATTTTTGTAAGCCGTTCGGCGCAAAAATACAAAAAAAAGGAGAAAATGAAAAAGAAAAAAACTGGACGTAGGGCTGTTATCCACTCTGGAGGCCCGAACCAGTATATAATTTCTGTGTTTTTCGCCTTTTTTACTTATGTGCATGATAATTCGTGGAAAAACCCCAAGGCGAACGCCTGATCAGCGAAAGGGCCAGGGGGGCGAAACGAATCGGTCGAAGCATCGCTCACCGAACGTTGAAACCGCGACAGCTTGTTTCGGAAAAAAAAACCCCGAACACCGTTATAGTCGATCCGCACAAAATTAAGCTGCTAAACGCAAAGTGCAAAAGGTCGACAAGGGAAGTCAAAAGCTGAAAAGTCAGCGAGCCTATTTCGCCAATACACGCAAAGGGGTCGATGCATCAGGACCCAACAAAAGCACAACATGTGACAATGCAGAAAATGGCGAAAAGGAAACAAAAGCACATCTTTATTAAACGTTGAAAATACACTCAACAGCTTACATTGTGTATCGCGATACAGGCGGAACGATCTGAAACATTCGCTTACAAGAAAATTACATCTTCGCCCCCAAGGCAACTACTAAAGGAGTGATCCGGCGAACATGATTCGTCATCACTGCTGATATTGTACACTACCCTAAGAGGAGAGGGGGACGAAACTACAGTAAGGGCGTAGCGCCGCCGGGCGATCGCCTCCTGCCGATCGGTCCGCCGATGGTTTCGCCAGAAACGGGCCATGCCCTCCAGGCGTGCCACATGGACACGATCGAAGTCCTCCAGCGTTCGCCCAGGATGGGTTCGCATCTAGTTAGTGACGCTCACAACTTTGTAGTTGTTCCCATTGATTGTCATTTCACTGTAGAAAGGCCGAAGCTGGTACCGAACCTTCGGCAAATTCTTCACCGCAATGAACTTCTCGTTCTTGCTTCGCCAATCCCCAAGAGGGGGCCGAACGCAAAGCTTTCGGCATTGACCCTGCAAAAATGGGAGTGTCACGCAGGCGAACGGAAGAAGAGAAAAGTGGACGCGAAAGAACTAGGCGAGAGGATCACAAAAACATCTCAAACGGTTCGCGCGTCACACAAAAATGATATAAATGGCGAAAGGAGTCATATATTTCAACTAGTTCAAGGCCTTAGCCATATTTACATAATTCGCCCCTAAAACGGCGAAGAACAAAAGAAAACAATTACAGAAGTAGATGGGCGGAGGGCCTCACACCTCGGGGTGGTCTTCGGCTCCTCCTCCACCCCGCGCAGCTGGTTCTTCGCCCTGGTCCGCTGCCTCCGACTTTGCCAGCTGCTCAAGCAGGCGGGACTTGGCGGCAGAGCGGCCCTCCTTCTGCCAGAATTGCCTTCGCCAGGCACGTAGAGCGGGCGACACGTCTTGGGAGCTGACTTCCCAGTCCCCCTTCGCGAACTCGGGAAACTGGGCGACGTGCTCGCACACGTGTTATTGAAGCAGCCCCAGGGCGAAGGCCGCCGACACGCGCGCACAGCAATCACCGTACGACGTGGCGCAGTCGGAAACCACGCAGCCGGCCTCTTGGGTCCAATTGCAGAAGTCGAGCGCGGAGGCATCTTCGCCGGGAACATCGCCCATCTTCGCCCCCATGTCTGTAAGGGCAAGGCGAAGGGTGCGACAGGATGCCTTCGCCGCCTCGGTCATCTGGGCCGCTTCTCCGGCAAGGTGTTTTGCCTTTCCCTCCGCCTTGCGCGTCCTCTGGCGAAGGGCTTCCATTTGGGGCTCCGCCGAATCATAGTATGTTGTGAGCATGGCGGTTTGTTCCCGCTCCTTTGCCAGCTCGGCCGTGAGGCGGTCGATCTCGGCCTTCGCCTCGCTGCCTTTCTCGAGCTCGGCCTGAAGGCGTTTATTTTCCGCCTTCGCCTCTCGGAGGGACCGGGCAAGTCCCTCCATCTCGAGGCCTCTTCGGCCTAGCTCATCGTCCTTCGCCCGGAGTCGGTTTTTCAAACCGTCCAGGCGGGCCCGCATTGTCCGTTCGGTAGAACAATGGGCCGCTAGAAGCTGGCGAAGAAGTAAGGGCAAATTGTAAGCCAAGTGTAAAAAAGGAAAAAGAGCGAAGAAGCTTACAAGAACATACCCGCACAGCCAAACTCTTCACGGCGGAACACACCTCGTCGAACTCATTGAGCTTGGCGAAGAGGCTGGGGCCGCCGGCCGGCGAAACGAGCTTGCTCACCCCCTCCACGAAGGGGACGAGCTCCGCCCGAGTTTCGAAGTCCCCGGGGGCGAAGCGAGGCGGTCCCTGAGAGTGCTCAGAGCCGGACCCCTCAGCCACCTTCTTGCCCTTGTCGAGGACGAGCGGCGAAATGGGCCGATGGGCCGGGCTGGTGAAGACCCGGGCAGCCGCCTCAATCACCAATTCGGCCGAAGCAAAAGCCCTGGCCTCACCGGTCGCCCCAGGGCTGCGCCCCGCGGGCGAAGTGGGCGTGCGGCCCGACGATTCCTCGTCGCTGAAGACGTTGGCGATGGCGACAACCCCTTTCCTCCGGGGGGTAGGCCTCGCGGCGGCGCTTTTCGCTGCCTTAGCCGCCGCAATGGCAACTAGGGCATTGGCGTCCTCCACGTCTTTTCGGCGCAGGGGCGAAGAGGCCGATTCCGCCCCAGTTTCGGCACGCTCTGGGCTAGGAGTTGGCGTATAACCGCGCGTCCCAAAGCGGCTATCGCCCACCTCATCGCCAGCCTCTTCGCCCGCAGCCTCAGCCGCTCCCGCTTCCTCCCCTTCGGCATCCTCGTCTCCTTCAACGTCGGAGTCCGTTGGGACGGGGGCCCTCTGCTTGCGGGGGGCGAACCTCACCTGCCCCCGCGGGCGTTTCCATTAAGGGCCGGCTTCGCCATCCGCCTTAATGGGCTTCGCCCTTGGGGGGAGCTCACCGGCATAAACGCGGTTTGCCCTGCCAGGTGCCTGCCGAGTAAGCAGCTGGCTGTACTCCACCACCGACACGTCTCCAACGAGCCTTCGGGCTTCGGTGTCGGCTTGGGCCATTGTCAGCGCTACAAAAACGGTGAAGGTCTATGTCAGGTCCGAACAGAAAATAAAGCGAAGAGGCAAAGGGGGAAGAAGAATAAAACACTCACCGTTCGCCCCTGGGGGCAAAACAAGTTTGGGCAGGCCGTCGACCACTTCGCCTTGGTCGACTTCGACCTGCAATGCTTGCGAAAGCGGATAAATCCGCAGCATGCAAAATTCCTCTACCAAATCCCGGCAACTCAGCCGGGAACACACCCTGCTGAGCAGGGCGAAGCGAGATTCCAAGGTATCGGTAACGGCAACCCTGGGCTTCCGTGCTGGCGAAATCACGCGGCGCCGCCAGCGCAGCGCTCTCGCCGCTTCGGAATCCGCCTCGAAGGGGATGGAGTGGTAGAACCACTTAGCCATCCAATGGCGGTCCCGTTTCGACATGGCGGCGTTAACCGGCCACAAATCGACGCGTTCGGGACGAACATTGAAGTTCACACTCCCGAACGCGGTCTTCCGGGTCCCAGCGGGGGTGATCACTGTCTTCGTGTTGACGGTGGCGGAGAAGATGGTGCCGAAAAGGTCGGCGCTGGGCTCGAACCCCGCGGTCCGGCACGCCCAGTCGAAGATTGCGATCCGCACTAGGGCCGAAGGGCTCAACTGGGGTAGTTCGACTTGGAAGAGGTGGAGGATCTCCGGCAACAGGATGCTGCACGGAAATCGAAGGCTGGCCTCAAAGAAAACGGCGAACAGCACCGTCTGCTGTTCGCCAGGATGCGGCACTTCGGCTTCTCCGGGGGCGGACGCCTGCCCCTCCGCCACCAGGCCGGCATCAACCATTCTGGCCAACTCGTCATCATCGACGAGCGAAGCCCCCAGGAAGGCTGTGGTGTCGTCGTCAATCCGGCCGGGATCAGGTCCGGTCACGATGACTGGGTTCGGCTTGCGGGGAGCCATGGGCGAAGAGGAAGTTTGTTGGCGAAAAGGGTTACTTGGGCGAAGTAGGTCGCTCAGAGATTAGCCGAGAGCAAGTGGAGAGGAAAGTAACTGCGGTGAAAGTGACAAGGGTAGCGACGGTGAAAACGGGGGTTGAGAATATATATCTCACCGAACGACGCTTCGCCTCCCCAGCCAATCAGGAGCGGCCACGTGTCGCGGGGTAGGCGAAACGATAAAATCCCATGGGTCAGACCGTGCGGTAACGGGTTCCAGAAGCAAAAAGCCCACTACTGTTCACCGCGGTCCAACGGCCCATCACTGATTCGCTAAGACCCAACAAAGTGACATGGGCCACACTACTGTTCATAAAAAGGCGAAGGCCCAACACTGCTCACATTAGGACCGGTAAAAAAAAAAATCTCCACAACTGCTCGAGATGGGCGAAGACCATACACTATAATCCTTTTTCGCATGTTGCAAACTTTTTGCAGGATCCAGAAAGATGGGTTTCGGCAGGAGCATCAGTCGAAAGGGGGCGCCTCATACCATACTACATGGTTTGCACGGTCTCGGCCGAAGCTCCTATCTCACCCTTGCCCGTGAGGGGCTTGTTGGCAGTATGCCATGAGGCCCTTCGACCAAGCCTGCCGAAACCAACCAAGCGGCGAGGATCCGATCTCCCAGCACCAAGGCTTGTGGGGCGAAGCCCAACAGAAAAACCGGTGGCGAAGCCCGATGGCGAAGCTCGATGGCAAGGAGCCACATGGGGCTCCGGTCGGCCTGGGCGAAGCCTACATGGCGAAGGCATGTGCCGAAGGAGGATGGCTTCGCCAGGGCGGACCTGCTCCAAGAAGGGCCGATGGGCCGGCCCAATCGCCCCGGTCCATGGGCCAAAGAACCAGTAGCCACCAGGTGGCCTATTGAGGGCCCACGCGCACTCTAATTACATTGAATACCCATGAAAGGGCCCCTTTACGAGGGCGACCATGTAAATTCCCCTGTAATAGCCCTAAACCCTAATAGGGAGATCTGTAATAGGGTTATAAATAGCCCCTTGGGCCTTGTAAAAGGGGATCCGAATTTAATACGAAATTCATTACACTTTACTTTCCCAACCACCGTTGAGTATCCACGTCCTTCGACGTATGCAGTTGTCGTTTCGACAACAGTTTTAATGTTGCGGGTGGCGCTTATGTCTCCACCCGTCTCCGACAATCACTCCCACTGAGTGATCGCCACATTCACATCCATAGCCATATATCATAAGTATGGAGTGTACAAACGTCTATACATATGCAACACTAAGCAGTATAGATAATTAACCGCGCATAAAAAATAGACTCAATTAACAAAGGTGTATAAGTACATAAAGGTAAACAATATCAAAGGTAAGGCTTAAATAAATGTAGGTACACGTTTTATAATTAGAATGCAATTTTATTTGTAATCAACACATTTATAAAAATAGGATCAACATGTTCGAGGAAGGGGGCGTAGTGACTTGCCTTGTTTTAGGTTCGAATAATCTTCGGGAAGTCCGCGATAGTTAGTATAACCCGAGAAATCCAAGCTCAAGGAATAACCAGAACACCCGGAACATCCGACCAATGATCAAGGAAAACCACACACAATCCTAAAAATAAAATAAAAGAATATTCAATACAAACTAATGGTGCCAGTAAATAGATCTCGATTTTAGAGAGATGATGGAAGTTGAACGGAGTTAATCGGAGTGGTGGGTAGAGAGATATGAATTTCCGAAGTTTAACAGATAAATTATAAATCACGGATTTAAGGTTTCTTTTGTGGGGGATATTTAGACTTTTAGAGATGGTTTTAGGATGCAGAGGGACAAAACATAGACTTTAGGTAAAGGAAGGAAGCTGATGATGGGCTTTGCCTGAAGGTTAGATGGAGGATGCTATATAAACTTATGTAGGGGATTCGATCCTTCAGGCCCGGTTAGAATATAAGGAGGTAGTATAGACTTTGTAGTAGAAATCGATTCCACTGGGCTTGGACAAGGAAGTAGAGGGAGGTGAAGCAGACTTTTTAAAGGGAGAGAAAGCTCAGGAAAAATCTTGAACGTCGGCCCCACTTGTCTTTGCTTTTCCTTCCTGTTTTTCTTCTCCTTTTCTATTTCTCTCTCTTTCCTATCCCTTTCTTCTGTTGTTCGGTTGCCTTCTACTCATGCGCCAGAGAGGGAGGAGGGCGGCGCATGGTGGCGCGGTGGGGCGGCGGCGGCCTCGAGCAGGGGGGCGGCGCAGCTAGAGGAAGAGGGGAACGAGACGGATGGCGGCTGGGATGGGAGGAGGAGTAGAGAAGGGACGACGCGGCGACGTGAGAGCGACGGCTGGGTGTGGCGGTTGAGGCTGGGGAGGGGTGGCGCGGCGATGGCGTGAAGGCGGCCGCGGCAGGATGGCAGTGACAGCGACGCGTGCCATGGCAGTACCGCGCCAAAACGGGCCCAGCGAGCAGAGAGATGCAGAGAGGAGGGAGGAAAACAAAGGAAGGAGGAAGGAGGGGATGCTCACCTCGCGGCAGCCGTGCAGCGGCACGCCGAGAGTGGCTGACGACATCGACGATTGGCTCGCGGTTCATCCTTGGCTCGCGGTTCGTCCTCGCGCGCCACATGTTCGATCGGCGGCAAGAAACGAACACACAGCGTTAAGGAGTAAATGTTAGCGGGTTAGTGCAAGTTAGGGGTTAGGGGTTAGCGAGTTAGAGGTCAGTGAGTCAGTAGATTAGAGAGTTAGCGGGTTAGCCGTTCGATATATTAGTCGTTCTCACATTCAAATGTTCAAGGTTCACAGGTTCGATCGATGGCGCGGTAGCCTACCCGTCCCTTTGCCCAACCGAAGCTTAGCACAAGCCTACCGCGGTGGAGCAAACGGAAAAGCGGCAACCATTGCGTGGAAAGAAGGAGAGGCAGTGGTAGAGCAAGAGGTAGGAGAGGCAGAGGGAGGAGGAAAATGGAGAGGTGCAAAGGTGCTCGATTTTGGCGGTGGTTTTTATATGTTGTTGGCTGCCTGTGCATGGGAGACAAGGTGAGCTCTTCTTTATAGACTTGGTATTTCATTCGGTGTGGACTTTATCCCTCTGTGTTGCATGTATGTTGATGGAGGGTTTTGTGGGTTGGGTGCAAGGAGTGTTGTCGAAATGTTGGTGAGAGGGTCACAGGCATTTGATAGGCAGCAAAACTCGGTTCAGTTCAAAGCTGTGGCTTGTAGGCATTTCATCGAACACATACTGTGCATGCATGGTGACTGCTTTGATGCAGAGGGACGCAATGTAGACTATTATTTTAACTGAATGGGTGAGAGAGTCAAAGGTGTGGACCCCACCTTCTTTTCTTTTTCTTTCTTTTCTCCTTCTCTCTCCTTCTTATCTCTTCTTCTCCTTCTCTCCTTCTGTTTCTTCTTTTCTACTTCTTCTTCTTCTCTTCCTCACGTTCTCTGTCTCTCTCTCACACAGCCGACCAGGGGAGGAGGGGGCGGCGCATGGCGACGGTGGCTGGCGGCGGCTGGCTGGCAGGCACCGCGGGTGGGGGCGGCGAGTGGAGGCGGCGGCCGGTGGCTGGAGCGGCGCCGGCAGGACGACGCGCAGGGTGGCGGCCTGGTGGGATGGTGCGGCTCACGGCCAGCGTGGCCGGGGCATCGCACGCGGCGCGTGGCGGTGTCGGCTCGACCGAGTAGCTCGGTCGGGCGGGACGACGACGAGCGGACATGGCAGTTTGAGGTGGAGGAGAGGGCGCGACAGTGGTTGAAGATCACGACTTTTATAGCCGTCGCAGCTGGCAGATGACGACGAGGGCTGCTCGGTGAGCTCGGTCGAGCGGGGCCAGCTACCCTGCTCGGCGGTCGTCGTCGGCAGTGCGGCACAGGAGAGCAAGGACAACGGTGTGCTGGGTGGACGCGATGCTTGCTTTCGGCGTGGACTGCTGCCTCTGTGCTTTCTTGGTGTGGTGCAACGGAGCACTGGACAGGGAGCATGATGAGGCTGCCATGGGAAAGCTTGCTTTTGCTTTCTCCTCTTCCTCCATGGTTCTCTCCTGCTGCCTGCTAGGCCTGCTCGGCGAGCGGCGTGGAGCAGTGCCTAACTTCAGTGGAGAAAGCGAAGGAGGTGCCTAACCGCGAGGTTTGCAGTGGCTTAGTAATTGAGGAGGCAGAGGAATAGAACGGGTGCATGCACGGGTGTCGGATGAAGATTGCTTGCTTGTCTAAGTAAAGAAAGAGTGCATCCTGTTTGTCACATGCTGTTTTGCCCTGTAGGCTGTAGACTATTTTGCACTTGTACAAGAATTTTAATTGGACTGTGTATCCTGGCGATTTTTGACAGGTAAGAAATTTGGGCTGGAGGGATTTTGGGTTTTAAGAATATTTGCAACAAATAGAACGAGTAGGACAAATGATTTAGCAAGGATTGAAATTGGAGAAGTGATTTAGGACGCGATCCGGATTCAAAAATCCGAAGACGGGGATTTTATTTGGAAGACGATGATTGGATTTGGATCGTACGTGCACAAAAATATTAGTTTTGGTATGTACACGTAGAGGAAATATTTGCCGGGCGGTCGAATTCTAAAATAAATATTTTTAGACTCCTTGGATGGGAAGAAGAGGGTTTGTCGGCACGATAAAAATTCTGAAAGCGAAATTTTAACCGTACGACTTTTTGGAAGTGTTTAGGAGGAAAATTCGAACTTCAAAGTTCGAATCAGGAGAATTTAATTTGAAGGAAAGGATTTGGCCAAGAATTTGGGTTTACAAGGAATGGGTTAAATGAGATCTTTGGCACACAAACCTAGATACACTCAAAGAACCAAAATTTTTGAACATAGGTTTTTAAGAAAATAGATTTTTCGACGGGGCAAAAATCGGGGTGTTACAAACCTACCCCTTAACAGAATCTCGTCCCGAGATTCCGACCAGAGTTGGGTAACGAACAGTTCTCCAGGTCAAAAGCTTCCTTGAAACTGTACACGGTCTCTGGGGTGGTCGTTTTCTTTACCTGCGGTCGGTGGGTGTAGGGTTCCTGGCCCATCCTTTTCCAAGTGACACTTGGGTCCAATGTTTGGCGCCCAAAACATTTGAACTCAAGCGAGGGCTATTAAACTGATACTGTCTCTGGTGAGAATCTTAAGTCCTTCTCTGGTGTCGGTACTGGCGTTGACGCGTCTTGACCAGGTTTGGTGTGGTCCAAAATGGATGCACTTTGCTTGATCGTGCGGCGACGTTATCCCGCATCCTTTCTGACGGTTATGGTGGTTATCCAGGGTATTCAACGGTGATTGCAGGTGGTAGTTCGGTGAAAGAGCATCTATGCCCCTAGTGGGTTTTGGTTAATTGATGACAAACGATTAAGGGACCAATGAGCTTATTGAGTGTGTAAGCAAGTGATTAGTCGGATGAAGAAACTAGAAGATGACTTATCGATGGATGAGAATTAAGGAGAAGATATTGAAGATGCAGGGTATGAAGTGACTACCTATGGCAAGACGGTGAAGCGCAAGCAACGCTCAGCTGTGATGGACCATGCGGTGGATAAGGGCAAGCAAGGGGCTTGGCGCCGATGAACCGAAACCGGTGGTGAAGGGCGAGTGAAGAATTTGTCATGATGAATCGTGCGAGGCCATTTGAAGCTATGGATTATTCGCATCAATCATTTGAGAAATGGAAGATAAAAGATCAAAGATCAAGAAGATGTGATTTGTTGGAGGATAGTCCCGATGATAAAAACGACTGTGACGCTGGCCACCCTCAAAGTGAAGAAAGAAAATGGTGTGAAGGTATTCCTATTGGTATAGCTTTCCTTTCTACATTTGAGTTTAGGATGCCGTACTATTAAGAGGGATACCACATGCATATAATTGGTTGAATACTAGTGCTCAAAATGATTCATCTTCGTGTGAGTTGAAAAACCTAAGTCAAAATTCTAACTCCGGGTTGTTTCACATATCACAACACTTACACCGGGTTTATTTGCAAGTTTTTTAACATCTATTGAAGGTTTTAGACAAGGTTTATTTGCTGGGTTTGATAGCCCATGAAACTATCTTTCCACAGAGTCCAAGATCATCGAAATCGGACTTCGGAGTAAAAAGTAGTTGCATTTTTACTTGGGCAACATGAGACTATCCGATTTGAAATCAGACTATCCAATCACATCAGACTATCCGATACTCAGACTATCCGAAATCTCACAGAACTTCACTCTCTGTCTTTGGACTGAGTGTTGGCTTAAAAACATCGGACTATCCGATGTGAGATCAGATTGTCTGATGCATCGGACTATCCGAAATTTCACAGAACTTCACTCTCTATCTTGGATTGATTTTTATTCCTCTTGAGTGAATTTTTCTAAGTGTCAATCAGACTATCCGATGTGATCAGACTATCCGATGATCCAGAAACTCCGAAGTTCAATGGAACTTGAGTCTCTATGAGAGGATGAAGTTCTTGGTTCAAAAATATCAGACTATCCGACATGACTTCGGACTATCCGATTGATCAGACAATCCGAAATTCTTCAGAACTTTGTTCTCTGTCTCTGGCTTCGGACTATTCGATTGATCAGACATGACTTCGAACTATCCGATATCATCTCGGACTATCCGAGGTGGGATGAAAAGATTCTCTCCCAACGGCCACATTTTTGGGGATCTATAAATACCCCCACTTAACCCTTTTCTAGGGTAACCCATACTCATTCATTCTCATTCAATTTGGGTTGAGCTTGGTTCTTAAGTGCTTTGGCTCTTTGAGCTCTTTCTCTCTCTCTCAAATCCCTCCTCGTTCTTTGTGTGGTGGATCTTGGTGGTTGTGGATTTGGTGTTTGAGGGGCTAGTGTGCGTTCCACCCGATCTTGAGCACTAGGATTTGTCCAAGAGTTGTGTGGTGTTTATTACTCTTGGAGGTTGAGGACTCCTAGATGGCTAGGTGTCATTCTTGGGCCACCGATCTACTTGTGGTTGGCCAAGAGAAGTTTGTGAAGGCCGGATCTCGCCTCTGCAAGGAAAGAGATACCCTTAGTGGAAGGAGGAGTGCATTTGTGCAACCTCACGAGGATAGGGTTGAAAAGGACCCGGCTCTTTGCGAGCTCCTCGACGGAGACTAGAATCCCCTCAAGGATTTGAACTCCGGGAAATACATCGTCGCGTAAATCTCGGTGATATCCATACTCTCTTTACCTTCTTGTTGCATTGCTTTGTGCCACACAAATCTTGTTGTTGGTTGAGCTCACATCCTTGCTTGTGGATTGGATCTAGAGCTTTTAGGTTGTCGTTTGGTTGATTGTTGTTGTGCAGGTCAGACAGTCTGGTCTCAGTCAGACAATCCGATCTACATAGGACTATCTGACCCCGTCAGATTGTCCGATCTCACTTCAGACAATCCGATCTACATAGGACTATCCGATCTGGTATCAGACAATCCGACCCTGTTTTGTTTTAGCTTCCGCATTTATTTTTAAATCGCCTATTCACCCCCCTCTAGGCGACATCAAGGTCCTTTCAATTGGTATCAGAGCCAAGTCTCTCTATTTAGGGCTTTACCGCTTAGAGAGTAAAGATGTCGACTAGTGGTTTGGTGGATATGGTTCCTTTACTCCTTTTAGATGGTTCAAATTATGACTCTTGGAGTACTCGCATGCTTGATATATTTAGGACCATGGGTCCTCAAATAGAGCGAGTTGTAGATGTGAGCATTTCTCCTCCAAGTAATGAATTGCTTTCATTCGAAGAGGAAGTGAAATGCATACATCTCAATGCTCAAGCTACTAATGTTTTGTTTAGTGCTTTGAGTGAAGATGTGTTCAAAACCATCATGCCACTTGAAGATGCTCATCTCATTTGGACCACACTCAAGGAGAGATACATCAAGTCAAAATATGATGAAATAAATATCTTGATTGAAGAACCACTTCAGGAGTGTTCAACTTCATTACCAAATTGCGAAGAATCTCATGTTAATATCTTCGATGATCTTGTCACATCCACCACCTCACCAACACATGACTCCATTCAATGTAATGAAATGGTGAGTAGGATCAATTTGGACGCTTCTACTTCCTATAGTGCTTGTGGTACTAAACTTTTGAAGGAAGAAGAAATATACGGGCATCAATGGCTAAGTGAAGAATCCACCTCACCAAGATGCTCATCTTCTATTTCCGAAGATCATGCTTGTTTTATGGGTGAAGACGATGACTCCAAGTTTGATCACTTGAGTAAGAAGGACGTAACAATGGTGATCAAGCTCATGGAGGCCATTGAGAAGCAACAAGCATGCACCATTAAGAAGAATGAAGAAATCAAGTTTCTAACCGAAGAACACAAGAAACTGAAGGATTTTCATTCTTCATTAACTATGAGGTATGAAAAATTGAAAAATGAATTTGCTTGTGCCACTAATTCTGTTGCTTGTGTAGCATCATTGGAGAAGCAAAATCAAGAGCTTAAATCTCAACTTGAGGAGATCACTAGCAAGTACGTTGATTGACAACAAAGACATGATGAACTTTTGTGTTTTCATGAGAATCTTGTAGATTCTCATGCTATGCTAGAGATAGCTCATGAGGTGATAATCACAATGGTAAAATCCTATGAACCTCATGTTCAAGTTGACTTTACTTGTGCTAACCTTTGTTGCTCTCGAGTAAATATTTCCCCGAGCACTATATGTGACTTGGACTATGTAGGGAAAAAGGAGAAGCACATGGATGATGAACTTGTGGGCAATGCTCAACCTTCTCAAGATAACCGTGAGGACATGGTGAAGAAGCTTGAGAAGGGATCAACCGTAGCTTGCACTAAAATCTATCAAAAAGATAACAAGCCTAACAAGAGGAAGGAGCAAGTTCAAAGCAAGACCAATGCTCCCATTACTTGCTTCATGTGCAATAATATAGGTCATCATGTGAGAGAGTGCCCCTTCAAGAAGAAAAGGAGAGAGATGTGCAAGAATCAACAAAGGAAGAAGATAGCTCATGTAGAGTGCCTCAAGAGCTCAAGTATGAGAAACTATGCCTCTATGTGTTCCCACAAGGTTGATGATAAAGTCACACTTCCAAAGAAGAGGTTTATTGGCAAGAAAGTGAAGGTGAAGCAAGATGATGTGGCATGTTGCAAATCTCGATTTTGCTACAATTGCCGGGCCAAGGGACATATTGGTAAAAATTGTCCCATGGGTAACATTACTAAGCAAAACTCCTCGTTTTAAAATGGTGTTTATGCCACTAGGGTGATTTGTTCACCACATACTAGCACAAAGGCCATTTGGGTGCCTAAGTCTCTTGTGACTAACCTCTATAGACCCAATGTTGTTGGAGCCCAAAATGTGCCAAAATGAGAGATAGGTACTTGGAGATGCATTGGAGGTTTGACTCTTTTGTGGAAAATCATGTTCACACGATATGCAAAATTGGAGTCAAATACGAGAATAGTTATTCTACATCAAGAACCAATGTCATCTCGGTACAAGTATTTACATTGAAATATTTATGTCCTAACCTTGTGTAGGTTATGCTTGTGCATAAGGTTTCTTCTTGAACATTTCTTGGTTGATGCATAAGTTGAATTTGAGTAATTGGTTATCACATTTAGGGGGAGTACAATAACCTCTCGTCATTCGCATCATCTAAATGAGTTTGGGTCAAATTGATGCTATGATAGTCTTCAAAATGCTATTTTGTCCTATTATAGCATCAAGTGAGTTTTTCCACTAGAACCATATATTTTGATATATATTGGTACATTGAGGTATGTCGAGCTCATACATATGCATTCCAATACAAAATCATCTCATTTGCTATTTCTTGACTTTTGTATGAAAGTTTTTTTTTAAAAGTGAGCTTTTAAATATCTTTTTGCCTGTGATTTAACCCAAAATGTTGAATTCATGTTTTTCAAGAGAGAGGTATATTAAGGTGAACTTACGTAAACCACATTCATGTATCTCTTGCTCTCAAAACATGAAAATTTTCAAAAGTTGCATCCATTGCTTTTAGGAGAGCCTATTTGGTCAAAAGTCAAAACTTCTATGTGAAAGGCCAAAATTTGTGAAAATCTTTTCAAAAGTGATTCAACATGTGTTTAAAATGTTTTCCAATAATTTTGGAGTAAAATTTCCTACATCTAAAAGAAAACCACTTTTTAGGCTCAACAGGATATTTAATGATCTTGTTTTTGCTAAAAGTGAAAATTTACCCCAAATCAAAATCTATTGAGTTTTTGAAAAAGTTGCCCATACAAAACTTTTAGATTTGGTTATTTCAAACTTTTATTTAGTTAAATTTTTTTTAAAATACCAACCATTCAAATGTTTTATCCATTTGAATTTCATTCAAAATCTTGACTTTACCTCTTTTGACCAAAACTTGCATATGGTGGGTTGAACTATTTGAGCAAAAATTCTTTGTGAATATAGGCTTAAGTTAGTATCTCTAACCCATCTAAGCTTTTTCAAATGTCAAACTTCATAAAAATCTTATTTGGATTGGATTTGACACTTTGGTTGAGATCTATTGATTTGAATGACCTACAAAACTCTTTTTGGCATTTCTCTTGATAGAAAAATACTGTTTGAGAAATTATTTTTGAAAAGTTTCTCATAAGAGAAAAGATCATTTTTGCAAGGTTTCAAATCATTTGAACCTAATTTGAAAGAACTTGACTTTTTCTCAGTTTGCTCAAGTTGCTGAAATTTTCAAAAATACATGCTTTTCGGCTGATTTGTGATATTTATTGTTTCAAAATGAGTTGCAAACTGGAAGGAGTTATATAATGACTTCTGATCCTCTATGGTTGGAATTCTTTGATAAATTTACTTGGATTTTTCGAAGGTCATGAGGATGGTGTTTCAAAGCTCTTTTCAAACTCATTTTGAATCTCCAAAATTTGAAAATCCTGAAATTATCTATTTGTTGAATCTTTGTGATTTTTCTCGCATCCATTTGGTTGATAATTAGGTATAACTTATAAAATGAAAAATATGTGTTGTTCTATGACCTATCTACAAGATTTATTGCAGATTTTTTCAGAACTAGAGACTTCGGTATACTTGGAACATATATGCTTGAAGGGTAACCTCCATTTCTTTGGAAGAATCTCATGTGACCTAGATAGTTTTGCTTATGGTAGATTATCATGCTTTTATTCAATATCTTCGGATAATCTACGTGCTCTTTTTATGATGTGTGTTATGTTTTGGTACAAGTATTTTCTTGAGAATCCTTTATGTGCCTTTCTCCAAAATATAGGCTACACTCCCCATTTGTTTTCATTAAACAAGTGCCTTTCTACAAGTAATTAAAGAACTTGGATGCACACTTTTAGGGGGAGCATATCCTATGTTTTGTGTTTTTGAGACTAACTTGTTATCAAGTGAATTTTTGTGATTAGTCTCATAGAAGGTGAAAAACATCTTCAAAAACACTTGAGAAGGTGAGACCATAAAAAGTCCATGATGACCAAGGTGGAGTACTTGATCAATCTCAATCAACTCAAGTCAACCTACCGCAATTGACTATTAAGAACATGAAGACATGCTTCTAGCACAAGTGGATGGGATTGATGCCAATGGTACTCAAGAGTAAAGTTACACCATGCAAGCTTAGGTCTCATCGATGTACCATCCAAAAATCCACCACATCGTTCAACGAGATTGTCCTTACAACATCCTCGATGACATACAAAAAGGAGTAACTAATTGTTCTCAATTTGCAAATTTTGTGAATGTTACTCTCTCTTGTTGTCTTTGGAATATTAGAAGGAAGATGGTGCACATGCGAAACCGGATCAGGTCATGGCCTTACAAGAAGAGCACAAGCACTATCAAGGCATAGGACATGGTTAAGGAGTTAAACTTGTTCGTGATAGGAAAGCTCAAGTTCTTCCTCGGGATTCAAATCAAGCAAATCAAGGAAGAGACTTTATCAAGCCCATCAAGGTGCCAAATTCAAATTGGCATCAAGATAAAATTTTAGTGAGTGGCCATCCCAAAATCGACAAGGAAGGTAACTCGATGATCCATAACTTGTTATTTCAATTGGTATGACTGGATCACTTGCCTTATCTTTGTACATCTTGGTCGGGTTTCATTGCTTGCTAATTAGCCGAGTTCTCAAAATGTTGTGATGACATGCTTGTTTAGTTAATAAGCGAGTATTAGTCACAAAGTTGTTCTAAGTGAATCAATGTGCTCGGAGACATACATGCTAAAATCATTTGCGAATTGTTTCTTTAAAAAAAACTTTTGAATCTCACTTGAATTTGTGAAGAAGTAGTTTGGCAAGTTCAAATCTCGATGATCCTCTTCAATGCATATCATGTCCTCTCCTTGCCATGCTTAAATGCCAAAGTAGGAGAGAAGGACTAAGGGGGAAGGATACATTCAATTAAAAAAAATGCCATTGACATGTAAAGGGAAGATTTTTTTTGTTCTATGTTTTAAACCCTTTGGATGTGAGCTTTCTATGTGCTAATTTTGTATCATAATGCTTATTGATATACTTGTGATCTTTATGTTAAATTGGTGTTCATTTCCTAATCACAAGTGATGAAATATAAAATTGAGAGGAAAGTATTCGATGATCCCTCATCAAGGATCCCTTTGCTTTTCTTTCCCTACTTATGCCCTTTTTGGTGTTTGATGTCAAAGGGGGAGAAGTATGCTTAAGGGGATAAAGAAAAGATTGATCAAAGGGTCAGATAATTGTCAGAAATTATCGAGATGCATGCCTTGAGGATGCTAAAGAGTGAATAAGAAAGGGGGAGAGAATACTAGAAATTGTTTATATAACTTGATTACTCATGCTTTCTCAATCGGTACCGAAATCAATTGGCACAGAATCAAGTTTTTGCAATTGGCATCAAGAATTTTATGTGACACGTTTTGAATCGGTGCCAAGAATTTGAGTTGTGTGTGTTGTTTTACTTTCAGTATCTCCTATCACACACAATACACCCTATGGATGCAAAGAGTTAGGGGGAGCTCTCATATTTTCAAAATATGTGCATATGAGTTCACTTCATATATTTTTATGCACACATTTAGGGGGAGCTCAAACTAATATTTGGATTCAAAATCATTTATTATCAATCTTTTGTAAGCTTGAATCGTGTTGTCATCATTCACCCAAAAGGGGGAGATCGAAAGAGCATCTATGCCCCTAGTGGGTTTGGGTTAATTGATGACAAACGATTAAGGGACCAATGAGCTTATTGAGTGTGTAAGCAAGTGATTAGTCGGATGAAGAAACTAGAAGATGACTTATCGATGGATGAGAATTAAGGAGAAGATATTGAAGATGCGGGGTATGAAGTGACTACCTATGGCAAGACGGTGAAGCGCAAGCAACGCTCAGCTGTGATGGACCATGCGGTGGATAAGGGCAAGCAAGGGGCTTGGTGCCGATGAACCGAAACCGGTGGTGAAGGGCGATTGAAGACTTTGTCGTGATGAGTCGTGCGAGGCCATTTGAAGCTATGGATTATTCGCATCAATCGTTTGAGAAATGGAAAATAAAAGATCAAAGATCAAGAAGATGTGATTTGTTGGAGGATAGTCCCGATGATGAAAACGACTTTGACGCTGGCAACCCTCAAAGTGAAGAAAGAAAATGGTGTGAAGGTATTCCTATTGGTATAGATTTCATTTCTACATTTGAGTTTAGGATGCCGTACTATTAAGAGGGATACCACATGCATATAATTGGTTGAATACTAGTGCTCAAAATGATTCATCTTCGTGTGAGTTGAAAAACCTAAGTCAAAATTCTAACTCCGGGTTGTTTCACATATCACAACACTTACACCGGGCTTATTTGCAAGTTTTTCAACATCTCTTGAAGGTTTTGGACCATGTTTATCTGCTGGGTTTGATAGCCCACGAAACTAGCTTTCCACAGAGTCCAAGATCATCGAAATCAGACTTCGGAGTAAAAAGTTGTTGCATTTTTACTTGAGTAACATCAGACTATCCGATTTGAAATCAGACTAGCCGATCACATCAGACTATCTGATGCTCAGACTATCTGAAATCTCACAGAACTTCACTCTCTGTCTTTGGACTGAGTGTTGGCTTAAAAACATTAGACTATCCGATGTGAGATCAGATTGTCTGATGCATCGGACTATCCGAAATTTCACAGAACTTCACTCTCTGTGTTGAATTGATTTTTATTCCTCTTGAGTGAATTTTTCTAAGTGTCAATCAGACTATCCGATGTGATCGGACTATCCGATGATCCAGAAACTCCGATGTTCAATGGAACTTGAGTCTCTATGACAGGATGAAGTTCTTGGTTCAAAAATATCAGACTATCTGACATGACATCGGACTATCCGATTGATCAGACAATCCGAAATTCTTCAGAACTTTGTTCTCTGTCTCTGGCTTCGGACTATACGATTGATCAGACATGACTTCGGACTATCCGATGTCATCTCGGACTATCCGAGGTAGGATGAAAAGATTATCTCCGAACGGCCACAATTTTGGGGGATCTATAAATACCCCCCACCTAACCCCTTTCTAGGGTTACCCATACTCATTCATTCTCATTCACTTTGGGTTGAGCTTGGTGCTTAAGTGCTTTGGATCTTTGAGCTCTTTCTCCCTCTCTCAAATTCCTCCTCGTTCTTTGTGTGGTGGATCTTGGTGGTTGTGGATTTGGTGTTTGAGGGCCTAGTGTGCGTTCTACTCGATCTTCAGCACTAGGATTTGTCCAAGAGTTGTGTGGTGTTTATTACTCTTGGAGGTTGAGGACTCCTAGACGGCTAGGTGTCATTCTTGGGCCACCGATCTACTTGTGGTTGGCCAAGAGAAGTTTGTGAAGGCCGGATCTCGCCTCTGCAAGGAAAGAGATACCCTTAGTGGAAGGAGGAGTGCATTTGTGCAACCTCACGAGGATAGGGTTGAAAAAGACCCGGCTCTTTGCGAGCTCCTCGACGGAGACTAGAACCCCCTCAAGGATTTGAACTCCGGGAAATACATCGTCCCGTAAATCTCGGTGATATCCATACTCTCTTTACCTTCTTGTTGCATTGCTTTGTGCCACACAAATCTTGTTGTTGGTTGAGCTCACATCCTTGCTTGTGGATTGGATCTAGAGCCTTTAGGTTGTCGTTTGGTTGATTGTTGTTGTGCAGGTCAGACAGTCTGATCTCAGTCAGACAATCCGATCTAGATAGGACTATCTGACCCCGTCAGATTGTCCGATCTCACTTCAGACAATCCGATCTACATATGACTATCCGACCTGGTATCAGACAATCCGACCCTGTTTTGTTTTAGCTTCCGCATTTATTTTTAAATCGCCTATTCACCCCCCTCTAGGCGACAACAAGGTCCTTTCATTTCGGCCTGTAGATAGGTTAACCAAGATACTTTCTGTTGCCTCGTGCACTTGGGTACCCGTTTCATCGAGCGCGGTCCTCTATTTCGGTCCCGGCTTGGTCTCCTTGGTGGGCTTTGGGTGGAGCACGTGGGTGCGGCGAGTGGAGAGTGAGTGGAGGGTGGTGTAGCTCGAGTGCGGTGGAAGAGATGGAGCGGCGGCTCGGCGGTGGAGGCGACTGGAATGGCGGCAAACGCGATGCTGGCGACCACGGCGCCGGTGGTGATGCAGAGCGAGGCGCTGCGGCGCGAAGTGCTGCGGGCGAGGGCGTGCTTCTTCGGTGGCCGGGGTAGGCGGCGGCTGCAACCGAGGCGCAGCGGCGTGTTCCTTCGTTGGCGCCGGTGGCAAGCGGCGCCATTGGGGTCGGGGCTACCGTGATGGTGGCGTGGGGACATCCCAACCGACGGGGGATCTTCTTATCGTGGGTGTCTGCTGCCTTGTACTGGGTGTGGGTATGGTCCGGCCTGCAGTTGGTTAGTGCGTATGTTTGCGCCATTTTGTCCTGGTTGGTGCGTCCAGTGGTAATCCTTTGGGGATGGTGGCGCGTGCTTGTTGTGGCTGAATATGCCGACCTCCTATGTGAGCCAGTATTCCTCCTCATAGTGTTGGCGCCCATCGTCTTCATTTCCATTCTGAAGGCGATGTTAGAGTAGGCATGTGAGGTTAGCCTTACCAGTCCTTGACAGGGATTTCCCATGTATCAGTCCTTAGAGTGTCCAATGTAATTTTCTTGTTCTTCTTGTCATAAGCATGGTTACTTCGGGTCCTTATTGAGTCTGTCTGGGGCCGCTTGTTGATGAGGGCTTGAATACTGATTTTATTATTAGTTCCTCGCCATGCTTACATCACTTCTTGCTCGGGGTAACGGGGGTCGCTCCTTTCTGTTAGGTGTGCTTATTAACCAAAACTTGGAATAACCCATACTGACAACAACGGGCTTCCCAGAGGAAGGTGTGATGATCTAGCTACGAACAAAATGTTCAGCTGCAAACCATGAACTTATGACAGACCAACGGCTTTATTCCATTCATAACAAGATACAGGAGGGTACAACTCCAGGGGGGTGGGGTACAATCCAAGGGAAAGGGAAAAGGAACTACTACGCTTAACAGTGGAAAGCCTAATAGGGGTTTACACACCTAACAGTACTCATGGCGATGGCACAGGGGAGAGTGGATCCATCCCCAGGGGGGACTTCCCGCGTTCCCTGGTCATCTCACGAGCTTTCATCATATTGGCCGCCACGTTCGCCTGTGCGAGCAGTGCAGAGGTGTTCCTGCGGGTCAGCCACTGGTAGCGGGCTTCCAGGTCTGTGTACTGGTCTCGAAGCTCGGCTAGCTCCTCGAGTGCCTGCTCATAGGCATTCTCGATAGTGCAGGCTAGCTCGGAGAGTAGAGCGCACCGGGTTCCTTGGTACTGTCCGGTCACGCGGAGGTGGTACTGGTTGTCGCCTTCGGCGTGGAATGGGTGCAAGCCATAGTCATTGACTATACCCAGAGGGGCGGAGATCTCGCAAAACCGGTAAAGGGCTTCACGAAGCACATCCTGGAAGGAAGCTTCAGGGGTGATCCGGGGATGATGTGTCTGGAAGGAGAGCGTCGTTCCTTCTCCTTCTCCCTGAAAGGGGAGGAAGATCTTCATCTTCCAGTACTTCCGGGATCCTCGGACGATCTGCTCACTATGGTAGATGGGTTCAGTGAAACCACCTAGCTGCTGGAGTAGGCACTCCAGCTACTTGGCATATGCATTGGGGTTGTCCTGAGGGGGACAATCTGTGGTTACCATGGGGTCACGTTGAGGGGGATTCTCTGTGGTTGCCATAGGGTTGTTCTGAGGCAGACTCCCTATCGTTACCATGGGGTCTGCCATGGGGCTATGGTTTTTCTGGCTCAAAAAGAAGGGAGAGGAGTGGTGCATTTCCTTGGGGTAGCCTGGGGCTAGGGTTTTTCTGGCTAGCTCGGCTCAAAAGAAGGGAAAGGAGTGGTGCATTTTCTTGGGGTAGCTTGGGGCTCCTTTTATAGGCACCAACCACTGGGGCTACTATGATGGGGTCGGCAACTCCAGTGCTCGCGTGTCCCGGTAGTGGCCTGTTCCAATTACTGGTGATGAGCAGTATGCTACTGTGGATCCTGTCAATCGAGGCTCCTGTTGTGTTCCTGTGGGTACTGTTGGAATACGGCGGTTTCCGGGTCTTTCGGAGTCTTTGGACGGTCGGTTACTGTTTGGGTCGCTGTCCTTGTGGTCGAAGCTTTCGGCTGAGGTCGCATTCCTATCTTCGTAGGTTGCCGAATTTCCAAGGTGGTTTTGTTGCGGTCGGCTTACTGGTGCTAGACCGGGTAGGGTCTTAACTTAACACTTATCGATCCTAACTGTACTCATGTTGGTGATTATCCTTCATCCTAACAACACCGGTATTTGGAAGATTAGGGAGGAATGAGAAAGTCCATCGGAAAGAAAGAAATAGAGTTTTCTAAGAAACGGCTACTTAACGGGAAGTTTTAATTGTTCGGGTGATGTGTATCATACACTTGGTGAGCACACAAGGGAGGGGAAGTGAGTAGTTAATTGCCTAAGAGCTACTACACAACAAGGAAATCAATGCACAAACGATGGGTTGCCACCCCATATTGCGATAACTCACAATAGGAGGCAGCTTATGCACAATACAACGTCTACGACACACATCTAAGGGTATTTAGTCAGATCGGTTAGTGGTTCATGTGGTCCTAATAAATCAGCTATCTATTCATCCTTAATCCTTATAATCTGTATAGGAGTACTTGAAATTAAAGCGGTGAGTAGAGGTTGGATAAAATGCATTTTGAAAATTACTCGAGACAGAGGAATAGTAAGAACCCATGGCTTTATCAAAATAGTTTTTGCAAATATATAGCTCGAGGGTAATAGGTTGCACTAAACCAGTCCTAGGGTCGTTACAAGGGTCCTTAGGTCCTGCAGTCATCTTGCTCTGATACCAACCCTGTGGGCCCCCGGTTTTGTATCCCGGAAACCCCATGTGTATTACAATACCATTCCCTGGATTAGTAGATGGTACACACATGGCACAGTTGTATATCACAAGCTGACATCGTCATGCAGGTCTTACAATATATTAATAATACAAGGGTAGCCGAAATGGGATCCAAATAGACCAAGCATGGTCGACAACAACACAAAATACTAACACAAATAAATGAGGTAGCGGAAGCGAAGCAGCGGCGGTCCATTTTATCCCACACGCATCGACTGGTGTTCAGGTCCCTATTCCACTGTCCTCGGTAACTCCTTGCCAGCATAGCACATGTACAGATCGACACCAACACCTTTTCTAAAAGATTTAAATAAGCAAGAGTGAGTACCAACCGTACTCAGCAAGCCACCATAACAGAATGCATATAATATTCATAGGGGTCCAAGGATGGCTTGGTTTATTTGCATAAAACTAGTTTTCACATATTATTTCACAAACCTATGACATAGCAGTTTTAACTAAAAACCACGTTAAGTTGGAGTTGTCATTAACCTGCGAGGGTTCATCCACCTTCCCCAAGCCTCGCTTGGTCCGGTTTACCCTCGCATCCAATTTCCACAGTTTTAACCACTACGACCTTTCCGCACATCGGGCAAGGTCACACCTTCCATACCCATCATATTTTAAGCAATATTACAAATTGACGAGGCTAGTCAAGAGTAATATAAGTCCCGGCGCTCATATCCGCGAGCACGGCTATTCGAATAGTTTAATTTACTCACACTGCAGTGGATGTACGCTTTTAATCCCGCACTCCTTGACGCACCCAACACATGAGACTTGTCACGGCCCGGTTTCTCAGTTACCCTCGCATGGCGCCACCCGCTCCAAGGACTATGAATCCCCATTGCACCCCCGGCGCCACATTCCTACCTCGAGCCGGTTGTGAGAGGAGTCCTAGCGCTCCCGAGATCTCAGGGGGTTACATAATATATACTTAGGGTGCATTTTAAGTTTTTGTCGGCGTTCAACAGATCGACCCAAGCGATCTAAACCGCAACACTTCATCAACACAACAACGAATATCCAGAACCTACCATGTCTGGGGTGCCACCCCACGAAAATTTCCTAGTGCACCGGGTCATACGCCACTCGAGAAATGCGGTCGTACTCTGTTCATTTCTCGCATAGCTTCTTGATTCGGTCCTTAATTGACCAGGGTCGGTGGCTTACCATTTCCAGAACCACCCATATTCTATTCATGCCGCTCAGTCGAAATAGTTTTGTGTTATTAAGTTTTTGGTTTTCGCAAAGGTTTTAATGTTGCGGGTGGCGCTTATGTCTCCACCCGTCTCCGACAATCACTCCCACTGAGTGATCGCCACATTCACATCCATAGCCATATATCGTAAGTATGGAGTGTACAAACATCTACACATATCCAACGCTAAGCAGTATAGATAATTAACCGCGCATAAATAATAGACTGAGGTAACAAAGGTGTATAAGTACATAAAGGTAAACAATATCAAAGGTAAGGCTTAAACAAATGTAGGTACGCATTTTATAATTAGCATGCAATTTTATTTGTAATCAACACATTTATAAAAATAGGATCAACATGTTCGAGGAAGGGGCGTAGTGACTTGCCTTGTTTTAGGTTCAATAATCTTCAAGAAGTCCGCAATAGTTAGAATAACCGAAAAAATCCACGCTCAAGGAATAACCAGAACACCCGAAACGTCCGACCAACGATCAAGGAAAACCACACACAATCCTAAAAATAAAATAAAATAATATTCAATACAAACTAATGGTGCCAGTAAATAGATCTCGATTTTAGAGAGATGATGGAAGTTGAACGGAGTTAATCAGAGTGGTGGGTAGAGAGATATGAATTTCCGAAGTTTAACAGATAAATTATAAACCGCGGATTTAGGGTTTCTCTGGTGGGGGATATTTAGACTTTCAGAGATGGTTTTAGGATGCAGAGGGACAAAACATAGACTTTAGGTAAAGGAAGGAAGCTGATGATGGGCTTTGCCTGAAGGTTAGATGGAGGATGCTATATAGACTTATGTAGGGGATTCGATCCTTCAGGCCCGGTTAGAATATAAGGATGTAGTATAGACTTTGTAGTAGAAATCGATTCCACTGGGCTTGGAGATGGAAGCAGGGGGAGGCGAAGCAGACTTTTTAAAGGGAGGGAGATCTCAGGAAAAATCTTGAACGTGGGCCCCACTTCTCTTTTCTTTTCCTTCCTGTTTTTCTTCTCCTTCTTTTCCATTGCTCTCACTTTCCTATCCCTTTCTTCTGTTGTTCGGTTGCCTTCTACTCATGCGCCAGAGAGGGAGGAGGGCGGCGCATGGTGGCGCGGCGGGGCAGTGGCGGCCTCGAGCAGGGGAGCGGCACAGCCAGAGGACGGGAACGAGACGGCCGGCGGCTGGGATGGGAGGAGGAGTAGAGAAGGGCCGACGAGGCGACGTGAGGGCGACGGCTTGGTGCGGCGGCCTGGCACGGAGCGCGCGCTCGGGCGGCGGTTGAGGCTGGGGAGGGGTGGTGCGGCGATGGCGTGAAGGCGGCTGCGGCAGGATGGCAGTGACAGCGACGCGTGCCATGGCAGTACCGCGCTCAAACGGGCTCAGCGTGCAGAGAGATGCAGAGAGGGAGGAAAACAAAGGAAGGAGGAAGGAGGGGATGCTCACCTCGCGGCAGCCGTGCAGCGGCACGCCGAGAGTGGCCGACGGCATCGACGATTGGCTCGCGGTTCATCCTTGGCTCGCGGTTCGTCCTCGCGCGCCACATGTTCAATTGTCGGCAACAAACGAACACACAGCGTTAAGGAGTAAATGTTAGCGGGTTAGTGCAAGTTAGGGGTTAGGGGTTAGCGAGTTAGAGGTCAGTGAGTCAGTAGGTTAGAGAGTTAGCGGGTTAGTCGTTCAATAAATTAGTCGTTCTCACATTCAAATGTTCAAGGTTCATAGGTTCGATCGATGGCGCGGCGGCCTACCCGTCCCTTTGCCCAACCGAAGCTCAGCAAAAGCCTGCCGCGGTGGACCAAACGGAAAAGCGACAACCAGTGTGTGGAAAGAAGGAGAGGCGGTGGCAGAGCAAGAGGTAGGAGAGGGTGAGGGAGGAGGAAAATGGAGGTCTGCAGAGGTGCTCGATTTTGGTGGCGGTTTTTATATGTTGTTGGCTGCCTGTGCATGAGAGACAAGGTGAGCTCTTCTTTATAGACTTGGTGTTTCATTCGGTGTGGACTTTATCCCACTGTGTTGCATGTATGTTGATGGAGGGTTTTGTGGGTTGGGTGCAGGGAGTGTTGTTGAAATGTTGGTGAGGGGGTCCTAGGCATTTGACAGCCAACAAAACTCGGTTCAGTTCAAAGCTGTGGCTTGTAGGCATTTCATCGAACACATTCTGTGCATGCATGGTGACTGCTTTGATGAAGAGGGTGGCAATGTAGACTATTATTTTAACTGAATGGGAGAGAGAGTCAAAGGTGTGGACCCCACCTTCTTTTCTTTTTCTTTCTTTTCTCCTTCTTCTCCCTCCTTCTTATCTCTTCTTCTCCTTCTCTCCTTCTCTTTCTTCTTTTCTGCTTCTTCTTCTTCTCTTCCTCACGTTCTCTATCTCTCTCTCTCACAGCCGACCAGGGGAGGAGGGGCGGCGCATGGCGACGGCGGCTGGCAGGCACGGCGGGTGGGGGCGGCGAGTGGAGGTGGCGGTCGGTGGCTGGAGCGGCGCCGGCAGGACGACATGCAGGGTGGCGGCCTGGTGCGGTGGCGCGGCTCGCGGCCAGCATGGCCGGGGCATCGCACGCGGCGCGGGGTGGCATCGGCTCAGCCGAGAAGCTCGGTCGGGCGGGACGACGACGAGCGGCCATGGCAGTTTGAGGTGGAGGAGAGGCGGCGACAGTGGTAGAAGATGACGGCTTTTATAGCCGTCGCGACTGGAGGATGACGACGAGGGCTGCTCGGCGAGCTCGGTCGAGCGGGGCCAACTACCCTGCTCGGCGGTCGTCGTCGGTAGTGCGGCACAGGAGAGCAAGGAGAACGTTGTGTTGGGTGGACGCGGCACTTGCTTTCGGCGTGGACTGCTGCCTCTGTGCTTTCTTGGCGTGGTGCAATGGAGCACTGGACAGGGAGCATGATTAGGCTGCCATGGGAAAGCTTGCTTCTGTTTTCTCCTCTTCCTCCATGGTTCTCTCCTGCTTCCTGCTAGGCCTGCTTGGCGAGCGGCACGGAGCAGTGCCTAACTTTAGCGGAGAAAGCGGACGCAGTGCCTAACCGTGAGGTTTGCAGTAGCTTAGTAATTGAGGAGGCAGAGGAATAGAACGGGTGCATGCACGGGTGTTGGATGAAGATTGCTTGGTTGTCTAAGTAAAGAAAGAGTGCATGCATGTTTGTCACATGCTGTTTTGCCCTCTAGGCTGTAGACTATTTTGCACTTATACAAGAATTGTAATTGGACTGTGTATCCTGGGATTGTTGACAGGTAAGAAATTTGGGCTGGAGGGATTTTGGGTTTTGAGAATATTTGCAACATAGAACGAGTAGGACAAATGATTTAGCAAGGATAGAAATTGGAGAAGTGATTTAGGACGCGATCCGGATTCCAAAATCCGAACACGGGGATTTTATTTGGAAGCGATGATTGGATTTGGACTGTACGTGCACAAAAATATTAGTTTTGGTATGTACACGTACAGGAAATATTTGCCGGGCGGTCGAAGTCTAAAATAAGTATTTTTAAACTCCTTGGATGGGAAGAAGAGGGTTTATCGGCACGGTAAAAATTCTGAAAGCGAAATTTTAACCGTACGACTTTTTGGAAGTGTTTAGGAGGAAAATTCGAACTTCAAAGTTCGAATCAGGAGAATTTAATTTTGAAGGAAAGGATTTGGCCAAGAATTTGGGTTTACAAGGAATGGGTTAAATGAAATATTTGGCACACAAACCTAGATACACTCAAAGAACCAAAATTTTGAACATAGGTTTTTAAGAAAATAGATTTTTCAACGGGGCGAAAATCGGGGCGTTACACTTTGGTTCCCGTAAGTTCACTCTCCTTGCCTTCCCCCGTTTGACCCGACATGATCTCTCCAAGCGGTTAAGCCTAATTAGGAGATTAGGCTTTGATACCAATTGAAAAGGTCACTTAAGACTAGAGGGTGAGTAGGCTACTTAAAATTAAACAACGAAAGCTAAAACTAAAACAAGGTTTGATAGTCTGATCCACAATCGGACTATCCGATGTGATCAGATAGTCCGAGTTTGGATCAGACTGTCTAACACCCAGAGAGATACAAGCAATACTTAGATCTGCTACCCAAGCAAGAGTATAAGTGCAATCAACAGCTAGGCTATAGAGTCATAATAAGGCAAATAGTAAAGGAGAGGAAAGAGTGAATATCATCGAGATTTCTTGCCGAAGTAATTCCCGGAGTACAAATCCTTGAGGGTATAGTACTCTCCGTTGAGGAGCTCACAAAGAGCCGGGTGTTTGCTAACCCTTTCCTCAAGAGGTTGCACAAAGCACTCCTCCTTCCACTAGAGGTATCTCTTTTGTTGCGGAGGCGAGATCCGGCCTTCACAAACTTCTCTTGGCTCACCACAAGTAGATCGGTGGCTCAAGAGCAATGCCTAGCCGTCTAGGAGTCCTCAACCTCCAAGATTAACAAACACCACACAAGTCTTGGAACAACCCTAGTGCTCAAGATCGAGTGAAACACACACTAGGCCCTCAAACACCAAATCCACAACCACCAAGATCCACCACACAAAGAACGAGGAGGGATTTGAGAAAGGGAGAAAGAGCTCAAAGATCAAAAGCACTTAAGCACCAAGCTTAACCCAAAGTGAGTGAGAATGAATGAGTTGGGTAACGCTAGAAAAGGGTTAGGTGGGGGGTATTTATAGATCCCCAAATTTTGGCTGTTGGGAGATAATCTTTTCATCCCACCTCGAATAGTCCGAGATGACATCGGATAGTCCGATGTTTTTGACCCCGAAGCAAAGTTCTAAAGAATTTCGGATTGTCTAATCGATCGGATAGTCCGATATTTTTGAAGCAAGAACTTCATCCTCTCACAGAGACTCAAGTTCCATTGAACTTCGGAGTTTCTAGATCATCGGATAGTTTGATCACATCAGATTGTCCGATCGGCACTTAGAAAAATTCACCCAAAAAGAATTAAAATCAATTCAAGATAGAGAGTCAAGTTCTATGAAATTTCGGATAGTACGATGCATCAGATAGTCCAACCTCACATCGGTTAATCTGATGTTTTTAAGCCAGTACTTAGTTCAAAGACAGAGAACAAAGTTCTGTGAAATTTTGAATAGTCTGAGCGTCGGATAGTTCGATGTGATCGGATAGTCTGATAGGAAATTTTCAGTAACACTTAAACAAAAGGATTTTGAGCACTAGTGTTCCACCAATTATAAGGTTCACAAGATGATTACAATAAATGTGATGCCGCTAAGTTCTTAATCAAATTGCCACTCCTTTTCATCCTTGCATCTAACTCAACAAATAATTAGTATCTCTATTTGTGTTATCATTAATACCAAAATAAATTAGGGGTCCTACATGTATTTTCAAGCAGAGATATTGAGAATAAAAACTGTAGTTCGCATGGAGGGATTAGGTATAAGATGAGAAAAAATTCTTTACTGGGACATGGTTGATGGGATAATAGCTACTTGTATGCACGAGAAAGAGTGTGGTTACTATATAATCACTACTAAAAAAATGATTTTTTACTAACCCTAACTTTTATTTTCCCAGATAGACAGAAAAATATCCTCTAATAACCATTTACAAAAATAGCTAAAAACCTCGATGACGACGGTAACGGTGATGGCACCTGGATCCTTCGCTGGCCGCGACGACAACGGCGTTGGCGACTTGGTCCACTGCCAACCGCAACGATGATGACGGTCATGACAACGACAGCGAGAACCTCTTAATCTGCCATCGGACACAACGATGACGGTGCTGGTGCCTGGGTCCGCCACAAGCTGCGATGACGATGATAACGGTGACGGCACCTGGATCTGCCGACAGCCGTGACGACAACAACAATTGGCTCCACTGCGGGCCGACTATGGGCTAGCGGATCCTCCGCCGGCTGGCGTCGAGCGCGTGGATCCACCACCAGGTGGCCTCAGGTGCGTTGATCGGCCGCCAGCTGGCCTCGGGTCGTCCTATGGACGCGATTCCGCCACCGGCTGTTCTCGGGCGCCTGGATCAGCCGTAGGTTTGCTCGTGAGCAGTGGAAGGGTTTGCTGGTGTCTGCTTTGACCGACGATGATTTTTTCCTTTGTGTTGAATTTGTCGAATGGATTTGAGATTGTAATGAATTTGTTTAATGGATTTTATGATTTGATAAATTTGTTAAGTGGATTAGGGGTTTTTAATCTGCTTGAAAGCGGGAAATTTTGAATTTCCCATTTTTTTTTTTCACTATGCAAGTATTTTCGCAGAAGGACCTCTCTAAGTGTTCGTCTATAAAAAACGGTTTAAGAGTTTATCTGTGAAAATCGGTTTTCGTAAGTGACCAATACACTATTTTCGTAGTCCTTATGCTGCAGGTCGTTGTACTGGTCACCTACCGAAAAGCTGATTTGTCTGATTGTAAAAATGATTTTTTTAATCCTCCGGAATGAACGGTGGGTCGGTGACACCGTGCACCTAACTCGTCAAAAAGTAACATTTATCGTTAATTACAGTGACATACATACGGCTCACTATCAAACGGAAAGTTCAAACGCAATTTTTACACCTTAGCCATTTCAGAAAGCTTATTTTATAAATAAATCATTTAGAAAACTTATTTCTTAAATAAAACCCGGGAGCACTCGGTGTCTTGGTCACCGCCGATGTGCAACACGTCGATGTCAAAAACACTGTTGCTAATACTGCACAAGCTGTCCATTCTCACCATGTTCAGTTCGGTAAACGACAAGATTGTACATGGTACGTTACTGTCAATTCAATAGACGTACCAGTTTACTTTTACATTACCTCCATTTTAAATATAGCAATTCAATTTTACGGTCCGTCAGGTGAATAATATTAGGATGACATTTTGTTACATCACACTTAAAACTTTTGCAATTTATTGATAGATAATAAAAAACATGTCACAGTTAAAACACACTACAAAATTATTAATTTTCTGAAGGACACTACAAACTTAATCATAGATAAACTTTTTTCAGAAAGATGGTAATACCCATAATGAAAAAAGCTTCTGACCGAGGATAGTTGAAGCTGCAATATAATGTATGCTATGAATATAGTAAACTTAGAGTTTTATAATTTCCAAAATATCACTCTAATATCATGTTTGAAGCCTATGGTCTTAGGGGTTTAAATAGGGGTATTCTATTTAAAGAATTTCACTCTCCAATTGAGTTAAAATTGTCCTCCAGCAAATTTTAAATTTCCTAGGGTGCCTTTCAGCCGTGTTGTGTGATGTCAATCAGTAAATTGCCCAAATTTGGTATGTCCTATAGAAAAATTTTCCTAGTAAGATATGTCTCTTATATCCATCTAGATTGCTATATTTTAAGGTGGAAGTACTAATAACTTTCTTAGGAGGACTAAGGTGCAAAAAATCAGAAAAGTAGCCCATTCATGCCCTCTCAGCGAAACGGCTTCATTACATATTTAGGGAGAGATCACTACTTGAAAAAGGATTTTTTCCAAATGGCTATATCCGAATTTCGCATGCGGATGGAATAACCATATGCCCGGAAAAGGTCTGCAAAAATAACAATTTTCCATGTGGCACCCGCATACAAAAATAGAAAATCACAAAAAAAACATAATTTCAGAAAATCATAACCTAACCCTAATCCTAACCATATCCTTAGCCAGCCACTGCCATCGTCTTCACTGGTGGATCCATCCCTACCGTCCCCACCGCAGGCAGATCTGTGCACGTGGAGGCTGGATCCACATCATCATCGTCGTCCGCGCACGTCGCCCGATCCATGTGGGGTGGCATTGCTGCTGCCGCCCAAGACCGTCACCGCCACCCTCGCTGTCCTCTGTGCCAGATCTGTCGCCCGCTGTTGTCATTGTTGTTAAATCTGCTGCCCCCACCGCGCGAGGTAGGGCCTTGCCACCGGATCCGGGCGAGGAGAGAGGGGAAGGGCTGCTATAGCCCAAGACCACTGGCGCTGCCACCCCCATCGTGCGGCCAAGCCCTGCATTGTCATCGCCATCATCCTCGCTTGGCCGCTGCCGCCGCCGAAGCCCTCAACCACCACCACCGTCTATCGGGAGTGGGGAGGAGACGGGGAGAAGAGGAGGCCGGGAGAGGGGAGTGGGGGGACGAGCAGTGGGGGAGAAGGGGAGAGGAGGATGCAAGAGAGGGGAGAAGAACAGTCGTGGGGGAGAAGGGGAGAAAAGGGAGCAGTGGGGAGAAAGGACTTCGTGGGAAAGAGAAGTGGAGAATAAAAAAAAGGTGGGTTACTTTCACATGTGTATCACTTAAGGGACCGTATGTGAAAATTTATTTTTTTATGCGGCCACTTAAGAAATCTGTTTGTGAAAATAGAATTTGGTATGAGGGCTTTTTAAAAAGCCGTATGTGAAAACAGAGTACGTTGTTTCGCAGACGTGAATCGTTATGATCCGACTATAACCTATTAGGATCATTGTATAGAAAAATTATTTCTATAGTAGTGTCGGTCCTTAATTAACTGGAGATTAGACAAGTCTAACATGGACAACGTCACTATAAAATGTCTATCCCACCTGCGAGTTAGGTCACTGTTGATATAACAAAAAATGTCGTCTCTACCCCCGTCCAAGTCACTGTTAATATCGAGATCGTATGTTTGTTTCATTAATTTCTTCTATAGTGACAGGGCCCTCCCTAAAAAAATATATAAAATGAGTCCATATATACATTGATGACAACTAGAGCAATAACGAAGAAGATCACCAACGTTTAAGTAGTGGCGATATGGCTTGGTATAAGAAGAATCGGTGCACCAATTCAGTTTTTCGTACTAATTTAAATAGAAAAATGGAATTATTGTTTTTTGATACTCGTTCATCCGTCAAGAAATCAATCATCATTGAACAATTGTTGGAGTCAAGGAAAAAAATCTAGTTGTAGCCTAATTCAAAGGACGTGGCAGTCGCTCATCTAGCACGAGGCATGGGATGGCCCAGTATAGTGACAAAAGAACCAACAGAATAAATGTTATAGCAACAAGAGCAAATATATATAAGTTAATATGGATTAAAATTTTGTCCAAATTTCTTGTTTTAAATTATAAGTTGGTTAGAAAATTTTATAGCATTATTTTTTAAATAATGCTCATTCTTTTCGGAATTTTGGTATCCCTTGAATGTTTTCTCTCCAAAAAATAAAACGTAGTGTTCTGATAATAATATATAGCTAGCAGATTTTCATGAACATTTATGCGTAAAGCTAAACATCAAAAGTAGAATTTACTAGTACAAGTTCCTATCTGTAATAGCCTTTCCCGTGTCAGCGGTTTACAGACCATTACACCATCATCATCTCTAACGGAACAAAATAAACACCGACAAAGATATACTCATACAAATATTATCCATACGCATTTATTTCGATCCCGTCACCTCAGAAACCTATCGGTGATAGGCTTTTGTATAGGCCCGACAAAGATTATCTTTGTAATCTTTGTTGAGCCCTATACATATGCCCGTTATCAATGTGTATCATCGGTGATGGACTCTAATTTAGATCCGACAAAGATAATATTTCGACCTCTCACTTATGGTTATCATCGGTAATGGGCTCACACATAGGCCTGGCAAATTTAACTGCAAAATCCATCACCGATGTCCATTTCTTGGTTGTTTCCAATATTTGTTGCACACTATAAATACTCTTACTGCCAAGGAAATGGTTATCCCACTATTTACTATTTTGGTGGGAGGTTGAGGGGGCGATTCTTGTCTCTATTTTTTCCATGAAAAAAAGAAAATTCTTAAAAGTAATTAAAAAATACTAAACAATTCCCATAAAGGTAGTAATACTTATCTTACAAAATGTTTATCTAATATTTTGTTCACTATTGCAGCGATGGATCAAAGTTGGATGCATGGAAGTTTGTGATATACCAAAGAGTATAGAATTAGCATTTCATATTTTATAAATGTCACCGAGGAGGACAGGAAAAGAAGAAACAACGATTACATGTGTTGTTCATGCGCAGATTGCAGAAATGAGATCAGGCTTGTTAGCAGAGTGGACGTACATGCTCATCCGATACGTCGAGGATTCATGGAAGGCTACACATGTTGGGTGAAGCAAGAAGAGTAAGAATCAATCGACGATGTTGCAGCTGCTGATAGAAATGGTGCACAAAATCAGAAAGATGAAGATGAGCATGATATGTTTGTACCTTCTCCATTGGGCGATGAAATGGATGATGTAGGTCACGATCTGCTACAGGACATGTTGCGTGACATTGAGGACCCAGCTTACAACGAGGGAGATTCCATGAAGTTCACTAGGTTGGTCCGTGACTCGGAAACACCTCTATACGCATGATACAAGGCAAAACACACCAAATTGTTAGCTACCTTGGACCTAAGTAAGCTGAAGGCAAGTAGTGGATGGACAGGCAATAGTTTCACAGAACTTTCGGGAATATAGAAAGCCATACTTACGGAGAAGAACACATTACCCGAGACAACATATGAAGTAAATCAGGTTTTATGCCCCTGGCTTAGATGTCCATTGAATTCACGCTTGTCCAAATGACTGCATATTGTACCACAAGCAATAGGCAGACTTAGATGTCTATGCTGTCTGCAAGGCATCGTGATACAAGCGAAAGAAATGAGCTGACGAAGGAAAGAAGTCAAAGCGGGGTGGTCCGGTGAAGGTTGTGTGGTATCTACCTATATTTGATCGTTTCAAGAGAATCTTTGCCAAACCCAAGAAAGTGGAGTTAGTACGTTAGCATGCCACAGAGAGAAGGAATAATGGTATGCTCAGACACCCTGCAGATTCGATTCAATCGAGGAATATCGATCAAAAACATCAAGAATTCACAGCGATCCCAGAAACATGAGGATATGTTTGTGTACGACTTGCATAAATCCTTTCAGAGACTTGAGCAGTTCTCACAGCGCTTGGCCACTTCTTGTTGCAAACTATAACCTACCTCCATGGTTGTGCTTCAAAAGAAAATACATTATGGTTGTTAATCCAATGACCGAAACAACCCGACAATGATATTAATGTGTTCTTGGAGCCTTTTATGGATGATCTAGAAACTCTCTGTAAAGAAGATGTGGAAACTTGGGATGCATATTGTTAGGAGAATTTCAAGCTGCATATGATATTGTTCTGCACTATTAGTGACTACACCGCACTTGGTAATCTTTTTGGACAAACTGTGAAATGAAAGAAGGCTTGCTCCGGTGGCTGAAGAAATCACAAAAGATGGTTTACATGGGTCATAGGAGATGGCTCCTGCTATGTCACGCATTTAAAAGAAGAAAATTTTCAACGGTAAGAGAGAACTTCAACCTGCTCCCAAGGATTTATCCGGAGGTGAGGACCACGACATGGTGAAGGACATAACTAATGAGTTTGGGAGGAATAGGAAATGTAGTAAGGCAAAGCAGAAGTGTATGTGGAAGAAAAAAATCCATATTTTGGCGATTACCTTACTGGAAGGATATTGAGGTCTGTCATTGCATTGATCTCATGAATGTTGAAAAGAATGGGTGTGAGAGTTTGGTCGGCCTACTGCTGAATATTCCTAGAAAGACAAAGGACAAGTTGGACGTGCGCCTTGATATACAGGAGATGAATATTCGCAGTGAACTCATGCCTGTAACTGATTAAGAGACCAAAAGAGTGTACCTCCCTCCAACTTGCCAAACCATGTCAAAGGATGGGAAGATCGCAATGTTATCCTACTTGAAAGATATTAAAGTTCGATCGGGTTATTCGGCAAGGATCAGTAAGTATGTTTCATTGGATGATCTAGTTTGAATGAAATCTAACGATTGGCACATGCTAATCACACAGCTCTTACCAGTTGCTATAAGAGGTATTCTTGTACCCAAAGTCTGCTACATGATCATGCATCTATGTGCCTTCTTCAATGCAATTAGTCAGAAGGTTATAGGTCCCGAAGATCTAGATGGGTTGCAGGCCGATATTGTCAATACCCTCTATCAGTTGGAGATGTATTTTCCATTGTCTTTCTTTGATATCATGATTCATCTCCCTGTTCATCTTGTGAAGCAACCAAAATTACGTGGCCCAGCTTTTCTAAAAGAAATGTACCCGTTCGAGAGGTACATGAGAGTTCTAAAGTCTTACGTTCGAAATAAAGCAAAACCAGAGGGGACCATAATTAAAAGTTACACGACCAAGTAGGTTATTGAGTTTTGCGTCGATTACATGTCCGAGACCGATCCTATCGTAGTTCCAGTGCCTTGTCACGAAGGAGGGTTGTCAGGTGTTGGCATAGTAGGCAGGAAAAGAATTGTGCCCAATCAAGCCTCCTATGCGCTGGCCCATTTCGCTATGCTCCAACATATGCCAGAGGATGCCCCGTACTTTGAGGAGCATTTAGTGAAAATCCGACAGGAGAACGTGGGGCGATCGGATATGTGGATAAACAGAGAATATAACTCTCATTTCAACGAATGGTTCAAGAATCGTATTACAAGGTCGACCGATGGCCCAAATGTAATAGCACGATCGTTACGGCGGGACCGTGTTGGGATATTGACACATGGCAAGGATGCAAGGATACGATATTAATGGATACACATTTTACACCATCAAACAAGATGACAAAAGCATTGTGCAAAGCAATGGAGTCCGTATAGGTGCACTTCAGGATCAATCTAGGTCGAACACATACAATGGCCGCATAGAGCAGATCTGGAAGCAGAACTACGAGAAATTCAAAGTCCCTTTATTTAGTTGCCGTTGGGTGAATATACGCACTCGTGTGAAAGTCAACAAGGAAGGTTTCATTTTCGTACATCTAGCCAAGGTTGGATACGCAGACGAACCATTCGTACTTGCGAAGCAGGTCTAGTAGATTTTCTACATAAAAGACCCTCTAAATAAGAAGCTGCACGTCATTAGGGGTGGTAAGCGAAGAATTGTTGGGGTTAACAATGTCACTGATGAAGAAGAATACAACCAAAATCTTTATGTAAAAGCTCACATCGACCTTGACGATGATCCCGAAGAGGATGTGGCATATTCTCGTTCAGATCATACGGAAGGTATATCCTTGTAACCGAAGACTTTGTATTAATTTGATTTGCAATTTCTTGTAATGAATGAAATATTTTGTATCATTGCCATTGTAATCAATGAAGTATTTTGCATCATATCCTTGTAACTGAAGATAAGTTTAGGTTATCTGCACTATAACCTCTATGATTTGTACACACCTTGATGAGTTTCGCATATCTTATGGAAAAAAGATTCTACTTGTACAGACCATGCATATTGACACGTAGCTGCTAGGAGTACACCACTCCTTCTCACTGATTCCGCATGGGTTCTTCTATGAATAGAGTTGTTGCATGGTGCTTGAAGCAGCAAGTTACCAGGCAAGTTTCAAGTTAACCTAGCAGCTCTATCTATAGAAGAAGAGCTCACCAATAACTATATGGAATAAGGAATAAGGAAAAGTCCAAACCAAACCTTCTGAGTAATAAGGAATAAGGGAATTCAACGATGATCAACTATGTAATAGAAAACACAAATAACAGTAATTTGTTTACTAAAAAAAGGGAAAATCAACTCAATTGGGCTTAAAAGTAAGCCCGTCATGGATGATTTCAACTCAATCGGGCTTAAGTTTAAGCCCATCACGAATGAGATCATCTCAATCGGGCTTAAACTTATGCCCGTCATGGGTAAGGTCTCAATCAGGCTTAAACTTAAGCCCGTCACATATGACTCATCCTTGACGGCGTTAGCTTCAACTCCCGTCACGGATGTGGTTTGACCACATTCAGACTAGGGTATTCACTCTCAAATCTACACATTAGCGCGAGCTCCGAAAATTTCTAAGTCCCTAGTGCTGAACCCTGGCACCATCGCCGTCGCCGCCTCCTCGCTCCACTACCGCCGTGGTCGGATCAACACTGTCACTACCCAGCACCGTCGTCGTCTGCCAGCCCGGTCACCGCCATCGTCCTCCCTCGCCACCACGCCGTTCTCCGAGCCCGGCGCTGCCCTCTGCTCCACCACCATCGCTGCCACCGTTGTCTGCAAGCCTAGGCTGCCCTTTGCTCTACCTCTGTCGCTGCCACCGTTCCCGCCCTCTGCTCCACCACTGCCACCATCGACCTCCTCACTGGCTAGGGATTTTTATATAAGTTGATTTTTATATGTGAAAGATGTGCACTTTAGTTAATTTAGGGTATTTAATTGATTTTAGGTATTTTAGTGAATGTATTTTACTTTTAGGGATAATTTTTTATGCATGTAAGTATTTACGTATGTATATTTGAGATGGACTTGTGATGTTCATGTGTGATGTTTATGTGTGATGGGACTTAGTAATATGTGGATGTGTGTCAAATTTAGCGTATTTTGGTTAATTTAAAAGAATTCTAGTTAACTTTATATTTAGATGAGATGGCACCTAGTGATTTTATTAATTGTAGGTATATATTTATTATTAAGTGAATTATATTTAGATAAGTGAATTTAGTGATGGGGCTTAGTGAATTTTAGGAATATTTGGGGTGAGATCCAGTAAGGGAACGCTGACCCTGTCGCCACTCCCAGAGTAGAAGCGAGCCCCACACAAAGGCGTAGCAGTTGCTTATCAACTGAGGCGGCGGAAGACCAACCACCAGTCCTTACCGCAGTCGACCATATAATGGTAAAACCAACAAACAATTCATATGTTGTCTGAACAAATCAATATATTATATGATATTCTAGGAACATGGATGAATCTACCGCAGGTACCCACGAAGTGCACCCTAGTAGTTATGGTGACATCAACATTTGCTTGCCCAACCGCCGGGTGTGCTGCGTTTAAGCCTATGCTGGAAACCCGAGTGCATGGGGCACAACTAATCACCGGATAAGCTAAAGTACAAGTGGACTTGCTCAAGCCTGAATGGGTCAGCTGGACTTTGCAGCTTCCACCGAACGATGAAATTTTCACCCTAGGAGCTACACGTGGGACCTTTATCCAATGGCCCAAGAAACTCACTGAAAGATGACTACTAGGTCAAATGCACCAAGTACTCATCCTCTGCAAAACCCGCTCCAACTCTTCATTCAGCCCTATGTACCATTGAAAATGAAGATGAAGATATTCAATTGCAATATGATATGAAGTTTGGGGATGATTGTATGGAGGCCGACTGCAGGGCTAACATTCCCCCTCCTACCAAAAATAGCATGAAGGCGCATTTATAATAAAATCAAAACAACCGGGACTAAAAATTAATTAACCAAGTTGAGATAAAATCACAAAAATAATTAGAATACATTTATAATAGTTACAAATGCTTATTAAATTGTATAAGTCATATATAATTAACCTATGCCTGATTAAATGCATTTAAGTTGAAATAAATTCACAAAAATAATAAGAACTCATTTATCATAGTTACAAATAGTTGTTAAATTCTAAAAAACATATATTGATTAACCCATGCCCGATTAAATACATTTAAGATGAAATAAAATCACAAAAATAATGAGGACATTTAAAATAGTTACAAATTGTTGATAATTTTAAAAATCATATATAATTAACCCATGACCGATTGAATGCATTTAAGATGAAATAAGATCGCAAAGATAATGAGAACATATTACAAATTGTTGTTAAATGAGAATACATTAACCCTATCTTGATATCGTCCATACATGCAACAACCTTGGTCAAATATAAATCAATTGAAACAGTTGTACCTTAAATACATTAAAAATAATTTACGTTGTGATGATTGACCTCACATACTTTCTCTTAAAGAATGTTTCTTCGCTATGATCGTCGCGTGAGTAAGGGGTGTCCTCATTTGATACGAGGATGCTCGGGTCAACCGTCACCGTGAATGGAGGTTGCCTGTCAAACTGATCGTAATCTCCATCAGTCTTATCCTCCACTCCGATGATTTTCCTTTTTGTTGGGAGAACCACGTGGCGCTTTGGCTCGTGGGGCCCTTTCCCCTTCTTTGGTTTCTTAGCCTTGTCCTTAACGTAGTGTTTGATGAAAAAAACAACGAACACACAAAAATAGGGAAACCCTGTATTTTATTAATCATGGTTCATTAACATGAATGTTTACAAAACATATGAGGGCTCACGCAGGAGTTCGCCTTTTGTCTTCACGGGGAGTGTTTAATGGAAAGGTGTACTGACTGTATATTGAGTGCAGTCCGCTGATTCCCAGTGCCTAGCAATGACACAACCAGTTAATTACATCCATAGGAGCGAGCCTGTGGAACACCTCTGATTAAGCTACCCTTGTGATCGTCGTCTTCAAAATTGATTGCTCGCCAAAGGTTTTGAGGTTGGTGCAGATTCAACAGTGAGTATAGTGAATGTGGAACAGGTGGGTTTGTTTCGCTAAAACCCGATCACACTAAACTACCATCACGTCAGTGTGCGGAGGGAATTTGGTGAAGCAGGTGACCTTTGCCTCATCGGTGCCCAGTCATGTACCCTGGCCTTCATCAAATATGGACTATGTGGTTGCTTTTTCCTCGTTGGTGCCCAGAAACATTATATCCATCTCCTGTCCGTTTTGGACGTATTAATAGTGTAGTGACCTGGCCTTGTCTGCGCTCGGCCATGGTTTCGTCTAGCCTCATCGGTCATGGACAAATGGAATGAGTGAATGGCTGCAGCCTCATCGGCTTTAGCCAATATGTCGCCGGGCCTCGACGGTCTCGGGCATAGCATAAACACTGATGAATCGGCCATTTCATCTCGTCGACACTTGGCCACGATATCGACGTGTGTTGTAAATCTGCATGCCTTTCCCTCACGGCTAGCATTGTATTTGTTTAGCGAATAATACTTTGTCTTCAAGAATTTTAAGAGTTGCTCTTGTCCATCTAATATAATTTGGAGAGGGAAGGAATTGCTCCCGTACATGAATGATATGCACGAGGCAAATCTGTAACTCATTTGGCATAAATATAAATGTGTATAAATCATGGTTGGTCCGGTTCCGATAAGACTCAAACTCATCCCAAGTTTATACAAATAAATATCCACATCCGATATTTGATAACGTAGATGGTTCATCCCCACGAAGGTTAGATTCGCCTTGTATTTATTTGCAGCCTATGTTAATCACTTGACGAAGATGACGTGTGCGTGTGTATGCGCCAGTGGGGATACTTATATCCATGGCTACAATTTCAAAACGCATCCATGACATATTCGTCTATGCTCCATTTTCCTTTTCTGTCAGCCAGGCCGTGCACCGTGCAGCACTACAGCGTATATATTTGATCTCTCTGGGTGATAACACCAGGCTATGCAGATATGTGCGCGGCACCACGGTGCCATTGTGTAGTTGATGATAGATAGCTTGACGGGGAAATTATGATGGTGAAGCACGGCTCGATGGAAGATGAATGATTAGTTCGGCGTTGCACGAGCGACGTTGAAGCGGACTCCTTGACGATTACTTTTCAACTATATTGATCTGGATGCACGTGCATGCAGGGCTGCGCATCTACGCAGTGCCTTGCTATGCACCATCAGTAGCTAAGCCTTCTCCCGTTTCCTCCCAAATTTTGTGTGCGCTATAATATTCACCACCACCAGCACAGGCCTGCATCTTGGTGCAGCGCCTGGCGGCGGCGTGTACGTGTGTCCCTCTGGCATCCTGGGGATCGACGCTTATATAAGCATCATTCACTAGCACGGGATATCTCATCTCAATCGGGCGGCAAGCCTCATCAGTGTCGAGGATGGGTCCCGTCACGAACCAAAGGTCAGTGATGTGAGAAGTCATCTCTATCGGGTACTTGGCCATCACGGATGGCAGCTACCTCTATCAAGCCAAGGCTAAAGCCCGTCACCGATCAGTTTGACCAAGCATACAAGTCAAAGTAGGACCCGTCACTCATGATCTCATCCGTGACGGACTCTAACGGAGGGTAAACTCCTCAGCGGGGGACTGAGGGCCCCCCTTTGTGAGTTCGGCCCAGGGCGCGAGGGACGCGTTTCGGCACTCACTCCGGTGCGGCGACGGTGTAAAGAGTGTTTCGCACGAGAGAGGGCGGTGACGTAAGCGATTATGAAGGTTCGGGCCATCGGTGAAGTGTAATAGCCTACTCCTGTGTGTGATGGACTATGTGTGTTCTTGTTCGGGGATCAAACCCCTTTGCTCTAGGCCTGAGCCTCCTTATATATTCCCAAGGGGACACCACATGGGCTAAACAGGCTATCTTCTAGAGAAAAAGGAGAAAATAATCTTTTAGAAAGCATGAAACATGCTGTTGCTTGGGACAGAAGTCCACTGCCCCGTAATGGTGATGTGACCCTTGTCAGGCCGTCCATCATCCGCATATGACGCCGTGCATCATTCTTCATTAAACAGCCGGAGACTTGCGTGCTCCTCCCATTCTTAGCGATGTGCCCTGCGATTAGACCTGGTTTACCAACTCCGGCTGGATAAGTGAGCCGAATTGGCCCACATGATTTTGATGTGACCCAACGGGGTGCGCAGCGTACCTAACGGCGTGCGGATGGTACGCCTAGTACTGTGGCACGTCCCATCAGTCATTCGTACCGATCACAGACCGGTCAGCCGGCCGTGACCGGTGTCGGGCGCGCGCGTGCGCGTCTACTCCCAGTTAATGCGGCACGTGCATGTGCAGGCGCAGTCCATCTGCAGCGCACTCCACCTGCATCGCCATTAATGGGGTAGGTGAGCTCTAGGGGTGCTCACCTACCCTAGCGCACGTGGCAGCAGCCCGAGGGGGTCGGGGGAGCCCGACCCCTACTACAGCAGTAAGCGGGAGGCGCTGGGGAGTAGAGTGGGCAGCCGCCATATCACCCTCCGGCCTGAACCCCCCTCAGGTGATGGCCACGTGTCGCAAGGGGCCGCCTTAAGCCCTAAGTCAACATACCCCTGTGCCCATGGGGCGACCAGGCTTGATGCCACCTTGTCGATCCGGCGTCCCGTGAGCCCAGGTTCTCGGAGAAAATGAACGGTCGCCGTTTTTATGCAGAGGAGAAACGCGTCTAAGTGATAATGGGCCATTACCTCGTAACGGCCCCATTATCCAGGGCGGCGTGCAAACCGGGGCACGTCCATCTATCCCTCCGGAGTAGTAATGATGGTGCATCCCTCGGTAACCCTGTGCAATTAAAGCGGATGCGATCTATCCCTCTACCGCCGTGACGGCAGCGGGATTTCACACGCGCGCCGGAGACGAGGTAGTGCGGCTAGTGGAGGTAATGGGTGCGATAATCGAGGGGGCAAGTTAGTGGGTGTGGGAAACGAGGAGCCGTGCGCGGCGACGGCCAGGGTATAAAGGGTGCTGAGGAGGGGATTTATCTCTTCCTTCGCCACTTTGGCCCAACACAGCCTCCTTGCGTCCTAACTCTCTTCGTTCTCCTGCACTCCTCTTCGCTACTCTCTCTCTCTTTCTTGCGCCCATCTCCTTCCAGCGCGATGGCACGGGGTTTTCGTCGGTCGAGGGTAGCGTGCTGCCGCCTTCTCGCATTACCAACGAGAGGGTGGCCAGCCTACCGGGAGGTGGTGGTGCTGGGCGAGGCGCGCCCGGCGCTGCAATACCCCCACCGATCGGTGTTCTTTCTCTCCTTCGCCATGGCGGATGCTTCGGTTGTCTCAGTGGTCCTTCACCGTGCAGTCCGCGTTGCCGGTGACGGAGGTCGGTGGCTGCCACTGCTAACCTGCGCGCAGGCGGCGCAGCGGTACATCCCATGCGTCCTGCTGAGAATGTACAGGCTTGGAATGGCGAAGTAAGGAGAGTCTTTGCTAGCTCGGACGTGTCTGATGCACTTTGTTTTACTATAGTTAAGAACCGATTGTCATCCTTCGATTGTGCTGCGTCTGGATTGCGCGCCGCCAACCCAAGGGCACCGGACCTCCTTGACCGCCCCCAATGATGAAGACGACGGGGGCGACAACGATTACGGGGAGGCATGATCGGGTGAACCCAACTCCAGCAACCACCGCCCACTTCTTTTTCTTTTCTCAGCAAGTTTATGGGGCCTTCGTGCCGATCTTGTAACAGTCAGCACCCCTTGTTTTATTTGCTTCGTGTCTGAACACCGTGCTTCGATTTGCCTGTAATGAATATTTCATGATTTTATGTTAGTTATGAATCTGCTGGATTATCTCGTCAATCTGTCCGATGTTATGGCTCATGCGGGGCTCGGGCCCCAGTTGCTGTCCCAAACGACAAGGGCCGGGACTAGTGCACTCGGGGAGTTCCACGTGTCGAGCCTGGCCAGGCCGGGAACACGATGACCGGGGGTAAGTGGGGACCCATTCGTAGGTCATTGCCGATTCTCCCTAGGGTTCACCATGTCCCGGGGCACGGCTCGGTCTGGGCCCGTTGGCATCTAGGCAGTCCGAGTCATCGGGAGCAACATAAACACAAGCACCCCGTGTTGAGACAAGACATCCGATAGATCATAGAAAATAATCACAGCCGCACGGATATATGTAAGAAAAAAGCTCTATCACTCAGAAAATAAACAACAAAGGGGAGTATATTGATAGTGGGAGCCCCCGGCCAACTTGGCATGCCCGAGGGGGCATGAGGGGTTGGTCCGAGCCCGAGGCACAACAACAACGACCCCTTTACGGGTAGAAGCGACGAAGGTGCTCGATGTTCCAAGGGTTAGGCAACTCTGTGCCGTCTTCCATGGCCAGCCTGACCGAGCCCGGCCGGGGGACGCCGAACACTCTAAACGGCCCCTCCCACATGGGTGAGAGTTTTCTCAGTCCAGCACGCATTTGGACGCGGTGTAGGACGAGATCGTTTATACTGAGTGACCGGGCCCGGACATGGCACTGATGGTAGCACCTTAAGCTTTGTTGGTAACGCGCGGCCCGAAGGGCAGTGCGTCGCCTTCGTTCTTCAAGGTAGTCGAGGTCGTCCCGTCGGAGCTGCTCATGATCAGCCTCATTGTACATGGCGGCCCGAGGAGATCCCAAGGTGAGCTCGGATGGGAGGACCGCCTCCGCGTCGTACCAGGAAAAACGGGGTTTCTCCTGTTGCACGGCTGGGGGTAGTCCGATTCGCCCATAGCACCGGTGGTAGCTCGTCGATCCATGAATCGTCATGTTTCCTGAGAACGTTATTCATCTTGGTCTTGAGGCCTTTGAGGATTTCCGCATTGGCGCGCTCCCTTTAACCATTGCTCTTGGGGTGGGCGGGAGAGGCGAAATAGAGTTTGATGCTCATATCATCGCAATAGTCGCCAAACAATTCCCTTGTGAACTGGGTGCCGTTGTCCGTGATGATACGGTTAGGCACCCCAAACCGGCAGTGATAACCTTGATGAATTTGAGGGCTGAGTGCTTATCGATCTTGACGACCGGGTAGGCCTCGGGCCATTTGGTGAATTTCTCGATGGCGACATATAGGTACTCGTATCCGCCCAGGGCCTTCTTGAAGGGACCCAAGATGTCCAGCCCCCTAGACCATGAAGGGTCATGAGAGCGGGATGGTCTACAGGGCCTGGGCCGGCAGATGCGTTTGCTTGGCGTGAAATTGACACGCCCTGCACCGTCGAACCAGATCGGCTGCGTCATGGAGTGCTGTTGGCCAATAGAAACCCTGTCGGAAGGCCTTACCGACCAAGGTGCACGAGGCGGAGTGAGCGCCACGCTCGCCTTCATGGACATCGGTGAGAAGCTCGGTGCCATGGTCCCGAGAGATGCATTTGAGGAGAACTCCATTGGCACCGCGTCGGTAGAGGGCCCTCTCTACTAACACGCACCTCTTGGAGACGCGGATGACTCACTCGCTCCGTTCGCGATCCTCGGGGGGAGTCTCATCTTTGAGAAACGCCTGGATCTCAGTCATCCAGGTGATTTGTCGTGGGGGGTCGAGCTCGACCCCCTCGGGCCTCGGGGCCTGGACTCCATTAGTCCCCGAGAGTGACGTGGCAGTGTCCGATTCCACCGAGGGATCGGGATGCACCGACGGTTGGGATAGCCTTTCTTCAAAGGCACCCCGCAGGGTCGGGGCGCGTGACGAGGCGAGCCTTGATAGCTCGTCGGTGAGCGCGTTGTCTCGCCTGGGCACATGCCATAGTTCTAACCCGTCAAAATGGCGCTCCATACGCCGCACCTCGCGGACGTAGGCCTCCATTTGCAGGTCGGAGCAGCGGTATTCCTTGGAGACCTGGTTCACGACTAGCTGGGAGTCGCCAAGAACCAAGAGGCGGCGAATCCCCATTCCAGCCGCTGCTCTGAGCCCCGCAAGTAGTCCCTCGTACTCCGCCATATTATTGGTTGCCCAAAAATCCAGGCGAACCATATATTTGAGGATGTCCCTGTTTGGTGAGATCAAAGTGACCCCAGCGCCAGCACCCTGGAGGGCGAGCGAGCCATCAAACTGCATCACCCAATGGGGGTCGAGGGCCTGCTGCGAGGGATCGGCTTCGGCCTCGGGGTCGAGGTCGGGTTCGGGGGTTTTGGTCCACTCTGCCACGAAATCGGCGAGGCCTGACTCTTGATCGCGTGGCATGGTTCGAAGTAGAGGTCGAACTAAGAGAGTTCGATGGTCCAGTTGACCACACGCCCAGTTCCCTCTCGGTTGCGGAGTATTTGCCCGAGGGGGTAGGAAGTCACCACCGTGACCCGGTGTGCCTGGAAATAATGGCGCAGCTTCCTCGAAGTCACCAGAATTGCGTAGAGCAATTTCTGGGCTTGAGGGTACCGGGTCTTGGCATCCCGCAACGCCTCACTAATGAAATAAACTGGCTGCTGCAACTTTCGGTGGGGCCTAGCCTCTTCGCCATGCGCGTCAGATCCCACATACAGATGGTGGGAAGGGTCGTACTAGGCCCACTCTATCTCCATGTCGGTGGCCCCGGGGTCAGAAGGCATCGGGCCGCTCCTCCCCTTAGTGGCCTCGGGGCCTTTCTGGGGGCCGGGGTGCCTAACAACATCTGACGAGGGGACAAAGGGCCATCATGAACCTGGGGGGCCCCGGGGCCCTCACCTGGCTGACAGGCTCCCTCGTTGCCCTCTGGCCCGAGCTGTACCAACACGGGATGGTGGGGCGCGGCCCGAGGGTTTTCCTTGGCGCGCTCCACCACTAGCGCTGCACTGTCTGCTTACGGGGTCACCGCTAAGTAGAGCAGCAGCGGCTCCTCGGGCTCCGGGGCTACTAAGACCGGGGGAAAGCTAAGGTAGGCCTCCAACTAGTTGAGTGCTTGCTCAGCTTCCTCCGTCCACTGAAATGGCCCGGAGCGCTTGAGGATCTTAAATAAGGGTAGCGCCTTCTCTCCCAGCCTCGATATAAAACGGCTTAGGGCAGCCATGCATCCCGTGACGCGTTGCACATCCCTAAGCTTGCTGGGGGGCGCATCCTATTTATTGCGCTAATCTTCTCAGGGTTGGCCTCTATGCCTCGGGCAGAGACCAAAAACACGAGAAGCTTGCCCGCAGGCACGCTGAACACACACTTTTCGAGCTTCAGCTTCATGCGCGTGGAGCGGAGACTTTCGAAGGTCTCCGCTACATCCGAGAGTAACGTCTCTTGGCTGCGCATTTTCACAACTAAGTCATCGACGTACGCCTCAACATTGCACCCTATTTGACTACCCAAAGTAATTTGAGTAGTACGCTGAAAAGCAGGGCCTGCATTCTTTAAACCAAAAGGCATAGTTGTATAACAATAAGTGTCTACAGGAGTAATGAGTGCAGTTTTTTCCTCATCCTCCCTAGCCATGCGAATCTGATGATACGCTGAGTATGCATCTAGAAAACACAAAAGGTCGCACCCCGCAGTGGAGTCGACGATCTGATCTATGCGTGGCAGGGGATAAGGGTCCTTAGGACATGCCTTGTTGAGGTCGGTGTAGTTGATGCACATCCGGAGATTGTCGTTCGCCTTGGGGACGACAACCGGGTTCGCGAGCCACTCCGGATGTATGACCTCTCGGATGAATCAGGCCTCCGGAGACGCGCCACTTCTTCACGGATGAAGGCTTGGCGCTCGGGGGTCTGTCGCTATACTTTCTGCTGGACGGGCCTTGCGTCCGCGTCCGGTCGCACGGCCAGACGATGCTCGATCACCTCCCTGGGGACCCCGGGCATGTTCGATGGCTTCCACGCGAGCGCATCTTACTATTTGTCATTCAGGCGACCGCCGATCTTGACGGTCTTGGACGGATCGCCAGCCAGCGCCACCTCCTTCACGGGGACCTCGTCGCTTGAGATCATCCGCTTCCTCGGGGCGTGAGACGAAGAGGCCTCGGGCATCTCGTCACCGCCCGCGGGCTTTGGGACCGCAGCGAGGTCGCTTGCACGCTGCTCCACGCAAGCCAACGCGATCTTGAGATCACCGTGGATGGTGATGGGACCACGCGGGCCCGGCATTCTTCATTTGGAGGTTGGCGTAGTGGGTGGCTGCCATGAACTTCACCAACGCAGGCCTCCCTAGCACCGTGTTGTAGGGCAGATTAAGATCTGCCACGTCGAAGTTGATCCGGTCGGTGCGGAAGTTGTCGGGACCACCGAAGGTTACCGAGAGGTCGATGTGACCTCGAGGCCACGTGTGCCCCGGCGTCACACCGGTGATCTGTAGGGACGGCCAGAGCTTCATAGCCGGGACCTTGATGTCATCAAATGTCGTGGGGGATAGGATGTTGAGAGCGGCACCGCCATCTATCAGGACGCGCCTCAACTTGACATTGCAAATGGTAGGGGACACTACCATCGCAATCTGTCCACCCCGAGCGACACACGGGGGGGTCGGTCTGATCGAAGGTGAATGAAACCTCCGACCACCGATCCCACCATGCGGCCTCGTGAGTGGGAACCACAGCCAGAAGCTCACGCTTCATGGTCTTGAAGCTGCGGCGGGAAGCATGAGCACATGCTCCCCCATCTATGGTGGCGATGGTAGCCTCGGGTTCCTGGAAATCCAAGTCGTCGTTGTCACCATCGTCGGCGGGGGCCTCCTGCTTAGCCTCGCTTCGCCGATCGCGAGCAGAGGCCGTTGGGCCTTCGCCCTCACGGCGCCCTTGCTCCCGCTCCTCCTCCCACTTCCTAACACGCTCGACCAAGCTCTTGACCGCGCGGCAGTCAGCAAGGTCGTGGAGGGAGCTGTTGTGCATGGAGCACCACTTGGCCGCCGGGCGCTCTCGGCTGGGAGCGCCGGCGTCCTTCTTCCCGTCGCCCGCGGCCCTCCCCTTGCGCTGGGGCCACGGGACGCCTTCGGCGGCGAGGACATGGCCCTCGTCGTCGGTGCGGACTGACCTTTTCTTCCTCTTCTCCCGCCGCTCGGAACGGGCAGCGGATTCGGGGGCAAGCGCAGCCGCCGTGCCAGAGTCGGAGGAGTTCCAGGTCCAAGCCTCCTCCTTTCGGGCCACGCGGTCTGCGAGCTCAAAGAGTTGCACGGTGGTCTGGGGCTCCTTGGAGGCTATCTTCTCCAGCATGCGGTTGTACCGCACGCCTCCCCTAAACGCGTATATCACCGTGTCCGCGGGGATGCAGGGGATGGTGTTGCGGACCTAGTAGAACCGCTGTATATATGATCGGAGGGACTCATCGTCCCTCTGCTGCACTGCGTGCAGATCCGCTTCTTCTCCTAGATGTGGATATGTGCCCTGAAAGTTCGTAATGAATTGTTGGCACAAATCCTCCCAGGAGTGGACCGAGGTGGGTGGCAGATTCATGAGCCAACCTCGCGCCTGGCCCTTTAGAGCCATGGGAAAGAAGTTCGCCATGACCCTATCGTCACCCCCCTGCCGTCTCTATTCCAGTCGTATAGATCGGGAGGAACTCGGTGGGATTGACGCTGCCGTCGTATGTCTCGGGAATGTTGGGCCGGAATGTTGGGGGCATCGGACATTCTCAAGGCTCGCCACAAAAGCGCGTCATCCAACCCCGACGACGGGAGAAATGGGGGGTCGGCCCATATGGCCGGAGGGGCGCACCGCTGCCGTGGAGGCGGTGCCCTCCCCCATTTGGGTGGTGCGGCGCTCGTCACGCTGGCGCTCAATACTGAGCTGGGCGTCCGGCCCACCATATATGCTCACGTGACGCACATGAACGGGCGTGGGCGTCGACGAGGGGAGTAGGGACGAACAGCGGGCGTGCGCCGCCACCCGTCGAGCTCTCTGCATTTCAGACGAAAAGGTAGCAGTTGCGGCGCCGGATGATCCAGCCACCAACGAACCGCCGCCGACGTCCAGCTGCTGCTGCGCCACCTTGAATAGTTTGGCCACATCGTCCAGCTTGCGCTGGACGGGGGCCTCCGGGTCTGAGGCGATAGGCGGGTGGCGCAGGAGTGCTCCCGCCGCCAAGAGGGCACCCTGGGGGGTGCCGCCGTCGCCGTAGACCAGACAGCAGCGTGCCTTAGGGTGGCGCCGCCATTCGTCACTAGGTGGTGGCGAGGTGGTCTGTGATGTGAGAAATCATCTCTCTCGGGTATTTGGCCATCACGGATGGCCGTCACCGATCGGTTTGACCAAGCATACAAGTCAAACTAGGACCCGTCACTGATGATCTGATCCGTGATGGACTCTAACGGAGGGTAAACTCCTCAGCGGGGGACTGTGAGGGCCCCCCTTTGTGAGTTTGGCCTAGGTCGCATGGGACGCGTTTCGACACTCACTCCGGTGCGCCGGCGGTGTAAAGAGTGTTTCGCACGAGAGAGGGTGGTGACGCAAGGGATTATACAGGTTCGGGCCGCCGGTGAAGCGTAATACCCTACTCCTGTGTGTGATGGACTGTGTGTTCTTGTTTAGGGATCAAACCCCTTTCCTCTATGCCTGGGCCTCATTTTATACTCCGAAGGGGACACCACATGGGCCAAACAGGCTATCTTCTAGAGAAAAAGGAGAAAATAATCCTTTACAAAGCATGAAACATGCTGTTGCTTGGGACAGAAGTCCACTGCGCCGTAATGGCGATGTGACCCTTGTCAGGCCGTCCATGATCCGCATATGATGTCGTGCATCATTCTTCATTAAATAGGCGATTAGACCTGGCTTACCAACTCCGGCTGGATGAGTGAGCCGAATCGGCCCACATGATTTCGACGTGACCCAACGGGGCGCGCAGCGTACCTAACAGCGTGCGGACGACACGCCCAGTACTGTGCCGCGTCCCATCAGTCATTCGTACCGGTCATAGACCGGTCAGCCGGCCGTGACCGGTGTCAGGCGCGCGCGTGCGCGTCTACTCACAGTTAATGCGTCACGCGCGCGCGCACGCACAATCTTTATGCAGCGCACTCCGCCTGTATTGCCATTAATGGGGGTAGGTGAGCGCTAGGGGTGCTCACCTACCCTAGCGCACGTGGCGGCAGCCCGAGGGACTATGTGGTTGCTTTTTCCTCATTGGTGCCCAGCAACATTCTATCCATCTCCCGTCCGTTTTGGACGTATTAATAGTGTAGTGACCTGGCCTTGTCTGCGCTCAACCACGGTTTCATCTAGCCTCATCGGTCATAGACAAATGGAATGAGTGAATGGCTGCAGCCTCATCGGCTTTAGCCAATATGTCGCTGGGCCTTGTCGGTCTCAGGCATAGCATAAACACATATAAATCGGCCATTTCATCTCGTCGACAATTGCCACGATGTCGACGTGTGTTGTAAATCTGCATGCCTTTCCCTCACGGCTAGCATTGTATTTGTTTAGCGAATAATACTTTGTCTTCAAGAATTTTGAGAGTTGCTCTTGTCCATCTAATATAATTTTGAGAGTTCGGCCTAGGACGCGAGGGACGCGTTTCGGCACTCACTCCGGTGCGTCGGTGGTGTAAAGAGTGTTTCGCACGAGAGATAGCGGTGACGCAAGGGATTATACAGGTTCGGACCACCGGTGAAGCGTAATACCCTACTCCTGTGTGTAATGGACTATGTGTGTTCTTATTCAGGGATCGAACCCCTTTCCTCTAGTCCTGGGCCTCATTTTATACTCCCAAGGGGACACCACATGCACCAAACAGGCTATCTTCTAGAGAAAAGGAGAAAATAATCTTTTACAAAGCATGAAACATGCTTGGGACAGAAGTCCGCTGCTCCGTAAAGGCGATGTGCCGCGTCCCTTCAGTCATTCGTACCGGTCATAGACCGATCAGCTGGCCGTGACCAGTGTCAGGCGCGCGCGTGCGCGTCTATTCGCAGTTAATGCGGCATGCGCGCGTGCAGGCACACTCCGTCTGCAGTGCACTCCGCCTGCATCGCCATTAATGGGGCGCTCACCTACCCCAGCGCACGTGGCGGCAGCCCGAGGGGGTCGGGGGAGCCCGACCCCTGCTGCAGCAGTAAGTGGGAGGCGCTAGGGAGTAGAGTGGGCAGCCGCCACGTCACCGTCGGACCCGATCCCCCCTCGGGGGATGGCCACGTGGGCGCAAGGAGCCACCTCAAGCCCTAAGTCAGCATACCTCTGGGCCCATGACACCGATAGACTCGTACTTGAGATGGTATGGTACGGCACCGGTCACGCAAGAGGCCAACTCAATCGGGCTTAAAGTAATGCCCGTCACGGATGAGGTTATCTCAATCGGGCTTTATGTTAAGCCCGTCACGGATGACCTCATCTCAATCGGGCGTAAAGCTAAGCCCATCACGGATGACCTCATCTCAATCGGGCTTTAGTTAAAACCCGTCACAGATGAGTATTTTACCAAAAAAAAAATTTGTTTTTTTGGCTAGCCTCAGGCCTGTACTCGCCATGCCCACTGCAAAATGATAGAAGCAGATATATATATATATTCCCGTTCCTAGCAACCCCATTCACAACAATTCACAAATTAATTAACAAGCAGTGATCACATCCATTCACATATGCCATTCATAGCAATTCACAGATCAAATATTAAGTCATCACATGCAGATTCACACATCCATTCGCTTATGCCATTCGCATTCTCAAGAGTTAAGCATCAAAACCTATAAAACCAACCGAGGTACAAATTGGAATAAATTTATATGTAATTAGCATTGCAAGTATATTCAGAAACATGATACCAGATTGTATTACATATACTATATACATAAATCATACATAATCTTAATCTTATGTTTTTGACAAGCATTGGAAATTGTTACAACCATTTAGACACGAGCTTAAGTCCGTACTCTAAAGCCTTCTTTGGAAGATAAGATTTCATCGAGTATGAAACGTGTTATGTCCTCTCTAATTGGTTCGAAGCTGCGAGCCTGAATGTTGGAAATTTTTTCATGCGTGTGAGGTGCTAATTTAGGGTATGTATATACTTCAATGTACTTAGTGCATAATTATTGTATACGTAATAGAAACACAAACCTCAAGGTTGAGCAATATCACCTTGTCCAACAAAGTCTGCATGTTGTGACACATGTGGAACCCACACTAGTCACCCACTTCTTGAGGGACAGGGAAATGTTTTTTGTGACAAAGCTTGGGGTTGCGTTGCTTATGCCTTCGTGCGTCATTAATATATTGCAAGTTAAATATTAAAGCTATATGCGTCGTGGAGGGGTTGCTAATTAGGGTACAGACTTACTGTTGGTTATAGGCACAAAAATGAACTCTTTGTCTTAGCGGGCCCAGAAGCAGTCCGTAATATAATTTGTCATTCCTCCTAGATTGTGGGGACCCAAATAGGATCTCCTGTATGTAAGTGCTAGTCCAGGATCAAGCTAGCACACACACACAAAGATAATATCACAACCAACATCACGCAAGAAACCTAATATTTATTAATAAAGTGACTATGATAAGCCTTATGGCTAGAATTTACATTTATTTATGCCTCGAAGGGTGTAAGGAAAATAATAAAATAGCAGCGGAAAATAACATAAGCGCGTAGTAGTTCCATTCAACTTGCCACAGGCAGTCAACTGGGACACGCGGCCTATTCCTCATCTTCAGCAGCAAACTCCTCAGGAAACAGCGGAAACCTTTCTTCTGGAATTGGGGGAATTGCAAGGTGAGTATATGGAATACTCAGCAAGTACACAGAAATATGCATATGCATGGCTGACAACAAAGGCAATGACTATTTTGCACAACACAACAATTTGCAGTTATAAAAAATTTAGAAATAGAGATTTAAAACAACATTTATAAATAACAGGTGTTACCAACCAACCATCCACACAGGATCTGTCCACACAAGACCATTTAGCTATATTCGTTAACCTGCACACAGATCATTCCCAGTTTTCACAAACTACCCCTCATGAGATATCACCGAGCATGTCCATGACCGAGGGTGCGGCTATTCGAATAGATTAATTTAACACGCTGCAGAGGTTGTACAGCTTGACCCACAAGATACACCATCCTTTCAACGGCCAAGCACAAATGTCACAACACTTCAGGTTGTGTGCGGCCAAGGAGACTATAACAAGGCTTTTTAGAAACTTCCGCCCAACACTACCTTCCCCCATGAGATACCTTTCCCTCACATAGACAAGAAAGTACCCATGGATAACCTAAATTCCTATCATCTAGCCACCTAGGCCGGCAGTGCCAAGACTCGGAATCCTACTGGCCAGGTTCTTCCCATGAGAACATGTGGTTGCACGTTAGGCTCGGATCAATGGCTTATGAAGTGAAGTCCTTAATTGACCGGGGCAACTTACCAAACTACATTAGCACACAGCTCAGCAATTGGCTCACACAGAGACCATACTCGATAATGATCACCTAGATACATTACAGCCTAATTAGTTCACACAGAACCACCCATCACCCCAGTACAAATCATTTTATCCGCCCGTTGTTTACTACACAGTGCAACACATGCCACCGGAAAGATAGCATATAGCCACACAGTTCTTATCAAATCAGTTATAAGTATATGATTGATCAAATTATATTTTGCTTGTAAAACAACCTTGAGCGGGGCTATAACTACTCTACCTTGAGTTGAGCCCAATAATCAACTCACAAAGACTAGGGTGACAAGGTATCATAGGTAATCAACAATTGTCAATTGGAGGATATAAAATCAATTAGGTCACACTACCCATCAATAGTTTATAAATAAATGAATGCATGTATTGAAAACAAAACATTTTATGTGACGGGATCAATATGTTCAAAGAGTGCACGTGCCTTGCTCCTAGTACTGCCCTTCCCCTACGTCTTCAAAAGCAAACTGCTCTTCTGCTCCAACGTCTACACGATCGCAAATCAAAAACAAATAAACAAAAGAAAAAGCTAGCTAAATAACATCAAATGAAATAACCAACTGAACCAGAAGGTAGAGATCGATTTTAGAGAAATTTAGGAAGAAGAACGGATCGAATCAGAGTTCAAATGGAAAAGTTACGACCTCTGAAATTTGAATTGAGAGAAAATCCGACGATAAAAGAAAAAAGAATATTCCGAGAATATTCTCTAGATATTTAATTTCGGAAATGAATTATAATTGGAAAAATATGGTGGGGCCCACTGGTCATTGGGTAGGGTTTGTGGACTCCGTGTATGTAGACTTGTTGGTGTGGATGGACACGTGGAGACACGTGGACAAGGTTGGATGACGTGGCGATGACAGGGTTGGATCTAGGGTTATGTAGATCTGATGGCTAGGATTCAATCTTGGGATTTGGATCCTGTGGTTGCTTTGGCACTTTTGGCTGCCGGTCCCACATGTCAATGTCACCTAGAAAGGAAAAGAAGAAGGAGTAGCAGCTCCACTCGGCACAGCCATGACCGGACCGGCGGCATCGGCAACGACGTTCGTCGGTGACGGTGCACGGCTGCAATGGCGAACCCCGGCGCCGGAAGGAGGAGATGGAGGGGCAGCAGGTCATGCGACACAGTGCTCTGGGACGGCGTGGTGATCCACCCGAGCTCGCCAGAATTAGGGGAAGAGTGAGAATGGTGGCGCAGAGGAGACGAGGGCTCGGCCTCGGGGCTTTACCGGCGGTAGCGGCGGTATGAGTTGGAGGCGATGCTACCGCGCGCGGCTCCTGGTGGCGGCACGAAGGAGCGGCGACGGCAGCGGACAACAGCGATGATGCATGCTGTGCTAGCAACGGCGGCGGCTAAAAAAAGGAGAAGGGCAACGACAGCGATATTTATTGGGGAGGATGTACTAGGGTTAGCAGCACATGCGGTGGAAAGCGGCATCAGAGTTTTGAAAGCGGTGGCAAAGATGGAAGGTGGCGGCATGGATGAAAGGCAGTAGCAGCGGCTTGGGCCGGTGCGGGCTTGGTCGTCGGCGGCGTGGGCCGGCAATGTGGAGGGAGAGGGTGGCAGAGCCGAGCGCGCGTGCATGGGCTTCGGGGCTTGGCCGCCCCGGTCCTGCAGCTAGGAGAAAGAGAGAGGAAGAGAGAGAAGAGGAAGGTGGCGGCTGGAGGAAGAAGAAGAAGGAGGGAAAGGGAGAAAGGAAGACAATGAGGGGCTTTTCTGCAAAAGAAACATAATAGAGAAAGAGAGAAAGGACAAAGGGAAAAAGGATAGGGACTTTTCTGGAAATTCCAAACATAAAGTACTTAGAATTTTTGGAGGATTTAGAAATTGAAGTATGAATTTAGTGGACTTGGGCGGAATTTGAATTAGAAATGAGCTCCACATCTGAAATTCAAATTAAATCCAAATTAACTCCAATTAAAATACGACAAAGCCAACGATGTAATTTTATAATTAATAATATTACAACCTTTTTATTTAATGAAATTTTCATTAAGCTATTTTAGACAGTTAAACCAAATGTGAACTTTCGCAATCACACGAAAAGAACCGAAAGCGAAAAATCAGGACGTGACAATCCTACCCCCTTAAATAGAATCTCGAAACTAGCTTGTAAACAACTCTGGAAACTCTGCCTTCAGATCATTTTCACGCTCCCATGTAGCTTCAAATTCGGTATGATGACTCCACTGCACCTTGTAGAAACGGATAGTCTTACTCCTCGTAGTTCGCTCTGCAGTCTCAAGAATTTTTAATGGAACCTCACAATAGATCAAATCTAGTTGTAACTCCACTGACTACAGCGGTGTCTCCTCTTCTGGCACAAGAAGACATTTCTTCAACTGAGACACGTGGAATACGTCATGAATACCGGACATCGAGGGCGACAGCTCTAACTGATATGCAACTTCTCCTCGATGAGCAATGATCCGAAATGGTCCAACATATCTTGGGGCTAGCTTTCCTTTCACATGAAACCTTTTGGTCCCTCTCATTGGGGTCACCTTTACATACACAGAGTCTTCCTTTTCAAACATACACATAGTCTTCCTTTTCAAAGGTTAAATCCCTTCGGCGATTATCTGCATAGCTCTTTTGATGAGATTGGGCTACCTTTAATCTGTCCCTAATTAGAGCGACCTTCTCTTCGGCTTCACGGATTACATCCGGTCGAAGAACCATTCTTTCTCCAGTCTCATTCCAATTCAAAGGTGTCCTGCAAGATAGTCCATACAAAGCTTCAAACGGTGACATCTGCAAACTTGCTTGGTAACTATTATTATAGGAGAACTCGGCATAGGATAAATTCCTGTCCCAATTTGAAGTATAGGCTAAAGCACAAGCCCGAAGCATGTCTTCCAAGATCTGATTAGCTCTGTCTGTCTATCCATCCGTCTGTGGATGATACGCTGTACTGAAATTAAGGTGAGTACCCATCACTACATGAAGAGTCTGCCAGAAATGCAAGGTAAACTGGCTTCCTTGATCTGAGACTATCTTCCGTGGTACTCCATGTAGACATACTATCCGGTTCACATAAAGTTCTGCTAAGTTGTCACCCGCATAGGTTATCTTGACTAGAATAAAGTGAGCACTTTAGTGAGTCGATGCACTATAACCTAGATAGAATCATACCCTGACTGAGTCTTGGGCAAACCTGTGATGAAATCAATACCAATCTCATCCCACTTCTATTCCGGTACAATCAATGGTTGTAGCAGTCTTACTGGTCGTTGCTGCTCTGCCTTAAATCATCAGCAAACATCACAAAGTGTCACATACTCTGTGATCTCACGTCTCATACTGGGCCACCCTATTCTATTCTTGAGATGGTAGTGGATTCCCATGTCATAATCCTTTATCAACTCTAACCATCTTCTTTGTCTTAAGTTCAAATCATGCTGAGTGAAAATATACTTCAGACTGTTGTGATCGGTGTACACCTCACATCGATTGCCTACAAGGTAATGCCTCCATATCTTCAATGCATGTACCACTGCGACAAGCTCCAAATCATGAGTCGGATAGTTCTCCCCATGGGGGAATAACTATCTTGATGCATAGGCGACAACCTTGCCTTCCTGCATCAGAACACAACCAAGTCCGGTACGAGAGGCATCACAGTAGATATCAAATCACTTGAGGATATCTGGTGCTGATGTCAAACTCTTCTTCAAGGCTTTAAAGCTATGTTGGCACTCTGATGTCCACATAAATTTCTTCTCCTACTTCAACATTTGTGTCAATGAACAAGCAACTTTGGAGAAACCTTCTATGAACATTCTGTAATATTCGGCCATACCAAGGAAACTGCAAACTTGTGTCATGGTGTTGGGCGGCTGCCAATTGATAACTGTACTCACCTTCACCGGACTGGATAATCAGAGCATGATGGACTGCGGAATCAATACGATCTTATAATGTATGGTGTTCCTCATCACCTAATTCGGTCTTAACTTCCTTGCCTTTATCATCGTTTGCTCCAAATGTACTTTGCTTTGTGTTCCCGATCAGCGGCAACTCGACTTTAGTCTTTTGAATCACCGTACCCTAGCGAGTCACTGTGAACGAGTATAGATATCGACTTTGGAGTTCAATTGCTCTATCGTAATAGGTAGAACATTATCTTCTGTAACTTCAGTGATGTTCGGCACCATGATGACACTGAGTCCTACTGCGTGTGCCAAAAGCATGTTGATGAAACACGCACTGGCCTGAGATATTTGCTTTGCTCTAATGCAGGTCCAAAACATGCTTTCGGGTTTAAGGGCGTGCCAGTTGATTTGATCCTGCAATGAACAAGATGGAACATGCAAGTTTTATTAGTAATTGATAATCGATTGGCCAGAAAGCTGATGTCATATCGTAAGGTAACCTAGCCGATGCAATGTCAAGTGAATCGGCTATAAGGCATATTCAATGATAAATCGATCCTAAATTTTACTCATCGGATGTAAATATCAGTGTTATATAATCTAAAATTCAATATTACTGTAGAAATCGATAATTGGGATAGATCGGACTTAACCGAGACCAGTATAAATTGCCCATATCTAAAATGATATGAAATAATGATTATATGTATTCATATTATAGCCGATGTTTAGATTTAAGCATGTATCGGCTATAGCTCCGATACTACCTTATACTAGGATATTCTCTTGAAAAAAATATACTTAACTATTGACATTCAGATTGACAATAAGTCTAATATATTTATATTATTTTATATCCTTATACAAGGGGCAAATATAACATATTAAACAAAGCATGAAACTATGTAAAACAACTATACCAGGTATAATTGGCTTAAACCTCGATACTATCCTTATTAACGACCATAAAGCAGGCTAGAGATTATGATTCTAAACACGACTTAGTAGATCAAACTTAACTGATGCAGCACTAAGTATAAAAAGAAGAATAAGATCTAGACAATCTGTAACGACCCTAAAATTTTAATTTGCTTCGCCGTGCTGTTGGCAACCTAGTTATAGTAAGCTCACTGTGTTGAGCTGAACAACTAGTTGTGTCACACGATTGGCTTGGATTTTCGCGTTAGAGGATCGATTCATTGCCTATATCACAGTAGAAAACACAAATTAGACACATTAGTAAATTCTTTATTTATTCACATATACATAGTACAAGGTTGTTGCATACATCAAATACATCTCATACATTATTCATCTAAGAATAGAAATAGTGAAAATTAAATAAAAATGTTGGTGTGATCTGTGACCACACTTAATTGTTTTAGGAGATTTCAAATATAAGATTTAGGCAAAAGAGAAAATTTAGAGTTGCTTGATGTCACATATTTTGCAACCAAACCATTTTGGGGCACAAAATTAGTAACATTAGCCATTTCTTAATAGTTTCCAAAACAATTTATTTCTCAGGTAAACTCTGAGTTTTTGGGCAATTGAAAATCAGTCCCTAAACTCATAGTAATCTCCATATTTCCAAAACCTATGGTACTATAATGCAAAAGTTACAAATATCATACTACTTTTCGCCAAGTTTTTATTTAATTGCAAATCTGTGAAAAATTCCGCTGTGTCTCCACCGAATAAACCATGCTTAGGTGTCAAACAAGGGACCACCAGTAAAACCTAAGTAGGTGAGTCACCTAGTAGTCATCCATATCTAGTGACAGAAACATCTAGGTGTGAATTCCATCCAAACCAAACCTTTGTTCCCTCGGAGAGACCAAAACCAGTTAACCACAGTAACCACCATAATTAGGGAGTAAGAGAAAGAAAACAAATACAAGAAGAGAGCAAATCCACAAGCATCAGGTGGAGCAGGGGCTCCAGCTCCAGGAGGAGCAGGTACCCCAGCTCAAGGAGGAGATGTCGTTTCAGCAAAACCAACCAACCTAGTGAAGCAGCAGTAGAAGCACAGGAGTTCTACCATATATTTTTCACAGCCACTGAGAAAAGGTAAACTAGATCAAGATTTATAAAAGAGAAAGCATTAGTATTTTAGAGTGTATTCATGCAAGCATATCATCTACGGCATATCATCATGATTAGAAATCGAATTATTTATGAATCAAGAATCTAGAGACCATATTATTTGCATTACAAGGTTACAGTGGCACATACCCAACCAATACTTTTGTTGTGAGACACTACGAGAAATAGAATAGAGAAATAGAAGGGGGAAAGAAATATGGAGTTACTGATGAGGGTTGTGGCCACCGGTGTTGCCATTTGAGGTCTTGGCCATCTCTACGGCGACCACCACGGGAGTTGAGTACCAATAGCCATGGAGGACAGCAATGCTTAGATTACTTGAGAGAGAAAAGGTGGTAATAGAGGATGGAGGTGAAGCAGGATATGAGTTCGTGGGAACTAGGGGAATCAAATCACTGCAGGGGCAGCTGCTTGTGAGATCGCCAGAGTGGGGCATGGCAGCCGGCGTGAGGGAGAGCATCGGTGTTGGCGGCGCTGTTTGGGGATGACGGCGCAGGAGAGAAGGCGTGAGGGAGAGGAAGTAACGAGAGAAGAAGAAGAGAAGAAAGAAAGTGGGCTGGTTGGGCTTTGGTTTTGTGGGCTGGACTAAATTAATCATATATGGTCTCCAGGGAATTAGATTTAGAATAGAATGTGAACAAGTTTATATGTCCTACAAATTTATGATTCTAAATTCTTGATATTAGTGCTAAAATAAAATCTGAGCAGAGCAAAATAAATTTATATTACAGCACCTGATCATTATATTTGCCATTCATAATACATCATTCAATTGCATTGCATGCGGTAAATTATGCGTTCGGAATATGTCCTTATTCGGACTTTCGTATTTTTTTCAGAAGTTCGAGTTCCTGAGGAATCATTTATTTCGACTGAATCTGAGGGTATTCGTGGTGTTTTCTATCCAGGCAAGTCCATCTCTTGATCATATTGCTTAGTTATTTCAAATATTTGCAACCTATATAACTCTCACCATTGCATAGAAAACCAGAAATTTATTTTTGAATGTTAATATTGTACATGTGAATCTGAGGATCAGTTCTTCGGTGATCTTAATAATTGGCAGTCTGAACTTGGTTGTTGTGTGGTTCAACTGTATATGTTTAACATCGTAAGGTTAATTAACAACTGCTGTAAGGTATGCAAGCGCCGTAGCGATCGTGTCGACCATATGACCTGGAATGGGACAGGCTGGCTTAGTAGTTCTTTCTTCATGGCTTTATCCTGCGGGCTTAAGGACTTCCGCGAATCCCGTGAGCGTGGGCTAGCGATGAGGGTTGCCGTTGTTGTGGAATCCGATTAGATAATGTGGATCGCCGTTGTTGCGGGATCCGATGATTTGCCGTTGTTGCATGAATCACCCGCAGAGATAATTGACAGATGGGATTGATGAAAAGCTTGTGACCTTAGCCTTGCCGGCATACACCATGAAGTGTGCTTAGGCGCGGGCGTGGTGGCGGTGTAGCGCGGGCATTAAAAGGTTTAAGGCGTCTGTGGGTACAGCGACACACCTCTGCAGAGTGTAGGAATTGTGATATGTCACTCCCTGTTTCGGGTAGAAACTGCGAACGCGGCAGGAAGGGGATCTATCGGAGATTCTACCCTGTGGTACTTTATATGCAGTAGTGTTTTATAATTAAAATTTGAATTTTTGCCACAAATATTTGACAAAAGCATTATGAATTCTTTGAACAATCTTGGATTCTAGAGATAGTTGCATTCACACATTTTCTTGCTATTGATGGGCTTGTTGAGTACCATTTGTACTCATCCTGTATGTTAATTCCTTGTATATAGATGTTGAATCATTAGAATCTATTGAACAAGAATATATGGCTGGAAGTGAAGGAACTCACGTTATGGATGACAACCAAGGACTCTACGATGATGCTGAGATTGACTATGATAATTAGTATATAATATGCATGGTTCATGTAGTTGCTGTAGTGGTTATGGTAGTAGCAGTGGCAGTGGTGGTAATTGTAGTAGTAGCAGTAACGTTAATATGGGTAGTAGAAATGTCTGTAGCAGTACTTGTGAATTTCTAGTGTACTGTTTAATTGCTGAGCTTTTGGGGTTTGTATATTTATTTTGCTGTTATCGCTCGAGGCTTGTCTTGAGCTGTAACTATGGTACTGTAATAACCGGAACCAATGCGATGTTTCTGCTATGCTACTCTTATATGCATATCTCTGAGTAAACGATGTTTATGAAGATATATGCTATAGACTTATATTCTACTCTTGTTGTGGAATATGTGGGTCGTTTCACAATCAAACCGATGGTTGTCTTTTTAGGATCGTAGATATATTATATAATCTAAGTCAAAAAGTCAATCTAGCCGTTATTGACAAAACCCTAGATGGAGATCGGCCGATGCAAGTAGAAAGCATTGTCAATCTAAATCATATAATTTATATGATAACTTCGGAGATTCACAAAATAGAATTAGAATGTCATAAAGATGTAAGCACTAATTCCGATAATGCAAACCACCATAACAAGCTTTACCTCTTCACCAAAGATCGAAACTGATGCAGCTTGACTCGAAAGCAAAAACTCATCGAATCAAAGTAACAAGAAGGGTTGGTGATGCGCCGAGATTGGATTGAACTTATATCAATTATTTACAAGACCTCAGGCTTATATTTATACCCGAAGAACAAACTCTGTCCCCAATGGACACGACTCATACATTCTATTACAACTCTAATAGTCGAACAAATCCCTTAGGCGGACCCTTACCGAAAATATCTATTAGGAAATTACATAAAATCTTAATTAATAGATACAATTGCCAATATTGGACTCCAACCTTGCCTGGCAACATCATTGTAATCCTTCTTTCGAATCCGACATTGATCATCTAACCAACATTGGCTGTATCGGCTAACCATATCAAACTCGGTATCGGCCGATACAAACTTCCAGCCGATGCATACTCTGTTTCTAAGAATTCCGCATATCTTCAAGTCCACTTCGAATTGGATCCCGTTTCCGATTCATATGCTTGCCACATTTCATCATCAACACCCTTCCTCGTCCTTTTCAGGACATTCAAAGCTCAACTTGAACTACACCCAAGCTTCCTCCTTTTCTATAGTTGGGTCAAGTTTCATGTCGTCGACCAAATGGTGAAGTGTCTCCTCTCTAGCAACTTTCCTTGGAGTCACACGGAATCCTTGGGCATTGACCTCTATTATGGTCATTTGTTCCTTAGGAATCTTATTTTTGGTCCTAGGGTTCTGGGTCGATGTGGTCTCCCTAGTTGTCACCGACGTGGGTTCCCCTTGCTGAGACATTTTCTAAATAACTTGGGTATGATAAAAAGTTATTACAAACATTAATATTTCACTAAAAGTATTATAAAAATGCATATCTCACATATATAACCTTGAAATCAACAAACATAAAAGAGAGAATCTATTCTATACCATTGAGTTTGTTCGAGTTCAACGATTTGTCATCGACATTGTCTCTTTCTATAATATACCAGCGACTTTATCAATTGTTCTACAACAGGCCATTGGGCTAGGCCTTCTTTTCAAAAATACCCAAATTACCATTATGGGCATACAAGGTTAACAATTGATTTATCTCATTAGAAGTTTCAAAAAAATATGAAAATATTTATGTGGCCTCCTTACTTAACATGCAAATTTGGATAGAAGTTTCAAGTTTTTTACATTTCTACTTTTTTGAAAAAAATGTAACTTATCTGTTATATGCTATATAAAATACTTTTTGTTGTTATTTTTAATATAAATCATCTTTCATACACTACATAAGATATTTTTTATATTATCTATTGTATAAGCATATTATCTCTCATATACCACATAAAAATATTTTTTTTCTAAAAATTAAATATACCAGAAAAAACTTGAAACTCGTATACAAGCATCCATGTTGTGTAAGCAGGTCACATAAAAATTTTCATATTTTTTTGAAACTTCTATGAGATAAATTAATTGTTAATCCTATATGTCTCTAAGGGTATTTTGGGGATTTTTTAAAAGAAGGCTCAGCCCAATCGCGTATTGTAGAACAATTGATAAAGTCATTGGTACATTGTATAAAGAGACAATGTCGATGGCAAATCATTGAACTCGAACAAACTCAGTGGTATAGAATAGAATCTCTCTATTTAAAAATGCACATCTCACATATATAACCCTAAAATCAACAAATATAAAAATGCACATCTCACATATATAACCCTAAAATCAACATCTATAGAAATCAGCATATATAAAATGATACTCTAACTAAATTCATCACAAGTCCATATATATCCACATATATCCACAAATATCCACATATACACAAATGATGCTCTAACGAAATTCATCGCAAGTCCACATATTTCCACAAATATCGACAAATTCATCACAAGTCCACATATATCCATCACAAATGCATATCTATCTAAATTCATACAAGTCCATTTGCCCGTAAACATCACAAATACATCGAACCCTAGCACCACCGCCACCTCCCCACCGCTACCGTTGTCGTTCATCGCTGCCGTCGGATCGACACCGGCATTGCCCGGAGCTGTCGTTCTCTCTCGCTGCCGTAGGAGCCCATCACCGCCGTTGTCGTCTGCAAGCCTGGTCATCACTGTCGCCACCACTGTCGCCATCACCGCCCTCTATTCCACCACCGTCGCCGTGTCCTGTGCTCCACCACCGCCACCGCACCATCAATCTCCTCCACAACCTCCTCGATGCCGAGCCCGGCGCCAGCACCATCCAAGCTAACCGTCGCCCTCCTCCACGCCGGTTAGTCCACCTTCTGCTCGATGATAACATGGTTACCTTGCAATTTTTATCCATATGTACAGGAGGTTCTAAATCTAAACATATATAAACTCTATGCACCAAATATATTCCTCTTTCATTATATTTGCCAAAGATATGAAATATAGTATTAGTTGGACATGGTAAATCAATAGCAAATAATGTCTCCCTCAAACTATCGAGCTCACAAAACTTACCAAACATAATATAACCCAAAGTAATTAAAGAAGATAACAATTCAAGTTCATCAACTTCATTAGCAATGAGAAAAACATGCTTTAAATCAGCACAGAAAGAACTAACGCTAGATATAGCATGTTCATTCACTAGTTGTGGCAAGGATATCGGTGAAGCATTATCGCACAACTTTTCTTTTATCACAAGGAACATGAAATAAATCAATTAGTGACAAAGGAATCTTAGTAATTAGTTCCACTAATGATTGCTCTACTATAGCATAAAAAGTGAACAAATTCAATTCATTGACAACATACTCACCTTGATTGAACTCAACATCACTTAATTTACCTTTGATGCTCTCGTCGGATGATGAAGGTGCAATGGAATTGGTTGAAGCAATGAGAAAGGCGGCTTCGTCGTGCGCCTCTCCTCCTTTTGGCAATTGTTCACTTTCTGCAAAATATTAGTCATAGGAGGCATGGGCACAACTTGTTGCTTATTCAAATCCTCGATTTGTTTTTCCGCATTGCATGCAAGTTGTAACAAATGAGGAAAAGAGCAATAACTTTGACAAGCAAGCATGTCCTGAATTTCGTTGTTAAGCTCACATGAAAACCTCAATTATGTAGCTTCTTTGCATTCATCTAAACCACAATGTAATAAACAAGCATTAATATCATGATAGTATGACGTAACAATTCTGATATATTGTTTTAAACACTGTAGTTTGGTGAGCAGCATATCAACATAATACATGGGAACATAAATATCTCTCAAATACTGTTTCAAGTGTTTCCAAGATTGTGGTATTTTGTTATACCGACAAAGATGTTTCCAATCATAGGAAGCATTTTTTACTAAAACACTAGAGGCACACATAACCATATTTTTGAGATAAGTTGTGATTTTCGAATTCTCTATCAACCACTAGCTCCCATTATGTAGGCATGAGGATCATAATTTCCTTCAAAGGAAGATAATGCAGATTTGATATTGGTTAGAACAACACCACTTACCTCATATGTATCACTTCTCATGTCTCAATGAAGATTTCCATGTTGAGCAAAATTGTCCTGAACTGTCTTACGTATCCCTGCCATTGATAGTAGAAAACAAGAAACATAAATAAAAATATGCATGTTCAAAAGACACACACACTCAAGCCTTTAACCTAGCTCTTACAAGTTCTTACCAATGCAAGCGGAATGGTGACATACACCGACTCAGCCAAGAACCACAACGGAGGTTGGATGTATCGATGCCTTGGCAAATACTTGTTGTACAACTACAATCAAATCTGTAGAGCTCTGGGTAGGCTTAAATATGTAGCAAAGGAATAGCAAATGCTGAAATCAGAGAATGCAAAGTTGAATAATTGTTCAAAGTCAACATTGTGCTGGTCCTAGGCTAGAACATACAAGAGACCCGAGCCTACACACAAACAATACCACACAAGATAGTACTAGAACAACTAAAGCACAACTCTTACATACGAAAGCAATCTCAAGGATAATAATTGATTCTCTTTTTCTTCTTTTTTCTTTCTATTTTTTTCTCTTTCTTTTCTTGGTGCGGCTTTTTCTTTTCTATTTTTCAGCACCATTCTACCTTTTCTCTTTTTCTACCATTTTTCACAAAAACCGACTGCCTTTTCATGGACTCAAATGTAAATATAAAAAATACATGGACTCAAATGCAAAAGTGCAAACCCTAAAATTAAAATTACACAAAAATGGAATGCTCTCATCCCATGGGTTCCATTTTTGCAAATAGATCCCCAATCAGATACTTGAGAAATTTTCACCAAAGAATATGGGAATTCACGGAATAGATTAAAAACGGGCCGAGATGAGTCAGACTCAGTTCTCGACCACAAGAGGTGGGACAGTGCAAGTGTGTGACTTGGACTCAAAAAAGCACACGAAGTGGTGGAGGAAACAGACTCGGCCAAAGTGGAAAGTTGGACCTTAGATGGAAACAAACCTACCGGATTGATCTAATCTACCAACTCTGGCCTTCCTTCTTCCTCGCGTGCAAAACAGAAGCACACAAGTACAGCAAAGAAACTAAAAGAAACTTCTGAAAACTACAAAAAGCTAACCCTGGTGGCAAGATGATTCCATTTTCGAAGGTCCCGATGACAACAAAGACATGATAGCGACAACGACAGTGGTACTAAATGTGAGTAGAACTCGAAAGTATAAACATACTAACGCTAGGACCAGCAACACAACACGACGATGTAACGCAAAACTCAACAAAGCAAAAACTGAAAAGAACAATGTAGTGGCACAAGGATGGCTAGGTAATGGATGCGATGTTTTTTTGTATGGCTATTCTCTTGTTATAGGTAGATAAAAACTCACTGAGCAATGAACGCTCTGATACCACTTGATAAACCCTGCGCTCTACTCGATGCGGTCAAGGCTATGATTGGCCTGATCTTTCAGTGAGTTGATGATAACTACGATTTGGGAGAAACGTTGATGACCTGACTAACCGTCCAAGATGTTGTGTTGAACCTTAGCGACCGATACACCTCTCTATAGGTTGTTGATCTTGTCGATGCAGATCAACCCTATTCCTGCAAGCAAATCGAAGAAATAAGCAAGAACAAGATAAAAATGATCTGAATTAGAAATATGAATTGAATACAAATGATAAGTTGGGGTTCTGAAGACAAATAAATGGACGGTCTAGCTGACACACGCGCTGCATGCAAGTAGCAATGGCTAAACTTTAATCTAAACAAAACCCGAGAAACCCTGAAGGGTTACCTATCTATTTAAAGGGTTGGGAGGATGGACCAAGGTAACCTAGTGTTGTGCTCCACCAGGTTGAGGCACAGTCCACAAGGGCTGCACTTGGACCGGGGTCCCAGATGAAGTTACAAGCCCATAGGTCCATTATAGGAGATGCAACATCTTGTTTATGTGATTGTGGATGCTTGATATCAAATTTGGTGGTGAGACTGGATGTATTGGAAAGAGTACTCTGAGGGTTTCCATCAAGTACTCACGGGATGAAAAGGGAGATCGTATTAAGATTTGGCGGTCGTTTAAAGCCAACGCTGCTGCACGTGGCCTTATTGGATTCTAGAACTTTTGCGGCTTGAATTCGATGTCTTCCAGTTTAACTATGATGTGAGCAACGGTTGTATTAATAGTAGCCATGGTCACATGATTTAGTATATGGATACGAATACCCTTAAGTATACGGGAAGGTTACCTGAAGAGTAATAATTTAGCAGCATATAAGGAAACCGTCTCCCCAAATAGGAGGTTTTAGAGGCATATTCGTGGGAGGAGGCGGACTTCATGATCTCGTACGAAGGAAGTTCTCTCCGAGTTTTACCTGGAGACCAAGGGACCTGCGATATAAATACAAGGCCCCTAGGGGGTACGGGATCATCGAATGATAGCTTAGCCACTCGTCACGGAAGAAGCAGTCCAGAGTACTCTAAAGGGATCTAGTCGGTAACGCGTCGGCTCTGTTGTTCTCTATTGTACTCTCTCTGGTTCTATCATAAACTCATATAAACTGGATGAGTGCTATTACCTTACGAGGGGCCTGAACTAGTATAATCCTTACCTTTTGTGTGCTTGATATCTTTTCATATAGATTTCTGTACCATCATACCCCAATATAATATGCTCAGAATACGGTCTACGGATATTACCCATTGAAAATATGCATATACTTAAAATTTATATATATATATACACATTCTATATACGTATATATATACTTTATGTATATATTGTTAACGCAAAATGTTGGTAAGCTCCAAAGTTCTCATAGGCCTAGGGGCAGTATCGGCATCGGAGTCCTGGAATAAGCCAATGGAAATTATCAATCACCAGCAGTTGGATTCTTGATGGATTCAGTGAAGAAAATTAATAAATTAAAGGAATATTATCTCGAAGGGACCGAGTTCAAGGAAGATTCATGTTGACGGCAATTAATTGCAAAATTTACGCCATCAATATCTGCATCAATCTGAAAAGAGAAAACATCCAATATAGTGGTAGGGTTTAATTCTAACGATTTCCACTAGCGTTGGATGTAGGTGACAAACCATCAAAAGTGAGACAAAGGATACATAAAGGAGGTGAATTAAAATTCCATGTTTAAGCCTAAGTAGTTTTGGGATCACAAACTTAATGACACGCAAGCAAATGGGTCCATTCACCAAATATATGGACTGAGGAGTCCTCCCCCAAAGCCCAGGAAAAAGGCCGTGGCAAAATGGGCCGACAAGGGTCCGGCCGAACCCTTGGTTCGGCTGAACCAAAAAAATCACCAATCGGCCCCATTTTTCATAGGTTGTTACTTACCGATATTCTAGGACGGTTGGGACTGCTTCTACTGGTAGAAACCGCAATAGAGAGGACACATGGCACGAGGAGAGTGAAGATGATCTTTAGATGCTTAGCATCTCCACTTTCCCAAGGGATATCGCCACCTATAAATACCCCTATCTTCCTCATCTGTCAACACACCAAGTTTGAGCTGAATTATAAGAGACTCTATTGTATCTTCTATATACATTAGATTGGGGAGAGAGTATGGGAGAAAGAGTCAGAGGAATTCCGGAGTTGTCGGTACTTTCCTCCTTACCTTTTTATACCTTGTCAATTACTCTGCTTAAATTGATATTATCTTAGACAAGTAATTGAGATTTACCTGTAAAGTATATTTCTTATTAGTTCCTATTTAGCGTACTGGATCATTGTTCACTATTGTTCATTAATAAATAGTGATTGCTTTGGAGAGTTATAAACCCTTAAGTAGTAATTAATTGCGTAGATGCGGTGTCTAGCTTGCTAATTATCAAAGATTGCTATGTACCACACAGTACGTTAGAGGTGGGTGTAGAGATGGTGACAGCCCTCAGAATCACTTTTCCACCCTGTCCGGGTACGCAGTAGATCGAGTTTTGGTAGCAGCTAGCAAGCCTATGCCCAAAGTATTGCAATAGGATTAAATTATAATTTTTAAATGACCATGAGCTTCGCTAGAAAATCCTCTCTACCCTTTACCTACATTAAGATGTGTCCTTGGATGAACCTGTTGAAGAGTTGAACACCTTCGTTCCTTGTGATTCGATACCTTAGAATACTTTCGGGTGAAGTGCTACAGCGGTATATCCATATGCGTCTGTATTTATCTATGAACGTTAAGAAATACCAATAAGCATTTTTGGCACCATTGCCGGGGATCTAATTCCTAATATCATTAAGAAATATCAACAAGCATTTCGGACGCCATTGCTAGGGAACGACAGTACTTTCTCCCCCCTTTACTCATAGAAAAGCTTTCTTTATACACTTCTCTATCATTGAGCATCTATTGATTTACAAAATATCTGCTCCTCGGGGCGAATTCTATGAGCCACCTCCTTCATCGGAGCCTATTCTTATAGTTGGCCATAAGATTCGTCCCGAATTCATAAACATGGTTAGGGAAAAATCATTTTTGGGGCTAGACCAAGAAAATCCCTACCATCATCTGCGAGAGTTTGAGCAATTGTACTCATGCCTCTTGATTCAAGGCATGACACAAGAGACTATTAAATGGAAATTGTTTCCGTTCTCTCCTCATGAGGGAGTGAAACAATGGTACACTTACACCATCGGGGGTGTAAACGGTAACTAGGATAAGTTGTGAGACAGGTTCTGCCTCGCATTCTTCCCTGTTACTCGCATTACAGCCCTTCGGGTGGAAGTCCTCACCTTTTACAGAGCAATAATGAATCAATCGGTGCAGCTTGGGCCAGATTTACTTCATTAGTACGATCTGGACCAAACTTATCTATACCTGAGTATGCCTTATTGCAACATTTCCACACGGGTTTAGATAAGAAGTCTATATTCCACCTTGACATCACTGCCGAAGGTTCGTTCATGCATAAAACCCCTTCCGAAGGCAAGGAAATTCTTGATCAAAAATTAGAAAAAACCTCCTTTGTTGGGCAATGCTCTAAACCTTGCACTAAGGCATCTGTGTCAGGTCAAGAGGAATCCTCTATAGCCGAACTTGAACCCGAACCTTCCACATCATCGTGTTCGACTAAAGAGTCCTCCCTGGAGCCATCTCCAGATACCGAAGAAATTCAAGCTCAGGATTCATGCTCTCTTAAGAAACCCCCAGAGTCTTGTCCGATTAGAGCCGTCTCCTTGTGCGAGGACCACAACCACCTTACAATCCTCATTTCTAACTTGTTTAGAAGGATGGTTGTGGATGCTTATATTTATCACAAATACTGCAAATCTCGTATTTGTTTGTGGCACTAATCTTGCAGCACAATGTCCCCATGGTCGAGCTTGTGACCAAAAACAAAGCATTGTCGGGAGATAGTCCGGATTACTATGGTAAGTTTCCTTTCTAATAAAAGCAGGAACCAGCTTTTAGGATAGTATGCACCATTGGGTATTCTTGGTCGCTAACCATTATAGGTTGAGATTAAGAATGAGGGTCATGCGTCTAAGAACAAGCTAACTATTCACCTGCACACTTTGGAGATCCTTGGTGTTGGAACACTCTCTATAGGAGACTCCAACATCACATACTTGGTTTTTGATGTCTTGGGACACAAAAGTCCAAGTGTGGGGGGAAGATCGACGAGCTTGTCATGACAAGTTCCATCAACCAACGACATACAGGTATAAAGTTAGTGTTAGTCCTACCTTGCTAAAAAAGGGAGTTCACCACTGCTTTTACTCATACTTATCACTATTTGAATGAGGCTTGATCATACATCGTTATGTTTCCTTTGTCTATTTTTTCAGATGCTCTGGTTAGGGAATTTTCGCAAGACATCCATAGGCTTTTTAAATTAAGCATGGTGCTTAGGTTAAAATAGCTTGCTTTAATCAAATTAGACATGCTGTCGAATTCGACTAATGAGCCATTAGAGTTAATACTTTGATCGATGTTGGATGTATACCTTTTGTGGACTAACCCCTGCAGTAAAGTTTTCAATTTGACGGGTGAGTCCTCAAGTTCAATTCACACTAGAGGTAAGCCAGGGTGCAGGAAACAAATCAATAAATTGCTAACATCCAAATGAGGAACACCTCACCTTTCAAGGTGCATGGTGGGTATACTGTCAAATGCTCCTTTGTGATGTTCGTTCAATTTTACCTCAACCCTATATGAGTTTTGCTTCAAAAAAAATTTGGTGAACAATAAAAACTTGAAAGAAAAAAATGTTTTCAAAATAAAAGAAGTGTCTGTTGAAAAAATGACAAAATAAAGGTTCACAAACTTGTGGTATCCACGCTTCTTAAGTTTTGAATCCAATTTCTCTTAGCGTGGATGTGAACAACTAATCTTGAGGCCACGATAAAATCTTTTCAATTTGTTATAGTCCATCGGTTATTTGTTATCACTAACCATTTACAGGGAATAAAAATGACAACCAAAGAGCAGTGTACAATAACTCCAACACTCATACCACGCTCTTTGGTCTATGAGAAAAGACATGCACAGGGAACCAAGCAGAACAAGTGCAAAAATTTGTTGCATTCAATTCAATTCTCAGCTTGGTGAGACCTATCTAGTAAGAATCCTGAACACCTTATGCACCCTCGCTTCATATCTCCACCCTGCTGAGTTACTCATCACCTCCATGTTGCCATAAAAAATGACAAAATAAAATAAAAATAAAGATAAAATAAAAAGTAAATTTAGGCACTTCATGCGCCTAGAGTTGCTTGAATAAGTTTGGCTCACCAGTATTTCACCCCAGTGGAAGCCCATTTTGCTTTTAATGTTTTTGTTGGATAAAAACCAGGTACAAAACATATGTGGGGGAGTCTTTTTCGGAACTCCTGACGCACAATAGCATCAAATCGACATGTCAATGTGATGAACACAAATCCACGGCCGTGCACGAAATTGAGTAGCCAAAACTGAACCCTGGCTAGGTCGGTCGAACCAAGTGTTCGCCTGACCACTGCCTGGCTCAACTCTGTCACACCTTCACTGTGTAGTCTGGTTTGCGCGTCTCCTTCCTTATCCTCACTTGTTTGTAAGTTAAATTTGGATACAAAATTGAATCTAATAAAATTTGACACCAAATGAAAATATTTTTTTTCAACAAATAAAATTTTCCTATGATTGATCATATATACTTTTTATTCTCTCCTAACACTTGTCCCTTGTGGACAATTATCTATCATAGGGAACCTTGCTCATCTAAGTAATTTATATATGTGATATGGTTATGACAAAATAAATTACTGTCTAACTGTCATGCTTATTGGGATTTTATCTTTGCAAAAATTTCATTTTTTCAAGCAATACTCCTCATTGACTATATATTTACCTAGCAAGGCCATATATGATTCTCATTGCAAAAACCTTATATATATATATATATATATATATATATTTAGGCTGCTTGACATTACATTGAGCTTTGTCAAATTACTATGACCCGTGTGAGACGCTTTTCATACTTTCATGATCAAGATCACACACACTCCACATACGCACACATATATGCTAAACTTCTACATTGAAAGCTAGCATCCCTCATTCATCATCCATTTCAACCATCATCCACAAAATAAATACTCCATGTCATTTATGCCCCTTTCTCCAAAGTTGTTTCTATAAAAAAAAGAGATAGGAGGCATGGCTATACAAAATAAAGAAAAATAAAGTCATGCTCATACAAGTATGTAGCATCATGATGAAAAAAGGAGAAAAAAAAGATAGCCATGCACTCCCTCAAAAGTCCAAAAACAAAAAAAATGGAGGAGGAGGTATATCAAAGGAGTTGTTATTATTTTTCTTTTTCCACCCACAAATCTTATCATACACATACACATGCACATTCTTGATCAAAAATCATGACTTGCTATCTCCTTGGGTCTGGTCTTTTGGGTTGGTAAAATATGCGATGTAGGTACGCCCTGATTGATCCCTACCAAGCTCCACATATATAGCCTTTTATAATAGGGACAATTCGGCAAAATATGCCTTGTTGAGGATCCACAAATCAAAAACCAAAGTAGTGACTTAAGAGAGAGTCATTTGAGGAGTATAGCTCAATTTTGAAAATTTATCAAAAACCCAAGAGATTGTGAGGAGGAACAGGAACGACTTGAGTTATGACCGTTCCATTCATCAATTACCCAAGATGGTAAGTTAGACACCGCAAAGTTCACAGGTACAGGTATGGCTTAGAATAATTTGTGTACTTGTATTGAAACTTGGGAGATTTTATTCCACATTAATCCTTAAGCTTTACTCGGGACGGCTAGTTGTGGGGGTTTGTTGACGGCTATTAACTGCAAAATTTACACTGTCAATATCTGCATAAATATGAAAAGATAAAACATCCAAAGGGTTTAATTCTAACGATTTCCACTACCGTTGGTGTATATTTGGATGTAGGTGACAAACCATCAAAGGTGAGACAAAGGATACATAAAGAAGGAGGTGAATTAAACTTCCATAGTTAATCCTATGGAGTTTTGGGCCCACAAAAAAATGGGCCCATTCTCCATATATATGGACTGAGGAGTCCTCCATCAAAGCCCAGGAAAAAGACTGGGGCAAAATAGGCCAACAAGGGTTCGTTGGTTCGGTCGAACCCAAAAAGTGGCCAATCAGTCCCATTTTTCACATGCAGAAACTTACCGACATTCTAAGACGGATGTGACCATTTCTACCTATAGAAACCGCCAAGAGTAACAGTGCTCTTTAGTTGCTTAGCATCTCCACCTTCCCAAGGCATCTCTTCACCCATAAATACCCCTCTCTTCCTCATTTGTAAACACACCAAGTTTGAGCTAAAATTTAAGAGGCTCTATTGTATCTTTTATGTACATTAGATTAGGGAGAGAGTAAGTGTAGACCCCCGTTTTTTGTAACAGGAGTCACTCGTGTTCATAGTACCATTTCCCTGGATCAAGTAGTTTGGTACCCACGAATACATTGCCAATAATCACGAGTGCATACATAATTATCTTACGCAAAATATTACAATAATAGGACCGAAGGCAATAGTCTAGAACACAGGACCAACCGGTCCGGAATACAACCAAAAGCAGAAATTAGGTAAGGCAGCGGAGATAAGGCAGCGGCACGCCATTGCCACAGGCAACGACCGAATCTAAGACATACTAGGCTCCATCGTCTTCCGTACCCTCCTGGTAGTACTCATACGGATCCTCGGGAACCTCATCGCCCACATCTGAATGTTTTATTTATAGCAAGGGTGAGTACCAACCGTACCCAGCAAGCCACCACAGCAACAATGCATATGATAGGGGAAATATCAAGGGCGGCTGTGGCACTTTTGCATAAAGCCAGTTTTGCAATTCCTTTCACAAGCCTAAGACCTAGCTTATACTGATCAAATTTTAATACCATAGTTCATTATTCAACGGCGGTTCTGTCCACCATCCATTGTCATCCAAGGATAGCTTCCCGCCATTGAGTCGTCATGATTTTCTGTGGTCTACCCCTTCTCGCTTCTCGAGAAGTTGAGCCACCAGCACATAAAAGTCATTATGCATACCCATCCCATTCAGTTTAAGAATTTAGAGTCTAGCCAAGTGTAATACATGTCCCGGTGCTCATTATCCGCGAGCACGGCTATTCGAATAGATTTGATTACTCACACTGCAGTGGATGTACACTTTACCGGCACTCCGTAACTTGCCCAACAAATGAGCCGAAGTCCCAACGAATGAGACGCGTCACGGCAAAGCCTTTCAATAACCTCACATTGGCAGTACCCGCTCCATGAACTTACATCCTCATGCACTCTAGGCGTACACGGTTTCTAGCAGTGAGAGGAGTTCTGGCGCTCCCGGGAAGGGAAAAACTCACACATGCATTAAGTTATATTAAAATTTAGGTTCACACGTGGCGGTCCTACCGGTGGCTACCCCACCGTAGGCCCCGCCCCTCATACACACTAAGAAAACCACTATGCAGGGATACTGCCTCCGCTCGGTTACTTACTCCGCTAGGTCTATACCCATCCGAGAAGTACGGTTGTACGAGGGTCGTTTCATGCTTAGCTTCATGGCTCGGTCCTTAATTGACCGGGGACGGTGCTAGCCTTTTCCAGATACCACCCAAATCCACCATCCGCCCCAGTCAAAAACAATTGTTTTAATTTTTATCTTCCTTTCACAAATCATGTCATCAATGTCATGGCAATGTGGCGCTCATGTCTCCACATGCCGCATCTCAATTACCTTCCCAAGGTAATTGCCCAAGCATATAGCATTTTGATAAATATGAGTACGCAAAGTTCTAAGATAGCATTACTAAGCATCTGTCATAATTGACTAGGGACTCATACGTAACATGGTTACAAGGGGATATGGGGTAAACAACATTCAAGGCATGGCATAACAACAAGTAGGATGTTTATCATTGCATGCATCTTTATTTGTAAACAAAGTAATTTCGGAATTGGGATCAACATGTTCAAGGGATAGTGATGACTTGCCTTGCTCGTAGTCTTGTGGGTCTTGATCCTCAGTCGGACTCGCAACTCCCTCGGTGTCTAACATTACGTGCGAAAGAAATTGAATTCATTTAGAATTCAATTAAAATCCAACAAAATCCGATTACGAAAAGATCGAGCGCGAGCGTTTCAATGTTGCTATCGAACTCCATTTTATTTATGAAGTAGACCTATTTTGATTTTTAATACCGTTGTCTTAAAATATTAGTGCTAGCCGATCAAAAATATTAACCCGATTTAATTTACGCGTCTCGAATAAATTAGATACCAATAATGAAAGGTAACCCTATCCGGTGAGTAGTCGGCTAAAATAATCGCGACGGTTATTTTAGCGATAACCTAACTATTGAGTGAGCACTAACTAAATACTGACGAAATAAATTTTTAAATGGATATCGAACGATCGCAGACCTACGATAGCCATTTAAAAACGACCGGTAATTAATCTTCCGATTATATCTACATATAAACGACTAGCGAAATTTAACTAATAAAATCTACATAATCGGCTAAGTACATTGCTAAAGATTGATAATTTAAACGAACAATCGATTAGGTGAAAATTTTAAATTTTAATTAAATATCCGTTTTAATTTACTCGTGTTTCTAAAATAATCGACGGCGACGACTATATCGATTTCCTAAACTAGTATTTTATATTAATCTAGTACGTGTGCTCATAAATTTGAGATGAATAAAAATTAAATTCCTAATCCCCAAATTTTATCTCTCCATATTTTATTATTTTATTATTTTTATTTTTCTCTCTCTCTTTTCTATCTTTTCCTTTCTTTTTCTTTTTCTCCTTTTTTTTTCTTTTTCTCCTTTTTTTTTTCCTTCTTCTTCCTCTGCCTGCTCTTCTCTGTTGTTTCTCTGCCTGTTTCTCTCCTCTCTCTCTCTTTGTGTACAGCCGGCAGGGAGGGGGGGAAGAGGGAGGAAAGGGGGGGCGGCACCTACCTGCGGCGGCGGCGGCTGAGGGCGGCGAGCATCGGCGGCGGCCGGCGGCAGCCCAGCGGCGGCGGCGAGCTAACGGCGACGGCGGCGCAAAACGGCAACGGCGGCAGGCGCTTGGCAGCGGCGGCAGCTGTCGGCAGGGGGGGAGGAGGAAGGGGGAAATGGAGGAGGAGGGGTGGGGGAGAAGGGGCTCAGCCGGGGGGATTTATAGCCGGCCGGGGAGGGAGGGGAGGTGGCCGGCGCGGGGCTCGACGGTGATGGCGACGGCGGCCAGCGGCGATGGGACGGCGGCCAGCGGCAACGGGGCTCGAGGGTGGTGCGGCGATGGCGACCGGCGGGTGGAGCTCGAGGAGGGAGGGAGCGGGGCTCCAAGCGCCCGCGGCGCGCGGCGCGTCACAGACCTAGGGTTAGGTCTAGCTGTTCATCGGGGAAGATGAACAGTGCATTTTTCTTTTTTTATTTATTTATTTATTTATTTTATTGTAATTTTTATTATTATCCTTATATTGTATTTGTACAAATTTATAACTCATTCGCACGAATGAAATAAACCCGGTATTGGAACTATTCCACCCTAAATCTTTCCTGATATTTTATATTGTCTATATTCGTTACGCCCATCTATATGTGCGGATAGTTATAAAATTTTTATTATCTAAATAAATTCATGACATTAAGGAAAAATATTTTATTCGCTCAAATTCTATCTAGAACTTCATTTTATTCTATGTACCGTAATTATTCCTCCTGTCGATTTCCGTTCTTGGGTTCGCGCCGAAATAATTTCGATAAATTAAACACCAGCACAATAAAGATTCAAATAAACGAGTCATAAAATGCGACCTGATGCAAATTAAATTTTAAGGTTTTAAACTGTGTATGTTTAGGGTTTCGATTTCGACGGTCGAATTTTCAGGGTGTTACAGTAAGGGAGAAGGATCGGAGGAATTTGAGTTATTGATATTTTCCTCTAAGTCTTTTTGTACCTTATCGATTATTAATTGATATTATCTTATACAAGTAATTGAGATTTATCTATGAATAATATTTCTTAGTTAGTTCCTATTTAGCGTATTGGATCATTGTTCCGTATTGTTCATTAATAGATAATGATTGCTTTGGTGAGTTATAAACACTAAAGTAGTAATTAACTGCATAGATACGGTGTCTAGGTTGCTAATTACCGGTGATTGTTACGTACCCCATAATACGTTAGAGGTGGATGTAGAGGTGGTGATAGCCCTCGAAATCACTTAAGTCCTCCCTTTCCGGGTGTGTAATAGAGCGAGTTCCGGTAGTAGTGACTAAGCTAGTGCCTGAAGAATTGCAATACGATTAAATTATGGTTTCTAAAGGACCCTGAGCTTCACTAGAAATTCCTCTCTACCCTTTGCCTACATTAACCGTGTCCTTGGATGAACCTGTTGAAGATTTGAACATCTTCGTTCCCTGTGATTCGATACCTTGGAATACTTTCGGATGAAGTGCTACAACAGTATATCCGTGAGATTGTAGATTTTAACTGTGAACGCTAAGAAATATCAACAAGCATTTCTAGCACCATTGTCAATGATCTAATTCCTAGTAATATCGTTAAGAAATGTCAACAATGCGGTGTAGTTATTTATCTATTAATTAGGTAGAGTCAATTAGTTTCCTTTTTACTTCTAGGTAAGTGTGTTTAGTGTCTGATCAGGACTTGTGTCTTTTCTTTTATCTTTAGGAAAGTTTGATTCGAATCCAATTTGGACTCTTATTGGTCTATTGGTCTAAATATGGACACCAGTGGTCCCTATAATTTATCTCTCAGACCAATACAAGAAAATTTGATTCATATCCAATTCAGACTCTTATTGGTCTATTGGTCTAAATATGGACACCAGTGGTCCCTGTAATTTATCTCTCAGACCAATACAATTACTCTCGACACATCGTCATTCTCTTTTCCATGGTTTTTTCACTGGCGGAACTTGGCAGCTAGCACAGCGTTGCATCACTTCGATCTCAAGATAAGGGGTAAGTCGGCCCGAGCAATTGTATCGGCTATATTGGTGTTGGTCAAGGCTATGTGGCTTCGTTTCATTGGATTGCTCTGGTTCGGTTGGTATAGTTTCCTAGCCGATATTTCAATTCTATCTTAAATTGCATAGTGTTTAGAGACTCATCAGTTTAGTTGGCACTTTCTCGGTTAGGTCCGATCTTCTGTCTTAGCCGATATATCTCTACAATAACAATATTATTTTGAATAGATTTGTTATATCCATCATGTTAGCATAGATCTACCGGCTAGCACTTCGATGTATAAGTTTATAGATTTGTGCTATGTTTTATCGAAGTGCTAGCCGGTATGTTATCTTTACATCAGACTTCCAACCGATGTATGCTTTAAGCATCGAGCCCACATTTAATATTCTGTATCGATATCGACCGATTGGTTCATTGGACATCTACTTCATCATAATATCATCGGTCCATTGGATTATTCAGAATCTACATTGGCTATATAGACGATTGTTGAAGACCCTATCGACATCGGCTAGTATCGCTACATCGGCGTATTGGTTGATCGGTTCTTTGAACATCAATTTATCGACATGTCAGTTGCAGGATCAAATTGACTGGCACATCTGCACCTGCAATGGAGCTAAGTAGATTGCTTTTCACATCAACATATACATACAAACTTTGTAATACAAAGTTTATACATACGTATAGCAAACTAGAGGGACTAGTGGGGGAAGCGTCGCGCGGGGCCTGGGGCACGCGCCCAGGCGCGCAATAGCCACCCCCTCTCTCAGCCCCTAACCTCTCCACCTGACATTGAGGCCCGCCTGTCAGCCCATGAAATATTCTTATTCCTTTTCCAATTTACATCAAATCCTCTTCCTTCCACAAAAATTCAACCAAAATTCATATCTCCTAATCTGTAACTCAGTTTGAACCCATTCAAGTGTCCTGTCTTTTCTAGAAACCGAGGTCAACCCAATGAGCACTATTAGTTATTAATAATAGTAATTTCATCATTTGGATTTTGTGTGGTTTTGTCTGTTTTTCATGAAGTCGATGACAAAAATAATTGCTTGAGATGTGTAATTTCAATAGATGTGAAGATGAAGAGATGAGGTAAGTCAGCCTTTGGTCATATTTCCAACTGTTTACAAATTGATTTGTTTGCAAAACTGCATTCTACTGCACATGTTAATTTAACCGGCCATGGTTTGCGTGACAAACTAACGGACCTGTTAGTAGTCGAACTATATCTCCATGTTGTTGATCAACCTGATCAATCCTCATTGCTCCACCTATATGACACCTCGGTAAATGTGTTCCATGAGCATAAGATATCAATGGTCCCACAAAAATCACATTTGTAGAGGTCATGAAACTATTCGAATAATCGTGCCCATAGTCATGGGTGACTATCAGGTGATTATCTTAGCATAAAGTTAGTTTTTAATGATTTTTGAAAACTGTATGTTGAATTGGAACCATTCCTATAGTAAACCTTATTGACTAATGGATGTCTAATGGCATCACATATTAGGCTTCCTGAATGGAAGAAGTATGCTTTAGGATTACATAGGTGTTAATAGCAAAATTTAGCATCAGACTCGGAGAAGAAGGCAAATCAAAGCAGATTTGGTGTGGGGTCAAGTCGGATCGAGAAACCAGACTGTGCATCAGCTGGACTCCGTATTAGCTGGAAAATCAGAGCCAGATATGATTCGGCTGATAAGGAAAGTAGCTGATACGGGTTAGCTTCCGTTCGGTACGGGCTAGGGTTGAAATAACTGTTATTGAAATCGTTAAGAGAGAGAGCTCATTTAAGGTAATTGTATCTATTAATTAGGATATTAATGTCAGTTTGAATTAGAGATATGGTAAGAGTCCACCATCCTTAGGAAAGTTTGAGTCGTGTCCACAGCGGACGAGTTTTGTACTTTGGGTATAAATATAAACCCAGGATCATTGTAGTAAAGGACGACAATCCAATCAATACAACTTTCGGCGTATCGCCGCCTTTTTCCTTTTACTTTTCGATGAGTTCTTACTTCGAATTGGGGCATCCGCTACAATCTTTCGACAAGAGGTAATTTCGAATTTGGAATTAATCTTAGCAAAGAAATGTGATATTGATGGGTTTTAGAAACTCACAAATGCAGCCTGGGCAAGAGGAGAATGAGCGGACGGAGGTTGTGCTTTCTTCTGTTTGATCGGTTTCTAAAAGAACAAGGGAAATTGGTAAGATAATCCTAAAATAAAATTTTTCAGAAAGGTTGATGAAGTTATTATACCTTAATAGCAATTTTGCGCAGCCGGTATGAAGGTGATGGAGATGAAGGAGGTACATTGGCTGGGACATCTTTAGCAGCAGTTGCACACTCATCAGCTGGTTCTAGATCAAATTGTTCTTCTTCGCTCATATCAGCAGCAACTTCATCAATCTCTACATCCAATACTTCATCTTCTAAGAATTGATCCAGAGTAGGATCAATATCTTCCAGATCATCATCTTTGCTGGTTTTCTTGTTTTTGGCTGTTGGCTTTTTGGTAGTTTTCTTGGGTTGCTTATGTTTGCCAGCTCCTTTCTTCTTTGGGCTCTTAGCTATCGGCTCCCTGATTTCACCTTGGAAGAGAGAGGTAATTTTAGGGTCATTTAAACCGATCAGTGAGGGAAGAAGATGTTCTTCTGAAGGAGATAATACTACAGCATAAACAATCAGTTGATTGCTCACACTGACTACTGGAGGAGGGGATTCAGGAGACTGCAATGGGAAACATATGAGCAAGTTGATGAAGATGTGAATCAAAGAAAGACACATGGGATAAGAGTTGACTTACTTGAGGTTGGATGGTATCATCTATGGTGGTGAAGTAAAACTCTGATGGCATGAAGAATAGGTGTTTTTCCATTCTTCCCACCATTGATCAAACATGATATGTCTGAAGAGATGAAGGTTGATGTGATTACAAGCGCCTAAGATGGGAATGTTAAGATTTAGTAGCTTGCGCATTGTGATAGCCGATGTCACTTTTCCTCTGGTCTCTATGATTTTGATGAGAGGTAAGCTGATTGGGAGCTGGCCTAATCCCAACTGTCTGGCAGTAGATGTAGGGTGATAAAATTCATATGAGATTTCTATATTTTTGCCCTGAGAGATGCCTGTTGTAGAATACAAGGGGATATAGTAGTTGTTTCTTTGATTGGCTCCATCATTCAAGTCATTCAATCTTAGATACACGGGTAGTTCAAATTCAGAAAAAGTGTTATATACAAAGAACACCCTAGAAGCTACTTCAGGACCATCATAAAACTTGTTGAACCATAAATTGAAGTCATCCACTGATTTATCGGCTCTAGGATATACGGAGGCAGCTTCTCCAAATGACACACACCTTCTGGTGCTAGGTTGTTCATTATAAGCATAATTGGTTGGGAAAGCTGATATAGTCAGAGATGGTCGCTTGGCAATGATATTAGTATGCATAGTGAGCTAGAGCTAGGCGAACCACCAAGGACCTCCATAACTGACAGGTTTATTCATCAGTATGTCACAAGAAGTGATATACATCGTCTGGTAGACTGCCCCAAGCAGGAATCGACCCAAAGGAATTTTCTTTTTTTCTACCAGGGCCTGAGCGAAGTGCTGATAGTTTGTGGTTGGGCCACAAGTTGATCCGCAGAATACATCCGTTTCCAACCACAAAGCTAGGAAGGCTACATCTTCTCTTTCCGAAACTAGTCCAGTTTCCACATGCTCTGTGATGTATCTAGACCAGCCACCAATATTCTTGGTTTTTAGCTTGTGAGTACATTTTATATCTATGCTAAAGGGATTGGCTGATGTGAGGATATCCAAGCCAGTAAGCATCTTGATGTCAAGCAGCGTTGAAGACATAGGTCCTTGCTTAAACAAGAAAGCACTAAGTGTATCGGACCAAAAGTGACTGGTTGCAGACAACATCGGCTCATTTTTCTTGATCTCAGCCAAAGATAGGGCAAGGCATTGGGCTATTCCCATCTCTTCCAAGTGGGTTTGTTTGGTAGATGGAATCCTTTTGTACCAAGTCCTGTATCCATTCAGCTTTGAGAGCCAAGATCTAAAAGTTGATTTCCACTTGGCTAAATCAGGTTTGGTCTGTTTGTATGGGATTCAGTTGGTCACAACATTGATAAAGTCTAGGGGGTCAAGATTGCCCATCGGACCAAGGTAGTAGTGATTGGGCTCATGGAGAATCGGGATCAAGATCTGACCTCTAATATGCTGGTGAGATTAAGAGAAAGTAGGGCTGAGATCGAATCTGATAGAAAAAGGGGATATGATGTCCAAAGAGTTGAGGTGGACCTAAAAGTCGATGAGAGAGATTCGATGAACTTACCTCAGGAACTTCACTTGTTTGCGCCATCGATTGGGGCGGAAGCGTATGGTGTGTGGAAGATTACTGTCGAGAGTTGCTTCACCGGAGAAATCACCGAGAACGGGAGTGGGGGTTACTGTTGCGAGGGCGGTGGTGAAAAGTTTAACGGAAGTGAAAGTTTCAAAGAGGTTTGTGTCGGTGTTCTGGGCCCAGGGTATGTCGACTATGGGCTTGAGGCAGCCCCGTCCGTCCACGTGGCCATCCCCCGAGGGGCGAGAAGGCCCGAGGACGAGTGGCGGCCGCCCTCCCTTGACGCACTGCCCCCTCGGGGGGAGGCCCAGCAGGGGTCGGGCTCCCCCGACCCCCTCGGGCCGCTGCCACGCGTAACAAAGTGGGCGAGCGCTCCCAGCGCTCACCTACCCACATTAATAACGGGGCAGGCGTAGTGCGCCTGCGCCGCATGCGCGCGTGCCGCATCTATTGCGATGTGACGCGCACGAGTCTGACACCGGTCGCCGTCGGCTGACCGGCGTGAGACCGGTGTGAATGACCGATGGGACGGTGTACAGCGCCGCGCGTGGCGCCGCACGCGTGGTAGGTATGATACGCTTCCCAATGAAGCTGCGTCAAGATCGTGAGGGTCGATCCGGCTCTCGCGCCACGTCAAGGTTGGTACGTCAAGTCTAATCGCCTGGTGCACCGCACGGATTACGGTGGGCTGCCGGATTCCAGCCGTTTAATGGAGATCGACGTGCTGGGCCGACCGCCATGATGGGCGGTCTGATCGACGCCATGCTGGCGCTATAGGAGCGGAAGGCTTCCGTTCCTAGCACGACATAGACTTCATCTGTAAAATATTTTTCTCCTTTCTCTCTAGAAAACCGCCTGTCTGGCCCCTGTGGTGTCCCCTTGAGATATAAAAGGAAGCCCAGGCCTTGAGGAAGGGGGTTGGATTCCACTTTCCACTTCTTCTCCCTGGGTTGCGGCTAGCTGAGTCCAACTACGGAGAGTTAGAGTCCACACATATAATCCACCACACAGGAGTAGGGTATTACGCCTCATCGGCGGCCCGAACCTGTATACTTGCTCGTGCGTCACCATTCTCTGACAGGCGATCTCGATCCTCACCGGCCTCACCGGAGCCGGGCCTGAGGAGGCCTCTTTCACGCGCCCCTGGGCCGAACTCAAAAAGGGGGTCCGCACAGTCCCCCGCTGCGGAGTTTTCCATCCGACAATTTGATATTATTTATAAGACAACGGTCGAAACAGAAAGCAGAGGATTTTGTGGGAAGCTTGGAGATAATTTTGCCGCGTTATATAACATAGTGGAATTGGGTGGCATGTGTTAACAGCAAAATTTAGCATCAGACTAGGAGAAGAAGAAGGCAAATCGAAGCGGCTTTGGTGTTGGAGCAGACTCGGAGAAAACAAACTGTGCATCGGCTGGACTCCATATCGGCTGGAAAATCAAGAGTCGGATATGATTCGGCCGATATGGAAAGTAGCCGATATGGGTTAGATTGGGCTTGGTACGGGTTAGGGTTGAAATAACCGTTATTGTCATTCAGAGATAGAGCTCATTTATGGCAATTGTATCTATTAATTAGGATATTAATGTCGGTTTGAATTAGAGATATGGTAAGAGTCCACCATCTTTAGGAAAGTTTGAGTTGTGTCCACTGTGGACGAGTTATGTACTTTGGGTATAAATATAAACCCATGATCAATGTAGTACAGGACAACAATCCAATCAGTGCAACTTTCAGCGCATCGCCACCTTTTTCCTTTTACTTTTCAACGAGTTCTTACTTCGAGTTGAGGCATTAGTTACGATCTTTCGACAAGAGGTAACTTTGACATTGTTTCAGATGTATTTATCTTGTTCTTGTAACCATGTTTTATCATATATCTTAATTAATCTAGTTTAATATTTCGATTACGTCGTATCGGCTGAGACTTGTTTTAGGGTTTATATCGGTATTTGCTAAATCGTCTTACTAACTTAGATTAACTAGGATACCCACCATCCTGGAAAGTGGGTAATTACTTGATTGTTTAGACTTTAGGTTTCTTTATATAATTTGTGATACATCATCCCTAGTCGTGTTTAGAACCTTAAAGTTTATATATTTATTTAGATTAATCTATTTATATAAATCTCTACTAGAGTAATAGCCAGTAATTATCTAATTTGCTCTAAATATTGCGTCACCGGCTATTTCCACAATATCATCTAAAAAAGATTGATAAGGAATAAATAGATATATTACAGCCGATGGAACAGTTTTGATTTACTTATTTTACCATAATTCATTGCCGATTTGGTCTTACTACATCAGCTAGGACCTCTAATGATACGTCATCAGCTCATCGTTCGATCGGCTATCATTTGTTTTTTCTTGTTGGTTGTAGATCAAACCAGCTAACACGCTCTTGACACTCGAGACAAACCTTGGACCTATACTAGAGTGAAGCAAATCTCCCAGACCGCCATGTTGTGCATCAACAATAGGTTGCTCTATGAACTAGAGTTTGACATATGAGATGAGCTTACGCCCTGCAAGGGATAAAAGTGAAAAGAAGCTAATAGGTGAGAAAGAAGTTCAAAGCTGCCTAATTGTAGAACACTCTAAGCCGATTGTGGTCGTTAGATAACCAGCATGAGAATACATTTCACCAATGAGTAAAACATGCCATCGAGTTGAATTGTTGCAAAGCAATTCGTGGACTGGATCGAGGTGAGAGCTTCTTTCCAACCCCATGTTAAACAACCCACGCTTAGATTTGTCACCTACAGGCAGAAGACTTTGAGATGATGTGGTCATTAGATGACTGACTGAGCATAGATTTCACAAATGATACTAAGAAACTAAAACAAGCCTTGTCCAGTTGAGTTGTTGCAAACCAAATCGAGGACCGGGTCAAGGCGGCAGCTCCTTTGCAACCACGTGGTAAACAACGCTCACCTATATTTTTTTGGAAAATGTTTCAAAATAAAAGTTCGTGAATAAACCCTAGACTTCATTTGAAACCTACGTACTTACACTTTCCATGGCTATATATTCTAAGTACGTATGTACTCAAATGATATTTTCCCCTTCTACAGGAAGAGTACTGAATTGGTGAAGTTTAAGATTAGGCTTCCTTTCCTTGTTCCCTTGCTGCTGACAATGGACATGGGTTCTAGGTGTGTCATTGTTCCATTGCTGCTATTATGTTCCGAAGGTTGCATACTAAATATGTTACCCAAAGTAGCAAGTTTGTAAGGTATAACCTATTATAAGGATTTTGATGATGTATCTTCGTTGATCATGGTTCCTAGGACTGGTACCAGCAATTTTTCTTAGGATTGGCACTAGCACGGGATCGGTTCTCTCTAATGGGCTTCAAGCCTCATCTCTAATGGGTTAAACCCCCGTCACTAAGTAAACGTCACTGATGCGAGAAAATATTTCAATCGAGCACCAGGCCGTCACGGATGGATGTTATCTCAATCGGGCGAACAACAAAGCTCGTCACAGATAAGATTGACCAAGCAATACGAATCAAACCAGATTAGGTAGGTGCCCATCACGGATGACTAATCTCAATCGGGCACACTACTAAGCCCATCACGAATGACTAATCATCTCCATTGGGTCTTAAGAAACAGCCCGTCACCGATAGGTTTGACCCACCTATTGAGTCAAAATAGTCCTGGTTCGGATGACTTATCTCTACTGGGCTTACACTAAGAAACCGTCAGTGATGACTATATCTCTATCGGTCTTTGTTTAGAAACCGTCAGAGATAACTCTATCTCTTTCGGGAGTTTTAGAATGCCCGTCAGGGATGAGTATGTCAGCAAAAAAATAAAATTTGTTTTTTTGGCTAGCCTCAAGCCTTTGCTAGCCATGTCCGCTGCAAAAATGACAGAAACATATATGTATAGTCTCATTTCCAGCAACCCCATTCCCAGCATCCATTAAATATTTCAGTGCATTCACATATTCCATCACAGCACAGCCAATTAACAAAATCAAACATATATACATTCACATATATATGTCATTCACATCCTTTTTGCTCTCCAAACCACCGACATGCATGAAAACCTGTAAAACTGAGTTATAAATTGGAACAAGTTTATATGTAATTAGAAATGCAAATATATATGGAACATCCGCAGAATTGTAGTACAAAGAATATTTACATAAATCAAATGTTTGTCGCAAGCATTGCAAATGTTCAACCATTTAGAGACGAGCTAGCTAGGACTTGACTCTAAACAATCCTTTTTAGGTGACAAGGGATCATCTAGTATGAATCGTGCTATCTCCTCTCTAATGATATCGGAGTTGTTTTCCGGAATCCTTGAAAAGTTTTTCCTGCATGTGAGGTGCCAAGTTAGTCTACATACTTGGAAAGTTATCGTCCTATGTATATAAACACTTGAAGCACACACCTCAAGGTCGAGCAATGTCACCTTGTCTACGAAGCTCCTCATGTTATGGCAGACGTGGAACCAACACTGGTCGCCAACTTGTTGACGTATTGGGAAGTCTTTTGTGATCAAGTGTGGGATACCCTTCCTTATGCCTCCCGTGTTTTGCCACGTATTGTTCTCAGGCATCGTTCAAGGCAACTTCGGTCGCTGACCAATCGTATAAGTCTTTTTTGATATTGGAGTTAAGGTAGTATACCAAACTCCACTTTGGCACTATGAACAGAAGAATCCAATGACTCCTGCAACATTAATAAATTGCAAGTTAAATACTAAAGCTATACGCGTCGCGCATTTGATTCTAAGTAGGGTACAGTATTACTGTTGATTGTAAGTACACATAATGAAGTCCTTTTCTTGACAGGACCATAAGCAGTCCTTGATATATTCTACCATGTTGGCTCAATCATTGTTCATAGTTGTCTCGTTGATGATAGCTGGATCGAGTAAGGCAACATGGGGTGCATTATGTTGGACATGCTTCCAAGTTAACCTACAAGCAAAACAAGAATCCGAGTAAGCGTAATATATGGATAGTTATTACCATATCTCGTACGCAAAAATACTTACAAGGAGTAGCACTTAACGAAGTTGGTGTCGATCGCTCGCATCCTGTAGAGGTCCCATAGATCTTTAAAGTCTACAGCGATGAAGGCTTCAGGCCCGAGGAACGGTTGTCTATCGTGGTGGCCCGTCATGGAGGTCTCTCTATGCTTCCTCCTTGCGTTGGACCTCTCCATGTAGTACCCGTGCAACTCCTTGCATGCAGGGCCCATCTTCGATAAGGCGTCATCTCCGACCAATGCTATGCCTAATGTGAACTCGGTCGGAGGCTTAGGAGGAGCTGATGGAGCCTTGCCAAGATCTAGCTTCTTTGGAGCCAGAAGCGTCCCTTCCACCTTTCCTCTTCCTTTCCCCCTTCCAGCAGCTTTTCTACGTGGAGAAGATTTCGCCCTCTTGCTCTTTTTGGCAAGAGGTGGGAGGTGCGCTCTGCTGTTGACCTCCATGCCATCATCCCCAAAATCTGTATCATATTGCAATTGGAGATCTTGATCTCCTTCTTCAACGGCAGGAGGGGCAGATACAAGAGTTGGAGGGGGACGCGGCGTCGGCGGACAAGCACTTGGTGCTGGCCTAGGAGTTATATTGATCTGAATGTTGTGCTTGGGCCATTGGATAAAGGTCCCACGTGCAGCTCCAAGGGTCAGAATCTCGTCATTTGGTGGGTGCGGGAGAGTGAAGTCAACCCAATCAGGCTTCACTAAGTCTACTTGAACTTTGGCATGCCCGGATAGCAGCTGCCCCCCCATGAACTCAGGTCTTCGGCGTAGGCTTGACGCAAGACCCTCTGAAGCAGGAATTGCAAAAGCTTGTGTCACCCTAACGACTAGGGTGCACCGATGTGGGTCCCCGCGATAGATTCATACGTGTCTGTTGGTAGTATGACATGAGACCTTTCGACCAGACCTGCCGAAACCAAGCAAACAGCAAGGATTCAGGCTCGAGGCACCCAAGATCCACCGGGGCGAAGCCCTATGGTGAAGACCACGAGGCGAAGGCGGCGAAGGGCGAAGAGTCGTTGGGTCCTGGCAAGTCTAAACGTGCCCTGGCGAAAGCTGCATGGCGAAGGGTACACGCCGAAAGAGGGTGACTTCACCATATTAAGCCCGTTCCGAGAAGGCCCAGTGGGCCAGCTCAACCGCTCCAGCTCACTGGCCAATGGGCACTCACTAGGTGGCCCATTAAAGGCCCATGTATCTTAATTAAATTGAATACCCACATAAGTGTCCCTTTCATAAGGGTGACCATGTAAATTCCCCTGTAAAAGACCTAAACCCTAATAGGGGGACCTATAATGGGATTATAAATAGTTCCCTAGGCCCATGTAAAGGGGGGATCCCAAGAAAATCCTGAATTTAATACACTTTACTTTTCCCAACAACTGTTGAGTAACCACGTCCTTCGACATATGCGGTTGTCGTTTCGACAACAGCTGGCGCCGACCATGGGGACCTCCGAGTGAAACCACTGAGAGTGAATGCCACCGAAGAAGGTCTCCCAGGACAGGGTTGCTAACCCAAAGGAGAGTCTAGGAGGAGATGCGATGGCCGCCGAAGAAGAGGCAGAACCTTCGGCGCCCATCGCCGAAGCTGGGGGAGCGCCGTCGGCTTCGGCGCGCGCACCGCAACCACCACCTTCGGCTCTGGTCGCTTCGGCTGGGCAGGCACCGGAGTTCCCTTCGGCGAATCACCTGGTGGCGCCCCAAGAAACTTCGTCACAACCAGCTACGACTTCGACCATGCTCACCGCTGCGCAACCCAACTCCAACCTTGAGGTGCAAGCCGAAGCCAGCATGGAGGCCATGCGCCAGAACATGACGCGACTTCAGAATATGCTTCACCAAATGCAAGAGCAACACCAAGCATATGAGGTAGCACGGCAAGCCAAGGCCGCTTCGGCCCCAGTTCTCCAGTATTCGGCAGCCTACATCCCGCCTCAAGTCTACCCGCAAGCGTCGGTTCAAGCCCTTCCGTCACAAGCTGCGCAAGCACCGACGTACTTCGCTGGGCATCCTTCGGCCGCAACAACGCACCCGATCCATGGTGCGCAGCCGCAGGTTCGGCCGGCCGCAGCCCAAATGCACTCCTCACCACCCGGTCAAGTGTCACAAGCAATGGCGGAGTGGGCTTCGGCCTTGCAGGCACAGCTTCAAGCTTTCCTTCAGCAACTCAGTCAACCCCACAACATCTCAAGTACAACACCTTCGGTCCAATCGGAGGGGAGCGCAGGCCAGGGCGCACCCGGTTGGCTGCTGCCGAACCAACCCGGGCCAGGGGCTTCGCCATGGAGTCAAGGACCGTAGTTCGACTTCAGCAACGCCACCCAAGCGCCACCGTTCGGGATCGGGCCACCGAACACCGTCGCCCAGCCACACACGCAAGCCATGACTTTGCCCTTCGCCACGCCTTATCCACAGCCGAACGGGCCCTCGCTGCAGGGTGCCATGGGCAAGGCATGGGGTAAAAGGGGCTGCCGCTGAGTGGGGAATCAAAATCCATCCAATCCCACCTCAGTTCAAGTTCCCACCCGTTCCGCGATACTCGGGCGAAACAGACCCAAAAGAGTTTCTGTCCATCTACGAGTCCGCGGTCGAAACCGCTCACGGTGGCGAGAATACCAAGGCGAAGGTAATTCATCTCGCTCTAGACGGCATCGCCCGCTCTTGGTATTTCAATTTACCATCTAATAGCATTTACTCATGGGAGCAGTTGTGCGATGTCTTTGTCCTTAACTTTCGAGGCACCTACGAGGAGCCGAAGACGCAGCAACATTTGCTCGGCATTCGCTAGAGGCTGGGGGAATCAATACGGCAGTACATGCGTCGTTTCTCGCAAGCCTAATGCCAAGTTCAAGATATAACCGAAGCATCCATCATCAATGCCGCTTCGACCAAGCTGCTTGAAGGCGAACTCAGAAGGAAAATCGCCAACAAGGAACCGCAGATTCTCGAGCAACTGCTTCGCATCATCGACGGGTACGCAAGGGGCGAAGTGGTTCCAAGCGAAGGTAAGCAATCCAGGCCGAGTAATAAAGCCTCCATCGCCACCGCCCAGGCCCAGATGCAAGCGCAATTCGCCCAACCAGCTCCTCTCGCCGTTCGTCAACCCCAACCGGCGAACCAAGGACAGCCGCCAAGACCAAGCCAAGCCCCCATGACTTGGAGAAAATTCAGAACTGACCGCACAGGCAAGGCTGTGATGGCTGTCGAAGAGGTACAAGCCTTCCGCAAGGAGTTCGACGCCCAGCAAGGTGGTAGCCACCAACAGCCTATTCGCAAGAAGGTCAGAAAAGACCTTTATTGCGCCTATCATGGGCGATCTTCGCACACCACTGAGCAATGTCGAAACATTCGTCAGCGGAGCAACGCTCAAGAACCAAGGCCGCAGCAAGGGGCTGCTGTCGAAGCGCCTCGCGAAGCTGTTCAAGAGCAGGCACCCCCAGCCGAACAGCGCCAAGACGTGCAGCGCAGAGTAATCCAAGTGATTACAAGGGCCGACCCGCCGGTACAACCGTCGAAGCAATAGAAAAAGTTGCAGCTGCGAATGGTGCACAACATCACCGCCGCGGGAGAAGGGGTTCCGAAGTACTTGAATCAGCAAATCTCTTTTGGGCCGGAAGATACTGAAGGAGTGTTGTTCCCACATCAAGACCCCCTAGTGATCTCAGCCGAGGTAGCTGGCTTCGAAGTCCGGTGAATTTTTGTCAACGGTGGAAGCTCAGCCGATGTCATCTTCGCTGAAGCATATGCCAAGATGGGATTGCCAACCCTAGCCCTCACCCAAGCACCGGCTACGCTTCGCAGTTTCGGTGGTGAAGCAATTCAAGTTCTGTGCCAAGTACCGTTGGTGGTAGCTTTCGGCACAAGTGGAAATAGGCGCGAAGAGCAGATACTGTTCGACGTGGTCGACATTCCATACAGTTACAATGCCATCTTCAGCCGTGCAACCTTGAACAAGTTTGAAGCCATCTCCCACCACAACTATCTCAAGCTCAAGATGCCCGGTCCAGCAGGGGTAATCGTCGTCAGAGGGCTTCAACCTCCGACCGCATCAAAAGGTGACTTAGCCGAAATCAACAGGGCAGTTCACAACGTTGAGGCTGAACCGCATGCTAAACGCATGCCGAAGCCAGCCCCTCAAGGTAAGGTGATCAAGATGCAAGTCAATGACATCAATCCGGCGAAGTTCGTCCGGTTGGGGGGCGATCTGGGCGAAGAGGAGGCTGGGAACATCCTAGAAGTGATCAAGAAGAAGATTGACATCTTTGCCTAGAGCCCTGACGAAGCGGGAGGCATTTCGACGGATCTCATCATGCATCACCTGGCGGTCAAGCCGGATGCCAAGCCAAGCAAACAGAAGCTGCGCAAAATGTCCACCGATCGCCAAGAGGCAGCAAAGGCCGAAGTGCAGAAGCTACTCAAGGCCGGGGTGATCCAGGAGATTGATCACCCGGTGTGGTTGGCGAACCCGGTATTGGTGAAGAAGTCGAATGGCAAGTGGCGCATGTGCGTCGATTTCACGGATCTCAACAAGGTGTGCCCGAAAGATGACTTCCCCTTGCCACTGATCGACCAGCTCGTTGGCTCGATAGCTGGTTGCGAACTCATGAGCTTCTTGGATGCATATTCCGGTTACCACCAGATCCACATGAATCCGAGTGACATCCCCAAGACAGCCTTCATCACGCTGTTCGGCACCTTCTGTCACCTCAGGATGCCTTTCGGCCTGAGGAATGCCGGAGCAACGTTCGCTAGGCTGGTATATAAGGTGCTTCGCAAACAGTTGGGGCGAAATGTGGAGGCCTACATCGACGATATCGTCGTAAAAAGCCGCAAGGCTTTCGACCATGCGTCCAACATACAGGAGACCTTCGACAACTTGCGCACGGCGGGTATGAAACTAAACCCTGAGAAATGTGTTTTTGGAGTTCGCGCAGCAGGGGTGTCCACCGTCTTCGAATTTACGGTGGCTGAGAAAACAGTGCCAAAGAGCTCGACACTTGGTTCAAACCCAGCAGTACGGCATGCCCAGTCGAAGATGGCAATGTGGATGAGCACCGAAGGGCTCAACTGGGGAAGTTCCACCTGAAAAAGGAGAAGGATTTCCGGCAAAAATATGTTGCACGGAAATCGAAGCCCGGCCTCAAAAAATACGGTGAACAAAACCGTCTGGTTCTCGCCCGGCTTCGGCACTTCAGCATCCCCAAGGGCGAAGGCCCGTCCTTCTGCCACCACGCCAGAGCTGACCATCTTCGACAGCTCATCCTCATCTATGAGTGATACCCCTAGGAACGCGATGGTGTCATCATCAATCCGGCCGGGGTCGGGACCCGTTGTGGAGACGGGGTTCGGCTTACGTGGGGCCATCGCGAAGAGAGTGCGCAGTAGCGAAAGGGTTCAGTGACTCAGAGCGCCGTGAGTAAAAAGATGAAGAAAGAGAGCGCCTGTGGTGAGAATGATGGGGGTAAGGGCGGTGAAAAGGGGGGAAGGAGAAATATATAGCCCACCAGGCGACGTTTCACCTTTCCAACAAATCACGAACTGCCACGTGTCGCAAGGGTAGGCGAAACGGTAAAATCCCATGGAATAGGCCGCATAGTGGCGGGCCCTCAGGTAAAAAGCCCATCACTGTTCACTTCGGCCCAGTGAAACAGTAGGGATAGCTTCGCCGTTTACGGAAGGCGAAAGCCCATCATTGTTCATCAGGGCCCAGTCAAACAGTAAAGATAGCTTCGCCGTTCGCGAAAGGCGAAAGCTGTAAAAAACATTATTAAGTTAATCACAAACAATACACATACAATACATACATTCTTCGCAGGAGCACAAGATAGGCTTAGGCAGGAGCATCGGTCGAAAGGGGGCGCCTCATACCATACTACATGGTTTGCACGGTCTCGGCCGAAGCTCCTATCTCACCCTTGCCCGTGAGGGGCTTGTTGGTAGTATGACATGAGACCTTTCGACCAGACCTGCCGAAACCAAGCAAACAGCGAGGATTCAGGCTCGAGGCACCCAAGATCCACCAGGGCGAAGCCCTATGGCGAAGACCACGAGGCAAAGGCGGCGAAGGGCGAAGAGTCGCGTTGGGTCCTGGCAAGTCTAAACGTGCCCTGGCGAAAGTTGCACGGCGAAGGGTACACGCCAAAGGATGGTGACTTCGCCATATTGGGCCCGTTCTGAGAAGGCCCAGTGGGCCGGCTCAACCGCTCCGGCCCACTGGCCCATGGGCCAACACTCGCCAGGTGGCCCATTAAAGGCCCATGTATCTTAATTACATTGAATACCCACATAAAGGTCCCTTTCATAAGAGTGACCATGTAAATTCCCCTGTAAAAGACCTAAACCCTAATAGGGGACCTATAATGGGATTATAAAAAGTCCACTAGGGCCATGTAAAGGGGAGATCCCAAGAAAATCATGAATTTAATACACTTTACTTTTCCCAACAACTATTGAGTAACCATGTCCTTCGACGTATGAAGTTGTCGTTTCGACAACAGTGTCCTTGGAATATATTATAATGTACTATGGTGCTAAGATAACATATGTATTTTTTGTTGGTTTTACCGTTATGTGGTCCACCGTAGCGGGGGCTGGTGGTTGTTGTGCCGCCGCCTCAGTTGATGCGCAGCTGCTGCGCCTCTGCGTGGGGCTCGTTTCTACTATAGGAGCCGCAGCGGGCTCGCTTTCCTTGAAGCGTGCCTCCACCCGAGCCTCCACTTGTAACAACTTTATTGGCAATATGCCATGAGGCCCTTCGACCAAGCTGCCGAAACCAACCAAGCAACAAGGATCCAATCTCCCAGCACCAAGGCTTGTGGGGCGAAGCCCAACAGCGAAAGCACGGCGGCGAAGCGAGATGGAGAAGCCCGATGGCAAGGAGCCACATGGGGCTCCGCCGGCCTAGGCGAGGCCCATATGGCGAAGGCATGCGCCGAAGGAGGATGGCTTCGCCGGGGTAGACCTGGTCCGAGAAAGGCCAGTAGGCTGGCCCGATCGCCCCGGGCCATGGGCCAACGAACCGGAAGCCGCCAGGCGGCCCATCGAGGGCCCATGTGCCTGGATTACACTAAATACCCATGTAAGGGCCCCTTTATGAGGGTGACCATGTAAATTCCCCTGTAATAGTCCTAAACCCTAATAGGGGGATCTATAAGAGGGTTATAAATAGTCACCTAGGGCCATGTAAAAGGCAGAGATTTTTGATATACAGAATTTATTACACTTCACCTTCCCAACATTTGTTGAGTATCCACGTCCTTCGACATATGTGGTTGTCGTTTCGACAACAACTGGCGCCGACCGTGGGGGACTCTGAGCGAAACCACTGAGAGCGAATGCCACCGCAAAAGGTCTCAAAAGAGAGGGTTGCGAACCCAAAGGAAGGCACGGCCGAAGGAGGGATGGCCGCCGGCGAAGGCATGGGTCCTCCGGCGGCTGTCGAGGTGGCGGCCGCGCCGGTGGTTTCGGCGCCCGCGCTACGACCACCGCCCTCGGCCTCGGCCACCCCGGCGGAGCATGTGCTGGAGATCCCTTCGTCAACACAGCCGGCTTCGACAGCAATCGCCGCTGCGCAGGTCGATCCAGGCCTTGACGCACAGGCCGAAGCAAACATGGAGGCCATGTGGCAAAACATGGCACGACTCCAGGACATGCTCCGACAAATGCAAGAGCAGCAACAGGCATACGAAGCGGCACGGTAGACCAAGATCGCTCCGGCTCCCATCCTTCAGTATTCGGCAAGTTACATTCCGCCTCAAGCCAATCAGCAGGCGCCAGCTCGGCCTCCCGCGGTCCAAGCACACCCTTCGCCCGGTCAAGTGTCGCAAGCAATGGCGGAGGGGGCATCGGCGCTGCAGGCACAACTTCAGGCTTTCCTTCAGCAGCTCAACCAACCTCACATCTCAAGCATAACCCCTTCGGCTCCGCCGGAAGGGGGCTCCGGCCAGGGCGCGCCAGGGTGGCCGCCGACGAACCCACCTGGGCCAGGGGCTCCACCCTGGAATCGGGGGCAACAGTTCGACGTCTACAACACCACCCAAGCGCCACCGTTTGGAAGCGGGCCGCCGAACATCGCAGCCCAACCGCTCCCCCAGGCCATCACCTCGCCCTTCGCCACACCGTATCCACAGTCGAGCGGACCCTCGCTGCAGGGCACAGGGGGCAAGGCCGGGGGCGAAAAGGGGTTGCCACTGAGTGGGGGGATAAAAAATCGTCCAATCCCACCTCAGTTCAAATTCCCACCCGTTCCGCGGTACTCGGGCGAAACAGACCCAAAAGAGTTACTCTCAATCTACGAGTCCGCGATCGAAGCTGCTCACGGCGATGAAAACACCAAGGCGAAGGTAATCCATCTCGCCCTTGACGGCATCGCCCGTTCTTCGTATTTCAATCTGCCATCCAATAGTATTTACTCATGGGAGCAATTGCGTGATGTTTTCATCCTCAACTTCCGAGGCACCTACGAGGAGCCGAAGACGCAGCAGCATTTGCTCGGCATTCGCCAGAGGCCGGGCGAGTCAATACGGGAGTACATGCATCGGTTCTCGCAGGCACGATGCCAAGTTCAAGACATAACGGAGGCATCTGTCATCAGCGCCGCTTCGGCAGGTTTGCTCGAGGGCGAACTCACAAGAAAGATCGCAAACAAGGAGCCGCAAACCCTCGAGCACCTGATTCGCATCATTGATGGGTACGCAAGAGGCGAAGAGGACTCCAAGCGAAGACAGGCGATCCAAGCCGAGTACGACAAAGCCTCCATCGCTGCGGCCCAAGCTCAAACCGGCTCCCCCCGTGGCTCGCCAGCCCCAGCCGGCGAACCCAGGGCAGCCGCCCAGGCAAGGCCAAGCTCCCATGACCTGGAGGAAGTTCAGGACCGACCGAACAGGCAAGGCGATCATGGCTGTCGAAGAAGTACAGGCGCTCCGCAAGGAGTTCGACGCCCAACAGGGCGGCAGCCATCAGCAGCCCATTCGAAAAAATGTCAGAGAAGATCTTTATTGTGCCTATCATGGGCGGTCTTCGCACACCACCGAGCAGTGTCGAAACATTCGCCAGCGAAACAACTCCCACGAACCAAGGCCACATCAGGGTGTCTCCGTCGAAGCACCTCGCGAAGCGGTCCAGGAACAGTCGCCTCCCGCCGAACAGCACCAAGACGTGCAGCGCCGAATTATTCAAGTAATCACAAGGGCCGATCCACCAGTCCCGCTGTCGAAGCGGCAGAAGAAGTCGCAGCAGCGAACGGTGCATAGCATCACCGCCACAGGCGAAGAGGTCCCGAAGTACTTAACCTAGCAAATTTCTTTCGGGCCGGAAGGTGCTGAAGGAGTGTTGTTCCCGCACCAAGACCCGTTGGTGATTTCGGCTGAAGTGGCTGGCTTCGAGGTCCGGCGCATTCTGGTTGATGGAGGTAGCTCGGCTGATGTCATCTTCGCCGAGGCATACGCCAGGATGGGGCTACCAATCTCGGCCCTCACTCGGGCGCCGGCCTCACTCCGCGGTTTCGGCGGTGAGGCGGTACAGGTCCTCGGCCAAGCACGGTTGAAGGTTGTCTTCGGCACGGGCGGAAACCGACGCGAAGAGCAGATATTGTTCGACGTCGTCGACATCCCGTACGGCTACAACGCCATCTTCGGCCGCGCAACCCTGAACAAGTTTGAAGCCGTCTCCCACCACAACTACCTCAAGCTCAAGATGCCGGGTCCGGCAGGGGTGATTGTTGTCAAGAGATTTCAGCCTTCGGCCGCGCCGAAAGGCGACCTGGCTGTCATCAGCAGGGCGGTGCACAACGTGGAGACCGAACCACATGCTAACCGGGCGCCGAAGCCAGCCCCTCACGGCAAGGTAATCAAGGTGCAAGTAAGCGAGGTAGAACCGTCGAAGCTCGTCCAGCTAGGAGGCAATCTAGGCAAAGGAGAAGCCGCAAAAATCCTGGAAGTGCTCAAGAGAAACATCGACATCTTCGCCTGGAACCCCAGCGAAGTGGGAGGCGTTTCGCCAGAGCTCATCATGCATCACCTGGCCATCAAGCCAAACGCCAAGCCAAGGAAGCAGAAGCTGCGCAAGATGTCCGCTGATCGCCAAGAAGCAGCGAAGGCCGAAGTGCAAAAGCTTCTCGGGGCCGGGGTGATCAGGGAAATCGATCACCCGGAGTGGCTGGCGAACCCGGTCCTGGTAAAGAAGTCGAATGGCAAGTGGCGCATGTGCATCGACTTTACAGACCTCAACAAGGTTTGTCCGAAGGACGACTTCCCCTTGCCGCGGATCGATCAGCTTGTCGATTCGACGGCCGGCTGCGAGCTCATGAGCTTCTTGGACGCCTACTCCGGCTATCACCAGATCCACATGCACTCAGACGACATTGCCAAGACTGCCTTCATCACGCCGTTCGGCACTTTCTGCCACCTCAGGATGCCTTTCGTCCTGAGGAACACCGGAGCAACATTCGCCAGGCTAGTGTACAAGGTGCTTCACAAGCAACTCGGGTGAAACGTGGAGGCGTACGTGGATGACATTGTCGTGAAAAGCCGTAAGGCCTTCGACCATGTGTCCGATTTGCAAGAGACCTTCGACAACTTGCGGGCGGCGGGTATGAAGCTAAACCCTGAAAAGTGTGTTTTCGGGGTCCGCGCCGGCAAGTTGTCGGGTTTCCTTGTTTCCGAAAGGGGTATCGAGGCGAACCCCGAGAAAATCGACGCCATTCAGCAAATGAGGCCACCGTCGAGCGTAGGCGAAGTACAGAAGCTCGCGGGCCGAATTGCGGCACTCAGTCATTTTCTCTCAAAAGCAGCCGAAAGGGGCCTGCCGTTTTTCAAGACCCTCCGGGCGCAAGCAAGTTTAACTGGACTCCCGAATGCCAGGCCGCATTCGAAGAGCTAAAGCTGTATTTGCAAAGCCCACCCGCCCTGGTCAGCCCAACACCAGGAAGCGAAATGCTGTTATATCTAGCGGCTTCGCCAATGGTGGTCAGCGCAGTCCTAGTCCAAGAGACAGAATCAGGGCAGAAACCGGTGTACTTCGTCTCCGAAGCTTTACAGGGGGCGAAAACGCGGTACATTGAAATGGAAAAGCTCGCTTACGCCCTGGTGATGGCTTCGCGCAAGCTCAAGCACTACTTCCAAGCCCACAAAATCACAGTGCCTTCGCAATACCCCCTGGGCGAAGTACTACGGGGTAAAGAAATCTCTGGCAGACTCAGCAGGTGGGCGGCGGAGCTATCCCCCTTCGACCTGCACTTCGTGGCGCGCACCGCCATCAAATCACAAGTCCTCGCTTATTTTGTGGTCGAATGGACTCCAGCGTTCGCCCCTGAACCCCAACCAGTCGAACAGCCTTGGACAATGTATTCCGATGGCTCGTGGTCACATCGGGGGGCGGGCGCCGTGGCCATACTCATTTCGCCGGGGGGCGTGCCGATCCGGTATGCCGCAAGGCTGCAATTCGACACAACCAACAACACGGCGGAATACGAGGCGGTGCTGCTAGGCCTACGGAAGTCAAAGGCAATGGGGGTTCGGCGCTTACTCATCCGAACTGACTCCAAACTGGTGGCTTGTCATGTTGATAAGTCTTTTGAAGCAAAAGATGAAGGGATGAAGCGATACTCAGAGGCCGTTCGGTCAATGGAAAAGTGCTTCGCCAGCATAACGGTCGAACACCTGCCCAGAGGGCAGAATGAGGAGGCTAACGCCCTGGCGAAATCTGCCGCTTGCGGACCGCATTCGCCAGGCATCTTCTTCGAAATCCTGTATGCACCAGGTGTGCACAAAGGAATCGAAGATGTCATGGCCATAAACCAGACTGCCACGAGCGAAGACCCGGAGGACTGGCGAAAAACGTTCGTGAAGTACCTAAAGGACGGCTGGCTTCCGGATGACGAAGCAGAGGCGAAACGCCTGCAAATCAGGGCCAGGCGGTACAAACTGGTTGCAGGACAATTGTACCGCTCTGGAGTGCTCCAACCTCTACTTCGCTGCGTTTCCTTCGCCGAGGGCGAAGAGATGGTGAAGGAAATTCATCAGGGGCTTTGTGGGGCACACCAAGCTGCTAGAACTGTCGCCTCCAAGGTGTTTCGACAAGGGGTATATTGGCCAACCGTACTGAAAGTTTGCGTGGCACACGCCAAAAGGTGCGAAGGCTGCCAACGGCATGGCCGAAGCCAAACCGCCCCACAGTATGAGTTGCAGCCGATCGCTCCAGTATGGCCCTTCGCCAGGTGGGGGCTGGACATTATTGGCCCATTCCCAACAGCGCGAAATGGTTACAAGTTTGCGATTGTGGCCATCGAGTACTTTTCTCGCTGGATCGAGGCTGAACCACTCAGCACAATCACTTCGGCGGCAGTGCAGAAGTTTGTGTGGAAAAACACTGTTTGCCGTTTTGGAGTTCCAAGGGAATTCATCACAGACAATGGCAAACAATTCGATTCTGACAAGTTCAGAGAAATTAAGTTCGCATCGGTCGCACACCCTCAGTCGAACGGGGCGGTCGAACGCGCAAATGGCAAAATCTTGGAGGCGCTCAAGAAAAGGCTCGAGGGGGCGGCGAAGGGCAAATGGCCAGACGAAATGTTGTCCATCCTTTGGGCTCTTCGAACAACTCCCACGAGGCCAACCAAGTGCAGCCCATTCATGCTCCTTTACGGAGACGAAGCAATGACCCCAACAGAGCTAGGGGCTAACTCACCAAGGGTGATGTTCTCGGGGGGCGAAGATGGGCGCGAAGTGTCGCTCGAACTCCTTGAGGGGGTGCGAGTCGAAGCACTGGAACACATGCGCAAATACGCCACAAGCACTTCGGCAACCTACAACAAGAAGGTTCGCCCTACAGAGCTCCTATCGGGCCACCTCGTTCTGAGGAGAAAGGCGAACCTAGTAGCGGTTGGGAAGCTCGAGTCAAAATGGGAGGGGCCGTATCTCATCAAGCACAAGTCAAGGACGGGCTCTTTCCGCCTAGCGACACTGGAGGGCGAAGAGTTCGATCACTCGTGGAACGCCGCTTCACTCAAGCGTTTTTATGTTTAGAGGGTGGCACCCTGTTCGCCAGCATGTAAAAATGTACATATTGCCATGTAGCTTTTCGGCACCCGCTATTTTGTAAGCCGTTCGGCACAAAAATACCAAAAAAAAAGAGGAAAAAAAAGGGAGAAAATGGAAAAAGAAAAAAACTGGATGTAGGGCTGTTATGCACTCTGGAGGCCCGAACCAGTATAAAATTTCTGTTTTTTTCGCCTTTTTTACTTATGTGCATGATAATTCATGGAAAAAACCCCAAGGCAAACGCCTGATCAGCGAAAAAGCTAGAGGGGTGAAACGAATCGGTCGAAGCATCGCTCGCCGAACGTTGAAACCGCGACAGCTTGTTTCGGGAGAAAGGAAAAAAAAGAGCCCGAGCACCATTATAATCGATCCACGCAAAATCAAGCGATCGACAACGGAAGTCGAAAGCTGAAAAGTCAGTGTGCCTATTTCGCCAATACACGCAAAGGGGCCGATACGTCACGACCCAACAAAAGCACGAAATGTGACAATGCAGAAAATGGCGAAAAGGAAACGAAAGCACATCTTTATTAAACGTTGAAAATACACTCAATAGCTTACATTGTGTAACGCGATACAAGCGAAACGACCTAAGCGTTCGCTTACAAGAAAATTACATCTTCGCCCCCAAGGCAACTACTAAAGGAGTGATCCGGCGAACATGGTTCGTCATCACTACTGATATTGTACACTACCCTAAGAGGAGAGGGGGCGAAGCTACAGTAAGGGCGTAGCGCCGCTGGGCGATCGCCTCCTGCCGATCGGTCCACCGATGGTTTCGCCAGAAACGGGCTATGCCCTCCAGGCGTGCCACATGGACACGATCGTAGTCCTCCAGTGTTCGCCCAAGATGGGATCGCATCCAGTTAGCGACGCTTACAACCCTGTACTTGTTCCCATTGATTGTCATTTCGCGGTAGATAGGCCGAAGCTGGTATCGAGCCTTCGGCAAATTCTTCACCGCAATGAACTTCTCGTTTTTGCTTCGCCAATCCCCAAGGGGAGGCCGAACGCAAAGCTTTTGGCACCAACCCTACAAAAAGGGAGTGTCACGAAGGCGAGCGGAATAAGAGAAAAGCGAACGCGAAAGAACTAGGCAAGACAATCGCAAAAACATCTCAAACGGTTCGCGCGTCGCACAACAACGATACAAATGGCGAAAGGAGTCATATATTTCCACTAGTTCAAGGCCTCAGCCGTATTTACATAGTTCGCCCCTAAAAACGGCGAAGAACAAAAGGAAAAGTTCACAAAAATAGACGGGCGGAGGGCCTCACACCTCGGGGTGGTCTTCGGCTCCTCCTTCGCCCCTCGCTGCCGGCTCCTCGTCCTGGTTCACCGCCTCTGACTTCGCCAGCTGCTCAAGGAGGCGGGTCTTAGCTGCGGAACGGCCCTCCTTCAGCCAAAACTGCCTCCGCCAGGCATGAAGGACGGGCGTCACGTCTTGGGAGCTAACCTCCCAATCCCCTTTCGCCAGCTCGGGGAATCGGGCGACGTGTTCGCACCAGTTCTGCTGAAGCAACCCCAAGGCGAAGGCGGCCGACACGCGCGCACAGCAATCGCCATACGCTGTGGCGCAATCAGAGACAGCGCAGCCGGCCTCCTGGCTCCAATCACAGAAGTCCAGCACGGAAGCGTCTTCGCCAGGAAAGCTACTCGCCTTCGCCCCCATATCTGTAAGGGCAAGGCGAAGGGTGCAGCAAGACGCCTTCGCCGCTTCGGTCGCCCGGGCCGCCTCTTGAGCAAGGCGCTTGTTTTTCTCTTCCGCCTTGCGCGCCCTCTGGCGAAGGGCTTCCATCTGGGGCTCCGTCGTGTCATAGTAGACAGTCAACATGGCGGTATGCTCCCGCTCTTTCGCCAGCTCGGCCGAAAGGCGATCGATCTCAGCCTTCGCCTCGCTGCCTTTGTCGAGCTCGGCCTGAAGGCGCCTATTCTCTGCTTTCGCCTCTCGGAGGGATCGGGCAAGCCCCTCAATTTGAAGGCCTTTTCGGCCAAGTTCGTCGTCCTTCGCCCGGAGCCGGTTTTTTAGGCAGTCCAGGTGAGCCCGCATTGTCCGCTCAGTGGAACAATGGGCCGCCAAAAGCTGGCGAAGAAAAGGGAAAAAAAGGGGGGCACAATGTAAGCCAAGTGTAGAAAGCGGAGGTCGAAAAACAAAAGAAATTTGGAGGATACCGAAACTTACCCGTACGGCCAAACTCTTCACGGCGGAGCACCCCTCGTCGAACTCATTGAGTTCGGCGAAGAGGCTGGGACCGCCAGCCGGCGAAACAATGTTGCTCACCCCCTCTACGAAGGGGATGAGCTCAGCTCGAGTCTCGAAGTCCCCGGGGACGAAGCGGGCCGACCCCTGAGAGAACTCGAAGCCAGATCCCTCGGCGACTTTCTTGCCCTTATCCAGGGCGAGCGGCGAAAGCGGCCAGCGTACGGGGCTGCCGAAGACGCGAGTGGCCACCCTCACCACCCGTTCAGCCGACGGCGATGCACCAGCCCCATCGGTAGCCCCCAGGGACGTCGAAGGTCCCTGACTTCGCCCCGCGGGCGAGGTAGGGGTCCCGTCAGACTCCTCATCGCTGAAGGCGTTGGCGATGGCGATGACCCCCCTCTTCCAGGGGGCCGCTTTCGTCACGCCGCCTCCCACCGCCTTGGCCGCGGCAATAGAGACTAGGGCCTTGGCGCCCTCCACGTCTTTTCACCGCAGAGGCGAAGAGGCGGACTCCGCCCCGGTGTCGGCATGTTCCGGGCTGGGAGTTGGCGTATAGCCGCGCGTCCCGGAGCGGCTATCGCCCGCCTCGTCAGTAGCCTCTTCGGCCACTGCGTCGGCCCGTCCCGCTTCCTCCCCTTCAGCATCCTCGTCTTCGACATCATCATCTGAAGAGACGGGAGCCTTCTGTTTGCGGGGGGCAAATCTAACCTGCCCCCGTGGGCGCTTCCAAGAAGGGCCGGCTTCACCATCCGCCTTGGGTGGTTTCGCCCTTGGAGAAAGCTCGCCGGCATGGACGCGGTTCGCCCGGCCAGCTGCTTGCCGGGTCAGCAGCTGGCTATACTCGGTCAACGAGATATCGCCAACAAGCCGTCTGGCTTCGGTGTCGGCTTGGGCCAGCGTCAACACTAGAAAAAAAGGCAAGACACAAAGTTAGGAGACGAAGCGAAAGTAGGGTAAAAAGGGCGAAACGTAAAAAAAAAGGGGGGCGAAGAGGAGGGAAAAAGAGAGCTCACCATTCGTCCCTGGGGGCAAAACAAGTCTGGGCAGGCCGTCGACCACTTCGCCTTGATCGACTTCGACCTGCCATGCCTGCAAAAGCGGATGAATCCGCAGCATGCAGAACTCTTCTACTAAATCCCGGCTAAGTTGCCACAACCTAGTGATGCATGAGCAGGGCAGGGCGAAGCGGGACTCTAGGGTGCCGGTAACGGTAACCCTAGGTCTTCGCGCTGGCGAAATTGCACGCCGCCGCCAACACAGCGCCCTGGCCGCTTCGGAGTCCGACTCGAAGGGGATGGAGTGGTAGAACCACTTCGCCATCCAGTGACGGTCCCATTTCGACATGGCGGCATTGACCGGCCACAAGTCGGCGCGTTCGGGGCGAACGTTGAAGTTCACACTCCCGAACGCTGTCTTCTGGGTCCCAGCGGGCGTGATCACCGTCTTCGTGTTGACGGCGACGGAGAAGATGGCGCCGAAAAGATCGGCGCTGGGCTCGAACCCCGCGGTCCGGCACGCCCAGTCGAAAATCGAGATCCGCACCAGGGCCGAATGGCTTAACTGGGGCAGTTCGACTTGGAAGAGGCGAAGGATCTCCGGCAACAGAATGTTGCACGGAAATCGGAGGCCGGCCTCAAAGAAAACGGCAAACACCACCGTCTGGTGTTCGCCAGGTTGAGGCACTTCGGCTTCTCCGGGGGTGAACGCCTGCCCCTCCGCCACCATGCTCGCGTCAACCATACTGGCCAACTCGTCATCGTCGACGAGCGAAGCGCCTAGGAAGGCGGAGGTGTCGTCATCGATCCGGCCGGGATCGGGACCGGTTGCGATAACGGGGTTCGGCTTGCGGGGAGCCATGGGCGAAATAGGTTGTTTGAAAGGAAGCCGAGAACGAGTGGAGAGGGAAGTGACTGCGGTGAAAATGACAAGGGTGGCGACGGTGAAAGCGGGGGGTGAGAATATATATCTCACCAAACGACGCTTCGCCTCCCCAGCCAATCAGGGGTGGCCACGTGTCACGGGGTAGGCGAAACGGTAAAATCCCATGGATCAGGCCGTGCAGTAACGGGCTCCCGAAAAGAAAGCCCACTACTGTTCGCTGCGGCCCAACGGCCCATCACTGGTTCGCTAAGGCCCATCAAAGTGACATGGGGCACCCACTGTTCATAAAAAGCGAATGCCCAACACTGCTCACACTAGGACCGTTGAAAAAAAAAATCAAGTCAAAATCAAATCCCCACAACTGCTCGAGAAGGGCGAAGACCACACACTATAATCCTTTTTCGCATGTCGCAAACTTCTTGCAGGATCCAGAAAGATGGGTTTCGGCAGGAGCATCGGTCGAAAAGGGGCGCCTCATACCATACTACATGATTTGCACGGTCTCGGCCGAAGCTCCTATCTCACCCTTGCCCGTGAGGGGCTTGTTGGCAGTATGCCATGAGGCCCTTCGACCAAGCTACCGAAACCAACCAAGCAACAAGGATCCAATCTCCCAGCACCAAGGCTTGTGGGGCGAAGCCCAACAGCGAAAGCACGGCGGCGAAGCCCGATGGCGAAGCCCGATGGCAAGGAGCCACATGGGGCTCCACCGGCCTGGGCGAGGCCCACATGGCGAAGGCATGCGCCGAAGGAGGATGGCTTCGCCGGGGCGGACCTGGTCCGAGAAAGGCCAGCAGGCTGGCCCGATCGCCCCGGGCCATGGGCCAACGAACCGGAAGCCGCCAGGCGGCCCATCGAGGGCCCATGTGCCTGGATTACACTAAATACCCATGTAAGGGCCCCTTTATGAGGGTGACCATGTAAATTCCCCTGTAATAGCCCTAAACCCTAATAGGGGGATCTGTAAGAGGGTTATAAATAGTCACCTAGGGCCATGTAAAAGGCAGAGATTTTTGATATACAGAATTTATTACACTTCACCTTCCCAACATTTGTTGAGTATCCACGTCCTTCGACATATGTGGTTGTCGTTTCGACAACAAACTTCTCATCGAACTCTTCTCTAAGCTCGTTTCTAAGCTCCTCCCGAAGTTCTTCCTTAAGGCGTGCATCTTTCTGCGCCTTTGAGAGCGTGTGCTTCCTGTACTGCCACGCATATTGGGGAAATCCAAGCATCCATGGAATATTGGAGCCAATGCCCCTTGTCCGTCCATGATGTTCATCGGTTCACAATGCTTTTGTGAGGATGTCATCCTCGGGTCTTTGTGAGCAGACCTCTTGGGAGGACTGAATCTCAACAGTCAAGTCAACCTGTGGTCAGTTAGGATGAATTAAATCAAGAGTACGATATAACCTAATGAAACATATTCTATGTGTTCAACATACGATTATCTGGTACACCACTTGATCTTCGGGATTTGGAAACGTAAGTGTTCCATCACTATTCTTCTTCACCCTTGCCCTTGCCCAGTTCCTTGCTCGGGTGGTCGGGATATCACCAAGAACTGGCGGGGTGTTAGATTCCGCAGCAGCTTCATCCTCCTTCTCCCATTCCTCCAGCTTCCTAGCGTAGCCTCCGGTGCCAAGCCGGTGCGGGTGAAGGTTTTTTGCCTGCAACTCCCTATAGGCCTCGCGTTTTGCCTGAGACTCAGGGGTTGATTTGGCGGCATGGAACTCATCCAACATGACCTAGGTGATGAACGGGTACCTCCCAAATGGTTCTGGCTGGGCGGGGTTGAGCACTTAGTCGGTGACTAGTGTGGTCTTGAAATTTTTCCACAAGTTGCCCATCTTGCGGATAGCCTGCCGCTTGAATCTTGCCTCGGCCTCTGCGGGGTATTCGAGAACTGCTTCTAGGCCTCATCTTTCTCTGCCTTTGGGACCAGATCAATGTGGTCCTTCAAAATGGTGAAGTTCCGCCTCCCTAGGACTCCGCATATCGTTGAGAACTTTTTATAGCTTTCGCAGGAGCTGTTGGAAATCCCAGATCGTCCACCTCTGTTATGGTGTATACTTCCTTAGGAATTTTATTGTGGGTCCTAGGAGCCCGACTCGATGTTGTCCCACTAGTAGTCACTGACATGGGTTCGTCTTGCTGCGACATTTTCTATATAACTGTTGTACGGCAAGAAAGTTAAAAAAAGGTGTACTACACATGTATATCTTGATTACCCTAACTCATATATTATTATATATTTCTTTTTCCCATAGCAAAGCATGTGCATTTTGCTAGTCTAATCAAATGATCCTTGTGTAGGAGTTGAACCACAAAACATGTTTGGCACGAAATTTTGATTCTCCTTGATAAAAAGCGAGTTTAACTGTTTGTACCCAACAAAACAAAAAGAACAAAGTCGGTGCCTTTGTAAATAGTTTCTTGGTGACCAAGGAAATTTATAGCCCTACAAGGTGGTGCAAAAGAATTTATAATCACAAGGTCTTTGAAATAATAAACATGTATATTGATTTGCATATATTCATATATAGGGAAGTGGCCAGCATTTGGAAGTGCGGGAGTGCATTTCTAACACAAACAAAAGGGTCACCTGACTACCTGAGATGGCACTAAGTATGATAAGCTCAGATTGTGTTAAATTTAGTTTGAGCAGCAGCCAACGAAATATCAACAAGCCACCAATACACTGAACCTTGGTTAATCCAACACATCTCTTATTTTTCAAAAGGTTGAGCTGATGGGATACCTTTGTTTTTGTTCTCTTTGAACTAAAGTTGCAATGCTATCACTATCAATATATATCTCATGCATCACTAGGTTGTGGGCTCCTAGAAATTCTAACCATTTAAGCTGGTGGGAGGTACACTCTTTCTGTCTCTTCATCCCTAACAGGCTGAAGTTCACTGCGAATGTTCATCTCCTGTAGATCTAGGCGCGCATTCAACCCATCCTTTGTCTTCCCAGGCATATTCAGTAGTAGACCGAGCAAACTATTGCACACATTCTTCTGTACGTGCATTAGATCAATGCAATGACAGACCTCAATATCTTTCCAGTAATGTAGCTGCCAAAATATGGATTTTTTCTTCCACATACCCTTATCATTTGCCTTGCTGTATTTTCTTTTCTTCCCAAACTCATTAGTAATGTCCTTCACCATATCGTGGAGCTGATCTCCAGACAAATCCTTAGGAGTAGACCCAAGTTCTCTCTTACCGTTGAAAATTTTCTTCTTTCTTCTAAAGGCGTGGCGTAGCGGGAGCCATCAACTATGACCCATGTAAACCATATTTCTTGATTTCTTCAGTCACCTACTGCGTGTATGTTCCATACAGTCAGAGCAAGCCTTTTTCCTTTCACGGTTTGTCCAGAGAGATTACCCAGTGCGGGATAATCATTAATGGCGCAGAACAATAGAACTCGTAGCTTGAAGTTCTCCTAACCATATGCACCCCAAGTTTCCACACCTTCTTTCCAGAGAATCTCAAGATCATCGATAACAGGCTCCAAGAACACATCGATATCATTGTCGGGTTGTTTCGGACCTTGGATTAACAAGCACAACATAATATATTTCCTTCTAAAGCACAACCATGGCGGGAGGTTATAGAACTATCCAAGTCATGTCTCCGAAAGGATTCATGTCATCCGTACACAAACATATCCTTATGTTTCTAGTGTCGGTAGCAAAGTCTTTGCGCTTTTGATCAATATTCCTCCATTGAATCGAATCCGCAGGGTGTCTTAGCACACCGTCGTTCCTTCTCTCTGTGGCATGCTAACTTACTAACTTTGCTTCCTTGGGGTTGGCAAATATTCTCTTGAAACGATCAATGATAGGTAGATACCAGACAACATTCGCCGGACCACCCCGCTTTGACTTCTTTCCCTCCCTCGCACTTTTCTTTCGCTTGTATCAAGAAGCCTTGCAGACAGGACAAGCATCTAAATCCGCATATCGCTTGTGGTACAATGTGCAGTCGTTGGGACAAGCGTGAATTCTACGGAACTCTAACCCCAGGGGACACAGAACCTGTTTTGCTTCATATGTCGTCTCGGGTAATGTGTTCTCTTCAGGAAGCATGGCCTTCAATATTCCCAAAATATCTGTGAAACTTTTGTCTGTCCATCCACTACTTGCCTTCAGCTTCATTAGGTCCAAGATAGCTAACAATTTAGTGTGTTTTGGCTTGCATCCGGCGTATAAGGTGTCTCCGAGTCACTGACCAACCTACTGAACTCCATGGAATCTCTCTCGTTATAAGTTGGGTCCTCAACATCACGTAACATGTCTTGCAGCAAATCAGGATCCACATCAACCATTTCACCACCCAATGGAGATGGTATAAACATGACATGCTCATCTTCATCTCCTTCTTCATGATTGTCTGCACCACTTCTATCTGCAACTACACCACTTCCTGATTCTTACTCTCCATGCTTCACCCAACATGTGTAGCCCTTCATGAATCCTTGTTGTATTAAGTGAGAGTGTATGTCCACTCTGCTTTCAAACATATTCTCATTCTTGCAATCTCTACATGGCCAACATATGTATTTGTTGTTTCTTCTTTTCCTATCCTCATCTGCGGCATTTATAAAACTTAATATACCATCTCTATACTCCTTGCAATGACACTTGAAAGTAGTCGCATACATCCAACTTCGATCCATTGCTGCAAAAATAAACAAAATATTAGTTAACATCTTATAAGATAAGTACTACTAAATTAATAAGAACTGATTAGTACATTTCTAGTTACTTTTATGATTTTCCTCTTTTTCTTTGGAAAAAAATGATAAAAATTCGCCCCCTTCAACCTCCCACCAAAATAGTGAACAGTGGGATAAATTCAGACAATAGTCGGGTGGAGTATTTATAGTGTGCAAAATATATCTCAATCGGGCCAAAGAAACGACATCTCTAATAGGTGCACAGTTATATCTAACGGACGTAAAAAAAGCCTGTCACCGATATGTATTATTGGTGACGTGCGTTAACCTAATCTGAACCAGGCCTTATTTGGAGCCCATCACCGATGTTATTCATAGCTGACGGGTTTTATACTTAGACCCGATTGAGATAGTGGAGGTCATCTCAATCGGGCTTAACCGTGTGTCCGTCACAGATGAGTGTCATCGGTGACGGGCTAGATGAGTGTCATCGGTGACGGGCTATAGGTATATGCACCTCGATTATATATATACGAGTACATCTACAATGGTGTTAATTTAGGCCCGATTGTGATGGTTTCATTCTGATGACCCATGAAGTCCAGGCATGTAAGGGTCCATCACAGATGAGAGGATCTGTACTAGTGTGGTACAAATAATTTTTCCTAGGACTGATACAAGCATCGTTGTTCTTAAGTACCAGGCGGTTCACACCATTTTCATGTGGTGCACGCTCTCTAGTGTCATTGTAGGTGGTGCTAGCGTAGGCATGACATTTAAACATGGAGAAAATTCCACATTTGGTCCCTCGCCTATGGCATCAGTCCAATTTTTTCCCTCGGCTGTAAAATTGGTTAGTATTGGATCGGTGAACACAAATGTATATTTATTATGAATACTTCAGTTCTGTAGAACTATGACTCCTTCAATAATTATATGAGTCATATTACCTTCTTGTATGTTTGTTGCCCGACTACGGTAAACTTGTATATAGGGATCTGGCTTCTGATAGGCTATGTGTGGGAATAGTGAAGATCATGTCAGACACCAAGATTTATACAACTTCAGACCAACCCCAGTGTAATAACCCTGTTGTTGTTTATATTTATAGGAACTCACAATCTCTTGATCACTCAAGTACAAAGTATATAGATTAACATAATCTAATCTACACAACTAACTTGACGAGATGTTTATGCTGTATTCCCGGCCGGATATGTGCTCTTCTGGGATGAATTTAAAATTTAGTACACCAGCAATAGTTAATATAATTGAGGAGTACTAAATCAACCCAAAACTTGTAATTCTTGTTTGACAATCCAAATTACTGAGTGAAAATCAACTTAAAGTTATAGATCTTAAATACGCATGAGAGCTGCATGTAAACCTTTTTGTATCTAATACTCATGGGAGTTGAGCATCAGTGCATTGATAGAAGAAGGGAGATGTCCAAGACGCAAATTTAAATAGCCCAAAAACACAAAAGGAGAGAAAACAAAACACGAGCAAAAGAAGCATTAATTGCCTCAACATACGCCTTCTTAACCTGCATAACTCTACAGCTCTCACGTAGAGTTTGTCTCCATCCGAAGTTATTTGGAATTGCTTTAAGAAAATCATTTGTCCAAAGAAGATGTCATCAATGATGGATAGAAATTTTATATGTTCGAATATCCGTTACGAGTTCTCAATATTTCTATCCATAATTAGTTTATCTAAACTAAAGGCAGTATGAGTTCTCTTAATACCGTTCTTGACTACATGGATTTCCTTTTTGCATTTATACATAGAAAACAATTGAATGGCCAACTGCTACGGATGTTTCACTGGTAGAGAAAGGAGCCTTAATACCGGTTAACAACCCCTTTTATTATCGCTTGTAGCAACCGATACAGTAAATAGAGACTAGAGATTTTTATGACCGATTCTTTTCTTTACTACCTGTTGAAAGAACCGATACGTGCAACGTGGAATGTTAAGTAACGGTTGGTAATACCGACCCGATACGTGCAACGTGGAATGTTAAGTAACGGTTGGTAACACCGACCGATATTACCAACCGGTACTAAAAATACCAACCCAAAATACCAACCCAGACTAAATATCCTCTAGCTTTAGTCTCGGTTGGTGTTACCAACCGGTAATAAAGACACACTTTTAGCATCGGTTAGTAACCCCAATAAAGACTAAACATGTTTATAGGGATATGAACTTTTAGCACCGATACTAAAATAAAATATGTTTAGTACCAGTTTTTAATCTAACTAAAATATTTATATTTTGGATTAGGATAAAAATTGTTAGTAGTGTTTGGTAAGAAACTTATTGAACTGTTGATGCCACATGGTCTGCTCCTAATAGAGAAATAATTCTGGTGTGCTTCACAGCTTGGTGTGGATCTTCGTTCAATTATTGGAGTGACTGTAGAATGAATTAGGTTTTTCCACATGTTGAAGAGTTGATGCGGCTGAAAAACGTGCAGCTGCTGTCCAAGAACGTGATGCTGCTGCTAAATAAGTCTCCAGATCAAGTTAGGTCAAGCTAGTACAGTACGGTCCTGTACCCTCAGAATGTGAAGTGCAACAGTCTCAACATTAACTTTACTCTCATACAGTGGAGGAAAAACCGATGTACTCCATCCAGATTGGTAGTGAGGAGTTCGTTTATTTTAAGAGGAAGAGTGTAAGTTGAATGAAAGGTGCAAGTCAAACTTCAGCTTAGTTCTTCGGTTGAGGATGCGAACTAACCTCTCGCACATCTCGCACATGTAAAATGGATTATCTCATTAACGCATGATTAATTAAGTATTAGTTATTTTTTTGAAAAATATGGATTAATATGATTTTTTAAAGCAACTTTAGTATATAAAATTTTTTAGAAAAACACACACCGTTTGACAGTTTAAAAATGTGCGCGTGGAATACGATAGAGATGAGTCAAGATGAATATAAATGGCACGTAAAATAAAAAATTATTAGCACATGATTAAATCCATTTTAATTATCACAGACTTAATTAAAAATGAATTTACTTGATAGTGCCTTTTGTATATAAAGTTTTGACACCAAACATACCAACGTACCATTTAGTTAGTTTAAAAAGTGTGTTATTTAGTTAGTTTAAAAAGCGTGTTAATTGAAACTGATATAAAATTTACTTTTTAGTCAGAAGAAAAGAACAAGGGTTTAGCCCGCATACACTGCTTTTTTTCTAGCCGCGTTATGTTACAATCTCTATTGAACTTACCAATAAACCACGTATGACTACTGTCTTCATTTCTCAGCATGCAATTCTTCTCTATGTACTATCGTATGTTTTTATATTTGAAGGTTAATTATTAGCGATAACTTAAAAAACTGGCAGTTGTGCTTGTTTGTTATGAACAAAAGGCCTGTTGTGTAAAAATTATTCACCGCGAGCAAAAACTGCTTTCTTGTGTCATGATTGAGTCACACACGATTTGCTATGTACAAACAAAATTGCTTTGGATTAATTCCACACATAAGTCGTGACATGTTTATCACATTTATGTTGTAACTTTTGGAAAAGAAATGAAAATATACCCTTTTTTAATTTCTTTTCACCCGTTTTACAGGATTAGAAGGAATTAGTGGAAGTATAGCATTGTTGCATGTGGAGGGGGCCGGTGCAAGTGCGCGAACTTGTAACATGTCCATGATGTGTCATCATGAGTTCGCACAGTGAGTGTGCTATGCATAGCCAGTTCGCATCCCTTCGGAGCAAACTCGCACGATTAATTAATTAACAAGTGTTATTAGTAATTGACTAATTGGTCGTTAATTCTTTAATTAGTACCATTAGATATTAGTTAACAATTAATTCATCATTAGCAATTAATTTGGTAGCCAGCTCGCTGTCGATCCAAGCGAACTTAACTTTGCTCGCTATGAGAAAGAGAAAGATAAATAACTATGAGATGAGATGGTGATCCATAAATTTAACTATGAGATGAGATGGTGATCCATAAATTTTTTTCTCCGATGTAGCTCTTTAGGGATGGGAAGTGGGCGATGTACATATTTTCTATCTCCTATCTAGATCTAAGGGAAAGGGAGTGGGCAAAATACATATTTTGGGTAATAAAAGCATCACATTTAAGGATAAAATGGCATCAATATGTATACGTAGATCCAACATATAGCACAGCAAAACATAAAAGGCAAAAAAAATCACATATGGTGCTTTCATTATTTTTCATGCATAATATTAAGGCCTACAAAATAAAAAAAAGAAACAACAGAGGGAATTTGGTCCATCGAAGATTTTGTGTTCAAAATCTCCCACTATATTTTTCGTGTTTTGGGAGAGAGAAACTTCGGGGGGACTGAAGAGGGCTTGGGGAGAAAGAAGATCATGTAGGTAAATTATCCCAGGCGGACGACTTAACGTGCCACCTGTGAAGATGGTCATCAAGTGCCTACTTTAACCATCAACTCCTCTATAAAAAATATAAAATAAATTATCAAACTTAGTGGTAGGGGTTTATTACTAAGAGATAATCCAAAAAATACCATTGACAAGCGTCCAAATCCAAGAAATACCATCGATAAGTGTGAGTTCCAAGAAATATTATCGTACAAACGACTTTGTCCCAAAAATGCCATCGCTGTTAGGATTCCATCCATTCTGCGTCGTTAAATACACTGTTCCTCCTATAGCACTTAATGGTACGGAATGGATGTAACCCTAGTGGCGATGGTATTTTTGGGACAAAGTCATTTGTACGATGGTATTTCTGGAACTCACATTTGTTAATGGTATTTCTTGGATTTGGACGCTTGTCAATGGCATTTCTTGGATTATCTCTGTTGGTGGTATGCCATGAGACCCTTCGACCAGACCTGCCGAAACCAAGCAAGCAGCGAGGATTCAGACTCGAGGCGTCTAAGGTTTATCGGGCGAAGCCTTATGGCGAAGACCACGGGGCGAAGGCGGCGAAGGGCGAAGAGCCGCGTTGGGTCCCCTCAAGTCCAAGCGTGCCCTGGGCGAAAGCTGAATGGCGAAGGGCATATGCCGAAGGAGCGAGACTTCGCCATATCGAGCCCTGCTCCAAGAAGGCCCAAGGGGCCAACCCAACCGCTCTGGCCCGTTGGCTGGTGGGCCAACAGTTGCCAATCGGCCCGTTAGAGGCCCATGTATCTTAATTACACTGTATACCCATACAGTTGTCCCTTTCATAAGGGTGACCATGTAAATTCCCCTGTAAAACCTAAACCCTAAAAGGAGGACGTGTAATAGGACTATAAATACCCCCTAGGGACATGTAAAGGGGGAATCCCCAAGAAAAAATCCTTAATTTAATACACTTTTCTTTTCACAACAAACCGTTGAGTAACCACGTCCTTCGACGTATGCAGTTGTCACTTCGACAACAGCTGGCACCGACCGTGGGGACCTCCGAGCGAAACCACTGAGAGTGAATGCCACCGAAGAAGGTCGCAAAGGAGAGGGTTGCTAACCCTAAGGAGGGCGCAGCAGGAGAGGCGATGGCCGCCGAAGAGGGGGAGAGCTTTCGGCGCCCACCGTCGAAACTGGGGTGGCGCCATCGGCTTCGACACCTGTGCTGCAACCACCGCCTTCGGCTCCTGTTGTTTCGGCGGGGCCCCAAGACACTTCGTCACAACCAGTCACGGCTTCGACCGCACTCGCCGCTGTGCAAGCCAACCCCAACTTCGAAGCGCAAGCCGAAGCCGGCATGGAAGCCATGCGCCAGAATATGACACGACTTTAGGACATGCTTCGCCAGATGCAAGAGCAACGGCAAGCGTACGAGGCGGCACGACAGGCCAAGGTCGCTTCGGCCCCAATTCTCTAGTATTCGGCGGGCTACATCCCACCTCAAGTCTACCCGCAAGCGCCGGTTCAGGCTCTTCCCTTACAAGCCGCGTAAACACCGGTGTACATCGTTGGGCAACCTTCGGCCGCAACAACACACCCGATCCCTGGTGTGCAGCCGCAGGTTCGACCGGTCATGACCCAAATACACCCCTCACCACCCGGTCAAATGTCACAAGCAATGGCGGAGGGGCTTCGGCCTTGCAGGCACAACTTCAAGCTTTCCTTCAGCAACTCAATCAACCCCACAACATCTCAAGTACAACCCCTTCGGCCCAACCAGAGGGGAGCGCAGGCCAGGGCGCACCCGGTTGGCTGCTGTTGAATCAACCTGGCGGTACCGGGCCACCCAAGCGCCACCCAAGCGCCACCGTTCGGTACCGGGCCGCCGAACACCATGGCCCAGCCACACACGCAGGCCATGACTTCGCCCTTTGCCACGCCCTACCCACAGCCGAATGGGCCCTCGCTGCAGGGTGCCGTGGGCAAGGCAGGGGGCGAAAAGGGGCTACCGCTAAGTGGCGGGATCAAGATTCGTCCAATCCCACCCAGTTCAACTTTCCACCCGTTCCGTGATACTCGGGCAAAACAGACCCAAAAGAGTTTCTGTCCATCTACGAGTCCGCGATCGAAGCTGCTCACGGCGACGAAAATACGAAGGCAAAGGTAATCCATCTCACTCTAGACGGCATCGCCCGTTCTTGGTACTTCAATTTACCATCTAATAGCATTTACTCATGGGAGAAATTGCGCGATGTCTTTGTCCTTAACTTTCGAGGCACCTACGAGGAGCCGAAGACGCAGCAACATCTGCTCGGCATTCGCCAGAGGCCGGGGGAATCAATACGGGAGTACATGTGTCGTTTCTCGCAAGCCCGATGCCAAGTCAAGATATAACCGAAGCATCCGTCATCAATGCCGCTTTGGCCGGGCTGCTTGAAGGCGAACTCATAAGGAAAATCGCCAACACGGAACCGCAGACTCTCGAGCACCTGCTTCGCATCATTGACGGGTACGCAAGGGGCGAAGAGGATTCCAAGCGAAGGCAAGCAATCCAAGCCGAGTACGATAAAGCCTCCATCGCCGCTGCCCAAGCCCAAATACAAGCACAGGTCGCCGAACCAGCTCCTCTCACTGTTCGGCAACCTCAGCTGGCGAACCAGGGACAGCCGCTAAGGCCGGGCCAAGCTCCCATGACTTGGAGAAAATTCAGAACTGACCACACAGGCAAGGCTGTGATGGCTGTCGAAGAGGTACAAGGCCTCCGCAAGGAGTTCGACACCCAACAAGGAAGCTGCCACCAACAGCCCGTTCGCAAGAAGGTCAGAAAAGACCTATATTGCGCATATCATGGACGATCTTTGCACACTACCGAGCAATGCCGCAACATTCGTCAGCGGGGCAACGCTCATGAACCAAGGCCACAGCAAGGGGCTGCTGTCGAAGCACCCTGCGAAGCTGTCCAAGAATAGGCACCCCCAGCCGAACAGCGCCAAGAGGTGCAACGCAGAGTAATCCAAGTGATTACAAGGGCTGATCCGCCGGTCCAACCGTCGAAGCGGTAGAGGAAGATGCAGCTGCGGATGGTGCACAACATCACCGCGGCGGGCGAAGGGGCTCTGAAGTACTTGAATCAGCAAATCTCTTTCGGGCCGGAAGATGCCGAAGGAGTGTTGTTCCCACATCAAGACCCCCTGGTGATCTCAGCCGAGGTAGCTGGCTTTGAAGTCCGGCGAATTCTGGTCGACGGAGGAAGCTCAGCCGATGTCATCTTCGCCGAAGCATATGCCAAGAAGGGGCTGCCAACCCTAGCCCTCATCCATGCACCGCCTCGCTTCGTGGTTTCGGCGGTGAAGCAGTTCAAGTCCTAGGCCAAGTACAGTTGGTGGTAGCATTCGGCACAAGTGGAAACAGGCGCGAAGAGCAAATACTGTTCGACGTGGTTGACATCCCATACAGCTATAACACCATCTTCGGTCGTGCAACCTTGAACAAATTCGAAGCCATCTCCCACCACAACTACCTCAAGCTCAAGATTCCGGGTCCAACAGGCGTGATCGTTGTGAGGGGCCTTCAACCTTTGATAGTTTCCAAGGGTGACTTCGCCGAGATCAACAGGGCAGTGCACAATGTTGAGGCCGAACCGCATGCTAAACGCATGCCGGAGCCCGCCCCTCATGGCAAGGTGATCAAGATGCAAGTAGATGACACTGATCCAGCGAAGTTTGTCTAGCTGGGGGCGATCTGGGCGAAGAGGAAGCTGAGAACATCCTGGAAGTGCTCAAGAAGACACCATTCAGCAAATGAAGCCCCCGTCGAGCGTACGCGAAGTATAAAAGCTCGCAGGCCGAATTGCGGCGCTCAGTCGTTTTCTCTCAAAGGCAGCCGAAAGGGGTTTGCCATTTTTTAAGACCCTCCGGGGCATGGGAAAATTTAGCTAGACACCTGAATGCCAAGTAGCGTTCGACGAGCTAAAGCAATATCTGCAAAGCCCCCCACCTTGGTCAGCCTAACACCGGGAATCGAAATGCTGCTCTATCTAGCGGCTTCGCTAGTAGCGGTCAGTGCAGTCCTTGTCAAAGAGACAGAGTTAGGACAGAAGCCAGTGTATTTCGTCTCTGAGGCTTTGCAAGGGGCGAAGATAAGATACATTGAAATGGAAAAGCTTGCCTACGACCTAGTGATGGCTACGCGCAAACTTAATCACTATTTTTAGGCCCATAAGGTCACCGTGCCATCGCAATATCCTTTGGGCGAAGTGCTCCGGGGCAAGGAAATTTCTGGTTGGCTCAGCAAGTGGGCGGCGAAGTTGTCCCCCTTTGACCTGCATTTTGTCGCCCGCACTGCCATCAAGTCCCAAGTCCTAGCCGATTTCGTCGCCGAACGGACATCGGCGTTCGCCCCCGAACCTCAGCCCATCGAACAGCCTTGGATAATGCACTCCAACAGCTCGTGGTCACACAGGGGGGCAGGCGCCGCAGCAGTACTCACTTCGCCAGGGGGCGTGCCGATTCGGTATGCCGCAAGGCTGCAGTTCGACGACCAACAACACGGAGTACGAAGCGGTATTGTTGAGTCTAAGAAAGGCGAAAGCATTGGGCGTTCGGCGTTTGCTCATCCGAACAGACTCCAAACTGGTGGCAAGTCATGTTGACAAAAGAATAAGGAATGAAGAGGTACCTGGAGGCTGTTCGATCTATGGAAAAGTGCTTCGCCGGCATAACGGTCGAACACTTACCTAGAGGCCAGAATAAGGAAGCAGATACCCTAGCGAAGTCTGCCGCCTATGGAGGCCTGCATTCACCAGACATATTTTTTGAAGTCTTGTATGCACCAAGTGTGCCCACAGAAAGCTTGGACATCATGGCAATTGACCAGGCAGAACTGGGCGAAGATCCAGAGGACTAGCGAACTCCGTTCGTAAAGTACCCCCAGAGGATGAAGCAGAAGCGAAGCGCTTACAGATCAGAGCCACAAAGTACAAGCTGGTCTCGGGGCAGCTGTATCGCTCCGGGGTGCTCCAACCCTTGCTTCGATGCATCTCCTTCGCCGAAGGCGAGGTAATGGCGAAAGAAATACACCAGGGGTTCTGCGGTGCACACCAGGCCGCAAGAACGGTTTCCTCCAAAGTGTTTCGCCAGGGTGTGTATTGGCCCACCGTGCTGAAAGTCCGTGTTGAGCAAGCCAAAAAGTGCGAAAGCTGCCAGCGACATGGCCGAAGCCAGATTGCACCACAATATGTGCTGCAGCCTATCGCACCAGTCTGGCCTTTCGCTAGGTGGGGGCTAGACATCTTTTGTCGAATGGACAACTATGCCACGTCGAAAGGCGTGGTTCTCTCTACAATAGTTAGAGTGTAAAAGCAATTGTATTCATTCGTACCATTTTTTGGGATCCCCCCATTACATAGCCCTAGAGGTCTATTTATAGCCTTAGCACAAGCTTACACCTTCTAGGGTTTAGGTTTACAGGGGAATTTACATGGTTGCCCTTATGAAAGGGATATTTACATGGGTACGCAGTGTCATTTGCACATATGGGCCTTTAATGGGCCGATAGGCTGGGCCTGGTCTATGGCAAAGTCTTTGTAGTTCGCCATATGCCCTTCGCCCGAGATGCCTTCGCCCAAGATGCCTTTACTTGCGGAGTACCGACGCGGCTTTCCAGCCTTCGCCATCTTCGCTTATGGCTTTCGCCATAGGGCTTCGCTCGAATGGTCTTGACGTCTTTGGCTTGAATCCTTGCTGGTACTATGGTTTCGGCAGGTCCGGCCGAAGGGCTTCATGGCATGCCTCCAACAAGCCCCTCACGGGCAAGGGTGAGTAAGAAGCTTCGGCCGAGACCGTGCAAACTATACGGTATGGCATGAGGTGCCCCCTTTCGGCCGATGTTCCTGGCGAAACCACTTTTTAAACTCCTGTAGAAAAAATACGAACACTGGCGTTCGCCTTTCGAGAATGGTGAAGCTGTATTATGACACTGGGTGATAATATTTTTCCAAGTTTGTCTGCTTTGCGCAATTCTTGACTTGTATTTTTTTCCTTCCCCTTTTCCCTATTGTTTTAGCGGGGATTCCGCCGAAAGTCATGCGTTCGGCCCCCTTTCGGGGATTGCCGAAAAGATTTGTTGACTTTTCAGCTTTCGACTTCCGTTTTTCGACTTGTAGCATTTTGCGCTAGGAAAAACGCTTGTGTTTTGCGTAAGTCGAATGTAACGGCGTTCAGTATCTTTATTCCGAAACAAACTATCACGGTTTCAACGTTCGGTGAGCAATGCTTTGGCCGATTCATTTCGCCCCCAAGCGTTTTCGTTGATAAAGCGTTTGCCTTTTATGTAGCTACGTGTTTGCCAAAATGGTGAATTGGAGGCGAAGACATCCTGGTCGAACCTTAGAGGATTACGACCGGTGCCACATCCAGCGCCGCGAAGACATTGCCACACTCTGGTTAGACTCCGAAATGACTAATCATCGAGCTGCTATTGCTTGACGTCGGTGTATATTTCGCCTCCTTCCCCCCTTAAAGTCGTGTACAATGACGAACCATGTTCGCCAGACTTAGTGTGGGCAAGGCGAAAATGTCCTGAAACGGACGATGTGATATACTTATAATGCTCCTTTGTATAACATGTATGTGCTTTTGCCTAATAGAGCTTGTGCGTGTTTTTAAGTTTCTTTTCACTATCATCGCATTTTGTAACTTGTACGTTCCGAAGGGCGAAGCGTGTCGGCCCCCTTGCGTGTTAGCGAAAGGAATTCACATTGACTTTTCAGCCCTCATCATTCGCTCTCGACTTTCGGCATACGCGTCCAGAAACGCTCAAGTATTTGCATAAGTCGAGTGTAGCGACGATCGGTATGTTTTCCGAAAACGAGCTGTCGTGGTTTCAACGTTCGGCAAGCAGTGCTTGGGCCGATTCGTATCGCCCCCCTGGCGTTTTCGTTGATCAAACGTTAGCCTTGGGGTTTTTCCACGAAATATCATACACAAAAAAGGCGAAGACACCCATGAATTTTTATATGTCCGAGAGCCAGTTTGCCATTGCCCAGGGTCGATACAGCATAGTCCCCGTTTTTCCTTCTTCACCGCTTAAAAATTTTGTTGATTTAACAACTAGCGATATAGAAAATGCTCAAGGGGGTAGTCCTTCGTCATTGAGGACTGCTTTTGCAAATGAATCGGAGCTAGACTCCGAGAGCCTTTTGGTGGGCAATGGTATTGTGGCGAAGGGCATGAGCGTGGCGAAACCTATTCGTCCCCAGCCCTTGGAGACGTACCTTATTGGTAGTGTGGCGAAGGGCATGGGTATGGTGAAAGGCTCCAGAGGCTAGGGTGGCTTCGTAGCCCCCCAGCTTGGTGGCAACTTATTTTCGCCCCCAGCCCTTGACGCCGTACCTGATTGGTAGTGTGGCGAAGGGCATGGGTATGGCGAAAGGCTCCATACGCTAGGGTGGCTTCGTAGCCCCCCAGCTTGGAGGCAACTTATTTTCGCCCCCAGCCCTTGACGCCGTACTTTATTGGTAGTGTGGCGAAAGGCATGGGTATGGTGAAAGCTAATCGCCCCCAGCCCTTCGTGCCGTACCTGATTAGTACTTTGGCGAAGGGTATGGATGTGGCGAAACCTATTCGCCCCCAGCCCTTGACGCCGTACCTGATTGGTAGTGTTGCGAAGGGCATGGGTATGGCGAAAGCTATTCGCCCCCAGCCCTTGGCGCCACACCTTATTGTTACTATGGCGAAGGGCGTGGGTGTGGCGAAGCCTATTCGCCCCCAGCCCTTAACGCCGTACCTGATTGGTAGTGTGGCGAAGGGATTGGGTATGGCGAAAGGCTCCATAGGCTAGGGTGACTTTGTAGCCCCCCAGCTTGGAGGCAACTTATTTTCGCCCCCAGCCCTTGACGCCGTACTTTATTGGTAGTGTGGCGAAAGGCATGGGTGTGGCGAAAGCTATTCGCCCCCAGCCCTTGACGTCTTTGGCTTGAATCCTTGCTGGTACTATGGTTTCGGCAGGTCCGGCCGAAGGGATTCATGGCATGCCTCCAACAACATCATTGGCCCATTCCCTGTGGCGCGAAATGGATACAAGTTCGTAATTGTAGCCATTGAATACTTCTCCCGTTGGATCGAGGGCGAACCACTCGGCGTGATCACTTCGGCAGCAGTACAGAAGTTCGTTTGGAAAAACATTGTTTGTCGTTTCGGAGTGCCAAAAGAGTTCATCACGGACAACGGCAAGCAGTTCGACTCTGATAAATTTAGAGAAATGTGCGAAGGACTAAACCTGGAAATTAGGTTCGCTTCGGTCACGCACCCACAGTGAAATGGGGCGGCCGAATGCACAAATGGTAAGATCTTGGAGGTGCTCAAGAAAAGGCTTGAGGGGGCGGCTAAGGGCAAATGGCCAGACGAAATGCTATCTATTCTCTGGGCCCTTCGGATGACCCTCACAAGGCCAACCAAGTTCAGCCCGTTCATGCTTCTCTATGGTGACGAAGCAATAACCCCAATAGAGCTAGGGGCTAATTCGCCAAGGGTGATGTTCTCTGGAGGCGAAGATGGGCGCGAAGTGTCGCTCGAACTCCTCGAGGGGGTGAGAGTTGAAGCACTAGAACACAGGCGCAAATACACCACAAGCACTTCGGCAACTTACAACAAAAAAGTTCGACCGGTAGAGCTATTGCCCGGCCATCTCGTCCTAAGGAAGAAGGTGAACCCGGTAGCAGTCGAGAAGCTTGAATCGAAGTGGGAAGGGCCATACCTCATCAAGCACAGGTCAAGGACAGGCTCCATTCGTCTAGCAACACTGGAAGGCGAAGAGTTCGACCATTCGTGGAACGCTGCTTCTCTTAAGCGTTTCTACGTTTAGGAAGGGTGACACCCCATTCGCCAAAGTGTAAAAATGTACATACTATTATATAGTCCTTTCAGCATCTTCCATTATGTAAGCCGTTCGGCACAAAAATACAAAAAAAGAGGAGAAAATGAAAAAAAACTGGATGTAGGGCTATTATCCACCCTGGAGGCCCGAACCAGTATAAAATCTTTGTGTCTTTCGCCTTTTCTATTTGTGTACATGATAATTCGTGAAAAAACCTCAAGGCAAACGCCTGATCAGCGAAAACGCCAGGGGGGCGAAACAAATCGGTCGAAGCATCGCTCGCCGAACGTTGAAACCGCGACAGCTTGTTTTGGGAAGTAACTAACCAAACACCGTTATACTCGATCTACGTGAAGACATAAGTGCTTCTCCCAGTGCGGAGTACCACAGATCGAAAACGGGAGACGAAAGCTGAAAAGTCAGCAGACCTATTTCGCTAATACACGCAAAGGGGCCGACACGTTCCAACCTAACGAAAGCACGAAAAGTGACAATGCAAAAAATAGCGAAAAGGGAATAAAAACACATCTTTATTAACTTCGAAAAAAATAATTGAAGAACACATGTCGTACAACATGGTACAGACGAAAGGAATACAATAGGCTTTACAGCTTAGTTTACAAATAAATTACATCTTCGCTCCCAAAACAACTACCACTCCCTAAGGAATGATCCGGCGAACTAGGTTCGTCGTCACTGCTAATGTTATAAACTGCCCTAAGGGGACAAGGGGGCGAAACACAAGTTAGACTATAACGGTGCTGGGTGATCGCTTCCTGCCGATCGGTCCTCTGGTGATTTCGCCAAAAGCGAACCATGCCCTCTAGGCGTTTCGCGTGAACACAGTCGTAGTCTTCCAGGGTTCACCCGGGGTGTGTTCACATCCAGCTCGCAACCTTCACGACCTTGTAACTGGTGCCGTTTATGATCATCTCGCGGTAAATTGGCCGAAACGGATACCGGACCTTCGGCAAATCCTTTATCGCAACAAACTTCTCGTTTCTGCTTCGCCAATCTCCAAAGGGGGCCGAATACACAATTTTCGGCATAGACCCTGATAAAACAATATAGAAAATCAAATGGCGAAACTGAAAACCAAAGCTAAAGCAAAACACGTAGGTTGGGCGAAAAGAGTAAGCACTCTTTCGTCTGCGAAGCGATGCGAGCAGAAGTGCAAAAAGCATCAAACACAATAATTGGCGAAACTTGTCATATATTTCATATGTTAAACAGTCTACAATAAGATTAGCCATCGGCCATATTTACATCGTTCACCCTCTACGGCAAACGCCAAAAAAGTAAAACTATCAAAATCTACAAAAGCACGCGGAGGGCCTCACACCTCTGGGTGGTCTTGGGCATCGCCTCCGCCCCTTTCGGCTGCCTCTTCGCCCTGGTCCGCCGCCTCCGCCTTCGCCAACTGCTCGAGCAAACGTGCCTTGGCGGTGGATCGACTGTCCTTCTGTCAGAACTGCCTGCGCCACGCGCGAAGCACGGGCGAAACGTCCTGGGCACTGACCTCCCAGTCCCCCTTCGCCTAGTCGGGGAACTTGGCGATGTGCTTGCACTCGAACTGCTGCAGCAGGCCCATGGTGAAGGCCGCTAACACGCGTGCGCAGCAATCGCCATACGCGGTGGCACGTCCGAGACCGCACCGCCAGCTTGTTGAGTCCATTCTGAGAACACAAAGGCGGAAGCATCTTCGCCCGGCACACCCCGCACCTTCGCCCCCATGTCGGTAAGGGCAAGACGAAGTGTGCGGCATGCGGTCTTGGCAGATTCGGTGGCTTTCGCCACCTCACGCGCAAGTCGCTGCGACTTCGCCTCCGCCTTGCTAGCTTCCAGGCGAAGAGCCTCCATCTTCGGCTCCGTGAGGTTGTAGTAGTCCGTCAAGGCGGCGAAGTGTCCCTGCTCCTTCTTGAGCTCAGCCCTAAGGCGCTCAATCTCCGCCTTCGCCTCGCGGCCCTTTTCCAGCTCGGCCTGGAGCCGCTTATTTTCGGCCTTCGCCTCCTTGAGGGATCGGGCGAGGCCTTCCATCTCTAGGCCCCTGCGGCCCAGTTCGTCGTCCTTGGCTCGAAGACGGTTCTTCAAGTCGTCCAGACGGGCTCGCATAGTTCGCTGGTCGAACAATGGGCCGCAAGGATCTGGTAAAAAAAGAGAGAGGAGGAAAGGCGAACGTTGAGACAGTGTGTCGAAAACGACGATATATATATATAAAAAATCAAAAAATCAACATACCCAGACCGCCAGGCTCTTGACGGCAGAATAGCCCTCGTCGAACTCGTTCAGTTCGGCGAACAGGATCGAGCCGCCAGCCGGAGCGACGATGTTGCTCACCCCCTTGACGAAGGGGATGAGCTCCGCCCGGGTCTCGAAATCGCCGGGGGCGAAGCGGGGCAGCGCCAGGGAGCAGTCCGAAGTGGACGTCTTGGCCGCCTTCTTACCCTTACCAAGGGCAAGCGGCAAAACGAGCGACCGGCGAACAGGTCTACTGAAGACCCTGGCCGCTGTCTTCACAACCCGCTCAGCTGAAGCCGAAGCCCCAGCAACGCTTCCTCTCGCCCCGCCAGCAGCACCAGGGGCAATTGAGAGGCCCAGGCTTCGACCAGCGGGCAAAGTGGGCATTTCGTCCAAGGACTCATCGTCGCTGAAAACACAAGCGATGTCGACGAGCCCCTTTTTCTGGGGGGTCTTCTTGGCGGACTCCCCCTTCACCATCTTGGCCGCGGCGATTGCGACCAACGCTTTCGCCCCCTCCACATCCTCCCGGCGGAAAGGGGAGCAGTTCGACTCCGCCCCGGTCTCGACGCGCTCGAGGCTTGGAGTTGGGGTGTAGCCACGTGTTCCGGAGCGGCTGTCAGCGGCCTCATCCGCGGCCTTTTCGACCGCGACCTCCATCTCCCCCACGTCCTCCTGCTCTTCGACACCATCTTCATCATCGGTGTTAGAGTCGGTGAAGGCAGGGGCCCTCCGCTTGTGGGGGGCCAACTTCACCTGCCCACGCAATCGCTTCCTGGAAGCACCCTCTTCACCGTCGGCCTTGAAGGGCTTCGCCCGGGGGGAGCTCGCCGACATGCACCCGGTTCGCCCGGCCAGCCGCTTGCCGTGTGAGCAGCTGGCTAAACTCGGTGACCGACACATCGCCGATCATTTTTCGGGCTTCGGTGTCGGCTTGCGCGAGAGTAAACACTAAAAAAGAGAAATGTCGTTATATCAGGCGTCGAACGGCTAAAAAAGAGCGAAACACATACAAGTGAGAATAGCATAGACTGCCATTCGCCCCCGCGGGCATGATGAGCTATGGCAAGCCGTCGACCTCTTCGTCTTGGTCGACTTCGACCTGCCACGACTGGGAGAGGGGGAAGATGCGAAGCATACAAAACACCTCCACCAGATCGCGGCAGCTCAAGGGGGAGCAGACCTTGCGATGTAGGGCGAACCACGCCTCCATAGTTCCGCTGACGGCAACCTTGGGCTTCCGGTTTCGCGCAATCGCCCTGCGCCGCCACCAGAGGGTCTTCGCCGCCTCGGACCCGGCCTCGAAGGGGATGGAGTGGAAGAACCACTTCACCATCTAGTGGCTCCCACTTCGACATGGTGGCGTTCACCGGCCATAAATCAGAGTGCTCGGGGCGAACATTGAAGTTCACACTCCCGAACGTTGTCTTCTTCGTCCCGACCGGGGTAACCACCGTCTTCGAGTTGATGGTGGCGAAGAAAACAGCGCCGAAGAGCTCGGTGCTCGGTTCGAACCCCACGGTCCGGTACGCCCAGTCGAAAATGGCGATCCGGACGAGCGCCGACGGGCTCAGCTGGGGGAGCTCCACCTAAAAAAGGCGAAGGAACTCCGGCAACAATACGGTGAAAAATCGGGGTCGCGACCCGTCGCGGAGACAGGGTTCGGCTTGCGAGGGGCCATGTCGAAGGAAATGTGCGGTAGCGAAAGAGGTCAACGGGTGAAAGGGTTCAATGACTCAAAGAGCACCGCGAGAGTGAAAGATGAAGAAAGAGAGCGTTTGCGGTGAAAATGACACGAGTAAAGGCGATGAAAAGGAGGAAGGGGGAATATATAGCCTACCAGGCGATGTTTCGCCTTCCCACCCAATCACGAACCGCCACGTGTCGCAAGGGTAGGCGAAACGGTAAATTCCCATGGACCAGGCCGCATAGTGACGAGCCCTCGAGGAAAAAGCCCATCACTGTTCATTTCAGCCCAGTGAAATAGTAAAGACAGCTTCGCCACTCACGGAAGGCGAAAGCTGCCAAAAAAAAATAACCACAACGCATACATTCTTTGCAAGAGGAAAAGGTAGGTTTCGGTAGGAGCATCGGTCGAAAGGGGGCGCCTCATACCATACCACATGGTTTGCACGGTCTCGGCCGAAGCTCCTATCTCACCCTTGCCCGTGAGGGGCTTGTTGGTGGTATGCCATGAGACCCTTCGACCAGACCTACCGAAACCAAGCAAGCAGCGAGGATTCAGACTCGAGGTGTCTAACGTTTATAGGGGCGAAGCCTTATGGCGAAGACAATGGGACGAAGGCGGCGAAGGGCGAAGAGCCGCGTTGGGTCCCCGCAAGTTTAAGCGTGCCCTGGGCGAAGGCTGAATGGCGAAGGGCGTATGCCGAAGGAGGGAGACTTTGCCATATCGAGCCCTGCTCCAAGAAGGCCCAAGGGGCCAACCCAACAGCTCTGGCCCGTTGGCTGGTGGGCCAGTAGTTACCAATCGGCCCGTTAGATGCCCATGTATCTTAATTACACTGTATACCCATACAGCTGTCCCTTTCATAAGGGTGACCATGTAAATTCCCCTGTGAAACCTAAATCCTAATAGGGGGACCTGTAATAGGACTATAAATACCCCCTAGGGACATGTAAAGGGGGAATCCCCAAGAAAAATCCTTAATTTAATACACTTTTCTTTTCCCGACAAACTATTGAGTAACCACGTCCTTCGACGTATGCAGTTGTCACTTTGACAACAATCTCTATTACTGACTATTCTCACGAGTATTGCTAAATATTTATATGGAGGTAATTTTTTTGATGAAAATACACCTGCTGTACGACGAAATATACCTCGACAAATCATACGCGATAATGGAGGGCCCACATGTCAGTCAAAATGGACTGAAACTAATCTAATCCATAGTGCACCGCCATAGTGCCCACCTATCATACATAGAAGAAAGGTGGTGGCCAGAGGCAGTTTGCCTTGTTTAGGGTTTGGCCAAAATAGGGATTGCGCCCCTAACTGCCAGCTTCCACGTGGTGCTTTCTCATTGTTCCCCAATGACGGTTAAGGGTGTTTACCAACTTAACTACCAACCTAAGAACCATCATTGAGCTGCTATAAAAGAAGGAGTTCACTTCACTCTCAGCAGACAGCAAAGTGGAGTATAACTCACTTTCATACTTTAGACATCACTTTAGTAGTGTGGAGAAGATAGGTAGAGAGTAAGGGAAGGTCCAGAGGAGTGCCGGAGTTATCGATGCTCTCTCCTCTCTTGTACCTCGGTGAATGCCTTATAATAAACTAAGTGTTTGAGATTTCCTTTTGCTATTTAATTTTCTAGCTTAAGTGAGATATACTTCCATCGTTGAGGGTTCGTAGCTTAGAATTTATATTAAGTGCTCTAATACTAGGACTTTGAATAAAGAAGGAAGTTTCTGCCCGATGCTAGAGTAGTAATCTCTAACTTAGGCGTGATGTTTAGGTCAACGGTTACCTTTGTTTGTTGTATGCTCTACAGAAAATGAGATAGGAGGCATGTGGTGATAGCCATATCTATCCTTTGTATACCTCAATGTTAGGGTACATTATAAAGTTACAGGGCAGACTTAGCTTGGCTGACTATGGGAGAGCCGATGCCCAAAGCAATCAATAGAGTTTTGACTTAAACTTAAGTCTAGTCCTCTCTAGCCAAAGTCTATCATTAGTTGTTGTTCTTGGATTGAATTTTGTTCTTAGATACACACACAAATTCCCTGTCATTTGATACCCTTGAAATACTGTAATATGAAGTGCTATAGTGGTATCGTTACGCTTGTGGATTTATCTATGATAGTAATAAATAACAACAATAGTACACTAATTTCCCATAGAAACATCTTAAGACTCCATCTGCAAAGATGCACCTTAAGTCGTTTGCCTAGGAAGATGTATCTTCGCAGGTAAACATCCATCTCACCCCCTGTCCCCCATATTGTAGGTGGACGTTTGGTGCCAAAAATCATGCCCGCCCACCTGTTAGTGAAAAACACTTTATCTGCGAAAATCGTTTTCCTAGCAGTGACTTCCGGACTGAGCGAATGTGCGTGTCATTGTGAGTTCACATCCTTACTTTATGATGATGGTATATTTTTTATCAATTATTTTCAAATGTGTATATTCATGTAAAACTGGTAAAAAATATATTTTAAATTTTTTCGTGACTTCTGTATGTGAAAGACAGAGGGTGGTAGATAGAGATGGTCGAAATTGGCATTAGCACCGTATACTATGGTTTTTGCTTAATTAATAACTGCGGTAACATAACGAACATGCCAACAATTTCCTCCTTCCTGCTGGCAGTATTAGAAATTTCAGCAGATGCGCACGCTAAGCCGGCAAGAGCAATTTTGCTCCGTAGTTAAACCATCCAACTTACATACCCACCTAAACTATAATAGTACGTAAATATATGATATCATTGTTATTGTTGAGTATCACTAGTGCAGATCCTCCCATCTGTGATGGGCTGTAACATAACTGGCTTTTACGGATCGTCATAAAAAATACATCTTAAACGGATCTAAAAAGAGACCGATTAAGATATGGTCGGAGAGACATATTAAATGTGCATATAACTAAAGCCCGTCACGGATGACACATATATTTGACGGGTCTAAACTAGGGTCCGATTGAGATAACCTTAAATATCTCAATCCGGTCGTAGTTAGAGCCCGTCACGGATGACGACCCGATTGAGATAACAACTAGACCCGTCACAGATGACCCTTATCTGTGACAGGCCTAAACTATGGCTCATCACAGATGACCCTTATCTCTAACGGGTCTAAAGTTTAGACCCGTCAAAGATAAGGGTCATCTGTGACGGGTCATAGTTTAGGCCCGTCACAGATAAGGGTCATCTGTGACGGGCTATACTTTAGGTCCATCACAGATGACCATCATCCGTGACGGGCATCAACTTAAGGTCCGATTGAGATAACAACTAGCCCCGTCACATATGACTCATCAGTAACAGGCTATATACTAATGCCTACAACTATTGTATTGGTACTTTGTACAAATAAGTTCATTTAAACTCAAATTCAAAATTTGACAACTTCGAATAAAAATTGGGGTTAATAAATGATTTCAAATGGAAAAGTAACCAAAAGCAAAGTTGTAGAACTCATTGAGGTGCAAAATTTTTATTTTGGTCATTTCTCCATCTGACTCTATTTGAACAATTTGAAGTTTGAAATTCAAAGTTTGAGAAATTCAAATAGAATTTTTTGTTAATGAACGACTTCAACTGAAAAAGTCATCAACAACAAAGTTGTATAAATCGTCAACATCTATAACTTCTAGTTTGGTCATTTTTCTATATAATATTTTTTGAACAGTTTGAATTTGAATTTGAAAATATAACAACTTCAAACAATATTTTCAAATACTAAATGATTTCAATTGAAAACGTCATCAACAACAAAATTATATAACTCATCAAGTTCTAAAACTTTTATTTTTGTCATTTCTTCATCCGACAAAGTGTTAGTAACATTGTTCATAAATTTTACATATACGTGCTATAGTTTATAAAACCAGATAAGAGATACGTCAATTTTGTAAACAATGTTAGTATCACTTTGTCGGATGAAAAAATTTTGATAGATCTTGATGAGTTATTCAACTTTGTTGTTGATAACTTTTTCGGTTGAAATCATTTAGTATTGAAAATATTGTTTGAAGTTGTTATATTTTTAAATTCAAATTCAAACTGTTAAAAAAATGTTATATAGAAAAATGACCAAAATAAAAGTTATAGATCTTGATGAGTTATACAACTTTGTTATTGATAACTTCGTTGTTGATGACTTTTTTAGTTGAAGTCATTCACTAACAAAAAAAATTCTATTTGAATTTCTCAAACTTTAAATTTCAAATGTCAAATTGTTCAAATAGAGTCAGATGGAGAAATGACCAAAATAAAAATTTTGCACCTCGATGAGTTCTACAACTTTGGTTTTGGTGACTTTTCCATTTGAAATCATTTATTAACCCCAACTTTTGTTCGAAGTTGTTAAATTTTGAAAATTCAAAATTTGAATAGTTCAAATGAACTTATTCGTACAAAGGACCAATACAATAGTTGTAGGTATCGATGAGTTATACAATTTTATTGTTTGTGATTTTTACATTTAGCACATATAAATCGACCTAAAATTAAATTTAAAGTTCTCATAAATTGAAAATAAAAAATACCACATAAATTGAATATAAAAATACTCATCGGTGACGGGTATTATTTAATGCCCAATAGAGATAGGTCATCTCAATCGAGGATGTGAAATATGTGATCAAAATGGATGTTATGTGAATGTGGTTGTGTTAAATATATTGGTGGTTGTGTATGTAAATAAATGTATATGAATAGGTGATATTGGGGTGTGATATCCTGGCCCAAGGCTTAATAGGATTAATAGAATACAGTTACAGCTACTTTTCCGGAAGCCGATCTCCAAAGAACTTTGATGTTAAGTGTGCTTGGCCTGGAGTAATTTCGGGATGGGTGACCGATAGGGAAGTTCTTCCCGGGTGCACACGAGTGAGGACAAACAAGACCTGGGAGAGGCGGGACTGCATGACACGCCTAACAAAGACCCGAGACTAGGCAAAAAATAAATTTTTTTTATTTTTGGGATTATACTCATCTGTGACGGGCCTAAACTATAGCCCGTCACAGATGACCTTTATCTGTGACGGGCCATAGTTTAGGCCCGTCACAGATAAGGGTCATCTGTGACGGGCTATAGTTTAGGCCCGATTGAGATAGGTCATCCGTGATGGGCTATAGTTTGACTGGTCGTCTGGGTCAAAACTATCAGTGACGGACTTTAATTAAGACCCGATTGAGATAACTTCATCCGTGCCGGTCATTTGCCCGATTGAGATAACTTTTCACATCTGTGACCTTTGGGTTGTGACGGACGCCATGCCCGATTAAGATGGGGGTTACCGTCCGATTGAGATGGGGTTACTGTTCTAGTGTATACACATCAATGATATCATATATCAATTACAAGTAGTTTGTCCGAAGCAACTAGTTCCAATCGAATCAAAACATACAATATGTACTCAAACGATAGATCGGAACGGCAACAGTTGGTTGTGCATACAAATTTGTAAAGACAATATCGAAATTTGGAAAAATTAAACCAAGAATTAATTTCTGAGTAGTTCATAGCATGTTCTCAGAGACAAAAGGCGATAACCATGATCAGTTGGTTGAAACTTGATATGAGTTTTTTCAATGTATTATATCCATATCATGACCATCTAATGGTTAATTATTTTCCATTCCAGTTCATAGTTGCAAATTACGTACCAAGTATGAACGAGCTTGATACGAATGTGTTCTGAAGGATCAATCATATATAAACCTCTTATTTAGTTTGGAAATTGTTAAAATGTATTATAACTTTTGACTTCATTGTTTGGTAGTTGGCGGATTAGAGAATTGAAAGAATCTCACGACTATGTCGTACATCAATTTGATTTTCGTCTTTCAACTATATGTATATTCCTGATTAATATTTTGGTTTTTTATATAGTAGTAATTGTTTTTATTAGCAATTGCTTTTATTATTGTATATGTTTATATTACATAATAAATATAATTCAATATTACTAAATAATATAATCAAATCCAAAACGATTCGAACTCACATTTATGCTTCAACTTAAATGTTGAATGCACGAGTTGGAAGCTTGGCCGATCTATACAATCCGCACCAGCTGCATATATCACCTTTCCTCCCTTGTCTCTAGGTGGGATGGCTTTTTTACAGTTCCTCATTATCTTGACACAGTCGTTGTCACCCCAATTATGCATAATCCACTAAATATATAATAAATATCAAGACAGGAGAAGGTAAATATATAACAGTCCCTCCGTAACTATTATTCTGTATGTATATGTACATCTAAACTTATATTGAATGGAGATTTCTAAAATTCCCATGTTAATTAAAGGTGTAAGAGTGAATCACTTGAGATATTATTATCGGTGGAACCAAACTATAATGACTCAGAATAAAATTAAGAGTCTGACATCAATTACAAAAATATAATTAGCATGTGCTGGTCATCAATCTTTGCACCACAAGTGACATTCAATTTTTCAAGATAAATTTAGTCAATTTTAGTGGAGGCATATAAGAAATTATTTTTTTCTAAATAATTGTATCAAGTTTTCATTTTTGACCAGGCATATATATTCTGATCATATATGCTTGCCTTCGAATAGCTTTTATGACCCATTTGCATTCTAGATTGGATGGTTGGGATTTTCCATCTCAGCCATCAATTTTTATGTATGGACACTCATGATTTTTAGATTAAGATGAAAATTTCCAAGATATTTTATAACAAGGGAATTTTCTATCATTCTGAATCTTCCAGGATTAATGTGTGTGGTTATACGAAGCCTCTAACCAGTACTCCCATAATTTTAGAATATATCTTTGGTTGACTTTTGTACATAATGTTTAATCATTTATTTTTTAAAAAGTTACTACAAATATATAACAGATAGCAAATATTTCAAGAATACCATCATAAATATGCACGAGTTGAAAAATACCATCATTTGTGAGAATGAAATGTGAGGCCCTGACCAACATGTCAAGGACATATGTGATGATATTTCCCAACTTAGAAATCTTTACAATGGTATTCTCCAATACTACAATAAAAAATATGTCATGTTTAAAGTCCTTCAAACATTTAATAAGTCATAACAAAATAAATATTTTTATAATAAGATAAATGATCGAATATTATATCCAAAATTCAACAGCTAATTATATTGAAAAAACTTGGTGTAATGTTTAAAAAGAAAGCGTGTGACTTTAATTGCAATTGCCATCGGCAATTTGTACGACACCGGACGTACCTTGGTAGACATATGTTACAGCAATACGGCCGGGAACAACAAAAATAAGGGGGTTTGCCATATTTTTTCAACAAAACAGATCGCTTTACACTTTAAATCACCAGCATTTACTGTAATAAAACTGTAAATTTTCTAATGCATAATATATAATAGAATAGGATTAAAAGTGATTAATTTCCTACGTGGATTGATTAGGAGATAGAAGAGAAAGAAACATACATAGATAGCAGCTACATATAAAAAATGACTGAAATTATGTTAAAAATGTGTGACGTCAAACATTTAGAAAAAAACCGAACTGTACTTGAGAGAATTACGCTGGTCATCGCGACCATGCGACGTGGCGGTCTTAACACCCAAGAAAATTAATCTAACTTAAAGCACCGAGAAACATTGGTTACTTCTACTCGGATTATGTACTAATAATCTAATCGTGTAATCGAGTATTGGTTTTCCTATCTCCATGGCGGAAGGCTAGAAATCTTTTCCTTGAACTCTATGTGATATGAACTCTAATAATTCAGCTGGGGGATAGGGAGAGCATACAACTCCATAAAGCAAAATGCTATTGCGAGCATATTCGTTTTTTATCACACATAGATATATTTTATTTTCAATTGCTTTCAATTTATATCATATTACTCCAGAGTGTTCACTTAGGGCCTTCTATCTAACAATTTATTATGAGTAATTGATTTCAGGAAAATCAGATAATAGAGCAAAAGATATATATTGGTCCCATGGCGCACAATAGTCAGGAATTTATTCTGACCAGATGATTCATGAATTCATGTTACTAATCATAAAAATGTAAAAATGTAGTTAAGTGCCAAGAATTAAAATATATGTAGTTTCCTACAACTTGAATCACAAAATATAACATGTAGTTTCGTGAAATTTACTCTTTTCCAGTGGCCAGGTATTCTCAGCTTGGGTATCATGTGAAGAAGTTGAGTTTAATTCTATTAGAGGTACGTAGAACCTTGAAATTAGTTACCATATAAAACGATTCTTTGGTTACCAATTAATGGCTTGCGCTTATTGACCTGAATTCTTTGCGTACCATACAGGTGCCCTGCAAGCTGCTGCAAACGAATTTGTTTCATGGCATATATAGTCTGTATCTAATTGTTTTTCATATCAGAAACAAGTAAATGAAGAAAAAAGGACCAGCAGAATTTGCATCGAGAAGCTTGAGATGTGTTGAGAAGTTTTTCAGATCAGAAACACGTAAAGTAAATGAAAAAGAGGTACCGATCAAATCTGCATCGAGAAGCTTGAGATGTGTTAAGATGGTGACGTCGTGTGCACCTCCAAAACTGGAGACATAGCCCAAGCGCCATCTTGATACCGATTTGGAAGTCGTCGAGTGCGAAGGAGGCCGACAAGTCGTCGTCAGCGACGTGGCTGCGTCTCCTGTCGCATGAAGGGTTGTGGGCTGCTTGAGAATTAAGATCGTACATAGGAATACAATTGGGAACGGACGTGAAAGGTTGAGATTGATAGAGTAAATCTGCGCAGTAGTAGATTTGAGATTGAAGTCTAATGGGAATCTTCTCATTAAATATATATATCTTTATAATTATAAAAAACCATGTAATGGATGACTAGATTTTACTGGTTAATATGAGAGCTTCCTAAAAGTGCCCAATTGATATAGGTAATAGAGCATAGATAGATAGATGAATATGTCTGATACCAATATGTTCTCAAGGATCATGCAAATATATACCGCTTATTTTAATTGTTAAAATGTACTATTACTTTTGACTTCTTTGTTTGGTAGCTGCAAGATTAGAGAAATGGAGGAATCCCTTGACCATCACATCAGTCTAGTTTTCATCTTTCAACTATGAACTATAAATGATTGGTTATTAAGTATGTATCAAACTTCAAAAGTATGCTTCTTATGAATATGTTGTTGGTTGTTTATATAAGTACTGTATTAACTTGGCAATTCCATTAGAATATTTTCAATGGTTATATAACCTAATAAATATAAATGACACAAACTCATATTTATGCTTCGACTCAATTATTGAATACACGTGCTATGCCTATATAATCCACACCTATTGCATAACTTCATCGAAAAGTACAAGTATATAATCCACACCTATCGTATAAATTCATCGAAAATATAAGTAACACAGACTCCTATTCCCTCTGTCCTACCAAATTTCAAACCTAGCTTCCCAAGGCAAAATTATGGAGGAAGATGAAAGTCCAAAATATCCTTATTAAAAGAAAAGTTGTATGGATAGATTGATAGGTAAGGGATATTTAAAGGATCAAATTTCTTGATTTGCGAACCTATGGTACGTGAGAACGTACAAGTTGATTTATTTTAGGATAAAATTCAAATCTAGAAGTTGATTTATTTTGGTATGGATGGAGTACGCGCCTACAGGTTTACCCAATATTCATAGTATTTGCCTTTTATTTTCTCAATGCAAGTCCAGGGGTCCACTCCTATTAGTTGCGTAAAATCTCCAGTGGCCACTAAGAAGTGCCAATCTATACGTCCACTAAGTACCTAATACATAATATAGAAGCATATAAATTATTATCATAAAGCCTAATATGAAAGCATATCATAAATATTAATCAACTGTATATGCACTACACAACATCCAAGCATAGCAATTACATGCTCTAAACAGACATATAAGTATATTGAATATCATTCATAGTATCATTTTCACAACATCTCAACCCAAATCCATCTATCGTGTACAACAGTTAAAATATAGTATTTTTATATATATATATATATATATTTCGCAGCAAAGTACAGAGCATTATTCAAATTGTATATAAAGTTACACCACACTATTTTGTCCGCTCACAATTTCACAAACAACCCAAGCGAAAACACTAACAGACGTGTTCATTGAAGAATGAGTAGGGTCTTCAAGGGTAGACCTCGATGATTGACCTGAAGCCCATAACTGGCATGATCTTATAGTCACTAAACCCAGCTTCGAGGAAAAGCTTCTTCCACTCTTGTTCATCTCTCTCAATACCATTCACAAACATGATATACGCGTCAAACAAGATTTGTACATCTCTGTGCTTTTGGTCGGATGGCCCTGCTCCAACCACTATATCCATGATTATCACCTTTCCTCCAGTGTCTCTAGACGGGATGGCTTTCTTGCAGTTCTTCAGTATCTTGACACACTCATTGTCATCCCAATCATGCATAATCCACTAAATATAGAGTTAAAATATATCAAGAGAGCCAAAAATTTAATATATAACAATCAGTCCATATAAATCTGTATGTACCTCAATACTTATATTGATAGGACATTACCATGTTAATCAACAGTGAATAAATTTAGCGATGTATGTTGTTAGAATTAAACTGTAATGGCTTAAAACGAAATTAAGAAGAGTCGACATCATTACAAATTGCTAATTGCAATTACACGAGTCCTCAACGTTTGTATCCACTAGAGGGAAACACAATTTTGTACGATAAATTTAGTGAATTTTAATGTAGGCACATATGTAATTATTTTTTCTAAACAATTTTATCTGATTTGCATATTTGATCGGGTTTTTTTTAATGATATATACTAGCCTTCGAGGTAATTGATAGGCTTTCCTCGATTAGCTTTTATGGTCAATTTCTATTCAATCTTAAAGAGATTGGATAGTTGGGCTTTTCCATTGATATCAGCAATCAATTGTTTTACGGTAAATTTTGCTACAGAACATCGTAACTTCGAGCACGGAATGCTTTTTTTAGGACGACGCTCCGTAAACATGGAAATTAGTTGATGGGTACCACACCCATTCCAAATTAGTTGTTGGTACCACACCCATTAATTTCCTGGTTCTGAAATGAGAGTATCTAAAAAACTGTAATAAGTTTTTTGGGTCAGAAATTTTCAGATGTAACTATAGTATAATTGAAGTGTAATTACATTATAACAACATTGTAACTACATGTAACTACATTGTAACTGTACTGTAACTGCACTGTAACTGTGATATAACTTATTATAACTTGGATTCAACCATGTTTTGGTTAGATAACACCGGGATCTTATGCATGACATGTGTGAAATTTTTTTCTAGCAATTTTTTTCACTTCATGTACAAATCTTGAGGTAATCAGATGGTCACAAATTCAAAAGTTCTGGAGTAAGAAAACGTGTGATAGTTTTCTAGCAAATCCGTTACAACAATAAGAGAACAACAAATAAAGGGTGCCATATCTTTTAACAAAACAAATTATTTTTACGCCTTAAACCATGTACATTTAAACTATTAGAAAACAGTAAATTCCAAAACGTGAGCTCTAATTAGGAGAGAACTCCGCACCCGATACACAAAGAAAAATATCAAGCATTGGCTACATCATCTGATCAAGGCTCTGCTTCATGCGTCCATTCGATTCAAGAAGCTCTGGTGCATGAGGTTGTGGTGGGTATATGTTTCTCTTTGTCTTTGGCACGATGCCCAAGAACAAACGGTTTTAAACTTGAAAATATTTTTTCTTATAAAATATTTATCCAATTTATGATCCGATTGCACCATTTAATTTGCTATAGTTAAATATGTACAATAAGTAAATTCCTTCGAAGAAAAATATTTAACTTTTTAAATATTGCACATTGTTTTATTTAAATATTTCAACTAGTATTTTACGATGTTTCAATGGTTAATTTATAAATGTTACATGTGTTGTTCTTTCAGTGTTTCACTAAGTATTTTATAATGCTTTAACAATTATAACTTAATGTTTCGCACATGATATAAAAATATTCCAATAATATCAAGCTTTTGCAAATATAACATATCTTCCATATGTTTTTTTATGTTTTACTCGTTGGGATTCAATGTTTCACATAAGCGATTATTGGTGTTGCAGTCAATATTTTTTAAAATGTTGTGTTTCTCTAAAACATTTTATAATAAAGTGAGCTGACACTTTAAGTTAAGGGGTGAAACATTGTTTAATTTTATTTCATCAAAACATATTCGTGTAAGATCTTATTATAAAGATTTAATTGCAATGAATATAATGGTACAATCAGATCCTAGATCGGATAATTATTTTAGAAAATAAATGTTTAGAAACTTGCAGTATAAAACTTGAATGCGAGTAAAAACTACACATGTGAGAGAGATTTGATAGGGATATTGAGAGAGATAGGCGTATATAGAGAGGTTCATATGCATGTGGTTGTGTAGAGATAATATGATGTCATGGATGGACTATGGCGCCCAATATGTTGGCTTAAAGAACGAGCGTCCGAGCCGTAGTATTTCCGCTGTAATTATACTACAAGTTTCAATAATCATATTAAAATTTTCTAGTACATAACATAAATATATATATATATATATATATATATATAGGAAAACATGGGATTAAAAGTGATTGATTAAGTACGTATAACAGGCGATAGGAGAGATAGAAACATATGTTGATAGCAACGACATATAAAAGATGTGACTGAAAAAATATTTGATGCCATAATTTTAGAAGAAAAACTAGTGTAGTTGAGAGAATTTCGTGACCAATTTATATATACCTTGAGGAAAACAGCGTTCGCCGGTGGAACACTGTCAAACATGTCGCCGGCGATGAACTCGACACCAGTCCGACGGGGGGCCTCGGCGACGACATGGGCGAGGTCCATCACGCTACATTTCACCTCCGGGAAGGCCTTGGCGATTACCTGCGCCCCCATGCCATTCCCACCGGCGACGTCGACCAACGAGCTGATTCCCTGGAACACCTCGCCATGCTCCCTGACGAGGATGTTCATCATGAAGAGGCTGTCTGATGCCATCCCGTCATTGACGACTGTGTTGAATGCGGCGTCGTGGTTGGCCATCTCCCACAAGCTCTGGCCATGGGTGTGCTTGAAGATGCACGGGCCTGGCAGCTCGAGCTGGAGCCAGTCGCTGATCCCGAGGAAGGGGGTGATGAAGCTCGGGTGGAGCAGCATGGACATCATGCATCCCTGGTTCCCGGCGCCGATGAGGAGGCGAGACACCGGCGTGAGCGCGTAGACGGTCGCCTCGTCGGTGGCTGCGGCATCGCTGGGCACCGGCTTCTGGACGGCGAAGACGCCGGAGAGAGTGAGCACGCGCATCAGGCGACGCAGGCATGGAATCTTGGACGGGTGGAGCGTCACCCTGGTGACTATCTGGGCCAGGGTGGCGGCGCCGCCGTGGTGGTGGATGGCGTCGGCGACGCCGAGGTCCATGGCGGCCTTAAGAGCCATGGACTTGATGACGGCGAAGGCGTTGCCGTAGAGCTCGCTCAGAGCATCGAGCGAGCTGGTGGCATGTTGCCCGTTGCTCTGACTGAGCGCCATGGCACTAACTACTTTTGTCTTCCTTTTCGTTTGGAATGGGTTCATGCACAACGTGCACTATAAATAGACGGCTCAAATTACTCTCACCACAATTCGTTCTGAAAATATAGAACTACTATACAAGGTTATCAGAGAAAATGAGGAAAATGTGTTTTTTTTTTGTGGTTATCCTAGTGTACTGCAGATTATAAGTCTGGTGTGGATTGATTGATATAGTTTTTTATATTTATTGAAATGGAAGCTAGATTATGTGTCAAATTCAGTTATACTTTTAGCATTTAGCTTTATGCAAAATTATAAATGAAAATCTGCAAGCTGTATTTACGTGTGGGATTCTATCTCCATTCGTAGCACCGATTAGGGGCATGTTGAAAGATAAAACCTATCATATGCATTTACTTTATTTGGATACTACCCTCGTACAACAGTTGGGATGAGAGACTAGCGATTAATGGACTAAGGCCCTGTTTGTTTCAACTTAAAATTATTGTAATCTAGATTATTAAGTAAATTACTATAAGCTGGATTATAATAAGCTATAGTAACATAAACTGTAAGTTATTTATTTTTTTATTATGGTATAATAAGGGTAGTGAGTCTTTAGCCACCCAATAATCTGAAAAAAGCACGTTTAGAGGAGATTACCATGTTATACTAATCTAGCTTATAGATTATAATAATCTCATAATAATCTACCTGTTTGTTTTAGATTATTACTAATAATCCAGATTATAGTAATTCTAAGCTTTAGATTATTACTAATAATCCAGATTATAGTAATTCTAAGCTGAAACAAATAGAACCTAAAACATTTTTCTAATACCTCTTTTTCTTTTTCCTTCCTAGCTAGTGCAGCAAAGTTTCTTTTCATAAACACTAAGAAGAGGCGACATTAAGCCATCAACTCATTTTTTTTTATTCTTTCTTTTATATAGGCCAGGATTTGTTGTTGGGCCTTTGCCAAACGTCTTCTCCTCTTTCTCTCTTCTATGCAAGCAAATATTTCTAATTAGCAAAACTAAGAGTCCTCGTTAATGACCATTGCACAAGCATGAAATTGATGTTCCTCTGATTTTTCCTCTCTTTCATATTAGCAAACTTGACTTATCTTGTTACCCCTACACAAGCTTGACATAACAGCTTGCTATTACTTGTTGTACCTTCCCTCCATTATTGACACTAGTTATTGCACGTTCTCTGGTGAAAAAAATGGGCAGTACCACAACATTACGTTTTAAATTTCGACGAGGAGCTTTCAGTTTCGGGGATACCAAAATTCCAAAAATCAACCAGCACAATATCCTATGAAATTATCTAACCAACTTTTAATTTAAATTAAGACATTTGGCAAAAATGTAAATCCACATTAAAATATTTGCTGTTGTTTCTATTATTTAATTATTGTGTTGCTTCTATTTGTCAATATATAGATGAAATGAAATAAGCATGTCCGCCAAAAGGATCTTGCTATCGTCGTCTCACCGGAGACACTGCGTATTTGGATCATTTACATGCCATCCAAACGGACAACAAAACATTTGAACAAGTGACGATACAGACTGTGCCTTCATATACAACTTTACAACCATTTATAACTAAATTAGACATACTTTAATCCCCTGTTGACCTCATTTAAATTATTAAAAATAAATCATCCCTCCGTTTTCCCTAGTCGATTTTTTAATGTTTGACAAAGTTTATAGAAAAATTTAGCAGCATCTAAAAATCACAATTAGTTTTATAAAATGTAACATTGAATATATTTTGATAATATATTTGCTTTGTATTAAACCGTAAATAAAATTAACTGCAAAAAAAGTCAAACAACTTATAATACAAAAATAGAGGAGTAGTATTCCGGACCATATTCTAACTCTTACGAGTCATCGAAGCCCATCTCCACAGGTGTTCCGACTTTCTAAGAAATCTGTTGAGATGACCATGAATGAAAATATAAGTTTTCTTTAAAAAAAATCAAACCAACACCTTGAAACTGACAATGTGAAGCACATGCAGAAACCAATGGCCATCATGTGGCACAACAATGAACAAGTTGCCAACCATGCGAAGCTTGATTGCGGATTCATGGTTTAGGCACATCTTGGTGAAGCACTGTAGGGCAATAGGAGCACAACCATCGATGCTGGTCAGTGACTATTGAGCATGGAAAAAGGACGACATGATGGCGATAGGAATAGAATTAACTTTAATATTAGAAACTCTAAGAGGACATCAGGATCGGAGAAATGAAATTTATATTGATGGTGTACTATAGGGATCTGTTTTTCAGTGGTTGATAATGGAAGTCATCAACTAAGGCATTGTATTTGGCAGTGGTAGGCTGGTAGCATGGTTCATATTGGGTTTTAGTATGACCAGACGGATGAGTCCACTGCCGTTATGGAGTTTGTGAGGTCATTTGGAATATTGTAAAGAAAAAAACTATGCAAACCAAAATATTTCGTTTGAATACACATAATATTCGGTTATATGTTTAGTTAGTATTAGGGAATGCCAATCATACTAAGAAATATATTACAATTTATAAGATAGAAATATATTATCGGTGATAGAAATATATTCTCGGTACTAAGAATTCACACAACAAAATGCACTAATTCAAACCACGATCATGAATTTTAATCTATAGGACTTCAGCAGTTATAAGTGTTCCGCACATGTAATATTTATAAAATAAGAAAGCGGATGGAAATATTTAAATTTAAATCTAAGATATGCTAGCTCGCTAGCCACACAGTTATGTTGAATGTCCATAAAAGGACTTTGAATTACATAATTAAAGCAATGGTGTCTAATGTTTAATCGTACTGTGAACCAAGTGACATTCTCTTGGACAGCTGCCGCATGCTTTTCAGTTGCATCAACTTGCGGAGCAAACATTGGACTTCCCTCATCCAATAATTTCACGAAAATCGTCATACCAAAATTCCTGGTACGTTAGGAGCAAACAATGTGCCATGTTAGGTTGCCTTCCAAACATCGATAACACTATGCCATTCACTGGGTCTTTGTTCTATACATGTAAATGCATAAAAGAATACTAAAACTCTGATGACTACACTAAAATTTTTAAAGTTTAAAATTGGATTAACTAATTCCACAACTGTCAAATTGGACCCATATAATTCAGTTTGGGATCTGGAATATTCAATTTTGAAAGTTCCAATTCAATGTGTTGGCGATATGCCATGAGGCCTTTCGACCAAGACTGCCGAAACTGGCTAGGCGACAAGGACCCGAACTCCAGGCGCCCAAGGCTCTTGAGGCGAAACCCCGGTGGCGAAGACATCGGGGCGAAAGAGGCGACGGGCGAAGGGCGAAGGGTCACGCTGGGCACCCATCGGCCTGGGTGAAGGCTACATGGCGAAGGCACGCGCCGAAGGAAGGTGACTTCGCCAGGATGGGCCTGATTCAAGGGGGTCCAGTGGGCCAGCCCAATTGCCCTGGCCCATGGACTAAGGAGGCAGTAACCACCAAGCGGCCCATTGAGGGCCCGCACGCCTTAATTATATTGAATACCCATGTAAGGGCCTCCTTTATGAGGGTGACTATGTAAATTCCCCTGTAATAGCCCTAAAACCCTAAAAGGGGATCTGTATTAGGGTTATAAATAGCCCCCTCGGGCCATGTAAAAGGGGACCCGATTTTAATACAAAATTTATTACACTTTACTTTCCCAACAACTGTTGAGTATCCACGTCCTTCGACGTATGCAGTTGTCGTTTCGACAACAGCTGGCCCGACCGTGGGGATCTCTGAGCGAAACCATTGAGACCGAATGCCACCGAAGAAGGTCTCAAAAGAGAGGGTTGCGAACCTGAAGGAGAGCGTAGCGGAGGAAGCGATGGCCACCGACGAAGGCGTGGAGCCTTCGGCACCTATCGAAGGAGCAGCCGCACCGTCAGCTTCGGCGCCCGCGCCGCAGCCGCCTACTTCAGTTCCGACTTCCGCGGCGGAGCAGGTACTGGAGGCCCCTTCGGCAACTCAGCCTGCTTCGAGCGCGCTTACCGCTGCACCGACCGACCTCAACCTCGACGCACAAGCCGAAGCAAGCATGGAGGCCATGCGGCAGAACATGGTGCGACTCCAGGACATGCTTCGTCGAATGCAGGAGCAGCAACAAGCCTACGAAGCAGCACGACAAGCCAAGATCGCTCCGGCCCCTGTCCTCCAGTATTCGGCAAGCCATATTCCCCCTCAAGCTTATCAGCAAGCCCCTTCGCCGCAAGCGGCACAAGGACCAGTGTGCATACCCAACCAGCCTTCGGCTACAGTAGCGCCTCCGCTTCCCGGCGCATGGCCACAGGTTCGGCCAGTCGCAATCCATGTGCACTCTTCGTCACCCGGTCAAATGTCACAGACAATGGCGGAGGGGGCTTCGGCACTATAGGCCCAACTCCAAGCTTTCCTTCAACAACTCAACCAACCCCACATCTCAAGAACAACCCCTTCGGCCCAGCCGGAGGGGGGCTCAGGCCAGGGCGTTCCAGGGTGGCTGCCGTCGAATCAGCCCGGGGCTTCGCCCTAGGGGCAGGCGCCGTAGTTTGACTTCTACAACACCACCCAAGCGCCACCGTTCGGAAGTGGGCCACCGAGCGTCGCAGCCCAGCCGCTTCCCCAGGCCATCACTTCACCCATCGCCACGACGTATCCACAGTCAAGCGGGCCGTCGCTGCAGGGCACCGTGGGCAGGGCCGGGGGCGAAAAGGGGCTGCCACTGAGTGGGGGGATCAAAAATCGTCCGATCCCTCCTCAGTTCAAATTCCCACCCGTTCCGCGGTACTCAAGCGAAACAGACCCAAAAGAGTTCCTCTCAATCTACGAGTCCGCGATCGAAGCTGCCCACGGCGATGAAAACACCAAGGCGAAGGCACCTACGAGGAGCCGAAGACGCAGCAGCATTTGCTCGGCATTCGCCAGAGGCCGGGCGAATCAATACGAGAGTACATGCGTCGCTTCTCGCAAGCACGGTGCCAAGTTCAAGACATAACGGAAGCATCCGTTATCAACGCCGCTTCGGCTAGGCTGCTCGAGGGCGAACTCACAAGGAAGATCGCGAACAAGGAGCCGCAAACTCTCGGACACCTGCTTCGCATCATCGATGGGTACGCGCGGGGCGAAGAGGACTCCAAGCGAAGGCAGGCGATTCAAGTTGAGTACGACAAAGCCTCTATCGCTGCGGCCCAGGCCCAGTTGCAAGCGCAAGTCGTCGAAACGCCTCCCCCCGCCGTCCGCCAGCCTCAGCCGGCGAACCAGGGGCATTCGCCCCGGCAAGCCCAAGCTCCCATGACATGGAGGAAGTTCAGGACCGACCGAACCGGCAAGGCGGTGATGGCTGTCGTGGAAGTGCAGGCCCTCCGCAAGAACAGCCTGTTCGCAAGAAGGTCAGAAAGGACCTCTATTGCGCCTATCATGGGCGGTCTTCGCACACCACCGAGCAGTGCCGAAACATCCGCCAGCGAAACAACACCCACGAACCAAGGCCACATCAGGGTGTCGCTGTCGAAGCGCCCCGCGAAACGGCCCGGGAACAGTCGCCTCCAGCCGAACAGCACCAAGATGTGCAGCGCCGAATTATTCAAGTAATCACAAGGGCCGATCCACCAGTCCAGCCGTCGAAGCGACAAAAGAAGTCGCAGCTACGAACGGTGCACAACATCACCGCCACGGGTGAAGGGGTCCCAAAGTACCTGGGCCAGCAAATTTCTTTCGGGCCAGAAGATGCTGAAGGAGTGCTGTTCCTGCATCAGGACCCCCTGGTGATTTTGGCTGAGGTGGCTGGCTTCGAAGTCCGGCGTATTCTCGTCGATGGAGGTAGCTCGGCCGATGTCATCTTCACCGAGGCATACGCCATAATGGGGCTGCCGATGTCGGCCCTCACTCAAGCGCCGGCTTCACTTCGCGGCTTCGGTGGCGAGGCGGTTCAAGTTCTCGGCCAAGCACGGTTGAAGGTTGCCTTTGGCACGGGCGAAAACAGACGCGAAGAGCAAATATTGTTCGACGTCGTCGACATCCCGTACGACTACAACGCCATTTTTGGTCGTGCAACCCTGAACAAGTTTGAAGCCATCTCCCACCACAACTACCTCAAGCTCAAGATGCCGGGTCCGGCAGGGGTGATTGTTGTCAAGGGGCTTCAGCCGTCGGCTTCGCCGAAGGGCGACTTGGCTGTGATCAGCAGGGCGGTGCACAACGTGGAGGCCGAACCACGCATTAACCGTGCGCCGAAGCCAGCTCCTCACGGCAAGGTGATCAAGGTGCAAGTGAGCGAGGCAGACCCGACGAAGCTTGTCCGGCTGGGAGGCGATCTAGGCGAAGAAGAAGCTGCAAAAATCTTAGAAGTGCTCAAGAGAAACATCGACATCTTCGCCTGGAGCCCCAGCGAAGTGGGGGGTGTTTCGCCAGAACTCATCACGCATCGCCTGGCCGTCAGGCCAGACGCCAAGCCAAGGAAGCAAAAGTTGCGCAAGATGTCCACTGATCGCCAAGAAGCAGCGAAAGCTGAAGTACAAAAGCTTCTCAAAGCCGGGGTCATCAGGGAAATCGAACACCCGGAGTGGCTGGCGAACCTGGTCCTGGTGAAGAAGTCAAACGGCAAGTGGCGCATGTGCGTCGACTTCACGGATCTCAACAAAGTTTGTCCGAAGGATGACTTCCCCTTGCCGCGAATCGACCAGCTCGCAGGCCGAATTGCGGCACTCAGTCGTTTTCTCTCAAGAGCAGCCGAAAAGGGCCTGCCATTTTTCAAGACCCTCCGGGGTGCAAGCAAGTTTAACTGGACTCCCGAATGCCAGGCCGCATTCGAAGAGCTAAAGCAGTATTTGCAAAGCCCACCTGCCCTGGTCAGCCCAACACCAGGAAGCGAAATGCTGCTGTATCTAGCGGCTTCGCTAGTGGCGGTCAGCGTAGCCCTAGTCCAAGAGACGAAATCAGCGCAGAAACCGGTGTACTTCGTCTCCGAAGCCCTACAAGGGGCGAAGACAAGGTACATTGAGATGGAAAAGCTCGCCTACGCCCTGGTAATGGCTTCGCGCAAGCTCAAGCATTACTTCCAGGCCCACAAAATCACAGTGCCTTCGCAGTATCCTCTGGGTGAAGTACTCCGAGGCAAAGAGATCTCTGGCAGACTCAACAAGTGGGCGGCAGAACTATCCCCCTTCGACTTGCATTTCGTGGTGCGCACCGCCATCAAATCTCAAGTCCTGGCCGATTTTGTGGTCGAGTGGACTCCGGCATCCGCTCCCGAACCTCAACCTGTCGAACAGCGATGGACCATGCACTCCGATGGCTCGTGGTCGCACAGAGGGGCGGGTGCCACGGCCGTGCTCACTTCGCCGGAGGGCGTGCCGATTCGGTATGCCGCAAGGCTGCAGTTCGACACAACCAACAACATGGTGGAATATGAAGCAGTCCTGCTGGGCCTAAGGAAGGCGAAGGCACTAGGAGTTCGGCGTTTACTCATTCGAACGGACTCCAAGCTAGTGGCCTGTCATGTGGATAAATCCTTTGAAGCAAAAGATGAAGGGATGAAAAGATACTTGGAGGCCATTCGGTCAATGGAGAAGTGTTTCGCCGGAATAACGGTCGAACACTTACCCAGAGGGCAAAATGAGGAGGCAGATGCCCTGGCGAAGTCCGCCGCCTGCGGAGGACCGCATTCGCCAGGCATCTTCTTCGAAGTTCTGTACGTACCAAGCGTGCCCGACGAAGCTGGGGATGTCATGGCCATAGACCAGACAGACCAGGCCGAAAGCCCAGAGGACTGGCGAACGCCATTCGTAAAGTATCTCAGTGAGGGCTGGCTTCCAGAAGATGAAGCAGACGCGAAACGCCTGCAAATCAGAGCCAGACAGTACAAGCTGGTCTCGGGATAGCTATATCGCTCTGGAGTGCTCCAACCTTTGCTTCGCTGCATATCCACCGCCGAAGGCGAAGAAATGGTGAGGGAAGTACACCAGGGGCTTTGCGCGGCGCACCAGGCCGCAAGAACTGTTGCCTCCAAGGTGTTTTGCCAAGGAGTGTATTGGCCCACTGTGCTGAAAGTCTGCGTTGCGCACGCCAAAAAGTGCGAAGGCTGCCAGCGACACGGCTGAAGCCTGACAGCGCCACAGTATGAGCTACAACCGATCGCTCCGGTGTGGCCCTTCGCCAGGTGGGGACTGGACATCATAGGCCCGTTCCCGGTAGCGCGAAATGGATACAAATTTGCGATCGTGGCCATCGAGTACTTTTCTCGTTGGATCAAGGCCGAACCACTCGGCACGATCACTTCGGCAGTAGTGCAGAAATTTGTTTGGAAAAACATCATTTGCCGTTTTGGAGTTCCAAGGGAATTCATCACAGACAATGGCAAGTAGTTCGACTCGGACAAGTTCAGAGAGATGTGCGAAGGGCTAAACCTGGAAATCAGGTTCGCATCGGTCGCGCACCCGCAATCGAACGGGGCGGCCGAACGCGCAAATGGCAAGATCTTGGAGGCACTCAAGAAAAGGCTTGAGGGGGCGGCGAAGGGCAAATGGCCAGACGAGATGCTGTCTGTCCTTTGGGCCCTCCGAACAACTCCCACGAGGCCAACCAAGTTCAGCCCTTTCATGCTCCTCTACGGAGACGAAGCGATGACCCCAACAGAGCTAGGGGCCAACTCACCAAGGGTGATGTTCTCGGGGGGCGAAGATGGGTGCGAAGTGTCACTCGAACTCATGGAGGGGGTACGAGTCGAAGCACTGGAACACATGCGCAAATACGCCGCAGGCACATCGGCAACCTACAATAAGAAGGTTCGCCCAACAGAGCTCCTGCCAGGCCAACTCGTCTTGAGGAAAAAGGCGAACCCAGCAACCGTCGGAAAGCTTGAGTCGAAATGGGAAGGGCCTTATTTCATCAAGCACAGGTCAAGGACGGGCTCCTTTCGCCTAGCAACACTAGAGGGCGAAGAGTTCGATCACTCGTGCAACGCCGCTTCTGTCAAGCGTTTCTATGTCTAGAGGGTGGCACCCTGTTTGCCAACATGTAAAAATGTACATATTGCTATGTAGCTTTTCGGCGTTTGCTATTTTGTAAGCCTTTCGGCACAAAAATACAAAAAAAGGAGAAAATGAAAAAGAAAAAAAACTGGACGTAGGGCTATTATCCACTCGGGAGGCCTGAACCAGTATAAAATTTCTCTGTTTATTTATGTGCATGATAATTCGTGGAAAAAACCCCAAGGCAAACGCCTGATCAGCGAAAACGCTAGGGGGGCGAAACGAATCGGTCGAAGCATCGCTCGCCGAACGTTGAAACCGCGACAGCTTGTTTCGGAGAAAACGAAGAAAACCCGAGCACCGTTATAATCGATCCACGCAAAATCAAGCCGCTAAATGCAAAGTGCAAGAGATCGACAACGGAAGTCGAAAGCTGAAAAGTCATCGTGCCTATTTCGCCAATACACACAAAGGGGTCGAGACATCACGACCCAACAAAAGCACAAAATGTGACAATGCAGAAAATGGCGAAAAGGAAACGAAAGCACATCTTTATTAAACGTTGAAAAACACACTCAATAGCTTACATTGTGTAACGCGATACAGGCGAAACGATTTAAGCGTTCTCTTACAAGAAAATTACATCTTCGCCCCCAAGACAACTACTAAAGGAGTGATCCGGCGAACATGGTTCATCATCACTACCGATATTGCACACTACCCTAAGAGGAGAGGGGGGCGAAACTACAGTAAGGGCGTAGCGCCGCTGGGCGATCGCCTCCTGCCGATCGGTCCGCCAATGGTTTCACCAGAAACGGGCCATGCCCTCCAGGCGTGCCACATGGACACGATCGTAGTCCTCCAACGTTCGCCCAGGATAGGCTCGCATCCAGTTAGCGATGCTTACAACTCTGTAGTGGTTCTCGTTGATTGTCATTTCGCGGTAGATAGGCCGAAGCTGGTACCAAACCTTCGGCAAATTCTTCACCGCAATGAACTTCTCGTTCTTGCTTCGCCAATCCCCAAGAGGAGGCCGAACGCAAAGCTTTCGGCACCGACCCTACAAGAAACGGGTGTCATGAAAGCGAACGGGGGCGAACAAAACTGGGCGAAACGGTCACGGACATTTGGGACGTATTTCGTGCGTCTCGACGCAAAATAATACATATGGCGAAAAAGTCATATATTTCAATCGATATAACATCCAAAAAAAAACATGGAAGGCATTGGCCGTATTTACACAGTTCACCCTACAAGGCGAACATCAAAAGAGAAATTACAAAAGAAAGGACGGGCGGAGGGCCTCACACCTCAGGGTGGTTCAGCTCCCGCTCCGCCCCCTGCAGCTGGTTCTTCGCCCTGGTCCGCCGCCTCTGTCTTCGCCAGCTGCTCAAGCAAGCGAGACTTGGCGGCAGAACGGCCCTCCTTCTGCCAGAATTGCTTTCGCCAGGCGCGAAGGGCGGGCGACACGTCTTGGGAGCTAACTTCCCAGTCCCCCTTCGCGAACTCGGGAAACCGGGCGACGTGCTCGCACCCATGTCCTTGAAGCAGTCCCAGGGCGAAGGCGGCCGACACGCGCGCACAGCAATCGCCGTACGCCGTGGCGCAGTCAGAGACAGCGCAGCCAGCCTCCTGGCTCCAGTTACAGAAGTCCAGGGCGGAGGCGTCTTCGCCGGGAACACCGCCCGCCTTCGCCCCCATGTCCGTAAGGGCAAGGCGAAGAGTGCGGCATGATGCCTTCGCTGCCTCGGTCGCCTGGGCTGCCTCTTGGGCAAGGTGTTTTGCCTTCCCCTCCGCCCTGCGTACCCTCTGGCGAAGGGCTTCCATCTGGGGCTCCACCGAATCGTAGTACACTGTGAGCATGGCGGTTTGCTCCCGTTCCTTTGCCAGCTCGGCCGTAAGGCGATTGATCTCGGCCTTCGCCTCGCTGCCTGTGTCGAGCTCGGCCAGAAGGCGTTTGTTTTCCGCCTTCGCCTCCCGGAGGGACCAGGCAAGTCCCTCCATCTCGAGGCCTTTTCGGCCTAGCTCATCGTCCTTCGCCCGGAGACGGTTTTTCAAACCGTCCAGGCGGGCCCGTATTGTTCGTTCGGTAGAACAATGGGCCGCTAGAAGCTACCGAAAAAGAAAGGGTGAAATGTTAGCCAAGTAAAAAAAAGAGGGGAGAGCAAGGGAGGTTACAAAAACTTACCCGCACAGCCAAACTCTTCACGGCGGAACACCCCTCGTCGAACTCATTGAGCTCGGCGAAGAGGCTGGGGCCGCCGGCCGGCGAAACAAGTTTGCTCACCCCTTCCACAAAGGGGACGAGCTCCGCCCGGGTTTTGAAGTCCCCGGGGGCGAAGCGAGGCGGTCCCTGAGAGTGCTCAGAGCCGGACCCCTCAGCCGCCGCCTTGCCCTTGTTGAGGACGAGCGGCGAAAGGGGCTAACCAGCCGGGCTGGTGAAGACCCGGGCGGCCGCCTCAACCACCAATTCGGTTGAAGCCGAAGCCCCGGCCTTACCAGTTGCCCCAGGGCTGCGCCCCACGGGCGAAGCGGGGGTGCAGCCCGACGATTCCTCGTCGCTGAAGGCGCTGGCGATGGCGACAACCCTTTCTTCCGGGGGGCAGGCCTCGCGGCGCCGCTCTTCGCCGCCTTAGCCGCGGCAATGGCAACTAAGGCCTTGGTGCCCTCCATGTCTTTTCGGCGCGAAGGCGAAGAGGCTGACTCCGCCCCAGTTTTGGCACGCTCTGGGCTGGGTTGGCGTATAACCGCGCTTCCCAGAGCGGCTATCGCCCGCCTCGTCACCAGCCTCTTCGACCGCAGCATCGGCCTCTTCCGCTTCCTCCACTTCGACATCCTCGTCTTCTTCGATGTTGGGGTCCGTCGGGATGGGAGCCTTCTTCTTACGGGAGGCGAACCTCACCTGCCCCCGCGGGCGTTTCCGCGAAGGGCCGGCTTCGCCGTCCGCCTTAAAAGGCTTCGCCCTTGAGGGAAGCTCGCCGGCATAAATGCGGTTCGCCCTGCCAGCTGCCTGCCGAGTCAGCTGCTGGCTATACTCCGCCACCGACATGTCCCCAACAAGCCTTCGGGCTTTGGTGTCGGCTTGGGCCAATGTCAACACTGCAAAAACGGCGAAGGCCCATGTCAGGTCCGAACAAAAAATAAAGCGAAAAGGCAAAGGGGAAGAAAAATAAAAACTCACCATTCGCCCCTGGGGGTAAAACAAGTTTGGGAAGGCCGTCGACCACTTCGCCTTGGTCGACCTCGACCTGCCATGCTTGCGAAAGCGGGTAAATCCGCAGCATGCAAAATTCTTGTACTAAGTCCCGGCAACTCAGCCGGGAACACACCCTGCGGAGCAGGGCGAAGCGAGACTCCAGGGTACCGGTGACGGCAACCCTGGGCTTCCGCGCTGGCGAAATCGGGTGGCGCCACCAGCGCAGCGCTCTCGCCGCTTCGGAATCCGCCTCGAAGGGGATGGAGTGGTAGAACCACTTCGCCATCCAGTGGCGGTCCCATTTCGACACGGCGGCGTTAACCGGCCACAAGTCGGCGCGTTCGGGGCGAACATTGAAGTTCACACTCCCGAACGCGGTCTTCCAGGTCCCAGCGGGGGTGATCACCGTCTTCGTGTTGACGGCGGCGGAGAAGATGGTGCCGAAAAGGTCGGCGCTGGGCTCGAACCCCGCGGTCCGACACGCCCAGTCGAAGATTGCGTTCCGCACCAGGGCCAAAGGGCTCAACTGGGGCAGTTCGACTTGGAAGAGGCAGAGGATCTCCGGCAACAGTATGTTGCACGGAAATCGGAGGCCGGCCTCAAAGAAAATGGCGAACACCACCGTTTGGTGTTCGCCAGGATGCGGCACTTCGGCTTCTCCGGGGGCGAACGCCTGCCCCTCCGCCACCAGGCCAGCGTCAACCATCCTGGTCAACTCATCATCATCGACGAGCGAAGCCCCAGGAAGGCTGTGGTGTCGTCGTCGATCCGGCCGGGATCGGGACTGGTCACGATGACTGGGTTCGGCTTGCAGGGAGCCATGGGCGAAAAGGAAGATTGTTGGCGAAAAGGGTTACTTGGGCGAAGTAGGTCGCTCAGAGATTAGCCGAGAGCAAGTGGAGAGGAAAGTAACTGCGGTGAAAGTGACAAGGGTAGCGACGGTGAAAGCGGGCGGTGAGAATATATATCTCACCAAACGACGCTTCGCCTCCCCAGCCAATCAGGAGCGGCCACGTGTCGCGGGGTAGGCGAAACGGTAAAAACCCATGGGTCAGACCGTGCGGTAACGGGTTCCAAAAACAAAAGGCGCACTACTGTTCGCCGTGGTCCAATGGCCCATCACTGATTCGCTAAGACCCAACAGAGTGATATGGGCTACTCCACTGTTCATAAAAAGGCGAAGGCCCAACACTGCTCACATTACGACCGGTAAAAAAACCCACAACTGCTCACGACGGGCGAAGCCCACACGCCAAAATCCTTTTTTCTTGTATGCCAGAAATTTTTGCAGGTCCCAGGGAGATAGGTTTCAGCAGGAGCATCGGTCGAAAGGGGGCGCCTCATACCATACCACATGGTTTGCATGGTCTCGGCCGAAGCTCCTATCTCACCCTTGCCCGTGAGGGGCTTGTTGGCGATATGCCATGAGGCCTTTCGACCAAGACTGCCGAAACTGGCTAGGCGACAAGGACCCGAACTCCAGGCGCCTAAGGCTCTTGAGGCGAAGCCCCAGTGGCGAAGACATCGGGGCGAAAGAGGCGACGGGCGAAGGGCGAAGGGTCACGCTGGGCACCCATCGGCCTGGGCGAAGGCTACATGGCGAAGGCACGCGTCGAAGGAAGGTGACTTCGCTAGGACGGGCCTGATTCAAGGGGGTCCAGTGGGCCGGCCCAGTCGCCCTGGCCCATGGACTAAGGAGGCAGTAACCACCAAGCGGCCCATTGAGGGCCCGCACGCCTTAATTACATTGAATACCCATGTAAGGGCCCCCTTTATGAGGGTGACTATGTAAATTCCCCTGTAATAGCCCTAAAACCCTAAAAGGGGATCTGTATTAGGGTTATAAATAGCCCCCTCGGGCCATGTAAAACTGGACCCGATTTTAATACAAAATTTATTACACTTTACTTTCCCAACAACTGTTGAGTATCCACGTCCTTCGACGTATGCAGTTGTCATTTCGACAACACAATGAAAACCGCATCCAATGAAAGCACTACATCTTTCAAAATGGACTATTTAATAACTTTAAATTGAAGCCCAAAGCCTTTTGGTTATGGAATATTCATAACAAGTATAGAAATAATTCTAAATTGAAGATCCCATGACTTGCAAGTCAGAAAATTACAAAATTGTGGGTTTAAAAACTCACAAATTGGTGCTTGCTGAACTTAATTAATCTAGTGAGTAGTGTGTCAGCTAGTTCTTCCATTCACTAGAACGGTAACCCCCATCTCAATCGGGCATAGTGTCCGTCACAACCTAGAGGTCACAGATGTGAAAAGTTATTTCAATCGGGCAAACAGCCGTCACGGATGAAGCTATCTCAATCGGGTCTTAATTAAAGTCCGTCACTGATAGCTTTGACCCAGACAACCAGTCAAACTATAGCCCGTCACGGATGACCTATCTCAATCGGGCCTAAACTATAGCCCGTCACAGATGACCCTTATCTGTGACGGGCCTAAACTATAGCCCGTCACAGATGACCCTTATCTCTGACGGGTCTAAACTATGACCTGTCACAGATACTCTTATCTGTGACGGGCTATAGTTTAGGCCCGTCACAGATGAGTATAATCCCAAAAAAAATAAATTTTATTTTTTGGCTAGTCTCAAGCCTTTGTTAGGCGTGTCATGCAGTCCCGTCTCTCCCAGGTGGGTCTTTTTGTCCTCACTCGTGTGCACCCGGAAAAAAATAAATTTTATTTTTTGGCTAGTCTCAGGCCTTTGTTAGGCGTGTCATGCAGTCCCGCCTCTCCCAGGTGGTTCTTTTTTATCCTCACTCGTGTGCACCCGGGAAGAATTTCTCGGTCGGTCACCCATCCCGAAATTGCTCCAAGCCAAGCAAGCTTAACATCAAAGTTCTTTGGAGATCGGCTTTGGAAAAGTAGTTGTAACTTTTTGGTATGAGTATTCTATTAATCCTATTAAGCCTTGGGCCAGGATGTCACACCCCAATATGACCCATTCATATACATTTATTTACATACACAACCATCAATATATTTAACACAACCACATTCACATAACATCCATTTTGATCACATATTTCACATTCCCGATTAAGATGACCTATCTCTATTGGGTATTAAATAATGCCCGTTACCGATGAGTATTTTTCCATTTTCCATATGAAATGTTTATATTCAATTTATGTGGTTTTTTTTTTAATTTATGAGAACTTTAAATTTAATTTTAGGTCAATTTTTGTGTGTCAAATGTAAAAATCACAAACAACAAAATTATATAACTCATCGATACCTACAACTATTGGATTGGTCCTTTATACAAATAAGTTCATTTTAACTATTCAAATTTTGAATTTTCAAAATTTGACAACTTCGAACAAAATTTGGGGTTAATAAATGATTTCAAATAGAAAATTTACCAAAACCAAAGTTGTAGAACTCATCGAGGTGCAAAATTTTTATTTTGGTCATTTCTCCATCTGACTCTATTTGAACAATTTGAAATTTGAAATTCAAAGTTTGAGAAATTCAAATATAATTTTTTGTTAGTGAATGACTTCAACTGAAAAAGTCATCAACAACAAAGTTGTATAACTCATCAAGATATATAACTTTTATTTTGGTCATTTTTCTATATAACATTTTTTGGACAGTTTGAATTTGAATTTGAAAATATGACAACTTCAAACAATATTTTCAAATACTAAATGATTTCAACTGAAAAAGTTATCAACAACAAAGTTGAGTAACTCATCAAGATCTAAAACTTTTATTTTGATTATTTCTTCATCCGATAAAGTGATACTAACATTGTTCACAAAATTGACGTATCTCTTTTCTGGTTTTATAAACTATAACACATATATGTAAAATTTATAAACAATGTTACTAACACTTTGTCGGATGAAGAAATGACAAAAATAAAAGTTTTAGATCTTGATGAGTTATACAATTTTGTTGTTGATGACTTTTTCAATTGAAATCATTTAGTATTTGAAAATGTTGTTTGAAGTTGTCATATTTCCAAATTCAAATTCAAACGGTTCAAAAAATGTGTTGGCAGTATGCCATGAGACCCTTCGACCGGACCTACCGAAACCAATCAAGCGCGAGGATTTGGACTCAAGGCACCCAAGACCCATCGAGGCGAAGCCCCATGGTGAAGACCACGGGGCGAAGGGGGTAAAAGGCGAAGGGTCGCGTCGGGTCCCCACCGGTCTGGGCGAAGGCTGCAGGGCGAAGGCGTATGCCGAAGGAGGATAGCTTCACCAAGCTGGGCCTAATCTAGCAAGGCCTAGTGGGTCAGCCCAATCGACCCGACCTACTAGCCAGCGGGCCTATAGTCACCAGGCGGCCCATTAAGGGCCCACATGTCTTAATTATATTAAATACCCATGTAGGCGTCCCTTTTGTAAGGGTGACCATGTAAATTCCCCTGTTATAGCCCTAAAACCCTAATAGGGGGTCTGTAATGGGATTATAAATAGCCCCCTAGGGCCATGTAAAAGGGGGATCCCAAGAAAATCCTGAATTTAATACACTTTACTTTCCCAACGACTGTTGAGTATCCACGTCTTTCGACGTATGCAATTGTCGTTTCGACAATAACTGTCACCGACCGTGGGGACCTTCGAGCAAAACCACTGAGAGCGAATGCCACCGAAGAAGGTCTCGAAGGAGAGGGTTGCTAACCCTAAGGAAGGTGTAGCAGAAGAGGCGATGGCTGCCGAAGAGGGGACAGAACCTTCGGCACCCGCCACCAAAGCCGGGGTGGAGCCGTCGGCTTCAGCGCCTGCGCCACAGCCACCGACTTCGGCCCTGGCCACTTCGGCAGAGCCGGCGCCGGAGATCCCTTTGGCAAACCAACCGACTTCGACCACACTCGCTGCTATGCAAGCCGACCCCAACCTCGAGGCGCAAGCCGAAGCCAGCATGGAAGCCATGCGACAGAATATGACGCGACTCCAAGATATGCTTCGCCAGATGCAAGAGCAACAGCAAGCGTACGAAGCGGCACGGCAAGCGAAGGTTGCTTCGGCCCCCGTCCTCCAGTACTCAGCAGGCTACATCCCGCCTCAAGCCTACCAGCAAGCGCCGGTACAAGCCCCTCCATCACAAGCCGCACAAGGACCGGTGTACTTCCCTGGCCAACCTTCGACCGCAGCAGCGCACCCGCTTCCTAGCGTGCGGCCGCAGGTTCGACCGGCTGTGGTCCAGGTGCACCCCTCACCACCCGGTCAAATGTCACAAGTGATGGCGGAGGGGGCTTCGGCCCTGCAAGCACAGCTTCAAGCTTTCCTTCAGCAACTCAACCAACCCCACAACATCTCAAGCACAACCCCTTCGGCGCGACCGGAGGGGGGCACCGGCCAGGGCGCACCCGGGTGGCCGCCGTCGAACCAACCCGGGCCAGGGGCTTCGCCTTGGAGCCAAGGGCCGCAGTTCGACTTCAAGAACATCGCCCAAGCGCCACTGTTCGGAACTGGGACACCGAACGCTGTAGCCCAGCCACATGCGCAGGCCATGACTTCGCCTTTCGCCACGCCGTACCCGTAGCCGAGTGGGCCCTTGCTACAGGGCGTCATGGGTAAGGCGGGGACGAAAAGGGGCTGCCGCTGAGCGGGGGAATCAAAACCCGTCCAATACCACCCCAGTTCAAGTTTCCACCCGTTCCGCGGTACTCGGGCGAAACAGACCCAAAAGAGTTTCTCTCAATCTACGAGTCCGCGATCGAAGCAGCTCACGGCGACGAAAATACCAAGGCGAAGGTAATACATCTCGCTCTGGACGGCATCGCCCGTTCTTGGTATTTCAATTTGCCGTCTAATAGCATTTACTCATGGGAGCAATTGCGCGATGTCTTTATCCTGAATTGTCAAGGCACCTATGAGGAGCCGAAGACGCAGCAGCATTTGCTTCAACGCCGCTTCTCGCAAGCCCGATGCCAAGTTCAAGATATAACTGAAGCATCCGTCATCAACGCCGCTTTGGTCGGGCTGCTCAAGGGCGAACTCACAAGGAAGATCGCCAACAAGGAGCCGTAAACTCTCGAGCACCTCCTTCGCATAATCGATGGGTACGCAAGGGGCGAAGAGTACTCCAAGCGAAGGCAGGCAATTCAAGCTGAGTACGACAAGGCCTCCATCGCCGCTGCCCAGGCCCAGGTGCAAGCGCAGGTCCCCGAACCAGCTCCCCCACCGTTCGCTAACACCAACCGGCGAACCAGGGGCAACCGCTGAGACAAGGCCAAGCTCCCATGACTTGGAGGAAATTCAGGACCGACCGGATAGGCAAAGCTGTGATGGCTGTCGAAGAAGTACAAGCCCTCCGCAAGGAGTTCGATCCCAGTAGGGTGGTAGCCACCAGCAGCCCGTTCGCAAGAAAGTCAGAAAGGACCTCTATTGCGCCTATCATGGGCGATCTTCGCATACCACCGAACAGTGCCGAAACATTCGTCAACGAAGCAACGCTCAAGAATCAAGGCCGCATCAAGGTGCCGCTGTCGAAGCGCCTCGCGAGGCGGCCCGAGAGCAGTCACCTCCAGCTGAACAGCGCCAAGATATGCAGCGCAGAATCATCCAGGTGATCACAAGGGCTGATCCACCGGTCCAGCCGTCAAAGCGGCAGAGAAAGTTGCAGCTGCGAACGGTGTATAACATCACTGCCACGGGTGAAGGGGTCCCAAAGTACTTGAGCTAGCAAATTTCTTTTGGGCCGGAAGATGCCGAAGGAGTGCTGTTCCCGCATTAAGACCCCCTGGTAATTTCGGCCGAGGTGGCCGGCTTTGAAGTTCGGCGAATTCTGGTCGACGGCGAGGCTTACACCAAGATGGGGCTGCCAACTTTGGCCCTCACCCAAGCGTCGGCCTCGCTTCGCGGCTTCGGCGGTGAGGTAGTTCAAGTTCTCGGCCAGGCACGGTTGATGGTTGCTTTCGGCACGGGCGAAAACAGGCGCGAAGAGCACATTCTGTTCGACGTAGTCGACATCCCATACAGCTACAACGCCATCTTCGGCCGTGCAACCCTGAACAAGTTCGAAGCCATCTCACACAACTATCTCAAGCTCAAGATGCCCGGTCCGGTGGGGGTAATCATTGTCAAGGGGCTTCAACCTCCAGCCGTGTCGAAAGGCGACTTAGCTGTGATTAACAGGGCAGTACACAATGTGGAGGCCGAACCGCAAGTCAAGCGCGTACCGAAGCCAGCCCCTCACGGCAAGGTAGTCAAGGTGCACGTAAGCGAGGCTGACCCGGCAAAGTTCGTCCAGCTGGGGGGCAATCTAGGCGAAGAGGAAGCTAGGAAAATCCTAGAAGTACTCAAGAAAAACATCTTTGCCTGGAGCCCCAGCGAAGTGGGGGCGTTTCGGCAGAACTCATCATGCATCACCTAGCGGTCAAGTCGGACGCCAAGCCAAGAAAGCAGAAGCTGTGCAAGATGTCCGCGGATCACCAAGAGGCAGCGAAGGCCGAAGTGTAGAAGCTACTCAAGGCCAAGGTGATCAAGGAGATCGACCACCCAGAGTGGCTGGCGAACCTGGTCTTGGTGAAAAAGTCGAACGGCAAATGGCGCATGTGCATCGACTTCACGGACCTCAACAAGGTGTGCCCGAAGGATGACTTCCCTATGCCGCGGATCGATCAGCTTGTTGATTCGACGGCTGGCTGCGAGCTCATCAGCTTCTTGGATGCCTACTCCGGCTATCACCAGATCCACATGAATCCAGACGACATCGCCAAGACAGCCTTCATCACGCCATTCGACACTTTTTGCCACCTCAGGATGCCTTTCGACCTGAGGAACACCCGAGCAACGTTCGCCAGGCTGGTGTACAAGGTGCTTCGCAAGCAGCTGGGGCGAAATATGGAGGCCTATGTCGACGACATCGTCGTAAAGAGCCGCAAGGCCTTCGACCATGCATCTGATTTACAAGAGACCTTCGACAACTTCCGCGCGGCGGGTATGAAACTAAACCCGGAGAAGTGTGTTTTTGGAGTTCACGCGGGCAAGTTGTTGGGTTTTCTTGTTTTTGAAAGGGGTATCGAGGCGAACCCCGAGAAAATTGACGCCATTTAGCAAATAAGGCCACCGTCGAGCGTACGCGAAGTACAAAAGCTCACGGGCCGAATTGCGGCACTCAGTCGTTTTCTCTCGAAAGCAGCCGAAAGAGGCCTGTCATTTTTCAAGACCCTCCGGGGCGCAGGAAAGTTTAACTGGACACCCGAATGCCAGGCCGCATTCGATGAGCTGAAGCGGTATCTGCAGAGTCCACCTGCCCTTTTCAACCCGACGCCAGGGAGTGAAATGTTGTTGTATTTAGCGGCTTCGCCAGTGGCAGTCAGCGCAGTCCTTGTCCAAGAGACAGAGTTAGGACAGAAACCAGTATACTTTGTCTCCGAAGCCTTACAAGGGGCGAAGACAAGGTACATTGAAATGGAAAAACTGGCTTACGCCCTAGTGATGGCTTCGCGCAAGCTCAAGCACTACTTTCAGGCCCACAAAATCAATGTGTCATCACAATATCCTCTCGGTGAAATACTCCGGGGCAAAGAAATCTCTGGCAGACTCAGCAAGTGGGCAGTAGAGTTATCCCCCTTCGACCTGCATTTCGTTGCGTGCACCGCTATCAAATCCCAAGTCCTGGCCGATTTCGTGGCCGAATGGACACCGGCGTCCGCCCCCGAACCTCAGCCTGTCAAACAGCCTTGGATAATGCACTCCGATGGCCCGTGGTCGCACAGGGGGCGGGTGCTGCGGCCGTGCTCACTTCGCCAGGGGGCGTGCTGATTCGGTATGCCGCAAGGCTGCAGTTTGACACAACCAACAACACGGCAGAGTACGAAGCAGTGCTGCTAGGGTTAAGAAGGGCGAAAGCATTGGGGGTTCGGCGCTTGCTCATTCGAATAGACTCCAAGCTGGTGGTGTGTCATGTTGACAAGTCTTTCGAAGCAAAAGACGAAGGGATGAAAAGATATTTGGAGGTTGTTCGATCTATGGAAAAGTGCTTCGCCGGGATAACGGTCGAACACTTACCTAAAGGCCAGAATGAGGAAGCAGACAACCTGGCGAAATCCGCCGCCTGTGGGGGACCGCATTCACCAGGCATCTTTTTCGAGATCCTGTATGCACCAAGCGTGCCTAAGGAAAGCATGGATATCATGGTCATTGACCAGACAGATCCGGGCGAAGACCCAGAGGACTGGCGAACTCCATTCGTAAAGTACCTCAAGGAGGGCTGGCTTCCAGAGGATGAAGTAGAGGCGAAGCGCTTGCAAATTAGAGCTAGACAATACAGGCTGGTCTCAGGGCAGCTATATCGCTCTGGGGTACTCCAACCTTTGCTTCGATGCATCTCCTTCACCGAGGGCGAGGAAATGGTGAAGGAAATACACCAGGGGCTCTACGGTGCACACCAAGCCGCAAGAACAGTCACCTCCAAGGTGTTTCCCCAGGGAGTATATTGGCCCACTGTGCTGAAAGTTTGTATTGAGCAGGCCAAAAAGTGCGAAAGCTGCCAACGACACGGCCGAAGCCAGACCGCACCACAATATGAGCTGTAGCCTATTGCACCAGTCTGGCCCTTTGCCAGGTGGGGGCTAGACTGAAAGTGCATCTAGGACCCCTAAATTATTTTGGTGTTAATGACAACACAAATAGAGATATACTAATGCTTTGTTGAAATGGATGCAAGGATGAGAAGGAATGCAACCGTGTTTATGAGCTTAACGACGTCATACTTGTGGTAATCATGTTGTGATCCTTGTATTTCTTGTATTCTTGTGTTTAGGATGCCGTACTACTAAGAGGGATACCACATGCATATGATTGGTACAACACTAGTGCTCAAAATCTTTTTTATTGAGTTTTGCTGAATTTTTTTATCGGATTATACGATGTGAAGTCGGACTATCCGATCGTCGGACTATCCGAAATGTTGCAGAACTTCACTCTCTGTCTGTGTTCTGAGCGCTGAGTTAAAAACATCGGACTATCCGATGTGAAGTCGGACTATCCGATCGTCAGACTATACGAAATTTCACAGAACTTCACTCTCTGTCTTGAACTGTTGTTTATTCTTCTTGAGTGAATTTTTCTAAGTACCTATCGGACTATCCGATGTGATCGGACTATCCGATGAACCAGAAACTCCAAAGTTCAATGGAACTTGAGTCTCTGTGAGAGGATGAAGTTCTTGGTTCAAAATCTTCGGACTATCCGACATTACTTCGGACTATCCGATGAATCAGATAGTCCGAAATTTCTCAGAACTTTGCTCTCTGTCTCTGGCGTGCTTGGGGGTCAAAAACATCGGACTATTCGATGTAGTCTCGGACTATCCGAGGTGGGATGAAAAGATTCTCTCCCAACGGCCATTTTTTTGGGGGATCTATAAATACCCCCCACCTAACCCTTTTCTAGGGTTACCCAACTCATTCATTCTCAATCACATTTGGGTTGAGCTTGGTGCTAAAGTGTTTTGGATCTTTGAGCTCTTTCTCCCTCTCTCAAATCCCTCCTAGTTCTTTGTGTGGTGATTCGTGGTGGATGTGGATTTGGTTGTTGAGGGCCTAGTGTGCATCTCACTCGATCTTGAGCACTAGGGTTGTTCCAAGAGTTGTGTGGTGTTTGTTACTCTTGGAGGTTGAGGACTCCTAGACGGCTAGGTGTTGCTCTTGAGCCACCGATCTACTTGTGGTGAGCCAAGAGAAGTTTGTGAAGGCCGGATCTCGCCTCCGAAAGGGAAGAGATACCTCTAGTGGAAGGAGGAGTGCTTTGTGCAACCTCTTGAGGAAAGGGTTAGCAAAGACCCGGCTCTTTGTGAGCTCCTCAACGGAGAGTAGAATCCCCTCAAGGATTTGAACTCCGGGAACTACTTCGGCAAGAAATCTCGGTGATATTTGATTTCCTCCCTACTCCACTAATTGCCTAGTTGTATATCTATATCCTGGTTGTGCCTGTTCATTTACTCTTGCTAGTATTGAAGTTTTGAGGTTCTTGCATTCCTTTTGAGTCAGACAGTCTGATCCAATATCGGACTATCTGATCACATCGGATATTCCGACTGTGGATCAGACTATCCGACCTTATTTTAGGTTTTAGCTTCCGTTGTTTAATTTTTAAGTAGCCTATTCACCCCCCCTCTAGGCACAAGTGACCCTTTCAATTGGTATCAGAGCCTAATCTCCTTATTAGGCTTAACCGCTTGGAGAGATCATGTCGGGTCAAACAGGGGATGGCAAGGAGAGTGATAAGGGAGCTAAAGTTCCTTATGACTACTCCTCTACATCTACATCTTCATCTTATGTGAGCACCTACAGTGGTAAAGCTCCGTACTTCAATGGTACGGACTATGCCGCTTGGAAACATAAGATGAAGATGCATTTGAAGTCTATTAACCCATCTATTTGGAGAATAGTCGAAAATGGCTATGTTTTGCAGAGACCCGAGGATCCCACCAAGGAGGACGATGAGAACGAACACAAGAACGCTCAAGCCGCTAATGCAATACTTAGCGCCTTGAGTGGAAGTGAGTTCAACCGTGTGGACGGCATTGAAAGTGCCAAAGTGATTTGGGACACACTTCGGAACTTGCATGAAGGCACGGATAGTGTTCGCGAGTCAAAGGTGGAGATTCTCAAAGGGCAATTTGAGCGGTTTGTGATGTTGGATGGTGAGAGCCCAAGCGACATGTATGATCGGTTGAGCAAGATTGTCAATGAGATCAAGGGGCTTGGCTCCAAGGACATGACCGATGAGGTTGTGGTCAAAAAGATGGTTCGAGCAATCACTCCAAGGAACTCTACCTTGGTGACCATCATTCGTGAGCGTCCGGATTACAAGACTCTCACAGCTCATGATTTGCTCGGACGCATTCTTGCCCATGACATGCTTGAGCAAGAGTCTAAGGACATCATCCAATACATCAACCAAAGCTCAACCACAAGCATCAAGAAGGAAGACTTGGCGTTGAAGGCGAAGGAAGAAGAAGAAGAAGAGAGCCGCAAGAGCAAGAGCAAGACGAAGATCGATGATGAAGAGATGGCTCTCTTTGTCAAGAAATTTGGGAAGTTCATGAGGCGAAGTGGACTCTTCAAGCGGAGTTCTTCCAAGCGCTCCATCGACAAGTCAAGTGGGAGGCACTCCACAAGGAAATGCTATGAGTGTCATGAACCCGGACATTTCATGGCCGATTGTCCCAACCTCAAGGGAGAGAAGAAGAAGGGCGACAAGAGGGAGAAGCACAAGCATAGCAAGCGCGAACGACATGGCCAAGCTCACCTTGGGATGATCTTCGATTCCGATTCCGAATCAAGCTCAAGTGATGAGGAGGGAGTGGCCACGTTCGCCGTCAAGCGTACATCACCCCCTACACCTAGGCTCTTCAACTACTCAAGTGATGACGATGCTCCCATTTGCCTTATGGCAAAGGAGCCTAAGGTACCTTCCTCTCTCAAGTCCTTAAATGTTGATCATGTTAGTGATGAGGAGGATGAGGTTGACGAGGTTATGGATGAGGACTTGTTCAAATCCATAACTAAGGAATCAATACCTCACTTGAGTGAGTTGCTTGGGAGAATCGAGGATCAATATGCAACCCTTGAGAGGCAAGAAGTTTTGCTCATTCGTGAGAAGGAGCGAGCTCATGAACTCAAGGTTGAGCTTTATAAGGAGAGAGAGAAAAATGAGGCTTTGGTACGGCTTTATAAGCAAACCAAAGAATCTCACGCTAATCTTGAGTGGCGAATGCTCAACTTCAAGAGAGAGTGGATGGCTTGGACAAAGCTTACCTCTCTCTTGAAGAAAAGTTCGAAACCTTAAAGAATAGTGTCTCTCTTCCTAGTGAGGCATCTTGCTCTAAGATTGCCCCAAGCAATGAACCATGTGCTAGGTGTAAGGACATTGACATTGATGCTTGTGCTACTAACTCTACATCCTTGAGTGCTTTGCAAAAGCAAAATGAGAAGCTTATGGGACTCCTTCACAATGGCCTTCTCAAGTGCCATATGGGTAGTAAGGCCCTAAAGGAATACCTAGGCTATCAAAGGGACAACTTCAACCACGAAGGTCTTGGGTATATTCCTCCACCAAAAGGAAAAGTGGACAAGAGTGTGATGATCAAGAAACCTCAAGGTCTTAGCAACTTTGTTAAGGCCAAAAGTATCCTTCCTAATGATTGTGCTTCACATAGTTCTTTTGATGCATCTTATGTTCTTAAGAAGAATGCTAATGGTCGTGTTGTAGCTAAGTATGTTGGCCCAAGGGGTAAGAACATTTCCATCAAGAGGGTGCTTTGGGTGCCTAAGGCACTTGTTACTAACATAAGAGGACCCAAGCAAGTGTGGGTACCTAAAATTAGAAATTGATCTCTTGTAGGATTATGTCTCCGGTGGAAAAAGTTGGGTGATTAATAGCGGTTGCACAAATCACATGACCGGAGAAGAATCAATGTTTTCTCACCTTGATCCAAATGGCACTTCACAAGACAATATAGTCTTCGGGGATGACGGAAAGGGAAAGGTAATGGGGTTAGGTAAAATTGCAATCTCAAATGACCTTTCCATTTCCAATGTCCTCTTGGTAAAATCCCTCAACTACAATCTTTTGTCAGTCTCTCAATTATGCTCTTTGGGTTACAATTGTCTTTTTACCGATGTTGATGTGACCGTTTATAGAAGGAATGATTCCTCCGTAGTCTTTAAGGGTGTTCTCAAGGGAAAGCTTTATCTTGTAGATTTCACCTCAAATAAAGCTAAACTTGAGACATGCTTAGTGGCTAACTCCAACACGGGGGGGCTTTGGCATCGGAGGCTAGCTCATGTTGGTATGAGGAATCTTCACAAACTTCTACAAGGCGATCACATTCTTGGACTAACAAATGTGCAATTTGAGAAAGACAGGGTGTGTAGGGCATGTCAAGCCGGGAAACAAGTTGGAGCTCATCACCCAGTTAAGAATGTGATGACTACTACAAGACCATTGGAGCTTCTCCACATGGACCTCTTCGGACCGATTGCTTATCTAAGCATTGGAGGTAACAAATATGGTCTTGTTATTGTCGATGACTTTTCACGCTTCACGTGGGTGTTCTTTTTGCACGACAAGAGTGAGACCCAAGCCATCTTCAGGAAGTTTGTAAGAAGAGCACAAAATGAGTTCGAGCTCAAGATCAAGAACATCCGAAGTGATAACGGCAAAGAGTTCAAGAACACGTGCGTGGAGAGCTTCCTTGATGAAGAAGGCATCAAGCATGAATTCTCGGCTCCATATTCCCCTCAACAAAATGGAGTAGCCGAGAGGAAGAATAGGACTCTCATCGAGATGGCGAGGACCATGTTGGATGAATACAAGACATCGGACCGGTTTTGGGCCGAAGCTGTCAACACTGCATGCCACGCCATCAACCGTCTCTATCTTCATCGCCTTCTTAAGAAGACTCCCTATGAGCTTCTTACCGGTAACAAACCCAATGTCTCTTACTTTCGTGTTTTCGGTAGTAAGTGCTACATTCTTAACAAGAGGGCGAAATCCTCAAAGTTTGCTCCTAAAGTGGATGAGGGGTTTTTGCTTGGGTATGGGTCAAATGAGTGCGCATACCGCGTTTTCAACAAAACCTCCGGTATTATCGAAATCGCGCGTGATGTGACATTTGACGAAACTAATGGCTCTCAAATAGAGCAAGTTGACTCACATGTGTTAGGTGAAGAGGAGGATCCAAGCGAAGCCATCAAGAGGTTAGCCCTAGGGAATGTTCGTCCTAGGGAACCACAACAAGGGGCCTCTTCCTCAACACAAGTGGAGCCACCTACATCAACCCAAGCCAACGATTCCTCATCTTCACTCATGGACCATGGTGAAAGAGATGAACACATGCAATCTTCACCAATCAACCTTGCACGCCCAAGGATTCATCAAAACATTCAACGAGATCACCCCACCGACAACATACTAGGTGATATCAACAAGGGAGTATCCACTAGATCTCGAGTTGCAAATTTTTGTGAACATTACTCTTTTGTGTCTGCCATTGAGCCATTAAGGGTAGAAGAAGCACTCAATGATCCGAATTGGGTGATGGCAATGCAAGAAGAGTTGAATAACTTCATACGAAATGAAGTGTGGACTTTGGTGGAAAGACCGAGGCAAAACGTGATAGGCACCAAGTGGATCTTCCGGAACAAACAAGATGAGAACGGCGTGGTAGTGAGAAACAAGGCAAGGTTAGTGGCTCAAGGGTTCACCCAAATCGAAGGATTGGATTTTGGTGAAACCTTTGCGCCGGTAGCTAGGCTTGAGTCTATTCGCATTTTATTAGCCTTTGCTACTAACCTTGAATTCAAGCTCTATCAAATGGATGTGAAGAGCGCCTTTCTCAACGGTCCAATCAATGAGTTGGTATATGTGGAGCAACCGCCGGGGTTCGAAGATCCAAAGTATCCTAATCACGTGTATAAGCTTCACAAGGCGCTCTATGGGCTTAAGCAAGCCCCTAGAGCATGGTATGAATGCCTTCGTGACTTTCTCGTTAAAAATGGCTTTGAGATTGGCAAGGCCGATTCTACTCTCTTTACTAAAAGACATGATCGCGATATTTTTGTGTGCCAAATATATGTCGACGATATTATATTTAGCTCTACTAACAAGTCCTTTAGTGAAGAATTTAGTAGAATGATGACCAAGCGCTTTGAGATGTCTATGATGTGTGAATTGAAGTTCTTCCTCGGCCTTCAAATCAAGCAACTTAAGGAAGGAACATTCATTTGTCAAACGAAGTACTTGAAGGACATGCTCAAGAAATTCGGGATGGAGAGTGCCAAGCCAATTCACACCCCTATGCCATCAAATGGGCACCTAGACCTCAACGAGCAAGGTAAAAACGTCGACCAAAAGGTATACCGTTCCATCATTGGTTCACTCCTTTACCTTTGTGCATCTAGGCCCGATATCATGCTTAGTGTGTGCATGTGTGCAAGATTTCAAGCCGCTCCAAAGGATTGTCATCTTATAGCCGTGAAGAGAATCCTTCGATATTTAGTGCATACAACTAACCTTGGCCTTTGGTACCCTAAGGGAGCGAGGTTCAACCTCATTGGCTATGCCGATGCAGACTATGCCGGTTGCAAGGTGGATAGGAAAAGCACATCGGGCACTTGCCAATTCTTGGGTAGGTCCCTTGTTTCTTGGTCCTCTAAGAAGCAGAACTCCGTCGCCCTATCCACCGCTGAAGCGGCATACGTTTCGGCGGGGAGTTGTTGTGCTCAACTTCTTTGGATGAAACAAACCTTGAGCGACTATGGCCTAAATGTGAGCAAAATTCCACTCCTATGTGACAATGAGAGCGCCATCAAGATAGCCAACAACCCCGTCCAACACTCCCGAACCAAACATATTGATATTCGCCACCACTTCTTGAGAGACCATTCCACAAGAGGCGACATAGATATCCAACATGTGCGCACCGACAAACAATTGGCGGATATCTTTACCAAGCCTCTAGATGAAGCTAGGTTTTGTGAGTTAAGAAATGAACTAAATATCTTGGATTCTCGGAATGTGGCTTGATCTATTGCATACATTTTTGTTTAATAGAATAGGGTTGTATACCACCTTGTGACAAAATGAACATTCAATTAATGAATGGACACTAGTCATTCTTGTGGATAAGTTGAATCTATGTGTTCGGGGACCTCATTTTTCAATGAATCTTGGTCCTTGCACAACTTGAAATAGGTTCAAACATTCCCTCTTTTGAGGGTGAATTACCTTGTATTTTGAATTTTTTTTAAAAAAAATATATTTGTGCTTCACGTATGATTTTAGTTTGATTGCTTGGTTGCCTACAAATCATGTGTGAAGCAATTGCAAATGTGTTGGTTTTGCCATCAAGATCCCCTTGTCACTCACTTTGTTTGTGCCATCCTCCTTATTGCTGGCTGCCACTGAGGATGTCGGATTGTCCGATCTGAAGTCAGACAATCCGACCACATCGGATAGTCCGACTCAATATCGGATTATCCGACGTGGGCCCCTGGGCAAAGGGATTTAACCTTCCCGGAGTAAAAAAAAAATTCTTACTTCTCATTTTTACCCCCTTCACTGTCTCTCCCCTTCTCTCCTCTCCTCCTCAACCCTAGAACTTGTCTCTCACAAATCTTCACTTTGGAGACTCCGATCGCATCTGCTGTGCTTCAAGGAAGATCATCTCCTTCATCTCCCTCTAAATCACTGGGTTTTACCCGTGGTTTTTGTCTCCTTTTTGAGGTATTCTCTAGTTCTCTGATCACTCTATTTCACCATTTGTTTTCAATTCCCCTTGGTGAACCATCTTGCTTGAGTATCTAGAACTAGTTCCTAGAAGATCCTTTGATTCCATCGGATATTTTTATGTGAATCAAAATTTTTTGTTCTAGGGCAAAATCTATCGGAGTGTCCGATTTCATGTCGGATAGTCCGATCCACCTCGGACAATCCGACATAAACTCTGACTATCCGACCTATTTTGGCCATGATCACAAAATTTTGCTCCCACACTCTAATATCCTTCTTTCACTTATCCTTAATCATGATCCTCTATTCTAAATCAGTGTCTCCTCATGATCAAGGGCAAGTTCAAGAATCAAGTTTACTCTCGCAAAAGATTGATGGATCGCGGGCGGTCTCCTACCTCCAAACCTCGTCATGCCGTTCGGCGAATGCCCCAATCTCGCTGAGATGCACTTCAAGGGCAGTCCACCGAGGAAGATGTGGCCCAAGTGGCAAATGTGGAGCGAGGGGCTCCCCTTCCCCCTCGCCGGAGCCGTGTTAGTGGAGAAGGGTCCAGTGCACCGGCAAGCAAAGTGCGCAAAGGGAATCCTAGTGATTCCTCCCATCCGGATAGTGGCAGTGGTGATCCCAGTCGCTCCCTTGATGAAGAAATTCAACTCGAAGAGGACATGGCCGCTCAGCAGGCTGCAAAGGACGAAGGCCCCTTCTTTGTCTCTACTCCCGTGAGAGATCCCACCTATCCCAGGAGGGTGATTAGGTGGAATCGCAAGTGGACTGAAGTGGAAAAAGAACGCAAGAAGGATCCCTACAAGTTTCAGCAACTTTGCTCTGATCACCGATTTTGGAACTTCTTTCAGCAAGACTACTATGAGACCGTGATCGCCCCAAAGAAAGGAGCTATACTTATGCAGTGGATTGATTGGAAGTACATGGAGGAGTTGCACGATCCCATCATCAATGAAGTGATTGAAGCGTGCCATCACCAAAATTTGAAAGATTTAATGGGGATGCAATACCCGTGGTGCAAAGAGATCATTGCTCAGTTTTATGCCACAGTTTACTTTGAACCGAACAAGGACAAGACCATTCATTGGTTAACAAATGATGTGAAGTATTCAGTGACATATGCCAAGTTTGCGGCCATCTTGGGGTTCCCGGCTCGCTCTCGCCAAAATCGTATCAAGATCCATGATGAGAAGCCGTTGGATACCAACTCCCTTCATTTTCTATACCAAGATGTGGACTATGAGTTAGGCACTATCAAAGGACTCCTTCCCTTCTATGCTTACCTCAACAAGCTTTTGCGCAAGTCCTTCAATCCTAAGGAAGGGGATGCCAATAATGTCCTTGCTTATACTCGGAATATCCTCCACAAGATGAAGGCAAGGCCACAATTGTTTGATGCTTTTGACTTCGTTTTTGAAGAAATTCGGCTTATCTCCATGATGCCTAAGCGAGGCCTTGGATATGGACCTTACATTATGAAGATGATTGAAATTGTATCCAAGACGAAATTTCACAAGGAAGTGGTCCACACCGGTTACCAAGTCCGCCTCATTAAGGATGCTCATGCGGCAGCTCGACGGAGCACTCGTGCCTCAACTCGTGCCGGTTCGTCCTCTAGTGTCACCAAGACGGAGTCCTCCTCATCCTTGATGTTCTTCAAGTCCATCTTCAACTTGTGCAAGACCATCTCCGTCCGCCAAGCCAAGGAACGCAAGGCACGAAAGAAGGACACTCGGCGGATTAAGCTTCTTCTTCGCAGCTCCAACTTGCCTTGCTCTCCGGATGGCTCTGAGGTTGTAGAGAGTGAGGAAGAGGTGTTTGAGGACCCCTTTGCAGCTGAGGCAAGCTCCTCTCGTGGTAATCGTGGCAAGGCTCCCATGGAGGAAGAGGAAGAGGAAGAGGAAGATGACGAGGAGTCCGGTGAGGCGGATGAGGATTATGATGAGGATGAGTGATATCTTCCCTTCTCATTCCCTTTTTGGTGTCTTGCTGCCAAAGGGGGAGAATTATCTCTTTTATCTATCTTACTTGTTGGCTAGTCGAACTTGTGGGCAAAACAAACCTTATGCGTCTTTAAGTTTATGTTTTTAATGTCATGTTGAACCTTATATGCTTGGATGATGTAACATGCACTTATCTGTTATCCATGTTTAATTGTGTGATATATCCTGTCATACGCATGTATATGTGGTTATTTTATTATCTTGCGATATGGTGCAAAGATTAAGGGGGAGCTCTCCCATGCATATCAAGCATATCCTTAGGGGAGTTCAAGCAAAATCCAGTCTATATCGTTGTTTCTACTTGTGTTGTCATCAATCACCAAAAAGAGGGAGATTGAAAGTGCATCTAGGACCCCTAAATTATTTTGGTGTTAATGACAACACAAATAGAGATATACTAATGCTTTGTTGAAATGGATGCAAGGATGAAAAGGAATGAAACCGTGTTTATGAGCTTAACAGCGTCATACTTGTGGTAATCATGTTGTGATCCTTGTATTTCTTGTATTCTTGTGTTTAAGATGTGGTACTACTAAAAGGGATGCCACATGCATATGATTGGTACAACACTAGTGCTCAAAATCTTTTTTATTGAGTTTTGCTGAATTTTCTTATCGGATTATCTGATGTGAAGTCGGACTATCCGAAATGTTGCAGAACTTCACTCTCTATCTGTGTTCTGAGCACTGAGTTAAAAACATCGGACTATCCGATCGTCGGACTATCCGAAATTTCACAGAACTTCACTCTCTGTCTTGAACTGTTGTTTATTCTTCTTGAGTGAATTTTTCTAAGTACCTATCGGACTATCCGATGTGATCGGACTATCCGATGAACCAGAAACTCCGAAGTTCAATGGAACTTGAGTCTCTGTGAGAGGATGAAGTTCTTGGTTCAAAATCTTCGGACTATCCGACATTACTTCGGACTATCCGATGAATCAGATAGTCCGAAATTTCTCAGAACTTTGCTCTCTGTCTCTGGCGTGCTTGGGGGTCAAAAACATCGGACTATCCGATGTAGTCTCGGACTATCCGAGGTGGGATGAAAAGATTCTCTCCCAACGGCCATTTTTTTGGGGATCTATAAATACCCCCCACCTAACCCTTTTCTAGGGTTACCCAACTCATTCATTCTCAATCACATTTGGGTTGAGCTTGGTGCTAAAGTGTTTTGGATCTTTGAGCTCTTTCTCCCTCTCTCAAATCCCTCGTAGTTCTTTGTGTGGTGATTCGTGGTGGATGTGGATTTGGTTGTTGAGGGCCTAGTGTGCATCTGACTCGATCTTGAGCACTAGGGTTGTTCCAAGAGTTGTGTGGTGTTTGTTACTCTTGGAGGTTGAGGACTCCTAGACGGCTAGGTGTCGCTCTTGAGCCACCGATCTACTTGTGGTGAGCCAAGAGAAGTTTGTGAAGGCCGGATCTCGCCTCCGAAAGGGAAGAGATACCTCTAGTGGAAGGAGGAGTGCTTTGTGCAACCTCTTGAGGAAAGGGTTAGCAAAGACCCGGCTCTTTGTGAGCTCCTCAACGGAGAGTAGAATCCCCTCAAGGATTTGAACTCCGGGAACTACTTCGGCAAGAAATCTCGGTGATATTTGATTTCCTCCCTACTCCACTAATTGCCTAGTTGTGTATCTATATCCTGGTTGTGCCTGTTCATTTACTCTTGATAGTATTGAAGTTTTGAGGTTCTTGCATTCCTTTTGAGTCAGACAGTCTGATCCAATATCGAACTATCTAATCACATCGGATAGTCCGACTGTGGACCAGACTATCCGACCTTATTTTAGGTTTTAGCTTCCCTTGTTTAATTTTTAAGTAGCCTATTCACCCCCCTCTAGGCACAAGTGACCCTTTCATAGACATCATTGGCCCATTCCCTGTGGCACGAAATGGGTACAAATTTGCAATCGTGGCCATCGAATACTTCTCCCGGTGGATCGAGGCCGAACCACTCGGTGCGATCACTTCGGCGGCAGTACAGAAGTTTGTCTGGAAAAACATTGTTTGTCGTTTCGGAGTGCCGAAGGAGTTCATCACAGATAACGGCAAACAGTTCGACTCTGACAGGTTCAGAGAGATGTGCGACGGTCTAAACCTGGAAATTAGGTTCGCGTCGGTCGCGCACCCGCAGTCAAATGGGGCGGCCGAACGCACAAATGGCAAGATCTTGGAGGCGCTCAAGAAAAGGCTCGAGGGGGCAGCGAAAGGCAGATGGCCAGATGAAATGTTGTCTGTTCTCTGGGCCCTCCGAACAACTCCCACAAGGCCAACCAAGTTTAGCCCGTTCATGCTCCTTTACGGAGACGAGGCGATGACCCCAACAGAGCTAGGGGCTAACTCACCAAGAGTAGGATGTTATCTAGGGGTGAAGATGGGCGCGAAGAGTCGCTCGAACTCCTTGAGGGGGCACGAGTCGAAGCACTGGAGCACATGCACAAGTACGCCACAAGCACTTCGGCAACCTACAACAAAAGGGTTCGCCCAACAGAGCTCCTACCTGGGCATCTCGTCCTGAGGAAAAAGGCGAACCCAGTAGCGGTCGGGAAGCTTGAGTCAAAATGGGAAGGACCGTATCTCATCAAGCACAGGTCGAGGACAGGCTCTTTTCACCTGGCAACACTAGAGGGCGAAGAGTTCGATCACTCCTGGAACGCCGCTTCTCTTAAGCGTTTCTACATTTAGAAAGGGTGGCACCCTATTCGCCAAAATGTAAAAATGTACATACTATTATGTAGCTCTTTCGGCATCTGCCATTATGTAAGCCTTCCGGCACAACAAAAAAAAACTGGACGTAGGGCTATTATCCACTCTGGAGGCCCGAACCAGTATAAAATCTCTGTGTCTTTCACCTTTTTTATTTGTGTACATGATAATTCGTGGAAAAACCCCAAGGCAAACGCCTGATCACTGAAAACACCAGGGGGGCGAAACGAATCGGCCGAAGCATCGCTCGCCGAACGTTGAAACCATGATATCTTGTTTCGCATAAATTAACCGAACGCCGTCGTAATTGATCTATGTGAAAAAACACGCTACTCCCATGATGGGGTACTAAAAAGATCGATGACGAAAGACGAAAGCTGAAAAGTCAGCATACCTATTTCGCTAACACGCGCAAAGGGGCCGATATATCCCGGTCTAACGAAAGCACGAAAAGTGACAAGGCAAAAATAGCGAAAAGGAAATGGAAGCACATCTTTATTTACTTCGAAAAAACAATCGAAGAATACATATCATACAATATGATAGAGGCGAAAGGAGTACAATAAATTACAGCTTAACTTACAAGTAAATTACATCTTCGCCCCTAAAACAACTACCAAAGGAATGATCAGGCGAACAGGGTTTGTCGTCACTACTAATGTTGTAAACTACCCAAGGGGAGAGGGGGGCGAAACGAGAGAAAGACTATATCGGCGTCGGGTGATCGCCTCCTGCCGATCAGTTCGTTGATGGTTTCGCTAGAAGCGAGCCATGCCCTCTAAGCGCGCCACACGGACACGATCATAGTCCTCCAGTGTTCGCCCAGGGTGCGTTCGCATCCAGTTGGCAACGTTCACAACTTTGTAGCTGTTACCGTTAATCACCATCTCACAGTAAATAGGCCGAAGCAGGTAGTGGGCCTTCGGCAAATTCTTAACAGCAACAAACTTCTCGTTCCTGCTTCGCCAATCCCCAAAGGGGGGCCGAACGCACAGCTTTCGGCATGAACCCTGCAAACAGTAGGGGAAGTCAGATGGCGAAACGCAGAAGGCGAAACGAAAACGCATAAATCGGGCGAAATGACCATGTGGAGCAGCACAGGCACAAGAAAACAACACACCGAACACGATTGGCAAAAAATAGTTATATATTCCAAACATGAAGACATCCTACGATAAGATGGGCCATTGGCCATATTTACATGGTTCGCCCTATACGGCAAACGTCAAAAGTGAAAAACAAAAATGTACAAAAACGGGCGGAGGGCCTCACACCTCTAGGTGGTCTTGGGCTCCACCTCCGCCCTCTTCCGCCGGCTCTTCGCCCTGATCGGCTGCTTCGGTCTTCGCAAGCTGTTCGAGCAGGCGGGCCTTGATAGCAGACCGGCCGTCTTTTTGCCAGAACTGCTTACGCCAGGCACGGAGCGCAGGCGAAATATCCTGGGCACTCACCTCCCAATCCCCCTTCGCATAATCGGGGAATTGGGTGATATGCTCGCACCCGGATTGCTGCAGGAGACCCAAGGCGAAGGCTGCTGACACGCGCGCACAGCAATCGCCGTACGCCGTCGCACAGTCTGAAACTGCGCAGCCAGCCTGCTGGGTCCAATCGCAGAACTCAAGGGTGGAGGCGTTTTCGCCCGGGACACCTTGCGCTTTCGCCCCCATATCGGTGAGCGCAAGGCGAAGAGTGCGGCAGGCTGTCACACCCTAAAAATCTCTAAATTATAAATTGTTGTTTAAATGGAATTAGAAGAAATGATTTTAAAAGCCTAGAAGAAAAGATCTAATTTTAGTTAATAAATTCCAATATAAAAGTGGGCTAGATAAAATTTTAATAAATACTTCTCTTGTTTCAATTGTTCCTAGATTTTTCTGGGATTTATTTGAGCCAAGAAAGTTTTTTTTTTTAATCAATGGAATTACATTTCATGCAACATATAAAAAGAAAAATAGTTTAAACCTCTCTCTTTTCGTTTTGGGCCAAAAGCCCATTTTCTTTCCCTCTTCTCCCCTCCTCTCTTCGGCCTAGGCTGCAGCCCACCAGCCCACCAGCCCCCAGGCAGCCGCCCCTCTCTCCCTCTCTCTCCCTCTAGCGCGCCTGCAGGTGGGCCCCACCTGTCGGTATCGTCGTCTTCCTCCAGCCGCCCAGCCGAGCCTGCCGTGCACCATTGTTCGCTGTCGGTTCGTCGCCGGCGTTTTTTTTTTGTAAGGTGAATTTTTGTTAATCTTCGGAAATTCATAACTAAATCATCGTAACTCGGATTTGAGTGGTTCAAGTTGCTAAATTCGTCTAAAATCGAGATCTACATGCTAAAAATATCCACATGTACTGTTTATGTTTGTTTTTGTACTGTTTTATTGATTTTTGTTTATTCGCTTTAGTTTCCGACGTTCCGGAGGAGAGCGTTTACGCGGAAGAAGGTTCCGAAGTGTTTCACGAAGTTCAAGGCAAGTCACCCAGATCCTAAATACCCTTTGAGCATGTTGATCCCATTTAAAGCTATTCGTTTTTATTCGACTACCGCATTTATTTTTGAATGTCATCGGGTGGGAACAACCTATTGTCTTTGCTAAAGCCCCTTTGTTTTGATTACCTTTACTTTATCACTTGGTTAATAATTGAATTAGCTAGAACATTATATGGTTTTAGCTAAATTAATTAGGATGCTTAGTCATGCTTAGAAACATTAGCTCACATGAATGGGATAATTAATGCTTCACTATTATTTGATGATGGATTAATGGTAGATTATGATGGTTAATCATGATAGGGTGATTAATAAATATGCCAATTAAAACTTGATAATGGTGGGTTGTGAGCACATGGTTTGGATGGTCGTGCTCATGACAGTTAAGGACCGGTTCACGAGTTTCGGTTGTGAAACATTAACCGTGCCAACCACAAGCCAGCGTGGGCAACGGCTTTACCCTTTGTGTAGTGAGGTTCATTGTGGGGCACCAGGTTGAGAAGTGGCGGAGATAAGCCCACGGGGGTCGCTGGGGAGTCCATGCCTTATTTTATAAGGGGGTGATTATGATCCAGGAATGGTGCACTACTTTGAATTGCGTTATGCATAGGGTAATGTCACAATCTCTATTCGGGTACTTGCTAAGTATCGCGACGCATGGTTGATATGATGTTGAGGTTGTGTCTTGTGGGTACAGTGGTACGCCTCTGGCCAGAGTAGAACTATTCGAATAGCCGTGCCCGCGGTCATGGGCGAGTCTAACAATGTCTTTCGTGATTAGTCTCACACTTCTCACCATAATAAATGATTCTGTAATTGGTAATAATTTGTTTAGCTCCTAGTTTGGAATGGCATATTCCTGGTTTGGAGATAGGTCTGTACAGCTGGGAATGGTTGTTCAGAATGGTTGGGCCTGTGCAACGGGTGTGTTGCATAGCATTGGATTAATATTGTTTAATTAAATACTTTACTGTTTTGCTAAATTCTGTAGTATTTATTAAATGCCATTTACGCAAATGAGACTATATTATGCCGTCCTTTGTTATCCTTTGCACTTGCATATTTGCTGCATGGCTTGCTGAGTATACCATATACTCACCTTGCAATCATTCATTAGAGGAGGAGTTCTACAGTGATGCTGAAGGTGTGGAGGATTAGGCGTAGCCCTGGTCAAGCTGCTTGTGGATTGGAGTCACCTGCGTTATTTATTTTATATTCCGCTGCTTAGATCTTTATTGTTTGAGAGGAACTATCTACCTCTGTAATGACTTTATATTCGTCGATTAATTAGATAAATATTGCACTCTATTATCAATTTGTTATTGTGTGCCTCGGCTGATTCCTGGACGAGGGTTTACACACATGTAAGCGTTTGGAGTTTTGGATAGAAATTCCGGGCGTGACAAGTTGGTATCAGAGCCTCCTTGACCCTAGGTTATGCCAAATGGTTACCCATAGAAGCCCTCTAAACATATTGAAAAAAAATAGGACTGTTCTCCTCTCTTTCTCTTTTAAATAAACCAAGCTAATGGCACATGCAGATTATAGTCTCTTTAATTGTTCTTATTCAAAATTTATCTATTCCTGTGTTGTTAGTACTCTACATCTATTACTGTACTAATGGCCCATTTACCAGCAAAAGTTTTACAGCATTATTTTTATTTATCTAATTATGTTGCAATTAGTATGCTGGATTTATAACTTTATTTTCTTTTATTTTGAAAATCTGTCATTCAAAAGTGCAAAAGTTTATAATCCTGTTTCAACTTTCTCATCTTATCTGCAAGGCTAGTTTACTTTATTTATATTTCGCTTTGATTTTCTAACTCTATCTAAATTAATCCAAAAACTTGTGCTATTAATTGGATAAATGTCTTAACTCTCTCCTTTCATTTGTCTTTAGATGCTGCTCTTCAAGCCTGAATACTTGTTCGGTTTTGAGGGTTTTGTTCGGGAGCTGCGTACAATGTCCTTCGCCATAGGATTCGTGACTGCCCCTCTGTATGCCCAGATTCCTCATGATCGTGATGAAGAGAAGTGCCGCGTCAGGGTCACCTTGAACAGTGATCGTGAAGATATCCCATCGGTGATGTTTGAAGCTGGAGGGAAAAGCTATCCTCACGCTTGTCAGGAGGTGGCAAGGATCGCCATAGGAAAGCTTCGCGACCGCTACGATGAGCAGTTGGCCGACACGGAGTATCGCTACCATCCCTGTCAACCCCAGGGATGTGACCGTGCCAGCTACGTTGATCCTGAAGGACTTGAGAATGATGCTACCACAAGACATTTGGTCGTGATGCTTTGGGCCATGGATGAGACCCGCACTGACATCGTGTTGGCTACTCAAGCTCGTGAAGACCAGAACCGTGGCAAGATATGCAAGCTGCAGGACAAGATTGATCGTCTGGAAAAGGAACTGGCGGAATTGAAGGGAGTAGCGCCACCCCAGAAGGCCAGGGTTCGTCTTACTGCAAGGAAGAGAGCCCTTTTTGTTCCCCGCTACCAGCTGGCGCCCAAGGTTCGCGTGGTGTCAAGCGAAGCTGTCCCAGTCCCAGCGGATCCACCGGTCATCATTCTGAGTGATGATGAGGAAGAAGGCCAAGAACGCACTCATTCAGAGGTCGAGTGGGGTGCTACTCAAGACGACGAGGAGGAGCCGAACGAGCCTTCATTCAACTCCGATGCCAGGAAGACCTAGATGTTTTGATTAAGTCGTTGCCTTAGTTCGTTGTGTTAGTTTGCTTGCTTAAGTTTGGTTGTGTGTGTGGGTCTTGCATGTGGTTTACATCGTTGGTGGGATGTAAAGGCATGCTTTTGCTTGCTTTTGAGTGTTAGGAAGTTGGTGAGTTAAGTGGTGTGAGTCTTCAGTTATATGTAATAATGAAAACTCAGTTCAGATCAATAAAAGTCAAGAAGAAATTAGTTCCATGTCCTAAGTGGTTTTTCCCCCTTGCTTCCCTCCTTATGCTCTTATCTCTGCCAGATGGTGAACACTCGCAGCAATGGAAATGGGTCCAACAACAACAACAATGGTGAGAATCCCACTCTTGCCCAAGTCCTTGCTCAACAAGCCCAACTTATGAACATGATGATGCAACAACTCCAGAACCAACAGAACCAAGGGAACAATCATGCTCCTCCCCAGAACAAGTTAGCAGATTTTCTTCGTGTGAGGCCGCCCACTTTTTCCAGCACTACCAATCCGGTTGAGGCTAGCGATTGGCTGCACGCCATAGAAAAGAAGTTGGACCTGCTTCAGTGCACTGACCAAGAAAACATTTCCTTTGCTTCGCATCAGCTCCATGGCCCTGCCTCTGAGTGGTGGGATCATTTCCGTCTCAACAGAGTTACTGCTGAACCAATCACTTGGCTTGAGTTTACTGCTGCTTTCAAGAAGACTCATGTACCATCGGGAGTGGTGTCTCTCAAGAAGAAGGAGTTCAGGGCACTCACTCAGGGATCTCGATCCGTCACCGAGTATCTGCATGAGTTCAATCGTTTGGCCCGTTATGCTCCAGAGGATGTCTGCACTGACGAAGAGCGCCAAGAGAAGTTCTTGGAAGGACTGAATGATGAGCTATCTTACCCACTGATGACTGGGGATTATTCTGATTTCCAGAAGTTGGTGGATAAGGCCATTCGCCAGGAAGATAAGTACAATAGAATGGAAGAGAAGAAACGCAGGATTGCTCACTTCAAGGCTCAGCAAGGGAATAGCCAGAGGCCACGTCTTACTTTGGGACCTCAGGCAGCACCGCCAGGAGGATCTTCATCGGTTGTTCGCCCACAGCGCCAGTTCTACAACAACAATGCTGGCAATAACAACCGTAACCAAGCTCCACGTCCTACTGCAACCCCAGTCCAGCACCAGTCTGTCAGGAGGGAGCAAGGAAACAAGCTAGTAGTATGCTTCAACTGTGGCGAACCAGGTCATTATTCCGACAAGTGTCCGAAGCCTTGACGTGTGAAGACTATTCCTGTGCAGAATAACTCCACAGCACCAGCATCAAAGGCTCGCGTCAACCATGTTGCTGCTGCAGAAGCCCAGGGTGCTCCAGATGTGATTTTGGGTACGTTCCCTGTTAACTCAGTTCCTGCAATAGTGCTTTTCGATTCTGGTGCTACACATTCCTTTTTGTCTATGAGTTTTGCGGGAAATCATGGGATGGAAATAGAAGATCTTAGACGTCCTTTGATGGTTAGTACTCCCAGTAATCGAGCCCTCTCATCACAACGTAGCCCTTCTATCAGAATAGAGATTCAAGGTGTTCCATTTCTGGCCAACCTTATTTTGTTAGAGTCCAAAGACCTTGATGTCATCCTAGGGATGGACTGGTGTTGATGCAAAAAACACACACTGGCCTGAGAGGTTTGCTTTACTCTAGTGCAGGTCCAAAATTAGGGTTTCAGATTCAAGGGCGTGCCATTTGATTTGATCCAGCAATCAACAAGAAAAAACATGCAAAGAATATCAGTAAACGATAGACAATCGGCCATAGGGCCGATTTCATATCGTATGTGACCTAGCCGATGCAATAAAGCATGAATCGGCTGTAAGGTGTGATCAATGATGAGATTAACCCATGAATCAAGCATGATTGCAGGAATATAAAGGTCTCATATGAGTTCTATCACCCCATGAGCTCAGCAAGACAATTTGGTATGGGACAACTCCCAATCGGCTTGTGGTTTGCTGACAAGATTGAATGCCGAGGAGAGATATCTTCAAGTCTGATGATGGATCGGCTGCTGAACATCCCAGGCCCCTCTCTTGGTAGTATTAATGATATTGAATCGGCTATAGCTCCGATACAACCTTATACTAGGATATTCTCTAGTAATAAATATATTAAACTATAATCAATTAGATTGATATTAAGCTTAATATATTTATGTTAGATTAGATCCTGATATAAGGGGCAGATACAAAATATTAAACAAAGCATGAAACAATGTAAAACATCTATATCGGGTAAGATCGGCTGAAACCCCGATACTATCCTTATTAACAACCATGAAGCTGGTTAGATATCATGATTCTAAATACGACTTAATAGGTTGGACTGAACCAATGCAGCATTAAGTATAAATAGAAGCATGAGAACTAAAGAATCAAGCCGATGGTTGCTTTTTCGGGATGGTGGATATATTATATAACCTAGACTAACAAAGTAATCTAGCCGATACCGATGAAACCCTAGAAAGGATCTAGCCGATACAGGTAGATTGCATTGTCGATCTAAGTTATATAACACATATGATAACTCGGAGAATCACACCAAAGAACTAGAGTGTCATAGAGATGTAAGCACTAGCCCTAATGATGTAACTCGTCATGACAAGATATACCTTTTCGCCGAAGATCAAATTGATGCAGCACGACTCGAAAGCACAAACTTGTCGAGAACAGAAAACAAAGGTTTGGCGATGCGCCGAGATTGATTGAACGTGTGTTGTTATTATTTACAAGACCTCGGGATTATATTTATACCCGAAATTACAAACCTTGTCCATCACGGACACGACTCATATTAACCTAATACAAATCCAACTAACCACCAAGTCCCTTAGGCGGACTCTTACCGAGAATATCTATAAGGAAACTTCATAAAATATCCTAATTAATAGATACAATTGCCTCCTCAGGACTTCATCCGTGCATGGCAATCCATATGAAGCACGCCAACACATCCCGATGACGTATACCGAGTCATATTACCAAAATCGGCTGAATCAGCTAACCTAGTCCGACTCTGACTCTGCCGATCCAGTCCACAGCCGATTCGGACCACAGCCGATTCTCACTCTGCTTTCCGATACGATCTTATCTCTTCAATCCTCTTCGATTCCATCTTGACCTCTGATATTTGAATTACCAAATTTGGTCGTCAACAACTGGTTAGCTAGATATAAAGGTGTGATGGACTGTGCTAATAGAAAGGTAACTCTCACCAGCAGTGATGGTCAAGTTGTAACTGTTCACGCTTTGCTTTCCGAACCTTTAAGGTCGAGCTGGAACCAAATAACTTTGCAAGAGATTTCCATAGTACGGGACTATCCTGAGGTGTTCCCGGATGATTTACCTGGTATGCCGCCTAAGAGAGATACAGAATTCAGAATAGATCTGGTACCAGGGACAACCCCAATTCATAAGAGGCCTTACAGAATGGCAGCCAATGAATTAGCAGAGGTGAAGAGACAAATAGATGACCTGCTTCAGAAAGGATATATTAGACCAAGCTCGTCTCCATGGGGAGCTCCGATCATTTTTGTGGAAAAGAAGGATCATACTCAGAGGATGTGTGTGGATTATCGTGCATTGAATGATGTGACCATCAAGAATAAGTACCCTCTGCCTAGAATTGATGATTTGTTTGACCGGCTTAAAGGTGCCACCGTTTTCTCCAAGATTGACCATCAATCAGGGTATCATCAGTTGAGGATCAAAGAGGAAGATATACCTAAGACGGCCTTTACCACTCGGTATGGGTTGTTTGAATGTACTGTTATGTCTTTCGGACTTACCAATGCCCCTGCTTTCTTCATGAACTTGATGAATAAGGTGTTTATGGAATATCTGGACAAGTTTGTGGTGGTCTTCATTGATGACATTCTCATCTACTCCCGAACCAGAGAAGAGCATGAAGAACATCTTCGCCTTGCACTAGAGAAGCTACGAGAACATCAGCTGTATGCCAAGTTTAGCAAATGTGAATTTTGGCTGTTTGAAGTAAAGTTTCTTGGGCACGTCATTTCAGCCGGAGGAGTTGCCGTTGATCCTAGTAATGTGGAATCCGTAACTAATTGGAAACAACCAAAGACAGTTTCAGAGATTCGTAGTTTCCTGGGTCTTGCAGGCTACTACTGGAGGTTCATAGAGAATTTCTCCAAGATTGCTAAGCCAATGACTCGTCTGCTTCAGAAGGACGTGAAGTACAAGTGGTCAGAAGAATGTGAGCAGAGTTTCCAAGAGTTGAAAAATCACCTTATATCAGCACCCATTTTGATCTTGCCTGATCCAAAGAAGGGTTTTCAAGTGTATTGTGATGCATCTAAGCTTGGGTTAGGTTGTGTTTTGATGCAAGATGGGAAGGTGGTTGCCTATGCATCTCGTCAGTTACGTCCCCATGAGAAGAATTACCCTACCCATGATCTTGAGTTAGCTGCAGTGGTTCATGCCTTGAAGATTTGGCGCCACTACCTCTTTGGTACTCGTACGGAGGTGTACACGGATCACAAGAGTTTGAAGTATATCTTTACCCAGCCGGATCTAAATATGCGACAGCGGAGATGGTTGGAACTGATCAAAGATTATGACATGGGAATACATTATCACCCGGGGAAGGCTAATGTTGTAGCAGATGCCCTCAGCAGGAAAGGCTATTGCCATGCCACAGAAGGACGACAGTTGCCGAGGGAGTTATGCAAGGAATTTGAAAGACTGAATTTGGGAATCGTCAGTAGAGGTTTTGTTGCAGCTTTAGAAGTGAAGCCCACTCTCATGGATCAAGTTAGAGAAGCTCAAATCAACGACTCTGATATTCAAGAAATCAAGAAGAATATGAGGAGAGGAAAGGCCATCGGTTACTTAGAAGATGAGCAAGGAACTGTGTGGTTGGGTGAAAGAATTTGTGTCCCTAACAACAAAGAATTAAAAGATACAATCCTGAAGGAAGCTCACGACACTCTATACTCCATTCACCCTGGTAGTACCAAGATGTACCAAGATCTCAGGGAGAAGTTTTGGTGGGCAAGTATGAAGCGCGAGATAGCAGAGTATGTAGCTGTGTGCGATGTATGTCAACGAGTCAAGGCAGAACATCAGAAACCCGCAGGTTTGCTGCAACCCTTGAAGATACAAGAATGGAAGTGGGAGGAAATTGGGATGGATTTCATCACTGGTCTGCCCAGAACATCGTCTGGCCATGATTCTATTTGGGTGATAGTCGACAGGCTTACCAAAGTTGCTCATTTCATCCCTGTGAGGACAACATATTCCGGAAATCGTTTGGCGGAATTGTATATGGCAAGGATTGTGTGTTTACATGGTGTTCCTAAAAAAAATAGTATCCGATCGAGGTAGCCAGTTTACTTCAAAGTTCTGGCAGAAACTTCAGGAAGAGATGGGTTCTAAGCTGAATTTCAGTACAACATATCATCCGCAGACAGATGGACAAACTAAAAGGGTGAATCAGATTTTGGAAGATATGCTGAGAGCTTGTGTTTTAGACTTCGGTGGAAGTTGGGATAAGAATTTGCCTTATGCAGAATTCTCATACAACAACAGTTACCAAGCTAGTCTTCAAATGGCCCCTTACGAAGCGTTGTATGGTCGGAAGTGCCGTACTCCACTTTTGTGGGATCAAACGGGGGAACGTCAGGTTTTTGGAACTGATATTCTTAGGGAAGCAGAAGAGAAAGTAAAGATCATTCAAGAAAGATTGCGTATAGCCCAGTCTCGTCATAAGAGCTATGCTAACAATCGCCGCAGGGATCTGAGTTTCGAGGAAGGGGATCATGTGTACCTTCGTGTCACGCCTCTTCGGGGAGTTCATCGTTTTAACACCAAAGGAAAATTGGCACCACGTTTTGTTGGACCTTATAGGATTGTCAGTAGAAGAGGAGAGGTCGCTTATCAGTTGGAGTTACCTCAGTCTCTGGCAGGTGTTCATAATGTGTTCCATGTGTCGCAGCTGAAAAAGTGTTTAAGGGTACCCACTGAAGAAGCTAATCCTGAGCAGATAGAAATCCATGAGGATCTGACCTATATCGAGAAACCAATTCGTATCTTGGAGACATATGAGAGAAGAACCAGGAATCGAGTTATTCGTTTCTGCAAGGTCCAATGGAGTAACCACTCGGAAGAAGAAGCTACCTGGGAACGAGAAGATGAATTAAAGTCAGCTCATCCGCATCTTTTCGCCAGCTCTTCCGAATCTCGTGGACGAGATTCTGTTTAAGGGGGGTAGGTTTGTCACACCCTAAAAATCTCTAAATTATAAATTGTTGTTTAAATGGAATTAGAAGAAATGATTTTAAAAGCCTAGAAGAAAAGATCTAATTTTAGTTAATAAATTCCAATATAAAAGTGGGCTAGATAAAATTTTAATAAATACTTCTCCTGTTTCAATTGTTCTTAGATTTTTCTGGGATTTATTTGAGCCAAGAAAGTATTTTTTTTAATCAATGGAATTACATTTCATGCAACACATAAAAAGAAAAATAGTTTAAACCTCTCTCTTTTCGTTTTGGGCCAAAAGCCCATTTTCTTTCCCTCTTCTCCCCTCCTCTCTTTGGCCTGGGCTGCAGCCCACCAGCCCACCAGCCCCCAGGCAACCGCCCCTCTCTCCCTCTCTCTCCCTCTAGCGCGCCTGCAGGTGGGCCCCACCTGTCGGTATCGTCGTCTTCCTCCAGCCGCCCAGCCGAGCCTGCCGTGCACCATTGTTGCCGCCGCCCCCTTCCAAATTCCTTTGATTCTTGCCCGATTTGATTAAATTGATAGAGGGGAAATAATCCCCTTGATCTCCTCTATCTCTTCTCTATAGAAAGTTTCATCTAATTTGTTTGGAAATCGCCGGATTTCGAGATTGATTCGGACTCGTTTTTCCTTTTTAACCCTAGCTTTTCCTTCTCCGATTCCGGTTGCGTTGTACCGAGCCGCCGCCCCTGCCCCTATAAAATGGAACCCCCTGGACCTCCTCTATCCGCCACTGCCTTCGCCCCAAACTCTCGTCGATCGTGGAGCCCTAGCCGCTGCAGCTTGTGCGCCGTTGTCGCCGGGAAAATTTCAGCCGTGCGCCGCCGTCGTTCCTGTCGCCGCCGTCGCTCGGGAAAGCCACCGTTGGGTTCGCAGCAACGAGGGGAAGCCCAGCCAACCACTCATCTCCGCTGAAAGCCATCGGAAGTCACCACCACCGCCAACCCTAGCTGCTGTTCGCTGTCGGTTCGTCGCCGGCGTTTTTTTTTTGTAAGGTGAATTTTTGTTAATCTTCGGAAATTCATAACTAAATCATCGTAACTCGGATTTGAGTGGTTAAAGTCGCTAAATTCGTATAAAATCGAGATCTACATGCTAAAAATATCCACATGTACTGTTTGTGCTTGTTTTTGTACTGTTTTATTGATTTTGTTCATTCGCTTTAGTTTCCAACGTTCCGGAGGAAAGCGTTTACGTGGAGGAAGGTTCCGAAGTGTTTCACGAAGCTCAAGGCAAGTCACCCAGATCCTAAATACCCTTTGAGCATGTTGATCCCATTTAAAGCTATTCGTTTTTATTCGACTACCGCATTTATTTTTGAATGTCATCGGGTGGGAACAACCTATTGTCTTTGCTAAAGCCTCTTTGTTTTGATTACCTTTACTTTGTCACTTGGTTAATAATTGGATTAGCTAGAACATTATATGGTTTTAGCTAAATTAATTAGGATGCTTAGTCATGCTTAGAAACATTAGCTCACATGAATGGGATAATTAATGCTTCACTATTATTTGATGATGGATTAATGGTAGATTATGATGGTTAATCATGATAGGGTGATTAATAAATATGCCAATTAAAACTTGATAATGGTGGGTTGTGAGCACATGGTTTGGATGGTCGTGCTCATGACAGTTAAGGACTGGTTCACGAGTTTCGGTTGTGAAACATTAAGCGTGCCAACCACAAGCCAGCGTGGGCAACGGCTTTACCCTTTGTGTAGTGAGGTTCATTGTGGGGCACCAGGTTGAGAAGTGGCGGAGATAAGCCCACGGGGATCGCTGGGGAGTCCATGCCTTATTTTATAAGGGGGTGATTATGATCCAGGAATGGTGCACTGCTTTGAATTGCGTTATGCATAGGGTAATGTCACAATCTCTATTCGGGTACTTGCTAAGTATCGCGACGCATGGTTGATATGATGTTGAGGTTGTGTCTTGTGGGTACAGTGGTACGCCTCTGGCCAGAGTAGAACTATTCGAATAGCCGTGCCCGCGGTCATGGGCGAGTCTAACAATGTCTTTCGTGATTAGTCTCACACTTCTCACCATAATAAATGATTCTGTAATTGGTAATAATTTGTTTAGCTCCTAGTTTGGAATGGCATATTCTTGGTTTGGAGATAGGTCTGTACAGCTGGGAATGGTTGTTCAGAATGGTTGGGCCTGTGCAACGGGTGTGTTGCATAGCGTTGGATTAATATTGTTTAATTAAATACTTTACTGTTTTGCTAAATTTTGTAGTATTTATTAAATGCCATTTATGCAAATGAGACTATATTATGCCATCCTTTGTTATCCTTTGCACTTGCATATTTGCTGCGTGGCTTGCTGAGTATACCATATACTCACCTTGCAATCATTCATCAGAGGAGGAGTTCTACAGTGATGCTGAAGGTGTGGAGGATTAGGCGTAGCCCTGGTCAAGCTGCTTGTGGATTGGAGTCACCTGCGTTATTTATTTTATATTTCGCTGCTTAGATCTTTATTGTTTGAGAGGAACTATCTACCTCTGTAATGACTTTATATTCGTCGATTAATTAGATAAATATTGCACTCTATTATCAATTTGTTATTATGTGCCTCGGCTGATTCCTGGACGAGGGTTTACACACATGTAAGCGTTTGGAGTTTTGGATAGAAATTCCGGGCGTGACACAGGCGGTCTTCGCGGATTCGGCTGTCCTCGTCGCCTCCCAAGCAAGGCGTTGGGCCTTCACCTCCGCCTTATCCGCCTCTTGACGAAGAGCCTCCATCTTCGGCTCCGTCATGTTGTAATAGTCGGCGAGGGCGGCGGAGTGCTCTCGCTCCTTTTCTAGCTCGGCCATGAGGCGCTCGATTTCCACCTTCGCCTCGCTGCCCGCATCCAGTTCATCCTGGAGGCGCTTGTTTTCCGCCTTTGCCTCCCGGAGGGACCGAGCGAGGCCCTCCATCTCCAGGCTCTTGCGGCCTAGTTCGTCATCCTTTGCCCGAAGACGGTTCTTCAGGCTGTCAAGGCGGGCCCGTATTGTTCTCTCTATCGAAAAGTGGGCCGCAAGGATCTGCCAAACAAGGGAAAAAGAGGAGGCAAATGATAAGTCAGGATGTCGAAAGCAACGACGCAAAAATAAAACATAAAATAAGAAGTTAACTTACCCGAACCACCAGGCTCTTAACGGCGGAGCAGCCCTCGTCGAACTCGTTAAGTTCGGCGAAGAGACTAGAGCCACCAGCCGGAGCGACGATATTGCTCACCCCCTCAACGAAGGGAATGAGGTCCGCCCGGGTCTCAAAGTCACCAGGGGCGAAGTGGGGCGGCGCCTGGGAATAGTCGGAGCCGGACATCTCGGCCATCTTCTTGCCCTTGTCAAGGGTAAGCGGCGAAACGATTGGCCGGCGAACCGGGCTATTCAAAACCTGGGCGACCGCCTTCACCACTCGTTCGGCCGAAGCCGAAGCTCAAGCCCCGCCCATTGCCCCAAGGAAGGTCGTCTGACCCTGGCTTCGCCCCGCGGGCGAAGTGGGCGTCCCGTCGGAAGACTCATCGTCGCTAAAAACATTGGCGATGGCGACGACCCCCTTTCTCCGGGGGGCCCTCTTAACAGGCTCCCCCTTCGCCGCCTTGGTCGCAGCTATCGCGACCAAGGCCTTCGCGCCCTCCACATCCTTGCGACGAAGGGGCGAGGAGACCGACTCCACCCCAGTCTCGGCGCGATCCGGGCTAGGAGTGGGGGTATAGCCCCGGGTCTCGGAACGGCTATCGCCAGCCCCATCTGCGGCCGCTTCAGCCGCGATCTCCGTCTCCTCCGCATCCTCCTGCTCTTCGACTTCGACCTCATCGTCAGCATCGGAGAAGGGCCCGCTTACGGGGGGCAAACTTCACTTGCCCCCACAAGCGTTTCCGAGAAGGGCCCGCTTACGGGGGGCCTTTCGCTTACGGGGGGCAAACTTCACTTGCCCCCGCAAGCGTTTCCGAGAAGGGCCCGCTTCGTCGTCGGCCTTGAAAGGCTTAGCCCTCGGGGGGAGATCGCCGACATGAACCCGGTTCGCCCGGCCAACTGCTTGTCGGGTTAGGAGCTGGCTGTACTCCGTGACCGACACGTCGCCGATCGGCCTGCGGGCTTCGGTGTCGGCTTGGGCCAGGGTCAACACTGAAAAAACGGCATATCATAATGTAAGGGGGTCGAACAAGGAAAAAGGGCGGAGAGCGAAACATAAAGATAAGGGAAACAATAAACTCACCATTCGCCCCGGTAGGCAGGATGAGTTTCGGCAGGTCGTTGACCTCTTCGCCTTGGTCCACTACGACCTGCCACGACTGGGAGAGGGGGCATACACGAAGCATGCAAAACTCCTCAACCAAGTCGGGGCAACTTAGCCGGGAGCACACCTTGCGGAGCAGGGCGAACCGTGCCTCCAGAGCGCCACTAATGGCAACTCTCGGCTTCCGGACCGGTGAAATGGCACGACGCCGCCAGCGAAGGGCTTTCGCCGCTTCGGATCAAGCCTCAAAGGGGATGGAGTGGTAAAACCACTTCGCCATCCAATGGCGATCCCACTTCGACATCGCGGCATTGACTGGCCACAAGTCGGAGCGCTCGGGGCGAACATTAAAGTTCACACTCCCGAACGCTATCTTCCTGGTTCCGGCAGGGGTGACCACCGTCTTCGAGTTGGCGGCAGCCGAGAAGATGGCACCGAAGAGCTCGGTGCTAGGCTCAAACCCAGCGGTCCAGCACGCCCAGTCGAAAATGGCGACGCGGACCAGAGCCGAAGGGCTCAGCTGAGGCAGCTCCACCTGAAAAAGGCGGAGAATTTCCGGCAACAGTATGTTGCACGGAAACCGAAGGCCAGCCTCGAAGAAAATGGCGAACATGACCGTCTGGTGTTCGCCGGGCTTTGGCACTTCGGCATCCCCAGGGGCGAACGCCCGCCCCTCCGCCACCAGGCCCGCAGCAACCATCCTCGCCAGCTCATCTTCGTCAATGAGCGAAGTCCCCAGAAACGCGATGGTGTATTCATCAATTCGGCCTGGGTCAGGACCTATTGTGGAAGCAGGGTTCGGCTTGCGTGGGGCCATGGTGAAGCAAGTGTGGATTGCCGAAAGGGTTTAGCTAGGCGAATGGGTCCGTTCAAAGTTAGAGAGCCGTGAGTAAAAGTCGAGAAGAGAGCGACTGCGGTGAAAATGACGAGAGTAACAACGGTGAAAAGGGGGGTAAGAATATATAGCCTACTAGGCGACGTTTCGCCTTCCCGGCCAATCAGGAACGGCCACGTGTCGCGGGGTAGGCGAAACGGTAAAATCCCATGGACTAGGCCGTGTAGTGGCGGGCCCTCGAGAAGAGGCCCATCACTGTTCACTATGGCCCAAAAAAACAGTACGGGCCACTTCATTACTTATAGAGGCGAAGGCCCATCACTGTTCATATTGGGACCAGTCAAACAGTAAAGATAACCTCGCTACTCGCGGGAGGCGAAAGCTATACGTAAAAATCTTTTTACGCAAAAATGCATAACACACATTCTTTGCAGGAGCCAAAGACAGGTTTCGGCAGGAGCATCGGTCGAAAGGGGGCGCCTCATACCGTACTACATGGTTTGCATGGTCTCGGCCGAAGCTCCTATCTCACCCTTGCCCGTGAGGGGCTTGTTGGCAGTATGCCATGAGACCCTTCGACCGGACCTGCCGAAACCAATCAAGCAGCGAGGATTTGGACTCAAGGCACCCAAGACCCGTCGAGGCAAAGCCCCATGGCGAAGACCACGGGGCGAAGGGGGTAAAAGGCGAAGGGTCGCGCCGGGTCCCCGCCGGTCTGGGCGAAGGCTGGAGGGCGAAGGCGTACGCCGAAGGAGGATAGCTTCGCCAAGCTGGGCCCAATCCAGCAAGGCCCAGTGGGCCAGCCCAATCGACCCGACCTACTGGCCAGCGGGCCTATAGTCACCAGGCGGTCCATTAAGGGCCCACATGTCTTAATTACATTAAATACCCATGTAGGTGTCCCTTTTGTAAGGGTGACCATGTAAATTCCCCTGTAATAGCCCTAAAACCCTAATAGAGGGGTCTGTAATGGGATTATAAATAGCCCCCTAGGGCCATGTAAAAGGGGGATCCCAAGAAAATCCTGAATTTAATACACTTTACTTTCCCAACGACTGTTGAGTATCCACTTTTTCGACGTATGCAGTTGTCGTTTCGACAACAAAATATTATATAGAAAAATGACCAAACTAAAAGTTATAGATCTTGATGAGTTATACAACTTTGTTGTTGATGACTTTTTCAGTTGAAGTCGTTCACTAACAAAAAATTCTAATTGAATTTCTCAAACTTTGAATTTCAAATTTCAAATTGTTCAAATAGAGTCACAAGGAGAAATGACCAAAATAAAAATTTTGCATCTCGATGAGTTCTACAACTTTGCTTTTGGTGACTTTTCCATTTGAAATCATTTATTAACCCCAAGTTTTGTTCGAAGTTGTCAAATTTTGAATTTGAGTTCAAATGAACTTATTTGTACAAAGGACCAATACAATAGTTGTAAGCATTAGTATATAGCCCGTCGCTGATGAGTCATCTGTGACGGGCCTAGTTATTATCTCAATCGGGCCTTAAGTTGGTGCCCGTCACGGATGATGGTCATCTGTGACGGGCCTAAACTATATCTCGTCACAGGTGACCCTTATCTGTGACGGGCCTAGTTGTTATCTCAATCGGGCCTCAAGTTGGTGCCTGTCACGGATGATGGTCATCTGTGACGGGCTCCAACTACGGCTCGATTGAGATATTTAAACCTATCTCAATCGGGCCCTAGTTTAGGTCCGTCAAAGATATGTGTCATCCGTGACGGGTTTCAGTTCTATGCACATTTAACATGTCTCTCCGACCATATCTCAATCGGCCTCTTTTTAGGCCCGTTTGAGATGTATTCTTTGTGACGGCCCGTAAAATCCAGTTATGTTACAGCCCGTCATAGATGAGAGGATCTGCACTAGTGATTAGACCTCCTTGCTGCAGCATCATCCCAGGCACCGCCCTAGCTCTTAGTAAATGTAAGGGAACATCGTCAACTAAAGATGTCCAACTTCTAGGAAGCTTTGTCCCAATATAATCCTTTCATGCCAATATGCAGGGATAGTAAGAACCCAAAAATATGCATTATTCCTGGTGAAAACCAACTATGAAAAAAATGTGCATATACAAGTGTTGACATAAAAACACGACGGCCTGGGAGATCTGCTTAGCTCCAGTGCAGGTCCAAAATAATGATGAGATGCTGGCGTGCCAGTCAGTTTGATCCTGCAACTGACAAGATATATAAATTGAAGATTAAAAGATAGCCGATCGGCTGACAAGCCGATGGAGTGATTCCAGCCGATGCCGATACTAGCCGATATCCAGTATAGATCTTGATAGTTGAGCAAATAATGACATAAAAATAATCGGCTGATGATAATGATATATAACAATAATATAATCCAGTAGAAACCAATCGGCTAGTAATGATAGATTGAATAAGCACTGATCCGAAGGTTGAAGCATACATCGGCTGGAGGTCCGATATCAGTAAATCCAAATGATTAGATAAACAGTGAAACCTTTGTTGTCATCAGCTCAAACCAACTTGTATATAATCCTTGTAAGCCGATGCAACGTCCAGATAACTCATCGGCTAGCACTCCGATAAAACATTAGCATGAACCTATCGGCTTAACAAGATTTATATTATCAACAACAATCTAGTAGGACGAACCGAACCGATGCAGCACGAGATTGTATATGATAATCTAATACTTGATGAACCGATAGATCTATCTAATGTGATGGATATAACAAATCTATTTAGAACAACATTGTGATTGTAGAGATATATCGGCTAAGATAGAAGATCAGACTTAACCGAGACAGTCCCAACTAAACCGATGCGTCTCTAAACACAATGCAATTAAGATAGAATTGACATATCAGGTAAATATATCAACCAAACCAGAGCGATCAAGAGATCGAAGCGATGCAGCCTTGAACAACACCAATGTAGCCGATAGATTCACCAGGGCCCGACGGAACGTAGGGCTTTACCCTTCGCCGGAGATCGAAAGCCGATGCAGCCCCGCGTCAGGTGCCAAATTCCGCCAGTTTGATAAGTAAAAACCTCAGAAAGAGGGTGGCGATACGCCGAGAGTAGTTGTATTGATCGAGAGATAATTTACATAGACCCCGGGTGTACATATTTATACCCATGGGTAGATACTAGTCCATATTGGACACGACTCAAACTTTCCTAAAGATAAAAGGAAACACATAAAGTTCTTATCGGACACTAAACACACTTTCCTAAAATTAAAAGGAAACTAACGACTCTGCCTAATTAATAGATAAATTGCCATGCCGCATCCTTCTTGAACTCGGTCTCTTCTTTTTTTTAATAGATTAATTTCCTTAACCGAATTTGGTAAGAATCCGACTGTTGGCGATTAATAGCTTCCATCGGCTGATTCTAGAACTCTGAAGCCGATACTGACTCTAGGCCGATGATAACTTTGAGGCTTACCAAATTTCGTCGTCAACAACAAGCATGACCAAGCTTCTCCTTCTTCCACTGTGTGTGTTCTGAACGATCGATCATGTATATATACTTCTTATCTGGACATAATAAAAGTTCGTAACTATTTGTGCCTTCTTTGTTTCGTTCATAGTAATTTTTGTTTGCGCGTCATTTAGTTAGTTAGGCTCCTTACATGTCACATCCAAAAATTCACTAATAATTTCTAACTAATTTGTGAATACAATCATAGTCCAACCATCAACAGAGATACACAAATCAACAATTAAATATACAAACCTAACATAATAATAACATTGAATATCATGGAATACTTCTTTGGAATACTTTCAGATGTTGATCTTGGCAAGATTGAGGTTTAGACAGAAGGGTTCCTTGGAAATTTGTCTTATAGCATGTTGGCATATATGGAAACAACATTGATATTATCGTGATCTTTGGTCAATTACCGTCAACCAAGGAGTTTGCTTCGAGGGTTCAAGCTTAATCAACACTGAATATCCAACTGGATCATTTTTCGTCGACTTCTGGCTGAGCCTCCTTGGTAACACCTTTACTTCATCGGTCCTAATATCACTACTATCGCTAATGGATGACTATGTCTTCACCTTCGGTTGCCTCTGTCATCGTCGACTCGTTATTCTGCCTTCACGGTTGGCCTACTACGCCACCACTTATGGGCGACCTCATCATTATCATCGGTTGCTACACCGCTATTGACTGGATCATCGACATCGTCATATTCATCAACATCATGTTATGCCTCTTCATTCACGCCTATAAGCAACTTCGTTTTCATTACTGGTCATGTCTGGCATTGCCGACTGGTTTCTTCATCTCCGCGGTTGGAGGAATTCACCATCGCTGCTGATGGACAACTTCGTCTCTACCATCGACATCTTCGTCACCTCTGATGAGCGATATCATCTCATGCCGACTACATCAGCTACTACTAATTGATGATTTCGACTACAACATAATGACAAGCTATATGCTCAGGGGCTTCATCAGCTCAGGCTTAAGGATCATACCTGTAATTTGGCTTTGTTCCGGATACATATTCATGGCTGTGAGCTCATCCTCTATGCTCAAGGCCTGGATCAATCTTTATACCCCATGAGGGGCATCGACTGAATATTTGTGCCAGTCAGGATTCAATTATCATATTTACTTCATTATACCCCATGAGGGATAATTATTTGGACCAGAAGTCACTCGGATGAGATGCACTTGGTCTACATTACCTGGAAGATTTATCACTCGGGAGCATATCAAGAGGCATGTTATATGCGTAATCCTTTTGAGGGTATCGAAGGTATATTTTTTGGTCTAGGCGTAATATATGTGCAGCCCATATTTCAGGTGTGGCTAGTCACGTTCTTTTAGGGACTTAGGCATTTTTTGCTTAGGCAAAAGTGCGCGTGATCGAGTGCCCAATACCTTAAAATCCTTTTATATCGCTATTACTCAACTTTTTAGGAGTTGGTACAATGCACTTTAAAAGGTGATAAACAGTGAAGCTTTATGTAGCTGCCCCGCTGACTTTTTCATATATAAGTCAAGGCACTATTTGATCTATAAAGCAATCGATTAAATATAATATTGTTGCATTTTGCCACGTAAGTGTGCACTTTTATTGACCAATATTATGGCTTAGGCTGATTATATATTTTGGTCATTTTTCAGGCGGTTGGTAAATCCTTTATGAGTTTTATTTACTCGGATTTTATACCACATATGCCTTATGTTTCCAAGTATGGTAAAGCCATGCGTCTTTTAGGGACTTAAACACATCTGTTAAAACAGTGTGAGCATGGTGTATATTTAATGCTTTGGAAATTTCTTTATTCACGGCATACAAGTTTTTTTATAGTTGTTTTTGCTATGTGAGTTTTCAAAGATGTGATAACCTAGGTTGCATGCATCATATTTTCACAAAGCAGTCGGTCTATCACTTGACTCTTATTTACTCCGGGATTCATGCCGTATGTGCTATCGTTATGCTAATTAGGTGGCTTAAAACCACTCAGCTGGTTAATCTATTTATTCCTTAACTATATGCTTAGTTTGTTCAACTAACCACATAGTTGGGGGCTACACCTATCAGGTGCATCTAGTCGATGCACCTAAGTCTATATTTTATTATTTTTCAGCCCTCCACAGTCTTCTGATTTGGTAAGAGTATTTGGGAGATCATGGCGAAGATGATTGAAGCACTCGGCTTTGGAGTAATTTAGTTCGAGAGAAGATTATCTTTTCGACTGTGAAGGTCTCAGGGGCTACTGTGGAAATTATGGGTACCCATACCCACACGACATGGTTATCCGACTAGTTATAGGGGATAGCTTATATCTATATTATATGTAACGGATCATGACTTGGGTATTACGTTTTCTTATGTATTACGGAACAGCCTAAAGTCCTGGTTTGGTAGTATTGTAAGTAGTATTAGGAAACCGATACCGTATTGGTTAAGGTTTCTATCTTGTAATCCTGCCCCCCATCCTATATAAGGTGGGTAGGAGGCCTTCTAGGGGCATGAGCACAACTAGATCATCAGATCAATATAACACCCGACGGATACAATTTCCAAACAGGAGTAGAGTATTACCTCTCATTGAGAGGGTCTGAACCTATCTAAATCCTTGTCTCCGCATCCATCCACTTTTAGGTCTCGTGCGCTACCCCTTTTCATATTGCCGAAATCTAGTTTCGACAGTTACTTAGTAGTTTTTTTTATACGTGGGCTGAATACATTTGCTAAAGACCAGAGCACGCCTGTATATATATCATGTGCATGGCCGATTGGAAATAATCAATCGAACAAATTCAATCTACTCGTTTATTTTTTCATCTACTTCATTCTATTTTTCCTCTGCTTCTTCTCCACTACCAAGGTTTAGGGTTTTGTGGATCTTTGCCGTTTTGCACCGGGAAACATTCGGTTCTCCTCCACGAAAGTGAGGATTCTTTGTTGCTTTGCTCTGAAAGCATCCGGTGATTGTCACGTAAGCATGATCAGTATCGTGTTGTCGTGCGTGCTAACACATGCATTTCATATGCCATGCAAAACCTATAGCCTGATCCATTTCCATGAGACATACATGTCGTGTTGGAAAACTAGAGAGTAGTGATACTGGAGAATCAATCTTTTTTCGGTGGATTAAAATCACAAATTTCTCGGTTATCTTATGAATCGGTACTAAAGATATTTTTTAAGTACGGTTTTAAAAGTCTAACTCCAAAAACATCTTTAGTCCCGATTGGTAACACCAACCAGGAGTAAAGATGCCTCGAGGGTCTAGTTAAAAAAATATCTCTTTACAGATCAGATATGTGTGGTAAGTGAGATGGTAATGCGCATGAGGTTGAAGTGAGATATCTTGAGTTCGAATCCTGCAACCCGCATATTTTTTGACTGAGTGAAAATTTAGTCTCGGTAGTTATAACCGATAATAAAAGGGGTTACAAACCTGGAGTAAAAATCATTCTCTTCTAGTAGTGTAGAGATCATGTATTGCATGGTATTTATTGGTGACTAAAACTTCTTTTTTTAAAACGAACGTGACCAAAATATTATTGGTCATATGGTACGCATTCTATGGTATAGGTATCGAGAGGGTACAAAAATAGTGTAAAATTTGATCTCAAGACCTGATATACTGAAATATAACAGATTTTATCATAAAAAAATGGAACTAGCCAGTATCTTTTTAAACACTGTAAAGTCCATGTTGTATACATAGCAACAATGGAAAATAAAGAGTAAATTGCATGCACCCACGGTCCAACAACCTAGTGGGTGGGTGCATTACAGCTAAACTTTACGTCCGAGTGCAACAACTTAGCAAGTGCATTTAACAATTCAGTATTTTGGTGTAGCAATTTGGATAAGCATGTGATGTTTTGGTTAACGAATGCTATGCGATTTTTTTTCACAATGTCAATATGTCATCACATAGCAATCTTACTGATATTAGAATTACATTACACATCCAATTTGCACTATCGGTTCGGAACTTTTTTCTTTACCTTTCTCAAATCTCAAACGAAATATAATATTTTCTACATAGTAAAGTTTAAATAAGAAACTGAATCTATATTAAAAATACTCCGAACAATTAAGTTGTCGCATAACCAAAATCGCACCAACCTTACAAGTTATTGCACTTGTACGTACGCTTATAGAGTTCTTACACTAAATTGCACCCACCAATCAAATTGTTTCACTACGATGTTTATTTCTCAAGTTCTTGCATCAAATTGCACCTATTTACCAAGTTGATGCACAATGAATACAATTTATTCACAAAACAAATATAGTATCAAATATATTTAATGTTACATTTAATAAAACTAATTTGGTGTTGAAGATGTTGCTACATTTTTATATAAACATGATCAAACTTTAGAAAGTTTGATTTTTGAAAATAAAAACATCTTATAGCATGAAACCGAAAGAGTATATTCCTTTTTCTTGCAAAACAACACTTTCCGTTGCGTTGCTAATTTCAATATATTAGTAAGTATATTTAAAAGTGCACGGAATTAGTAAAGCATATTGGTTCCAAAACCAACAAAACTACCACTTACAGTAAAATCAATAGTATTGTTGTATTTTCAATATTTTTTAAAAAATAGTTTTTTCCTTTTGAAAGTTCTATTGAGTATTTGTAAATTGTAAAATAAAGTGTTCTTTTGTTGGATATAACTGTAAATTTTTAATGGGCCGGCCCACATAGAAAACCCAATAGCCCATGACTACCACTAGAAAGCCCAGCTCTAAAACCCCCTCCTCAGATGAGCGGGAAGGAAACCAGCAGAGGCGGCGAAAGAAAAAGAAAGAAAACACGCGAAATGGCGGAGCAGTCTCACGCCGCCGCCGCCGCCGCCGCCGCCGGCGCTGTCTCCGGGGAGCCGACGAACTGGAGGAAGGAGGCGGACGAGAGGCTGCGGCGGCTCCACTCCCTCCAGTTCGGTGCGGATGTCGCGCTTGAGGGCAAGGACCCCGCGGGGGCGCAGGTGCTCGCGCTCCGCCTCCTCGGCTTCCTCGACTCCCAGGCCCTCTCCGGCGACGGCGGCGCGGCGGGCCACGAGGCCAGCTTCGTCGCGCCCATCCGCGCCGCGGCGTCATCCAGCGTCGCCGCCGCCATCCGCGCCCGCGCCGGGAAGTCAGACAGGTACAAAACCCTATCCCCCACCGCCACGCCACCCCGCGCGCTCTCCCGCATTTTCGCCCAAAAATCATGTTGAGACGGCACGTTGTATTTGGGGACTCCTCGATTCGATTCGGGGTAAGAGGGGGAGCGGTTTGGATGGATTTTCTTTCGCTATTATTCAGATTGTGCAAATATATAGAAGCCATTAGCTGATAGTATTCACTAAATGTGGTAGTTATATACCTCTAGAAATCTGTGAATTTTGGAGAATTTCCGTGACTAAGATGAACTGGTACTGTGTGCACAAACTGGCAAGCTAAGCACTAGTGCCTCCACTGTTTGTGTTGGGTGGTTCTCCGGAGCTTTTTTTTTTTTTTTGTTTCCAAATACATTAAGCCATCTAATGTAATATTAGTATGCTATATACATTACATTTTGCTGGAATAGAAATAAAATAATACACGCTGCTCTTCCTTTTAGCATATAGTATCTTGTTTCTCAAAATGCATGCTCCATGAAGCAAAACAATATTGATCAGAGCAGGCACAGTGGTGCCAAAAGTCGTGTAATTGTGGGGAAGTAATTTTTCAAAGCAAAGGGTACTCAAAGGTGATGGTCTATCTTCCACCATGATTAGTGGTATGTATATGTTGAATACATGTGGATCACATAATTCAAATTGCATATCCTGTTTAGGATTCGCTGCTCCCTATAGTAGGATTCGCCTTTTGGAAGTGTCAATTGTGAAAATTCCGCAACATTGAACCAAGTTCTGCAAGACTGAGTCCAACTTCAAATATTTGGGGTAGTCAAAATGATTTTATAGTAGAGATGATAGCAGTAGCAGATATTATCAAGGTCAGGACTAGTAAATTTTTGGAAATGTGATTTCTTTTTGTGGTAGTACGGATACCATTTGCATTGGAGAATTAAGTTGCCATCACTGATGGAAACTGAGTGGCTCCTTGGGTTTAATCTTGAACATATAGTTGTCTTTTTTTTTTTGACCAGAAACAGTGAGGGAGGCCCCCCAATGGTATTTTTTCCTTTATTTAAGTCTGAAATTCACTCCCTTGGGGAGTCGAACCCAGGACGTAGAGGTGCTACTTGAGCACTATAACTGCTAGAACAATTAATTGTCTGTTAAACCAAATTACTTTTTATAAAGCTTTATTCTGCACTGTTCAAGTTTATTTTTTGATGCTCTGATGCATACTATCATGAACAAATTTCTCTATTTGATGTCCGTCCTCACTTTAAATGTTTTCGACTTCAGTTGTGTGTTTAAGCTTGCAGAAAAGGATGTTGGTTGTGTTTTTGCAAAGAAAGGAGAAGTTAATATTGAAAAGATCAAGTGTTCAAAGTATTTTCAAGCTCTTCTTCAGAAATCCAAAGGACATGCTGCTGAACAAATGGTACAATTCAATTTATGTTGTTAGGTTTTATGTGCTCAAAAGACCTTATTGTTCCCACTTCTCAATCTTAATTCTCTTCCTTCTTGAGGGACATCCAACCATTGCCTCATTTTTCTTAATTCTTTATTTACAACATCATTTCTGAAAGGTGATTTAACTCTTTTTAATGTTTTTTTTTGTTGAAGCACCGAATGAAGAAACACATAGCTTTCACCTTCCACTGTTAACTGTTTGCAAATTGTCATTGTTTGCTGGCTGATTTTATCATCCTTTTCTCTTCCTGTGACATGAACTGAAATACAGAAGACCACTGATTGCCAAGAGTCCACCATTGAAGAAGGTCCGCGTGTAGAGGAAAACTCAGCTGATATGGAAAATGAGAAGCTTAGCATCAGGGCTTCAAAATTAGTAATGCAAAGAAAACTAACGTCATTGCGTAGCCATAAGCCCCTGAAGGCAAATGGTGTACCAGACGGGAATATGTTCAAATCAGTGAGTAACATATCTAAAGAGAGTGTTGCTGCCGAAAATGGAGTCAGAACAAATCATACTGATAACAAGCATACTGCTTATATGGATCTTGAAGATGATGACAGACCCCGTGGACTGTTGCAGAATGCAAAGCGAAAACATGCAGGATTCAGAAGCCCAATCTGCGAACGTGCAAATTCTCCATTAAGTAATGATGAAGCCGATGCCCCTGCCAATGAGTTTGTGACTGCCAGGACAAAGTTGGTATGCTCAGTGCTTTTGTTCTATATTGTGCATTTTTGGTAAATATTTAGAGTGCCTCTATTATACTATGATCCTCCAATAAAAAGACATATCATAAGCACTAGTGGCATATGAATGTATTTAACTTCTGTATTTACTATTCGTGCCAAGACTCTTTCTATTCTTTTAGCATTGCATAGTTTTGAAAATGGGTAGCTTCTTTGTTATGCTCGTTTATGGTTGCCGGTTTGCCACTATGTCAAGTCCCATGCATTTTTTAATGGTCATTGGTTGATGGCAAGTCCATATCATTTAACTGTTCTTTTATTTTTTCTTTTTTTTTTTACTTTTCTCTGTCTGCTGCATGCACTGCAGTCCTGAGCATTCTACACATTACCTAAGAAAGCATCATTTGGTAACAGTTAGCTAAAGTTAGAAATAAAGTTCTACTATGGCATAGCTTGAAACCATGATATGTATTGTAGCATATTCTGTGCGAATGTTTTATTTGTAAAAATGACAATTTTCCAGATCCTTATAGTGTTTCTTCTGAAAACATATAATTTTTCAAGAAAACTCTTTTACCAAGAGAATTATAACTTTTTTTGTTGCTAAACACACAATATTTGCATTCTGGTGAAACCATTTGTGTGCGCTATGTGGCATCTGCCTTGCTGTGTATCGTGATTAGGAGGGCTTAGTATATCCATTCTGGTTAAAGTGTTGAAAACACTGTTATGCAATTGATTAGGAGGGCTTAGTATAGACATTCTGGTTTAAGTTGAATATCTTGTCAATGTAACCTTCACTAGCTGATGCTTCTGTTTTCTAGGAGATGGATTCTGTGCAAAAATATGGGCATAATGGTATCCAAGGTGCTTCTGTATCCCCACAATGTGATAACAACCCAAATAACCGGAATTATGGTGCGAGGCCAACCTGGAATTCTCGTCGTGGAATACGTGGTAATTTTGTTCCTCCTATCAGAAACAATGGAGGATCTACTTCCAATATGACCTCACGGGTTATTGGAAAAAATGATGATTCAATGGGAGATTCAACAAGAAAATGGTCTGCATTTCCATCTTAATCATATGATACCATTTGAATTTACTTTTATCTTCATGTTATTGTAACAATTTACATGACACTTCCATAGCTATTTATCTTGTTGCTTTTCTTATGTTTAGCATGCCTACATCTTTTCCTTTTTTTTTTCTAAGACTCAGATTTATTGGTACTAGAAGCAAAGTACATGAGAGTTTCTTGACTTCATTGTCATAATGAGTTTTTTGTTGGGCAATTGAGATGACTAAGATTATCACGAGCATATTCAGTATGATTGCCTTTCTTCCTTCCGTTTGGTGCTTTGCACACTGGTTTGCACCATTGAGTTGTTATGTTGGTTTTTGCTGGATATCCTTGTTGTAGACATTGCTTTAAAGTCAATCTAGACGTTGCCACTAAGGAAAGATTGTATCTCACTTTTGCCCTGTGCATTTTGTTTTTGCCACTGGGGCTAGTACAATAAGTGGCAAAAGTGGGATCTTCATACAACATAGAGTCATTTGATATCACAAGTGACTACTCTAACATTATTTACAGCTAGCTGAGAATGTTCCATTTTCTATTATCACTATCTACTACACAAAAAACACTTTGTTACACTCTCAAAACACTCTGATCACCAAGTAATTGTTGGGATGTTGAATGAGTGAATGAGTTTAATTGTCGTAAGAATCAGAGTGAATGCTCTTAGCCATTGCTATTATGCCGCCTCATGAATTTGAGTTCTCATCCATTGTAGTTACTCATCTTTCTAAATCTTGACATTTGTTTGAATGTTTGTTTATCTGCATAACTGAAGGCGCATAGTTGAAATGCGTTAAAAGGAGCGTGAAAATTACTAATATTGTTTCTTATTGCATAATTCATTCTAGTTTGTCTGATGTGCTCAATAAGGAGCATGCAAATTACTAATATTGTTTCTTTCATTTAGTGTATTTTGCATCAATCATTCTAGTCTGTTCGATGTAGACTGTATATGCGTAATTTGAGTTTAATCAATTTTCAATATTCAACATAATTGGTGTTATTTATGTTCATATCTCACAAATGAATTTCACTATGATCAGTTTAGAAATGCTTTGTGGACCTGATGGTGAACTTCCTGAGAAGCTGAGAAATCTGGAACCTCGCCTAATTGAGCATGTCAGTAATGAAATAATGGATAAAGATCCTAATGTCCGCTGGGATGACATAGGTACATAATTGCATTCTAGTACTTTCAGAACTTGTGTCTTGTAGCTAATTCATGCCAGCCTGCAATAGCTGGTTTGGAACATGCAAAGAAGTGCGTGACGGAAATGGTGATATGGCCACTGCTACGTCCAGACATCTTTCGCGGTTGTCGGTCTCCTGGAAGAGGTCTTCTATTGTTTGGACCTCCTGTGGGTATTTATCTCATCTGGTCATGTTGCTCTTCCTCATTTTATTCGATTTTAAGATAAGTGTATTAATTTCCACAGGGAACAGGCAAAACCATGATTGGAAAAGCAATAGCTGGTGAAGCCAAGGCAACATTTTTCTACATTTCTGCAAGTTCACTGACAAGCAAATGGGTCTGTCTGCTGCTTGTTTTAATTTTCAACATAGTTCCATTTGTATCCTATAAAGTCAAGGCTTGTTACATCTTTCTGGTCTGCATATCTTTAATCAATCATAAAGTTGCTACGGAAAACAAATTCATATGAATATATGCTAATAAATCCATCTTATTAATGTTTTCAAGGCATTGTAGTCTATAAGGAACATGCTTGTACTCCCTACAATTGTTTGTGATCTCTCTCACTTGCTAATTCTCTCATCCCAGCCTTTATATGCCCTCTCCTCTAGAAAGTAGAAATCCTAATTTCTGTCAAACTATGTTGTTTACCCATTTTGTGCACAGTAATTACACAATCTTTTTGGAAAAAAAATACATTATGACTAATACAATGTGAAGGCATACCTTTAGATTGATAATGATTGTTAATTCTCCTTCTGTGCAGATTGGCGAGGGTGAAAAGCTAGTTCGAGCACTATTTGGGGTGGCCTGTTGTCGTCAGCCAGCTGTCATATTTGTGGATGAGATCGATTCACTACTATCACAGGTTTTGCTCAGTGAATTGTTTTTGTTATGCACATACATGTTGCATCAGTTGACACTTAACAGCCTTACAAGTTACACATGATTGCAGCGCAAATCAGATGGTGAACATGAGTCAAGTAGGAGGATGAAAACACAGTTTCTAATCGAGATGGAAGGTTTTGACAGTGGAAATGATCAAATTTTACTTATAGGTACCTCATGCGTTAAAAAAAATGAAAATATCAAGTGTGATATGCATTAATTTATGTCATGGTAGGAATTACAGGATATATATATGTATGAGGTTTGAGCATCAACATAGTATGTGCTTTTCTATTGTCCTTGTGAAATACATTGTTGCATATCCATCTTTGCCTAAAGTGCTATGCTTTGAAGTTGTGTTGCATAGTCTATGAGGTGGATGTTAAATGTGGGGTCATGATCAATGGTGGAACTTAGATAGGGCTGATGTCATGGAGAAAAAATGATGGCAGGAGCAACAAACAGACCTCAAGAACTGGATGAAGCAGCACGGAGGCGACTTACAAAACGTCTATATATTCCCCTTCCTTCATCAGGTAATGTTCTATTACTGTTCTGACGGGGATAACTTCAGGAATCTCATTGTTTCATGGTTTATTTTATAGAGGCACGGGCCTGGATAATTCGCAATCTATTGGAGAAGGATGGCCTTTTCAGGCTCACAGAGGAAGAAACAAATGATGTTTGCAAGTTAACAGAAGGTATTCATAATCATCCAGGTTTCTTCATGTTGCTGCTAATTCTGAGGTATCATGCCATCTTTCTGGATATTTCTTCATCATTGGTTATCTGCAGGTTACTCAGGATCCGACATGAAAAATCTTGTGAAAGATGCCTCAATGGGACCACTAAGGGAAGCTCTTCAGCAGGGTGTTGGCATAACAAAGCTAAACAAGGAGGATATGCGGCCGGTGATGCTCAAGGTACTACTATTCTAGTCAAATAAGTGCTGGAATCTAGATAGCTAGGCACTTAGGATCACTAAAAAGATAAACGGTTGATTGCATTGTCTATTATATGTTTATTTTGTGTGTCCTTTGTTGCGATGATGTAGCATTCTGATTGCAAAAGCTTATTCTGAATTTTGGGTCTGTAGGATTTTGAGACTGCTTTGCAGGAGGTTAGACCTTCTGTTTCCTCAAGTGAACTGGGAACTTATGAAGAATGGAACAGGCAATTTGGGAGCTTAGCAAATTAATTTGCAGGGAGATGTTGAAAGTAAGTAGAACCTGAATAGTCATGCCAAAAGATAAGTAGTTTGATGTTTTTACTCAGTATATTGGACCTTCACTAATACTTGCACGTGCCTCTTGTTATCATATTGTGTATGAGAAGTTCTGACTCTTAGCTGGCAACCTTGATGTACTGTAGAACATTTTGTTCTCCGTCTTTTCGTTTCATTGAGTAAATCTCTTAGAAATGTTTTAATGTAGTATGTTGCATCCTACCATCGTAAATCTAAATGCAAAATGTTTCTTCTGTGGTATATTTGGTTTCATGTAAAGATGGATACTTTTGGGTGGATCTAACACATGAATTGGGATTGTGCAAGTCAAACCTCTTAAATTCATGATGCTCTACTTGCAGCCTTGCTGGCGCTAGGATACTTTCCCATGCAAAGCAAGAGAAACATATGCTTTGTCGACGGAGGACAATGAAGCACCCTCGCATGTGCAGCCACATGCCTTCAGACTACTTGTGATCAGTGATAATCACTGATGCAGGTGTTCCTTGACTGTCTTAGTTTTGCTCAATGTCAAATATGCTGGCAGTTGGTGATGCTGTATGAGTTGGTCATGTGGTGCTCCAAAAGAAGCTACTTCGAGGAGTCGCTGGAATTTTCATTCGTTGAAAAGCAAGCTACCAATGTTCAGTAAAGCGGTGTTTATCACTACCAATGTTCAGTAAAGCGGTGTTTATCTGTATGCATTCAGCTATTTTGTTATTATGGTGCTGAATGCATATCCTAATCACGATGTTTTCATTTTTTTTGCTTTTCCTAGTTAATTCTGTCAGAGATTTGATGAAATTGCCCTATGCTAATTTTGACAAAGTCAAAGCGGTTACTCCCTCCGTTGGAAAATACCAATTTGATTAGTTTTTGACATGATCTTTACGGAACGACTAGGGATCATGCGCCCGATGATTGAAAAAAAAAATCGGACGCTCCCCTCCTTACTAGAATTTCCAAACGAATAACTTCAACGAAATCTTCCAATTTTTTATTTATTATGTTCCATGGTACACTCCTGACAAGCGTTGCATGAAGCAAAACATCTCTTCTCTATCATCCCTTCTCAAACATTATTTTTCAAACTTTAAAATTTTTTTCTCTTAACTTATATATCATACTTACGATCTGATCTGATATTATTGTTATGTTCATTACAATTAAATCTTTATAATAAGATTTCACATTATTTTATTTTGAATGAAAAAATACCACAAAACTAGGTGTTGTTTCACAAGGTTTAAAAAAAATTGTTTCATCACTTGATAAAAAATTGTTTCGGTTCTCTTTATAAAATGTTTAAGTGAGATACAACATTTAAAAATATTGAATGCGGCATCAACAATCACTGTATGAAACATTAAGCTCCAACCAATAAAACATTAAAAAAATATATGAAACATATAATATATTTTTGCAAATAACTTGTATTATCAATTACATCACGTATGAAACATTATATTGTAATTGTTGTAACATCATCTGAAACATTCTAAGAACACCATGTGCAATAATTTCAATTTAACTAGTAAAACATACTAAAATACTGGTTGAAATAGATCCATACGTAACACTTAATTTCATTAAGAAAAGCAAAATATTTTTTCCGTTGGAATATAATCATGTGTGATCTAGTTTTAAAATTTTAATTGCAACGAACCCAGTAGTGCTATCGGATCTTAGATTAGAGAAGTAATTTAAGAGAAAAATATAATTTAAAGTTTATTCAAGAGGTGATTATGCATGGGAAGATAAGAGAGAGAGGGAAGAAAAGATATACTATTGTCTATAGACCAACAGGGGCTAAGGCCTACGGGCAAAATGAATGCAAGCACCAGCAGAGTAAAGCAGAGGTGCATGCAGCATTAGAGTGTGCAAGGGGTGCCCAATTTTTTTTTTACACACATCGGACGCCTGACCCAAAGCAATTTCGTGGTCTTTAGTATTGAACTTTGGCCATTATAATTCATAGTTTCCATATGCAGATTTAACTGGAATAATGCCCTTGGGGTTGGGTCAAAGTGCGAGGCTATTATATCCTCCATTTCATCTCTTACCACATCATCTTCACAAAAGTGTTTCTTTTACCAGTTCCATATCGGATTCACTGGTAATTAGGTTAATCAACACAGATAAATTTGTAGGTACCATTTGGCCACGGAATGTAGCTACTCTTGGTATGCCTCAATATTGTATCCCCTATATGGATCTTTTTCACCTTTTCCTGCCCCCCAACCCACCGTCTTAGTACATCATAAGTTGATGCAACCGTATTTGGAGTTTTTTTTTCAAGGTCAGCCGAAAGGTTGGTCAACCAAATTTCATTAAGGTTGTAAGGGATTGTTTCCTAAAACTAGACAAGTAGGAAAACTACCAACTATATTTTCAATGAGCAAAAGTAAAAACCCTAGCCAAGTTACAAGAAAAGAAAAAAAACAACCACCGGCTAACTGATCAGCCACACAACACTTACCACAACTTATAACAAACCCACTAATAACTGAAACCACTGATGGAGCCTGACTTAGGGTGTCGTTACCAAGCTTGACAAAAAATAAACAGCATAGGAGGTTCGACTTTGCAAACTTGTGTCATTGTTGCCAAGCTTGCCACCTATCTCCGACTTCACGATGCGTCATCAATACCTAGTTTGCTGCTAGAATGATCAAGCGGCCTCAACATTGTGTTATATGTTACATCGATTGATCATCACATTATACTGTCGAGTTAGGGGAAAATCTCCTCAAAGAATCAGAGAAAAAACGCAAACAACATATCAGCTAAAGCGGACTACTCATCACAAGATTGAAAGATGCCATCAGTTCTCCAAATGGCTATTTCCTCTTTAATATCACCACTAAGCTGTCCTTCAACTTTGAACTTCTGCTCGAAAACTCTCACATTGCAGTCCTTCCAAATGAACCAGCACACCACCATGAAAAGCGTATCGAACATGTTCCTGTAGCTCGCTCAAAAATGACATCGCGCTTGTTGCCACCATTATGCCACCTAAAGACCCTACTGACCAGGTGTGTCAAAGGCCACAATGGTGTAGGGGCACTTGATGAACAAGTGGTCACAATCTTCCATCTCGGATTGACACAACGAACAACCATCCTCTCTTGAGAAGGTTGTCAACCATCAAGCGTTGTTCTTTTACAGCCAACCACATAAATAATTTGACCCTCGTTGGCACTCTAGTTTTCTAGATCAGTTCTCCATAAAGGGGATTTCATCGTTGCCATAGAGAGGAGACGGTGAACTGGCCATTACTTGTCAGCTTCCAAATTATAGAATCCTTCACCCCCCGTTGGATGTGAACATCCTGGAGTTCATCCCAAAGGGATAAATACTCTGCCAAGGCCTTTTAGAGAGCGATCCTTGGAGATTTCTCACCTATTTGTAGCCGACCAGTCCTTGTCCCACTGACAGTCTTGACCTACTGACAAAGTGAAGAGCGTAGGCATGTTACTAGCGATGTTGCCTCCAGTCAGTATCCAGTTCCCGGCATATTACCAGTAATGCTGCCCCTGGTTGGTAGCCAGTTCCCTCGCCAGAAGTTTGTATCTTGGTTGTCGCCCCCCGCATGTATCATTGTTGAGTTAAAGATATCCTGGAGTTCCTTGTCCAGTTTCCATCCTGCCATCGTCCATGGCCTCCCCTTCTGGTAGTTGCATGACCTTAATAGCCCACTTTGGTAGTTGCATGATCAACAATACATGCATAGGGATTGCCATCAACAACGACTTGATCAAGCACAACCTATCATCTGGAGAGAGCAACTTCGGCTTCCACCCTGCCACTTTCTTTGCCAAACGGTCTAGGATGGGTTGTAATTCAAGTTTTCTTGGTTCTCGTACACATAACGGAAAGCCAAGATATGTAATCAGCACATTCTGAACAAGTCTATCTGTTCTTCCGAGCATTGGATAGGTGTGATGGCGCTTCTTGACAAGTTGGCGTATAGCCCAATAGTGGTCCCAAATAGTTCCAGTTTTGCTTTGATCAACACCGTTTCGCGCTGTAACGGTTTGAAGAAGATGACTGAGTCGTCGGCGTACCTCGAGATATTAGGCGCTTAACTTCTCATATTCACCTTGTCCATTAGCTCTACTATAGTGGCCTTGTGTAGCACAGCGTGCAAAGTGTCTATAATCAGAATAAAGAGGAGTGGGTCAAGGGGGTCTCCCTGCCTCAATCCTCTCCTAAGATTGAAAGGATTGCAATTAACACCATTAATGGTCACCCTTATCTCAATTGTCATCAGAAGAGCAACTACCCAACTTCTCTATTTATGCCCATACCCCAGTACCACACATGTTCAAAAGGAAGCTCCATGAGACTAAATCAAAGACCTTGGATATATCTAGCTTCATGATTCAGGGTTTTGAACCAAGTGATTCAATGATAGATTCGTTGGTGCTACTCTCAACAACATAAGTTAACTAGCTGCTTCGGCTATGAATGTGGTGTCAGGATTAGAGTCAAGACCATTATCGCTAAGATGATTACTGTTAGCATAATAGACGCTAGCAATTGAGCATGTGATCTATTCCCCATAGATTAGTTCATATAGAGGTATATTTATGAATTAAGTATTACTAAAGGAGCCGAATGTAAAATTTCAGCTAAACTTGACGTGCCCATTTGCCCATTTTAAAATTAAATCACCTCTTTGAAAAAAAGAGCACCATTTGTGTTATGCCACCAAGTTTTCTATAATTGTACGAGCACTACACCTACGAGGCTACGACTACTACCAATAGACTCACTGACGCCCCGGGCCCACGCTGACATCCTCCGTCCACGTCAGCAGCGGGGGGGCCTCTCCGCCGTCACGTGGCGCGCCTGCCACGCTGTCCCCATTGGCTACTTGCGCCTACTCCCACCTCCCCATCTCCTTCCTCCGCCGCCGCCGCCGCCACCACCACCGCTACTAAAACCCTAGCTGCTCGCCTCGCCCACGCCCACGCCCTCGCTCGCATCGCCCGAATCCTCTCCCCGCCGGATCCCGCCGCGTCGTAGCATCAGGCAAGCGAGGCCCCCCGGGATCCACGAACCCGAGCTGTTTCTCCATTCGACGGATTTCTCCGCCGCGTTTCCGGGTTTGAGATTTGATTTGACTTGTCCTGTTTGTCTCTTCGTTCGTGCAGGCGGAGGAGCCATGTCGTCGGGAAAGGGAGGTGGAGGTGGTGGCAAGGGAGGCGGAGGCGGAGGTGCGCGTGTGGTTTGGTTGGATCGGGCTTTGGATTTGGGTGGGTTTTTGCGCTTTATTCTTCAACTGATGGGAGTTTGAGTTGCAGGGAAGAAGAAGGAGGTGAAGAAGGAGACGAAGCTCGGGATGGCGTACAAGAAGGATGACAACTTCGGGGAGTGGTACTCCGAGGTGGGTGTTTTCACCTTCCTTTTATGGGGGTTTTTGGCGAGGTTTAGTTGGTAGATTTGGGTGAATTTTAATTTAATGTAATGTGGGTGCGATGAGGTGTTCATGTGCGGAATTTAAAGGTGGTGATGTATTCTAGAGGCATGACAAGTTCTGGAAGGGAGTGTTGGCAGCTAATAGTTTGAACCTTTGTTAACAGATATTTACTTCTGCATCAGTGCAAATGTTGGTGGTTCTGTTAGTTGCTATTGCTACTGTTGGTTTTCTGAAACTGTTCTGGTTCAATTTACTCTATTCAAATGCTGTTGCTGAAGAGAGAATTAGTAATCTTCAAGAGTATGATAATGTTAACTATATAAGTTATTTCCTACCTGTTACTGGAGAATGGAACACACAGTTACTGTTTCTAAACTGTTGTTGGTTGATCATCCAAAAGAAAACAACAAGCTCAAACATTTTTTTTTCAAATTCAAAATATATCTCATTCTTGCTAGGGTGCTTATAGAAGATTTCTACTGTTTGTTCCTTCAGGTTGTCGTTAACAGTGAAATGATCGAGTACTATGACATATCCGGTTGTTATATCTTGAGGCCATGGGCGATGGAGATCTGGGAATTGCTGAAAGTAAGCTTTTCTCAATGACTGCTTAAATTCAATCAATCAAAATGCTAATTTTTAATTTATTTCCCTTTGCAATGAAATGTAAGTAGTCATTGTTGCGTTCTATTCTTGTAACTTAAGCATCTGTGAATTGTGATGATAACAAAAGGTAATCTCTGTCCACAAGTTGGTCTAGAGTGTTACCTGAAGTATTTATTTTTGTCAACCTTATGCATTCCTTTTCCCCGACTGATGATTACTACGAACATCCCATTATCAATTCAACTTTTCATATATTAATACTTATGCCCTCTTGGACTAGTATGCTTGTCTCAGTGTTACATGTCTATTTTATATTATCAGTAACTTCTGATTGAGTTGTGTAAGTATCGTTCTTAGCACCAGGGATCTTGCCTTTGTTTCTATGTTTGCAGTTTATTAAGTAAAAATGGCATTATTATAGTCATGTTCTTTTTCCCTAAGTACTATGTGGTTTGGTGCAGGAATTCTTTGATGCAGAAATAAAAAAGCTGAAGCTGAAACCTTATTATTTCCCATTGTTTGTCACTGAGAATGTCCTACAGAAGGAGAAAGACCACATTGAGGGCTTTGCACCAGAGGTGTGTATTTTCCCTTGCTATTTAATCCATCATTCAGTATTTTGCCCATTAGGATGTTAGTTTACCTCTGTCATTTGAGCATGTTGACAAACCTTCATGAAATGAAGCTAGCAAAAACTATTAGTAACGATTCTATTTTTTTAGCCCGAAGTCTGAACACTCAAAAGATTTTTCTTGCTTGACCTGAGCAATATTTCTCAATTCGTTTGTGAAATAGCCCACAATATTTCTCAATTAGTTTGTGAGATAGCACATAAATTCAGAGGCATGCGAACTATCTGAGCTATGGCACTATTCATTCTCTTATTTGATTGTTGAGGCAAACTAGACCTCAGCGCTTTTAATGTTTGACCTATAATTTCTCCTGAAGAAACTCCCTATTTCTCTTATAAAGCTCCTAAAGGTTCTGGATAGATTTCAAATTCAAGCACCCAAGCCATATGAAATGATGCTCTTAATCACATGAACCGCATGGCCTGTAAACCTGTTGTATGACCACCTAACTATTTTTGTGCTAGTCATGCAATTTGTTGGCACAGGCCACTGCCTTTCATGCAACACTTTTTCCTGGAGTTTGGTCATAATCACTGAGACTGAATAATTGAGTTGACATGGTTGTTACCACTGTGCCAATGTCTAAAATGTCAAGTAAAAAGAGTTAGTATCTATTGGACATGCCATGTGGTTGTGCTGATGACAACTATTATTTGTTCAATTAGCATCTGTTTTACGTTTGTTATGAACTGTTATATACACATTTTTATCTTTAGACTATTTATTGGAACTTGATACAATATTAAATATATATTTTCACGTGGTCATGTGGTCAATTGTGTGAAAATTATGAGTAACATAGTCTTTTGTAATTCGTCTTGCAGGTAGCATGGGTCACTAAATCAGGAAAATCTGATCTGGAAGCTCCTATCGCCATCCGTCCTACAAGTGAGACTGTCATGTACCCATACTTCTCCAAATGGATAAGAAGTCATCGGGACTTACCTTTGAGGTGTAACCAGTGGTGTAACGTCGTGCGATGGGAGTTTAGCAATCCAACTCCATTCATTAGGTAGTCAATTGTTTATACACCCTTCCCTTCCCTATTTCCTCTAGTGCCTGGCTTGCAAGCTGTGTCCTCAATAGTGCCTGATTGCCTGCATCCTAACAAATCCAAACAACTTTTATGGATTCTTTTATGTGAAATGAGTGGCATGATATGCTTTCAAATATTCTGCATTCCTGGGTCAAGGGTTATCATTTTCTCTTTTGCCAAGAAAATCATGAAATAACTCTTTTCTAATTGTGCTCGACACTACTTGAAACAAAAGGGACAAAGGAAGATAAGGGAATCTTGTTTTTGCAACTTTGGTGTTCTATTTTTTTTAGGTTAGGTTTTTCTTACATGTCCCACACTCCGACATGGTTCTGCATGATATCCATAATATCCAATATTGTATATGTTCCTATACTGCTCATTTGTTGTCACCTGTCATGTTATGTCATTCATCAGTTTCATTACCTTAACAATGAGTCAGGATGGTCTCAATTTTCTTAGTGAATGTAAATACGAGCATTACCATACACCACCTGTTTCCGTGATGGCGAATAGGTGGTTGACCTATGCTCTAGGGAATAGGGATATATTCATCAGCTCTGGCTGAAACATTCTGTAACTATTCTCCACAGGAGCCGTGAGTTCCTTTGGCAAGAAGGGCATACAGCTTTTGCAACTAAAGAGGAGGCTGATGAAGAGGTACTGTACTTGTTTTTGCACTACTTTGATGTGGCTCATGATAAAACTGCAGTTCATCACGGTTAACTGTCATATTGAGGTGGACTAGAATGCATGGATGGATGGGGGATTCTTAGGAAAAGGAGAATACTGTTCCATTATTCTCCCTTTCAGAATTAAGTGATCACTAAGAAATTAGCTCTCCAATCAAGATGTGCTAAATTTACCTTAAGCTACTTTTCCAGCACTAGCATTTTTGCTGCTGCCTTGCCATATGAGCAATCTCCATAATCCATGGGCCTCCGTAATGGGCAATCTGCTGCCATGTGCAGCTGGCCATAACTTGCTCAGGAAATTTTTGGTTCTAACTAAGCAGCATCTCTTGTTTAATAAATATTGGTGTTTCTGTTGTAAACTATCTTTAAGTACTATTGGCCTGCTTGTGGCTAGTGTGAAGCAACAGCTGGCCCAATATCAATGCATAGTATTCTAGGAAGAAGTTATTACACCGCTAGTGTGGATAGTCGTTTTGACATCAGTAATATTTCAATGTCATTACACTTCCTGAACATTGTTTCACATTTTTGAATGTGAAAAAGTTGTATATTTATCTCCAGTGGTTGCTTGGCACATAAAAGTTAAAACTATTTTGTAGAATATCTGATGGAGCGAATGGAAGTAATGAGTAACATGTTGTTAATTTAAAAGGATGATGTGTTATTTTAATCCATGACAATGTTCAGGTTCTCCAAATTTTGGAACTCTACCGAAGAATTTATGAAGAATTTTTAGCAGTTCCAGTTTCTAAGGGGAGGAAAAGTGAGATGGAAAAATTTGCTGGTGGACTATATACAACAAGTGTTGAGGTATTGATATGAAATGTTTGCTTCATTCCATCCAATTGGTTCTTCTGTAGTTACCCTGATGAAGAAGAGTACTTATATCTTTATGTTTAGTAATAATAAAATTTTATCATATTTGCAGGCCTTCATTCCGAACACAGGTCGTGGTGTACAAGGGGCAACATCACATTGTCTTGGTCAAAACTTCGCAAAGATGTTTGATATCACTTTCGAGAATGATAAGGGCTCAAGATCCATGGTGTGGCAGAACTCTTGGGCATACACCACCCGCTCGGTAATTCTCATATTTTGTTAAATTTTGGAATGTACCTGGAATTTTCTTCTTGTTTTGCCCTTTTCAAGTGGTAATGTTTTACAAAAGAAATGAGGCTTTTATTGTGAATGAGGATCTAGCTTTGAGTGCTAAGCTCTCTGGTAATTTTAAAATACACAATGAGCTAGTTTTTTTTAAAAACAATTATTTTTTCTTTTACTTTAGTTCTATGTATCTATTATTTTCAGTTCTGAGTTCTCTACCCAAATTATGTTCACATTTGACCTTATGCATTTTTGCAGATTGGGGTGATGGTGATGACACACGGAGATGACAAAGGATTAGTGCTTCCACCAAGGGTGGCACCTCTTCAGGTCATTGTCATTCCTGTTCCATACAAAGATGTTGACACAACAGCTATTGTAAACGAATGCAAAAAGACTGTTGATACACTGGAGAAAGCTGGTATTCGAGCAGACTTAGATACCCGCGAAAACTATTCTCCAGGATGGAAGTATTCCCACTGGGAGATGAAAGGCGTTCCTCTAAGAATTGAGATAGGTCCAAAAGATATGGCAAACAATCAGGTACAGAGGTCACAGCATTTAATTTATTAACTTCATTTATCAGTCGCACATTAATTACTATAATGCTTCTAGGACTCTTCATAAAGTAGTTAAAAAGAAATTAATAATGCCTTCCATATCCATGATAGAATTCACAACCTTATTAGTAGACCAGTGTACTTCTTGTATAAATTGGTTTTTCTTGTTAGCATAAGATGAAGTGCAAATGGCTTCTTTGAACTCTATTCCCCATGGAAAATATGATTACTACTAATGACATCAAAACAGTAAGTAGCTAATGAATATATAAACTAAGGGCACCTTCGTTATCATGCATTTTCCTGCAAACTGCTGTATCTTTACTGTTATAGAGAAAAAAACTAGTGGTGATGGTGGTGGTGATGGTGAGTCTGCCATACCACCACCGTCACCATGGGTTCTGTGCATACATGCACGTGTGTTTCTTTTATCTGAATAATCTTATCTGGATAATTATATCATTTGCACACGTGGTTCGTAATAATAGGATTATTTGTGAACTGATGATCAATCTGAAGTCTATATTTTTCTTGAGTTCAGATTTTATACTTATCCTAGATCATTGCAGTGCATGGGTTGGCTAGTTCATTTAATAACCTATTTCTCCTCTTTCTCCTTAAAATACATTAATTTGATTCAATTAAACACCTTTCACATCTTTTCCAGTGACTGAATGGTGCACTTACCCATTTCTCTTATAGGTTTGGCATGGATGGAGTAACTTTCATTTTGTTGTGGTGTTTAATTTGTTACTATTCCCTGAACCTTTATTCCAACTAGTAAATGAAAACATCATCCCTCTTCTTTTCAGGCCCGTGTTGTTAGGCGAGACAATGGTGCAAAAGCTGATATTCCTACTGCTGACTTGGTTGAGAAAATTAATGGGTTACTTGATGAGATTCAGAAGAACTTGTTTGAGACGGCCAAACAAAAGAGAGATGCCTGCCTTAAGGTTGTCAACACCTGGGATGAATTCATAGCAGCTCTGAATGACAAAAAATTGATCCTGGCTCCATGGTGTGATGAAGAGGTACTTCAACCTATTTATGAGATCTCCCTCTCACCATGTTATTTTTTTTGCACTAGTTAACTATTTGGAATATCCAGTGTGTTTATGTTCTCTTCTACAAAGTTTTCTTTTGATTGCTGGGGACAAGACCTATTTGTATCATCTTTATCATATCTGTTGATTGTGGAGGGAGAATGGGAAGGTAGGGGTAACACCAGTGACCAATAGAGGTTTAAAGCACCGTCGAGCTTAGTTCCAAGATGGAAGTTAAGTAGAATGGAGAATGAAATGGGATAGCAAGGAGATTCAATGAGGGTTGCAATGTCTTTTCTTGGTCGAGGGTCACATTCAATAGTACCTGCAAGACAATTGATTGCACTGTGATATCTGGAACTCTGTTAGTTACATCCTAATGTACTCATGTGTTGTACTAGTTACTAACATAACATTATGAACTATTTACACTGGATTACTAACATTTTCTACTCAACATGGGCATCATCCATTTTCGTGCTGTGGTTCAGGAAGTTGAGAAGGATGTGAAGGCTCGGACAAAAGGTGAACTGGGAGCTGCCAAGACATTGTGTACACCATTTGAACAGCCAGATCTCCCAGAAGGTATGCTTTGCAGGCAATAGCTAAAATGCCAAATAGCTGGGTTCACATTCTCTTTTGCTTGGTCTTTTACTGCATATCTTGCAACGTATGCATCCATGCACTTGTAACTAACCTTTTCTGATGCGGTACACCAAAATTCAGGAACCACATGCTTTGCTTCTGGAAAGCCTGCGAAGAAATGGTCATTCTGGGGCCGCAGCTATTGATCTGTAACAAGATCTTGGTTGTGATCATTCATTCCTGCTGGCGAAGCCGTTGATTCACCATATTGCAGTTCCATACTAGCAAAGCATGATACACATACATCTATTTACCGTGCGGTTTTGCTGCTTGTCAGAAATCTTGACATTGGAATGTTTTAAGTAACATCATGTTTGGTTCAGAATCTTGTTTACCCAGCAACTTAATTGAGCTAATCGTTGACATTGTGTTTCCAGTTAAGTGTGGTCATCTTGATCGACTAGTCCTTAAAAATATTATACACGTGAATATGTGATACTTCTATGTAGATGTAAATACAAAGGCAGCCTTACAACATTGAAGGAAATAAAACAAAAACGAAATGTGCATGTTTCATTTAAGAGCAAACGAAAACCTAAGCTGCACAACTATGGCAGTGCCCACAACAGAGAACACCTCCATAGCAATGCTCTTTTTTTTTTCCATATGGAACATATGTTATGTAGAGGAAGTACTCGATCCTAGCTACTCGACCTTCTCCTTGTGCGTTTCCTCGTCACTCCCACGCCGATCAGTACTGCAAACCAACGGTACCTCTACCGGTATCCACACGTACAGGAATGGAATGCCACGTGCAGATGTGCTAGTGTCGGCGTGTGGCTAGGGTTTTGCTTCGGGAGGGGAGTGGCGGCTAGGGTTTCTTACGTGATGCAATTACTTCGCCGGTCACACTCCCTCATGAATATATACGACTCATGACTAGGTCTCCCGAGCCCATTGGAGTCCTATTCGGATACTTATCCGAATTAAGCTCATATTGGATCTCCATCCAATCCCCTTATTCCGGTCCGTTAAGCGTGCGACCCTGTTGGTTTATGTACACTCGATTGCAACCCAAAAACTTATTTTCGGTCCATGTGTAAACAGCGGCCCCTAGCAGAACGTATTGACCCACCGAGCATACATAAAGATCATATCGACTGAACCTCTAGTGTATACTTGTATGAATCCCTTTGCCTCACGATATCTATTAAGCTCAAGGCTAGATATATGCCATCCTCTAATAGCTCAATCATTCACTCGAACCTGTGATAGATTATTTAACCTTCGATTGACTCCTCAATCACTTTTTGTATGGCCATACACTTCTATAATCTATAACATCGAGAGGCCTAGAGATATCTCTCCATAGGAGGGGTAAATCTTATTTTGATTATTCATATCCCATTACATGTTTCATAACATATATGAAGATTGCTTTCATAGCTACCCAGTTATGGAATAACGTTTAGCAGTCCCTAAGCAAGCTACTATACATGTTGGGAACTATTGTAATCTCAGGTCTAAGGATTCTACACCAACACTAAATGAGATCACTGATGACACATCACATATAGCTCTTGCAGTATCTCATGTTGGGTGTATCCAACATGTTCCCCAACATGTATCCATATTATTAATTTGGTATCTCCATATCATGATTCATGAGACATAATCATCAATCAATACATGTGCTGATCATTTAACCATATTTGTTCCACATATGATATTGGATCAGGGATCCTTTAGAAATAGTAACATACAACATAAAGAGTCTCGAATCACATATTCATTAACCAATAATAAGTTATCTATTTCAAGGATCAATGTCGGATAAATATATAAACGTAGTACGTGATACAATCATCTCTATGATTGCTTCTAGGGCATATTACCAACAGTTTCCCACTTGCACTAGAGTCAATCATGCATGTATCTAATACCCATTGCCCTATTGTGTTCCTCATGTTTAGGCTGAGGGAGTGGCTTTTGTCAACAGATTGCAATATTAAAATCTGTATGTATTTTGCATATCTTCACATCTCTACCCACTATCTCACGAATGAGGTGATACCGCCGTAAAATATGTTTGGACTTTTGATGTGATCTAGGCTCCTTGGCTTGCGCAATGACCCCACTATTATCGCAATAGAGGTCCACAGGACTGAGAGCACTAATCATCACACCGTTGAGAAACAAATTTCATTATCCAAACATCCTCCTTTGCTGCTTCAGAAGCGGCAATGTACTCGGCTTCTGTTGTAGAGTCAACGACTGTATCTTGCTTGGAACTCTTCCAACTCATAGCGCCGCCATTCAGGTAGAACACAAATCCAAACTACGATCTAAAATCATTTTTGTCGGTTTGGAAGCTTGCATCGGTGTAATCATTTGCAACGAGCTCTTCCTCTCCTCCATAGACCAAGAACATATCCTTAGTTCTTCTCAAATATTTTGGGATATTCTTTATAACAATCCAGTGACTCTCACCTGGATCTGATTGGTATCGGCTTGTTGCACTAAATGCATATGAAACATTGAATTGCCGAAGCATATGGAATCATATTCATCTTGTTTTGCTCATCAGTCGTTTGAGGACACTGATTCTTGCCAAGATTAATGCCATGTGACATCGGCAAGAAACCTTTCTTGGAGTCTTGCATATTGAACCTCTTCAACACCTTGTCAATATGTACTCTAGCTTAATCCAATTAACCTCTTTGATCTATCTCTATAGATCCTTATGCCCAAAATATATGCTGCTTCACCTAAGTCCGTTGAAAAACTATTTTTCAACGATGACTTAACGGATTCAAGCATAGGAATGTCGTTCCCAGTTAACAATATGTCATCTACATACGCGCCCACTATTCTTCTTGTATATACAAGGCTCTTCTTCGTTTTTGACAAAGCCCAACGCCTTGACTACTTCGTCAAAATGAATATTCCAACTCCGAGATGCTTGTTTCAATCCATAAATGGATTTCTGCAACTTGCATATCTTTTTAGCTGATTGTGAATTGACAAATCCCTTGGGTTGTGTCATATACACATCCTCATCTAAATTTCCATTGAGGAAAGTTGTTTTGACATCCATTTGCCATATCTCATAATCGAAATAGGTAGCAATCACTAAAACAATCCGAATAGATTTCAGCATGGCAACTAGTGAGAAAGTTTCATCATAATTAACACCTTGAATTTGTCTGAAACCTTTCACCACCAATCGTGCCTTGTAGATGTGAACATTTCCATCCACGTCTGTCTTTTTCTTAAAGACTCATTTGCACCCAATGACTTTTACACCATCAGGTGGATCAACCAAATTCTAAACTTGATTGTCATACAAGCATTCTATTTCGGATTTCATGGCTCCAAGCCATTTCTCAGTCTGGTCCCACCATCGCTTCCTCATATGTTGTAGGTTCATCATTGTCTAACAACAATATATCATGTTGTCCTGTGGTTATCAACGCATACCTCGCAGGTGTATGCCGTATCCTTTCGGACCTTCGTGAAGTCGGTGCTTGTACAACTGGCTCAACAACAACTTGTTCAACCTGTTGAACAACATCTTGCTCAACTTGTTGTGGTTGTGTGGAAGTTGAAGAATTTTCTGGTGATTCCTGAATTTCTTCATGTTGCACCGTGCTCCCACTATTCTTTCTTGAGAGAAACTCTTTCTCCAAGAAAACACCATATCGGGCGACAAACACTTTGCCTTCTTCCCGATTATAGAAATAATATCCTTTCGTTTCCTTAGGATATCTCACAAAGAAGCATTTATCCGATTTAGGTGCGAGTTTTACATAAGCCTCAAAACCCCAAATCTTTAGGAAAGACAAACTGGGATGCTTCCCTGTCCATATCTCATGTGGTGTCTTATCCACAGATTTTGATGGAACCCTATTTAGTGTGAACGCTGCTGTCTCTAGAGCGCAACCCCAAAAGCTTAATGGAAGATCCATTTGACTCATCATTGATCGCACCATGTCCAACAATGTATGATTCCTCCGTTCAGACACCCCATTCCATTGAGGGGTTCCTGGTAGAGTGAGTTGTGGAACAATTCCACACTCCTATAGATGATTGCCAAATTCAAGGCTCAAGTATTCTCCTCCACGATCAGATCGTAGATACTTGATTGTCTTGCCCAAATGATTGTATACCTCATTCTGACATTCCTTGAACTTTTCAAAGGATTCAGACTTATGCCTCATTAAGTAGATATAACCATATCTACTAAAGTCATCGGTAAAGGTAATGAAGTACCCAAAACCACCTCTGGCTATTGAACTCATTGGTCCACATGCATCAGTGTGTACTAGTGCCAATAGTTCACTTGCCCTTTAAAATTGACCCGTGAAAGGTGCCTTTGTCATTTTACCAAGTAAACAAGATTCACATGTCTCAAATGATTCAAAATCAGAAGTGTAGAAGTCCATATCTAAGGAGCTTCTCCAAGCGTCTCTCATTTATATGGCCCAAGCGACAATGCCAAATAAAAGTAGGATTCAAATCATTAGAATGTTGCCTTTTCATATCAATGTTTTATACTGAACATCCATCAAGATTTACAATGTAGAAACCATTCATCATGGGTGCAAGGAAATAAAAAATATCATTATAATAGACTGAACAACCATTGTCTACTGATCTAAAACCATAACCCTCTGCTTGCAAACAGGAAGCAGAGATAACGTTTTTACACAGAGCTGGAATGCAATAAAAATTATTTAATTCCAAAACTAATCCTAATGGTAAAGATAATGGCATAATGCCAACCACCACAGCAGTAACTCTTGCTCCATTGCCCACGCGAATATCCACTTCGCTTCTTGATAAGTTCCTACTTCTTCTCAGCCCCTGCAACGATTTGCATATGTGAGCAACTGACCCGGTATCAAATACCCAAGAATTAGTAGAGGAAGTAGTAAGATTAATTTCTATAACATTAATACCTGAGGTGGAACTCTTTCCATCCTGCTGCTTCTGCTTGAGCTGCTCTAGGTATTTCTTACAATTCCTCTTCCAATGACCTGCACCCTTGAAAAAGAAACACTCTGCATCCTTAGCAGGCCCAGTCTCTTGGACCTTGGTCTTAGAGTTGCTAGTACTCGCAATCTTATGAGAGTTTAACTTTCTCTTTTGACCACTCTTCTTGTTGTTGGGCTTATGCTTATGCATGACCATCACATGGTTGGAGTTTTTCTTAATGCTTTCCTCGGCACCATTTAACATCCCATGCAGTTCGGCCAAGGTCTTGCTCATGTTGTTCATGTTGAAGTTCAATATGAACGGCTCAAAGCTGGGAGGGAGCAACTGGAGAATCAGATCAGTAGCCAACTCTTGGCTAAGGGAAAACCAAGCTTTTCCAGACTCTCGATGTAACCAATCATTTGATCACACGTGGGCTAACTGGATTACCTTCTGCAAGCCTGCACGCAAACAAGGACTTTGAGGTGTTGAACCTCTCAGCTCTTGCCTGTTTTTCAAACATGCTACACAGTCCCGTGATTATACTATGAGCATCCAATGTCTCGTATTGCCTTTTGAAGCTCAGGAGACATAGTAGCAAGCATGAGAAAACTCACATCCAGATAGTCGTTCTGTCGCTTTTCATTCTCCCTATGCTAAGCAGCAGAAGTATTGTTGGGCAAGTCATCTGGAAAAGGTTCTTCAAGCACAAACTCTTTGCGCTCCTGCCTGAGAACAATTCTCAGGTTGTGATACCAATCCATGAAGTTTGTTCCATTCAACTTATCTTTCTCAAGAATAGATCGCAAGTTAAAACTGGATGATGCAGGAGCTACCATGATCCACAATATATATATATATATATATATATATATATATATATATGCAAAATCAACTCATGTTTACATTTAATCTTTCATCAAACAATTTAAGAAAAGATATTCCTACTATGTGTGGTGCAACAAAATTCCCTCTAGCAACATAGTGAGCCAAGATCCTTATTTTTTATTGTCTAGTGAGCTTTGGCATCATAGCTAGACAACTAGCAAAATAGGTAAGTAACACCTTACTAATCACATCCTATGTGACTCTCATATTGTTGGGTGACATCTCCATGTACCAACCCAACCTATGCCCCAAGGTCAAAAACTGTTTTGATAACCTTGTCAAGTAAACCAACAATCTCCGCATGTAGATGTCTGACATCTATCCTATCTTATTGTAACACATTGGAATTTTGCTATAAAAATGAAACCCAAATTTTGGTACTCTTAAAAAAAAGAAAAAAAAACTTTTGAATAAAATGCATCATGCCGATGTTATTTGCCTCTTTGGTTGCAATGCACTAACTTAAATGGAAATGATAAACCAATAAATGTGGTGAATGTAAATAAAATACCAAGATTCCAAAACATAGGAAATTGGAATAGATTATAATAAATATTAAATAATGGACAATATTAATTTTGGACAAAATTCACATTTGGATACCTAATAATGTCACCCTAATGCATAGGAGAAATACAAAGTTAAAATAGCCTTTACTTTGATTTTTAAATCAATCAAAAACCCTAAATTCCATGCTGACACTATTCAATGCACGCTAGGAGTTCGACACATGTTGGGAACCATGATAGCTACCCAGTTACGGAATAACGTTTAGCAGTCCCTAAGCAAGCTACTACACATGTTGGGAACCATGATAATCTCAGTTCTAAGGATTCTACACCAACACTAAATGTGACAACTGATGGCATATCACATATAGCTCTTGCAGTATCTCATGTTGGGTCTATCTGTCACGTCCTGAAAATCACCTAATTTAATAATTCATTCTTTAATGCATTTTTAGAAATTATTTTAAAATCCTACAAGGTAAACTCTAATAATATAGGAAACATCGCAACATAAAATTGAGTTAGATAAAATCTCATTAAATACTTTGCTTGTTTATCTATTTTCTAGATTTTTCTAGGAATTATTTGAGCAAGGGAAGTATTTTTAATAAATGAAACATCATTTCACGAATTATTTTAATTGAAAAAGTTTTTAAATCTTTGCCTAAGCCATTGGGCTGATTCCAGCCCATCTCTCTCTCCTTGGGGGCGTGGCTGTGCAGCCCAGTCGGCCCAGCTGAGCCTCCCCTTCTCTTTCTTTCTTTGTTCTATTCTTAGCCGGCCCAAGACAGAAAATCTACTTTACCTCCCTTTGCACTATTCATCTTCAACCTCCAGACAGCCTGTTCTTCCCGATCTGGCTCGGTTTTTCCCTTCCAAATCCGACCTTTTCTCTTGTGTTTTCCTAAAATTAGTTGAGGGGATTTGTTTCCCTTATCCTCTTCTATCCTTTCCCCCTAAAATCCGATTTTATCCCTTTGATTTCGATGCGAATTCGGATTCGTTTTCAAGTTTATCTCTCCAAACTAACCATCGAACTTTCCGGTTCAAATCCTCTCGTTTGGAGGCCGATCTCCCTCACCCATGCCTATAAATAGCATCCCCTAGTCGCCCTCTTCCATTTGCCCCAAGTTTTAGCCGCAGCCGTCACTTGTAGCGCCGCCACCACGTGAGCCCTAGCGCCGTCGCCGCCGTAGCCACTTCAGCCACGTCGCACCGTTGCTGTGGTCGTCGCTGCCGCCTTCCGTCGCCACTGTTGGGTTCGTAGCAAGGAGAGGAAGCCCGGCCACCCCGTCGCCGCTGCTGCATCCCGTCGGAAAGCCGTCGTCGCCGTCGACTTTGTTTGCCGGTGGTTGTGTGGTCCAGAACCATGCCCGGCAGTGATGTCATCGTGACATCATAAATCCTTTATTTAAATCGTAATAATTTTCTGTATTGGGTGAAAAACTGATTAAACTGCGGAAATTCATAACTAAATCATCGTAACTCGGATTCAAGTGGTTCAAGTTGCTAAATTCATCTAAAATCGAGATCTACATGTTAAAAATATCCACATTTACTGTTTATGCTTGTTTTTGTACTGTTTTGTTGATTTTGTTCATTCGCTTTAGTTTCCGACGTTCCGGAGGAGAGCGTTTACGTTGAGGAAGGTTCTGAAATTTTTCAAGAAGCTCAAGGAAAGTCACACAGATCCCAAACAACCCTTTGAGCATGTTGAACCCGTTTAAAGCTAATGTTTTATTTCAACTTATGCATTATTTTTCGAATGTCATCGGGTGGTGAGCCTTTCCCAATTAATTATGGCCGAAGATGACTTTATTTTCCTATGGGTTATAATTTGATTAGCTAGAACCTTATATATTGGTTTGGTTCAGCTATATGCTATATATATATTTGCTTAGCCAAGCTTAGAGACATAAGCTCATTAATGGGATGAATCATACTACATTATTAATTATTGTTATATTTAATGGTAGCTCACGATGGTCAATCGTGTTATGGTAATTGATAATTAAAATTTGATTAATGGTGGGTTGTGAGCACATGGTTTTGATGGTCGTGCTCATGGCAATTAAGGACCGGTTCGCGAGCTGCTGTTGTGAAACATTAACCGTGCCAACCACAAGCCAGCGTGGGCAACGGCTTTACCTTTTGTATAGCATGGTTCATTATGGGGTGCCAGACTGAGAAGCGGCGAGAAGTCTGTGGGGGTCGCTGGGGAGTCCATGCCTCTGGTTGTAGAGGGGGTGATTATGATCCAGGAATGGTGCACTGTGGTGAGTTGTATTGTACGAGGGGTATTGTCACAGTTCCTTTCCGAGGTACCGTGGTGGTATTGAGGCGCATGGTGACATGTTGTGGAGCTGTGTCTTGTGGGTACAGTGGTACATCTCTGGCTAGAGTCAAACTATTCGAATAGCCGTGCCCGCGGTTATGGGCGGGTCTAACAATGTTTTTCGTGATTAGTCTCACACTACTCATCACTGGTGATAATAATGTGATAATTAATTTGACTCCTGGTTTGGAATGGTATATTCCTGTTATGGAGGTTTGATTTGTACAACCGGGGTTAGTTGTTCAGATGAGGTTGGGCCTATGCAACACGGGAGTGTTGTATAGTGTTTATTTAATACTGCTTAATTGCTCAACTGTTTTACTATTCTTTCAAATGTTTTTTAAATACTGTTTATGCAAATAAGCTATATTATGCCATCCTTTGTTATCTTGTGCACTTGCATATTTGCTGTGTGACTTGTTGAGTATGTCATATGCTCATTCTTTCAATATTCATTCATCAGAGGAGGAGTTTTTCAGCGAAGGTGACGATCTGGAGGATTAGGCTTTGTTCGGGTCAAGTTGCTTGTGGAGTGGAGTCACCATAGCTGTTTAGTCTTTTGTTTTTATTTTTTCGCTGCGTAGAATTTTATTCTTTTGAGAGGAACTATCCACCTCTGTAATAATTTATTATTTTGTGAATAATTAGCTGTTTGATAGAATTCTATTATCAATTTGTTATTGTGTGCCTCGGCTGATTCCTGGATGAGGATTTAGCACACATGTAAGCGTTTGAAATTTTGGATAGAAATTCCGGGCGTGACATTATCCAACATGTTCCCCAATATGTGTCCACGTTATTAATTTGGTATGTCCATATCATGATCCATGAGACATAATCATCAATCAATACATGTGCTGATCATTTAACCATATTTATTCCACATATGATATTGGATCAGAGATCCTTTAGAAATAGTAACATACAACATAAAGAGTCTCACGAACGAATCATATATTTATTAACCAATAATGAGTTATCTATTTTAAGAAATAATATCGGATAAATATATAAATATAGTATGTGATACGATCATCTATATGATTACCTCTAGCACATATCACCAACATGATCAACCTGAAAATAAAACCCTGTAGAAGTTTGAAGGCTCCACCAAAGGTTTGCATTAGCTTTTGGCATTGAATTCTTGATTCCAATTGAGGATAAAAATTACAGCACCTTATAGCATCACCAACAGAATTGGAATAATCCACCCTAAAATTTTGTTTTTGGTTTCCGAAACTGAAAATGGGAAATGAAAAAACTAATTTCTAAGATATAACCCAAATTTAATTTCAAAAAACTAAAAGTGAGCCTTTCAGTTAAACTGCCAACATAAATCTCCCGTTTTACTCTATCACCGTGCACGGAAAGTATCACGGAGGATGCGAGGAGAGGAGACGTGGGAGCAGCGAGATTGGGAGTGGGAGAGGAGGGCGCGCTCCCCATCATTTCTCCCGTTTTACTCTATCACCGTGCACGGAAAGTATCACGGAGGATGCGAGGAGAGGAGACGTGGGAGCAGCGAGATTGGGAGTGGGAGAGGAGGGCGCGCTCCCCATCATTTCAACAGAGCGAAGATTACGGGGAATGAAACTCCAAAAGTCATACAGGTGAATAAGGGATCTGTTAAGAGTTTTTTTTTTACCGTACCATCCATTCCTCTTGCACAAATTTTTACAAAAGCTGGTCGGTAAGATCACAGCAGCACAAAACTGGCTGGACAGAGCAATTAGAAGCATCAAAACTTAAAAGAAATTCTACTCCTGGATCTTTCCATTTAGTTACAGCATACAGTGCACCACCAGTTTACATCTGCTGCCATTCGTTGCTCAGGCATAAAACTTTGAAATGACAGCAAACAAACCATGAAATGAGAGCAAACAGGACTGCTGTTATTTGGCAAAAAATGCATTATTAATCTGTAGCGTCTTTGAAGTACAATGAGAGAATAAATCAGCTATAAGAAGTTCATGTGATACAAGAGGTCTTTGGGTGGCACTCTTAGAGGAGAGGCTTGAGGATTTCAGATCTACAAAGGCGCAAAGCTGCAAACGTCAAAACTTCAACAGAGATACTAACAGATATTCAACTTTATGACTGAGAAAATGGTAGCTGTCTCCTGCAAAAACAGACTATAGAAAACAGTGGTCAACCAGTTCTGTTTCCTTATCGAATTTCTTCAGGTCCAGCTGAGCGCTCCAGGTAGTGATACAGAATTATGCAACCGCGGGCATGTCTTTGAGCCATGCATCAAGTGGCTTGCCGATGGAGTAGACGATGAAACCAATCTCCCTGAGCTTCTCAGGATCGACGACATTGCGCCCATCGAAGACAAATGCAGGCTTCTGCATGTTGTCAAAGATCCTCTGATAGTCCAAGGTCTTGAACTCGTCCCACTCGGTGAGGATGCACAGTCCATGGGCTCCCTTGGTTGCCTCATACGCATCCCAGACGACACTCACCTGCTTAAACGCCGTGGGGCTAGTTGGCTGCAGGTGCCTTGGGTGGTCCCAATCAAACTTGCCCATGGAAAGGTCCCGCTGGATCTGATCTTCGGTTACCTGTGGGTCGTAGATGCTGATTTGAGCCTTGTCACCCAACAGGCCGTGGCACACATCAATGGCAGGTGTCTCCCTGGTGTCACCGGTGTCCTTCTTGAACGCAAAACCAAGGATGGCAATCTTCTTGCCAGAGACTGTGTTGAACATGGAGGACACAACACGGTTGACAAACCGGCTCTTCTGGTAGTCGTTAATCTTGATGACCTGCTTCCAGTAGTTGGCAACCTCAGGAAGGCCATTGCACTCGCAGATATACACGAGGTTCAGGATGTCCTTCTGGAAACAGGAGCCACCAAAACCGACACTGGCATTCAAGAACTTGGGGCCGATTCTGGTGTCTTTCCCCACAGCGTAGGCCACCTCGGACACATTGGCACCAGTGGCCTCACACAGCGCAGAGATAGCATTCACAGAGGAGATTCTCTGTGCCAAGAACGCATTGGCTGCGAGCTTGGAGAGCTCAGCAGACCACAGGTTGGTGGTGATAATCCTGTCCTCAGGAACCCAGTGAGCGTACACCTCCTTGAGAGCCTGAACAGCCTTCTTGCCCTCAGGGGTCTCCCGGCCACCAATGAGCACTCTGTCAGGCTTGAACAGATCTTTGATCGCAGTGCCCTCCGCGAGGAACTCTGGGTTTGAGAGGATCTGGTAGTTGATGCCCTTGCTGTTGTGGGTCAAGATCTTCTCAATGGCCTCTGCAGTCTTGACAGGGACAGTGGACTTCTCAACAACGATCTTGTCAGACTTGGAGACATCAGCGATCATCCGAGCAGCACTCTCCCAGTAGGTGAGGTCAGCAGCCTTGCCTGCTCCAAGTCCACGGGTCTTGGTAGGGGTGTTGACAGACACAAAGATTATGTCTGCCTCGGCGACATGCTTCTCGACATCCGTGCTGAAGAAGAGGTTCCTGCCCCTGCATTCCTTCACAACTTCATCAAGACCAGGCTCGTAGATTGGGAGCTGGTCGCTGTTCCAGGCATCAATGCGAGGCTTCGCAATGTCAACAACCACCACCTCAATTGCTGGGCATTTGAGGGCAATGACAGCCATGGTTGGTCCTCCAACATAGCCAGCTCCGATGCAGCAGATCTTCACCATCTTGCCTGCTTACTGCGAGCCTGTCATTATATAATTCAATTTTAGGGAGTTCACGGAGTAGTAAACTGAAAGGGTTGTGCACATTTGCAAGTGAACATAAGCAGCCTGGGTTAGCAGATCACACGCACACAGGGGCGTGCCTACGTTATGTTTTCCGGGGTCCTCGGACCCCAGGAAAATTATTAAATCCTAGCTAAATTATACCATGTTAACTAATATATCAATCAATAATTAGATAATTAGTATGCATTGGACCCCCGGTATTTTTTGTTCTGGGTTCGCCACTGCACGCACACCAACCAGGAACTCGAAATAAACATGTGGAGAGTGCAGGATTGCAAATTCTGGTTCTGAGAAAGCTACCACCCAACTGAATAGAGAAAGAAACACCGGTAATTCTGGGAAGACTTGTCTGTCAAACTACTCCTAAGGACAGACAACCAAAATCCATTGCTGCAACAATTCTACCATATGATTATATACCTAAAGAAAGCAAAATCGACAGCAAGCGAAATGATGAATCTAAGAGGTAAACGAAATAAACTCTGAACCACACATATCTAATCACAGAGATCTTCAGAACAAACAGCTTAGATCATGGAAGCACATGCCTTGAGGACAAACTACAGATCTTCAGAACAAACTACAAACCGAAAAAAAGGGAAATCTTGTGGAGGAAATCCTCACCAGATCTCACCACTAGATAAGAAAGAAAGACAGAAAGATCTGTGCTATGCAAGGCACTGCCTACAATACAAGTTGTCACTTTTGTATTCAGAAGGGAGCAAACCACAACTCCTTATATGCTCTCCTCCTCTCCACAACCACAACTCACCACAAAACAATTGGATCTACCTCCTCCCGGTAATTTCAGGTTGGTCAGAGATCACACCACACAACGACAGCAACAGCAGTCAGCAGGTTGTCACAGTTTAGCTGCACAAGTGCAAGTCACGCAAGCTATTTATGTAGTATAAAGGTTGGTTCCCATCAGTGCAAACTACCAACCAACCTGGGAATCGAATCGGTTGCAACCGCAGCAAGAGAAGCTAACGAGCTAACTAACTAACTAACTACACCTAAAGAACAGAAAAAAAAAAAAGCTAAAGCTGCCGCCTTTGAGTGCACACGAGGCATTCGTTCATCACAACCCAGCGCTGGGTGGTTGCCACCATGGAGGCGATCGAGCTGGGTGTCAGTAGTGGTCCTGGAGGGGGGGGGGGGGGGGGGGGGGAGAGAGAGAGCAGAGAGCAGAGAGCAGAGAGAGCAGAGTGGCGTCAGATCGGGATACGCACCGTGTGTCGGTGGGGAGCCGGATCAAGGTCGATGTGTTGGCGCACGGATCGGCGGTGGACGGCGGCGGGTGGATCGAGTTCGAGCTCGTTGCAACCTTCCGGTTCGTCGCCGGCGTAGCTGCCGCGTCGGCGTCGGCGTCGGCGACGAGAGCAACCGCGGCGGGGAGGGAGAATGGCTGGAGTGGAGACCGATGAGAAAATGAAGACAGAGAGATTGTTTGGGAGGTTTACTTCTACTGCTCGGCAAGTCGGCAGTAGTATAGTGACATTTTCTTTAAAACAAAATACTGCCTATTTTCACTAAAATTTCATAATAACTTATGTGTAATCTTAATAGGAGTATTTTTATGAATATTTTACATTCTGTTGCACTGTAGATTAAAATTGAGTATTGAAATACTAAACTCATCTTTTACTACGTAATATACGTGACCTAACTGGCTAACCGCTGTTATCGTTGTAACCTCCAACTAGGTTGTTGTCGTCGTGTGTATTGAATAGGGCGATGGCCTCCATAGTCCCTAGCCTAGCTCCCGCTGCTTGAGATAGCTGCAATGGCAAAGGAGCCTACCGAGGAGAACGAGAGAGATGAGGTGGTGAAGGAAGGCGAGTAAGAGGCAACAGTTGGGTAATAAGAGTCATGACGGGGATAAGTTGACGTTTGCCTAGTGGTTGGCACCAAAGTTAGCCTCTACCCATGTTACCTTGGCCATCCTCTGCTCAATTACTCTGCTTAGTTGCGACGTTCGGACAAAGCTGATCTTCACCCTTGTAGTTGTGGGTCAGTGACATTATATTAGGGATTATAGATGCTGGTGTAGAAGAGAAGTAGAAAGTATGCCAATTTAGGTTGGACCTCCACACTAGTTCAAAGTGCATCGAGATAAAAAGGTTAATAGTGTTAAGCCTAACCAAATTGTAAAATTTTAGTAAGAAAAGATGACCCGTGAAATTTACTTAATTCCGCGGTGAAAGATTATAATTTATAGAGTAGGTGAAAGATTATAATTTATAGACTATGAGATATGGTAGAGTTTTGTGATCAAAATAAATAAAATAAATGACCCAAGAGTCATGAAACATGTAAAGACTTAGATCAACTTTATACAATTTCTTGTTTAAGCGAATTGCGATTTGGGGTATTGAAGTTTCGCTTTGCTCATTTTTAACCATTTTCGACCAAGTAATCTGGCATTTGTTGTAATTTGGGTCACCCCAACTCTCCTTTCAAACATATCAACAGTATAAAGTACATCAACATGAGAGTCTCTCCCATTTATGAGCAAACATCTTTGATAGAGGAGAAGAGTGGATATAGCTGGAGAAAAGAGTTAGGTGATCCAAAGTGAAAAATAAAATTATCAAGTTCAAAATTAAACATTGGTAATAAAAGATGGCTCAAACTGGTATTTACTATTTTCTTAATTTCATATGCCTATCCTACATCGTTTATCAGAAAATTGTTTGAAAAAACATTTTGAAATAAAGAAATTTATTATGGAAGTATAAAAAAGTGCTTCTGTTTTTTGCAAATTTAAATTTAGTACATGCCGAACTACTAACCAAACTTTTATTTAAATTGAAATGTATTATACAAAGTCACATTTATCAACTAGGATAAGGCTTACTTTTAAGGGATTGTAGGATTATCAAACCAATGTGTGAGCACATTTCTGATCTAATAGAGGCAATTTGGACTGAAAATTTATAAGCTCAACAAATAATATCTCAAAATTATAATTTTTTTTCATCACTGCAAAATGCATATAACCTGATATCAAAATTACATAAGGAGAATAACAAATGAATAAAATCTTATGCCCATCTTTGTTTGCCAATGCCCCATATGGCTCTGTTCATCATCTCCGATGGTAACCATTGCCCCATAATCTCCTACTACATGGGTTGTATATCACAGTACTATTGTCTTCACCATCCACTGCTCTATTGCTGTTAATTTTATTCTCCAAACATATTACTATGTTTGTTAATTTTATTCTCCAAACATATTTCTATTTTTATGGGTCCATGTCTGGAATAACAAATTCCCCATGTTTCCTTTTCTATCACTACCGTTCAACTCCGTCATTTGTTCTGGGTTTTCTTTTCCTTTTTTTGTGAAAACACGTGTGAAGTACCAAAGCTGCCCCTCCTGGTTAAGAATTGGGAGGTAAGTGCAGCTATATCCATCCAGTGACTGTTGTAGCTGTTTATCTCGGCCCATCTCCAGCTCTCTTCTCCAGTGGTACAAGGAGAGGCAACACCAAAAATATTAGACCAGTCCTTTCATTCAGTTACAGCATATTACATAGTGGGAGGCCAGTTTACAGTGCTGCCATTTGTTGCTCAGTAACAACAATGAAACCCGAGCAAACAAGATTGCTGCTATTTGGCAAACACAATTGCATCATTAATCACAGGGATACATTTGAAGAATAAATCGGCTATAAGAATTCATGTCATAATACAAGAAAACTTGAGGGTGGCACTCAAACAGCAGAGGCCTGAGGGTTTCAGATCTACCATGGTGCAACACATGAAAAAACTTCAACCGAGATACTAACAGAAATCGACTTTCTGCCTGACAAAATGGTAGCCTCGCCTGTATGTAAAGATGAACAACGAGCTATAAAAAAAATAATGGTCAACCAGTTCCTCTTCGACGCGGACTTTCTTCAGCACCAGTAGAGAACTAAGAGCAATGGTGGGGATGCGGAAAATTATTAGGCAACAGCGGGCATGTCCTTGAGCCACGCATCAAGTGGCTTGCCGATGGAGTAGACGATGAAGCCAATATCCCTGAGCTTCTCGGCATTGACCACATTGCGTCCATCAAAGACGAATGCGGGTTTCTGCATGTTGTCAAAGATCTTCTGGTAGTCCAAGGTCTTGAACTCGTCCCACTCGGTGAGGATGCAGACGCCATGGGCTCCCTTGGTGGCCTCATATGCATCCCAGACCACGCTCACCTGCTTGAACGCGGTGGGGCTGGTCGGCTGCAGGTGCATCGGGTGGTCCCAGTCGAACTTGCTCATGGCGAGGTCCCGCTGGATCTGGTCCTCGGTGACCTGTGGGTCGTAGATGCTGATCTGTGCCTTGTCACCCAACAGACCGTGGCACACATCAATGGCTGGTGTCTCCCTGGTGTCACCGGTGTCCTTCTTGAACGCAAAACCAAGGACAGCAATCTTCTTGCCAGAGACAGTGTTGAACATGGAGGACACAACACGGTTGACAAACCGGCTCTTCTGGTAGTCATTAATCTTAATGACCTGCTTCCAGTAGTTGGCAACCTCAGGAAGGCCATTGCACTCGCAGATGTACACAAGGTTCAGGATGTCCTTCTGGAAACAGGATCCACCAAAGCCAACACTGGCGTTCAGGAACTTGGGGCCAATCCTGGAGTCCTTTCCCACAGCGTAAGCAACCTCGGCCACATTGGCACCAGTCGCCTCGCATAGAGCGGAGATGGCATTCACAGAAGAGATCCTCTGTGCCAAGAACGCGTTGGCTGCGAGCTTGGAGAGCTCAGCAGACCACAGGTTGGTGGTGATAATCCTGTCCTCAGGAACCCAGTGAGCGTACACCTCCTTGAGAGCCTGAACAGCCTTCTTGCCCTCAGGGGTCTCCCGGCCACCAATGAGCACTCTGTCAGGCTTGAACAGATCTTTGATCGCAGTGCCCTCCGCGAGGAACTCTGGGTTTGAGAGGATCTGGTAGTTGATGCCCTTGCTGTTGTGGGTCAAGATCTTCTCAATGGCCTCTGCAGTCTTGACAGGGACAGTGGACTTCTCAACAACGATCTTGTCAGACTTGGAGACATCAGCAATCATCCGAGCAGCACTTTCCCAGTAGGTGAGGTCAGCAGCCTTGCCTGCTCCAAGACCACGGGTTTTGGTGGGGGTGTTGACAGATACAAAGATGATGTCCGCCTCAGCGACATGCTTCTCCACATCAGTGCTGAAGAAGAGGTTCCTGCCTCTGCACTCCTTCACGACCTCATCGAGACCAGGCTCGTAGATCGGGAGCTGATCACTGTTCCAGGCATCAATGCGAGGCTTGGAAATGTCAACAACCACCACCTCGATTGCTGGGCATTTGAGGGCAATGACGGCCATGGTTGGGCCGCCGACATAGCCAGCTCCAATGCAGCAGATCTTCACCATCTTCTCTGCTTAGTACTGAATCTGTGATCATGAAAAGTGACTTTCAGGGGATTGAAGAATAAGCACTAAATGTAATTATATAGATCAGAACTTGTAAGCAGCATTTTTGAGTTAGTAGAAGCTATCTAGATACACAGTTTACAAGCACAATGACCAATATGTCAAAAGAAACGTGCAAAGACTGCTGGGCTGTGAAATACATATAGTCAGGTTCTGAGGAACACAATTAAACCGATAAACAAGTGAGCAGATCATGATAATAATATGTGACTATTGGTATCAAACTGCATCAGGAGAATGACAGATGGAGATCCATGACCACAACAATACTAACACAAAGTTTAGCTAACGAATTCAAGTTACGAGCAGAATAACGCCTCTAATTAATCAATGCCGGCAGCACTGCAGCAAGCAGTAAAATAAAAAGGCAATTGGTCTAAACGGGGGTGAAAAGAAACGAATTTAATGACACAAACACATACTAATCAAGTTACTGAATCTAACAAGGAATCATATATGTGCAGAGCATGGATCTAGCATTATCTTGAGACGAATAACTAAAACAGGAAACCACACAGGTTGCATGGCCATACTCGAACTACAGATCAACCCCAGAAGTATGCATGAGATCATGAAGAATCTTACCAGATCTCAAGAACTTAAGACAGATCTTGAAGAGAACACCAACAGAGAAGAGATAGAGGCAGCTTCTTGTATACAGAGGGAAGCTGCCTACGATATGCACTCAGAGGGAGGCCTCAGCTCCTTATATGCTCCTTCCCACAAACCCATCAGATCAGATCTACCCTCCCTTCGAAAAATTTACCATGTGTCAAGGCTGGGTCAGAAATCGGAATAAATGAGCAGGTGTGAGTTGGTCTCTTATGCTTTGCCAAGAGGCCACCAAACCTCCACTAATCAAAAAAAGGTTCCCATGAGTCCATGACACACCACCAAACCTCTTTAAGCTGACCAATTAACAAAAAAAGAACAGCTAATTAAACAATGGTTGCTATGTCATTCTGGTATAATTGAACAGCATGTGATCAGATTTGCCACCATCTTACGCATCTATCTCTACTGCCATTCGGTGTATATACAGCTAAATAAAGGTCAGTCATGGGGAACCGAAATGGCTGTCTACATGCAACCCATGAAGCTACATGTACAGCATCATGGTCTGGAGAAGAATAATTTGGGGTAAGTAATTAACAGTATTATAATTCCATAAGTCAACTAAAGCAGCAACCAACAAATTATTGAGCTCGGTCAGAACGACACATGATGCAAAACACAGGCTGGAAAAGTTACCGCGTTAGATTGAGATGTAAGAAATGGTAAAGCTGTATCCATCCATCCATCCAGTGGAAGCAATACTCCAGAATGCTTCAGAGTTTGGACACCGTCAAATTCAGCAACTTGATGGCTTGATGCTGATGCTTTTGCCAACCAAACCAAAGCAAGTTGTATCATAAATTTTGCACTGGTAACTGATTAACATGCAGAGACTGAATCTTCTATAGCTAAAAAACTCCAACATCCATGGTAGGAAAAGAAGAGAACAACGCTGAAGAAAATTCTGCAGAAGAATCTGTGAGTAAGCTGAAAAACGTGAGAATTTCCGGAGTTTCAGGTCGCTGTCATCTGATTGCTGCAAACAAATTAAATAGACTAAGAAAACTCCTTATCTTTCTTTCTCCCCATTCACATAGCGGAGACGTCGGTGACGGCGTGGACACCATCAGGGTGAGGAGGATGGAGATGGCGTTGAGATCCGGCGGGGGACGGCGGCGGCACCCAGATCCGGGCCCGGATGGGCGTCGGTGGCGCGCGGATCGAGGCGGAGATCTGGACTCGCTCGCGGCGCGTGGCTGGCCGTGCGGGTTGCTGGATGGGTCGGCAGTCGGCACCGGCGGGTGAAGAGACGGCGGCTGTTGCGGATGGTGGTGGCGGTGGCCGCCGGCGGCGGCGGCGGCGGCGGCGGCGGCGGCGAGCGAGTGGGTTAAGGTAGACGAGGCCCACAGGCTTAGGCAAGGAACCGAGTAGGCTAGACTTCGGCTAAACTTGCTTCTGGAGATAGGCCCAAGAGATGGAATGTATCTGGCCCAGATTGCCCAAACAGGAAATGGGCCCATCTACCTACATGGCCCAGTTCCAAGTCGAAGAAGTAAGAGCGAAGTCTAATGGGCTGCCTATTTATACCTCCCTAAGCTGAAATTTAGCGAAAAGAGTCCAAAGCAAAGCCTCTAGTAGCGAAATCGTTAATTCGCGATTAGCTGTGCGCCGGCCCGCGGGCGCGATCACTCTGATTCTTTGTTTTTTCTTAGCCTGCACGACCTGGGCCAGATTTAGTTTTTGCATGTTTAACGATCAGGCTTTTTTTTATTTTCTTTTTGGGATTTTGCATTTTTTCGTGTTCATAAAGCGAGAAATTTAAAATTCCATAGAGGTGGCTTTAGTAAAATGCCATCGTCTAGAATGTCCTTATAAAAATACCACTCAATAGATGGTACTCCTTAATAAAATATCACTTTGGGCTGTTTTGAGGGATTTAATGTGCGAAATGACGAAAATATCCCTAGGTGAGGTCTTTTGTGTGGATGGCAGCCACGCATGCAACGGTGGCGGCGGACGGGCAGCAGCGGTGGCGGGGGGAGTGGCGGGCGGCTGCGGGCTGCGGCGGACGGGCGGGGGAGCGGCGGGCAGCAGCGGCGGGCGGCGGGGGAGCGGCGGGCGATAGCGGCGGGCGGCAGCGGTGGGCGGCGGGGGAGCGGCGGGCGACAGCGGCGGGCGGCGGGAGAGCAACGGACCGGCGGGGGAGCGGCGGACCGGCGGGGAGAGGCGGGCGGCAGCGGCGGGGGAGCGGCGGGCGGCAGTGGCGTGCTGCGGCGAAGCCGGCGGTAGCGACGATGGCGGCGGACGGGCGGGGAGGAGCTCAGGCGGAGCTCTCGTAGGGGTATTTTTGGTATTTTGCACGCTATATGTGATTAAAAGCCTCAAAACAGTTTAAAGTGGTATTTTATTAAGGAGTACCTCTATTGAGTGGTATTTTTTATAAGGATATTATAGACGATGGTATTTTATTAAAGCCACCTATATGGAGTGACTTATTGTTAAATTTCTCTCATCAAGCAGACCGAATTCGAGAGACGCGGACCATTAGCCCACCAGCATGTTTTTCTTCAAAATACATTTTGAATTTGTTTTATTTATAAGTATAACGTTTATATGAATACGTACAATGTTTGTAAATAATGTAGTTTTTCCTAAGTGTCTATGTTTTAAATTTGTAATAAAAAATTTGTATGCATATATGTGTATACTGGCCATGTATTAATTTTTCATATAGGTACAAATTTTGTATACAGTTGTCATACATAAAATTGTATAATAATTTTGGACCGGCCCACCACACTACTAGTTGGGCTTAGGGCCCGGAAAAAAACGAGGGTCAGGGGGGAGGGGGTTGGCTAGGGGAACGTGGGAGATAGGAACGACAAGAGGAGCGTCCATAGATCAATAAAAAAATTGAAAATATACATTATTTCTATCTTTATTTAATTGTATACATGTTTTCTGAAGAATTGTGAATTTATATAATCGTACCGCGGGGTGAAAACGCGGGACCGATGGTACCACGGGCTGGCTGCGCGGCACCGTACAGTTCCGCGGGCTGGCGATGCGACACCGGCCAAGATGCAAAGAAATGCTACGTGCGTGAGGTACATGCATGCATGCGTGAGACTCGGTCACGCGCATCCGTCTCGCGGTGCCGCGCGGCCGACCCGCTAGACCGCGCGCGCGTTGCCGCACGGCCAAGCCGCGGGACCGACGCGGTACCGTTAAGCCACGACACGGGATTGTCCCGGTTGACACGTTCGCTCTGTGCCAAACAACCGGTCCAGCGTTTCCATTCCGTGGCATACGTATATTTTTATAATTTTTTTCAAAAGCGTGTATATAACTGTAAAAACGCTAAAAATGAAGTATATTTTCAAATTTAAGTATATTTTCAAATTTTTTCCCCCACCCAGCCACCCACCCACCCACCAACACACACAACCCCTCCCTAAAATGTGAGGAGTCCTATTTGATTTCTTTTCGATATACATGGCGTGGTGTTGTTTGATCCAATTGTATTATATGTATAAGATATTAATAGAATATGGATATGGATAAATGGGATATAGGGAGGCTCTCTATTTCGTTGAATAAGGAGGAAAAAAAGCAAGCTAATGATAGATGCTCTAAGAGCATCTTGCCACTCTCAATTGGAGGATCAAAGACGAGGCCAAATTTAAACTTAAATTCAGAATATAAAATCTAGCTTATGTGCCTAGGTTCAAAAGCTAGTTTGGCCCAAGTCCTACAACCTAGTTGAAGTCCTAACAATTCAAGAACAAGCTAAATATTAGTAACAAGAATTTCAAGTGAAGAATAGAAAAAAGATAGGGATTGCAAATACAAAGGCACAACCAGTTTTTCCTGAGGTACCAGAAATTCAATAATCTCCACTCACTACTACACATACCCTAACCGGTCATAGGTGTTGATTTCCCAGCCAGCACCAATTTATCAGTACTTATGCTCTCGGACATAGGTGTTGGTTTTAAAACGGGCACCTATAGAGATTATAGGTGCTGATTCTTAACCCACATCTAACACCTATAGTATTTAATAAAATAAAAAAGAGCCGATGGAGCCGCCACCTCGCCTGTGTCAGCCTTCTCCACTGCAGCGCTGCGCTAGAGGACGAGAGGGGGGTGGCGAGATCCAGGTGGCCTAGGCCTCCTGCCACCTCACCCGTGTCAGACTCTCCACTGCCACCACCTCGTCCGGCTTCCGCACCGGCCGCCACCTCGCGCCACATCAGCCTTCTCCACCGCCACCATCACTGAATCCGGAGGAGGAGAACGGGGGAGGATGGTGGAGAGGAGGAGGGAGGGCCCCTAGAAGAGAGAGGGGGGTTAGTGGGCCTCCTCCTCCACCACGCCGCCGCCGCCACCTCACTGCGCCGGCCTCCGTGTTGGCCGCCACCTTACCCACGCCAGCCGCTATCTCGCCTGTGCCGGCCTTCTCCACCGTCACACCATGCTGGAGGAGGACAATGGGGAGAACCTCCCAGGAGAGGGCCGCTGCCACGTCCTCCGTCAGCCGCTGCCGCTCCTCTATCAAGCTGGAGAGGAAGGCAGAGAGAGGCGATGAGATGTGAGAGGAACGCAGAGAGAGATGAGAGAGGAGAGGGGCGAGAGAGAGATGGAAAGAGGAGAGGGGCACATGGATGAATAAGTACGATCGATGGGTGGTTGGATGGACACCGGCTCAGTTGCCTCTGTATGGGTGCCGGTTTTAAAAAACCGGTACCTATAATATATTATAGTATAGTTTTTTTTAAAAAAACAGGTATCAATATTATAGGTGTCGGAGACACCTATAATATAAATATAGGTACTAATTTTTTTTAAAAATGACATCTATGTGATAGGTATCGGTTTTTATAGAGTAGAAAACAGCAATAGGTGCTGGTTAAGAGAGAAGAGTTGAGGGAATGAATTGAGATATGAAAATAGACTTGTGCATACAGGAACAACATCGCCGAGCCATTGGAGCTCGTAATTATGGTAAAAAAGAAGTAACTAAAATTGCCTAAAATATATGCCAACATTAATTTTTTACCAAAACCATTTATTTTTCTTTTGGTCAAGTACCATTCTTGGTTGATCCATTGTTATCAAGCAAGTTATGGTTTGATGTTTTTCCTAAAAAAAAAGTTATGGTCTATAGCATGCCACATCTTAATTACTTGACACTTTCAGGTTTCAGTGCATATACATTTGCAGCAGGCCGGTACATACCATTCAGGGGGTATTAACTCGTGTTAAATCTCTCTTCCTGGTAGTCTATCCATGTCAATGATGTCATACGGACAAGACGAGGTCTAGCGTTCGCCACATAGACATAGTGAAGAGCGCTTTTCCCTTAATTGCACGCTGCTTAATCTTAATTTGCATGTGCTAATCCGTAAATGAGATTTATAGTTTCATTTGCAGGTCGATCGCTAGCGCTGTTGCATTTCAAATTGTGTCGTACACATGATATAATTGTGTCTCCATCTCGACTGATCGATGTAGACAGCTCCATTGTTTGCTTCTTAAGCTTATCGAACGCAACTAAAATTTAAAATTTAAAAATAATTAATTAAAGATGATTTTTATATTGTAGTTTATTTTTTATTAGCTTTCAAGTCACTAAAAATTTTAGTCATAAACGAGGTCCTTTATGTGGATGAAAGGTGGTAAAATTAAATCTGGTTAATATAATGAGATATTTATATCTGGTAGTACGTGTGGTTGGCATATATTTTAGGAGGACACACGCGAGCGCGTTTAGTGGATATGTGCATGACTAAAGCTACGGGTGTTTGATGCTCTTGACAATATTTCAAGCGTGTACATATTGAGGATGCACACGTGTGAATGCTTGTGCTGGACTGCTAGTGTGATCAGTGTGATACTGTGATGTGATTAGGGTCTATGAATGCGTACAATTGTACTTGCTAGAAAAAAAGAATATTTTGTACACACGACTAAGGACTTTTATTTTACCAACAACTTGGTATATATAGCATTTATATGTAATAATGTGTTAAAAATAAATTATTGCTGAATAGACAAAGGTAAGTTGCACTACTCGAGAAGTGATCTTTGTTTGGTGTATCAAAAATACAAATTTCTCTGTTGTCATATAAACTGGTACTAAAGATGTTTTCAGTACCGTTTCTAAAAGTCCAAGTTCTAGAAATATCTTTAGTAACATCAACCGGGACTAAAGATCATTCATCTTTAACCGAGGTTAGTGTGAGATTGGTAACACCAACCCGGATTAAAGATGGAGGATCTTTAGTCCTGATTGGTGTTACCAACCAGGACTAAAGATGTTTTTAAGTACTGGTTGGTAACACCAATCGGGACAAAGATGCCTCCAGGGTCTAGTTAAAAAGAAAACATCTCTATACAGGTCAGATGTGTGTGGTAGGTGAAATGGTAAGCGCGTGAGGCTGAGGTGAGAGATCTTGAGTCCGAATCCCGCAGCCCACATATTTTTTTAACTGAGTATGTATTTTTTTAGTACCGGTTATTTCAACCGGTACTTAAAAATTGAAATCTTTAGTTCCGGTTGCTATAACCGGTACTAAAGGGGTTACGAACCAATAGTAAGAGGCATTCTCTAACAATGTTGAAAAGTCCAATTGTATATTTATTCGGTGTTACATACAGAATATAACTTAAATTTGAAAGTTGAGAAAAAAAATCAAATAATGCAAATTATGGAAAACTAGAATATCCAAATAATATGTTGGGGAGTGATTTGTAGACAAGAGGTTTGATTCACAAAGTGCACTTATATATAAAAAGGTAAATTATTTTGTAGGAACTATATCTATATTTTTTCTAATAAAAATGTACTACCTCTGTTTTTAATATAGGACACGATTAACTGTCCAAAACCTCATTAGCTAGGGGAGAGGATAGGGGTAATGTGAACGGTGTTATGAAGTTTGGGTGGTATGTTGTCTGGTTTTAAAAAGTTTAGGGCACTACTAGGAAAAACATTTTTGTAGGCGGCCAGAAAGGGTTTTCGCTGGTGGGGGAGCGGTCTGCCTCTATGTAAAGGTCTTCGAAAATTGTCTATTTTCGCAGGCGGCCCGATGGCCCGCCTGGGAAGATAGCAGGCGGACTGTGGTCCGCCCCTAGGAAAATGGCAATATACCGCATGCGAAAATATTCTCGCCAAATTTGGTAGTACTATATTTTAATCAAATAATGTTGAAATCAATTAATTAATTAATACATGAACATATGTAACAATAAGTACACTTGTGATACAGTAGACTAGTCATACGAATCTATAAATATATTGCATGTATTAGTGAAAAGTGTCGATCATCTGTACACATGTTAATTATACAAAAGTACATTGTTTTTAGTTATAAATTGCTACTTATACAATCACAGGACCCAATCCCAAAGAGACCTGTAGTCGTCATTCATCGGTAGGCTGCCTTTGTTGATGGTCGTTATAGACCAATTTCGACCGTTAATATTCCCAACCATAAAAGAGAACTAGTAATGCTTGCATGAATATTTTATTAGAAATAATCTACTTCAACTTGTGCTTGGTAAAGTATTTGCTTGCAGAGATTTATACATAAATGGAGGAGAAATGACGAAGAAATACATTAGATCCAGACTTATGGATGAATGGGCCCATAAAGCCAATGAAATACATACAAATGGGCTCAACCACCATACCACTAGAATAAGTAACCGCAAGAGGAGACCGACGAGGAAAATGGGGCCCATTGGGCCAGCCTCGGGTTTGGCCGAATTAGGTGGTTCGGCCGAAACGCCATAAGGCCAGATGATCCTGGCCTTCCACGTGGACGTTCCTAATAGCTCCCCAATGATGGTGGAGGGGCGTTTCAAACAATTCCAACCACCAAAATCATCATTCTCAAGCTATAAAAGGACTCCTCATTCTCCATTTCAACACACACCAAGAAGGAGCACTTCCAAGGAGCTCTCTCTAAATTAAATAATTTGTTCTAGTAGTAGTGGAGTTAGAATAACTCATGAGAAATAAGTCTTCAAAGATTCAGATATGGCTCTAATAGCTTGTATCTCTCTTGTAAGACTTGTTCCATTAATGAAATACTTTTCTTTATATAATTTTGGTCTTTTGCTTTATTTGCATAATTATTTGAGTACTAGCTTTAGTTTATACTTGCTTAGTATAAGTTGTATGGCTAGCTTAGTGAAGATATGCAGTGGTATTGACTTACTGTTCAAGTGTTTGATTACCTTATGTCAAGTGCACTGGTGTAGAGTAATATTCATTAGTATTTGCATGGTGCTTAGATTAGTGAATATCATTCAGTGGTGCTATATGCCACGGAACTATAGAGTTAGGCCGCTGATGGTGATAGCTCAGTACGGGTATTCCTCCACGTGCGTATATAGGGCTAGGACAGGTTCCTGGCAAGGGTGCTCCTCCGCATCTGATGCCGGTTGGATAGCCATTACGGGTTATCGTAAGTAACTCAGCAACCAGGGGTGGTATCTTGATATACCAGGAGGGCATAGTTAGAGGGTATTGGCCATAGCTGTACTATAGTAAGTGTATACTAAAGGGACTATATAATAGAAGTACAGAAAATGAGTATTTCTCTGTTCTTCTCCACTAGGATAGATTTATTCTCTTATGCGAGTACCCTTAGAAAGTAACTTCTGTGTGTCAACCTACCCGTATTTAGCTTTGATTAACCCCTACATTAGAGTTTGATTAACATAAGTGAGATGAGCATTAATAACATAGTACTTTTGTTGGCGGTATGTCATGAGACCCTTCGACCAGAACTGCCGAAACCATGCAACTAGCGTGGATTCAGACTCGGGGCGTCAAAGTTCATCAGGGCGGAGCCTCATGGCAAAGACTCTGGGGCGAAGGCGGTGAAGGATGAAGAGTCGTCTCGGGCCCCCGGGCGAAGGGTGCATGCCGAAGGAGGGTGGCTTCGCCATATCGAGCTCAGCTCCAAGAAGGCCCAAGGGGGCCATCCCAACCGCTCTGGCCCATTGGCCAGTGGGCCAATATCCATCATTCGGCTCGTAAGAGGCCCATGTATCTCAATTACACTGTATACCCATACAAGTGTCCCTTTCATAAGGGTTACCATGTAAATTTCCCTGTAAAACCTAAACCCTAATAGGGGATCTGTAATGCGACTATAAATAGACCCCTAGGGCCATGTAAAGGGGGATCCCAAGGAAAATTCTTAAATTAATACACTTTTACTTTCCCAACAACAGTTGAGTAACCACGTCCTTCGACGTATGCGGTTGTCACTTCGACAACAACTTTCTTACCATATCTTCTCTTGGGATTAAATAAATACGATATCTTGGAAATACTTCCGGGTGAAATGCTACAGCGGTATATCCGTGCGGTTGCGGATTACATTTGTGATCGTAAGAAAATACCGACTAAAATTTCTAGCGTTATTGCTTGGGATTTAATTCCTAGTAATATCATTAAGAAATATCAACAACCTTCAGGGTCGAAGAAACGTCCTTTTTCATGACAACACTCGTGGTGGATGAAGCGACAAAGATCCCGCTGAATGTTTTTAGTGCCGGTGTCATCAAAGTTAGTTCGATGTTCGATTCTAGGCAACTACATGTAAGAAAACACGCGAATATAAATATCAACTAGATATGAATTCCATAATTGAACTTATATTTTTAGTTTTTTAGTTGAGAGACTTACATCCTTTAGGTTGGTCTTGTACCTCCCATTACATCAAGGAACTCGCATGTGTAATATCCGCAAAGGACACTCCCTCTAGATTGCTTGTGACACTTCATTATGACATACACATATATGGAAGTAGTTCTACATGAAGTTAAAATTAATTTTAAAAAATATCAGTGGAGAGTATGTTTAGTCATTTATTACCGGCCAGTAAGTACGCACTAGCAATTTCTCAGTCGTTTGAAATTGTTCCTCGCCCTTGAATTTGTAATAGTTGTACGCACTGTATGTTTTATTATTCGTGTTAATGAATGTAATTTAATAAATATGAACACTTCAGGAATAGTACACATGTATGGATCAAAATCACTTACTATTGTAAGATTGTTAGGAATTATCTGTACGAACAGAGGTCCAGGATTGTAGCGGTCCCGCACTTCGGGTACAATACGAAGCAAATGTAATGATCGCTGCACAGTAATAATGGTTCTGTTAGTCACATATCAAATAATACATATATAAAGGGATCCCTCAAACTTACTTAATATTGAATGCGGCCTTTATGACTCTTTTATTTTAGAATTTTAGGAATGCTCGTCTAATGTATTATGCCACAGAAAGCAACTTGGTCTTGTGCAAGCTCTTCTTATATTCAGCTTTCTCCTCAGGCGACTTGTCTCTTAGCTGCTCGGAGTTATCCTGGAGAGTTACGGTATGATGGGTTTGACAAATCCTTATTCGATCCAGATAACCGATGGGTTCGTTGGTCTTCTCAGCATCCATTGCATCCTATAGAAGAAAAAAGCTTATTAATAATTTTTTCAGGCTTATATTATCTAAACCCCTAGCTGATCATATTAGCATCTCAGGTTCTGCATGGTGTAGCATTTCCTTTAAATCAATAATATTATTACCACAACTATCACCACCAACAGCCTCGATGTGATCAAACATCTGGCCGATCTTCTTTGTCAGCAGGATCCACTTGTTGCTAACCATGATGGGTCCATATCATGCCCCATTACTGATGTAGTATTTGCCCATACTTTTTCGTTCTTACAGTTGGCACATGCACATAGACAATGTATCTTAGTTGTATTGTTGATGTAAGCGTGCGCCTTGGTAATTTCAATAAATTTAGATACTTCATCTGTATATGATGGCAAATACCTTGGCATATGATACATCAATTGGCTATCATAGGTCTGAAAAAATTTCATTTACAATTATATTAAAAAATTCATAATAGTACATATTTATAAACAAACTTAAATTTGCTCGCTATGGGAAAGATAAATATAAATAACTAGACGATGTTGATCTATCAATTTATCTAAACAAAATACATTTTTTTATTTAGACATAGGGAATGGTTAGTGGGAAAAACAGTTTTGTTCTCCTATCTAGTTCTAGGGATGGATTAGAGCAAAATACTTCATTGTGGGTAATTAAATTATCATATTTAATCACTAAAGGATGAAAGCACACATGGCATCAAGGTATACACATAGATCCATCACAATCATATCATAGAAAAGAAAAAAAGTTATTTAGACATAGGGAATGGTTAGTGGGAAAAACAGTTTTGTTCTCCTATCTAGTTCTAGGGATGGATTAGAGCAAAATACTTCATTGTGGGTAATTAAATTATCATATTTAATCACTAAAGGATGAAAGCACACATGGCATCAAGGTATACACATAGATCCATCACAATCATATCATAGAAAAGAAAAAAAGAAAGGAAAACACATCCATGGTGTTTTTTTTTTCACTATTTTGCATGCATAGATCCATAAGAATAAAGGCTTTAAAAAAATAGAAACACACAATAATAGTGGAAATGCATGGATCTAACAACTACAGAAAAATCCACCGAAGATTTAGAGTTCAAAACCTTCCCCCGCTATATTTTGGTTGTTTTTGATTGAGAACCTTCGGATAAATGAACAGGTGCTCGGAGAAGAAGAAGCACTTATAGAGATATTTTCCCAGGCATACCATTTAAGGTGCCCCCTGGGAAAATATAATTTCGCAGGTGGAGCACTTAAGCTGTCCGCCTGCGAAGACCGCTCCATCTTCACAGGCGGACCACTTAAGGCTATCGGAGCCTTAAGTTGTCCACCTACAAAGATGGATTTTTTAGGCGGACGGTAAAAATTAAGCCCCGTCAACGTTTTCGCAATCGGTATTTTGGTCCCATGTAAAATGTTCGCCTGGTCCTCGTCTGTGAAAATTGTTTTTCTAGTAGTGCAGGTGTCGAATGAACTTCCATCTAAAATTTAGTGGGTTATATGAAATTTTTCATATATTAGTTTAGGTAAGAAATGATCATTTTTACGGTGAAATTTAGCTGAATATCTTGTTGCTGATGACACCCATGTCTGATCTCTATTTCATAACAACGCGGTTTCTGTTTCGTTCCAAAAAGTAACGAAATTGACATATCAGTCAATTGAGGGCAATTAATGTTGTGTTCATCATATGATTTATTTATGTATTAGCACATCTGGTTATCATAATATTTAGTAGGACTTTGGCTAATACGATTGTGATTTGTCTACATTTTTCTGTTGGATCATTTAATAGAGCGTGTGAGAAAAATATATTGCTAAATTAAATTATGTCTTGTGCGCATGAACTAGCAAGGAAAGGAATCACTCATAGTCAAGCTTGTTATTTCCGTTTCAATACCAAGTACCTCACTCAAAACGATACAAACCAACTGGCATACTGTTATTTTTGTTTATGATATTATAGTTATTAAGACTGGAATCATTCACCAGCCGAGCTCTCAGTTGGCCGGTCCAGTGATTCGACCGTCGGCCTGATCGATGGTTGCTATCGACACAAGTGATGAAACGGTGGGTTGGCTAGCGCGCGTTTCTCTCAGCCCTGCGACCTGAGGACGAATCCCCATGGTGAGGCATATGTGCCTTGAGAATTGAATTGGAGTCTCATCCTAACCGGACCAGCAGAGATCCCGGTTATTTTCGGTTTTATTATCGGTATGGTTCTTTGATATTAGTTAATACTAACTATTCAGCAGAGGTCCCGGTTATTTCCGGTTTTATCATCGGTCTGGTCCTAATAACTATGCTTTGACATTAGTTAATACTGACTATTCCCCCGTTCTACTACCAGTCCTACATTAAGCCATCACTTGTCTAAATCAGGTTTAAGTGCACAATAAAATAATCCTATCACTTAAAGTTGCTCGCTTTTGCTCGCTTTTGCAGTATGAGAGAAATACAAACTCTCGAACTTAGGGTTGTTGGAACATTATATACATATAAGTGAACGTAATAATAATAAATTTTTATTATTTTATTTAACATTATATACATATAAGTGAACATTATATACATATCGGTCACTACCGAAACGTTAACGTTCCATTCCGAGAAACAAACCGGAATAGACTCCGAAATGGAATTGATAAGCTTATCACCTGATGGATTCTAAATGCTCGATGGCTCATAGTTACGATCTTAATTATGTTTGGTTGGTGCTCTGAGTAACCTGTCTGAGATTTTTTCGTGTGCTCGAGAGTTATCTGAGATGTTTGGTCAGGCAAACATTTGATTTCTCAAGCCTTCTACCAAACACTGTTCAGGCTAGCTGTCAGGTCAGGTATATGAGCTCATATATAGTAACAACCAAACAAGCCCTTAAACAGTCATATATTAGAGAAAAAATAAATAAAAGGGACTACCTTTAATGTTCATGGGGGCTGGTGTGGTTGGATGCGTTATACATCAAAAATGTATACGCGCGGTTAATTTAACTGTTCAAGCCTATGACAGCTAGAAACAAAACCATTAGGACACAGAAAACAAAATATCATCTGCCTCTGCCATATATATAAAAACTTGACCAAAGTCAGGTATGATTATGAAGCACTAATTAGTGCACATGATCTAGGTGTTAGGTCCCCCTAATCTCACAAAACAAAGACATCCACAAACACGCAAAACAGCTCATGCGACATTCTGTCCAAACAACATTATACACGCAGACAGCTTATGTACCACACACACACACATAGAGGAAAACAAATCCATATTAATTAGTCACGGATGAACAATCACAACATCGACCCCTGCTGATGGTGATATTTTACATGATGGCCATTTTTCAGTAACTTCATGCGCAGGAAAGTCTTTTTGTATAATTCCTGAAATGCAATATATGCCCCCATATATGTTCCTCAAATATATATACAATGAAAATGGTTTTTAAAAGATTGACAACCATTGGTACAATATTAATTCGGCATCCCTGTAAAATTTAGTGAATGCAATTTTGGTTCGAAATTTCAGAGCCTTCGGAAAGTCATTATCTCGGGCGAGTTTTTTTTTGTTTTTCTCAATTTTTCGTGAATTTGGTCAAAATTTAGTCAAATTCAGTTAAATTGTGTTAAAATTTCAAAACATTTTGGTCTGAAAAGTGCCAAAAATCTCTGTTCTCCCGAAATGAACGAAATTTTCAACGAAATCGAAAGTAAAAACCCTGACAAAATTTTAATCTGGTATAAACAAACTACTACTCACAGCTTAATTAGACTTTTTTGTGTGGTGATATATAGATTCTCTTATGCCCTCATTTTGTCAACATTTTTTTAAATATTTATCCTAATTATTTGCATTGCAAATTCACATATATATGAGGGGTGAAATTAAACGTGTAGAGGGTGACATCCCCACATAGATCAGAATCCATTTTCATGAAACACAACTGCTGATTCACATGATTTTCGCAGCAGCATATTTCTGAGCAATCAAGAATATAAAGATCAAAAAAAAAAACTCGGTACCCCAAACCCAACAACTATGTAAATGCATGTCCCTCTCAAAACCTCAAATTAAAATTGACTCAGCCCTAAAAGTTATCCAGCCCCAGTGGGCCCCACTACACACTACCAGCATGAAGTGAACACATGCTTTCACACACTATAGACTCTCTATATACATCTCTCTCTCTCTCTCTCTCTCTCTCCATATTACCATATATATATATATATATATGCACTAACACCAATAGCTAATGATGCATGTAAAATATATAACACTCACTTGATCATCACCAATAATTCGATTGCGAGTTTGCAACACACCATGGATTTGGAGAGTTGCAGCTGCTACATGGTGCCATTGCTGACATGCTGCCTCTTCTTGCTCTACTCCATAATCTGCCATGCCTTGGCGGCGGCGGCCGGTTCTTGCGGCTCCTCCGACGACCACCTCGCTCCGCGGAGCTACCCGGTGGTCGGCTGCCTGCTCGACTTCTACCGCAACCGGCGCCGGCTGCTGGCGTGGTACACGGGCCTCCTCGCCGCGTCGCCGTCGCAGACCGTCGTCGTCGACCGCCTCGGCGCGCGCCGCACCGTGGTCACGGCGAACCCGGCGAACGTGGAGCATGTGCTCAAGGCGAATTTCGGGAATTACCCCAAGGGGAAGGCGTTCACAGACGTGCTGGGTGATCTGCTCGGCGGCGGCATCTTCAACGTCGACGGCGAGCGGTGGTACGCGCAGCGGAAGCTAGTGAGCCACGAGTTCAGCACACGCGTGATGAGGGAGGCGGTGGGCGTCGCGCTGGAGAGGGAGGCGCGGGCGAGGCTCTTGCCGGCGCTCGACGCGGCGGCGGAGGGGGACGGCGGCGTGGTCGTCGTCGACGTGCAGGAGCTGCTCAGGCAGTTCGCGTTCAACGTCATATGCAGGGTGGCGCTTGGTGCCGGTGACGCGGGAGGCGGTGGTGGCGAGGTGGCATTGGCATTGCCGCTGTCGAGGCTGGCCGCGGCGTTCGACGCCGCCGCGGCGATCAGCGCCAGGCGTGGCGCGGCGCCGGTGGCCGCCGCGTGGAAGGTGAAGCGCGCGCTGGGCGTCGGCTCGGAGAGGCGGCTCAGGGAGGAGGTGAAGGTGATCCGCGACGCGATCATGAAGTTCATCCGTGACAGCAGCAGCCGCCGGCGGGAGGAGATGATACGGCCGTCGCCGGCGGCGCGTGCGTGCCGCGGCCGGATCGACCTGGTGTCGCGGATGGCCGCGGCTGGGTACCCCGACGAGGCGATCTGCGACATGGTGGTGAGCTTCATCATGGCCGGCCGCGACACGACGTCGTCGGCGCTGACGTGGTTCTTCTGGCTCATGACCCGCCACCGCGACGTGGAGCAGGAAGTCCTTGACGAGGTCGACGAGTGCATGGGCGACGGCGTCGGCGTCGACCTCGAGGGCTCACGCAGGGCGCGCGTGCTCCACGCCGCGCTCTGCGAGACGATGCGGCTGTACCCGCCGGTGGCGTGGGACTCGAAGCACGCGGTGGAGGACGACGTGCTCCCGGACGGCACGCGCGTGGGGCGCGGCGACCGCGTCACCTACTTCCCCTACGGGATGGGCAGGATGGAGTCCATCTGGGGTGTTGACGCCGGCGAGTTCAGGCCGGGGAGGTGGCTGGCGGCGGCGGCGGCGGACGGCGGCGTGTCGCCGTTCAAGTACCCGGTGTTCCAGGGCGGGCCGAGGACGTGCCTTGGGAAGGAGATGGCGTTCGTGCAGATGAAGTTCGTGGCGAGCGCCGTGCTCGGGCGGTTCGAGCTCCGCCCCGTGGCGCCGGAGGGATCGCCGGAGTTCGTGCCGCTGCTCACGGCGCACATGGCCGGCGGCCTCAAGGTGACGGTGAGGAGGAGGAGGCAGCGGCAAAATAGCACGTGCGAGAGATGAAGCTAGCCAAGTGGGACATTACACATGTAGGGCACAAGTATATACTTATTGTATATGTATACAAATATACTCCATTGTTGTCTATATGTACCTATGGTCACTTTGAAGTTTTGAACTGAATAGATATGTGTGTGTGTGGGTGGGGGGGGTACTCGGTTGTTCCAAGAGAGGTCTTTAGGCCGTACTGCACGGGGTAGGGTAGTGGGCCAAGTGCTCTAGACCCATGCGATTAGCTTGTACTTAAAGAAAGGAATGCCGGATATAAGAAAATCAATCTTATCCCGTGTAAATAGATGGTAGGTACCCAGATTATAAGTGCTACCTTATCATCCACTGCCAGCTGTCCTAACCCTATATAAGGGGCACCGACGGAAACCTTACTGACTCTCGCATTATTCTCCACATGCGCACCGTCGGCTACTCCATCGCTGAGTTGCGCACTCGGACAAAGATCCAATCTACCAACTGGACTAGAGTATTACTTCTCGTCGAGGGGCTGAACCAGTATAAATCCATAAAATATATTACCGATCCAAGAAATCGACAATATATAATTTATATTGATTTAAATTTCATGAAATTGCCACTTTTTTATATATATTGGATAGAAATTCGGTCTCTATATCCACAAATAGAAATACGTAGCATCTGAGCGTGACAATATGTAGGGCAAGCAGGAGAATAGAAGTGTCGGTGTAATGGATTCGCACAACTAGGCAAAGCAGACTAAGTGTCTCACCATTACGTGTCGCCGCTGTATCCGCCTTCCTTGCGCACATCCACCATGGGCTCACCAGTGTGCTTCCGCGCTGTAGCACTGGGCCATCGGCTTCGCGCTACTGCCGGATGGCCATCGGCTAGCCAGCCTCCTCACATAGCTCTGCCAAAAAGGATCTAGATCTGGATCTGGAGAAAAGGGTAAAGGGAAAAGGAGAAAGGAGGAGAAGAGGGAGGGGGCTGGTGCCCATCGGAAGTGAGATGATGAGGAGCAAGTCGCATGGGAGCACGGTGGGTCGGGAAGATGAGGAGTCGTGGGTAACTAATCAGTCATCACTTTCTATTATCGAAAGTGCCAAATATTTCGAGTTAGATCGTTGGATTAGGTAGTAAGGTGAAATGGGATGGGTGGGAGGAGCTAAAGAGGATAGGGGAGGGGAAGAGAGATATCATTGTTCTAGGACATTGCCAATAGTGGATAATTGTAGAACGGTGCAACATGGTGGTAGTGGCTCTTTCAGATCTAGGGGTATATCTACTATGGATCAAGCTTGTTAAAATCACACGAAAGTTATAAGTGGGGTATACATAAAAAAATCGTAAATTTTAGCAATATAAAATCAAGAATCAGATACCTTAATTAGAATTGCAAAGTCATAAAATCGTATGATAGAATCTAGATTTTAACAATCTTGCTATAGAAAACTTGATGAATTTTCTTTTAAGAAAAGTTATAACTAAATTTCTTAAAAGTAGAAGATACACATAGTTTAAGCACAATCAACATATTATGACACCGTTGTGAAAACAATATCTCGATTTTCTAGATTTGCCATTGACAAGATCGTCAGGCAAATGCTAGTCGTGGGCTGATGGATGATGTGTAACTTTAGTTGTTTTGCCGTAATACATATTTTATATGCTTTTTGTGTACATCTTTTTTTTCTAAGTTTGAATATTTTTATCTTTATGTGTGTAAATATTCATCAAATCTAATTTTTCTCATTTCTCATCCATTTTCTAAAAATGAGAGGTTGGTCTATAATGTAGGAGAAGAAAACTGACTAACGTATATTTTTCAGTCAGCATATAATTAGATATATGTAATTTAAAAAGTATTTTCAATGCTATAAAATAAGTCTTTATGTTAAAACACACATGTATCCACTTTATGACCCTTATTCAGTTCAAACTCCTTTTCACAAAGGGTATATCGTTGCTCTGGCTAACATATGTTTAATTCCCTCTCGATTATGAAAATACTCCTTTGTGTCAATTTTAAAAAAAATTACCATGTCAGATATTTAAAGCCGAAGGTAGAATGCCATTGACACTACGTCAAATGCAATTTTGATCGATGCTTTTATTATCCTTGTTATAAAAAATTCACACTCGGAATTTCGGTATAATAAATTGACACTTGGTAGTAATAGATCCACCACCTCGATAACAACGGGTTAACCACCACAATGATGGACCAACTGTGAAGGGATTCTGGAGAGGTGGATCTGGAGCAGCGGCAGCCTTGGGAGGGAGTACGGATCCGCTCGACTTGCCTCCTTCCCCTTGTCCTCTGCCATGCATCTCGGTGGCTCGACGACGACAATAGGCCTTGGGAGCGCGGTGGGCTTTGGAGCCAAGGATACGGCGTCGGTAGGCTCAGGAGTGATGGATCCAGCAACGAGTGGGTAGACGAGCTTCATCGAGCACACCAGCGGCATCGTATGACGAGGGCACGGATGGTGCCGTTGTGTTGGGGCAGGAGTTCCAGATCCGGTGTGTTCAATCTGTTGCTCCCTATCTACCTTCTTGATGCAATGTTGTTGCTGCTTAATGAAATTGTGCTGAAATTTCTACAGCCGGGCAGCCTAACTAGCCTATTTGGGAGAAATATTTTTCACTTTACCCGCCTGTGGATATGGCATATTCTAAAGACGTTTAGTAGAGGCTGGCACCTATCTACCTCTGGAAATATATTTGACCCATCTATAAAAATAGATTTTATGGTAGTGAAAAAGAACAAGAGCTCAAGCACTAGCAAAAATTTGACACCAAATCAAAAATTACAACTTGCACCTACAAAAATTTTGGTAGGGTTTAAAAATGGCATCAAACGTAACAAATCCCTGAAACAATTTGATGACGACTGGCAATTATAGCCAATCCGATAGCGATCAGTAGCTGGGTTTAATTATATTGCCAATTTTGTGGTAGCATCACATGTTTCTCACCGGTCAATATTATACTATACTATAACAATTAACATATATTATTTTCTTGAAAGAAGACAATTAACATATATTCAAATGCATGCCTGCATTGGAGATAGGCTAAATATATATTACACGTAAATAAATATATAGATTATAATAAGAGAAAAAAAGCTACACGTACTTCCTCCATCTCGTAATAAGTTCATTTGTGGTTCCTTTCATTTACCCAAAATAAGTTCACTTTTAGAGTAATTATTGTATTGATCGGAGTTTGTGAAAGTAAGAAATGATTATATTAGGTGTATAAATAAATGAGAAATAGTTATATTGAAATTTTATAAAGTAGGAGGTATTGTAATCTTTTTGAGACGGAGCTAGTAGTTAACATCGAGAGAAAAAACAAGTAAAAGTCTGGCTCGATCGATTGGTCGTTTCTACACGTGCGCTCGCCCGGCCACTTGCGTGATGATGTGCGCGTGAACATGGAAATTAATTGGCAGTAATGAATAATAGACTCCATCTCCACAGTGGCGTACTTGAAACGGTCTGATTTCGTAATAGGTTATTATGGTCCTCACTCACTCAACAATATTTTTGCTCACGTGAAAGGTGAGAACCACGTACCATAAAATCACGCCATGGATAATATTATTTTATTTTTAAAATGTATAACGCTGTTAATTTTTCACAAAACATTTGATCATTTGTTTTATTAAAAAATAATAAAAATATGTAAAAGTATAAGTTTATATTATGTTTTATTCGATGAAAAAACAAGTTACAATAAAATAAAATAAATGATATTTATTTTTTAATAAAATAAGAATCAGATGTTATAAAAAATCAACGTTATTATACATTAGAGGGAGTATATTTGTACTGCTGTCTCTGCTGACTATACTGGTAGCTATAGCTAATTAATAAGTTAATCTATATTAGATAGCTACTGCGTGAATATATACTGTATGTGTGTGTGCGTGGCGTACGACGACTTAATTTGCGTCGTCGTTTGACTGCCAGGTCGTGTTGACTCATCGACAGATCGTTCGTTCATCACGTACTACGTCTATACTCATGGTCAACGTTAACGTACGTTGCGTGCAAAACGCCGGCCGGAGAAGGTGGTGCACTGGCGGTTAAACTTGAACAAACAACAACACGGAGGTAAAGTTTATGGAAAAACGTAACAACATCTCTGCAACACTGAAGAAATCTTTTTTTAAAAAAAGATACGTAAATATTATGTTTATGGTAATTTATTTCATGTTTAATATGTATTTGTGTTTTCTATAAACTTCATTAATCTTAAAATTTTAACTTGTAAGAATAATTTTTAGTATAGAACGAATGGAATAATTTCTAAGCTAGCATGCTGGTGCTGGTACCGCAGGTGTCTATAATTTATAAATATGAGTGTAGATATGCATTCACACTGCATTTTGGACATTTTAGACTCTGTTTACAGATGCCGAAAGGACGACGATCGAGGTTTCATATTTAATTCTTCCAAGTTTAACTCATGTATAGCACATCCTCCTAACGTGATATTCGAGAGCTGTGAAATTATCTTCCGTACCATAATAGTGACATCGATCTTGAGTACTCCATTAGTTTTTTAAGACGTATATAGTTGATCATGCAAATGAGATGCGAGATGAACAGATGCTCTCGAAATGGAGAAAACTTGTGATGAGTATAGTTTAGCTTGCTAGGTTTATCGTGGTAGCTGGATCCTGATCATCTTGATTTAAATCTTAGACTTAACATGTCTTCTCGTATTTATAATTTAGTGTTAAGCAAACTAAATCTTTCATGAGATATTTATATATAAAGATATGGTGCAAGTATTATAGGGGGAGTAGAGCGTGCATGTATACAAACTTCTCGTGTACTGTGTTTTAAAGAAAAAGAAATGGAGAAAGCTTGCCCTTAGGCAGAAAACTTGATAGCCACGTATATTTTGAACACACCCCTAAATATTCTCATGCATGTTATTTGATTGTGTGAAGCTTTGAAAATTTTGACCATTATGTGAACGCGCACATTCCTTAATTTCAACCTGAAATATCGTCATAATTGATAGTGGTGTTCCTAGGTAGTCTTTCCGGGGTTATAGGACCCCCGAGTAGGTAGATTTATCCAATTCTAACTAATTTTTGTCATATCAATTGATATGTCAGTTAATAAAATTAGATAATGTAATTTTTGTTAGAGGTTTGCTATGGATAATTGATGGATGCAATGTTTCTAAGGAGAGAACGGCGATATAGTAAGTTTTGCTTTGCAGGGTCCGACTTTTGCATTAATTGCATGCTTATGATGCCCATATCTAATTTTGCCATGCTAAATAAATTTGCAATATTTATACATCAAGTCGTGACTAAGAGCCCCATCGATTAGCTTAATAAGCTAAAGCAAAAGTAAATTTTCAAACTTGATTTTGAAATTGATTTAAAGATATTTTCAACGTAATTTCTTTTTAGTGTTGCCTTTCAAATCATTACGAACAAATATATAAAAGTTTTATCTATAAATTATTTATTATTTTCTAATAAGTTATTTTAACTTATTAGAAATAAGGTAACTGATGAGACCCTAACACTATTGATCGACCGATATATATATATAGGATGGACGATGTGTGCTAACACTGCGTAATCTGAAGGAATATGTTATTTATCTCTCCATTTTCTATTGCGAAGATGGAAGACGGCACCAGAAAATGCATAAGGATTTTTGTCATATCTTGAAATAATATCCCTGGCTAATTAGTCTATGCCCTTCCTAGTTAATTTGCAGCTAATTACGCACGTTTCCAATGTGCTTCGAAGCTAGTCACACTCAGTTCTCTGCTGCACGCTGAAAATATATATAGTCCATTAGCCTTAGCCATTAAGCTTGACTAACCTTAGATTTTTAATAAGGCGCTTTCACACACTTACATACCCTCTATATCAGACTGTCACTGTTTCCGTTGTGCGTGCTGATGGGTGGAGAAAAATGGCCGAAGACATTTTCTAATGGCAGAAAATGGTACTACCTCGTTTTCAAAATATATAACGCTATTGATTTTTTCGTATAACATATTTGAAATCCGTCAAATTTAAAATATAGTATAAATATGTAAAATTAATATATTTTATTTGATGATAAAACAAGTCACAACAAAATAAATAATATTTATATAAATATTTTAAATAAGATGAATGATGAAACTTTACGTGAAAAATCAATGGCATGGGAGTACATCATATTCTCATTGATTAATTACTAAAATTATACACGAGTTTCAGTTCACCTGCTATAATATATGAGACGAAAAATTCTCTCCAGCGTGTAGTACATATTTGTATTCAGTATTCCCTGATAGTAGAAACAAACACTACTACACAAATGATTTTCCTGGACAAGTAACCTTTTACATTACATGCGGATGGTAACTCGATCCGCACAGGAAAATGAAGCCCATTTTCCCGTGCGGTCCATTTAAGAGTACCGCACGGAAAAATCCTCTTAAATAGACCGCACAGGAAAATGGACCGTACAAAAAAATATTCCTCCCTCTTTTCCCTCCTACCAACTTCAAAATTTCCTCTCAACTACCTCTCCTCTCTCCTCTTATCTCCTCTCCTGCCTCTTCCTCTCCTCACTCAACTGCCTCTCCTCTCCTCTCCTCTCGTCACTGCCTCTCCTCTTGGCTCCGGCGGTGGCCCACGGTGACAGCGGCGGCGGTGGAGGCGCGGGATCCGGCGGCGGCCGCCGTCCCCAACCCCCCTCCCCCCGCATGGATCCGGCGTGGGGCCGGTGGGAGGTGCGGCGCGGGGCTGGCGGGAGGTAGTGGCAGGCCGGAGCGAGGCGGCGCGGCGGTGGAGGCGCGGGATCTGGCGGTAGCCCACGGCGACGGCGGTGCAGCGCGGTGGTGGAGACGCAGGATCCGGCAGCGGTCGCCGTCCCCACCCTCCCCCCGCACGGATCCGGCGCGGGGCCGGCGGGAGGCGGCGGCAGGCCGGAGCGTGGCGGTGGGGGGCGCGGCGCAGGATCCGGCGACGGTGGGGGGTGCGGCGCGGCGGTGGCAGCTCGGCGCGTGGCGGCGTGGCGCCGGCGGGAGGCCGGCGGGAGGCGGCGCCGACGGGGTGAGGACGACGCAGGCGCCGCCGCCGACGACGAAGCGAGAGCGGCGGTGCCGCCGACCCGATCTAGGTTTTTTTTTGAAATTTTATTTTTTTTCGGATTTTTGTTTTCCCGTGCGGGCGGCATAAGCACCTGCACACGAAAATCCGATTTTCGCGTGCGGTTGCTTTACCCCGGTGCCGACGGGGTGATGACGACGCAGGCGCCGACGACGACGACGTGGCGAGAGCGGTGGTGCCGCCGACCCGATCTAGGGTTTTTTTTTGAAATTATATTTTTTTTTCGGATTTTTGTTTTCCCGTGCGGGCGGCATAAGTACCCGCACACGAAAATCCGATTTTCGTGTGCGGTTGCTTTACCCGCATGAAAAAATGGCGATTTTCGTAGACGTTTTGTTTCAGACGGGCCGAAGCTCCGCACGCGAAAATCCAATTCAACCGCACAGGAAAACGCTTTCTGTAGTAGTGAAAAATCCAGCATAATACCGACAGAAATACTGCCTACAATTGAGTTGTGCTTAGATTTAGGCCGCATATTTTTCACTTAGAGAGAAAAGGATTACCGACTTCGGCTACTTCGGAACACAGAAATTACCCTTTTTATAAAAAGAAAAATCGTAAGAGTAATTCATAGTTTTCCACAGGAATCAGCTGGGAAAATTTGTCGCTAGTCCAAAAGCCCCTATGGTATTTAACTTTTCCCTTACATGGTTAACCTATAAAATTTTCTAGTACAGAATGTATTAGTTGGACTATATTATGCCCTTAATCTTAAGTGCCAATTAGGCTGATCAGTCTGAAACAGATTTTGGAGATGGCTTATAAGCCGCACATATAAAACTTATTAGTACATAATTAATCAATTAATATTATCTATTGCAAACTTAAAAAAATGGATTCATTTTGATTGTTTCAAAGAAAATTCAATTTAAAGTTTTTTTAAAAAGTATTATTTAATAGTTTAGAAAGCGTATTCTTTATGAAGTTACGGTAAACGAGAAATAGCTCCTCCAATAAGTCCAAAAAGAAAGCAGCTTAGATATGGTTGGGCTATTGTCAGGGTTATGGATAAGTCATACGTCCTATTCTTGGGTTATGAAGTATATGGATACCTTTAAGTATATGGAAAGGTTCTTAAGATCTATGGAATTTGCTTAGTCGAATATGGAAATCTTTTTTCCGGATAGAATACCAGAGTCCTACTCGAAGAAGATAATGGTTCTATGATCTAGTAGGTTGATCTAGTAGGTGGGCAGAACTTCCCTGAATCCTACTTGCAGGCCCAGGTATTTGAACTATATATACAAGGCCTGGGTGGGGAGTCGAGACATCGAATCTTAGCTGAATCATACCCACGGTGGTTTTATTCCGAAGGACTCGAAGCCTACCGCAGCTTGATCTGGCCGAGTTCATCTCATCGGGGATCTTGTTGGTAACCTGTTAATTCCGTTGTGTCTGTGGTTTAATTATAATCTCATATAAACTGGATGAGGGCTATTCCTTAAGAGGGACCTGAACCAGTATAATCCTTGTAGATCCTCGTACCTATGTACCCCAATACCCTCGCAAAACGGGTCGCGGGTACCCCCGTCGACAGTGGCGCGCTAGGTAGGGGGTCTTGGTGCTCAAGGTTCCGCCGAAATGGCGTCAGGCTCAAGGCATACCGACTACCACACCTTCAATCCTCTTGGCCTGGAAGATCTTACCCAACCGACATTTGTTTGGACTTAGGTTGGTCTCGCCTTCCCGAAAACCTGTTGGGATCGAGACCAATGTTTCGAGGATAGTGGAAGACAATCCGTTACCAACAATCTCTCATGTCCCATCAGGAAAGAGGAAGTCGACAACATCTACTCTCGAGGAGATTCTGAAACGGCCAAATCCTCGACAACTGTTAAGGATCAGGCGTCGACAAGGAAAACTTCGACAAATCATCAAACTTGGTGTTCGATCCATAGGACATCACAACACTCCTTAATCGAATGCAAGGTATTACTGCACGTGAAGGCTAAACTCAAAGCCTGTAAGGAGCGAGATATCTAGCGCACGTCCCCATACAAGGTATGATGCCCTTTCATAAATCAAAGAGTCACCCCGTAACCGGCTTCAAGGTTTTCTTGGATGCTACAAAATCCATGGTCCGAGTTCCTCGTTGTCTGATCTACCAACGCCGAGATCAATCTCAAGTGACTACAGTAGACGAGAACAGTTAGGAACCTCAGGATCGTGTTATCCCATTCATCGACAAGAGTCCTCGCGAACCTTTCATCCCCCACCGTCTCGACAACAAGGAATCTTCGGGATCTAACTTCTCGAGAGAAGTAAATGTAATCGACGGCGCTGTGGAGGAAGTACGAGAAGATGGCCAGGTGTGTTCGGATGACCTGGTAGATCCTACCAGAACCAATGACTCTACTCGAACCCCAGCCCAACACTTGAACATGATGGGCTCCCTACTCAGGCAGACCCGTTTCAATCCGGTTACCTTTCCGGAGGGGGAGTCCTGGGTGAGACATATGCAATCACAAATCTCAACTCAACGTTCTTGGCGCCGCTGGGACAACTGACCAGGACCTTCTCGGGTTCGACAACAAGACAACGGTGCTCGAGTAGCTAAACAAAACAGCGCCGAGGAAACTCGCAGTCCACATCCTAGTGAGGACCCAGGGTGGAATCCTAGGAATGTACCCAACCCGGTCCATCAATCCCCTCCTCGTCAAGAGAAACATGACCTTCGGGACCAATTGAACGAACAGAGGTGAGATCAACAACCGGGACTCAATGAAGGATGCCGCCGATCACTCGTACTTCAGGAAGAACGCGGAAGGTGCGATGGCAACCAAGATCGAGGTAGTCGGAGTGGTGACAGAGGTCGACCGGATCGCCGCAATCGGCGAGATGACAACAATCGAAGTTGATAGTGACCAGGCAACAACGATCGAGGACATCAATGATGCAACGATGACCGGAATGAGACTCGCGATCCTCCAATCCGCGTAGGGACCGAGAGCGTGGCAATAGATCTGGAGGCCGCACTCCCGATCACGGTGATCCCTCGTCGTCATCATCATCATCTCAGGCGGGTTCTCGTAGGTCACGAGGACACCGTACACCCTTCATGTCGGGATGCGGATGTCGGGCTTTCACACCCACACTACGAGAGGTGCGATGGCTGGCCAAATTCCGATTGGCAGCAGTGCAAAAGTACGATGGCAGCACTAGGTTGACGATGAAATTCGGCAACGATATGAATCGGAGTCAAGATCCAAACCGAAGCGGATTTGAAGATGTGCCGAGATCTTGGAAACAAAGTGTGCATTAGCTGGATGTCTGTATCGGCCGATACCGAGTTCAATACGGCTGGTCGATATAACCGATATTGGTAAGTGTGGTTACATGGTCAATGTTGGAATCAAATAAAAGGGCTTCAATGATATTGCCAGATAAGGATAGAGTCCGAGATAGACAATTGTATCTTTTAAATATGATATTATGTAATTTCCTTAGAGATATTTTCGGTAAGAGTCCGCCTAGGGACTTGTACGTCGGTTAGAGTTGTATTAGGAAAGTATGAGTCGTGTCTGTTATGGACAAGTTATGTATGTGGGTATAAATTGTTGATGCAAAAACACACACAGGTCTGAGAGATTTGCTTTACTCTAGTGCAGGTCCAAAACCTTGTCTTTGGGTTTTAGGGCGTGCCAGTTGATTTGATCCTACTATCAACAAGATTAAACATGCAAATATTATTAGTAAACGATAGTCGATCGACTAGAAAGTCGATGTTGTATCGTATTGTAACCTAGTCGATGCAGGATGAGTGAATCGGCTGTGAAATATATTTATAAGCATAAGTAAACCCTAAACTTGATCCATCGGCTATAAAGATCAATATTATATAATTCATATATCAATATTACTTTAGGAATCAGTAATTGGGATAGATCGGACTTAATCGAGACAGTATAAATTGCCTAGATCCAAAATAACATAAAATAAAGATTATATATGTTCATGTTATAGCCGATGTCCAAATTTAAGCATGTATCGGCTATAGCTCCGATACTATCTTATACTACGATATCATATTGTAAAAAATATATTAAACTAATATCAATTAGTTTGATGATAAGCTTAATATATTTAAATAGTTGAGATCCTGATATAAGGGGTAAATATAGCATGTTAAAAGATATAAATCAAAGTAAAACAACTATACGAGATAAGATCGGCTGAAAACGCGATACTATCCTTATTAACAATCATGCAGCAAGCTAGAGATCATGGTTCTAATCACGACTTAGTAGATCAAACTTAACTGATGCAGCACTAAGTGTGAGAAGAAACATGATATTTAGACAATCAAGCCGATGATTATCTTTTCAGGATGGTAGATACATTAAATAATGTAGGTTAACAAGATAATCTAGCCGTTATCGACAAAACCCTAGAAAGAGATGAGCTGATGCAAGTAGAGAACATTGTCAATCTATATTATAGAACGTATATGATAACTCGGTGATTCATGAAAACAAGATTAGAGTGTCATAAAGATGTAAGCACTAATCCTGATAACACAAACCGCCATAATATGCTTTACCTCTTGTCGAATATCGAAACCGATACAGCCTGACTCGAAAGCAAGAACTCGTCGAAATAGAAAAGTAACGAAAGGTGGCGATGAGCCGAGAGTATATTGAACTGGTGTTAATTATTTAATAGACCTCGGGCTTATATTTATACCCTAAAATACAACTTTGTCCATAATGTACATGACTCATACTCTCGTAATACAACTCTAACCAATGAACAAGTCCCTTAGGCGGACTCTTACCGAAAATATCTCTAAGGAAATAACATAATATCCTAATTAATAGATACAATTGCCTATGTCAGACTCTATCCTCATCTGGCAATATCATTGAGGCCTGTTATTCGAATCCGACATTGATCGTGTAACAAAACTTGCTAAGATCGGCTGTATCGGCCAGCCGTATTGAACTCGGTATCAGCTGATACAGACTTCTAGCTGATGCACACTATGTTTCCGAGATCTCTGCATAGCTTTAAATCCGCTTCGGTTTAGATCTTGACTCTGATTCACATGCTTGCCAAATTTCCTCGTCAATATAAATATATGCCCGAATCCATGTAGATAATTAACAGCGGTTCAATATACTCTTGGCACATCGCCACCTTTTGTTACTTTTCTGTTTCGATGAGTTCTTGCTTTCGAGTCGGGCTGCATTGTTATTCGAAGATTTGGAAACAAGATTAGCTGATATAGACGATCGGCTAGGATCCTCTCTAGATGCGTTAGTTGTAGATTGTGGGTTGATCAGGGCAAGATTTCAAGAAATTCAAGATCAAATCCCCGAAGAACTTATAGATGTTATATCTTCAACAGTATTCTTAGAGCAACACCACTTCAAGCTTGAAAGAGCCAGACAAAGAATTGCAGATCGGCTAGAGCGCATAGCACTTGAAGCAACCATACAGGCCAACTGACAAAAAGTTAATGAAGAAAAGACTAAGCTGGATGAACTGATAACTGACCCAGAATCAACTCAACAAAATATTGACAGACTGAGGAAGAAGGAAGCAGATCTGATGGCGCAACTAAATGAATGTAGAGCTGAGATTTCATTTGAAGAACAAAAGTTAGCAGCTTTGCTAAAAGCTATCGACGATCAGAAATCAAAACTTAATTAAGACATCAAGCATCTATCGACCCTCAACAAGTCCCTCAAACCGATTCCTAGAACAGAAGCAACTGATGCTCAATCCATCGATGAAGTTGAACAAATTTGTCAACAAGCAATATCGGCTATGCAGAACTACTTGGGCTAATGTAACAAATCTAAACTCAACGAAAACTTCCTCATTTTTGTTGTAAGATAGATGCATCGACAGATAAGCTGATTTGGTCTTAATCTCAAATTTTCATTTTAAATCCCAAACTTTATCCTCTATGCCCCCAAGTTTGTAGTAGAGAAAACCATGCTGCAAACTGATAATATGTCTAAGGGAGATAATACATATCGGCCATCTAAAGGCGATGCAATCAACATCAGCTATCAATCATACATCGACAATTCAGCCGATTATGAACCAATCCAATCACTTGGGTGATGTTTCTTCAAATACTTTCCATTAAGAGCTCTCCCAAAAACTTCTCCATCAAGTCCTTTCAACATATAAGCTCCTTTTGAAACACACTTATGAATCCAAAAAAATCCTTCCCAATTTGGTGACCATTTACCAAATTTACTATTCCTTATTCCTGTCACCGATACCAACTTCCAAACAAGTTCCTCTTCCTCAAAAGATTTTGGTACAACTTTTTTATTATAATGCCTAGCAACCATCTCTTTATCTCTCTTGATCTTTTCTAGGGCCCGCAATCTCGATTCAACCAACTCTTCTGACTCATCAACCATAATATTATGATAATCATCGGCCGATAACTCATCTTGCAAAGAAATCCTCCTTGAGACGATGTTAGTTTCCTATGGCAAAACAACTTCATGCCCATAAACTAGTTGATAAGGTGGGACTTGTATAGCACCGTGACATGCCATCTGATAGGACCATAATGCTTCAACTAATACAGTATGCCACTTTAGGATATTCAGTAATCTTCCTTTAAACCAACTTAATCAAACTCTTGTTAGATGCCTCAGCCTGCCCATTAGTTTGTGCATAATATGGTGAAGAATTCAACAATTTAATCCTCATGCCATCAGCAAACTGGACAAACTCACCTGACACAAAGATAGACCCTAGATCAGTTGTTATCGTCTGTGGCAAACCAAACCTATATATAATATATTCCTTAACAAACTCAATAGCATCATTAGAATCCACCTTCTTGAGAGGAATAGCTTCAACCCACTTACTAAAATAATCTGTGGCTACAAAAATAAACTTATGACCTTTACTTGATAGTGGATTGATTTGGCCGATCATATCAATTCCCCAACCTCTGAACGGCCACGGCTTAACTATTGGATTCATAGCTGATGCTGGTGCTCTTTGAATTTCTCCAAACTTCTGACAATCTTGATAACCTTTATAACATCTGAAGCAATCTTCTAACATCATCATCCAAAAATACCCAACTCGTCTAATCAGCCAACTCATCTTATGAGCCAATTGATGAGTACCGCAAATCCCCTCATGCACTTCACACATGACAACCTTCGCTTTTTCAGGATTTAAACACTTTACTAAGACTCCATCAATCGTCCGATGTAAAGATCATCATCTAATAACACATATTTAAGGGTCTTATACTTCAACTTCCTAGACGCTGATCGAGAGGGATCCTTTAGATATTCCACAATCTCAAATCTCCAGTCATCAGCTTGCATAGAAGAAATTTAAACCTCCACGTCTTTCAACATCGGGTTGTATCTGATATACCTTGAGCTAAATCATTGGCCTCAGTATTCTTTTCCCTAGGGATATGTTTTAAGGATACATCTTGAAAGTTTTCATCAACTCTTGACATTTTTCATTATAAACCATCAAGTCATCATTCTTGCACTCTTACTCCTAGACAATTGATTGATCACTAACAATGAATCACCCATAATTTCAATAACATTAGCTTCGACCTCTTTTAACAATTGCAATCCTTTCAATACTGCCTCGTATTTGGCCTGATTACTAGTATAGTAAGGTTTAATGGTAAAGGAAAAATTCAAATACTGCCCTCCTAGGCAATATGGTCACTAAGCCGATACCACAGCCATGAGTACAAACTAATCCGTTAAAAAATAAAGTCCAAGGTACAATCTCAACATAATCAACTGAATCATTCCAATGTTTAACTATAAAATCAACTATCGCTTGCCCTTTAACTGCCTTGGCCGATTCATAACGTAAGTCAAACTCCTCTCAGGAAAAAATCCACTTCCTAATCCTTCCTTTCAACACAGGAGCCGATAGCATATACTTGACCACATCAGCTTTACAAACTATCATGCACTCATTGAAAGTAAAAGATGACTTATCTTTGTACACGAAAAATATAAACATCAGCACAATTTTTTCCACCGGTGAGTATCTAGTCTCAATATCCAAAAGTCTTCTACTTAAATAGAATATGACTTGCTCTTTGCTCTCAACTTCCTGGATTAGGACTGAGCCAGTTGTGTTTTGATCGGCTAATAAATATAACTTGAAAGGGACGCCTTTTGTGGTGGAATAAGGGCTGGAGGGGTACTCAAATATTACTTTATACTATCCAAAGCTTTCTGCTGCTACTCCCCCCAAACAAATTCTTGATCGGCTTTTAACCTTAGTAAACGGCTCTATCCTGCCAGACAAATTAGAAATAAATCATCTGATGAAGTTAATCTTGCTGATCAAGGATTGTAATTTTGTCTCGACTTCTGGAGGCTTGATATCTTTGATAGCATTAATACTCGTTTGAGGAATTTCAATCCCTTCTCATGCACCAGAATTCCCAGAAACTGTCCAGTCGATACTCCGAAGGCACACTTGGTAGGATTCATTCTTAATCCATATTTCCTTGTTCTTTCCAAAACCCGTCGTAAATCGGCTAGGTGCTTGTCGACCTCCTTTGATTTAACAACCACATCATCAATATAAATTTTGACCAATAAGCCGATGAGATGATGGAAGATATAGTTCATTGCTCTTTGATATGTAGTACCGGCACTCCTTAAGCCGAAAGTTATGACAACCCATTCAAACAACTCGATCGCACAAGGACATCTAAAAGCAGTCTTGTGGATATTTTCTTCTACCATAAAAAATTGGTTGTATCCTGCATTGCCATCCATAAAACTTATAATCTTGTGTCCAGATGCTGTATCAACCAACAAATCAACAATCGACATCGGGTACTCATCCTTAGGGGTAGCTTTATTCAATTCTCGAAAATCAATGCAAACCCTAAGCTTGTCGTTTTTCTTGATTACCGGTACTATATTTTAAATCCACTTAGCATACCAGCATGGTCTAATAAAATTGGCAACATAGAGCCTTGTAATCTCGACCTTTATAGCTTCATGCATTTCAGCTTTGCATCGTCTTGGAGGTTGCTTGTATGGCTGATAGCCTGGGTTTAATAAGGAGTCGATCTTCGACAATAGATCGACTAAGTCCTCGTATCTCATAATATTCCCAGGCAAAACAGTCTCTATACTCCTTTAATAATTCTACTAGTTTTTGCTTGAACTCATCTGATAAACCCTTACTAAAATATGTCAGCCTAGGCCTACCGACTGGTCCAATATCTACATCTTCTAACTCATCGGCTGACATGAATCCTTGTCCTAGTTTGCCATTAAGATCATCTACAGTATCTTTGGTGTAGAAGTTTGAGCCCTCCACGACGCTTTCAAAGCAATAATTGAGGCTCTCCATCTCCAATTGGTTGTATATCACAATCAGACACCTTTAGATAATCGCCTTCCCAAACTTTGCCGGACAAGCAATCAACTCCTTCCATCTCCCAAATAGATAATTCGACGTTAACTGATCTGTCGGCTGTCACGATTTCAATTTGGTCTCCCTGCCATTGGATCAAGCTTTGATGCATAGTTGAAGGGATACAACAGTTGGCATGAATCCAATCTCTTCCTAGCAACAAACTGTAGGAGTCCTTCCCATCAATAACAAAAAAAAGTAGTAGGAATTATCTTACTACCGATGGTTAACTCCACATTCAAAACTCCTTTAGTTTCTGATGGTTTTTCTCCAAAATCTTTCACAACTATATTGGTCTTGATCAAATCTTCTGTTGTTTGACCCAATTTCGAAAAGGTAACATATGGCATCAAATTAACAGTTGCTCCTCCATCGACTAGCATATTTGACATCGGCTTCCCATTGACAAATCCCTTGACGTATAGTGGTTTGAGGTGCCGATACCCAGTTCCCTCTAGCTTTTCAAAGATAGCTTATTGTCGTGATAAAATCAACTTAGTCGATGGCTCTTCGTATATTTCCTCAGCGTCTTGTTCTGTACCATATTCGGCTAGCAATACAAAAACCATGTTGATTGAGGATGAGGCGACCGCTTTCCCTTTCTTTGCTGCAAGTTTCTTATTCTTGTCGGCTTTGACCTCATTGGCTGGCACTACCTTGCTGTTGACACGTCATTCCTTCCTAGTGCGCTTCAGCCGATGTTCAATCTCTTCTTATACTTCTTGCATTTGTTCTATGTTCCTCATCCTATGTACTTGTCTTTTCTGATTTTTAGTTACGATCCCAGTTGAGCACCATTGCGGCCTCCTGGTCCTTGATTCCTCATTGGACTCTTCATGGAAATCATCCTGATGAATCAGCTCAAGTCTCTACTGAGCGGGTAATTTCTCTAAATCGTCCGATGCTCATTAGTTCTTGTGAGTTGCCTACTTGGTCCTCCAACATACCTTATGTCAGGATAACTACAACTAGGGCAGTCTTCGATAGATGGTAACCTCATCCCTTCGTTCCAGCAAAACCTGAAGAACTCACAACTCAATGTGGATCAAAACAATCTCCATCGTTATATCCATGCACCTCTTCTTCCCTCTGGCATCTGTTTTGATATTTATTAATCATACTAACCGAATTGAATCGTCTTGCCTGATATCTCTTTTTATTAGCTTGACCCTTATCGACTCTAGTATGTACCATATTCACTGGGAAAGGGTGTCCATCAATCTTCATCGGCTTCTTGGCTTCATCAAACTTGATCCTGTCTTGCTCTATAGCCAATTGGATCTGTTGTCTAAATATCTTGCAATCATTTGTACTATGAGATCTTGTGTTATGCCATTTGCAATATTTTCTCTTCTTTAACTCCTCGGCCGATGGTACGACATGTCCTACTGGAAGGAGTAAATCAAATATCCTATCGGCCTTGGTAATGTCGTAATCACAACGCTCTTCTTTCCCGAAATTCTTAACCCATTGGCACTCCATTGTTTTCTTGTTTTTGGCCCACTCGTCCGCATTGATTTTCGTGTCTTCATCTACGGATCAAAAGCATAATTATGGACATTATTGACACTGTTACTCTTCTTAGCAAACTTTCTGCCCTCCTGTAATCGTAGTTCATGAGCCGATACCTTATGTGCTAAGTGTGTCAAGCTCTCAAAGTCTTGGGCAAAGAATCTCTCCCTTATCTGCGCCAATAGTCCCTCGAAGGCCAAATCGGCTTGTGGTGAATCGGTCAAGGCTAAACTATAACATCTATTCCTTGTATCCCTAAATCTCTGAATATAATCTGGTACCGATTCATCCGATTTTTGTTTAATAGATGTCAGATTTGGTAATTTCATCTCTTGAGTTCCACTGAAGAAGTATTTATGAAACTGCTTTTCTAAATCAGCCCAACTCTTGATAGAATTGCAAGGTAGAGAAGAAAACCATGTAATAATCGATCCAGACAGTGATAATGGAAACAATCTAACTCTTAATGCTTCTGTAGCCGATGCCTCCCCACATTGTGCTTGAAATCGGCTAATGTGTTGATATGTTAACACATTATCTTGTCCTGAGAATTTGGAGAAATCCGGCACCTTGTATCGGTTTGGCAGTGGTACTCGATCAAAATATTCATGGTATGGATGCCGATACATGTTGCCATTATCCTTAGGCTTGAGCCCAAACTGTTCTCGCATCACATCCATAATCATATTGGCCCAAGATTGATGTTGTACTCCTCCCCCATACTACTGTTGCAACTGTTTGTACTGGTTGAGCTGAGGCGGCTGAGTATATTGAACTGTGGTGATCCTTCCAGCCGATATTGAACTTGTGGAGAGTGAGGCTAATATTGGAAATTGTAATTGCCCCTAGACCTTGCTAGGGTATATGATGCTGGTTATTGAGATGCGGCTCTGGCATGTACTGTTGGCCGATTGGTTGAGTCACTCCTATCGGTTTCTGTAATGGCTCTTGTGGTGCCACAAGTTGCTGTGCCGAAGGTATTTGAGGAATCGGCTCTATAACCGGTGGCTTCATCTTCAACATGTTAATCAATTTTTCTGCAGTAAGTTGAGTTGAACTTTGTCCTCCATGCATGGGCTGTTGCTTTGTCAATATTGTTGGGATGGATCCGCTGGATGCATGAGCCGATGGGATTTGAGTTGGTCTCGAAGCCGTTTGTTGTTTCCCACCTATCTCAGTTTTCACGGTCCTATAACCTAGGAAAGCATCTCCTGGAAGATAAACTGGTTGTTTTGTTTTTTCCTCGACTATAGTACCATCCACCACCGTCTTGATCATTTTAGTCAAAGTGTTGACAAGCACACTGGATTGATCGATTAGAGTGTGATGAACTGCCGAGTGGATGCTATCTTGTAGTGTCTGAAGTTCTTCACTAGCTGGCTCGGTTTTCACGCTTTTACCTTCATCTTCATTTACTCCAGATCTACTTGGTTCCATGCTTTCGACTGGCGGTAACTCGACTTTGGTTTTCTGTATCACCATGCCGTGCCGAGTCATCGTGAACGAGTGCAGATATTGTGCTTGGAGCTGATCTAGCAGCTTCTTCATCTCATCTTTTTTCTCCTTGCTCATGTGCTCAACTATCACAGGGATCACGTTTTCTTCCGTAACGTAAGAGATAGTAGGCGTCATGACGATGAAGATCCCACCAGGCGTGCCAAAAGCGTGTTCTTACCCCCGATGAAGATCCCCCTGTGTACTCATACGCGGGGTGGGCACGGGCTTGCAGTCGACAACTCCATACCCCGACAACCCTTGTTCTCAAAGGTTATGGATTTTGTCTACAACCTTTTGAGGGCGGATGTCAAAATGGCTTTTGATGTCCACGAAGGCGTGCGTTCAGGTTGCTATTGTGGGACATCGAGTTCTACTGGGCGGTCTAGGATGTGCAGATAGAACCATTTTGACCTCCAGTTCCCTCGGGAGGAGTGGCAGTTGAAGGGAATGTATTCTGCCTTCATCCCATCTCGGAGGTGAAATCCGCTAAAACCGGAGATTCCACGGGCATCCATCCACCTCAGTTCATAAAAGTATATAAACATATCTAGAAAAGGCGGTTGTTTATGGTCGTTATAGACCAATTTCGACCGTCAATATTCCCAACAATAAAACAGAACTAGCAATGCTTGCATGGATATTTTATTAGAAATAATCTACTTCCACTTGTGCTTGGTAAAGTATTTGCTTGCAGAGATTTATACATAAATGGAGAAGAAATGATAGAGAAATACATCAGATCCAGACTTATGGATGGATGGGCCCATAAACCCAATGAAATACATACAAATGGTCTCAACCACCATACCACTGGAATAAGGAACCGCAAGAGGAGGCCCACGAGAAAAATGGGGCCCATTGGGCCAGCCTCGGGTTCGGCCGAACTAGACGGTTCGGCTGAACCGCCATAAGGCCAGATGATCCTGGCCTTCCACGTGGACATCCTTGATAGCTCCCCAGTGATGGTGGAGGGGCGTTTCAGATAATTCCAACCACCAAAACCATCATTCTCAAGCTATAAAAGGACTCCTCATTCTGCATTTCAACACAAACCAAGAAGGAGCACTTCCAAGGAGCTATCTCTAAATTAAATAATTTGTTCTAGTAGTAGTGGAGTTAGAATAACTCTTGAGAAATAAGTCTTCAAAGATTCGAATATGGCTCTAATAGCTTGTATCTCTCTTGTAAGACTTGTTCCATTAATGAAATATTTTTCTTTATATAGTTTTGGTCCTTTGCTTTATTTGCATAATTATTTGAGTACTAGCTTTAGTTTATACTTGCTCGGTATAAGTTGCTAGCTTACTAGAGATATATGCAGTGGTATTGGCTTAATGTTCAAGTGTTTGATTGCTCTATGTCAAGTGCACTGGTGTAGAGTAATATTCATTAGTATAAGCGTGGTGCTTAGATTAGTGAATATCATTAAATGGTGCTATATGCCACGGAACTGTAGAGTTAGGCCGCTGATGGTGATAGCTTAGTACGGGTATTCCTCCACGTGCGTATATAGGGCTACGACAGGTTCCTAGCAAGGGTGCTCCTCCGCATCTATTGCCGGTTGGATAGCCATGATGGGTTGTCGTAAGTAACTTGGCAACCAGGGGTGATTTCTCGATATACCAGGAGGGCATAGTTAGGGGGTATTGGCTATAGTTGTACTATAGTAAGTATATACTAAAAGACTATATAATAGAAGTACAGAAAATGAGTATTTTTCTATTCTTCTCCACTAGGCTATATTTATTGTTTTATGCAAGTACCCTTGGAAAGTAACTTCTGTGTGTCAAACTACCTGTGTTCAGCTTTGATTATCCCCTGCATTAGACTTTGATTGACTTATGTGTCATGAGCATTAATAACATAGTACTCTCTTAACATATCTTCCCTTGGGATTAAATAAATATGATACCTTAGAAATACTTCGGGGTGAAATACTACAGCGGTATATCCGTGCACTTGCGGATTACATCTGTGATTGTAAGAAAATACCAACTAATATTTCTGGCACAATTGTTTGGGATTTAATTCCTAGTTATATCGTTAAGAAATATCAATAGCGGTGCCTCGAGGTACGCCTCGCAAAGGTGTGAAAAATGCTAAGAAAGGCTATGGAGTTGGGGTTGAGGTGAAGAAGGTGAAGTCCATAGAAGTTTAGAAGGAGAAAAAGAAACTCGTAAGGAGGAGGTAAAAAGCCGCAATGGGCAAAAGATTCAATACAAATGATTTGCCCTAGGGCGGGTTTAGGATCGGTACCTCCTTCCGAGCGGTTCATGACCGTCGTCCCTTGGAGAGAGCCCTCAATCTGCAACCTCTTCAGGTTGCCGGTGTCGACGATGGATTTTCCCAAATCCATAGGATCAAAATGTGAGGCAAGGATGAAAAGCAGAGTTAGGGTTTGATTGAGGAGGCGGAGAATGCAAAGGGCACAGTAATAGTGAAAGTAGAAAATGGTTTGAGCCAACGGAGCTCAAATGGATCTCAAAGCTTGAATTTATAAATTCACGTCCGACGGTTTGTATTTCGAGGAAGAAAGAGAAATTGCCACTAGACTTTTCTCAGCTTTGAGCTATGGTAGTTTTTAGACTTCAATTCAAATTCGTAGTGGGTTGTTTGATGTTCAACGGTGTTGTCGCATGTCCTTGCCTTCTCGTGATTTCGAGAGTGGTTGAATAGATGCGACATCATTTGTTCGAAGACTTTGGCTCGTGAGCTGTACAAACTCATTTGAAATGAAGTTGGGGGTTACTATCAGGGTTATGGATAAGGTATACCTCCTATCCTTGGGTTTATGAAGTATACGGATACGGATACCCTCAAGTATACAGGAAGGTTTCTTAAGATCTATGGAATTTGCTTAGTCGAATTTGGAAACCTTTTTTCCGGATAGAATACCAGAGTCCTACTCGGAGAAGATAAGGGTTCTATGATCTAGTACGCAGGTAGAACTTCCTGAATTCTACTTGGAGGTCGAGGTATTCGTACTATATATACAAGGCCCGGGGGGGGAGTCGGGACATCGAATCATAGCTAAATCATACCCACGGTGGTTGCAATCCAGAGGACTCGAAGCCTACCCTAGCTTGATCTCGTCGGGGATCTTGTCGGTAACCTGTTAATTTCGTTGTCTTCTATTGTACTCTCTGTGCTTTAATCATAATCTCGTATAAACTGGATTAGAACTATTACCTTACGAGGGGTCTGAGCCAGTATAATCCTTATCTTTTGTGTGCTTGATGTCGTTTCGTATAGATCCTTGTACCAACATACCCCAATACCCTCACAAAACGAGTCGCGGGTATCCCCATTGACATTTCAAGCAAAAAATAAAAGTAATGGTTGCATTTTGTCTTCCTCCTTATGTAGGAGCCAGCTCAATGCGTGTAGACAAAAATAATAGTAAGTATGTAATTTTTTAAAACAAGGTTCATTATATTAAATATAAAAAGAAGAATACTACAATAAAAGACATAAAATCTACCAATTCAGAACAAAGATGCTCTACATAATATAATGAGCACAGTCGTATTTTGCACAATCCTAGACAAAGAATGAAATCAAGTTGAACATTGCTATTTTACTAACTTCTAAATCTAATATTTGTGCATTAAATGAGGCTGATTCTGGCTGTCACGCTTTATTTTTTAAAGATTATATATACACATCGGGTACTACTCCTACTACTTTGCATTTCTTTCCACCTGTTGTCACTAATTTTTTCAGGAATATGAGGATGTTTTACCTGATAGGATACCTCCGAAGTTGCCAAGTACAAGGGATTGATTACATCGAAGAGATGAGATTGAGTCAAGAACAACTCCAATTCAAGAGAGGGAGGATGATGAAGACATCACTTAATCTGAAACACACGTAAATTTACAAGTTCCAATGACAAGTCCAAGTTTAGTTCGGCTTCTAGAGATAGAACTAACTTCAAATGGATCTAGCACCTTCATACCAAATCTGATTTGTGTGATCTTGGACTTGTTGGGAAGCTTGTGTCGTCACCTATCAACCACATCCAGCCTCATATCAAAGTTCACCTTCAAACCGGAATCATCAAGACAAGAAAATGATTACACTAAAACTAAACTTGGGGCTTAGACCTTATAGAAGACTAGGCCTATCTCGGGAGTCCCTCTCCCCACCTCCACAAACCAGAACCTATCTCTAGCTCTATTTTCCTCTATAAATAACGATGTACACTCCTTAAAATCTATTCACATTGTCTCTAATCCTCAGTTGTTTAGTCGGCGAATATAGATTAAGAGCTCGCAATAGTTGGTGTGTTTATTTGTTGGCTTGATTAGATCTACCACTATTTCTTTGTTTACCTATTTGTAATATTTAGATTGCATTTTACATTGTTCTTACAGTGTTCTCTCGTTTACATTGCAGAGATCATCAACCGCACTTTTGATACAATACCGTTTATGGTGTAGCGATTGCACGTCATTCTGGACTTGTTCTGGTTAGTAGCCACTTCGCAAACATCACGTTCGATCAAAGCGAGATTTATCTCCTCACCAGAAGATTGGGCCACGAGAAAGAGTGTCATCATGTGTATCGGGCACCATCTTCAATTCTATGACAAATCTGCTAGTCATATTCAAAAAAAAAGGATCAGCGACCCAAATCCCAAAGCCGATGCCACCAATAGGATCATCCGCAACTTGGCAGACAAACATTCCTAAGTCTTCATCGATGATCTGAATGCATGAGACATCAATAAAGAGATAAATAGACAATTTTAGGCCCATAGACATCTTAAAAGATCAACCATAATCTAACTAATATACCTAAATCTTCTAAAAACGGCGGAGAAAAAGGAGGAGTGGGACCGAATGGCGATGGCAGTTGAGGCCACCCTCGGTGATCACAAGTCATATGATCACACGGCAACAATTTTTTATTCCATTGAGAGTGTTGCAGTTTTGAGTTGAAAATGATGTGTTTTCAGGGTGAATTTAGCATTTATAGTGGAGCGTGGCATTTGTTTAGCTTGAGTTCAGTTGCACTTTTAGTTGGAAATCCTATCTTTTTATTATAAGGACGATGAAATTACATCCCTGACTTCTACTCCCACTTGTTTTTTAATATTTGGCATCATTCACTTATTCGTCTTATTCAAAACATTTAGGTAAACATGGCAAAATATAAGTCATGCTTAACATCCTTTCATAACAAAAAAAATCATACTAAAATTACTTATGAATGGTGTTGACGGTCGTTAAGTGCAAACTTTAACCGCCAACTCTTGCATAAAAGAAATGAAATATACTATCAAAACTTAGTGGTAGAGATTTACTACTATCCATTTGCACTAGTTTTGGTAAATATATATATGCAGGTCATTTAAGGAGAAAATACACCCGCCATGCGACGAAAATGAACCTCCTACCAATCACGCGCGAGTACAAGAATTGGAGGGCCCACCTGGCCGTCGAAAATTACTTAAAGTGGGACTAAACCATCCTAACCACCATAAGGGCCCACCAGTCAATCTCTTGGCCAAAGTAGAGGCCAGGAGGTGGGACCAAGGGGTCAGCCGAACAGGGGGTTCGGTCGAACTGCCTTGGCCCCCCTCATCCTGGCCTTCTACGTGGACATCCCGTATGACTTCCCAATGATGATTAGGGGCACACCGACCTCCACAACTGCCATTCCAACCGTCATTGGTACATTACAAAAAGGAGGTGCTCGTACACACTTCAACTTGCATAACAAAGTAGAGTACAACTCACTTTTTAAATTTTAGATCCACTTTAGTATGTTGGGTTGAATAGAGAGTGAGGGGAAGCTCCAGAAGGAGTGACCTGAATATCGGAGTTTTTTCCGAGACTTTTACGGAGGAGTGTCGGAGTATCGACATTCCGGAGAAGCTCGGGATTGTCGGTCTTCTTCTCACTTGTACCTAGGCAGATGCTTTCTTTTATAAAGTATGTATTCGAGTCTTTATGTTCTTTACTTAGTTTATTTAAGTGATATATTCTCACCGGTGCGGGTTCATCGCTTAATGCGCAACTAAGTGCTCTAGTACTAGGACTTTGGATAAAGAAGTAAGTTTATGCACAAGGCTAGAGTAGTAATTAATAACTTACGCATGGTGTTTAGGTTAGAAATTATCTTCGTTTGTTGTGTGCACCACGGAATGTGAGGTAGACGATAGGTGGTGACAACTCTGTCCATCCTTTGCATCCGTCCACGTTCGGGCGCATCATAAAGCTCAAGGCCGGACTCAGCCTAGTAGACCAGGGGAGAGCCGGTGCCCGAAGCATCCGATAGAGTTTTATTTTTAAGTTAAGTCAATTAGTTAAGTCTATATGAGTCCTCCCTAGACAAAACCTTCATCCATTGTTGTCCTTGGATTGAATCCTAACCGTAAATATTACACACATGTTCATTTTGTTCAATACCCTTGGAATACTCTAATGGGAAGTACTACAACGGTATCAATGCGTTTGCGGATTTATCTACGATCGTATCAAATACCAATAAATGGTCAAACATATGTATGAAAGTTAACAATATGAAACAATAAACAATCGGAGGAAATATATTGTAAACGAACACAACCAAAAGTTCGATATCACATACTCCCTCCGTTTCATATTACAAGTCGTAAGACTTTTTTATTAGTCAAACTTTATCAAGTTTGACAAAATTTATATAAAAATTTAGCAACATCTAAAATATCAATTCTGTTTCATTAATCTAACATTGAATATAGTTTGATTATAAGTTTGTTATATGTTGAAAATACTACTATATTTTTTTATAAATTTGATCAAACTTAAAAAAGTTTGAATAGGAAAAAGTCAAACAACTTATAATATGAAATAGAGGGAGTATTAAATTAATTGGGAATGGACAGATACCATCTAAGAAACTAGACCTAAAATAAATCTTAAATTGACTTGCTACAAGCCTCGAACCTTCCCTCCTTGCTATAGATAGCCAAATGGGCCGTCTGGCTCGACATGGCCCGGGCACGACCAGGCCCAAGCCTAGATCAGTCGGGTCGGCATGGCCCGACCTACACACTGGACCGGGCCGTGCCCACATACTTACCGCACGAACGGCCTAGGCACGGTCCAATAAGATTCAGGTCATTTCGAGCCGGCCCGAAGGCACAAAAGCCAACCATGCTCCTCCGTGGAAAAGGTATATTTTACCTCCCTCATCTCTTTGGACCGTCTCTTATATGGTTGAAATAAGTCTATTTTGTACCCCTTATCTCTTTGGGCCATGCCTTGTATGGCTAGAAATATATATATTTTCGCTCCCTCAACTGTTTTGTCTCCGTGATCGTTGGATCGGGCCATGCTGGGCCTGCCCATCGTGCCAAGGCAGAGGCCCAGGCACCCTAAGGTTGGGCCGGGCCAACACGAGCCCAACACCAGTTGGGTCGTGCCATGCTTGGGTCGGGCCAAAACCCCGCGCCATGGCCAAGCCATTGGGTCCCAAATCTTTTGGCCAACTATACTTCTGGCTACAAAATGTTTCAAATTAAAAAAACGTTTATTTTATTTTGCTACAAAACAGAACAGTGTGAATTAAGTTTCATATTAAGGACCCCTTTTATCTGAAGAAAAAAGTATAGGAATTTCGTAGGATTCTAATCCTATAGGATTTTTTTTCCTATGTAACCCTTTGAAACAAAGGATTGAAAACTATTAAATCCTTTGAAATTCCTAAGAAATGCCTCAATCCATACAAGTTTTGAAGGATTTTTAACATAAGGTCCAACCTAATGGAAAAATTTATTGAGTCTATCTCTCTCATGTGATTCCTACGTTTTCCTATGATTCAATCAAACAGTTACAATTATTTCTGTATTATTTCGAGATTTTATAATCTCTTGTTTGTAGTAGAATTCCTATCATTTTTTCTATTCCTTCGTTTTCTCAATCATTCAAAGGGGCCCTAAGCATCTCTAACACACAAGGAGGTGCTATCTATTAAGTACATCTGTTCATTTCTTCTTTATATGATTTTAGTTTTTAGAGAAGTCATTAAAACTAACTCCAACATCATATATTGTGTGGAAAGCAATTTAGAATTATATTGCGTGGCAGCAGCATCGACTGTCTTCGTGCAGGGACAGGACCCGACGAGGTACCGTCATCAGGCAATTGCGGGATTCGGTGGAGGCACCAGCTTAGGACGACGGTGGGATCTGCTGCAGTGCTGTTGATGACGAGATTCAGCAAGAAGGGGCCACAGCTTTATGTAGGTGATAGGGTCAGATTACAGGAACTATCTACGGGGATTACCATGGTAATCATGGACCGGTGTTGTTGCCGAAGGTGAGGCCACCGAATTTGGTCACCTGGCTCAGGCCACCGAATTCGGCTGAGTTGGTCAGGCTAGGGAGAAAATTGCATACGAGCCACTCTTATAAACCGGTTTTACTAGAATACCATTGTTAAAATAGGATTCGCTCAAATACCACTCTCAAGCTGTGAGCATTCATTACAATATCATTTTCACTGTTTATTGCACATGTAAATCATTTTCCATCTATTTAATTTTTTTCTCGGACCTTTTTTACCCCTAGCTGCATCTTCTCTCTTCTCCTCTCCTCCTCTCTTCACTCTTCTCTCTCCTAGGCGAGGTGACAGCGGTGAGCCGAGGGCAAGGTGGTGGTGGCTAGTAGCGGCGAGAGGGCGAGGTGGCACCAGGGAGACAGCGAGAGGACGCCAACAGCTCGCACGCCCAGCCCCAGTCGGATTCACCTACCACAGCCCAAGCACCACTGCCACTCCTCATTGCCGCCGAGCCATCGTCATCCCTCCCCCGCCGGATCCAGCTATCGCAGCTCGAGCTCCACCGTTGAGCCTACCGCCATCCTTCATCCGCGTGCCGGCGGCACCTCCTCTTCCCTGCGCGGCACCAACTAGCGCCGCCGCCTCCCTCCTTCCACACGCCTACCGATGTCGTCTCCCTCCTTCCACGCGCCGGAGCCGCTTCCCTCCGTCGCACCGGTGACGGCACCGCCTTCTTCCTTCCTTCGTGCGCCGGCAATGCCTGCACCGCTGGGCTCGCTTCCCTCCCTTGCACTGGTGTTGTTGTCGCCCTTTCTTTCTTGCCCTCTCGCGTGCTTGCCGCCGCTACCTTGCCCTCTTTCCGTCCGTGCACAGCCTCAGCTCGTTGCCGTCACCTCACCTTCTCCCTGCGGGTGGAGGAGAGAAGAGAGAGGAGTGGAGGAGAGGAGAAGAGAATAGAAACAACCAAGCACAAAGCAGTCCGAGAAATAACTATTTTGATGAAAAATCTTTTGTAAATGCAACAAACAATGAAAATGGCATTATAGCGAATGCCCACGGTTTAACAATGGCATTCCAGCGAATTCCATTATAACGATGGTATTTTAACGGAGCCGATTTTTAAGAGTGGCACATATGCAATTTTCTCCAGGCGAGTGGAGAGAGCTCTCACCGTGGCAACCCAACAGGGTTCAGGCTAATCTCCGTTAAGGTAAGTTCTACTCAGGACAGTAATCAAACAAGCCATAAGGCTGTGTTAGGTGAGCTGAGAATTATTCCCTCGTGTATGTAAAATGTAAAATGAAACAACTCGTTAGAACCTTATCAGTTATTTTTTAAAATGGATTAATATTACTTTTTAAAGCACTATTTTTGTTTTTTTAAAAAACACATCGTTTAGTAGTTTGAAAAATACACGTGTGAAAAATAAGATAGAGAAATTGGGATCTTGACTCCCAAATACAGTCTAAATGCACATGTAACTTAACTAGTTGTTGATCAAAATCAACGAAGTTCTGATTTTTAGAATAAATATGTTAGTGCATCATAAGAAAAATAATAGAGGTGGGCTACATATATCCTACTGCCAATTTATTTTTTAAAAAGGATATTCAAAACCTTCGGTTTTGGAAAGTCTTCCCCTACAATTATACCTGTGTACTCCCATCGTTCCAAAATAAATCAATATAGAATTGAATGATATACTAGATGATATACTACATGGTACAGCGAATATCGACAAAGGTTTATCCATTTCATATAGTGTCCCATCCAATTCTAGATTGGTTTATTCTAGCACGGAGCGAGTAAATAATAATAATAATAATAAATACTCCTCCGTTCCGTATTACAAGTCGTTTTTCTAATTAAACTTAATTAAGTTTGATTAAGTTTATAAAAATTAGCATTATATAAAATATCAAATTAGTTTCATTTACTCTAAAATTGAATATATTTTGATAATATGTTTGTTTTGGATTAAAAATACTAATATATTCTTATAGATAAGTTTAATTAGAAAAAAAATCAAATAACTTATAATTGAAATGGAAAGAGCAGTAATAACTAACAAAACAAAACACAGTTAATCAAAGAAACAAACATCAAAACTCCTTCCCCCAAAATTCTTGAGAATTCACTCTCCTCTCCAAAACTTTCCTCTTCTTCCTTCATCCTCTCCGCTGCTTGCTCAGATCTTCTCTCCTCTCCTTCCCCATCGCTCCCGGATTCCACCTCAGTTGTTGTTCTCACAGTCTCCGAATCGCTGGTGCGGTGGAGCCATTGGTGGTGGGTGACCCACGGGCACGGGCGATGGGCGCCGACGGCGGCGGTGGCGGAGGCCGGAAGAGCTCGTCGCCGGCCGGGAAGCCGGCGGAGGCGGCACGGGCGGGGAGCCTGCTCGCCGGCCTGCCGTCGCGGGGCAACTTCGTCTCCGACAGCATCGCGTCCAGCATGGTGCGGTTCATTCCCCCCACCACTAAATTTCCAGCCTTTTCTTGGCATGTTCGATGGGTTCTTGTGAAAAGCCCTGTGATTTTTATGATTTTTTTTTTTGCGCAGGGAGGACTCCCGGTTTATGTCTGCCTGCACGATACCGCTCCTCCAGGTTCGTTTGTGATTTTCTGGGATAATCAAGCTTTACTTTTATTATTGTGATGTGTATCTTTGCTAATTTGTTGTGTTAGGAATGTAGCTGATTATAGTTATAGTGGTGTGTACTGTGGAGAGACAGATTGAAGTAGAAGGATGATCGTATCTACTAGGGTTTTATGTAGAATTTTCCTTGTAAGAACGCAGTCATCTTGCCTAGGTTTTTGTTCTTTGGATTGGCAATGCTGTTCGTGCCATTCTTAATTTTGTGGTTGTGGAAGTTGTCTTACTGATGTTAGGAGCTGCAATTTCTATGGTTTTATTCAGAATGTCCCTTGCAGGAAAGCTAAAGTCTAGATTTGTTCTTTGGGTTTGTGATGGCACTGTTGACTGTTGTCATGCTTAATTTATGGTTTTCCTGGAGTAGTTTACTGGTTTTCGGAGTGAGATTGCTAGGTGTTTGTGAAATGTTGTACTGCGCCTTTCTTTGATAGGCAGTTAAATGGATTGAATCTTTTGGATGTACAATGTAGGAGTTTAGTAGCTCGGCAATGGGGATAAATCGTTTTCTTTCCATTCAATTAAATTTAGATTTAGTAGTGTTGGGAGTTAATTTTACCGCCTTCAATTTTTCTAGTGAGTACCTAAAGTGAGCTGTCCCTAAGGGAAAAAAATGTAGCTACAGAGAAGAATTTCTGATGTTACTTTTTTTTCGGGATCGAGTGAGATATTGTGCTGCTGTCACAAAACTTTTGCCATTTTGAATATCATTTTTGGATGTATATGATTTGCATTTTATAGTGGCAGTTGTTAGTATATGATCTATGGTCAGACAACAATCTTTTACATCTTTTCATTTCTTATGTTCTTATGCTAAAGCTGATTACTGATGACACAAACAAATCATTTTAAGGCTGTTTTCCTGTGTTCATTGACTGATCACTTTCTTTGTCATTTTAGATGGACAAGTTATAGACACAGACACCACAAACATTTTAATAAGATCTCTCCAGTTGAGCAAACAGAAAAATGAGGGAAAAGATGTAGGCTCAAGGACTCCAGGAGAAAGCAGCAAGGGGAAAAGGTGCATCATTCTTACAACATTTTTGCAATGTATAATGTTCAGTTTTCAATTAACAGCTTCAGTTCAGATTATTTTCTTCATGACATGGTTACTTATACATGTGAACTGACAACATATCCCTCCTGAAACTTTTTTGATCGAATAATCCTCCCTGGAACTTGCTTCTTAATCTAGCATTGTTTGTCATTTTTCTCACTTGATATTAAGCTATTGACTTACTGTCATTTTTACTAGAGCTGTCATTTTCATATTAGCAAATTATTGCTCTGTTGAACAGAAATCCATCCCATCCTAGTTATTGCCTGAGCAGAATGTAGTTTAGCACTTCTTTTTTTTTTTTGGCAAAAACCATTTGCAGAACCTTTGTCAAAAATCAAAGGAAACATTGTCTTTCATGAAGGCCATCAAGTTGAAACATGCTGTTGGATGATTTTAGAAACTTGTTTCCCTTAAAAAATCTATGAACTTAGTAAAATCCATATCGTGGTCTGTTGGATGATACAAGTGCTAGGCTACAGTTAAAATTGTAAGATGGGCAATTATGAGACGAACTCCTAAAACATTCCTTGATCTGGGATTAACTTGGGGAATGCCCTAGTCTATTCAATTGAAGGGCAATGTGCTACTGTCATTTGCATTAAATAAAAGTTATGCCAGAAAAACCTATTTATCTCCTCTATTTTTCTAAAGATTTTGATTTGGTGCCTTTTGTGTCATTGGAATCGTTGTGCCATTTTGATTGCTCGTGACACCAGCTAGTGGGACAAAATCAGCTCTTTTCAATTGCTTTCTTGCGATTGTCAGTTAAATTTTATCCTCCATGTAGCTTATGTTCCTTCTTTTTTACCAGGTCTGCTTCCAGACTTTTAGATGGCAAGAATCCATCTAAAAGATCTAACACTGGCAGCACGGCAGGGTCATCTGCCCATGGTAACTGTTTGATTCTTCTCTGCACCCTTTCTTATTTGAGTAGACATGCATAGTTTTATGAGCAATATGTGCATTGAGGAAAGAGTCTTATTAATAGTTTATTTGTTGCTTGTTGTATGTTTGCAGTGGTTAGGTAAATAATGTTAGTTCCTTCGAAAAGCAATAGATGTTTTCCGTTTGTTTTGGTATTTAAGGTTTGGAGTTGTCAAACTTAGGCCACGTTCTTTTTAGGGGATTGTTTTGGCTGATTAGTTGCACGCAAAATGAGAAACTTAATTAGCATATCATTAATTGAGTATTAATTATTAAAACATGAAAAATGGATTTATTTGATTTTTAAAGCATCTTCTATATAGAAAGTTTTTGCACGAAAGACTATTTAGTAGTTTGAAAAGCGTGCTAATGGAAATCAAGACTCGATTTCTTTTTTTTCTCGAAAACGCAGGAGAGCTGTGTTTCATTTCATTAAGGGGAAGAAAAAACATAAACAAAGGAGTAGCTAAGTTTAATCAGCTCTTTAGAAACGTGCCCTTAATCCTATTTGGGTGAGAAGTTGAAGTTATTCTAGGACAAATAAACTGGTACTGTACTTTGAGTGGTACTGTTCTGTAAAAAAAATGGCACTGAGGGCATTTATGAAACTGTAGCTGATGCAGGTAGCAAAAATTGCATGATTCATTGTCGCTTAGCTAGCTTTTATGTTGCTATTATATGACCTCTTTCCTGACTTTTCAGAAGCATTTGGACAGTTGTATACATATTTTGTTTGTATATTACGATGCGACATTTGTTTCTTTTTCTGACTACAGTGATGCTTCTGGCCAGCTTAATTATATGAAGTAAGAAATCAATACATCTTAAATTGAAGCATCCAAGTGTAAAATCCAATATGGCTACTACGTCATATATCAAAAGCTTAAAATATAAATAACAATATGCTTGTTTTGTTGGTAAAATTTCATTCTTCAACAATGATAATAATGAAAAACTTTATTTGCTCGTCCTTTTTGTCCATGCAAAAAATCATATCTGACACCATGCTTGCTCGTGTCAACTCGTGTAATTTTGATGGTGAGCATATTTTCAATTCTGGGTGAGAGTTCAAAGTTATGGTGGTGAGGGAGGATATTTTTCATTCTGTGAAATGAATTCAAAATGGAGGATGGGTAAAATATGCATATCTGCTGAAGTGCTTCAACATGCTAATTGATGTTACGGCTACGCTGGGCTGCTATAGCATCACAACTATGTGGAGGCACAATAACAGCTGACAACTAGCAGCCATGCTTCTTTCTCGACCGATAGCTTTGCTACATGATGCTACTTAAATCATTGTCAGGAAATATGAACCATAGTCATAGTTGAAATGAATCTTGAACTTCTTATGCACATTGAAATTGATTAATTTGAGAAATCAACTGATGTGGTTTTTATTCTGAGTACTGGTAGATAATTAAAGAGAAAATTTGCTCAATGCCACCACAAATGTAGTGCATTGCCAAATACAATGGCAAATGTCACATAAGCTGGAGAATAACATTTGCTGTCATATTTTACATTCAAAGGCTGTGAAATGACCATTTTACTCTTTCTTCCTAGCATCTCCTCTAATGAACAATTGACATGTAGTCCGAGCTATTTTCTTATTTCCTTTGATGTACTCCATGTTATGTATGTGCCCATCAACCGCTGCCCAATTCCTCCAACCCGGTTATTTTGGATGGACAAAATGAACAGTAGTGGTATTTTGCAGTTCACATAGATTTTGCAATGGCATTTACCAGCTCAAGTTTGCAATGGTATTTTCCAAGTTACCTTTCTTTGAGATGGCACTAGCAAATTTATTGTGTATATCCCTTTATATATGATCTGAATAAATAGTGAAACTCAGAATAATTTCAGATGATTAAAGTCTGCACTAACTGTGCATGCCTAGTTTTCTTGTAGCAAAATTTGAATTCTGAATAGCAATCAGATTACATATGTTTTCGAAAAGTAAGTTTCCGACCTATATTTTACATAGATTATTCAGTTAACACCTTTTTTTGGTATTTTCCCTCGTCATCTATGCACAATATTATCTTGAGAACAACATAATCCACACAATTCTGAGCATCAATCTCTTTTGTACTACTGAATATAATATCAACTTTGATCTTGCAGGGGAATGGGCATCTGTTTTTTCTGAGCTGACACTCCAATCATTTACAGTGGAGAAGTTGCGTATTCTTCTAAAAGAGAGAGGGCTCTCACCAAAAGGCAAAAAGGTAAGTACAGAAAATGCTTAAATTTTTTGTTCCTTCATTCAGATTTAAGAACTTGCAAAATCTTGTTCATGCCTGGGAGGTTTGCTAGATGTTTGACACCCAAGGATACATTGTTCTGTTGTCTCATTTAAATCTAGAAAATTTTAGTAGTACTTTGGTTTTCTAGTCATAATTTATGACTAGTGAGTCCCAGTTTGAATATTTCTGTTGTAATTTTTTTATTATATTAATAAAGCAATAACAGCGGGGGCCTCCCCTGCTGTGTCTTCTTTCAAAAAAATAGGGAATCATACATGTGTGGAACACACTGCTTAAATAAAAAAAATCATATACCTGAATTTCAAGAAATATTCACACCTTTTTGATTGATCGACTTTAGCAATTGGAATTTACATCTCTGGTGCCTGGTAGGCTGGTAGCCTAGCGGTGGGTCATGAGGTACAGCAGTTTGTTATATGCTTGGGTGAGGGTGTTTGGCTTCATCAGAAGCATGCACATTGTACTGTTGGCGACTGTTGCTGTGGTGCTGACTGTGATTGTGACATTTGGGTGTTGGAATTAAAGGGAAGGAACCCTCAGATTGTGGTGGGTAAGAGATGGTGGTAGTGGAATCATATGAAAGTGTGATGCTATTGACTAGAGAAAAGTTGATGCAGTAAGGAAAAAACCAGAGATTGTCGTGGAGGGTTGGGTTTGGTTTGGCTACGGCCGGGGATAATAAATGATGGAGCTATAGCCTGTAGAATTAGATGGAGTTGAGAGGGGTGGATTTGGCTTAGAGGGTATACAGAAGGGTAATGATTACTTGAATAGACATTGTGGAGAGGATGTTGGTTTAGGTGGGCTGGCGATTGAGGATACATACTGAAGGTTTTAGATATGATGGTGTGCAAACCATGCAGAAGGAGGCATGATCTTATTGGACAGCTTTGGTGTGCATTCAAAATTTTAATTCCATATGATATCTAATTGGCAATGGTAATTTATATGGTGATGAAATCACAAACACAAGTTACAGAAATGGAAATACAATTTTTGTGGTGTTTTTTAGGGCCACTGTTATGTTTTCCTGGCTAACTATGATTAGTGAACCTTGTAAACAATAGCATGAGAAACAGAACCCTCACCCCAACCATGATCAGCACTGTTTGCACCTACGGACACTGAATTTCACAGGGAAACTGGAATTTGAAATGAGTAGAAAAGCATGTATTGAAAGGCTAAACTCCGCGCTGATAGAAGTATCATATATAATCTTGCATTCGCTGTCTACTGAACACAATAATATGAAGGATGTCACACATTTGTTCACTTTACTGTCTATTTCTTTAACATTTAGTTATGAACAAAAAAAAAAGCACTCATTTATTTTGAGATCACTCGTCTAATTCATTTTCTTGCTAAACCAGATGAATCTAATTTTGTCCCTTCTTGCAGGATGAACTGATCGCCCGATTAATTGAGTCCTCGGAGTGATCTAAACTGTGATCCGAGCTGCATTTTGTTCAATGGAGTTGCTGTAACATTTGCACTACGTGTTGTGTTAACACTAGTGTTATCCAGGCACCCAAGTCTGTCTTGTCCAATTCCATTTTGCTGAATCTTAATCTCCTATTCGACTGTTCGTTTCGCATCGTGTCGGTGCCTGGGTAGCACCTGTCCAGGCATGATTGGTGAAAAACGATGGCAGCAATATTTTGTATATGCTTCATGATAGGTGAGGCAGAGGTATTGTAGAAATGGTATGGCATTGTTCTGGAGGATGGACTATCTATATATTTATTATCGACAAAGTTTTTGGGAAAGAACATTCAAAAATCCTACGCTACCACGTATGAATCTTGGCTAAAAATTACGTAATAATTATATGTAACTTATACTGGGGGACGTATCATACCCACATAGGGTTTCTCGTGTACGCATTGTGCTCATCAACTAAAAAATGTTACAAAAAATATTCATGTACATGTACTTTTAGTAGTATTACGTTTATGTATAAAGGCGTATATTCAAATTTATTATATATATATATATAAAGCAAATAAAAATATAACAGATTCATACTCTTAAAACTATCATATTTTTTATCTTTTTTGTTATGGTCAAAATATAAAGAATTTAAGTTTAAGACTATACACATAAGTTTAATACTATTGAAAATACTTGCACAATTTTTTCTACATTTGTCAGTAGTTGGTGTGCACGGTATGTACACGAGAAGATTTGCATATGATATGTTCCCCTATCAGTATATGAAATTATACTATAATTATATTGTATTTACATCCGATACTGTTTTTTGTCAGTAAATGTACAGCAAAATCGCTGGAGAAAATATGTGGTGGCAGCATAGATGAGAGAGATTGATCTTGACATGTTCTTTGCATCAGTGTGTTGTGCATCATTTTGCGAATGCCACATCATACTATCGGACGAGGTGCCGTAGGATCTTCAGGCATTTTAAGAAAAATACATAGGTATCATTGCCACCTTGCTGGGCTTGCTTGCGCCATGGCTTGGTGAACGTCCCAATGGTGCAGCCCACAATAATAACTAGACTAAGCAAAAAGGTGAAAGGACTGCATGAAGTTTAGATCCTGCCAATCTATATGATTATGGCCGTTCCGTTCTCAAAATTGGTTATTGATGGAGGCGTCTCTGTTTATCAGTGAGCACAGGTACAGTGGTATCCAGGTTTTCTACTCATCATGTTCAACAACAAATAACAACAAATAATGTCTGGCGCTACTTCGTGTTGAATTTCCCGGTGGCGCTAATACATGCGCTCCGCGCGGAATATTAGTTTAAGCGTCGCACAACGCTCTCTCCTTTCGGTTTTCTTGTTTTAACCACCCACCTTTCCTCCGCATCCCACCTTTCCTCCGTCAGTTTTTTCTTTTTTACCACCCACTTTCCATGTTTCTTTTTTCTCTTTTCCATCTCATCCGTGCTTCATCAAATAGCTTGATAAAATATTAACCATCCAGATTTTTCCTTTTTTCTTCCTTCTCTCCAGTTTTCCTGTTTTCGCGTTTTATTAAAATATTTACCGTCTAGTTTTTCTTTCAAGTTTTCTTTTTTCTAGTGTCTCTCTACGTTTCAAAAGTAACGACTTTACTCTGTGGAGTTTTCCATTTACTCCCAGCCACTCACATATGCTCATTTATTCAAAAGTAACAAATTTACTCGCATGAATGTTCCTTTCAAAAGTAACAAATTTACTTGTATAAATACCCCCACATCGTACAACACCGTTCCTAGATACCCATAAAAGAATTACTACCAGCTTACATGCTAGTAATTCTTTTACCAGTGTTATAAATGTTGTTTAGACTTCATGATTTGCGAGTAAAACAATTACTACCTTCCTCTCGATATAACCTATGATCTTGTAGCCACCGTGTAGTAATATGTTTACTGATGTGTTCAATACATAGTATAAGAGTAAAAATTGATACTAAGAGTATTGTTAATCTGTATCACAAAATGGCCGTACGAATAAAAAAATTACAGGCTCAATCACACACAAGTGATAAAGTTACTCACAGGTGAATCACAATTAAAGATCCATGCTTTGCAGGTGTGTCTTCTGCTGCGTTGTACTCTACTTTGTTGTGCATTTTAGTGTGTGTTACACTCCTTTTATAGCTTGGAATGGAGGTTGTATGGCGGTTGTCGAGGTCGGTTCACCCACAACCGTCATTGGGGAGCAATCCTAGACCTCCACGTGGAAGGTAGGGATGAGTGGTGGCAGTGGTGGTTCGGCCGACCCCTGAGCCCCACCACTCTCTACCAACTTTCTCCAATAGCTTACAGGTGGGTCCCTATAGCGGTTAGAGGTGGTTTGGTCCCACTTTAGGTCAGTTTCGACTGTTAGGTGAACCCTTCAATCCTTGTACTCGCGCATGATTGGCTGGATGTTTATTTTCGTTGCATGGTGCATGTATTTTCTCCTTAAATTACCTGCATACATATATTTACCAAAACTAGTGGAAGTGGTTAGTAGTAAACTCCTACCACTAAGTTTTAATAATATATTTGATATCTTTTATGCAGGAGTTGACGGTAAAAGTTTGCACTTAACAACCGTCAATAACACCCCAACACTTATCCTTTACTCATCCCTGAGTAAAGTTTATGGGCCTAATAGAATAATGACTTACTTGCTTCATGATATGACATACAAGTTATTCTAAGACATACCTGTATTTGTGAATCTTGATGTGTCTACCATGTCATCTTGGGTGATTGAAGAACGGAACGATCCGAATCAAGTCACTTTTACTCCTTCTGATGAATCACCTTTGGGTTTTTCTTTGATGCTAAAAAACATAGCTTTTATTATACTCCTCAATTGATTCTCTCAAGTCACTCAAAGTGCTTCAATCCTCACCAAGGCATTGAAGTTACCTTTTCTTATCCTATCTTTCTAATAAGGCTTATGTGGAGCTCAAGGTAGGGAATAAGAAAATAACATACTTGCATCAAATATTTTGTAAAGACAAATAAAGGATCCATAAAGACTCAAATCATATAACCAGGACCAAGCCTGTGTGCCTATGTATGGATGGCATGGAAAATGGAAAATGGATGGTGAACCATTTTTTATGATCCTCCTCCTATACTTTATTTGGAGACCATAGCTATTTTCTATCTCTCTCTCTTTTTTCATCATGCTCGAGAGTATTTTTGTTTCTTCTCTTGTGAGGAGTCTGATTTTCTAACATCATAACAATTTTTTTTAGCTCATGTCTTATTTGGCATGGATAGTAGGATGGAGAATTATTTTGATTTTTTATTTCGTGGATGGGTATGGTGGCTGCCTACTTCTGATGTAGAAGTTTTAGCATATGGTGGATGGAAAATTTTAATAAACCTGCAGTGTAGAGGAAAAGCAATATTTTGGTGGCTAAGTGAATAAGACTTTGGTCATGAGAATATGAAAAGAATCCAACAAGGGTCACAACCATTTGACAAAACTCAAAACGATAGCAAACAACATATGTATAAGGTTTATCATTTAAGATCGACATGTGGCTTTGGTAGGAAAGGAACATCAATCAGGAGTATGAAAATCTATTTTTATTTCCTTTTTATAAAATTTCCAAAGATTCATCATCAAGAGCAAGATTCATAACATTGGGTCATCTCTCATTCATCAATAACTTGGATAATATGTGGTCCTATGAATATGATTCACAAACAACAAACAACAGAACAATGTTCAAGGAATAACAAGTATGTAAGTCCTATTGGCAAGCAAGCCATATAGTATAGTTGATCATGTCAATACTCATTTTAATTCTTGAGTTAATTTTATATATGGAAAATTAATTCCAACTCAAGGATTAAGGAGATAAGGGATAACATGCAAACCGTTGCCTCAAATGTGAATGCGAGGATGAGCAACCTTGTGTGCAATGGTTGCTACGTCTCGTCTCGTGGATGTACAACATTGTGGTGTAGCACGGACGTGGGTGATCTTGTATGTGAATGCATCGTGTGAACACAAGATCACCCCCACACTTTTTTTCGTACCTGGTGCTTCAAAAGACACAAAGAAAAAGAAAGTGAAAACAAAGGATTCACCCAATGAAGCCCGGTGAGTCATTTATTTTATTCTTCTTTATTAATAGGCACAACTACACAATGGAATGAAATAAAAGGAGATAAAGAAAACTGAAATTAAAGTCTAACACACCTATCTAAGTCCTAGAGATCTCTAGTATACATAAGAGCTAGAAGAATAGTAGAGATCTTTCTTCCCAACGGCTTTGTACAAGCGTAAAAGCTTAGCACAAAGACCACGGCGGAGGGACGAAAGGTCTGTCTTGAGATCCTCGAGCTCGACCTGGCCCTCTGCCACAACATCCTTTAACCGCCTATTTTCAGCGTGAAGATGTGTAACAAACGCGGTTAAAAGAGCTACCGGAGATTTCTCTCCGTCGCTCTCATAGTCCGCCACCAACCTGTTGATAGGAGGTGGAGTTATGTGCCATCTAATCGGCGGGGAGCTATGAGAGGCCACCATCTTCCTCCTCTCACGGGGTGAGAAAGGTGGAATAAGAACCTTCCCGCGCTAACAGGTGTGCTTGCGCCCATGGAGCGAACTGATTGCTTTGGTGAAGGGCTATCAAATGAGTAGGACGACTCGTTCTTACTCGGCCTTGGGCTATTCCCGTTCCTGTTAGTGGCTGCAATAGGAGTTGTGGAACCCCGATTAGCACGGGATGACCTGGGCATGTTGTTCCCTTGGAACAACAGGATGCAAGTTGATCGTTTAGGCACAATTACACCCGGTAGGGACTGGACGCCCAGGCCTAAGACTTCTGGATCCTCCGGGGTGAAGGCGAGCGCGCAGTCAAACGGGGGGCTGAGGCTGGTTCAGCCGAACCCTAGATTTGGCCGATCCCTCCTGGCCACCGTCCGACCCCTCATCGCGGCTGGGCAGTGGCAGGATCATCAGGGGTTCCAGAAACCTGGGTTCGTCGTCTTCAAGCACCGAGAATGCCACATTGGCGGGTTGAATCTCCCCCTCAAGGTGAAAAGTGGAATTGGAACCGAAGAGGGAAATCAAGGCCTTTCTAGCCATGGATTTTTGTGGATTTTGGCAGAAATTGGCTAGGTTTCAAGGATAGATAAGGAGAGGAGGAAGAAAGGAAAGCGGCGACTGAAGGAATTTTTGAAAAAGAGATAGCAATCACCGTCTTCTTTCTCCTCGCGAAACCACCAAGGCTGACATGTGGGGTCTAGCAGCAGGCCAGGGAGAAGGGCTGACGCTGGCGGAGCCAGAGCTGGTTCGGCCAAACCAACCTGGTGGCCAGGCTAGCCCGGGTCAAGAGGGGAGCTGGGCTTGACCCAGCCCAGAACACATGGGTTGGCTACTAGGATACGCATGAAAATCTACCAACTCAATAAAGTCTAAATCCTGCCCCAACCCCTCTACCGGTTCTAGGAAAACTTTTAAACGATGACCATGTACAATAAAGATGTTACCTTCGTCGTCCTGCAGCGTGATAGCTCCATGAGGCGAGGTGCCGATGACATTATACGGTCCTAGCCATTTGCTCTGAAGTTTCCCGTGACCGAAGAGTTTCACCCTGCAGTTGAATAGCAAAATTTTGTTGCCTGGCTCAAACTCCTTGACCTTAATTCACCTATAATGCCATCTTCTGGTTCTCTCTTTATATATCCTGGCATTGTGATAGGTTTTATCCCTCCATTCTTCCAACTCTAACAGCTGCAGTTGTCGATGGTGTCCGGCTTATCCTTCCAAGTCCGGATAGCCTAGTGTACCCTGTCTTCCAGCTTGACCGGTAGATGGCAAGTCTTTCCATATTCGAGCTGGTATGGTGATATGCCGATGATCATTTTGTATGAGGTCCTATGTGCCCAAAGAGCATCGGTAAGCTTGTGCTTCCATACTTTCCCCATCTAATTCACAGTCTTCTGCAAAATATTCTTGATTTGCTTGTTAGATGTTTATGTCTGACCACTTGTTTATGGGTGGTATGGAGTTGCAATATTGTGTTGTGCCCCAAGCTCTTGTAAAAAGTTACAGAAGGTCTTATCAATGAAATGAGACCCTCCATCACTGATTACCATTGATGGTGTTCCGAAGCGAGGAAATATGACCTCGTGGAACATTTTGCGAGAGTGCTTGGTGACAACGGCACAACACGACATTGCATCCACCCACTTGGAAACATAGTCGACGGCCACCAGGATATACTCACAGTCATGGGACTTTGGGAAAGACCCCATGTAGTTGATTCCCCATACATCAAAGAGTCCCACTTGAAGGTTGTATGTTAGGGGCATTGCATCGCGAGCGGTGATACCTCCATGCTTTTGGCACCACGCACATTGCTGAATGAACTCTTTTGTGTCTTCATACATTGTAGGACAAAAGAATCCACTCTGCCAAATCTTTGCCTGGTGCGAAATGCACCGTAGTGACCTCCATAGGGGGGCACATACCACTTCTCAATGATTTGGGTGCCTTCAGCTGTTGGTACACACCTCCTGAGTAGCACATCAGAGTAGACTCGGTAAAGATATGACTTATCCCATAATTGCCTTCGGCTCTCATAAATGAGTCTTTTTTTTGTTTTCTCCCAGTGGAACATATCTCGCAACCATGAAGTTGACGATGTTCGCATACCACGGGTTTGAGTCTATCACCTTTAGTAGCATGTCGTCTCATAGGAAATCATTTATCGGTAGCTCCTGCATGTTAGTGATTTGCATACACGACAAATGATCCAGTACAGAATTTTCTGCTCCCTTTTTACCTTTAATTTCAAGATAAAACTCTTGGAGTAGAAGAACCCACCTTATTAACAAGCTTTTGCATCTTTCTTAGTGAGCAGGTATTTTAAAGCAACATGATCAGTATAAACTATTACCTTTGCTCCAACTAAGTAAGATATGAACTTATCAATTGCAAAAACCACGTTCAGGAGCTCTTTTTCAGTTGTGGCATTATTGAGCTGATCTTCTGTCAATATTTTACTAGCATATGCAATATGATGGTGTTTCTTATCTTTAGTTTGGCCGAGGACAACCCCTACAGCAATGTCACGACCATCACACATGATTTCAAACGACAACGACCAATCAGGGGATTGAATGATTGGTGCCGAAAGGATTGCTTCTTTTAGGTAGTTAAAAGATTTTAAGCACTCATCATCAAAGTTAAAGGAGGCATCCATAGCTAACAAGCTAGTGAGGGGTCTAGCTACTAAAGAGAAATCTTTAATAAACCGATGATAGAACCCCGCATGACTAATAAGTTAGTAAGTCAAATATCCTATCGGCCTTGTTGATATCAAAATCATATCTCTTCTTTTCCATTATCCTTAAGCCATTAACACACGACAATCTTGTTATTTGTTGACCATTCTGTCAAACCTATCTTTGGATCTTCTTCTTTTGAATTAGAGGCATAATTGTATACATTATTGATATTATTGGTCTTCTTTACAAACCTTTTAGCCTCCTGGAACATCTACTCATGTGTCGATACCTTCTGAGCAAGGTGAGCCAAACTTTCAAAATCATCTAGGAAAAATTTTTGTGGAAAATTTAAGACTTTTGAATTCTAAAGTCTTTATGAACTTAGAAGCACATCCTAGAGAATTAAGTCCTATAAATAAAATAAAACACATAGTTTTGTTGGACAAGATCAGAGCTAATCCAAAATAAAGTTATATAAAATCTTGTGTTAACAAATTTCAAATCAAATAGTTTGGTTTAACCTCAAATTAGAAATTGAACCCTCTCGGTTTTGCATTTCAACCTAACCAAACTAATTGAGCTAAAAGCAAACAAATGGAAACATAGGTTTATAAAATATTCAAAACTAAATGGAAACAAAATAAACTTCGTTGTATGTGCATTTTATTATTTTGGTAGTGTTTTTGGATTTTTTCTGCATATCATAATAGGATCCATATGCATGACAAGGTTATAATGAAAATTCCTAAAGATAGATGAAGCAACAATAAATCACACCAAAATTCTCATAAACACTGGACAACACCCTAAGCCCACAGTAATTTTAGTTTGAATTTATCACTTCATTTGATACCTCAGATAAATCCTTCAACTCAGCTAAAAATCTGGAAACAGCATACCACTTAGCCTACTTTGCACCTTCACCAAAATGAAACCATAACTCATCTAGAAAAACCACTTGGCAGAATATTAATCATAATGTACTCTACAACCAGGTGAATGGTATAATCTAAATCGAAATTTAACCACAAGAAATGAGAGCCAAAATTTTCCTTAAACAGTATTTTGACTGCAGTCAATAACTTAACTAGTCAACTTTACTAAATTACCATGGTAAATCTAAAAGTGGACCAAAATTAGAACTTAGTACATTGACACAAAAAATCCCTGTTTACCACCAGAAACCTTGTCTCCCCCTAAATTCTAAATTAAGAAAAAGGGAGGAGAAGAATTAAACCATATGTTGGAATAGTTTCTAACATTTAAAAAATTTGGAGCTTCTAGGTCTCCCCCTCCATCTTTCTCTTACATGTGGGACCAAACCCTTGTGGAACCATGTGTCATCAAACTACAGCGAAAGTTGCACTAAATTAAAACTTCAATCAAATACTTGCATTTATTAAAGGAGGGGACAAGAAGATAATGCTTTGGAAACCACATCTCACTAAAATTCATACCCTACCTCTCATGCCTACTTAGAAAGTATCTTCTTGCACCCACTTGTCATTCATTTACCAGCTATCTACACATGTCAATCTCCTCTTGATCTTACTTTTTTAATATATCAAAGAGAGAAAGAGAGAGCGGGGGTTAAAAGTCCAATTGACACTAAAAACCTCACCATACCTCTCCATTCTTATAGGAAATCACTAATGGGGCCACTAGGCAGCCTCTTATGCTAGGTTGGGTGAAGTACAAGTGGGATCACAACCTTAAATCATAGCCAACCTCCCAAAATTGTGTCCATGCTAACGTGGCCGAGCAACTCGCGACGCCATCCTCCAGACCAAACTGGGTGAGCACGATGTCTTCACGACCCCCAGCACAACATCGTGGCAGCCAAGGCACTACTCGACAACCTCAACTCACTAGTGCAGATCCTCTCATCTGTGACGGGCTGCAACATAATTGGTTTCTGCGGGCCGTCACAAAGAATACATCTCAAACGGGCCTTAAAAGAGGCCGATTGAGATAGGGTCGGAGAGACATGTTAAATGTGCGTAGAACTGAAGCCCGTCACGGATGACACATATCTATGACGGGCTGCAACTAGGGCCCGATTGAGATAACCTCAAATATCTCAATCGGGCCCCAAGCAAGGGCCCGTCACAGATGATAGTCATCTGTGACGGGCCCCAACTTGTGGCCTGTTTGAGATTTTAAGGTTATCTCAATCGGGCCCTAGTTGCAGCCCGTCACAGATATGTGTCATCCGTGACGGGCTCTAGCTAGAGGCCCGTTTGAGATAACAACAAAGCCCGTCACAGATTGCAGTCCTCTGTGACGGGCATTTTTTAGGCCCGATAAAGATAACTGATATGCCCGACAGAGAATACAATTTTATGGACTGTTACAGATAGTTTTTGCACACTATAAATAGCCGCAACTACCGGTGTAACTGTATCCCACTATTCACAATTTTGGTGGGAGGTTGGAGGGGGCGAAATTTTAATTTTTTTCCAAAAAATAGTAAATTCATAAAGGTGCTTAAATAGTAATCGGTACTTTAGACAATTCATCAATTGTCATTAATTTAGAGTATTTATTTTCTAAGATATTTCTCTGATTATTTTTTCATTTCTGCAGCGATGGATCGAAGTTGGATGTATGCGAAATCCGTGAAACGTCATAGTCAGGAGTATAGAAATGGGGTATTAAATTTGATAAACACCGCGGAGGAGGATAGGAAAAGAAGAAACAGCGATTACATGTGCTGTCCATGTGCAGATTGCAAGAATGAGAATATGTTTGGTAGTCGAGTGGATGTACACGCTCATCTGATACAACGAGGATTCATGGAGGGCTACACATGTTGGGTCAAGCATGGAGAGCAAGAATCAGGAGGTGGTGCAGCTGTAGACATTACTGGTGCGCAAAATCAGGAAGATGAAGATGAGCATGACATGTTTGTACCTTCTCCACTAGGTGGTGAAATGGTTGATGTTGATCACAATCTGCTGCAAGACATGTTACGTGACGTTGAGGATCCAGCCTACAACGAGAGAGATTCCATAAAGTTCAGCAGGTTGGTCAGTGACTCGTAGACGCCTCTGTACGCCGGATGCAAAGCAAAGCACACTAAATTATCAGCTACCTTGGACCTAATGAAGCTGAAGGCAAGTAGTGGATGGACAGACAAGAGTTTCACGGAGCTTTTGGGAATTTTGAAGTCCTTGCTGCCTGATGGGAATACATTGCCCGAGACGACATACGAAGCAAAGCAGGTTTTGTGTCCCCTGGGGTTAGAGGTCCGTAGAATTCACGCTTGTCCAAACGACTGCATACTGTACCACAAGCAGTATGCGGACTTAGATGCTTATCCTGTCTGCAAGGCCTCTCGATACAAGCGAAAGAAAAGTCCTGACGAAGGGAAAAGATCAAAGCGGGGTGGTCCCGCGAAGGTTTTGTGGTACCTACCAATTATTGATCGTTTCAAAAGATTATTTGCAAACCCCAAGGAGGCGAAGTTAGTATGTTGGCATGCCACTGAGAGAAGGAACGACGGTATGCTAAGATACCCAGCGGATTCAATTCAATGGAGAAATATCGATCGGAAACACAGTGACTTTGCTGCCGACCCTAGAAACATGAGGATATGTCTGTGTACAGATGGCATGAATCCTTTCGGAAACTTGATTAGTACTCACAGCACCTGGCCAGTTCTTATTTCAAACTTTAACCTACCGCCATGGTTGTGCTTTAAAAGGAAATATATTATGCTGTGCTTGCTAATCCAAGGACCGAAACAACCGGGCAATGATATCGACATGTTCTTGGAGCCTGTTATGGATGATCTTGAGATGCTATAGAAAGAAGGTGTGGAAACTTGGGATGTGTACGGTCAGGAGAATTTCAATCTACGAGTTCTACTGTTCTGCACCATTAATGTCTATCCCGCCCTCGGTAATCTTTCTGGCCAAACCGTGAAAGGAAAGAAGGCTTGCTCCGACTGCATGGAACATACACGCAGCCGATGGTTGAAGAAATCACGAAGGATGGTTTACATGGGTCATAGGAGGTGGCTCCCGCTACGTTACGCGTTTCGAAGGAAGAGGAATATTTTTAACGGTAAGAGAGAACTTCAGCAGGCTCCCAAGGATTTGTCCGGGGATGAGGTGTACAACTTGGTCAAAGATATAACCAACGAGTTTGGGAAGAAAAGAAAACGTAGTCAGGCAAAGGACAAGGGTATGTGGAAGAAGAAGTCCATATTTTGGCGACTACCTTACTGGAAAGATCTTGAGGTTCGACATTGCATTGATCTCATGCATGTAGAAAAGAATGTGTGTGAGAGTTTGGTTGGCCTGCTGCTGAATATTCCCGGCAAAACAAAGGACGGGTTGAACGCGCGCCTTGATCTACAGGAAATGAACATTCGCAGTGAACTCCAGCCCGTAACAGATGCAGAGACAGGTAGAGTGTACCTCCCTCCAGCTTGCCACACACTGTCGAAGAATGAGGAGATGGCAATGTTGTCTTGTCTGAAAGATATCAACGTTCCATCGGGCTATTCAGCGAGGATTAGTAAGTACGTCAAATCGGAAGACCTAAAACTGGTTGGAATGAAGTCTCACGATTGCCACGTGCTAATCACACAAATCTTGCCAGTTGCTATCAGAGGCATTCTTCCCCCCAAGGTCCGACATACGATCCAACGTCTGTGTGCCTTTTTCAATGCAATCGGTCAGAAAGTTATAGATCCCGAAGATCTAGATGGGTTGCAGACCGATATTGTTAATACCCTCTGCCACATGGAGATGTTTTTTCCACTGTCTTTCTTTGATATCATGGTTCATCTCCCTGTTCATCTTGTGAAGCAAACAAAACTATGTGGCCCAGCTTTTCTAAGAGAAATGTACCCGTTCGAGAGGTACATGGGAGTTCTGAAGGCATACGTTCGGAACAGAGCAAAACCGGAAGGGAGCATCATTGAAGGATACACGACCAAGGAGGTCATTGAGTTCTGCATGGATTACATGTCCGAGGCCGAACCTATAGGTGTTCCAGCGTCTCGTCACGAAGGAAGGTTGTTAGGTGCTAGCACAATAGGGAGGAAAAGAATTAGGCCCGATCAAGCTTCCTACGTGCAGGCTCATTTTGCTGTGCTCCAACACATGGCAGAAGTTGGCCCATACTTTGAGGAGCACTTAGCGAACATCTGGCAGGAGAACTTGGGTCGATCTGAGACGTGGATTAACAGGGAATATAACTCTCGGTTCATCGCTTGGTTCAAGAATCGTGTCACAATGTCGACGGATATCCCAAATGAGACAGTACAGTTGTTAGGGATGGGACCGTGTTGGGCCATAGACACATGGCAAGGATACGATATTAATGGATACACATTTTACACCGTCCAGCAAGATGACAAAAGCACAGTGCAAAACAGCGGAGTCCGTATAGATGCCTTCCAGGATCAAGTTGGGTCGAACACATACTACGGCCGTATTGAGCAGATCTGGGAGCTGAACTACGTGAAGTTCAAGGTTCCTTTGTTTCGATGCCGTTGGGTCAATATACGGACTGGTGTTAAAGTAGATAAGGAAGGTTTCACTTTAGTAGATCTATCCAAGGTTGGATACACCGACGAACCATTCGTACTTGCGAAACAGGTCGAGCAGATTTTCTACATTAAAGACCCCGCAAACAAGAAGATGCACATTGTGAGGGATGGCAAGCGCCGAATTGTTGGTGTTGACAACGTCGTCGATGAAGAAGAGTACAACCAGAATCTTCATGTACGGCCCCAAATCGACCTTGACGATGATCCACAGGAGCCTATAGGGTATACTCGCTCAGATCATACGGAAGGCATAACCTTGTGATTTTAGCTGTGCTTAATTGTTATGTTGGTTTTGGATACTAGTGAAGTAAAATGGAAAGGAAGTATTTTTTATTAGTAATAGCTAGCTTGGTGCAACTTGTAATATAGTTTTATGATGAATGTACTAAATTTTAGTGATTTATTGTGCTTCACTAAATTATTTGGTATTGTAAAATTAATTATTGTGATTTTAGTGAAATGAGCACATGTTAAATGTGAAGTATTGTATATTTTATTATCAGTTCAGGGAAACATGAACAGGAGTCAAATGTCATCTGTGACGGGCCTTAGTGCAGGCCCGATACAGATGACAACATCTCTATCGGGCCCAAACTAGAGCCCGTCACAGATGTTGTCATCCGTGACGGGCCGCGGTGTGGTGCCCGATAGAGATGATGTCATCTCTATCGGGCGATGAAATGGAGCCCGTCACGAATGTTGTCATCCGTGACGGGCCTTGGTGTGTTGCTCGATAGAGATGATGTCATCTCTATCGGGCTTCTAAGTGGAGCCCGTCACGGATGACAACATCCGTGACGGGCCTTGGTGTGGTGCCCGATAGAGATGATGTCATCTCTATCGGGCGTGGAAGTGGAGCCCGTCACGGATGTTGACATCCGTGACGGGCTCTTGTTCGGGCCCGATTGAGATGTTAACTACCGTACTGAGAATAAAATAAGCGCGCTAGATCTGGATCTGGATTCGAAATTTTCTAAGTCCCAAACCACCGCCGCCGATGACCACGACGCCGACGCCGACGCCGCCAACCGGTCTCCAACCCGCCGCCGGTCGCCACTCCTCCATCCCGCCTCCGGTCGCCACCTCTCCAAGCCGGCGACCTCTCCTCCCCAATCCACTACTCCAAGCCGCCGCCGGTCGCCACTTCACCAAGCCACCGCTGGTCGCCACTCCTCCAACCCGCCTCCGGCCGCCTCTCCTCCAACCCGCCGCCGATCGCCACCTCTCCAAGCCGGTGACCTCTCCTCCCCAAGCCGGTGAGTGTGTTTAGGTTAGGGTTACATTATGCCTGATTTTTAGTGAGTGTGTTTTTTAGGTTTTTAACTTAGGTAATTTTAGTGATTTTAGTAATGTTAGTACTGAGATTTTTAGTGATAGTGCAAATTAGGTTTAGATAAAAATTAGGTTTAATGAAATTTAGATATATTGATTTTTAGGTTTAGTGAAAATTAGGTTTAGTAAAAATTAGTATTAGTGATTTTTAGGTTTACTGATTTTTAGGTTTAGTGAAAATTAGGTTTAGTTAAAAATTAGGTTTAGTGAAATTTAGAATTAATGATTTTTAGGTTTAGTGAAATTTAGATTTAGTGATTATTAGGTTTAGTGATTCCATTGATTTTAGTTTTAGTTAGGTTATTTTAGTACATTTTAGTGATGTGTTGACGAATGGATGATTGTGTTAAATTTAGTGAAATGTAGGTTATTTAAGGGATGTTAGGGTTACTTAGGTTTTTTAAGTTAAGTTTATTACATTTTATGAAATTTACGCTTTATTGATTCAATTTTAGGGATTATAGGTGAAATGTAGTTTACTTTATTGAACTAGACTAATTTTAGTGCATAGTTAAAATGTTAGAAAATGTACGTTACCAAATTATCGCAGAATCCGAGGTGCATAGGTTCTGACGGTGGTTTGATCGTGTTATATGTAATTCACAAAACCGATTAAGACACCTTCAGATCCCATTGCACCTCGGTTTTTGTTATTTTTTGGTAATTATTCGACTCTAATATTAAAGTTGGTTCAGGAAAATATTATCGAAACGTCGCAGAATCTGGGGTGCCTAGGGTCAGAAGTTAGTTCGATCGAGATAGTGCACTCGCAACACCGATTTGAAAAACTTCTGATCTGTCATGTCTTGATAATTACTCCTTTACGTAAGGACTTTGTTTCTAGATTATCAAATCATCATAGAATACGAAGTGTTCCGGGTGTCAAGTTGGTTTGGTTGGGTCAGTACATGTACGGAACCTTGCAAGACACCTTGACATCCAGCACATTTCGTAATCTGTCATTTTTTGATAATTAAGAAACGTGTAAAAGGAAGCGAGGAGGAGCCATTTTGCTTGTAAAGTAGAGTAGTCCACAGGAGCGAGTAAGAGTAGCTATGGTACTACTTAGTTATTTTGGGACGTACTGAAGTAACCGAGTTACGTGCATACGTGTTTTGTTTACAAAATTATTAACTTTGTTATTTAAAAGCACAGTTATTTAGACGATGTCTCAAGGGCAAGGTGAACCGATGTCGACGACAACTAGTGGGTCCTCAAGGGCAAGGGGTCGTAGGACAGGGAATAGAATCCCTAAGGAACGGTTCACCATCTCAGAGCTGAACCAGGTTGGACTACCGACCCGGCCTCGCAATGTCCTAGCCAAGTTCAGGTCCACCTGCGGTGTCGTCGCGAGGGAAAACTTCACAATCCTCGCGGATGACATCAAGGGCGTGCCTGAGGCGGAGAAGAACACTGCTTGGCTCAAGTTCAAGGAGAGCTTCGAATATCCTGCAGTCGACGAGGAGAGGCTCAAGCAGGCCGCGTTCAAGGTTATGGGCAATTGCTGGAAGAATTTCAAGAGCAGGCTGGTCACGGAGTTTGTCCTAAATCCGATGGCCCCTGATCCAAAAGACCAATGGCCCTTCATAACGGAAGAGGTATGGGAGCAATTCTACAAGAAGAAATCGACCCCTGAATCCCGGGCTAGAAGCGAAGCGTATAGAGCACTGCAGTCCAGGAACGTGCACCCGCACTGCCTACGCACCGCAGGATACGTCGGGAAGCTGGAGGAATGGCAGCAGGAGGATGAAGCGGCAGCGGAAGCAAACACACCGCCGGTGTTTGCCGACATCCCACACCCACGGGGAAGGAATTGAGCCCACGCGAGGTACCAGAAGAATCAAGATGGGTCGGTTTCGCTTCCAAATCCCCAAGATCAATAAGTGTACGATAATATAGTAAGTACCCTATCTCAATATTTGTTCGCATTGTCCCCACCGAACTTTTCATTTAATCCAAACTCATTTGTACTACAGAAGGAGTTGGTTGCCTCCCAAGAGGCCTCGCAAGAGGGCAGCTCTCAAAGATGCGAGGACGACATCCTCAGTAAAGCGCTGGGCAACAAGGAGCACCGTGGACGCACTAGGGGACTTGGCACCAACGTGCCGTGGAAAGTTGGATTCCCGGACTACGCGTGGCAGTACAGGAAGTGGACAGTAACGAAGGCACAAAAAGATGCCCGTCTTGCCGCCCAGATCCGTGAGCAGGTCAGAGCCGAGTTGAGCTCTGAATTTGACGAGAAGCTCGAATCGATGAGGGCCCGTATCAGGCAGGAGATTCGAGAAGAACAGAATATCCCAGAGGCTGCCGCTGCTGCTGTGCAACAGGATCTAGCTAGTCCAACGCAGAGGCGTAGCAGTTGTGCATCAACTGAGGCCGGGGAAAATCCCCCATCGGTTCCCGCTGCTGTCGACCAAATTATGGAAAATCTCTCGTCCGCAATGCATATAATTCTTAACGAATATAATTCATAACGAAATCATACGGTAAGTACTCCTCTAAAAATTGTTATTAATCTATCGCAGGAGCCAACTAGTTGCACCCTGACAGTGAGGGTGATGCCGTCCTTCACGATTCCTGCAGCTGAAGGCCTAGCTTTCCAGCCGACCCCGGAAACTAGAGTGCATGGGGCGCAACTACGGGCTGACTGTGCGAAGGTCCAAGTCGACTCGGTGAAGCTAGGATTCGATCATTTCCCGCTCAGGCATCCTCTGAACGACGAGGTCCTAACCCTTGGAAATGCACGTGGAACATTCATCCAATGGCCCAAGGATCTCATTGAGATAAGGGTGATCCCGAGGCCAACCACTGCACCAAGCGGTCGCCTGCCGATACAACCTGCCCCTGCTCCTTCGGCACCTCCAGCTCCTGCTCGTCATGAAGATATAGATGATGTCGAGTTGCAGTACGACACGGACTTCGGGGACGAGCCTATGGAGGTCGACAGCGGGACGATCATCAAACCCCCACCAATGAAGAAGAGCAGGAAGGCGCATTCTTCCCCCCAGAGAGTTGCTATCGAAAAACCTGCTGCAAGGGGGCGAGGAAAGGGAAAGCTGCAGGGCTCACGACTTGCTCCAACAAAGCTAGATCTGAGCAAAACGCTGGTAGTTCCTAAGAAGCCCGTACCTCCATCCTCCTTCCAACTAGGCATGCCGTTGGTTGGAGACGACATGCTAGCTACGATGGGCACCGCCTGCAAGGAGCTTCACATGTACTACATGGAAAAATCTAACGAGAGGAGGAAGAATAGAGAAACTGATATAATAGGCGAACACGCAAGAGCGCCATTCCTTGGGCCACCAAATTTTATTGTGGTAGACTTCAAGGATCTATTCGACCTCTATAGGCTCCGCTCGGTGGACACAACCCTCCTCAAGTGCTATTCCTTGTAAGTACTCTTGCTCACGAAAATTATTCATCTCAATCCGTGTAACATGCTTATAAGTTCGTTTGTCTTGCGTGTAGGTATAGTTGGAAGTGGTGTCTCAAAAATGCACCGGAAGTTGCCTTCCTTGATCCTCAGGTAGTGAATGTCACAAATCTTCAAGGGGACCGTCAACGAATGGTAAACTACTTGTTTGACACCTTCTGGGCACGTCAAGACAAGGAGTACATTATGTGCGCCTATAATCAATAGTAAGTGTGCTCCCTAATTTAATTGCATTACACGTCTAGCTCTAGTATTAACTTCAAATATTTTAATGCCGCAGTGATCATTGGATCCTACTGGTAATAACGCCTAAGTGGAGTACGTGCCACTACTTAAACTCCAGGATTGACAAGAAAGCATACGATTGGACCCCGATTCAACTCGCGATAGATGAGGCGTGGACCCAATATGTGCAAAAGGGAGGCCTTCGAAAGACAGGGTAGGATACACTTATCCATAAGAAGGACTTCCCAGTCAAACAACAAATAGGCGACCAGTACAGATTCCATGTCTGCCACAACATGCGCCTACTTTGCAAAGATAAGGTGAAGACTTTAGGTGAATTGGAGGTTTGTGGTCTCATTCGTGACATGTCCTAACTTAATTAATGTACATACATATATCTAAAGATCGTTCGACTAATTTCGAATTTTGTACATGTAGGTCAAATTATCAAAGGATCCGGGTAGCAGCTTTCAGGATATTCGTGAGGAGATTGCCGAGTTCATCCTCCACGAAATTATTCACCCTAAAGGAATGTTTAGGGTTAAGATTAAGTGAAAAACAATTTTTAACATTCTATTTGAATTGTCAAACACATGTTACTATGTAATATTATTGTTTTATTTATTATCTCTATGTCAATTCTGTCTATATGAATATTGCAGCTTACGATGCTTACCACTTGACCAATATGCAAGTGTCAATATGGATGTTATTTGTCTAAATTATATGTGAATGGCATTTGTGAATGGGGATACAGCGATGTATATATGTGAATGGGGAATTGGGGATGCTAGGATATATATATTTGTGAAATGGCATATCTGTTTCTATTATTTTGCAGTGGGCATGGCTAGCACAGGCCTGAGGCTAGCCAAAAAACAATATTTATTTTTTTGTGGTCATACTCATCGGTGACGGGCAATAAGTTATAACCCGATTGAGAATACAGTCATCCGTGACGGGCTGTGAGCTAAGGCCCGATTGAGATTACTGTAATCTGTGACGGGCTGTAGTTGGGGCCCGATTGCGAATAATAGTCATCTGTGACGGGCTTCTGTTTAGGCCCGTTTGAGAGGAGAGATATCCGTGACGGGCGCTAGTTTTAGCCCGATTGAGATAGGTCATCCGTGACGGGCTCTGTTTGACTGGTCGTCTGGGTCAACGCTATCGGTGACGGGCATTAGTTAATGCCCGACTGAGATAACTCCATCCGTAACGGATTTATGCCCGTTTGAGATGATTCCTCACAATAGTGACCTTTACGCTGTGTCGGGCTCCATATCCGACACAGATGTGGGTTGGAGCCCGACACAGATAAGGGTTACCGTTGTAGTGACTTCCCTGAGAATCTGCACTAGTGACCTGCACGACAAAGATCGATCCCAACCGACGACTCAATGTCGACCTCCACAACATCATAAACGAGCGGCGCCGACAGCGGGACGCGGATCGGCTCTGTATTCATGATGTCGACAACGAAAGACGACACCGACGTGCCGAGCGTATGCCGGATGGTTGCATCGTCGTCCGTCACCCTGTACAAGACTACATCAACTTCTCTCCTGAGCTAGGACACCGCCGCGATGACCCGGTCGAAGGCATCCCCACCTTCACCGAACCGCTCCGCCGAGTACAATGACCCAACAACTTCAAGCCTATGGGCATCAACAAGTACGACGACATGACAGACCTGGAAGCTTGGCAATCCGTCTACTCCGCCATCATCTAGGCAACCAACAGAGATAACCTTGCCATGGCAAACTATTTGCCAATCATGTTGACACCATCCACTTGGGCTTGGTTTACTGGTCTCCCCGAGTACACTATCAACAGCTAGGCCAAGTTGAAGGCCTAGTACATCGCCAAGTTTCAAGAGACCTTTCCTCACCTAGGCATCCAGTGGAATCTCTACGAGATCACACAGGGTGACAGCAAACGTTTCGCCGAATACATCCATCGCTTCACCGAACGACGGAACATAATCCCTCACGTCAAGAACACTGAGGTGATGACAACTTTTCATCAAGGCTGCAAGAATGACGACTTCATCAAGTGATAGGCTCGCAAAACTTCACTCAGCTGGAGCAGCGTCATCAATGTCAGAGTGTCAGACAGATCTTCGACCGCGCCAACAAAGACTCTAACTCCGAGCTTGCGGTGTACTCGCAAATCAAGAAAAGGCCATCCGACCAACCCCATCGCGACAACGCTGACCCGCCTCGCAACAGGCCGCCCAAGCGTATGAACGAGGAGGAGGTTAACGTCGCCGAGCACAAGAACAGTCAGTGACGCTTCAGACCACTCAAGTCTGACGGTGGGAGCGCTCTCCACTGGCCTTAGTGATTGAGGCGGCGACCAATACGGAAGCCGACGCTGTCGGCCGCAAGGAGGGAAGGAGAAGAAACTCCGCCTCGGCGCCGTTTTCCTGCGCCGTCCAGATCGCCCTGCGCGTCATCCTGGCGCTACTTTTCGTCGTCGTCGCCGTGTTCGTCCTTCCCATCTACAAAACCCGAAGTCCACAAAAAATCCTAGCCTAGCTAGCAAGTCATGGCCGCCTCACCGCCGTGGCCGCCGCCGGCGGCGGCGTCGAAGGACCAAGTGGCGCTGCCGCGCAACCTCCTGTGGAGCGTCTCTGCCACGGCCGATCAGGAGGAGATCCTCCGGGGTGCCGGCCTCACGCGCTCCGCGTGGCACCGCATCGCGCACGCACTTCAGCTTCAACCACAACGAGGACGACATCGACGATGGCGACACCGACGATGGAGGAGATGGCAAGATCCATCTACCTGCGCACGGACATATAGCTAGAAAAAAGAATCCCCGACGAGGCAGACGCACGTGGCGTGCACGCCGGCGAGGAGGGCAGAGAAGGAGAAGGCTTTGGAGATTCGTCCTGCAATCTGACACCGGTTCGTCGGCAACATCACCGAGATCGATCAGCGCTCTGTCAAGGCCACATCCATCTACGTGTAAATCCAAGACACATGCACCAGCCGCCGGCGACCAGTGAATAGTGATGCGTCAACGGCAGCAAGCGCTAATTCGACGCTACATCCTCGCCGCCCTACGACGGCGCCCACGTCTGCCCCGATTCCCACGGCAGCGACACCGATGACTACCTCGACGACGGCCTCGTCATCGGCTCATCTGCTCCGCCGGCGACGTCATCACCGCCACCCACATCAAGTTTGACGACGGCTAGCCCGTCCCCTCACACCTCAACAACAACAGAGCACATACATGCATCGATGTTAATTATATGCTGCGCCACGCGCGCATATTGCACGCATGATCGTCCTCCCCGGCGCCCACACCAACCGTCTCTACGGCTTCAGCGCAGGCAGCGATGCCGACCCCATCATCGGCAGGAGGCCTTCGGCAGCAAGCTAGTACGCACGAACCGGCGGCCGGAGTCCATCACGGGCGGTGCGGTGCCAAAAGGATGGAGGCAAACACCCACAAGATCAATCAAAAGATCACCGAAATCAACAATACACGCATGCACATGTATTGTGCGCACCATGCATGGCAATCTACACGTTACCGCAAACCACCAAGACAAGAACATCAAGTACATGTTGTGGCAACATGGCCGACCAACCAGATGGAGCCACGTCATCTACAGGCAACAGGACCATGCACAAAATACATGCATCGCCAGAAGCACAGGAGGCGTAAGCAGCCTCGCCGGAGTCGCCACCGACGGCGTTAGTGGAAGACGACCGAGGCAGCCAGCCAAGAGACGTCGCCAAGCGGAGATCGATGTTCATCAGCGTACCGATCCATCGGCTTCGACAACCCATTCAGAGTCGCGCACGCTTCATTGGCAGCCTCAAGCTGATGGCCTCCGTTAATCATGACCCATGCATGCATGGGAAGTGTCGTCTCTCCATCCAATCGTAATGCTCATGACGCCCCCGGCGAAACGACCGTCGTATCTACATCAACTTGCCAAGCTGGCCTCCAACACGAGTGTCTGGAGCGCCGCTGCCCAGCGCCCGCGCGCCGTCATCGAGTTCGCCAAGTCACGGAGGTGTCGTTCGCGCGGCCATGGAACGAGGCGCCGTTCGTCTACATCGTCTACCTCGTCACGCCACCTCGCCGGAGTACGCCGTGTCAAGCAGTACCCGACGGAGGAGGTCTCGTTGGAGCCGCCGGGATCGTCGCCGCCAAGCCGTCCGAAGATCCCGGAGGCGAACACGTCGTCTGCAGTCACCACGACGAGAATGGTCGTACACTGCTGAGCACCAACCCCTCGAGCATAGGCGCAGTCCGACATCGGCAAAGCCCGCGACACTGACGCCGGCACCGACCACATCATCTACAACAACAGCGACGGCATTAATTCGGCTGCTAAGTGATCGGCTACATCGACGACCCGATCGTTTTTCATCGATGCCACCCGGACGCTTCATCGTCTTCATGTCCGACCGGCCTCCATCAACATAACCGGGAGGCTTTGTCATCTACTACGCCGCACGACAGGGGCTCTGTCCTTCACCCAGCGGGCGCGACCTGACTTCGCCCAGGACTGGACTACCTTCGCCCGGGGTGCTACGCTGCACACCGGGGGCTTCATCCTTCACCCGGCTGGCGCGACCCGACTTCACCCCGGGTATGACTACCTCGCCCGAGGCACTACGCCGCACGCTGGAGCTCTGTCCTCCAACCGGCGAGTGCGGCTCGACTTCGCCCAGGGCAAGACTACAATGCCCGGGGCGCTATGCTGCACGCCGGAGGCTCTGTCCTTCACTCGATAGGCGCGGCCCAACTTCGCCCAGTGCAGGACTACTTGCGCATGGGGCACGACTACTTCATCCGGGGTGCCACGCCGACTCCACCACAAACCCAAGGGCTTGACCTCCATTCGTTTTCTGGGTGCTACTCGCCCGGGGGCTTCCAAACACTCAGTGGCCCACTCGGCCCTATCATGTGTACCATCCCGCCCTCTCAGGAGTTTTCAAACCACCTAGCGGCACAGCGGATCATTACGGACTCGGGGGGCTTGACCTCCTTCGTTGTCTTGATGCTACTCGCCCGGGGGCTTTCAAACCCTCGGTGGCCCACTGTTGATGCAAAAAAACACACACTGGTCTGAGAGGTTTGCTTTACTCTAGTACAGGTCCAAAATTAGGGTTTCAGATTCAAGGGCGTGCCAGTTGATTTGATCCTGCAATCAACAAGAAAAAACATGCAAAGAATATCAGTAAACGATAGACAATCGGCCATAGGGCCGATTTCATATCGTATGTGACCTAGCCGATGCAATAAAGCATGAATCGGCTGTAAGGTGTGATCAATGATGAGATTAACCCTAAAACTAGGATATCGGCTGTAAAGATCAGCGTTACATAATCAATATATCAATATTACTTTAGAGATAAGCAATTGGGATAGATCGGACTGAACCGAGACAGTATAAATTGCCCAAGTCTAAAGATAACATGACATAAAGATTATGTAGATTGATGTCATAGCTGATATCTAGGTTTAAGTATGTATCGGCTATAGCTCCGATACAACCTTATACTAGGATATTCTCTAGTAATAAATATATTAAACTATAATCAATTAGATTGATATTAAGCTTAATATATTTATGTTATATTAGATCCTGATATAAGGGGCAGATACAGAATATTAAACAAAGCATGAAACAATGTAAAACATCTATATCAGGTAAGATCGGCTGAAACCCCGATACTATCCTTATTAACAACCATGAGGCAGGTTAGATATCATGATTCTAAATACGACTTAATAGGTTGGACTGAACCAATGCAGCATTAAGTATAAATAGAAGCATGAGATCTAAAGAATCAAGCCGATGGTTGCTTTTTCGGGATGGTGGATATATTATATAACCTAGACTAACAAAGTAATCTAGCCGATACCGATGAAACCCTAGAAAGGATCTAGCCGATACAGGTAGATTGCATTGTCGATCTAAGTTATATAACACATATGATAACTCGGAGAATCACACCAAAGAACTAGAGTGTCATAGAGATGTAAGCACTAGCCCTAATGATGTAACTCGTCATGACAAGATATACCTTTTCGCCGAAGATCAAATTGATGCAGCACGACTCGAAAGCACAAACTTACCGAGAACAGAAAACAAAGGTTTGGCGATGCGCCGAGATTGATTGAACGTGTGTTGTTATTATTTACAAGACCTCGGGATTATATTTATACCCGAAATTACAAACCTTGTCCATCACGGACACGACTCATATTAACCTAATACAAATCCAACTAACCACCAAGTCCCTTAGGCGGACTCTTACCGAGAATATCTATAAGGAAACTTCATAAAATATCCTAATTAATAGATACAATTGCCTCCTCAGGACTTCATCCGTGCATGGCAATCCATATGAAGCACGCCAACACATCCCGATGACGTATACCGAGTCATATTACCAAAATCGGCTGAATCAGCTAACCTAGTCCGACTCTGACTCTACCGATCCAGTCCACAGCCGATTCGGACCACAGCCGATTCTCACTCTGCTTTCCGATACGATCTTATCTCTTCAATCCTCTTCGATTCCATCTTGACCTCTGATATTTGAATTACCAAATTTGGTCGTCAACACATGCCCCCAAGTCCGGAATATTTGGTAATGTTTCGGATTTGCCAAATCTTATCTCCGAGATAATCTCGCTCTTTCCGTTTTTCTTACCGTTACCACAGCGCTTTAAATACTTTAACCGACGGCCCCGAGAAACTTCACACCGTTATTTACTATTGCCACCGCTTTCGCAATCTCCATCTCCCTCAACTCCGGCGATCCCCTCAGCGCAAGCAGTCAATCTTCAAGCAACCTTTCGCTCACTCAACTTCCGCCGGCGAGAAGATGTCTTCATCATCCGCTCCATCTGCTGCCCCATCGGCCGAATACGCTGAGGTAAGTCCCATCGGCTAGATCTCCTTTAAATTCATCCAATCTCATTTTCCCGCAATCTTAGCTCGCTTCTCTTCTCTTATGCTTTGTTGACGTAGCATCTCGCAAACCTAATTGCGGTTCCCAGTCTTAATCATGAAAATAACTACTTCCTTGGGCCAATCGGCAATACAGACCCAACTGAGTTCATCACTGCCGAAACCAATAGAATCCCCTTCAGATTATCGAACCCCAACATAGGACACTGGAAAAACACATTTAAGTCCTGGCCGTCCTTAGAGAAAAGCTGGCCTGCATGGTTCAAGCGCATATCAGCTAGCAAGCAAAGTCACTGGGATGAGATAGGAATCGGCCAAGCACTAGCCCTTTCTTTGGCAAATTCGGCTAAAGATGAGCCGTTAATGGCTTCTGCAAGCTACTTCTGGTCCAACACCCTTAATGCATTCTTATTCAACCAAGGGCCGATGACACCAACTCTCTTAGATATAACCATGTTAACTGGACTTGATATCACTTCATCTGCCAACCCAATGATCTTGAACTCCAAGAATAGATTTGACTTTAAAACAAAGAACATAGGAGGATGGTCTGGGTTCATTTCGGCTAACATGGGTCAGGGCTTAGTTACCCCAAGAGAGCATACTGCCTTCCTGCTGATGTGGTTGGAAAAATTTCTGTTTTGTGGATCAAGTTGTGGCCCAACCTCAAACTGGCAACACATAGCCGAAGCCCTTGAAGAGAAAAGACAATTTCCTTTGGGAAAAATCCTGCGCGGCTATCTGTATCAAACTTTAACCAATGCATCAGCCAAACTAGCAACCGGCTCAGTAGTCAATGCAGGTGGCCCATGGTGGTTATTGCAAACTTGGTTAAACTTGGTCGTGATGAAAGCTGTCAATCGGCCACCCTTGACTGAGACAGAGTTTCCAAGACTAGAGCCAATCACCGATGACGATGGTGAAGAGATAACCCATCGAAGATGTATGTCCTTTGGAGAATATGCCAGCACCCCAGCCGATGCAGGAGCAAAGTTATCAGCAGAATTGCTCAAGGACTGGTTCTTTAGTTTCTATGATGGCTTCCAGAAAGATGCTAGAATCTGGTTCTTCTATGATGAATCAGTCAATTTTGAGCTGCCATCGGACTTCAGATTTGAAGAAATAAACCATGACAAATTTCAGAAGTTCAGAGAAGTTTATACTACAGCCATCAGCCCATGCATCCTTCCTGTCGGCATCCACCAGGGCAGGAATATAAAGGTCTCATATGAGTTCTATCACCCCATGAGCTCAGCAAGACAATTGGTATGGGACAACTCCCAATCGGCTTGTGGTTTGCTGACAAGATTGAATGCCGAGGAGAGATATCTTCAAGTCTAATGATGGATCGGCTGCTGAACATCCCAGGCCCCTCTCTTGGTAGTATTAATGATATTGAATTAGCTATGTTCAAGAGCAAAGACTTCACCTCATGGTGGGCTGAGTGGAAACAACATCTTTTTCACCAATCGGCTACCATCTACATGACAGACCTCTTCCCTGACATGATCCCCCAGGTAACTTCTCTTTTTATTCCTGTTTTAAACATATCAGCCGATTCTATTTATAACTCATGAACTATCTTTGCTCTTTCAGACCACAGACTCATCTCCTCCTCATACCAGCAAAAGTGGCAAAGAAATTGAATATGCTGCAGGGTTATTTCCTAACAGATGTGGCATGACTCCTCCTGTCATCGGCTATCATGCCCCCAAGACATCAAGCCTGCTCCAAGGACAAATGAAAGAAACAGCCGATGCAGGCAGGAAAAGGAGAACTAGAGCATCAACTGCTGTGCCACCAGCCACTAAGAAAAAGGCCAAGAAACAACCACCTCCAACAGCCGATGACGCAGATGAAGCCCTAAAAGAAGCATCCAACGAACGAGCAATAGATGAAGCTGCAGCCGAATCCAGTGATGTGGGAAAAGAAACACCTCCAGCCTCTCCAAAGCAAACTCCCACAACTCCTATTCCAGCTGTCTTCACTCGGCAACCCAGGGTAAATTCATCCTCCTTGATACAAATTTTCTTTATTCACCCTCAATTTAATCCTCCAACTCTTGCATTTTGTAGAAGAAAAAACCAGCCGAGAAAAAGAAACCAACACAAGCATCGGCTAATCCATTCATTCAAGCTCCTCTGGTAAATTTCAATCTTTTAATCCCTTAAATACTTCACTAGCCGATATTACCTAACACTTGCATGAATATTTTCAGCCTCCTCCTCCTCCATCACCTGTAGCACAACCAATCTCCAGTGAACATACTGCATCAGCTGTAGGCAGCCATCACGTCGAAGAAGAAATCGCTGCTCCTGCAATCCCTGTAAGTCTCATTCTTAAAACCTCTCAAATCGGCTATATAAACATATCCTCTTACTTGTATTCTTTTCATCTTTCCTATTTGCAGGTCTTAGCCGATTTATTCTCTTTTGATATAAAGGATTATTTTGATGAAGAAGCAGAAGAGGAAGCAACAAGCAAGTCCTTAGCTCCTCTAGCCGATGATGTGAAAAGGAATCTTGAAGACATTGCACACCGACTAGAAGCATCTCTGGACAGCCTGGTAGTTGACTGCAACACTCTCCGGACCAAATTTCAAGAAATCCAAGCTGTTCTGCCAGATGAATTGTCCAACATGGTTACCCCAGCTATGTATCTTGAGCAGCACCAATTTAAGCTGGAGAAAGCAAAACAAAGGATAGCCGATAGACGAGAAAGAAAGGATATCGAGGCCACCATTCAAACCAATCGGCAGTTAGTTCATGATGAGAAAACCAAGCTAGATCAACTAGCCGAAGAACCAATTAAAGCTTCAATAAATCAATTAGAGGCCGAAATAATAGATCTGCTAGCCAAGCTTAAAGAGTGTAATGCCAAGATTGCATTGGAAAAGCAGAAATTAGCCGATCTCCCTAAAGCCATTGGAGAACAGAAAGCAAAGCTGAAATCGGCTATAAAGAATGTGGCCACCATGACTAAGTCCTTGAGGGTAATTCCTAGAACTGATGCCGAAGATGCCCAAGCCATTGCAGAAGTTGAAGAAATCCGTCAACGGGCATTGTTAGCAATCCAAAAATATCTTACGCAATGATTTCTTGTAATAAGGACTTAGCAAAATTTTCTGATAAATTCTGTAATCGGCTAAAACATTTGTCTTGTAACATAACCTCTTAACTTTCTTAAGCCGATTGATACTGTTGCTTTCATATAACCCAATTGTATACCTGACAGACTTGGCTGTATTCCAGACTTGGCAATTTCTACTAAATTTTGCTCAGAAACTTCCAACTTTTCATCTTCCATGCCCCCCAAGTTTGTAGTAGGGAACACAATGCTGCAAACTTACATGTCTAAGGGCGATAAAAATATCGGCCATCTAAAGGCGATGTAAACACATCGGCTATCAACCATCAACCGGCAAACCAGAGCCGATCAGGAACCAATCCAAACACTTGGGTAATATTTCTTTAAGTATTTTGCATTAAGTGCTCTGCCAAATATTTCTCCATTAAGTCCTTTTAACATATAGGCCCCTTTAGAAACACATTTGTGAACTTGAAACGGACCTTCCCAATTCGGTGACCACTTACCGAATTTACTATCTCTGGCCCCTATCGGCAGCACTAATTTCCAAACCAGCTCGCCTTCCTCAAAAGATTTGGGCACAACCTTCTTGTTATAATGTCTAGCAACTCTCTCCTTATCCTTCCTAACTTTCTCAAGAGCTCGCAATCTTGCTTGAACCAAATCTTCGAACTCATCAACCATCAAATTATGATAATCATCGGCTGTTAACTCATCCTGTAAAGAAATCCTCCGAGAGCCGATGTTGGTCTCCCATGGTAAGACAGCTTCATGTCCATAAACCAGTTGATAAGGAGGTACCTGGATTGCACCATGGCAAGCCATCCGATAGGACCATAATGACTCAGCCAGAATAGTATGCCACTTCTTGGGGTATTCGGCTATCTTTCTCTTAACCAACTTAATCAAACTCTTGTTAGACGCCTCAGCTTGTCCATTGGCTTGTGCATAATATGGTGATGAATTCAACAACTTAATTCCCATGCTATCAGCAAACTGAACAAACTCGTCCGACACAAATATAGAACCTTGATCGGTTGTAATTGTTTGTGGCAAGCCAAATCTGTATATAATATGCTCTTTAACAAAATTGATCGCATCTTGACTGTCAACTTTCTTCAAAGGAATGGCCTCAACCCACTTAGTGAAATAATCAGTTGCAGCCAGTATAAACTTATGTCCTTTGCTGGATGGTGGATTGATCTGGCCGATCATATCAATACCCCAACCTCTGAACGACCACGGCTTGATAATAGGGTTCATAGCCGATGCTGGCGCTCTCTGAATTGCTCCAAACTTCTGACAATCTTGACAACCCTTGTAATATCTGAAACAATCCTCTAGCATTGTCGGCCAAAAATATCCGACTCTTCGAAGTAACCACTTCATTTTATGAGCCGATTGATGTGTCCGACATATACCTTCATGAACCTCACACATAACCACTTTAGCTTCGTCCATACTCAAGCACCTCAATAGAACTCCATCAATCGTCCGATAATATAATGACCCATGCAACAAAACATACTTGAGAGCTTTATACCTTAATTTCCTTGAAACTGATCTTGAAGGATTCTTTAGGTACTCAAAAACATCAAACCTCCAATCATCACCTGGAATACAGGCCACTTCTACCTCAATCCCTTGTAACATCGGCCTATATCCTGATGCACCTTGAGCTAAATCATTGGCTTCAACGTTTTGCTCCCTAGGAATATGCTTCAAAGTAACCATCTTGAATGTCTTCATCAGCTCCTGGTATTTCTCATTATAGATTATCAAAGTATTATTCTTGCACTCATATTCCCCAGATAATTGACTTATCACCAACAATGAATCACCCATGATCTCTACAGCATCGGCTTCGACTTCTCTTAATAACTGCAACCCTTTGAGAACAGCTTCATATTCTGCTTGATTATTCGTTGAGTACGGTTTAATAGTAAAAGCAAACTGAAAACTTGCCCCCCTAGGTGATATTATCACCAAGCCGATACCACAACCATGAGTGCAAACTGATCCATCAAAGAATAGAGTCCATGGCATGATGTCAATATTATCAATACTAGTATCCCTGTGTTCAACTATGAAATCGGCTATCGCTTGCCCTTTAACTGCCTTAGCCGATTCATATCTGAGATCAAACTCTGACAAAGCAAATATCCACTTCCCAATTCATCCTTTTAGCACTGGAGCCGATAGCATGTATCGTACTACATCGGCCTTACAGACTATAATGCATTCATTGGATAATAGATAATGCCTCAACTTTGTGCAAGAAAAATATAAGCATAAGCATAACTTCTCCACAGGTGAATACCTTGTTTCTGCATCCAACAGACGTCTACTAAGATAGAATATAACTCTTTCTTTTCCTTCAACCTCTTGAATCAAAACTGAGCCGATAGAATTTTGATCGGCTGATAGAAAAAGCTTAAATGGAATCTCTTTCTGTGGTGGTATAAGAACTGGAGGAGTACTCAAATATTCCTTGATATTATCCAGAGCCTGTTGCTGCTTCTCTCCCCAGACAAATTCTTGATCGGCTTTCAACCTTAGCAAAGGAGTAAATGGTTCTATTCGGCCAGACAGATTTGATATAAAACGCCGAACAAAATTAATCTTGCCGATCAATGATTGTAGCTTGGTTTTATCTTCCGGGGGTTTAATATCTTTAATTGCCTCGATGCCCTCTGAGGAATTTCAATCCCTCTCTCATGAACCAGAAATCCAAGAAACTGACCAGCCGATACACCAAAAGCACACTTGGTAGGATTCATCTTCAGCCCATACTTCCTTGCTCTTTCTAAGACCTGTTTCAAATCGGCTATGTGGTCATCAACTTCCTTGGATTTAACCACCACATCATCTATATATATCTCCACCAATGCGCCGATGAGATCGTGAAAGATATAGTTCATGGCTCTCTGATATGTAGCACCAGCACTCCTCAAGCCGAAAGTCATAACTACCCACTCATACAAGCTGATAGCACCAGGACACCTAAAGGCAGTCTTGTGAATGTCTTCCTCGGCCATAAAAATTTGATTATAACCAGCATTGCCGTCCATGAAACTGATAATCTTATGTCCAGATGCTGCATCTACAAGTTGATCGGCTACCGGCATTAGGTATTCATCCTTCGGTGTAACTTTGTTCAAATCTCTGAAATCAATACAAACCCTGAGCTTGCCGTTTTTCTTGATAACCGGTACTATATTGGAAATCCACTCAGCATATCAGCATGGTCTGATAAAGCCAGCATCATAGAATCTTGTAATTTCGGCCTTAATAGCATCATACATCGCAGCTTTACAACGTCTTGGGGGTTGCTTGTACGGCCGATAACCTAGTTTGATAGGGAGCCGATGTTCAACTATCGATCGGCTAAGTCCTGGCATCTCATAGTATTCCCAGGCAAAACAATCTCTATACTCCTTTAAGAGTGCAATTAACTTACATTTAAATTCTTTTGGTAAACCTTTACTAATATATGTCGGCCTAGACCTATCACCTGGTCCAATGTCAATTTCCTCTAATTCATCGGCCGACATAAAACCTTGCCCAAGCTTGCCGTCGAGATCATCAATGGTATCTTCTGTGTATAGGTTGGAACCCTCCACGGCGCCCTCAAAACAAGAATTGGGGCTCTCCATCTCCTGTTGTCTGTATGGCATCATCAGAAACCTTTAAGTAATCTCCTTGCCAAACTTTGCCAGATAAACAATCAATTCCTTCCATCTCCCAAATAGACAAATCGGCACAAGCTACATTAACTGACCTGTCGGTTGGCACGATTTCGATTTGGTTTCCTTGCCATTGAATCAAGCTTTGATGCATTGTTGAAGGGATGAAACAGTTGGCATGGATCCAATCTCTTCCCAACAACAGACTATAGGAACCCTTCCCATTAATAACAAAGAACGTGGTTGGAATTGTTTTACTGCCGATGGTTAGCTCCACATTCAAAACTCCCTTGGTCTCAGAGGGGTTCCCGCCAAAATCCTTCAGAACCATGTTGGTTTTGATCAAGTCCTCTGAATTCTTCCCAAGCTTTCTGAATGTTGTATAAGGCATTAAATTAACAGCTGCCCCTCCATCGACTAGCATCTTTGACATCGGCTTACCATTGACAAATCCCTTAACATAGAGTGGCTTGAGGTGTCGATGATCTGTTCCTTCAGGCTTTTCAAAAATAGCTTGTTGTGGAGATAACATCAATTTAGCCGATGGCATATCTTCTTCTTGCTCGACCACTTGCTTCACCGCATATTCGGCTGGCAACATAAAGACCATATTTATCTCAGATGACATCACTTCCTTGCCCTTACGTTGCTGATTTTTGCTGCGATCGGCTTCGACTTCGTCGGCTGGCACTACCTTGCTCTTCACGCGCCAAACTTTCTTCTTTTTCTGCCGCAGCCGATGCTCAATTGCACCCTCAACCTCCTGGAATTGCTCTCTGTTCCTCATCCGTTGAACTCTTCTCTTTTGATTTTTGGTGAATATCCCAGAAGGACACCATTGGGGATGCATTGGCTTGGATTCTCTATGTGAGTCATCTTCATCATCATCTTGGTGCATTGGCCCAAGTCTTTCATGCACTAACAGCCTTGATTGTCTTGCCGATGTATAATTGCATGTCGTCGACTTGGTTCTTGAATGAATTGGACATCAGGATCACTGCAACCAGGGCAATCTTCGATAGATGGTAACCTCATACCCTCGTTCCAGCAGAATCTGAAGAATTCACAACTCCAATGGGGATCAAAATATCTTTCTTCCTCATGAAGATATGCCTCCTCTTCCTTCTGGCGTCTTTTTTGATACTTGCTGATCATACCAGCCGATCTGATACTCCTAGTATAGTTTTTATTTCCATCGGCTGTATTCCTGTTGTATCCAGAATGCACCATGTTCACTGGAAAAGGGTGTCCATCTATTTTCATCGGCCTCTTTACCATGTTGGATCCATCAATCTTAATTTTTCCTTGTTCAATAGCCGACTGGATCTGTTGTCTAAAAATTTTGCAATCATTAGTGTGATGAGACCCTGTGTTGTGCCATTTACAGTACTTCCTTTTCTTCAACTCTTCAGCCGATGGGATGACATGTCCTGCTGGAAGTTGAATCTGTTTTTCTTGAAGAAGGAGATCGAAAATCCTATTGGCCTTGGTAATGTCAAAGTCAAATTTTTCCTCTACAGCCGAATTCTTAGCCCATTGACAGACCACCGTTTTCTTGTTCCTAGCCCATTCGGCTGCATTGATATCTGGGTCTTCATCTTCAGATTCAGAATCATAATTGTAGACATTGTTTACATTATTAGCCTTTTTGATGAATTTCCTAGCCTCTTGAAATCTTGTTTCGTGAGCCGATACCTTCTGAGCTAAATGTGCCAAACTGTCAAAGTCTTGAGCCGAGAACCTTTCTCTGATCGGCGCCAGCAAACCTTGAAAAGCTAAATCGCTAGTTGAGAATCCGATAAAGACAGACTGTAACATCTATTTCTCACGTCTCTGAATCGTTGAATATAATCTGGAACCGATTCGTCTGATTTCTGTCTAATGGCTGTGAGGTCCGATAGCTTCATCTCTTGGACTCCACTGAAAAATTACTTATGGAATTGTTTCTCCAAATCGGCCCAGCTCCTGATTGAATTATATGGCAATGATGAAAACCAGGTGAATGCTGATCCAGATAGCGAGAGTGGGAATAAACGAACTCTGAGAGCTTCTGTAGCCGATGCCTCACCACACTGAGCTAGAAATCGGCTAATGTGTTCGTAGGTTGATATATTATCTTGTCCTGAGAACTTGGAAAAGTCTGGCACCTTGTATCGGCTTGGCAATGGAACCCGATCAAAGTATTCTGGATATGGATGCCGATACATGTTGCCATTATCTTTCGGTTTAAGTCCAAATTGCTCCCTAATGACGTCAGCGATCATATCGGCCCAGGGTTGATGGGGTGTTGCTCCACCATACTGCTGTTGTACTGGATCCATCTGATCGTATTGGATCGGCTGAGGCCGTGGTGAGTGAGGCTGATAAAGATTATTGAAGCCAGCCGATATGCCTTGTGGTGGCACATAAGGAAGTTGTTCTGTACTATACTGCTGGCTTATCGGCTGAGTAATTCCAATCGGCTGTTGCGGAACCGAAGGAATTTGGTAAGATGTGTCGACAGCTGGCGGTTTTGGATGAAGAATACCCATCAATTGTTCTGGTGTTAATTGAGTTGATGCTTGCCCCCCAGTGATTGGCTGTGATCTGGTTAGAATTGATGGAATATTTGAACTTGAGAAAGGAGCCGATGGAGCCTGGGTTTGAAGCACTTGTTGATTTCCTTGATTTCCACCGATCTCTGTCTTCACGGTTCTATATGCTGGGAACGCGCCGTCTGGTAGATAAATAGGTCCTTTAGCCTTTTCCTCAGCTATCGTTCCATCGACCACTGACTTGATCATGTTTGTTAAGGTATTGACAAGTACTCCGGACTGGTTGACTAGCGCATGATGTACAGCCGAATCAATGCGATCTTGTAATGTGTGCAATTCTTCGCTACTCGATTCGGTTTTCACCTGTTTATCCTTTTCTTCTCTTGGTTCAGAAGTACTTGGGTCTTGCTTCACGATCGTCGGTATTTGGACTTTAGCTCTTTGGACGACCGTACCTTGCCGGGTGACTGTGAAGGAATGCAAATACTGGTTTTGGAGTTGATCCAGCAGTTGTCGCAATTCTTCCTTTTGTTCATCATTTAGCTGCTCAGGTGTAACCGCGATGATGTTGTCCTCTGCGACTTCAGTGATGTTTGGAGACATGATGACACGAGTCCCACTAGGCGTGCCAAAAGCGTGTTGATGCAAAAAAACACACACTGGCCTGAGAGGTTTGCTTTACTCTAGTGCAGGTCCAAAATTAGGGTTTCAGATTCAAGGGCGTGCCAGTTGATTTGATCCTGCAATCAACAAGAAAAAACATGCAAAGAATATCAGTAAACGATAGACAATCGGCCATAGGGCCGATTTCATATCGTATGTGACCTAGCCGATGCAATAAAGCATGAATCGGCTGTAAGGTGTGATCAATGATGAGATTAACCCTAAAACTAGGATATCGGCTATAAAGATCAGCGTTACATAATCAATATATCAATATTACTTTAGAGATAAGCAATTGGGATAGATCGGACTAAACCGAGACAGTATAAATTGCCCAAGTCTAAAGATAACATGACATAAAGATTATGTAGATTGATGTCATAGTTGATATCTAGGTTTAAGTATGTATCGGCTATAGCTCCGATACAACCTTATACTAGGATATTCTCTAGTAATAAATATATTAAACTATAATCAATTAGATTGATATTAAGCTTAATATATTTATGTTATATTAGATCCTGATATAAGGGGCAGATACAGAATATTAAACAAAGCATGAAACAATGTAAAACATCTATATCAGGTAAGATCGGCTGAAACCCCGATACTATCCTTATTAACAACCATGAGGCAGGTTAGATATCATGATTCTAAATACGACTTAATAGGTTGGACTGAACCAATGCAGCATTAAGTATAAATAGAAGCATGAGATCTAAAGAATCAAGCCGATGGTTGCTTTTTCGGGATGGTGGATATATTATATAACCTAGACTAACAAAGTAATCTAGCCGATACCGATGAAACCCTAGAAAGGATCTAGCCGATACAGGTAGATTGCATTGTCGATCTAAGTTATATAACACATATGATAACTCGGAGAATCACACCAAAGAACTAGAGTGTCATAGAGATGTAAGCACTAGCCCTAATGATGTAACTCGTCATGACAAGATATACCTTTTCGCCGAAGATCAAATTGATGCAGCACGACTCGAAAGCACAAACTTACCGAGAACAGAAAACAAAGGTTTGGCGATGCGCCGAGATTGATTGAACGTGTGTTGTTATTATTTACAAGACCTCGGGATTATATTTATACCCGAAATTACAAACCTTGTCCATCACGGACACGACTCATATTAACCTAATACAAATCCAACTAACCACCAAGTCCCTTAGGCGGACTCTTACCGAGAATATCTATAAGGAAACTTCATAAAATATCCTAATTAATAGATACAATTGCCTCCTCAGGACTTCATCCGTGCATGGCAATCCATATGAAGCACGCCAACACATCCCGATGACGTATACCGAGTCATATTACCAAAATCGGCTGAATCAGCTAACCTAGTCCGACTCTGACTCTGCCGATCCAGTCCACAGCCGATTCGGACCACAGCCGATTCTCACTCTGCTTTCCGATACTCTTATCTCTTCAATCCTCTTCGATTCCATCTTGACCTCTGATATTTGAATTACCAAATTTGGTCGTCAACACCCACTCGGCCCTAGCTATGTCCTAACCAGCTAAGCCAGGTGTACCGCTTACCTGCCTGCCCAGGTGCTTTCAAACCAACCAGCCGCACAGTGGATCACTACAGAATCGGGAGCTTGACTTGCCTCGTTGTCTGGGTGCTACTCGCTCGGGGGCTTTTAAACCCCCAGTGTCTCACTCAGCCCTGCTTTAACCTGCTAAACCAGGAGTACCACCTGCCCAAGGGCTCTCACACCCTCAGCGGCTTCTGCCGACCTAGCTACGCCCTAACCGTCTTCGCCATCCTCTTCACGCACTTGGAGGCTTCACCACTTACATCACTGCCCTCGACTCATGGAGTATCAAACAAGCTAAGTCGTTTTTTGTATATAGTATTTTCCTTTAAGTGATTCATTTATGTTCTTGATGTTCTAGTTATTTGGTCATTCAACTAAGCAGAAAGTCGGGGGCTATATATGTATTATGCTACTCTTTTTATGTGGTTCTATACTGCAAAGGAACAAGTCTAGGCTGACTGTGGGCTCAAACCTACGAGCTGGCTGCCTACGCTGCTGCCAGGTGACCTCGTCCCCGTGCAGGACGGCTAATTCGTCGCCAACTGGGGCTCACACCTCCAAGGTGGCTACCTATGCCGCCACCGGGTGACCTTATCCCCGCGCAGGATGGCTACTTCGTTGTTGACTGGGGGCTCACACCTCCAAGCTGGCTACCTACGCCACCGCCGGGTGACCTCGTCCCCGTGCAGGACGGCTACTTCGTCGTCGACTGGGTGCTAACACCTTTAGGCCGGCTGCCTACGCCACCGCCGGGTGATTTCGTCCCTGCGTAGAATGGCTACTTCGTTGCCGACTAGAAGCAACTACATATCCAAGCTAGTTGCCTTCGCATCTACATTATGTATGACACTTCCTCAACAAGATGATTGTCTGACTGATCTTTTGGATAAGTACTTAGTTACATGATGTTTCCACTCGGTAATCTTGGGGTTGAGTTCTTAGCCAGTCTTACCTCTTCCGGGTGATGTCGTCAACCTCAGAGTCTTCATCAAGCTCAGTACTTGGGGGCTACTGTGGGGTACACGGTACCTGGGTACCCAGCCTTTGGGTATGCGGCATAGGGTGGACCAACAGCACTAGGCCCATGTGGCTATCTTTTAAATTAAGTAAGATATATTCCTGGAATAAGATATAAATCCCGGAGATCATGCATATCTTTGATAGATAGAATAGGGAGATCTAGTTGCAATCAACTAGTCACTTTCCTTGTAACCCTCCCCCTTATCCTATATAAGAGGGGGTAGGGCTCCCAAGGTTGGGAGGACGAGATTACTCTCATTCATACACGCCATCAGTCACTCCATTGTTGATCTGCGCACTAGAATATTGATCCAATCAACACCAACTGGAGTAGGGTATTACCTCTTCCGAGGCCTTGAACTAGTATAAATCTGTGTCACCATCTTTCCTTGTGGTGGTGAACCACGCTATACAAAAGGTAAAGCCGTTGCCCACGCTGGCTTGTGGTCGGTACGGTAAATGTTTCACAACAGTAGCTCGCGAACCGGTCCTTAATTACCATGAGCACGACCATCAAAACCATGTGCTCACAACCCACCATCATCAAGTTTTAGTTAGCAAATTAATTAATTAACCCAACACGATTTACCATCGTGAGCTACCATTAGGTATACATCAATGAGACGTAAGTGAGCATTAGTTATCCCATTAGTGAACTAATGTTTCTAAGCATGCCTAAGCATCCTAACAGCTTTAACTAAAACAGATGATGTTCTAGTTAATCACATTATTATCCCAATTACAAAGGACAGGTAATCAATATCAAAAGGGCTTAACAGAGGATATAGGATAACCTTCCTGGTGCCATTCAAAAATAATGCAATAGTTGAATAGAAATAATAGCTTTAAATAGGTACATCATGCTCAAAGGGGTGTTTGGGATCTGTGTGACTTGCCTTGCGGGTCTTCGTAAACTTCCGAACCTTCGTCAGTGTAAACGGACTCTTCGGGTATGTCGGGAACTAAAGCAAATACACAAAATCAACAAAACAGTACATAAACAAGTATAAACAGTACATGTGGATATTTTTAATAGATAGATCTTGATTTTAGGAAAAATTTAGAGACTTGAATCACCTAATTCCGAGCTACGGTGAATTAGTTATGAATTTTCTAAGATTAATCAGATTAATGCTTATTTCTGGATCACGCGCGGCGCTGATGTCAGCGATGACATCATCAATGGTCGCACTGGACCCTATGGCTAACGGTGTTCTACAGCACGGTGGCACTAACCGAGCACACCGGGAGAGAGAGGAGAGCACGACGATCTCACCAGTGGTGGTGACGACAAGAAACGACGATGGGAGCGGCCAGCGGCGAGGTCGGGACGGTAGTGGCTCGGGTCGGCGGTGGTGGCGACTTTCGATGGCTTTCGGTGGAAACGAACGGGTGGCCGGGCTTCCTCTCCTTACTGCGAGCCCAACGGTGGCGACGGCAACCGAAAACTACGACTGACAACAGCGAGCGACGCGGCTGGAGGCACGACGGTGACGGCGACGCTTGGGTGAGGTGGCTGCAGCGCTACAGGAGGTGGCGGACGCAAGCAGAGGGGGCAAACGAAAGAGGAGGACTAGGGGGTCCTATTTATAGGCTCGGGAGGGAGAATCCGGGACCGAAACGAGCGGTTTTAGCGCCGGAAAAAGCTAGGGTTAGGTGCAGAGATAATGTCTAAACCGAGCTCAAATCCGCGTCGGATTCAAAGGGATAAGGTCCGATTCTTGTGGGAATGGGTAGAGGAGGATAAGGGGATCAAACCCCTCTCCTAATCGGGCACGGGAGGCAACGGAAACGACGAATTTCAAGGTGGAGATGGCGCCGGGTTGGCACTGCAGGCTGACCGGAGGTAGTAGACGACACTGTAGCGCAGGGAGGTAAAACAGACTTTTTCTGGACTTTGCTTAGGCCAGCTGAAGGATAGGGAGTAGAAACAGACTAGTGCAAAGCTAAGGGAGGGGCCTACTAGATCGGCTGGGCTTAGGGAGAGGGATGGGCCAGATTGTGCCCAGAACTTTGAGGACGGATTTTGATTCCTTTTTAATTTAAATAATTCTTGAAATGCTATTTCGTTTATTAAAAATACCTCCCTTGCTCAAATAATTCCTAGAAAAATCCAGGAAATAGGTAAACAAGAAAAGTATTTAATAAAATTTTATATAGCCTAGTTTTAAATTGAGATTTGCGCAGATTTTATTAAAGTGTCTCTTGTAGGCTTTTAAATAATTTCTAAAAAATGCATTAAAGAAAGGATTTTTAATTGAAGCGATTTTCGGAGCGTGACAAACCTACCCCCCTTAAACGGAATTTCATCCCCGAGATTCGGAAGGACTGGCGAAGAGGTGAGGATGAGCTGACTTCAATTCATCTTCTCGCTCCCAAGTGGCTTCTTCTTCCGAATGGTTGCTCCACTAAACCTTGCAGAAACGGATAACACGATTTTTGGTGTTTCTCTCACTTGTTTCCAAATTCGAATTGGTTTTTCAACATAGGTCAACTCCTCTTGGATTTCTATTTGCTCGGGATTTGCTTCCTCCGTAGGTATCCGCAAACATTTCTTCAACTGTGACACATGGAACACATCATGAATCCCTGCCATAGACTGGGGCAATTCCAATTGATAGGCTACTTCACCTTTCCGACTCACGATCTTGTAAGGTCCCACAAAACGAGGTGCCAATTTCCCTTTGGTCTGAAAACAATGAACCCCTCGTAGCGGTGTAACTTGTAAGTACACATAATCTCCTTCCTCAAAACTCAAATCCCTGTGACGATTGTCGGCACAGCTCTTCTGACAGGACTGAGCCACGTGTAACCTCTCTTGAATGATCTTCACCTTTTCTTCTGCCTCTCTTAAAATATCGGTCCCGAAGACTTGACGCTTTCCAGTTTGATCCCACAAAAGCGGAGTGCGACACTTTCGACCATACAAGGCTTCATATGGTGCCATTTGTAGACTAGCTTGGTAAATATTGTTGTAAGAGAACTCTGCATATGGTAAGCTCTTGTCCCAACTTCCACCGAAGTCTAGAGCACAAGCTCTCAGCATATCTTCTAAGATCTGATTCACTCTTTCAGTCTGTCCGTCGGTCTGAGGGTGATAAGCGGTACTAAAATTCAAACGAGTACCCATCTCTTCTTGAAGCTTCTGCCAGAACTTTGAAGTAAACTGACTACCTCTATCTGACACGATCTTCTTAGGGACACCATGTAGACACACAATCCTTGCCATGTATAATTCTGCTAATTTACTTCCCGAATAAGTTGTTTTGACAGCGATGAAATGAGCAACTTTGGTAAGGTTGTCGACCACTACCCAAACGGAATCATGGCCGGACGAGGTTCTCGGCAGACCAGTGATAAAATCCATCCATATTTCTTCCCACTTCCATTCAGGTATCTTTAACGGTTGTAGCAAACCTGCTGGCTTTTGATGTTCTGCCTTAACTCGTTGACACACATCACACACTGCCACATATTCTGCTATCTCTCTTCTCATACTAGCCCAATAGAATTTCGCCTTTAGGTCTTGATACATCTTGGTACTTCTAGGAGAAATGGAGTACATAGTATCATGAGCTTCTTTCATGATTGTGTCCTTTAATTTCTTGTTGTCAGGCACACAAATCCTTTCTCCTAACCACAGTGTTCCTTGCTCATCTTCTATATAACCGATAGCTTTTCCTCTTCTCATGTTCTTCTTGATCTCATGGATATCAGGATCATTGACTTGAGCTTCTCTAACTTGATCTAAGAGAGTAGGTTGTGCTTCTAAAGCGGCAACAAAACCTTTACTGACAATTCCCAAGTTCAACTTCTCAAATTCTTTACACAACTCCCAAGGCAACTGCTGTCCTTCGGAAGCATTGCAGTAGCTCTTCCTGCTGAGGGCATCCGCTACAACATTAGCTTTCCCTGGTGATAATGGATCTCCATATCATAATCCTTTATTAGCTCCAACCATCTCCTCTGACGCATGTTCAGATCCGGTTGAGTGAAAATATACTTCAAAATTTTGTGGTCTGTGTACATCTCTTTATGGTTACCAATGAGATAATGACGTCACATCTTCAACGCATGAACCATAGCGGCTAACTCTAGGTCATGAGTTGGGTAGTTGATCTCATGGGGGCGTAGCTGTTGAGATGCATAGGCAACCACCTTCCCATCCTGCATCAAAACACAACCTAAACCAAGTCGGGATGCATCACAGTATACTTGGAAACCTTTCCTTGGGTCCGGCAGTATTAACACTGGCGCAGACACTAAATGCTTCTTTAGTGCTTGAAAACTCTTCTCACACTCAGGTGTCCACTTATATTTCACATCCTTCTGAAGCAAACGAGTCATCGGCTTGGCTATCTTTGAAAAGTTCTCTATGAACCTGCGATAGTATCCGGCAAGGCCTAGAAAACCACGGATTTCGGAGACAGTCTTTGGTTGATTCCACTTGATCACCGAGTCCACATTACTTGGGTCCACAGCAACTCCTCCTACTGAGATGACATGACCAAGAAACTTCACTTCTGATAACCAGAAATCACACTTGCTAAACTTGGCATACAACTGGTGCTCTCGTAATTTCTCGAGTGCTAAACGAAGATGCACTTCATGTTCTTCCTTCGTCTTGGAATAGATGAGGATATCATCAATGAAAACAACCACAAACTTATCCAAGTACTCCATAAACACATTATTCATCAGATTCATGAAGAAAGCTGGGGCGTTGGTAAGTCGAAAAGACATGACTGTACACTCATACAACCCATAAGGAGTGGTAAAAGCCGTCTAGGGTATATCTTCTTCACGGATCCGGAGTTGATGATAACCTGAACGTAGATCTATCTTGAAGAATACTGTAGCACCTTCCAGTTGATCGAACAAATCATCAATCCTAGGTAGAGGATACTTATTTTTGATAGTAACATCATTCAATGCCCGATAATCCACACACATTCTCTGAGTATGGTCCTTTTTCTCCACAAAAATAACTGGGGCTCCCCACGGTGACGTGCTTGGTCTAATGTATCCTTTCTGGAGCAAGTCATCTACCTGCCTCTTTACTTCTGCTAACTCATTAGCTGCCATTCTATAAGGTCTCTTATGGATAGGGATTGTACCAGGTACCAGATCTATTCTGAACTCTATATCCCTCTTGGGTGGCATACCGGGTAAATCCTCTGGGAACACATCAGGATATTCTTGCACAATTGGGATCTCTTCCAAAGTAACATGATTCAGAACCATCCCAGAAGGTTCAATAGATGGTGTACAAATGGTTACAATTTGTCCAAGATTGTTGGTTAGGGTTACTTTCCTAGAAGCGCAATCTATCACTCCTTTATGCCGGGTTAACCAGTCCATCTCTAGGATGACATCAAGGTCTTTGGATTCTAACAGAAAGAGATTAGCTAGGAAAGGAATCCCTTGGATTTCTATGGTAACGGAAGGACTATGTTGTGTTGAGGGCACTTGGTTATTAGGAGTACTAACCATCAAAGGTCGCCTAAGGTTTTCTACTTCCAATCCATGATTTCCCGCAAAACTCTTAGACAAAAAGGAATGTGTAGCACCCGAATCGAAAAGAATTGTTGCAGGTATCGAGTTAACAGGAAACGTACCCAAAATCACATCTGGTGCATCTTGGGCTTCTGCGGCAGCAACATGATTGACACGGGCCTTCGGTCCATTGGGATTGCTCTGTACTAGAGCAATCTTCACACATCGGGGCTTCGGACACTTGTTAGAAAAATGACCTGGTTCATTACAATTGCAGCACACCACTGGCCTGTTTCCCTGTTCCTTCTTGACTGGCAGGTTCTGACTTGGGGTTGCAGTAGGACGAGAGACGAAGTTACGATTGTTGTTGTTGCGGCTACCAGCATTGTTGTTGTAGAACTGGCGTTGAGGACGAACAGCCGAAGAAGATCCTCCCTGTGGTTGGGATGCGATCTGAGGTCCCGTGGCAATACGCGGCCTCTGGCTGCTTCCCTGTTAAGCCTTGAAGTGAGCGATCCTACGCTTCTTCTGCTCCATGTGATTGTACTTGTCTTCTTGACGGATAGCCTTGTCCACCAACTTATGGAGATCAGGGTAATCCCCAGACATTAGTGGGAAGGACAATTCATCATTCAATCCCTCCAAGAACTTCTCTTGACGTTCCTCGTCAGTGCGAACGTCTTCTGGTGTATAGCGATCTAGACGGTTGAATTCATGCAGGAACTCAGTGACGGAGCGGGATCCTTGAGTAAGTGCTCTAAACTCTCTCTTCTTGAGAGCCACAACTCCTGCAGGAACATGGGTCTTCTTAAAAGCAGCAGTGAAATCAAGCCAAGTGATTGGCTCTCCTTCAGCCCGGTTGGTACGGAAATGATCCCACCACTCTGAAGCAGGGCCATGAAGCTGATGTGATGCAAAAGAGACCTTCTCTTGATCAGTGCATTGAAGTAGCTCTAACATCTTTTCAATAGCATGTAGCCAGTCACCTGCCTCCACTGGGTTGGTAGTACTTGAGAAGATAGGTGGTCTCACATGAAGAAACTCAGACAACCTGTTCTGGGGTGTCATAGCATTGACATTATTATTCCCTTGTTGGTTCTGTCCTTGTTGCACCAATAGGTTAAGCAATTGGGTTTGCTGAGCTAGTACTTGAGCAAGCGTTGGATCCATTTGATTTCCTTGGCTTCCACTACCTCCATTCGACTCCTGGGTACGAGTGTTCACCATCTGGAAGTAGCAATGTACAAGAAAAAGACAAGAAGAGAAGAAAACTTAGAACGAGATCTTGTGTTTCCTAATTTAACCTTCATTGATCTGATCTGAGTATCATTACAATTAACTTGATTAAGACTCTCTCACTACTTAACTCATAACCTAACTTAACTCTCACAAGCAAACTTAACTCATGAAGCTACAACCCACCAATGGTATAGACTGCATGCTAAACCCACACACACAAGCAAAACTTAAGCAAGCAACTAACACAACGAACTAAGGCAATGATCTAAGGAGACATCTAGTTCCGCCTGGCATCGGAGTGGACCGAAGGCTCTCCTTCATCTTCTTGAGTAGCACCCCACTCAACCACGGAATGAGTACCATTAGGTATACATCAATGAGACGTAAGTGAGTCTTAGTTATCCCATTAGTGAGCTAATGTTTCTAAGCATGGCTAAGCATCCTAACAGCTTTAACTAAAACAGATCATGTTCCAGTTAATCATATTATTATCCTATTTACAAAGGACAGGTAATCAATATCAAAAGGGCTTAATAGAGGATATAGGAAAACCTTCCCGGTGTCATTCAAAAATAATGCAATAGTTGAATAGAAATAATAGCTTTAAATAGGTACATCATGCTCAAAGGGGTGTTTGGGATCTGTGTGACTTGCCTTGTGGGTCTTCGTAAACTTCCGAACCTTCGTCACCGTAAACGGACTCTTCGGGTACGTCTGGAACTAAAGCAAATACACAAAATCAACAAAATTATACATAAACAAGCATAAACAGTACATGTGGATATTTTTAATAGATAGATCTTGATTTTAGGAAAAATTTAGAGACTTGAATCACCTAATTCCGAGCTACGGTGAATTAGTTATGAATTTTCTAAGATTAATCAGATTAATGCTTATTTCTGGATCACGTGCGGCGCTGATGTTAGCGATGACATCATCAATGGTCGCAACCCTATGGCTACCGGTGTTCTATGGCACGGCGGCACTTACCGAGCACACCGGGAGAGAGATAAGAGCACGACGATCTCACCAGTGGCGGTGACGAAAAGAAACGGCGACGGGAGCGGCCGGCGGCGAGGTCGGGACGGTAGTGGCTCGGGTTGGCGGTGGTGGCGACTTTCGATGGCTTTCGGCGGAAACGAACGGGTGGCCGGGCTTCCTCTACTTGCTGCGAGCCCAACGGTGGCAACAGCGACGCTTGGGCGAGGTGGCTGCGGCGCTACAGGAGGCGGCGGACGCAAGCAGAGGGGGCAAACGAAAGAGGAGGACTAGGGGTTCCTATTTATAGGCTCGGGAGGGAGAATCCGGGACCGAAACGAGTGGTTTTAGCACCGGAAAAAGCTAGGGTTAGGTGGAGAGATAAAGTCTAAACCGAGCTCAAATCCGCGTCGGATTCAAAGGGAAAAGGTCCGATTCTTGCGGGAATGGGTAGAGGAAGATAAGGGGATCAAAACCCCTCTCCTAATCGGGCACGGGAGGCAACAGAAACGATGAATTTCAAGGTGGCGATGGCGCCGGGTCGGCAGGCTGACTGGAGGTAGAAGACGATACTGTAGTGCAGAGAGGTAAAGCAGACTTTTTGCTGGACTTCTATTTGCTTGCTTGGGCCAGCTGAAGGACAGGGAGCAGAAACAGACTAGTGCAAAGCTAAGGGAGGGGCCTGCTGGATCGGCTGGGCTGAGGGAGAGGGATGGGCCAGATTGAGCGCAGAACTTTGGGGAAGGATTTTCATTCCTTTTTAATTTAAATAATTCCTGAAATGCTATTTCGTTTATTAAAAATACCTCCCTTGCTCAAATAATTCCTAGAAAAATCCAGGAAATAGATAAACAAGAAAAGTATTTAATAAAATTTTATATAGCCCAGTTTTAAATTGAGATTTGCGCAGATTTTATTAAAGTGTCTCTTGTAGGCTGTTAAATAATTTCTAAAAAAATGCATTAAAGAAAGGATTTTTAATTTAAGCGATTTTCGAAGCATGACAGAGTGTGCCAGTTGGTTTGATCCTGCAACCAACAAGAATAAACAAGACAGTTGAGTTAGCAGATGATAATCGATCGGGTAAAGAGCAGATGACGTATCGTGTAGGACTTAGCCGATGCAACTAGGTTGAATTGGTTGTGAGGTGTATATGGAAAAGATATAAAGAAACCCTAAACTTGTTGCATTGGCTATAGCGATTAACAGTATGTAATCTAAGATTTAGTATTCTTTTGAGTACAAGCAACTGAATTAGATTGAACTAAATTGAGATAGTATAAATTGCTTATATCCAAAATCATATGAACTAGAGATTAAAGTGTTTTTGTCATAGTCGATGATATAGTTTTGGTCTGAAAGATAATGTATCAGCTATAACTCCGATACAGCCTTATACTACAATATCGAACTGAAGTAAAGATCTTAAAGAAATATCAATCTCAAGTAGATTAAATATAACCAGTATTGATTATAAGCCTAATATATTTAAAGAGGCGATATTCCAATATAAGGGGCATATATAACTAAAACAAGCAAAGAAGTTATATCATAAAAGATTGGTTGAAACCTTGATACTACCCTTATTGGCAATCATGAAGCAAGTTAGATCTTACAATTCTATTCCCAACTTAATGGATCAAACATAACTGATGCATCACTAGGTATAAAAATAAGAACAAGATCTAAACAATTAAGCCGATGATTGATTTTCAGGATGGTTAGCCAATCTAAATTAATGAATAGTGTTTAGTCGATGTCGACCAAAACCCACTAAAAGGTTTAGTCGATATAGATAAACAAAGTCATCAACTTGGATTGATTAAAGTACGTGATAACACACAAGTTTTACCTCTGGTCGATGATCGAATGAGATGTAGCCTGACTCGAAACAACAACTCTTCGAAAAGAACGAAAAGTAAAAGATTTGGCGATGCAGCGAGAGTATATTGAACTATTGTTCATTTCTTACATGACCTTGGGCATCTATTTATACCCAAAATATACACACCTATTCATAGAGAACACGATTCAAGCTTGCCTAAATTACAAAAACAGACAAACAAGCCCCTAGGTAGAATCTTACCACGAATTTATTAAAGGACTCTACTTATTATCCTAATTGATAGATACAATTATCTATCCCGGACTCTATCCTTGCTAGGCAATACCTTTGAAGCTTCAATTCAACCCTAACAATATATGTATCGGTTAACCGTATTCAACTCTGTATCGGCCGATACAGACTCGAGCCAATGCACAGTCCGTTTCTGAAAACAATCTACCTCCTCCAAATCCGTTTCGGTCTTATCTTCATCTCCGAATATTTTTTTACCAAATTTTGCTATTAACAGGCTTCCACATTGATTTTTGGGGTGATGTGTATAAAATCAAAGTGTGTTTGATTAATATTTGATGATGGACAATTGGCATGTGAGGTTATTGGTTTTGATATTTCGAGATTATTGGCAAAGGGGATTTGGATATGATTGGATTTTCATATGGCGAACAGGGACTGCTGTTTGATTGCGTCCGGTCAGACCGACGATAACTGTGCAGTCAGATCGACCAGCTCGCGGTCTGACCGGTCGATACTGTGTCGGTTTCGAATTGTTATTTTGGATATCTGTGATTATTCTATGATTATGGCTTCTAGATGGATACTATGTGTATGTAATACTGTTGTGTGCTAACAACGAGTCAAGTTGGATAGAACTTGTGGTCGGATATGGTTTCTTGGTTAATGCATATGTAAGTGAGTCTTGATACCTCAGGAGAGTGTTGCCAGTGATTGATCGGGAATCAACTTGGGAGAAAATAACGTTCAGATGATCAGAATATCATGCGGGATGCTTAGGCTAAAGATCAATGCACATGGTTGGTGAAGATTTCATATGGCATACGATGGAAATATTGTGTGCATATGGGATGAGTCGAATTTGGAGGGAGTCTAAATTTGGTACAATTGGAGTTTGTAAAATTTGTTTCTTGTACGGGAAGGTTTCCTAGGAGATTAGGACGACTTGTACAAGATTGATTTATGGCTTTAGGCTGCCTACCTTGGGTATAAATAGAGAGGGAGTGTGTAGTCTCTCGGTATCGATTTTATAAGAGTTGAGTTGAGAGTAAAGTTAGGGTTTCAAGTAGTCGAGATTTTTGTGAGGAGTGTTGTTATTGCACTTTGTAAACATATATTAAAAGTAATAAAGTTCAATCTACTTTGAGAGTTCTTCAATTTGTGTTTTCTTGGGTGCGGCGGTCCAACCGGCAGGACATCGGCGGTCAGACCAGCGGCTACAAAGCGGTTAGACCTGCGGTGGTGACAGTGGACTTCGGCACAATCGGGACGTGTGACCGTAGTGACTACACTGGTCAGACCGAAGGTATTCACGCGGTCAGACCGGCGCATCGATCTACTCCAGTAAGACCAATCACCATCGGAAGTTGAGGATAACTTTTAGTTCTACTGAAAGTTCGGTTTTTGGTACTCCAACCATTCATCCCCTCTGGTTAGCTTATTTATCGTTATTCGATCTTACAATGTGTTGCTGGATGCATGCCCTCTAAGAGTTAGATTCCCTCTCTTATACCAAATTTGTAATCAACAAAATGTGAAAGTTTCAGATGCTATTCATTCCTGGGGTAGCTTGACTTTTAGAAGATTTTTTGGCCCCAATGAGGTAGCAGAGTGGAGTGAGTTAGATGAACTAATGAAAGAGGTGTCTATATCTGATGATCAAGACAACATCATTTGGCCCATTAGCAAGTCAAAAAGCTCTACAACCAAATCTCTCAATAAAATCTTAACCTTCCAGGGGGTGAAAGATATGAGAAGTATGGACATTTGGAAAGCCCCAATTCCTCTGAAAGTGAAACATTTTTCTGTGGCTGGCCTGTAGAGATAGGATTCAGTCCAACTCGCAGCTGGTAAAGAAAAATTGGGATAGTTCAAACCTTTGCAAGCTCTGTGGAGATCTGGAGGATGCAAATCACATAATCTTCTGCTGTCCAATAGCCAATTTCTTGTGGTGTATTCTCAGAGATGCTTTCTCTTGGAACTTGGCTCCCAACTCTTTTGAACAATTCTTTACTGTAATTGTGGGATAACCTCAACAAAAAAAACTAATGCTGGGAAAATCATGATCCTAGGCGCAGCAGCTTGGTCTTTATGGCTGGCTCGAAACGATATGATGTTCAGAGATAAACTTTTGTCAACTTCCCTAACAATAATTTTCCGTGTCGTTTTCTATATGCGACAGTGGTGTAGGTTGGAGAAGAAGGAAGAAGGAGAAAGTGCAACGAAGATGGCAGATGTGATCCTGATGGCTATCAAAACTCTGTCTCCAGCTAGGGTTGGTGTTGGATGATCTTTGTCTCTTTTTTTTTCGCGTTTTGCTTAGGCTGGTCTGTTCCCGTTAATCAAACTGCTGCTGTGCGTTTTGGTTGTATCTCTTGCTTAGCAACTTCCCCATGCGCCAAAAATTGTAAAGCTGGTGTTCCCAGCAATGGACAACTGTGTATCAGACTCTTTTGCTTTCAGTAAAAGCAGGGCCTATGGCCTTCAATATAAAAATAAAAAAACTACTGTCCAGTTTTCTGAATTCTGAGTGCAAACATGCATGAACATATGGCCCCGACCAGAAGATGTAAACAATACTAGCTCAACGCCATCCCCACCCACGCCCCATACAAAAATAATAAATTGTACAAGTATCAGAGAATTCTAGGTTTCCCCATCTTATCGATCTATTAGGAGGGAGACTCATATGTAAAATAAGGCTACCACACGCTAAATGTGACTGGAGCCATCAGTAACCTCTAATCAATAACTAAGGTCATACCCATCAAAGGTGAGAGTTAGGACACATCATAGGTGACCTGATCCAGTATAGTGTTGGTATATAACCACAGCCAGCTATCAGGACCGGCCCCTGACAAGGGGCGAGCGGTGCGGCCACTCTGAGCCCCTACCAATAGGGGTCCCCACCTACCACCGCACAGTCCATTGCATCTATCGCCATCGCTAGTTCACTACCTCCTGTTGGCTTGCGGCGTCTTTCCTAATTCCCAACTATATGCGCGAGATCATCGCCGCGCACGACGAGAAACGATCTCATCTACCATGTCGATGGCTCGATGCTAGGTCAGTAGCCGGCCAACCACTCGATTCCAATGGCCATCTGCGCCTCGACACCGCCCGTCGGTCGCCGTGGATGCAGATCTCCAATATTACTAAACGTCGACGCTAGCTGATGATCATCTTCTGCTCATCCGCTGCATCTGCACGTGAAAGAGAAGGTTTGCAGCAGTAACACTGAGACACCATGTTCGCATCCTTGCCAATTGAACTTCCATTCTTTTCATATGTTGTTAGTGAATAGTGACAGACGAGGACAACTTTGTTAGGTTTCTATCTCCTGCTCAGAGGTGAGAGGTTGAGGATGGATGAAGCTGCGCATAGCGAGTTGCTGCTCACGTTGTTATGTGAGCCTGATCAACTAATGGGTAAATTTATATTTAGATGTGTAGTTTTATAGACTTTTAGACTATTATTTTGTATGAGTTCAACAACTTAATAATGTTTTTTTTCAGTTATTAGTCCATCCTTGATATCATATCATCGAGAATTATGGATAAGTTGATAGCAAGGGATAAATTTTTAAGGTAATATTATGAAGTTTTCTTTTAAAAATTTATTTTTATGCAATTTATGTGTTCATTGGTAACCACTTATATATTATTATTTAGACATTATAATATTCAGAACCCCTACTTTTAATTTCACACCGGGCCACTAAAAACATAGGACCGGCCCTACCAGCTATGGAGGAATCACAATAACATTTACCTCAATTTATGTGAACAGACATAAAGGAGGTACAGGTATAAACAATGCACTACGGGTCAGTGGCAACCAAAACGAATCGATCTTATTGCTATAGGCGTGTAATCGAGAGAGAACTCAGAGCGTGAAGGTGAAAGTAGTCGCTGACTAAAAGCAGCACCCGTGCAGATTGCGGGGTGGTTGAGTTATGTGGTTAGTTAGCACGCCCCGCTATTGGTGAATACTCTACGGCCGCAAATCATCAGCCTGTATAAATCAGCAAACGGATGTGTAGTAATAACCTAAAACTACACGTCAATATGTCATGTTCATGTGAATTGAGTAGGCAAGTGGTTCCATAGATTTATGAAATTGCTTCCTGCTGCAAGAAGCTTTTCATGGCGCTGATCTTATCTTTTCAATGTGAATCAACAAGGACTAAAAATAGTTTTCCACTATTTCCGAATTTATTTTTAATCCCGGCTTAGAATAACAATCGGGACTAAAAATATTTTCAAACTTAGAAACTTAACCGTGGCCAAATTAATTTTTTTGAATATAGGTTTAAAACAATAGTAATAGTAAACTGCATTAAAAAGTGTTATTAAATTTTAAAAATCATATACAATTAGCCCAAGCCTGATTAAATGCATTAAATATGAAATAAAATCACAAAAATAATGAGAAAATATTTAAAATAGTTTAAAATTCTTATTTAATTTTAAAAATCTTATATAATTAACTCATGCTCGATTAAATGCATTAAAGATGAAATAAAATCACTAAAATAATGGGAACATATTTAAGATAGTTTAAAATTGTTATTTAATTTTAAAAATCATATATAATTTACCCATGCCCGATTAAATGCATTTAAGATAAAATAAAATCACTAAAATAATGAGAGCACGTTTAAAATAGTTTAAAATTGTTATCTAATCATTATAATTAACCCATGCCTAATTAAATACATTAAAGATGAAATAAAAACACTAAAATAATGAGAAAACATTTAAAGTAGTTTAAAATTTTAATCTAATTATAAAAATTATATGTAATTAACCCATGCCCTATTAAATGCATTAAAGATGAAATAAAATCAAAAAAAATAATGAGAACACATTTAGAATAGTTTAAAATTGTTATTTAATTTTATAAATCGTACATAATTAACCCATGCCCGATCGAATGCATTAAAATGAAATAAAATCACTAAAAGAATGAGAATATATTACAAATCAATTTTAACATATGGACCTTCAATACTTTAAAAATAATTTATATCCTCCATACAACAATCTAGCTCAAATATAAATCAATTTAAACAGATGGACCTTCAATTTATAGCGTGATGGTTGACCTCATGAACTTTCTTCTAACGAATGTTCCTTCGCTATGACTGTTGCGCAAGTAAGGGGTGCCCACATTTGATAGGAGGATGCTTGGGTCAACCATCATCGCGAACGGAGGTTGTCCGTCAAACTGATCGTAATCTTTGTTAGTCTTATCCTCCACTCAAACGATTTTTCTTTTGCCTGGGAGAACCACATGGTGCTTTGGCTCGTCGGGCCCTTTCTCCTTATTTAGTTTGCTAGAAATATCCTTCACGTAGAAAGGTTGCGATACATCATTGGAAAGGACGAACGATTCATCTGAGTATCCAACCTTGTTAAGGTCAATCCTTGTCATCGCACAGTCATCAACTGTTATGCCTCCACCAGTCAGCCTAACCCATTGGCACCGAAACAGAGGGACCTTCAAAGGTCCATAATTGAGTTCCCATATCTCGTTGATGGCACCATAATACGTGCTAGTTGTTCCATCGTATCTCATGGCATCGATACGAACAACACCGTTCTTGTTCGTGCTCTTTCTATCTTGGGCTGTTGTGTAAAATGTATATCCATTGATCTCATATACTTGGAATGTCAAAATTGAGCAGGATGGTCCCCTCGCTAAGAAGGCTAGTTATTGGTCAATCGTCTCGTTACCCATGAAATGTTGTCGCAACAAAGCGGGAAAAGTATCAATGTGATGGCGTGTAATCTAGGCATCGAACTTACCAATGTTTTTGGAGCGAACAACTACCAAGTGCTCCTCGATGTACGGAGCCACCAACGAAGATTGTTGCAAAACCATAAAATGTGCTTTTACGGAATAAATTGTTATCTACATGTTGACGATGAAATTTGGTAAATCATGCATCGAATTTGGAGTTAAGACCGAAGCGGATTTGGAAGGAAATCAGTAACAGAAACAGAGTATAAATCAGCTTTGGAACTGCATCGGCTACGGTGTGCATCGGCTGATATCGAATCGGACAAGGAAGCCGATGTAGCCGATTCTGACAAGGGGATGTTGGAACCATTGTCGGGTTCGTTTAAAGTGCTTCATGAGGATTGCCACGTGTGGATTGAGTCCAAAAAAGGCAATTGTATCTATTAATTAGGAATAGTTTGTTAGTTTCCTTTTATCTTTAGGAAAGTGTGTTTAGTGTCCGATAAGGACTTTATGTTTCTGTATTATCTTTTAGAAAGTTTTTTTCTTGTCCGACAAGGACTCTATAGACCCAAGGGTATAAATTATGTACACCCGGGGTCCTTGTAATCTATCTCTCGATCAATAAAACTACTCTCGACGCATCGCCACCCTCTTTATGAGGTTTTACTTATCAACCGGCGGAATTTGGCACCTGACGCGGGGCTGCATCGGCTTTCGATCTCCGACGAAGGGGTAAGCCCTACGTTCCATCGTGTCCTGGTGAATTTATCGGCTGCATTGGTGTTGTTCAAGGCTGCATCGCTTCGATCTCTTGGATCGCTCTGGCTCAGTTAATATATTTACCTGATATCTCAATTCTATCTTAATTGAATTATGTTTATAGACGCATCGGTTTAGTTGGGACTGTCTCGGTTAAGTCTGATCTTCTGTCTTAGCCGATATATCTCTACAATCACAATGTTGTTTTAAATAGATTTGTTATATCCATCACATTAGACAGATCTATCGGTTCATTAAGTATTAGATTATCATATACAATCTCGTGCTGCATCAGTTAGGTTCGACCTACTAGATTGTTGTTAATAATATAAATCTTGTTAAACCGATAGTTTCATGCTAATGTTTTATCGGAGTGCTAGCCGATGAATTATCATATACGTTATATAATCTAGATTGACAATGTTTTCTACTTGCATCGGCCGATCTCTATCTAGAGTTTTATCGATATCAGCTAGATTACTTTGTTGGCTTAGATTATATAATGTATCCACCACCCTGAAAATCAGCCAAAGGCTTGATTGTCTAGATATTATGTTTCTTTTCATACTTAGTGCTGCATCAGTTAAGTTTGATATACTAAGTCGTGCTTAGAACCATAATCTCTAGCCTACTTCTTGATTGCCAATAAGGGTTTCATCGGGGTTTCAGCCGATGAGTTATCTGGACATTGCTATCGGCTTATCAGGATTACATACAAGATAGATTTAGCCGATAACAACAAAGGTTTCATTGTTTATCTAATCATTTGGATTTATTGACATCAGACCACCAACCGATGAATGCTTTAACCTTCGGATCAATGCTTATTCAATCTATCGTTACTAGCCGATTGGTTTCTACTGGATTATATTATTATTTTATTACATTATCGTCAGCCGACTATCTTTATGTCATTATTTACTCAAGTATCGAGATCTATACTGGATATCGGCTGGTATCGGCATCGGCTGGAATCACTCCATCGGCTTGTCAGCCGATTGGCTGTTTTATCTGCTATTCACATATTTTGTCAGTTGCAGGATCAAACTGACTGGCACGCCCGCATCTCATTAATATTTTGGACCTGCACTGGAGCTAAGTAGATCTCCCAGGCCGTCGTGTTTTTACGTCTACACTACAGTCATTATTGCTTTCCTTCCAAGAGTCCCCTTCCCCGTAGTCTCCCCTCATGGCTTGATTCGGGGATCCCGATTGGACGAAAATCTTCAATAAATTATACGTGGAACTCAATGACTTTTTCTGTTCCATACCACTTGATGATACTTGCTTCCGGACGAGAACGGTTATGGACGTACTTCTTTAGAATGCCCATGTACCTCTCGAAAGGGAACATATTGTGTAGGTACACAGGACCGAGAACACCGATTCTTTGACAAGGTGACATAGAAGATGCATCAGTATATTGAAGAAGAATGGTGGAAAGATCATCCCAAAGCTAACAAGACTTTGCACCACATCATTTTGAAGGGTAGTTAATCTGTCTGCATCGATGATCTTCTGCGAAATTGCATTCAGGAAAGCATAGAGCATTGTTATTATTGCCCGGACATTATCAGGAAGGATACCTCGAATTATAACAGGACGCAGCCGCGCCATCAACACGTAGTAGTCATGAGACTTTAGGTTTGTGAACTTCTTCTCTTTCATGCTTATTATTCCCTTTAAATTCAATGAGTAGCCAGACGGTACATTCATGCTCTCCAAGCATTCAAACATATTTTCCTTCTCTTCCTTGCTCAGAGTGTAGCTAGCTGGACTCAAGTAATGGTTTCCTTTCTTCTTCGGTTCCGGATGAAGGCCGTCGCGTTGATTCATATGCTTCAGATCATTATGTGGTTCAAGTGTATCTTTCAACTTCCCATATACACCAAGGAAGCCTAGCAAGTTGATGCAAAGGTTCTTAGTTAGGTGCATCACATCGATTGCGTGCCGAACGTCTAAGACTTCCCAATAGGGTAACTCCCAAAAAATAGACTTCTTCTTCCACATCATCGCGTGACCATCCAGTTGCTATAGGTTCGCTGCCAAGTCCCTTTCCAAATACTACTTTTAGATCTTTCACCAACGTAAACACAAATTTTTCCGTTACGATGTTTAGGCTTCAGACAATGATCTGCCTTCTGTTCAAAATGTTTGTCTTTCTTTCAGAAAGGGTGATTTGCAACAAGAAATCGACGATGGCTCATGATCACAACCTTCCTACAATGATTTAATTACATACTGTTGTTGGTAGTTCTTAACGTTCATAGATAAAATCCGCAAGCGCGCGGAATACCGCTGTAGCACTTCACCTTTGGGTGACCTGAAAAGGATATTGAACTCAAGAAACATGTGTAATCTACCGAAGGCTAAGACTATCCAAGAAAAACAACTACTGGTAGGCTAGCTAGGCTAGAGAGGACTTTCTATGTGTTTTAATTATCTATCTAAGTTAAAGTTAATTTGTTATCTGTTGATTCAAGCACCAACCCCTGTTGGTCTGCCAGCGTGGTTCCGGCTAAAGCTCTATGATGTACCTGAATATGGAGGATTACTACGAAGGGATTCAGGGCTGCCACCACATGTTGTCTACCTCTAACAAATCCGTGGGATACCCAACAAACAAAGGTAATCTCTAACCTAGATATCATGCCTAAGTTATTAATTACTACTCTAATACTTGGCAGGAACATCCTAGCACTAGAGCACTTAGTACGAATATTAAACAATGAACCCACAAAGATGGAAATCTATCTCACTTGGACTAAGTAATAACACAAGAAAGGATCCCGAATACTTACTTTATAGAAGAAGTTTCTCCGAACCCGGAACAAAGTGTACCAACAGCTCCAGTACTCCTTCAGAATTCCTCCTAAAAAGTTGCATCCGCCGAGGCAGAAGTCGGAGAGAGTGCCAAACTTCCGGGCACTCCTCTAGAGCTTCCCCTTACTCTCTACCTATTTTCTACTAAGAAGAAATAGCTAAGCCTAGATAGGAAGAAAAGAGTACTCCAAAGAGTTGTGTGTTGAAAGTGACTTGTGCTCCTCCTTTTATAGCCTTCAAATGATGGTTATGACGGTTGAAAAAGTCGTAATCACCCCTCCACTGCCATTGGGAGAGAATCTGGGACGTCCACGTGGAAGCAGATGGCGATTGGGCGCAAAGTCGGTTCGGCCGAACTCCCAGTTCGGCGCCAAACTTCTGGGCTACCTCCTGGCTACTCGTTTGACTGGGAGGCTGCTTGATGGGCCCCCAACATCATGTACTATGGTTGGGCTGAATAGGTGGTTTTGATTGACATATGGGACTTGCAATTCGTGTAAACGCATCCTGATTGTCCGAAAGTGTGTTTCCTCGCATGACGGGTGTGTTTTCTGCATAATACCTACATACAGATATTTCACTAACACTAGTGGAAATGATATTTCCCTACCACTAAGTTGGATACCATATTTTATTTCCTTATATGCAGGCATTAACGGTCAGATATTATGATTTAAGGACCGTTAACAACTGTAAGTATCATCCATATAATGGGTGCAAGCGTTATACCTCTTGTTTGATTGTCCGGATAGGTTGCTAAGTGCAGGCCAATCGTTAATGGTTACGAACAATAATGCTCGTAGGTTAAATTGCTCCTGTTTGTCCTTATCCCACACGGGGACACCTTGTTTCTGCCACAGCAGTTTCAGATCTTCAACCAATGGTCTTAGGTACATGTCAATATTGTTATAAGGTTGCTTTGGGCCTTTAATAATAATTGGTATCATGATGTACTTCCGCTTCATGCATAACCAAGGAGGGAGGTTGTAGATACACATGGTCACAGGCCAAGTGCTGTGAACGTTGCTCATCTCTCCAAATGGATTTATGCCATCTATACTTAAATCGAACCTTATGTTTTGTGCATCCTCTCCGAAGTCTTGAAATGTTTTGATGATGTTTCGCCACTGCGACCCATCGGCGGGGTGTCTTAGCATCCCGTCTTGTTGACGTTCTTCTGCATGCCAGCGCATCATTTTAGCATGCGCTTTATTCCTAAACAAACTCCTCAACTGTGGTATTATAGGGAAATACCACATCACCTTATCAGGAACTCTATTCTTCAAAGGCTGTCCATCAACATCACCTGGGTCATCTCGTCTAATCTTGTATCGCAGTACCTTACAAACCGGGCATACTTCTAGGTTCTCGTACTCCTTACTGCGATAGAGGATACAATCGTTTGGACATACTTGTATCTTCTATACTTCCAGTCCTAGAGGGCAATTCTTAGCTTCGTACATTGTTTCGGGTAATTCGTTTCCCTCTGGAAGAATATTCTTTACGAGTTTTAATAACTCGCCAAATCTCTTGTCATTCACACTATTTTTTGCCTTCCATTGCAAGAACTCCAGTGTGGTACTCAACTTTTTGTGCCCCTACTCGTAACCTGGGTACAAGGATATTTTGTGGTCCGCTAACATACGTCTAAATTCTGTACCTTCTTTTCATTTTCACAGTCCTTTACGTCGCACAAAATTTGACCCATCTGCACTGTCGTTATCTTGAATAGTCCCATCCGCCTTACCTATTGTATTTTCTTCACATCCACTCTATTTAGCCTAGTCTGGAATGTTGTCGTCTTCTTCTTCATCTTCTTCCATTGCAACCCCTAACTCTTCGTGCGAGTTCCAATAATTATAGCTAGACATGAATCCCGACTCTTACAAGTGGGTATGAATAGTTCTTGATGTAAAATATAACTTCTGCTTTTTGCACTTTTTGCATGGACAACATATAAAACCCTTATGCTTGTTGGCATTGGCGAGACTCAAAAAATAATGCACGCCATCATTAAACACCTTCGACCGTCGGTCCGCGGTGTACATCCATTGCCGATCCATCTACATGAAATAAACAACTGTAAAAGAAGTCCACGAAAGTCAAACTAATTAAATAATCATATAATAATTTAAAACATCATAATTAAACTGATACATTTTTAATGAATCTTTCTTATTTCTAACGATTTTAACGAGTTTTAAATGGACTTAACCGGAGTCATGATTCATTATATATAAATTCGATGGAGCATCGGTATCATAGAATTGCCGATGGATATTCTGCTGAATAGCGATATATACACAACCAGAGAAATACTACTACTCCTACATATGTGGATGTGTGTACAGTAAATCGTGAAAAGAGATTTTGCATGATGAAAAGAGGGCGTGAGAGAGAGAGAGAGTAGAAGTAGCAATTAGATTTGGTGGATCTGGCCGTGAAACTGATGCTATTATGATCAACTGAGAAGCATATTGCATGATGCATATTGTGTATTCCCGAGCCAAGGGATTGATTGATAGTAATTCCATTGGTCCATTGATTTACACGGCGGCAGTGCGTGAATGATAAAAACGCTTTCAGATATGCATAAGACGATGCAGTAGTACTATAATAAAGTAACCACTGTTTGCGTAAACACGCACGTCCACTATGGGATAACATTTTTATCCAAACGTTTCTAATATTATGAAATACCCTTATTTTTATATTCTACATCAATTTTCTGTCTCATCTTTTTCAATGCATATACCTATTTGATAGATAATGACGTATAGAAAAATAACTATAAATGCAATATGTTAACCATACATCAATATAGCATGAAGTTGTTATCCCTTCTATTTGTATAATATCATCAAAATATTTCCACAAAATTTTTCCAGCAACTCCCCTCCTCCTCCTTGCAAATTTTTGCAGCAATGAATCGGGTTGGAGGAGGAAGAAGACTATATAAAGGACATGATCTTTAGTACCGTTGGTGTTATCAGCCGGTACTAAAGATCAATATAATCGAAACCAACCGGTACTAAAGTGTTGATCTTTAGTACCGGCTGGTAACATCAATCGGTACTAAAGATTCCGGGTGGCCTGATAAAAAGTGAACCAGAACTAATGATGATCTTTAGTACTAGTTGGTGTTACCAACCGGTACTAAAGATTATAACGAGCCGTTGGGCTTACGAACTGGTACTAAAAACCATCTTTAGTACCGATTCGTAAGATAACCCGAGAGATTTGTAATTTTAACCGACCGGTAAAGATTGGTTCCCTAGTAATATCTCATGCCAAGGTCGCCTCCACACCCCTTGGACCACACTGCTTGGACCACGCCGCTCCCCGTGTGTACACCTGCCTGTGCAGCCCGCCCGAGCTGCTCACACTTCGACCTTGGGCCAAGTCGCCTTGCACCGGCACGCTTCATCGCCAGGCCCAGCTGTTCGCCTCAGGCAAGAGCTACTCCCCCATATGGATGGTGGGTAGGTCCCGCTAGTCAGACCCATCTTCAACTGTCACGCCCAGTCGCTCCGTTTTGCGTGATGGGAGGGTTAACTCCCAACACAAAAGAACGAACGCACCCTAAGAAACCTTTCTGACCTTGGAATTATAGTGGACAGGGACTGCTTTATGTTCTCACTAACAGGGCGGCTCATATAGGCAAAGGCGAATTTTTGTTTATCAAAATAATTGTAAAAATATAATTCCAAGGTCAATTGAGAATTGAAAGATTTCTTAGGGTGCATTCGTTCTTTTGTGTTGGGAGTTAACCCTCCCATCACACAAAACAGAGTGACTCATTAGCACATGATTAATTAAGTATTTGCTAATTATTTTGAAAAATAGATTTATATGATTTTTTGAAGCAACTTTCCTATAGAAACTTATTGCAAAAAACATATCGTTTAACAGTTTAAAAAGTGTGCGCACGAAAAAAGAGAGTGGCGAGTTGGGAAAGTAGGGGAAGAACACACCCTTAGTTCTCCTTAATGCTCCGTACTATATTTCATGCAGTTTGGTTAGGTCAAGCCCTCCAAAACTACTCAATTTTGTATCAATCCACTCTAATATCATGATATCTAACATGCATGTTAATTAAGGTCAAAGGATATGCAAGCTACAATTAGTGAGTAACCCATCCTATGTAAAAAATTTTAAGGTTGAAGATACCTAGTCAAACTAAAACCAATTTGAGTTATTATGAATTTTATATGAATTTACAAAAGAAAATGTATTTATTATCACGGACAGGGTGTACATACAACCGTCCGCGAAAACGAGGTTATTTGTTGTATGGTCCGATCGTACAAATATTTTGAACTACGGATAGTGAGTAAACCCTTCCTATGCAAAAAATTACCTAGTCAAACTGAAGCGTCTTTAGTATAAGCGTATGTAGTAAGTACCACATATCTATATTTTTTTACCTCTATCAGAGTTAATATAAGTTGTTATCGGCTTGTGCACAAAGATAGTGTGACTCCTCGAAATAACTTGGAAAAAGAAGAAAAGGAAATAAGAAGAATGAGAAGGAGTTGGGCCATACTGAGCAACTATTAGTGGGCTGGACCGGATTGCTTGGATCCTTGGGCAAGCGAGCATGCCTAGTAATGCAGCTAGCCTTTGGGCCTTAGGCGTTTGGGCAATGCGAGAGCAGCAGCAGCACTGAGTTCCACTAGTGAACAAATTTAGTTCCACTAGTTTGCATATAGCACGATGGGTTTGTAAGGTTGAGAGCCCAATGAATGACTAGTGACAGTGAGGTTGAAATTTTCTGCGTGAGTTAAGCGAAGATGAAAAACGTAATGTGTTGAAGTATAATGTGTGAGTTGGGCATGAATACTTTTCGAAACCTGGACATTACAAATAGTAAAATAACCCATAAAACTATAAAGTGAACAGCATGTGTATATTTTTTCATGAAACTAAGAGTATTAGCATTTATCTGCCAGTGGCAAAATAGAAGAAAAAGAGGAAAAGTACTTTGTAGTTTTTTGATCTTTTCATCTTACTCATAGGAAAATAACACCAATCATTTATTTTTTTCCCTCTGTCCTAAAATAGAGACACATAGTTACTGGATAGTCTCTAATTATTTATTTATTTGATAACGTGAATAATGATCAACAAAAGGAACTATAGCTAGATGTTCTTGAATGCTCAAATTAAATATTAACGAGTTATATTTGAAAATCGAAGTACGTATTAGTTCTGAAGCTATAAAAGGAGTCATATCAATGATGATCAAATTATGTCTATTCAATACTCTTTTGCACAAATCCAAATACTAGCTGCTACCAATATCATGAACTTAACTATATAGTTCAGTTCTATTATGGAGTGATGAAAAGCACACGGGCATTAAAAACTTTCCCAGAGAATATGAAATGAATTCAGGGACATTTCTGAGGCTAATTTACGCATTATTAACTGCTGCTTCGCCAAACCACTGTTTTTGTGCAAGAGAAGAAGGATCAAAACTATGGGCGCAACTCACTGGGCGATATGTGCAAAGAATCTAGAACTATGCATAATCTAGTGTTGACAACAACGAAGGTCGATCCCAGCTGATCTGGACAAACGATTGGAACTACATTTGTTTTGTTCTTTCCTGACATAATAATTTTAGTAATGGCCACAAGCCCACCTGCTACCTACCTCCTCATGCTTGCTCTGGATTGTTTGTCAGTACGAGTATGCAGTTCTTTGCTGTGTTGGTGACTAGTAAGGCTAGCGTGTAGTGTCTATATATATCATACATCTACAAGAATGAAGATATTTCAAGAATAAAGCATGTGGCGACTATAAGACTTGCGAAGCTTGAACGAAAAATAGGAGGGGACCGATATAAAAGTTTCATTTATAGTAGGGGCTATTGCTATTTTGTGTAACATTTAAATATAGACAATATAATTTTCCAAAAACTTAGGGTGAGGGGCATAACATGGTTGGCCCCTGTGAAGCTCCGTCACTTACTTTACTTTCCACCCGTATTTCTGGAATCGTATGAAACATAATTTCTTTTAGATTTTATTTGTACGTATTACCATGTTTTAAGGATGTATTTTTCTAAGATAATAGTTGGATATAAATCCCATCCTCTGCATCATATATTGCAAGAAAGCATGAAATATTAATTACCAATACAATTAAACTATCAATACTTCAAAATTCCATAAATTAGTTGACAGGATATTATATTTAATATTTATTCTCATATCTCCTTTGTTATTATTTCTTTTAGAAAAAAATATAAATGACAACGTGACAGTGTTTTGTGTTAATTATTATGTAAATATAGCGTAGTCAAAATATTTCGTGCAATAAAGTTACAATACAATACAATATGATTTCTTGTAACCATTCATAAGTTTTGACTACTCTTTCTTGTAACGATTTATAAGTTTCGACTACTCATTTAAATAATGGATAATTGGATTAATGCCATTGCAAATATGCCATATTAAAAAAATACCATTACTATTCGCAAAACCTCATGCGTGCCACTGGAATTTTAAAAGATTCAAATGATACCACTCCGTCATGATTTTTATCACGGAGATGGATGCCAAGCTGTTGCTCATCTGCTTTAGGTCCCACTTCCCCGATCCCTCCACCTACTGCCTCGATCGGCTTCTTCACCTCCCTCCACCATTCTCCTCCAGCGCGCTGCTCGCCACTCCAATCCACCCCTCCATACCACTTTTGGTCTTGCTTCCCAGACCCCATGCTGGCCACCACTCGGCGCTCTATCCCTCCATGTCGCTTTAGGTGCCATGTCAAGTTGGAGCCAATAGGTTCAAGTGTGCTGGCGTCGAGCATGTGGCATGGCTCAGGAGGCGAGAACAGCGGTGGAGTGGCAGGTGTGGGATATCGCCTCTAGGGATGGGGAGATCTCCTCCTTTGGGGAGGCATGCCGGGAGATGGAGGCCAGGCTCGCAGAGAAGGGGGTTCTTGATGGCTCGTTGCAGCGCTGGAGTAGTCCGAGACAATGACCTAGGTTGCATTCCCTTTCCTGCTACTCCCACCACGAGTCTGCGCGTGTCCATCAGGAGTGTGTCACCAACGTCCTCCAGGCGCTTCTTCACCGCCCACTTCAAGCGGGCATCACTGTGAGCAAGCCGACGCTGATGGATGGAGGTTGACAAAAATCGTGACTGAGAGGTATGGTTCGAATTTGTTAAAATTCCAATGGCACGCAATAAGTTTCGTGAATGGTAATGATACTTTTTGATATGGCATATTCCAACTATCTCTTTAAATAATGGGTTGTTTGTAAATATTTACACAGCTAGCCAAGCTATAAAGCTGGGTGCAACAGAAGATCCAGCATGAAGTTAGTCAGTACAGTGAACGGTACCGGGAAATGCAGGCATATGATGTGTGTGATGACTTCATAGAGCACTTTACAAGTCATACTTGACCTTAAAAAAAATCTCAATATGCAAATGCAGGCACACGCTTCTATATATGTTAGTATGTCGTGCAGAACTCCTGCAACTTGGAATTCAAGGATAATTAGAAACAGAGTTCCAATTGTTAGGATCAACTAATTATAACGCATGCTAGATAAGGAATTCCATGATACAGAGGCACATTTGCATTTACCAAATATAATGAGGGGTGAGAGAGATGTATGGTCAGCTAATACAAGGCAAACTTGACTAGGCTTTTATAGAGTACCTGTACAACGGCACAAATGCATGACACAAGTCAAACACACTTCAAAATTGATGAGGATGATTGGATCAACATATGTGCAATTGCAAAAATATAGTGGAAAAATGAACGATGGCCTAAGTCACTGTAGGTACGTATTTTGACTAATTTTAAATAAATCAAATAAAATACATCTTTAGAAATTTTAAAATCTACCAAACCTATACATTTATTAAAATAATATCCTAATTATCACTTTCCAACCTATACACTTATCCTAATAAGAACATTTATAAAGTTTGTTAGTTACACATTACAATAGAAACTGGAGACCACTCTGTTTTGGAGGATGTACAAAATTTCAACAAATGCAACTAATTTTCAACCAGGTATACCAGACATAAAAGGTATCATAATTAACATAAGTGATACGGCTATGCTATCTATTACTACCTCCACCTATAAATAAATGCAATTTGATTGCCTAATTTTGATCTCTCAATAACATTTAATACAATAATAATATTGGAGTACTTTCTTATGACTATGATTCTGTAGTAAGCGAAATAGTGTAAGATAAATTAAGCTCTTATAAATTATTTCCTCCGCTCTAATATAAATGGAAACCATTACAGATATGATATATTTGTAGTAGGTTGCACTTATACTGAGACGGAGGGAATATTCAACATATAAGTTTAGAGTTTTTTTTTTGTCTCGCGCAAAATAAGAAGAAACTACTGCACCGGAGAGAGAGAGAGAGATGTGGAAATGAATCCCCTTTAAAACCCGTTGCGTTGGCTGCCGCCTTGGCAACACCCAAACACCTCCAAACCAAGAAAAGCAGAGGAGAAAGAGAGAAGCAGCGATGCAGGGAGCGCTGCGAGGCCCCTCCGATTACTCCCAGGAGCCCACCCGCCACCCATCTCTGCGCATCAACGCCAAGGTGATGTGATCGCAAGAAGACTCGCATCTTTTTTTTTTCGATTTCTCTCTCTGTGTGTCCAATTTCCATGGGCGCTTTACTCTGTTCTTGGGCGATGATGCAGGAGCCGTTCAATGCGGAGGCAACGAGGCGGGACCTGGTGGCGTCCTACATCACCCCCGTCGATCTCTTCCTCAAGAGGAACCATGGACCCATCCCCATCCTACACGACATCGACAGGTTCTTGATTTGTATTTCTTATCTTCCCTGTTTATTTTGTCACCTTTTTTAGTTTCAACTTAAAAATGGTTTCAGTTTTTTGTTTTGTGTATTTGCAGCTACTATGTGACCGTTGCCGGTTTGATAGATAGGCCAGCGAAGCTTTCTCTGAATGACATCAAGTGAGTCATGTGTCAGTCGTCGTAGCTGTGCTATGCACGCCTTCTGTTCGATGATATGCCTGAGAGGTGATCATGTTTTTCGGTGCTTTCTTTTGTGTGCAGGAAGCTTCCCAAGTACAGTGTCACTGCCACTCTGCAGGTGGATTTTGGTGTCCTGGTGGACTGGTGGTGTGTGTGGATTCTTAGAGCCGAATTGGTGTGACATGCTTTCGATTGGTTCAGTGTGCAGGGAACAGGAGGACCGAAATGAGCAAGAGCAGGAAGGTGAGGGGCGTCGGTTGGGATGTCTGCGCTCTCGGGAATGGTTAGTTTGTTTCACTTCTCAATCTTCTTTGTGTATTACAATCACTATATCAAGGTGGTGGAATACGGGCAAAAGGAAAAAGAAATAAAAATGCATCAACATTCTCCATTTAAGTCCATTTAGGAAGTTGTGGCGTCAATATATTAAGGGAAAGAGTGATACTTCGGTACTCTCTACTTGTAATATTACACTACCAGTAATATTAAGGATAAATTAGTAATTTACTAATACAATGATTATTATGAGTAACTTTGTTATTTATGTTTTTTCCCGGCTAGATCGATATGTGGTTATTCATTATGTTAGCATTGCTCATATTCCATCAAAAAGTCAAAAAAGAAGAAAAAAGTTTAGTCACTGCTAAATGACAATTATACCCCTACTTTTTAGGATAATAATATCCCTCCACATTTCTATTACCGCTAACTAGGATGGTGGTAGAAAGCAATATGATCCCTTCGATCAAATGAGATCAATGGTTCAGATTGTTTTCTACTACCAGTAGAGAGCACCGGAGTCAGGCTCTAAGGGAAATTGTCTTATAATCTTAGCTGCAATTTTGAACTGAAGAAAGATCCTTGCGATTGATAATTGATTGTCTTGTAAATGTTGAACTTAGTTCTTCTGCACTTTATTACTGTTCTTTATGTCATCTACAAAGGGCTTTTTGTTATAATTTTTATTGTGGTAAATCATCATATTCACTGTTACTGAATTTATGTGCTTCATTTTAGCAACATGGGGAGGAGCTAAGTTATCGGATGTGCTTCAGCTTATCGGCATGCCATATCATACTGAAATCACTCCATCAGGAGGAAAGCACGTTGAGTTCACTAGTGTAGATCAGTGCCCTGTGAGTTTCTTGAGACTTCACTTATGAATATGAATATGAATGTTTGTGTATGTATATATATATGTATGTATGTATGTATATATGGCAGACTTAGTTATTTTGTCTATAACACCTTTTTCGAAATATTATTAGGAGGAAAAAGGTGGTCCTTACAAAGCATCGATCCCCTTAGGCCACGCAACAAATCCTGCAGCAGATGTACTGGTTGCATATGAAATGAATGGTGAGGTAGGACCATAAGATTGCGCAGCAAAAAACATGAGTCTTATATACCATCCTTACATCCATCTAGCAGGATATTTGGTTATTATTATGATTTTTTGTTACAAAGGTGCTCAAGCGTGATCACGGATACCCTCTCCGTGTCGTAGTTCCAGGCGTGATTGGTGCTCGTTCAGTCAAATGGTTGGACAGAATTGACATAATTGAGGAAGAGTGTCAGGTATATATTATCTAACTTCTTGTCAATATGTAAATGTATTTTCAGTTTGCCAAAAAGATTTTTGAAACTCGTTCATTTTCAGGGTTTCTTTATGCAAAAGGATTATAAAATGTTCCCTCCATCTGTTGATTGGGACAATATTGTGTGGTCAACCAGGAAGCCCCAAATGGACTACCCAGTTCAGGTGTTAATTCTTAACCATCTTGTTTCTGCACAGTAAGAGCAAGAGCAACCATAGCAAATTGAGCAATACAGAAAAAAAAAAACCATCATGTTCCTAACCATGAAAAGTCTGTGTATCTAAGGAATTTCCAGTATACATCATTTCGATACAACACCATATTGTAATGAGGATGACATCTGTATTTTGTGCTGCTTATCTAAATATCACACAGTAAACTACGTGAAGTTCTGTTTCCAATTTACATTTTCATATATTCCATTTTGCCATATAAAACCTTACTGAAACTGTAATTTCCTCTTGTAATTTACTGTATAATATTGAAAAATTGTGTGCACTAATTACTTCTTGGACCGACTCTGATATTTCAGTCTGCCATATGTTCTTTGGAAGACACAAATGCCATCATTCCAGGAGAGGTGTGTTCAGCTTCTAAACTGGGCTTTTTTATTTCCATTTTGCTCCATGACTTACCTCTAACGCTTTGCCTTATTGAGGTCTTCAGGTGACTGTCACTGGATACGCATTGTCGGGAGGCGGCCGAGGAATTGAGAGGGTGGATATATCCACTGACAGTGGCAAGACTTGGTTCGGTGCTGTCCGGTACCAAAAGGAAGGTGTGCCATACATTGCGGGTGATGTAAGTAGTGACAAGTGGGCTTGGGTTCTCTTCAAGACTGTTGTCGATGTGAAAGGTGACACAGAGATTATTGTAAAAGCGGTATGCTTTCTTCCTAGTTCGTCCTACTTGTAATTCAATGTTCTTTCTTCTGTTCCATTTTACACATAGGCTGCAGGATTGTTCATTCTAATAATTGTACTGAATCTTGTGGCACAAACTATGCAGGTTGATTCCAGTGCAAATGTGCAACCTGAGAGCGTGGAGACCATATGGAACCTTAGAGGGATCCTGAACACCTGCTGGCACCGTGTTCGCCTTCTGACAATACACAACCTTAGAAGCCTTTTGTGATGATACCTACACATACACCTAACTAGTATTATCTCTTTAAAGTTACCGCTCTATATATGTTGCATTATCATTCCGCTTCGGATCTGCATTGGAGAAAAAGAGACAAGAGGGACCAATAATAGTCTCTAAGAAAAAAAAAATGCTGGCTGACTTGCTTGGTTGTGGAGATAAAATCCCGTGCCACCTTGTTATCCTATTATTTTTGAGTAAGAAATATGTGTGTATGAAATAATGGGTACAGGCTAGATCAAACTCTGTTCGATTTTGTATCTTGATCCGCATCTCATTTAAGAGTGCAAAACAGTTTGCCTCTTTGTTTTATTCAGATCAGTGGATGCAACAATTGTTCACCATACATGGAATGGTTTCAGAATTGTGTAACCATGTAGAAAAATAGTGATCTGAAGATTTTTCATATGCTCGTATGGTACTGAATCATCATAATTTCAATCCTTTAGTATTATTACTCCTGCATTTTAGAGAAAAGCTAGATATAACGAAAGGAATAATATGGACTAATAAATTGGCTGGAGCCATTTATGCTACTTTTTTTTGAAGTGGAAAGGAGTTCTGTCGTTTTATATTGGTAGAGGGAGAGAGAAACAATTATGCTACTCATACTCAGATTAATTATTTTTCTATTTGAGCTTCTGAACCATGAAAATTTTGCACCCTCTGTTTCTGAATTTCTATGCCCAATTCCACTTTCCAAAACTTCCCATCATATATTCTGGCTGTATTGCTGGTAATAAATACTGGACCAAAGAATCAACAACCATAGAGTTATATAGAATTGAAGGTACAGAGCACTCTCCTTGAGCACATTTGCAGATATATATGGTCGTTGAAATTTGCTGGACTCTAGGACTGACGATTTAGGTATGGAAGGCACCAGGACGGATCAGTGGGCGAGTGAGGTGCTTTGTGCAACCACAAACCCACCAGTGATTTGTATCAATGAGCCGTAGTGTACTACTGTTGATACGTTTTATCCCAATTTGCAAGCACCACCTAATAGTACTTCTAATGTGTTTGGAAGGTGGCTATATGGGGTGAACAAAAAGCTAAAGAATCAAATTTTGGTTTGGGACAAGTGCTATTGGTTGGGCTATATGGCTATAGGCTGCAGTTCATAGGAATATTAACACAAACAAACACTATAGTTGTTCACCTTGTGTGAGTCAAGAGTGTATATATGGCTATGAACCTTTTTGACACAGTAAAGATTTGCTCAGCATATTTCTATTGCATATAGATCATACCATATTGAGTCTCATGTTAACGTCACGAGCGATTCACAATTATGTTTTCATTTGAGCAGGATGTGTTGGAAATATGATCATTATTCGACATGATATATATATAGTTGAATGGTCTAGTAATAGTGCTAAACATGAACATGCTAATTACAAGATAAGCATCATCTAGTAATATGTTTAGCACTATAGAAATGAAGGTAACATACTCCGAAAATACTCTGGTGCTAGATTAGTCTTTGTTGGTGTTGATGCCTCCATTAGTGTTGTCGATCTCACCTCCTATAGTACCGCTGCCGACATGTCTACCGTTGGCACCTCCACCAGTCGACATGCCGATGTAGAGGAAGTAGACGTTGATGAAGAGGAAGCAGTGCTAAGTCATTTTGCTAGAAGAAGACCTTGCCGAGAGCGCGAAGTAGAGGAAGAAAACATTGCAGCCGAGAGTAGTTGTCTGGAAGCACTCCCCAAAATCTTGATCGTCCGCCTATCCGTGCATGTATGCAAGTGGATGGAGTTCCGGAGGCCTGCTCATCCCAACCACTCATGCGTGCAAGTGCTCAGAACTGGGGAAGCAGAGTGCTAGCGCAGGAACAGAGAGTTTCTCGAGGATAATCAGAGAAAGGAACAGAGAGATGCCCTCTATCTGTCCTGGTGGTGGTCTTATATATTGCGCGAGAGGGAGAGGAATCATCTTATCCGATACCGGAGTAATCAATAGAATAATCCGATAATCAAATCGGGATTGATTCTCTCATTTGTTACAGGGGTAACGGCGTTGAATGTCGAGATTCAATCCTAGTCTGTTGCAAAATATAATGAGAGAGAGAGAGAGCAACAACAGCAGCCACAGCTAGCCAGCCAAGCCCACGCCCACGCCCACCCCCACGCTCGGCTTGGTGAGTGTGCTAATAGCAATCCCATCACCACCTCAACCGGATAATAGGTGCTCTCCAATAACTACCTATTTAAGTTGAGATCCTTCCACATAAATTTTCAAGGTGATATTACTCCCTTAATATTAGTTGTGGGCCAATGGAATTGTTAGGAATAAATTGGGGCTAGCCCATGTTGATGACTATTAACTGTCAAATCTACACTGTCAATACCTCCATAAATCTGAACATATAAAACATCCAACGTAGTGGTAGGGTTTCACTCAAACAATTTCCACAGTATTGGTGTATATTTGGATGTAGGTAACAAATCAACAAAGTTGAGATGAAATAAACATAAAGAAGGAGGAGAATCAAACTCATATTTAAACCTATGGAGCTTTAGGACCACAAACCTAACGGAACATATTCAAATGGGCCCATTCACCATACATATGGACAAAGGAACTCTCCACTAGAACCCAGGAGGAAGAGCTGGGCCGGAGGGGCTAGCCAGGTGTTGACGATGGAATATGGTAAATATGAATTGGAATCGAGATCCAATCCGAAGTGGATTTGAAGATTTGCGGAATTCTCGGAAATAGAGTACGCATCAGCTGAAAGTCTGTATCGGTCGATACCGAGTTTGATATGGTCAGCCGATACAGCCGATATTGGTTAGATTGGTTATATGATCAATGTCGGATTCAGAAGAAGGAATGCAATGATATTGCCAGGCAAGGATAGGTCCAAGATAGGATATTGCATCTATTAATTAGGATTTTATCTAATTTCCTTATAGATATTTTCTAGTAAGAGTCCAACTTAGGGACTCATTCATCGGTTAGAGTTGTATTAAGAAAGTATGAGTCGTGTCCATTATGGACAAGTTTGTATGTTCGGGTATAAATATAAGCCTTAGATCTTGTAAATAATTAACATCAGTTCAATTCAATCTCGGCACATCACCAACCTTTTTCGTTACTTTGTTTCGACGAGTTCTTGCTTTCGAGTCGAGCTGCATCGGTTTCGATTTTTGATAAAGAGATAAAACTTGTTATGGCGGTTTGCATCATCGGGATTAGTGCTTGCATCTTTATGATACTCTAATCTTGTTTTTCTAATCTTGTTTTTGCGAATCACCGAGTTATCATATATATTATATAATTTAGATTGACAATGTTTTCTACTTGCATCGGTCGATCTCTGTCTAGGGTTTTATCGATAATGGCTAGATTGACTTGTTGACTTAGATTATATAATATATACACCATCCTAAAAAGATGATCATCGGCTTGATTGTTTAGATATTATGCTTCTTTTCATACTTAGTGCTGCATCAGTTAAGTTTAACCTACTAAGTCGTGTTTAGAGTCATAATCCCTAACCTGCTTTACGGTTATTAATAAGAATAGTATCAGGATTTCAGCCGATCTTACCTGATATAGTTGTTTTACGTAGATTTATATCTTGTTTAATATACTGTATCTGTCTCTTATATTGGGATCTCAACTAATACAAAGATAGTTCAATATATTTATTTTATGATGATATCCTAGCATAAGGTAGTATCAGAGCTATAGCCGATACATGCTTAAATTTGAACATCGGCTATGATATAAACGTATATAATCATTATTTCGTGTTATTTTGGATCCAGGCAATTTATATTGTCTTGGTTAAATCTGATCTATTTCAATTGCTGATTTCTAAAGTAATATCGATTTATAGATTATGTAATGTCAATCTCTACAGCCGATGGACCAGGTTTAGGATTTACTTATTCTTATAGACATACCTTATAGCCGATTCACCTCACATTGCATCATCTAGGTTACAATACGATATGACATCGGCTTTCTAGCCGATCGATTATCGTTTACTAAAAATAATTGCATGTTTCATCTTGTTGCTTACAGAATCAAATCAACTAGCACGCCCTTGAACCCGAAAGCAAGTTTTGGACCTGCACTGGGGTTAAGCGGATCTTCTAGGCCAATGTGTTTTTTTTTGCATCAACACCAGGGTTCGGCCGAACCCTGGGTTCGTCCGAACCAACTTTGGCTCCATTCGCCATCTCCTTCCACATGGATGCTCCAGATGGTGTCTCAATAACGGTGGATGGGTAGTTATGACAATTCCAACCACCATAACCGTCATATGAAGGCTATATAAGGTGCTCAAATGCTTCATTTTAATACACACTAAGTTTGAACTGAATTACAAGAGGCTCTTTGTATTCTTTATGTATACTTAGTATAGGGAGAGAGTAGGGAGAAAGATCGAAGGAATTCTGGAGTTGTCGGTAATCTTCTCTATTTTTTTACCTTGTCAATTATTCTGATATAATTGAAATTATCTTATTCAAGTAATTGAGATTTATCTTTGAAGTATATTTCTTAGTTAGTTCCTATTAGCGTATTGGAATATTGTTCACTAGAAATTGTGTTTACTTTGGTGTTTAATCAACATTAAAGTAGTATTTTAATAGTGTAAACGTGGTGTCTATATTGTTAAAAACCAGTATTTGCTGCATATCCCACAGTTCGTTAGAGGCTAGTGTAGAGGTGGTGATAGCCCTCGAGATCACCATAGTCCTCCCTGTCCAGGTGAGTAGTAGAGCGAGTCCTGGTAGCAGCGAGCAAGCTAGTGCCTGAAGTATTGCGATAGGATTAAATTAAGCTTTCTAAACGACCCTGTGCTTCACTAGAAAATCCTCTCTACCCTCTGCCTAAATTAACTTGTGTCCTTGGATGAGCCTGTCAAAGAGTTGAACACCCTCATTCCCTGTGGAAATTCGATACCTTGGAATACTTCCAGGTGAAGTACTACAGTGGTATATCCGTGCGCTTGTGGATTTTATCTGTGATCGTAAGAAATACCAACAAGCATTTCTAGCGCCATTGTCGGGCAACGGTTGCTATTTATCTCCGAACCTTGTTCATCCTCGTATCTTTTTAATTCTCTTTTCTTCTATCTTTTCTTACCCTTGGAGAAGTTTTCTGTGTATACTTCTCTATCATGGAGCATCTACCAATTTATCAAATATCTGCTCCTTGAGGCAAATTTTACGAGCCACCTCCTTCATCGGAGCCTATTATTACATCTGGCTATGAAATTCGTGCCAATTCATAAATATGGTTAGGGAAAAACCTTTTCTGGGCTAGAACAGAAAATCCCTACCGTCATTTGCGAGAGTTTGAGCAATTGTGTTCATGCCTCTTGATTTAAGGCATGACACAAGAGACTCTTAAGTGAAAATTGTTTCGTTTTCTCTTGACAAGAGAGCGAAACAATGGTACATTTATACTGTTCGGATTGTAAACGGTAACTAGGATCAGTTGCGAGACAAATTTTGCCTTGCATTTTTCCTGTTACCCGTATTACAGCCCATCGGGTTGAAGTCCTCAGCTTTCAATAGACAAATAATGAATCAATTGGTGCAGCTTGGGCCAGATTTACCTCATTAGTATGATCTGAACCAAACTTATCTATACTCGAGTATGCCTTGTTGCAACATTTCACACGGGATTAGATAAGGAGTCTGCATTCTACCTTGACATCACTATCGGAGGCTCGTTCATGCATAAAACCCCATCCAAAGGAAAGACAATTTTTGATAGAATATTAGAGAACACTTCCTTCATTGGGCAAAGCTCTGAACCCCTCGCTGAAGCAGTGCAGGTCGGGAGGAATCTTCTTCAGTTGAACCTGAACCCGAACCTTCTACATCATCAGGTTGGACTAAAGAATCCTCCTTGGAGCATCTCCGGATACTGAAGAAATTCAAGCTCCGGGTTGTGTTCCTGAATTTGGTGTTGTTTTCTATGAAGATTATGGAAATACCATAAATTACTTCAGTAGAAAAAAGCCACCAATTCCTACTCCACCTCCCGATCCAATCAAAGATGAGTATCTTCAAGAAACCGTTAGGGAGTTAGCCACTATCATGAGTAATGAATGGGTAAAGGAGGTAGAGTTCTCCTCTGAGGTAATTCAGATCAACTCATCACCTCGTACAATTCCTTGCCAATTCGGAGGGAATACGGTGGATATTCTGTATTGCTGAACGGTCAGTGTTAACCTCATCTCTGAGTCTTTCGCTTTTACCTAGGCGATAGAACCCTAACACCAACCAACAAGTTCTTCAAACACTCCTCTGACATTTAATTGAAGGATTTGGGATCATATAGAATGTCCCTGTCAAATACAACAGCACTGAGGCTATCTTGGATTTCCACATATTTGAAATCCAAGACTTCGACGTCTTGATTGGGCACCCTATCGAGAAATTTCTCATAGACACCATATCTTTAGGAAGCCTCAAAATAAAATTAGGAGGGGATGAGTTTACTGTCCCATTCTCGCGGTCAAGAAATGCTTTGATCGACTCTCTTCCCGATGAAGAATCAGCGGAGGAAGTGATGGCTGTTATTCCCTTTGACCCTCTAGAGTCCTCTCTCGAAGACGATATTCCTGATTTCATTTAGGAAGAAGACGAGTCGAGTGAAACCCTTGAGCTACCGTCCTTTGAACCACCTCCACGGCCTCCGATCGAACTAAAACCTCTTCCGCAAGGCCTACGTTATGCTGTACTACATAGTAACAAGGAAGCCCCTCTTATCATTAGTGATAAGCTTTCAGAAGATGAAACCTCTCGTCTTCTTGTCGTGCTGGAAAAACATAAATCTATTCTAGGTTACTCTCTTCAAGATCTCAAAGGATATAGTCCTGTTCTTTGCACCCATCACATTCCTATTGAACCCGAAAGCAATCCATCTAGGGAACCCTAGAGACGGCTTAACAACGCAATGAGGGAAGTCGTTAAAAAAGAGGTCTTGAAACTCCTGCACACCGGGATCATCTATCCTACTCCGTACGACAAGTGGGTTAGCCTTGTTCATGTGGTGCCCAATAAGGGAGGTATGACAATTGTTGAAAATGCCAAAAACAAGCTTATCCCTCAACGTACTATCATGGGATAAAGGATGTGCATGGACTATAGAAAACTCAACAAGGTGACTAAGAAGGATCATTTTCCGCTTCCCTTCATTGATGAAATGATGGAACGGCTGGCAAATCATTCCTTCTTATATTTCTTTGATGGGTATTTTGGTTATCATCAAATCCCCATCCATCCCGATGATCAGAGCAAGACCACATTCACGTGCCCTTATGGTACCTACGCTTGCCGTAGGATGTCTTTTCGGCTGTGTAACGCACTTGCCTCATTCCAGAGGTGTATGATGTCTATTTTTTCTGACATGATCGAGGATAGATATCATGGAAGTTTTCATGGACGATTTCTCAGTCTATGGTAAAACTTTTGGTCATTGTCTTCAAAATCTAGACAAGGTCTTGCAGAGGTGCCAAGAAAAGGACTTAGTGCTGAATTGGGAGAAATGCCATTTTATGGTCCGTGAGGGCATAGTCCTTGGGCACCGAGTGTCCGAAAGGGAAATAGAGGTGGATAGAGCTAAGATAGAAGTAATTGAACCGCTTCCGCCTCTTGTCAATATCAAGGGAATCCGCAGCTTTCTGGGTCATGCATGGTTCTACAAGTGTTTTATCAAAGACTTTTCTATGATCGCCAGACCTCTCACAATCTGCTAGCTAAAGATGCACCCTTTGAATTTGATGATGAGTGCCTAAAATCTTTTGAAATTCTCAAAAAAGCGTTTGTCTCTGCTCCAATCATTCAACCCGCTGATTGGACGCGTCCTTTCGAAATAATGTGTGATGCTAGTGATTATGCTGTTGGTGCAGTCTTAGGACAAACCAAAGATAAAAAGCATCACGCAATCTGCTATGCTAGCAAGACTTTCACAAGAGCTCAATTAAATTATGCAACTATTGAGAAGGAGCTCCTGGCCATAGTTTTTTCTATAGATAAGTTTAGATCTTACTTGGTAGGAGCAAAGGTGATAGTCTATACAGACCATGCTGCTCTAAAATATTTACTCACCAAGAAAGATGCTAAACCCCTCCTCCCTCCCCCCCAGTCTTTTAAGATGGATAATTCTGCTCCAAAAATTTGACTTAGAAATTAAAAATAAAAAGGGAGTAGAAAACTCAGTACCATATCATTTGTCGTGCTTGCAAATAACTAACATACAGGAACCGCCGATAAATGACTTCTTACGAGACAACATGCTGATGACGGTAATAGACTCCAACTCATGGTACGCAAATATTGTGAATTTTATGGTTTCAGGCTTCATACCACTGGGGGAGAACAAAAGAAAGTTGAAACATGAAAGCCGCCATCATCTATGGGATGAGCCGTATCTACACAGAGTATGTTCTAATGGATTACTAAGAAGTTGCGTGCCAACAGAGGAAGGCCTGAAAATCATTGAGAGATGCCTCTCGTCGTCGTATGGTGGGCACTTTGGTGCATTCTGCACACAAGCCAAGATTTGGCAGAGCGGATTCTACTGGCCAAGTATGTACGAAGACTCCAAGGAGTTTGTTCGACGGTGCCAGAGCTGCCAGCAGCACAGAGGGATAACTTCTCGGGACGCAATGCCCCTCACTTACAACCTTCAAGTAGAAATATTTGATGTATGGGGCATTGACTATGTATCCAAATGGGTAGAAGCAATGCTGTGCAGAGCAGCAAATGCCAAACACGCCAAAAAGATGTTCACTGAAATAATATCCCCTCGTGGTGTCTATAGTGTAGACGGAGGATCACACTTCATCGATAAAACCTTCAAAGGACTCTTAAGGGAGATGGGCGCGAAGCACAACATTGCCACACCATACCATCCTCAAACAAGCAGGCAAGCTGAAACCTCAAACAAATAAATCAAAAACATCCTATAGAAGACAGTTCTCAAGATGGGTACCAGATGGAAGGATAAACTCCCTGATGCTCTGTGGGCATACCGGACAACGCATAAAACACCGCTTGGTATGTCACCATACCAAATAGTCTACAGGAAATCATGCCGACTTCCCGTGGAACTAGAACATAGAGCATATTGGGCAATCAAGAACTGAAACATGGATTCGAAGGAGCCAGAGAATGGAGGAAGATGCAGTTATCAGAATTAGGAGAATGGAGAGAAAAAGCGTATCACAATTCAAGTCTCTATAAGGAGAAAACCAAACATTACCATGACAAGAGGATAAATATCAAGAAATTCAAGCCATAGGATAAGGTACTGATGTTTAATTCCAATGTGAAACTATTTGGGCATGAAAAACTCCGAAGTAAATGGTAATGTGAAACTATTTAAGCGTCACACAGAGCAATCACGCTTTGAGATGACGCAGGTAATATCTTTAAGGTAAATGGCCAACGTTTAAAAGTTTCCCTAGAACCAAGAGAAATTTTGGACGAAGAAGTGGATGTTATAGATTTAATTGATTATGAACCACAATGAATGTCTAAAATTGTCAAAAACCCTGTAGAATATTTTCTTTCCCCTAGGTAGTGCTTGTGTTTCTTTTTGGGAGGGTTATAGGCCCTCTTGGGTTCGGCCGAACCAGGATTTTGCCCAACGCCTCCAAATTCTGAACAACGAGTTATCCCGCTCATGTCATGTTTATGTCTGAACAGGGTAGATCGATCCAGAAATCACTTTTATATATTTAGCCTCTCCATTCTCCTTTCTTCACACCATTTTTTCCTCTTCTAAATTCTCCTCAAATCCTTGCAATTTCATCCATGGCTGGCAAGTCCCTCATCCCCTTCATTGCTTCCACCTCAAATTCCACCTACAATCTTGAGGGGGATCCGACACTGGCAAACCAGTTAATCTCCGCACAAGAATATACCACGGAGGGGGTGAACATGGTGTGGGTCGAACCCATTTCCTCCATACCTAGCTCCTCTGCCGGAATAGGGGTGATTGGCGGACTCCCTAGTTCGGCCGAACCCATCCTGGCCTATTTCGGCGACCCGTTCAGCCGCGAGATCTCTTTCGCCTCGCCGAACATAGAAGACCAAGATCCGGGAGATTCCCCTACCAGAAGGCCGACAACGGGTGATTTAGGCCCATTGAAGACATCACGAAAACTGTTCCAAGAGCAGTTGAAGGCCACTCTTCCTCCCGTTGAGAAGTATGTGGGTATGCTCCTCACCAAGGCCGATGACGAGGTGCTGCACAAATACAAGACACCCACCACCGCTCCGACGTTGCCACAATGTGAAAGGTTATGAATCATGGGGATTAGAACCCCCGGCGGTGGGTACGCTAAAGGTCTCTACCGGCCTTTCTCTCGAGGAAAAGGACGAGGCATTGGAGTCGGTTGATTCCTCACCCGCAAAGGTGAGGCGTCATTTGACACCACCGCCTATAAGCCAGGTGCCGGGGCACTTTCAAGGCGGTGACGTTAAGTCACCAAAACCCTCGGTCACAAAACTCATGAGCATTGTGAAGAAACTCCACGAGGAGAACAAGGAGTTGCGTGTCCGTGACGTGGAAAGAAAAGTCGAGCTTGCTGAACTTGGGCGCAACTTTGATATCTTTAGCCACAAGAATGTGTGCAAAAATCAAGCGCGCATTCACCGAGATGGGAAAAGAAGATCGTTATTATGCTAATTGGATGCTTTCCCATCTAAGTAATAATTTTAGGCACTTTTTAGTTTATTTTATTTCCTTTCATGTTAGCTGTTTCATATAAGCGCCTCATTGTGATTGGTATCATTGAATAAAGTTTGGCTCACTGGTATTTACCCCAGTGGAAGCCTTTTTTTTGTTTATATTGTTTTTTTTGAATAAAGTATAGGTACAAAAATAAGTATGGGGGAGTGCTTTAGACTCCTGACGTGCAACAAATTCGAACAAATGCATGAACATGAACACCAGAACTCCACCACTGAGCACAGCAAAATGTAGTAGAATTGGAACCGAGAGGGGTTGGGCTGAACCATGGGTTCAGCCGAACCAACTTCAGCCCCATCCTCTCTCACTTTTTTACTGGTGGGATGGTATGCACGTCTCATTACTCATTCTCCTCTTTATACGAGTTAAATTAGAGTATACACTGAAGTATAATTAAATTTGACTCCAAGATAAAATGGAATTATTATTCTCAACAAATAAAATTTTCTCATGGTAAATTTATATAGTTTTTATTCTTTGCTGACACTTGTCATATATCTATCATAGGGACCCTTACTTATCTAGGTAATTGATTTTTGTGATATGGTTATGACAAGGAAAATTCCTATCTAGCTGTCATGATACTTGGGAGTTTATAGTTGCTGAAATTTAAAATTTTTCAAGCAATACTCCTCAATGACTTTATAACTACCTGCCAAGGCCTAACTTGATCCTTATTACAAACTTTATATTTTTGGTTACATGGCATTACATTGAGTCTTGTCAAAATTTTGTGACTCGTGTGAGATGTTTTTTATACTTTCATGATCAAGATTACGTACACTCCACATACATACACAAATGCTAAACTTCTACACTGGAAGCTAGTGTCTCTCATCATTTAGTTCAATCATCATCCACAAAATAAATACTCCCTGTCATTTGTGCCTCTTTCTCCGAAGATTATTCAAAGGAAAAGAGAGGCATGGCTATGCAAAAGAGAGAAAAATAAAGATCTTGCTCATACTTGAAGTATGGGGCATGTAAAAAAGAAAAAAACAAAGAAAAAGAAGCAAAAGAAAGAACAGCCATGTACTCTCTCAAATTTTTCAAAAAATGGAGGAAGAGGTACACAAAAGGAGTTATCATTTTTGTTTATCCATCATTATACCACACACATGCACATTCTTGATCAAAAGTATGACTTGCTATCTCCTTGAGTCCGATATTTTGGTTTGGCAACATACCTAATGTAGTTCCGCCCCGTTTTGTCACGCCCGGAATTTCTATCCAAAACTCCAAACGCTTACATGTGTGTAAACCCTCGTCCAGGAATCAGCCGAGACACACAATAACAAATTGACAATAGAGTGCAATATTTATCTAATTAATCGATGAATATAAAGTCATTACAGAGGTAGATAGTTCCTCTCAAACAATAAAGATCTAAGCAGCGGAATATAAAATAAATAACGCAGGTGACTCCAATCCACAAGCATCTTGACCAGGGCTACGCCTAATCCTCCACACCTTCAGCATCACTGTAGAACTCCTCCTCTGATGAATGATTGCAAGGTGAGTATATGGTATACTCAACAAGCCACGCAGCAAATATGCAAGTGCAAGGGATAACAAAGGACGGCATAATATAGTCTCATTTGCGTAAATGGCATTTAATAAATACTACAGAATTTAGCAAAACAGTAAAGTATTTAATTAAACAATATTAATCCAACAGTATGCAACACACCCGTTGCACAGGCCCAACCATTATGAACAACCATTCCCGGTTGTACAGACCTATCTCCAAACCAGGAATATGCCATTCCAAATCAGGAGCTAAGCAAATTATTACCAATTACAGAATCATTTATTATGGTGAGAAGTATGAGACTAATCACGAAAGACATTGTTAGACTCGCCCATAACCACGGGCACGGCTATTCGAATAGTTCTACTCTGGCCAGAGGCGTACCACTGTACCCACAAGACACAACCTTAACATCATGTCAACCATGCGTCGTGATACTTAGCAAGTACCCGAATAGAGATTATGACATTACCCTATGCATAACGCAATTCAAAGCAGTGCACCATTCCTGGATGATAATCACCCCCTTTTAAAATAAGGCATGGACTCCCCAGCGACCTCCGTGGGCTTATCTCCGCCACTTCTCAACCCGGTGCCCCACAATGAACCTTACTACACAAAGGGTAAAGCCGTTGCCCACGCTGGCTTGTGGTTGGCACGGTTAATGTTTCACAACCGAAACTCGTGAACCGGTCCTTAACTGTCATGAGCACGACCATCCAAACCATGTGCTCACAACCCACCATTATCAAGTTTTAGTTGGCATATTTATTAATCACCCTATCATGATTAACCATCATAATCTACCATTAATCCATCATCAAATAATAGTGAAGTATTAATTATCCCATTCATGTGAGCTAGTGTCTCTAAGCATGACTAAGCATCCTAATTAATTTAGCTAAAACCATATAATGTTCTAGCTAATCCAATTATTAACCAAGTGACAAAGTAAAGGTAATCAAAACAAAGGGGCTTTAGCAAAGACAATAGGTTGTTTCCACCCGATGACATTCAAAAATAAATGCAGTAGTTGAATAAAAACGAATAGCTTGAAATGGGATCAACATGCTCAAAGGGTATTTAGGATCTGGGTGACTTGCCTTGAGCTTCGTGAAACACTTCGGAACCTTCCTCCACGTAAACGCTTTCCTCCGGAACGTTGGAAACTAAAGCGAATGAACAAAATCAATAAAACAGTACAAAAACAAGCACAAACAGTACATGTGGATATTTTTAGCATGTAGATCTCGATTTTATACGAATTTAGCGACTTTAACCACTCAAATCCGAGTTACGATGATTTAGTTATGAATTTCCGAAGTTTAACCAAAATTCACCTAAAAAAAGCAAAACGCCGGCGACGAACCGACAGCGAACAGTAGCTAGGGTTGGCGGTGGTGGCAACTTCCGACGGCTTTCAGCGGAGATGAGTGGGTGGCCGGGCTTCCCCTCGTTGCTTCGAACCCAACGGTGGTCCTCCCGAGCGACGGCGGCGACCGGAACGACGGCAAAGCTCGGCTGAAACTTCTCCCGGCGACAATGGCGCACAAGCAGCAGCGGCTAGGGCTCCACGATCGACGAGGGGTTGGGGCGAAGGCAGTGGCGGATAGAGGAGGTCCAGGGGGTTCCATTTTATAGGGGCAGGGGCGGTGGCTCGGTACAAGGCAACCGGAATCGGAGAAGGAAAAACTAGGGTTAAAAAGGAAAAACGAGTCCGAATCAATCTCGAAATCCGGCGATTTCCAAACAAATTAGATGAAACTTTCTATAGAGAAGAGATAGAGGAGATCAAGGGGATTATTTCCCCTCTACCAATTTAATCAAAACGAGCAAGCAACGAAGGAATTTGGAAGGGGCAGCTGCATCTATGGCGCACGGCAGGGTCGGCTGTAGGCGGTGGGAGGTAGAAGACGATACCGACAGATGGGACCCACCTGCAGGCACACTAGAGAGAGAGAGGGAGAGAGGGGCGGCTGCCTGGGGGCTGGTGGGCTGGTGGGCTGCAGCCCAGGCCGAAGAGAGGAGGGGAGAAGAGGGAAAGAAAATGGGCTTTTGGCCCAAAACGAAAAGAGAGAGGTTTAAACTATTTTTCTTTTTATGTGTTGCATGAAATGTAATTCCATTGATTAAAAAAATACTTTCTTGGCTCAAATAAATCCCAGAAAAATCTAGGAACAATTGAAACAAGAGAAGTATTTATTAAAATTTTATCTAGCCCACTTTTATATTGGAATTTATTAACTAAAATTAGATCTTTTCTTCTAGGCTTTTAAAATCATTTCTTCTAATTCCATTTAAACAACAATTTATAATTTAGAGATTTTTAGGGTGTGACAAACCTACCCCCCTTAAACAGAATCTCGTCCACGAGATTCGGAAGAGCTGGCGAAAAGATGCGGATGAGCTGACTTTAATTCATCTTCTCGTTCCCAGGTAGCTTCTTCTTCCGAGTGGTTACTCCATTGGACCTTGCAGAAACGAATAACTCGATTCCTGGTTCTTCTCTCATCTATCTCCAAGATACGAATTGGTTTCTCGATATAGGTCAGATCCTCATGGCTTTCTATCTGCTCAGGATTAGCTTCTTCAGTGGGTACCCTTAAACACTTTTTCCGCTGTGACACATGGAACACATTATGGACACCTGCCAGAGACTGAGGTAACTCCAACTGATAAGCGACCTCTCCTCTTCTACTGACAATCTTATAAGGTCCGACAAAACGCGGCGCCAATTTTCCTTTGGTGTGAAAACGATGAACTCCCCGAAGAGGCGTGACACGAAGGTACACATGATCCCCTTCCTCGAAACTCAAATCCCTGCGGCGATTGTCAGCATAGCTCTTATGACGAGACTGGGCTATACACAATCTTTCTTGAATGATCTTTACTTTCTCTTCTGCTTCCCTAAGAATATCAGTTCCGAAAACCTGACGTTCCCCCATATGATCCCACAAAAGTGGAGTACGGCACTTCCGACCATACAACGCTTCGTAAGGGGCCATTTAAAGACTAGCTTGGTAACTGTTGTTGTATGAGAACTCTGCGTAAGGCAAATTCTTATCCCAACTTCCACCGAAGTCTAAAACACAAGCTCTCAACATATCTTCCAAAATCTGATTCACCCTTTCAGTTTGTCCATCTGTCCGCGGATGATATGCTGTACTGAAATTCAGCTTAGAACCCATCTCTTCCTGAAGTTTCTGCCAGAACTTTGAAGTAAACTGGCTACCTCGATCGGATACTATTTTTTTAGGAACACCATGTAAACACACAATCCTTGCCATATATAATTCCGCCAAACGATTTCCGGAATATGTTGTCCTCACAGGGATGAAATGAGCAACTTTGGTAAGCCTGTCGACTATCACCCAAATAGAATCATGGCCAGACGATGTTCTGGGCAGACCAGTGATGAAATCCATCCCAATTTCCTCCCACTTCCATTATGGTATCTTCAAGGGTTGCAGCAAACCTGCGGGTTTCTGATGTTCTGCCTTGACTCGTTGACATACATCGCACACAGCTACATACTCTGCTATCTCGCGCTTCATACTTGCCCACCAAAACTTCTACCTTAGATCTTGGTACATATTGGTACTACCAGGGTGAATGGAGTATAGAGTGTCGTGAGCTTCCTTCAGGATTGTATCTTTTAATTCTTTGTTGTTAGGGACACAAATTCTTTCACCCAACCACACAGTTCCTTGCTCATCTTCTAAGTAACCGATGGCCTTTCCTCTCCTCATATTCTTCTTGATCTCTTGAATATCAGAGTCGTTGATTTGAGCTTCTCTAACTTGATCCATGAGAGTGGGCTTCACTTCTAAAGCTGCAACAAAACCTCTACTGACGATTCCCAAATTCAGTCTTTCAAATTCCTTGCATAACTCCCACGGCAACTGTTGTCCTTCTGTAGCATGGCAATAGCCTTTCCTGCTAAGGGCATCTGCTACAACATTAGCCTTCCCCGAGTGATAATGTATTCCCATGTCATAGTCTTTGATCAGTTCCAACCATCTCCGCTGTCGCATATTCAGATTCGGCTGGGTAAAGATATACTTCAAACTCTTGTGATCCGTGTACACCTCCGTACGAGTACCAAAGAGGTAGTGACGCCAAAACTTCAAGGCATGAACCACTGCAGCTAACTCAAGATCATGGGTAGGGTAATTCTTCTCATGGGGACGTAACTGACGAGATGCATAGGCAACCACCTTCCCATCTTGCATCAAAACACAACCTAACCCAAGCTTAGATGCATCACAATACACTTGAAAACCCTTCTTTGGATCAGGCAAGATCAAAATGGGTGCTGATATAAGGCGGTTTTCCAACTCTTGGAAACTCTGCTCACATTCTTCTAACCACTTGTACTTCACGTCCTTCTGAAGCAGACGAGTCATGGGCTTAGCAATCTTGGAGAAATTCTCTATGAACCTCCAGTAGTAGCCTGCAAGACCCAGGAAACTACGAATCTCTGAAACTGTCTTTGGTTGTTTCCAATTAGTTACGGATTCCACATTACTAGGATCAACGGCAACTCCTCCGGCTGAAATGACGTGCCCAAGAAACTTTACTTCAGACAGCCAAAATTCACATTTGCTAAACTTGGCATACAGCTGATGTTCTCGTAGCTTCTCTAGTGCAAGGCGAAGATGTTCTTCATGCTCTTCTTTGGTTCGGGAGTAGATGAGAATGTCATCAATGAAGACCACCACAAACTTGTCCAGATATTCCATAAACACCTTATTCATCAAGTTCATGAAGAAAGCAGGGGCATTGGTAAGTCCGAAAGACATAACAGTACATTCAAACAACCCATACCGAGTGGTAAAGGCCATCTTAGGTATATCTTCCTCTTTGATCCTCAACTGATGATACCCTGATCGAAGGTCAATCTTGCAGAAAACGGTGGCACCTTTAAGCTGGTCAAACAAATCATCAATTCTAGGCAGAGGGTACTTATTCTTGATGGTCACATCATTCAATGCACGATAATCCACACACATCCTCTGAGTATGATCCTTCTTTTCCACAAAAATGATCGGAGCTCCCCATGGAGACGAGCTTGGTCTAATATATCCTTTCTGAAGCAGGTCATCTATTTGTCTCTTCACCTCTGCTAATTCATTGGCTGCCATTCTGTAAGGCCTCTTATGAATTGGGGTTGTCCCTGGTACCAGATCTATTCTGAATTCTGTATCTCTCTTAGGCGGCATACCAGGTAAATCATCCGGGAATACCTCAGGATAGTCCCGTACTATGGGAATCTCTTGCAAAGTTATTTGGTTCCAGCTCGACCTTAAAGGTTCGGAAGGCAAAGCGTGAACAGTTACAACTTGACCATCACTGCTGGTGAGAGTTACCTTTCTATTAGCACAGTCCATCACACCTTTATATCTAGCTAACCAGTCCATCCCTAGGATGACATCAAGGTCTTTGGACTCTAACAAAATAAGGTTGGCCAGAAATGGAACACCTTGAATCTCTATTCTGACAGAAGGGCTACGTTGTGATGAGAGGGCTCGATTACTGGGAGTACTAACCATCAAAGGACGTTTAAGATCTTCTATTTCCAACCCATGATTTCCCGCAAAACTCATAGACAAAAAGGAATGTGTAGCACAAGAATCGAAAAGCACTGTTGCAGGAACTGAGTTAACAGGGAACGTACCCAAAATCACATCTGGAGCACCCTGGGCTTCTGCAGCAGCAACATGGTTGACGCGAGCCTTTGATGCTGGTGCTGTGGAGTTATTCTGCACAGGAACAGTCTTCACACGTCGAGGCTTCGGACACTTGTCAGAATAATGACCTGGTTCGCCACAGTTGAAGCACACTACTGGCTTGTTTCCTTGCTCCCTCCTGACAGGCTGGTGCTAGACTGGGGTTGCAGTAGGACGTGGAGCTTGGTTACGGTTGTTATTGTCAGCATTGTTGTTGTAGAACTGGTGCTGTGGGCGAACAACCGATGAAGATCCTCCTGGCGGTGCTGCCTGAGGTCCCAAAGTAAGACGTGGCCTCTGACTATTCCCTTGTTGAGCCTTGAAGTGAGCAATCCTGCGTTTCTTCTGTTCCATTTGGTTGTACTTATCTTCCTGGCGAATGGCCTTATCCACCAACTTCTGGAAATCAGAATAAACCCCAGTCATCAGTGGGTAAGATAGCTCATCATTCAGTCCTTCCAAGAACTTCTCTTGGCGCTCTTCGTCAGTGCAGACATCCTCTGGAGCATAACGGGCTAAACGATTGAACTCATGCAGATACTCGGTGACGGAATGAGATCCCTGAGTGAGCGCCCTGAACTCCTTCTTCTTGAGAGACACCACTCCCGATGGTACATGAGTCTTCTTGAAAGCAGCAGTAAACTCAAGCCAAGTGATTGGTTCAGCAGTAACTCTGTTGAGACGGAAATGATCCCACCACTCAGAGGCAGGGCCATGAAGCTGATGCGAAGCAAAGGAAACTTTTTCTTGGTCAGTGCACTGAAGCAGGTCCAATTTCTTTTCTATGGCATGCAGCCAATCGCTAGCCTCAACCGGATTGGTAGTGCTGGAAAAAGTGGGCGGCCTCACACGAAGAAAATCTGCTAACTTGTTCTGGGGAGGAGCATGATTGTTCCCTTGGTTCTGTTGGTTCTGGAGTTGTTGCATCATCATGTTCATAAGTTGAGCTTGTTGAGCAAGGACTTGGGCAAGTGTGGGATTCTCGCCATTGTTGTTGTTGTTGGACCCATTTCCATTGCTGCGAGTGTTCACCATCTGGCAAAGATAAGAGCATAAGGAGGGAAAAACCACTTAGGACATGGAACTAATTTCTTCTTGACTTTTATTGATCTGAACTGAGTTTTCATTATTACATATAACTGAAGACTCTCACACCACTTAACTCACCAACTTCCTAACACTCAAAAGCAAGCAAAAGCATGGCTTTACATCCCACCAACGATGTAAACCACATGCAAGACCCACACACACAACCAAACTTAAGCAAGCAAACTAACACAACGAACTAAGGCAACGACTTAATCAAAACATCTAGGTCTTCCTGGCATCGGAGTTGACTGAAGGCTCGTTCGGCTCCTCCTCGTCGTCTTGAGTAGCACCCCACTCGACCTCTGAATGAGTGCGATCTTGGCCTTCTTCCTCATCATCACTCAGAATGATGACCGGTGGATCCGCTGGGACTGGGACAGCTTCGCTTGACACCACGCGAACCTTGGGCGCCAGCTGGTAGCGGGGAACAAAAAGGGCTCTCTTCCTTGCAGTAAGACGAACCCTGGCCTTCTGGGGTGGCGCTACTCCTTTCAATTCCGCCAGTTCCTTTTCCAGACGATCAACCTTGTCCTGCAGCTTACATATCTTGCCACGGTTCCGGTCTTCACGAGCTTGAGCAGCCAACACGATGTCAGCGCGGGTCTCATCCATGGCCCAAAGCATCACGACCAAATGTCTTGTGGTAGCATCATTCTCAAGTCCTTCAGGATCAACGTAGCTGGCACGGTCTCTTCCCTGGGGCTGACAAGGATGGTAGCGATACTCCGTGTTGGCCAACTGCTCATCGTAGCGGTCGCGAAGCTCTCCTATGGCGATCCTTGCCACCTCCTGACAAGCGTGGGGATAGCTTTTCCCTCCAGCTTCAAACATCACCGATGGGATATCTTCACGATCACTGTTCAAGGTGACCCTGACGCGGCACTTCTCTTCATCGCGATCATGGGGAATCTGAGCATACAGAGGGGCACACACGAATCCTATGGCGAAGGACATTGTACGTAGCTCCCGAACAAAACCCTCAAAACCGAACAAGTATTCAGGCTTGAAGAGCGGCATCTAAAGACAAATGAAAGGAGAGAGTTAAGACATTTATCCAATTAATAGCACAAGTTTTTGGATTAATTTAGATAGAGTTAGAAAATCAAAGCGAAATATAAATAAAGTAAACTAGCCTTGCAGATAAGATGAGAAAGTTGAAACAGGATTATAAACATTTGCACTTTTGAATGACAGATTTTCAAAATAAAAGAAAATAGAGTTATAAATCCAGCATACTAATTGCAACATAATTAGATAAATAAAAATAATGTTGTAAAACTTTTGTTGGTAAATGGGCCATTAGTACAGTAATAGATGTACAGTACTAACGACACAGGAATAGATAAATTTTGAATGAGAACAATTAAAGAGACTATAATCTGCATGTGCCATTAGCTTGGTTTATTTAAAAGAGAAAGAGAGGAGAACAGTCCTATTTTTTTCAATATTTTTAGAGGGCTTCTATGGGTAACCATTTGGCATAACCTAGGGTCAAGGAGGCTCTGATACCAACTTGTCACGCTCAGAATTTCTATCCAAAACTCCAAACGCTTACATGTGTGTAAACCCTCGTCCACGAATCAGCCGAGGCACACAATAACAAATTGATAATAGAGTGCAATATTTATCTAATTAATCGACGAATATAAAGTCATTACAGAGGTAGATAGTTCCTCTCAAACAATAAAGATCTAAGTAGAGGAATATAAAATAAATAACGCAGGTGACTCCAATCCACAAGCATCTTGACCAGGGCTACGCCTAATCCTCCACACCTTCAGCATCACTGTAGAACTCCTCCTCTGATGAATGATTGCAAGGTGAGTATATGGTATACTCAGCAAGCCACGCAGCAAATATGCAAGTGCAAGGGATAACAAAGGATGACATAATATAGTCTCATTTGCGTAAATAGCATTTAATAAAGACTACAGAATTTAGCAAAACAATAAAGTATTTAATTAAACAATATTCATCCAACGCTATGCAACACACCCGTTGCACAGGCCCAACCATTCTGAACAACCATTCCCGGCTGTACAGACCTATCTCCAAACCAGGAATATGCCATTCCAAACCAGGAGCTAAACAAATTATTACCAATTACAGAATCATTTATTATGGTGAGAAGTGTGAGACTAATCACGAAAGACATTGTTAGACTCGCCCATAACCACGGGCACGGCTATTCGAATAGTTCTACTCTGGCCAGAGGCGTACCACTGTACCCACAAGACACAACCTTAACATCATGTCAACCATGCGTCGTGATACTTAGCAAGTACCCGAATAGAGATTATGACATTACCCTATGCATAACGTAATTCAAAGCAGTGCACCATTCCTGGATGATAATCACCCCCTTTTAAAATAAGGCATGGACTCCCCAGCGACCTCCGTGGGCTTATCTCCGCCACTTCTCAACCGGGTGCCCCACAATGAACCTTACTACACAAAGGGTAAAGCCGTTGCCCACGCTGGCTTGTGGTTGGTACGGTTAATGTTTCACAACCGAAACTCGTGAACCGGTCCTTAACTGTCATGAGCACGACCATCCAAACCATGTGCTCACAACCCACCATTATCAAGTTTTAGTTGGCATATTTATTAATCACCCTATCATGATTAACCATCATAATCTACCATTAATCCATCATCAAATAATAGTGAAGTATTATTTATCCCATTCATGTGAGCTAGTGTCTCTAAGCATGACTAAGCATCCTAATTAATTTAGCTAAAACCATATAATGTTCTAGCTAATCCAATTATTAACCAAGTGACAAAGTAAAGGTAATCAAAACAAAGGGGCTTTAGCAAAGACAATAGGTTGTTCCCACCCGATGACATTCAAAAATAAATGCAGTAGTTGAATAAAAACGAATAGCTTGAAATGGGATCAACATGCTCAAAGGGTATTTAGGATCTGGGTGACTTGCCTTGAGCTTCGTGAAACACTTCGGAACCTTCCTCCACGTAAACGCTTTCCTCCGGAACGTTGGAAACTAAAGCGAATGAACAAAATCAATAAAATAGTACACAAACAAGCACAAACAGTACATGTGGATATTTTTAGCATGTAGATCTCGATTTTAGATGAATTTAGCGACTTGAACCACTCAAATCCGAGTTACGATGATTTAGTTATGAATTTCCGAAGTTTAACCAAAATTCACCTAAGAAAAGCAAAACGCCGGCGACGAACCGACAGCGAACAGTAGCTAGGGTTGGCGGTGGTGGCGACTTCCGACGGCTTTCAGCGGAGATGAGTGGGTGGCCGGGCTTCCCCTCGTTGCTTCGAACCCAACGGTGGTCCTCCCGAGCGACGGCGGCGACCGGAACGACGGCAAAGCTCGGCTGAAACTTCTCCCAGCGACAATGGCGCACAAGCAGCAGCGGCTAGGGCTCCACGATCGACGAGGGGTTGGGGCGAAGGCAGTGGCGGATAGAGGAGGTCCAGGGGGTTCCATTTTATAGGGGCAGGGGCGGCGGCTCGGTACAAGGCAACCGGAATCGGAGAAGGAAAAACTAGGGTTAAAAAGGAAAAACGAGTCCGAATCAATCTCGAAATCCGGCGATTTCCAAACAAATTAGATGAAACTTTCTATAGAGAAGAGATAGAGGAGATCAAGGGGATTATTTCCCCTCTACCAATTTAATCAAAAAGAGCAAGCAACGAAGGAATTTGGAAGGGGCAGCTGCATCTATGGCGCACGGCAGGGTCGGCTGTAGGCGGCGGGAGGTAGAAGACGATACCGACAGATGGGACCCACCTGCAGGCGCGCTAGAGAGAGAGAGGGAGAGAGGGGCGGCTGCCTGGGGGCTGGTGGGCTGGTGGGCTGCAGCCCAGGCCGAAGAGAGGAGGGGAGAAGAGGGAAAGAAAATGGGCTTTTGGCTCAAAACGAAAAGAGAGAGGTTTAAACTATTTTTCTTTTTATGTGTTGCATGAAATGTAATTCCATTGATTAAAAAAATACTTTCTTGGCTCAAATAAATCCCAGAAAAATCTAGGAACAATTGAAACAAGAGAAGTATTTATTTAAATTTTATCTAGCCCACTTTTATATTGGAATTTATTAACTAAAATTAGATCTTTTCTTCTAGGCTTTTAAAATCATTTCTTCTAATTCCATTTAAACAACAATTTATAATTTAGAGATTTTTAGGGTGTGACACGTTTGATCCCTACCAAGCTCCACAAAAATAGCCATGTAGAATAGGGACAAATCGGCAATACATGAGGATCCAAAAATCAAAAAGAGTGATTCGAGAGAAAGTCATTTGAGGAGTATAGCTAATTTGTGGGAAATTTATGAAAAACCCAAGTACGTGATAGAAGGAAAAGGAGTGACTTGAGTCACGACCATTCCATTCATCAATTACTCAAGATGGTAAAAAGTTCACAAGTACAGGTATGGCTCAGAATAGATTGTATGCATGTATCTACCATTGGGAAATTTTACTACACGATAATCTTAAATCTTTACTCGGGACGAGTAAAGAGCTAAGTGGCGATTTGTTGATGGCTATTATTTGTCAAATCTACACCATCAATGCATGCATGAATCTGAACATATAAAACATCCAACGTAGTGGTAGAGTTTAATTCTAACAATTTCCACAGCGTTGGTGTATATTTGGATGCAGGTGATAAATCAACAAAGTTGAGATGAAATATACATAAAGGAGGAGAATCAAACTCATATTTAAGCGTATGGAGTTTTGGGCTCTCTAACCTAACGAAACACATTCAAATGGGCCCATTCACCATACGTATGGACTAAGGAACTCTCCACCAGAACCCAAGAGGAAGAGTTGGGCCAAAGGGGCCAGCCAGGGTTCGGCCGAACCCTATGTTTGGCCAAACCGACTTCGGCTCTGTTCTCCATCTGTTTCCACGTGGACGCTCCAGATGGTGTCTCAATGACGGTGGAGGGGTAATTAGGATAATTCCAACCGCCATAACCATCATACGAAGGCTATATAAGGAGCTCAAATGCTTCATTTCAATATACACTAAGTTTGAGCTGAAATACAAGAGGCTCTTTGTATTCTTTATGTATACTTAGTATAGGGAGAGAGGAGTGAGAAACATCAGACGAATTTCGGAGTTGTCGATAATATTCCTCTAATTTCTTTTGTACCTTGTCAATTACTCTGATATAAATGAAATTATCTTATTCAAGTAATTGAGATTTATCTTTGAAGTATATATTTCTTTGTTAGTTCCTATTAACGTACTAGAATAGTGTTCACTAGAAATACATTTACTTTGGTGTTTGATCAACATTAAAGTAGTATTTTAATAGTGTTGACGTGGTGTCTATATTGTTAAAAACCAGTATTTGCTGCATATCCCACAGTTCGTTAGAGGTTAGTGTAGAGGTGGTGACAACCCTCGCTATCACCGTAGTCCTCCCTGTCCAGGTGAGTAGTAGAGGGAGTCCTAGTAGCAGCGAGCAACCCAGTGCCCAAAGTATTGCGATAGGATTAAATTAAGCTTTCTAAACGACCATGTGCTTTATTAGAAAATCCTATCTACCCTTTGCCTAAATTAACTTGTGTCCTTTGATGAACCTATCAAAGAGTTGAACAACCTCGTTCCCTGTGGAAATTCGATACCTTGGAATACATCCAGGTGAAATGCTACAGCGGCATATTCATGTGCTTGTGGATTTTATCTGTGATCGTGAGAAATACCAATAGCCCATTTCTTCTAACAATCCCCACCAAATTTCAGAGCTCACAAGAAATGTTCTCAGTTCTCATCCTATTTGTTATACCAGTGTTTTTGTGGGGACTGCTAAGTTGAACTTCCACCTAGAAAAGGAGCTACACCGGACCAGAACTGAACAATGGACTAAGCCTTGAACTGTCAGTCTTGCGCAGTTAGGTTTTATTCAATTTCCTAGCTGATACTAGGCTGCTGTTTGCACCTATTTGCATCCCCTCTGTGTGGAGCATATAAGTCATACTCCATGCCTTTTCATGAGTATATAGAGATCACTCAAATCTCATAGACTGTGATTAGTAGTCGAACTCATATAGGTGTGTTCCTTCTAAGATGTTCTGTAGGACAACATCTCTGCTTAATAAAGTCACTCGGATCACATTAAGGTATACACCATCCTGCTGCACAGAAAAGGAGAGAAGTAGATCATAGAGATGGACCCATTTCAGGGTCTCTCCTCTTAGTCACTCAATAGTTTGTTGCACCATCCTAATTCACATTATCTCCGATTGCATAGGACAGGTTACCACTATTGTGTAACTCAAGTGGGTCTCAAGTCCATCTCCCTGGATGCACTGCCTATCACATTACATGATAGTCTCTTAGTAAACTGATCTGCTAGATTTTTAGCAATTTGGACATAGTCGAACGCTATCACTTCGGAGTTTTTCAGCTTTCTGATAGACTTGAATCTTCTCATCACATGTCTAAATGACTTCATGTTGTCCTTCGAACTATTCAACTTAATAATCACTGTTTGATTATCATAGTTCGTCAGGATAGCTGGTACTGGTTTTTCAACCACCGCAAATCCATAAGGAGTTCACGAAGCCACTCGACCTTAACTGTTGCAATGTCTATTGCTGTGAGTTATGTTCCATTGTTGATCTTGTTAAGATGGTCTGCTTGCAAGACTTCCAGGAAACAGCACCACCTCCAAGTGTGAACACAAATCCACTTCTGGCTTTTATCTCATCAGCATGAGATATCCAGTTTGAATCACTATAGCCCTCCAATACTTTTGGATACCCAGCATAGTGAATTTCATAGCTCATAATACCTTTTAGATAGTGTATTACTCTTTCCAGAGCACGCCAGTGATCATCTCCTGGATTTGAAATAAACCGGCTCATCTTGCTCATAGCAAATGAGATGTCAGGCCTCGTTACACTTGCTAAATACATCAATCAGCCAATGATTTGTGTGTATCTCAGTTGATCCCTTGCAATTCTTCGGGTTTTCCTCAAAAGCACAGTGGGATCATAAGGAGTAGGAGCTGGCTTGCAATCACTATAACCAAAGCAACTCAAGACCTTGTCCACATAGTGGGATTGTACGAGTGTATTCCCACCCTCATCTCCTCTCATAAGCTTAATGTTAAGAACAACATCAGCCACTCCCAAATCCTTCATCTTAAAGCTTTTGGACATAAAGTCCTTGACCTCCTCAATCACATTGAGGCCGGTCCCAAAGATCAATATGTCATCGACATATAAACACAAGATCACTCCCTCTCCCCCACCATAGGGATAGTACACACATTTGTCAGCTTTGTTCACAACAAAGCCAGCAGATGTCAGAGTTTTGTCAAACTTCTCAAGTCACTGCTTAGATGCTTGCTTAAGGCCATACAAGGACTTTAATAGCTTGCATACCATTCCCTCTTGACCTTCTAATAGATACCCATCTGGTTGATCCATATAGATCTCCTTCTCCAACTCTCCATTAAGGAAAGTTGTCTTAACGTCTATCTGATGAATGAGAAGACCATGAGAGGCTGCCAGAGTAAGTAGTACTCGAATCGTGGTTAAGCGGGCAACTGGTGAATAAGTGTCAAAGAAATCCTCACCTTCCTTTTTGTAACACCTTGAAAATTCGACCAACAGAATCGAAACCCTAAAATATGGACCATCAAAAACTTTTTAAATGGATTGCATCATGCTGGATTTATTCGCACGTTTTATTTGGATTTTATTGCGGAGGTAATCAATTGTGTATTATAAGGAATTAATTCGGAATAGCCCCAAAGTGATTAGCCAAATGATTAATCGAGATACATCCTAAAATATATAATTTGGCGAAGGATATAATTAAAATACAATTTAAAATAATGTTTTATGCAGGGTTAGAAGTAAACAAATATTACACCTAGTAAATAATATAATTATCGGAGGGATTATAATAAATATATAAGTAAACTATGGAAATGGGAAATTTGGTTAAATTGACATCTAAATAACCCACACATGGCACAATGTATAACTGTGAGAAATTACAAATTATTTAGGGCTAGGTTTGGATTGAAAATCAACTAAAATAATGAAATCGGAAAAAGTCACTATTCATTGCCCCTAACGTGTTCGCCGTTGCCATCGTGTCGCCGCGCTCTGCCGCCCTGCCGCACTGCCGCCGCTGTCTCGCGCCTCACGCCGGCGCGCCCCTCCCCCAGCCTTATAAATCCCCCCGAGACCGAGCCCCTCCCCACCACACTTCCCCTCCGATTTCCCCTTCCACCCCCCTTCACGGCCGCATCCGCCGCTTTGCCGCCGGCCACCGCTGCCTTGCTGTCGCCGCACCGCAACCGCCGCCGCATTGCCTCCCTACGCCGCCGCCGACGGTGAGTCCCTTCCCCTCTCCCTCGCCATCTGCCGCGCCGGGCCGAGCGAGAGAGAGAGAGCAAAAGGGAGTAGCGGGAGGAAGAAGAAGAAACAGAGAGAGAGAGAAAAAAAGGAAAAACAAAAGGGAGAAAGTAAAATAAGGGAAAAAAGAAAGAAAAGAAAGGGAGAGAAAATAGAAATGGGAAAAGGGAAAAATAGGGAATAAAATAGAAGAGAGAAATTTAGGAAATCGGGAATTTAATTTATGTCTATATAGATGTATATGTACACATGCTAGATTATTTCAAAATACTAATTTAGGAAATCGGTAATCCATCGTCATCGATTATTTTAGAAACTCATAAATTAAATCGGATCATTTAATTGCAATTATTCACTTAATTAGATTATTCATTTAAATGATTATTCCTTAGCAGGATATTTAATCGATTATTTAGATTTTCATTCGTTAGGTTTTGCTAAATCGTTTATATATATTAAACGGAGGATTTATTCGCCAGTTATTTCTAAAACTCCCAAATTTATCATTGCCATTTAGTATTTATTAAATATCCATTTAATCGCTATTTAGTTGATTTTACTCGTTGATTAGGTTATCCGCTTAATTAGCCGTTGCGATTATCTAGTCACTTATTTATCACCTGAGGTTAGGTGTTATTATCGGGATCTAATTCATTTGAGTCGCGTAAATTAAATCGGATTAATATTCTAATTGGCTGACGCTAATACTTTAGGACGAAGGTATTAAAAATTGAGATAGAACTATTTTATAAATAATAATGGAATCGATATCGACATTCAACGCTCACGTACGATATTTCTCTTTAATTGTATTTTGTTGGATTTTAATTGACTTCTAAGCGAATTCAATTTCTTTCGCACGTAATTCTAGACACCGAGGGAGTTGCGAGTCTGACTGAGGATCAAGACCCGCAAGGTTTCGAGCAAGGCAAGTCATCACTAATCCTTGAACATATTGATCCCAAATTGCGAACTTACTTTGTTTACAAATAAAACTGCATGCAATGGTGAACATCCTACTTGTTGTTATGCCATACCTTTGACTATTGTTTACCCTATTCCCTTGTATCCGTAAATGCGTGTGATGTTCCTAGTCCCTTATGACAAATCCTTAGTAATGCTAATTTAGATTCATGCATTCTCATATTTATTAAAATGCTATATGCTCGGGCAATTACCTTTGGGAAGGGGAAGGTAGTTGAGATGCGGCATGTGGAGACATGAGCGCCACATTGCCATGACAATGATGACATGAATCGTGAAAGGAAAATAAAACTAGACAACTGTTTTCGACTGGGCGGCTGGATGACTTGGGTGGTGTCCGGTAAAGGCTAGTGTCGTCCCTGGTCAATTAAGGACCGAGCCACGAAGCTAAGCATGAAACGACCCCCGTACAACCTTACTTCTCGAATGGGCATAGACCTAGCGGAGTAAATAGCCGAGCGGAGGCAGTATCCCTGCATAGTGGTTTTCTTGATGTGTATGAGGGGCGGGGTCTACAGTGGAGTAGCCACTGGTAGGACCGCCACGTGTAAACCTAAATTTTATTACAACTCAATGCATGTGTGAGTTTTCCCTTCCCGGGAGCGCCAGAACTCCTCTCACTGCTAGAAACCGTGTACGCCTAGAGTGCATGAGGATGTAAGTTCATGGAGCGGGTACTGCCAATGTGAGGTTATTGAAAGGCTTTGCCGTGACGCGTCTCATTCGTTGGGACTTCGGCTCATGTGTTGGGCAAGTCACGGAGTACGGGTAAAGTGTACATCCACTACAGTGTGAGTAATCAAATCTATTCGAATAGCCGTGCTCGCGGTTATTGAGCACCGGGTCATGTATTACACTTGGCTAGACTCTAAATTCTTAAACTTATTGGGATTGGTATGCATAATGACTTTTATGTGCTGGTGGTTCAACTTCTCGAGAAGCGAGAAGGGGTAGACCCCAGAAAACCATGACGGTACAATGGCGGGAAGCTATCCTTGGATCACAGTGGATGGTGGACAGAACCGTCGTTGATTAATGAACTATGGTATTAAAACTTGATCAGTCTATGCTAGGTCTTAGGCTTGTGAAAAGAATTGCAAAACTGGCTTTATGCAAAAGAACTACAGCCGTTCTTTGACATTCCCCTATCATGTGCATCATTACTGTGGTGGCTTGCTGAGTACGGTTGGTACTCACCCTTGCTATATGCAAAACATTCAGATGTGGGCGATGAAGTTCCCGAAGACCCGTATGAGTACTACCACGAGGGTATGGAAGACGATGGTGTCCAGTATGTCTTAGACTCGGTCGTTGCCTGTGGCAATGGCGTGCCGCTGCCTTATCTAAACTCTGCTTTTGCTTGTATTTCGGACCGGTTGGTCCCCTATTCTAGACTATTGCCTTCGGGCCTATTATTGTAATATTTTGCGTAAGACGGTTGTGTATGCACTCTTGATAATTCGGCAATGTAAACGTGGGTACCAGACTACTTAATCCAGGGAAATGGTACTATGAACACGAGTGATTCCTATTACAAAAACGGGGGTCCACAGAGCTGGTATCAGAGCCATACGACTGTAGGAAAGACCAAACGGCGCCCTACCCCATTATAGTTGGTTAAAGGAAGGAATTCCCATCTAGGATTATTTTGAGAAATAAAAACCTTATGTCTATAAAGCAAAATGTGTTTTTCCTCTATACTCTTGTCTCCTTATCTTTACAAAATTTGTTTTACCTTCACTACTCCCTGACTCTAGTTTTACTTAAATATAGATGGCAGGACAAGGTTGGGAGGTTGAGGTCCCTCGAGAGGATGGATACATCTCCCAGCTACGCCAGCTGATGTGGAGCTTGAGATACTCTGAGTTACCCGTCTTTAAGAAGAAGAGGTTCGGTACTGGACACCGTTCCGAGTGGGAGGTCATTGTGGCTATCAAGCCCCGCGTTGTGAGCGAGCCGGAGTTCCGCTTCCAAACGTGCTACAGGCGTGACTCGGTGGAGTCTGCGATTCAGGACATCGCCCGGGAGGCATTCCTTCGCCTCAACGCCGTCCACAGGGCAGAGGTGGCGAGGACCGAGTTTGCGCATCACCCGTATCGGGAGGATGGCAAATCCGTCTGCACTGTGCAGGCTACCCCGTGCTGCTACAACCCCATGGTGACCCGTCTATCCCGGTGGGCTGAGGCTGTAGATGACTGCTATGAGGAGGCACTGCTAGAGATTGACGAGCTGCTAGGGTGCATGGGCGAGCTCGAGGAGGAGCACCACGCTTGGGGCAACGAGGTTGACTCGTTGAAGGCCCAGCTCCAGGATCATAGCGGGCAGTTCGAGCAGCTCTCGGACCAGTACCACGCCCATGGCGAAGCCATGGCCACCCTCGAGGAGCAACTCCGTGCAGTTTCAGTTACCGCTCCGGCTACCTCTACTTCCACCGTGCCACCACCACCTCCTACACCAGCCCGCGACCACTACTACTTCCTCACTCCGCCGTGCATGGCCACTTTCCACACTCTACTGGGGGAGGCTGGCATGCTGGGCACACAGCCCGGACCCTACCTGGTGGAGCCTGCTGCTGTAGAGACGGAGCCTACACCGATAGCCATAGTTGCTTCATCCGAGCCCGGTTCCGAAGTGGAGACCCCAATCCTGATCGACACCGACCCAGAGGCTGAGTCAGAGCCAGAGAAGATCGAGGCACACGTCACCGACACTTCGGAGGACAAGACCCCCGCCTACCGTGTCACTTTCGCCGGAGGCCCTCGCACCCTCAGCACTGCTCGCAAGAGGACACGACCCCAGGCAAGAAGCCCAAGTCAGACCCGGAGGCTGCTACCACTTCCGAGCCGTGGGGACTCAGGTTCGCGTCCGCCAGGGACCACCCACTTCCTGCACCCGGTTCCTGCGGCTGGCTGGACGACTAGCCAGGAGGCCCACTACTGCGCCGATCTCGCCTGGGATAGTTTTTGGGATGCGAGATACCCCCCCCTTTATTTAGTGATGAGTAGATAGCATGTTGCTCGATGATGTCCTCTGGACTATATTCTATGTTGGGCTGCGTACGTGGGTAGTCGTATGCATCATGATTATGTACTATCTGTGAACTATGTGATGTTTTATGATATTGTTGTTCTTGTGTTGAAATGAGTTTATTCCACCATGCTTGCCACATAGAAGATCACATCAAAGCTACTTCCGAATAAAACCATAGGGCTAGTTAGATATTGGGGTACTTACCCAAACGTCGTCTACAGATGGTTCACCGATGTCGGGCAACGGCCAACAACGAGGACCCACTGGAGCTCAATCCCCTCACCTTTGCCGAAGTCATGGCAGCACAAACCCAGTTGTTGCAGGCCATCGTCAACAATCAAGGAGGCCGTGGCGGCTGAAGCCTCGGCGAGTTCATGAGGGCTAAGCCACCCACCCTCGCTACGGCGGAAGAACCTATGGATGCGGAGGATTGGCTGCGCGTAATAGAGAACAAGCTAACCTTGGTGCGAGTACGCGAGGCCGACAAAGTGATCTTTGCCGCTAACCAGCTGGAAGGACCTGCTGGAGATTGGTGGGATACCTACAAAGAAACTCGAGCAGAAGATGCTGCAGAACCCACATGGGAGGAATTGACCACAGCTTTTCGCGAAAACGTCGTGCCCGCTGCAGTAATGCGAATGAAGAAGAATGAGTTCAGGAGGCTGCGCCAAGGAAACACCTCGGTGCAAGAATACCTAAACCGGTTCACCCAGCTTGCCCGCTACGCAACCGGCGATTTGGTAGATGAGGATGAGAAGATCGACAAGTTTATTGAAGGGCTGAATGATGAACTGAGGGGACCAATGATTGGGCAAGATCACACCAACTTCAAGAGCTTGATCAACAAGGTTGTGAGGCTAGAGCATGACCAGAAGACGGTGGAGAACAACTGTAAGAGGAGACTCGCTATGTCCCGCCCACTTCAAGGAGCACCTCAGCGCGCTAAAGGAGCCACTTCATCGGGATGGAAGCTAACTGCTGTGGCAACCCACCGCCCCTTTACACCAAGCAATGTCAACAGGCCGGCTGCACCCCAGTTCCGTACTCCGACACCGACACTGGCCGCACCGGGAAAGAAGAACGTGGATTGCTTCAACTGCGGAGAATTCGGGCACTATGCCAACAACTGCCCCAAGCCACGCAACACCCCTATTCGTACTGGTGCCAACGCAACGGCCGCACGTGGGACCACTACCCCTGCTGATGGACGCGGTCTATTCAGGACGCCGCGACCCAACGATTCTGCCACCGGGTTCCGTCGCGGACAAGTGAACCATGTGTGTGCCGAAGAGGCACAGGGAGATCAGAGTGTCCTAATGGGTATGTTTTCTATCAACTCTACCCCAGTTAAGGTCTTATTTGATCCCGGAGCATCGCATTCGTTCATATCATCAAAAATAAGCAACCAACATAACCTACGTCGGGTGGAACTTAAGAGGCCCATGATAGTATGCTCACCCGGGGGAGATATAACCATACCTCATGCTTGCATTAGCGTGCCCATCCGCATTGGAGATGTGGTATTTCTCTCAAACCTTATGGTACTACCGCCCCAAACCCTCGATGTCATACTGGGAATGGACTGGTTAACTAAGAACAAGGGACTCATAGATTGTGCCCGAAGGGAGGTCACTGTGTCCACCCGATGGGGATCTCCGATGAACATAGCCATGGATCGAGATCCGATGTTATGTGAACGTGCTGCGGGGATATTTACCATGCTACCCATGAGTGGGATGCCAGTAGTACAGGAGTACCCGGATGTATTTCCTGAGGATTTGCCCGGAATGCCCCCTGATCGTGACATAGAATTCATCATTGATCTAATGCCTGGTACCGCCCTCATATCCAAGAGGCCATATAGGATGCAGGCTAACGAGCTAGAGGAACTCAAGAAGCAGATTAGGGAACTACAAGAGAAGGGATTCGTACGCCCTAGTTCTTCTCCTTGGGGAGCCCCGGTATTGTTCGTCAAGAAGAAAGATGGAAGTATATGGATGTGCGTGGACTATCGGTCCTTGAACGAAGTGACCATCAAGAACAAGTACCCACTTCCCCGAATTGACGATTTATTTGATCAACTAAAAGGTGCCAAGGTATTTTCGAAGATTGATCTTCGGTCAGGATACCACCAATTGAAGATTAGGGCCGGAGACATTCCCAAGACAACGTTTTCTACACGCTATGGATTGTATGAGTTCACGGTAATGTCGTTCGGATTGACCAATGCCCCGGCATATTTTATGAACCTGATGAACAAAGTATTTATGGAATACCTAGAATGGTTCGTAGTAGTGTTTATCAACGACATTCTCATCTTTTCCAAGAACAATGAAGAACATGCAGAACATCTACGCCTGGTGTTGGAGAAGCTACGAGAGCATCAGTTGTACGCAAAATTCAGTAAATGTGAGTTCTGGCTTAAGGAAGTTGCGTTTCTTGGCCATATAATCTGAGCCGGAGGAGTAGCAGTAGATCCTGCCAAGGTTGAAGCTGTGATGGAATGGAAAGCACCCGAGTCGGTAACAGAGGTCTGGAGTTTTTTGGGATTGGCCGGGTATTACCAAAGATTTATTAAAGGATTTTCCACTGTGGCCAAGCCAATGACCCAACTCCTAAAGAAAGAAAAGAAATTCCCTTGGACCGAGCGATGTCAGTGAAGTTTTGAGCAGTTAAAAGAAAAGTTAACCACTGCCCCAATTTTAATCTTACCTGATTACCGGAAGGACTTTGTGATATACTGTGATGCGTCCAGACAAGGATTAGGAGGAGTACTGATGCAAGATAGAAAGGTCGTAGCATATGCCTCGAGACAACTGCGACCCCACGAGGAAAACTACCCCACGCATGATTTGGAATTGGCAGCAGTTGTTCATGCATTAAAAATTTGGAGACACTATTTGATCGGGAATCATTGTGATGTATAAACTGATCACAAGAGCTTGAAATACATCTTCACCCAGACTGACCTCAACCTGCGATAGAGACGGTGGTTGGAACTGATCAAGGATTACGATCTGGGGATCCATTACCACCCCGGTAAAGCAAATGTAGTGGCCGACGCCTTGAGCCGCAAAGCCCAATGCAACCATATGAACCTAGAAGGCATGGCCGTTGAGCTCCGAGGAGAAATGGCTCGACTTAACTTGCACCTAATTCTTCGCGGGGAACTAAACTCGCTGGAAATTCAACCTCTTCTGAAGGCCCAGATAGAAGAAGCTCAAAAGGATAATGAAGAGGTCCAAACCATTCAGAAGCGCATGGCTGTTGGGCATGCGAAGGAGTTCTCGACGGATGACAAAGGAATCTTGTGGTATAAGAAAAGGATTTATGTGCCTGAGCAAGGAGGTTTGAGAGGTTTGATTCTGAAAGAGGCCCACGAGTCTGCATACTCACTACACCCTGGCAGCACGAAGATGTACCAGGATTTGAAAGAGGAATACTGGTAGCCCAATATGAAAAGGGACGTAGCTGAATACGTGGCCATGTGCGACGTGTGCCAAAGGGTGAAAGCTGAACATCAGCGACCAGCAGGTTTGTTGCAACCGCTCAAGATTCCTGAGTGGAAATGGGATGAAATAGGCATGGATTTCATTGTCGGGTTACCCAAGACTGCCGCGGGATACGACTCTATTTGGGTAATCGTGGATCGACTCACCAAAACTGCCAGGTTTATTCCCGTCAAGACCAATTATAACAGCGCTAAGTTGGCGGAGTTATACATGTCCAGGATCGTGTGCCTTCATGGGGTACCAAAAAGGATTATATCAGATCGCGGTACTCAATTTACGTCTCATTTTTGGGGAAAGGTTCACGAGGCACTTGGAAGTCACCTTGCTTTTAGTACCGCCTACCACCCGCAGACCGACAGGCAGACGGAAAGAACGAATCAAGTTCTTGAGGACATGCTGAGAGCTTGCGCGTTGGATTTCACCAAGGATTGGGAGAGATGCTTACCCTACGCCGAGTTCTCCTACAACAACAGCTATCAAGCGAGTTTGAAGATGTCGCCGAATGAAGCATTATTTGGTCGGCGATGCCGAACCGCATTGATGTGGTCCGGTGAACGGGCTATGTTTGGACCCGACATAATCCAGGAAGCCGAGGAAAAGGTCCGTCTGATCCGGGATCGACTAAATGTAGCCCAATCTCGACAGAAGAGCTACGCGGATACTCGCAGAAGGGACTTGAAGTTTAATGTGTACCTGAAAGTCTCCCCGCTGCGGGGCACCAAGAGGTTCAAGGTCAAAGGAAAGCTTGCGCCAAGATACGTGGGACCATTCCCGATAACCGCCAGAAGAGGCGAAGTGGCCTATCAGCTAGAGCTACCAGTGAATATCTCTGATGTACATCCTGTGTTCCATGTGTCACAATTGAAGAAGTGTCTGCGTGTGCCAGAAGAGCAAGCTCCCCTAGAAAATATCCACCTCAGCAGTGATCTCACATACCCCGAACATCCGGTAAAAATATTGGACGAGGCAGAGAAGAAAACCCGAACCAAGACATGGCGCATGTACAAGGTGCAATGGAGCAATCACACCGAGGATGAGGCCACTTGGGAGAGCGAAGACTTTCTGAAAACCGAGTACCCACACCTGCGACGACCGGTAAGAAATTTCGGGACGAGATTTATTTAAGGGGGTAGGTTTGTAACACCTTGAAAATTCGACCAACAGAATTGAAACCCTAAAATATGGACCGTCAAAAACTTTTTAAATGGATTGCATCATGCTGGATTTATTCGCACGTTTTATTTGGATTTTATTGCGGAGTTAATCAATTGTGTATTATAAAGAATTAATTCGGAATAGCCCCAAAGTGATTAGCCAAATGATTAATCGAGATACATCCTAAAATATATAATTTGGCGAAGGATATAATTAAAATACAATTTAAAATAATGTTTTATGCAGGGTTAGAAGTAAAAAAATATTACACCTAGTAAATAATATAATTATAGGAGGGATTATAATAAATATATAAGTAAACTATGGAAATTGGAAATTTGGTTAAATTGACATCTAAATAACCCACACAATGCACAATGTATAACTGTGAGAAATTACAAATTATTTAGGGCTAGGTTTGGATTGAAAATCAAATAAAATAATGAAATCGGAAAAAGTCACTATTCATTGCCCCTAACGTGTTTGGCCTGGTTCCCTAGCCTGTTCCGTCGCCGCCCCCCTGCGCGTGCGCCACGCGCGTCGCTGTCCGCCTCACGCCCCGCGCGCCGCGCCGCCTACCCCGTGCCGTCGCGTCACCGCACACGTCGCCATCGCCATCGCGTCACCGCGCTCTGCCGCCCTGCCGCACTGCCGCCGCTGTCTCGCGCCTCACACCGGCGCGCCCCTCCCCCAGCCCTATAAATCCTCCCCGAGACCGAGCCCCTCCCCACCACACTTCCCTTCCGATTCCCCCTTCCACCCCCCTTCACGGCCGCATCCGCCGCTTTGCCGCCGGCCGCCGCCGCCTTGCCGTCCCTGCGCCGCAACCGCCGCCGCATCGCCTCCCTGCGCCGCCGCCGACGGTGAGTCCCTCCCCCTCTTCCTCGCCATCCGCCGCGACGGGCCGAGCTCGAGAGAGAGCAGAAGGGAGTAGCGGGAGGAAGAAGAAGAAACAGAGAGAGAGAAAAAAAGGAAAAAGAAAAGGGAGAAAGTACAATAAGGGAAAAAAATAAAGAAAAGAAAGGGAGAGAAAATAGAAAAGGGAAAAAGGGAAAAATAGGGAATAAAATAGAAGAGAGAAATTTAGGAAATCGGGAATTTAATTTATGTCTATATAGATGTATATGTACACATGCTAGATTATTTCAAAATACTAATTTAGGAAATCGGTAATCCGTCGTCGTCGATTATTTTAGAAACTCATAAAATTAAATCGAATAAATTTAATTGCAATTATTCACTTAATTAGATTATTCATTTAAATTATTATTCCTTAGCGGAATATTTAATCGATTATTTAGATTTTCATTCGTTAGGTTTTGCTAAATCGTTTATATATATTAAACGGAGGATTTATTCGCCGGTTATTTCTAAAACTCCCAAATTTATCATTGCCATTTAGTATTTATTAAATATTCATTTAATCGCTATTTAGTTGATTTTACTCGTTGATTAGGTTATCCGCTTAATTAGCCGTTGCGATTATCTAGTCACTTATTTATCACCCAAGGTTAAGTGTTATTATCGGGATCTAATTTATTCGAGTTGCGTAAATTAAATCGGATTAATATTCTAATTGGCTGATGCTAATACTTTAGGACGAAGGTATTAAAAATTGAGATAGAACTATTTTATAAATAATAATGGAATCGATATCGACATTCAACGCTCACGTACGATCTTTCTCTTTAATTGGATTTTGTTGGATTTTAATTGAATTCTAAGTGAATTCAATTTCTTTCGCATGTAATTCTAGACACCGAGGGAGTTGCGAGTCCGATTGAGGATCAAGAACCCACAAGGCTTCGAGCAAGGCAAGTCATCACTAATCCTTGAATATATTGATCCCAAATTGCGAACTTACTTTGTTTACAAATAAAACTGCATGCAATGGTGAACATCCTACTTGTTGTTATGCCATACCTTTGACTATTGTTTACCCTATTCCCTTGTATCCGTAAATGCGTGTGATGTTCCTAGTCCCTTATGACAAATGCTTAGTAATGCTAATTTAGAATCATGCATTCTCATATTTATTAAAATGCTATATGCTCGGGCAATTACCTTTGGGAAGGTAGTTGAGATGCGGCTTGTGGAGACATGAGCGCCACATTGCCATGACAATGATGACATGATTCGTGAAAGGAAAATAAAACTAGACAACTGTTTTCGACTGGGGCGGCTGGATGACTTGGGTGGTGTTCGGTAAAGGCTGGTGTCGTCCCTGGTCAATTAAATACTGAGCCACGAAGCTAAGCATGAAACGACCCCCGTACAACTGTACTTCTCGAATGGGCATAGACCTAGCGGAGTAAATAGCCGAGCGGAGGCAGTATCCCTGCATAGTGGTTTTCTTGATGTGTATGAGGGGCGGGGTCTACAGTGGAGTAGCCACTGGTAGGACCGCCAGGTGTAAACCTAAATTTTATTACAACTCAATGCATGTGTGAGTTTTCCCTTCCCGGGAGCGCCAGAACTCCTCTCACTGCTAGAAACCGTGTACGCCTATTCTAGACTATTGCCTTCGGGCCAATTATTGTAATATTTTGCGTAAGACGGTTGTGTATGCACTCTTGATAATTCAGCAATGTAAACGTGGGTACCAGACTACTTGATCCAGGGAAATGGTACTATGAACACGACTGATTCCTATTACAAAAACGAGGGTCCACACTTTTGGGTATAACCCTTGGGCACAAGACTTGCCTTGTAAATTTTCAATTGTACCATTGGGCCTAAGCTTTTTTCTTGAAAACACAATTGCATCCTACAGGTTTGCACCCGTATGGATGCTCGACAACTTGCCAAGTACCATTAGACATAATAGAGTCCATCTTACTACGTACCGCTTCCTTCCAATAGTCAGCGTCAGGAGATGAATATGCCTCTTCTATGGTTCTTTGAGTGTCATCCACAAGGTATACAATGTAGTCATCACCAAAAGATTTTGCAACCCTTTGTCTCTTATTCTTTCGAGTAGCTACAATGTTATCCTCCTCAGGATATTCCTCGAGCATTTGATCATTGTGTTCTATAGGCACAAAAGACTCAAGGGATAAAATAAGTTATTGACTAGGAATTCTAGATGCATCTTTCATGGGAAACTCATTCTCAAAGAATATAACATCTCTAGACTCAAAATTGTATCAACTCTCATGTCAGGTACTCCAGAGTTGATGTAAAGAATTTATATCCTACTCTGTGAATAGCATAACCAAGGAACACACAATCCATGGTGTTTGGTCCAAGTTTGCGCTTTTTGACTATAGGTACATTTACCTTAACCAAACAACACCATGTGCGCAAGTATGAGATTCAAAATTTTCTTTTCCCATTCCTCATATGGTGTTACTTCTTTAATCTTAGTAGGGATTTTATTCAAGACATGACATGCAGTCAATATAGCCTCACCCCACCATTCCTTGGAAAGCCCCGCAGTATCTTACATGGCATTCACCAACTTATTTAGAGTGCAGTTCTTTCTTACGGCCATCCCGTATGATGGGGGTGAATAGGGAGGTGTCCTCTCATGAATATTTCCAAATTCTTCACAGAATGAAGTAAACTCATTTGAAAAATACTCTCCACCTCGGTTAGACCTTAACCGTTTGATTTGTCCTTTCAGGTTGGTTTTCTACCTCAGCTTTACAGATTTTAAAGTAATGCAATGTTTCATCCTTTGTTTTTAGTAAATACACATCGAAAAATCTAGGGCAATCATCTATAAGTGTCATTAAATATCTCCTTCCCCTGTTATTCAATTCGTCATTCATTTCACACAGATCGGAATGAACAAGTTCGAGAGGTGCCAAATTTCTCATCTCTGATGCCTTCTGAGGCTTGCGAGGTTATTTCGCTTGAACACAAGTATGACACTTAGAACCTTTGACTAAAGTGAATTTTAGGATTAAACTCATGTTAGCTAAGCGTGTCATACATCCAAAATTCACATGACAAAGTCGCGAATGCCAACTATTAGACTCATCATCATTGCTTACATGGTTCACAACTTTATTACACATATCATCTAAAGAAAAGAGGAACAAGCCTCCGCTGTCATAACCTATACCCATACTTAGATGCGACATATTTATTAGATTCAAACATAAGTCTAAAACCATCTCTACACAGTAGAGGGCCACTAACAAGACTCTTCTTTATTGAGGGGACATGTTGCACGTTCTTCAGTTGCACGGTCTTTCCCGTACCAACACTATGAACGGCAAGTGAAGCGATCCCCATCAACAAAGAGGAACCTCTCCTGACCTGATAAGAAGAAGACAAGGAAATGTCAACACACACATGAATATTAACACCAGTATCAACCCACCAATCAGGTGAGTGGAAAACAGAGAAAACTGTAGGTAATAAATTACCATACCCCGGTGTTCCTCCTCCATCGCAAATGATCATGTTTGCAGACTTTTTGTCCTTGCGATCAAGACAATCCTTAGCCCACCAACTAGGCTTACCGCACACAAAGTAGTCGCCCTTTGCTTTTCCCTTGCCTTTCTGCTTCAACTTGGTTGTAGCCTTGGGTTTGACATCAGGTTTAACCTTCTTGTTGTTGTGAGATGCATGAGGGTTCTTCTTCACCAAATTGGCGCTAGAACCTTCCTTGATCTTTTTGCCCCGGTTGTCCTTTCCCCTCACCTTCTCCTCAATATCCAAAGAGCCAATAAGACCAGTAACACTGAATTCTTGCCTCTTGTGTTTTAGAGAAGTGACAAAGTCCGACCAAGAAGGTGGCAATTCGGCAATAATGCCACCACCACAAAAAATTCCGGCAACTCTCAACGGTTGTTCTCAAGTTCCTTTGCCAGCATCTGAATCTCATGAGCTTATTATACTACAGAACGGTCATCGACCATCTTGTAGTCATAGAACTGCTCTATGACATACAACTCACTTCCAGCATTAGAGACTCCGAATTTGGCCTTCCCTAAAGGCATGTGCATGTACACGTCCACTATGTTGCCAACTAGTATACTAATCAATGCTCCACGGAACAGACAATCCGCAGCCTCGAACTTAACGTCCTCCTCTGGAGCTAGAGGCGGTTCAATCGTCTTGCCCCGTGAAACAAAGTACTACATAGCCATCAACCACCATAGTGCACGTGCTTTCCATCTCTTATAGTTTGAACCATCGAAAGCATGTCGTTTTAGTGATACCGCAAAGTCAACTACCGAAAAAGATCTATCAAGATTTTGATTGTTGGAAATATGGTCTTTATTCGGTATATTTTAATCCAGAAAAACATTATACTAAACATGACATGTATATAGTTGAATGATCTAGTGATAGTGCTAAACATGAACATGCTAATAACAAGATAAGCATCATCTAGTAACATGTTTAACACTATAGAAATGAAGGTAACATACCTGGAAAATGGAAAATGCTCTGGTGCTAGATGAGGATTTGTTGGTGTTATTGCCTCCGTTGGTGTTGTCGTTCTTGCCTCCTCCACTACTGCTGCCAACACCTCCACCATTGACGCCTCCACCACTCGACATGCCGATGTAGAGGAAGTAGACATTGACGAAGAGGAAGCAGTGTTGAGTCACGTTGCTGGAAGATGACCTTGCCGAGAACGCGAAGTAAAGGAATAAGATGTTGCAACCGAGAGTAGTCGTGTGGAAGCGCTCCCCAAAAACTTGATCGCCCGCCTAACCATGCAGGTATGCAAGCGGACAGAGTTCCGGAGGCCTGCTCGCCCCAACCACTCATGCACGCAAGTGCTCGGAACTGGGGAAGCAGAGTGCTAGTGCAGGAATAGAGAGTTTCCCGAGGAGAATCAGAGAAAGGATGAACAGATGCCCCTTCATCCGTCCCGGTGGTGTTCTTATATAGTGCATGAGAGGGAGAGGAATCACCTCGTCCGTTACAGGAGTAATCAAAATAATCAATCTGATAATCAAATCGGAATTGATTCACTCATTTGTTACTGTGGTAATGGCGTTGATTGTCGTAATTCAATTCTCATCCGTTACAAAATATAATGAGAGAGAGAGCAGCGGCCGCCTCAGCCAGCCAAGCCATGCCACGCCCCTACCCCGGTGCAACTCGGCTCGGGGCACGCGCGTGTGGCAACCCCACCATCACCTCAACCGGTCAACAGGTGCTCTCCAATAGCTATCTATTTAATTTGTGATCTTTCCAACTTTCAAGGTGGTATAACATTAATTGTGGGCTAATGAAATTACTAGGAATAAATTGGGCCTAGCCCATTTATTCTAACTATCCCCACCAAATTTCAGAGCTCACAATAAATGTTCTCAGTTCTGATCCTATTTGTTATACCAATGTTTCTATGGAGACTACTAAGTTGAACTTCCACCAAGAAAAGGAGCTACCCCTAACCACAACTGAACAATGGACTAAGCCTTGATTGTCAGTCTTATGCAGATAGGCTTTACTTAATTTCCTAGCTGATTCTAGGCTGCCATTTGCATCCCCTTTGTTTGGAGCGTATAAGTCAAACTCCATATCTTTTCATGAATATCTAGAGATCACCCAAATCTTATATATTGTGATTAGCAGTCGAACTCATATAGGTTTGTTCTTTCTAAGATGTTTTTGTAGGACAACATCTCTGCTTAAGAAAGCTATTCGGATCACATTAAGGTATACACCATCCTTCAGTACAGAAAAGGAGAGAAGTACATCATAGAGATGGACCCATTTCAGGGTCTGTCCTCCCAGTCACTCAATAGTTTGTTATGCCATCCTAATTCACGGGATCTCCGATTGCATAGGACTGGTTACCACTATCATGTAACTCAGGTGGGTCTCAAGCCCAACTCCATCGATGCACTATCTATCACATTACGTGACAGTCCTTTACTAGATTGATCTACTAGATTTTTAGCAGTCTAGACATAGTCCAATGCTATCACTTCGGAGTTTTTCAGCTTTCTGACAGACTTGAGTCTTCTCTTCAGATGTCTTGATGACTTCGTGTTGTCGTTTGAACTGGTCACCTTAATAATCATTGTTTGATTATCATAGTTTATCAGGATAGCTGATACTGGTTTTTCAACCACCGCAAATCCATTAGGAGTTCACGAATCCACATAAATTTTCTAAGGTGGTATTAATCCCTTCCACATAAATTTTCAAGGTGGTTTTAGTCTCTTAATATTAATTGTGGGTCAATGGAATTTATTAGGAATAAATTGGGCGTAGCCCATTTATTTTAACAGTAGAATTTGAGGTTTCGTTTGCTTTTTTTTGTTTCCTTTTAGAACCTAAAAAGATTGTGCTGCCCAGGGCGCAATTTGGTGATCTAAGAGGGTCCTTATTATGTTCTTACTAACAACTACTACAGTTTCGGATATGTTTGCCTACCACATCCTCTTCACTTGGTCTATTGGATATCGCATCCAGATCTCTGCAGGTTCCAATAAAAAAAACAGGAGCAAAATGAATAAATGCCGTATGTCCATAAAAGGGAGATCAAAGAGGCAAAATGCTTAAAATGAATTGGATTCATGGCCAACTCCTGCATTATATAGTCATATAAAATGATATACACATATCAGTTTTACTATGTTTACTGCGGAGGTCATATCAGTTTTTCTCTTTTCGATTTCTCTGCAGCTGTGATAGAGTTACAGATTAATTACTCCCACCAATTTGTCCCACACCCGAGTAGAACATATTCATAGAGGCTATAAAACTTTTGAAGGAAAAAAATGATTTTTCACCCTAGTATATGATTCTGAGCTTAATTAATGCATAACGATTGTGAAGATTATGGGTACCATATACCCACACGGCTTGGCTATCTGACTGATTACAGGGGATGGATTATGTATATGGAATATGTATAGGACTAGGACTCAGGTATTACGTTTACTTGTGTATCAAGTAACGGCTTGTAGTTTTGGTCCGGCAAGATTGTAGAGTACATATAGGAAACTTATACCGTATCCAGTGGAGTTTCTATCTTGTAACACTGCTTTCTCCGCCTATATAAGCAGGGCAGGACGCCCCTTGGGGGGATATTCACAATCAGATCGTCAGATCAATACACCACTCAGTGGATACAATCCCCGAAACAGGAGTAGGGTATTACTTCTCGTCGAGAAGGCCTGACCTGTATAAACATTTGTCTCATCACCCATCCACTTTAGATCTTGTGCGCTACCCCTTTTCGTATTGCTGAATTCTAGAATTGACAGTTCGAATGTCAAGTAGGGGTTGCGTCAACTTTTTTCCCCGACAAGTGCGATGAGATCCACTTCGGGCATAGACAACTTCGCATTCCCTCTAAGGCAAGCATACCACTTCGGTAGCCTCGACTTCGACAAGATCTCTCTCTTCGACTCGGATTCAAACCAGTCGGGGAGGGCTGTTCACTCGGTCCCGTTTGGGTTACCAAACACCGTCGAGACCTACCTTAGAGTTTTTCTCCTCGAGGTGGATTCAGACCACTTGGAGGGATCTTCAACATGACCTCTTCATCCAGCCTCCTCGATAGGATGCTGGCATGTCACCAATCACCACGCAACTCCCCCCGCTGCTCGCTGTGATGTTTGTCTCGTAGGTCCCGATCCAATCTAGCCTCAGCTACGGTCAGACCAGGCTTCAGGGAGGTCGACGTCATGCTCTAACCATTCAGATCATGTTCATCTACCGAGATCGCTGACTACATCAGCTCTTCTGAACACTATGACGATGCCAGCACCGAGACCATGGGCAACTCCGAGTTCAACAACGACTACACCCCACTTTTCTTCGATGTTTTAATGGCGGATGTGCGAGAAACCGACGAGCAGGCTGCCCGGAGAGTTGCCAAAGAGAAAGACCAAGCTCGAAGAGGAACACAAGTGAAAAGAAGAGGACGCCAAACACAAAGAAGTGTAGTGCAAGCGTAAGGAGGAGGAACACAAGAGAAAGCTTGATCAGGTCCAACCGAGCATCGAGCCCGTGACGCCATATCGACAATACCAACATCTTCCTCACACCTCAACAGAACATTGTCGCGGTAGTTACTGTGCTCGACACCACACGACGTTGCTCCACCCAATGTGACACCAATCTTAAATAAGGTGAAGACCATGGTTGCGGCCACTGTACCACAAGGCGTCGGTAGCAGTCATGTCACACCCGGAAATTCACCTGTAATTTCTGAACTAATTTGTGCATACAATCCTCATCCAGGAATCAGCCGAGGTACACAAATCGATAATTTAATATACAAATCCATCATCATAATAACATTAAATACTTACAGAAGAAAAGAAAATAGCAGCGGAAAAACGATCTAGCGTCGGCTTCAGCTCCACTCCCACAGGCAGCTCAACTGGGGTATAAGCCAAACGTCTTCTTCTTCGCAACTTTCTTTAACTGAGGTTGATTGATTATTGCAAGGGTGAGTACATGGAATACTCAGCAACCCGCACAGCAAATATGCAAGTGCACAAAGATACCAAAGGATGGCATAATATATAGGCTCATTTGCAAAAGCAGCATTTAGCAAACATTTGAGAATTGTAAAACAGTAGAGTAATTACAATCATCAATATTAACCAACACTGAACAGCACACCAATGCTGCACAGGCCCAACCAAACCTGAACAACCAATCCCAGTCGTACAGATAAAACCTCCAAACCAGGAATTAACCATTCCAAACCAGGAACTAAGCCAATTATCACCATTTATCACATTATTAACATTCGATGAGTAGTGTAAGACTAATCACGAAAAACATTGTTAGACCCGCCCATAACTGCGGGTACGGCTATTCGAATAATTTTACTCTGGCCAGAGGTGTACCACTGTACCCACAAGACACAGCCTCAACATCATGTCAACCATGCGTCGCGATACTGAAAAAGTACCCGAATAGAGACTGTGACAAGACACCTAACATAACCCAACTCAATGCAGTGCACCGCTCCCGGATCATAGTCACCCCCTTTTAGCCAAGGTATGGACTCCCCAGCGAACCCCCGTGGGCTTATCTCCGCCACTTCACAGTCTGGCACTCCACATTGAATCGTGCTACATCAAATATCAAGTCGTTGCCCACGCTGGTTGTGCTTGGTACGGTTAATGTTTCACAACAGTAGCTCGTGAACCGGTCCTTCATTGTCATGAGCACGACTATCCAAATATCATCTCCAACCATGTGCTCACAACCCACCATTAGTCATTTTTTAGTTGACAAGTTAATTAATTTATCAATCACGATTGACCATCGTGAGCTACCATTAAATATCCATCAATGAGAGTGAAGTATTAGTTATCCCAATAGTGTGCTAATGTTACTAAGCATAGTTAAGCAATTATTCTAATATATCTAGTTGAACAATTATATAAGTCCCACTAGTCAAATTATAACCCAATGTATCAAGGAATAGGGTAATCACTGCAAATTGGCCATAACAAAGGAATAAGTTCATACCACCCAATGACATTCGAAAATAAATGCACATTTGAAATAAATATAGAATTTAAATATAGGTCCAACATGCTCAAAGGATTGTGTTTGGGATCTGTGTGACTTGCCTTGCAATAATCAGTCTTCAATTAGTCTTCTGGAACACTTCCGACGCTCACACGAACCTTCGAAACAACGGAAACAACAAGCTAACACGCAAAACAACGAAAAATACTAAGAAACTCCAAATAAGCAGTACATAGAAAGTAAAAAAAACATGTAGATCATAATTTTAGATGAATTATGAGACTTGAACGGCCTCATTCCAACTTCATATGAATTAGTTATGAGTTTTACAAAATTTAATCCAATTAGGCCTATTAAAGAAAAGACTATTCCAAATTAATTTAATAATTTACAAATAATTTATAACTGAGAGAAAAGATTAAAAACAACCTCTGGATAATAGATTGGATCAAATTTGGTAGATGACATATAGCAAAAAGGAATAATATGTCATTGAAAAGAGAGGGAAAATGATCTATATTGATTTGGATGGTGGAGATCAATTGACCGGATTTTGACCTAAAGCGGACGGCTCGGATTGATCTAATCTAAGGTTTAGACATGAGCAACACATCAACGTCCATGCGGGATAGACACTGACATGGTGATGACGTGGCAACTACCAGCGCTGACGTGAACACGCCACGAGGGATAGATGGCCGGCAGCACGGGGTTCGATGGTCACCGGTGAAACATGGCATGGCGATGCAAACAGAGGACACCGGGAGGAGGAGCACGACGAGAGGAGCTCACCGAGGGGTGGCGCGACGACGGACAACGATGGATGACGACCGGCGGCGAGGTAGATGTGGCGGCGACATCGGGTTGACGGTGACGACAGCGTTCTGGCGAACTTCGGCGGCAACGGAGGGGTGGACGGTGTTCTCATCACAGCTACGAATCCAACGAAGGTGGCAGCGAAGCTTGACGACGACGGGAGGAGCAGCAGGGCTTCGCCGGAGATCGAAAAACGATGGTGAACTTGACCTTCACGGTGATAGCGGCTTCCAGCGGGTTTTTGGCTTCAAGGAGATGGTGGTCGGGGTAGAGCTCGGCCTTGCGAAGCTGGAGGAGGTGGCGGCACTGGACGGCATTGGCCGAGGTAGTGGCTAGCGGCGGGTGGAGCGGCTACCGATGGCGGAGAGAGAAGGCAAGCGCGGGGAGAGGCGGCTAGGGCACGGCGGCGCGAGAAAAGGAGGGGAAACAGAAGAGGAGACCCCGGGCATCGTTTATATAGACGGAGGTGGGAGAGATCGGCTCGAACTCGAAGGGATTTGGCTTTGGAAAATAGGATTTATCCCGAGTTCACCGGATAAGAACAAGGCCGAAATTCGCGGGATTTAGCACGAATTTGATGGGGATTTCTTGGGGGGGAAGTAGAGGAGATCGAGGGGAATCGGTTCCCACAACTAATTTTGGATGGGGAGCAACGGGGAGGCCGGATTTGGTGGAGGTGGTGGCATCAGTACTATGCCCACGGGCAAGATGCGGCTCTGTCTGGAGGTTGAAGAAGCACATTCCTGGGGAGGTTAGGTAGACTTTCTTCTAGGCCGGGCCGAGAGAAAGATAGAAGAGAGAAAGAAAAAGAGGGAGGGAAGGTAGACTTTTTAATGGAGGAAAGAAACAGGCCGGTAACAACGAAGGGAGAGAAAACAGACTTTTCCAGAATCGGCCCAGGTTGGGAGAGAGGATTTTAATTACTTTTCCAAATAAATTCATCATTGAATGATCTTTGAATTTTCAAAAATACTTCCGATGCTCAAATAATTGCAAGAAAATTCCTGAGAATACTTGGGCACTCAAAGTATTTATCAAAACTATAACTGAACCATTTAATGATTAATATTTTTTTAAAATAATTACTGAAATGTTCTTTGTATGTTTAAAATTAATAATTGAGCTATGAAAAATCATAGAAAATTCCAGAGAGTATAATTAATCATGGATAATTTAATCAAAATTAAATCCAGCCATGCTTTATATTGGAAATTTTATTTCCCACATTTAACTTCACTTGTAAATTAATGAACATTTAATATAAATTCTAGGAATAATTTATTAAATAATTTATAAATCCCTACAACAAAATTCAGGGTGTGATAAGTCAGCAAGTTGGCGAATCCACCGCGGAAACACGTGTTGGTAGTCTCCTACCGCCACAACAGTCCAGAGATAACCGGGAGCCCGAGCGTAGCAAGATCGGGTCCAACAGACATCATCGACATGATGACAAGAGGCGTCAAGGCGTCAAGACTAGTCGGCCGACTCTCAGGCCCGACAGCACAATGGGCCCCCTCCTCACAACAGGGACCGTAGAGCTAACTCTGACTACCAAAGCAAAGCAGTTCTCGGACCCCAGCTCCTAGCGACAGAAGGAATACTCTCAACTAGCGTTACCGTGAGAAGGAGAACCAAGCAAACCAAGACAGACGATGACGATCTCCCAATGGTGGCGACGAAGGAGTAGCCGCTTTTACTCGAGACCAGCGTCGAGTGAATGGGCCCAGTGGTTTCAAACCCACCGAGATTAAGAAGTATGACAGCAAAACCGACCCAGAGTCATGGCTCACTATCTACACCCTCGAAATTCACGCAACAGGAGGAGATTGCAAGGCATTGGCAAACTACCTACCCGTAGCACTCGCTGATTTAGCTAGGAGTTGGCTCGTTGGCTTACCAAGGGGCTCAATCGACTCTTGGAGCAAACTTCGTGATCACTTCATCGCCAATTTACAAGGCACCTTTGAAAGAACTGGAACCCACTTCAACCTATATAACGTGATTCAACGTGATTCAGAGACCCGCTGAATCCTTAAAAGATTACATTTGGCGCTTCTCTGAAAAGCGTAACAAAATCCTAGACATCACCGACGATGTCATCATAGCAGCCTTCCAAAAGGGACTCCACAACGAGCTACTCATTGGGAAGTTTGGACGCAAGCCCCCAAGGACGGTCAAGAAGCTATTTGAGACGGCGAACTCCTACTCCAAGTCAGACGATGCCATCAAAGCATCACGGCACGAGAAGCAGCCGAGAAGCAATTGGCGCTCCAAGAAAGACAATGGCAACAGCGGTGGCAATGGCAATGGCGGCCAAAAAGATCGCAAGCGTAAGCCCAAGGATCTGGTGGCCACCACATCAAGCTATCAAGAACAGCGCCCACGTGTCAACACATGTGACAAGATCATGAACATACCTTGCACACATCAGCCTAATCACAAACATGCGGCTAAGGATTGTTTCATCTACAAATAGTTTGGAGACCAATACGCGGCCCAACTCAAGAAACCATCGAACGTTGAAGGAACTTCAGGGCACAACAAGGATGACGGCGATGGCGGCCTAGGCCCCATTCAAGACCAGAGCCGAGTTAAACCACACCTTCGGAGGACCACTCGCCTACGAATCCAAGAGGAAGCAAAAGCTGACAGATAGAGAAATTAACACAATCTAGCCTGAAGTACTACAATATTTATGGTGGTCCGTGGTAGCAATAATGTATGACCGCTTGGATCATCCTGACCGAGTGGCCCACCCAGCACGGTACCCCATGGTACTAGACAAAGAGGTTCGCAACATCACGTTGAAGAGTGTTCTCATCGATGGCGGTAGCACGCTCAGCAACCTCTTTGCCAAGACACTGGACGAGATGCAGATGAGATGCAGATTCCATGATCCGAGTTCAAGCCGAGTTCTGCTCCTTTTCATGGGGTTATTCCTAGGTTATCTTCTACACCACTCTGACAAATCACTCTCCTGGTGACCTTCGGCACCAGAGAGAATTTTTGGATAGAAAATATCTACTTTGAAGTCACCGACTTCGAGGCAGCCACCATGCCATCCTAGGATGGCTAGCTCTTACTAAGTTCATGCCTGTTCCGCACTACACTTATCTGATGATGAAGATGCCAAGACAACGAGGAGTTATATCCCTACGTAGCAACGTCAAGCAGGCTTTTACTTGCGACAGGGAGAACTGCGACATGGCCCAATCTCGTGAGAGATCACTCGGACGACAGGAGGTCCGACTGGCTACGTCTACATCTGAAGAAGGAGAAGTCCCTGCCAAGAAGATGCCCAAGTCGGGAGAAGGTGACACCAAGAGTAAGAAGATCCCACTCAATCCTACGGATCTGTCCAAGACCGTTGTAATCGATGCCGAGTTAGCAAATAGGAAATCTTGGTCATCATCTTTATTCAAGCTAATAAAGATAAATTTTCATGGAAACCTTCTGATATGCATGTATTCCTAGAGAGGAGATTGAGCACTCATTAATTGTCAAAGAGGATGCGAAACCTATCAAACAAAATTCATCATGCATTCTCCCATCCCACACAGGTTAAGAATTGAGAGTCTAGCCAAGTGTAATGCATGTCCCGGTGCTCAATATCCACGATCACGGCTATTCGAATAGATTAGTTTACTCACACTGCAGTGGATGTACACTTTACCCATACTCCGCGACTGCCCAACACATGAGCCTCGTCCCAACACATGAGACGCGTCACGGCAAAGCCTTTCGATAACCTTGCATTGGCAGTACCCGCTCCATGAACTATCATCCTCGTGCACTCTAGGCATATCTGTTTCTAGCAGTGAGAGGAGTTCTGGCGCTCCCGGGAAGAAAAGTCTCACACACGCGCAAAGTTTATAATTCAAGCTTAGATTCTCACTCTCACACACGTGGCAGTCCTACCAACGGCGACACCGATGTAGAGTACGCATCGCGTCCTCACCTCAACGGCTGCCCCGTCGTAGCGAACCTGCCTCACACACTGGGGTGAACCATCTATGCAAGGATACTGCCTTTGCTCGGCTATCTAGTCCGCTAGGTCTATACCCATCCGAGAAGTACGGTTGTACGGTTGTACTAGTCCCTTCCTATTTTATTTTCATTTTTCCCTTTCCACTTCTTTTCTATTTTTTTCTTCTCTTTTTTTCTCCTTTTTTTGGGTAGTTTTTCCCCCGAAATTCATTTTAAAATTTTGTAAATTCAACCAAATCAATGTGACCAATGTTTTTAATGTTTGCGATAATTTATTTATCGTTTATATATATTTTTTATTCTTTCTTTTCTTCTACCCATTACTCTCACATATTCATACGTACACTTATATATATTTATACCTAGGATTTATACCTAGTCTCCTATGCATATTTACATATTTATATATTTGCAAAATATATCCGCTTGAATTTGTGCCACCATATTTCATATTTACACACATTATACACACCCATGTATGTATATATATATATGCATAGGCATCGATAATCGTATATATATATGTGAAGTCTCCTCTTAAATTTGTATCACTCCAATTAAATTTGTGACATTTATATAGGATATTTCCTTTAATACAAGGTTGCCCCATCACATACTTTAGTATATTTTCCTTAACTGTGCACTTAGTTGATTTTTGTTTTTTTAGGGTTCGCGCTTAAATGGATTTGATAAATCCGAGCTTCGCAATTAAAGATCGAATAAACGAGCGATTAAACGCGGCATGATGCAACTTAATTTAAAAGTTTTTGAAATTTCATATTTTAGTGTTTTATATTCGATGGTCGAATTTTTAGGGCGTTACAAACCTACCCTCCTTAAATAAATCTCGTCCCGAGATTTCTTACGGTTGTCGAATAGATGCGGGTACTCAGTCTTCAAAAACTCCTCGCTCTCCCATGTAGCTTCATCCTCTGTGTGGTTACTCCACTGCACTTTGTACATACGCCACACTTTGGTTCGGGTTCCTTTTTCGGCCTCTTCCAAGATCTTCACAGGGTGTTCCGGATAAGTGAGGTCGTTTGCGATATGGATTTCCTCCAACGGGGCTTGCTCTTCTGGTACCCTCAAGCACTTCCTTAATTGGGAGACGTGAAAAACCGGGTGTACGTCGGAAATGTTTTCCGGTAGTTGGAGCTGGTAGGCAACTTCCCCTCGTCTAGCAATTATTTGGAACGGTCCTACATACCTTGGTGCTAGCTTCCCTTTGACTTTAAACCTTTTTGTACCTCTCAGCGGGGAGACCTTCAGGTATACGTAATCTCCTTCCTTAAACTCTAGGTCCCTTCTTCGAGTGTCCGCGTAACTCTTTTAGCGTGACTGTGCCGCCTTTAGTTGGTCACAGATTAGGCGAACCTTCTCTTCAGCCTCTCTGATTATATCCGGTCCGAATACGGCACGTTCTCTGGTTTCGGACCACATCAATGGGGTACGGCACCGTCGACCAAATAATGCTTCATTTGGCAACATCTTTAGGCTAGCTTGGTAGCTGTTGTTGTAGGAGAACTCAGCGTAAGGTGGACATATTTCCCAGTCCTTGCTAAAGTCCAACGCGCAGGCTCTCAACATGTCCTCTAAGACCTGATTCGTCCTTTCAGTCCGGCCATCGGTCTAGGGGTGATATGCCGTGCTAAATGCGAGATAGCTTCCGAGGGCCTCATGCACTCTATTCCAGAAGTGTGATGTAAACTGTGTACCTCGGTCGGATATGATCCTTTTTGGCACGCCATGAAGACATACTATCCTGGACATGTATAAATCGGCTAGCTTGGCACCACTATAGCTTGTCTTAACAGGGATAAACCTCACAGTTTTGGTGAGTCGATCTACGATCACCCAAATGGAATCATAACCCGTTGCGGTCTTAGGTAATCCAACAATAAAATCCATACCGATCTCATCCCATTTCCATTCTGGGATTCTGAGGGGTTGTAGCAAACCTGCCGGTCGCTGGTGTTCGGCCTTCACTTTCTGGCATACGTCGCAGAGCGCCACGTACTCTGCCACATCTCGTTTCATGTTGGGCCACCAGTATTCCTCCTTCAAATCTTGGTACATTTTCGTACTCCTCGGGTGTAGGGAATACGCTGATTCATGTGCTTCCTTTAGAATTAACTTCCTCAATTCTCCTTGCTCCGGCACGTAGATCCTCTTTTTATACCGTAGTATTCCCTCCTCGTTAACCGAGAACTCCTTCGCACGTCCTGCGGCCATGCGCTTCTTTACTTCCCGAATTTCTTTGTTATCCTTCTGAGCTCCTTCTATTTGTGTCCTCAGCAGGGGCTGTATTTCCAGGGTATTTATCTGACCTTGCGGAATTAGGTGTAAGTTTAGTTGGGCTATTTCCTCCTTAAGCTCAGGGGCCATGCCTTCCATGCCCAGGTGATTGCAATGGCTTTTGCGGCTTAGTGCGTCGGCTACGACGTTTGCCTTCCCTGGATGGTAGTGAACTTCCAGGTCATAATCCTTGATCAATTCTAACCATCGTCTCTGTCTTAGGTTTAGGTCGGGTTGCGTGAAGATATATTTCAGACTCTTGTGATCTGTGTAGATATCGCAATGATTCCCAATCAAATAATGCCTCCAAATTTTTAGTACATGAACCACTGCGGCTAACTCGAGATCATGGGTAGGATAATTTTCCTCGTGCGGTCGCAGTTGTCGTGAAGCATACGCCACAACTTTTCCTTCTTGCATTAATACTCCTCCCAGTCCTTGTCTCGAGGCATCGCAGTAAACCACAAAATCCTTTCGGTTATCAGGGAGGACTAGGATAGGGGCAGTGGTTAACTTTTCTTTCAATCTTCCGAAACTTTCCTGACATTGCTCAGTCCACTTAAACTCCTTTTCCTTCTTTAGTAGCTGGGTCATGGGTCGGGCTATCATAGAGAACCCTTCGATGAATCTTTGGTAGTACCCGACCAATCCCAGAAAGCTTCGGATCTCCGTTACAGACTTGGGTGCTTTCCATTCGGTAACCGCCTCAACCTTAGCAGGGTCTACTGCTACACCACCGGCTGATATTACATGACCTAAAAATGCAACTTCCTTCAACCAGAATTCGCACTTGCTGAACTTTGCATAAAGCTGATGCTCCCGAAGTTTCTTTAGTACCAAGCGTAAATGCTCGGCATGTTCATCTTCATCCTTGGAGTAGATGAGGATATCGTCGATAAACACTACCACGAACTTATCAAGGTACTCCATGAATACCTTGTTCATAAGGTTCATGAAATAAGCCAGAGCATTGGTCAATCCAAAAGACATCACGGTAAACTCGTATAACCTGTAGCGTGTCGAGAACGCAGTCTTGGGAATGTCTCCAGCCCTCATCTTCAGCTGGTGGTACCCGGATCGAAGATCGATCTTAGAGAATATCTTGGCTCCCTTGAGTTGATCGAAGAGATCATCAATTCGCGGTAATGGATATTTGTTCTTGATAGTCACCTCATTCAATGAGCGGTAGTCCACACACATCCTCATGCTACCATCCTTCTTCTTGACGAATAATACTGGGGCTCCCCAGGGTGATGAGCTGGGGCATACGAATCCCTTCTCTTGTAGTTCCCTAATCTGCTTCTTGAGCTCTTCCAACTCATTGACCGGCATCCGATATGGCCTCTTGGATATGGGGGCAGTCCCGGGCATCAAATCGATGACGAATTCAATGTCACGATCTGGTGGCATTCCAGGTAGATCTTCAGGAAACACATCGGGAAATTTCTGAACCACCGGTATTCCTTTCAAGGGTAGCATAGTGAATATACCACCGGCACGTTCGGGTAATCTGGGGTCCTAATCCATAGTTGCCCTCATCGCTGATCCCCAGGGTATGGTCAACGTAACTTCCCTACGGCTGCAATCTATGATTCCTCCGTTCCTTGTTAACCAATCCATGCCTAGTATGACATCGAGGGTTTGCGGCACTAGGACCATAAGATTTGAGGGAAACACCACATCCCTAAGACGGATGGGTACGTCGACACAGGCTTGGTTCACATTTATCTCCCCTCCCGGGGAATGTACTATCATGAGCTTCCGCAGTTCTACTCGGGTTAGATTGTGTTGTTGGCTAGCTTTTAAGGATATAAATGAATGCGACGCGCCTGAGTCGAAGAGAACTTTAACTGGAGTAGAATTTATAGAGAACATACCCATTAGCACGCCCTGATCCTCCTGGGCTTCTTCCGCTCGCACGTGGTTCACTTGCCCGTGTCCAAATCCGGTCGTGATCCTGCCGGTCTGCGGCGTCCTGAACAGCTCTCTCCCGGCCGTCAGGGTAGCAGCCCCTTGGATTGTCGTGGCATTAGCTCCGGTACGGATAGGCGTCTTGTTGGGATGTGGGCACTTGTTGGCGAAATGCCCATACTCTCCACAGTTGAAACAGCTCCCCGGCCTTTTTATCCCTGTAGTAGCCTGGTTTGGCGCAGGTGTGCGGTTCTGGGTAGCAACCGGCCTGTTGTAAGTGCTAGGTGTAGTAGAGCGCTTGGCAGTCACTATCGCGGGTTTCCATCCTGACGAGGTAGCTCCTTTGGGTCGCTGAGATGCAACTTGAGGCGGGCGGTTCATAGCAAGCCTTCTTTTGCGGTTGTGTTCCACGATCTTCCGATCGTTTTCCAATCTAACCACCTTGTTGATGAGACTCTGGAAACTGTCATGATCTTGTCCTATCATGGGTCCACGCAGCTCATCATTTAACCCCTCAATAAACTTGTCTACCTTTTCTTCCTCATCCGCGAGATCTCCAGTCGCGTAGCGGGCCAGTTGGGTGAAACGGTTCAGGTATTCCTGTACCGCGGTATTTCCTTGACGCAGTCTCCTGAACTCATTTTTCTTCATGCGCATCACTGCGGCGGGCACGAAGTTGTCACGGAAAGCGGTAGCGAATTCCTCCCAGGTGGGTTCACCAGCATCTTCTTCTCGGGCCTCCTTATAAGTATCCCACCAATCTCCGGCTGGTCCTTCCAGTTGGTTTACTGCGAAAATTACCTTATCAGCTTCCCGTACTCGTACGAAGGTTAGCTTCTTCTCAATGATACGCAGCCAATCCTCGGCATCCATGGGCTCTTCTGCTGTGGCGAACGTGGGTGGCTTGGTCCTCATAAATTCTGCAAAGTTTGATTCTCCACGATTGCCTTGATTGTTTGCGATGGCTTGCAGGAGTTGGGTCTGGGCGGCCATAATTCCGATTAAGGTGTTTAGGTCAGATTCGAGGGTTCCCTCATTGTTGTTTGTTGCTCGGCGTCGGCTGGCCATCTGTGTGGATTAGTTGGGTAACTACTCTGATTCTCTAACCCACCCTTATGGCTTTATCCCGATCGGGGGGGTTGTTTTTGATGTGAACTTTGTTTAGTAAGCATGGTGGAATAAACTCCTTTGCAACACAACAATAACATACCATAAGGAACATCGTAGAGTTTGCAAATCAAGATGCAAATAACAGCATACATACGCAGCCCAAATGAAGTTCAAACATTACAACCATCGATCTAAGACATCGAACTACTCGTCAACATACATAGGGGAGAACTGCGACATGGCCCAATCTCGTGAGAGATCACTCGGACGACAGGAGGTCCGACTGGCTGCGTCTACATCTGAAGAAGGAGAAGTCCCTGCCAAGAAGATGCCCAAGTCGGGAGAAGGTGACACCAAGAGTAAGAAGATCCCACTCAATCCTACGGATCCGTCCAAGACCGTTGTAATCGATGCCGAGTTAGTAAATAGGAAATCTTGGTCATCATCTTTATTCAAGCTAATAAAGATAAATTTTCATGGAAACCTTCTGATATGCATGTATTCCTAGAGAGGAGATTGAGCACTCATTAATTGTCAAAGAGGATGCGAAACCTATCAAACAACGACTCCACCATTTTGCACTGGATCAAAGAGACGCTACCAGGGAGGAGCTGTAAGGACTCCCGTTTTGCAACAGGAATCACTCGTGTATTCTGTGCCATTTCCCTGGATCAAGTAGTGTGGCACACACGGTACATAGTTGAATTACCAAAAGCACGTACATATGCGTCGAGTACGAATCATTACATCATAGGCCCGAAGGCATTGTCTTAGAACAAAGGACCAAACGGTCCGGGATACAGTCCAAAAGCAGAATGTAGATAAGCAACGGATCGAAGGCAGCAGCATCGCCAGCATCGCCATTGCCACAGGCAACGACCGTGTCTAGACCTAATGGGCACCCTCCTCTTCCGCATCCTCCTTGTAGTAGGCGTAAGGATCCTCCGCAGTATCATCTTCGGCTTCTGATGGAGTTTATAATTGCAAGGGTGAGTACCAACCGTACTCAGCAAGTCACCACGGCAACAATGCATATGAAAGATTTCATCCAAGACAAGGCATAGGCTCTGTTGCATAAAGCTAGTTTTGCAATCATTTTCACAAACCTAAGACCTAGCATAACTGTTCAAGTTTTAATACCAGAGTTCAATTTAAACAACGATGGTTCTGTCCACCATCCATTGTGATCCCAAGGATAGTTTCCCGTCATTGGTTCGTCATGGTTTTCTGTGGACGTCCACCTTCCCTCCTCTCAGGAACTGGCTCCATCAGCACAAAATTCATCATGCATTATCCCATCCCACATAGGTTAAGAATTGAGAGTCTAGCCAAGTGTAATGCATGTCCCGGTGCTCAATATCCACGATCACGGCTATTCGAATAGATTGTTTTACTCACACTGCAGTGGATGTACACTTTACCCGTACTCCGCGACTGCCCAACACATGAGCCTCGTCCCAACACATGAGACGCGTCACGGCAAAGCCTTTCGATAACCTTGCATTGGCAGTACCCGCTCCATGAACTATCATCCTCGTGCACTCTAGGCGTATCTGTTTCTAGTAGTGAGAGGAGTTCTGGCGCTCCCAGGAAGAAAAGTCTCACACACGCGCAAAGTTTATAATTCAAGTTTAGATTCTCACTCTCACACACGTGGCAGTCCTACCAACGGCGACACCGATGTAGAGTACGCATCGCGTCCCCACCTCAGCGGCTGCCCCGTCGTAGCGAACCTGCCTCACACACTGGGGTGAACCATCTATGCAAGGATACTGCCTCTGCTCGGCTATCTAGTCCGCTAGGTCTATACCCATCCGAGAAGTACGGTTATACTGGGGTCGTTTCATGCTTAACTTCATGGCTCGGTCCTTAACTGACCAGGGACGGTGCTAGCCTTTTCCGGATACCACCCAAATCCACCATCCGCCCCAGTCGAAGACACTTGTTTAGTTTCATTTCTCCTTTCCCAAATCGTGTCATTATATCATGGCAATGTGGCGCTCATGTCTCAACATGCCGCATCTCAATTACCTTCCCAAAGGTAATTGCCCAAGCATAAAGCATTTGATAAATATGAGTATGCGTGATTCTAGAATAGCATCACTAAGCATTTGTCATAATTGACTAGGGACTCATACGTAAGCATGGTTACAAAAGGGATATGGGATAAACAATAATCAAGGCATGGCATAATAACAAGTGGGATTTTTATTATTGCATGCAACTTTATTTGTAACCAAAATAATTTCGCAACGTAGGATCAATATGTTCAAGGAATAGTGATGACTTGCCTTGCTCGAAGTCCTGCGTGTCTTGATCTTCGGTCGGACTCACAACTCCCTCGGTGTCTAGAATTGCGTGCGAAAGAAATTGAATTCATTTAGAATTCAATTAAGAGCCAACAAAATCCAATTAAAGAAAAGATCGAGCGCGAGCGTTGAACGTCGACATCAATTCCATTTTATTTATGAAGTAATTCTATTTCGATTTTTAATACCGTTGTACTAAAATGTTAGTGCTAGCCAATGTAGAATATTAATCCGATTTAATTTACGCGTCTCGAATAAATTAGATCCCGCTAATAATACTTTACCTTAGAGGATTAATAATAGACTAAATAGTCGCAACGGTTAATTAGGCGGATAACCTAATCAACGAGTAAAAATCAACTAAGTAGCTTTTAAATGAATATTTAATAGGTATTTAAATGGCAACGACTAATTTGGAAGTTTTAGGGATAACCGGCAAATAAATTCTTCGCTAAACATGTTTGAATAGGTTAGTAAAGCTTAACGAACGAAAATCTAAAAAATCGGCTAAGTACCCCGCTAAGGATTAATTATTCAAATGAATAATCTAGTTTAGTGAATAACTCAAGTTGCAATTAAATAATCCGATTTAATTTCTTGAGTTTCCAAAATAATTGATGTCGGTGGATTTTACTAATTTCCTAAACTAACATTTTATATTAATATAGCATGTGTGCACATATATTTGAGATAGACAAAATTAAATTCCTAATCCCCTAATTTATCCCTTCCTATTTTATTTTCATTTTTCCCTTTCCTCTTCTTTTCTATTTTTTTCTTCTCTTTCTTTTTCTCTTTTTTTTGGGTAGTTTTTCCCCTGAAATTCATTTTAAAATTTTGTAAATTCAACCAAATCAATGTGACCAATGTTTTTAATGTTTGTGATAATTTATTTATCGTTTATATATATATATTATTCTTTCTTTTCTTCTACCCATTACTCTCACATATTCATACGTACACTTATATATATTTATACCTAGGATTTATACCTAGTCTCCTATGCATATATACATATTTATATATTTGCAAAATATATCCGCTTGAATTTGTGCCACCATATTTCATATTTACACACATTATACACACCCATGTATGTATATATATATATGCATAGGCATCGATAATCGTATATATATATATATATGTGAAGTCTCCTCTTAAATTTGTATCACTCCAATTAAATTTGTGACATTTATATAGGATATTTCCTTTAATACAAGGTTGCCCCATCACATACTTTATTTTCCTTAACTGTGCACTTAGTTGATTTTTGTTTTTTTAGGTTCGCGCTTAAATGGATTTGATAAATCTGAGCTTCGCAATTAAAGATCGAATAAACGAGCGATTAAACGTGGCATGATGCAACTTAATTTAAAAGTTTTTGAAATTTCATATTTTAGTGTTTTATATTCGATGGTCGAATTTTTAGGGCGTTACAGGAGCTTACTAAGCTATTGACAGCTGCATTCATCAAGGAAGTTTACTTGCTGACTAACCCAGTCCTACTTCGGAAGAAGATAGGGCAATGAGGCATGTGTGTCGACTATACAGATTTTAACGAATCCTGCCCAAAAGACCCCTTTGGTCTACCTCGCATTGACCAGGTTTCTGATTCTACAACCGAATGCGAGCTTCTTAGTTTTCTCGATAGCTATTCGGGGTATCAGCAGATCAGACTGAACAAGTCTGATTGCTTGAAGACCAAGTTTATCACCCCGTTCGAGGCTTACTGCTACATCACCTGGTACCTTTTGGCCAAAAGAATGTAGGAGCTACATATCAACACATGGTTCATCGATGTTTGCAGTCACAGCTCGGGCGGAATGTGGAGGCCTATGTCGACAATTTTGTTATCAAGACCAAGCAAAAGGATAATCTGATCTTTGATTCCGAGGAAACCTTTTCAAATATTCGCGCCTTCAGGATGAAGCCGAACACAGAAAAGTGCACCTTCGGAGTACCGTCAAGGAAGCTGCTTGGCTTCATGGTTCATCGGGGCATCGAGGCCAACCCGGAGAAGATCAATGCGATATGCAATATGCAACTGCCGAGTACCCAGAAGGACGTTCAAAAGCTCACCAGGTGCATGGCGGCTCTTAGCCAATTTGTTTCTAGACTTGGAGAATGAGGCATGTCCTTCTTCAAGCTACTCAAGAAGACTGATGATTTCCAGTGGACCCCAAAAGCCCAGAAAGTCTTTGAAGATTTCAAGAATTTCCTCACAACGATGTTCGTGCTAGCCTCGCCGTATCCACAAGAGCCTTTGTTGCTTTATGTGTCATCAACTTTCCAGGTGGTCAGCACGGTCTTGATTATTGAGCATGAGGAAGAAGGACATATTCAAAAGGTACAGAGGACTATTTACTTCGTTAGCGAAGTACTAGCTGATTCCAAGACACGCTATTCTCAGGTACAAAAATTGTTATATGGAGTTATAATTATTGTCAGGAAATTAGCCCATTATATTTTGAGTCACTTGGTTACAGAAAACACAATTCACCGTATTTTCATAGACACTCACCTTTGACAATTGTTCATCACCAAGATTAATCATCACATATCCTACAGAGAGTTCCTCTCCATCTGGTGGCGAGCTACAGCGGCGTAAGACGGAGACGGTGCAATTTCTTGTGACCTAGTCTTACGTCGCGTAGTCCCAGTTCTAGCGACGGGAAAAACCAGCCCCCAGCTGTGGGCCGAAAGGGAATCGTGGGCCTAGATGGCGAATATGGAAAGGAATAAGTTCACCTATCATCCCTCAACTTTACATCGAGTCTGTATGACATCCCTAATCCCCAATACCAGAAATATCTACCCCTCAAATGTTCAAAGCCGTGTAAAATAGGTCTCATGGTAGTATATATGGGTGGTTTCGCTGATGTCATATCCTAATCAGCAATCTGGGACCCACATGTAAGTGAGAAGAAAAAATGTGGGGTCTGCATCCCTTCTTTCCTCTCTTTTCTTCTTCTCTTTTCTCTTTCCTCTTCTCTTTTCTTTCTTCTCTTCTATTCTCTTGTCTTCTCTTCTTCAACGAACCTGGGAGGCTGCTGGCAGCAGAGGGGGAGCGGGAGTTGCCCGCCGCTCCACTCTGCCCGCCGCCTGCCACCACTCCTCTGAGGCTAGCCTGATTCTCGTGATCCTCATCTATAAACTATACAGGACACAACGCAATGTTTAATACAACAATTAAGTATGTCATCAACAACATCTGCCAAGCGTGCGAGCAAGCGATCTGCAGTTAACAATGGCGGCAGATCCTGCATGCTCGCCGATGGCCAGTGAGGGTCAGGACATTGGCGACGGCGACGACGCCGGCATGGTTCTTCTTCGAGACAGCAGTGACAGCCTCCCGGCGTTGAAGGTAGACCCCGAGACGTACAGAGGCATTCTGCTCAAGTTCTACATGGCCTGCTGCATCCACGACTTCAAGCACAACATCAGGGAGCTCGTGGAGGCCTATTTGAATCCCTGGCATGAGCTGGAGCAGGACTGGACACGGCAGGTCTCTGCCGACCGCGCTGCTGTCATGGAGTGGCTGCTCTTCGATGGCCTGGATGCCACGGAGCCGGCTGAGCCACAGCAGCAGCTGCAGCTGCAGGAGGAGGACCCGCCGGTGAGCGCGGCCTGGTTCGTGGACCGGCTGCACATGCGGAGGATGCTTCAGGCCTTCTTCCACCCTGACCTAATGGATGTGGAGGACGAGGGGAAGGAACACGCAGCGACCGGAACTTGGTCGGTAACTTCATGGCCGCCACTGGCTTCGTAAACCACCTGTGGGATGCATAGAGGATCGTCGCCATGTGCTGCGACGGCGACATGGACGACGCCGTGCGCAAGACGCCCTCAGCGGGGATGTTGCAACCTCCCGCTGCCACGCTCGCTCGCCGCTGCTCTGTCCCCTACTGCCGGTTGAAGAGAAGATGTGTACCCCATATTTTTTTCTTCTCACTTACATATGGTCCCATATTTTTTTTATTATTTTTTTGTTGATTAGTATGTCACATCAGCGAAATCAGAGATCCATACTACTATAGGACCGAAACTGCACCATTTTGTATAGCTCCGGGTTGAAGATTTCTGGTATTCGAGATAAGGGATGTGAATCAAACTCGACGTAAAGTTGAGGGACAGCTGATGAACTTATTCCATTTGGAAAAACCAAGTCAAAATTCGAATATAGCGAATTTCCCAAAAGTCGTGGAAAATCTCCCATATTGGATCGGGACGCCACTTTCACCGCCGGAGGAGACTGAGGTCTCACCTGAATGGAAGAAGATGAAGGAGAAGCATATTGACTTGAACCGTCGAAGGAAACACTGATTTTACCTTTCCCTAGATCGCTAGATCGCTGACACAATAACCCCACCTATGGTTCTCGGCGGTGAGTGTCTTGGAGAAGGAATAGGGCCGCTCCAAGTCTTGAGGTGCTGATGCTCCAAAACTGAAGACTCCGGTGCGAAATCCTCATCTTGAAAGTCCTGCAACAACGAAAAACGAGACCCCGACGAAGTTCTGGAGACAGAGGCTGACGCAGCATGAATAACCTTTGGCCGGGATGCAGTAGCTGCCGCCACATCCACTTGTCTTGACAGCTTCTGCCTGATGTGGGCATCGGCATCTCGAGCTTCACGCGATTGATCATCCAAAACTGATGGTCCACTCGGCGAAGGCTGACTCAGCGAAGATCGACTCGACGATGAGGTCATCGTCCAAACCGGAGCCAAAGTGAGACGGAGACGACCATTACCTCCCTGACGTCTCATGGAAATGCCATCGAACTCTCCGGCGAAAATTGCCGGACGCATGCATGCATTTGGATTGTTTCATTTGTTGGCTTTAGCAGTGGATCATAGATAGAATATAGCCCAAATGGAAACGTTGGGCCCTGTCAAAATATAAATTATTTGCTTGTCCAACAAAATTGGGTCTAGACAACAGATAGATTTCAAAAAAGAGGTTGGGGGAACCAGCAGATCTCCTCGCACATGCAGATTCTCCCGCTGAGTCTACGCGGAAATTCAGCGGTGGACTAGCCTCCAGTTGGATGGGCAGAATTGGGACATTTGCATCTCAGTAGAAGAATGGTGATACCATCTCTTGTAGACACCGGATAACCCGATAAAGACGCTAAAACCTCTTGTGATCCTCATCTCTTGGGAGCTTCGGTGCGAGCATAACACCATAATCTTCTGGTACATCGGCACTCCACAGGCTACTCTCATAGCAAAAATAAAGGTTGAAGCGGCCTCTTGGGTAAAGGCAGGGGCATGTCGCCTCATGGAGTTTTCCGTTTTGGAAGGAGTCCTTTAATCCTCTTGTTTTGCGGGATGTGATCTTTACATAGCACAACAAATTCTTTTTTTAAGCCATGTTTCACTTGCTCTATCAATATATATGATATATAGGAGATCCTCTTTTAGAAAACAATAAAGCCTAAATTGGAAACGTATATAGGCGGACAGATACGAATAAAAAGGTCCATGAGAGACACAAAGCATTTGAAGGGAGCCCATTAAGCTATGACGGACTGTGAACCGATTGGTTTCATCAGTTATTTGATTCAAAGGATCGGAATTCTGACCGAGAAAAACGTAAACGAACTAAATGAAATTTCGATCGGTTTAACAGGAAAACCAACATAGTTTTTCCAAAAACGTTCTTCTTTGGTAAAAATTAGAAAATAGAAAATAAATCTTGGATAAGTCAAGGAAAAATATTGAGAGGTGAGGAATATTTTATGAAATTTTAAAATGTTTATAAAATGTGAGTATCTTATAAAAAGAACTAACCGAGAAACAAAATATGCAATATATATAAGCTATGTTTGGCATAGCTTTAGTTTTTAGATCCATATTTTTTGGAGCTGAGTATTTCACTATTTCTAGAATCAATGGATTTAGATGTGTGATTACATAGATAGCAGTTGGATGAATCACCATTATAACTAGTTGGCACCTCGTGCTTTGCCACGGGATTTATTAGTTTTATCAACAAATAAAATCAAAGTATTAAATGATTAGGTGCAACTTTAGCTATATAAAAAATATATGATAATATGGATTCATATACGTTATTATAATACAATTCATTCTATTTTTCAAAGTGTATGTATTGTGTAGTACGTAGTTTGCACTCTCTTATTCATCTCAAGCCTGTTCTGAAAATGGGTTTGGTTTAATGATGCCAAACAATAGTGTGATATCTAATCATTCATAGTCACATTTAAGCAATACTTTAAGTTTTATTCGCAAAAATAATAAGTTAGCATTAGGTTTGATGACTTGGGAGGGAAACATGCTAATTATGTGCAGAATGGGTAATAGTAGCATGAGGTGGAGGAAGGTGAATGGATGACTAGTAAATGATTGAATTAGAACAATGGGGAGTTTCTTGATCTAATGGTTATTATTTTTTACTAATGCAATCTGATGGTTTAAAACCTCTGATGATATGACTTCTTGCATGGCTTTTATATAAGTAAATGTTTCTTAGTGGGTACTAACTGCATTGGAAGATAGGATTTAACTTCCAAAACTATATCTTGACTACTTAAAAAAATGGGTAATTCTCCGATTATCCTAATACGCTTTTGTCCATCTCAATCCGCTTTCGCTCCCATCGTCCGTTCCAGCAATTGCGACATGTTTTGTCCTCGGACGTGACTGCACAGCTAGTGGTAGTTGGTTTGTCTAAATCAGCTATCACTCCATCTATGAGAGACCCTATCCACCTATACTTCAAATAAAATTTTATCTTAAACTACTCATCCAATCTACGATCCGATTACACCGTTGTGTTCGTAACAATTAAATCTTTATAACAAGATCTCACATGATTATATTTTGATGAAAAATTATAAATTACTTTTATAATATATCTAAATTACTTTTAGATTTCACTAAATTACTTCTTCGACATATAAAAGTAAATTCAATAAAGTTTAAAAGTAATTTACATATATTATAGAAGTAACTTATAAAAAAAGAAAGTAACTTTAATGCATATCTTTTTTTAATTGGACGTGACTACACAACTAGTGGTAGTTGGTTTGTACTCCATCTAGTTTTTCCTTTCAACTTGAAAAATGCAATAGTATGTTTCCGTTTTGTTTTAAGATACTTTTATAATATATGTAAATTACTTTTAGACTTTATTGAGTTTATTGAGTTTACTTTTATATGTCTAAGAATAACTTAGTCAAATCTAAAAGTAACTTATGATAAAAGTAACTTATGTATATAATAAAAGTAATTTACAAATATAAATATTTTTTTATCGTAATATAATCATGTAAGATCTTGTTGTGAAGATTTAATTGTATCGAACACAATGGTGTAATCGAATTGTAGATCGGATAAGTAATTTGAGAGAAAACTTTATAAGAAGGAAGAAAAAGACATGCATGTCTAAGAGGAAAAACAAGCATGCACATCAGCACGTGTAGCAGTCCTTCTCACAAATTAGTTCGTCGCTGGTTAACGCTAAACCGAGAGGCTTCTCGGTTTAGATTTTGCCTTTGTCCTCGTACGTTTTCCCCACATGGAGCTTTTCCTTTGCATCCACATAATCGGAGACAGCGAAAGCAGGAGGCGTTTCCTTTGCATCCACAGAATCGGAGACAGGGAAAGCAAGATGTGCTTATTAAGCCATAACAACACAATCAATCAATCAATATCCAATCTTATGAAAGCACTTCCCAAAATCATAGTTCCATAGCTTCAATACAATCAATGAACGAAATCAGATACACCACCCCACAAGGCAAGAATAAGAACCAAAGCTAAACAATGACAAAAGTTGAAGCATAAACATATGAACAAATCCAAAATTCCCCTAAAAAACCCAATCTTTGGCCTACCTCACGGCGCACCAATAGCGACTGCAATCCCCATAGTGAGCAAATCAGAAAAGCATAAAAGAGGCAAAGATCCCCGTAAAAAAACCACAAATTTTCAACGAATGATACCTCCTCACGCTGCCGAGACATTGGGGGAGAAGGAAACCCTTTTCTTCTATCCATCTCGCGGCTGTAGGGGAAGCAAAATCATGGGGAGCTCGAGCTCAAGTGAGTGCAAGAGGAAAGGAAGTAAAAGATGGAACGCCGGATCCAGGTGCTCCGATAGGCACGACTGCACGAGCTCAACTGGAAGGATGGTTCGATGATGCCACTACCCCTTCCTTTCTGTGGAGAAGCTTCAGTGAGGAACACGCACAGTGGCGGAGATGAAAAGAAGAGAAGAGAAGAGAAAAAGAAATAAATATTTTTGTCCATTATGGAAATGGGTGCTGTGGATTCAGTTTTTGTGCATTGAGTCAACGTAATCACTGCCGGGAACACGTGGCAGGTGGTAGGTGTTTTCCTACTTATACGTGCAGCTCCATTAGGTCTTGTTCGGAAGACGAGTAAAAGGCCGATATCCCGGTCTTTTTCCTAGCCCTGAAGAGGAAGCCACCACCAGGGAGGGAAATCCCTAGCCTGCTTGAAAGTCCATTCGGTAAGGTCCGGGAAAGTAGGATTGCCGGACCAATACCCCTCGAACCCTAGGGAAATTGATCCACTACTCTGCTCCGTGGAACTTCCCCACCCACGCAGCTCGCAAGCGCCACCTCCTCCCTGCGAACGCCTGCTTCGCGTCATCCCGCCGGCGCCGGCTCCTCCCTCCACCAGTGCTACCACCTCCATTTCCCCACCGCTGACGCCTTCCCTCCCTGCAAAATCTATCACTGCTGCAGTCTCCTCGATCGCACGTTGCACGGCATCGGCATAGCCTCCTCCAAATCCAGATCCACCGTGCCAGCCTCCAGGTATGCCATTATTCCTCTCCATGCGGCTGCCCTCCTCCCCTCCCTGCAAAATCTGCCGCTGTGTGCCTCCTTACAAGACCCACCAGCACTTTCTCCCTGCAAGATCAGGTAAGGACCTCGAGGGTCTCTTCATCTTACAACCCTTGTCCAGTCCAAAGATTTGTTCTAAATGCATTTAGAATCAATTACCTTCCACTACCATCCATGCCATTAGAATATTTATTTGTCGAGAAGATGTATAAGTTGTCATGGCCACAAGCCCACAACTATAATGACTTGTATAAGTTTCCAAGATCAGCTATGTTAATTTGTAAGTTGTAAGTTGTAACCTTGGGTGCCCAACATTAGTCTAAAATTGTGATCTTGTTTCAACAAACTGTTAAATGCACAATAGTTCAGTATTTCTGATGGAGTATGCCGCATGTATTGAACATTAATCTGATATATTTTGATTTTAGAATACTGAGTCCTGCCTAGAGTTTTTAGAAGTTCTTGATTTTGGATAATGTTCTGGTTCTGAACTTGGTGCATGCAGTTAGCTGATTATAAATGAATAGTTAACTGTCTGATACCTAGAATTTTTACAAGTGTATAAATAAAGAAATTAATGCCAAGATTTATTATCCAACCATTGTATTTCAAGTCTGAAACCAAGTTGGAAATAGGTTACTAATAGATAGTCACTAAGTCATTAGTTACAGTGGAATGATGCTGCGTTTGAATAAAATTATACAGGAATTAGTCGAAGACAAAGTAAGATTTAGATGTAGCTGTCGAATGGATTGTCCTTTTAAGCAATCTATTTCCAAATATGCAAATATTCATCTTATGTATTTTTTTAGGTGCATGTCATTATTTTGACACAAAAGGTTATTATGACTTTGCCATGTTTTCCTGTAGTTCATCTCATGTGTTGTTAGTTGTTACTAAAGGGAACTTTTAGCAAGCAAGCACAGATGATTTAACTTCAATTAATATTATGTTTTGTACAATTTAATCCTTTTGACCTGTTACTTACTGTAAGAGATATCTACATGTATGAGTCTATAACCTCATGGTGCGCTAAGCTCCTAAAATCTGGATTGACATGTTTGCTGGACTATTGTAGTGATTTTGGCATGATTTTTGCTGCCAATCTTCAATATTATCATATTTCCTAATTCTTGTAATTTTCTAGGCATCTTTTGTACACCACTATTCAGATTTTTGCTGATATTCACTTTAATCACATTTTTTTTCCTCTGACAGTGATGAATGTGCTCATTAATTTGGGTGGAGATGGAATGATAGGAACTTCTCAGAACTGGATTTCTGTAAAAGTTTATATGTAATATAATATGCAAATTTATATGTAATTTGTATTTGATTCAACTGCTATAGATTTAGTCCATTGATGTCAACTACTCCAGTTGTTTCCCTGACGTGGTACTAAAGGTTGTGTGGTTAAAACTTTGTGATGATTCGGAGTTCTAATTGATTAAGGATGTACTCTGTCTGGTATATATTCGAATATATGCTATACTTACTAGCGACTTGTTAATAATTATCAAGTATGATTTCGATCTGTTGTAAAGAACTAAAGATTCAGAAATCTGTCCGCATATTCGGAGTTTCAGAGAGGAAATGGAATCTTGTATTGCTGCTGCTATGCGTTGATTCCTGCTGAGAAAAATACTTGAAGAATTAGTCCCATATTCATTTCTTCTAAATTTTAGATGAAAAATATCCCGCCACTCCCTGTAATAGTGTAATCCTAATAATTCCCATGTCATCCCCGTCTGATCTAAATGGTCAAAGTTACTAACCAGTGATGAAAGGGACCCAATCCCCCACCTGGGTGGATCTCCCTAGGGAATTCTTCCTTTATTACGGAACGAGGCCTTAGGTGGGAGGCTGGCCACATGGCCCTAATCAATCACGGGGCTAATAAACTGTTTTTCTATGAAGAAAAAAGAAAGATAGAATAAATCCATTCAACTATCTTTTTATGTTGCTAAGATTAAGAAATATTCTTTTCCATTTGATTCTTATGTATTTATATCAGGATTTGAGCTAATCAAGTTGCATCCTTTCATTTGATTACTTTATGTATTTATATCTTAGGAGAGCTTGATGATTTTGGTTCAGGGGTCAAGGCTGTTGCTAATGGTGTACGATCCGCCGTGAAACAATTAATTCATGCCAAACATCCTATTCCATTTGAAGTGGTTATAGTAATTTTGTTTCCTAGCGTTACTAATCTATCATTAAGTAGATCGTCAACCTAATTAACTAGATTAATTTCGATTGATTTTCTGTTAGTGATGAGTTTTAAGCGTCTATTTTTAGTTTTCAAAAAAATAGTTTTCTTTTAAACTTAATTATCTCATAGTTTTTCCATGGGCACTTTACGAGGATCTTTATCAAGAGTGTGCCAAATAGAACGACAATAGCATAGAGGATACTCCTATATTACTCTCAATCCAATATGTGCATAACCAAACAACATGCCAAATAATAACTTAGTCAACAACTTGAGATTATATTTTCCACTCTTTCGTTAATTCTTTGTAATTTAAAAACAAGTCGGATATTAATTATTTTTTAAAAAAACAAATTACGCCAGGTTCCATGGTATCCACGGATATATTAAATTCTTTGTTTATCATTTTGCTGCTTAGGTGGCTAATAAACCACTCGGCTGGTACATTTTTTAATTCTGGCTATATGTTTAGTTTTTCCAACTAAGCACATAGTCGGGGGCTACACCTAATTAGGTGCATCTAGTCGATGTAACTGGAAATAATTTTTGCAATTTTTTTCAGCCCTTCACAGTCTCGTGATTTGGATTTGGCGCCCAGGAGATTTTAGCAGAGATAATTGAAGTACTTGGAGCTGATGATTTTCTATTTAAGTGAAGATTATCTCATCGACTGTAAAGATTTCAGGGGCTACTGTGAATATTATAGTACCCATATACCTACAGATATAAAATATTCGATGTAAACAGAATATGAGTAGTATTAGGATTCGAGTGTATTATTACCTTGTTTGTTAAGGCATAACCCCGATACCTAGTATGGTAAGATTGTAAATCAATGAGGAAAGATGTAGACCGTGTTGGACTGGATCTTATCTTGTAAATTCTCATCCTCCGGGTATATAAGGAGGATAGGGGATCCCTTTGGAACATAAGTATTTCGTAAGATGTCTTGTAACCCATCTACTTTTCCGTCTTTACTGCTACTTCTTTTCTTATTATCGAAATCTAGTTTCGACATGTTGCACGAATATCATAGCATTTATAAAACTTTTTATGATTATATTTTTTTCATATCTTTTCACAATTTAAATTTGAGTTCATCGGATCTTGCTTGGAATTTGCCGTGTCATAGGGGATGGTAATAAACCCCCTCATCCACTAGTGTTCTCTTTTCCGCCCCCAAACCGCGCCGCCGCCGGCGATCCTATTCCCCGGCGGTGTTCTCCGACTCCGGCATGCAATTCCTCCCACGCTCGATTCTTCCTCGTCTCCACCAACGATCTCCCCTCCTCCTCCTCCTCCTCTCCCCAATGCCCTCCGCCGCCAGGGCTCACCCACACATGGCGCCATCCTTCTCTTCGAATCTACCTGCCCGTCCAGTTTCTTGGTGCGTTTTCCCCTTTTCCCTCTTCTGATTTTCCTTCAGTTAGTTGCTCGCTCGAGTGTTCGATCTGGATTGGTAGATTTCTGTGCAACCGCAAATCGCTCGATCGAAAAAAAAAATTCTCGTATTGGTTAGTAGGCAATATGTACGATTTCAATTCGGTCCTTTTCTTCGTTTTCTATTTTTTTTTCGATAGTTTTCCTACTGCATCGAGGAAAATTGGAAGTGGAAGCGGAATTGGAGGTGATGAGTTCGATAAACCGAGTAGGCATGGCGCCCTGCATTCTGCCAATTGTAATGTGGTTGCCTTGGGTGACCACACTACCATCATCCAAGGTGTTAATGATGAAGAGAAGAAGGGGCAAACTGCGGGTTTCATTGCTCATTCCGGCGATGGCCCTCCTACGAGTGACGATGAAGAAGATGGGAGGATGGCGAAGGCGGATGCCGATTATGCTTATGAAGATGCAAGTAGACTAACTGTAGATGCCACCGATGGCAAAGAAGACGCAGGGATGGCACCCATGGAGCTGGAAGATGCGAGGAGGGAAACCAAGAATGTCACTGCTTTTGGCGGGGATGGCCATTCCGAGGATGATGATGATAATAAAGAGGATGAGAGGGAGGAAATTGAGTTTGATTATGACAACGATTACGACAGTACTTCTGATGATGATGACATCTATTTTTGCGACGATATCTGGCACACCGAACAAGTAATACCTAAACGTACAATTGAAAATAGTAGCCACCGTGATGGTTCTATATACAGGGGGGGTGATGACTGTCAATGGAAAACCGACTATTCTATTGCGGACCGAAATGAGAGTAAGTGATCCATATCCATATTGGCATTGAAATCTGAGTTAATTTTTCGCTATTTTGCTTTACTATATAAGGATAAATTACAGTTTGCGTACGTAGTGCACTAGTATTGAGAAGCAACATGATTAGCAAAAAAACTCAGTTAACCTCAGTTTTTCGTGCTGGCCTATTCTGTGATGGTAGTAGATCCATAGACGGTAATTATCCGAGGAGAAAATGAAGGAAAAAGTAGGGCAGTGCCTAAACTGATAAATTGGTTCCACCCAGGGCTTTGTAAATCACTTTGTGATCACTAAGCAGGGTTCATGAGACTTTTCATTAGAAAGATTTTCTTTAACACAATACATGGATAGAAGTAGGGTTTTTTGGTCTACTGTATTAATGGCCAATTGCAATATAACATATAATCTCCCGTGAAGCTTGGTTGGAGGCAATGATGTTGTCAGATCCCAAAGATTGCGGCCAGGATGCTGAAAATTGCAGAGTTCATCGGCCGCACCGCATGTTGCAAATTTTCTCACTAAAGCTGGCAAAAATTCCTGTGGATGGTGGTTCCGTAGAGTTGTATGGATACATAGCAGTGCAGGATAGTCTGGAACCATTGCTTAATTATATCGTCAATCTTAGCAGGGATAGTCCCATCATTGTGGAACAGGTGCACATCCATACTTATCTGCAATAATTTCAAATTACTTTATTATGTTACTTTATAAGTCCAAACTTATCACGTGCATAGAACAGATGAGATTGCTACATACTTTTTGATAGCATACTGCACATACTTGGTCTGTTTTACATCATTTAAAGTTTTCAGTGTTCTCTTGATTAATTGAAGGAAACATCTACTTTACCCCACATGTCAGGTTCCTTCTCTCTATTCCTTCTATCTATATATATAATATATGTGTGTATGTGTATGTGTATGTATGTGTCTGTGCGCGTGTGTTTAATATATTCTTAACCCCACAATAGCTGCGTTGGTGATGGCTGAGCTGGTTAGGCACGATAGCAGCAGCAGGAGCTTCACCAGAGTTAGCATAGTGTTGGGAGCTCGAACTCTAGTAGGCAACGGCGTCCAGAGCTCTAGCAGGGTGGGCGCAGTGATAGTAGCTTAACCTTAAGCTTTAGCTGCAGGCCTTGGACAAGCTCTGTAGTAGCAATGGCTGAGCTTTGGTGGCCTGATTTTCTTGCAGCAGCTGGGCAAGATAGTGTTCATAACAGCGATAATTGAGCTCTAACAGCGACAAGAACTGCTCTGGTGTCCCTCCCTATGTCATTTCTGATTCAATCAAACCTCAATATTTCAGCACTTTCATTTCCTTTATTTATAAATTTTCTTCATTTCCATCAAAAGCAGAAAGTTAAGAATTGACCAAATTATGGCCGAAAACTATCGTTCCCTATGCATGGTCTGGCTTATCAAAGCGTTTAACATTTAAACTAATATAAAACATGAACAATATAGTGTTGATATGCCAAAGCTAATACATGATACCGCTTATGAAAGCCTATTGAGAGTCCAATAACTCACCAAATCCTACTCCATATATAGTCTCATTCAAAATCCTGCTATTGGATTTGCTGCTTACGTGGAGATTCCTGAGCTCATTCCAGTTGGGTTTTGTTGCTTTTTATGCTTTTTGGGATTATGCTGAGTTGGATAGCCTTTTGCTCTGGGGATTAGGCAATGGATAGTGGAAGGTCACAAACTCATGATCTGCAAAAAGCTAGTGTTCATAGTTTTGCAGATCCATTTGGAACTTGTGCTAATTCAACATGTGTGCAGGGCTAAATATCCTCTCTCGTGGTTTGTTAAAACGTGAGAAAACTGTCCATTTGATTTCATACATTATTTATGTGACTACAGAGATCAAGTTAGAATGCTCTAGGAGCCAAGTTATATAACATGCAGTATTTTTCATAGTCTTCATCAAGGTAGCCTCATTGATCGCAACAAAGTCCTTTTATTTGTCCTTCCATTTCATGCAGCCCTGCACAATTAAATATTGTGGAATTTAAGGTAAAATTAGAAAAGCTGGGGCAGTTTTTTCCCTCTCTGACACTCCTGTACACTTACCTCTTATATTTGATATGTGAAAAGATCTGTTACTTGCAGTATTTCTTATACTAACTTCATGTATTGCTGTAAGTAAAACTTCATAGGGAAAGTACCTAGCTTTAGATTTTTCTTGCTTGATTGGAAGAGCTACTAAATACTAATTATTTCACAGGGTTCCCTCATCACAATGACTGGCCCAAAACGAGGGATCCAAATGTATGGCACTATTCTAATTGAATATGACATGAGGATCAAGACAGGAGAACAAGACAGAGATCTCCAACTGATTGATGGCGTGTTTACATATGATGACAGCACATTTTCAGGTCATGAATTCACAAATCGCATTTGTGGCGATTGTGGCGCAGTTGACATTACTGTGTCACTTCTTGACAGTGCAGTGGAGGCAACGATAGAAGTTACCATATCAGAAGTGCGGAGAAGTTTCAACTTATCTCTCGGTTCTTTCTTCAGTGGATTGCATGAGGAAATTCAGCTTTTTCATGGCACCATTTGTGAACCTCGTGGTCTAAGGAGGTCCGTGGTTGCTGTAATGATGGGTACTTGGATGCATTTGAAGTTCAATGTATGTTCAGGGTCTTACAGCTGCGCTGAACATTGTTGTTCCTTTAAAGCAAAGAAACATAGATATGACAGTCATGAATTAAAGACGGGGCTTGGCATAATCTCCGTGAAGGTGACTTGGTCGACCTTGAGTACTTTCTGTGACCGACAAAAGAAAGTTCTGCTACTTTGGTAATGCCTTCCGCTTAGCATCTGGTTCTTAATCGTTTTATTAAGACCTATAGTTTTGTGTTAATATTTTTATGTTCTCTACTAATATTTTTCTTTCGTTTTGGCAAATATAGAAGTATTGCCTATCCAAACAAAATATACAGTGCAAACCACATGTAGTAGAAACGTGAAAACTATCATTAAATTAAAAATTAATATATTTGTCTATATCACCAAGAGTAAAAGAGAAATAATTAGGGAATATTTTTTTTACTCTTGGTGATAAATCTCAGCCATCCATTTTTTATCCAACGGTACTTTCTTCACCTACGTACGTGGTATGCAATGAATATTTTCTCTATCCATGCCCTGCAGTCTTTCGTGTCGTGCTGACGAACGGTCCAATTTAGAGAGCGAACATGTGCGATCCCAGCAGTCTGTCGTCGTGCTGATGAATGACCCAGTTTAGAAAGCGAACATGTATTATTGTTAGGTACAATTGTCACACTTTTATTTTTTTTTAAGAATTTAAGGACCTTCTAAACAATCACCTATTGAAAATTTTGTATGTTTCAACCAAATTTTTCATCGTCCCACCGGACTCGTGTAAGGCAATACCAGACATTGCGGCTCCCTCTGCTATTAAAACCATGTCAATTTACTTTCTTTGATAGTTTGCATGGTGCTTTCGTCCGACGTGGCTTGTTAGAGAATAGGCGGTGGAGGTGAAGTCAAAGACAAAGTCGTAGGACGCGCTAGCAAGGGCGTAGGTGTGAGGAGGAAGCGCCGATAGCAGCAGCAGAATGGTTATTGGCATATCAGGCACCGGCCAAATATCTCACTTACTTCACCGCTCTCTGCCTCGAGGGTTGTTGCCTTCCTCACCGTCTCCTCTAGGGTCATCCTTTTTGAACATGATACTAGCATTCGACATGGAGGCAGGGTAGCTGCATTCATCCACGAGGATCTTGTTTTGGAGGGGGTATCTCGTAGGGAATTGAGTGGGTGACAATGAGGTTGTTGACTTTGGGGTTTTGGGTGCCCAAAGGATGAGGAGTGGTGTAGTGGAGTGGATATAGTAGCAGACGATAACGGAGAAGTCCTCGAGCACAGTGCGCCAGAAGTGGGGGAGTGAGCAATCCGACGGTCGGTCCACACAAGTGAGTTCCCGTCCTGCACAGCCGCGCCTCAACCTCAGCTCGGCTCGCACAAGCCATCTTGACACACGGCAACACGGCTCGCACTCACTCCGATTGGCTCGATCTAATCCGCTTCGTCCTAGCGCTGGGCTCCTAGATGCAGTTCCTCTCCGTTGTTCCCCTCCGCTCGTTTCCTATCCTGACGCCGCCGCCTTTCTTTGCAATCCATATTATGTAGTATGTACATTGTTAGGAGTTTGCAAAGATTGTAGTCCCAATGATATAAGTTTGAACCCCTTTTTGGTCAAATTGCAAGGAAACTCATATCCCTATGTAATCAGTACAGTTTATTTTTTATTTGAAATACATATGGTGTATTGGATGTTCTCAAATCTGCAATGCGATTGATGTGTTAAAAAATATGATTATTTCTCTGATTCCTTTTGAAAATAAGATATGGAATATTGTGTGATCTGAAATCTTGAAGTTCCAATCTAGAATGTGAATTCTAAAAGCTGGTCTTTGTGAAACAATGTAGATAATTTCATATCTCCTACATAGCTACAAAATTCATGGATAGAACTAACAGCATCAATGAAAATTTAGAAGCTGGTCTTTCTGAAACAATGTAGATAATTTCATATCTCCTACATAGCTACAAAATTTATGGACAGAACTGACAACATCAATGAAAATTTAGTGTAACATGATGCGAATGAAAATAATAGTGCTACATAGTAAAAGAGTACAATTTCATGGATACACCAAAATCCATTCAAAAAGCCTACTAATTATAGGTTGTGCCAAATTCTATTAATAGAAATGTAACTTTCTAGCAGACATGGCTGAATCTTGCTGAACTCCAAATAAAAGACTTGTATATCTACCTTAGATTAAAGGAGCAGCCATGGTCGAGGATTGTCCATACACATCATATGCAGTCATGCTCTAGGATTAGCCATACACACCATATGCATCGAAGATTGCCCACACACATCATTTGCAGTCATGGTCGAAGATTGCGCACACGCATCACCAACATCTTCATCTCTATTTTCTGGTGTATTATTTGGATCTTCTCCTATAGTTCAAACACAAAATATCAGAGCATAAAAAAATTAACTATGCAAGCATAGAATGAAAAAACATACTTGAATGGTAGGATCAGTACCTTTCTTCTTAGCGTTTTTCGTATTCTTCCGTTTCTTCTTTTCAACTGCATCTTTTGATCACCTACTCTTTGGGCCTTTGACCACCCGAGGGACTCTAATCGACATTGCACCATTTAGTGTGTCCACAACACAGTCTTTTGAATTTAGAGGAACCTCAAATGTTTTTTCTTGCATCTTGCTTAGAGAACTATTTGCCTCCAAGTCTTAATTATTTACGGTTTTCTCCAAATCATCAAGAAGTTCTTTCGACACTGAACATTTCAATGCAATGGATGCTACCTTTTGAGATATACGTGCAGCCTGTGTTTCAAAGTTTCCTTATCACTTCCTTGTTTGTCAATATTAAATCCTCTTTTCGCATATTTTATCCATATATTGAGTATATATTGAGATGGCATAGTGAAAACTTCATTCATATTGAAGACTCTGAGGGCATGCTTGCACAATATACCTATAAGACATGGATACTATTTTTCAGAAATTTGTATTAGAAATTATAAGTTTATAACGTGATTTAAAGTGTGTATACATACCAATGGACTCGTACTTTCTACCAGAACATGTAATGGTCGTATCTGCAGTATTATACACAACTGTTGCTTCATGGTCTGATTCCATAGGTATAACCATGAATGTCAAGATTACCCCTCAGTTTGTAACAATTTACATGATATGCCTTTTCCCTGAATCAAAAGCTATTCCAATTTGAGGAACGATAAAAGCTTGTGCAACTTTCTTATTGACCTGTTGTACGATTAACGAGTTCAAAATTTGAGTTTTATTACCACAATACGAAATATTATGTTTCCTGTCGTTTTTTTCATTACCCATCTGGGGCTTCATTTGCCGTTGCTTCAGATACTATGCAATGAATTGTGTTGTCATTGCCATGCATGAGTTCCACGAACCACGATCATCATGCACCATCATGGCTAACTGCTCAAAGTTGTGTGCAATATATAGCAGACGGTCAGAGATCAACCAATACGAACAAACATGGTGAGCCAACCTGTGTTTTCTGCTCCTCATCGGCTCCATGAACCTTGGCGCGCAACTGCGTCCTCCGCATGCCCAGGTGAGTGAGACGGCTTCGTCCAGTAGATCAGGGCGCAGAGAGCATCGGAATCCCGGTGACTAGGTCATTCGATTCTCTTGGTCTCCTCCTCCTGTCATTGTGGATGATGCAGCTGCGCGTGGCGGCAATCTGGCGCATGAAGAGGAACACATCAAACGGAATCCGTGTCCCTACCTCTGTGAAGTTTAGGCCCCTTTGTGGTGTTTTGATGATCAATGATAACATAATCATCAGAGCTTATCTTGTTTGTTAAGTGTGGAAAAGATTAGGGTTCCCATGGTGATCGCATGGATTAAAGAAATCAATTTGTTTGCTAGATGGCTTCACCAGTGAATTTTACAAAGAAATTTATCAGCAACATCAAGCCTGACTTGCTCGATGTATTCAGACACTTGTAACACAACAGAACTGATTTATCTGGAAAGAACATAACGGTATTTCAATGATTCATAGCTACCAAAACTTCAGTGAAGTTCTAGAAGTCAGGCTTTAAAAGAAAATCCCTGCACTCTTTGATTACATGCAGTTGTTTTTAGAAAAGGATGAATCTCTGAGAATTTCATCCATAGCTTCTGAACTTCTGCAATGCACCCTCAAAAAAAGAAAGATGTTTGGTCAAACTAGAAATTCTGAGCCTGGCTTATTACCCTTTAATCCAAAGTACATTAGTTTATTAGTACATACACATGAGTGATCAAGAAAAGCTTTCTTAATTTGTCTTAGACACTTCTTTGCTCACTAAGCTCTCTACCATGCAACTATCTGGGATTACCTCTGTCCACCACTAAGATAACACATAACATATGCTATTGCCTGCCATTCATACCAAAAATCAGCAAAAGGTTAACAAATTGGATGCCTGGGTTGCTATGATGGGGAGGTAGATTACAATATTCAACTCGGTTCTGTCATCTATTCCAACATACTATGTCAAATTGCCTGAGAAAAGCATTGAAGAAATCGATAAGTTGAGAAGAGCGATCCAATGGAAAGAAAAGAAAAAGAAATTAAAGGAGGCTAATGTCTAGTTGCATGCCACATGGTCACCATGCAAAAAGAACAGGGTGGTTTGGACATAATGAATCCGCATGTGCATAATATGGCTTTACTCTTGAAATTTGCTGGCAAATTACTACCAGGAATTAAAAAAATTGACCTCTTTTGGCTTGTAGATAACTACTAGTTACGAAAGCAAATACCACTTCAACTTAGGCAAAGGCACGGCAATACGCCAATACGGAAACACATCGTTACTGCGCTACCCCTGACAATGGCAATCACAAAAGTAATAGCTGGTGACAGATGTACAGCTCTACCCTTGAAAGATCAATGGACAGCAGCCTGTCATCCAGATGTGTAAAAGAACTACTCCCTCCGTTCTAAGTATTTCTAGAATAGTACTAAGTTAAACATTTTAACTTTGACTATTGATAGAAAAAAATAAAAAAGATCAATCACGTAAAATTAATGTTACTAGATTTGTCATTAAACAAACTATCATAATATATAACTCTTTTTATTTAAAACATCTTACTTTTATAGATATTGTTGGTCAAAGTAGCATCTCGAAGACTGTGTCCAGATCCAAAAATCCTAATATTTTGAAACGGGGAGAGTACTTGCTTCCAGATCACAAAGCATTCAGAATTACCCTCTGGGAGGTCAGGTATTTCCTAATCCACACTAGCAAACTTTGCAGAATCGTTATTAGTCAACTCATTAACTTTACAAACTTCAATCAAGGCTTTATCATCTAAATGACAAAATTTAGTAACTTTTTACCTGTTGTCTGCTCCTCTCAGTGCAGTAGCCGTAACAGAATCGATAACAATCGATTTGCCTTGTGTTATATGGGTATGGAAGGGGCTTTTGCTGGCGCCAGAAGAAATGTATCCTGTCCATAACTGCAAAACAAATAAGAAATCACTACTCTTGAAATGAACACAACAAAGAACATAATGTTAAGTAAAGTAGTAAGTACTAAGTACACTGAAATACCAAAATTTGGAGAGATTGAGTTACTGGTGTTGTGTAGCACAGGACTCGAACTCGTTACTGGCGCTCTGTAGCCATAATACAACTGAGAGTTACCAGGAATCAAACGCGCCCTGGTATTTCCAGATGAAATAGCACTTCTGTCAAATGGAGAACACCTGAGTTTGAGATTCGACCCTGAATTCCAGGCAATGTAGAAGCAGGTACTGTTCTTGGGAATGCAATCAGAAAATTTTCTTTAGGACTGAGAGTCGACCAGTTACAATAATTCCTCTTTTGACCTCCAAGAAAAGGAGGATTTGCACACTCCCTTGGAGAAGATGGAACAATTTTCTTCACTAAATCCCTGGCAATCTCTCCTTGCTCTAGCTTAACACTTTTTTCACCTTTATTTGTGTGTACTGCAAATGATGAGGATGGGTTATGAATCTTTGGTAGGAGTTCCGGAGTCCAGCGTTCCACTAAGGAAGGGGGAAAGGGAGAAGAAGGTCCTCCAAGTCCTCCTCCCATATAAAATTTTCGAGCAGCTGATATCTGTACAGGGTCGTCAAGTTCCACCTTGACCCTTTTATTTCTGCCATTTTTCTCGAAATGAGATTTTTGCTGCTTGACAAGATGTAAGGCATTTCTCTTGTTGCTCCATTGTGGGGCGTTACATTGATCAAGTGAGATTTTAATCTCTGGATCACCTTCTCCAACATCAACTGGAGCAGCAAAATGTGGACCCCTTGGAGCATGTTCGTGCTCGAACACTCCAGAATTATAAGCATCCCGCTCCAGGATTCTGATCTCACTCAAGATATTTTCGGCTGATGATATGCTGTTGATCCCATGATTATTCAACAGTGGTGGCACTTCTCCAGACTTCAGGGAATTAATGTGCTCCATTGCAACACCAGAAAGCTTACTCCAGTTATGAATCCAATCAGAGATTTCAGATCTTTTCACAATCTTCCTCTCAAAGGAAAAGTAACTCGAGCTGTTCAGACGACTTATACTTTCATCCAGGAATGAGCTGAGGATAGTTTCAAACACGAATTGAAATCGAGCCGCTTCACAAATATTAGTAAATCTTCCCAAAGATTCTCTCATATTTTGGGGTTCTGGATTAACTCCTTTGTAAGACCACACAGAATCAAAAGCATTTCTAAGCTGATAATATCCCAATTTTGTATTTTCAACACCTCCAGGTGATATATCGATGTAATTTGAACCAAAATTTAGGAGCTTGCAATTGTGTTGAAGCATATAACTCTCTGTCTGATTGTCACGTGTCATTTGATAAGTTCCATTTTGTCCTTCGAAACCTTCAAGCCAAAGTTTTCTTCCACTGATAGCAAACGATAACCAACGCTCACCATACTTGAAAACATAGTAAAAAGTGTCATCCTCTCGTGTGGTGTAAAGTTCACTGTTTTCCCCATACAAATCAGATATATCAACTCGAATACCTCCAGCTTGGCACCACTCACGGAAGGTACCAATGCTATTATAGTAGCTTTCACGAACTTCCTCTGGACTGCCATCCAAAGATACACTCACCGTGTTCCGAGGTGAGCGCTTCTTGATTAATAGTGCACTTGGCCTTATAATTTTCCCCCCCTTTTCTTGAGAGGTGGCCCTGCAGCTGATATGCAAAGATTCTCAAATTTGCAATGCTCAAAGCTGAAAACTATAATTTGAGAGTTTTATGTTGCAAAATTTCGTGCTTATAAGAATGTAAAATGATCTCAAGAATTATCTAAACTTTAGAGCAAGAAATAGAATTGATATTTTACATTTTTATTGGTGGACTGTAACCCATGCAATCAGATTTTTTACAAGCCATGCTTAACCTGCTATCATGACAATTACCGTTCAGAAATCTTAGACCGACCTTTTGAGTGTTGTACAGTTGATGTAGAAGCTTCCGAGTGTAACAGCCTGTTCACTCATATGTAGGGCCTACTGCCAATAGCAGAATTAGCAGAACGGCCATATGGAGAAATTGTTTTGCGGCCATCCTGTTCTTTGTTGCAGGAGATAGTTTGCTCGTTTGCAGTTACTCTCTGTCATGTACAGATAGAAAAATCATTAGTATTGCCAGTGAAGTCCTGTATCTAGTGATATCTTAAAATTTGTATGTAGTCCACAACAAAAGGAGAAAACAGATGAAACAATTAAAAGATTCAGGGGTAAGATAAACCTGGGGGTTTAAGCAAGATTTTTTCTCTTGTAATTCTACAAGATATTGAAGATAGGACTCCTTGCATTTAATAGGAGCATCCTCACTCATACATTTCTGCTTATCTTTGGCCCCTAATTTTTTGTCCCGCTGGAAGAACATTCTGCAAAGGTTATTGTAGTCCTGTGAAAAAATGCAAAAGACACCAATCGATGACCCTGGAAAAAAAAAGCTCATATCATAAACACAAAATTCCAAGTACTAGGGGCTACCTGGGGTATACTAGCTTTGTTCTTCACTTGATATTCATTCATAACCCATCCAGTTCTCTTAACAGATGTTCCCTGACTTTCGTAATGGTCAAAAGTAACTTTCACACCGACGATTCCAGTACCTGTGGGTACTTTGACAGAACTGATATATTTCCAATAACCCTGTTTTGCCTTTCTGATAGTATTCTCTCAACAGTCAATTAGTTCTTCATCATACAAACAGTTCAAACACCATATATTGCCTACATCACAAGTTAACTCTGTCAGATACTATTTGAGCAATTTGTTATCGAAATTAACAGACTGTTGTCGAAAAGGCATCATTCTCATCTTACTGGTAGAAACAGCTCTCATACTGTTCTCACCAGATCTCACGATATTATTTTCAGGGTTTTCTTTTAAAACATTTCAGTCATTTAACTCAAAAGTAATTATCGATTCCATGTAGACTTCCTATTCATACTTAGTTGCTGAGAATAGAAACATTGTCCATATACTGCCGAATCATAGAATACAGTACGCAGAACAATATTCCAAAATGACAAAACAGAGAAGTATTCAAGGTCTAAAAGAAGTAAATTAAGAATAAATTAGTAAAATACATGGGCTCCTAAACTTCTTCAGCCAGTTTATTTAGTTCCACAAACTTATAATGTGCAAATTAAGATCCTTCAACTTGTCTAAACCGTTCGGGAGGTCGAACCACATTCACCCTCACAATCAACTGCCCGGGTGGACATCGGTGTGCTGCAGGAGTTTTCGCACCATTTCTAGGTGGGCATTTTACAATTTTCTAATGAGTATGGTTTACATTAATCACGTTAATAGATGGATATGAATCAACTCTGTGGATGCCCAGAAATCAAACGAGAGTTATGACACTTCTGGTTGGATTGTGCATGATGGTGTAGGGTGAGATTGGACCACTAGTGAATTGTTTCACGAAAAGTTTGTGGACCTAAGTGAACCGGCGAAACAAGTATAGGAATGTGTGGTGTATTTACTCTTACGGTTAAGGGCAGCGTTCCCAACAAGATAATCATCATGTTGGGAATGCTAAGAATTTAGAATGCAGGGTAGTTGCAACACCAGAAAAATAGCATAATCGTTATCATGTGCGTAGATTAGGAACTTGCCTGGAGAATCCTATGGGTCAATGAGGGATAAGTTCATTCCTACAACCACATTCTCAGGCAAGAAGTCCTCTTTTTTTCTCTCAGCTAAGAAATGAACGAGTTCGGCATCGGTCTATGATTCATTTATGCTGATGTTAAGCAATCCTGTCCCAGTATTGTCAGGACACATGATTATACCTACAAAAAGAAACATAACACTTCTAGTCAGTTTATTTAATTCTGAGATCATACTAAACCAAGTATAAGAACCTAATCAGTATAATATTGAAAATCAATCAAATATCATCAGAAATAGAAATTATATTTAATTTGCAACGCCCTATAAATATATATTCCTGAAATACAAGAATCCAAACTTTCAAAGTAGTACAAGAATAAGATTGTTCCTAAATCCTAAAGGAGTAATCAAGATATAAATTCAAATATGAAAAGCTTGCAAGGAAGTTCAAATATTAAATTCCAAATTTGAATCCAAACTCAAGTCAGTGAAACTGCAGAATTACCAAATTGCCATTAGCGTTTCTTCTTTTCTGTTCCTGAAAATCCACCTGGTTTCTATTGATTGCCTGCTACCTGTTTGATGTAAGCATAGCCCAACTCAGCCTGCCTGACCTTCCACACCCTCCCCAGCTAGCCTAGTCGAGCTGCATGCGACACGCCTGAGTGATGGCGACGCCCGTCGCACCACCTCGCCTGGACGCGACGCTCCCTCGCAAGCCGAACGCCGCGCGCCCAAAGCCATCGCCGCCACTCGGGCCGATCTCACCGACATGGCCGCGGCAACGGCCGACCCAATCGATAGCTCCGGGAGCCACCGAAGAACCATCCCGACCACCTCGCCCCAACAGGCGTTGATCAATCCCTGTGCCAGCAACCGCATCGATGAAGAGTCGAAGTCGCGATGCACGCATCTCACGCCCAGGCGGCTACGGAAGCCAGGAAGCGACCATACACCACCACCTCACCTTCTTCCCAACCCCGTGCCCACCCCGAGCCGCGAACCATCTCCTCTCCTTTTCCCCTCAGGGAGAAGTCCAAGCCGACCCGCCGTCGAACACCTGGCGTGCGCCCTCGTCAGCTTCGTCCTGGCGCCACTACAGCAACGACGCCGCCCTCTCGCTGGAGCTTCTCCCATCCAGGAACACCCTGCAGACGACTACTCCTCAACCCGAGGAACATGGATGGACACAATCCACCGCCACCCTCTCCTGAAACATGTATCGAGCACCTAGAGTGCTCCCGCGCCCGCTCTGCTCTGCATCGCCTCTGCCGAATTGGCGTCCCCCCACCGTCCTTCCTTCTCCGCTGATCCCCTCTCGCCAAAACCCTCCTCCATGAATCCAAACCTCAAATCACCAACTAATTTTCTGATTCCCCTCTCGCCAAAAACCGTCCAAAACCTCAACTCACCAACTAATTTTCTGATTCCCCTCTCGCCAAAAACCCTACTCCATGCGTCCAAAACATTCGATTCACCCACTAATTTTCTGATTCCCTCTCGTCAAAACCATCCTCCATGCGTCCAAAACCTCGATCACCAACTAATTTTCTGATTCCCTCTCGCCGAAACCTTCCTTCCTGCGTACAAAACCTAGATCACCATTTTTTTTGGACGATTAGCTAGCGAAGCGTAGTAGCAGCGCCCCCACCCCCGGAGTCCCACTCTCCAATCTCCACCACGGCAGCCATTCCAACGTGAGTAGACCACACCTCGAAGCCCTCTCGGCTACACATCGTTGGTCAAATGGAACTCACGCACCTGGGATTCGCGCGTCCTCCCCTCTTCAATTTTTTGATGGAGGCGTATCGAATCCAACCGCCGAATCAACCCCGGCGGCCTGAGCCCTCTGCCGCAACAACACCAACCCGTCCACCCCGCTCGGCGGCGCAAGCTCCTCCGCCTCCGCCGCCGCCGCCGCGCGGCCACCAACCACAAGCACCCACGCGCAACCACTTCCCCGATCAAATCCTAACTTCCCCTGTGCCTTTCCTCGCCGTCGCCTCTGCCGCTGCGCCGCGTGAAGAGAGAAGAGAGTAGGAAGAAGAAGAGGAAGAGGAGGTTGAGACCGACAAATGGGCCCCGCGCTCGGATCGTTGGCGTACCCGCGTGCAACCGATTTTGAATGGTGCGATCGCTCACTGACAAGTTGGGCCCGCAGACCCCGCATGGAACTGCAGCCACCTGCCTGTGCTTGAGGATTTTTTTTTCCCTTGAGGAAAATAATTCGAATGTGAATTAACCTATTTGTCATTGAGAGAGGGTGTGATCCTGTATAGGGATAATTTGGTGGAGAAGAAACGAGAATATCACGCAATGCGGTTTATTATTTTCCAGTTAATTAAATCTTAAAAAACATAGAATTTCCAAAAAAGAATATTCTTGTACTGTTGGATCGTTTACCCCACATGTTCTATGCTACTTGTGAAGTTAATAAAATTCTTAAAATATTAATTTATCAAATTAATCGGGTAAAAGATCGGCCTTCAAACTTTCTCAAAAGAGCGATCCTCCGGTACTCTTTACTTTACTTGTACTATTATACTACCAGTAATATTAAGGGTAAATTAGTAATTTACGAATACAATGATTACGAGTAACTTTGTCATTTATGTTTTTTCCCGGCTAGATCGATATGTGGTTATCCATTATGTTGGTATTGCTCATATTCTATTAAAAAGCTAAAAAAGGAAAAAAAATGTTTAGCCACTGCTAAATGATAATTATACCCCTAATTTTTAGGATAATAATACCCTCCACATTTCTACTACCGCTAATTAGGGTGGTAGTAGAAACCATTATGAACTCTTTGATCAAATAAGATTAATGATTCAGATTGTTTTCTATTACCAATAGAGAGTACCGGAGTGAGCCTTTTCTCAAAAATGGCCATTACCGAACACAAATGGAAATTTTTCACAAATGTAGTTGGGCCCTCTTTAGGCTAATAATGCTTGCACAGGTTAAACAACACTGGATAACTGCATTTTATTGATTCATGCATTGCACGACACAATTCACAAGCTGCATTCCATCGATTCATGCAGTACAAATCACAATTTACAAACTGCTAGGTGCAATTCATTAACTACTCTAGGTAATTTCTCCCTACAACTAATGACAAACAGACAAGTACACAACACACGTAGCATTAGCATGAACATAAGCCAATGGATTCTGCTTTGAACGTTTTCTTCGTACCAAGCTGTGTCTTTGCCTGATTGAGCTCACCTTTACATAATAATTGTGACTCTTCTGCATCAAGGAGACCTGACAAGCTAGTGTTCTGCCTTTTCTTGTTTCGTAATTAATTGTCCATGCAACATGCGACACGTAATCATACTCAGCAGGCGCCAGCGTGGCAGTATGCCACCATCTCATCCACGTACTTGTTGTGGAGGTCCTCCAAAATCCATAGGTAGCAGCAGGTCACAACATGCACGAAGCAATTGGGAATGGTAAGGAATGGCAAGCTGCAACTCAACTCAATAATACCACATTCACCTCTCACGTAGCGGTAGGTCCCTAACAAGCTGCAGCCTACCCCTGCTTCATCCATCACTGTCGCATTCGACCGCTGCCGCCGCTGCCAGTTGTGCCAACAGTTGTACAAATGGATTGGACGATTTCGCCGCCAGTTGTATGGATCTTATTTGCAAATTAGTTATAAAATTTATTCTGGTGCTTATATTATCTATATGTATGGATAGTGGGATTATCAAAACGGCTATTAACTCTTGAAAAATAAACTCATATATTAAATATGACATTTAGTATTTCGCAACAGCACCACATCTATGTAGCCCTCATATAGTTTTATGTTAAAAATGAACTAAAACTAAAGAAGGAATAAGTCTACTTTGCCTCTCTCCGCATCCCTCGACCACAGAAACGGGTATAACGTCTCTCCCAACTTAAAAAACCAGTGTAAATTGGTTCCTTCGGAGGTTTTCAAAGTGGTCTTTTTACTGATGTGGCATGTTCACTTCATCCAAGTATGCTGACGGGGTAAAAAAATGGTGTGACCCACTTGTCAGCCCCACTTCTCCTTCTCTTCTTCTCTAGGCCTCACTCTTGCTCCTCCTACCGACCAGCTCACCAGTCACCGCCCCCACCCCACCGACCAGCCATGGAGGAAGCCGTGCAGGTGCAGGTGGACCTTGACAAGCTCCCCCTCAAGCGCCTCCAGGCCATAGACAAGGCCGACAATGAGCAGTACCCGTTTTAAGCACCAATGAATCCCTTCCGTCATCATTGACATCATCTCCACTGTTCAGGGTCAGTGGGTCACCTTGAGAGATGGCACGGGAGGGCGAATGAGGAGGAGAGTGGAGTGGTAGATCGTCATGCTGCTGGCCTCCCGCCGCTGCGACCCCAGATCGGGTCGGGGGCTCGTTGGTGCCGCTGCTTAGGGGAGAGGAGATGCCACTGGTCGCCATCCCCTCTCTGCCTCTCGGCGATGCCACAGCGGCGTTGCTCCTCTCTTGCCGACCACCGTCCCCTGTGATGCCGCAACCACATACTCCTCTCTCCCGCCGACCACCGCCTCCTTCCCTCTAGTTCTGACGCCCGACATCATTGACCTCATCTCCACCGATCGAGGTCACATGAGAGGCAGCTCGGGAGTAGGGTGGCAATGGGATGGGGCGGGGCGGGTTGGGCTAGAATGTCCTCGTCCCTGCTCTCTTGCGGGTATCCCCGCCCCCGGCCCCGGAGGGATCAACGGGGCGAAATCAGTCCTCACCTCGGCCCCTCTGGGGCCCCGCAACCCCGACGACGGGGGGGGTGCGTAGGGGCTAGGCGGATGGCGTGGGTGCGATGACGAGGGATGCGAGGATGAGGTGGGCGACGAGGCACGCGTTGGACGATGAGTGGCTCAGTGACGAGGTGGCCAGCGACGAGGGGCGCGAGGATGAGGCAGATGGCAAGGGGCGGACGAGGCGGTGGATGATGAGGGGGCGGCGTTGATCGACGAGGAGGGGCGCGTGGACGAGGCGGTGGACAGCGAGTGGCTCAACGAAGACCGACGAGGAGGGGCGTGCGGACGAGGCGGCGAACGGAGAGGGGGCGCGCGGATGAGGCAGCGGACGACTGTTGATGCAAAAAAAAACACACTGGCCTGAGAGATCTGCTTAACTCTAGTGCAGGTCCAAAATTAGGGTTTTAGGTTCAAGGGCGTGCCAGTTGATTTGATCCTGCAATCAACAAGAAAATATGCAAAGAATATTAGTAAACGATAGACAATCGGCCATAGGGCCGATTTCATATCGTATTTGACCTAGCCGATGCAATAAAGCATGGATCGGCTGTAAGGTATGTGAATGAGCATGAAAATAACCCTAATATTAGTATATCTGCTGTAGATGTCAATATTATGTAATCAATAAATCGTTATTGCTTTAGAAATAAACAATTGGTATAGATCGGACTGAACCGAGACAGTATAAATTGCTTAAGTCTATCACAACATGAAATAATGATCACATAAGACTAATGTCATAGCCGATATCTAGATCTAATTGCATATCGGTCATGAATCCGATACGATCTCATGATAAAGCATTAAGGATTGAATATAGAACATTAAACAAAGCATAAAACTATGTCAAATATTCTAAATAGATAAGATCGGCTGAAACTCCGATACTATCCCTATTGACAATCGTAAAACATGTTATAGATCATGATTCTAAATAACTTAATAGGTTGGACTTAACCAATGCAACATTAAATATAAAAGAAGCATGACATATAACAAGCCAATAACATCAAATCAGGATGGTAGATACATCATATAACATGAATCAATAAAGCAAACTAGCCGATATCGTTGAAACCCTAAAACGGATCTAGCCGATATGGGAAATAGCATTATTGATCTAAGCTATATGATGTATATGATAACTGTGGAACTTGCAAGATAGAATTAGAGTGTCATAAAGATGTAAGCACTAATCCTGATGATGCAAATTGCCGTGACAAGATGTACCTTCTCGCCGAAGATCAAATTGATGCAGCAGGACTCGAGAGCACAAGCTTGTCGAAAATAAAAAACAAAGGTGGCGATGCGCCGAGATTGATTGAATGTCTGTTGTTATTATTTACAAGACCTCGGGATTATATTTATACCCGAAAATACAAACATTGTCCATCACGGACACGACTCATATTAACCTAATGCAAATCCAACTAACGAACAAGTCCCTCAGGCGGACTCTTACCGGGAATATCTGTAAGGAAATTACATAAAATATCCTAACTAATAGATACAATTGCCCCCTCAGGACTTTATCCGTGCATGGCAATCCATATAAATCACGTTAACATAACCCGATGACATGTATCGAGTCATATTACCGAAATCGGCTCAATCGGCTAACCCAGTCCGACTCTGACTCTGCCGATCCGGTTCACAGCCGATTCGGACTCCAGCCGATTCTCACTCTATTTTCTGATACGATCTAATCTCTTCAATCCTCTTCGATTCCATCTCTATCTCCGATATTTGAATTACCAAATTTGGTCGTCAACACATGCCCCCCAAGTCCGGAATATTTGGTAATGTTTCGGATTTGCCAAATCTTATCTCTGAGATAATCTCGCTCTTTCCGTTTTTGACCATTACCGCATTGCTTTAAATACCTAACCGACGGCTCCGAGAAACTTCACACCGTTATACTGTTGCCACCGCTTTCGCAATCTCCGTCACTCCCAACTCCCGCGATCCCCTCGGCACAAACAGCCAACTCCAAGCAATCATCCGCTCATCCAACTTCCGTCGGCGAGAAGATGTCTTCGTCATCTGCTCCATCCACCGCTCCATCGGCCGAGTACGCTGAGGTAAGTGTCATCGGCTAGATCTCCTTTTTACCCATCTCATCTTGTCTTCCGCAATCTTAGTCCGCTTTTTTTCTCTTTTGCCTTGTTGATGTAGCACCTCGCAAACCTAGTTGCGGTTCCCAGTCTTAATCATGAAAACAACTACTTTCTTGGACCAATCGGCAACCCGGACCCAACCGAGTTTATCACTGCCGAAACAAATAGAATCCCCTTCAGGCTAGCAAACCCAAATCTAGGGCACTGGAAGAATACCTTCAAATCTTGGCCATCCCTAGGGAAAAGCTGGCCCACATGGTTCAAGCGCATATCGGCCAGTAAACAGAGCCATTGGGATGAACTTGGAATCGGCCAAGCATTAGCCCTTAGTTTGGCAAATTCGGCTAAGGACGAACCACTGATGGCCTCTGCTAGCTATTTCTGGTCCAATGCCATCAATGCATTCTTGTTCAATCAAGGACCAATGACCCCAACTTTACTGGATATTACCATGTTGACTGGACTAGATATCACTTCATCGGCCAACCCCATGATCTTGAACTCCAAGAATAGATTTGACTTCAAAACCAAGAGCATAGGCAGATGGTCCGGCTTTATTTCGGCCAACATGGGTCAAGGCTCAGTTACCCCAAGAGAACATACTGCCTTCTTGCTGATGTGGCTAAAAAAATTCCTTTTCTGTGGATCTAGTTGTGGCCCAACTTCCAACTGACAGCATATAGCCGAAGTACTTGAGGAAAAGAAACAGTTTCCCTTAGGAAAAATTCTGCTCGGCTATCTATACCAAACTCTGAGCAACGCATCGGCCAAGCTAGCTGTCGGCTCAGTAGTTAGTGCAGGTGGTCCATGGTGGCTACTCCAATCTTGGCTAAATCTGGTAGCAATGAAAGCTATCAATCGGCCACCCCTAACTAAGGCAGAATTCCCAAGACTAGAGCCGATCACCGATGATGATGGGGAAGAGATAACCCATCGGAGGTGTACTTCTTTTGGAGAATATGCTACCACCCCAGCCGATGCCGGAGCAAAATTATCAGCCGAACTGCTCAAGGAATGGTTTTTTAGTTTCTATGATGGCTTCCAAAAAGATGCCAGAATCTGGTTCTTTTATGAAGATTCAATCAACTTCGAGCTGCCATCAGACTTCAGATTTGAAGAGATCAACCACGCCAAATTCCAGAAGTCCAGAGAAGTATATACCACAGCCATCAGCCCATGCATACTCCCTGTCGGCATCCATCAAGGCAGAAATATAAAAACATCATATGAATTCTACCATCCTATGAGCTCAGCAAGGCAATTTGGTATGGGGCAAGTCCCAATCGGCTTGTGGTTTGCCGATAAGATCCAATGCCGAGGAGAAATAACTTCAAGCCTGATGATGGATCGGCTGCTTAATATCCCAGGACCTCCTCTTGGCAGTATTAACGATATCGAGCTAGCCATGTTTAGGAGTAAGGTCTTCACTCCATGGTGGGCTGAATGGAAACAACATCTTTTTCATCAATCGGCTACCATCTACATGACCGACCTATTCCCTGACATGATCCCTCAGGTAATTCCTTTATTTCCTCTATCTCATCTTTATTACTGTTTTAAATACATCAGCCGATTCTATTTTTAACTTATGAAACATCCTTGCTTTTTTAGACCACAGACTCATCTCCCCCTCGCATTAGCAGAAGTGGCAAGGACATTGAATATGCTGCAGGGCTGCTACCTAGCAGATGTGGTATGACTCCTCCTGTCATCGGCTATCATACCCCCAAGACATCAAGTTTGCTTCAAGGACAAATGAGGGAACCAGCCGATGCAGGCAGAAAAAGCAAGACCAGAGCATCAACTGCCATGGCACCAGCTACCAAGAAAAAGGCTAGAAAGCAACCACCTCCAATAGCTGATGACATAAATGAAGCTTTAAAAGAAGCATCAATTGAACGGGCAATAGATGAAGCCGCAGCCGAATCCAGTGATGTGGGAGAAAAGACACCTCCAGCCTCTCCGGCTTCAAAACAAACCCCCACAACTCCTTCTGCTCCAGCTGTCTTCACTCGGCAACCCAGGGTAAATTCACCTTCCTTGGTACAAAATTTCCTTACTCACCCTCAATTTAAATCTCCAACTTTTGTATTTTGTAGAAGAAAAAACCAGCCGAGAAGAAGAAACCAGCACCAGTGTCGGCTAAGCCAACCGTTCAAGCTCCCTTGGTAAGTTTCAACTTTCTAAAACTCTGAACATTTCATTAGCCGATATCATCTAACGCTTGCATTAATATTTTCAGCCTCCATCTCCTCCATCGCCTGTAGCACAACCGGTTTCAAGTGAACATACCGCATCGGCTGCAGGCAGCCATCATGTTGAAGAAGAAGAAGTTGCTGTCCCTGCAATCCCTGTAAGTCTCATCCTTAAAATTCTTCAAATCGGCTACACAAAAATATCCTCTTACTTATATCCCCTTCATCTTTCCTACTTGCATATCTTAGCCGACCTATTCTCCTTTGACATTAAGGATTACTTCGATGAAGAAACCGAAGGAGAAGCAACAAGTAAATCCTTAACTCCTCTAGCCGATGATGTAAAGAGGAATCTTGAAGACATCTTCCATAGGCTAGAAGCATCTCTGGACAGCCTGGTAGTCGATTGCAGCACTCTCCGAGCCAGATTCCAAGAGATCCAAGCTCTACTCCCGGATGAGTTGTCCAATATCATTACCCCAGCCATGTACCTCGAGCAACATCAATTTAAGCTGGAAAAGGCAAGACAGAGAATAGCCGATCGACGAGAGAAGAAGGATATCTGTCACGCCCGGAATTTCTATCCAAAATTCCAAACGCTTACATGTGTGCTAAATCCTCGTCCAGGAATCAGCCGAGGCACACAATAACAAATTGATAATAGAATTCTATCAAACAGCTAATTATTCGCAAAATAATAAATTATTACAGAGGTGGATAGTTCCTCTCAAAAGAATAAAATTCTACGCAGCAGAAAATAAAAACAAAAGACTAAACAGCTATGGCGACTCCACTCCACAAGCAACTTGACCCGAACAAAGCCTAATCCTCCAGATCATCACCTTCGCTGAAAAACTCCTCCTCTGATGAATGAATATTGCAAGAATGAGCATATGACATACTCAACAAGCCACACAGCAAATATGCAAGTGCACAAGATAACAAAGGATGGCATAATATAGCTTATTTGCATAAACAACATTTAATAAACATTTGAGAGAATAGTAAAATAGTTGAGCAATTAAACAGTATTAAATAAACACTATACAACACTCCCGTGTTGCATAGGCCCAACGTCATCTGAACAACCAACCCCGGTTGTACAAATCAAACCTCCATACCAGGAATATACCATTCCAAACCAGGAGTCAAATTAATTATCACATTATTATCACCAGTGATGAGTAGTGTGAGACTAATCACGAAAAACATTGTTAGACCCGCCCATAACCGCGGGCACAGCTATTCGAATAGTTTTACTCTGGCCAGAGATGTACCACTGTACCCACAAGACACAGCTCCACAACATGTCACCATGCGCCTCAATACCACCACGGTACCTCGGAAAGGAACTGTGACAATACCCCTCGCACAACACAACTCACCATAGTGCACCATTCCTGGATCATAATCACCCCCTCTACAACCAGAGGCATGGACTCCCCAGCGACCCCCACGGACTTCTCGCCGCTTCTCAGTCTGGCACCCCATAATGAACCATGCTATCCAAAAGGTAAAGTCGTTACCCACGCTGGCTTGTGGTTGGCACGGTTAATGTTTCACAACAGTAGCTCGCGAACCGGTCCTTAATTGCCATGAGCACGACCATCAAAACCATGTGCTCACAACCCACCATTAATCAAATTTTAATTATCAATTACCATAACACGATTGACCATCGTGAGCTACCATTAAATATAACCATAATTAATAATGTAGTATGATTCATCCCATTAATGAGCTTATGTCTCTAAGCATGGCTAAGCAAATATATATAGCATATAGCTGAACCAATCCAATATATAAGGTTGTAGCTAATCAAATTATAACCCATAGGAAAATAAAGTCATCTTCGGCCATAATTAATTGGGAAAGGCTCACCGCCCGATGACATTCGAAAAATAATGCATAAGTTGAATAAAACATGAGCTTTAAATGGGTTCAACATGCTCAAAGGGTTGTTTGGGACCTGTGTGACTTGCCTTGAGCTTCTTGAAATATTTCTGAACCTTCCTCAACGTAAACGCTCTCCTCCGGAACGTCGGAAACTAAAGCGAATGAACAAAATCAACAAAGCAGTACAAAAACAAGCATAAACAGTACATGTGGATATTTTTAACATGTAGATCTCGATTTTAGATGAATTTAGCAACTTGAACCACTTGAATCCGAGTTACGATGATTTAGTTATGAATTTCCGAAGTTTAACCAAATTTTCACCTAATACAGAAAACGGCCGGTGACGAACTTCCAAAGGCGGCGGCTTCGGGTTGATGGCGACGATGGCTTTCCGACAGGATGCAGCAGCGGTGATAGGGTGGCCGGGCTTCCTCTCCTTTCTGCGAACCCAACGGTGGCGACGGAAGGCGGCAGCGATGACCACAGCAACGGCGCGACGCGGCTGAAGTGGCTACGGCGACGACGGCGCTAGGGCTCACGTGGCGGCGGCGCTACAAGCGACGGCTGCGGCTAAAACTTGGGGCAAACGGAAGAGGACGACTAAAACTTGGGGATGCTATTTATAGGCATGGGTGAGGGAGATCGGCCTCCAAACGAGAGGATTTGAACCGGAAAATCCGATGGTTAGTTTGGAGAGATAAACTTGAAAACGAATCCGAATTCGCATCGAAATCAAAGGGATAAAATCGGATTTTTAGGGGAAAGGATAGAAGAGGATAAGGGAAACAAATCCCCTCAACTAATTTTAGGAAAACACAAGAGAAAAGGCCGGATTTGGAAGGGAAAAACGACACTGGATCGGGAAGAACAGGCTGTCTGGAGGTTGAAGATAAACAGTGCAAAGGGAGGTAAAGTAGACTTTCTGTCTTGGGCCGGCTGAGAATAGAACAAAGAAAGAGAAGTGGAGGCTTAGCTGGGCCGACTGGGCTGCACAGCCATGCCCCCAAAGGAGAGAGATGGGCTGGAATCAGCCCAATGGCTTAGGGAAAGATTTAGAAACTTTTTCAATTAAAATAATTTGTGAAATGATGTTCCATTTATTAAAAATACTTCCCTTGCTCAAATAATTCCTAGAAAAATCTAGAAAATAGATAAACAAGCAAAGTATTTAATGAGATTTTATCTAACTCAATTTTATGTTGCGATGTTTCCTATATTATTAGAGTTTACCTTGTAGGCTTTTAAAATAATTTCTAAAAATGCATTAAAGAATGAATTATTAAATTAGGCGATTTTCAGAATTATTAAATTAGGCGATTTTCAGGACGTGACAATATCGAAGCCACCATTCAGGCCAATCGGCAGCTAGTACATGATGAGAAAACCAAGCTTGATCAACTAACCGAAGAACCGATTAAAGTCACAATAGATCAACTAGAGGCTGAAAGAATAGATCTGCTAGCCAAGTTTGAAGAATGTAATGCCAAGATCGCACTGGAAAAGCAAAAATTAGCCGATCTTCCAAAAGCCATCGGAGAACAAAAAGCAAAGTTGAAATCAGCCATAAAGAATATGGCCAGCATGACAAAGTCCCTGAAGGTGATCCCTGGAACCGACGCCCAAGATGCTCAAGCTATCGCATAAGTTGAAGAAATTCGACAACAGGCGCAATCGGCCATCCAGCGCTACCTGCTCAATGATTTCATGTAATAGGGACTTAGGACAATTTTGTAACAAATCATGTAACCAGCTAAAAACACCTGTCTTGTAACATATACTCTGATATCCTCTTGGCCATCGAGCCGATTCTATAACCTGTGTTCAATTCTATAACTTATACAAAATTTGCTAAAAAATTTCCAACTTTCGTCCTTCATGCCCCCCAAGTTTGTAGTAGGAAACACAATACTGCAAACTTATATGTCTAAGGGCGATAAAAATATCGGCCATCTAAAGGCGATGTAAACACATTGGCTATCAACCATACAACGGCAAACCGTAGCCGATCACGAACCAATCCAAACACTTGGATAGTATTTCTTCAAGTATTTTCCATTAAGTGCTCTTCCAAACACTTCTCCATCAAGCCCTTTTAGCATGTAGGCTCCTTTAGAAACGCATTTATGAATTTGAAAAGGCCCCTCCCAATTCGGTGACCACTTGCTGAATTTATTATCTCTGACCCCTATCGGCAATACCAACTTCCAAACAAGCTCACCCTCTTCAAAAGATTTGGGCACAACCTTTTTGTTATAATGCCTTGCAACTCTCTCCTTGTCTTTCCTAACTTTTTCAAGAGCTCGCAATCTTGTTTGGACCAAATCTTCTGACTCATCAACCATCAAATTATGATAATCATCGGCTGTTAACTCATCTTGTAAAGAAATCCTCCTAGAGCCGATGTTGGTTTCCCATGGCAACACAGCTTCATGCCCATAAACCAGTTGATAAGGAGGTACCTGGATTACACCATGGCAAGCCATCCGATAAGACCACAATGACTCAGCCAGAATAGTATGCCACTTCTTAGGATATTCGGCTATCTTTCTCTTAACCAACTTAATCAAGCTCTTATTAGATGCTTCTGCCTGTCCATTTGCTTGTGCATAATATGGTGAAGAATTCAACAACTTAATCCCCATGCTATCAGCAAACTGAACAAACTCGTCAGATACAAATATAGAACCTTGATCAGTTGTAATTGTCTGTGGCAAACCAGATCTATATATGATGTGTTCTTTGATAAAATTGATTGCATCTTGGCTGTCAACCTTCTTTAAAGGAATCGCTTCAACCCACTTAGTGAAATAATCAGTCGCAACCAATATAAACTTATGCCCTTTACTTGATGGTGGATTAATCTGACCGATCATATCAATACCCTAACCTCTGAACGGCCATGGCTTGATAATAGGATTCATAGCCGATGCTGGTGCCCTTTGAATTGCTCCAAATTTCTGGAAATCTTGACAAACCTTGTAATATCTGAAACAATCCTCCAACATTATCGGCCAAAAATACCCAACTCTTCGAATTAACCACTTCATCTTATGAGCCGATTGATGTGTTCCACAAATACCTTCATGAACTTCACACATGACAAGTTTTGCTTCTTCCATGCTCAAACATTTTAAAAGAACTCCATCACCCGTTCGATAGTACAATGTATCATCCAACACAACGTATTGTAGAGCTTTATATCGCAACTTCCTTGAAACCGATCTGGAAGGATTCTTTAGATACTCAAAAACATCAAACCTCCAATCATCGGCTGGAACACAGGCCACTTCTACTTCAATCCCTTGTAACATCGGCTTATAACCTGATGCACCTTGAGCTAAATCATTGGCCTCGACGTTTTGCTCCCTAGGAATATGTTTTAAAGTAACTATCATTGGCATTTCTCATTGTAGATCATTAGGGTGTCATTTTTGCATTCATATTCCCCAAATAACTGGCTTATTACCAAGAATGAATCACCCATGATCTCAACAGCATCGACTTCAACTTCCCTCAATAATTGTAATCCTTTGAGAACAGCTTCATATTCTGCCTGATTATTTGTAGAGTATGGTTTAATAGTAAAAGCAAACTGAAAACTTGCCCCCTTAGGTGATATAATTACCAAGCCGATACCACAACCATGAGTGCAAACAGATCCATCAAAAAATAAAGTCCATGGCATAATATCAATGTTATCCACACTAAGACCCCTGTGTTCAACTATGAAATCGGCTATCGCTTGCCCTTTAACTGCCTTAGCTGATTCATATCTGAGATCAAATTCGGATAAAGCAAAGATCCACTTCCCAATTCGCCCTTTCAAAACTGAAGCCGATAGCATATATCGCACCACATCGGCTTTGCATACTATAATACACTCATTGGAGAGTAGATAATGTCTCAACTTTGTGCAAGAAAAATATAAACACAGACATAATTTCTCCACTGGTGAATACCTTGTTTCTGCATCAAAAAGACGTCTGCTGAGATAGAATATAACTCTCTCTTTCCCTTCAACCTCCTGGATCAAGACGGAGCCGATGGAATTTTGATCAGCTGACAAGTATAACTTGAATGGAATTCCTTTCTGTGGTGGTATAAGGACTGGAGGAGTACTCAAATATTCCTTGATACTATCCAAAGCCTGCTGCTGCTTCTCTCCCCAGACAAACTCTTGATCGGCTTTCAACCTTAGCAAAGGAGTAAATGGTTCAATTCGGCCGGACAAATTTGATATGAAACGTCGAACAAAATTTATCTTGCCGATCAATGATTGTAACTTGGTCTTATCTTCTGGAGGTTTTATATCCTTAATTGCTTCAATATTCCTCTGAGGAATTTCAATCCCTCGCTCATGGACTAAAAACCCAAGAAATTGACCAGCCGATACGCCAAAAGCACACTTGGTAGGATTCATCTTTAACCCATATTTCGTTGCTCTTTCTAAGACCTGTTTCAAATCGGCTATATGATCATCAACTTCTTTAGATTTAACCACCACATCATCAATATATATCTCCACCAACCTGCCGATAAGATCAGGAAAAATGTAGTTCATGGCTCTTTGATATGTGGCACCGGCACTTCTCAAGCCGAAAGTCATAACAACCCACTCATATAAACCGATAGCACCAGGACATCTAAACGCAGTCTTGTGGATATCTTCCTCAGCCATAAAGATTTGATTATAACCAGCATTGCCATCCATGAAACTGATGATTTTATGTCCAGATGCTGCATCTACGAGTTGATCGGCTACCGGCATTGGGTATTCATCTTTCGGTGTAGCTTTGTTTAGGTCTCTGAAATTAATGCAAACCCTGAGCTTGCTGTTTTTCTTGATGACTGGTACTATATTGGAAATCCACTCAGCATATCGGCATGGTCTGATAAAGTTAGCATCATAAAGTCTTGTAATTTCGGCCTTGATAGCATCATACTTTGCAGCTTTATAACGTCTTGGGGGTTGTTTGTATGGCCGATATCCTGGTTTTATAGGGAGCCGATGTTCAACTATCGATCGGCTAAGTCCTGGCATCTCATAGTATTCCCAAGCAAAACAATCTCTATACTCCTTTAAGAGTGCAATCAATTTACGTTTAAATTCGTTTGGTAAACCCTTACTAATATATGTCGGCCTAGGCCTATCACCTGGTCCAATATCGATTTCTTCTAGTTCATCGGCCGACATAAAACCTTGCCCAAGCTTGCTGTCGAGATAATCAATAGTGTCTTCTGTGTAGAAATTGGAACCCTCCACGGCGCCCTCAAAACAAAAATTGGGGCTCTCCATCTCCTGTTGGCTGTATGGCATCATCAGAAATCTTTAAGTAATCTCCTTGCCAAACTTTTCCAGATAAACAGTCAATTCCTTCCATCTCCCAAATAGATAAATCGGCACAAGCTACATTGACTGACCTATCGGCTGGCACGATTTCGATTTGGTCTCCTTGCTATTGAATCAAACTTTGATGCATTGTTGAAGGGATGCAACAATTAGCATGGATCCAATCTCTTCCCAGCAACAGACTGTAGGAACCCTTCCCGTCAATAACAAAGAACGTGGTTGGAATTGTTTTACTGCCGATGGTTAGCTCTACATTCAAAACTCCCTTGGTCTCAGATAGATTCCCGCCAAAATCTTTCAGAACCATGTTAGTCTTGATCAAGTCCTCTGAATTCTTCCCAAGCTTTCTGAATGTCGTGTAAGGCATCAAATTAACAGCTGCTCCTCCATCGACTAGCATCTTGGACATCAGCTTACCATTGACAAATCCCCTAACATAGAGTGGCTTGAGGTGCCGATGATCAGTACCCTCGGACTTCTCAAAAAAGCTTGCTGTGGAGATAACATCAATTTAGCCGATGGCAGATTTTCCTCTTGCTCGACGACTTGCTCTACTGCATATTCGGCTGGCAACATGAAAACCATGTTTATCTCAGATGACATCACTTGCTTGCCCTTACGTTGTTGATTTTTGTTGCGATCGGCTCTGACTTCATCGGTTGGCACCACTTTGCTCTTTACGCGCCAGACTTTCTTTGTTTTCTGCCTCAGCCGATGCTAAATCTCCCCCTCAACCTCCTTTAATTGTTCCCTGTTTCTCAGCCTTTGAACTCTTCTCTTCTGATTTCTGGTGAATATTCCAGAAGGGCACCATTGAGTATGCATTGGCTTAGACTCTCTAAGTGAGTCATCTTCGTTGTTGTCTTGTTGCATTGGCCCAAGTCTCTCATGAACTGGCAACCTTGATTGACTCAGCCGATGTGTAGTTGCTCCTTGTCGGCTTGAGCTTCTGATGAACTGTGCATCGGGATTGCTGCATCCAGGACAATCTTCGATAGATGGTAACCTCATACCCTCACTCCAACAAAATCTGAAAAACTCGCAACTCCAATGAGGATCAAAATATCTTTCACTTTCCTGAGAATATAACTCCTCTTCCCTTTGACGCCTGTTTTGATATTTGTTGATCATGCCAGCTGATCTGATACTCCTAGTGTAGTTTTTATCTCCATCGGCTGTATTCCGATTATGTCCAGGGTGCACCATGTTGACTGGAAAAGGGTGTCCATCTATCTTCATCGGCCTTTTAGACTCATCAATCTTAATTTTCCCTTGTTCGATAGCAGATTGGATCTGTGGTCTGAAAATTTTGCAATCATTGGTGTTATGAGACCCTGTATTGTGCCATTTGCAATACTTCCTCTTCTTCAACTCGTCGGCCGATGGGATAACATGTCCTACTGGCAGCTGAATTTGTTTTTCTTGGAGAAGAAGATCGAAGATCTTGTCGGCTTTGGTAATGTCAAAATCAAACCTCTCCTCCTTTCCCGAATTCTTGACCCATTGACAGACCACTGTCTTCTTGTTCCTAGCCCATTCGGCTGCATTGATTTCAAGGTCATCATCTTCGGAGTCGGAGTCATAATTGTAGACATTATTTACATTGTTCGCCTTTTTGATATACTTCCTTGCTTCCTGGAACCTTGTCTCATGAGCCAATACCTTCTGAGCTAGGTGTGCTAAACTCTCAAAGTCCTGAGCCAAAAATCTTTCCTTAATCGGTGCCAACAAACCTTGGAAGGCCAAATCAGCTAACTGAGAGTCTGTCAAAGATAGGCTGTAGCATCTGTTCCTCACATCTCTAAATCATTGAATATAATCTGGAACCGATTCATCTGATTTTTGCCACATCGCCGTGAGGTCCGATAGCTTCATCTCTTGAACTCCACTGAAAAAGTATTTGTGAAATTTGTTTCTCCAGATCGGCCCAACTCCTGATCGAATTATATGGCAGGGATGAAAACCAAGTGAATGCCGATGCAGATAGTGAGAGTGGGAACAAGCGAACTCTGAGAGCCTCTGTAGCCGATGCCTCACCACACCGAGCTAGAAATCGGCTAACATGCTCATAAGTCAATACATTGTCTTGTCCTGAAAACTTGGAGAAGTCTGGCACCTTGTATCGGTTTGGCAGTGGAACCTGATCAAAGTATTCTGGATATGGGTGCCGATACATGTTGCCATTGTCTTTTGGCTTAAGCCCAAATTGCTCCCTCATGACGTCAGCGATCATATCGGCCCAGGGTTGATGAGGTGTTGCTCCACCATACTGCTGCTGAAGTGGATCCATCTGGCCGTATTGGATCGGCTGAGGTCGTGGTGAGTGAGGCTGATAAAGATGATTGAAGCCAGCCGATATGCCTTGAGGTGGTACATATGGGAGTTGCTCTGTACTGTACTGCTGGCCAATCGGCTGAGTAATTTCAATCGGCTGTTGTGGAACCGAAGAAATTTGGTAAGATGTGTCAACAACTGGCGGTTTTGGGTGAAGAATACTCATCAATTGCTCTGGTGTTAACTGAGTTGATGCTTGCCCCCCAGTGATCGGCTGTGATCTGGTTAGAATTGATGGAATATTTGAACTTGAGTAAGGAGCCGGTGGAGCCTGGGTTTGAAGCACTTGCTGATTTCCTTGACTCCCGCCGATGTCTGTCTTCACAGTTCTGTATCCTGGGAACATGCCCTCCGGCAAATATATAGGTCCTTTAGCCTTTTCCTCGGCTACCGTTCCATCGACTACCGACTTGATCATATTTGTTAACGTGTTCACAAGCACTCCAGACTGGTTAACCAAAGCATGGTGAACGACCGAATCAATACGGTCCTATAATGTATGGAGTTCCTCATCACCTGATTCGGCTTTAACCTGTTTGTCTTTTTATTCCCTTGATCCGGCAGTGCTTGGATCTTGCTTCGCGATCGTCGGCACTTGGACTTTAGCTCTTTGAATAACTGTGCCTTGCCGTGTCACCGTGAATGAGTGAAGATATTGGTTCTGGAGTTGGTTCAGCATTTGTTGCATCTCTTCTCTCTGTTCTTCACTCAATTGCTCGAGCGTGACCGGCACGATGTTGTCCTCAGAAACTTCAGTGATGTTTGGAGACATGATGACACGTGGTCCCACTAGGCGTGCCAAAAGCGTGTTGATGCAAAAAACACACACTGGCCTGAGAGATCTGCTTAACTCTAGTGCAGGTCCAAAATTAGGGTTTTAGGTTCAAGGGCGTGCCAGTTGATTTGATCCTGCAATCAACAAGAAAATATGCAAAGAATATTTGTAAATGATAGACAATCGGCCATAGGGCCGATTTCATATCGTATTTGACCTAGCCGATGCAATAAAGCATGGATCGGCTGTAAGGTATGTGAATGAGCATGAAAATAACCCTAATATTAGTATATCTGCTGTAGATGTCAATATTATGTAATCAATAAATCGTTATTGCTTTAGAAATAAACAATTGGTATAGATCGGACTGAACCGAGACAGTATAAATTGCTTAAGTCTATCACAACATGAAATAATGATCACATAAGACTAACGTCATAGCCGATATCTAGATCTAATTGCATATCGGTCATGAATCTGATACGATCTCATGATAAAGCATTAAGGATTGAATATAGAACATTAAACAAAGTATAAAACTATGTCAAATATTCTAAATAGATAAGATCGGCTGAAACTCCGATACTATCCCTATTGACAATCGTAAAACATGTTATAGATCATGATTCTAAATAACTTAATAGGTTGGACTTAACCAATGCAGCATTAAATATAAAAGAAGCATGACATGTAACAAGCCAATAACATCAAATCAGGATGGTAGATACATCATATAACATGAATCAATAAAGTAAACTAGTCGATATCGTCGAAACCCTAAAACGGATCTAGCCGATATAGGAAATAGCATTATTGATCTAAGCTATATGATGTATATGATAACTGTGGAACTTGCAAGATAGAATTAGAGTGTCATAAAGATGTAAGCACTAATCCTAATGATGCAAATTGCCGTGACAAGATGTACCTTCTCGCCGAAGATCAAATTGATACAGCACGACTCGAGAGCACAAGCTTGTCGAAAATAAAAAACAAAGGTGGCGATGCGCCGAGATTGATTGCACGTCTGTTGTTATTATTTACAAGACCTCGGGATTATATTTATACCCGAAAATAAAAACATTGTCCATCACGGACACGACTCATATTAACCTAATACAAATCCAACTAACGAACAAGTCCCTTAGGCGGACTCTTACCGGGAATATCTGTAAGGAAATTACATAAAATATCCTAACTAATAGATACAATTGCCCCCTCAGGACTTTATCCGTGCATGGCAATCCTTATAAATCACGTTAACATAACCCGATGACATGTATCGAGTCATATTACCGAAATCGGCTCAATCGGCTAACCCAGTCCGACTCTGACTCTGCCGATCCGGTTCACAGCCGATTCGGACTCCAGCCGATTCTCACTCTGTTTTCCGATACGATCTAATCTCTTCAATCCTCTTCGATTCCATCTCTATCTCCGATATTTGAATTACCAAATTTGGTCGTCAACAACGGCGAGGGGGGCGTGGCCGCGCGGGGCCAAGGCGGCGGATGGCGAGCATGCACGGAGATGAGGTGACGGACGACACAGGAGGCGCCGGCCGGGATGGGGGAGTTGGTTGGGTGTGGAGAGAGTGGAAATATTAGGGTTAGGTTTTGGGGCAAATTCGTTTTTACCCCTACTTTAATGTCCAATATTGTTTTTGCCCCTATTTTTTGGGGTTTCATTTTTTACCCCTATTTTTTTGAAACGAATCAACCATTTGCCACTGTTCCGTTAATTCTTGCTAACGGTGTTAAAATGTGGAGGGTAAAAGGACAAGTATACCCTTAGATATTTTTTTGTACTTTTGACATAATCAAAATACAAATCTATTGATGCTATACTATACTGTAGTAATTTAATTTGTCAAAATTTTGTGAAAGCTTGCCAAAAGTGGTGTACAAAGTACCGAAAAAATCAAATATATAAGGGTATACTTATCTTTTGCCCCCCACATTTAATACCGTTAGCAAGAATTAAAGGAACAAGGGCAAACGGTTGATTCATTTTTAAAAAGTAGGGGTAAAAACGAAAACCCTAAAAAACAGGGGCAAAATCAATATTGGACATCGAAGTAGGGGCAAGAACAAAATTGTCCCTTAGGTTTTATATGTGGGCTAGTTGGGCCTATAATTTTGAAATGAGCTAATTTTACGGCAATAGCTCATACTCCGGGGGCCCGCCAGGTCACCCATGGGTAGTTTTGAATCCTCGCCCTACTCAGCCACGGGTGAGAATTTCAACCTGGCCCCGGCCCCGGCCCCGTAGGTGTGGGTACCCACCGGGTCCCTAGCCCCAACGGGAAATTTCTACCCCTACTCGAGCGAGAGGGTGAAGAGAGTGGAGCAAGAGAGTCTAGAGAAGAAGAGAAGGATAAGTGCGGCTAATAAGTGGGCCCCACCATTTGTTTAAAATTGTTACTTACATGTGGGATCCACCTCTATTTTCAATTCCTTTGATGACTGGGCTACCACATCAACATACTTGAATCAAGTCAACCTGCCACGTCGGTAGAAAAAGCACTTTCAAAACCACCGAAGGAGCCAATTTATACCGATCTTTAAAGTTACGGGAGACATTATACCCGGTTCAATTTGTACCGATTTTTAAAGTTGATGGGAGACATTATATCTGGTTTTATGGTTGAGGGACGCGGTTCGACCAGGACAAGAATATGAGGGAGGGAAGCAAAACAGACTTAGGCTGTGTTCGCTAGTACTACTTCTCAGCATGCATAGTTGATCACAGAAAACGGAGCGATCCATTAGCGTGTGATTAGTTAAGTTTTAGATAATTTTTTTCAAAAATAAATTAATTTAATTTTTTAAAGCAACTTTTGTATAGAAACTTTTTGAAAAAAATACACTGTTTAACAGTTTGAAAAGTGTACGCGTGGAAAACGAGAGAGGTGAGTTGGGAAAAGGGGAAAAGAACAAATCCTTATCCCATTCAGGAATACTTACCGCCTTACCGGCCCACTGACAGGCCAGCCCGTAAGTTATAGCCGACCGCTCCCTAACATAACATGAATAGAGTCGCAAGTCGAAACGAAGCCGGAAACAGCCACCCACCCCTATTCTATTCAGGGCCTCCTCTCCTCTCCTTCCGCCTCCGCGCCATTCCGGAAACCCTAGCCATGCCGTCTCCGCCCGCCGGGGAGCTCCTCCTCCCGCCCCCCTCCGCCTCCTCCTCCGCCTCCGCCTCCTTCGCCGGTCGTCTCCCCGGCCGGATGCGGAGGCGCCTTCTCCGCCTCCTCCGCCGCCGCCGTCCGCCGTGACGCGATCCCCCACCGCGCGCCGCCTCGCCCTCGGACGCGTCCGCGCGCAGTCCTGGGTCGGCGCGGCGCGGGCTATATAAGCACCGGATCGCAGGCCCGCGCGGGGCACCACGGAGAGAGAGAGAGGCGGTTTCGCGTGAGGAGGAGGGGCGTGGATTGCGGCGACTGCTTCCCTCTTCGTTTCTTCGGCGTTCACCCTCGATATCGCGTGCGGCGGGATCGAGGGCTTTTTTTCTCTATCGAAATTGGCTGCCTGTGATCATCGGATTCTCGCCAGCATCGGATTCCTGCGAGGTATGTATACTATCGAGAACCGTTGCTCTTGAATTTCTGTGGTTTTGGTCTTTGGCGTGTTAGATTGGATTTGTTCGTCGCTCTAGGTATCAAATTCGCAGACTGTTTTCGTCGGATTAATCTTGAAAAAATTGCAATTATCATCGAATTCATCATATAAGAAAATCGATTCTCCGAACGCCTGAACAAAACGAAATCTTCTAAAAGAAACTGATCAACTTGACAGCTAAATTAGGTGTGTAAGCAAAAGATTTTGTGAACACCAGAACAAAACAAAACCTGCTAAGAGATTATTGATCAATTCGACACCTGATTTTGGTGTAGCAAAGCGATTCTGCAAACACCAACAAAACGGAATCTGCAAAGAAAATTATTGATCAATTCGAAAACTGAGTTTGGTGTGTAGGTAAAACGATTATACCAACACCTGACCAAAACCAAATCTGCAAAGAAATTACTGATCAATTCAGAACTGCATACATTGCAATCTTCTATTCCATGTCTAGGCAGTTGGTGAAAGATTGTTCATTTGTTACTGGATTCATCATTTTTTTTACTATGATTGATCAACGAAATAAGAAGAAAAACATGAATTGGCATGTATAAACATCAATTGCTTACTATGATTGATCTATGAAATAAGGACAAACCATGAATTGGCATGTATAAAAAAACATTCAGAAAATTTAGGTCATCAAGACATGGCATCTGTGATTTATGTAGGTTGAATACAATTGATATGATGAATTTCCCTCCTTTTACTGTTGTTTCTGATACTATTAGCTTATTAATTTTTTTAATGATAGGATTTAACGTAAAAAGTTACTGTTATTTGTATCGACTGTGTATAATATGGCGCAACTGAGATGCTATATTCTATCAAATTGTTAAAATATCATTGCTGTCAATCATTTTTTCTCTCTTGTTCATTAACACATAGAATTGGGAATTAACAGTATGAATTTATTGAGAAGGGGAACATGATTTATCAAGTAGTATTACTGATCATAGGGTTAGAACCAAACACAATATATATGAAGAGAAAACATATTGAACTCAAATGCATTAGTTCTTCTGTGAACAGGACCTTTCTGACCTTCCCGTTGGTAGTTGAATACTGATGGATTACTTATTTGTAAAAGTTAGTGGCGACTCTAGGAGGCTCAAGAAAATTTATAAGCATGGTTCTATATTGAAAAGCATAAAAGTGATACTAAAAATGTATGATAAAATAGGAAAAACTATACATTGACCAGAAGTTATATTATGATTTTCATTTGAAGTTTGCTCTTATAATTTTTCTCTAAGAATAGTGTTTCATAATAAGATATTGTTGTTCGAACTCTAATTAGGTTTTTCATGAAGCCATTGGGTTATGAGTGCTTCCGTACAAGATTGTTCTAAGAAATATCATAGCTAGTGTCAGACGATATACAGATAAAAAAAGTTGTGGGCCATTTAAGTTGAAAACTTTATTGTAGGTCAAGAACATATTATAGACAGCTACTGATCACAAAAAACTTCCTATTTGCTGATTGTTTTCCCTTAATCGTGTACTTGTTCCTGCAATGTACTTGCATCCTTATCTTTTGCACTGAGGTTTATGACCATGCTCACTTTACGTTTGTTTTGAAGGCACTGCAGCTGTAGAATGGCTATTCTTGAAGCGCTCCAGCAAACATCGATCCCTGTTACTGGATCTTCTAACGCAGTCAGTCCAGAAAACTTTATCAAATGTTTGAAGAAGTTTTACCATTATTGGAAGGAAGATGGATCAAACCTTTGGGGATCTTCAACTGCAATTGCCATTGCTACTCCACCACCTTCTGATGACATCCGATACAAGAAATCGTTAGCCCTGAGCGTGTGGTTTTTTGGTCGTGAGCTCCCTGAAACCATAATGGTTTTCACGGAGAAGCAGATTCATGTCCTGTGCAAGCAGAAAGGTTGTGATGCTCTTAAACCTTTGAAGTTGCCTGTTTCAAAAGCAGTCAGTATTGATATCGTGTTGCATAATTTGGCAAAGGGTGACAATGGTTCTTCCTTAATGGATGAAATCCTTCATGCTGTATGTTCCCACTCTGAATCAAAAAGTGCTGTAATTGGGCACTTAGCAAGAGAGAAGCTTGAAGGCAAGATTCTTGAAGCATGGTCTGAGAAGTTGAACGGATCAAGGCTAAGGCTTTCTGATGTGTCAAGTGGCATCTCTGATCTTCTTGCTGTGAAAGATGCCACAGAGATTATGCATGTTAAAAAGGCTGCATATTTAACTGCATCGGTTATGAGGAAGTATGTAGTTCCAAAGCTGGAGAAGATTATAGCTAATGAAATGAAGGTACCACATTCAAAACTCACGGATCTGACGGAGAAGATATTGCTTTCCCCAACAAAGATAGATGTCAAGCTGAAAGCAGAAAATGTTGATATATGCTACCCACCTATTTTTCAAAGTGGAAGCAAGTATGATCTCCGGCCTGCTGCTGCTAGTAACAATGATAATCTGTACTATGATTCTGGAAGCCTTATCGTGTGTGCGGTGGGTGCAAAGTACAGTAGCTACTGCTCCAATGTTGCAAGGACTTTCCTGATTGATTGTGGTGGGGAAAAATGTAATGCATATAAGGTTCTTTGCCAGGCACATGACGCTGCTATTGCTGCTTTGATACCAGGTAGCAAGGCTAGTGATAGTTACCAGGCTGCGGTTTCTTTGGTGAGGGGTAAAGCTCCTGATCTTCTCCCCTTTTTTACCAAATCAGCTGGAACAGGAATTGGCATTGAGTTCCGTGAAACTTGGCTGTCTTTGAATGAGAAAAATGACCGGATACTAAAGGAAGGGATGGTTTTTAATGTTTCCCTTGGTTTTCAGAATCTCCCAGAGAAGCCTGGCGATTACAAGAACAAAGAATTCTCTCTATTGCTGGCTGACAGTGTTCTTGTTTGCAAGGAAAAGCCACATGTCTTAACAGCTTTTGTCTCTAAAGCTGATGGTGATGTCTTTTATTCATTTGATGAAGAAAAGACAGTATCCCCTTCTGTGAAACCATCGTTGAATGCAAAAGTGATGGTCCCAGAAAAACCAGTGCGGAAAGCAGAGTTGATGCTGCCGTTGAAAGAAAACCTACGATCCCGCAGCAGGACATCAAAGGAGGACCTTAGGAAGCAGCTTCAGGCAGAAATTTTACAGAAGAGAACTGCTGAAACTGCAGTGAATAGTAATGCCCCCAATCAGAAATTGCTGGAGGGACAAGGCCTCAGAGCTATGGGTGAACCTGTTGCATACAAGAGTGCAAGGGATATTCCCTGTTCCAATCTGTTGGAGATTCAGGTGGACAAGCAGAATGAGGCTATCCTATTACCAATATATGGAGTTATTGTCCCCTTCCATGTTTGTACTGTAAAAAAAGCAGAAATCCGTGGGGATAGCAACAGAGGAGTCTATGTTTGTATTACATTTAATGTCCCTGGCACTGCTTCCAATCTCCAAGATCCCAGCCTTAAGACAAATGCAAACCGTATTTTCTTAAAAGCAGTCACCTTCATTTCAAAAGACAGAAAGCATGCTGAGGAGGTTATTCAACTGATGAGGATTATTCAAAGAGGAGTAACAGAAAGAGCTAAGAGAGCGAGTTTGGTCAGTCAGGAAAGGCTTCAACTATGTGATGGAATGACTAGGGACAGGATTCAGTTGATGGACTTGTGGATACGCCCAACGTTTTCTGGTCGTGGGCGTAAATCCCCTGGAATTTTGGTGGCCCATGTCAATGGTTTTCAGTATTCCGCATCTAAATCTGAAAAAATTGAAATCATGTTCTGCAATGTCAAGCATGCATTCTTCCAACCAGCTGAGAAGGAGATGATAACACTCCTCCACTTCCATCTTTACAATGATATCATGGTAGGCAACAAGAAGACTAGAGATGTGCAGTTTTACATTGAAGTGATGGATACTGTAGATTCAGTTGGTCTGAGGCGCCGAACAGCATGGGATCCTGATGAAATTGAAGAAGAGCAGCGGGAAAGGGCACGGAGGAATGGAATAAACAGGCAGTTTGAGCTATTTGTGAAAAGGGTCAATTCCATTTGGTCCCAGCCAAGGTTTGAGCAGCTCGGCTTGCAGTTGGAAACTCCAATGCAAAAGCTTGGGTTCAATGGAGTCCACGGCAGAACAACATGCTTTATCGTTCCTACTCCAAGTTGCCTGGTTCAGCTGGTTGAATCGCCGTTCCTTGTAACATCTCTGAGGGAGGTTGACATCGTATGCCTGGAAAGGGTGGCGCTGGGGCAGAAATCCTTCGACATGGTTTTCGTGTTCCAAGACCTGAAGCGAGATGTTGTCCGCATAGAGGTCATTCCAATGACCTCCATTGATGGGATTAAAGATTGGCTCAATGATTGCAACCTGAAGTACTACGAAAGCAAGATGAACCTCAGTTGGCGTAAGGTCCTGAAGGAGATTATGAACAATCCAGAGTTACACGAGAACAATAGGTGGGAGTTCTTGAACCCAGATGCTAGCGACTCAGACTCAGAGAGTTCACAGACTGAAGATGATCAGTATGAACCATCTGATGCAGACTCTGGTTCTGATTCGGATGACGAAGACAATGATAGTGAATCTGTGGTGGATTCGGGTGAAGACGCCATGGATTCTTCAGAAGACGATGGTGGCGATGCTGCCGAATCATGGGATGAGATGGAGCGGAAGGCAAGGGATGCGGATATGGAGATGGGCAGCGAGTCGGACAGCGAAGATGAGAGGCAGAGGCGAAGGGAGAAAGCGCTGGCCAAGTCTCGGCGTCCTAATCATCCACAGGCCAAGGGTGCTGCGCAGAAGAGGCAGCGAATTAACTAGCTCTCATATAATGGACGTTTAGTTTGTTCTTGTGGTACTCTATTATGCGTCCAGCGATTTTTACCTGTCGTTAGTTTCGGTGGTGAACTTTGATATGTTCTCCTAGGTATAGGTACTTTGCATAAGTACATTACTTTGTCAGCATAAGTGACTCAAAAAGAATGTTCGGTTTCCTACTATAGCAACATTATCTCGTTTTACTGCACCTGGTACTTCTTATTGTGGCTAAATTACTTTAACAACTCGTGTTGTCCATTGATTTGCACATGGATGGTCAGGATTAGGGCTAATGCTCGTTACTGTCTCCTCTGCTACGACAGAGGATCTCGTTCCCCTTATACCAAGATGGTGGAAGTATTGGTGGTGTGGAGTTATTGGTGCATAGCTTCATCCATTAGGGTTTAAATTCTGATGCCAACAGAATATTCTGTAGTTAGATTGGATCTGTCGCTAGTTTTCATCTTCTTAAGCAGCTTTCAATAGATTTTAATGAGATTGTGGATCTGTTGCTCGTTTTCATCTTCTAAAGCACGTATAAATGAGATTAAGATGTGTCGATTTGAGCGTATGTTGTTTGGGGAAAAATGGATGTGTTAGTGTGATGTCGTGTGTATAGTGTGCGTGGGTGTGCCTTCACTATATCATCAGGAAAAAAAATATTGTTGACGGCTAAAGAATTTCAGTTTTGATTTAACTTATGAACGACACCATTGCCTTTTGCAGTTTGACTAAACATAAGTTTTATTTTTAAAAAAAAAAAACTGGAAACAGGAGCTTTCATTAATCACAGGCCCAATTCTCTTTTTATTTTGAATTGCAGTAGACTCCTGTGCAAGTTTTAGGACAGGAGGAAATCGAACAGGAAGTAAAATGAGAAGACATAAACGAAACGATCGTATCTGCCTAAACATATTTTAAGCAGTTAGGACTCCGATCCAACTCTTCGTTTGTGTAGTGAGTGCCGCTTCTAGACAGTAGCATCTGTTTCCACGAAGATTGGAGTCATTCAAGTTGTGCTGCTCTATCCAAAACCCCACCAAGCAGCTATCGCCTTAGTCTAGAGATCCTTCGTACCACAAATCACCATCCACCTTTTATGAACTCCCATGAAACAAGACATTAACATTTAGGGTTCGTTCGGTTCACGGTTATATGCTGATGGGATATGGTTATTTACTTTTTTTTGTTGCATGTGTCGATCTATTTTTTTTCCTTGTATTCTCTCTGTTCCAAATAACCAAACTTTTATGGATGGATTTGGATGAGTGTTTGTCCAGATTTACTCATAAGTTGTTTTTCTTCAATAACGGGAAAGTAAGTTTCAGCTGATGGGGGTATCCATTTTCTAATTGCCCTTGATATCTATGCCTAATTAAAAAATACGCGAGACTTCCGGTAGATTTTCATCCGTACTCACACAAATTTTTTCGTCCGCAATATATGAGTCCAAGACGAAAAATATCAAACAATTATCATCATCACATAAAAACAATAATACAAAAAACACATACACAATCAACAATACCGGTGGATCCGATTGAGGGGACGTTAACGGCAACGGGCAGATCCCCTTGACCGGATCCACTCGCGAGTGCCACCAACGTCGCCGCCACCGCCAGATCCAAGGGAGAAGCCACCGACGCCATCGGATCCGCGGGAGAATCTTCGGGCGGAGGGGGGAGGGGGTAGAGGACCGCTGGATCCACCCATCGGAGACGCCACCGCCGCCACCTCTGCCGAATCTGCCCGCGGGAGCACTGATGCACCGATGCCGCCGCGGGAGAAGCTTGGGCGCAGACGGTGAGGACGAGGGGGTAGAGAACCACCGGATCCGCTCGACGGATCTGCCCACCGGAAACACCTCGGCCGGATTCGCCATCGAGAGCCACCGCCACCGCCGCCACCGCCATCGCCAGATCCGACCCGCAGGAGCCGCTGACGCCATCGCCACCGCCTCCTCTACTCGCGGTGGGGGAGGGCGCCGCCGTAGTAGCCACCGCTCACGAGAAGAAGGCGCTGCCGTCGTGCTGTCGTCGCGCCGTCGCCACCACTACTCGGTGGGGAAGGGTGTCGCTGCCGCCATGGCCTTTGCGAGAGAGAGCAAGGGGACCGGGGGAAAGAGTTTTAGGGTTAGGGTTTGGGTTGCCGATATAAATATAGGTCGGGATCAATCGGGACCTTCCATTAGATCGGACGGCCGCATCTTCTTCTGTGTCGGGCCGGGCTCCGTTCTAGGCCACCGCGCTATTGGCCCGTCCCATGGGCCGTGTGTACGAAGCAAATAAGAAGGCGCTATTGGGCCACGCTATTGGGCCGGGCTAAAACCAGTTTTTCTCTCTCAGTGATTTTAAGTATTTTTATATTTTCAGAAATAGCATTAGTACCATTTTAATTGTTTATGAATGTTTATTAATTTTATTCTAGCTAAATTTAACCAATGAGAAATTTGGATGCATGTTTATCATGATATAGATTTATTTTCATTACTTCTAATTGTATTTCTTTATGGACTATAAACTCTCCTTTCAATATTCTTTTTTATTTCGAATTTCAATTCTTTTCTAAATTATATTCCTATATGCACTCTAGCCTCTTTTGGAGAATATTATAGACTCCTCATCCAATATAATTTAGTTTATAATTTTTGTTATTCACTTATTTTTTAATTCCAAATTTCCTTTCTTTTTCTAAATTGTATTCAACAAAAAAAAAATTAAAAATAGGAATACCTTGTATTAATTTGTATTTTTTATATAGAAGAGATTAATGTATCCAGCTTAGGTAATTTTTTGTTTTTGCAAAAGATTTGTTCTATGCATGTGTCCGATTGAACACTACGTTTTTTCTAAAAATAAAATAAAATGAAAGTCCTTGTCTATAATGAGTTCTCCTTTTTTTATTTTACTCTAATTAATATGATAATTTCTGGATCACGAGAGATAATGTGAATGCTCTTTTTTCTATTACTTTACTAAGTTAATAGATAGATTACTATCATAACGTTAGTTTTTTCCGTTGCAACGTACGGGTATTTTTTCTAATCATTGAAGAATAACTTGAAGAGCAATACCTATGATAAGAAAAGGACAGTTTACCAATGTTCTTACAAGGAACACATCCTCAACCCTCCCACCTAACACGCGCACCTTTTTAAGTAAAAAGAGGGAATGAAACAAAATACTAATGATTTTTACATGGAACTTACACTGCAAAAATACAGGAAAAGTGGTACACCACTACGCCGATAATGGGGATGACAAAACTAGGTGTTTTTGAGGTTGAGACCATTCCTAATTGAACGTTTTCAAAAATCAAATGGGCAATAAAACTCTAATAACATCTCTAATACTTTTGACTCGACGGTGCAGACCTGGGGTTCAATGAGTGAAAACTTCAAACTCATAGTACGGGCGTAAGAGAAATACAAAGATCCTTACCAAGGGGTGGTACAAAACAAGTATAAACAACCGACTATCTTTCTGTTAGGGGTTGGCTAAACAACAAGAACATCACACAAGTGAAAACGATGCATCATCTCCTTATCGGACAAGACTCCTCTAACGTAAAGTCAGAGGAACATGGTCAATGACGTGTGAGCCCCACCTATTAGGGACCCTATGTCCCTCAAGAAGGATGTGCACCATGGGGGCGCCCTGGGTGCATAGAGCTCAACCCCCTGCAGAATGGGAACACAAGTGTGGTGGGGAAGAAAAACAAAAGAATCTTCCACTTTGGCTAGGTCAAAGCACCTCGCTGAGCTAACACCCCATAACGTCTAATCTTGTACGGTTGTACCGTCCTTAGGGATGTATATATATCTTCTTTATCCAATAAAATTGGCAAAATCCTGTGCCGTTTCATTCAAAAGAGACAAAACTTCAACTGTAAATTCTTTAAATATTTTCCTACAAGTAAACTATTTTTTTGTGAAATTCGCAGACATTACCCCCTGTTTAGCAACCACAGTTGCAAATTATCGATTCCCCCAATAAGATTAGCTACTGTCAGTTATTATTTAGCAAAGCTGCTTGTGGTCACACATATTGACTGCAGACACAACTCAGTTTCTCTCATAGTAAGATTTGCCAGCATGAGTTATTAGTTAGGAACAACTGCTTTTGGTCACAGATTAACAAGGGAAATATTTACATCTCCAGTGAGTAAAATCGTTGGTTTCTGTCTGTTCTATTATTACCTAAATTATTCTGTACAAAATGATACTGTTCATGACGATGGCTTGAGATCTTCGACAGAACGACCCATTACAAACATAGGGGACTATCTTCTATCCCAACGCTGGACATGGCGTAGTTGACGATCACCGTCTTCAGTTCAACTATTCAACACTCTTCTAAGGACGTCGGCGTTCCACCCGAATACAGAATCAGAAGAGCTGTCAACACGTCCAAGGAAAAGGTGTCACCTGGAGATTCAGATATTGATACAGAATCTTCAACAAACTCACAGAATTCATTTGTCATCAGAGGGTACCCAACGAAATGTTCAGTGCAATTAGATATGTAAATGAAAATATGCACCTGGGGATCGAGATCTCGTGATTGAATATTCTATCGGAGATTGGAGGAATATGGTCTTTTTTCTCATTGGCAAAGTTGATGATCTGGAAAAGGACTTCCTGGATCAGCAACCCCAGCGCAGCACGCTTGGAGCTGGCCTCTTCCAACGCTTTCCCTGAGGGGAAATGTCAACAGAAATTCATTTGTCGATGATTTGCTATATACATGTGAAATAATACAATCCTGAAGAATGAGCTGTAAGAAAAAAAAACTACCTCGAATACTTGTTGATGCTTTGGAGCTACGTGATTTTCCATGTCCTTTAGGGCTTATGACATGCAAATTGATAAACCACTGTTCCCAGTAAATCCTCTCAGTTTTGCTGGTGAACCAGCTTGGGTTTTTGTTCTTTTCATCAAAGAAGGACAGGCAGACCTAATATATTGAACTCCCCTAGTATTAAAATCATATAATGCAAATGTGTAAAGGTTAGAGTATAATGATTATGAATATCAAACAAACCTGGCTTCTTCGATTTGGATGCTTCTCCACCCAAGCAATGAACTGGTTGATCTTTTCATCCACCTCCTTTTCTAAGTCAGGAAGTCCGCATTGAACCTGGGGCAGAAGCATGCAGAAGAACAAGATTATTTGTTTGGAACCAACTCCAGCAAACGTCATCAGGTCATGATATATTTACTTAAATTAGAAACCTCGTAAAATTGTTTGCAACATCAAATAGACAGATGAAATGGGCTGTAACATGGTTCTTCAAGAAAGAAAATAGTACTCACATAGGTGATCTCAAAGAGATCACAGTCAACATCTTTAGGCCGAACAAGAGTAAGAGTTCGGTGGAAGAAGATCGTATGTAAAATGCCTGCAACATATTCATACATACTATCACTACCAACTTAGTGTGGACAGACATAGGAATAACACATCTGGATGGAAGCTCAACTTGAAAAAAGTAAAGAAATCAGGAAAACAACATCTCACTTGCGACTAATTAGATTCTTGAAGCATATATCATGTATGTCACAGAAGCGCTGCAGATAGAATAATTAGATCCAGATATATCATTGCACTATGGAAAGCCAGATCCCCATATCTCCCTCTATCATCATAGACACTTCGCGCGACATGCTTCTTTATAATTAGGGATGGACTAATTTTAATGGTTGTAATCCTTATCCCACTACCACCTGCTAGTATTCTCCATGGTCGATGCTTCCTCTGATTCAGAGGCTCTGAAGCTTATAACTGATCTTGTAAAGATTGTTTCTTTGGAATTCCTAGTTTCTGGTGGGTAACTCCCCACAGTTGTCCCCTTAACATCGTTACAAGAAAACTGAAAAAGGGACATTTTTTGCAATACGTACCAAACAATCACTAGTTTGTCCTAAAAGAAAAAACAAAAAACTGAAGACAAACGGTAAAATTTTCGATCTCAAGAAGCTTCATGTGCAGCACATAGCACAAAATTTTTCATTAAAAAGTTTTGTTTGTATTCCTTACAAAGTTGATCCTCTGATGGGGCTAAATTCACACATTGGATTCGAACAGAAAGTGTGTGCAGTAACTACTCATCAACAACAGGTGAAATAGAAAACTCACATCGAAGCACATCTTTGATCTCATCCTGTTCCAGCTCCTAGGGCACATGCAATTAAAATCATCATTAAACCGTCAGTAAAAAAACCTGTTCTTCGAAACACAAACTATCCCCCCTCTCCCCACCAAAAAAAAGAGAAAATCCTCCCAACTTGAGAGAGGGAGGGGAGAGGAGGGAGGCGCTGGATCTCACCAGTTCCTTCAGTTGGCACGTCTCGCAGTTCATCGCGACCGGCGGCGGCGGCAGACGCTCTCGATCGATCGCCCCGCTCGAGAAATCCTCGCCGGAATCCCCCCACGAGAAGAGAAGAATCCGATTTTCTTTATTTTTTTAATGACATAAATAAATCCGCTCCTGTTTCGATGCGGAGTTTGTTGGAGTTTATTATCGGGTAGGACTGTAGGAGAAGCGAAGCAACCGCAGGACTTAGCTGGGTGACTGACAGGTGGGTCCCACCATTATATGTGGGACCCATATTTCTGGGGAAGAAGATGAACAGGCGGCGGCGCAGCGCTGGGAGTCGAGGGAGGGAAAACGCCGCTGAGGCACGTACGCAAAAAGGATTATTAGGCCCAAATGCCCAATCGTGGGCTCGTGGCCCATCTCCTCTTCCCAGACTTACTGATAGCCTCATCTTTTCGCTTAGATTTATTCTTGTCATTTAAAAGTCGGTTCTAGAGTTTTTTAATCGAAGTTTATTTTTTATTTTTTCTTTTAGATCGTACTTACATAGAAGTTTTATTCATAAATAAATTATTTTTTATTTGTAAATATATCGTTTGGGGTTATTGGAAACCCGAGCCACCAGAAGCGAAGCCCCAAATCCCCTCTCCTCCAACCCTAGCACGGCGACAGCGTGATTGGCGGGGGGCGACGGCGGCATTGCGGGCTCGCGGCAGCATTGCAGCGGCGCCGGCAACAGCGAGCTGCCGAGCAGCAACTAGCAGAGCAAGCTCAAAGTGCCAAGACAGCCAAAGCCGTGAGTCCTCACTCCATGTCTGGTAGCTTTGATTTATTCCTAGATCAGAGCTATGGTGGAGAAGAAAACAACATCGTTAAATTATTTTAAAAGCGATTCGAGTAACACCCCTTGCAACTGATGAGAATAAAAATCAACAAAAAAGGTCATTTCAATGGAATTCGTTCGATAAATTTAATTGGTTGGAATATAGCGTGGAAAAGGATCTCTTACTATTGTTAGTTGGCTAATGCAAATATGCAATCACTCACTTCCCTTCCCTGTGACAATGTACTTCTTTTTTATGTTTTTTTTTAATCATGTATGTCTGAATAACTAGATTCGCCACTGTGTGGGGCCAAGCTGACTCGGGGGAAGAAGAGGTCAGCAAGTGTGTGTGTGAGATAGAGGGGGACAGTTTGGGAAAACTAAAAGAAAGATTTTCAGTGCAAGTCGTTTCCGCTACTAGGGTTTGCGTGCGAAAATTCCCGCCGTCTCCACCCCAAAATTTCCCAAAGTCCCAAACGTGGCCTCCACGCGGCTCCCCCGACCACTGCCTCGGCGATTCGACGGCGGCGTGGCGCGGAATATCGCAGTCGCTGCTGGCCTCCGCGGCTTAGTTTCGGTGCGCGGCGGCATCTCGAGTAAGGGGTTCGCTGTGCTTCCTGTTCTTCGGAGCAGAGCGCCAGAGCGTTTATTCATTTTTATCTTTCTTGTTCGGTTGATTTCCTGAGAAAACAAGTAAGGTTGTAAATGATCCAGAAATGAGTAGCTGGCAAATTTTCTTTTCTTTTATCCTAGTTGTTGGATTTATCTGAGTAATTTTGGTAACACCAACAGTTTTACCACTTTGTTCATTGGTAGTTCCTGCATTCCTGCTCCAGATGTTAAAATCACTGGTACCGAGCACAGGAGCCAACATTTCCAACCTATACATGAGTGCGTGTTAAGTACATTAGTACACTGCAAACACCTATATGTTAAGTACAGTGCTTCACATTTGACATCCTGGCTCTGTTATATTGTTCATTCTGAAAATTAAGTTTTACATTTCTTGCATCAGAAGAGTGTAGGATGTACTCTGGAAGTAAAGTAGAGGAATATAATTAGGGTAGTCACATTCCATTTCCTCGGTGATTTCTAAAGGCCAGTGATTGATTCCTCTTATTTGGTGAGGATGTATGAAGTCTTAAATTCTTATAGACGTTTCCCTAAATGTCCTTATTGGATCTCAATATTTGAAGAGTGCTGTATCTTCCTTTATGTAACTGCTAAGCTGGATTCTTTCCCATTTGTTGCTTTCTCATATTCAGGCCACACAATTTTTCAGAAAGAGTAACATCCTGATCTTGAGACTTCAAAGTCACAAATATCTTGAATTCAGGGACAAACTCAATTTGTCCTGCTTTCACAAATCTCAAGTGATAGCCATGTCTACAAATGTTAACAATGGTAACTCAGAGAGCAACCTTAAGCGAAGTTATCAAGTTGTGGTTGCTGCTACTCGTGACATGGGCATTGGGAAGGATGGGACACTGCCATGGAAGCTGCCGGGTGACCTGAAGTTTTTTAAAGACATTACAGTGACTACATTAGACCCTTCAAAGAAAAATGCTGTTGTAATGGGAAGGAAAACATGGGAAAGCATACCCCTTAAGTTTAGACCACTCCCTGGTCGTTTGAATGTAATATTGACTCGTTCTGGGAGTTTTGATTTTGCAACTACAGAAAATGTTGTTATCTGTGGGAGTTTTGATTCTGCCTTACAACTGCTAGCAACAACTCCATACTGTTTGACAGTTGAGAAAACTTTTGTAATAGGAGGTGGCGAGATTCTGAGGTGAGTCATTACCTTTTTATTGGAATATCTTTGTACACAACGTTACTTAGCTATTATGTCATCATATTCAATATCAACTTTAACAAGTTCTATTGTAGGCAATCTCTAAATGCGCCTGGTTGTGAGGCCATCCATCTTACCGACATAGAGTCCAGCATTGAATGTGATACTTCCATTCCTCCAATTGATCTCTCCGTGTTCCACCCATGGTATTCATCATTTCCAGTGGTAGAAAACGGCATCAAGCATTCCTTCATTACCTTTGTTCGTGTTACAAAATCAATTGCAGAAGCTAATGATTCAAGTGGCAAGGAATTGAAAGGAAATGATTCTAAGAAGGTCAAGTTTGAAATTGAGAATTATTCCTTTTTACCTAAAATGATATTTGAAAGGCACGAGGAGTATCAATATCTCAATCTTGTTCAAGATATAATAAGAAATGGTGCTAAGAAAAATGACAGAACAGGAACAGGGACAGTATCAAAATTTGGTTGCCAGGTACTCTCATCATATTTTTGTTGGAATTGTGTTTGATCCGTGGAGGGCTGTAAGTATTTTTTGTTTCTTATCAGATGCGGTTCAACTTAAGGAGGAACTTTCCATTGCTCACAACGAAGGTATTTTATACTGTATTCTTTTTGAAGTGTATACACTACTAAGCATACCTTTAAAGTCTTAATACACTGATATGCATAGCTTTTGCATATTGCTGGGAAAGAAAGCACTACCGAGTATAAACAAAGCTATGGTCAGTGCAAGGTCCTAGAACTGAAAGAAACCTTATTTTCCGATAATTCGTTTTTGGTAAAGTTTTTCTTTCAGGGAAGAAAGTAAAGGGAACTGCCATTGAATAAACAAACACACCTTTATCTGGTGTTAAAAATTTAAGCTGCTTCTAGCCTGTTGAAGAATGACTTAGATGGATATCAGTGATATCTGCAAAAAGGATATCAATCATGTTCTGCTGAGGGATTTGCACTGCGTTTTTATTTTTATTTAATTTATACCTTCTTTTATGGTTAATTTCTTGCTTAAATGGGCCTCATTTGTATTTTATACTCTGCAATATGGACTTGCAATTTACTGACTGCATCAATTATTCTTAATTCTGTTGACATGAACATTTCACTATTGCATTAGCTTGGTCCTTTAGATTTTTAAGAAAGGATGAAATCCTTAATAAGGTTAAATTAAGATATTTTTACCAGAAATGCCCTAAAATATTACGAGACTGATTATGTGACAAACTATGTGAATTTCCTTTTTGATAGTTTTCAAGCATTGTAAAATTTGGCAAAGTCATCTTATTTATCTTAATCAGGACTTGCCTGTTTGTCTGAACTTTGAACCATGGATGAAAAATCTTGGGGCATTATATTTATACCCCTTGTGTATTTTCTAATCCTCAAAGAACATAACATTTACTTTTATTTATTATCTTGGACTACTTTTGATAAGTGAAATGTTCTCTTTGCCTTTACCAGAGGGTATTTTGGCGTGGTGTTCTTGAAGAGCTATTGTGGTTCATCAGTGGCTCAACAAATGCAAAGGTGCCTTTTCCTTTAATACATACAGCAATTAGTTGTTCGATGTATGTATGTGATGACCTCGTTGCTACTTTGTCGTGCTGTATTATTTTAGTGGTAAAAGGGCTAGTGCACTTTTCACGTACAAGGGGGACACACTCTCATGCGCACTGGAACTGTTGTGGGTGATAATATAAAGTTATAATGCAGAATATTGTACATCTTAGAGCTTGCATCATGCATCATGTGGAAGTTATGCATAGCTAAGTTCAATGGGATTCTTTTGTACTGTATTTTCTAATTAAATATGTTACTGACAATCTGACACTTGGCCCATTCATCTGTTTTTGGAATACCACCGTACATGTGTATCCTATTTCCAGCAAGTTGTGCATCTTATGTTTTCTGGCTGTTGTGACAAATTTACTGATCTTATGCTGGCAAGCATAGTTATATCCCAGTTACTTATTTTGTCTGCCTTTCATGACATGATTGCTGTTTTATTGTCGCTGTAATGATCCTTAGATCATCATGAGGGAAAACAACTGTCAGAGGGACTGGCTTGTGACGACTTGAAGTAGAACAATGCTAGGTGAAGTATATGGGACCGGCTTGGGGAAGAATAAAACTAGAGTAGCTCGCCATGGGAGAGGCAACAGCTGAAGTTAAGGGGCTAGGGACTTGTCTATTCATCTTTTCTTGCTTAATGAAAAGATAGGTCATTGTCATGCAACCCCATTCTTATATAGGTAGGGTGACCCCTTAAGAAACTTTTCTCTAAAATTAAGTAAATAGATTACAACTCAGTCTCTAGTTCAATCTCGAAACAAACTCACTTCTAAAGTACTGAGGATACTGTTCACAACGCGAACAGTGTTCCTGCACATAACAGTTATAAACTTGTAATGCATACATGAATACATGATTCATGTTTGGGTACTACTGTATTACTGTTAGTACATTCAAATTGTTGGTTGTTTTGTCATATGCACTGAACTCCGTAACCCATGTTGATCTGCTATGTTGAATTGATAGTCTTCTTCAATTCATTCAAGCTGTTGCTTATGGGCACTATTTCTGAAATTTTAAATTATTGTTTTCTCCAAATAGATTGTTATTTTTATTTGTCATGGCAGTAAACAAGTTTTCTTTTGCAGGTTTTACAGGACAAAGGTATTCACATATGGGATGGCAATGCTTCAAGGCAGTATCTTGACAGGTACATCTCTTATTATATATCTTCTTGATAGAAACATAACTTGGAAGCAAGTATCTTATTGTTTTCTTGGAATTTTTGTAGTATTGGTTTAACACAAAGGGAGGAGGGGGACTTGGGACCAGTTTATGGATTTCAGTGGAGACACTTTGGTGCTGAGTAAGTTTGCATTAGTTTGAAACTTTCCTCTCTCTCTCTCTCTCTCTCTCTCTCTACATATTTCCTTAACATTGCCTATCTGACTATTCTAATTTCCGTGAAATATTCTGTAGATATACTGACATGCATGCTGACTACGTGGGAAAAGGTTTTGATCAGTTAATGGATGTCATTGACAAGATCAAGAACAATCCCGATGATAGAAGAATCATTTTATCTGCATGGAACCCAGCAGACCTGAAAAAGATGGCCCTGCCACCATGCCACATGTTTGCTCAGGTTAGCATAGCTTAGTATTTTTTCTTCATGTTTACATCTCAAGCTTCAGTCCTCTCTATTTAAAAATTTTAATCTTACCAATCTACAGTAATCACAACCTTGTACATAAATGAAGCACTGAAGTCAATGTTAAAAAACTTAACCATTTATTTATCTCAAAATTGGGAACCCCTCGTAAGATTTTCTCCAGAGTTCGCTTAGTTTCCAACGCATATTGGTGACATGCCGATAGTCTGATACATACTTTTCATGAGATTATTTTTTTAGTAGCAATGCAAGATCTCTTCCTAATGCATTAATAGAGGTGGCAAACATAGTTTACATTGTCCACATTGATTTTGAAGGCTGCCTTTTGGAGATTGACCTTTGAGTTGGAACACTCCTCTATCTCCTTCTGACTGTTCTAACAAGCGTAGATCATGAGGTCATTGAATTTCCTCATTTTTATTCGTACGTTGGTGTTAGACTTATGCCTCCATCCTGTGAAGCTATGGAAGACATTTCTCAATTTGAACTGTTCTTATTATTTCATGTTTCCACCTTGAAGAGATTAGATGCAATATGTTTTGGTGCCATGATTCCCAACAAATGCCAAGGGTCCCTTTCATGGACAGAATGATGATCTGCAAGTCCAATTCACCAATCATTACTTGTCACTGCTTTTCTATTCATGCACTGCCACTGAAAGCAGAGTGCCATCTAAACTTATCAAAACTCTAATTCACAGACCTTCCTAAATCCTTTGGTTGTTCATATTTGTCTCATTTAACAAGACAGTGACCCCACTTGCACTATCTGAATCCATAAAGGGAAAAGACCTTGATGTTATCTAATCTCTTCATTGCCGATTTAGCAAAGGAAAGATTGTGAGGTGATAGTTTGGCATAGTGGAGAGAACCGAATTAAAAGGGTCAGTCTTCTGGATGAATGGAGACAAGTTTTCAGTGACATCTTTTACTTCTTAATGAAATTATTTTGATGCTACCGGATGTGCCTTTCTCATTTGACTAGCTTATCTAACTTCTGTAATGGACTGAAATCCCCAGTTTTATGTTGAGAATGGGGAGTTATCATGCCAGATGTACCAACGCTCTGCTGATATGGGGCTTGGTGTGCCATTCAACATTGCATCATATTCTCTTCTGACATGTATGATTGCACAAGTGTGTGGTATGTTCTCACTCGCTTATCTTTTTACACCAGTTATTCATTTCTCCTAAAGTCAAAACTTCAAATTAGAACCCATTGCACATGTTAATTATTCGTAACAACTTGGTTTGTTGTTGATTCCGATAATCCGATTTATATATTGATTGTTGTATACTTGTATGTACAGCGATATGTCATATTAGCCTGTTACACTGGAACTTTTCAAATATATTTTAGGGCTATTAGTTCCCTGGCAGAAAAACTGTTATGAATCATTGTTATGGTAATATAGAACAAAATTTTAATATTCTTGGTTTATTGCCTTCCATTTCGTAGTGAATATAAAAATATAATACAATAAACAGTTGCAGAACTACCTGATCCCAACTCTTTATGTACCCATTCTATTTCTATGTGAGCAGATCTTTCTTCTGGGGATTTTGTCCATGTTATAGGTGATGCCCATGTTTACCGTACTCATGTTGAAGCGTTAGAGGAGCAAATGCAGAAGCAGCCTAAACCATTCCCTGTAAGCAGTTATTGATTAATTTACTGCATAAGTATAACATATTTTTGTTCAAAGTACCTGATTATTTGATTATTGAACTGACTTTTTGTGAGTTTTGGATCCCATCTGCAGATTTTGAAGATAAATCCTGTGAAGAAAGATATTGATTCTTTTGTAACATCAGACTTCAAACTGGTTCGCTATGATCCTCACCAGAAGATAGAAATGAAGATGGCAGTATGAGTAGGTAGCTTCTATATGCAGACTTATGTTGTATATTTGATGGCAAATTGATAAGGTTGGTTGTATTGAAGTGTCTTGTCATCCTGTCTTACAAATATCATGCTGTTGTACTTGATCATTTCCACCAAATCTTCCATCCACACTAAAGAATATGCTGAAATGTTTCAAAAATTCATTAAATTTACCTTCACTTGTTTTCATTCTGTATTTCTGTCTGCAGCAAACACAGCTAGAGCCTCTCCATCAGTACATGGAATTTAGAAAAAATGACACGAGCCCTTGAATAATACTAATTTGTCCAGCCTCAAATTACTATCCGCTTGATTTTGTGCCTCAAACTCGAAGCGAAATTTTCTCTACTAAATTTAGCATGTATTACTTTGCCTGACAATTTTTACTGTTCTAACGGATGTACGGTTTCTGATAGTGAGGCAGCTTGGAAACTATTTTTTAAACACACATTTGTGCTCAACATTGGGATACCTGTCCAGCCACTCCATGTGATTCTTCTGGTTTTGTGATGTGAAGAGTGAAAAGGCACCTTTTGACCTTAATTTTGGTAGTTATTTCTTCATTTGCAAGTATTTGGATTCGTCTGCCACTAATTATTGTATGATTCATACTTCTTTTAGAAGGAAGGCCACAATGTCATATGACCCAGCCTCAATTTTCTAAGAAAGCCCCAACAGGCGATTAAGGTTCAAACATAATAAACCAGAGAGAAGGAGATACTGGGCTTTCCAGATCATCAACACAAGCACTTGAGCAGAGCCAAGATCAGGCAGGAAACTGCATCCCACTCACACACTACACTACCAGCGAAAGGAGAGCTATCACTGAAGGACCTTCACGAACCAACTTCCCAGCCTTCAAATTTTTCTTGGCAGCACATCCACCGGACTCAGGAGAGGATGTTGTTACCGCAAGTCTTGCAACTCCTGCAGTCGTCTTTGCTGCGCTTCAAATTATTGTATGATTTGTTTTCTCCGTGGATTCTTGATCTTGCAATATATGTGATGCAAGGATTACCATATCTTTTACCCCTACTATGAGCTCCACATATAAACTTTTAGAGGTAGGATAATAAAAGAGGCAACAATATATCCTGGTGAGGAATATTATACACATTGAGCGATCGAGAGTATCATTCGAGGAACTTTGTTTTAATTGTGAAAATTCTTGAAAACCTCTGGAATAAAAGTTGAAACAAAGAGAGGGTGATTGATGCTTTACGATCCATTCTATTATGTAACTGCCCAAGATAAGGAGAAGCTACAAGCCCTATGAGGAATAACGTAATAAAGGTAGAAGTACTATTGCCAACTTATTCAAATTCTAGGTAGAAGGATATGTTGTAAACATAGTACTGTTGAGGAAAAAAACATGGGTAGCAACTCCTAATCAACAACCTAAGTTTTATCTTTACTCGGTTTAGATTGGGGGTGTTGTTGACGGTTATTAAGTACCAATTTCGACCGCTAACACAATTAACCAGGGGAAATTAGCATTTCTTATACGTATCTCAATAATAAATAATGTAGTTGTATTAGGATTGAAGAATTAACATGGATACAGGAATTATACACTAAAGTGAAGGAGAAATGAGGCCGACATGCAAAGAAAAACACCTCCGACGAATCACGTGCGAGCAGACGGATCGAGGGGCCCACAAGTCAGCTCAAACCGACTTAAAGTGGGGCCAACCACCTGGGAACCATCTTAGGGGCCCACAAGATAGTCTCTGGAGAAAGGTGGTTGTGAGAGGTGGGACCAGGGGTTCGGCCGAATCGCCATAGCCTCCCCTCATCCTAGCCTTCCACGTGTTGCTTCCTCATTAGTCCTCAATGACGATTAGGGGAGGTCGGTGGCCTATAACCATGATTAGAACCGCCATATGGGAGCTATAAAAGGACTTCACTCACTTCACATCAATACACACCTCAAGTAACAATTCCCTCTTCCATATTGTATTTTTTATAGTTTAGTTGAACTAAAGTCTAGAGGAGATTTGGTCCTATAGACTTGTCGAAGTTTCTAGTATATCTTTAGTACTTTACTCTTCTTGTAAGACTATAGTTATATTAATGAAATTATCTTCTTTATTTACTTATGCTCATAATCTATGTATTCCTTTGCTGAGCATATGTTCTATGAGTAGTATATATACTTTGTCTGTTTCATCATAGGCTAGTCGATCCATGCTACGGTAACGGTCCAATGACCTATTTAGGTTGCGCTAGCTCTAACTTATTCATCCGAAGGGTGAGTCCCAAGGGGAGTTTGTGATATTATTTACTAGCATAAGCATGGTGTTTAGGCTAGATAAATATCGTTGGATGCATGTGTACCTCACGGAAAGTGAGGTAGGTGACATGTGGTGATAACCCTATCCTTCCTTTGTATTCCTCCACGTTCGGGTATGGCGTAAGAGTGTGTAAATGCCACAACCAGCAGAGAGTGGTCTCTCGGTAGTACCCGGGTGTCTGGAACTAAGTCCTATGTTGTAAGCATGTGTATGTTAATGTATATTAAATATGAATATATTAGAAGTATAGTTGTACCATAATTCTCTAGTACATTTTCCTACTAAGTATTATTATAGAGGTGAATCTCATGTGTGTCCACTACCATATTATCATATTATCTTAGGCCCTGTTTGTTTCAACTTAAGATTATTGTAATTCAGATTATTGAGTCAGATTACTATAAGCTGGATTATAATAAGTTATAGTAAAATAAACTATGAGTTGTTTGTTTCTCTGGATTATAGTAGAATAAGGGTAGTGAGTCTTTAGCTACCCAATAATCTGAAAAAAGCATGTTTAGAAGAGATTACCAGATTATACTAATCTAGCTTATAGATTATAATAATCTATCATAATAATCTACTTGTTTATTTCAGATTATTACTAATAATCTAGATTATAATAATCCTAAACTGAAACAAACAGGGCCTTACCCCTGCTTAGGCTATGGTGATTTAATTATCGATTGATTTAAGAGATATGAACTAAATCTTATACTGCCGCCTTCCCTGCGGAACTATAAATACGATACCCTTGGCTCATGCCGAGGGGAAGTGCTATATTAGTATCCATGCGTTTGAGGATTTATGTGTAAACATAAGAAATACCAACAATATGCTTGAGTGAATATTCCGTTGCTAAATTTGCTGGTTGTAAAATTGATAGAAAAAATACTAGTGGATTATGTCATTTTCTTGGTACATTATTGATTACATGGTCTTCTAGGAAACAATAGAGTGTTTCTCAATCAACTGCTGAATCTGAATATGTTGCTACCGCTAGTTGTTGTTCACAAATTCTTTGGCTTATATCAACTTTGAAAGATTATGATTCCTCTCTTTTGCGATAACACAAGTGCTATTAATATTGCTAAGAATCATGTAGAACACACGTACCAAACACATTGATATTCACTTTCACTTTTTGAGGGATCATGTTGAGAAGGGAGATGTTGAATTAAAGTTTTTAGATACAAAGTTGCAACTTGCTGATATTTTCACTAAACCATCGGATGCTTCTAGCTTTGCTTTTCTTCGTGGAGAATTGGGATTATTCATCCTTTTGACATGATTTGAGGGGGAGTTTGTGCTCTTGGTTTTATCATGCAAAACTGAAAATAAAAGAAACATGAGAAAATATAGCTTTGTTTTATGCCTGTTGTATATTCATGTGCATACTAGCAATATATTGAAGATCTATTTGTCACTAGTATAGCTTGTATGCATTCTAGTTTTTTCATGAGTCTTAGATATTGCGTTTAAGGGAGATGACGCATGACACTAATTCTTATACTTGAATGAAGGAAATATGCAATGTTGAAACAAGTGCTTAGTTTGGATGACTAATGCTTATAAATATGCTTGTTGGATTGTTTTTCCTCCAATTACTCCTTGTATGTTCAAAATGTCACAAGTGCAAAATTGCTTGTATTTATTTCTATGAGAGGTAAAAATGAATACCAAATCCTTGGAAACAGTCTTGACAGCAACCACGTACTCGAAATAATTGAGAGATTTTATATTCAATATCAAAGGGCTCAAAAAAATGCTGAAAGTTATCTTGGTTATTTTTGTGACAGAGATAATTTGAGAATGAGGTATATTGCAATAGGTATATGTGTAGGGGTTTTTCTTTCAAATATGCTGCATTATAAATCGTTTGAAATCATGAATCTTGATTGTTGATTTAATCTTACTAGTAATATCTTTGGTTCATGATTATACTCTAGTGCATGCTTGCTATCTAGTTGATGACTTTATCTTCCCCATATTGTGACACATGACCATGAATTGCTCTATCTATAATTCCAGGCTATTGAAAATAAATGAGTACTACATGGTAATGCATGATGAAATCATTATCAAGAGGGGGAAAAGAGATTGCAGGTAAATTTCTGTCTTTTCAAAAGTGAGAGAAGTTTTCTTTTTGAATTTGAGCACTTGATGATTTTTACCACTTATTTGTTTTTCTTTTTCCAAAACATATTTGATGGGTTTGCCAATGTGTTCATCAGGGGGGAGATTGTAAAATCAAAGTGTGTTTGATTGATATTTCATGATGAAAAATTGTAATGTGATATTATTGGGTTTGTTATTTGGAGATTATTGGTGAAGTGATTTTGGAAATGATTGATTTTCAGTGATGAATAGGAGATTTCGTCTGATGGTTGTAGTCAGACCGGCTGGGGTGGGCCGGTCAGACTGGAGTTATGTGTGCGGTCAGACCGGCCAGTCTGACGGTCTGACCGGTTAACCCTGTGTCGGTTTTGGTTTCGGTTTCAGGTTGTTATCCGTGATTAGTTCATCATTATGGCTTCTAGATGGATACTATGCGTGTGTACTGTTATGTGCTAACAATGAGGCATGTTGGAGAAAATGCTCCGATATGGTTTTGTGGTTGATGCATGTGTATGTGAAGCTTAATTTTAATCCTATCACAATACTTCAGGCACTGGCTTGCTCGTTGCTACCAGAACACGCTCTACTCCGTACCCAGACAGGGAGGACTACGGTGATCTTGAGGGCTATCACCACCCCTACAGCAATCTCTAACGAATTGTGGGATACACAACAAGTACATGTATTCAACAATATAGACACCACATCTACACTATTAAATACTACTTTAATATTGATCAAACACTAAAGCAAACACTATTTCTAGGGACCAGTATTCCAGTATGCTAATAGAAACTAACTAAGAGGTATACTTTACAATATAAATCCCATTACTTGATTAAGATATTATCAATTAGATCAAAGTAATTGACAAGGTACAAAAGGGATTAGAGGAAAATACCGACAACTCTGGAATTCCTCCAAATCTTTCTCCTTCACTCTCTCCGCATTCTAAGTATACATAAAGAATACAAAGAGCCTCTTGTAATTCAGCTCAATCTTGGTGTGTGTTGAAATGAAGGACTTGAGCTTCTTTTATAGCTAAACTATGATGGTTGTAACCGCAAATACTAGTCACAACCGCCATAGGGAGGTCGGTAGTAACCGCCTAAAGGTGGTTGTGGCTGGGCCGGGCCAGGCCAGGTCGGCCGAACCTAGGGGTCGGCTGACCCCTGGCCAGCCCCCTGGCCCAATACTTCCTCCTGGGCTATGGCAGGGAGTCCCTTCGTTCATTTGTATGATGAATGGGGCTTGGATGTGAGTTTAATTCTTCTTCTTCTTTATGTATATTTTGTCTCAACTTTGATCGTTTGTCACCTGCATCCAAATATATACCAACACTGTGAAAATAGTTAGAATTAAACTCTACCACTATGTTAGATGTTTTATCTTTTCAGATTTATGCAGATATTAACAGCGTAGATTTGGTATTTAATAGCCGTCAACAAACCCCACACTTAGCTCTTTACTCGTCCCGAGTAAAGGTAAATGATTATTGTGGAATAAAATTTCCCAAAGGTAGATACATGTATACAATCTATTCTAAGCCATACCTGTACCTGTGAACTTTGCGGTGTCTATCTGTCATGCCCAGAATTTTAGCCAAATTTTCAGACTATTTTGTGTATAAATCCCTGTCTGGGAATCAAGCCAGGGTATACAAAACGACAAGTACATATACAGATCCAAACGTAAATAAAGCGTAAATACTTACAGAAGAGGCACTTAGTTCTCACACTGAAAGGAAAACAATGGCAGTGGAAAAGGCGACGATCCTAGCGGGGCTTCAGCTCCACTCCACAGGCAAAACTCAACTGAGGTATAAGCCTTGATTCTCTAACTTCATCTTTAGCTCAGAAGCACAAAAATTTCGAAAAGGGGGAATAATAGCAAGACCGAGTACAACCACCGTACTTAGCAAGCCACACCAGTGATGCGGACATGCAAGGGGAGACAAAAGGGAGGTTCGTGGCTATTTTTGCAAGAGTGGTTGTAAACAGTTATAATTAGAAAACAGTAAAACAGTTGATTAATTAAGGTAGTATTAAATTTCCACTGAACAACGCTACACCACATTGAACAGGCCCAACCATCCCATCTGAACTAAACCAGTTCAATAAGTCAAATTAATTAAAGGTGTGAGACTAATCACGGTGAAGCTGGTGGATCGCCCATAACCGCCGGCAAGCTATTTAGTTTTACTCTGATCAGAGGTGCACAACTATACCCACAAGACATAACCCACCATCATGTTACCGTGCCATGCATGACACGTCACCATGCTGAGTGATTGTGACAAGACCCTTCGCATAACTCCTAACCAAGCGCAACACACCGTAGGTTTCGCCCCTACCTTTATCCAAGGTATGCAACCCCCTCTCGTGCCTAGGTGAATCTGGAAGCCGATCAATGGGTTAGCCCCTGTCGACCCAACCCCATCACTCCCACCCTTTCCTTGGAACGTTGGAAAGGGAAGAGCTATACTACAAGTCCAGCAGTTGCCCATTCTTGCTTGTGGTAAGCACAGTAAGTCTTCCAGGGTTTCCCGCGAATCGGTCCTTAATTGCCATGGGTGCGACTAGCAAAACCATACATTCACAGCTCACCTTAAGCCATATGTCAGTTGGATAATTACGACCAATAAAACATGGCCAGATGTCACGAGCACGCAACTCGTCAAGATACTAAATGTATATGGTGTGATTATCCCATATTGTGAGCAAGTGGTAATTAAGCATGGCTAACATAAGTGACATAAGCTAGTCAAATTATGACCCAAGTTGACAAAGGACGGATATCAAGTAAACATGGCACAAACGAGCAGGTAGGTAATTCCATAATCCCATGTAATTAGCAAAACATGCAATTTTATTTGCAAACAATAAAACATTTGTAAATTAGGTTCAACATGCTCAAGGGGAATGTGTGACTTGCCTTGCTTCTTCAACCAAATCTTCCGAACTCTTTTCCTCGCGATCGTGATCTTCCGAAATGATGGAATCTACACGTTGGTACACAGAACAAGGAAAAACTCTAATAAAAACAAAGTAAACAACACATTAAAAGTAAAGAAACATGTAGAGCTCAATTTTAGATGAACTTTGCAAGTTGAATGACTCAATTTGGAGTTCGTATGAATTAGTTATGAATTTTAGAAGTTTTGAGCCATTTAAATGAGTTTGTAGAATTATAACCGATTTATGACACAATTAATAATTAATTTCTCAAAGGAAAAGCTGGTGCTGACATAATCAGAGGGGCCGGCGGGGACACGTGGGCCCCACACATCAGCGGGTCAAGGTAGCGGCCCACGGTGGACAAGGTCCACCGCGGCCGGGACGGCACCGTGGACCGAGACCATGGGTAGTCCACGGGCAGCGACGAATCAGATCGGCCCAAAGCCGATCCAACGGCTGGGAACAAGAACGAGACAGTGGGACGGGAGATGGTGAGCGGAGCACGGCCGGAGGGAGGCGAGATGGCGGTGGCGCCCTTCGGGGAGAAGACGACGACGATGGTCCGAGGATGTGCCGCGGGCGCGAAGCAGTGGGCAGCGACCAGAAGGACCTAGGGAATGGGATGGGCCGATTACGAGAAGGAGAGGAGCGGTGAGGCAACGAGAAAAAGCGGACGGAGTACGGCGATGAGGGGAGGAGCTCACCTCGCATGGCGGGGAATGGACTCCAGTGACGAGGAGCTTGGATGAGGGGGATGACGGGCTTCCCCTCAGTGTTGCGAAGCCGGAGAGAAAGGCCCCGAGGCCTAAGGCGGCCTGGAACGGTGATGTGCGGCCACCGGAGTTGGAGGGCGACGACGGCGCTAGGGTGGCTTGGTGGTTTGAGAGAGTGGAGTGGGGCTAGGGTGCGACAAGGCACGACAAACCCGAAGTCGGCCTAGGCACTGTGCTGCAGTGGCTAGAGCGGCGGTGGCGTGTAGGCGGAATACGGCGGCGGCGGCGGCGGAGCTAGTGTGCGGCGTGGGAGAGTGCGAGAGAGGAGGCGGTGAGCTTGGGAAGTTGGAGAAAAGAGAGGGGAGCACAGGAGGGGCTTATATATGCTTGGGAGCCGCAGACATGGCCGGGAAGGGGCGAAACCGCCGGCTACACCGGGGAGAGAGAGGCGGCGGATTCGAAATTCAAAGCCGCGCTGATTTTGCGAGTGCGATGCATCACATATTTTGCCAAGCCAAAAGAGCAGACCCAAGGAGATAGTGAATCATATTTTCTGATCAAGAATGTGCATGTGTATGGTTGTAGGTGGAAAAAGGAAAGTGATAACTCCTTCTTGTACACCTCTTTCTCCATTTTTTCATAGCCGTGCCTCCCGTTTCGTTTGAATGAACTTTGGAGAAAGAGGCATAAATAATATGGAGTATTTATTTCGTGGATGATGGATGAAATGGATGATGAATGAGGGATGCTAGCTTCTAGTGTAGAAGTTTAGCATATGTGCGTGTATCTGGAGTGTGTTTGATCTTGATCATGAAAGTATGAGAAGCATCTCACACTGGTTACAATATTTTGACAAAGCTCAATGTAATGTCAAGCAGCCAAAACATATGGTTTGCAATATGAATTATACTTGGCCTTGGTAGGTAATCATATAGCCACTGAGGAGTATTGCTCGAAAAATTAAATTTTTGCAAAGATAAAATCCCAAGTATCATGACAGTTAGATAGGAATTTCTTTTGTCATAACCATATCACAAGTACCAATTACTTAGATGAGTAAAGGCCCCTACGATAGATATATGTTCACAAGTGACAAGTTCTAGCAAAGAATAAAGAATATACAAGTTGACCAAAGGAAAGTTTTATTGTTTGAGAAACAATGTTTTCAATTTTAATTTGGAGTCAAATTTAATTGTATTCAATTTTCTACTCAAATTTAACACGCAAACAGGGGAGAATGAGGAAGGAAACGCGCATACCACCCCATCCAGCGAAATTGAGAGAGATCTGGGCCAAGGATGGATCGGCTGAACCCATGGGTCGGCCGAACCCCTCCAGTTTCCAATCTCGCTACATCTTGTTGTGCTGAGCAGTGGGGTGTTAGTAGTCATGGTAATATACTGTGTCACCTGTTGTTGGACGTAAGGAGTCCGAAGTACCCCCACACTTATTTTTGCACCTGGTCTTTATTCAACAAAACCATAGAAAGCAAAAAAGGGCTTCCACTGGGGGTAAATCACCAGTGAGCTAATTTTTATTCAAATAATTCTAGGTGCATGAAGTGCCTAAATTTATTTATTTATTTATTACTATTATTTGTATTTTTTATCAGTTATTTTAACAAGCACAATTTACAGGGTTGTTGAAATTTGAGTCAAAATAATTGTGGTTCTTCATCTAAAATCTCACTTGGCTCAAGGAAAACTTTTAAACATTGGCCATTTATCTTAAAAATATTACCTGCGTCATCCCGAAGTGTGATGGCCCCATGTGATGAGGTGTCGATGACATCGAATGACCCTTCCCATTTACTCCGAAGCTTCCCATGGCCAAATAATTTTACCCTGGAGTTAAACATAAATACATTGTCCCCTAGCTTGAATTTCTTAACTTTGATCCTCTTGTCATGCCAGTGTTTGGTTTTCTCTTTGTAGATCCTTTAGTTATGATATGCCTTATCCCTCCATTCTTCTAATTCAGATAATTACATTTTTCTCCATTCACCAGCTCCTTCAAAATCCATGTTCCAGTTCCTAATTGCCCAGTATGCATGACTTCCTGTAGACTATCTGGTAAGGGAACATACCGAGCGACATTTTATGCGCTGTCCGGTATGCCCAGAGAGCGTTGGGTAACTTGTCCTTCCATCCTGTTTCCATTTTGAGGACTGTTTTCTATAGGATGTTTTTGATTTGTTTGTTTGAAGTTTAACCCTGCCCACTTGTTTGAGGATGGTATGGTGTAGCAATGTTGTTCTTAGCGCCCATTTCTCGTAAGAGGCCTCTGAAGGTCTTATCGATAAAGTGTGATCCTCCATCGCTTATAACCATTCTTGGGGTACCAAAGTGAGGGAAGATTATCTCAGAGAACATCTTTTTGGCATATTTGGCATCCGTTGCTCTGCACGATATTACTTCTACCCATTTGGACACGTAGTCGACTGCCACAAGGAAGTACTTGCTGGCACGGGACTTTGGAAAAGGTCCCATGAATTTAATGCTCCACACATCAAATATTTCTACTTGAAGGTTGTAAGTGAGGTGCATTGCATCTCGAGCAGTGATCCCTCCATGTCGCTGGCAGCTCTGGCACTGGTGAACAAACTCCTTGGAGTCTTCATACATGGTTGGCCAGTAGAATCCACTCTGCCAAATCATGGGTTGCGTGCGGAATGCACCAAAGTGCCCACCATATGGCGATGAGTGGCATCTCTCAATAATTTTTAAACCTTCTTCCGTTGACACGCACCTTCTTAATAATCCATCCGAGCAAACTCTGTATAAGTACGCCTCATCCCATAGATGATGGCGGCTTTCGTATTTAAACTTCATTTTTTCTCCCCTAGTGGTACGTTGCCAGAAACCATAAAATTCACAATGTTCACTTACCATGGGTTGGAGTTTGTCACCATCATCAGCATGTCGTCAAGTAGAAAGTCATTTATTGGCGGTTCATGCATGTTAGTGATTTGCAAGCACGACAAATGATCTGCTACAAAACTTTCTACTCCCTTTTTATCCTTAATTTCTAAGTCAAATGCCTAGAGCAGAGTATCCATCTTAAAAGATGGGGTTTAGCATCTTTCTTGGTGAGCAAATATTTCAGAGCAGCATGGTCTGTATAAACTATCACCTTTGGTCCTACCAAGTAAGTTCTAAATTTATCTATAGCAAAAATATAGCTAGGAGTTCCTTCTCAATTGTTGCATAGTTTAATTGAGTTCCTGTCAAAGTTTTGCTAGCATAGCAAATTGCATGATGCTTCTTATCTTTGGTTTGTCCTAAGACTGCACCAATAGCATCACACATTATTTCAAAAGGGAGTGTCCAATCAGGGGGTTGAATGATTGGAGCAAAGATAATTGCTTTTTTGAGGATTTCAAAAGATTTTAAGCACTCATCATCAAACTCAAAGGGTGCATCTTTAGCTAGCAGAGTAGTTAGCGGTCTGGCAATCATAGAAAAGTCTTTGATAAACTGCCTATAGAACCCTGCATGACCTAGAAAGCTGTGGATTCCCTTTATATTCACCGGAGGTGGAAGTTGATTACTTCTATTTTTGCTCTATCCACCTCTATTCTCCTTTCAAACACTCGGTGTCCTAGGACTTGTTGATATTTCTTAACGATATTACTAGGACCATAATCCCTAGTAATGGCACCAGAAATATAAGTCAGTAATTCTTACAGTTATAGATATAAATCCGCAAGCGCACAGATGTATCGCTATAGCATTTTATCCGGAAGTATTCCAAGGTATCGTATTTATTTAATCCAAGGGAAGATGTGGTACGAGAGTATTATGTTATTAATTCATATCACACTTATATATATAAATGCCTAAGCAGGGGTTAATCTTTTATATAAATAAGGGTAGGTTGACACACAGAAGTTACATTCCAAGAATACTTGGATAAAAGAATAAATCTAGCATAGTGGAGAAGAATAGAGAAATACTCATTTTCTGTACTTCTATTATATAGTCCTTTAGTATACACTTACTATAGTACAGCTATGGCCAATACCCCCTAACTATGCCCTTTTGGTATATCGAGAAACCACCTCTGGTTGCCGAGTTCCAACCCATCATGGCTATCCAACCGGCATCAGATGCGGAGGAGCATCCTTGCCAGGAACCTGTCTTAGCCCTATATACGCACGTGGAGAAATACCTGTACTGAGCTATCACCATCAGCACCCTACCTCTACAATTCCGTGGCATATAGCACCACTTAATGATATTCATTAATCTAAGCACCACGCTTATACTAATGAATATTACTCTACACCAGTGCACTTGATATAGAGCAATCAAACACTTGAACATTAAGCCAATACCACTGCATATCTCTAGTAAGCTAGCCATACAACTTATACCGAGCAAGTATAAATTGAAGCTAGTACTCAAATAATTATGCAAATAAAGCAAAGGACCAAATCTATATAAAGAAGAATATTTCATTGATGGAACAAGTCTTACAAGAGATATACAAGCTACTAGAGCCCCAAATCTTTGAAGACTTGAAGAACTCAAGAGTTATTCTAACTCCAATACTACTAGAACAAAATATTTAATTTAGAGAGAGATCCTTGGAAGTGCTCCTTCTTGGTGTGTTGAAGTGAGTGAGGAGAGCTCCTTTTATAGCTACTCAAGGTCGGTAACAGGTACAACCGCTATTGGGAAGGCGGTTACAACCGTCAAGCCTTGGGCTGGGCCTTCCCTGGGTCAGCCGACCCCTGGTCAGCCCCCCTGGCCCACCTCTTCCTCCTGGATGTTGTTAGTTGGGTCCTTCGGTCGGTGACATGTTGGATGGGCCCAATTGCAGATGTTTTCTTGGGTTTGTGGGCCCTCCCATACATTCGTACGTCACTGATTGACCTTCGACTGATCGATCAGTGTTTTCCACCATTTTCACCTTCATTTATGTGAAGATCTCTGCAACAAAATATTTTGCCATGTACAAGTGGAAATAGTTTATTCCTAACTAAGTATGCATTATAAGTCGAAATTGCTCTATAACGACCATCAATAGAGTATGCCCGCACGGACCATAAAATAACACTTCTGCCAATTAAGTACCAAGTCCTTTTCCTGGCACCTCTGCAAGACCTTGTCTAAATTTTGGAGACAATGACCGAAAGTTTTACCATAGATGGAAAAATCGTCCATGAAGACTTCCGTAGTATCTTCGATCATGTCAGAGAAAATAGACATCATACACCTCTGGAATGAGGTGGGTACGTTGCACAGTCCAAAGGACATCCTAGGTAAGCGTAGGTGCCATACAGACATGTGAACGTGGTCCTTCTTTGATCATCGGGATAGATGGGGATTTGATGATAACCGGAGTACCCATCAAGGAAACATACGAAGGAATGATTTGTTAGCCGTTCCAACACTTCATCAATGAAGGGCAGCGAAAAATGATCCTTCTTAGTCACCTTGTTGAGTTTCCTGTAATCAATGCACATCCTCAATCCCGTGATAATTCGTTGAGGGATTAACTCGTTTTTAGCATTTTCAACGATCTATCGTTCCTCCCTTCTTAGGCACCACATGAGCAGGGTAACCCACTTACTGTATGGGACGAGATAAATGATCCCGGTGTGCAGGAGTTGCAAGACCTCTTTCTTAACGGCTTCCCTCATCGCGTTGCTAAGCCGTCTCTGGGGTTCCCTAGATGGAGTGCTCTCAGGTTCGGTAGGTATGCGATAGGTGAAAAGGATAGGACTAATTCCCTTAAGATCTTGAAGAGAGTAGCCTAGAACGGATTTATGTTTTTCCAGCATGGCTAGAAGACGAGAAGTTTCGTCCTCAGAAAGCTTGTCACTTATGATGACAGGAGCTTCCTTGTTGCCATGTAGAAAAGCATAACGAAGGCCCTGCAGAAGGGGTTTTAGGTCGATTGGAGGCCGTGGTGGTGATTCTAAGGACGGCAGCTCAAAGGTTTCACCTGACTCCTCTTCCTGGATGAAGTTCGGGGCATCATCTTCGAGGGAAGACAAAGGGAGGTCATAAGGGATAACAACCGTCACTTCCTCTGCCGATTCTTCTTCAGAAGGGGAGTCGTTCAAGGCATTTCTTGACCGCGAGAATGGGATGGTAAATGCTTCCTAAAGATGGGGTGTCAATGAGAAATTTCTCGATCGGGTGCCCAATTAGTATGTCAAAGTTTTGGATTTCAAAGACGTGTAAATCCAGGATAGCCTCAGTGTTGTCGTGTTGGACAGAGACATTCTGTATGATCCCAAACCCTTCAATTAAATTCCCAGTAGGGTGTTTGAAGAATTTGTTGGTTGGTGTTAGTGCTCTATCGCCTAGATAGGCGAAAGCGAATAACTCAGAGATGATGTTAGCACTGACCGTTGGATAATACAGAATGTCGACCGTATTCCCTCCTAATTGGCAAGGAATGGTGCGAGGAGAGGAGTTGATCCGAATTACTTTGGAGGAGAACTGTACTTCTTTTAGCCACTCGTTACTCTTGATAGTGTTTAACTCCCGAACAGTTTCCTTTAGATAATCATCTTCGATAGGATCGGGAGGTGGAATAGGAATCGGTGGTTTCTATCTACTGAAGTAATTCAGGGTGTTTCCATAATCTTCATGAAAAACAAACCCGAATTCAGGAGCGTAATCCGGAGCTTGAATTTCTTCACTATCCAGAGATGGCTCCAGGGAGGACTCTTTAGTTGAACCCAATGATATGGAAGGTTCGTGTTCAGGTTCAGCTATAGGGGGTTCCTCCTAACTTGATACAGATACCTTAGGGAGGGGATCGGAGTATTGCCCATCGAACGAGAATTTCCTTGCCTTCGGATTGGGTTTTATGCATGAATGAGCCTCCAACAGAGATGTCAACGTGGAATGTAGACTCCTTATCTAAACCTGTATGGCAACAAGGCATAATCGGGTATAGATAAGTTTGGTCCAGATCGTACTAACGAAGTAAATCTAGCCCAAGCTGCACCGATTGATTCATTATTGGTTTGTCGAAAGCTGAGGACTTCAATCCGAAGGGTTGTAATACGGGTAACAGGGAAGAATGCGAGGCAGAATCTGTCTTGCAACTTATTCCAGTTCCCTTTTACACTCCCGATGGTACAATTGTACAATTCCTTCAATTCCTCTTGAAGAGAAAACGGAAACAATTTCTACTTAATGGTCTCTTTTGTCATGCCTTGAATCAAGAGGTATGAACACAACTGCTCAAAATCTCACATATGATGGTAGGGGTTTTCTTGATCTTGCGCATAAAAAGGTTTTTCCCTAACCATGTTTATGAATTCGGGATGAATCTCATAGCCAGATGTAAGAATAGGCTCCGATGAAGGAGGTGGCTCATAAAATTCACCCCTAGGAGCAGATAATTGATAGATGGGTAAGTGCTCCATGATAGAGAAGCGTATACCGAAACCTTCTCTAAGGATAGGTAGGGGTAGAAAGAAAGAAAATTAAAAAGATACAAGGATGAACAAGGTTTAGAGATAAACAACAGCCGTTCCCCAGCAACAGCGCGAGAAATGCTTGTTGGTATTTCTTACGTTCACAGATAAAATCCGCAAGCGCATGGATATACCGCAGTAGCACTTCACCCGAAAGTATTCCAAGGTATTGAATTTCCACAGGGAACGAGTGTGTTTAGCTCTTCGTCAGGTTCATCCAAGGATACAAGACAAAATAGACAAAGGGCATAGATGATTTTCTAGTGAGGCACATGGTCATTTAGAAAGCTTAATTTTAATCCTATTGCAATACTTCAAGCACTGACTTGCTCGCTGCTACTAGAACACGCTCTACTCCATACTCGGAAAGGGAGGACTACGGTGGTCTCGAGGGCTGCCACCACCTCTACACCAATCTCTAACGAATGGTGGGATACGCAGGAAGTACAGTTATTCAATAATATAGGCACCACGCCTACACTATTAAATACTACTTTAATGTTGATCAAACACTAAAGTAAGCACTATTTCTAATGACCAGTATTCCAGTATGCTAAGTGGAACTAACTAAGAGGTATACTTCACAATATAAATCCCAATTACTTGATTAAGATATTATCAATTAGATCAAAGTAATTGACAAGGTACAAAAGGGATTTGAGGAAAATACCGACAACTCTGAAATTCCTCCAAATCTTTCTCCCTCACTCTCTCCCTATTCTAAGTATACATAAAGAATACAAAGAACCTCTTGTAATTCAGCTCAATCTTAGTGTATGTTGAAATGATGGACTAGAACTCCTTTTATAGATGAACTATGATGGTTGTAAGCGTTAATACCGGTCACAACCGCCATAGGGAGGTCGGTAGTAACCGCCTTAAGGCGGTTGTGGCTAGGCAGGGCCAGCCCTAGGTCGGCCGAACCCATGTGTCGGTCGACCTCTGGCCAGCCCCCCTAGCCCAACACTTTCTCCTGGGCTTTGGCAGAGAGTCCCTTCGTTCATTTGTATAATGATTGGGCCCATTTGCAGGTGTTTTGTTAGGTTTGTGGGCTCAAGACTCCATAGGCTTGGATGTGAGTTTAATTCTTCTCCTTCTTTATGTATTTTTTTTCTCAACTTTGATGGTTTGTCACTTGCATCCAAATATACACCAACATTGTGGAAATCGTGAAATTAAACCCTACCACTATGTTGGATGATTTATCTTTTCAGATTTATGCAAGTATCGACGGTGTAGATTTGGTAGTTAATAGCCGTAAACACGGATCGGGAGTTAACTTGGGAGAAGAAGACGTCCGGACGTTCAGGATATCATGCGGGATGCTTAGGCTAAAGATCAATACACGTGGTTGGTGAAGATTCTATATGACATACGATGGAGATATTGTGTGGTTATGGGATGCGGTGTCAAATTTGGAGGGAGTCCAAATTTTGTACGATTAGAGTTTGTAAAGTTTGTTTCTTGTATGGGAAGGTTTTCTAGGGGATTTGGACTTTTTGTACAAGTTTGGTTCGTGGATTTAGGCTGCCTACCTTGGTATAAATAGAGAGGGAGGGTGTGTCCTCCCGGTACCAATTTTGTGTGAGTTGAGTTTAGAGAAATGTTAGGGTTTCGAGTTTAGTCGAAATTTTCGAGATGACTGCTATTGTTCCACTTTGTAAACATATATAGAAGTAATAAAGTTCAATCTACTTTGAGGGATCTACGATTGTTTGCTCGGGTTTCAGCGGTCACACCGGTGAGTGCACGGTGGTCAGACCAGTTGCGTTGTGGTGGTCCAACCGGCGGCAACACGTGGTTAGACCGGCGTCGATGACAGGCGATTTCAGCGCTTTGAGTGGTAAGACCGGGTCTTCTACGGTGGTCAGACCGGAGGTCTTTGTGCGGTCAAACCGGCACATCTACTCCGGTCAATTTGAGGGTAACTTTTAATTTGGCTAAAAGTTTTGGTTTTTGGATTCTACAACCATTCACCCTTCTCTGGTTGGCTTAGTTCTTGCTATGCGATCCTACAAACAACATGCTACTTTTCCCAAGATATTCACGTAAGATTACCGTGCAGTCCTCTAACAGAGAAAGCAATACACATCCTGTATATATTTTGCTACAATATGAGCTTCTTGGAGTAAGTGGTATCATGTATGAAAACACCCTAACCCTATGAAAAACATGTACGAAAACATCCCGCGTACTTCCTGAGTATATTATACAAACCCTGGTTTTCATTTGGGTTTTAGGTACGAAGTAACATCGCCATGCATGGGCATGAAGTAGGACTCTTTTTACACCACACTTAAACACATATCTGACTTAAACTCAGCTTCATAACATTATAATAGTTTACCTCATGATTAGATTCATGCCCAGATATGTCATGGTTATTGATGGGTTATCTTTTATGCCTATAAATTGTCTGTCAAGGTTATCCTAAAATATAGAGGAGTATCTCAAGTTTATTGTAAAATATTGGATATATAGATTTTTTAATTTACTAGAAAAAATACCCATGCGTTGTAACGGGTAAAAATATTTTTGGGTCGCATACTTTATATTCTTTGTTTTGGGCCAAAAGCTCATTTCTTCCTTCCTTTTCTATCCCAGTCCAGCCCGCTACCTCTCTCTACTTGGCCGGTCTCTATTTGATCTAGCCCACAAGTGAAGCTGTAGACCCAACTCGCATAGCCGACTGCCGTCTTTAACAACGGGTAAATATATTTTTGGATCGCTATACATTATAATCTTTGGTTTTGGGCCAAAACCTCATTTCTTCCTTCTTTTTCAGTCCCAGTCCAGCCTGTTATCTCCCTCTACTTGGCCTGCCTCTGTTTAACCTAACCCACAAGTGAAGCTATAGGCCTAGCTCGCATAGCTGACTGTCGTCTTCAAATTCCGGAAGAGTATCTATACGATGCTAGAACCGATCCTCCCATCAAATCGGATCGAATCTTTCTCGATCTCTTAAAATTGGTTGAGGGCTTTTGATACACGATCTACTCTTTCTGTTTTTATCAAAATCTGAGCGAATCCATAAAACTCAGGATAAAAAAGATGACTTTTTAATGGAGATTAGATCCGGTAAATTAAAGCGGAATTGAAAGGAAAAATCATGGGTAAATAATGTGGGAGTAGTGGGGAATCGATTTTTGCAATCAATTGGAGGAGGGAACAAATGGGGAGGCGTATCGACGTGGTTGTGGTGCAAGGGTTCTGCCCAGTGACCAAAAAATTAAAAACGAATCCTTACGGAGTGTGAAAAAACGCAATGTAAAAAATAGTGATGAAAAAAAGAGCGGATGCAAAAAAAAGGGAAAAAAGGCGACAAAGAAAAACATAAACAACGGAAAAAAAAGACAGACAAAAAAAGCAGATGGACAAAAAGGGAAAAAACAAAGAAAAAGCAGACGGAACGGAGAAAAAGAAAAAAAGGTAAAAAAAAGATGGATGGAAAAATGAAACAAAGGCGAAAAAGAGAGGACGAACAAAAGGAAAAAAAGAATGGGAAAAAGAGAAAAAAGGTGGACGGAAAAAAGGCTGGTGGAAGAAAAAGGAAAAAAAGCATAAAAAAAGCGGACAGAACGGAAGAAAACGGAAAAAAACGGCGAAAATAAAAAAAAGAAAAAAGTTGAAAAAAAACAGACGGACGAAAAAATACTGGAAAACTTTTGTATTTTTTATTAGGTATATATATATAAACTAGCAATATACCCGTGTGTTGCAACAGGAAAACAAAGATTACGGTAACCATCAGATGATTAAGTTTTATTTTTATGACATGAGCACTTTAAAAAATGGACAGTCTATTTCTCTTTCGATATAAAAAAATACTCCCAACTCTTATATGTTTTGGACCATTGGATACCTTAAAGATTCGTGCATACCCCCAAGCCGAAACCCCTCCCTCTTATCCTTCTTCCTCCCTCATCGTCGCCATTTCTTGATGATACACACGCACTCCCCCGCCTCACGCCGCCTGGCCTCATCGGCTAGCTGGAAGGCATGAATGGCATTGGCAAGGTCTCGTTGGCCAGCCTCCTCTGCCTTTCCTCTACCTCTTCTCTCCTCCTCAAGCCAACGGCAACAAGATGCTCCTACCTTATTGTATTCCTCATCTCCGGTGGCTCTCTACCGCCGGATAGATTCACCACCACTGGCGGCTGCCTTGTTACCACACGCTCGCTTTTCCTCTGCTGCTGATGCTAGCACACCGCAAGTTGTCGATCCCGTGGCTTCGGTGTCACCACCGATGCCTCACCGCCTACACGTCCCATTGTTCATCGTCGGGCCACCATCTCCCAAGGCCTAACCTATAAAGTCGGCGAACTCCGCGCTCTTCCATGTCCCCCATCCTCAGCCAAAGACCCTAATTTATTGTACTCCTTTGGAGTTTGGGGTGTCGCTCGTGTTGGAGAAAAAGAGGAAGTTATAACAGCTAGAGAAGAAGGGCTTGGAGCATGAATAACGAAGCACATTCAGTGACCTAAAATCTGTAAGATCTGGGGATGGTTTCTATGTTGATAAAAGGTTAACAATTCGGTTAAGAAAACATATTCTTAATATAGGTAGTAGACAGATAAATTATCTAAAATAGACTATCTATGACCATAGAAAAAAATCTCATCTTACCGTTGTTGATTAAATGGACTAAAACGAGAACCCATCCTCACCAACCAAAATGTACCATCCTGTTACACTACTCCCTCTATACTAAAATAAACTAATACCCCTTACCTACCCATTAAACAATATAACTTTCTTATTAATTAAGAGTATTGTGGTCTTTTATCCCTCTCCTTAAATCTTTTTTTGGTTCGATAAGTGGCGTGCAAGATGATGGTGATGATAAACATACGGACGGGTGATCCATTCGGACAACGGACTAAAACAGACGGAAATTATGGTGAGTACAAAATCATCTTCAATTTTTATAATAGGTAAAAATAAAGATAAAGATGGGTTGCGTAGCACTGTGGATACCTGGAGCGTTACAACAATTGTTGCGGCTGACTAACCAGACATTGATCAACAGGATCGATCAGCTCTGCTGAACATAGAGCATGCTCAATACAGCCTTCCATCATTCTTCCGACAAAATCGAGACTTATTCTAAAGACTGAAAACTGAAGTTTCTATGTTCCTATCACGAGTCAAGAGTCTTGTAAACTTAAATAGGGAGTATATCCTTTTATTCAAGCCAACTCATTTGGTCATACATTTTGTACTCAACAGTACAGAAACCATCGATCACTGTATCTCCACTGTTTCTTCTTCTACATGGTAGTGACCGCGAGTCATCCTCCGTGACTGTGAGCTCTAACCTATGAGATGCGAGAGCCGAGATACAGGTGCAACGGAGACCTGCAGGCGGCCGGGCAGACGGTAGGGAAGGCGTTGCACCTGGTCGTCGCCCGCAAGGCAAGCCGCTCCTCATCAGCATGAGTTCCCCAAGTTACAGCGTTCAGAATTGGAACATATGCTTGTGAGGACTTCAGTAAACATTGTGGCAAGTCATCCATACACAGACTGTACATAGGGGGAACTTTATTATCTGATGTTGAGATCATTGTTGTTTCTAAAATAAAATAAAATAAAAATCTACCAAAGATGGGTCAAAACACCCTGAAGATTGTTGTTTCAAGAAAAATGCATGTGCTGTCATTATATAATATGCCTACTAGACGGCCAACCCTTAATTTGCAGGTTGCATTAGCATGGAAATTTTTACTTTTCTTTCATGTAAACATGTAGATTGAGTCGCACTAGCGAATAAATCAGTAAGAATTTCATCAATCTGCTGTGTGGTAATGTGAGGAGGAAGAAAAGAGAAAAACGGATTAGGAATAATTAATAATGTTCTTAAACATAGAACCATTGGTTTGGATTAAGCATAATTCTTTTAGGGCCCTATGTGATCGGTATACCTGCTTATGTACGGTCCTGCCGGTGAGTGAGGAGATAGAACTTCACAATCAAAAAAAGGAAAAGTAATAAAAAAACAAAAAGTGGAAAATCATCAAAACCTCAATTAAATTAGGTATATACCAAATTTGAAGGTTGAAGCATGAATTTGAAAATTGAATGTTGTAAAGTACTGACTAGTAATTCGATGGGTTTCAGAAATTCAAATGTGAATTAATACTACAAATAAATTCAAAAATCTTATATAAATACTATGATATATTTTATACTTGGGAAAATATTGAATTTTTCTGTAGTTTTGCACTCGGCAGAGATTGGATATTTTTTTTGCAAAGAAAAATTGTTAAAATCCATAATTAGACAAATGATCAACCCAACTAACCTAACCAGCTCTGGCCTCCAGCCTGCATCAAGCCGTTAATCATCCTCACCCGACTCCCCGTGACGCCACCAGTGGGATGGTGACTGCGAATGACTAAACTGCCTTGATAGTATTGTTTCTCATCCTAGATTACCCTTTAAAGATCAACGGAAGATAGTAATTAATTTAGAACGTACCTGGAAGGCTGGAATACCTTTCAAGCATTCTATTGTAGATGATGTCGATTATGGAATTCGGTAATAATAAAAGTGGGTAGCGCATAAAACTTAAAAATAAATGGATACGGAGATAAAGATTTAAATAGGTTCGGACCCTCTCGATTAGAGGTAACCCTACTCCTGCGTGGGGATTATATCCATCGGGTGTATATTGATCTGATGATCTAATTGTTCTCATGTGTGTTCATGCCTTTGAGGGAGCTCCCTGCTTACCTTATAAAGGTTGGGGGGACAAGGTTACAAAGAAGAAACCGAGTTAGACACGACATCGGTTTCCTAATCTTTTGTTTGGTAGTACCCCATCGGGGCTCTATACCTTGTCTTAAGACACAAGGCAACATATCTGTGTGATACCCGGTACCCATATTCTATTACATAATACATGGATCCGGCCCACCTCCTATGTCTAGTCAAATATGGAGACCGCGTGATACCCGGTACCCATATTCTCCACAGTAGCCCCTGAAATCTTTATAGTCGAAAAGATAATCTTCTTCCAAGCTAATCACCAAAAGCCGAGTGCTTCAATCATTTTCACCATGGTCTCCCGAGTCCTTTTACCAAATCGTGAGGCTATGAAGAGCTGAAAATATTTAAGTATAATAATGAATATATACTTTGGTGCATCGACTAGATGCACCTAATTAGGAGTAAATGATTAGTCAAGGAGTAAATAATTTAACCATCCGAGTGGTTTTTAAATATATAATGCGCATATCCTAAGCTAAATGCATCTTGAAAAAATCACATAGCAAAATAACTTTGACAACAAAGCCTGTTGCATAACGAATATAAGGTATTGGTTTCATATTGTGTGCATACTATCAAAACAAATATGCTCAAGTCCCTGTAAGACACACAATTTTACCATATCTATTACATACCTAATAGATATATGACACGCGTGGTAAAAAAATCCTAGTGAAATAACACTCATAAATGGATTTACCAACCTCGTGTAAATAACCAATATATAATCAGCCTAAGCTACGATATTGGTTGTATCAAAAAATGCACACATGTGTGGCAGAAAGCAATAATATAATATAAAATTAATTGCTTTATGAAACCCAAACAATATCCTTAACTTATACTCCCTCCATCCCAAATTGATCATCCTATAATGTTTATGCACCAAGACCAAGAATAATTTAAACTGCATCGATCAAGACGCCATGCACAGTATGCACACCTTCTCCCACAATGCATGCATCGATAAAAACACAATACATAATTACACCCTTTAGCATGCACACATTCTCCAGTGTTATATTAATTGTACTCCGATGAAATCCATATCCATGCAGTTATATGATGATCAATTTAAGAAATTTTTGTTTATGTTATATGATGATCAATTTGAGAAGGGGGGAGTAAAAAAGTTAATAGAGCAGTTATATATAAAGCTTCACTGCTTGCCACCTTTTAAATTGCATTGTACAACTCCTAAAAAGTTATGTAACAACTGTATAAAAGGAATTTAAGAGATTGGGCACTTTAGCACACACATATTGCCAAAAACAAATATGCTTTAATCCCTAGAGACACGTGACAGGTCATACCTGGAATATGGGCTGCAGTCATATCGGGATTAGGTCCAAAACATGCCCACCGATACCCTTAAAATATGACGTGTATAGCACGCCTATTAATCTGCTCCCAAGTGACAAATCTCCCAGGTGATATAGATCGAGTGCATCTCATCTGAGTGGCTTCTGATCCGAGTGGTTATCCCTCATGGGATATTCTAAAGTAGATGTGATAAATGAATCCCGACTGGCGCGAATACTCATCTGATGTTGCTCATGGGAAATAATGATTGATCCAGACCTCGAGCATAGGAGATAAGCTCACGGCATGAATTCATGTTGAATGTATCCGGAACAAGTCCAGATTGAAGTATGATCCTTGTGCTTGAGCTGGAAAGCCCTTGAGCATGTAGCTTGTCTTTTTGACATAGTCAAAATTGTCCATGGGCGGTAGGTCATGGAGGCGATATGAGCAACGTGGAGATGATATCGCCCATCTGAGGTGACAAATATATTGGTGGTGGAGACGAAATTGCCCATCAACAGCCGATGGCAAAATCTACCAACCGTGGAGACGAAGAAACCAGTCGGTGGTGGCAGACGCGACCAGCGGTAATGACGACCGACAACAGTAGAGATGGTCAACTGCGAAGATAAAGTTACCTATCAACGACAACAAAGTAGGATAGGATGAAGAGGCATGATAAGATATTGATGAAGATGACGATGATGGTGATCCAGTTATAATGCCAATGATGAAGGTGCCAATGGTGATATCAATGATAGTAATCCATCAAACTGTTCAAAAGATATTTATGCTTGAATAGTTTTTTTTATGTTAGTGTGTGTGTGACGAAGAACGTCTGCTCTGGAGCGAAGATGAAGATAATTACTCTTGAAGTTGACTCGTTGGCTGGTTAATTGATTGCTTCATCTTGACATAACATATGTCGAATTTTGAGTCTTTTGTTTATGCAGCCCCCGACTCCATGCTTAGTTGGAAAACCACCGAACATTGTGAGGACCCAAAATAGGACCTCCTGTGTATAAGTGCTAGTCCAGGATCAAGCTAGCACACACAGACACAAAGATAATATCACAACCAACATCATGAGGAAACCTAATATATATTAATAAAGTGACCGTGATAAGCCTTATGGCTAAAGTTTACATTTATTCTACCACAAAGGGCCTAAGGAAAAAAATAAAATAGCAGCGGAAATAAGATAAACGCGTAGTAGTTCCATTCAACTTGCCACAGGAAGTCATCTGGGACACACGTCCTATTGCTCGTCTTCAGCAGCAAACTTCTCAGGAAACAACGGAAACCTTTCTTCTAGAATTGGGGGAATTGCAAGGTGAGTACATGGAATACTCAGCAAGTACACGTAAATATGCATATGTACGGCAGACAATAAAGGCAATGACTATTTTGCATAACACAATAATTTGCAGTTATAAACAATTTATAAACAGAGATTTATAAATAACAGGTGTTCCCAACCAACCATCCACATAGGATCTGTCCACACAGGGCCACTTAGCTATATTCATTAACCTGCACACAACTCATTCCCAGTTTTCACAAACTACCCCTCATGAGATATCACCGAGCATGTCCATGACCGATGACGTGGCTATTCGAATAGATTAGTTAACACTTTGCGGAGGTTGTACAACTTGACTCACAAGATACATCGTCCTTTTAACGGCCATGCGCAAGTGTCACACTTTAGGTTGTGTGTGGCCAAGTAGTCTGTAAGAAGGCTTTTTTGAAACTCCACCCCATCACTGCCTTCTCCATGAGACACCTTTCCTTCAAACAGACAAGAAAGTACCTATGACTAACCTATACTCCTATCATCTATGCCACCTGGGCCACCTCAATAATGCATGTATTGAAAACAAAACATTTTATAAAATGGGATCAATATGTTCAAAGAGTACAGTTGCCTTGCTCCCAGTACTATCCTTGCATTGCGTCTTCGGAGGTGAACTTCTCCTTTGCTCCAACGTCTACACGATCGCAACCGAGAAACCAATAAATAAAGGAAAAAGCTAACTAAATAACATCAAATGAAATAACCAACTGAACCAGGAAGGAGGTAGAGCTCGATTTTAGAGAAATTTAGGAAGAAGAACGGACGGAATCAGAGTTCAAACGGAAAAGTTATGACTTCCGAAAGTTTGAATTCAGAGAAAATCTGAGGATTAAAGAAATAGGAATATTCCGAGAATATTCTATGGATATTTTAATTACGAAATTGAATTATTTTTGAATAGGAAAAATATGGTGGGGCCCACTGTTAGTGGCTAGGTGTATGGTGGATTTGGTGTATGGTGGACACGTGGCGACACGTGGACAGAGAAGGGTTATGTGGCGACACATGGCGATGATGTGGTGCTAACGGGGATGGATCTAGGGCTGACATGGTGAAGGTTAGAATTATGTAGATCCAACGATTGAGATTGAATCTATTGGTTTGAACGGCTGAGATTGGTTTAGGGATTTGTTTGCTGCGGGTCCCACTTGTCAAAATCACAAGGGAGAGAAGGAGGAGGGAGGAGTGCCAGAGCTCCACACGACACCGTGGCCATGGCGCATGGTGTCGGTGCGTTTGTGCCGCGGCGGTGTTCGGTGGCTTCGACGAACGGCGGAGACGGCAAGTGGCGGCACTGGACAGAGGAGGTAGAGGCGGGCTTGGTGGCGTGGCTTGGCACTTCGGGGCGGTGAGAAAGCGGCGCATGGAGAGAAACGGTGGCGCGGGGAGAAAAGACTTCGACCTCGGGCTCACCGGCGGCGGTGGCGCGGAAGGAAGGCGATGACGATGGTGGTCCAACTCCCCGAGGGCAGCAGCTCACGGCGTCAAAAGAGGCGGCAGCAGCACGAGCTTGGGCGGTGGCAGAAGAGGCGACGACTCGGAAAAAGAAGAGGAGATGGGCAGTGGCGGCAGTATTTATAGAGGAGAGGGTTAGGGTTAGGGCGATGCACGGCACACACTTTGGAAAGGCGGCACGACTTGCGGATGGCAGCGGCACGGCACAGGCCCGGTCGGTGGTGGCGTGGGCCAGCGTGGGCTGGTGTGGGTCGGCAATGGCAACGCAGAGAAGAGAAGAAGGCCGGGCCGAGGCGCAGGCTCGGGCTCGGGGTTGGCCTCCCCAGACCTGCAGCCAGGGAATGAGAGAGAGAAAAGGGAGGCTGGAGGTAGAAGAAGGAAAAGAAAGAAAAGGAGGGCTTAACTGCAAAAATGAAAAAAATAGAGAAAGAGAGTTAGGAAAAAGGGAAAAGGATAGGGCCTTTTGTGGAAAATTCCAAATGTTAAGTATTTGTAATTTTTAGGAGAATGTTAGGATATTTAGGAATTGAATAGGAATTTGAATTTGGGCGGCATTTGAATTAGAAATGAGCTCCACATCTGAAATTCAAATTAAATCCAAATAAACTCTATTTAAAATACGACAAGCCAACGACATAATTAATTAATTAATAACATTAAAACCTTTTTATTTAACAAAATTTTCATTAAGCTATATTAGACGAACGAACCAAATGTATATTTTCACAAATAGACGAAAAGAACGGAAAGCGAAAAACCAGTACGTGACAAACATGGAGTCAAGAAACGGTAGCTTTTATCATCGAGTAGCCATCGCATGAGTGAAGTAACGCGTTGAGGATGTCCGAGTAGAAATCTTGAAGATTGGAGCACCATTTGTTGTAGTAGAATAGTGCAACAACGTATTTGGTGGTGCATGCCGAGATATTGAGGCTCTTGGAGACATTGTCGTCTGTGAAGTAGCGAAGCATGGACACGTAGACACCAGTTGATGGCAACAGAGACAAACTGATAGCGAAGATGCACAACCATGGAGATGAGAACACTAATTGATGCGGGGAAGGTAATCCGAAGACAATCGGCAGCAACAGAAGCAACAACCTTTGAAGATGATGTTGTCCAATAACGGTGGCGAAGATGCAGCCATGGAAGCGAGGACATCAGTTAGTGGCGAAGAAACCAATCGGTGACAACGAAGGTAGCTGGCGATGAAGACGAAGATACCCATTAATGGCGGCATAATAGGCTAGCCGTGAAGGGCGGAGACACCAGTCGACGGCGATGGAGGCAAGTCGATAGTGAAGACAAGGATGCCCATCAATAGCAGCATAATAGGTCAGCCATGAAGGAGGAGGCACCAGTCGGCGGTGACGATGACAAGCCAGCGGTGAAGACGAAGGCACCCATTGACGACGACATAATTGGCCAACCGTGAAGGCAGAGACAGCAGTCGGCGGCGACGAAGGCAAGCCGGCTGTGAAGACGAGGGCGCCCAACAACGATGACATAATAGGCCAGCCATGAAGGCGAGGACACCAGACGGCAGCAATGAAGATGGCTAACAGTGATATTCTGACTGATACATTCTTGAAGCGTACGAGATAAGCTTATAGCAATGAATCCCTACTATGCATATCTAGATTTGGATCCTGTAGTATAAACATGTAGGATGAGTAGTATCTGATGCAAATATAGTACTTGAGGAAAATTTAAGCATTTTAAAATATTTAGAAATATGTATTTCTCCTCTCGTCGATTTTGGTTTCCCCGAGCAGATGGCTCCTTATGTTTAAACATTCTGCCTGACTTGTCATTGACATGAGTTCGTCATACGTGGAACAAAGCTGCATGGATCAGAATTTACTACTCGGGTACTTTTGCAATTGTTAAGAGTAGAAAACAAATTATTTTATCTTTATGCTTTTCATTTTATCTGAGTAATACTTAGCACCTTATATTATACACTCTACCCAACAAGCCCTCGGGTGCTAGGAATTGGCTCAAAGGAATCCATCAGTCGTAAAACTAAATGGAAAACATCGGAAAATAGAGCTTCACAACTCGATCAACACTTTTTTACTCGGATTATTTTGCAAGCAATCAATATAAACATTATGAAAATTATTGTCAAAAAATATTATATAACATATGTAAAAATGGAGAATAGAGGAAAAGAAAAATATTATATAAAGAAGAAAATAAATGATGACTTAGCTTTTTGGTATTCACTTCAGTGACGGAAGAGGTGGTTGATGTCAGAACAACGTCGTCTATCAATAGCAATAAAGACACCAATTGGAGTCAACTGAGGCGGCTGGCGGTGAAGACAATGATATCTTTTGGCGGTGATGGAATACACCAACTGTGGAGGTGAAGAAACCAGTCGGTGGCGACGAAGGCAGCTGGTGGTGAACACGATGTTGTCATCAGCAACAGCAGCGACGAAGGTAGTCGGTGGTGAAGACGATATCACCACCAGAACCGGCGCCGAAGCACACTAGCCGTGAAGGCATAAAAACCAGTTGGCGATGGCGAAGGAGAGCGTTGGTGGAGATGAAGACGCCCAACAACGGTGGCAGAATCACATAGATTTGAAGGCGAAGCCATCGGTTGATGTTGGAGATTAAATCATCAAACTCGCCGAGTTTGTTCTGTGTGGCTAGATTGGATCTGAATTGGAGAGAACAAGCTAAGAGCAATTCCTCGCAGTGTTCGGGAAACCGAACAAGATTGAAGTGGTCTTGATCCTCCCTCGGGGTGAAGTCGAATCCAACGATGTTGAAAATTGGTTCCATCAAACTTGTCGATAGGGAACTCAGTGCAACCCTACCAGGCCCGCCAACTATCGATTCTAGAAATCGGCAATAATAAAAGGGGTAGTGCACGAGACCTAAAAGTGGGATGGATGCAGAGATAAGGATTTAGACAGGTTTAGAGCCTCTCAATGAGAGGTAATACCCTACTACTGTTTGGGGACTGTATCCACCAAGTGTATATTGATCTGATGATCTGATTGTGCTAATCTACGTCTTCATGCCCTTGAGAGGACCTGCCCGTCTTATATAGGTTAGGGGTAAGGTTACAAAGGAGAAACCTTGCTGGACGCAACATCAGTTTCGTAATATATTATATGGTAGTACCTAGTCGGGACTACGTGCCTTAAGATACAAGGCAACATGATAATCGAGTTCTACTCTATTATATAATACATGAATCTGACCCACTTCGTATCTCTAGTAGAATATGAAGACTGTGTGGGTAACCGGTAACCATATTCTCCACAGATAATGTGTAGCCCTGGTGTCAATAAGTCATAAGCGGGCCGAAATCTTCGGATGTGTGACATCAGAAAACATCTTCAAACAATTATCCCGCTCCTATACAATCCCTTTTCAGTATCAGAGCTATCGTATTCGATGATGCACATGGAGAAAAAACAAGCTCATAATATTGTAGAGGTGTCACTAGAGAAAAAGCATATAATATGTATGACCTCATAGTAATTATATCTATATTGCGTTTTTCAGTGGTTCACATATAAAGATTAAAGATTGATGTGCTATATGGAATAAAAAGTTTCATGTGCCTCGATAGTGTAGGCTTGCATGTGGAAATAATGGTGAGGGATTAGTAGAAGACATCATAGACTTCAGAGGGTGTTGATAACTTCCAGAAGTACACAAATTAGCTGATCGACTGACCTGAGTTAACAATCCGGTTGAATGCAATTCCCTCCATCTAAATATAAGAACATAGCACTGGGACATGATTCGTACTATATGAAAATATCCCAACTAATTCTAATTCTTATATTTTAGAACGGAGAAAGTGGAATTAATTAATATCTCATGAATTAGGACATGTACAAGTATAATAGCTGACATATCAGCTGTCAATTAATTAGACCAGCTGCCGATGTGATGGAGAGAAGGTAAGGAGAGACAAACACCATCCATGTTAAGCTTAAAATCAACTCTTAGCGCAGCACATATCACTGCTGGAGAAAAGAAAAAGGGACATTAGTTCGGTTGGCACCCCATTTTAATTTGGGTTGTGCAACCCATTTTAATCTGGTTGTACAAATGGGACATACAATCCGGGATTAAAAACTGTGTATTTTTAATCCTGGTTAAAATAACCGAGACTAAGAATTACACGCCACGAGGTTGGTGCCACCATCTTTAGTACCGATTGTACTAAAGATGATTTTTTTTGTTTTTGCATAGATTTTTTTTGCTTGCTGTCTTTTTATATATATGTATAAATACATACATATATAATATGCATGTATATATGTACAAATACATTAATATATATTTATAAGTACGTACATTTATACATGTATATATATATATATGAAACATATCCTATGCATATAAGCTTCCCGTGCACATCAACTAGCAAATATCGCAAAAACTTTTAGAAAAAAATGGACATTTACTCCTAATAGTATTACACATATCTGCAAAACCTCATATTCGAATTCATTATATTTTAGGCGTAACCAAAAATTGAAAATTCTCTCAGTTTTAAGAGTAAATATTTGTCAGAATTTTGTCTTTTTTGTTGCGGCTAAAATATAATGAATTTGAAGATAAGATTTCACATGTAGGTGTTATATTATTGGAAGTATGTGTCCATTGTTTTATAGATTTTTCTATGATATTTGTTAGTTGGTGTACACGAAGTGTACTCGAGAAGTTTGTGTGCATAGGATATATTCCTATATATATATACTTCCTATATATATATAGACATACACATGATTAATATATAAAGACATAAGTAAATACATACCCATATAATTGCTGGTATATATTACTTATCTACAATGGAAATTAAATAAAATTTTGATATATGTAATACATTATTAATTTCTAATGTTTTATCATATATTAAAAAAACTAGAAAGGTTTGGGTCGAGAAATAGGTTCATCATTGTCGTGGTGTTCTCCCGTCGGATTAACAATCTCATACATGATAAATTCCATCAATTATTCTAGAACAACCTTTATATAATCCATCGGGGGAGTTCCTCCTTCATCCAAATATTCTGTTATTTTAAAAAATAAGATATAAATATATTAAATAAAAAAGTGTAAATTATGTATGAATGATGTTTATGTACTACCATATCCTTATCATTGTTGACGGTGTGTATTATGGATGAGTTCATGTAGTAACAAACATAGTACGCGTACAAGTTGTTTCCCTGTTCCTGTTGTAAACACTAAATGAATTATATATTTCTATTATAGAATAAATGAGATATATAGTTTTGGACCATGTATGTACTCGAAAGTCTGTCCATCCTTACTTCCATTTCTTCATTGCATTCCGCGCGGATGGTAGTAGAGAACTGTGCCCACACCGTACCGTTGCAAACTATGATTATGATTAATGATCCTTTGATCCATATAGTAGCGATGGTAGCAAATATAATGATAGTGGAATGGATGACCTTACCTATTAATCATGTCAAAATCATGGTGAAAGTTTCCTGTGGTTGGTAACACCTACGGTACCAAATATTAATATAATCTTTAGTACCGGTTGGTAGCAAGATCCAGGGTTTGACACGCTCTAACAATGTTAAACCGGGACTAAAAACACTTTTTAGTACTGGTTGGTGTTACCAATCGATACTAAAGATTATACAATACCGTTGGTCTTTTTAACCGGTACTAAAGAACATCTTTAACCGGTACTAAAGAACATCTTTAGTACCAGATGGTAATAGATCCGAGAAATTTGTGTTTTTGAGTACCACGATGAAAGATCAGTTCTCCATTAGGATATAAAAGAAAATTCCGAGGGTCGAAAAAGGAAGAAGGATAATAACAAATTGTTTTAGTCAATTAATGGTTAGAGTCTTCACGGTGTTGATTCAGTTCTGATTTCAGAAATTAGTTACGGTGAACACAATAATGTTGATACTATGACCAAATATTTTAGAAACTAGTTACCTTGAACAGAATGTTGCCAAAGTATCCCCAAATTGATCAGATGTTCATAACAAATTGCAACAATACGTAGTACATCTGTGAAGTCTCACTAGACAAGAAAAGCAATGCCATTGCCTATGTTGATGTAGCTTTGCAGCCCCCCAATACTAGCTCGATCTGCCTCCCAATGGCAGATCAATCCCTGTTCGTCCAGGCCCATTGAACCAGCCGACCAGAAATCATAGACCCAGAGCTGGTTCGCTTACCTGAACTTCACGGAGGCAGCTGGAATGGGGCGAGAAGCAGTAGGATGGGGCTAGCCGGCGATGCATATCGATCTCAACATTTCAGATGGAGCCCTTGGGCCGGCGGCGCACGAGTCTGAGAACTTCTCGATCTCAACATTTCAGATGGAGGCCCCGAGGCAGTTAATGATGGACTAATATTTTTTCTTTAAAGGGTGTGAAGGTAGTGGGTTCTTTTACTACGGTTTTTATCCCCGTCTCTTTTTTTTGTATCGACGTGAGTAGGATATGTACGCGCGTACATCAGTTGAGTTTGTAGACACGGTTTGGTATACCGTATCTTTTAAATCGTCTCTTAGATGTTGTTTTGCTCGAGTGTAGTAGCCCATATATGACTGGTTCCATAGTTAAACTTGTCCTAAGCAAATCTGTGGCTTTTTGATTAACAAAAGCAAATTTCAAATTTTAAACTTTAATTTTAGGATTACTTTCATGGGTTTTCTTGCTTGGCTCTCTTTTCATGATCACTAAAAGATAAGAAAAAAAAACTTAAACGTTGAAATTCCAAGGCTAGCTCCAAACCAGCTTAATTTGAGTTGCAAAAGCACAGTAGTGTTGGTGAATAATCAATGTACTATTATTGCTACCTGTAGATGACTTACCAGATGTTGTCTTCACATTTATTTCTTCTTTTATCATTCTGTCCTGATATCAGCATGCTTTTCACCAAAATGCACTACCAGGAGATAGCTAGTGTTAGTGATATGCCCTAGAGGTAATCATAGAGATGATTGTATCACATACTATGTTTACATATTTATCTGATATTGTTCCTCGAAATAGATAACTCATTATTGGTTAATGAATATGTGATTCATTTATGAGACTCTTTATATTATATGTTGCTATTTCTAAAGGATCCCTGATCAAATATCATATGTGGAACAAATATGGTTAAATGATCAGCACATGTATTGATTGATGATCATGTCTCATGGATCATGGTATGGAGATACCAAATTGATAATGTGGACACATGTTGGGGAACATGTTGTTGGATAGACCCGACATGAGACACTGCAAGAACTATTTGTGTAGTGCCATCAGTGGTCTCGATTAGTGTTGGTATAGAATTCTTAGACCTGAGATTATCATGGTTTCCAACATGTGTAGTGACTTACTTAGGGACTGCTAAACGCTATTCCGTAACTGGATAGTTATAAAAGTAGTCTTCGGGTGTGTTATGAAACATGTAGTGGGATATGAATAATCAAGATGGGATTTGTCCCTCCTATGGAGAGATATCTCTGGGCCCCTCGACGTTATAGATTATGGAAGTGCATGGCCATGCCAAAAGTGATTGAGGAGTCAATCGCAGGTTATATAATCTATCACAGGATCGAGTGAATGATTGAGCTATTAGAGGATGGCACATATCTAGCCTTGAGCTTAATCGATATCGTGAGGCAAAGGGATTCATACAAGTAAACACTAAAGGTTCAGCCGATATGATCTTTATGTATGCTCGGTGGGTCAATACGTTCTGCTAGGGGCCGCTGTTGACACGTGGACCGAAAAGGAGTTTTCGGGTTGCACCCGAGTGTGCATGAACCTACAGGGTCGCACGCTTAAGGGGCCGGAATGAAGGGATTGGATGGAGATCCACTATGCGCTCAATTTCGGATAGGGATCCGAGTAGGACTCCTATGGGCCTTGGAGGCCCGGACTTGGTCCCTATATATACATGAGGGGGTGTGGCCGGCGGGATTAACAAATCACGCCACGTGAAACCCTAGCCGCGACTTCCCTCCACGAGCAAACCCTAGCCGCGCGCGGGTGCTAGCACATCTGCGCGTGGTGTTCCTTCCCTGGACGTGTGGATACCGGTGGAGGCGCCGCTGTCCTGCGGTGCTGATCGGCGTGGGAGCACGGCGAGAAGAACGCACGAGGAGGAGAAGGTCAAGCAACTGCGATCGACTACTTCCTCTACATCGGCGCGCGCTACATCGCGAGGATTCCTTCGGCTTCTTAGCGCATACTTCCGCTGCACAGCGCGTCGAGTGGTAACGATCTATGATCTCATACTTGCATGGTTCCTGGTTTACGCGGTAGAAAAATTTTATTTTATGCTATTGTAGCCTACGCGTATCCCAACAGCTAGACCACTCCTGATCTCCTAACACCCTATTTGACGATATTCCCTAAAACCCGACAGTGTATAACGGTTGAGAATGGTCTGTTCCTGTTGCTAGTGATGTCTCGAGCTACCATATGTATTATCTCTACAACTTTTAGAGTGGAGTCACGTCCATCCTCCATCCTCCATCCTCTTCCCCATTGTATGCTCACGAGGTCCCACTCCTTCACGTTTCCTTTTATTCTAAAACCATCCACCTAGTTAATTCGCTACGAGGCTGGCTCATTGCAAATCACGGACACATTACTTGTATATAGAAGCACCCGAAAATGGGCGCCATCCATCATTATGGTTTATTTTAGCTTGCTAAATGGTTAACTTATACATTCAGTAGTAATCTTTTTGTTCCACATACTATTCTATAGTAAAATGAGATGTACAGACAATGATTCTCAGGATCACCACTACACCACTATAGGGGTATACTCCTTTTGTTTTTTATTCCCACAGCCAAAATTTGTCTTCAAAGAAGTCACAAAAAAATACGATTTGCTTTTAATTTCACGGTAGCGCTTATATGCATGCAGCGCTCGGAATACTAATTCGAGCACCGCACGCCTGCACTTGGTCTCCTCTTTTTCCCTTTTTCTCTTCCTCCCAGTCCTTCTGATTTTTCCTCCCCACCCCTTTTGATAAAACCAACTAGATCAGGTATTGTTCGTTACACCGAGTAACGGAATTACTGCTTTCGGTTTTGATGCTCCGCACATCCCTCTCACTCCATGTGACCATAACACCTAAGTAAAACTGTAAAGGGATTACTATTATCTGCCTCTCCTGCACTGGACCAAAGTAAAAGAATTATACACAGTAAAAAATTCATTACACCCGAGTATCAAAATTAATGCTTTTGGTTTTCCTGCTCTGCACATCTCTCTCATTCCTTGCGGGTCAGAAGGACTAAGTAAAAGAGTTATAAACGGTAAAAAGTACGTGTTTAATATTTGTATCGGTCTTCCTAGTAGTAATTTTTTTATTAATGTGTATTTTGTGATCAGCAATACATTTTTTTCGATATATCTGATAAAAAGGTTAGTAAATTTTTTTTCTACTGCCTTAATACTGGATAAAAATCTTTTTACTCTGCATAGTATCACATTGAATGATACAAATCTCTGTACGAAGAAAACATACACATCTAACAAGAGGATAAGAGTGAACTATATGGGCAGTTCTTAAATTTGTTAGGGTGTATCATCTGGATCCCTTAACTCTCAAAATCATTTTTGGTCTCCGATCTTGTTTTGGGTGTCGTATAGGTTCAAATGGGTTCTAACCCGCTCCATGCGCTGATGTGACATACCACGGGAGCGCCTATGTATTAGTGTGGACCCACATGTCAGTCATATATATAAATAAAATTTAAAACCATATTTTCTCCTCTTAGGTAGAGAGAAAAAAGATAAAATTAAAAAAATTAATTCTAAGGTAGAGAGGAGAAAACAATGTTTTTTAATTTATTTTTTCTATGTGACTGACATATGGTCCCATTAACACGTAAGTACCACCGTGGCATGCCACGTCAGTGATAGAGCGGGTTGGAGCCCATGTGGACCTATATGACACCCAAGACAAGTTCGAGGATCTGAAAATACACTTTTAAAGTTCAGGGATCTAGATGACACACCTATACAAGTTTAAGGACCGCTCAAGCACTTCACTCAAAGGAAAAATAGGAATGCGTCTCACAGGCACGGCAACAGCAAGACAACAGAAAAACATTTTATTATTTTACCCTTCATTGCAACAATCATGTTATAGAATAAAACAATTACTCCAATACTCACTCTGAATAACTTGTGACATTAACATCCGAAGGAATAAAATAATTACAATGAAAAAGAATGCAGCTAGGCACCATGTCTGATAGCTTCTCGACTTGCCGCCGAACAGCGTCGGTCGCCTAGAGAGGCCTGCAGGCAGCAGCTGGGAATGCTAGCTCCGACGAGCACTTCGCTACCAGCGGTGATACAAAGGCATCACATGTTCTACCTCGTTCTTCAGTGCTTGTCATCCAGCCCCGCTCGCCAGACTTCGAGCCAATTTGATTGGTGTCCTCACCTTCATGCCTGAGAAATTTGTAAGCCTGAGTGGTATTCAAGGATGTAATGTATGTTGCCTGGTTAGCCAGTCTAAGCCTGTGCTTATTTGGTTATCACTAGTGCCTGAGAAAAAAATCCATCAGATGTTTGATCATTATACTGCTAAGTCAAGTATTAATATCCTTGCCTGGCGACACAGCGGCGGTGCTGCTTTGTGTAGACACCAGGAAATTATCAAGAAAGGAAAAAAGAAAAGAACAAGAGCAAAGGGATCCCCAGATCCATGTCACATCCATCAAGAAAGGGAAAAATAGGAAAAGAACCTGAGTAAAGAGAAGTACGCAAAATCCATGCATCCATCAGAGGGCACCACCACCATTGACAAAATCCATGCATCCATCAGGGGGCACCACCACCATTGACAAAACGCTGTCATCACCACCGGCTCACCTCCACGACCTCCGCGATGAGCTCCTCCCACCTCGAAGGGCACCGCCAAACACCGCCCTGAACCTACAGCGTGCCGTCCTCAGCCCAATCTGACACCACGCGCATTGGATCCATCCTGCAGAACACCCATGCACTCTCCTTACTTCACCGGTTGGTGATGACGGTGACGAAGCAACCCCTCATCAGTGCAATGCCGTTGTGTGGCAGGGTGATGGAGGCTGGTAGATCCGTAAAAAATAGGAACAAAACTGACTAGGATGATGGATACTATATATGGATAGGATAAAGTTGAATAGTAAAAAGATTATCCCGGCTGGGTGAGGGAGGGGATGGGATGGGAGGGGCGGAGTAATACGATTATCCCTGCTGGGTGGGGGAGGGGAGGGACGGAGGACGTGGGTGTGGTGTGGATCAAGACATGTACTAATGTTGTATACGTGGACTCTTAGAGATGCTCGGAGTAACTAGGAGGGTGCTGTGCTCCTAGTTATAAGTCTATTAATTTCATCCTATTTAACCGAACTAAACTAAAATATAATTATCATTTGTTTCTGTCATAGATGGGTCGATGAACGGCAACATGGACATGTTTTGTTTCGGAATGTGTGGCAACAGGAAGGCAAAAATCTCATGAATGCATAGTCTGAGATAAGTCAGCAAAATTGTGCGGTCGAAAGAAAATGACTTTTTTGTGTGCATAGAAACCCATGTACGTATTCCATGACTCTACCCTATCGACGGTGAGTTGTTAAGCTATGGTACAACTTCTTGCTTATCTCCTGAGTATAGCACTCGGTCCTTCCACTCATTGATCCCTTCAGTATTAATTCCTTCAGTTCATGCATCAGTGCATATGTTTCCTTTGATTTCTCATCGGTGGAATGAAACCATTGAAGTAGATGATGAACGGGTGGTCTTCTCATTATCTGCAAACAAAGGGGTAGTGCCCATCTCTGTGGAGGTTGGATTTTCAGGCCTCGTCCAGAAAGACACGACCTTTTTTCCCAATCGATCATATAATTGAACTGGTGCTCTCAAGTCTTAAAGACACCAAGAAAAATTATGTTCACCACTACAGCAATACTCGTAGGTGCCAGTTGGGAACCCTTTAGGTGCCGAATTTCACAACCGGCACCTACAAAGCAGCACTGATGTGGAGGAGAAATAGATACCGTTTCCAGTACCAGTTTAGAACCGGCACTTTTAAGGTTCCACGAATAAAAATTCCACTTCATCCCGACCAAATCAAAGAACACATGAACACATAAACATGAAGAACATCCATGAATATTAAGGAGATTAGAATAAGTACATTAAGAGCAGCTGATGTCCTTCCCCATCCTGCTGCGGTCACCACCACCGGCTGCTATCGGTGCCACTGCCTCCCTTTCCACCGGATCTAGAGGAGAGGAGGGTGCCACCTCTACCACCATCGGAGGCCGCTGCCACTTCCCCTACCGCTGGATCTAGCGGAGGGTAGGGCGTGGCTGGCACCGCTGCCACCTCCGCCGGGCCGCCGCCTCTCCTCTCGCCGGATCTGGCGGAGGGGAGGGCGTGGCCGTCGCCTCTCCTCCCGCTGGATCTAGCGGAGGGGAGGGCGCAGTTGCCACCGCCGCGACATGAGATTGAGAGGCGAGATAAGAGACAGAGAGATGAGAGAGACGAGTGGGAGCTTAAAAAAAAGATGAACAAAGGGAGAAGATAAGGCAGCGGGGGGAAGGATCGTCGTGGGCAGGTGGTCGGCCTTATCCTCGTGGGTGTGGGGCCTGCATCCCATTGGCTCGGCTCGATTTTATGGTACCGGTTTTTTATAAATCGGCACCTGTAATACATTATAGGTGTCGTTTTCCTAAAATACCAGCATCTATATTATTGGTGTCAATTTTTCTATAAAACCGACACCTATCTTTGTTTAAAGGTTTACCTTTTTTTTATTCTTTGAAGGAGGAAAAAGCACTATAGATGTTGGTTTTAGCTGTTCCGTCACCTATAGTGCGCCGACTAGTATATGTGCTTTTTAAGTAGTAACTATTCCTTCTATTACACCTTTCCCAATTGCACTAAATTGAATAAATTTTTTCCGACATAATTCATGTGCTCAAAATGGTTCCTTACACTACCAAAGGCAACTAAATCGGAGTTAATTTGCACAGGCGTTTAGTGAACCAGCGATAAACGAACAACTCCAGAAATGCTGCATTTCATGGGAAACCAATTCAATTGTCCATGGATATACATTTCCAGAGGCGGTTGTCTTAGCTGACCACCTTTGAAAAACATCTTCACAAGCGGTCATTGCCGTTCCATTTTTACTTCTATTCCCTTGTTTGATTGATCGTCATAATGAGAATGGATCAAGGAGTTAGAAATGGATTTGAAGTGTTAAAAGGGTGGGAGTGTGCTCTCCCCTTCCAAATCCCTCATGAAACACCCACACCCACCATGTACCCTATCATCTTTGCTAACAACCACACCATTTTAATTTAACTCCCATTCCCTACTAACCATTCCCCCCAACCAAACATTCCCACACATATACCTCCACGTGGTGCAAGAACAAAATATTTGGAGACACATGCGTCTAGAGTGAATAGCATGTGGAGAACTTGAGGATCTATAGAGCTACTCTACACTTTTGAATATTAGAGAGGTATATATATAGCATTGTCGTCCGTATTGGTCATATATATATATATATATATATGATTTTTTAAGACAAGAAACATATAAATATGATGGAAGAATGGTGATGAGCATTAGATGAGGCATTTTTGCAGTCATGTACGTATATGATTCTTGAGAATGAGCGCCATCAGGATGGCAGACATCTGCAGGGCAAAAAACCAATGGTAATCCCAAGATCTTCTGATATGAGGAATTGATTCTAGAAAAAATGAGTAGAATGCGCATCAAAGATGCATTTGTTACAGATGGACATCATGCAGTTTTGTCACATCATCCATATTTCCCATGTTGGTGTATAATATATGGACAGTTAACCTCAGGTTCAGCAAATTGCCTATCAATATTTTATCTGTTGCAGTTCATATTTTCATACAACTCATTCGCTCGATCACTTTGTATTCTCAGCAAAGTTAACCATAAGGTAAAGAGGTGACACCATGCCTGTTCAGATATTTGTTTGTTCAGTCTGGTCCGAAACACATGATCTTTTTGCAAGATCTAAATAGTTCAAATGCTAATAACTACATGCATAACTTCAGACAATATTCTATGAATCATTTAATTGTATAATATCAAAGTTTTCCCCAATTCCATGGAAAAGCAGATGATTGACCTCTTTTGAGATGCACCACTTACACTCCATGTATAGGTAAAATCTCAACCGGCGGTTGGATAGAAGGGGTTTGTTTTGGCCTAATTCAAATAGCACACAAGCCAAGGAAATTGAACAACAACTAAGTTGCTTCCCTAAATCATAATTATAATCTTGAAACTTATGAAGATTGAGTATAATTTAATAACATTTCATTTTACACCAATCTGCATGAGATATTTGTCTAGGCCATAAATATGTTGGCACCTTAAAAAAATACAGGTAAAAACTTATTAAAAACAAATATTAACATGGTGCACATATGAAAACAGCAATACTTCACAATTTTGTTACTGTGAACAGAAAAACATCCAGTCGATCATGTTTTAATCATTTCATATACATTTATTTTGATTTGAGGTAAGTTCTCTTCAAACCAAACATGGCACACACTTTCTTGTGGAATAATGTGCTTTCAAAGTTCAATGTAACATTTTAACCAAAATTGTATACATCTGAAAAAGAGAAACCAAACAGCAATACATGAAACAAGTATGGCATAAAAAAAGAACCTGAAGTATTATATTTAATTAATAGCATATGTAATCATTTTGTCAACACTAGTGCAGATCCTCTCATCTTTGACGGGCTGTAACATAACTGGATTTTACGGGCCATCACAAAGAATACATCTCAAACGGACCTAAAAAGAGGTCGATTGAGATATGGTCGGAGAGACATGTTAAATGTGCATATAACTGAAGTCCGTCACGGATGATACATATCTTTGACGGGCCGAAACTAGGGCCCGATTGAGATAACCTTAAATATCTCAATCGGGTCGTAGTTGGAGCCCGTCACAGATGACCATCATTCGTGACGGGCACCAACTTGAGGTCCGATTGAGATAACAACTAGGCCCGTCACAGATGACCTTTATCTGTGACGGGCCTAAACTGTAGCCCGTCACAGATGAGGGTCATCTGTGACGGGCTATAGTTTAGACCCGTCACAGATAAGGGTCATCTGTGACGGGCCTAGTTATTATCTCAATCGGGTCTCAAGTTGGTGCCCGTCACGGATGATGGTCATCTGTGATGGGCTCCAACTACGGCCCGATTGAGATATTTAAGGTTATCTCACTCGGGCCCTAGTTTTGGCCCGTCAAAGATATGTGTCATCTGTGACGGGCTAAACTATAGCCTGTCACAGATAGGCCCGTCACAGATGATTATCATCTGTGACGGGCACCAACTTAAGATTCGATTGAGATAACAACTAGGCCCATCACAGATGACTCATCAGTGATGGGTTATATACTAATGCCCGATTGAGATGACTTAATTTTTATCGGGTATTAACTAAAGCCCATCACCGATGAGTATTTTTTCTATTTTTCATATGAAATATTTATATTTGTAAATTGAACTATAGCAAAATAATTAAGTGTAGTATAATAATTCATTTTATGAGTCAAAATAATTTTACGGGTAGTAAATGATTTCAAATGGAAAAATTTTCAATAACAAGGTTGTATAACTCATCAAGATCTATAACTTTTAGTTTAGTCATTTTTGTATATAACATTTTTTGAACTGTTTGAATTGAATTTGAAAATATGACAACTTCAAACAACATTTTCAAATACTAAATGATTTCAATTGAAAAGGTCATCAACAACAAAATTGTATAACTTATCAAGATCTAAAACTTTTATTTTTATCATTTCTTCATCCGACAAAATTGTTAGTAACATTGTTCACAAATTTTACATATATGTGTTATAGTTTATAAAACCAGATATATATCAATTTTGTGAATAATGTTAGTATCACTTTGTCAGATGAAGAAATGATCAAAATAAAAGTTTTAGATCTTGATGAGTTATTCAACTTTGTTGTTGATAACCTTTTCAGTTGAAATCATTTAGAATTTAAAAATGTTGTTTGAAGTTATCATATTTTCAAATTCAAATTCAAACTGTTCAAAGAATGTTGTATAGAAAAATGACCAAAATAAAAGTTATAGATCTTGATGAGTTATACAACTTTGTTGTTGATAACTTTTTCAGTTGAAGTTGTTCACTAACAAAAAATTCTATTTGAATTTCTCAAACTTTGAATTTCAAATTTCAAATTGTTCAAATAGAGTCAGATGGAGAAATGACCAAAATAAAAATTTTGCACCTCGATGAGTTCTACAACTTTGGTTTTGGTGACTTTTCCATTTGAAATAATTTATTAACCCCAATTTTTGTTCGAAGTTATCAAATTTTGAAAATTCAAAATTTGAATAGTTCAAATGAACTTATTTGTATAAAGGACCAATACAATAGTTGTAGATATCGATGAGTTATATTATTTTGTTGTTTGTGATTTTTACATTTGACACACAAAAATCAGCCTAAAATTAAATTTAAAGTTCTGATAAATTAAAAATAAAAAATACCACATAAATTGAATTTAAACATTTCATATGGAAAATGGAAAAATACCCATCGGTGACGGGTATTATTTAATGCCCGATAGAAATAGATCATTTCAATCGGGGATGTGAAATATGTGATCAAAATAGATGTTATGTGAATGTGGTTGTGTTAAATATATTGATGGTTGTGTATGTAAATGAATGTATATGAATGGGGGATATTGGGTGTGACATCCTGGTCCAAGGCTTAATAGAATTAATAGAATACTCGTACCAAAAAGTTACAACTACTTTTCCGTAAGCTGATCTCCAAAGAACTTTGATGTTAAGTGTGATTGGTTTGGAGTAATTTCGGGATGGGTGACCGATCGGGAAATTCTTCCTGGGTGCACACGAGTGAGGCGGGACTGCATGACACGTCTAACAAAGGCCACAACTAACGGGCTATAGTTTGATTGGTCGTCTAGGTAAAGCCATCAGTGTTACAGTGCAAGTGTATTACTCCTTAAAAATACGGTTATAATAATTTAGTTGAGCCTACCAAAGTAGAAACCCCACATTCGCTGCTAGTCCATGTATAGGAAGGAAATTGCATTGAAGACCGGTTATAATAATTTAGTTGAGCCTACCAAAGTAGAAACCCCACATTCGCTGCTAGTCCATGTATAGGAAGGAAATTGCATTGAAGACGATGAAGGAAATTTCCCGATGAATTGTCAGTGATGGTGGAGGGCCCTTGGCATCTACTCCTCATCACTAGGTTCTTTTAAGCTAAAAAACTATGGCATTCTCTGTTAGACAGGCCCTGTAAGCTCGTTGTAACTGATTACACATCCAAGCCGGTCCGAAGGACCAGGAGACTCTTAATCTTTGTAGTTTGCCTGTGTGATCTGCAATATCTTGTGTTGCACCCTGGCATTCATGGGTGCGACAGTCTGCGTGGCTCGGTAACCACTTTCTCTCATTTTCTTCAGTAGGTTTCGAGCTATCAATTGCATTCTGTGAACTTATCAACACAATAATGGAAGAATGGAATGGGTTGTAATCATGCCACTGTTGAAAATATAAGCATATATTGATTTCACTTATTCCATAAATAAATCTTGATATTACAGATGTAAACTAGCATGATCGTATCGTTCAATACACATGTACAATAAACAGTAAAATATGAGTAGATCGAATATGTGAAACATAATAAAAACGTACCGAGAACCTTCCAAGGTCGGTTACGCAGCGGGAAGAATTCGCGGTACCAGATGTTGATGATGGTGCGCACTCGAGCGAAGAGGAAGACGAGCTGTCGTGGAAGACTAGTAAGCAGTTGCGTGAAGCGCTTCCCAAAAACCTTATTGCCACCTTCTCCCGGTGTAGGACGTCGAAGATGAAGGTTCCGGAGACTTGCTCTCTCGAAAATCGGTGCACGCCGACGAGCAGGACAGAGTAGACTACGAGCAACGGCGCAGTAAGAGAAGGAGGCAAACCCTAGATTGATTTCACGTGTGTTACATGGAGGCAGCAGCTGCGTTTATATAGAGATATCAGGACGCTTGATGAGGTCACCTGCACGTTGTCCACTTCGTATAACCGAACCGGATAAGTCGCGCGTAACTTATCTGGACTCTATGCCCCTTTCACGCACCAGATAATTCGGAGTATTATCAAAAAACAAAACCGAATTTTCGCAGCAAAACAAAACTGTAAAAGGAGACTGCATCTGCGTAAGGATTAGAAACCAATTTTGGCGGACCATTCACGCGCATGTCGCGTACGCGCGCCGCTGGCCTGGCCTAGCGAGGCGAGCGAGCACGCGCCCGTGTTCCCCTTATTCTCTCCACCATACATGCCTCAAGTGGCTAGTAGAGCATCCTCCCTTATAAGGTCTCCCTCTCCTAGACTTGGCAAGGTGGTACTAAACACCCCATGCATGCCATCCAATGAGGTGGGCTTTTGTGATTTTCCAAAGAATTAATTTTCATATGTGCCTTAGCCCATACATTAATTCAAACAGTCCCCCATCAAATCTCAAAATCTCACAGAGATTTGCTATTTTCCAATGTACTGTTTATATACCAGCGGTTCGATGAATACCGTTAAGGTTGAACATCCACCTAGAACTCCAAGCTACACTTACTCACAACTTGAACAATGGACTATACCTTGAATTGCAAGTATTGTGCAAGCAAGTTTCACTGAGAATCTTATCTGATACTAGGCCGTCAGTAGACTACCACTCGGGTGGAGCGTATAAGTCATACTCCATGGTCTCTTAGTAGGCTTCCTTGAAGATTCACCCAAGATCTTCATAGACCGCGACCAACAGTCAAGCTTAGATAGGTGCGTTCTTTCAAGAGTGCTCTGCAGGATAGCATCTTCGCTAAATAAAGTCAACAGAATTCATTCAGGCATAGCCAACCTGCCTTGCAGCTTATGAGAGTACATGCATCTTCACTTAGAGAGGGTTTTAGAAAGGTACTCTCCTCTCGTTAACTAATGGCTTGTTCTTCCCATGTCCTAATTCATGGGATCTCTGATCACATAGGTTGGATTGCCACCATAGTATAACTCACATGGGTCTTATACCCATCTCCTTCGATGCATTGTCTATCACATTCCGTGATACTCCCTTTGTGAAGGGATCTACCAGGTTTCTAGTTGTTCGGATGTAATCCAATGTTATAACCCTGGAGTTTCTCAATTTCCTGATAGACTTCAATCGCCTTTTCACATGCCTAGACGATTTCATGTTATCCTGAGAACTATTCACTTTGACAATTATCGTTTGATTGTCACCGTTCATAAGAATAGCCAGCATCGGTTTTTTTCAATCACAGGCAGATCCATCAGTAGATCACGTAGCCATTCTGCCTCAACTGTGGCAGTATCTAGTGCCGTAAGCTCTGTTTCCATGGTTGACCTCATCAAAATGGTCTATTTGCAAGACTTCCATGAAGCAACACCACTACCTAGTGTGAAAACATATTCACTAGTGGCTTTGGTCTCATTAGCATCAAAGATCCAATTAGAATGACTGTATCCTTCAAGTACCGCAGGGTAACTGGAATAGTGAAGCCCTAAGTCCATAGTACCTCTTAGATAGCGCATCACTCGCTAAAGCGCACGCCAGTGATCATCTCCCGGATTAGAGGTAAACCGGCTCAACTTGCTCACAGCAAAGGAGATATCAAGCCTAGTTGCGCTGGCTAGGTACATAAGTGAGCCAATGATTTGAGAGTACTCCAATTGATTTCTAGCAATTCTCTTGTTCTTACGAAGTAACAAGCTAGAATCATAAGGTGTTGGAGAAGGTTTGCTATCAAGGTAGCCGAAGCGACTCAAGATCTTCTCCACATAATGAGACTGCAAGAGTGTAATCTTATTTTCATCTCTAATGAGCTTAATGTTCAGGATAATATCAGCTACTACCAAATCCTTCATATCAAAATTTTCAAAGAAGAATGATTTAACCTCATTAATCACCTCATGATTTGTCCCAAATATGAGTATGTCATCAACATACAAGCACAGAATAACTCCCTCACCCCCACCATGGACATAGTATACACATTTATCTGCCTCATTGACTACAAAGCCTGCAGATGTTAATGTTCTATCAAATTTCTCATGCCATTGCTTAGGCGCTTGTTTCAGACCACACAAAGACTTCAACAATTTGCACACCTTGCCTTCTTGACCTTCCAGTACAAATCCATCAGGCTGATCCATATAGATTTCCTCATCCAGCTCTCCATTAAGGAAAGGTGTCTTAACGTCCATTTGATAACGTCCATTTGATGAACGAGAAGACCATGTGAGGCTACCAAGGAAAGTAACACATGAATTGTGGTCAATCTAGCAACAGGTGAATAAGTGTCAAAGAAGTCTTCGCCTTCTTTCTGAGTATAGCCCTTAGCAGCAAGCCGAGCCTTTTAATTTTCAATAGTACCGTCAGGCCTAAGCTTCTTCTTGAACACCCACTTGCACCCCACGGGTTTACAACCATAGGGTCGCTCTATCACCTCCCAAGTGCCGTTTGTGATAATGGAATCCATTTCACTCCGGATAGCCTCTTTCGAGTAGTCTGCATCAGGAGATGCATATGCTTCTGAAAATGACTTAGGAGTATTGTTCACGAGGTACATAGTGAAATCATCACCAAAGGATTTAGCCATCCTTTGTCCTTGCCATAACTAACCCAGAAGCATTTCATAGCTATCAGCCACACAGTGACCCTGATCTGCCATCTTTTAAAGTGCAGGCCGGTGAATTTATCCGGCCTCAGTGCCTCGGCAAAACCAGCCATAGTAAAATCACAGTACCTATAATAAGGTTTTTGGATTGTTGAAAATATAAGCAAATATTGATTTAATTTATTCCATAAATAAATCACGATATTGCATATGTAAACTAGCATGATCGCATCATTCAATCTACACATGTAAACTAAACAGTCAAACATGAGTAGATCGAATATGCGAAACATAATAAAAACGTACCGAGAACCTTCCAAGGTCGGTTGCACATCGGGAAGAACTCGCGACACCAGATGTTGACGACGGCGCGCACTCGAGCGAAGAGGAAGACGAGCCGTCGTGGAAGACCAGCAAGCAGTGATGCGGAGTGCTTCCCGAAAACCTTATTGCCGCCTTCTCCTGCTGCAGGGCGTTGAAGACGAAGGTTCTGGAGACCTGCTCTCCTGATCGTCGGTGCACGCTGACGAGCGGGACAGAGTAGACTACGAGCGGCGGCGTAGTACAGAGAAGGAGGCAAACCCTAGATTGATTTCACGTGTGTTGCGTGGAGGCAACAACCGCGTTTATATAGAGATATCAAGATGCTTGATCACGTTGCCTGCACGTTCTCCACTTCTGATAACTGAACCGAATAAGTCGCATGTAACTTATCCGGACTCCATGCCCCTTTCACGCACAGGATAATTCGAAGTGTTATCAAAAAACAAAACCGAATTTTCTCAGCAAAACAAAACTGCATCGGCGCAAGGATGAGAAACCAATTTTGGCGGACCATTCACGCGCTTGTCGCGTCCGCTGCCGCCTGGCCTGGCCTACCTAGGCGAGTCGAGCACGCGTGTGTATTCCCCTTATTCTCTCCACCACACATGCCTCAAGTGGCTAGTAGAGCATCCTCCATTATAAGGAGGTCTCCCTCTACTAGAATTGGTAAGGTGGTACTGAACTCCCCATGCATGCTATCTCATGAGGTGGCCTTTTGTGATTTTCCAAAGAATTAATCTGCATCTGAGCCTTAGCCCATACATTAATTAGGCTACGAATAGTTAGGCTCTCATTGGAATGTTGGTATATTTCTGTATTCTGGTATAGGAACAGGGTTGCTTGTTCTATGCATTTCTATTACTTCCGAGGGAAAAAATTATTTATTGATGTGGTGTCACATTATGACAATTAATAAGTCGAACAAGTAGTTTTGTTATTCACAGCTGAAAAATTGGAGATAATAAATGGTAAAAACACATTCTTAGGGCCTCTTTGGATTACAGGGTTTTCACGGTAATCTTGGTGGAACACTGTTTACATCATTACATGTTTGCTGCCCTTTGGGTCACATGAACTGGCCGCAGGAAAATCGAAGGAATGTTTCCCTCGCTACTGATTCACAGGAAAAACACATGAAATAGTCCATCCACTCCAAGCTCTTTTTCATTTCATTTGCTCGGCATTGAGGCAATCAAACGATAAGCAACAGCTAATGAAACAAGAACCGTGGAAGATAAGAGGAAGAAGAAGCAAAAGCAAACGAGAACCGAAGCAAAATTATATTGCGGTGGTTGACAATTTTTTTATTTGAACTTGTCTATGGTATGAAATACATAAGACTCGGACGGACAAGAGCAGTCAAAAGAATAATATCTGTTGCATATGGACAAAATGTGTTACATAGATAAAATGGCAAGAAGGCTATTTAGTGCGGAGATAGAGGTCCCAGATAAGAAGAATCATATATACCACAAGAGTTCGCATTTCGCACGAAAAATCGCGAAGATCAAAGAGGAAGGAAGGACATTGTCTTCAGCAAGAGAAAATCATCTATCAGACCACATGTTGTTATGCAAGTCGTCCGTAAACTTGTATTTCCTTATCGGTCCTATTCCCTGTGCCTTAATTTTTTTTCTGGATCCGTCAATGTCACAGCATTCAAGCAAGGATCCGTATTTGAAAAATCTAAGGTTGAAGTATCTCTTCCTTAATTTGATGCTCCATTCTCGTCTTTAGAAATATAGCTAATTTGATGCTCCATTCTCGCCTTAGAAATGTAGCCTATGTATCAGTACCACAATTTCAAAGAAGTCTCATTATCTCTCATTATCATTACAGGCATTCATTATATTCATAATATGATCATCCAAAGAGGGCAAATAGAGCTTATCTTGCACGGTGGCAAGACCAATATCAATATTATTATACTTAATAAAAATTACTTAAGACCATTACAGAAATAAGGTTCCTCTTAATGGAGGGAGCATAAAGAACATCATGAAGTAAAAGATTATTGCTGCTTGGAAATCGATGAAGGTCCCCAATGGCCATCACTTTAATTTCAGCTCCATCAGCCACTCTTAGGATCCACTCCCCCTTTCTTAGCGTCCTCATAGAACATAATCCCTTTCCTAGCAAGCCAAGCCCGAAAGCCTTCATAGTCCCTCGTAGCATGACCTTCTTTACTGCAAAAATTTGCAAAGGAATTTACCAGTAGAATTCTAACCTGCTAGGACTTGAGCTTTGCCCTTCTGGGCACCATTGGTAGTCTAAGTATAAGGAGGGTTGGGCTTCTTCTTCCTGTTTTGGGAGTTGGTAGACTCCCCTTGATAGAACTTTATCTTAACGCCCTTGCTATGAAGGAGGTTCAACTGATCCTTATGTTTGTGTTTGTCAGCCTTTTGACGATCCTCCTCCTCAACAGGATGAGAAATGAGTTCTTCCATGGACCACTTATCACTCTGATTATTATAATTAATGATAAAGTTTTCAAAATCAGAAGGAAGTGAACTCAAGATAAAATGGATTAGAAGATCATCATTAATTCCCATGTCCACACTCTTAAGCTCTCCATTCATAGCACCCATCTGCATAATGTTATGTCTTACACCATCTTTATAATTATAGCGCATGGACGTTAGGCGCTTAATTATAGAGCTGGTGCAAGACTTAGAAGAACTCCTAAAGTTTCTATCAATATTTTCTAAGTATGTCTTAACATCACCAGATTCCTCAATCCCACCAATAATGACATTTGATATGGCACTCTTGATGTACATGAGAGATCCTATTGGAATTCTCCCATTCATTTGTTTTCTCACGATAAAACTTCAGTTTCTCCTCATAATCATGCTCAACGGTAAAAGGTTCCTCAGGACGGTCCTCTCTAATGGCATAATTGTAATTGAGTATGCCTAAGTTGAGTAACACGTTAGCCTTCCACTTAGCATAATTTGACCCATCAAAAGGCTCAAAGAGTCTAATCTGACCAAGAGCTGAAAAATCATGAAGAAAATCCATAAGTACATGTATGCAATTAATTTGCGTTGGCAATACTAACTACAGAATTAAATGGAAATAATTTCCCTAATTACATCACCGTTGGACAAAAATAATTTGGGAAGCATAATCTTAAACAAAACTATGTGAATTTATAATCAATGTTGGTCAGAAAATAAATCCACATTATGAAAAAATATCTAGCCAAATTTCTTGTTGGTTCCATTTAGCTAGAATTAAATTAATGGGCAGCCATAAAAATTTTTTCACAATTTTTCAGCAATTATAAGAAATTAAGATGGTACTAAATCTATTTCCTAAACGAAATAAAATAAATAAAATTTTGCGATGGCCCAGGAGGCGAGGCGTGCTCAGCAGCCCAGTAACGGTGACGACCTGATGTGGGATCGACAGCTTGGATCCATACCCATTAATGAAAGGGAAAAAAAAGAAATATAAAAGCCACCAGTTCTAACCCTAACCCTAAAACCCCATTTTCCTCGATCCCCTTTCTCCCCAAAAAGAGAAAACGATGGCGGCGACGATTTTGCAGCGGCGGCGGTGTGCAGTAGAGAAGTCGCGGTAGTCGGGGACATTGACACGTGAGGCGGCGGCGACAGGGTGCAATGGTATCGACGCGTAGTGGAGAGGCCACGGCCGGTGGTGCTTGTGCCCTGGACTGATGCCGCATGATCTGATCCCGTACTGGCGCGTGCCATCCTGGTTCTCCTCCATGTGCAGCCGGAGCCACGGCGGAGAGCCTCGACCTCGCGCGGCCCAGGAGAGGCAGGCACGAAGCCGGTTCAGGATGATGGCGAGGACACCACCGAGCGCGGGAGCGAGTTAATGCCACGCGTGGCTACGACAGCAGGTTCGTAATGTCAGTAAGTAAGTGATTTGCCTATTTGCAGGGATTTTAGGGTTCTAATTTGGGGACTTTTGAGATTAGGGTTTCTGAAATTTTACGGAGATTTGGGGATTGTTATTAGCCGCCGAAATTCACCTCCTTCTAATTGCTACCCAAGCCTTAATCAATCTTAAAACGTAAACATGAACTTAATAAGCCTTGAGCAGCGCTTATTAATCGAAACTTAATCCAAATAAAACATGATTAATTGACATGATCCCGAATGTAATTGCATCAAAACCGACATGAACACGAGGCTTAAATGCATCTCATGGCTTCTAAATGGGGTGATGGGATTATGAGGCTAATGCAGTGGCTCTGACACCAAATGTAGATTTAGCGATCTACTAAAACATAATATGCTAAGCCTATAGATCACCCTAATGATGAATTCTTAGGATTACTAACCATTGTTTGAAGCCATTGATGCGGTTCTCCTTCTTCCCACTGCAATGCCATCGGCCGGAGTGGATGTAGAGGTAGCCGTTCCTCGAACCACTCCGGTGTTCGTCGGCGTAGGAGATCTAGTCGTAGTAGTTGTGAAAACAATGCGGTGGCATCCTTCATGCCTCCACCTACATTGTCCTGGGACAGCACTACGAGTCCCTTCCAGCTCAACTAAGGATCGGGAATTAGGGGTTTTGGAATGCCGGGGAGATTGGAACCGTGAGAGAGATCATCCTCTTTCCCACGGGCCGGCCTCCCCTTTATATTTTGCGTTGAGGGAATCGGGAGCAAACCGAATAAAAGGAATTTATTGGCGCTTCCGATCATTGCGCATTTCAATTAAGGAAATAATAGCGATTTTAATAACGCACAAATTTCGCACGGGCATTGCGAGATTTTCTCCTGGTTTCCATGCCGAAAGATAAAATTCATAACAGTGGGGAGCCTGGGACCCGACCTGGTCCGAGACCCGGTCCCCTATTGCGCTTGTAGGTTACGCATTCCTCCTTGAAGATGAGCATAGAAACATACAATATTTACATATCTCACAATTATTTACCAAAGACATCTTTGAGAAGCTCACATAAATCATTCAATCTCCCTGTAAAGGGGCATGTGGGCGTGGCCGAGGACTTGACTGAGTCAAGGCCCTAGCACCCTGCTAGTTGTGAGCCAACGGTTATAGCCATAAATGTAACAGGTTTATGGGTGTGATTCCAAGCTGTTTGGGCTGAAAAGAAGTGGGAAAGGACGGTAGTGCTGAGTCATTAGGGATAGCATGAGCCTGGACAAGCGTTGCGCATGCCTAACGACATCCAGTTGCACTAACTGGGTCAAAAGGGAAGCCATGGCGCCGTCTTAGTGAGGTCGGGGCATCGCCAGGACCACCACACACCACACGACACATGGAGGGCGAGGTGAGGGTCCAGTTGGCTCAGGCCGGTGCCCGAGAGCTCGGGGCAGTCGAACTACAGGATTTTGGTAGGTTTCTCGAGGAAATTCTTAGGGAACCAACTAGCAGCGACAAGACAACACGGAGAGACAAGATCGAGAGAAGGAAAAAATGGCACTGTGAGTCCCTCCTTGAACTATGAATGGAAGGGGACATGCCACTTAGAAAATGTTGCTTGATTCTTAGCGAGAAATGAACTAAGCTTGTACTGTTTCAGATCCAGACAACAACAACAAAAATAGGAGTAGGGCGTTGTACCTCCGGATGGCCTGAACCTGTATAATCCTTTGTGTGTGCTAGAATTTAGCCAGATCACGCCCCATGGTGTGAGATCATCACACGTCATTCATAGCTACCCCCCTGGTCGAATCTTCACTCGGGGAGGGGTCTGCACTTCTCCGCTGTTAGGGAGTTGCTTCTCCGATAGCTGGCGCACCAGGAAGGGGCCCCTCAACAGGTAGGGGGGTTTTCGTGTGTTTGACACAGCTCCTTTCGTGCCAAATTCTTCTTCTTCCTAAATTCTTCGCTGTCAACACCCACGGCGGTAGGACATAGGCCGCTGGATTTGGACAATGAGGACTTTGACCCACAGCTCCATCGTGTTGGTGGTGCTGGCGGTGCACCCCTTGCACCGCACCCGCCAGCACGTGTGGCAATAGGGGAAGTTCCCGCCGATCTGGCCGCAGCCCCGGCTGCGGCCGGCCCTGGGGTTTTCCCAGTACGTGCACCGTTTACGGTGCAAACAATGGCAACGAGCCAAGCATCTCGAATCTTTCATGTCAGGGAGCTTTGGCTGCAGCTGAGGCCCTCCTGCGTCATCCCCTTAGTAAGGGGGATGATGGGGATCGCCACAACCGATTGCTCAGCGAAATTGCTGAGCTAGTTGGTTTAGCACAGCAGCGAGTGACGGCCAAACAGGGCCACCCAACTTCTGGGGTGGGAGGCCGGGCCACCTCGAGTGTTGCCCAGATGCCAACCCTTTCCCACGTGCTGCCACGGGCCCGTGCACCCCGAAGGGCATCATCAGCTCAGGTGGCTAGCGAGATCGTTCGCGTCCATTTGAGTAGGCTACGCTTGGGCGCATAAGCTCGAGTGTTGATGCAAAAAACATACAATGGCCTAAGAGATTTGCTTTACTCTAGTGCAGGTCCTAACTGATGATTCAATGTGGGAGTGCCAGTTGATTTGATCCTGCAATCAAAAAGATAAAACATGCAAACGTTATTAGTAAACGATAATCAATTGGCTAGGAAGCCGATGTCATATCGTGATGTAACCTAGCCGATGTATTGTAAGGTAAATCGGCTGTAAGGCATATTCCCAAGAATAAATAACCCTAAACTTGATCCATTGGAGTAAATATCAACATTGCATAGTCTATAAATCAGTATTACTTTAGAAATTAGCAATTGGGATAGATTGGACTTAACCGAGACAGTATAAATTGCCCAGGTCTAAAACAACATAAAATAACGATTATATGTATTCATATCATAGCCGATGTACAGATTTAAGCATGTATCGGCTATAGCTCCGATACTATCTTATATTAGGATATTCTCTTGCAACAAATATATCAAACTACCATCAATTAGATTGACAGTAAGTTCAATATATTTATATTAGTTAAGATCCTGATATAAAGGGCAGATATAGTATGTTAAACAAGACATAAGACCATGTAAAATAACTATACCAAGTAAGATCGGCTGAAACCCCGATACTATCCTTATTAACAACTATAAAGCAGATTAGAGATTATGATTCTCAGCACGACTTCGTAGATCAAACTTAATTGATGTAGCACTAAGTACAAAAAGAAGCATGATTGCTAGAAAATCAAGCCGATGGTTGTCTTTTCAGGATGGTAGATATATTATATAATCCAAGCTAACAAGTCAATCTAGCAGTTATCAACAAAACCCTAGATGGAGGTTGGCCGATGCCAGCTGAAAGCATTGCCAATCTAGATTATATAAAGTTGTAATCACTAATCCCGAGAACGCAAACCGCCATAACAAGTAATTACCTCGTTATCGAACATAAAACCGACGCAACTCGACTCAAAAGCAAGAACTTGTCAAAAAAAAGTAATGAGAAAAGTTGGCGATGTGCCAAAATTGGATTAAACTGATGTTAATTACTTACAAAACCTCGGGCTTATATTTATACTCAAATATACATACAAACTTGTCCGTAATGGACACGACTCATACTTCTCTAATACAACTCTAATCGACAAACAAGTCCCTTAGGCGGACTCTTACCGAAAATATCTATAAGAAAATTATGTAAAATCCTAATTAATAGATACAATTACCTATCTTGGACTCTATCCTTGTCTGACAATATCATCGAAGCCCTTCTTCTGAATCCGACATTGATCACGTAATCAATTTAACCAATATAGGCTGTATCGGCTAACCGTATCAAACTCGGTATCGGTCGATACAGACTTCCAGCCGATGCGCACTCTGTTTTCGAGAATTCCGCATATCTACAAATACACTTCGAATTGGATCCCGATTCCGATTTATATGCGTACCAATTCTATCGTCAACACATGCCCCCTAATTTCGAATTATTATATAATGAAATCGAATAATCTCGTCAATCCCGTAAGAATATAGGGTTTCCTCTCCCGGCTGTTACGCACCTACTTTCATAAATAGCAACCGCTTTTCTAGAAATTTCACGGTGTTAACTCTGTTTTCACCGCTCCAGCTAAAAACTTTCAACACCGAGCTCCGATGATTTTCTCGACTCTTCCAAGAGCTCTGGCAATACTCCATCGATTCCTTCATCTCTTGCGGTAATTCTCTTGCTCGAGGGTGACGATCACAGACGTCCCCCAGGTAATCCCCTCATCGTTCTCATGTCTGTTCATATCGGACACACCTTTTCTTCATTGAATTTCACTTTCCTTGACCTATTTTGATTGATTTGATTCTTTTTCCATACCTTTACAGCACTTGAGAAACCAAATCGCTATCAAGATCTCTGAAGAATCGTCCCACTATTTCCTTGGGCCGATGGGTGATGAAGATCCAACCTCCTTCATCAATGCCGAAACCAATCGTATCCATTCAGGGAAACCAAGCCAGAATCGACTCACTGGTCAAACGTCTTCAGATCTTGGCCATCTTTTGTGGATGGATGGAAAACATGGTACAAACGGATAGCCGTAAGCAAGCAAGCCAACTGGGATGAAGTAGGTATATCTCAATGCCTCTCTCTTTCTCTAGCCGATACAAAGAAGGATGAACCCATTCTATGAGCTTCCTCTTATTGCTGATCAGATACACTCAATGCCTTTTTATATAGCCATGGACCCATGACCCCCACGCTGTTAGACATTCAGAGGCTGACAGGCTTGGACATTACTTCATCGGCTAACCCTATTAGTCTGACGATAAAAGGTGAGCATAAATTCAGGACTAAGAACATTTGTGGTTGGTCAGAATACATAGCTGACAACATGTGCACAGGTCCTATTTCTCCTAGGGAACACATTGTCTTTTTGATGATGTGGATGGACAAATTCCTTTTTTGTGGTTCAACTTGTGGTCGAACTGCCAATTGGCAACACCTGGCTGAGGCTATAGTATCCAAGAAAACGCTCCCTCGCAAGTATCTTTTGGGGGCAATATATCAAACTATGAGTCAGACATCGGCTAAACTACTTTTGAACATATCGACCAATTATGGAGGTCCTTGGTGGTTTATCCAGATATGGTTAAATTTGTACATAATCAAAGTCGCTAACAGAACACCACTGAGTGAATCAAAATTTGGAGAAGCAATACGTCGATGCATGTCATTTGGAGAAGCAGTCTCAACCTACCTTGGATCAGGAGCATCAGCTGAATCATTCTGTGAATGCTTCAATCACGTTATAACGGCTTTTCTCACAAATCCTAGGTCTGGTTTCCATATAAAGATTTTCATGAGTATGAACTGGCAACAGATCTCATATTAGACGAATTAAACAATGATGACTTCCCAGGGATAAGAGAAATATTTGTATCGGCCATATCTCCATGCATACTCCCTACTGGTGATTCCCAAGGTTGATACATCCAATCTTTTTAGGAATACTATCATCCTATGATTGCAACCAGGTAGCTTGGTATGGGACAATTACCCATTGGCTTATATTTCACACAAAAAATCCAAACAAGGGGTATTGTTCCATCAGCTCTTATAATGGACAGGATCTTAGATCTTGAGAATCCTCCTTTGGGTTCTATCAGCCAAATTACCCTAGTCAGGAAAAGGAGTCAGGTCTTTAACAAATGGTGGGGTGAATGGAAAACTCATCTCTTAACCAATTTCTTCTTGACTATCATAGATCCTTCAATCAGTCCTCAATAGACTTGTAACCACGATATCTCTTTCTTTTCTAAATACTATCATGCAGTTTTATTATTTTTCAAAACATATTGCAGGCTAACAACTCTCCCCGCAACCAAAAGTAAAAGTGGCAAAGACATCCATTATGCATCAGCCGAGATGTCATCAGGCAGAGACTTAGCACATTCTGCTATCAGCTTCAGCGCTCCTGCCATCAAAGATTTGCTTCAAGGCCAAATTAGGCAGCCGATCACAACTATTTGTAAACGCAAAACGACTAAGAAAGCTGCTGCCAAGACTATCGTGGCCAAGAAGAAAGTTCATGTCAAGAACCAAAAATCTTCAGCCGTTGACCTCACTCCTGTTGGTCCCCACGTAGAAGAATATCTCAAGGAGACAAAGATGGAAGAAGAGGTTGATGAGAGCGCTGCATAGATCAGTGAAGCCGAACAAGCTACTAGCCCAAGATCACGAGTCGATACACCTCCAGCTGATCCATCAAGCCCGGCCAAAACTCCAAGCTCACCTAAACGCTGTCCTAGCAAAGTTCAGGTACTCATTCCTTCAATTTCTTCCTTTTTACCTTATATGACCTTAATACTCCTCTAATATTTAACAATACCATAGCCTTCTCAAGCTTCACCGCTACCTCATCAGCCAACTTCAACTGGACACACACCATCGGCTGCAGGTAGTCATCATGTAGAAGAAACAACTGCCATAATTCCAGTTTCTCCAGTCCCTGTAAATATCTAACTACCTCTTACATCGACCATACTTGAATTCATTATTTATAACAATCTCCCCTTGCAGACCATAGCCGATATATTTTCCTTTGACATAAGGCAATTTCTAGATAAAGAAGATGAATACATAACTAGTAAGACCAAATCTCCAATGCCTGATGAGTTAAGAGCAAGGCTAACCAGTATTGCTGATCGGTTAGGAGCTTCACGGATGCCTTAGTTGTAGACTGTGGCTCAATAAGATCAAGATTGCAAGAAATCCAATACCAACTCCATGAAAATCTCATTGATGCCATATCTCCTGCAGTATTCCTTGAGCAATACAAATTCAAGCTTGAGAGGGCAAAGCAAACACTTGCAGATTGGCTAGAGCGTACAGCTTTTGAAGCGACAATTCAAACCAGTCGACAACAAGTTAAAGAAGAAAAATCCAAATTGGACAAACTATCGGCTGGCTCAGAATCAACTCAGCAAGAATTGGACATATCAAAGCAAGAAGAATCTGAACTCTCGGTTCAATTAATACAATGCCGAGTGAAGATTTCTGAAGCAGAAAATAAATTAACCGATCTCCCTCAGGTATTCAAAATCAAAAGTTCAAACTTAAATCTTCAATCAAACACTTGGCTTCCCTCAGCAAATCACGCAAACCAATCCCAGAGACTGATGCTGTAGATGCCCAAATTATAAATGAAGTAGAACAAATTCGCCTGTGTGCGATTTCGGCAATCCAAAATTATTTTGGTTGATGTAACAAACCAATTGTTTTTAAACAACAATCTTTTCTATAATATATATGTATCGACCATCGAGCCGATTGATCATGCTCTTAATCTATATTAAAATTTAGCTTAAAATTGTATCCTCTATGCCCCCCAAGTTTGTAGTAGGGAACAACATGCTGCAAACTAACAATAGTATCTAAGGGCAATAATTCAAATCGGCCATCTAAAGGTGGTATAAACAACATCGGCTACTAACCATACATTGGCACAACTCAACTGATCATGAACCAATCCGCACACTTGGGTAATACTTCTTCAAATATTTTCCATTAAGAGCTCTCCCAAACACTTCTTCATCAAGTCCTTTCAGCATGTAAGCTCCTTTAGAAATACACTTATGAATCCGAAAAAGTCCTTCCCAATTCGGTGACCATTTACCAAAATTATTATCCCTTGTTCCAATCGGCAACACTAACTTCCACATAAGTTCTTCCTCCCCAAAAGATTTTGGTACCACCTTTTTATTATAATATCTAGCAACCCTTTCTTTATCTCGTTTAACCTTCTCTAAAGCACGCAATCTAGATTGAACCAACTCTTCTGATTCATCGACTATTAAATTATGATAATCATCGGCTGTCAACTAATCTTGCAAAGAAATCCTCCTTGAGCCGATGTTAGTCTCCAACGGTAAAACAACTTCATGTCCATAAACCAACTGATATGGTGGAACTTGTATAGCGCCATGACAAGCCATCTGATAGGAACACAATGCTTCAGCTAATACGGTATGCCACTTTTTTGGATCAAACTCTTGTTGGATGTCTCAGCCTGTCCATTAGCTTGCGCATAATATAGTGAAGAATTCAACAATTTAATCCCCATGCTATCAGCAAACTGAACAAACTCAGCGGACACAAAGATTGGTCCCTGATCAGTTGTTATCTCTGTGGCTAACCAAATCTATGTATGATATGTTCTTTAACAAACTCAATTGCATCTCTAGCATAATAGCTTCAACCCACTTGGTAAAATAATCCGTAGCAACCAATATAAACTTATGTCCTTTATTTGATTGGTGATTGATCCGACCGATCATATCAATTCCCCAACCTCTAAATGGCCATGGTTTGGTCATTGGATTCATAGTTGATGCTGGTGATCTTTGAATAGATCCAAATTTCCGATAATCTTGGCAACCTTTATAGTATCTAAAACAATCTTCCAGCATCATCGGCCAAAAATAACCAACCCTCCTAATCAGCCACTTCATCTTATGAGCCGATTGATGAGTACCACGTATCCCCTCATGCACTTCAGACATAACAACCTTGGCCTATTCTAGATTCAAACACTTTAACACCATCAATAGTCCAATGATACAAATCATCATCCAACAAAACATATTTAAGGGCCTTATAGTTCAAGTTCCTTGACACCGATCTAGAGGGATCCTTCAAATACTCAATTATCACAAACCTCCAGTCATTGGCTTGTAGACATGCAACTTCTACCTCCACATCTTTTAACATTGGCATGTATCCCGATGCACCCTAAGCTAAATCATTGGCCTTAGCATTTTGGTCCCGAGGAATATGCTTCAAGGTAACTATCCTGAAAGTTTTCATCAACGCTTGAAACTTCTCATTGTAAACCATCAAGATATCATTCGTACATTCATAATCTCCGAATAGCTGATTGATCACCAATTGTGAATCACCCATGATCTCAATAGCATCGGCTTCAACCTCTTTTAGTAATTGTAGACCTTTCAGAACCGCCTCGAACTCAGCCTGATTGTTAGTAAAATAAGGTTTTATAGTAAAATCAAACTGAAAACTTGCCCCTCTAGGCATGAGTGCAAACTGATCCATCAAAAAATAATGTCGAAGGCATAATCTCAACATGGTCAACCGAATTATCACGATGTTCAACTATGAAATCGGCTATTGCTTGCCCCTTAACTTCCTTAGCCGATTCATATCTCAGGTCAAACTCCGTTAAGGCAAAAATCCACTTCCCAATCCTCCCCTTTAAAACTGGAGCTGATAGCATATATCGTACCACATCGGCTTTACAAACTATTGTGCATTCATTGGAAAACAAATAATGTCTTAACTGTGTACAAGAAAAATATAAACACAAACATAACTTTTCCATCGATGAATATCTGGTCTCTGCATCCAGAAGTTTTCTACTTAGATAAAATATAACTCGCTCTTTGCCTTCAACTTCCTGGTCAAGATAGAGCCGATAGTGTTTTGATCGGCTAATAGATACAACTTAAAAGGAACACCTTTCCATGGTGGAATAAGGACTAGAGGAGTACTTAAATATTCCTTTATACTATCCAAAGCCTACTGTTGCTTCTCCCCCCAAACGAATTCCTCATCGGCCTTCAACCTGAGCAATGGAGTGAACGGTTTTATCCTGCCAGACAAATTAGAAATAAATCGTCTCACAAAATTAATTTTGCCGATCAAAGATTGCAACTTCGTCTTATCTTTTGGGTTATTTCAATTCCCCTTTCATGCACTAAATTTCCAAGAAATTGACAAGCGGATACACCAAAAGCACACTTGGTTGTGTTCATCCTTAATCCATATTTCCTTGCCCTTTCCAAGACTATATGCTCGTCAACTTCCTTTGATTTGACAACCACATCATCAATATAAATTTCAACCAATAAGCCGATAAGATCATGAAATATGTAATTCATTGCTCTTTGATATGTAGCACAAGCACTCCTTAATCCAAAATTCATAACGACCCACTCATACAAGCCGATTGCACCAGGACATCGGAAAGTGGTCTTATGAATATCCTCCTTATCCATAAAAATCTGATTATATCCTGCATTGCCATCCATGAAATTGATAATTTTATGTTCAGATGCTGCATCAACCAATAGATCAGCAATCGACATTGGGTATTCATCTTTAGGAGTAGTCTTATTCAAATCTGCGAAATCAATACAAACTCTAAGCTTGCCATTTTTCTTGACCACTTGTAGTATGTTTGAAATCTACTCAGCATACCGGCATGGTCCGATAAAATTACTATCATAGAGTGTTGTAATCTTGGCCTGGATAGCATCATACATTTCAGCTTTATAACGTCTTGGAGGTTGCTTATATGGCCGATAGCCAGGTTAAGTAGGGAGCCGATGTTCAAGAATCGATCGGCTAAATCCTGGCATCTCATAGTATTCCCAGGCAAAACAATCTCTGTATTCCTTTTAGAACTCTATTAATTTACATTTAAATTCTTTTGACAAACCTTTACTAATATATGTAGGCCTAATTCTATCGCCTGGTCCAATATCTACTTCTTCTAGTTCATCGACCGACATCAACCCTTGTCCAAGCTTGCCGTCGAGATCATCTATAGTATCCTTTGTATAAAAGTTTGAACCCTCCACGGTACCCTCAAAATAATAATTGAGGCTCTCCATCTCCTATTGGTTGTATATCATAATCAGACACTTTTATATAATCTCCTTGCCAAACTTTACCAGACAACAATCAATCTCTTCCATCTCCCAAATATATAAATCGACACTAGCTACATTAACTGACCTGTCGGCTGGCACGATTTCTATTTGGTCTCCTTGCCATTGGATCAAACTTTGATGCATAGTCGAAGGAATACAACAATTGACATGGATCCAATCTCTTCGCAACAACAGACTGTAGGAACCCTTTCCACAATGACAAAGAATGTAGTAGGAATTGTCTTGCTGCCAATAGTTAACTCTACTTTAAAACTCCTTTAGTCTCAGATGGGTTCCCCCTGAAATCTTTCAGAATCATGTTGGTCTTGATCAAGTCTTCTAAATTCTTACCCAATTTTTTGAAAGTAGCATACGACATCAAATTGACGGTTGCCCCTCCATCGATCAACATCTTTGACATCGGCTTCCCATTAACAAACCCCTGACATACAAAGGTTTAAGATGCCGATGACCAGTTCATTCTGGTTTCTCAAAGATAGCTTGTTGTTTGGACAACATCAACTTTGCTGATGGTGCTTCACATATCTCTTCCTGCAACATACTCAGTTGGTAGTACGAAGACCATGTTTATTGAAGATGAGACAACTGTCTTTCCCTTGCCCACAGTAAGATTCTCACCTTTATCGGCCTCAACTTCATTGGCTGGCACAATCTTGCTCTTAGTGCGCCACACCTTTCTTATGCGTTTCAGCCGATGCTCAATCTCGTCTTCTACGTCTTGCAGCTGCTCCCTATTCCTCATCCTCTGAACACATCTTTTCGGACTTTTAGTAAAAATGCCAGAATGGCACCATTGTGGTTTCATAATCCATGATTCTTCCTCCGGGTCATCTTCAAAGTGATCTTGATAAATCGGCCCAAGCCTTTGATGAACAGGTAACTTTTGCTGAATCGGCCGATACTCATTATTAACTTGTCAGCTTGATCTTCCAATATATCTCACATCAGGATCACTGCAACCAGGACAATCCTCAATAGATGGCAACCTCATCCCTTCATTCAAACAAAATCTAAAGAACTAACAACTCCAATGAGGATCGAAACAACCTTCATGGCACTGATACTTTTCTTCTTCCCTTTGATGTCTCGTCTGATATATGTTAATCATATAAGCCGATATAAATCTCCTTACCTGATATTTACTTCTATCAGCTTGATTCCTATCGGCTCCAGTGTGAACCATATTTACTGGAAAAGGATGACCATCTATCTTCATCGGCTTCTTGGCTTCATCGAGCTTTATCCTTCCTTGCTCTATAGCCAATTTGATCGGTTGCCTGAAAATTTTGCAGTCATTGGTACTGTGCGATCCTGTGTTATGTCATTTACAGTATTTCCTTCCCTTCAATTCCTCGGCCGATGGTATCACATGTCCTACTAGCAACTGAATCTGTTTTTCTTGAAGAAGTAAATCAAATATCTTGTTGGCCTTATTAATGTTAAAATCAAACCTTTCCTCCTTCCCGGAATTCCTAACCCATTGGCACACCACTGTTTTCTTATTTCTAGCCCACTTGACTACATTGATTTCTGGGTCTTCGTCTTTGGGGTCGGAATCGTTACTGTAGACATTATTGACATTAATCGCCTTCTTGGCAAACTTTCTAGCCTCCTGGAATCATGTTTCATGAGCCGATACCTTCTCTGCTAAGTGTGCCAAACTCTCAAAGTCCTAGGCAGAAAACCTCTCTCTTATCGGTGCTAACAGTCCTTGGAAAGCTAGATCGGCTAACTGTGAATCAATTAATGCCAAACTATAGCACTTGTTCCTTACATTGCTGAATCTCTGGATATAGTCTGGCACTGTCTCATTCGATTTTTTGCTTAATGGATGTAAGATCTAATAATTTCATCTTTTGAATTCCTCTAAAGAAATATTTATGAAACCGCTTCTCTAGATCAGCCCAACTCTTGATAGAATTGTAGGGTAAGGAAGAGAACCATGTAAACACCGATCCAGATAATGAGAGTGGAAACAACCTAACCCTGAGAGCCTATGTGGTCGATGCCTCCCCACATTGTGCTAAAAAACGACTAACGTGTTCGTATGTTGACACATTGTCTTGTCCGGAGAACTTTGAAAAATCTGGTACTTTGTATTGGTTCGGCAGCAGCACTCGATCAAAATATTCAGGGTATGGATGCCGATACTACCGTTATCCTTTGGTTTGAGTCCAAACTGCTCCCTCATCATGTCGACAATCATATCGGCCCACGGTTGTTGTTGTACCCCTCCTCCATATTGCTGCTGCAATTGGTCATGTTGACCCAACTGGGTTGGATATTGAAACTGTGGTGACCCCTCAGGCCCGATATTGGATTTGTGGAGAGTGAGGTTGATACTGGTGATTGAAATTGGCTCCCAAACCTTGGGGTGGTACATATAGCGGTGGTTCCGGTATATATTGCTAGCCGATTGGCTAAGCTATCCCTATCGGCTACTGCGAAGATGGTTGGGATGCAAGTAGCTGCGACTCCGAAGGGATGTGATATGTTGGTTCAGTGATTAGCGACTTCGCCTTTAAGATGTTGATTAGTTGTTCTGCTGTAAAGTGAGTTGAACTCTGATCCCCCAGCATCGGCTGCTATCTTGTTAGTATTGTTGGGATAGACCCACTAGACATAGGGGCTGACTGGGCTTGAGTTGAAGTTGTTTGTTGTTTCCTACCAATTTCCGTTTTCATAGCCCTATAACCTGGGAAAGTATCTCCTGGAAGGTAAATGAGTCATTTTGCTTTCTCCTCGGCTATAATACCATCTACCACCGTCTTGATCATGTTAGTTAATGTATTTACAAGTACTCCAGATTGATCGATCAAAGCATGGTGGACTGCCGAATTGATGCGATCTTATAATTTGTGTTCTTCATCGCCTGACTCAGTGTTGACCTCTTTGCCTTTATCATTTTTTACTCCAAATGTACTTGGGCCTACGTCTCCAACTGTTGGCAACACGATTTTAGTCTTTTGAATCACCTTACCTTGCCGAGTCACTGCGAACTAGTGCAGATACTATTTTTGGAGTTGATCCAGTAACTTCTTCATCTCTTCTCTCTACTCCTCGCTCAATTGCTCGATCGTGATGGGCAGAACATTATCCTCTGTAACTTTAGTAATGTTGGCGCCATAATGACACTGGTCCCACTGGGCATGCCAAAAGCGTGTTGATGCAAAAAACACACACTGGTCTTAGACATTTACTTTACTCCAGTGCAGGTCCTAAATGATGATTAAATGCGGGCGTGCCAGTTGATTTGATATTTCAATAAACAAGATAAAACATGCAAACACTATTAGTAAACGATAATCGATCGGCTAGGAAGCTGATGTCATATTGTGATGTAACCTAGCCGATGCATTGTAAGGTGCATCGGCTTAAGGCATATTCCCAATAATAAATCAACCCTAATCTTGATCCATCGACTGTAAATATCAACATTACATAATCTATAAATCAATATTCCTTTAGAAATCAGCAATTGGGATAGATCAGACTTAACCGAGACAGTATAAATTGCCCAGATTTAAAACAACATGAAATAGCGATTATATGTATTTATATCATAGCCGATGTTCAGATTTAAGCATGTATCGGCTATAGCTGCGATACTACCTTATATTAGAATATTCTCTTGCAACAAATATATCAAACTACCATCAATTAGGTTGGCAGCAAGTTCAATATATTTATATTAGTTAAGATCCTGATATAAGGGGCTGATATAGTATATTAAACAAGACATAAGACCATGTAAAATAACTATAGCAGGTAAGATCGGCTGAAAAATCCGATACTATACTTATTAACAACAATAAAGCAGGCAAAAGATTATGATTCTAAGCACGACTTAGTAGATGAAACTTAACTGATGCAATGCTGAGTATAAAAGAAGCATGATACCTAGACAATCAGGCTGATGGTTGTCTTTTTAGGATGGTAGATATATTATATAATCCAAGCCAACAAGTCAATCTAGCCGTTATCGAGAAAACCCTAGATGGAGGTTGGCCGATAATAGTAAAAAGCATTGTCAATCTAGATTATATAACATATATGATAACTCGACGGATTACTTGATCAAGATTAAAGTGTCAAAAAGATGTAAGCACTTATCCCGAGAACGCAAACCGCCACAACAAGTAATTACCTTGTTATCGAAGATCAGAACCGATGCAGCTCGACTCAAAAGCGAGAACTCGTCAAAACAAAGTAATGAGAAAAGGTGGCGATGCACTAAAGTTGGATTGAACTGATGTTAATTATTTACAAGACCTCGAGCTTATATTTATACCCGAATATACATACAAACTTATCTGCAATGGACAAGACTCATACTTCCCTAAGACAACTCTGAACGACAAACAAGTCCCTTTGGTGGCTCTTACCGAAAGTACCTATAAGGAAATTACATAAAATCCTAATTAACATATACAATTGCCTATCTTGGACTCTATCCTTGTATGACAATATCATCGAAGCCCTTCTTATGAATCCGACATTGATCACGTAACCAATTCAACCAATATCGGCTGTATCGGCTTACCATATCAAACTCGGTATCGGCCGATACAGACTTCCAGCCAATGCGCACTATGTTTCCGAGAATTCCACATATCTTCAAATCCACTTCGAATTGGATCTAATTCCGATTTATATGTTTACCAAATTCTATCGTTAACAACTGACCTGTGCTTGAACGACGTCGCAAACAATGCAAGACCAGGGAGAGCAGGTGCGCAGGTGTCTTCTGGCGCCACTCAACCCCCAACGGAGGCAGCTTACAGCTCCGGCTGTTCGTTGTTGTGCGTAGAGCTCTAGCAGGTCAGATGGCCACTGAAATTCCGGCCAAGTTTTCCGGTAAAGTACAACGGATCTATTGACCTAACAGAGTTTCTACAGATCTACACCACTGCCATTCAGGCTACCGGTGGTAATGAGAAGGTGATGGCGAACTACTTCCCCGTCACCCTCACTGCCCAGGCATGATCCTAGATGATGAATCTTTCCTGAGGGCTTCGTGCTGTCTTGGTGGGATTTGTTTTGCCAGTTTGTAGTGAACTTCCGGGGCATGTCCCCGTGCCCTGGGACACCCCCCAAAAAAGGACAGTCTCATAGCTTTCATGGAAAAGGTGTTGGAGAGGGAGCTCCCTCTTCAATATCAGAATGTCAAGTTTCAAAAGAATACCAGTGCACAGACCCACAAATGGCGGTCTGTGAGGAAGAAGTGAGGAAACTCGAACGCCATTTTGATGGTTTTGAGTTACATCATGTTCCACGCTGAGATAACATGCCCGTAGATGAGTTGTCAAGGTGGGCATCCTCCCGGGCAACAGTGCCCTTGTGTATCTTGCACGAGATCATCCCCACTCCATTTGCACACCTGCTAGGGCCCGTGGGCGAAGCAACTTCAAGTTCGCAAGATGGAGACCCAGGGTCGAGAAAGCTGGAGAGTGTGAGGCCCTGGGGCCTGTCCCCGGGGCAGAGAACACTAGTCACATACGGATCGATGAGATTCGAGCATACTTGCTTCGACTTTATCTCCTAGATGACGATGCAGAAGCAGAGAGAATTGTGCGTATCGCAAAATGCTATGTCATGGTAGAAGGGGACCTCTGCTGACATGGAGTTAACAACGTCCTTCTCAAATGTATCAGCCGCGGGGCTGGGGCTGAGATCCTGTATTGGCCAATGGTGCTGCAAGACGCAGCGACCTTGGTGCAATGATGCTGGGCATTCCAGTTTCATGCTAAGTAGGTGCAGCAGCTGGTGCAAGTGCTTCAAGTCCTTCCACTGTCATGGCCATTCGCGGTCTGGGGCCTGGACATACTTGGGCCCATTCCCCGAGCTTTTGGTGGCTTCGAACATCTTTATGTAGCCATCGAAAAATTCACCAAGTGGTCAAAAACATTCCCGGTCACAAAAATCGACAAAAACATAGCTCTCAAATTCATAAAAGGGATCACGAGTCGGTTCAGGATTCCTAATCGCATCATAACTGATAACACCACTCAGTTCACGAGCGATTTGTTCGGGGACTATTGCGAGGATGTCGGAATCATACTGTGTTTTGCCTCCCTCGTCCATCCCGAGAGCAATGGGCAGATTGAGAGGGCAAATGCAGAAACCTTGAGAGGCCTCAAGACAAGATCATATAATGAGCTCAAGAAACATGGCGCGGGGTGGACAAATGTGCTCCCTGCAGTTCTGTCGGCAAATCGAACCACCCCGAGTAGAGCGACAGGAGAAACACCCCTTTTTGTAGTCTACTGGGCTGAGGCCGTGCTCCCCTTAGAACTAACATATGGTTCACCAGGGGTTGAGAAATATGGCCAAGGACCCGAAAATGAAAATCTCTGCAGGAAATCATCAACTACCTTGAAGAATGCAGGAGAATAGCTTCACTTCGGGCCGCCCGGTACGAACAAAGCCAAAAACACTATTTTCAGCACAAGGTTTGCACCCTCACTCTCCAGGCTGAGGACTTGGTATTGCACCGTGTCCTGACACGAGCTGGCAAGAACAAGTTCACCCCTCAGTGGGAAGGCCTTTTCTTGGTGGTCGATGTCCCACGACGAGGTTCGCTCCGGTTGGCTACCGAGGATGGGACCCCGTTGCAGAATCCATGGAATATAGAGCATTTTCGCAAATTTTATCCCTAGACAAGTTGTAAGCGTGTAGTGCTGGGGCCAAAGTCACTTTTCTCTTACAAAAAAAATTAAAATTTTGGCCGGGGGCTACCATCATGTACATTTATCGATAAATTTTTCAAGTTATGGCTTCAATATTAAACCATTTATCGTTTATTTTATCTCTCCATTTTCTTGCGACCTAGCATTTCCTGCGTGTTGCATTCTCTCTTACTCCCCCGATGGCAAAAAACATCTCTTGTCCTTAATTCGTTTAAGCGACACGCTACCAGATATGAAAATAAAAATCCTTGGGCCAAATTCGACTAAGTGTTAGGCCCTGGATGCTGTCAAAGCCACGTGACCTGTGGTTGGCCCTCGGGCTCCATGGAGGGCTATGGTGTCAGGTCGGCTCAACTATTAGCGATTGGTTTCTCTCCGGGGAGTTTAAATTTCATATTTGGATACAGGTACCGATTAGGCGGTTAAGGCAGAAAGTGACGACAGGCTATGGGAAGGATAGAGTGAAGAGTAATGTTGCGTGGAATCGTGAGGTCACAAGGATCTAATTTCGTTTGTTAATTAAGTGCACGATGTGCAGGTTACGCACGGGGCACAGTGGGGGCTTTGTGTGCCTCACACAACCATTTGCCGTAAGGCACGGGAATTGGCTGTGGGTTCCCGTGGAACGCCTTTTTGCTCGAAAGTTTTTCCTTGAAACATCCAAAGCCAAACCCGAGTATGTACTTACTCTGAGGTCCGGCGGTTCGAGAAAGTGCTATGAGAAGCATTCAAAAAAAAGAAAAGAAAAGAAAAAACAAAGAATTTCGAAATCATAAAACATTGTGCATAAAACTTAAAAAGAATAAAATGTTATGTCTATTACAGAATAATTTTATTAAAGCTTTCATAAAAGTAAAAAGGAGGGGTTCAGGCATCAGGGGAAGGGGTCTTCTCTGGATCTCTAGTGCCAGCTTCCTCCCCGGGGTCCAGCTCCACGGGGCTGGCCTCGGGTCGACATACTCCCCTCGACTGAAAAAGACGGCGACGCGGGCTGCTACGTCAGCCACTACGGACCTCGCTTCAGCCTTGGTACCGGGGGGAAGCTCTGAAGTGCCACGGCTAGACAGAAGTTGGGGTCCCCGGAATGAAACCTGTTGACGACCCACTCTGCGACTACCGTAGCCAACTCGTGGCCCTCGTGCGAGGCCAGCTCGTGAGCTCGGCGCGGTTGCTGCTCCTGTTAGTGATATGCCCTAGAGGCAATCATAGAGATGATTGTATCGCATACAATGTTTACATATTTATCTGATATTGTTCCTTGAAATAGATAACTCATTATTGGCTAATGAATATGTGATTCATTTATGAGACTCTTTATGTTATATGTTGCTATTTCTAAAGGATCCCTCATCAAATATCATATGTGGAACAAATACGGTTAAATGATTAGCACATGTATTGATTGATGATCATGTCTCATGGATCATGGTATGGAGATACCAAATAGATTATGTGGACACATGTTAGGGAACATGTTGTTGGATAGACCCGACATGGGACACTGCAAGAACTATTTGTGTAACATATCCTTAGTTCTTCTCAAGTACTTTAGGATACGTGTCTCATGGAAGAGCTTGTTGTAAATGGTTACACCGATGCTAGCTTCCAAACCGACAAAGATGATTTTAGATCGCAGTCTGGATTTGTGTTCTGCCTGAATGGCGGCGCTGTAAGTTGGAAGAGTTTCAAGCAAGATACAGTTGCTGACTCTACAACAGAAGCCGAGTGCATTGCCACTTCTGAAGCAGCAAAGGAGGCTGTTTGGATAAAGAAATTTGTTTCTCAACTGGGTGTCGTGTCTAGTGCTCTCAGTCCTATGGACCTTTATTGTGATAATAGTGGGGCCATTGCGCAAGCCAAGGAGCATAGATCGCATCAAAAGTCCAATCACATTTTGCGGTGGTATCACCTCATTCGCGAGATAGTGGATAGAGGAGATGTGAAGATATGCAAAATACACACGGATTTGAACATTGCAGATCCGTTGACGAAGCCACTCCCTCAGCCTAAGCATGAGGCACACACTAGTGCAATGGGTATTAGATACGTGCATGATTGACTCTAGTGCAAGTGGGAGACTGTTAGTGATATGCCCTAGAGGCAATCATAGAGATGATTGTATCACATGCTATGTTTACATATTTATCTGATATTGTTCCTTGAAATAGATAACTCATTATTGGCTAATGAATATGTGATTCATTTATGAGACCCTTTATGTTATATGTTGCTAATTCTAAAGGATCCCTGATCAAATATCATATGTGGAACAAATATGGTTAAATGATCAGCACATGTATTGATTGATGATCATGTCTCATGGATCATGGTATGGAGATACCAAATTGATAATGTGGACACAGGTTGGGGAACATGTTGTTGGATAGACCCGACATGAGACACTGCAAGAACTATTTGTGTAGTGCCATCAATGGTCTCGATTAGTGTTGGTATAGAATTCTTAGACCTGAGATTATCATGGTTTCCAACATATGTAGTGACTTACTTAGGGACTGCTAAACGCTATTCCGTAACTGGGTAGTTATAAAATAGTCTTCGGATGTGTTATGAAACATGTAGTAGGAGATGAATAATCAAGATGGGATTTGTCCCTCCTATGGAGAGATATCTATGGGCCCCTCGATGTTATAGATTATGGAAGTGCATGGCCATGCCAAAAGTGATTGAGGAGTCAATCGCAGGTTATATAATCTATCACAGGATCGAGTGAATGATTGAGCTATTAGAGGATGGCACATATCTAGTCTTGAGCTTAATCGATATCGTGAGGCAAAGGGGTTCATACAAGTAAACACTAAAGGTTCAACCGAGATGATCTTTATGTATGCTCGGTGGGTCAATACGTTCTACTAGGGGCCGCTGCTGACACGTGGATTGAAAAGGAGTTTTTGGGTTGCACCCGAGTGTGCATGAACCTACAGGGTCACACGCTTAAAGGGCCGGAATAAAGGGATTGGATGGAGATCCAATATGCACTCAATTCGGATAGGGATCCGAGTTGGACTCCTATGGACCTCGGAGGCCTGGACATGGTTCCTATATATACGTGAGGGGGTGTGGCTGGCGGTATTAACACATCACGCCACGTGAAACCCTAGCCGCCACTCCCCTCCACAAGCAAACCCTAGCCGCGCGCGGGTGCTAGCACATCTGCGCGTGGTGTTCCTTCCCTGGACGTGTGGATACCGGTGGAGGCGCCATTGTCTTGCGGTGCTGATCGGCGTGGGAGCATGGCGAGAAGAACGCACGAGGAGGAGAAGGTCGAGCCGCTGCGATCGACTACTTCCTCTACATCGGCGCGCGCTACATCGCAAGGATTCCTTCGGCTCCTTAGCGCATACTTCCGCTGCGCAGCGCGTCGAGTGGTAACGATCTATGATCTCATACTTGCATGGTTCCTGGTTGACGCGGTAGAAAAATTTTGTTTTATGCTATCGTAGCCTACGCGTATCCCTACAGCTCCATCACGTTGGTGATACGACTAACCTCAGCCACGCCTTGAGTGAGAGGCTCTCCGGAGAGGTTGCGGGTGTCAGCCGATGGTAGATGGCAGTTGTGGGGGATACGTTATCCGAGTATCCCATAGGAGGCCTTCCGGACATGATGTAGGGGGTAGGCTGAATTGCCTAGGCCCATCCGACCTCTTGTAATATAAAGGAAGTGACAATAGGCGGGAAAGTTTATCCCGTATCTTGTGATAGATAGTATGCACTCAGATTATAAGGGATACCATATCGTACATACCGCCCTAACATTATAAAAAGGGTATCGACAGGAACCCTAGGGGGTTACACACTCTGTTATTCATACTCGACATATATTCAATCCATAAACAACTGGACGTAGGGTATTATCTCGCATTGAGGGACTGAACCAGTATAAACATCTGTGTCACCATCTCACCTTGATCTTGCGCACCCTATAAATTATATTGTCGATCATAAAAATTGACAGTTGGTGCGCCAGGTAGGGGTGCACTAGATCCTCTTTTTGCAAGGAGGAGATGGCATCTCAGGGAGTTATCTTCGCCAATACCACCACCTTCCCCACCGCCACCATGTTCTCCTTCGGCACCTTCGACTTCATCTCCGACGTCTCCGGCCCACTTTAGCAGGTCAGCCCCGGCGTGGTCGGGCCTGTTCAAGACATACGATTCCCGGTTGGAGCCAGGTTTCGTTTTGGAACACTAGACTTCATGGCCAACAAGGCCGGCATTCTACGACCCACAACCATCAGCACCTCCTACCCAACATCGGCGTTTACAGCTTTCGATCGGCCTCCCCAACTTCGCCGTTGTCGCCGCCAAGATCAACCTCTTCGAGAACCTCTCCGTTCATGGCAAGGCCGCCACGACTCTGAGAAGGTGACTGAGACATCACGGCCGATCCAGGCGCCGCCAACCTTGACTACCTCGGGAGTGCGGATCTAGATGGGTCGGGTTCCTCGACATGTCCGAGCACATCCTCGACTCGACGGACAAGGGGTCCAACGACACCCCAACCTCCAGTCACAAGCTACGTGATGTCTTTGTCATACTCCAAGCAGAAGAACGACGCATCAGGCAACAGCAAGAAGAGCTTGCCAAGCGCATGGAGGAGCTACGATAGCGCGGTCGACACAGGAGGCCCTTCTTTAGGCCAAGCTAGGCCAACATGTTGTCTTCATGCCCCTAGCACAACATCGTGGCAGCCAAGGCACTACTCAACAACATCAAGTTCCCTGAAGACCCAGCGATTAACTCCACAATCGGGCAAATCAAGGCGATGGTCAAGGCCGCCGCTATTCAGCACATGATAATACTGCCCACCATATTGTTGACGACGAAATTTGGTAAGCCTCGAAGTCTTCATCGGCCTAGAGTCAGTATCGGCTTCAGAGTCCTGAAATCGGCCGATGAAAGCTATCAATCGCCAATAGTCGGATTCTTACCAAATTCGGTCAAGGAAATTAACCTTTTAAAGGAAGCTTATCCAGAAGAGACCGAGTTCAAGGAGGATGCAGTATGGCAGTTTATCTATTAATTAGAAATAGTCTGTTAGTTTCCTTTTATCTTTAGGAAAGTGTGTTTAGTGTCCAATAAGGACTTTATGTTTTTCCTTTTATCTTTAGGAAAGTTTGAGTCATGTCCGATATGGACTAGTATCTACCCATGGGTATAAATATGTACACCCGGGGTCTATGTAAATTATCTCTCGATCAATTCAACTTCGGCGCATCGCCATCTTTTACCTTTTTACTTTTGACAAGTTCTTGTTTCAAGTTGGGGTGCATCGACTTCGATCTCCGACGAGGGGTAAGGCTTGTTATGGCGGCTTGCGTTATCGGGATTAGTGCTTCCATCGGTTCGACACTCTAATCTTGTTCATGTAAGTCGTCGAGTTATCATATACATTATATAATCCAGATTGACAATGTTTTCTACTTGCATCGGCCGATCTCCATCTAGGATTTTGTCGATATCGGCTAGATTACTTTGTTGGCTTGGATTATATAATGTATCCACCACCCTGAAAATCAATCAAAAGCTTGATTGTCTAGATATTATGTTTCTTTTCATACTTAGTGTTGCATCAGTTAAGTTTGATCTACTAAGTCGTGCTTAGAACCATAATCTCTAGCCTGCTTCTCGATTGCCAATAAGGGTTTCATCGGGGTTTCAGCTGATTGGTTATCTAGACATTGTATCAGCTCACAAGGATTACATACCGGTTGAATTTGGCCGATGACAACAAAGATTTCACTATTTATCTAATCGTTTGAATTTAATGACATCGGATCTCCAACCGATGTATACTTTAACCTTCGGATCAATGCTTATTCAATCTATCATTAATAGCCGATTGGTTTCTACTAGATTATATTATTGTTTTATTATATTATCATCAGCCGATTATCTTTATGTCATTATTTACTCAAGTATCAAGATCTATACTGGATATCGGCTAGTATCAGCATCGGCTGGAATCACTCCATCGGCTTGTTAGCCGATTGGCTGTTTTATCTGCTATTTACATATCTTGTCAGTTGCACGATCATACTCACTGACACGCCCGCATCTCATCATTATTTTGGACCTGCACTGGAGCTAAGCAGATCTCCTAGGCCATCGTGTTTTTACGTCAACACATATCCATAGCCAGCACATCGTCATCCAAATGGCCATCTCGTCTACCCACGGATCTCGGCCAACTTTCGCAAGCGGGGAGCTCGTATCCAAGCCTTCATCTGAGTGACCTGCGAGACAAGATCGAATCTAACCGGCGCCTCAACACCGACATCCGCAACACCATGAACAAAAGACGCTGTCTATGGGAGGCAGAACGACTACGCATCCACGACGTCGAAGATGAAGGGGGACCACGACGCGCTGAGACCAGGCCAGACGGCCGCATCGTCATCCATCGACCACTCCGTGACTACATCGACCTCTCTCTAGAGCCACGATGTCATCACGACGACCCGGTTGAATGGATCCCTGCCTTCACAGAGCCACTCCGCCCAGTACAGTGGCCCACTAAGTTCAAGCCAATGGGCATCGACTAGTACGACGGGAAAATTGACGACGGTGCCTAGCTCTCCATCTACTCTACTGCCATCCAGGCAGCCGGTGGAGATCAACTTGCCATGGCAAACTACCTCCCCATCATGCTAACACCGCCTACTTGGGCCTAGCTGATGGGCCTCCCCGTGTACTCCATCAACAGTATGGCCAAGCTTAAGGCTCAGTTTATCGCAAACTTTTAAGACACCTCCCTCACCTAGGCACACAGTGGGACCTCTACCAAATCATACAAGGAGACAACGAACGCTTCACCGACTACATCCGCCGCTTCACAGAGCGGTGCAGCACGATTCCCTCATGGCAAAGACACGGAGGTGATGGCAGCGTTCCACCAAGGCTGCAAGAATGAGGACTTCACACGGCGGAAGCAGCGCCATAAGCATCCGATAGATGATTGATCTCACCAACAAAGACGCTAACTCCAAGATGGCGGTGATCTCGTAAATCAAGAAGCGATCATCCTACCAGCCACACTAAGACAACTCCGACTCGAACCACACCAGACCTCCCAAGTGCAAAAACGAGGAGGAGGTCCATGTGGTCGAACGCGGCAGCAGCTAGCGACGATACAGGCCACCAAGCTCCGATGACTACAACAAGCTCATGGAGGGGCCCTGCCTCTATTTTTTTTATCCAAACTCCAAACATTCGGCCAAGGACTGTTGGCTCCTCAAGAAGTTCGCGCAGTGCCTCAACAAGGACGAGACGACCGCATCAAAGGAGCCGCACGAACCCCCCAAGGATGACGGCAGCGAAAAGCCACCCAGCTTCCAGCACCCTCATGCCAAGCTGAACCACATTTTCAGCGATCCTGACACCTATGAATCAAGACGTAAAGCAGAAGCTAATGGAACGCGAGATAAATACCATCACCGACATGCCGCAATACCTCCGGTGGTCCGAAACCGCCATCACCTTTGACAGGTCTGACCACCCGAATCACTTGCCACACCCGGGCCGCTACCCGCTTGTCCTCAACCCCGTCGTTTGGGGAGTACGCCTCAAAAGGGTGCTCATCGACGGCGAAAGCACCCTCAACATCCTCTTCTCTAAGAGTTTCAAGGATATGGGCCTGCCACACTCTATGCTTCGCCCTAGCAGGTCACCCTTCAATGGCGTCATCCCCGGCACATCCTCGTCTCCACTCGGCCAAGTCACCCTGCTAGTTACTTTCGGTAACCCCGACAACTTCCACACCGAGAACATGGTGTTCGACGTCACAAACTTCAAGAAGGCCTACCACGCCATCCTCCAAGCCATGGCCAAGTTTATGGCCATCCCCAACTACGCCTATGCCATGATGAAGATGCTAGGTCCCAAGGGCATCATCTCCCTCCGAGCTAACCTCAGACAGTCCTTTGTCTGTGACAAGGAAAGTTGTGACATGGCTCAGACAATCGAGACCTCACAGCAACAACAAGCAATTGCCACAACCTTGTCTTCAAAGTCACTCGGTGAACCAGAGCTTCCAGTCACTAAAACTCCAAAGATCTCACTGGATACCTTAGATGCAGCAACCAAAAAAGTCATCCTCGACCCAACAACGCCTAACAAGACTGCCATCATTAGCGAAGACCTGAGCGACAAATAGGAAGACGAGCTCATCAACTTCCTCTAGGCCAGCAAGGACATTTTCGCATGGAAGCCATCTAAAATGCCAGGTGTCCCAAGGGAGGTTCCCAAATGGACTGAAGAACAAAAACCAAGCGCCGCAGCCGACCCGACGCATTGGCAGCTTTACTTCGACGGCTCCCTCATGACAACCGGTGCTGGCGCAGGCGTCCTGCTCATATCTCCCAAAGGAGAAAAACTACGCTACGTGCTCCAGCTACACTTCCCCGCATCCAACGATGCCGCCGAGTACGAGGCACTTCTCCATGGCCTACGCGTCGCCATAGCACTCAACATTCGCCGAGTAATGGCTAGGGGCAACTTTCAACTCGTCATTTGTCAAATCATGAAAGACTAGAACTGCACCGATAACAAGATGGCCTCCTACTGCCAAGAGGTTAGGAAGCTGGAGGATAAGTTCGATGGCCTCGATTTCACACACGTAAACCACGACGACAACATGGAGGCTTACTTGATTCGGCTTTCACTTGTTTATCTTTTTCTTCTCCTGATCTAGAAGTACTTGGGTCTTGCTTCACGATCGTCGGTACTTGGACTTTAGCTCTTTGGATGACCGTACCTTGCCGGGTGACTGTGAACGAATACAAATACTGGCTTTGGAGTTGGTTCAGCAGTTGTTGTAATTCTTCCTTCTGCTCGTCACTCAGCTGCTCGGGCGTGACCGCGACGATGTTCTCCTCAGTAACCTCAGTGATGTTTGGAGACATGATGACACGGGTCCCACTGGGCATGCCAAAATCGTGTTGATGCAAAAAACACACACTGGCCTGAGAGGTTTGCTTTACTCTAGTGCAGGTCCAAAATTAGGGTTTTAGGTTCAAGGGCGTGCCAGTTGATTTGATCCTGCAATCAACAAGAAAAACATGCAAAGAATATCAGTAAACGATAGACAATCGGCCATAGGGCCGATTTCATATCGTATGTGACCTAGCCGATGCAATAAAGCATGAATCGGCTGTGAGGTATATTCAATGATAGAACTAACCCTAAAACTAGTATATCGGCTGTAAAGATCAGTGTTACATAATCAACATATCTATTACTTTAGAAATAAGCAATTGGGATAGATCGGACTGAACCGAGACAGTATAAATTGCCCAAGTCTAAAGATAACATGATATAATGATTAGATAGATTGATATCATAGTCGATATCTAGGCTTATGTGTGTATCGGCTATAGCTCCGATACAACCTTATACCAGGATATTCTCTAGTAATAAATATATTCAACTATAACCAATTAGATTAATATCAAGCTTAATATATTTATATTAGATTAGATCCCGATATAAGGGGCAGATATAGAACATTAAACAAAGCATAAAACAATGTAAAACATCTATACCAGGTAAGATCGGGTGAAACCCCGATACTATCCTTATTAACAACCATAAAGCAAGTTAGATATCATGATTCTAAATACGACTTAATAGGTTGGACTTAACCAATGCAGCATTAAGTATAAATAGAAGCATGAGATCTAAAGAATCAAGCCGATGGTTGCCTTTTCGGGATGGTAGATACATTATATAACCTAGATTAACAAAGTGATCTAGCTGATATCGACAAAACCTTAAAAGAACTTGGCTGATATAAGTAGATTGCATTGTAGATCTAAGTTATATAACATATATGATAACTAGGAGAATCACAACAAAGAACTAGAGTATCATAAAGATGTAAGCACTAGCCCTAATGATGTAATTCGCCATGACAAGATATACCTTTTTGCCGAAGATCAAATTGATGCAGCACGACTCAAAAGCACAAACTTGTCGAGAATAGATAACAAAGGTTGGCGATGCGCCGAGATTGATTGAACGTGTGTTGTTATTATTTACAAGACCTCGGGATTATATTTATACCCGAAATTACAAACATTATCCATCACGGACACGACTCATATTATCCTAATACAAATCCAACTAACGAACAAGTCCCTTAGGCGGACTCTTACCGAGAATATCTATAAGGAAATTACATAAAATATCCTTATTAATAGATACAATTGCCTCCTCAGGACTTTATCCGTGCATGACAATCCATATGAAACACGCTAACACAACCTGATGACGTATACTGAGTCATATTACTGAAATCGGCTCAATCGGCTAACCCAATCCGACTCTGACTCTGCCGATCCAGTTCACAGCCGATTCGGACCACAGCCGATTCTCACTCCGTTCTCCGATACGATCTTATCTCTTCTATCCTCTTCTATTCCATCTTTACCACATTGCTTTAAATACATAACCGACGGCCCCGAGAAACTTCACACCGTTATTACTGTTGCCACCGCTTTCGCAATCTCCGCCTCTCTCAACTCCGGCGATCCCCTCGGCACAAGCAGTCAACTTCGAGCAATCCCCTTCTCATCCAACTTCCGCCAGCGAAGGATGTCTTCCTCATCCGCTCCATCCGCTGCTCCATCGGCCGAATACGCTGAGGTAAGTCCCATCGGCTAGATCTCCCTTTTGTTCATCTAATTTCACTTTCCGCAATCTTAGTCCGCTTTTTTTCTCTTTTGCTTTGTTGATGTAGCATCTCGCAAACCTAGTTGCGGTTCCCAGTCTTAATCACGAAAATAATTATTTCCTTGGACCAATCGGCAACTTAGACCCCACTGAGTTCATCATTGCCGAAACAAACAGAATCCCCTTCAGACTAGCTAATCCCAACATAAGCCATTGAAAGAATACCTTTAAGTCCTGGCCATCCTTAGAGAAAAGCTGGCCTGTCTGGTATAAGCGCATATCGGCTAGCAAGCAAAGCCACTAGGACGAACTTGGAATCGGCCAAGCCTTAGCCCTCACTCTGGCAAATTCAGCTAAAGATGAACCATTGATGGCTTCTGCCAGCTACTTTTAGTCCAATACCATCAATGCATTTCTATTCAATCAGGGACCAATGACCCCAAACCTTCTGGACATAACCATGTTAACCGGTCTTGACATCACCTCATCAGCCAACCCAATGATCTTGAACTCCAAGAATAGATTTGATTTTAAAACCAAGAGCATAGGAGGATGGTCCGACTTTATTTCGGCTAACATGGGTCAAGGCTCAATCTCCCCTAGAGAACACACTGCATTTTTGTTGATGTGGTTGGAAAAATTCCTGTTCTGTGGATCCAGTTGTGGTCCAACCTCAAATTGGCAACATATAGCCGAAGCACTCGAAGAGAAAAAGCAATTTATCCCTTGGGAAAAATCTTGCTCGGCTACCTATACCAGACCTTGAACAATGCATCAACCAAACTGGCCACTGGCTCAGTAGTTAGTGCAGGTGGTCCATGGTGGCTCCTCCAATCCTGGCTAAATCTGGTAGCCATGAAAGCTGTCAACCGACCATCCCTAACTGAAGCAGAATTCCCAAGACTGGAGCCGATCACCAATGATGATGATGAAGAGATAACTCATCGGAGGTGTACATCTTTTGGAGAATATGCTAGCACACCAGCCGATGCAGGAGCAAAAGTATCAGCGGAACTGCTCAAGGACTAGTTCTTTAGTTTTTATGACGGATTCCAGAAAGATGCTAGAATCTGGTTCTTCTATGATGAATCAACCAACTTCGAACTGCCATCAGACTTCAGATTTGAGGAAATCAACCATGAAAAATTTCAGAAGTCTAGAGAAGTATATACCACTGCCATCAGCCCATGTATACTCCCTGTCGACATCCATCAAGGCAGGAATATAAAAGTATCATATGAGTTCTACCACCCCATGAGTTCAGCAAGACAGTTTGGCATGGGACAACTCCCAATCGGCTTGTGGTTTCCTGACAAGATTGAATGCCGAGGAGAAATATCTTCAAGTCTGATGATGGATCGGCTATTGAACATTCCAGGACCTCCCCTTGGCAGTATTAATGACATCGAACTAGCCATGTTCAGAAGCAAAATCTTTACTTCATGGTGGGCTGAGTGGAAACAACATCTCTTTCCTCAATCGGCTACCATCTACATGACTGACCTCTTTCCAGACATGATCCCGCAGGTAATTCCTTTATCTCCCCAAATTCACCCTTATTACTGTTTTAAATACATTAGCCGATTTTTAACTTGTAAAACATCCTTGCTTTTTCAGACCACAGATTCTTCTCCTCCTCACACTAGCAGGAGTGGCAAAGACATTGAATATGCTGCAGGACTTTTACCTAGCAGATGTGGTATGACTCCTCCTGTCATCGGCTATCATGCCCCCAAGACATCAAGTTTACTCCAAGGACAAATGAGGGAACCAGGCGATGCAGGCAGGAAAAGAAGGACTAGAGCATCAACCGCCATGCCACCATCCACCAAGAAAAAGCCTACAAAGCAACCACCTCCAACAGCCGATGATGCAGATGAAGCCCTAAAAGAAGCATCAATTGAACGGGCAATAGATGAAGCCGTAGCCGAATTCAGTGATGTGGGAGAAAAAACACCTCCAGCCTCTCCGGCTCCAAGACAAACGCCTACAACTCCTTCTGCGCCTGCTGTCTTCGCTCGGCAACCTAGGGTAAATTCATTTTCCTTGATACAAATTTTCCTTACTCACCCTGAATTTAAATCTCTAACTTTTGCATTTTATAGAAGAAAAGACCAGCCGAGAAAAAGAAACCAGCAGAAATATCGGCTAAGCCAACCGTTCAAACTCCCTTGGTAAGTTTCAACTTTCTAAAACTCTGAATATCTCATTAGCCGATATCATCTAACATTTGCATAAATATTTCAGCCTCCTTCCCCTTCATCGCCTGTAGCACAACTAGTTTCAAGTGAACACACTGCGTCAGCTGTAGACAGCCATCATATTGAAGAAGAAGAAATCACTGCTCCTGTAATCCCTGTAAGTCTCATCCTCAAAACTCTTCAAATCGGCTACATAAAAATATCCTCTTACTTATACCCCCTTCATCTTTCCTACTTGCAGATCTTAGCCAATTTGTTTTCTTTTGATATAAAGGACTATTTCGATGAAGAAATAGAAGGGGAAACAACAAGCAAGTCCTTAGCTCCTCTAGCCGATGATGTGAAGAGAAATCTTGAGGACATTGCACATCGGCTAGAAGCATCTCTAGACAGCCTGGTAGTTGACTGCAGCACCCTTCGATCAAGATTCCAAGAGGTTCAAGCCCTACTGCCAGATGAGTTGTCCAACATGATCACCCCAGCTATGTATCTTGATCAACACCAATTCAAGCTGGAGAAGGCAAGACAGAGGATAGCCGATCGACGAGAAAAGAAGGATATCGAAGCCACCATTCAGGCCAATCGGCAGCTAGTACATGATGAGAAAACCAAACTTGACCAATTAGCCGAAGAGCCGATTAAAGCCATAATAAACGAACTGGAGGCTGAAAGGATCGATCTGCTAGCTAAACTTGAAGAGTGCAATGCCAAGATTGCAATGGAAAAACAGAAATTAGCTGATCTCCCAAAGGCCATTGGGGAACAAAAAACGAAGTTGAGATCGGCTATAAAGAATGTGGCCACCATGACCAAGTCCCTAAAGGTGATTCCTGGAACTGACGCCCAAGATGCCCAAGCCATTGCAGAAGTTGAAGAAATCCGACAACGGGCACTATCGGCAATCCAGCGCTATCTTGCTCAATGACATCATGTAATGAGGGACTTAGAAAAATTTTGTAATTAATTCTGTAATCGGCTAGAACATTTGTCTTGCAACATATACTCTGAAATCCTTTATGCCGATTAATACTTTTGCTATAACACATGTGTAAAATTTTTTAAAAATTTCCAACTTTTCATCCTCCATGCCCCCCAAGTTTGTAGTAGGGAACACAATGCTGCAAACTTATATGTCCAAGGGCGATAAAAATATCGGCCATCTAAAAGCGATGTAAACACATCGGCTATCAATCATAAACCGACAAACCATAGCCGATCATGAACCAATCCAAACACTTGGGTAGTATTTCTTCAAATATTTTCCATTAAGTGCTCTTCCAAATACTTCTCCATCAAGCCCTTTTAGCATGTATGCCCCTTTAGAAACACATTTATGGACTTGAAACGGTACTTCCCAATTCGGTGACCACTTGCCGAATTTATTATCTCTGACCCCTATCGGTAACACCAATTTCCAAACCAGCTCACCTTCCTCAAAAGATTTGGGCACAACCTTCTTGTTATAATGCCTTGCAACTCTCTCCTTATCTTTTCTAACTTTCTCAAGAGCTCGCAATCTTGCTTGAACCAAATCTTCTGACTCATCAACCATCAAATTATGATAATCATCGGCTGTTAACTCATCTTGTAAAGAAATCCTCCGAGAGCCGATGTTGGTTTCCCATGGTAACACAGCTTCATGCCCATAAACTAGTTGATAAGGAGGTACCTGAATTGCATCATGGCAAGCCATCCGATAGGACCATAATGACTCAGCCAGAATAGTATGCCACTTCTTGGGGTATTCGGCTATCTTTCTCTTAACCAACTTAATCAAGCTCTTGTTAGATGCTTCAGCTTGTCCATTGGCTTGTGCATAATATGGTGATGAATTCAACAACTTAATTCCCATGCTATCAGCAAACTAAACAAACTCATCGGACACAAATATAGAACCTTGATCAGTCGTTATCGTCTGTGGCAAACCAAATCTGTATATAATATGCTCTTTAACAAAATTGATTGCATCTTGACTGTCAACCTTCTTCAAAGGAATTGCCTCAACCCACTTAGTGAAATAATCAGTTGCAACCAATATGAACTTGTGTCCTTTGCTTGATGGTGGATTGATCTGGCCGGTCATGTCAATACCCCAACCTCTGAACGGCCACGGCTTGATAATAGGGTTCATAGCCGATGCTGGTGCTCTCTGAATTGCTCCAAATTTCTGACAATCTTGACAACCCTTGTAATATCTGAAACAATCTTCCAGCATTGTCGGCCAAAAATATCCAACTCTTCGAAGTAACCACTTCATTTTATGAGCCGATTGATGTGTCCCACAAATACCTTCATGAACCTCACACATGACAACTTTAGCTTCTTCCATACTCAAGCATTTCAAAAGAACTCCATCAATCGTCCGATGGTACAGTGCATCATCCAACAAAACATACTTAAGAGCTTTATATCGCAATTTCCTAGAAACTGATCTTGAAGGATTCTTTAGATACTCAAAAACATCAAACCTCCAATCATCGGCTGGAATACAGGCCACTTCTACTTCAATCCCTTGTAACATCAGCCTATATCCTGAGGCACCTTGAGCTAAATCATTGGCTTCAACGTTCTGCTCCCTAGGAATATGTTTCAAAGTAATCATCTTGAATGTCTTCATCAGCTCTTGGCATTTCTCATTATAAATCGTCAGGGTGTCATTTTTACATTCATATTCCCCAGATAACTGACTTATAACCAATAATGAGTCACCCATGATCTCAACAGCATCGGCTTCAACTTCCCTTAATAATTGCAATCCTTTGAGAACAGCTTCATATTCTGCTTGATTGTTTGTAGAGTATGGTTTAATAGTAAAAGCAAACTGGAAACTTGCCCCCCTAGGCGATATGATTACCAAGCTGATACCACAAACATGAGTGCAAACAGATCCATCGAAGAATAAAGTTCATGGCATAATATCAATGTTATCAATACTGGTATCCCTGTGTTCAACTATGAAATCGGCTATCGCTTGCCCTTTAATTGCCTTAGCCGATTCATACCTGAGATTGAACTCTGACAAAGCAAAGATCCACTTTCCAATTCGTCCTTTTAAAACTGGAGCCGATAGCATATATCGCACCACATCGGCTTTGCATACTATAATGCACTCATTGGAGAGTAGATAATGTCTCAACTTTGTGCAGGAAAAATATAAACACAAGCATAACTTTTCCACAGGCGAATACCTTGTTTCTGCATCCAATAGGCGTCTACTGAGGTAGAATATAACTCTTTCCTTCCCTCCAACCTCCTGGATCAACACTGAGCCGATAGAGTTTTGATCGGCTGACAAATATAGCTTGAATGGAATCCCTTTCTGTGGTGGTATAAGAACTGGAGGAGTACTCAAATATTCCTTGATATTGTCTAACGCCTGTTGCTGCTTTTCTCCCCAAATAAACTCTTGATCAGCTTTCAACCTCAGTAAAGGAGTAAATGGTTCTATTCGGCCAGACAGATTTGATATGAAACGCCGAACAAAATTTATCTTGCCAATCAATGATTGTAACTTGGTTTTGTCTTCTGGGGGTTTTATATCCTTAATTGCTTCAATACTTCTCTGAGGAATTTCAATCCCTCTCTCATGAACCAGAAACCCAAGAAATTGACCAGCCGATACACCAAAAGCACACTTGGTAGGATTCATCTTCAACCCATATTTCCTTGCTCTTTCCAAAACCTGTTTCAAATCGGCTATATGACCGTCAACCTCCCTGGATTTAACCACCACATCATCTATATATATCTCCACCAATGCACCGATGAGATCGTGAAAAATATAGTTCATAGCTCTCTGATATGTAGCACCAGCACTCCTTAAGCCGAAAGTAATAACTACCCACTCATATAAGCCGATAGCACCAGGACATCTAAAAGCAGTCTTGTGATTGTCTTCCTCAGCCATAAAAATTTGATTATAACCAGCATTGCCATCCATGAAGCTGATAATCTTATGTCCAGATGCTGCATCTACGAGTTGATCGGCTACCGGCATTGGGTAGTCATCTTTTGGTGTAGCTTTGTTTAAATCTCTAAAATCGATACAAACCCTGAGCTTGCCGTTTTTTTTGATGACTGGTACTATATTGGAAATCCACTCAGCATATCGGCATGGTCTGATGAAACCAGCATCATAAAGTCTTGTAATTTCGGCTTTAATAGCATCATACATTGCAGCTTTACAACGTCTTGGGGGCTGCTTGTATGGCCGATATCCTGGTTTGATAGGGAGCCGATGTTCAACTATCGATCGGCTAAGTCCTGGCATCTCATAGTATTCCCAGGCAAAACAATCTCTATACTCTTTCAAGAGTGCAATTAATTTACATTTAAATTCTTTTGGTAAACCTTTACTAATATATGTCGGCCTAGGCCTATCACCTGGTCCAATGTCGATTTCCTCTAGTTCATCGGCCGACATAAAACCTTGCCCAAGCTTGCCATCGAGATCATCGATAGTAACTTCTGTGTATAAGTTGGAACCCTCCACGGCGCCCTCCAAACAAGAATTGGGGCTCTCCATCTCCTGTTGTCTGTATGGCATCATCAGAAATCTTTAAGTAATCTCCTTGCCAAACTTTTCCGGATAAACAAACAATTCCTTCCATCTCCCAAATAGATAAATCGGCACAAGCTACGTTGACTGACCTGTCGGCTGGCACGATTTCTATTTGGTCTCCTTGCCATTGAATCAAACTTTGATGCATTATTGAAGGGATGCAACAATTAGCATGGATCCAATCTCTTCCCAACAACAGACTGTAGGAACCCTTCCCGTCAATAACAAAGAACGTGGTTGGAATTGTTTTACTGCCGATGGTTAACTCTACATTCAAAACTCCCTTGGTCTCAGATGGATTCCCGCCAAAATCTTTCAGAACCATGTTAGTCTTGATCAAGTCCTCTGAATTCTTCCCAAGCTTTCTGAATGTCGTGTAAGGCATCAAATTAACAGTTGCTCCTCCATCGACTAGCATCTTTGACATCGGCTTACCATTGACAAAACCCTTAACATAGAGTGGCTTGAGGTGCCGATGATCAGTTCCCTCGAGCTTCTCAAAAACAGCTTGCTGCGGAGATAACATCAATTTGGCCGATGGCAGATCTTCTTCTTGCTCAACAACTTGTTCTACTGCATATTCGGCTGGCAGCATGAAAACCATGTTTATTTCAGATGACATCACTTCCTTGCCTTTGTTCTGTTGTTTTTTGTTGTGATCGGCTCTGACTTCATCGGCTGACACCACTTTGCTCTTCACGCGCCAGACTTTCCTTGTTCTCTGCCTCAGCCGATGCTCGATTTCCCCTTCAACCTCCTGGAACTGTTCCCTGTTTCTCATCCTTTGAACTCTTCTCTTTTGATTTTTGGTGAATATTCCAGAAGGGCACCATTGAGGATACATTCAAAACTCCCTTGGTCTCAGATTGACTCGGCCGATGTGTAGCTGCACCTTGTCGGCTTGAACTCCTGATGAACTGTGCATCGGGATTGCTGCATCCAGGGCAATCTTGGATAGATGGCAGCCTCATACCCTCATTCCAACAGAATCTGAAAAACTCGCAACTCCAATGAGGATCAAAATATCTTTCACTTTCTTGGGTATATAACTCCTCTTCCCTTTGGCGCCTATTTTGATATTTACCGATCATGCCAGCCGATATGATATTCCTGGTGTAGTTTTTATTTCCATCGGCTGTATTCCGATTGTATCCAGGGGCACCATGTTGACTGGAAAAGGATGTCCATCTATCTTCATCAGCCTCTTGGAATCATCAATCTTAATCTTTCCTTGTTCGATAGCCGACTGGATTTGGTGCCTGAAAATCTTGCAATCATTGGTATTGTGAGATCGTGTGTTTTGCCACTTGCAATACTTCCTCGTTTTCAACTCCTCAGCCGACGGGATGATATGTCCTGCTGGTAGTTGAATCTGTCTCTCTTGGAGAAGAAGATCAAAAATCTTGTCAGCTTTAGTAATGTCGAAATCAAACCTTTCCTCCATTCCCGAATTCTTGACCCATTGACAGACCACCATCTTCTTGTTTCTAGCCCACTCGGCCGCATTGATCTCATGATCATAGTCTTCCGAATCGGAGTCATAGCTGTAGACGTTGTTAACATTGTTTGTCTTCTTGATAAACTTCCTTGCTTCTTGGAACCTTGTCTCATGGGCCGATACCTTCTGAGCTAGGTGACCCAAGCTCTCAAAATCCTGAGCCAAAAACTTTTCCCTTATCGGCGCCAGCAAACCTTGGAAAGCTAAATCGGCTAGCTGAGAATCTGTCAAGGATAGGCTGTAGCATCTGTTCCTCACATCTCTATACCGTTGAATATAATCTGGGACTGATTCTTCTAACTTTTGCTTGATCGCCGTGAGGTCCGATAGCTTCATCTCTTGAATTCCACTGAAAAAGTACTTGTGGAATTGTTTCTCCAGATCGGCCCATCTCCTGATCGAATTATATGGTAGGGATGAAAACTAAGTGAATGTTGATCCAGACAATGAGAGTGGGAATAAGCGAACTCTGAGGGCCTCTGTAGCCGATGCTTCACCACACTGAGCTAGAAATCGGCTAATATGCTCATATGTTGACACATTGTCTTGTCCTGAGAACTTAGAAAAATCTGGCACCTTGTATCGGTTTGGTAGAGGAACTCGATCAAAGTATTCTGGATATGGGTGCCGATACATGTTGCCATTGTCTTTTGGTTTAAGCCCAAATTGTTCCCTCATGACGTCAGCGATCATATCGGCCCAGGGTTGATGAGGTGTTGCTCCACCATATTGCTGCTGTAGTGGATCCATCTGGCCGTATTGGATCGGCTGGGGTCGTGGTGAGTGAGGCTGATAAAGGTTATTGAAGCCAGCCGATATGCCTTGAGGTGGTATGTATGGAAGTTGCTCTGTACTGTACTGCTGGCTTATCGGCTTAGTTATTCCAATCGGCTGTTGTGGAACCGAAGGAATTTGGTAAGATGGCTAGGGGCAACTTTCAACTCGTCATTTGTCAAATCATGAAAGACTAGAACTGCACCGATAACAAGATGGCCTCCTACTGCCAAGAGGTTAGGAAGCTGGAGGATAAGTTCGATGGCCTCGATTTCACACACGTAAACCACGACGACAACATGGAGGCTTACTTGATTCGGCTTTCACTTGTTTATCTTTTTCTTCTCCTGATCCAGAAGTACTTGGGTCTTGCTTGACGATCGTCGGTACTTGGACTTTAGCTCTTTGGATGACCGTACCTTGCCGGGTGACTGTGAACGAATGCAAATACTGGCTTTGGAGTTGGTTCAGCAGTTGTTGTAATTCTTCCTTCTGCTCGTCACTCAGCTGCTCAGGCGTGACCGCGACGATGTTGTCCTCAGTAACCTCAGTGATGTTTGGAGACATGATGACACGGGTCCCACTGGGCGTGCCAAAAGCGTGTTGATGCAAAAAACACACACTGGCTTGAGAGGTTTGCTTTACTCTAGTGCAGGTCCAAAATTAGGGTTTTAGGTTCAAGGGCGTGCCAGTTGATTTGATCCTGCAATCAACAAGAAAAACATGCAAAGAATATCAGTAAACGATAGACAATCGGCCATAGGGCCGATTTCATATCGTATGTGACCTAGCCGATGCAATAAAGCATGAATCGGCTGTGAGGTATATTCAATGATAGAACTAACCCTAAAACTAGTATATCGGCTATAAAGATCAGTGTTACATAATCAACATATCAATATTACTTTAGAAATAAGCAATTGGGATAGATCGGACTGAACCGAGACAGTATAAATTGCCCAAGTCTAAAGATAACATGACATAATGATTAGATAGATTGATGTCATAGCCGATATCTAGGCTTAAGTGTGTATCGGCTATAGCTCCGATACAACCTTATACCAGGATATTCTCTAGTAATAAATATATTAAACTATAACCAATTAGATTAATATCAAGCTTAATATATTTATATTAGATTAGATCCCGATATAAGAGGCAGATATAGAACATTAAACAAAGCATAAAACAATGTAAAACATCTATACCAGGTAAGATCGGCTGAAACCCCGATACGATCCTTATTAACAACCATAAAGCAAGTTAGATATCATGATTCTAAATACGACTTAATAGGTTGGACTTAACCAATGCAACATTAAGTATAAATAGAAGCATGAGATCTAAAGAATCAAGCCGATGGTTGTCTTTTCGGGATGGTAGATACATTATATAACCTAGATTAACAAAGTGATCTAGCTCATAAGTAGATTGCATTGTCGATCTAAGTTATATAACATATATGATAACTCGGAGAATCACAACAAAGAACTAGAGTATCATAAAGATGTAAGCACTAGCCCTAATGATGTAATTCGCCATGACAAGATATACCTTTTTGCCGAAGATCAAATTGATGCAGCACGACTCGAAAGCACAAACTTGTCGAGAATAGGTAGCAAGGGTTGGCGATGCGCCGAGATTGATTGAACGTGTGTTGTTATTATTTACAAGACCTCGGGATTATATTTATACCCGAAATTACAAACATTGCCCTTCACGGACACGACTCATATTATCCTAATACAAATCCAACTAACCAACAAGTCCCTTAGGCGGACTCTTACCGGGAATATCTATAAGGAAATTACATAAAATATCCTTATTAATAGATATAATTGCCTCCTCAGGACTTTATCCGTGCATGACAATCCATATGAAACACGCTAACACAACCCGATGACGTATAACGAGTCATATTACCGAAATCGGCTCAGTCGGCTAACCCAATCCGACTCTGACTCTACCGATCCAGTTCACAGCCGATTCGGACCACAGCCGATTCTCTCTCCATTCTCCGATACGATCTTATCTCTTCAATCCTCTTCTATTCCATCTTTACCTCTGATGTTTGAATTACCAAATTTGGTCGTCGACAGGTATGTATGGCAACTACACCACCTCCAAGACCATCATGGGTAAAGCTTACAGACAAGGATTCTACTGGTCGACCGCCGTCTCTGACGACAAGGACATCGACTACACTTGTGAGAGCAGTCAGTTCTTCGCCCGCAACACCAACATCCCGGCCACCGAGCTCCAGACCATTCCAATCTCATGGCCCCTTCACAGTCTGGGGGCTTGACATGGTAGGCCCATTCAAGAAGGCTCCATGAGGATTTACTGACTTGTTCATTTGCATCGACAAGTTCACCAAATGGGTCGAAGCCAAGCCAGTTGCAAGATCACTGCCATAAATGCCCGTGAGTTCATCAGAGGGGTGATATACCACTTCGGCGTACGAAACCGTATGATCACCGACAATGGCACTCAGTTTACCAGCTTCATCTTCCAAGAATTCTGCGAGGAACTCAGCATCAAGATTTGCTATGTATCCATCGCACACCCAGCAGAAAATGGTCAGGTGGAACGGGCCAATGGCATGGTACTACAAGGAATCAAAACACGCATCTTTGACCGACTGAAGCCATACGCCAGCAAAGGGGTAAAAGAGTTGCCATCCGTGTTGTGGTCTCTCAGAACAACCCCAAGTCGAGCAACCGGCCAGTCTCCCTTCTTTTTGTGCTACGGGGCCGAGGCAGTCCTGCCGACGGAGCTGTCAGTTGGATACCCAGACGTCTGCAGCTATAACAAGCTCAATGCAGAATGAATAACAGAAGAAGACACAATCCAATTGGAAGAAGAACAGGAAGCTGCCACTATCGAAACAGCTAGATATAAGCAGATGCAACGCAAATACCACAGCAGCAACGTCCGAGACCGTTCCTTTGCAGTAGGAGATCGGGTCCTTTGCTGAATCCAAGCCACTAAAGACCAACACAAGCTTTCTCCAACCTGGGAAGGACTCTACATGGTCACATCTATCACCCGGCCGGGTTCATACCAACTGGCCACAATGGAGGACGAGGTGATTACCAATTCATGGAACATAGAATACCTCCGAAAATTTTATGTATAAATTTTGTCATAACAACCAACAATCGGACTCAACATGACCTATCAAATTCACCGTCGTCGAGTCACCATGGACTCGGGGGCTTTGCCTCCCTTGTCGTCTGGGCGCCCTACGTTGACTTGCCACGGACTCGGGGGCTTCGCCTACCCCCATCGTCTAGGCGCTCCACGCTGACTCTCCACGGACTCGGGGGCTTCAACTCCCCCGTCAGCTAGGCGCTTCACACCGACTTGCCACGGAATAGGGGGGTTCCACCTCCATTATCGTCTAGGATCTCTACGTTGACTCGCCATAGGCTCGCGGGCTTCGCCTTCCTCCGTGTCAAGGCACTCTACACGGACTTGCCATGGAATCAAGGTCTTCGACCCACATCGTCTGAGAGCTCCACGCCAACTCACCACGGGCCCAGGGCTTGACACCCCTCGTTGCCGGGGTACAACTCGCCTAGGGGCCCCATGCCTTGGCTTCCTATTCGGCCCTGACCATGTCCTAACCAGCTAAGCCAGGTGCTCCTCTTTCCCGCCTTCCTAGTGGCTTAAAACCTCTCAGGGGCAGAGTCAAAGACTACGGGCTCAGGGGCTTGACACCCTTCGTTGCCTATGTACAGCTCGCCTGGGGGCTCCGAGCCTCGGCCTCCCACTCAGCCCTGACCATACCCTAACCAGCTAAGTCAGCTGCTTTGCTTTCCCGCCTACCCAGTGGCCTAAAACCACTCCGGGGTAGAGTCAAAGACTACAGGCTCGAGAGCTTGACACCCCTCGTTGCCTGGGTACAACTCGCTTGAGGGCTCCAAGCTTCAGCTTCCTACTAGGCCCTGACCATGTCCTAACCGGCTAAGTCAGATGCTCCGCTTTCCTGGCTGCCAAGTGGCTTAAAACCACTCAGGGGCAGAGTCGAAGACCACAGGCTTGGGGCCTCGACACCCCTAGTTGCCTGGGTACAACTCACGTGGGGGATCTAAACCTCGGCCTACTATTCAGCCCCCATCATGTGCTAACTGGCCAAGTCGGACGCCACTTGCCCAGCTCCCTACAAAACAAACTACGGCACTCGCTCGGGGGCTCAACGCAAAAATCACTGGCAAGAATCAACAACAAGACATCAGAAATAGGAACTAACACTGCATATTAACACATAAAAGTTTATCACCACAAGTAATACTGACCACCAGTTTGCAAACATAAATAAAGTGTACTTATTACAGATCCAGGTACTTGGCAATGGCGGGAGAGGCAGGCCCAACTTCTTCAAGCAGCCGGTCAATGTCTTCCACTGAGCAGTCACCAGCATATCCCTCCTCGATGGCCGACAAATCAATCCGAGGATAATGGGACTTCACCACCGCCAAGGTATGGCTATGTAACGCCCTGAAAATTTGACTGTGGAAATCGAAACCCTAAAATACAAATTTCAAAAAAAAGGAGAAACTTTTGATCAAATTGCATCATGCCGCATTTTATTGCTCGTTTATTCGAATCTTTATTTTGCGGGAATTAAATTTATCGAAATCTATTTCAATGCAAACCCTAGAACGGAAAACCGACAAGAGGAACAATTACACTAAATAAATTAAAATGAAGTCCTGGACAAAATTTTAGTGAAGAAAATATTCTACCCAAGTGCCATGAATTTATTTAGATAGTATAAGTTTTATAATTATCTACACGTATAAGATGAACATAATGCATATAGATATAATTGATGGATGACGTAAAATCTCGGGCAAACTTTTAGGATGGAATAATTCAAATATTGAGTCAAATCCATTTGTGGGAAAATTATAAATTGTGGGCGAATTCTAAATGAGGAATAAATCAAAATTTACAAAAAAAATATAAATAAAAATAAAAAATAATAATAAAAACACTGTTCATTGCCCTCAACCCTTTCGGCCCGGACCCCTAAGCCACCCTACCGCGCCCCCCACTGCTCGCGCGTCGCTATCACCGTCGCGTCCACCTCGCGCCCCGCGCTGCGCCGCCTGCGCCGCGCCCCCCCTGCCACGCTCTGCAATCGCCGACCGCCTTGCGCCCCGAGCCGCCATGCTCGTCGCGTCGCCCCCTGCTGCGCGCCGCGCCCGGTCGACGTCATCCCCCCAGCCGTCGCTTGGAGCCCCGAACTGCCGCGCCTTGTCCGCCGTGCCGGCTGATGTCGCCGCGCATCCCTGCCCTTATAAAGCCCCCTCCCTTCCTCCCCTCCTTCCCACACCGCCCCCATCTCTCCCCCTCTCCTTCGCTGCTGGCATCGAGTCACCGCCACCCTGCAGCCGCCGCGCCGCCACCACCTCTTGCCGCCGCCGCTGCCGGGTGAGTCCCCCGCCCCCTCCCCATCGTTTCCCCTCTTCTCCACCGCCCTAGCTCGGTAGGAGCCAAGAGAGAGAGATGGCAGAGGAAGAGAGAGACAGTAGAGAGAGAGAAAGCAAAGAGGAGGAAGGAGAGGAAAAGAGGAAGGAGGAAGAAGAAGAAAGAAAAAAAGGAGAAAACAAAAAGAGAGAGAGGAAATAAAAAAAGAAGAAAAAGGGGAAAAAGAAGAGAAGGAAGAAAAGGGAAAATAAAATAAATATAGGAAAGAAAATTTAGGAAATCAGGAGAGAAAATTTAATATATATATATCTATTAGTTGACGAATTAATCATAGATCATTTTTAGGGACTTCTAGGGAAAAATAAATCGGGATTATTTAATAATCTTGCATTTCGTCCATTTAATTGGTTATCTCCTTAGCGAGTCATTTACCGAGATTTCATTTAGTTATTTATTTATTGAGTTATATATATAAGCACATTAATCGGAGGGTTAGTCGTCGGTCATTTCTGAAATTTCTATAGAACGAATCGCGACTGTTCGTTATCTATTTAAATATCTATTTAGCCGGTATTTAGCTAGTTTTTACTCAGTAATTAGGTTATCAGCTTAATTAGCCGTTACGACTACTTAGTTAATTATTTCTCACCTAAGGTTAAGTATTATTAGCGGGATCTAATGTATTCGAGACGCATAAATTAAATCGGATTAATATTCTAAATTGGCTAATGCTAATATTTTAGGACGACGGTATTAAAAATCGAAATAGAACTATTTCATAAATAATAATGGAATCGATATCGACGTTCGACACTCGCATTCGATCTTTTTCTTTAATCGGATTTTACTGGATTTTAATTGAATTCTAAGTGAATTCAATTTCTTTCGCACGTAATTCTAGACACCGAGGGAGTTGCGAGTCCGACTGAGGATCAAGACCCGCAAGAAATCGAGCAAGGCAAGTCATCACTATTCCTTGAACATATTGATCCCACATTGCAAAATTATTTTGTTTACAAATAAAGTTGCATGCAATGATGATTATCCTACTTGCTATTATGTCATGCCTTGATTATTGTTTATCCCATATCCCTTTTGTAACTATACTTACGTATGAGTTCCTAGTCAATTATGACAAATGCTTAGTTTTGCTATTCTAGAAGCATGCATACTCATATTATCAAATGCTTTATGCTTGGGCAATTACCTTGGTGAAGGTAGTTGAGCTACGGCATGTGGAGACATGAGCACCACATTGCCATGATAATGATGACATGATTTCGTGAAAAGAAAATAAAACTAAACAACTGTTTTCGACTGGGGCGGCTGGATGATTTGGGTGGGTGTCCGGCAAAGGCTAGTGCCGTCCCTGGTCAATTAAGGACCGAGCCACGAAGCTAAGCATGAAACGACCCCCGTACAACCGTACTTCTTGAATGGGCATAAACCTAGCGGTGTCAATAGCCGAGCGGAGGCAGTATCCCTGCATAGTGGCTTTCTTAATGTGTATAAGGGGCGGGGCCTATGGTGGAGTAGCCACCGGTAGGACCGCCACATGTAAGCCTAAACTTTATAATAACTTAATGTATGTGTGAGTTTTCCCCTTCCCGGGAGCGGCAGAACCGCTCTCACTGCTAGAAACCATGTACGCCTAGAGTGCATGAGGATGTAAGTTCATGGAGTGGGTACTGCCAATGTGAGGTTATTGAAAAGCTTTGCCGTGACGCGTCTCATTCGTTGGAACTTCGGCTCATGTGTTGGGCAAGTCACGGAGTACGGGTGAAGTGTACATCCACTGCAGTGTTTGTAATCAAATCTACTCGGATAGCCGTGCTCATCACGGTCATTGAGCATCGGGACATGCATTACACTTGGCTAGACTCTAAATCCTTAAACTGATTGGGATGGGCATGCATAATGACTTTTATGTGCTGGTGGTTCAACTTCTCGAGGAGCGAGAAGGGGTAGACCCCAGAAAACCATGACGACACAATAGCGGGAAGCTATCCTTGGATCACAGTGGATGGTGGACAGAACCGTCATTGATTAATAAACTATGCTATTAAAACTTAATCAGTCTATGCTAGGTCTTAGGCTTGTGAAAGGAATTGCAAAACTGGCTTTATGCTAAAGTACCCCAGCTGCTTTTGACATTCCCCTATCATGTGCATTATTGCAGTGGTGGCTTGCTGAGTACGGTTGGTACTCACCCTTGCTATATACAAAACATTCAGATGTGGGCGATGAAGTCCCCGAAGACCCGTACGAGTACTACCAGGAGGGTACGGAAGACGATGGTGCCTAGTAGGTCTTAGACCCGGTCGTTGCCTGTGGCAATGGCGTGCCACTGCCTTATTTCCGCTGCCTTATCTAAACTCTGCTTTTGCTTGTATTCCGGACCAGTTGGTCCCCTGTTCTAGACTATTGCCTCCGGGCCTATTATTGTAATATTTTGCGTAAGACGGTTGTGTATGCACTCTTGATAATTCGGCAATGTACTCGTGGGTACCAGACTACTTGATCCAGGGAAACGGTACTATGAACATGAATGATTCCTGTTATAAAAACGGGGGTCCACAGAGCTGGTATCAGAGCCATACGACTGTAGGAAAGACCAAACGGCGCCCCACCCCATTATAGTTGGCTAAAGGGAGGAATTCCCATCTAGGATTATCTAACTCCCTAGCTCTAGTTTTACTTAAATATAGATGGCAGGACAAGGTTGGGAGGTTGAGGTCCCTCGAGAGGATGGATACGTCTCCCAGCTACGCCAGCTGATGTGGAGCTTGAGATACTCAGAGTTACCCATCTTAAAGAAGAAGAGGTTCGGAACTGGACACCGTTCCAAGTGGGAGGCCACCGTGGCTATCAAGCCCCGCATTGTGAGCGAGCCGGAGTTCCGCTTCCGAACGCGCTACAGACGTGACTCGGTGGAGTCGGCGATTCAGGACGTTGCCCGGGAGGCATTCCTCCGCCTCAACGCCATCCATAGGGCAGAGGTGGAGAGGACCGAGTTTGCGCATCACCCGTATCGGGAGGATGGCAACTCCGTCTGCACGGTGCAAGCTACCCCGTGCTGCTACAATCCCACAGTGACCCGCCTGTCCCGGTGGGCTGAGGCCGTAGATGACTGCTATGAGGAGGCACTGCTAGAGATTGACGAGCTGCTGGGGCGCATGGGCGAGCTCGAGGAGGAGCACCACGCTTGGGGCAACGAGGTGGACTTGTTGAAGGCCCAGCTCCAGGATCACAGCGGGCAGTTCGAGCAGCTCTCGGACCAGTACCACGCTCGTGGCGAGGCCATGGCCACCCTTGAGGAGCAGCTGAGGAAGAGCCAGAGGCAGGTCAGTCAGCTGGAGGAGCAACTCCGCGTAGTCTCAGTTACCGCTCCCACTAGCTCTACTTCCACCGCACCACCACCACCTCCTGCACCAGCACGCGACCACTACTACTTCCTCACTCCGCCGTGCATGGACACTTTCCACACTCTACTAGAGGAGGCTGGCATGCTGAGCACACAGTCCGGGCCTTACCTGGTGGAGCCTGCTGCTGCGGAGAAAGAGCCCACACCGATAGCCACAGTTGCTTCATCCGAGCCTGGTTCAGGAGTGGAGACCCCGATCCTTATCGACACCAACCCAGAGAATGAGTCAGAGCCAGAGGAGATCGAGCCACACGTCACTGATACTTCGGAGGACAAGGCCCCCGCCTACCGCGTCACCTTCGCCGGAGGCCCTCGCACCCTCAGTACGGCTCGCAAGAGGACACGACCCCCAGGCAAGAAGCCCAAGTCAGACCCGGAGGCTGCTATCACTTCCGAGCCGTGGGGACTCAGGTTCGCGTCCACCAGGGACCACCCACTTCCTGCACCCGGTTCCGGCGGCTGGCTGGACGACTAGCCAGGAGGCCCACTACTGCTTCGATCTCGCCTGGGATAGTTTTTGGGATTGCGAGATACCCCCCTTTTTATTAGTAATGAGTAGGTAGCATGTCGCTCGATGGTGTCCTCTAAACTATATTCTATGTTGGACTGCATATATGGGCAGTCGTATGCCTCATGATTATGTACTATTTGTGAACTATGTGATGTTTTATGATATTGTCGTGTTGTATTGAAATGAGTTTATTCCACCATGCTTGCCACAAAGAAGATCACATCAAAGCTACTTCCGAATGAAACCATAGGGCTAGTTAGATCTTGGGGTACTTACCCAAACATTCTCTACAGATGGTTCACCGACATCGGGCAACGGCTAACAACGAGGACCCACCGGAGCCCAATCCCCTCACCTTGGTCGAAGTCATGGCAGCACAGACCCTGTTGTTGCAGGCCATCGTCAACAATCAAGGAGGCCGTGGAGGCTCAAGCCTCGGTGAGTTCATGAGGGCTAAGCCGCCCACCTTTGCTACGGCGGAAGAACCTATGGATGCGGAGGATTGGCTGCACGTCATAGAGAAAAAGCTGACCTTGGTGCGTGTAGGCGAGGCTGATAAAGTGATATTTGCCACTAACCAGCTCGAGGGACCTGCTGGAGATTGGTGGGACACCTACAAGGAAACCCGAGCGGAAGACGCTGCAGAACCCACATGGGAGGAATTTACCACAGCTTTCCGTGAAAACTTTGTGCCCGCTGCTGTAATGCGAATGAAGAAGAATGAGTTCAGGCGGCTGCGCCAAGGAAACACCTCGGTGCAAGAATACCTAAACCGGTTCACCCAGCTCGCCCGCTACGCAACTGGCGATTTGGTAGATGAGGATGAGAAGATTCACAAATTTATTGAAGGACTGAATGATGAACTGAGGGGACCAATGATTGGGCAAGATCATGCCAACTTCCAGAGCTTGATTAACAAGGTTGTGAGGCTAGAGCACGACCAGAAGACGGTAGAGAACAACCGTAAGAGAAGACTCGCTATATCCCGCCCACTTCACGGAGCACCTCAGCGCACTAAAGGAGCCTCTTCATTGGGATGGAAGCCAACTGCTGTGGCGACCCACCGCCCTGTTACACCAAGCAATGTCAACAGGCCGGCTGCACCCCAGTACCGTACTCCGGCACCGACATTGGCCGCACTACGCCAACAACTGCCCCAAGCCACGCAACACCCCTATTCGTACTGGTGCCAACGCAACGGCCGTACGTGGGACCACTACCCCTGCTGCTGGACGCGGTCTGTTCAGGACGCCGCGACCCAACGAGTCCGCTACCGGGTTCCGTCGCGGACAAGTAAACCATGTGCATGCTGAAGAGTCACAGAGAGATCAGAGTGTCCTAACTGGTATGTTATCTATCAACTCTACCACAGTTAAGGTCTTATTTGATTCTGGAGCATCGCATTCATTCATATCATCAAAAATAAGCAACCAACATAACCTACGCCGAGTGGAGCTTAAGAGGCCCATGATAGTACAGTCACCCGGGGGAAACATAACCATACCTCATGCTTGCATCAGCGTGCCCATCCGCATTGGGGATGTGGTATTTCGCTCAAACCTTATGGTAGTACCACCCCAAACCCTCGATGTCATACTGGGAATGGACTGGTTAACTAAGAACAAGGGAGTCATAGATTGTGCCCGAAGGGAGGTCACTGTGTCCACCCCATGGGGGTCTCCGATGAACGTGCTGCGGGGGTATTTACCATGCTGCCCATGAGCGGGATGCCAATAGTACAGGATTACCCGGATGTATTTCCTGAGGATTTGCCCGGAATGCCCCCTGATCGTGACATAGAATTCATCATTGATCTAATGCCCGATACCGCCCCCATATCCAAGAGGCCATATAGGATGCTGGCTAACGAGCTAGAGGAACTCAAGAAGCATATTAAGAAACTACAAGAAAAGGGATTCGTACGCCCTAGTTCTTCTCCTTGGGGAGCCCCGGTATTGTTCGTCAAGAAGAAAGATGGAAGTATGCGGATGTGCGTGGACTATCGGTCCTTGAACGAAGTGACCATCAAGAACAAGTACCCACTTCCCCGAATTGACGATTTATTTGATCAGCTCAAAGGTGCCAAGGTATTTTCGAAGATTGATCTTCGGTCAGGAACCACCAATTGAAGATCAGGGCCGAAGACATTCCCAAGACAGCGTTTTCTACACGCTATGGGTTGTATGAGTTCACGGTAATGTCGTTCGGATTGACCAATGCCCCGACATATTTTATGAACCTGATGAACAAAGTGTTTATGGAATACCTGGACAAGTTCGTAGTAGTGTTTATCGACGACATTCTCATCTTTTCCAGAAACGATGAAGAACATGCCGAACATCTACGCTTGGTGTTGGAGAAGCTACGAGAGCATCAGTTGTACGCAAAATTCAGCAAATGTGAGTTTTGGCTTAAGGAGGTTACGTTTCTTGGCCATATAATCTCAGCCGGAGGAGTAGCAGTAGATCCTGCCAAGGTCGAAGCCGTGACGGGATGGAAAGCACCTAAGTCGGTAAGAGAGGTCCGGAGTTTTCTGGGATTGGCCGGGTATTACCGAAGGTTTATTGAAGGATATTCCACCTTGGCTAGGCCAATGACCCAACTCCTAAAGAAAGAGAAAAAAATCGCTTGGACCGAGCAATGTCAGCGAAGTTTTGAGCAGTTGAAAGAGAAGTTAACCACTGCCCCAATTTTAGTCTTACCGGATAACCGGAAGGACTTTGTGATATACTGTGATGCGTCCAGACAAGGACTAGGAGGAGTACTGATGCAAGATAGAAAGGTCGTAGCATATGCCTCGAGACAACTACGACCCCACGAGGAAAACTACCCCACGCATGATTTGGAATTGGCAGCAGTTGTTCATGCATTAAAAATTTGGAGACACTATTTGATCGGGAATCACTGCGATGTATACACTGATCACAAGAGCTTGAAATACATCTTCACCCAGACTGACCGCAACCTGCGACAGAGACGGTGGTTGGAACTGATCAAGGATTACGATCTGGGGATTCATTACCACCCCGGTAAGGCAAATGTAGTGGCCGACGCCTTGAGCCGCAAGGCCCAGTGCAACCATATGAACCTAGAAGGCATGGCCGTTGAGCTCCGAGAAGAAATGGCTCGACTTAACTTACACCTAATTCTTCGCGGGGAACTAAACACGCTGGAAATTCAACCTCTTCTGAAGGCCCAAATAAAAGAAGCTCAAAAAGATAATGAAGAGGTCCAAACCATTCAGACGCACATGGCCACTGGGCATGCGAATGAGTTCTCGACGGATGACAAAGGCATCTTGTGGTATAAGAAAAGGATTTATGTGCCTGAGCACAGAGGTTTGAGAGGTTTGATTTTGAAGGAGGCCCACGAGTCAGCATACTCACTACACCCTGGCAGCACGAAGATGTACCAGGATTTGAAAGAGGAATTCTGGTGGCCCAATATGAAAAGGGATGTACCTGAATACGTGGCCATATGCGACATGTGCCAAAGGGTAAAAGCTGAACATCAGCGACCAGTAGGTTTATTGCAACCGCTCAAGATTCCTGAGTGGAAATGGGATGAAATAGGCATGGATTTCATTGTCGGGTTACCCAAGACTACCGCGGGATATGACTCTATTTGGGTAATCATGGATCGACTCACCAAGACTGCCAGGTTTATTCCCGTCAAGACCAATTATAGCAGCGCTAAGTTGGCAGAGTTATACATGTCTAGGATCATGTGCCTTCATGGGGTACCAAAAAGGATTATATCGGATCGTGGTACTCAATTTACGTCTCATTTCTGGGGAAAGGTCCACGAGGCACTTGGAAGTCACCTTGCCTTTAGTACCGCCTACCACCCGCAGACCGACGGGCAGACGGAGAGAACGAATCAAGTTCTTGAAGATATGCTGAGAGCTTGCGCATTGGATTTCACCAAGGATTGGGAGAGATGCTTACCCTACGCCGAGTTCTCCTACAACAACAGCTACCAAGCGAGTCTGAAGATGTCGCCGAATGAAGCACTATTTGGTCGGCGATGCCGAACCCCATTGATGTGGTCTGAAACCGGTGAACGGGCTGTGTTTGGACCCGACATAATCCAGGAAGCCGAGGAAAAGGTCCGTCTGATCCGAGATCGACTAAAGGTAGGCTAGTCTAGACAGAAAAGCTACATGGATACTCGCAGAAGAGACTTGGAGTTTAATGTAGGCAATTATGTGTACCTGAAAGTCTCCCCGCTGCGAGGTACCAAGAGGTTCAAGGTCAAAGGAAAGCTTGCGCCAAGATACGTGGGACCATTCCCGATAACCGCCAGAAGGGGCGAAGTGGCCTATCGGCTAGAGCTACCAGCAAATATCCCTGACGTACATCCTGTGTTTCATGTGTCACAATTAAAGAGGTGTCTGCGTGTGCCGGAAGAGCAAGCTCCCCTAGAAGATATCCACCTCAGTAGTGATCTCACATACCCCGAACATCCGGTAAAAATATTGGACGAGGCAGAGAAGAAAACCCGAACCAAAACATGGCGCATGTACAAGGTGCAATGGAGCAATCACACCGAGGATGAGGCCACTTGGGAGAGTGAAGACTTTCTGAAAACCGAGTACCCACACCTGCTCGATAACTGGTAAGAAATCTCGGACAAGATTTATTTAAGGGGGGTAGGTTTGTAACGCCCTGAAAATTTGACTGTCGAAATCGAAACCCTAAAATACAAATTTAAAAAAAACAGAAACTTTTGATCAAATTGCATCATGTCGCATTTTATTGCTCGTTTATTCGAATATTTATTTTGCGGGAATTAAATTTATCGAAATCTATTTCAATGCAAACCCTAGAACGGAAAACCGACAAGAGGAACAATTACAGTAAATAAATTTAAATGAAGTCCTGGACAAAATTTTAGTGAAGAAAATATTCTACCTAAGTGCCATGAATTTATTTAGATAGTATAAGTTTTATAATTGTCTACACGTATAAGATGAACATAATGCATATAGATATAATTAATGGATGACGTAAAATCTCGGGAAAATTTTTAGGATGGAATAATTCAAATATCGAGTCAAATCCATTCGTGGGAAAATTATAAATTGTGGGCGAATTCTAAATGAGGAATAAATCAAAATTTACAAAAAAAAATAAAAATAAAAATAATAAAAACACTGTTCATTGCCCTCAACCCGTTAAGCCCGTACCCCTAAGCCGCCCTACCGCGCCCCCTGCCCGTGGGTCGCTGTCGCCGTCTCATCCGCCTCGCGCCCCGCGCGCTGCGCCGCCTACGCCCCCCTCTGCCGCGCTCTGCCGTCACCGACCGCCTTGCACCCCGAGCCGCCGCGCTCGTCGCGTCGCCCCCTGCTGCACGCCGCACCCGGTTGCCGTCGTCCCCCCGAGCCGCGCCCGCGCCTGTCGCCATCGCCTGTTGGCGTCGCTTGGAGCCCCGCACCGCCGCGCCTTGTCCGCCGTGCCGGCTGATGTCGCCGCGCATCCCTGCCCTTATAAAGCCCCCTCCCTTCCTCCCCTCCTCCCTACACCGCCCCCATCTCTCCCCCTCTCCTTCGTTGCTGGCATTGGTCGACGCCGCCCTGCAGCCGCCGCGCCGCCACCGCCACCGGGTGAGTCCCCCGCCCCCTCCCCATCGTTTCCCCTCTTCTCCACCGCCCTAGCTCGGTAAGAGCCAAGAGAGAGAGACGGCAGAGGAAGAGAGAGACGGCAGAGAGAGAGAAAGCAAGGAGGAGGAAGGAGAGGAAAAGAGGAAGGAGGAAGAAGATGAAAGAAAAAAAGAGAAAACAAAAAGAGAGAGTGGAAATAAAAGAAAGAAGAAAAAGGGGAAAAAGAAGAGAAGGAAGAAAAGGGAAAATAAAATAAATATAGGAAAGAAAATTTAGGAAATCAGGACAGAAAATTTAATATATATATATATCTATTAGTTGACGAATTAATCATAGATCATTTTTAGGGACTTCTAGAGAAAAATAAATCAGGATTATTTAATAATCTTGCGTTTCGTCCATTTAATTGGTTATCTCCTTAGCGAGTCATTTACCGAGATTTCATTTAGTTATTTATTTATTGAGTTATATATATAAGCACATTAATCGGAGGGTTAGTCGTCGGTCATTTCTGGAATCGCAACTGTTCGTTATCTATTTAAATATCTATTTAGCCGGTATTTAGCTAGTTTTTACTCAGTAATTAGGTTATCCGCTTAATTAGCCGTTACGACTACTTACTCAATTATTTATCACCTAAGGTTAAGTATTATTAGCGGGATCTAATGTATTCGAGATGCGTAAATTAAATCGGATTAATATTCTAAATCAGCTAACGCTAATATTTTAGGACGACGGTATTAAAAATCGTAATAGAACTATTTCATAAATAATAATGGAATCGATATCGACGTTCGACACTCGCATTCGATCTTTTTCTTTAATCGGATTTTACTGGATTTTAATTGAATTCTAAGTGAATTCAATTTCTTTCGCACGTAATTCTAGACACCGAGGGAGTTGCGAGTCCGACTGAGGATCAAGACCCGCAAGAAATCGAGCAAGGCAAGTCATCACTATTCCTTGAACATATTGATCCCACATTACGAAATTATTTTGTTTACAAATAAAGTTGCATGCAATGATGATTATCCTACTTGCTATTATGCCATGCCTTGATTATTGTTTATCCCATATCCTTTTGTAACCATACTTACGTACGAGTCTCTAGTCAATTATGACAAATGCTTAGTGATGCTATTCTAGAATCATGCATACTCATATTATCAAATGCTTTATGCTTGGGCAATTACCTTGGTGAAGGTAGTTGAGCTACGGCATGTGGAGACATGAGCGCCACATTGCCATGATAATGATGACATGATTTCGTGAAAAGAAAATAAAACTAAACAATTGTTTTCGACTGGGGCGGCTGGATGATTTGGGTGGTGTCCGGTAAAGGCTAGTGCCGTCCCTGGTCAATTAAGGACCGAGCCATGAAGCTAAGCATGAAACGACCCCCGTACAACCGTACTTCTCGAATGGGCATAGACCTAGCGGAGTAAATAGCCGAGCAGAGGCAGTATCCCTGCATAGTGGCTTTCTTAATGTGTATAAGGGGCGGGGCCTACGGTGGAGTAGCCACCGTTAGGACCACCACATGTAAGCCTAAACTTTATAATAACTTAATGTATGTGTGAGTTTTCCCCTTCCCACGAGCACCAGAACTCCTCTCACTGCTAGAAACCGTGTATGCCTAGAGTGCATGAGGATGTAAGTTCATGGAGCGGGAACTGCCAATGTGAGGTTATTGAAAAGCTTTGCCGTGACGCGTCTCATTCGTTGGAACTTCGGCTCATGTGTTGGGCAAGTCACGGAGTACGGGTGAAGTGTACATCCACTGCAGTGTGAGTAATCAAATCTATTCGGATAGCCGTGCTCGCGGTCATTGAGCATCGGGACATGCATTACACTTGGCTAGACTCTAAATCCTTAAACTGATTGGGATGGGCATGCATAATGACTTTTATGTGCTGGTGGTTCAACTTCTCGAGGAGCGAGAAGGGGTAGACCCCAGAAAACCATGACGACACAATGGCAGGAAGCTATCCTTGGATCACAGTGGATGGTGGACAGAACCGTCGTTGATTAATAAACTATGGTAGTAAAACATAATCAGTCTATGCTAGGTCTTAGGCTTGTGAAAGGAATTGCAAAATTGGCTTTATGCTAAAGTACCCTAGCCGCTCTTGACATTCCCCTATGATGTGCATTATTGCTGTGGTGGCTTGCTGAGTACGGTTGGTACTCACCCTTGCTATATACAAAACATTCAGATGTGGGCGATGAAGTCCCCGAAGACCCGTCCGAGTACTACCAGGAGGGTAGGGAAGACGATGGTGCCCAGTAGGTCTTAGACCCGGTCGTTGCCTGTGGCAATGGCGTGCCGCTGCCTTATCTCCGCAGCCTTATCTAAACTCTGCTTTTGCTTGTATTCCGGACCAGTTGGTCCCCTGTTATAGACTATTGCCTCCGGGCCTATTATTGTAATATTTTGCGTAAGACGGTTGTGTATGCACTCTTGATAATTCGGCAATGTAATCGTGGGTACCAGACTGCTTGATCCAGGGAAACGGTACTATGAACATGAATGATTCCTGTTATAAAAACGGGGGTCCACAGGCTGGCACTGATATTCGCTGATGACTTTGATAGCCGCTGGATAACTGTTGGCCTCTCCAGCACCAGTTCTGTCGCCAGTTGGATGGGTTCCTTGCCGTCTTGATGAGACGGGAGAAGCAGCTGCAGAGTTGGCGCCAGCGACTCCACCAGCTCCTCGCGATGAGTCCTGGTGGCCTCTAGCTCCTGCTCGGAGTGCTTAAACTGCGTTCGGCTGTTCTCCGTACGCAAATCCACCTAGGCACGCAAGCTTTTTAACACCGTCGTGTTGTCCTCCATGTCCTTGGATATCCTCTTCTTTTCGGCAGTGGATAACTCGATGGCAGCCTGAGCAGCTGCAACACAACGAAGCTCCGATCAGCTTTTGCAAACAGAGGAACGAAGATTAACCAACCACTACAACTCACCTTTCAACTAGGCCTAGAGCTCCCGAGTGGTCTTCTATGCCTCCTCCAGCTGCGCAGTCAACTCGGCAATCCGAGCGTAGCCGTCCGTCGCCTCAGGATGGGCCAGGCACTTCTCCAACTTCACCGTCTCTCACCGAGCGTGTTGACAACAAAAGTTGGTAAGCCTCGAGATCATCATCAGCCTAGAGTCAGTATCAGCTTCAGAATTCTGGAATCGGCCGATGGAAGCTATCCATCGCCAACAGTCGGATTCTTACCAAATTCGGTTAAGGAAATTATTCTATTAAAGGAAGTTTATCCAAAAGAGATTGAGTTCAAGGAGGATGCAGCATGGCAGTTTATCCATTAATTAGGAAGAGTCTGTTATTTTCCTTTTATCTTTAGGAAAGTGTGTTTAGTGTCCAATAAGACTTTATGTTTTCTTTTTATCTTAATAAAGTTTGAGTCATGCCGATACGGACTAGTATCTACCTATGGGTATAAATATGTACACCCAGAGTCCCTGTAAATTATCTCTCGATCAATACAACTACTCTCAGCACATTGCCACCCTCTTTTCCGAGGTTTTACTTATCAACCGACGGAACTTGGCACCTGACGCGGGGCTGCATCGGTTTTCGATATCCGGCGAAGGGATAAGTCATGCGTTCCGTCGACCCTGGTGAATCTATCGGCTACATTGGTGCTGTTCAAGGCTGCATCGCTTCGATCTCTTGGATCGCTCTAGTTCGGTTGATGTATTGACCTACCCGATATTTCAATTCTATTTTAATTACATTGTGTTAGAGATGCATCGGTTTATTTGGAACTATCTCGGTTAGGTCTGATCTTCTGTCTTAGCGAATATATCTCTATAATGATAATGTTGTTTTAAATAAATTTGTTATATCGATCACATTAGACAGATTTATCGGTTCATCAAGTATTAGATTATCATATACAATCTCGTGCTGCATCGGTTAGGTTCAACCTACTAGATTGTTATTTATAATATAAATCTTGTTAAGTCGGTAGGTTCATGCTAATGTTTTATCGTAGTGCTAGCCGATGAGTTATCATATACGTTATATAATCTAGATTGACAATGTTTTCTACTTGCATCGGCCGATCTCCATCTAGCGTTTTGTCTATATCGGCTAGATTACTTTGTTGGCTTGGATTATATAATATATCAACCACCCTGAAAATCAGTCAAAAGCTTGATTATCTAGATATTATGTTTCTTCTCATACTTAGTGCTGCATCGGTTAAGTTTGATCTACAAAATCGTGCTTAGAACCATAATCTCTAGCCTGCTTCTTGATTGCCAATAAGGGTTTCATCGAGGTTTCAGTCGATGAGTTATCTAGACGTTGCATCGGCTTACAAGGATTACTTACTAGATGGTTTTAGCCGATGACAACAAAGGTTGCACTGTTTATCTCGTTTGGATCTATTGACATCAGACCTCTAGCCGACGTATGCTTTAACCTTTGGATCAATGCTTCTTCAATCTATCATTACTAGCCGATTGGTTTCTACTGGATTATATTATTGTTATATTAATTACTATCAGCTGATTATCTTTATGTCATTATTTACTCAAGTATCAAGATCTATACTGGATATCAGCTGGTATCGGCATCGGCTGGAATTACTATATCGGCTCTTTGATATTCTTGTCATTTGCAGGATCAAACTGACTGGTACGCCCGCATCTCATTATTTTGGACCTGCACTAGAGTAAAGCAGATCTCCCAGGCCATCATGTTTTTACGTCAATAGAGTTCTCCCGCTCATCTTCAACTCCACAAGAAAAACCAACCTCAGCTCACCAGCTACAGATAGCATAACAGATGTCAAGAAAAACTCACCGTTCCGCTGCAGATGGTAAATCCTATCATACAACTCCCGCTGCCGAGAATGCCACTCCTTGGCCTCCTTCTGCCATTGGAACTCCACCCGTTGCACAGCCCTTCGGATCTCCTCGATCTGGGTGACATTGTTAAAGATATTTTTCAACGCCTCGCTATTGGCCTCAGAGCGCTCAATAATTTTCTGCAAAGCAAGACTGCAAGTCAACTCCATCCTACGATGCCTACAGTCTTCCCACCATGGATTCGGGGGCTACCCGGCTTTGAAACAACAACAATGACGTTGCTCGCACGGTGCGCGGTCAATTGACATCACACCACGCTGGCGGGGGCTACCCGAGTCGACTCATAATTTAGATAAGTTACCATGCCACTACATTACTCCAGAGCATGATGACAACAAACCCATCCTGCCTAACCTGCATTTTTTGAAGGAGAAGCAGCCCAGACTCGGTCGTGTCGCAGTGGTTAGTGTAGAGCCAGCACCCCCAGCTCTGGCAGTTGAGGGGTGCAATACAGCGTCGGAGGTAGTCTGCCACTACCATGTAGGTCGTTAGCCTACAATCAACCAAATGGCTGATACAGGCAAAAATGGCCGTAGGCGGGAATCTCGGTGCAGGACTGCAACTTCAAGGCAACGCGTGTGGGCAGTAGAAGGCGGTCGTTGGCGTCGATGCTAATATACATCCACTTCTGCCACCACTCCTCCCACCTGTCCTTCTTGGGGATGTCCAAGAAGATGGAGTTGGGACGGGGGGACGAAGTATACACACCCCACGGGGGGTGCATTCTCCGACGAGATTTATCGCACCGTGAAGAAGTGTGTAGGCTATGGGGAGACTAGGACCCGACCTGGACCGAGACCCAGCCCCCCATGACCCTTGTGGGTTACACATCCCTCTTCGAAGAGGAGTATGGAAACCTATAAGATCTACATCTTAAGATTATAAGCCAAGACAGGCTTGGATCCCAGGTTAGCCCGGGATCCTGGTTCCCCCTCGGCACTTATAGGACTCACATTCTTCATAAAAAAAAGCATAGAGACCTATAAGATCTATATCTTAAGATTGTAGGCGGTGGGGAGGTTGGGATCCGACCTGAACCACGACCCAGCCCCCATGGCCCTTGTGGGTTACATATCCCTCCTTGAAGAGGAGTGTGGAAACCTACAAGATCTACATCTTAATATTATAAGCTAATAGGGGCCTGGATCCCAGCTTAGCCTAGGATCCATTCTACCCTCTTCTTTAATACTATGATATGCAGCTTTCTTGCGTATGGGAGAACAAAGATGTAAATTTTGTTGGTGCAAAACTTTTCTTGACAATGTTTGATTCTGCTCACTTTGATGTCCAGCATGAGTAAGGTGAACCCCCGCTTCGAAAAACAAAGCTGAGGCTAAAATGGAAAATTAGTTAAGTTCATTGCTACTATCAGTACATTTTGTATGTTTATGTTTGTTTGCGAAATTGCCAATTAGTATATTTATAGTACCGTTGCAAAAATGTACTTGCACATATGTGAGGCTCATATATATTTGATCGATCTGCCATACAAATACAAGTTCTATCCATGAATATAGTGCACCCACCTTATTACCTTCATATATATGAATACAAGCCTATGTTTACAATCATGTTTGCTAGATCACCTCTGCTGTAAATATCCATTAGTATGCATATGGCTATGACTTAAGAGTATGTGTATTCACCTTTTATTATGCCTTTCATCCTTACAGGAATTTGGTGGTCAACGAGTTTTTTCTTACCGTTTAGAAGATCAGTACACATACTCTCAGAGGTAAATACAACGAGTAAATAAAAGATTTATATAGGTGGCGTGCCCCAACATATAGTACACGAAAGAGGCCCAGAATAACCCCTTAGTGAAGACTATGGCCGATGAACAGCAGGAACCATCCCTCGGTGCAAACCATGGCCACGAAAACATGTACAAGTGATGGTTTATGCTTTGATTTCACCTATGGCCCCCTGCCTCCAAAATTTGCATTACTCGGCTCTTGTGTAGAGTGGATCCACATATTTCATAGTATCCTACTTACAAATTGCACCCTGCTTCCGGTAAAACGCTTGACCCACGGGTAGGATGATTGGAGCATCACAGCTAACATGTTATCCTTTAGCAAACGAAACTCACATGGGCCTTAACTAGACCACGCTACAGGTTACAAACGAGTTGAGATGTTACAAATGAGAAAACTTGCTTCCGCTGAGTTGGACTTTATTACCAACATATCAGGAAAAGCTCCTTGTATTTGTAGAAGCGAAGGAGTAGACGGTGCGGTAATATTCTATGGTCTACTGCACTCGATAAGTAAAATATTTGCATCGACTATTACTATGATAAGAAGATAAGGCAAATAATGATTTGTAGATAATGACAAGCACTGCAACATTAATTTGGTGTTGCTTACCACACAAGCAACATTTATTTTCAGATAATAATACAACAGTTGCCAGATCAACCGACAAACTGATCCGGTAGCATAAAAAAATTTTCGACACGTAGAAATCACATTGAAAAACATCCATGGAAATTAAATAAATAATTTATTTTATCAAATTATTCATGTTCGGCATTCATTGACTAGTGATCATTATGTGCCTGCGGATTACTTCACCATCGTGATATTCTTTGCAACTTGAACCTGCACAACGCAAAAGAGTATCAGTGTAGAAATGTTCATATAATAGTAACGCAACTACAACTTCACCGACAAATTTAGCGAAAGATAAACAGTCACACAGTGATTCGTTTACTAATTATCTGTGTGCATGCAAAAACTGGACAGGAGATAGGTGTTCTGAATTTACCCTGACAACATCATTTTAACTTCATAGAAAAAATTCAAAACCTTCTGGCACGTGTAATACCCCAACCTGTTTGTCCGTTTCGGTCCGTATGTGTCCTGGTTTTGGTTTAGGCCCGTTAATCCCAAGTGTTCATTTGGTGGGATTAGTCTCACGTGGGGAATCTAGATCACTCTATTAGGACCAAGCTCATCTACACAGTTCACTCCAGCCATAGTATCTCTGGGTTAACCTTTTTACACGAAGTGATGATAAAAGTGTAAGCGGGGTACTATGCAAATGTGGGCTTACTCAGTGTGCAGACTGGGCTAATGCAGATTTGGAGCCCGGGGTGTTACAGGTGGTATGAGAGACTCAACCCACGTTGCATGGGTGTGCGTACATGTTGGCCTATGGAGGGGAATCTAGCGCAATGCCGTAGCACCGAGGGGAGATCCTAGGTATTGACCTGCTGAGTAGCGATGAGTTGCCGAGGATGTCAACATGTGATGTTGGAAAAGTGTAATACCCCATCCCGTTTTGTCTGTTTCGGCTCGTAGGTATTCTGGTTCTTGTTTAGGTCCGTTAGGCTCAAATGTTAGTTTGTGGGATTAGTCGCACATGCATACTGTAGATAGGTTTTGGCTAGATTTTATACTCAGTTCACTTCAACCATTGTACATCTGAGTTAACCCTTTTACACGAAATGAGGGTGAAAGTATAAGTGGGGTACTATGCAACTATGGGCTCACTCAGTGTATAGGACGGGCTAATGTAGATTTGGACGCTGGGGTGTTACACCATATACTAAGGTCTCTTTAAGTTACCATTATTCAGTAGTTGATGGGGTAAATCATACTTTTACAATAGTTGAGGGGTAGATCGGACTATACCTTATTCAATAAGTCTCATGATCCTGTACAGGCATAAGTATCAGCTCAACCTGGCTGATCAGCTCTCACCAAATATAGCTTTTCTTAACATGCTTTCATGGATTTTCTTTTGTGAACTCTATCTTGCTAGTACAATTATTTATGAAATATTGATATAACTGTAATTTTGTAAATCATCATATATATATATCCCAGTGTTTAGAACAAATGGCCTATAAATTAAACTACGATCAATATGCCGGGCTCCCAAATTACACTTACATCTGATGGAGTATTCGGAGTGTAGAACACACGAATATCAAGCTCCCTTATGCACTCAACATCTTCCTTCTTGATAGCCATATACTTGATGATACCACGTGCATTAGTAAATTCTCCAGTTCCACCCATAATTGACCACTGTCCAACTTTGTCCTCACTTCCTTCAATGATTCCCATCACCTAAAGTGTGGACCCTGCATATGTACTACAACAACACCATGGAGCATTTTAGTTAGTTAAGTTGTTTGCAAAGTAGTATATAGTCCTTACAAGAACAAGTGGAAATAACATCTTACCTGTCCTGAAATACTATGTTCTGAGAAAGATACCAGTTGCCTGGGGCGTTTTGACTGGCAACGATATGTCATCCTTGTGCACGCCCCACAATATTTTCATTTGTGTCAAGTCCCGTGGTTAAACTCCAATCATGAAATAGACCTACACCCAAACCTGAGGGGCCTCCAGTTATTACGAATTCTTCATTGCGATTTGGATGGTTTGGTCCAGCACGGAATTGGTGCAGATAATAGTGCAACCGGACCTCACATTGTTGGCGACACTCACAATCACAGTATGGATCGGCCATGGTGAGGATTGTAGGCAGCATGGTCATGATAAGGATCATGGTGCCACAGAGACCCCTCATGGCTATTGATGTTGGCACTTGAGAGCAATCAGATAAAGAGTAGGAGAGATGTTGTGTTTTGCCTGTATTTTGTGGAGAAACAAGTGTGGAGAGGATGTATCTATAGAATCCTCAGAGCACTTGGAAAATTATCCAGATAATTAAATTTTATCCAAGTGGACCTTAAAAATATATTCATCATAGTCCCAATTGTACACCTGTGATGGGTAATTAACCATGAAAAATTATCCAAGTAGACATACTCTAATATGCCTCAAGTGTAGTCTGTCGACATTATAGTTGTCACGCATGCACAACATGTGGTGCTGCCTCATCGAGTTTTTGTGGGCATCTGAGTTTAATCCCGACTTCAAAAGTGCCATAGAAAGTTGTGTACAATTTATTACAATATTAGTGTTGCAAATGTGTTATATTTCTCAAAAGCATGTTTAATTAGAAAAATAAAAAAATACGATCAGTTTCATCGCAATGCAGGTGCAGCTCACTTCACTAGCTTTGTGAAGATACGCAAAATAATCATCACAAAAGGAACAATATTTGACACGGATTCATGAACATCCATTGTTCATAAAAAAACAACCTATTTGATATTTGATATGTAAGAAGGTAGCTTGTAATATTATGTTCTTCATTTTTCACTATACAGTACTGGTGGCAGCGTCTACGAGAAGGTGGAAGAATTTGCCCTTTATTCCCACCAAATCTGGTTGCAAATTTCCCCTCCAGGCTTTAGCTAGAACCTGGGGTCATAGGCTGCTGCAGAGCGTTGTAAATGCTGTAAATTAAGGGATGGTAGAATCCTATGTAGCAGTATAATTCTAACATCAAAGTTTCCAAGTAGATGACTACAATGTGTCAGATTGTTGCTGCATACTTAGACTAGAGCAAGTTTGAAGAAAGGACATAAAAGAAGACTTAGTCTGTGTTTGGAATCCCCCTTTCCCAACTCACCCGTCTCTTTTTTCCGCGCACGCGCTTTTCAAACTGCTAAACGGTGTTTTTTTGCAAAAAGTTTCTATACGAATGTTGCTTAAAAAAATCATATTGATCCATTTTTTAAAAAAAATAGCTAATACTTAATTAATCACGTGTTAATGGACTGCTCCGTTTTCCGTGCACACTGTGCTGGTTGGGAACAAGGGTTAGCGAACACAGCCTTAGATGCCTTCTAGGTTTCCATTCTTCTATTCAATTTTCCTGGTCGGGAATGAGATGTGGTGTCTAAGTATTCCAATTTGGATGTGTATGTCCCCCATGGATAGAAATATCATGCTAATATGTACACACAACAAATCTGAGCAAATTTATAGTTCCATAACCTTGATGGACTCGTCAGGAAATCGTTACACCAATTATTTGGCAACTTGTTTTTTCATGCACACTGGAAATTATAAAGCCTCAATTTGTTTGGAAACACTGACTAATAGGTCAAAGTCCCATCAAATTCATGCAAAATTCATGTGTTTCAAACGATGCCTAAATTTGAAAGAAATCATGTTCAATCAAAAACCATCAACAATCGAAATCTGTCTAGAAAGTTGAGAATGGCAAATTCTCTGTCAGGAAACTAGGAAACTAAAGATGTCAAGGATATTTGCTTGGCCTGTCAATACAGTACTATAAGCATATTTTGTATATAAATTGTTGGCACAGAATTTTTGCCCATCTGAATGGTACCACACAAGCTACAGTGATTCCATCAGAAACAATGGGCTGATATAAGATTTTATTTTCTGGGCGGATGGTGGAAGTTAGGGATATATATGTCTGAACATGGAGAAAACTGCATATATACCCTCAGATTAGCTTTCAGTTGTACTAAATAATTATATGTGAGCCTTTGTTTTTGGCATGACATATAGAGCACATGTTCCCCACGTGAAACTATGTCAGATTTTTGTACAACCATTGTTTTCGAAGGTGACAAATGTTCATGTTTAGTAAAACGAAGAAACTCTGGGAATGAGATCCATATTCTGAAAAACAGAATCATTTATATGTACAAACTAAAAAATACACTGTAAAATATTGTCATGATTTTGTTGTAGATGTGTTTACTCCTGTATATTAATTGCCCCAGAGGAAGTACATGGAATCAAAATTATTTAATTGTATCGTTAGGATGATCATAAAAGTACACTAATTGATGAGCTTCTGTGGAAAGAACTAGCAACCAACAACATGGTTATCGTACCTAAATTAATATTGAACTGCAGAACATACTACCAATCAATATGGTTGTATATCCACTTGTCATGCAATACCCAAGAAATACCTAGCTAGATGTATGAAAGGCCATAATTTCATATGCCTGTTTTTTTCCAACTCTACTCTCTGCTATATTGAATTGTTACTGCTTTACCCAACCCAAAATAAGAACTAGGCTGTACAATTTTACCCAACAAAGTGCATGTTACTGTTTCACTTACCTGTTTTTATGCTGAATTTTGCCTGTTTGTCAATTTACCCTCAACTGTAATTAGGATCGTTTCACTTTCGACCTTGAACTTTCAATGGCCAGTCGAAGAAAAATACGTTGCTTGTACCAAACAACTCTCATTCATTCCACTCCAGCAATAACACATAACTCTATATATGGGAATTTAATCAGTCATGCCTTTTCATATTCTTAGTGTTATGGAACAGTTTTAGCAAAAACACCTCAAAAACATATGTTACCATGAACCAACCACGAATTGTAGCAGATTTGTTTGCGTCTGAAATCGTTATTAGTTAAAATTTTCACTATAAAAAGGATTGATGTTTTAAAATAGCAAAAAAGACAGTCTTTTAGGTTTAGGACCAGAAGGAGTATGACGCTACAAAATTAACTTGAAGTTATATATTTTGGAGACCAGGAGATACATACCAATCAATAAACTATTATTTACACCATCAATTTTGAAACAAAAGGCATACTACTATTGCAGATTTGTTATGAAATAAAAATATTTTACACAATTCTCTTTATCTTTCCTCATCATTTGGTATTCTACTTCTGTGAGTAAACTTCTCTCTGTCAGTCTTATATTAGAGTGTTCATTTATGATTACCATTGTAGGATGTTTTGTACATAATCATTGTTTCGGTGCCTGGTCAGAACGCTGCACATAACCATTTATATCATTCCTCTCAGTCAGTGACCATGCTTTATCTTTTCTTCATTCATACTAAAATTTCTACAAGAGAAGCATGTACATAACCTGGAACAATCACCTTGCTTGTTTGTCCGACTTTTAAAAGAAAAAAAGGATGAAGAGACGACGTGATCGCACTACTACAAAAGTGATTTTTCTATACGAGACCCCATGATTTTTGCAAACGGACCATAACTAGTGGCGTCTGCAAAAATCGAGGGCCATTTTCCCATACGGCTGCTTACGTGGCCCGTATGAAAAAATCAATTTTCCCATACGGGCCTTTTAAGAGGGCCGCATGCAAAAATGAGCTCATTTTTGCATGCGGCTCACTTAAGAGCCCGCATGGAAAAATCAATTTTTCCATACGGGCCACCTAAGCAGCCGTATGGGAAAATAAAATTTGAAAAAATTGAAAATTTGAAACTAGTTTACCTCACTCATATAAAGTACTCCAAATTAGATGATTTTTTCCCTAAATGTTTCTAAAATTATGCTCTTTCATGTTATTATGTTCGTACTGCTATTATTTTGACCATTTTTTCTTGTGAATTTGTTTTATCAATTAAAAATTTGAATTTCAAAACTTCAAATAATATTTTGAAGCAGTAAATGATTTCAGCTGAAAAAGTCATCAACAATAAAGTTGTATAACTCATCAAGATCTATAACTTCTATTTTGGTCATTTCTTCATCCGATAAAGTGATAGTAACATATTCTTAAAATTTACATATATCTCTTATAATTTATAAAACTATAAGAGATATGTACATTTTGTGAATAATGTTACAAATCACTTTGTCGGATGAAGAAATGACCAAAATCGAAGTTATAGATCTTGATGAGTTATACAATTTTGTTGTTGATGACTTTTTCGGTTGAAATCATTTAGTATTTGAAAATGTTGTTTGAAGTTGTCATATTTTGAAATTAAAATTCAAACTGTTCAAACAAAGTCATATATAAAAATAACCAAAACATAGTTATAGATCTTGATGAGTTATACAACTTTTTTATTGATGACTTTTCCATTTGAAATCATTTACTACCTGAAAAATTATTTAAATTTCTTATATTTTGAAATTCAAATTTTCTATAGTTCAATCAAACTCGGATGGAGAAATGACCAAAATGAAAATAGTACATCTTAATGAGTTCTGCAACTTTTCTTTTGACAACTTTTTCATTCGAGTTAATTTAGTACCATAAAAATCGATTTGAAGTTTAAATAGCGCACGAAAAAAATTCGATTTTTCATGCGGATGCTTAAGTGGTCCGCATGTAAAAATGCTCCATCATTTTTACCTGCCGGTCCTCTTAAGGGGCCGCATGCAAAAAATCTATTTTCGCATGTGGTCGTTTAAGAGAACCGTATGCGAAAATACCCTCCCTCCTCTCTAGATCTTTTCCCTCTCGACACTTCAAAATTTTCATCCAATCAACTCTCTGACCTCCTCATCCTTATCCTCTCTCTCACTTTCTCTCCTCATCTTCTCTCTCACTTTCTCTCCTCTCCTCTCTCAGCGGGCGACAGCAGGTGGCTGGCGGGTGGTGGCGGCGGGAGCTGGCGGCAAGCGGGCGGGTGGATCCACCGCCCCTGCCCTCGGGGGTGACGGGTGGTGGCAACGGCAGCAGGCAACCGGCAGTGGCAGGTAGTGGCAACGGCAGCAGGCGGCCGGCGGAGCGGCGGTGGCGGGTGGTGGCAACGGTAGCAGGCGGCCGGCGGGCGGATCCGCCGCCTCCGACCTCTGGAGCGGCGGCAACGTGCGGATCTGCTGCCCCCAACCTCGGGAGCGGCAGGCGGTGGCAGCGGTAGTGAGCGGCGACGGTGGGCGGCGGATCCGGCGGTGCCGCCCTCGGGAGCGGCTACGGCAGCGGAGATGGTGCGACGTGACCGCGGCAATGGCGACGTCGGTGGCTGTGACGAGCTCACGGATCCCACCGCCTCTCCTCCATCTCTCCCTTGCCTTCTTCGATCCCGGCGGCCGGAGGTCGCGGGGCGGCGGATCCGTCGGCCTTGGATCCGGCCGGGGTGGATCTACCGGCGGCTGGCGACGACAACGTCGGGATCGGTGGCGGCGGCTGCGGCGAGCTCGGTGGCGGCGGGGCTAGGGTTTAATTTTTGGAATTTTATTTTTTTTCGTGATTTTTCCTCTTTGCATGCGGTCGGCTTAAGCGCCCGCATGCGAAAATCTGATTTTCGCATGCGGTTGCGTTGGCCGCATGGAAAAATCCTGATTTTCACAGACCTTTTGCTGCATGCGGTTGCTCCAACCGTATGCGAAAATCAGTTTCGTCCGTTTGGAAAAATCAGTTTTGTAGTAGTGTCGGGGATTGAGAAAACAAAACAGAATGAACAAAAGCTAGAGGCTCGTAATTGATGGCCAAACGTGCAACATGGAAGAAGAGGTGGCCAGTGGTAGTTTTGGTTGCATTGGAGGGCCAGGTTACTAAGCAGCCAAGAGTAAATCGGAAGGTGGTTAAATTCTTCCCCTAAAGCTTAATTTTTAGTCGATTACGAGTAATTTTATTATTTATATTTTTTCTCGGCTAAATCGATATGTGGTTATTCATTATATTGGTATTGCTCATATTCCATAAAAAGAAAAAGAAAGAAAAAAAATTTAGTCAATGCTAAATAGCAATTATAACCCTTTTTAGGATAATAATATTCTTTCATATTCTATTACCACTAACTTAGGTTATGATAGAAAGCAATCTGAATCCTAATGAGGCTAAAAAAAACATATATCACTAATCCTAGTTTTTTTTTGATTGCGTAGAAGCTAGATGCACATACACATATACTACATGTTCCTATCAAGGAAGTGAGTATGGTTCCTATAACAGCTAGGTTTACACAAGATTGTCGCTGGCCGCAACCCTCCTACGTCAGTCACATAGATGCTTAGCATATTGATATGAAATGATGTCCTGAACAACTAATTCATTGAGAAGCACCACGTAAACGATATGGTTCACTTGTTTTACCTCCGTGAATCACACAGATGCTATCCATCGCTATTTAAAGTCAATTTATCTGCCACATGTTTCAATTTAAGCAGTCCAAAATATTTTGATTTGAGCAGAATATTTCGATTTCAAGCTCTGGTTGTTGACTGAATTCATTAAAAACTTTCACTGTCTTTACAAAAATGCTGACGAGCACTAACTTAAATTTCTTCATTTCAGGAGAAATGAAACTACCCTGACATTTGGACGAAAGCCTTGACAACTAATCATTTTTACTTGCTTGTTGCCGGTAGTAAGCATAAATATTTCAAAATTCATTTAATCCACAACACATTAATAAAGAAACCCAACACTTTTGAGCGAGGTACTAACGAAGTCAACTAGAAAAATCACTAGTATAAACACCCTCGTCTATGCCGGTTCAAAATCCTTATAGCTGCATATAGGGGTGCACCTGTTTTTTATACAGGCAAGCACGAATCAAGTCAAAAAAATAGTTTCAATATTACTAGGCATCTGTATGGTATCACCCTTCGATCCCCACAGCTCATGTAATTTTTTTTCTCCCAACATATGTGCGCAGAGTCAAGTAGGATGAAAATGGAGCGTGTACGGAACGGATAATCCATATTCGTTTTCGTATTTTTTAATGGATACGAAAACGAATACGAATTATATCAGATACGGAAACAAATACGAATTATCTCGAAGACGAATAAGGATCGAATATGACCAGACACGAATATGAAAACAAATATTTCTCGGAATATGAAAACTATCTCAACTTCTAATAGAAACAAATACCATCACATATAATTATCTCGTTTTATATAATATGTTTGATAATAGACTCAATAACGCTAATTAAGTTTAACATGAACAACAGAGTTGATATAAATACACGTCTAACTAATATTATGATATATAAAATATAGTAAAATTTATAAAAATATTCAAATATTTAAATAATATTAATAGCGTGGACTAGTGTAATGAGATAGTTTACTATTAAAAATGTAAAGAAGTAGGTTGAAGGTCTAGACTTAGAAAGAAATGAGGTATGTCTTATGCTTTTTGCACATATTCGAACAGCACCGTTCATCGGATATCCATATTATTATCCATATACATCGGAAACTATGATACCATATTCATATCCGTATCCAGAAAAAGATATCCATATTCGTATCCATATCCGAACTATCTAAGAATTATCCGCTGTGAATGATATATGTATTCGTTCTTCTCCGGAGCAGACGGAAACTATCCGCTCCGTTTTTATCCCTAAGAGTTAAGTCTGGGAGGTCTCCTCCACTTAAAAGCCTTCTTGCCATTACCCATATCAAGCGTTTGTTGTCTTTGTAGCAGATACTATTCTTCCGACAACTCTCAATCGAAACTTATAATACATATTTGACACTATATATCAGCTTGAATGAAAATGGTCTCACGTGTAAAATTGTAAATCTCATCAATATCTACAATTTTCACGTAGATTTTGTCCCCGTCCGAGGTCATTTGGAATTTTTCAAAACTCACTTATTCAAATAGATCTGATAATTTATAACGCATTTTGGGACGTCAAAAAAGATGTCAAATGAAAAGGTCATCAGCTACAAAGGTGTATATCTCGTAGAGGTCTACAATTCTAAAATATTTTTTATCTTTATTCAAATTCATTTAAGAAATTAGTAAAAAAACATGCATATACGAGTGGTGGTGTTATATGTGCCGGTCTTTTACCACCAGGGCCATCTCTGTGAATTTGAGGCTCCGGTGAGAAATATAAAATGGGGCCCTAATTCATTCCCCCTGTATAAGAAAGCTCGTTAGTGGATGATTAATTAAGTATTATAAACTTAAAAATGAATTTGTTTGATTTTTTAAACAACTGCTATATAATTTTTTAAAAAACACACAATTCAACAGTTTGAAAAACGTGCTAGTGAAAAACAATGAAGTTGAAGTTTGAAGTTGATGAAACGAATATGACTTAAAATTGAAAGAATTAATCAAATTATACTTTTTATTTCTAGAAGATATTATGAGACTCGAGGATTGTAACATGCTAAATAAGCTAAATTACCAGTGATTCAAAATTTTAAAAAAATCATGATATCTAGGCTAAGCTTAGAAATAAAATAAAATAAAATATTAGACTATAGAATAGATATGGAAGTATTGAACCTTCACTGAAATCGTTGTGTTCTTTTACTTCTGTATAATTCTGCTTACCAATGCTGATGCATTGTTGTTCACCACTTCACTTATGAATACACTGTCTAAATAGCATTCAGTGGCTCAGTGCTGCTTAATATGGCAGCACGGGTGTGGCGTATGATGTCAACGGTCGACGTCTCGATGGGTTCAGGGCATGAGAGGCGAGATGAGACAGCGATGGAGACGAGGCGTTGGATGATTGGAAATGATGCCGAAGCATAGAACTCCACTTCATTAATTTGTACGTGTCTATGCGAGCGACCGAGTATGATGCAGCGATAATATATTTACTAGATATAAACAAACAGTTGCATCCACTACTAGAAAACTCATTTGCGGTGTTGTAGAGGTTCCATTTTCGCAGGCGGGTATGGTCTTCGGAGCCAAAATCCCGCCAGCGAAGACGATACCCGGGGTGGAGGGGGCGGTCCGCCTGCGAAGATCGATCTTTGCAGGCGGACCACATAAGTGACGCCTGCGAAGATCTATCTTCGCAGGCGGCAGGCGACGTGTGCCTGCGAAGATCGATCTTCGCAGGTGCCGCTTATATGGCCCGCTTGCAAAGATGCCCCTATATAGTCTTCTTCCTCCCCGAGCCCTGTTCATTCTCCCCGAAGTTTCTCTCTCCTAAAGTGACTTAAATATAGGGGGGAAGGTTTTGAACTTCAAATCTTCGGGGGATTTTTCTACGGTGCTTAGATATACTCATTTCCACACTAGCTATGCAAATTTTTAAGCTTTTAGACCCCAATTTGTGATGGATTTATGCATGAAAAATTTTGAGGGAAAAGCTCCATGTTTTTTAATTTACTTTCTTTTGATATGTTGATGTTAGATGTATGTGTAATACTTGATGCCTCTTGTTGTAGTGGTTTAATATGGTAACATAAATTCTCAATTCTTTATTTTGCTATCACATCTACCTCCTAGTTCTAGATCTAGATCTAGATCTTGTCATATATATATGAGAGAGAATAAAATTTTTAATGTGTATTTATTTCGTGCAATCGAAAAATAATTATATTAGTTTGTAACATGTCGATGATATGATTTTGTTAGATTTTCCTAATACACTAATTTGGCATGTCTGTGTAAATGAAATGAAATAAACTTTTTTATTAGTTTACAATTAACCTTCAGTTAGTTTTGAATAGCAATATGTTTTTTCAATAAACCCTGCAAATTTGGTATTGATAGTGCAGATATTTTATGTTCATTTTTTAGAGATATGGAAAGTCGGGAATGGATGTATCATTGGCCGAGGATTTTGTCTCTATATAGAGATGAAGTGTCTAAATTTATTGGTATTGCGAAGGCACACGCTAAGAAGAACAATATGAGGAAGATAATTTGTCCATGTGCTGACTCTAAGAATGAAATAGGCTGGGAAGGTGCTTATAAAGTGAAGGAGCACTTAGTAACTCGTGGATTCATGGACAAGTACGAAATATGACACGTCATGGTGAAGAACAAGTGGACGGGCCTGAAAATGTAGTTCCGACACAAGTTGAAGACAAGGTGCACGACGATGGTTCTGTTGAGGACAAAATCGATATAGAGGAAATGTTACGTCATGCAGAACCCGAGGTGCTGATGGGGTCGGCTAGAGGTTTAAATAACTTTGAAGCTTTATAGAAGGCAGCTAAGGAAGTTCTGTACGATGAGTCCAAGGGCTGTGATAGTGAGTTCACAACACTACGGTCAGTTCTTGAACTTATGAGGTTAAAGGTGAGACATGGATGGTCTGATACCAGTTTCGACAGCCTTTTAGAACTTCAACAGAAAATGCTCCGGAGGCCTAACTCACTACCATCGAGCACATATCAAGCGAAGAAACTCATATGCCCCCTTTCACTTGGTGTGGAAAAGATTCATGCGTGCGTTAATCACTACATACTGTACAGGAAAGAGTACGCTTCTTTAGATGAATGTCCAACATGCGTTGCTAGCCGGTACAAATCGAATAACAATACTGGCCTAGAACCGTCTGACAGAACCGTTTGCAATCACGGATGGACCTAGTCGAGATGGGAATCAGGGAAGAGTTACACCCTCAAGAAGGAGAGAAGAATGGCAAAGTATATCTTCCACCAGCCTGTTTCACACTGACACCTGAGGAGAAGAAGTCATTTTGCAAATCACTCCGCGATGTCAGAGTGCCCACAGGTTTCTCATCAAACATCAGTCGACTAGTTTCCATGAAAGATTTGTCGGTATCTTGTTATAATTCACACGACTGTTATGTCTTGCTCACCATGTTTCTTGCAATTGCAATAAGGGCCATAAAATCAGAGCATTTAAAGTTTGCTATCGCAAGATTGTGCTACTTTTTCAACGCAGTGTCACAGAAGGTCATTAGTCTCGAAGAGTTAGGAAATCTCCATACATTCGCACATGAGACACAGTGCCAACTTGAGATGTGTTTCCCTCCGTCATTTTTTGATATGATGGAGCATCTCATTGTTCACATAGTGCCACAGATGGTTGTGCTCGGCCCATTGTACCTCTATCAAATGTGGTCATACGAGCGTTACATGGCAGTTTTGAAGGGTTACGTCCGAAATCGTGCACATCCAGAGGGATCAATGGTTGAGGGTTATAGTACTGAAGAGGTTGTCGAGTGTTGTATCGATTACCTCAAAGATGGATATGCAATTGGAGTACCTGTGCCCCGACACGAGGGCAGATTGAGTGGCAGGGGAACCATAGGAAGAAGAGATTCGTCACCCAAGATCACAAATCATTTCAAGAAGCTCACTTCAGTGTGCTTCATCAGTTTGCTATCGTTGAGCCTTACATCGATCAACATATCGAACTACTATGAGCTAACAATAAGGGTCGCACCACCGAGTTGATAATGAAAGAACACAAGCGTCTCTTCATAGATTGGTTGCGAGACCTAGACTTACCTGAGGGACAAACTACCGATGACATAACTATGAAGCGGTTGGCTTATGATCCATCAACTACAGTAAATTCTTGGCAGGGATATGACATTAATGGATACTCGTTTAGTAAAGAGCCCGAGATAGTAAGACCTGTAGGCAAAACAACAGTGTCCGTGTGGAGGCAACTGATGAAGCAGGGGAAAACAATCATACTTCGGTTTTATTGAAGAAATATGAGAAATTGACTATGGGCACACAATGCAATTCCCCATATTTAAGTGCCACTGAGTAAAATACCCGAACGGGGTCAATGTTGATAAGTTTGGTTTTACTGTTGTTGACCTTGCGAGTGTGGGTCACAAGGATGACCCTTGGGTACTCGCCAATCACGTGGCACAAGTGTTTTATGTGAAAGACCCTTCAAATTTGAAGAAAGATATAGTGCTACCAGGAAAACAAAAGATATTGGGAGTGGATGGGGTTGAAGATGTCGAAGATTACAATCAATACGACAGTATGCCACTTTATAATCAGTTTGTACAAAAGATTAAGAATGTCGAGACATCTACTCAGAAGACCGTGAAGCCTTACATGCGCACAGACGGTGTGGGCAAAAATGTTAAAGGGTAATGATTGTTGAGTGACATGTAAGCATCTAATAAGTTATTTGTACTAATTTTAATGTGTAATTAACATTTGTAGGGTAAAATTTACAGTTTTTTATATTTTAAAAGTTTTTTTAAAAGAGGTTTCAAAATTTAGTAGCAATTTTTTATGTGCACTTACCATTGTTTGAAAAATTTTAAAAAAAATTTAAAGTAGTAATATTAATGTTTCAAACATTTAAGTAAGATTTACATTTGAAAAGTAATAATATTAAGGTTTGTATATTTGTATGTACAATTACCATTTTTATTACAACTACTGTAGACATTTTCAAATTTCAAAAATAAATTAGAAAAGATTTTAAAATAAATATATTCACCTCTTTAACAATCTTTGCAGGCGGATGGACCGCTTGCGAAGATTGTTAAGCTGAGTAGGGTGTTCATTTTCGCAGGTGGACCGTCTGCCTGCGAAGATAGTGAAAAAGATCTTCGCAGGCGGAAGGCCCGCTTGCGAAGATCATCTTCGCACGTGGGCGGCCCGCCTGCAAAGATAGTTTCACTATATAAAGCCCCGCCCGCGACGCCAAAATCTCTAAGTCTAGGCGGGAACCCTAGAAATTTTGGCGCCGACATGCTGCCAAATTTTTGAGCCACCGCACGCCGCCGCCGTCGTCCACCTGCGACCTTTGCCCACCGCCGGCCGCTCCGCCTCCGCCGGCCGTCGTCCTCCGCTCCATCATCGGCCGCTCCACCGCTACCGGCCGTCGTTCTCTGCTCCGCCGTCGGTAGCTCCACCGCCGCTCCAGCGCTCCGCCGCCGCCGACCCTCCACCGCGCGCGGTCTCGCTCGCAGTCACGGTCTCGCTCTCTCTCTCGCAGCCGCCGCCGGCCATCCACCGCCGACCATCCTCTCTCTCTCGCTCGCAGTCACGGTCTCGCGGCCGAACGGCTTCATCGGTCGGTCGTTGTCCACGAGCGAAGACATCCTCGGGCGAACGACGTCTTCAGCCGGTCGTCGTCCACGGCCGAACCTCGTTGTCGGCCCTTCCTTCGTCATCCATGGCCGAACCTCGTCGTCGGCCGTTCGTCATCCACGGACGTGTGTGCATGTGGGTGTTTGTTTTTTATATGTGTGTGCTTGTAGCTGTGAGGGGGTTTATATGTGTGTGCATGTGGGTGTGAATGGGAATGAGGGGTGGGTGATATGTGACTGAGGGGTTATATGTTGATTGTGAATGTGAATTTGGGAATGTGGGTGACACGTGAATGAAATTGGGAGGGTATGTTCAATTTTGCAGGATATGTGAATTTGTCAATTTTTTAATAACATTTGGTAGGGTATGTTCAATTTTTTTTATAACATGTGGAGGATATGGTCACCTTATTAAATTTTTAGCATATTAGTTTGTACCAATTTAGCAAATTATTAGTTTGTACTAATTTCTCAAATTTGTTTGTCCTAAATTAGCAAATTAGTTTGTACTAATCTATAACACTTTACAATTACGTACAGAAGTATTTATTAAAACATTCTACAATTACGTACACAAGTTTTATTATAACCTTTTGCAATTATGTACACAAGTTTTTAATACACAGTTTCGCAGAGTGTTCATATACAGTTTATTTTTTATGTTAGAAGTTTGAAACGATGGACGATAGTACTAAAGTGACCGAAGAGAAGGGTTTGGGGGCGGAAGAGCCGTCCCTTCCTATTGTGGTTGCTCCGGAACCAACGGTCCCACCGGAAGATAGTTTCGACAGCAACGTAGCTAACGACGAGTACTCGTTGCCAAGCAATCCTTGTCCAAGCCCTAAGAGAAGAAGAAAGGGCGACGGTGAAGAAGGCGACAAGGACTGCATTCCCCCTAAAGAAGGGGTAAGTAAACTTAATATGTAAACTGTTCACCGTGATAACTATTAGCCCGAGCTAATTCGAAACTTTGATATATACCTTATCGTAGGAAACGGCACCACGGCGATCAAAACGGCAGCCGAAGAAAAAAGATCCGTCGAAAGACGAGGAGGTCCCAGCTAACACAACCGGCTCAAAGAATAGTGAACGGTCAGCAAAGGCGAAGAAAAGGAAGGGCGAGAGAAGCGTGAATAGAAAGGATGAAGGGTTCCATGTTGTTACCCATGTTTCGCCAAAAGGAGAGCCGCTCACCCCTAAGACGTCACGTGCGAAATTCAGTTCATAGTGTGGCATAATAGTAAGAGAAAAGATCCCCATCACGGTCAAGGACTGAGATCATGTATCGAATGGAGATAAAGAAGTCCTATGGAAAGAGTTGATGAAAATCTTCCAGTTCCCGGATGGATCAGAGGCAACAGTGAGGAATTTTGCACTACAAACAATGGCCAAGTCTTGGCGTGGTTGGAAAACCACCTTGAACAAGAAATTTGCACTGCAGACGGGACGTACACCGTTTTCGACGTATGCCAACATAACCCCGAATCAGTGGGAAGACTTTCTGACATTGAAGAACTCCCCGGAAGAAATCGAAAGGAGCAAAAAGGTTTCAGAGTTGGCCTAGAAGAACAAATTTCCTCATCGCTTAGGCTCCGCGGGATACGCACCAAAGGTGGAGCAGTGGACAAAAGAGGAGGAGGAAATGAGGAAGGTGGGGCTTCCGGTACCTATGGAGGAATGGACACAAAGATCACGGAACTGGGTAAGAGCTAGAACTCCGAAGATCACGGATGAAGGTAAAGTATCATTCGAAGATCCGGAGCTGCAGGGCGTTGCCGATAAAATAGAGAATTTATCCAGTTCACAGAAGAAAGGATTTTTCAGGCCTAAGAGGGAGAAAGATGTGCTAAGTACGGCGCTGGGTACTCCTGAACATCGGGGTAGGGTTCGAGGTGTGTCGTCCAAGATGAGTTGGAAAGAAGGGTTTAAACATGACCCCCACAAGAAGCGTGAAACGTACAAGGATAAACTTAGAGACGAAGGGGCTGCGGATTTTGAAAGGCAAATGATGGATTTCTGCGTCAAGCACATGCTTTTGCCTCCCCCCGAAACCAAAGAACCTGAGCCAAATTACCCCTTCGATGACCTCAAGGAGAATACACCCTCCAGATTGCACGTTCCCATTGGACACTCTGGGAAAACTCTTGAGTCCGCTACAGGCATTGCTATCCCTGGGAGAACATATTGTTGGCAGTATGTCATGGGACCTTTCAACCAGACCTGCCGAAACCAAGCAAGCAGCAACGATTCAGACTCGAGGCGCCTAAGACCCATCGGGGCGAAGCCCTATGGCGCAGACCACGAGGCGAAGGCGGCGAAGGGCGAAGAGTCGTGCCAGGCCCCTGCAAGTCTATACGTGCTCTGGGCGAAGGCTGCATGGCGAAGGGCATACGCCGGAGCAGGATGACTTCGCCATATCGGGCCCCGTCCAGGAAGGCCCAGGGAGCCGACCCAACCGCTCCGGCCCAAGGACCACTGGGCCGACAGTCGCCAGGTGGCCCATTCAAGGCCCACATACCGTAATGATATTCAATACCCATGTAAGGGTCCCTTTCATAAGGGTGACCATGTAAATTCCCCTGTAATAGCCCTAAACCCTAATAGGGCGATATGTAATGGGATTATAAATAGCCCCCTAGGCCCATGTAAAGGGGGGATCCCAAGAAAATCCTGAATTTAATACACTTTACTTTTCCCAACAACTATTGAGTGACCACGTCCTTTGATGTATGCAGTTGTTGTTTCGACAACAGCTGGCGCCGACCGTGGGGACCTCCAAGCGAAACCACTGAGAGCGAATGCCATCGAAGAAGGTCACAAAGGAGAGGGTTGCTAACCCAAAGGAAAGCATAGCAGAAGAGGCGATGGCCACCTAAGGAACAAAACCTTCGGCGCCCACCGCCGAAGCTGGGGCCGTGCTGTCGGCTTCGGTGCCCGCGCCGCAACCACCGTCTTCGGCTCCGGCCACTTCGACGGAGCAGGTGCCGGAGATCCCTTCGGCAAGTCAGCTGACTTCGACCACACTCGTTGCTGTGCAGGCCGACCCCAACCTTGAGGCGCAAGCCGAAGCCAACATGGAAGCCATGCGGCAGAACATGACACGACTCCAAGACATGCTTCGCCAAATGCAAGAGCAACAACAAGCATACGAAGCAGCACGGCAAGCCAAGGTTGCTTCGGCCCCAGTCCTCCAGTACTCGGTGGGCTACATCCCGCCTCAAGCCTACCAGCAAGCGCTGGTTCAAGCCCCTCCGTCACAAGCCGCGCAAGGACCGATGTACTTCCCCGGGCAACCTTCGGCCGCAGCAGCGCACTCGGTTCCTGGCGTGCGGCCACAGGTTCGACCGGCTGTGGTCCAGGTGCACCCCTCACCACCCGGTCAGATGTCGCAAGTGATGGCGGAGGGGGCTTCGGCCTTGCAAGCACAGCTTCAAGCTTTCCTTCAGCAACTCAATCAACCCCACAACATCTCAAGCACATCCCCTTCGGTTCAGCTAGAGGGGAGCACTGGCCAAGGCGCACCCAGTTGGCTACCGTCGAACCAACCTGGGCCGGGGGCTTCGCCCTGGTGCCAGGGACCGCAGTTCGACTTCTACAACACCGCCCAAGCGCCACCGTTCGGAACCGGGCCAACGAACGCCGTGGCACAGCCACATGCACAAACTATGGCTTTGCCCTTTTCCACGCCGTATCCACAGTCAAGCGGGCCCTCGCTACAGGGCGTCATAAGCAAGGCATGGGGCGAAAAGGGGCTGCCGCTGAGCGGGGGAATCAAAACTCGTCCAATCCCACCCCAGTTCAAGTTCCCACCCGTTCCGCGGTACTCGGGCGAAATAGACCCTAAAGAGTTTCCTTCTATCTACGAGTCCGCGATCGAAGCCGCTCACGGCGACGAAAATACCAAGGCGAAGGTAATCCATCTTGCTCTAGACGGCATCGCCCGTTCTTGGTATTTCAATTTGCCATCTAATAGCATTTACTCATGGGAGCAATTGCGCGATGTCTTTATCCTTAACTTTCGAGGCACTTACGAGGAGCCGAAGACGCAGCAACATTTGCTCGGCATTCACTAGAGGCCGGGCGAATCAATACGGGAGTACATGCGTCGCTTCTCGCAAGCCCGATGCCAAGTTCAAGATATAACTGAAGCAACCGTCATCAACGCCGCTTCGTCCGGGCTGCTCGAAGGCGAACTCACAAGGAAAATCGCCAACAAGGAACCGCAAACTCTTGAGCACCTGCTTCGCATCATCGACGGGTACACCAGGGGCGAAGAGGACTCCAAGCGAAGGCAAGCGATTCAGGCTGAGTACGATAAATCTTCCATCACCGCTGCCCAGGCCCAGATGCAAGCACAAGTCGCCGAACCAGCTCCCCTCGCCGTTCGCCAACCCCAGCCGGTGAACCAGGGACAACCGCAAAGACCAAGCCAAGCTCCCATGACTTGGAGAAAATTCAGAACTAACCGCACGGGCAAGGCCGTGATGGCTGTCGAACAAGTACAAGCCCTCCGTAAGGAGTTGGACGCCCAGCAGGGTGGCAGCCACCAGCAGCCTGTTCGCAAGAAGGTCAGAAAAGACCTCTATTGCACCTATCATGGGCAATCTTCACACAGCACCGAGCAGTGCCGAAACATTCGTCAGCGAAACAACGCTCAAGAACCAAGGCCGCATCAAGAAATTGACGCCATCCAGCAAATGAGGCCACCGTCGAGCATACGCGAAGTACAAAAGCTCGCGGGCTGAATTGCGGCACTCAGTCGTTTTCTCTCAGAGACGGTCGAAAGGGATTTGCCATTCTTCAAGACCCTCCGTGGCGCAGAAAAGTTCAGCTGGACCCCCGAATGCTAGGCCGCATTTGAGGAGCTAAAGGAATATTTGGAAAACCCACCTGCCCTGGTCAGCCCAACCTCGGGAAGTAAAATGCTACTATATCTAGCGGCTTCGCCAGTGGCAGTCAGTGCAGTCCTTGTCAAAGAGACAGAATCAGGATAGAAACCGGTATACTTTATTCTCTGAAGCTTTGCAAGGGGCGAAGATAAGGTACATTGAGATGGAAAAGCTCGCTTACGCCCTAGTGATGGCTTCGCGCAAACTCAAGCACTATTTTCAAGCCCACAAAATCACTGTACCATCACAGTATCGTTTGGGCGAAGTGCTCCGGGGCAAGGAAATTTCTGGTAGACTCAGCAAGTGGGCAGCGGAGTTATCCCCTGTCGACCAACATTTTGTTGCTCGCACTGCTATCAAATCCCAAGTCCTAGCCGACTTCGTGGCCGAATGGACACCAGCGTCCGCCCCCAAACCTCAGCCTGTCGAACAGCCTTGGTTAATTCACTCCGATGGCTCGTGGTCGCAAAGGGGGGCGGGCGCCACGGCCGTACTCACTTCGCCAGGGGGCGTGCCGATTCGGTATGCCGCAAGGCTGCAGTTCGACACGACCAACAACACGGCAAAGTATGAAGCGGTGTTGTTGGGGCTAAGAAAAGCAAAGGCTTTGGGCATTCGGCGGTTGCTCATCCGTACAGATTCCAAGTTGGTGGCATGTCATGTCGACAGGTCTTTTGAAGCAAAAGACGAAGGGATGAAAAAGTACTTGGAGGCTGTTCGGTCTACGGAAAAGTGCTTCACCGGAATAACGGTCGAACACTTACCTAGAGGCCAGAATGACGAAGCGGACACCCTGGCAAAATCTGCCGCCTGTGGGCTACCGCATTCACGAGGCATCTTTTTTGAAATCTTGTATGCACCAAGCGTGCCCACAGAAACCCTGGATATCATGGTCATTGACCAAGCAGATCTGGGCTAAGACCCAGAGGACTGGCGAACTCCGTTCGTAAAGTACCTCAAGGAGGGCTGGCTTCCAGAGGATGAAGCAGAAGCGCTTACAACTCAGAGCCAGACAATACAAGCTAGTCTCAGGGCAGCTATATCGCTCTGGGGTGCTCCAACCTTTGCTTCGATGCATCTCCTTCGCCGAGGGTGAGGAAATGGTGAAGGAAATACACCAGGGGCTGTGCGGTGCACACCAGGCTGCAAGAACAGTTGCCATCCTTGGTCGCCCGGTGTTAGCCAAGTTCATGGCGATCCCCCACTACACCTACATGATGACGAAGATGCTAGGGCCACGTGGAGTCATATCCCTACGGAGTGACATCAAGCAAGCCCTCACATGCGACAAGCACAGCTGCGAGTTGGCCCAATCTCGTGAGAGATCAGTCGGTCAGCAAGAAGTCCGACTAGCTGCATCAACATCACAAGACGGAGAGATTCCAGTTAGCAAGGTGGCCAAAACCGGAGAAGGCAATGCCAAGACGAAGAAAATACCTCTAGATCCTTCTGATCCTACCAAAACTGCTGTAATAGGCGCTGAGTTAGATAGCAAATAGGAAAGCACGCTCATCACCTTTCTTCAAGCTAGTAAAGATATTTTTGCCTGGAAGCCATCTGATATGCCTGGTATTCCTAGAGAGGTGATTGAGCACTCTTTAAATGTCAGAGAAGACGCTAAACCTATCAAGCAATGACTCCGTCGATTTGCACAGGACAGAAGAGAAGCTATCAAGGAGGAATTGACCAAGCTGTTAGCAGCAGGATTTATCAAGGAGGTTTATCATCCCGACTGGCTCGCAAACCCGGTACTGGTTCGCAAGAAGACTGGTCAATGGCTTATGTGCGTCGATTACACAGATTTAAATAAGGCTTGCCCCAAAGATCCCTTCGGTTTACCCAGAATAGACAAAATGGTGGATTCAACAGTCGGATGTGAACTACTCAGTTTTCTTGACTGTTACTCGGGTTACCACCAGATCAGCCTTAAGGAGTCCGGCTGCTTGAAGACTTCGTTCATCACCCCATTCGGCGCCTACTGCTACATCACCATGCCTTTTGGGCTGAAGAATGCAGGGGCTACATATCAACGCATGATTCAGCGATGCCTTGCAACACAACTCGGACGGAACGTGGAAGCCTATGTTGATGATGTTGTCATCAAGACCAAGCAGAAAGACAACCTGATTCAAGATCTGGAGGAGACATTTGCAAACATACGCGCCTTCAGGATGAAGTTGAACCCTGAGAAATGCATCTTCGGAGTACCGTCAGGAAAACTACTCGGATTTATGGTGTCTCGCAGAGGAATTGAAGCCAACCCTGAAAAGATCAATGCCATATTAAACATGAAGCCGCCGAGTTTTCAGAAGGACGTCCAAAAGCTTTCCGGGTGCATGGCTGCTCTTAGTAGATTTGTTTCGTGACTTGGAGAGCGTGGAATGCCCTTTTTCAAGTTGCTCAAGAAGACTGATGATTTCCACTGGACACTGGAAGCGCAGAAGGCGTTCGATGATTTCAAGACCTTTTCGACAACTCAGCCGGCGTTAGCCTCACCAATGTCGCAAGAGCTATTACTTCTTTACGTATCTGCAACTGCGAAGGTGGTGAGCACAGTTTTAGTCGTTGAGCGTGAAGAGGATGATCGCACCCAGAAAGTTCAGCGACCAATCTACTTCGTCAGCGAAGTTCTTGTTGATTCCAAGACCCGATACCCTCAAGTACAGAAGCTGTTATATGGAGTATTAATCACCGTCAGGAAGCTCTCACATTATTTTCAAAGTCATCCAGTCACAGTGGTTACAGCTTTCCCACTCGGTGAAATTCTCCGCAATAAAGAAGTCACTGGCCGCATTGCCAAGTGGGCCTTAGAGTTAATGCCATTGGACATAACCTTCAAGCCTCGAGTTTCTATCAAATCACAAGTGCTAGCCGACTTTGTCGCCGAGTGGACCGAGTGCCAAGAAGACGTCCCGGCAGAGAAAATCGAATACTGGACAATGCACTTTGACGGATCAAAAAGGATTTCAGGGTGCGGAGTAGGGATTGTTCTGATTTCTCCGACTGGAGAACGACTCAGCTATGTTTTATGGATTCACTTCCCAGCATCCCACAACGTGGTAGAATATGAAGCACTCCTACATGGGTTACGGATCGCCATATCCCTAGGGATTCGAAGGCTGATAGTCCGAGGAGATTCTCAAGTTGTGGTCAACCAAGTAATGAAAGACTGGACATGCCTCGACGACAACATGGCGGCCTACCGACAGGAAGTGCGCAAGCTTGAAGACAAATTTGATGGATTGGAGTTAACCCATGTTCTCAAGCATACCAATGAAGCAGCCGACCGACGGGCTAATTTCGGATCAAAAAGAGAAGCAGCTTCATCGGATGTTTTTGTTGAGCATCTCTACCAACCTACAGTTTCAAATGTTTCAACCACCAAAGAAGAAGTAGGAGAACGAGTTTTGATGCTTGGTGCCGATGGGAGAGCGCCATTCATTAACTATCTCAAGAATCAAGAGTTGCCTCCCGACAAAAACGAAGCCGAACGAATTCATCGCCACTCCAAGACCTACGCCCTGGTGGAAGAGGAATTATACAAGAAAAGTCCATTTGGAATATTGCAAAGATGTATCTCCATCGAGGACGACATACAACTTTTAAATGACATTCACTCGGTAGTATGCGGGAATCATGCGGCAGCTCGGACCTTAGTCGGGAAGGCATATCGTGAAGGTTTTTTCTGGCCTACGGCAGTCAGTGACACTAACAAAATCGTTCGCACATGTGAAGGTTGTCAATTTTTCGCAAAACAGACACACTTGCCAGCCCAGGAGTTACAAACTATTCCCCTCTCGTGGCCTTTCGCGGTCTGGGGACTGGACATGGTGGGCCCTTTCAAAAGGACGCAAGGCAGATACACCCATCTGTTTGTTGCAGTGGACAGATTCTCCAAGTGGATCGAAGCAAAGCCAGTGGCGACCATCACTGCGGACAAAGCACGCGACTTCTTCATCAACATCGTTCATCGCTTTGGCGTACCAAACCGGATCATTACTGACAATGGAACCCAGTTTACTGGTGGCGTTTTCAAGGATTTTTGTGAAGACTTCGGTATCAAAATCTGCTATCCTTTAGTTGCTCACCCTATGAGTAATGGCCAAGTTAAGCATGCAAACGGCATGGTACTTCAGGGAATTAAGGCTCGAGTTTTTGACAGACTGCGTCCGTATGCTAGCCGGTGGACAGAGGAGTTGCCCTCAGTTTTGTGGTCACTACATACAATCCCGAGTCGGGCTACGGGCCAGTCACCTTTCTTCTTGGTATACGGTGCGGAAGCCATGTTGCCGAGTGAAATGGAGTTTGAGTCCCTTCGAGTTCGCAATTTCAATGAAGAACGCCACGAATCTGATAGAATTGATGATCTTACCCGACTGGAAGAAGCAAGGGAAGCAGCACTAATTCAGTCGGCTAGATATCTCCAAGGTCTACGACGCTATCACAACCGCAACGTCAAATCACGCGCTTTTATAGTCAGCGACATGGTTCTACGGAAGATCCAAACAACTAAAGACAGGCACAAATTGTCTCCCTTATGGGAAGGGCCGTTCATAATAGCAGAAGTCACTCGCCGGGGAGCCTACCGACTCAAGCATGAAGACGGAACCATGGTGGACAATTCATGGAATATAGAGCATCTACGAAGATTTTACGCTTAAAAGCTATTTTGTACATCTCTCCCTTAGACTGCCCACTCACCTGTCTCAGCCGAGTGGCCAGTCGGGGACTACTGATAATAATATAGTATTTCTTCTGTTTTGTTTATGACTTGTCGTTGACCCTGTTTAAATCTAGGTCCAGCAGATAAGGACTAAAAATTTTTCGATGATTGTAACAAGTTCTAGGCTTGAGGCAGTCAGACAAAAACTTTAAGAAATTTGAAACTGGATCTTTGATTTACTGCATGACATAAATAATTCATGATACATTACTAAAGAATACTTTACATTGTTTCATACAGAATATCCACTAAGTCTACGACTGGAAATTTTCTAAGACATCTGCGGCAAGCTTCTCGCCTGAATCCTGAGCCTGGTTGATCAACTCCATTCAACCAACTCCATTGCTTGCTCGTCAGTTGTCCCATCTGCGAAGCTGTCCCCGACTGCATCGACTTCTATTCGGCGATACAAAGACTTCATTATTGCCATTGCTTGACTGGCGCCCATCATAGCAGCATCCTTGATATTATTGAAGTATTTCACCGAAGCAGTACGGAGCCCTTCAAATATCTGGACCGCATCTTTTTGGCTGCTCCCGAGTCCATTCTGGAAGATTGCATTTAAAACTGGAGCAGCAGCATTGGTGATGTCGTCCCGAACGCTCTCTGCCTTTTTCACCCTCTCGGCGAAAACTTCAAATTGGGCTTTGGTCTTGACTTTATGTTCTACATTCATGCAACACAAAAGTTTTCAGTAATATGGTATTATTTTAAATTACTCTTTGAAGACAATATCGTACCTTCAAGGGCGTTTTCAGCCTCAAGTTTGTCAGCTGCCGACTGAGCATTGATTTCTTCAAGTTCCTTAACTCTTGCAGCCAGGGACTCTATTTTAGTAGCTTGGGCTGATGAGCAAAAACAAAACAGATTGATCAAGTTTATAGAAAGGATGGACAACAAAATTATGGCATAAGGATTTGTACCTCCAATTGTACCCCTGTAGTTGAAGCTGGCATCCTGTTGACGATGAAATTTGGTAGGCAAATCTAATCTACAAGGATCGGAAACACAACATAGTCCGAAGCAGATTTGAAAATATGCAAGGATGTCGGAAACAGAGTGCGCATCGGCTGGAGCCCGAATCGGCTATGAACTGATCGGCAGAGTCAGAGTTGGACAAGGTTAGCCAATGGAGCCGATTTCGGTAATATGACTCGGTGCACGTCATCGGGTTGTGTTAGCGTGTTTCATATGGATTGCCATGCACGGATAGAGTCCTGAGGAGGCAATTGTATCTATTAATTAGGATATTTTATGTAATTTCCTTATAGATATTCTCGGTAAGAGTCCGCCTAAGGGACTTGTTCGTTAGTTGGATTTGTATTAGGATAATATGAGTCGTGTCCGTGATGGACAATGTTTGTATTTTCGGGTATAAATATAATCCCGAGGTCTTGTAAATAATAACAACAGATGTTCAATCAATCTCGGCGCATTGCCACCTTTATTTCTTATTTCGACAAGCTTGTGCTCTCGAGTCGTGCTACATCAATTTGATCTTCGGCAAGAAGGTATATCTTGTCATGGCAATTTGCATCATCGGGATTAGTGCTTACATCTTTATGACACTCTAATTCTGTCTTGCAAGTTCCACAGTTATCATATACATCATATAGCTTAGATCAATAATGTTATCTTCTATATCGGCTAGATCCGTTTTAGGGTTTCGACGATATTGGCTAGTTTACTTTATTGATTCATGTTATATGATGTATCTACCATCCTGATTTGATGTTATTGGCTTGTTACATGTCATGCTTCTTTTATGCTTGATGCTGCATTGGTTCGGTCCAACCTATTAAGTTATCTTAGAATCATGATCTATAACATGCTTTACGATTGTCAATAGGGATAGTATCGGAGTTTCAGCCGATCTTATCTATTTAGAATATGTGACATGGTTTTATGATTTGTTTAATATTCTATGTTCAATCTTTAATGCTATATCATAAAATCATATCGGACTTATGACCGATATATAGATAGATCTAGGTATCGGCTACGACATTAGTCTTATGTGATCGTTATTTCATGTTGTGATAGACTTAAACAATTTATACTGTCTCAGTTCGGTCCGATCTATACCAATTGTTTATTCCTAAAGCAATATTGATCTATCGATTGCATAATATTGATATCTTCAGCCGATATACTAGTATTAGGGTTATTTTCATGCTTACTCATATACCTTACAGCCGATTCATGCTTTATTGCATCGGCTGTTCATCACGCCTTGGTCAACCAATCCGGAGTGCTTGTGAACACTTTGACGAACATGATCAAGTCGGTAGTTGATGGGACGATAGCCGAGTAAAAGGCTAAAGGACCCATATATTTGCCGGACGGCACGTTTCCAGGATATAGAACCGTGAAGACAGAGATTGGCGGGAATCAGACAAGTCAGCAAGTGCTTCAAACCCAGGCTCCATCGGCTCCTTACTCAAGTTCAAACATCCCATCAATTCTAACCAGATCACAGCCGATCACTTGGGGGCAAGCATCAACTCAATTAACACCAGAGCAATTGATGAGTTTTCTTCACCCAAAACCGCCAGTCGTTGACACATCTTATCAAATTCCTTCGGTTCCACAACAGCCGATTGGAGTTACTCAGCCGATAAGCCAGCAGTACAGCACAGAACAACTCCCATATGTACCACCTCAAGGCATATCGGCTGGCTTCAATCATCTTTATCAGCCTCACTCACCACGACCCCAGCCGATCCAATACGGCCAGATGGATCCACTACAGTAGCAATACGGTGGAGCAACACCTCACCAACCCTGGGTCGATATGATCGCTGACGTCATGAGAGAACAATTTGGACTTAAACCAAAAGACAATGGCAACATGTATCAGCACCCATATCCAGAATACTTTGATCGAGTTCCACTGCCAAACCGATACAAGGTGCCAGACTTCTCTAAGTTTTCAGGACAAGATAATGTATCAACGTATGAGCATGTTAGCCGATTTCTAGCTCAGTGTGGTGAAGCATCGGCTCTCACAAATACTTTTTCAGTGGAGTTCAAGAGATGAAGTTATCGGATCTCACGGCAATCAGACAAAAATCAGAAGAACCGATTTAGCCTTCCAAGATCTGTTGGCGCCAATAAGAGAAATATATTCAGCGCAGGACTTCGAAAGTTTGCCCACCTAGCTCAGAAAGTATCGGCTCATGAGACAAGATTCCAGGAAGCAAGGAAGTTTATCGAAAAGGCAAACAATGTCAATAATATCTATAGCTATGACTCTGATTCTGAAGACGATGATCCTGATATCAATGCAGCCGAGTGGGCTAGGAACAAGAAGACGGTGGTCTGCCAATGGGCTAAGAATTCAGGAATGGAGGAGAGGTTTGATTTCGACATTACTAAAGCCGACAAGATTTTTGATCTTCTTCTCCAAGAAAGACAGATTCAACTGCTAGTAGGACATATCATCCCATCGGCTGAGGAATTAAAGAAAAGGAAGTACTGCAAATGGCACAATACAGGATCTCATAACACCAATGATTACAAGATTTTCAGGCAACAGATCCAGTCGGCTATCGAACAAGGAAAAATTAAGATTGATGATTCCAAGAGGCCGATGAAGATAGATGGACACCCTTTTCCAGTCAACATGGTGCACCCTGGATATAATCGGAATACAGCCGATGGAGATAAAAACTACACTAAGAGTATCAGATCGGCTGGCATGATCAACAAATATCAAAACAGGCCCCAAAGGGAAGAGGAGTTATATACTCAGGAAAGTGAAAGATATTTTGATCCTCACTGGAGTTACGAGTTTTTCAGATTCTGTTGGAATGAGGGTATGAGGCTGTCATCTATCCAAGATTGCCCTGGATGCAGCAATCCCGATGCACAGTTCATCAGGAGTTCAAGCCGACAAGGTGTAGCTACACATCGGCCGAGTCAATCAAGATTGCCAGTTCATGAAAGACTTGGGCCGATGCAACAAGATAACAGCGAAGATGACTCACTTAGAGAATCCAAGCCAATGCATCCTCAGTGGTGCCCTTCTGGAATATTCACCAAAAATCAAAAGAGAAGAGTTCAAAGGATGAGAAATAGGGAACAGTTCCAGGAGGTTGAAGGGGAAATCGAGCATCGGCTGAGGCAGAAATCAAAGAAAGTCTGGCGTGTTAAGAGCAAAGTGGTGCCAGCCGATGAAATCAGAGCCGATCGCAACAAGAAACAGCAGAATAAAGGCAAGGAAGTGATGTCATCTGAAATAAATATGGTTTTCATGTTGCCAGCCAAATATGCAGTAGAGCAAGTCGTCGAGCAATAAGAAAATCTGCCAGCGGCTAAATTGATGTTATATCCACAGCAAGCCGTTTTTGAGAAGGCCGAGGGAACTGATCATCGGCACCTCAAGCCACTTTATTTTAAGGGATTTGTCAATGGTAAGCTGATATCAAAGATGCTAGTCGATGGAGGGGCAGCTGTTAATTTAATGCCTTACACAACATTCAGAAAGCTTGGGAATAATTCAGAGGACTTGATTAAGACTAACATGGTTCTGAAAGATTTTGGCGGGAATCCGTCTGAGACCAAGGGAGTTTTGAATGTAGAGCTAACCATCGGCAGTAAAACAATTCCAACCACGTTCTTTGTTATTGACGGGAAGGGTTCCTACAGTCTTTTGTTGGGAAGAGATTGGATCCATGCTAACTGTTGCATCCCTTCAACAATGCATCAAAGTTTGATTCAATGACAAGGAGACCAAATTGAAATCGTGCCAGCCGACAGGTCACTCAACGTAGCTTGTGCCGATTTATCTATTTGGGAGATGGAAGGAATTGATTGTTTATCAGGCAAAGTTTGACAAGGAGATTACTTAAAGATTTCTGATGATGCCATACAGACAACAGGAGATGGAGAGCCCCAATTCTTGTTTTGAGGGCGCCGTGGAGGGTTCCAATTTCTACACAGAAGATACTATCGACGATCTCGACGGCAAGCTTGGGCAAGGGTTTATGTCGGCCGATGAACTAGAAGAAATCGATATTGGACCAGGTGATAGGCCTAGGCCAACATATATTAGTAAAGGTTTACCAAAAGAATTCAAATGTAAATTAATTGCACTCTTGAAGGAGTATAGAGATTGTTTTGCCTGGGAATACTATGAGATGCCAGGACTTAGCCGATCGATAGTTGAACATCGGCTCCCTATCAAACCAGGCTATCGGCTATACAAGCAACCCCCAAGACGTTGTAAGGCTGCAATGTATGACGCTATTAAGGTCGAAATTACAATGTATGACGCCTTACAACGTCTTGGGGGTTGCTTGTATGGCCTATAGCCTAGTTTGATAGGGAGCCGATGTTCAACTATCGATCGGCTAAGTCCTGGCATCTCATAGTATTCCTAGGCAAAACAATCTCTATACTCCGTCAAGAGTGCAATTAATTTACATTTGAATTCCTACAGTAAACCCTTACTAATATATGTCAGCCTAGGCCTATCACCTGGTCCAATGTCGATCTCTTCTAATTCATCGGCCGACATAAAACCTTACCCAAGCTTGCCGTCGAGATCATCAATAGTATCTTCTGTGTACAAGCTGGAACCCTCCATGGCGCCCTCAAAACAAGAATTGGGGCTCTCAATCTCCTGTTGTCTGTATGGCATCATCAGAAATCTTTAAGTAATCTCCTTGCCAAACTTTGCCGGATAAACAATCAATTTCTTCCATCTCCCAAATAGATAAATTGGCACAAGCTACGTTGACTGACCTGTCGGCTGACACAATTTCAATTTGGTCTCCTTGCCATTGAATCAAACTTTGATGCATTGTTGAAGGGGTGCAACAATTAGCATGGATCCAATCTCTTCCCAGCAACAGACTATAGGAACCCTTCCCGTCAATGAAAAAGAACGTGGTTGGAATTGTTTTCCTGCCGATGGTTAGCTCTACATTCAAAACTCCCTTGGTCTCAGATGGATTCCCGCTAAAATCATTCAGAACCATGTTGGTCTTGATTAAAATCTTCTGAATTTTTCCCAAGCTTCCTGAATGTCGTGTATGGCATAAGATTAACAGCTGCCCCTCCATCAACTAGCATCTTTGATATCGGCTTACCATTGACAAATCCTTTAACATAGAGTGGCATGAGGTGCCGATGATCGGTTCCCTCGGGCTTCTCAAAAACAACTTGTTGTGGAGATAACATCAATTTAGCCGATAGAAAATTTTCCTCTTGCTCGACAACTTGCTCGACTGCATATTCAGCTGGCAACATGAAAACCATATTTATCTCAGACGACGTCACTTCCTTGCCTTTATTCTGTTGTTTCTTGATGCAGTCGGCTCTGACTTCATCGGCTGGCACCACTTTGCTCTTAACACACCAGACTTTCTTTGATTTCTACCTCAGCCGATGCTCGATTTCCCCTTCAACCTCCTAGAACTGTTCCCTATTTCTCATCCTTTGAACTCTTCTCTTTTGATTTTTGGTGAATATTCCAGAAGGGCACCATTGAGGATGCAGTGGCTTGGATTCTCTAAGTGAGTCATCTTCATCGTCATCTAGTTGCATCGGCCCAAGTCTTTCATGTACTGACAACCTTGATTGACTCGGCCGATGTGTAGCTGCACCTTGTCGGCTTGAACTCCTGATGAACTGTGCATCGGGATTGCTGCATCCAGGGCAATCTTGGATAGATGGCAACCTCATACCCTCATTCCAACAGAATCTGAAAAACTCGCAACTCCAATGAGGATCAAAATATCTTTCACTTTCCTGAGTATATAACTCTTCTTCCCTTTGGCGCCTGTTTTGATATTTGTTGATCATGCCAGCCGATCTAATACTCCTAGTGTAGTTTTTATCTCCATCGGCTGCATTCCGATTATATCCAGGGTGCACCATGTTGACTGGAAAAGGGTGTCCATCTATCTTCATCGGCCTGTTGGAATCATCAATCTTAATCTTACCTTGTTCGATAGCCGACTGGATCTGTTGCCTGAATATCTTGCAATCATTGGTGTTATCAGATCCTGTATTGTGCCATTTGCAGTACATCCTTTTCTTTAATTCCTCAGCCGATGGGATGACATATCCTACTGGCAGTTGAATCTATCTTTCTTGGAGAAGAAGATCAAAAATCTTGTCGGCTTTAGTAATGTCGAAATCTGTAGACCCCCATTTTTATAACAGGAGTCACTCGTGTTCATAGTACCATTTCCCTGGATCAAGTAGTTTGGTACCCACGAATACATTGCCAATAATAAGAGTGCATACATAATTATCTTACGCAAAATATTACAATAATAGGCCCGAAGGCAATAGTCTAGAACAAAGGACCAACCGGTCCGGAATACAACCAAAAGCAGAAATTAGGTAAGGCAGCGGAGATAAGGCAGCGGCACGCCATCGCCACAGGCAACGACCGAATCTAAGACCTACTAGGCTCCATCGTCTTCCGTACCCTCCTGGTAGTACTCATACGGATCTTCGGGAACCTCATCGCCCACATCTGAATGTTTTATTTATAGCAAGGGTGAGTACCAACCGTACCCAGCAAGCCACCACAGCAATAATGCATATGATAGGGGAAATGTCAAGGGCGGCTGTGGCACTTTTGCATAAAGCCAGTTTTGCAATTCCTTTCAGAAGCCTAAGACCTCGCATAGACTGATCAAGTTTTAATACCATAGTTCATTAATCAACGACGGTTCTGTCCACCATCCATTATCATCCAAGGATAGCTTCCCGCCGTTGAGTCGTCATGGTTTTCTGGGGTCTACTCCTTCTCGCTTCTCGAGAAGTTGAACCACCAGCACTTAAAAGTCATTATGCAACCCATCCCAACCAGTTTAAGAATTTAGAGTCTAGCCAAGTGTAATACATGTCCTGGTGCTCAATATCTGCGAGCACGGCTATTCGAATAGATTTGGTTACTCACACTGCAGTGGATGTACACTTTACCCGCACTCCGTGACTTGCCCAACAAATGAGCCGAAGTCCCAACGAATGAGACGCGTCACGGCAAAGCCTTTCAATAACCTCACATTGGCAGTACCCGCTCCATGAACTTACATCCTCATGCACTCTAGGCGTACACGGTTTCTAGCAGTGAAAGGAGTTCTGGCGCTCCCGGGAAGGGGAAACTCACACATGCATTCAGTTATATTAAAGTTTAGGTTCACACGTGGCGGTCCTACCGGTGGCTACCCCACCGTAGGCCCCGCCCCTCATACACACTAAGAAAACCACTATGCAGGGATACTGCCTCCGCTCAGCTATTTACTCCGCTAGGTCTATACCCATCCGAGAAGTACGGTTGTACGAGGGTCGTTTCATGCTTAACTTCATGGCTCGGTCCTTAATTGACCGGGGACGGTGCTAGCCTTTCCCAGATACCACCCAAATCCACCATCCGCCCCAGTCGAAAACAATTGTTTAATTTTTTTATTTTCCTTTCACAAATCATGTCATCAATGTCATGGCAATGTGGCGCTCATGTCTCCACATGCCGCATCTCAATTACCTTCCCAAGGTAATTGCCCAAGCATATAGCATTTTGATAAATATGAGTATGCAAGGTTCTAAGTTAGCATTAGTAAGCATCTGTCATAATTGACTAGGGACTCATACATAACATGGTTACAAAGGGGATATGGGGTAAACGACATTCAAGGCATGGCATAACAACAAGTAGGATGTCTATCATTGCATGCAAATTTATTTGTAAACAAAGTAATTTCGCAATTGGGATCAACATGTTCAAGGGATAGTGATGACTTGCCTTGCTCGTAGTCTTGCGGGTCTTGGTCTTCAGTTGGACTCGCAACTCCCTCGGTGTGTAAAATTACGTGCGAAAGAAATTGAATTCATTTAGAATTCAATTAAAATCCAACAAAATACAATTGAAGAAAAGATCGAGCGCGAGCGTTGAACGTCAATATCGATTCCATTTTATTTATGAAGTAATTCTATTTCGATTTTTAATACCGTTGTCCTAAAATATTAGCGCTAGCCAATTTAGAATATTAATCCAATTTAATTTACGCGTCTCGAATAAATTAGATTTCGATAATAATAGGTCACCCTAACCGGTGAATAGTTGGCTAAATAATCGCGACGACTAATATAGCGGACAACCTAATTATTGAGTAAGAATTAACTAAATACCGGCTAAATAGATATTTAAATGGATAACGAACGGTCGCGTACATACGATAGCAATTTAAAAACGACCGGTAATTAATCCTCCAATTATATTTAATCGATTTAGCGAAATAAAAATCTACATAATCGGCTAAGTTCCTTTCTAAGTATTAATCATTAAAAGAATAATCTAGTTAGGTGAATATTTTAGATTGCAATTAAATATCCGATTTAATTTTACTTGTTTCTAAAATAATTGCCGGCGATGAATATATCGATTTCCTAAACTAGTATTTTATATTAATCTAGCACGTGTTCATATATTCAAGATAAACATAAATAATTAAATTCCTAACCCCAATTTCATCTCTCCCTATTTTATTTTTATTTTTATTTTATTCTTATTATTTTTCCCTTTCTCTCTCTCTTCTTTTCTATCTTTTTTTTTCTTTTCTTCTTTCTCTCTTATTTTCTCTCCTTCTTCTGTATCTTCTTCAACCTTAGCTCTCTCTCTTGTTGTGTTGCCGGTAAGGGGAGGGGGAGGAGGGGGCGGCGGCGGCGACAGCAGGGGACGGCGACCGGCGGCGACCAGCGGCGGCGGCGTCAAGGCGGCGGCAACCCAGCGGCGCGGCGGCGCAGCTCCAAAGCGGCGGCGGCGCAGAGAAGGCGGCGGCGGCAGCTGTCGGTAGGGGGAAGGAGGAAGGGGAAAATGGAGGGGAGGAGGTGGGGGAGAAGTGCTCGGCCGGGGGGGATTTATAAGTCGGCCGACCGGCGTAGCGGCCGAGGGCGCCAGCGACGCGGGGCTCGACGGTGATGGCGACGGCGGCCAGCGGCGATGGGACGGCGGCCAACGGGTGGGGCTCGAGGGGAGGGGGAGCGTGGCTCCAAGCGCCGCTCGGGTGGGGCTCGAGACGTGGCAGGCTGCAGGCGCCGCGCCGTAGCAGAGCTAGGGTTAGGCCTAGCTCGCCGAGGAAGATAAACAGTAGCGCTTCCCCCTTTTTTTAATATATTTTATTATTATTTTTATTATTGTAATTATTATTATTAGCATTGTATTGTATTTGTCCAAATTTATAACTCTCTCGCATGAATGAAATTTATAACTCAATATTAGAATTATTCCGCCCTAAATCTTGCCCGGAATTTTATATTGTCTATATTCGTGGCGCCCATCCATATGTGTGGATAATTATAAAACTTTTATTATCTAAATAAATTCACGACATTAAGGTGAGATATGTTATTAGCTAAAATTTTATCTAGAACTTTATTCTAATTTATGCACAGTGATTATTTCTTCTCGTCGGTTTCCGTTCTAGGGTAAGAGCCAAAATAATTTCGATAAATTAAACCCGCAAAATAAAGATTCAAATAAACGAGTCATAAAATGCGGCATGATGCAAATTAAATTTTAAGGTTTTAAACTTCGTATTTTTAGGGTTTCGATTTCGACGGTCGAATTTTCAGGGCGTTAGAAAATCAAACCTCTCCTCCATTCCTGAATTCTTAGCCCATTGGCAGACCACCGTCTTCTTGTTCCTAGCCCACTCGGCTGCATTGATATCAGGATCGTCGTCTTCAGAATCAGAGTCATAGCTATAGACATTGTTGACATTGTTTGCCTTTTTGATGAACTTCCTTGCTTCCTGGAATCTTTTCTCATGAGCCGATACCTTCTGAGCTAGGTGGGCCAAACTTTCAAAGTCCTGCGCTGAAAATCTTTCTCTTATTGGCGCCAACAGACCTTGGAAGGCTAAATCGGCTAACTGAGAATCTGTCAACGATAGGCTGTAGCATCTGTTCCTCACATCTCTAAACCGTTGAATATAATCTGGAACCGATTCTTCTGATTTTTGTCTGATTGCTGTGAGATCCGATAACTTCATCTCTTGAACTCCACTGAAAAAGTATTTGTGAAATTGTTTCTCCAGATCGGCCCAACTCCTGATTGAATTATATGGCAGGGATGAAAACCAAGTGAATGCCGATCCAGATAACAAAAGTGGGAACAAGCGAACTCTGAGGGCCTCTGTAGCCGATGCTTCACCACACTGAGCTAGAAATCGGCTAACATGCTCATACGTTGATACATTATCTTGTCCTGAAAACTTAGAGAAGTCTAGCACCTTGTATCGGTTTGGCAGTGGAACTCGATCAAAGTATTCTGGATATGGGTGCCGATACATATTGCCATTGTCTTTTGGTTTAAGTCCAAATTGTTCCCTCATGACATCAGCGATCATATCGACCCAGGGTTGGTGAGGTGTTGCTCCACCGTATTGCTACTGTAGTGGATCCATCTGGCCGTATTGGATCGGCTGGGGTCGTGGTGAGTGAGGTTGATAAAGACGATTAAAGCCAGCCGATATGCCTTGAGGTGGTACATATGTGAGTTGTTCTGTGCTGTACTGCTGGCTTATCGGCTGAGTAACTCCAATCGGCTGTTGTGGAACCGAAGGAATTTGATAAGATGTGTCAATGACTGGCGGTTTGGGGTGAAGAATACTCATCAATTGCTCTGGTGTTAACTGAGTTGATGCTTGTCCCCAGTGATCGGCTGTGGTCTGGTTAGAATTGATGGGATGTTTGAACTTGAGTAAGGAGCCGATGGAGCCTGGGTTTGAAGCACTTGCTGACTTGTCTGATTCCCGCCAATCTCTGTCTTCACGGTTCTATATCCTAGAAACGTGCCGTCCGGCAAATATATGGGTCCTTTAGCCTTTTCCTCGGCTATCGTCCCATCAACTACCGACTTGATCATGTTGGTCAAAGTGTTCATAAGCACTCCGAATTGGTTGACCAAGGCGTGATGAACAGCCGAATCAATGCGATCTTGTAATGTGTGGAGTTCTTGATCACTTGATTCGACTTTGGCTTGTTGAACTTTTTGCTCTCCTGATCTGAAAGTACTTGGGTCTTGCTTCACGATCATCGGCACTTGGACTTTGGTTCTTTGTTTCCGATCCTTGTAGATTAGATTTGCTTACCAAATTTCATCGTCAACAAACACGTTCAAGGTTTTCGAGGTGAGGCACAAGTTTTTCCAATGCGCTTGTTTTGGCCTCATTGCTCATGTGGATTCTCTGGATAATGCATCAAGTAAGCTACACAGTCTAAATAAGATAGTTGAGTATAAGACAGACTTACATTCATAAGACGGGTCGACTCGGTCAGGTTTTTCTTCAATTGCTCGAGCTCCTCGTCTTCACATCGACGGTTGATGATGATACCTTGAAGAGTACTGTCCCGATCTGTCCATTGAAGCTTAGTCGGAGGAAAGGACTCCTCGACTGATTTAATCCTCGGGATTTCTTCTTCGTTATCATCAATCAATAGGCCTAATTTGCAGATTATGAGATGACAGACATACGGCAGATAAATTAAGTTAAAACTTGGTTATACGACGTACCTGATATTATTTTGGAGCTCTTCTTAGGGGTTTTTTCTGGCTCACCGACTGGATCATTAGTCAAGCTTGTCTCTGCGGCAGTCGGTCCTTCATCTGAATCCTTCGGGTCCTTTCTGGCTGACTCGGCAGATGCTTCTGGAACACCAGTTGGGATATCGCTTTCCCCTGCTCGATTTCCTGTTGGAGGGTCAATTTCTAAGCCGCCGGTGTCTGGTTCCGACTGACTGCCAGTCGGGGGCTGGACTTCGGCAGTATTTACTATTTTCCCCGACTGACTATACACTCGGGGTTCAGGCCGTGGTTCGCTAGGCATGGTGACAGGCGGCACATCACCTTTCTTTCCCAGATCGATATCCTGGGGTTTTCTGAAGATTCACAAATTTCAAGATTCACATATATTTTTCCAAGAAGTCAAATATGGGAAAATTATAGCAAGAGTGCTACCTTGCGGATTTCCGAATTTTGGGCGCTGGCCGACTGGTTGGAGGTTTGGCTGGAGCTGGCTTGGCGCTCGCTTGTGTTTCGGTCTGCTCATCTTCAGAGTCACTGCAGACTAATTTTCCGTTCTTTAGCTTCTGCTTGGAGACATCTTCTTCAACAGCCCGTTTGCTCTTCCCGGCTGGGCTGACCTTTGGGCCACCAGTCGGGAGAGGTTTTCTTAGGGCCGTTTTTTTTTGAGTAGGAGTTGGAGGATTTGAGGAAAAGCGTTTGTTGTCCTATTCAATGGATTAAGTCAACAAGATAAGATAAATGGCAGACTGGTAACAGACGAATAAAAAGTTAGCGGATTTTACCTCAGGAGGAGGCCGCACCAGGCCGTATGGAGTTACTGGCAGCTTGTGGCTGTAGTCGATGGAGATCCTAGAAGAGAACATTTTGTACATCCGGTTACACATGATTTTGTAGTCGATTGAATCCGGATCCTCACGATTGGGGTTCGACTGCCCCTCATACTCATATGTCGGTTTGCTCCTCTCCTTAATTGGGGCAGTCGGCACTTGATGAAATGCCGAGTGACCTGCTCCCCTTGTAGGCCTTGTTGCTTGATGTTCATCAGTCGGAGTAGCAGTTCATTGGCCTGGGCTAGTTCGTCATCGTCCGGGAGGTTTTTCCAGTTATCTTGTGGAATAGGAGGAAGACCAACGAACTCGGGAAGACTTGGAGAAGGATTTGAAATGTAAAACCAGTTTGAATGCCATCCTTTGTTGGAACTTTTGAAGGGAAGAGAGAAGTATTTTTGCGTCAGAGTCCCCTGCAGTTGAAATCCGGACCCACCGACTACGCATGGATTGTTTTTGTCGGGTTAGGGTTTGAGGTAGAAGATGCACCGGAACAAGGCGAAATGCGGTTGAATACCCTGGAAGGCTTCGCAAAGATGGATAAAATTGGCGATATGGAGTACAGAGTTGGGATTCAAGTGATAGATTTGGATTCTGTAAAAGGCAAGAAGGCCGCGGAAAAAGGAAGAGGCTGGAAGAGCAAAGCCTGAATAGAAGAATGAAGTGAATACCACGATTTCGCCGGTGTCGGGGGTTGGAAACTCCTCGCCGTACACATGGCGCCACCCAGTGATCTCCTTTGCAGGCAGAACTCCGTCTTTCACCATCTCCAGCAGATTTGATTCTTTCACATCGGACTTTGCCCACTGTTCAAAGGGGATCTCTCTCCTCAGTCATGGGTGTGGATTAAATCCGTGCGGAATTTTTCAGTTTTTGCGGATGGGATGGGAGAAAGTTTGAGATGGAGGTGAACCACAAGGGGGGTTGATGCACGGGATTGGAGATTGGAGCTTGTGCGTGCGTGGATTTGAAACCCTAGTTCGCTGATACTGTGCGCGGTTTGGGGATTTTTGGCGAAGAAGATGAAGCGGCGATTGCTCTAACGGTCAGATTAGGGTTTTTATGCGCAGTGTGGGCCGTGAATTACGGTGTAACTGTGGTCAATAAAATTTGAGAAGTCTGATATATGTCCCTAGGGGCTTAATCTTTTTCTGTGACGGACATAAAAGAATATATCGCAAATATTTAACACTGTTGCAACTTATACTCTTGGGAGAGCATACAATGCAAACATTGCCACCTCAGTGAGCGTATCAAGTTGACCGAGTATTATTACTTTGGTTTTTCAATCATTTTTGATTAAATTAGGTGATTGGAGAATCTTGAAAAAGATTTCTGCCACATATGCCTTATTTTCTTCAAATAAATATACACGTAAGTGTACGCCTTGCCACGTAAGTGAGCATTTTAAATGACCTACATTATGGCTTAGGCTGATAATATATTTTGGTTATCTTTGGCAATTGGTAAATCCTTTATGAGTTTTATTTACTCGGATTATATACCATATATGCCTTATATTTTCCAGATAAAGGATTATTTATCATTTTGCTGCTTAGGTGGCTAATAAACCACTCGGCTGGTATATTTTTCTTAATTCTGACTATATGTTTAGTTTTTCCAACTAAGCACATAGTCGGGGGCTACACCTAATTAGGTGCATCTAGTCGATGCATGTGCATCTTGTCGATGCACCTGGAGATATTTTTCGAAATTTTTCAGCCCTTCACAGTCTTGCGATTCGAATTTGGCACCCAGGAGATCATGGCAGAGATAATCAAAGTACTTGGAGTTAATGGCTTTCAATTTGAGAGAAGGTTGTCTCGTCGACTGTAAAGGTCTCAGGGCTACTGTGGATATTATGGTACCCATATACCCACAGATATAGAATATCCGACTGAATATAGGGGTATGACATGTAAATAAAATATGAGAAGTACTAGGATTTAGGATTCGGGTATAGTATTGCCTTGTTTGTTAAGATACAGCCCGGATACCTGGTATGGTAAGATTGTACATCAATTAGGAAGATCTAGACCGTGTTGGACTAGATCTTATCTTGTAAATCCTCATCTTCCGGGTATATAAGGAGGATAGGGACCCCTTGGGGACAGAAGCTATTTGATTCATGAACATCCATTGTTCATAAAAAAACAACCTATTTGATATTTGATATGTAAGAAGGTAGCTTGTAATATTATGTTCTTCATTTTTCACTATACAGTACTGGTGGCAGCGTCTACGAGAAGGTGGAAGAATTTCCCCTTTATTCCCACCAAAGCTGGCTGCAAATTTCCCCTCCAAGCTTTAGCTAGAACCTGGGGTCATAGGCTGCTGCAGAGCGTTGTAAATGCTGTAAATTAAGGGATGGTAGAATCCTATGTAGCAGTATAATTCTAACATCAAAGTTTCCAAGTAGATGACTACAATGTGTCAGATTGTTGCTGCATACTTAGACTAGAGCAAGTTTGAAGAAAGGACATAAAAGAAGACTTAGTCTGTGTTTGGAATCCCCCTTTCCCAACTCACCCGTCTCTTTTTTCCGCGCATACGCTTTTCAAACTGCTAAACGATGTTTTTTTGCAAAAAAACTTCTGTACGAATGTTGCTTAAAAAAATCATATTGATTCATTTTTTAAAAAAAATAGCTAATACTTAATTAATCACGTGTTAATGGACTGCTCCGTTTTCCGTGCACACTGTGCTGGTTGGGAAGAAGGGTTAGCGAACACAGCCTTAGATGCCTTCTAGGTTTCCATTCTTCTATTCAATTTTCCTGGTCGGGAATGAGATGTGGTGTCTAAGTATTCCAATTTGGATGTGTATGTCCCCCATGGAGAGAAATATCACGCTAATATGTACACACAACAAATCTGAGCAAATTTATAGTTCCATAACCTTGATGGACTCGTCAGGAAATCGTTACACCAATTGTTTGGCAACTTGTTTTTTTCATGCACACTGGAAATTATAAAGCCTCAATTTGTTTGGAAACACTGACTAATAGGTCAAAGTCCCATCAAATTCATGCAAAATTCATGTGTTTCAAACGATGCCTAAATTTGAAAGAAATCATGTTCAATCAAAAACCATCAACAATCGAAATCTGTCTAGAAAGTTGAGAATGGCAAATTCTCTGTCAGGAAACTAGGAAACTAAAGATGTCAAGGATATTTGCTTGGCCTGTCAATACAGTACTATAAGCATATTTTGTATATAAATTGTTGGCACAGAATTTTTGCCCATCTGAATGGTACCACACAAGCTACAGTGATTCCATCAGAAACAATGGGCTGATATAAGATTTTATTTTCTGGGCGGATGGTGGAAGTTAGGGATATATATGTCTGAACATGGAGAAAACTGCATATATACCCTCAGATTAGCTTTCAGTTGTACTAAATAATTATATGTGAGCCTTTGTTTTTGGCATGACATATAGAGCACATGTTCCCCACGTGAAACTATGTCAGATTTTTGTACAACCATTGTTTTCGAAGGTGACAAATGTTCATGTTTAGTAAAACGAAGAAACTCTGGGAATGAGATCCATATTCTGAAAAACAGAATCATTTATATGTACAAACTAAAAAATACACTGTAAAATATTGTCATGATTTTGTTGTAGATGTGTTTACTCCTGTATATTAATTGCCCCAGAGGAAGGACATGGAATCAAAATTATTTAATTGTATCGTTAGGATGATTATAAAAGTACACTAATTGATGAGCTTCTGTGGAAAGAACTAGCAACCAACAACATGGTTATCGTACCTAAATTAATATTGAACTGCAGAACATACTACCAATCAATATGGTTGTATATCCAGTTGTCATGCAATACCCAAGAAATACCTAGCTAGATGTATGAAAGGCCATAATTTCATATGCCTGTTTTTTCCAACTCTACTCTCTGCTATATTGAATTGTTACTGCTTTACCCAACCCAAAATAAGAACTAGGCTGTACAATTTTACCCAACAAAGTGCATGTTACTGTTTCACTTACCTGTTTTTATGCTGAATTTTGCCTGTTTGTCAATTTACCCTCAACTGTAATTAGGATCGTTTCACTTTCGACCTTGAACTTTCAATGGCCAGTCGAAGAAAAATACGTTGCTTGTACCAAACAACTCTCATTCATTCCACTCCAGCAATAACACATAACTCTATATATGGGAATTTAATCAGTCATGCCTTTTCATATTCTTAGTGTTATGGAACAGTTTTAGCAAAAACACCTCAAAAACATATGTTACCATGCACCAACCACGAATTGTAGCAGATTTGTTTGTGTCTGAAATCGTTATTAGTTAAAATTTTCACTATGAAAAGGATTGATGTTTTAAAATAGCAAAAAAGACAGTCTTTTAGGTTTAGGACCAGAAGGAGTATGACGGTACAAAATTAACTTGAAGTTATATATTTTGGAGACCAGGAGATACATAACAATCAATAAACTATTATTTATACCATCAATTTTGAAACAAAAGGCATACTACTATTGCAGATTTGTTATGAAATAAAAATATTTTACACAATTCTCTTCATCTTTCCTCATCATTTGGTATTCTACTTCTGTGAGTAAACTTCTCTCTGTCAGTCTTATATTAGAGTGTTCATTTATGATTACCATTGTAGGATGTTTTGTACATAACCATTGTTTCGGTGCCTGGTCAGAACGCTGCACATAACCTGTGGATATTATGATACCCATATACCCACAGACATAAAATATCCGACTGGATAATAGGGGTATATTATGTAAATAGAATATGAGAAGTACTAGAATTCGGGTATAGTATTGCCTTGTTTGTTAAGGTATAGTCTGGATACCTGGTATGGTAAGATTGTATATCAATTTGGAAAGATCTAACCGTGTCGGACTAAATCTTATATTGTAAATCCTCATCCTCCGGGTATATAAGGAGGATAGGGGATCCCTTGGGGACAAAAGCTTTTCGTAAGATCAATACACAACTCGAAGGCAAAACCCCGAAACAGAAATAGGGTATTACTTCTTTGTGAAGGCCTGAACCTGTCTAAATCCTTTGTCTCATAACGCATCTACTTTTTCATCTTGATAGCCACCCTCTTTTTATATTGCCGAAATCTAGTTTCGACAGTTGGCGCGCCAGGTAGGGGCGCATCAAGTTCATCACCGATCAAGTAAGATGGGATCTTCATCAGGCATCGACGACTTCGCCTTTCCTCCCGGGCAGGCGTACCGCTTCGGTAGCCTCGACTTCATCACCGACAACTTCGGCAAGATATCTCTCTCCGACTCGGTTTCAAACCAGTCGGGGGTAGGTTGCATCTCTTGACCACTCGAGTTACCGAGTATGGCTAAGATAAGCACCAAGACGCAGTTGGGGTAGATCACATCTCTCAGCCACTCGGGTTACCGAACATGGCTGAGATTAGCATCAAGATCTTTTCCCACGGCACGACATCAATTCACTTCGGAAGTACGACTACATCAACATCGTTTTCTCCGGCAAGCACACCTCAAGACGATCAAATCTACCCCACCGTCACCATGGAGTTACCGACAGATCTAGTCATCGGATCTGGCTTCAGGGACGTCAACGTCGTTCTACCAAAACTGGGATCCTGTTCCTCCACCGAACTCGCCGCCTACGCCAGCTCTTCGGAGGAAAGCGTACATGGCAACCCACCCGACGCTGATGCTGCTGACGACGCTAACTCCGATGACAACTACACACCGGTTTTCAACGGCGTTTTCATGGCCAACAACAAGACCGATGCTGAGGTTGCCGCAAGGTTACAAGCAGAAGAAGCAGCCCGAGTTGGGATCGAGCAACAGAGGATTCTACTGGAACAAGAACGCGCCCGACTTCAAGAAGACAGAACAAGACTTGAACAAGAGCGCCAAGCCCAAGCAGACCAAGAGCGACAACGCAGGGAAGCTGAGGACGCAAGACGCAGAGAAGATGAAGAGCGAAGCAACCGAGATCTGGCTGTGGCAGGTCGCAGGGCGAGGGACGCAATCGGGCAAACAGTGGTCGACAACACCAACATCTTCCTTACACCGCAACACAACGCAGTCGGCGCAGTTACCCTTCTTGACACGTTGGCCGCCGCTGCACCACCTCATATCACTCCATTGATAAATCAAGTCAAGACCCTGGTTGCAGCAACAGTGCCACGTGCCGAGTCCAGTCGGCGACCCAGTCAATCAACTTCAAAGGCGCCAAGTGGCAGTCGCGCCCCTTCATCAAGAGTCAGAGATAGCAGAAGCAAGACCAACTCACGTGCCGACTACCACAGTGGAGCACGCTGAGACCAGTCGGTCCACTCGCCTGCAGCCAACCTAGCCCGACCGCCACACCACACCAGAGATCGGTGGATTCCATCCGACTACCAAAGTCCTCCCAGGGCTTCAATTAACCTGAGGGACACCCTCAATCAAAGACGACGAGAGAGGGGCATCACAATTCAAGATGACGACGATTGCGATGGGGTTCCAGCTTTCACCAGAGATCTGAGTAGAGTGAATTGGCCGACTGGTTTCAAGCCGACTGGCATTGAGAAGTATGACGGCAAAACTGATCCAGAATCATGGTTAACCGTCTACACACTCACAATTCACGCAGCAGGAGGAGACAACAAAGTCATGGAAAATTATCTACCGGTGGCATTGACCGACTCAGCCAGAAATTGGCTCTCTAGATTGCCGAGAGGCACAATTGATTCCTGGAATGAACTCCATAATCACTTCGTCGCCAACTTCTAGGGCACTTTCGAGCGTCCTGGGACCCACTTTGAGCTGTACAATATCGTCCAGAAGCCGGACGAAACCCTCAACGAGTACATACGGCATTTCTCCGAGAAGCGTAACAAGATCTCCGACATCACCGACGACAATATCATCGCCGCATTCACACGGGGGCTATGCAATGATCTCCTGATTGGAAAATTTAGCCGCAAATCTCCCAGGACAGTTAAACAGATGTTTGAGAAGGCAACCGAGTACGCCAAGTCCGACGACGCAGTAAAGGCATCGAAGCAGTCGGCGGGCACCTGGAAGAAGAAGGATCATGACACCACACCAGGGCCCAGTGGGAGCAATACAAAGCACAGAGAACGCAAGCGTAAGCCTGAGGATCTAGTCGCTACAACTTCAAATCAAAACTACCAGAGCCAGCGCCCTCGAGTCAACTCCTACGACAAGATAATGAACGGTCCATGCACGCATCACCCGACAAGAGACACGCGGCCAAGGATTGCTTCATCTACAAACAATTTGGGGAGAAATATGCCGCCCAAGTCAAGAAACCAACCGAAGGAGAAGACGCTTCAACTCAGAAGAAGAAAGACGACGAGGAGCCGAGCCAAGGAGCGTATCAAGACCCCAGAAGCGAGCTCAACCACATTTTCGGCGGCCCACTCGCCTACGAGTCCAAGAGGAAGCAGAAGATCATCGACAGAGAGGTCAACGCGGCGCGCTTAATATTCTCTTCGCCAAGACCCTGGATGAGATGCAGATTCCTCGATCCGAGATGAAGCCGAGCAACGCCCCCTTTCACGGAGTCATCCCGGGGCTATCTTCAACACCACTCGGCCAAATCACTCTCCCAGTGACCTTCGGGACCAAGGAGAATTTTCGGACAGAGAACATCAGCTTCGAGGTAGCCGACTTCGAGACAGCCTACCATGCCATCCTCAGTCGCCCGACGTTAGCCAAATTTATGGCGATTCCCCACTACACCTACATGATGATGAAGATGCCAGGGCCACGTGGAGTCATATCCTTACGGAGCGATGTCAAGCAAGCCCTCACATGCGACAAGGACAGTTGCGAGTTGGCCCAGTCTCGTGAGAGATCAGTCGGCCAGCAGGAAGTCCGACTAGCTGCATCAACATCAGAAGATGGTGAAATTCCAGTCAGCAAGGTGGCCAAAACCGGAGAAGGCAATGCCAAGACGAAGAAAATTCCCCTAGATCCTTCTGATCCAGCCAAAACTGCTGTAATAGGCGCTGAGTTAGATAACAAATAGGAAAGCGCGCTCATCACCTTTCTTCAAGCTAGTAAAGATATTTTTGCCTGGAAACCATCCGATATGCCTGGTATTCCTAAAGAGGTGATAGAGCACTCTTTAAATGTTAGAGAAGATGCTAAACCTATCAAACAACGACTCCACCGATTTGCACAGGACAGAAGAGAAGCTATCAAGGAGGAATTGACCAAGCTATTAGCAGCAGGGTTTATCAAGGAGGTATATCATCCCGACTGGCTAGCCAACCCGGTATTGGTCCGCAAGAAGACTGGTCAATGGCGCATGTGCGTCGACTATAAAGACTTAAACAAGGCTTGCCCCAAAGATCCCTTCGGTTTACCCAGGATAGATCAAATGGTGGATTTAACAGCCGGCTGCGAACTACTCAGTTTTCTTGACTGTTATTCGGGTTACCACCAGATCAGCCTTAAAGAGTCCGACTGCTTGAAGACTTCATTCATCACCCCGTTCGGTGCCTACTGCTACATTACCATGCCTTTTGGGCTGAAGAACGCAGGGGCTACATATCAACGCATGATTCAGCGATGCCTAGCAACACAACTCGGACGGAACATGGAAGCATACGTCGACGATGTCGTCATCAAGACCAAGTAGAAGGACGACTTGATTCAAGATCTGGAGGAGACATTTGCCAACATACGCGCCTTCAGGATGAAGTTGAACCCTGAGAAGTGCACCTTTGGAGTACCGTCAGGAAAACTACTCAGATTTATGGTGTCTCGTAGAGGAATTGAAGCCAACCCAGAAAAAATCAACGCCATATTAAACATGAAGCCACCGAGTTCTCAGAAGGATATCCAGAAGCTTACCGGATGTATGGCTGCTCTTAGCAGATTTGTTTCAAGACTTGGAGAGCGTGGAATGCCCTTTTTCAAGTTGCTCAAGAAGACCGACGACTTCCAATGGACACCAGAATTGCAAAAGGCGTTTAACGACTTCAAGACCTTCTTGACAACTTAGCTGGCACTAGCCTCACCAATGCCGCAAGAACCACTACTGCTTTATGTATCTGCAACTGCAAAGGTGGTGAGCACAGTTTTAGTCGTTGAACGTGAAGAAGATGACCGCACCCAGAAAGTTCAGCAACCAATTTACTTCGTTAGCGAAGTCCTTGTTGATTCAAAAACCAGATATCCTCAAGTGCAGAAGCTGCTATATGGAGTTTTAATCACAGTCAGAAAGTTGGCTCACTATTTCCAAAGTCATCCAGTCACAGTGGTTACATCTTTTCCACTCGGTGAAATCCTCCGCAACAAGGAAGTTACTGGCCGCATAGCAAAGTGGGCCTTAGAGTTAATGCCTCTGGACATAACTTTCAAGCCTCGAGTTTCTATTAGATCCCAGGTGCTAGCCGACTTCGTCGCCGTGGACCGAGTGCCAAGAAGACGTCCCTGCAGAAAAAATTGAATACTAGACAATGCACTTTGACGGATCAAAAAGAATTTCAGGGTGTGGGGCAGGGGTTGTTCTGATTTCCCCGACTGGAGAATGCCTCAGCTATGTTTTATGGATTCATTTTCCAGCATCCCACAACGTGGCAGAATACGAGGCACTCTTGCATGGATTACGGATCGCCATATCCCTAGGGATTCGCAGGCTGATAGTTCGAGGAGATTCTCAACTTGTGGTCAACCAAGTGATGAAAGACTGGACATGCCTCGACGATAAAATGGCGGCTTACCGACAGGAAGTGCGCAAGCTTGAAGATAAATTTGATGGTTTGGAGCTAACCCATGTTCTCCGGCAAAACAACGAAGCAGCCGATCGACTGGCTAATTTTGGATCGAAAAGAGAAGCAGCCCCATCGGATGTTTTTGTCGAGCATCTCCACCAACCCACAGTTTCAAATAACACAACCGCCAAGGAGGAAGCTGGAGAACAAGTTTTAATGCTTGACGCCAACTGGAGGGCACCCCCTCATCAAGTACCTTAAAAATCAAGAGTTGCCCCCCGACAAGAACGAAGCCGAACGAATTTTTCGCCGCTCCAAGACTTATGCCCTCGTGGAGGAGGAATTATACAAGAAAAGCCCATCTGGAATATTGCAAAGATGTATCTCCATTGAAGACGGCATACAACTTCTAAATGACATTCACTCGGGAGTATGCGGGAACCACGCGGCAGCAAAAACCTTAGTCGGGAAGGCATATCGACAAGGCTTTTTCTGGCCAAATGCAGTCAGCGACGCCGACAAAATTGTTCGCACATGTGAAGGTTGTCAATTCTTCGCGAAACAAACCCACTTGCCAGCCTTTCGTGGCCCTTCGTGGTTGGGGGACTGGACATGGTGGGCCCGTTCAAAAGGGCGCAAGGTGGATATACTCATCTGTTTGTCGCAGTGGATAAATTCTCCAAATGGATTGAGGCAAAACCAGTGGCGACCATCACTGCGGACAAAGCGCGCGACTTCTTCATCAATATTGTTCATCGCTTTGGCGTACCAAACCGGATTATTACAGACAATGGAACCCAGTTCACCGGTGGCGTTTTCAAAGATTTTTGCGAAGACTTTGGTATCAAAATTTGCTATGCTTCAGTCGCTCACCCAATGAGCAATGGTCAAGTTGAGCGTGCAAACGGCATGGTGCTTCAAGGGATCAAGGCTCGAGTTTTTGACAAACTGCGTCCGTATGCCAGCCGGTGGTCAGAAGAGTTACCTTCAGTTTTGTGGTCACTACGTACAACCCCGAGTCGGGCTACGGGCCAGTCACCTTTCTTCTTGGTGTATGGTGCAGAAGCCATGTTGCCGAGAGAGATGGAGTTCGAGTCCTTGCGAGTCCGCAATTTCAATGAAGAACATCACGACGCTGATAGAATTAATGATCTCACCCGACTGGAAGAAGCAAGGGAAGCAACATTAATTCAGTCGGCCAGATATCTTCAAGGTCTACGACGCTATCATAATCGCAACGTCAAATCACGCGCCTTTATAGTCGGCGACATGGTTCTACGGAAGATTCAAACGACTAAGGATAGGCACAAATTATCTCCCTTGTGGGAAGGGCCGTTTATAATAGCAGAAGTCACTCGTCCAGGAGCCTACTGACTCAAGCGTGAGGACAGATCCATGGTGGACAACTCATGGAATATAGAGCATCTTCGAAGATTTTATGCTTAAAAGCTATCTTGTACATCTCTCCCTTAGACTACCCACTCACCTGTGTCAGCCGAGTGGTTAGTCGGGGGCTACTGATAATAATATAGTATTTCTTTTGTTCTCTTTATGACTTGTCATTGACCCTGTTTAAACCTAGGTCCAGCAGATAAGGACTAAAAATTTTTCGACGATTGTAACAAGTTCTAGGCTTGAAGCAGTCAGACAAAAATTTTAAGAAATTTGAAACTGGATCTTTGGTTTACTACATGGCATAAATAAGTCGTAATACATTACTTAAAGAATACTGTACATTGTTTCATACAGAATATTTGCAAAGTCTAAGACTGGAATTTTCTAAGACATCTGCGGCAAGCTTCTCGGCTGAATCTTGAGCCTGGTTGATCAATTCCATTGCTTGCTCGTCAGATATCCCATCTGTGAAGCCGTCCCCGACTGCATCAACTTCTATCTGGGGATACAAGGACTTCATTATCGCCATAGCTTGACTGGCGCCCATCATTGCAGCATCCTTGATGTTATTAAAGTATTTTGCTGAAGCAGTACGGAGCCCTTCAAAAATCTGGACCGCATCCTTCTGGCTGCTCCCGAGTCCATTCTGGAAAATTGCGTTTAATACTGGAGCAGCGGCATTGGCGATGTTGTCCCGAACGCTTTCAGCCTTCTTGACTTTCTCGGCAAACACTTCGAATTGGGCCTTGGTCTTGACCTTGTGTTCTATATTCATGCAAGGCAAAACAGTTGCTAAGTTATATGGCATTATTTCATACTAATCTTTAAAGATAGTATCATACCTTCGAGGGCATTCTCAGCTTCAAGTTTGTCAGCTGCCGACTGAGCATTGATCTTTTCAAATTCTTTAACTCGGGCAGCCAGGGACTCTATCTTCGTAGCTTGGGCTGATAAACAAGAGACAGTTTGATCAAGCTTCACAAAATGGATTAACAGCAAAATTACGACAGATGGTTTTGTACCTCCAATTGTACCCCTATAGTTGAAGCTGGCTTCCATGAGCTGATTGATCTGGTCTTTTAGTTTCCGCTCCTTGATTTGGGCGTCTTCACGAGTCTTGGCCAGCTCAGCTTGAACTTGTTCAAGGCTCTCGAGGTGAGGTACAAGTTTCTCTAAGGCATTTGTTTTAGCCTCATTCCTCATATGGATTCTCTGGATAATGCATCACATGAGCAATACGGTTGGAACAAGACAATTGAGTACAAGTCATACTTACATTCATGAGACGGGTGGACTCGATCAGATGTTTCTTCAACAGCTCGAGCTCCTCGTTCTCGCCCTGACGGTTGATAATGAGACCTTGGAGAGGGCCGTCTCGATCCCTCCATTGAAGAGAATCCTCGACTGCTTTGATTCTTGGGATTTCTTCTTCTTGATCATCGATCAATGGGCCTAGTTACAGATTTCAGAAAACAGTGATATAACAGATAAATCAAGTTAAAGCTCAGTTGTATGGCATACCAGAGATGATTTTGGAACTCTTCTTTGGAGTTTCTTCTGGCTTCCTGACTGGATCAGTTGGCGTACTTATCTTTGCAGCAGTCGAATTTTGGTTAGGCTTTTTGGGGTCTACCTCGGCTGGTTCGGCAGATGTCATTGGTGTACCAGTCGGGATATTACTTTCCTTTTGTTCATTTTCTGCTGGAGCATCGGCTTCAGGAATGCTTGTGTCCTGCTCTGGCCGACAGTCAGTCGGGGGCTGGACTTCGGCAGTGTTTATTGTTTTCCCCGACTGACTGTAGACTCGGGGTTCAGGACGTGGTTCGCTTGGCGTTTCAACAGGCGGCACATCACCTTTTTTACCCAGATCGATATCTTGGGGTTTTCTGAAGAAGGACAGATTTCAACATCTATATGAATATTTTCCAAGAAGTCAGCAATGATAAAACTACGGCAAGAGTGTTACCTTGTTGATCTTCGGATTTTAGGCGCGGGCCGACCGGCTGGAGATTTGGCTTGAGTTGGCTTGTCGCTGGTCTGCGACTTGGTTTGTTCATCTTCGGAGTCGCTGCAGACAAGTTTCCTCTTATTCAGTTTTTGTTTAGGAATATTTTCCTCGACAGCTTTTTTACTTTTCCCGGCTGGGTTAATCTTTGGTCCACTAGTCGGGAGAGGCTTTTTGGGGATGGATTCTTTCTGAGCAGGAGCTAGAGGGTTTGAGGAAAACCGTTTGTTGTCCTATTCAATGGGATAAATCGATGAAGATAAAGTTACAGAAAGATTGGAAATAGACAAATAGCAGAGTGGCGGATTTTTACCTCAGGAGGGGGCCGTACCAGGCCATATGGAGTCACGGGCAGCTTATGGCTGTAGTCGACGGAGATCCCAGATGAGAACATCTTGTACATCCGGTTGCACATGACTTTGTAGTCGATGGAATCTGGGTCCTCACGGTTGGGATCCGACTGTCCCTCATACTCGTAGGCCGGTTTGCTCCTCTCCTTGATTGGGGCCAGTCGGCACTTGATAAAATGCCGAGTGATCTGTTCCCCCTGTAAGCCCTGTTGTTTGATTTCTACCAGTCGGAGAAGCAATTCATTGGCTTGGGCCAACTCGGTGCCATCCGGGAAATTTTTCCAGTTTTCTTGGGGGATGGGAGGAAGACCAACAAACTCGGGAAGACTCGGAGAAGGATTTGAAATATAAAACCAGTTTAAGTGCCATCCTTTGTTGGAGGTTTTGAAAGGAAGAGAAATATTTTTGTGTTAGAGTTCCTCGCAGTTGGAACCCAGACCCGTCGACTACACAAGGATTGTTTTTGTCAGGCTGGGGTTTGAGGTAGAAGATGCGGCGGAATAAAGCAAAATGGGGTTGAATACCTAGAAAGGCTTCGCAAAGGTGGATAAAATTGGCGATATGGAGTATGGAATTGGGATTGAAGTGGTAGATTTGGATTTTGTAAAATGCAAGAAGACCACGGAAGAAAAAGGATGCCGGAAGAGCAAAGCCAGAGTAGAAGAACGAAGTGAATACCACGATTTCGCCGGTGTCGGGGGTTGGAAACTCCTCGCCGTATGCAGGGCGCCATCCAATGATCTCTTTTGCGGGCAGGACTCTGTCCATCACCATTTCCAGCAAGGTTGATTCCTTCACATCGGACCTTGCCCACTGCTCAAAGGGGATTTCTCTCTCTTCGGCCATGAGTGTGGTTTGGATCTGGGCAGAATGTTAGGGTATTTGTGGGTGTGATGGAGCAAAGTTTGCGCTGGAGGTGAACCGCAAGGAAGTTTGATGTGTGAGATAGAGGATTGGAGCTTGTGCGCGTGTGGATTGAGAACCCTAGTTCGCTAGTACTGTGTGCGGATTGGGGATTTTGGACGAAGAAGATGAAGAAGATGAAGCTATGGTTTGTATAACGGTCAGATAGTGTTTTGTGCGCTAATTGGGCCATGGATTGTGGCTTAACTATAGCCACGAGATTTGGAAAGTCTGGTATATGTCCTTAGGGGCTTAATCTTTCCATGTGATGATCAGGGAAGAATATATCAATGACATTAGCATTGTTGCGATTTAATCTCTTCAAAGAGCAAATTGTGCAGATATTGCCACGTCAGTGAGCATATTAAATTAACCAAGTATTATTGCTGTGGTTTTTTAATCATTTTTGATTAATAGGCGATTGGGGAATCTTGTAAAAGATTTCTACCACATATGCCTTGTTTTCTTTAAATAAATGTGCGCGTAAGTGTACAATCTGTCACGTAAGTGAATATTTTTATTGACCAATATTATGGCTTAGGCTAATAATAATTTTGGTCATTCTTGGCAGATGGTAAATCCTCTATGAGTTTTATTTACTTGGATTATATACCACATATACCTTATATTTTCCAGATAAAGGATTGTTTATCATTTTTGCTGCTTAGGTGGCTAATAAATCACTCAGTGGTATGTTTTTATTAATTCTGACTATATGTTTAGTTTTTCCAACTAAGCACATAGTCGGGGACTACACCTAATTAGGTGCATCTAGTCGATGCACCTGGAGATATTCTTCGAAATTTTCAGCCCTTCACAGTCGCGTGATTTGGATTTAGTACCCAGGAGATCATGGCAGGGATAATTGAAGTACTTGAAGTTGATGATTTATTATTTAGGTGAAGATTATCTCGTCGACTGCAAAGGTCTCAGGGGCTACTGTGGATATTATGATACCCATATACCCACAAACATAGAATATCTGACTGGATAATAGGGGTATATTATGTAAATAGAATATGAGAATTACTAGGAGTCGGGTATAGTATTGCCTTGTTTGTTCAGGTATAGCCTGGATACCTGGTATGGTAAGATTGTATATCAATTTGGAAAGATCTAACCGTGTCGGACTAGATCTTATATTGTAAATCCTCATCCTCCGGGTATATAAGGAGGATAGGGGACCCCTTAGAGACATAAGCTTTTCGTAAGATCAATACACAACTCGGAGGTAAAACCACGAAACAGGAGTAGGGTATTACTTCTTCGTGAAGGCCTGAACCTGTCTAAATCCTGTCTCATAACCCATCTACTTTTCCATCTTGATAGCCACCCCTTTTTATATTACCGAAATCTAGTTTCGACATAACCATTTATATCATTCCTCTCAGTGAGTGACCATGCTTTATCTTTTCTTCATTCATACTAAAATTTCTACAAGAGAAGCATGTACATAGCCTGGAACAATCACCTTGCTTGTTTGTCCGACTTTTAAAAGAAAAAAAGGATGAAGAGACGACGTGATGGGGGATTGAGAAAACAAAACAGAATGAACAAAAGCTAGAGGCTCGTAATTGATGGCCAAACGTGCAACATGGAAGAAGAGGTGGCCAGTGGTAGTTTTGGTTGCATTGGAGGGCCAGGTTACTAAGCAGCCAAGAGTAAATCGGAAGGTGGTTAAATTCTTCCCCTAAAGCTTAATTTTTAGTCAATACAATGATTACGAGTAATTTTATCATTTATACTTTTTCTCGGCTAGATCGATACGTGATTATCTATTATGTTGGTATTGCTCATATTCCATCAAAAAGAAAAAGAAGGAAAAAAAGTTTAGTCAATACTAAATGACAATTATAGCCCTTTTTAGGATAATAATATTTTTTCATATTTCTACTACCGCTAACTTAGGTTATGATAGAAAGCAATCTGAACCCTAGTGAGGCTAAAAAAACATATATCACTAATCCTAGTTTTTTTTTTGATTGCGTAGAAGCTAGATGCACATACACATATACTACATGTTCTTATCAAGGAAGTGGGTATGGTTCCTATAACAGCTCGGTTTACACAAGATTGTCGCTGGCCGCAACCCTCCGACGTCAGTCACATAGATGCTTAGCATATTGATATGAAATGATGTCCTGAACAACTAATTCATTGAGAAGCACCACGTAAACGATATGGTTCACTTGTTTTACCTCCGTGAATCACACAGATGCTATCCATCGCTATTTAAAGTCAATTTATCAGCCACATGTTTCAATTTAAGCAGTCCAAAATATTTTGATTTGAGCAGAATATTTCGATTTCAAGGTCTGGTTGTTGACTGAATTCATTAAAAACTTTCACTGTCTTTACAAAAATGCTGACGAGCACTAACTTAAATTTCTTCATTTCAGGAGAAATGAAACTAGCCCGACGGCCGGTGGCGGTGGAGCGGCCGACGATGGAGCGGAGGATGATGGCCGGCGGCGGTGGAGCGGCCGGCGGTGGGCGAAGGTCGCAGGTGGACGACAGCGGCGGCGTGCGGTGGCTCAAAAATTTGGCAGCCTGTCGGCGCCAAAATTTCTAGGGTTCCCGCCTAGACTTAGAAATTTTGGCGTCGCGGGCGGGGCTTTATATAGTGAAACTATCTTCGCAAGCGGGCCGTCCGCCTGCGGAGATGATCTTCGCAAGCGAGCCGTCCGCCTGCGAAAATGAACACCCTACTCAGCTTAACAATCTTCGCAAGCGGTCCGTCCGCCTGCAAAGATTGTTAAAGAGGTGAATATATTTATTTCAAAATCTTTTCTAATTTATTTTTGAAATTTGAAAATGTCTACAGTAGTTGTAATAAAAATGGTTATTGTACATACAAATATACAAACCTTAATATTATTACTTTTCAAATGTAAATCTTACTTAAATGTTTGAAACATTAATATTACTAATTTAAATTTTTTTAAAAATTTTTCAAACAATGGTAAGTGCACATAAAAAATTGCTACTAAATTATGAAACCTCTTTTAAAAAACTTTTAAAATATAAAAAACTGTAAATTTTACCCTACAAATGGTAATTACACATTAAAATTAGTACAAATAACTTATTAGATGCTTACATGCGACTCAACAATCATTACCCTTTAACATTTTTGCCCACACCGTCCGTGCGCATGTAAGGCTTCACGGTCTTCTGAGTGGATGTCTCGACATTCTTAATCTTTTGTACAAACTGATTATAAAGTGGCATACTATCATATTGATTGTAATCTTCGACATCTTCAACCCCATCCACTCCCAATATCTTTTGTTTTCCTGGTAGCACTATATCTTTCTTCAAATTTGGAGGGTCTTTCACATAAAACACTTGTGCCACGTGATTGGCAAGTACCCAAGGGTCATCCTTGTGACCCACACTCGCAAGGTCAACAACAGTAAGACCAAACTTATCAACATTGACCTCGTTCGGGTATTTTACCCACTGGCACTTAAATATGGGGAATTGCATTGTGTGCCCATAGTCGATTTCCCATATTTCTTCAATAAACCCAAAGTATGATTGTTTTTCCCCTGCTTCATCAATTGCCTCCACACGGACACCTCTGTTTTGCATACAAGTCTTACTATCTCGGGCTCTTTTACTAAACGAGTATCCATTAATGTCATCACCCTGCCAAGAATTTACTGTAGTTGATGGACCATAAGCCAACCGCTTCATAGTTATGTCATCGGTAGTTTGTCCCTCAGGTAAGTCTAGGTCTCGCAACCAATCTATGAAGAGACGCTTGTGTTCTTTCATTATCAACTCGGTGGTGCGACCCTTATTGTTAGCTCATAGTAGTTCGATATGTTGATTGATGTAAGGCTCAACGATAGCAAGCTGATGAAGCACGCTGAAGTGAGCTTCTTGAAATGATTTGTGATCTTGGGTGATGAATTTCTTCTTCCTATGGTTCCCCTGCCACTCAATCTGCCCTCGTGTCGGGGCACAGGTACTCCAATTGCATATCCATCTTTGAGGTAATCGATACAGCACTCGACAACCTCTTCAGTACTATAACCCTCAACCATTGATCCCTCTGGATGTGCACGATTTCGGACGTAACCCTTCAAAACTGCCATGTAACGCTCGTATGACCACATTTGATGGAGGTACAATGGGCCGAGCACAACCATCTGTGGCACTATGTGAACAATGAGATGCTCCATCATATCAAAAAATGATGGAGGGAAACACATCTCAGTTGGCACTGTGTCTCATGTGCGAATGTATGGAGATTTCCTAACTCTTCGAGACTAATGACCTTCTGTTACACTGCGTTGAAAAAGTAGCACAATGTTGCAATAGCAAACTTTAAATGCTCCGGTTTTATGGCCCTTATTGCAATTGCAAGAAACATGGTGAGCAAGACATGACAGTCGTGTGAATTATAACAAGATACCGACAAATCTTTCATGGAAACTAGTCGACTGATGTTTGATGAGAAACCTATGGGCACTATGACATCGCGGAGTGATTTGCCAAATGACTTCTCCTCAGGTGTCAGTGTGAAACAGGCTGGTGGAAGATATACTTTGTCATTCTTCTCTCCTTCTTGAGGGTGTAACTCTTCCCTGATTCCCATCTCGACTAGGTCCATCCACGATTGCAAACGGTTTTGTCAGACGGTTCTAGGCCAGTATTGCTATTCGATTTGTACCGGCTAGCAACGCATGTTGGACATTCATCTAAAGAAGCGTACTCTTTCCTGTACAGTACGCAGTGATTAACGCACGCATGAATCTTTTCCACACCAAGTGAAAGGGGCATATGAGTTTCTTCGCTTGATACGTGCTCGATGGTAGTGAGTTAGGCCTCCGGAGCATTTTCTGCTGAAGTTCTAAAAGGCTATCGAAACTGGTATCAGACCATCCATGTCTCGCCTTTAACCTCATAAGTTCAAGAACTGACCGTAGTGTTGTGAACTCACTATCACAGCTCTTCGACTCATCGTAAAGAACTTCCTTAGCTGCCTTCTATAAAGCTCCAAAGTTATTTAAACCTCTAGCCGACCCCATCAGCACCTCGGGTTATGCATGACGTAACATTTCCTCTAAAACGATTTTGTCCTCAACAGAACCATCATCGTGCACCTTATCTTCAACTTGTGTCGGAACTACATTTTCAGGCCCGTCCACTTGTTTTTCGCCATGACGTGTCATATTTCATACTTGTCCATAAATCCACGAGTTACTAAGTGCTCCTTCACTTTATAAGCATCTTCCCAGCCTATTTCATTCTTACAGTCAGCACATGGACAAATTATCTTCCTCATATTGTTCTTCTCAGCGTGTGCCTTCGCAATACCAATAAATTTAGACACTTCATCTCTATATGGAGACAAAATCCTCGGCCAATGATACATCCATTCTCGACTTTCCATATCTCTAAAAAAATGAATATAAAATATTTGCACTATTAATACCAAATTTGCAGGGTTTATTGAAAAAACATATTGCTATTCAAAACTAACTGAAGGTTAATTGTAAACTAATAATAAAGTTTATTTCATTTCATTTACACAGACATGCCAAATTAGTGTATTAGGAAAATCTAACAAAATCATATCATCGACATGTTACAAACTAATATAATTATTTTTTGATTGCACCAAATAAATACACATTAAAAATTTTATTCTCTCTCATATATATATGACAAGATCTAGATCTAGATCTAGAACTAGGAGGTTGATGTGATAGCAAAATAAAAAAAATTAAGAATTTATGCTACCATATTAAAGCACTACAACAAGAGGCATCAAGTATTACACATACATCTAACGTCAACATATCAAAAGAAAGTAAATTAAAAAACATGGTGCTTTTCCCTCACAAATTTGCATGCATAAATCCATCACAAATTGAGGTCTAAAAGCTTAAAAATTTGCATAGCTAGTGTGGAAATGAGTATATCTAAGCACCGTAGAAAAATCCCCCGAAGATTTGAAGTTCAAAACCTCCCCCCTATATTTAAGTCACTTTAGGAGAGAGAAACTTCGGGGAGAATGAACAGGGCTCGGGGAGGAAGAAGACTATATAGGGGCATCTTTGCAAGCGGGCCATATAAGCGGCACCTGCGAAGATCGATCTTCCCAGGCGCACATCGCCTGCTGCCTGCGAAGGCGTCACTTATGTGGTCCGCCTGCAAAGATCGATCTTCGCAGGCGGACCGCCCCATCCACCCCGGGTATCGTCTTCGCCGGTGGGATTTTGGCTCCGAAGACCATACCCGCCTGCGAAAATGGAACCCCTACGACACTGAAAATGAGTTTTCTAGTAGTGGATGCAACTGTTTGTTTAGATCTAGTAAAGATATTATTGCCGCATCATACTCGGTCGCTCGCATAGACACGTACAAATTAATGAAGTGGCGTTCTATGCTTCGGCATCATTTCCAATCATCCAATGCCTCGTCTCCATCGCTGTCTCATCTCGCCTCTCATGCCGTGAACCCATCGAGACGTCGACCGTTGACATCATACGCCGCACCTGTGCTGCCATGTTAAGCAGCACTGAGCCACTGAATGCTATTTAGACAGTGTATTCATAAGTGAAGTGGTGAACAACAATGCATCAGCATTGGTAAGCAGAATTATACAGAAGTAAAAGAACACAACGATTCAGTGAAGGTTCAATACTTCCATATCTATTCTCTAGTCTAATATTTTATTTTATTTTCTTTCTAAGCTTAGCCTAGATATCATGATTTTTTTAAAATTTTGAATCACTGGTAATTTAGCTTATTTAGCATGTTACAATCCTCGAGTCTCATAATATCTTCTAGAAATAAAAAGTATAATTTGATTAATTCTTTCAATTTTAAGTCATATTCGTTTCATCAACTTCAAACTTCAACTTCATTGTTTTTCACTAGCACGTTTTTCAAACTGTTGAATTGTGTGTTTTTAAAAAATTATATAGCAGTTGTTTAAAAATTCAAACAAATTCATTTTTAAGTTTATAATACTTAATTAATCATCCACTAATGCGCTTTGTTATACAGAGGGAATGAATTAGGGCCCCATTTTATATTTCTCACCGGAGCCTCAAATTCACAGAGATGGCCCTGGTGGTAAAAGACCGGCTCATATAACACCACCACTCGTATATGCATGTTTTTTTACTAATTTCTTAAATGAATTTGAATAAAGATAAAAAATATTTTAGAATTGTAGACCTCTACGAGATATACACCTTTGTAGCTGATGACCTTTTCATTTGACATCTTTTTTGACGTCCCAAAATGCGTTATAAATTATCAGATTTATTTGAATAAGTGAGTTTTGAAAAATTCCAAATGACCTCGGACGGGGACAAAATCTACGTGAAAATTGTAGATATTGATGAGATTTACAATTTTACACGTGAGACCATTTTCATTCAAGCTGATATATAGTGTCAAATATGTATTATAAGTTTCGATCGAGAGTTGTCGGAAGAATAGTATCTGCTACAAAGACAACAAACGCTTGACATGGGTAATGGCACAGCCACATGCACAAGCTATGGCTTCTCCCTTTGCCACTCCGTATCCACAGCCAAGCGGGCCCTCACTACAGGGCGACATAAGCAAGGCAGGGGGCGAAAAGGGGCTGCCGCTGAGCGGGGGAATCAAAACTCATCCAATCCCACCCCAGTTCAAGTTCCCACCCGTTCCACGGCACTCGGGCGAAACAGACCCAAAAGAGTTTCCTTCTATCTACGAGTCCGCGATCGAAGCCGCTCACGGCGACGAAAATACCAAGGCGAAGGTAATCCATCTCGCTGTAGACGGCATCGCCCGTTCTTGGTATTTCAATTTGCCATCTAATAGCATTTACTCATGGGAGCAATTGCGCGATGTCTTTATTCTTAACTTTCGAGGCACTTACGAGGAGCCGAAGACGCACCAACATTTGCTCGGCATTCACTAGAGGCCGGGCGAATCAATACGGTAGTACATGCGTCGCTTCTCGAAAGTCCGATGCCAAGTTCAAGATATAACTGAAGCATCCATCATCAACGCCGCTTCAGCTGGGCTGCTCGAAGGCGAACTCACAAGGAAAATCGCCAACAAGGAACCGCAAACTCTCGAGCACCTGCTTCGCATCATCGACGGGTACGCCAGGGGCGAAGAGGACTCCAAGCGAAGGCAAGCGATTCAGGCTGAGTACGATAAAGCCTCCATCGCTGCTGCCCAGGCCCAGATGCAAGCACAAGTCGCCGAACCAGCTCCCCTCGCCGTTCGCCAACCCCAGCCGGTGAACCAGGGACAGCCGCAAGGACCAAGCCAAGCTCCCATGACTTGGAGAAAATTCAGAATTGACCGCACGGGCAAGGCCGTGATGGCTGTCGAAGAAGTACAAGCCCTCCGCAAGGAGTTGGACGCCCAGCAGGGTGGCAGCCACCAGCAGCCTGTTCGCAATAAGGTCAGAAAAGACCTCTATTACGCCTACCATGGGCGATCTTCGCACACCACCGAGCAGTGCCGAAACATTCATCAGCGAAACAACGCTCAAGAACCAAGGCCGCATCAAGATGCCGCTATCGAAGCGCCTCGCGAGGCGGCCCAAGAGCAATCACCCCCAGCCGAACAATGCTAAGACATGCAGCGCAGGGTCATCTAGGTGATTACAAGGGCCGATCCACCAGTTCAACCGTCAAAGCGGCAAAAGAAGTTGCAGTTGCGAATGGTGCATAACATCACCGCCGCGGCGAAGGGGTCCCGAAGTACTTGAACCAGCAAATTTCTTTTGGGCCAAAGGATGCCGAAGGAGTGCTGTTCCCACATCAAGACCCCCAGGTAATCTCGGCCGAGGTAGCCGGTTTTGAAGTTCGGCGAATTCTGCTCGATGGAGGTAGCTCAGTCGATGTCATCTTCACCGAGGCATACACCAAGATGGGGCTGTCGACCCTGGCCCTCACTCAAGTGCCGGCCGCGCTTCGCGGCTTCGGCGGTGAGGCAGTTCAAGTTCTCGGCCAGGCACGGTTGATGGTAGCTTTCGGCACTGGTGAAAACAGGCGCGAAGAGCAGATACTGTTCGACGTGGTCGACATCCCATACAACTACAACGCCATCTTCGGCCATGCAACCTTGAACAAGTTCGAAGCCATCTCCCACCACAACTATCTCAAGCTCAAGATGCCCGGTCCGGCAGGGGTGATCGTCGTTAAGGGGCTTCAACCTCCAGCTATGTCAAAAGGCGACTTGGCCGTGATCAACAGGGCAGTACACAATGTGGAAGCCGAACCGCATGCTAAACGCATGCCGAAGCCAGGCCCTCACAGTAAGGTGATCAAGGTGCAAGTCAACGACGCTGTCCCGGCGAAGTTCGTCCAGCTGGGGGGCGATCTGGGCGAAGAAGAGGCTAGGAACATCCTAGAAGTGCTCAAGAAAAACATTGACATCTTCGCCTGGAGGCCCAACGAAGTGGGGGTGTCTCGATGGAACTCATCATGCATCACCTGGCGGTCAAGCCAGACGCCAAGCCAAGAAAGCAAAAGCTGCGCAAGATGTCCGCTGATTGCCAAGAAGCAGCGAAGGCCGAAATGCAGAAGCTGCTTAGGGCCGGGGTGATCAGGGAGATCGACCACCCGGAGTTGTTGGCGAACCTGGTTTTGGTGAAGAAGTCGAACGGCAAGTGGCGAATGTGCGTCGATTTCACCGACCTCAACAAGGCATGCCCAAAAGATGACTTCCCCTTGCCACGGATCGACCAGCTTGTTGACTCGACAGCTGGTTGCGAGCTCATGAGCTTCTTGGATGCATATTCCGGTTACCACCAGATCCACATGAATCCAGATGACATCCCCAAGACAGCCTTCACCACGCTGTTCGGCACTTTCTGCTACCTCAGGGTGCCTTTCGGCCTGAGGAACACTGGGGCAATGTTCGCCAGGCTGGTGTACAAGGTGCTCCACAAACAGCTTTGGCGAAATGTGGAAGCCTATGTCGACGATATCGTCATAAAAAGTCGCAAGGCTTTCGACCATGCGTCCGATATGCAGGAGACCTTCGACAAATTGCGCGCGGCGGGTATGAAACTAAACCCTGAGAAGTGTGTTTTTGGAGTTCGCGCAGGCCTGTTGTTGGGTTTTCTGGTCTCTGAAAGAGGTATCGAGGCAAACCCCTAGAAAATTGACGCCATCCAGCAAATGAGGCCACCGTCGAGCGTACGTGAAGTACAAAAGCTCACGGGCCGAATTGCGGCACTCAGTCGTTTTCTCTCAGAGGTGGCCGAAAGGGATTTGCCATTCTTCAAGACCATCCGGGGCACAGGAAAGTTCAGCTGGACCTCCGAATGCCAGGCCGCATTTGATGAGCTAAAGCAATATTTGCAAAGCCCACCTGCCCTGGTCAGCCCAACCTTGGGAAGTGGAATGCTGCTATATCTAGCGGCTTCGCCAGTGGTAGTCAGTGCAGTCCTTGTCCAAGAGACAGAATCAGGACAGAAACCGGTATACTTCGTCTCTGAAGCTTTGCAAGAGGCGAAGATAAGGTACATTGAGATGGAAAAGCTCGCTTACGCCGTAGTGATGGCTTCGTGCAAACTCATGCATTATTTTCAAGCCCACAAAATCACTGTACCATCACAGTATCCTTTGGGCAAAGTGCTTCGGGGCAAGGAAATGTCTGGTAGACTCAGCAAGTGGGCAGCGGAGTTATCCCCTTTTGACCTGCATTTTGTTGCTCGCACTGCTATCAAATCCCAAGTCCTAGCCGACTTCGTGGCCGAATGGACACCAGCATCCGCCCCAAACCTCAGCCTGTCGAACAGCCTTGGATAATTCACTCCGATGGCTCGTGGTCGCACAGGGGGGCGGGCGCCGCGGCCGTACTCACTTCGCTAGGGGGCGTGCCGATTCGGTATGCCGCAAGGCTGCAGTTCGACACGACCAACAACACGGCAGAGTACGAAGCAGTGTTGTTGGGGCTAAGAAAAGCAAAGGCTTTGGGCGTTGGGCGGTTGCTCATCCATACAGACTCCAAGTTGGTGGCATGTCATGTCGACAGGTCTTTTGAAGCAAAAGACGAAGGGATGAAAAGGTACTTGGAGGCTGTTCGGTCTATGGAAAAGTGCTTCGCCGGAATAACGGTCGAACACTTACCTAGAGGCCAGAATGAGGAAGCGGACACCTTGGCAAAATCTGCCGCCTGTGGGCTACCGCATTCACGAGGAATCTTTTTTGAGATCTTGTATGCACCAAGCGTGCCCGCAGAAACCCTGGATATCATGGTCATTGGCCAAGCAGATCTGGGCGAAGACCCAGAGGACTGGCGAACTCCGTTCGTAAAGTACCTCAAGAAGGGTTGGCTTCCAGAGGATGAAGCAGAAGCGCTTACAAATCAGAGCCAGACAATACAAGCTGGTCTCAGGGCAGCTATATCGCTCTGGGGTGCTCCAACCTTTGCTTCGATGCATCTCCTTCGCCGAGGGTGAGGAAATAGTGAAGGAAATACACCAGGGGCTGTGCGGTGCACACTAGGCTGCAAGAACAGATGCCTCCAAGGTGTTTCCCCAGGGAGTATATTGGCCAACTGTGCTGAAAGTTTGCGTTGAGCAGGCCAAAAAGTGTGAAAGCTGCGAACGACACGGCCGAAGCCAGACTGCACCACAACATGAGCTGAAGCCCATTGCACCAGTCTGGCCTTTCGCCAGGTGGGGGCTGGACATCATTGGCCCGTTCCCTGTGGCGCGAAATGGGTACAAGTTCACAAATGTAGCCATTGAATACTTCTCGCGTTGGATCGAGGCCGAACCACTCGGCGCGATCACTTCGGTGGCAGTACAGAAGTTTGTCTGGAAAAACATTGTTTGCCGTTTCGGAGTGTCGAAGGAGTTCATCACGGACAACGGCAAGCAGTTCGACTCTAACAAGTTCAAAGAAATGTGTGATGGATTAAACCTGGAAATCAGGTTCACTTCGGTCGCGCACCCACAGTCGAATGGGGCGGCCGAACGCACAAATGGCAAGATCTTGGAGGCGCTCAAGAAAAGGCTTGAGGGGGCGGTGAAGGGCAGATGGACAAACAAAATGTTGTCTATCCTCTGGGCCTTCCGAACAACTCCCACAAGGCCAACCAAGTTCAGCCCGTTCATGCTCTTCTACGGAGACGAAGCAATGGCCCCAACAGAGCTAGGGGCTAACTCACCAAGAGTGATGTTCTCCGGGGGCGAAGATGGGCGCGAAGTGTCGCTCGAACTCCTGGAAGGGGTACGAGTCAAAGCACTAGAACACATGCGCAAATACGCCACAAGCACTTCGGCAACCTACAACAAAAAGGCTCGCCCAACAGAGCAATTACCTGATCATCTCGTCATGAGGAAAAAGGCGAACCCAGTAGCGGTCGGGAAGCTTGAGTCAAAATAGGAAGGGCCGTACCTCATCAAGCACAGGTCAAGAACGGGCTCCTTTCGCCTAGCAACATTGGAAGGCGAAGAGTTCGATCACTCCTAAAACGCCGCTTCTCTTAAACGTTTCTATGTTTAGGTAGGGTGGCACCCTATTCGCCAAAATGTAAAAATGTACATATTGTTATATAGCCCTTTCGGCATCTGCCATTAAGTAAGCCTTCCGGCACAAAAATACAAAAAAGGAGAAAATGAAAATAGAAAAAAAAAACTGGACGTAGGGCTATTATCCACTCCGGAGGCCCGAACCTGTATAAAATCTTTGTGTCTTCTGCTTCTTTTACTTGTGTACATGATAATTCGTGGAAAAACCCCAAGGCAAACGCCTGATCAGCGAAAATGCCAGGGGGGCGAAACGAATCGGTCGAAGCATCCTCGCTGAATGTTGAAACCGCGATAGCTTGTTTCGGAGAGTAACTAACCGAACACCGTTGTAATTGAAAAGTCAGCAGACCTATTTCGCTAACACACGCAAAGGGGCCGATATATTCCGACCTAACGAAAGCACGAAAAGTGACAATGCAAAAAATAGCGAAAAGGAAATGAAAGCACACCTTTATTAACTTTGAGAAAATAATCGGAGAGTACATATCGTACAACAGGGGAAAGGAATACAACAGACTACAGCTTAGCTTACAAGTAAATTACATCTTCGCCCCCAAAACAACTACCACTTCGAAAGGAGTTATCTGGTGAACAGGGTTCGTCGTCACTACTAATGTTGTAAATTACCCTAAGGGGAGAAGGGGGCGAAACAAGAGAAAGACTGTAACGGCGCTCGGCGATCGCCTCCTGCCGATCAGTCCTTTGATGATTTCGCTAGAAGCGAGCCATGCCCTCCAGGTGCGCCGAGTGGACACGACCGTAGTCCTCCAACGTTCACCCGGGGTGTGTTTGCATCCAGTTGGCGACATTCACGACTTTGTAGCTGTTGCCGTTAATCATCATCTCGTGGTAAATAGGTCGATGTAGGTACCGGGCCTTCGGCAATTTTTTTACCGCAACAAATTTTTCGTTCCTGCTTCGCCAATCCCCAAAGGGGGGCCGAACACATAGTTTTCGGCGTAGACCCTGAAAACAGTGGGAAGTCATGTGGCGAAACGCAGAAAGCGAAGCTTGAACACATAAATCGGGCAAAAGGATTGTGTGAAGCAATGAAAACACGAGTACAAAAAAACACATCAAACACAGCTTGGTGAAAATCGTCATATATTCCAAATATTAAAAACATTCTATAGCAAGGTGGGCCATTGGCCATATCTACATTGTTCGCCCTATATGGCAAACATCAAAAGTAAACTATTAAAATTTACAAAAAATGGGCGGAGGGCCTCACACCTTTGGGTGGTCTTGGGCATCGCCTACACCCTCTTCCGCCAGCTCTTCGCCTTGGTCCGCCGCCACTGTTTTCGTCAGCTGCTCGAGCAGCCGGGCCTTGGCAGCTGATTGGCCGTCCTTCTGCAACAGGCCCATGGTGAAGGCCGCGGACACGCGCGCACAATAATCGCCGTATGCGGTGGCACAGTCGGAGACTGCGCAGCCAGCTTGCTGTGTCCACTCGGAGAACTCCAGGGCAGAAGCGTTTGCGCCTGGGACCCCCGCGCCATCGCCCCCATGTCGGTAAGGGCGAGGCGAAGTGTACGGCAGGTGTCTTGGCAGATTCAGTGGCCCTCGCCACCTCTCGCGCAAGTCGTTGAGACTTCTCCTCCGCCCTATTAACCTCCTGATGAAGGGCCTCCATCTTCAGCTCCGTCAGGTTGTAGTAGTCGGTGAGGGTGGCGGAGTGCACCCGCTCTTTCTCCAGCTCGGCCTTGAGGCGATCGATTTCTGCCTTCACCTCACTGCCCTCATCCAGCTCGGCCTAGAGGCGTTTGTTCTCCACCTTCGCCTCCTTGAGGGACCGAGCGAGGCCCTCCATCTCCAGGCCTTTTCGGCCCAGCTCATCGTCCTTAGCCTGAAGGCGGTTCTTCAGGCCATCAAGGTGAGCCCACATAGTTCGCTCCGTCGTACAATGGGCCGCAAGGATCTGGCGAAATAGAGAAAAAAGGCAAACGATAAGCCGGGTTGTCGAAAACGACGACGCAAAAAAGAGAAAATAAAAAGGAGAAGTCAACATACCCGAATCGCAAGGCTCTTGACGGCGGAGCAGCCCTCGTCGAACTCATTTAGCTCGGCGAAGAGGCTAGGGCCGCCGGCTGGGGCAACGATATTGCTCACCCCCTCAATAAAGGGTATGAGCTCCGCCCGGGTCTCGAAGTCACCGGGGGTGAAGCGGGGCGACGCCTGTGAATAATCCGAGCCGGACGTCTCGGTCGCCTTCTTACCCTTATCAAGGGCAAGTGGCGAAACGAGCGGCCGGTGAACTGGGCTCTTGAAAACCCGGGCCGCCGTCTTCACTACTTGTTTGGCTGAAGCTGAAGCTCTAGCCCCGCCCGCAGCGCCAGCGGTGGTCGATGGCCCCCGTCTCCGCCCGGCGGGCGAAGTTGGTGTCTCGTCTGATAACTCATCATCGCTAAAGACGTTAGCGATGGCCAGGACCCCTTTTTTCTGGGGCGTCCTCCAAGCAGACTCCGCCTTCACCGTCTTGGCCGCAGCAATCGCGACCAGGGCTTTCGCCCCCTCCACGTCTTTTCGGGGAAGAGGGGAGGAGATCGACTCTGCCACGGTCTCGACACGCTCCAGGCTTGGAGTTGGGGTATAGCCCCGTGTCTCGGAGTGGCTATCGCCGGCCTCACCCGTGACCACTTCGACCGCGAACTCTGTCTCCCCCGTGTCGTCGGCGTCGGAGTCGGTGGAGGTAGGGGCCTTTCGCTTACGGGGGGTGAATTTCACTTGCCCCCGCAAACATTTGCGCGAGGGGCCCGCTTCGCCATCAGCGTTGAACGGCATCGCCCTCGCGGGGAGTTCGCCAGTGCAAACCTGGTTCGCCCGGCCAGCTACTTGTCGGGTTAACAGCTGGCTGTACTCCGTGACCGACACATCACCGATCAGCTTCCGGGCTTCGGTGTCGGCCTGGGCAAGGGTCAACACTGAAAAACGACATATCATTATGTAAGGGGTCGAACAAAAGAAACAAGCGGAGAGCGAAACATAAAGATGAGGAGAATAAAAACTCATCATTCGCCTCAGCGGGCAGGACAAGCTTCGGCAGGCCGTTGACCTCTTCGCCTTGGTCAACATCGACCTGCCACGATTGGGAGAGGGGGCACACGCGAACCATGCAGAATTCCTCAACCAGGTCACGGTAGCTCAGCCGGGAGCAAACCACTTCGCCATCCAATGGCGATCCCACTTCGACATGGCGGCGTTAACCGGCCACAAGTCGGAGTGCTCGGGGCGAACATTGAAGTTCACACTCCCGAACGCCGTTTTCCTGGTCCCAGCAGGAGTGACCACCGTCTTCGAGTTTACGGTGGCCGAAAAGATAGCGCCGAAGAGCTCGGCGCTTGGTTCTAACCCAGCAGTCTGGCATGCCCAATCAAAGATGGCGATTTGGACCAGAGCCGAAGGGCTCAGCTGGGGAAGCTCCACCTGAAAGAGGCGAAGAATTTCCGGCAACAGTATGTTGCACGGAAACCGAAGCCCAGTCTCGAAGAACACGGTGAACACAACCGTCTGGTGTTCGCCGGGCTTCGGCACTTCGGCATCCCCAGGGGCGAAGGCCCGCCCCTCCACCACCATGCCCGAGCTAACCATCCTCGCCAGCTCATCTTCGTCTATAAGCGAAACCCCTATAAACGCGGTGGTGTCTTCGTTAATTTGGCCGGGGTCAGGACCTGTCGTGGAGACGGGGTTCGGCTTGCGTGGGGCCATGGCGAAGAGAGTGTGAGCTAGCGAAAGGGGTTAACTGGCGAAAGGGTTCAGTCAGAGCGCCGTGAGTAAGAAGATGAGGAAAGCGAGTGCCTACGGTGAAAATGACGAGGGTAATGGCGGTGAAAAGGGGGAGTAAGAATATATAGCCTACCAGGCGATGTTTCGCCTTCCCGACCAACCAGGAATTGCCACGTGTCGCGGTGTAGGCGAAACGGTAAAATCCCATGGACCAGGCCACGCAGTGGCGGGCCCTCGGGGGGAAAAAGCCCATCACTGTTCACTCCAGCCCAGTGGAATAGTAAGGGATAGCCTCGTTGTTTACCGAAGGTGAAGGCCCATCACTGTTCATTTGGGCCCAAACAAACAGTAAAAAGAGCTTTGTCATATGCGAAAAAGGTGAAAGCTATAATAAAACAAAAAATTTCCAATACATACAATGCACACATTCTTTGCAGGAGCACAAGACAGGTTTCGGCAGGAGCATCGATCGAAAGGGGGCGCCTCATACCATACTACATGGTTTGCACGGTCTCGGCGGAAGCTCCTATCCCACCCTTGCCCGTGAGGGGATTGTTGGCAGTATGTCATGGGACCATTCGACCAGACCTGCCGAAACCAAGCAAGCAGCGACGATTCAGACTCGAGGCGCCTAAGACCCATCGGGGCGAAGCCCTATGGCGAAGACCACGAGGCGAAGGCGGCGAAGGGCGAAGAGTCGTGCCAGGCCCCTGCAAGTCTATACGTGCTCTGGGCGAAGGCTGCATGGCGAAGGGCATACGCCGAAGGAGGATGACTTCGCCATATCAGCCCCGTCCAGGAAGGCCCAGGGAGCCAGCCCAACCGCTCCGGCCCAAGGACCACTAGGCCGGCAGTCGCCAGGTGGCCCATTAAAGGCCCACATACCTTAATGACATTCAATACCCTTGTAAGGGTCCCTTTCATAAGGGCGACCATGTAAATTCCCCTGTAATAGCCCTAAACCCTAATAGGGGGATCCGTAATGGGATTATAAATAGCCCCCTAGGGCCATGTAAAGGAGGGATCCCAAGAAAATCCTGAATTGAATACACTTTACTTTTCCCAACAACTGTTGAGTGACCACGTCCTTCGACATATGCAGTTGTCGTTTCGACAACACATATAATGAAGAGTTCATACCCGATGCGTATGCCAAAGTGCAGCCGCAAGTGGTCCACGAAGGGTTTGAGTCCTACGACATAGACTTCCCTACTGCAGATGGTGTATCCGTACTTGGGGATGCGGTGGATGTTGTAATTCTCTGGCACAAGAATGACATATCCTTTGGATTGGGCACCGACGCCACATGAAAACCTGTGGTGCCAAAACCAGGGTTGGGAAAACCACCGAGACCTCCTAGAAAGGTGACTGATAAGGCGGAGGAACCCGAGATGCATAAGGAAAACCCAGTGCCGGAACTGCCACCAGAGGTGCCCATGGAGATTGCACTGCCGGATGTCCAAAAGGAGATTATAGTGGCAGAAACAGAGGTGCACTTTGTGGCATCAGTCGGGCAGATAGAGAAGAAGTACTAGGATTGGAATGGGACGGTATAGAGCCAGAAATATTTGAAGACCCTTCTCCTGCGAAAGACCCCGAGGGGCAAGAGACCCCGGTCCCTGAGGTGCCTAGAGTGCTTAGGAGCCACGACTCCAAAGCCAAAGATGAGAACAAGGAGAAGTTCATGGTAACCGTCTTCAGAGGGGGTAAGGAACGTGCCAAACTCAGAGATGATGACCCCCAGAAGGCCGCTGAACTAGCCGGGCCAACATACTGGCCAACTGATGATTGCCCGGAAAAGTACGAACACGGGAAAGAACACTTGCCGGATTGGGAACTAAACAAAGGACCATGGGAGATGAGAAGATTATATACCTTCTACATGGAAGCCAGAAAGAAAGGCTTGGGCAGTATAACAGTTCGATCACCGGCAGATTGTTTCGACGCCGAAGGTTACTTAAGGCTAGATTTCTCAGATCTCCACGCCATATATCGTCGGGATAAGATGGACGTCAACTATATCGGTGTTTGGTGCATGTGAGTATGAGTTTTAATTAATTACATGAAAAATATGTACAATACAAATCCATGTGATTGTTACTAACAAACTTCTTCCGTAGGATGCAATACATGGATGCTAAGAAGAAAAAAGAACCTATCGGCTTCTTGAATCCAACTCGGATCTGTCAAACACAGCATACCGTGAGGCTAGCACCTGGGTCAGACCACCTGAAGGGCATGACTCCAAAAGAGATAGCTGAATACAAGAAGGGCCTGCACAAGGAGAAATTTATTACTGTCGCACAGTACATCGGAGGAGCCTTCTTGCACTTTCAAAATAAGAGAGTCGTCATGGCCGCTTATAATTTTAAGTCGGTCCGGTACATTTATCTTCTACACAGATGTCTTATTTTAGCTGGTACTAACTAACTATACTTTTGTTAATATGTAGCGATCATTATATCTATTTAATCATCCACCCTAAAGACGGAACCGTGGTAGTCTTGGACGCTCTCGATTACAGACACCAGCAATACAAAGAATTTGCAACAATATTACAGACACCAGCATTTTTATATGAATGTATTATAAATAAATATCCTCCTTAATGTGAAACGGTACGACATCCATACAGTGCGTACCAATAATACAAGTTCAAGGGTGGAGAACAGACCCGAACAAGGAAGAAGCTGCTAGTACGTACCTATTGGCCGGTAATACTCCACTCACCCACTGTATTTCAATTGTTTCACTAATTGAAAATTTTAACTATTTTTTCTATGAGATTGTTGACGACCAAATTTGGTAATTCAAGTATCGGAGATGAAGATAGAATTGAAGAGAATCAAAGAGATTAGATCGTTGCGGAAACAGAGTGAGAATCAGCTGTAGTCCGAATCGGCTATGAACTGGATCGACAGAGTCAAAGTCGGACAAGGTTAGCCGATTGAGTCGATTTCGGTAACATGACTCGGTACACGTCATTGGGTTGTATTAGCGTGTTTCACATGGATTGCCAAGCACGGATAGAGTCCTGAGGAGGCAATTGTATCTATGAATTAGGATATTTTATGTAATTTCCTTATAGATATTCCCGGTAAGAGTCCGCCTAAGGGACTTGATCGTTAGCTGGATTTGTATTAGGTTAATATGAGTCGTGTCCGTGATGGACAATGTTTGTATTTGCGGGTATAAATATAATCCCAAGGTCTTGTAAATAAGAACAACATACGTTCAATCAATCTCGGCGCATCGCCACCTTTGTTTTCTATTTTCGACAAGCTTGTGCTTTCGAGTCGTGTTGCATCAATTTGATCTTCAGCGAAAAGGTATATCTTGTCACGGCAATTTGCATCATTGGGATTAGTGCTTACATCTTTATGACAGTCTAATTCTATCTTGCAAGTTCCAAAGTTATCATATATGTCATATAGCTTAGATCAACAATGCTATCTACTTATATCGGCTAGATCTGTTTTAGGGTTTTGTCGGTATCAGCTAGTTTACTTTGCCGATTCATGTTATATGATATATCTACCATCCCAATATGATGATTATTGGCTTGCTACATGTTATGCTTCTTTCATGCTTAATGCTGCATTGGTTAAGTCCAACCTATTAAGTTGTTTTAGAATCATAATCTATAACATGCTTTACGATTGTCAATAAGGATAGTATCGGAGTTTCAGCCGATCTTATCTATTTAGAATATTTAACATGGTTTTATGCTTTGTTTTATGTTCCATATTCAATCTTTAACGCTTTATCCTAAGATTGTATCGGATTTACGACCGATATGCAATTAGATCTTGATATCGGCTATGACATCAGTTTTATGTGATTATTATTTCATGTTGCAATAGACTTAAGCAGTTTATACTGTCTCGGTTCAGTCCGATCTATACCAATTGTTTACTTCTAAAGTAATATTGATTTCTTTGATTGCATAACATTGATATCTACAGCCGATATACTAATTTTAGGGTTATTTTCACACTTACTTAAATCCTTACAGCCGATTCATGCTTCATTGCATCGGCTAGGTCACATACGATATGAAATCGGCCCTATGGCCGATTGTCTATCATTTGCTGACATTCTTTGCATATTTTTTCTTGTTGATTGCAGGATCAAATCAATTGGCACGCCCTCGAACCTAAAACCCTAAATTTGGACCTGCACTAGAGTTAAGCAGATCTCTCAGGCTAGTGTGTTTTTTTTTCATCAACACGCTTTTGGCACGCCCGGTGGGACCAAGTGTCATCATGTCGCCAAACATCACTGAAGTTTCGGAGGACAACATCTTGCCGGTTACGATCGAACAGCTGAGTGAAGAGTAGAGAGAAAGATGCAACAGATGCTGAATCAACTCCAGAACCGATATCTGCACTCGTTCACAGTCACACGACAAGGTACAGTCATTCAAAGAGCTAAAGTCAAGCTATCGACGATTGTGAAGCAAGATCCAAGCACTTCCGGGTCAGGAGAAGAGAAGGATAAACAAATCAAAGTTGAATCAAGTGATGAAGAACTCCACACATTGCAAGATCGCATTGACTCGGTTGTACACCATGCTTTAGTCAACCAGTCCGGAGTGCTCGTGAACACCTTGACAACATGATCAAGTCGGTAGTCGATGGAACGATAGCCGAGGAAAAGGCTAAAGAACCTATATATTTACCAGACGGCACGTTCGCAGGATACAGAATTGTGAAGACAGACATTGGCGGGAATCAAACGAGTCAACAATTGCTTCAAACTCAGGTTCCATCGGCTCCTTATTCAAGCTCGAATATCCCATCTATTTTAACCAGATCACAGCTGATCACTGGGGGCAAGCATTAACTCAGCCAACACCGGAACAATTGATGAGTACTCTACATCCAAAACCGCCAGCTGTTGACACATCTTATCAAATTCCTTCGGTTCCGCAGCAGCCGATTGGAATTACTCAGCCAATAGGCCAACAGTACAGCACAGAACAACTCCCATATGCGCCACCTCAAGGTATATCGGCTGGCTTCAATCACCTATATCAACCTCACTCACCACGACCTCAGCCGATCCAATACGGCCAGATGGATCCACTTCAGCAGCAATATGGTGGAGCAACACCACATCAACCCTGGGCCGATATGATCGCTGTCGTCATGAGAGAGCAGTTTGGGCTCAAGCCAAAAGACAATGGCAATATGTATCGGCACCCATATCCAGAATATTTTGACCGGGTTCCACTGCCAAACCGATACAAGTTGCCAGACTTTTCTAAATTTTCAGGACAAGACAACGTATCTACTTATGAGCATGTTAGCCGATTTATAGCTCAGTGTGGTGAAGCATCGGCCACAGAAACCCTCAGAGTTAGATTGTTTCCACTGTCATTATCTGGATCGGCGTTTACTTGGTTTTCATCTCTGCCATATAACTCAATCAGAAGTTGGGCCGATCTAGAGAAACAATTTCACAAATACTTTTTCAGTGGAGTTCAAGAGATGAAGTTATCAGACCTCACAGCAATCAGGCAAAAATCAGATGAGACAGTTCCAGGTTACATTCAACGTTTCAGAGATGTGAGGAATAGATGCTACAGTCTAGCATTGACAGATTCTCAGCTAGCCGATTTGGCCTTCCAAGGTCTATTGGCGCTGATAAGGGAAAGATTTTCGGCCCAAGACTTTGAGAGTTTAGCTCACCTAGGTCAAAAGGTATCAGCTCACGAGACAAGATTTCAAGAAGCAAGAAAGTTCATCAAAAAGGCAAACAATGTCAACAATGTCTATAGCTATGACTCTGATTCTGAAGATGATGACCCGGAGATCAATGCAGCCGAGTGGGCTAGGAAAAAGAAGACGGTGGTCTGTCAATGGGTCAAGAACGTGGGAAAGGAGGAGAGATTTGATTTTGATATCACCAAAGCCGACAAGATTTTTGATCTCCTTCTCCAAGAAAAACAGATTCAACTGCTAGCAGGACATGGTATCCCATCGGCTGAGGAGTTGAAGAAGACTTAATATTGCAAGTGGCATAATAAAGGATCTCATAATACTAATGATTGCAAAATTTTCAGGCAACAGATCTAGTCGGCTATCGAACAAGGCAAGATTAAGATCGACGAATCCAAGAGGCCGATGAAGATAGATGGACACCCTTTTCCAGTCAACATGGTGCATTCTGGATATAACCGGAATACAGCCGATGGAGGTAAAAATTATAACAGGAGCATCAGATCGGCTGTTATGATCAACAAGTACCAGAAAAGGCGCCAAGGGGAAGAGGCAACATATTCCCATGAGAGTGAAAGATATTTTGATCCTCATTGGAGTTGCGAATTTTTCAGATTCTGCTGGAATGAGGGTATGAGGTTGCCATCTATTGAAGATTGTCCTGGATGCAGTGGTTCCGATGCACAATTCATTCAGAGACCAAGCCGACAGGGTACAAGTATATATCGGCTGACTGAGACAAGGTTGCCAGTTCACGAAAGACTTGGGCCGATGCAACAAAATAACGATGAAGATGACTCACCTAGAGAATCCAAGCCAATGCATCCTCAATGCTGCCCTTCTGGCATTTTCACCAAAAATCAAAAGAGGAGAGTCCAAAGGATGAGAAATAGGGAACAATTCCAGGAGGTCGAAGGGGAAATTGAACATCGGCTAAGGCAGAGAACGAAGAAAGTCTGGCGCGTGAAGAGCAAAGTGGTGCCAGCTAATCAAGTCAAAGCCGATCATAACAAGAATCAACAACATAAGGGCAAAGAGGTGATGTCATCCGGCATAAACATGGTTTTCATGTTACCAGCCGAATATGCAGTTGAGCAAGTCGTCGAACAAGAAGAAAATCTGCCATCGGCTAAATTGATGTTATCTCCACAACAAGCCGTATTTGAGAAGCCCAAGGGAACTGATCATCGGCACCTCAAGCCACTGTATGTAAAAGGATTTGTCAATGGCAAGCCAATGTCAAAGATGCTAGTCGATGGAGGAATAGCTGTTAATTTAATGCCATATACAACATTCAGAAAGCTTGGGAAGAATTCAGAGGATTTGATCAAGACTAACATGGTTCTAAAAGATTTTTGAATGTAGAGCTAACCATCGGCAGTAAAACAATTCCAACCATGTTCTTTGTTATTGATGGGAAGGGTTCCTACAGTCTGTTGCTGGGAAGAGATTAGATCCATGCTAATTGTTGCATCCCTTCAACAATGCACCAAAGTCTGATCTAATGGCAAGGAGACCAAATTGAAATCGTGCCAGCCGACAGGTCAGTCAACGTAGCTAGTGCCGATTTATCTGTTTGGGAGATGGAGGGAATTGATTGTTTATCTGTAAAAGTTTGGCAAGGAGATTATTTAAAGGTTTCTGATTATGCCATACAGCCAACAGGAGATGGCGAGCCCCAATTCTTATTTTGAGGGCGCCGTGGAGGGTTCCAGCTTCCACACAAAGGACACTGTTGATGATCTCGACGGCAAGCTAGGACAAGGATTTATGTTAGCCGATGAATTAGAGGAATTCGACATTGGACCAGGTGATAGGCCTAGGCCGACATATATTAGTATGGGTTTACCAAAAGAATTTAAATGTAAATTAATTGTACTCTTGAAAGAGTATAGAGATTGTTTTGCTTGGGAATATTATGAGATGCCAGAACTTAGTCGATCGATAGTTGAACATCGGCTCCCTATCAAACCAGGGTATCGGCCGTACAAACAACCCCCAAGACATTGTAAAGCTACAATGTATGATGCTATTAAGGCCGAAATTAGAAGACTTTATGATGCAAACTTTATCAGACCGTGCCGATATGCTGAGTGGATTTCTAACATAGTACCAGTTATCAAGAAAAATGGCAAGCTCAGGGGCTGCATTGATTTCAGAGATTTGAACAAGGCCACACCAAATGATGAATACCCTATGCCGATAGCCGATCAACTAGTCGATGCAACATCTGGACACAAAATCATCAGTTTCATGGATGGCAACGCTGGTTATAATCAAATTTTCATGGCTGAGGAAGATATTCACAAAACTGCCTTTAGATGTTCTGGTGCTATCGGCTTATATGAGTGGGTAGTTATGACTTTCGGCTTGAGAAGTGCTGGTGCTACATATCAGAGGGCCATCAACTATATTTTTTACGATCTTATCGGCACATTGGTAGAGATATATATTGATGATGTGGCGGTCAAATCTAAGGAAGTTCATGAACATATAGCCGATTTGAAACAGGTCTTAGAAAGAGCAAGAAAGTATGGGTTAAAGATGAATCCTACCAAATGTGTTTTTGGCGTATCGGCTGGTCAATTTCTTTGATTTTTGGTACATGAGCGTGGGATTGAAATTCCCCAGAGGAGTATGTTGACGACCAAATTTGGTAATTCGAACATCGGAGATAAAGATGGAATCAAAGAGGATTGAAGAGAAGATTGTATCGGAAAGCAGAGTGAGAATCGGCTGTGGTCCGAATCGGCTGTGGACTGGATCGGCAGAGTCAGAGTCGGACTGGGTTAGCCGATTGAGCCGATTTCGGTAATATAACTTGGTGTATGTCATCAGGTTGTGTTAACGTGCTTCATATGGATTGCCGTGCACGGATAGAGTCCTGAGGAGGCAATTGTATCTATTAATTAGGATATTTTATGTAATTTCCTTATAGATATTCCCGGTAAGAGTCCGCCTAAGGGACTTGTTCATTAGTTGGATTTGTATTAGGTTAATATGAGTCGTGTCCGGGATGGACAATGTTTGTATTTTCGGGTATAAATATAATCCCGAGGTCTTGTAAATGATAACAACACACGTTCAATCAATCTCGGCGCATCGCCAACCTTTGTTTTCTACTTTCGACAAGTTTGTGCTTTCGAGTCGTGCTGCATCAATTTGATCTTCGGCAAAAAGGTATATCTTGTCATGGCGAGTTACATCATTAGGACTAGTGCTTACATCTTTATGACACTCTAGTTCTTTGTTGTGATTCTCCGAGTTATCATATATGTTACATAATTTAGATCGACAATGCAATCTACTTGTATCGGCCAGATTCTTTTTAGGGTTTCGTCGATATCGGCTAGATTACTTTGTTAATCTAGGTTATATAATATATCTACCATCCCGAAAAGGCAACCATCGGCTTGATTCTTTGGATCTCATACTTCTATTTATACTTAATGCTGCATTGGTTAAGTCCAACCTATTAAGTCGTATTTAGAATCATGATATCTAACCTACTTTATGGTTGTTAATAAGGATAGTATCGGGGTTTCAACCGATCTTACCTGATATAGATGTTTTACATTGTTTTATGCTTTGTTTAATATTCTATATCTACCCCTTATATTAGGATCTAATATAATGTAAATATATTGAGCTTGATATCAATCTAATTGGTCATAGTTTAATATATTTAGTACTAGAGAATATCCTAGGATAAGGTTGTATCGGAGCTATAGCCGATACGTACTTAAAACTAGATATCGGCTATGACATCAATCTGCATAATCATTATTTCATGTTATCTTTAGACTTGGGCAATTTATACTGTCTCGGTTCAGTCCGATCTATCCCAATTGCTTATTTCTAAAGTAATATTGATATATTGATTATGTAGCACTGATCTTTATAGCCGATATACTAGTTTTAGGGTTAGTTCTATCATTGACTATACCTCACAGCCGATTCATGCTTTATTTCATCGGCTAGGTCACATATGATATGAAATCGGCCCTATGGCCGATTGTCTATCGTTTACTGATATTCTTTGCACGTTTTTCTTGTTGATTGCAGGATCAAATCAACTGGCACGCCCTTGAATCTGAAACCCTAATTTTGGACCTGCACTAGAGTAAAGCAAACCTCTCAGGCCAGTGTGTGTTTTTTGCATCAACACGTTTTTGGCACGCCCGGTGGGACCAAGTGTCATCATGTCTCCAAACATCACTGAAGTTGCGGAGGACAACATCGTCGTGGTCACACCCGAGCAGCTGAGTGACGAGCAGAAGGAAGAGTTGCAACAAATGCTGAATCAACTCTAGAACCAATATCTACATTCATTCACAGTCACTCGGCAAGGTACGGTTATTCAAAAAACTAAAGTCCAAGTGCCGACGATCGTGAAGCAAGATCCATGTACTTCCGGATCAGGAGAAGAAAAAGATAAGTTGGTCCAAGTCGAATCAAGTGATCAAGAACTCTACACCCTACAAGATCGCATTGATTCGGCTGTTCACCATGCCTTGGTCAACCAGTCCGGAGTGCTTGTCAACACCTTGACAAATATGATCAAGTCGGTAGTCGATGGAACAATAGCCGAGGAAAACGCTAAAGGACCTATCTACCTCCCCAACGGCACGTTTCCAGGATATAGGACCGTGAAGACAGACATCGGCGGGAATAAAGGAAATCAACAAGTGCTTCAAACCTAGGCTCCATCGGCTCCTTACTCAAGTTCAAACATTCCATCAATTCTAACCAAATCACAGCCGATCACTGGGGGCAAGCATCAACTCAATTAACACCAGAATAATTGATGAGTATCCTTCACCCAAGACCGCCAGCTGTCGACACATCATACCAAATTCCTTCGGTTCCACAACAGTCGACTGGAATTCCTCAGCCGATAAGCCAGAAATACAGTACAGAGCAACTTCCATATATACCACCTCCAGGTATATCGACTGGCTTCAATAATCTTTATCAGCCTCACTCACCACGACCTCAGCTGATCCAATACGGCCAGATGGATCCACTACAGCAGCATTATGGTGGAGCGACACCTCATCAGCCTTGGGCCGATAGGATCACTGATGTTATGAGGGAACAATTTGGACTCAAGCCTAAAGATAATGGCAACATGTATCAGCACCCATATCCAGAATACTTTGATCGGGTTCCATTGCCAAACCGATACAAGGTGCCATACTTCTCCAAGTTCTCAGGACAAGACAATATATCAACTTACGAGCACATTAGCCGATTTCTAGCTCAGTGTGGTGAGGCATCGGCTACAAAGGCCCTCAGAGTTCACTTATTCCCACTCTCGTTGTCTGGATTGGCATTCACTTGGTTTTCATCCCTGCCATATAATTCAATCAGGAGCTGGGCCGATTTGGAGAAACAATTCCACAAGTACTTTTTCAGTGGAGTTCAAGAGATGAAGCTATCGGACCTCACAGCTATTAGGCAAAAATCAGATGAATCGGTTCCAGATTATTTTCAACGATTCAGTGACGTGAGAAATAGATGTTACAGCCTATATTTATCAGATTCTCAACTAGTCGATCTAGCCTTCCAAGGTTTGCTGGCGCCGATCAGGGAGAGGTTATTGGCTCAGGACTTTGACAGTTTAGCACACTTGGGTCAGAAGGTATCGGCTCACGAGACAAGATTTCAAGAGGCTAGGAAATTCATCAAAAAGGCGAACAATGTAAATAATGTCTACAATTATGATTCTGACTCTGAAGACGAAGACCCAGATACCAATGCAGCCGAGTGGGCTAGGAACAAGAAGACGGTGGTCTGTCAATGGGCTAAGAATTCGGGCACAGAGGAAAGGTTTGACTTCGACATTACCAAGGCCGATAAGATCTTCGATCTCCTTCTTCAGGAGAAACAAATTCAGCTGCCAGTAGGACACGTTATCCCATCGGTCGAGGAGTTGAAGAAGAGGAAGTATTGTAAATGGCATAATACAGGATCTCATCACACTAACGATTGCAAAATTTTCAGACAACAGATCCAGTCGGCTATCGAACAAGGAAAAATTAAGATTGATGGATCCAACATGGTGAAGAGACCGATGAAGATAGATGGACACCCTTTTCCAGTTAACATGGTGCATCCTGGATACAACCGGAATACAGCCGATGGAAATAAAAACTACACCAGGAGTATCAGATCGGCTGGCACGATCGGCAAGTATCAAAACAGGAGCCAACGGGAGGAGGAGTCATATCCTGAGGAAGAAGCTTTGTATTTTGACCCCCATTGGAGTTGTGAATTCTTCAGGTTCTGCTGGAACGAAGGTATGAGGCTACCATCTATCGAAAATTGTCCTGGCTGTAGTGATCCTGATGTCCAGTTCATCCAAAAACCAAGCCGACGACATGCAATTACACATCGGCCAGGTCAATCAAGGCTGTCAGTACATGAAAGACTTGGGCCGATGCAACAAGACAATGAAGAAGATGACTCACGTAGAGAATTCAAGCCAATGCATCCCCAATGGTGTCCTTCTGGGATATTCACCAAGAATCAAAAGAGAAGAGTTCAAAGGATGAGGAACAGAAAACAATTCCAGGAGGTTGAGGGTGCAATTGAGCATCGGCTGAGACAAAAAACTAAGAAAGTCTGGCGCGTGAAGAGCCGATCGCAACAAGAATCAACAACACAAGAGCAAGGAAGTGATGTCGTCTGAGATAAATATGGTCTTTATGTTGCCAGCCGAATATGCAGTAGAGCAAGTTGTCGATGAAGAAGAAGATTTGTCATCGGCTAAATTGATGTTATCTCCACAGCAAGCCGTTTTTGAGAAGCCCGAGGGAACTGATCATCGGCACCTCAAGCCACTCTATGTCAAGGGATTTGTCAATGGTAAGCCGATGTCCAAGATGCTAGTCGATGGAGGAGCAGCTGTGAATTTGATGCCGTATACAACATTCAGAAAGCTTGGGAAGAACTCAGAGGACTTGGTCAAGACCAACATGGTTCTGAATGATTTTGGCGGGAATCCATCGGAGACCAAGGGTGTTTTGAATGTGGAATTAACCAACGGCAGCAGAACAATTCCAACCATGTTTTTTGTCATTGACGGGAAGGGTTCCTACAGTTTGTTGCTAGGGAGAGATTGGATCCATGCTAACTGTTGCATCCCTTCAACAATGCATCAAAGTTCGATTCAATGGCAAGGAGACCAAATTGAAATCGTGCCAGCCGACAGGTCAGTCAACGTAGCTTGTGCCGATTTATCTATTTGGGAGATGGAAGGAATTGATTGTTTATCCGGCAAAGTTTGGCAAGGAGATTACTTAAAGATTTCCGATGATGCCATACAGACAACAGGAGATGGAGAGCCCCAATTCTTGTTTTGAGGGCGCCGTGGAGGGTTCCAGCTTATACACAGAAGATACTATTGATGATCTCGATGGCAAGCTTGGGCAAGGTTTTATGTCGGCCGATGAACTAGAGGAAATCGATATTGGACCAGGTGATAGACCTAGGCCGACATATATTAGTAAAGGTCTACCTAAAGAATTTAAATGTAAGTTGATTGCACTCTTGAAAGAGTATAGAGATTGTTTTGCCTGGGAATACTATGAGATGCCAGCACTTAGCCGATCGATAGTTGAACATCGGCTCCCTATCAAACCAGGCTATCGGCCATACAAGCAACCCCCAAGACGTTGTAAAGCTGCGATGTATGATGCTATTAAGGCCGAAATTACAAGACTCTATGATGATGGCTTCATCAGACTATGCCGATATGCTGAGTGGATTTCCAATATAGTACCAGTTATGAAGAAAAACGATAAGCTCAGGGTTTGTATTGATTTCAGAGATCTAAACAAAGCTACACCGAAAGATGAATACCCAATGCCGGTAGCCGATCAACTTGTAGATGCAGCATCTGGACATAAGATTATCAGCTTCATGGATGGCAATGCTGGTTATAATCAGATTTTTATGGCTGAGGAAGATACTCACAAGACTGCTTTTAGATGTCCTGGTGCTATCAGCTTATATGAGTGGGTAGTTATGACTATCGGTTTGAGGAGTGCTGGTGCTACGTATCAGAGAGCCATGAACTATATTTTTCACGATCTCATCGGCGCATTGGTCGAGATATATATTGATGATGTGCTGGTTAAATCTAAGGAAGTTGATGATCACATAGCCGATTTGAAGCAAGTCTTGGAAAGTGTAAGGAAATATGGGTTGAAGATGAATCCTACCAAGTGTGCTTTCGGTGTGTCGGCTGGTCAATTCCTTGGGTTTCTGGTTCATGAGAGAGGGATTGAAATTCCTCAAAGGAGCATTGAAGCAATTAAAGATATCAAACCCCCGGAAGATAAGACCAAGTTACAATCATTGATCGGCAAGATTAATTTTGTTCGGCGTTTTATATCAAATCTGTCTGGCCGAATAGAACCATTTACTCCTTTATTAAGGTTGAAAGCCGATCAAGAGTTTGTCTGGGGAGAGAAGCAGTAGCAGGCTCTGGATAATATCAAGGAATATTTGAGTACTCCTCCAGTTCTTATACCACCACAGAAAGGGATTCCATTCAAACTCTATCTATCAGCCGATCAAAATTCTATCGGCTCAGTCTTGATTCAATAGGTTGAAGGAAAAGAGAGAGTCATATTCTATCTCAGCAGACGTTTGCTGGATGCAGAAACTAGATATTCACCTGTGGAGAAGTTATGCTTATGCTTATATTTTTCTTGCACAAAGTTGAGACATTATCTACTATCCAATGAGTGTATCATAGTTTGCAAAGCCGATGTAGTGCGATACATGCTATCGGCTCCAGTTTTGAAAGGGCGCATTGGAAAGTGGATCTTTGCTTTGTCAGAGTTTGATCTCAGATATGAATCGGCCAAAGCAGTAAAGGGGCAAGCGATAGCCGATTTCATAGTTGAACATAGGGATACCAATGTTGATAATATTGACATCATGCCGTGGACTTTATTCTTTGATGGATCAGTTTGTACTCATGGTTGTGGCATCGGCCTTGTAATCATATCGCCTAGGGGGGCAAGTTTTCAGTTTGCCTTTACTATTAAACCATACTCTACAAACAATCAAGCAGAATATGAAGCTATTCTCAAAGGGTTGCAATTATTAAAGGAGGTTGAAGCCGATGCTGTTGAAATTATGGGTGATTCTTTATTGGTTATCAGTCAGTTATCTGGAGAATATGAGTGCAAAAATGACACCTTGGTGATTTATAATGAGAAATGCCAAGAGCTGATGAAGACATTCAAGATGGTTACTTTGAAGCATATTCCTAGGGAGGAAAACGTTGTAGCCAATGATTTAGCTCAAGGTGCCTCAGATATAGGCCGATGTTATAAGGAATTGAAGTAGAGGTGGCCTGTGTTCCGGCCGATGATTGGAGGTTTGATGTTTTTGAATATCTAAAGAATCCTTCTAGATCAGTTTCCAGGAAATTGGGATATAAAGCTCTTAAGTATGTTCTCTTGGATGATACATTGTACTATCGGACGATTGATGGAGTTTTGTTGAAGTGCTTGAGTATGGAAGAAGCTAAAGTTGTTATGTGTGAGGTTCATGAGGGTATTTGTGGCACATCAATCGGCTCATAAAACGAAGTGGTTACTTCGAAGAGTTGGATATTTTTGGCCGACAATGCTGGAGGATTGTTTCAGATATTACAAGGGTTGTCAAGATTGTCAGAAGTTTGGAGCAATTCAGAGAGCGCCAGCATCGGCTATGAACCCTATTATCAAGCCGTGGCCGTTCAGAGGTTGGGGTATTGATATGATCGGCCAGATCAATCCACCATCAAGCAAAGGACATAAATTTATATTAGTTGCAACTGATTATTTCACTAAGTGGGTTGAGGCAATTCCTTTGAAGAAAGTAGACAGTCAAGATGCGATCAATTTTGTTAAAGAGCATATTATATACAGATTTGGATTGCCACAGACGATTACAACTGATCAAGGTTCTATATTTATATCGGATGAGTTTGTTCAGTTTGCTGATAGCATGGGAATTAAATTGTTGAATTCATCACCATATTATGCACAAGCCAATGGACAAGCTGAAGCATCTAACAAGAGTTTGATTAAGTTGGTTAAAAGAAAAATAGCCGAATATCCCAAGAAGTGGCATACTATTCTGGCTGAATCATTGTGGTCCTATCGGATGGCTTGCCATGGTACAATTCAGGTATCTCCTTATCAACTGGTTTATGGGCATGAGGCTGTATTACCATGGGAAACCAACATCGGCTCTAGGAGGATTTCTTTACAAGATGAGTTAACAGCCGAATTGGGAAGGACCGTTTCAAGTCCATAAATGTATTTCTAAAGGGGCATACATGTTAAAAGGACTTGATGGAGAGGTATTTGGAAGAGCACTTAATGGAAAATACTTAAAGAAATACTACCCAAGTGTTTGGATTGGTTCATGATCGGCTACGGTTTGCCGGTTGATGGTTGATAGCCGATGCGTTTACATCGCCTTTAGATGGCCGATATTTTTATCGCCCTTAGACATATAAGTTTGCAGCATTGTGTTCCCTACTACAAACTTGGGGGGCATGGAGGATGAAAAGTTGGAAATTTTTGAGGAAAATTTTTGAGCAAAATTCTTGATAGTTGATACATGTATAATAGCAAAAATATCAATCGGCATAAGGGAGTTAAGAGTATGTATTACAAGACAAATGTTCTAGCCGATTACAGGATTGATTACAAAATTTTTCTAAGTCCTTATTACAGGAAATCATTGAGCAAGATAGTGTTGGATTGCTGACAGTGCCCGTTGTCGGATTTCTTCAACTTCTGCAATGGCTTGGGCATCTTGGGCGTCAGTTCCAGGAATTACCTTTAAGGACTTGGTCATGGTGGCCACATTCTTTATAGCCGATCTCAATTTCGCTTTTTGTTCCCCAATGGCTTTTGGGAGATTGGCTAATTTCTGTTTTTCCAGTGCGATCTTGGCGTTACATTCTTCAAGTTTAGCCAGCAGATCTATTCTTTCAGCCTCCAATTGGTCTATTGTGGCTTTAATCGGCTCTTCGGCTAGTTGATCAAGCTTGATTTTCTCATCATGTACTAGTTGCCGATTGGCCTGAATGGTGGCTTCGATGTCTTTCTTCTCTCGTCGATCGGCTATTCTCTGTCTTGCTTTCTCCAGCTTAAATTGATGTTGCTCAAGGTACATGGCTGGGGTAACTATATTGGACAATTCATCTGGTAGTAGAGCTTGGATTTCTTGGAATCTGGTCCAGAGAGTGCTGCAGTCAACTACCAGGCTGTCCAGAGATGCTTCTAGCCGATGTGCAATGTCTTCAAGATTTCTCTTCACGTCATCAGCTAGAGGGGCTAAGGACTTGCTTGTTACTTCTTCTGCTTCTTCATCAAAGTAATCTTTTATGTCGAAGGAAAACAAATCAGCTAAGACCTGCAAGTAGGAAAGATGAAAGGAGTACAAGTAAGAGGATATTTTTATATAGCCGATTTGAAGAGTTTTAAGGATGAAACTTACAGGGATTGCAAGAGCAGCGATTTCTTCTTTTTCAATATGATGGCTGCCTACAGCCGATGCGGTATGTTCACTGGAAATTGGTTGTGCTGTAGGCGATGGAGGAGAGGGAGGCTGAGACATTTATGCAAGTGTTAGATGATATTAGTTAATGAGATATTCAGAGGATTAGAAAGTTGAAACTTACCAAAGGAGCCTGAATGGATGGCTTAGTCGATACTTGTGCTGGTTTCTTCTTCTCGGCTGGTATTTTCTTCTACAGAATGTAAAAGTTGGAGATTTAAATTGAGGATGAGTAAGGAAAATTTGTATCAAGGAAGATGAATTTACCCTAGGTTGCCGAGTGAAGACAGCTGGAGCAGAAGGAGTTGTGGGGGTTCGTTTTGGAGAAGTTGGAGGTGTCTTTTCTCCCACGTCACTAGATTCGGCTGCAGCTTCATCTGCATCATCAGCTGTTGGAGGTGGTTGTTTTTTGACATTTTTCTTAGTGGCTGGTGGCATGGTGGTTGATGATCTAGTCCTTCTTTTTCTGTCTGCATCGGCTGGTTCCCTCATTTGTCCTTGGAGCAGGCTTGATGTCTTGGTGGCATGATAGCCGATGACAGGAGGAGTCATACCACATCTGTTGGGTAGCAATCCTGCAGCATATTCAATGTCTTTGCCACTTCTGCTGGTATGAGGAGGAGAAGAGTCTGTAGTCTGAAAAGTCAAGTATATTTCATAAGTTCAAAAGTGGAATCGGCTAATGTATTTAAAACAATAATGAAGCTGAGTTAGAGAGCATAAAGGATTACCTGAGGGATCATGTTTGGGTAGAGGTCAGTCATGTAGATGGTTGCCGATTGGTGAAAAAGATGTTGTTTTCACTCAGCCCACCATGAAGTGAAGACTTTACTTCTGAACATGGCTAGTTCGATATCATTGATGCTGCCAAGGGAAGGTCCTAGAATGTTTAGTAGCCGATCCATCATCAAGCTTGAAGATATTTCTCCTCGGCATTCGATCTTGTCAGCAAACCACAAGCCGATTGGGAGTTGTCCCATACCAAACTGTCTTGCCGAACTCATGGGGTGATAAAATTCATATGAGACCTCTATGTTCCTGCCCTGATGGATGCCAACAGGGAGTATACATGGGCTGATGGCAGTGGTATAGACTTCTCTGGACTTCTGGAATTTGTCATGGTTTATCTCTTCAAATCTGAAGTCTGATGGCAGTTCAAAGTTGACTGATTCATCATAGAAGAACCAGATTCTAGCATCTTTTTGGAAGCCATCATAAAAGCTGAAGAACCAGTCTTTAAGCAGTTCGGCTGATAGTTTTGCACCGGCATCGGCTGGGGTGCTGGCATATTCTCCAAAAGATGTACACCTCCGATGGGTTAATTTCTTCACCATCATCATCGGTGATCGGCTCTAGTCTTGGAAATTCTGCCTCAGTCAGGGGTGGCCGGTTGACAGCTTTCATTGCAACTAAATTAAGCCAAGACTGGAGTAACCACCATGGACCACCTGCACCGACTGTTGAGCCGACAGCTAATTTGGACGATGCATTACTCAAAGTTTGATACAAATAGCCGAGCAGAATCTTTCCTAAAGGGAATTGTCTTTTTTCTTCAAGTGCTTCGGCTATATGTTGCCAGTTTGAGGTTGGGCCACAACTGGATCCACAGAATAGGAATTTTTCCAACCAGATCAACAGAAATGCAGTATGCTCTCTAGGGGAGACTGAGCCCTGACCCATGTTTGCCGAAATAAAGCCAGACCATCCGCCTATGCTCTTGGTTTTGAAGTCAAACCTATTTTTGGAGTTCAAGATCATGGGATTGGCCGATGAAGTGATATCTAGCCCAGTTAACATGGTAATATCCAGTAAAGTTGGGGTCATCGGTCCTTGGTTGAACAAAAATGCATTGATGGCATTGGACCTGAAATAGCTAGCAGAGGCCATCAGTGGTTCATCCTTAGCCGAATTTGCCAGAGTAAGAGCTAAGGCTTGGCCGATTCCTATTTCATCCCAATGGCTCTGCTTGCTAGCCGATATACGCCTATACCATGCAGGTCAGCTTTTCTCTAGGGATGACCAGGATTTAAAGGTATTCTTCCAATGCCCTAGGTTTGGGTTTGCTAGTCTGAAGGGAATCCTATTTGTTTCGGCAGTGATGAACTTAGTTGGGTCTAAATTGCTGATTGGTCCAAGGAAATAATTGTTTTCGTGATTAAGACTGGGAACTGCAACTAGGTTTGCAAGATGCTACATCAACAAAGCAAAAGAGAAAATAAGCGGTCTAAGATTGTGAAAAATGAAATTAGATGAGCAAAAAGGAGATCTAGTCGACGGGACTTACCTCAGCGTATTCGGCTGATGGAGCAGCGGATGGAGCAGATGAGGAAGACATTCTTCACTGACGGAAGTTGGACGAGAAGGGGATTACTCGAAGTTGACTGCTTGCGTCAAGAGGATCGTCGGAGTTGGGAGAGACGGAGATTGCGAAAGCGGTGGCAACAGTAGTAACGGTGTGAAGTTTCTCGGGGCCGTCGGCTAGGGTATTTAAAGCAATGCGGTAATGGTCAAAAACGGAAAGAGCGAGATTATCTCGGAGATAAGATTTGGCAAATCCGAAACATTACCAAATATTCCGGACTTGGGGGGCATGTGTTGACGACCAAATTTGGTAATTCGAACATCGGAGATAAAGATGGAATCGAAGAGGATTGAAGAGATAAGGTCGTATCGGAAAGCGGAGTGAGAATCGACTTTGGACTGGATCGGCAGAGTCAGAGTCGGACTGGGTTAGGCGATTGAGCCGATTTCGGTAATATAACTTGGTGTACGTCATCAGGTTGTGTTAACGTGCTTCATATGGATTGCCGTGCACGGATAGAGTCCTGAGGAGGCAATTGTATCTATTAATTATGATATTTTATGTAATTTCCTTATAGATATTCCCGGTAAGAGTCGCCTAAGGGACTTGTTCATTAGTTGGATTTGTATTAGGTTAATATGAGTCGTGTCCGTGATGGACAATGTTTGTATTTTCGGGTATAAATATAATCCCGAGGTCTTGTAGATGATAACAACACACGTTGAATCAATCTCGGCGCATCGCCAACCTTTGTTTTCTACTTTCGACAAGTTTGTGCTTTCGAGTCGTGCTGCATCAATTTGATCTTCGGCAAAAAGGTATATCTTGTCATGGCGAGTTACATCATTAGGACTAGTGCTTACATCTTTATGACACTCTAGTTCTTTGTTGTGATTCTCCGAGTTATCATATATGTTACATAATTTAGATCGACAATGCAATCTACTTGTATCGGCCAGATTCTTTTTAGGGTTTCGTCGATATCGGCTAGATTACTTTGTTAATCTAGGTTATATAATATATCTACCATCCCGAAAAGGCAACCATCGGCTTGATTCTTTGGATCTCATACTTCTATTTATACTTAATGCTGCATTGGTTAAGTCCAACCTATTAAGTCGTATTTAGAATCATGATATCTAACCTGCTTTATGGTTGTTAATAAGGATAGTATCGGGGTTTCAGCCGATCTTACCTGATATAGATGTTTTACATTGTTTTATGCTTTGTTTAATATTCTATATCTGCCCCTTATATTAGGATCTAATCTATTGTAAATATATTGAGCTTGATATCAATCTAATTGGTCGTAGTTTAATATATTTAGTACTAGAGAATATCCTAGTATAAGGTTGTATCGGAGCTATCGCCGATACGTTCTTAAACCTAGATATCGGCTATGACATCAATCTGCATAATCATTATTTCATGTTATCTTTAGACTTGGGTAATTTATACTGTCTCGGTTCAGTCCGATCTATCCCAATTGCTTATTTCTAAAGTAATATTGATACATTGATTATGTAGCACTGATATTTACAGCCGATAGACTAGTTTTAGGGTTAGTTCTATCATTGACTATACCTCACAGCCGATTCATGTTTTATTGCATCGGCTAGGTCACATACGATATGAAATTGGCCCTATGGCCAATTGTCTATCGTTGACTGATATTCTTTGCACATTTTTCTTGTTGATTGCAGGATCAAATCAACTGGCACGCCCTTGAATCTGAAACCCTAATTTTGGACCTGCACTAGAGTAAAGCAAACCTCTCAGGCCAGTGTGTGTTTTTTGCATCAACAGAGTATTGAGGCAATTAAAGATATAAAACCTCCAGAAGATAAGACCAAGTTGCAATCATTGATCGGCAAAATAAATTTCGTTCGGCGTTTCATATCAAACCTGTCCAGCCGAATAGAACCATTTACTCCGTTACTAAGGTTGAAGGCCGATCAAGAATTCGTCTGGCGAGAAAAGCATTGGATAATATCAAGGAATATTTGAGTACTCCTCCAGTTCTTATACCACCACAGAAAGGGATTCCATGCAAATTGTATTTGTCAGCCGATCAGAACTCTATCGGCTCAGTTTTGATCCAAGAGGTTGAAGGGAAGTAGTGAGTCGTATTCTATCTCAGTAGACGTCTTTTGGATGCAGAAACAAGGTATTCGCCTGTGGAGAAATTATGCCTGTGTTTGTATTTTTCCTGTACAAAGTTGAGACATATATGCTATCCAATGAGTGTATCATAGTATGCAAAGCCGATGTGGTGCGGTACATGCTATCGGCTCCAGTTCTGAAAGTGCGAATTGGTAAGTGGATTTTTGCTTTGTCAGAGTTTGATCTCAGGTATGAATCGGCTAAGGCAGTTAAGGGGCAAGCAATAGCCGATTTTGTAGTTGAACACAGGGATACTAGTGTGGACAATGTTGATATTATGCCATGGACTTTATTCTTTGATGGATCCGTGTGCACTCATGGTTGTGGTATCGGCTTGGTAATCATATCACCTAGGGGGGCAAGTTTTCAATTTGCTTTTACTATCAAACCATACTCTACAAATAATCAAGAAGAATATGAAGCTGTTCTCAAAGGGTTGCAATTATTGAGAGAAGTTGAAGCCGATGCTGTTGAGATTATGTGTGATTAATTGCTAGTCATAAGTCAATTATCCGGGGAATATGAGTGCAAAAATGATACCTTGATGATCTACAATGAAAAATGTCAAGAGCTGATGAGGACTTTCAAGATAGTTACTCTAAAACATATTCCTAGGGAACAAAATATTGAGGCCAATGATTTAGCTCATGGTGCATCAGGCTATAAGCCGATGTTACAAGGGATTGAAGTAGAAGTGGCCTGTATTCCAGCCGATGATTGGAGGTTTGATGTTTTTGAGTATTTAAAGAACCCCTCCAGATCGGTTTCAAGGAAATTAAGATACAATGCTCTTAAGTACGTTCTTTTGGATGATGTATTATACTATCGGACGATTGATGGAGTTCTTTTGAAATGTCTAAGTATGGAAGAGGCAAAAGTTGTCATGTGTGAAGTTCATGAGGGTATTTGTGGGACACATCAATCGGCTCACAAGATGAAGTGGTTAATTCGGAGAGTTGGATATTTTTGGCCGACAATGCTGGAGGATTGTTTCAGATATTACAAAGGTTGTCAAGATTGTCAGAAATTTGGAGCAATTCAAAGAGCACCAGCATCGGCTATGAATCCTATTATTAAGCCAAGGCCGTTCAGAGGTTGGGGTATTGATATGATCGGCCAGATCAATCCACCATCAAGTAAGGGGCATAAATTCATATTGGTTGCAACTGATTACTTTACTAAGTGGGTTGAGGCAATTCCTTTGAAGAAGGTTGACAGCAAAGATGCAATTGATTTCGTCAAAGAACACATCATATACAGATTTGGTTTGCCACTTACGATTACAACTGATCAAGGTTCTATATTTGTGTCCGATGAATTTGTTCAGTTTGCTGATAGCATGGGAATTAAGTTGTTGAATTCTTCACCATATTATGCACAAGCAAATGGACAGGCCGAAAAATCTAATAAGAGCTTGATTAAGTTGGTTAAGAGAAAGATTGCCGAATATCCCAAGAAGTGGCATACTATTCTGGCTGAATCATTGTGGTCCTATCGGATGGCTTGCCACGGTGCAATTCAGGTACCTCCTTATCAACTGGTTTATGGGCATGAAGCTGTGTTACCATGGGAAACCAACATCGGCTCTAGGAGGATTTCTTTACAAGATGAGTTGGCAGCCGATGATTATCATAATTTGATGGTTGATGAGTCAGAAGATTTGGTTCAAGCTAGGTTGCGAGCTCTTGAGAAAGTTAGGAAAGACAAGGAGAGAGTTGCCAGGCATTACAACAAAAAGGTTGTACCTAAGTCTTTTGAAGTAGGTGAGCTTGTTTGGAAATTGGTGTTGGCGATAGGGGCCAGAGATAATAAATTTGGCAAGTGGTCACCAACTTGGGAGGGGCCGTTTCAAATCCACCAGTGCGTTTCTAAAGGGGCCTATATGTTAAAAGGGCTTGATGGAGAGGTATTTGGAAGAGCACTTAATGGAAAATACTTGAAGAAATATTGCCCAAGTGATTGGATTGGTTCGTAATCGGCTATGATTTGCCGATCTATGGTTGACAGCCGATGTATTTACATCGCCTTTAGATGGCCGATATTTTTATCGCCCTTAGACATATAAGTTTGCAGCATTGTGTTCCCTACTACAAACTTGGGGGGCATGAAGGACGAAAGTTGGAAATTTTTTTTGAGCAAATTTTATCTCAGAATTTGGCTAAGTATAAAATCGGCTCGATGGCCGATACATATATTACAGCGAAAGTATTGGTCGGCATAAAAGATATCAAACAACAAAAGTATTGATCCGCATAAAAGATATCAAAGTATGTGTTACAAGAAAAGTATTCTGGCCGATTACAGAATTGGCTACAAAACTTTTCCTAAGTCCCTATTACATGCAATTACTGGGATAGGTACCGTTGGATAGCCGATAGCGCCCGTTGTCGAATTTCTTCAACTTCTGCAATTGCTTGACCATCTTGAGCATCGGTTCCGGGGATCACTTTCAGGGACTTGGTCATGTTGGCCACATTCTTTATAGCCGATCTCAGCTGTGCTTTTTGTTCTCCAACGGCCTTTGGGAGATCGGTTAATTTCTGCTTTTCTAATGCAATTTTGGCATTGCATTCTTCAAGTTTGACTAGCAGATCGATCCTTTCAGCCTCCAATTGATCTATGGCGGCTTTAATCGGCTCTTCGGCTAGTTGATCAAGCTTGTTCTTTTCATCATGCACGAGCTACCGATTTGCTTGGATTGGGGCTTCGACGTTTTTCTTCTCTTGCCGATCTGCTATTCTCTGTCTAGCCTTTTCCAGCTTGAATTGATGCTGCTCAAGGTACATAGCTGGAGTGATGATATTGGATAACTCATCCGGGAGCAGAGCTTGAATTTCTTAGAATCTTGTCCGGAGAGTGCTGCAGTCAACTACTAGGCTGTCTAGAGATGCTTCTAGCCGATGACAGATGTCTTCAAGGTTTCTCTTTACATCATCGGCTAGAGGAGCCAAGGCTTTGCTTGTTGCTTCTCCTTCTGCTTCTTCATCGAAGTAATCCTTAATGTCAAAGGAGAATAAATCGGCTAAGACCTGAAAAGAAAAGAAGATGAAGACGATATAAGTCAAAGAGTATTTTGTATAGCTGATTTGATATTTTAGGGGTGCAATACTTATAGGAATAGCAGGAGCAGCAACTTCTTCTTCTACAACGTGGTGACTGCCTGCAGCCGATGCAGTATGTTCACTGGAGGAATTTGAATAGTTGGTTTAGCCGATACTGGTGCTGGTTTCTTCTTCTCGGCTGGTCTTTTCTTCTGCAAAATACAAAGTTTGGAAATTTAGATTGGTGATGAATAGGGAGATTTTATATCAAAGGACATGAACTTACTCTGGGTTGCCGAGTGAAGACTACTGGGGCAGCAGGAGTTGTGGGAGCTTGTTTTGCAGTTGGAGAAGTCGGTGGAGTTTTCTCTCCCACGTTGCTAAGTTCAGCTGCGACTTCGTCTATTGCCCGCTCGATGGATGCTTCTTTCAGAGCTTCATCGATGTCATCGGCTGGTGGAGGTGGTTGTTTTTTGGGTTTCTTCTTAGTAGCTGGTGGCATGGCGGTTGATACTTTGGCTTTTCTCTTTCTGCCTGCATCGGCTGGTTCCCTTAGTTGTCCTTGGAGCAGGCTTGATGTTTTGGGGGCATGATAGCCGATGCTAGGAGGAGCCAAACCACATCCGTTGGGTAGCAACCCTGCAGCATATTCGATATCCTTGCCACTTTTGCTGGTGCGGGGAGGAGATGAATCTGTTGTCTAAAAAAGCAAAAATAGTTCATAAGTTAGAGACAGAATCGGCTAATATATTTAAAACAGGAAGAAGACAGGAGAAATAAAGGAGTTACCTGAGAGATCATGTCAGGGAAGAGATCTGTCATGTAGATTGAAGCCGATTGATGGAAAATGTGTTGTTTCCATTCGGCCCACCATGAAGTGAAAGCTTTACTCCTGAACATGGCCAACTCAATGTTGTTGATGCTGCCAAGGAGAGGCCCTGGGATGTTGAGTAGCCGATCCATCATCAGACTTGATGATATTTCTCCTCTACACTGGATCTTGTCGACAAACCACAAGCCAATTGGGAGTTGCCCCATACCAAATTGTCTGGCTGAGCTCATGGGGTGGTAAAACTCATATGATACTTTTATATTTCTGCCTTGATGGATGCCGACAGGAAGGATGCATGGGCTGATAGCAGTGATATATACTTCTTTGGACTTCTGGAATTTGTCATGGTTGGTTTCTTCAAATCTGAAGTCCGATGGCAGCTCAAAGTTGATTGAGTCCTCATAAAAGAACCAAACTCTGGCGTCTTTCTGAAAGCCGTCATAAAAACTGAAGAACCAATCCTTTGAGTAGCTCAGCCGATAGCTTTGCTCCAGTATCGGCTGGTGTGCTAGCATATTCTCCAAAAGATGTACACCTCTGATGGGTTATCTCTTCTCCATCATCATCAGTGATCGGCTCTATTCTTGGGAATTCTGCTTCAGTAAAGAATGGCCGATTGACAGCTTTCATTGCTACCAAGTTTAGCCAAGTTTGGAGTAGCCACCATGGACCACCTGCACTAACCACTGAGCCGACAGCTAGCTTGGCCGTTGTGTTGTTCAGGGTCTGGTATAGATAGCCGAGCAGAATTTTTCCTAAAGGGAATTGTTTTTTCTCCTCAAGTGCTTCGGCTATGTGCTGCCAGTTGAAGGTTGGGCCATAGCTAGATCCACAAAACAAGTATTTTTCCAACCACATCAGTAAGAAGGCAGTGTGTTCTCTTGGGGTAACTGAACCTTGACCCATGTTAGCCGAAATAAAACCGGACCATCCTCCTATGCTCTTAGTTTTGAAGTCAAATCTGTTCCTGGAATTCAAGATCATGGGATTGGCCGATGAGGTAATATCTAACCCGATTAACATAGTAATGTCCAGCAGGGTTGGGGTCATTGGTCCTTGGTTGAACATGAAGGCATTGATGGTGTTGGACCAGAAATATGAGGCAGAGGCCATCAGTGGCTCATCTTTAGCCGAATTTTCTAGAGAGAGAGCTAGGGCTTGGCCGATTCCGAGTTCATCCTAGTGGTTTTGCTTGCTAGCTGATATACGTTTGTACCATGCGGACTAGCTTTTCTCTAGGGATGGCTAGGATTTGAAGGTGTATTTCCAGTTTGGGTTTGCTAGCCTGAAGGGGATTCTGTTTGTTTCGGTAGTGATAAACTCAATTGGGTCCAGATTGCCGATTGGTCCAAGAAAATAGTTGTTTTCATGGTTTAGGCTGGGAACCGCAACTAAGTTTGCGAGGTGCTACATCAACAAAGGAGAAGAGAAAGAAAACGGACTAAAATCGCGAAAAAGAAGATTTGATGAGCAAAAAGGGGATCTAGCCGATGGGACTTACCTCTGGGTACTCGGCCGATGGAGCAGCGGATGGAGCGGATGAAGAAGACATTTTTCGCTGGCGGGAGTTCGATGAGTGGGGGATTGCTTAAAGGTTGCTTGCTTGCGCCGAGGGGATCACCAGAGTCGGGAGAGACGAGAATTGCTAAAGCGGTGGCAACAGTATAACGGTGTGAAGTTTCTCGGGGCCGTCGGTTAGGTATTTAAAGCAGTGAGGTAACGGTCAAAAACGGAAAGTGCGATATTCTCTCGGAGATAAGATTTGGCAAATCCGAAACATTACCAAATATTCCGGACTTGGGGGGCATGTGTTGACGACCAAATTTGGTAATTCAAGTATCGGAGATGAAGACAGAATCAAAGAGAATCAAAGAGATTAGATCGTTGCGGAAATAGAGTGAGAATCGGCTGTAGTCCGAATTGGCTATGAACTAGATCGGCAGAGTCAGAGTCGGACAAGGTTAGCCGATTGAGCCGATTTCGGTAACATGACTCGGTACAAGTCATTGGGTTGTATTAGCTTGTTTCATATGGATTGCCATGCACGGATAGAGTCCTGAGGAGGCAATTGTATCTATTAATTAGGATATTTTATGTAATTTCCTTATAGATAGTCCCGGTAAGAGTCCGCCTAAGGGACTTGTTCGTTAGTTGGGTTTGTATTAGGTTAATATGAGTCGTGTCCGTGATGGACAATGTTTGTATTTGCGGGTATAAATATAATCCCGAGGTCTTGTAAATAAGAACAACATACGTTCAATCAATCTCGGCGCATCGCCACCTTCGTTTTCTATTTTCGACAAGCTTGTGCTTTCGAGTCGTGCTGCATCAATTTGATCTTCGGCGAAAAGGTATATCTTGTCATGGCAATTTTCATCATTTGGATTAGTGCTTACATCTTTATGACACTCTAATTCAATCTTGCTAGTTTCCAAAGTTATCATATATGTCATATAGCTTAGATCAACAATGCTATCTACTTATATCGGCTAGATCTGTTTTAGGGTTTTGTCGGTATCAGCTAGTTTACTTTGCCGATTCATGTTATATGTTATATCTACCATCCCGATTTGATGATTATTGGCTTGCTACATGTTATGCTTCTTTCATGTTTAATGCTGCATTGGTTAAGTCCAACCTATTAAGTTGTTTTAGAATCATAATCTATAACTTGCTTTACGATTATAAGGATAGTATCGGAGTTTCAGCTGATCTTATCTATTTAGAATATTTAATATGGTTTTATGCTTTATCCTAAGATTGTATCGGATTTACGACCGATATGCAATTAGATATTGATATCGGCTATGACATCAGTTTTATGTGATTATTATTTCATGTTGCAATAGACTTAAGCAGTTTATACTGTCTCGGTTCAGTCCGATCTATACCAATTGTTTACTTCTAAAGTAATATTGATTTCTTTGATTGCATAACATTGATATCTACAACCGATATACTAATTTTAGGGTTATTTTCACACTTACTTAAATCCTTACAGCCGATTCATGCTTCATTGCATCGGCTAGGTCACATACGATATGAAATCGGCCCTATGGCCGATTGTCTATCGTTTACTGACATTCTTTGCATATTTTTTCTTGTTGATTGCAGGATCAAATCAACTGGCATGCCCTCAAACCTAAAACCCTAAATTTGGATCTGCACTAGAGTTAAGCAGATCTCTCAGGCCAGTGTGTGTTTTTTGCATCAACAGAGATGTCCTGAAGTGTCACAAGCAACCTAGAGGAACTATCCTTTGCGGGTATTACGCGTGCGAATTCCTTAGGGTTAATGGGAGGTACAGAACTAACGCAGAGGATGTAAGTCTCTATACTATGTACTAAATAGCTTCACATATTTATGGTACTAATATATTATTTATCTTCAATGCATGCAGTTTCCAAGATTAGAACGTCGAACAAGCTTTGATGATACTGGCATCACAAATGTCCAGCGTGATCTGTGCCACTTCATCCACCATGAGTGTTGTCATGTGAAAGGACATTTCTTCGACCCAGAGGATGCCCTAGCGACAAGTGACGAATTCAAGAATCTTCGGGAGTGGAACACTGCTATGACATAATGTAACTAGATGGCGTATTTGAAGTCACAATGTAAAAAAAATGTAAAAAAATATTGTAATATATCTATTTTGGCAACACTTTTGACTTATGCAATATATGTAAATTTCTCAGTACCAAATGCTTGATTATCTTCCAATATATGTACATAATAATCTACCTGCAAGAATTTCTATTAACGGGCAAATTATTATTAATTTTACGGGCAAATTATTTTTAAATTTCAAAAATTTCCACCTATCTTCGCAGGCGCATATTTTTTTTCAGGCGGCAGCTTCCTATTTTCACAGGCGGGCCGGAGTAGCCAACGTCCGCCTACGAAAATTATCTTCGCAGGCGGACGGCCGCCCCGCTTGTGAAGATCGGCGATCTTCACAGTCGTTTGCCTACAGGTGGATGGCCGCCCCGCCTGCGGAGACCGTTTTCGGCCGCTTGCGATAATGCTTTTCCTAGTAGTGATCGTAAGCACTATGCTTAATGGGTTTAGTTTGGGCTTTTATCTTTAAGGTAACACTCATGCTTATTTAATTGTAATGTGAGGCTCCAGAAAATTCGGGGGCCCTATTCAGTTGGTCACCTTGGCCCCGCTGACAGATGGGCTTATTTACCATGAACTGGGATATATGGTTTCATTGGTGCTAGTTCATAATAAAAACACACCTATGGCGCTGCACTTCTATGTGCTAGTTAATAATAAAGATATATGTGCAGTCATAGTTTTTAAGAACTGGCACCAATGAGAATGCTATGTGATGGTCTTACCTCTGGCCTCTATGTGGCTAAAACTGCACTCACGTGTGCTGATTTAAGTGATGTCGACCCCCGATTTTGGAAATTAGAGATCTTATGTGTTTATCCGTACCAATCCCTGGATCAGTAGTTGGTACACACATACATAGCCGGATCATAACATATCACGGATGAATTCAGGCAAAAAGGGTTAAGTACTTACATTAGGGCCAGGCAGGCCAACAACTATCAGAACAACAGCGGAAGACAAAACAATACAAGGGCCCGGTTGACATGCCACAGGCAGTCGACTGGGGAACGAGATCTAGAACGGGACCGCACTCCGATCATCTTGTTAAGTACGCAAGCGTACTAACAAGGGCTTCTCTTCAGGCACTCTGCTAAAAGATATATATAGAACAACAATGAGTACAAAAGTACTCAACAAGCCATCACACAAGAATGCATATGATAGAGAGTATTTCAAGGAATGGCTTCCGGTTCTTTTGCGTAAAGCAAATTTTGTTATTTATTTCACAAGCCCAAGACCTAGCACAGACAGATCAAATTTTAATACCATAATTCATTAATCAACGACGGTTCTGTCCACCATCCATTGTCATCCCAAGGATAGCTTCCCGCCATTATGTCGTCATGGTTTTCTGGGGTCTACCCCTTCTCGCTTCTCGAGAAGTTGAACCACCAGCACATAAAAGTCATTATGCAAACCCATCCCAGTCAGTTTAAGAATTTAGAGTCTAGCCAAGTGTAATACATGTCCCGGTGCTCAATAACTGCGAGCACAGCTATTCGAATAGATTTGATCACTCACACTGCAGTGGATGTACACTTTACCCGTACTCCATGACTTTCCCAACACATGAGCCGAAGTCCCAACGAATGAGACGCGTCACGGCAAAGCCTTTCAATAACCTCACATTGGCAGTACCCGCTCCATGAACTTAAATCCTCATGCACTCTAGGTGTACACGGTTTCTAGCAGAGAGAGGAGTTCTGGCGCTCCCGGGAAGGGAAAACTCACACATACGTTAAGTCATAATAAAATTTAGGTTTACACGTGGTGGTCCTACCGGTGGCTACTCCACCGTAGGCCCCGCCCCTCGTACACATCAAGAAAACCACTATGCAGCGATACTGCCTCCGCTCGGCTATTTACTCCACTAGGTCTATTCCCATTCGAGAAGTACGGTTGTACGGGGGTCGTTTCATGCTTAGCTTCGTGGCTCGGTCCTTAGTTGACCAGGGACGGCACTAGCCTTTACCGGACACCACCCAAGTCATCCAGCCGCCCCAGTCGAAAACAGTTGTTTAGTTTTATTTTCCTTTCACGAATCATGTCATCATTGTCATGGCAATGTGGCGCTCATGTCTCCACATGCCGCATCTCAACTACCTCCCCAAAGGTAATTGCCCGAACATATAGCATTTTATAAATATGAGAATGCATGGATCTAAATTAGCATTACTAAGCATTTGTCGTAGGGGACTAGGAACATCACACGCCTTTACGGATACAAGGGAATAAGGTAAACAATAGTCAAAGGTATGGTATAATAACAAGTAGGATGTTCACCATTGCATGCAATTTTATTTGTAAACAAAGTAAGTTCGCAATTTGGGATCAATATGTTCAAGGATTAGTGATGACTTGCCTTGCTCAGGATAGTCCTTACTCTATAATGTTGATCAACCTTCTCCTCCTGGAAGCTGCACACGTTGACTCACGACTAATCAATACACCAATACTATAATACGCGAGAGAAACCAATATTCAACCAACAATCAAACATGTGCAAACAATTATAAATGTCGGAGTCATACCTAGGGCAGCTCATGCTACTCGTGCTTCTATCTAAATACAACGATCATACACTAAAGGAGGTTTTATTCTATCTAATCAAAATTTGTGGTACGGTTCTGTGGTTGGATAGACTTAGGACTAACCAGATATTAACAGTGAATCATCTATATTATTATTTTATTAGTGGAGTTATTTTTAAATTATGGACATATCTTACTCATCATTATAAAAGGATTAATAATTATCCAAGCTCTTTATGTTAGATTTGTGAGGTTGTTAATATTAGATGTGCAGATTATCTTATCACATAATTCTATAATGGATAATCCTAATTCGCAGTTGGGCTACTATTATATGAGGTCAAGATTTATAACTATTATTTCCTCTATCTTAGATATTCTATCGTATAATTTATAGTTCGATTGGTGCAACCATAAGTGACCGTGTTACCGTATGTGTAAACACGGATTTACCGCATGTGCAATTAGGATGGCTAAATTATCTGCTATCAAAATAAAATGGTCAGGTCCTACAGGCTTAGGTTTGGTTTGGTTTTTGCTAATGAACAGGTCTAGGATCAACCAAATCGTCACAGTGCAGTATCAATATTATTATTCTGCCAATAGAATTAGGGTTCTTTGAATGAATGTATGACGTGTGCATTTTAATCAGCTAAGTATAATCAAATGTCGATAAAAATCCATGCTATGTAGGTTATAGGTTGTATCAGTTCTACGCCTATCTTATCAAACTTATCATCACCTAGCGGCTTAAATATTTACTTGATATGATTCTCAATTTAGTATTTATCCAATATTTACACATATCATATATTTAGTTTAGAGGTACACCACAAATTGCCATTGTACTATAATTCGGGTGTACAATGAGGGTGTGCCCATAAATACATTATGGATTGATTATTCTTTGGTCATGCACGGTTTAGTACAAGTTATCCTGAACAAGTGATAATATGAGTCCATTATCTTGGTAACCAATAGTTAAGTAAGGGTTCTTTACCAACCTTAGTATATACTACTCCCTATGATTTTGTATTAAGAAAATTTATTTAGGCAACTTAATCCTATTGGTTCTGTTATCATTCCACATACATAAGCTATGGACTTATCTAGGCATGCTCATACTTTAGTTAGAAACATACAAGGCTAAACTTTATTTAAATTATTTATAAGCCATGGGTTTAATTATATTTGGACATAGATTAATAAACGGCCTAGTATTTTCCTATACTCCAACTAATTCGAAACACTAGATATAATTTAATTTATGTGATTGCTACAGTGATAAAAATAGGTTAAAGATAATTATTTTACCGTACAATATAAATTTTAGTTATTAGCACACTTGTAGGTTAACGATTTGTTCCTTACTTTGATATTAATTATTTTATAAATATAAATATATTTTAGTAAATATGAATTATATATCATTGGAAAGAGCATAAATTTAGATAAATTTAGGTTCAAGTTTCACTCGAATCGGAGTTAAAATGAATAAGTTACGCTTGTTAAAAGATTCAAATTCGAATTAAATCCAAAAATTGTGAAATATCATTGTGCACTAACCTCAGTGGGACCCACATGTTAGAGTCCTCTCTCTCTCTTCCTTTTTCTTTTTCTTTCTTTTTTTCTTCTTCTCTTCTTCTTCCTCTTCCTTCTACCTACTTCTTTCTTCTCTCTCTCCTTGCCTCTCCTCTCGGCTCCTCTCTCCTAGCCGAGCGACGGCGGGTGGGCGCGGCTGGCTTACCGGTGCGGCGGCGCGGGGGAAGCACGGTGGCAAGAGGGCGCGGCGACGAACGGCGCGGCGGCGGGCGCACGGCGGCGTGGCGCACGGCGGGCGCACGGTGGCGTGGCGGCCGGCAGCGAACAGGAGAGGGGGGATTTATGGGGAAGGCAAGGGGGCGGGGGCCGACGCGGGGCGACGGACGGGACGGTGCGGTGCGTGGGGCTCGAGGCGAGCGGCGCGGCGCGGCGCGGCGCGAGGGCGACGGGCGACGGTGACAGGGCGGCGACGCGACGCGGTGTGGCGCGGGCTCGAGGCACGGCGATGGCGACGTTGGCGCGGCGCGACGGCGATAGCACGCGGCTCGAGGCGCGGTAGTGGCGCGGGGCGCGAGGCGCACGCACGGGGCGACGGCGACGCGGGTGCGGTGCACACGCGGTGCGCGCAGGGGGGCACGGTAGGGCGGCGACGGGACGGCTAGGGGACCATGCCGAACACATTAGGGGCAATGAAGAGTGACATTTTAGGATTTATTAGATTTTCAGGGTTTCGGTTGATTTAAAAAGTGAGGAAAAATGTAATTAAAATTTGTATTTCCTCCTAGGCATTTGAGTGACAATTTTAAGTATTCTAATGTGATTTTGCCCAAAATTTCATATTGACCAATATTAAAATTTATGATAGATTTAATAATTTCCTACTTTTTGGGGTTTTTAGGGTTAGGCAGGAATTTAAATAGGAAAATAAAAGGGTTTGATCCGTAAATTTTCTAGGCAACCAAATTTAGTACTTAGTGTCTAAAAGTCCAATTTTGACCCAAAAGTTGTGATGGCACAAATATATTTTTATTGCGTTATTCAAATGAGGTTAAATCCCGAAAATTACTCTAGATAATTTGGAGGCTTTCGATATTTGTAAAACTAATTAAAATATTCTAAGGTGGCCTTTGTTAATAGCACATTTGTTTCAATTTATTTATGGGTTAGTTTATTTTATATGGAGGGGTTTGATATATTTAATTACAATCTCCCAATGTAATTTGGAATTTGGTGCAGCATTGATCCACATATCGAATTAAATACTCCCGTAATTCTATTTTATATATAGGGCTTAGTTTATTTGAATGATTATCATTTCATGTGTATTTATATTTCGTGGGACATTCTTGAGGGCTATTATCTCATGTTGGTGAGTTTGTGTCTAGTAATATGGGTTTAGCATTAGTATTATATTTAATTGAAGATGAGGTCGAGCCATCAACGTGGTTCAAGTATTTTATTATTCGATTTGTAGTTTATACTCATGTAACACCCTGAAAATTCGACTGTCGAAATCGAAACCCTAAAATACCAAGTTTAAAGAAAAAGAACAAAAAGAAACCTTATAATTAAATTTGCATCATGCCGCATTTTATGGCTTGTTTATTTGAATCTTTGTTTTGCGGGAATTAAATTTATCGACATCTATTTCGATGCAGAATTACTGTGCATAAATTAAAATAAGGTTCTAGACAAGATTTCTGTGAAGAAAATATTTTACCTAAATATCATGAATTTATTTAGATAGTATAAGTTTTATCATTATCCACACCTATAGATGGGCGTAACGAATATAGATATAATTAATGGATGACATAAAATTTCGGGCAAAATTTTAGGGTAGAATGATCCAAATATCGAGTCTAATTCATTCGTGAGAAAGTTATAGATTTTGGGCAAATTCTAAATGAGGAATCAATCAACATTTACAAAAAGAATTAAAAAAAAAGAAAAGAAAAGAAAAACACAGTTCATCTTCCCCAACCCGCTCGGCCGGACCCCTAGCCGCCTACCGCTGCCCTACCGCCCCCCCTGCGCGCGCCTGCGCCACCTCGCGCCCCGCGCACCGCTTCCGCCTATGCGCGCGTCGCCGTCGCCTTGCGCCCCGCGCCACCTGCGCGCGCCGCTCCGTCCCATCCCGGCGCCGCCTCGCGCCCCGTGCGCCGCGCCCCCTCTGCCGTGCGTCGCGTCCGCCTTGCGCCCCGAGCCGCCGCTGCCGCGCCGTCCCATCGCGCCGCGCGCGCGTCGCCATCGTCCCGAGCCCCGCGCGCCGCCCGTCGCATCGGCCATCAAGCCGGCCCCTTCCCCGCCCTATAAATGCCGCCGCGCCCTCCCCTTCAGTCCCCCACACCGCCGGAGCTCCCCTTCCTCTTCCCGCACTCCACCTCCTCCTTTCCCCTCGCCGCCGTGTCGCCGTGCCCCATAGCCGCCCTGCCGCCTCGCCGCCGCTTGGTCGCCGCCGCGTCGCCGCCCCTAGGCGCCGCGTCGCCGCCCTCCACTACCGCCGCCGCTGCCGGTGAGTGCCGTCCTTCCCCATTGCCGACTGCCGCGCTGAGAGAGAGAGCGCCAAGGGAGTATCGGGAAGAAGAGGAAGAAGGAGAAGAAGAAGAAACAGAGAGAGAGAGAAAAAAGGGAAAAAAAGAAAAAAAAGAGGGAGAGAGAAATTTAGGGAATTAGGAATTTAATTTTATCTATCGAGAATATATGTGTACACATGCTAGATTATTACAAAATGCTAATTTAAGAAATCGGTAAAATCCATCGACGTCGACTATTTTAGAAACTCATGAAATTAATTCGGATGATTTAATTGCGACTTGAATTTTTCGCTTAACTAGATTATTCATTGAAATGATTAATCCTTAGCGGGATACTTAGCCAATTATCTAAATTTTCATTCGTAAAGTTTCGCTAAATCGTTTATACATGTTAAACGGAGGATTTATCTACCGTTATTTCTAAAACTTCCAAATTAGTCGTTGCCATTTAAATACCTATTAAATATATCCGTTTGATCACTATTTAGTTGATTTTACTTGATTAGGTTATCCGCCTAATTAACCGTTGCGGCTACTTAGTCAATTATTAATCACCTAAGGTTAAGTAATATTATCGGGATCTAATTTATTCGAGACGCGTAAATTAAATCGGATTAATACTCTAAATTGGCTGACGCTAATATTTTAGGAAAAAGGTATTAAAAATCAAAATAGAATTACTTCATAAATAAAATGGAATCGATGTCGACGTTCAACGCTCACGCTCGATCTTTTCTTTAATTGGATTTTGTTGGATTTTAATTGAATTCTAAGTGAATTCAATTTCTTTCGCACGTAATTTTAGACACAGAGGGAGTTGCGAGTCTGACTGAGGATCAAGACCCGCAAGACTTCGAGCAAGGCAAGTCATCACTATTCCTTGAACATATTGATCCCACATTGCGAAATTATTTTGTTTACAAATAAAGATGCAAGCAATGATGATTATCCTACTTGCTATTATGCCATGCCTTGATTATTGTTTATCCCATATCCCTTTTGTAACCATAATTATGTATGAGTCCCTAGTCAATTATGACAAATGCTTAGTGATGCTATTCTAGAATCATGCATACTCATATTATCAAATGCTTTATGCTTGGGCAATTACCTTGGTGAAGGTAGTTGAGATACGGAATGTGCAGACATGAGCGCCACATTGCCATGATAATGATGACATGATTCGTGAAAAGAAAATAAATCTAAACAACCGTTTTCGACTGGGGCGGCTGGATGACTTGGGTGGTGTCCGGTAAAGGCTAGTGCCGTCCCTAGTCAATTAAGGGCCGAGCCACGAAGCTAAGCATGAAACGACCCCCGTACAACCGTACTTCTCGAATGGGCATAGACCTAGCGGAGTAAATAGCCGTGCGGAGGCAGTATCCCCGCATAGTGGTTTTTCTTAATGTGTATGAGGGGCGGGGCCTACGGTGGAGTAGCCACTGGTAGGACCGCCACGTGTAAACCTAAACTTTATTATAACTTGATGGATGTGTGAGTCTTCCCCTTCCCGGGAGCGCCAGAACTCCTCTCACTGCTAGAAACCGTGTAAGCCTAGAGTGCATGAGGATGTAAGTTCATGGAGCGGGTACTGCTAATGTGAGGATATTGAAAAGCTTCGCCATGACGCGTCTCATTCGTTGGGACTTCGGCTCTTGTGTTGGGCAAGTCACGGAGTACGGGTAAAGTGTACATCCACTGCAGTGTGAGTAAACAAAACTATTCGAATAGCCGTGCTCGCGGTTACTGAGCATCGGGACATGCATTACACTTGGCTAGACTCTAAATTCTTAAATTAATTGGGATGGGCATGCATAATGATTTTTATGTGCTGGTGGTTCAACTTCTCGAGGAACGAGAAGGGGTAGACCCTAGAAAACCATGACGATACAATGGCGGGAAGCTATCCTTGGATCACAGTGGATGGTGGACAGAACCGTCATTGATTAATAAACTATGGTATTAAAACTTGATCGGTCTATGCTAGGTCTTAGGTTTGTGAAAGGAATTGCAAAACTGGCTTTATGCAAAGTACCACAACCGCTATTGACATTCCCCTATCATGTGCATTATTGTTGTGGTGGCTTGCTGAGTACGGTTGGTACTCACCCTTGCTATATACAAAACATTCAGATGTAGGCGATGAAGTTCCCGAAGACCCGTACGAGTACTACCAGGAGGGTACGGAAGACGATGGTGCCCAGTAGGTCTTAGACTCGGTCATTGCCTGTGGCAATGGCGTGCCGCTGCCTTATCTCCGCTGCCTTACCTAAATTCTGCTTTTGCTTGTAATCCGGACCTGTCGGTCCCCTGTTATAGACTATTGCCTTCGGGCCTATTATTATAATATTTTGCGTAAGACGGTTGTGTATGCACTCTTGATAATTTGGTAATGTAATCGTGGGTACCAGACTACTTGATCTAGGGAAATGGTACTATGAACACGAGTGATTCCTGTTACGAAAACGGGGGTCCACAGAGCTGGTATCAGAGCCATACGACTGTAGGAAAGACCAAACGGCGCCCCACCCCACTATAGTTGGCTAAAGGGAGGAATTCCCATCTAGGATTATTTTGAGAAATAAAAACCTTATGTCTATAAAGCAAAATGTGTTTTTCCTCTATACTCTTGTCTCCTTATCTTTACAAAATTTGTTTTACCTTCACCACTCCCTAACTCTAGTTTTACTTAAATATAGATGGCAAGACAAGGTTGGGAGGTTGAGGTCCCTCGAGAGGATGGATACGTCTCCCAGCTACGCCAGCTGATGTGGAGCTTGAGATACTCAGAGTTACCCGTCTTCAAGAAGAAGAGGTTTGGTACTGGACACCGTTCCGAGTGGGAGGCCACCGTCGCTATCAAGCCCCGCATTGTGAGCGAGCCGGAGTTCCGCTTCCGGACGCACTACAGACTTGACTCGGTGGAGTCAGCGATTCAGGACGTCGCCCGGGAGGCATTCCTCCGCCTCAACGCCATCCACAGGGCAGAGGTGGAGAGGACCGAGTTTGCTCATCACCCATATCGGGAGGATGGCAACTCCGTCTGCACGGTGCAGGCTACCCCGTGCTGCTACAATCCCACGGTGACCCGTCTGTCCCGGTGGGCTGAGGCCGTGGATGACTGCTATGAGGAGGCACTGCTAGAGATTGACGAGTTGCTGGGGCGCATGGGCGAGCTCGAGGAGGAGCACCACGCTTGTGGCAACAAGGTTGACTCGTTGAAGGCCCAGCTCCAGGATCACAGCGGGCAGTTCGAGCAGCTCTCGGACCGGTACCACGCCCGTGGCGAGGCCATGGCCACCCTTGAGGAGCAGCTGAGGAAGAGCCAGAGGCAAGTCTGTCAGCTGGAGGAGCAACTCCGTGCAGTCTCGGTTACCGCTCCGACTACCTCTACTTCCACCGCACCACCACCTCCTGCACCAGCCCGCGACCACTACTACTTCCTCACTCCGCTGTGTATGGCCACTTTCCACACTCTACTGGGGGAGGCTGGCATGCTGAGCACCCAGTCCGGACCTTACCTAGTGGAGCCTGCTGCTGTGGAGACGGAGCCAACACCGATAGCCACAGTTGCTTCGTCCGAGCCCGGTTCCGGAGTGGAGACCCCGATCCTGATCGACACCGACCCAGAGGATGAGTCAGAGCCAGAGGAGATCGAGCCACGCGTCACCGATACTTCGGAGGACGAGGCCCCCACCTACCGCGTCACCTTCGCCGGAGGCCCTCGCACCCTTAGTACGGCTCGCAAGAGGACACGACCCCCTGGCAAGAAGCCCAAGTCCGACCCGGATGCTGCCACCACTTTCGAGCCGTGGGGACTCGGGTTCGCGTCCGCCGGGGACCACCCACTTCTTGCACCTGGTTCCAGCGGCTGTCTGGACGACTAGCCAGGAGGCCCACTACCGCTCCGATCTCGCCTGGGATAGTTTTTGGGATTGCGAGACACCCCCCCTTTTTATTAGTAATGAGTAGACAGCATGTCGCTCGTTGGTGTCCTCTGAACTATATTCTATGATTGGACTGCATAGGTGGGCAGTCATATGCATCATGATTATGTACTATTTGTGAACTATGTGATGTTTTATGATATTGTTGTTGTTATGTTGAAATGAGTTTATTCCACCATGCTTGCCACAAAGAAGATCACATCAAAGCTACTCCCGAATAAAACCATAAGGCTAGTTAGATACTGGGGTACTTACCCAAACGTTCTCTACAGATGGTTCACCGACGTCGGGCAACGGCTAACAACGAGGACCTGCCGGAGCCCAATCCCCTCACCTTGGCCGAAGTCATGGCAGCACAAACCCAGTAGTTGCAGGCCATCGTCAACAATCAAGGATTCCGTGGAGGCTCAAGTCCCGACGAGTTCATGAGGGCTAAGCCACCCACCTTCGCTACGGCGGAAGAACCTATGGATGCGGAGGATTGGCTGGGTGTCATAGAGAAAAAGCTGACCTTGGTGCGTGTACGCGAGGCTGATAAAGTGATCTTTGCCGCTAACCAGTTGGAGGGACCTGCTGGGGATTGGTGGGACACTCACAAGGAAACACGAGCGGAAGACGCTGCAGAACCCACATGGGAGGAATTTACCACAGCTTTCCATGAAAACTTCGTGCCCGCTGCAGTAATGCGAATGAAGAAGAATGAGTTTAGGTGGCTGCGCCAAGGGAACACCTCGGTGCAAGAATACCTAAACCGTTTCACCCAGCTTGCTCGCTACGCGACCGGTGATTTGGTTGATGAGGATGAGAAGATTGACAAATTTATTGAAGGACTGAATGATGAACTGAGGGGACCAATGATTGGGCAGGATCATGCCAACTTCCAGAACTTGATCAACAAGGTTGTGAGGCTAGAGCACGACCAGAAGACGGTAGAGAACAACCGTAAGAGAAGACTCGCTATGTCCCGCCCACTTCAAGGAGCACCTCAGCGCACTAAAGGAGCCTCTTCATCGGGATGGAAGCCAACTGCTGGGGTGACCCACCACCCTGTTACACCAAGCAATGTCAACAGGCCGGCTGCACCCCAGTACCGTACTCCGGCGCCGACACTGGCCGCACCTGGGAAGAAGAACGTGGACTGCTTCAACTGCGGGGAATTTGGGCACTACGCCAACAACTGCCCCAAGCACAACACCCCTATTCGTACTGGTGCCAACGCAACGGCCGTACGTGGGACCACTACCCCTCCTGCTGGACATGATCTGTTCAGGACGCCGTGACCCAACGAGTTTGCAACCGGGTTCCATCGCGGACAAGTAAACCATGTGCGTGCTGAAGAAGCACAGGAGATCAGAGTGTCCTAATGGGTATGTTTTCTATCAACTCTACCCCAGTTAAGATCTTATTTGATTCCGGAGCATCGCATTCGTTCATATCATCAAAAATAAGCAACCAACATAACCTACGCCGAGTGGAACTTAAGAGACCCATGATAGTACACTCACCCGGGGGAAACAGAACCATACCTCATGCTTGCATCAACGTGCCCATCCGCATTGGGGATGTGGTATTTCTCTCAAACCTTATGGTACTACCACCCCAAACCCTCGACGTCATACTGGGAATGGACTGGTTAACTAAGAACAAGGGAGTCATAGATTGTGCCCGAAGAGAGGTCAATGTGTCCACCCCCATGGGGGTCTCTAATGAACATAGCCATGGATCGAGATCCGATGTTATGTGAATGTGCTGCGGGGGTATTTACCATGCTGCCCATGAGTGGGATGCTAATAGTACAGGAGTACCCAGATGTATTTCCCGAAGATTTGCCCGGGATGCCCGCTGATCGTGACATAGAATTCATCATTGATCTAATGCCCGGTACTGCCCCCATATCCAAGAGGCCGCATAGGATGCCAGCTAACGAGCTGGAGGAACTCAAGAAGCAGATTAAGGAATTACAAGAGAAGGGGTTCGTACGCCCTAGTTCCTCTCCTTGGGGAGCCCCAGTATTGTTCGTCAAGAAGGAAAATGGAAGTATGCGGATGTGCGTGGACTATCGATCCTTGAACGAAGTAACCATCAAGAACAAGTACCCCCTTCCCCGAATTGACGATTTATTCGATCAGCTCAAAGGTGCCAAGGTATTTTCGAAGATTGATCTTCGGTCAGGATACCACCAATTGAAGATTAGGGCCGAAGACATTCCCAAGACAGCGTTTTCTACACGCTATGGATTGTACGAGTTCACGGTAATGTCGTTCGGATTAACCAATGCCCCAGCATATTTTATGAACCTGATGAACAGTGTTTATGGAATACCTGGACAAGTTCGTAGTAGTGTTTATCGACGACATTCTCATCTTCTCCAAAAACGATGAAGAGCATGCCGAATATCTACACTTGGTATTGGAAAAACTACGGGAACACCAGTTGTACGCAAAATTCAGCAAATGTGAGTTTTGGCTTAAGGAGGTTGCATTTCTTGGCCATATAATCTCAGCCGGAGGAGTAGCAGTAGATCCTGCCAAGATCGAAGCCGTGACGGAATGGAAGGCACCTAAGTCGGTAACAGAGGTCCGGAGCTTTCTGGGATTGGCCGGGTATTACTGAAGGTTTATTGAAGGATTTTCCACCTTGGCCAGACCAATGACCCAACTCCTAAAGAAAGAGAAGAAATTCGCTTGGACCGAGTAGTGTCAGCGAAGTTTTGAGCAGTTGAAAGAAAAGTTAACCACTGCCCCAATTTTAGTCTTACTGGATAACCGGAAGGACTTTGTGATATACTGTGATGCGTCCAGACAAGGATTAGGAGGTGTACTGATGCAAGATAAAAAGGTCGTAGCATATACCTCAAGGCAACTGCGACCCCACGAGGAAAACTACCCCACGCATGATTTGCGACCCCACGAGGAAAACTACCCCACGCATGATTTGGAATTGGCAGTAGTTGTTCATGCATTAGAAATTTGGAGACACTATTTGATTGGGAATCACTGCGATGTATACACTGATCACCCAGACCGACCTCAAACTGCGACAGAGACGGTGGTTGGAACTGATCAAGGATTACGATCTGGGGATTTATTACCACCCCGGTAAGGCAAATGTAGTGGCCAACGCCTTGAGCCGCAAGGCCCAATGCAAACATATGAACCTAGAAGGCATGGCCATTGAGCTCCGAGAAGAAATGGCTCGACTTAACTTGCACCTAATTCTTCGCGGGGAACTAAACTCGCTCCAAATTCAACCTCTTCTGAAGGCCCAGATAGAAGAAGCTCAAAAGGATAATGAAGAAGTCCGAACCATTCAGAAGCACATGGCCGCTGGGCATGCGAATGAGTTCTCGACAGATGACAAAGGCATCTTGTGGTATAGGAAAAGGATTTATGTGCCTGTGCAAGGAGGTTTGAGAGGTTTGATTTTGAAGGAGGCCCACGAGTCTGCATACTCACTACACCCTGGCAGTACGAAGATGTACCAGGATTTGAAAGAGGAATACTGGTGGCCCAATGTGAAAAGGAACGTAGTTGAATACGTGGCCATGTGTGACGTGTGCCAAAGGGTAAAAGCTGAACATCAGTGACCAGCAGGTTTATTACAACCGCTCAAGATTTGGGAGTGGAAATGGGATGAAATAGGCATGGATTTCATTGTCGGGTTACCCAAGACTGCCGCAGGATACGACTCTATTTGGGTAATCGTGGATCGACTCACCAAAACTGCCAGGTTTATTCCCGTCAAGACCAATTATAGCAGCGCTAAGTTGGCGGAGTTATACATGTCCAGGATCGTCTGCCTTCACGGGGTACCAAAAAGGATTATATCGGATCGCGGTACTCAATTTACGTCTCATTTCTGGGGAAAGGTTCACGAGGCACTTGGAAGTCACCTTGCCTTTAGTACCGCCTACCACCCGCAGACCGACGGGCAGACGGAGAGAACGAATCAAGTTCTTGAGGATATGCTGAGGGCTTGCGCATTGGATTTCACCAAGGATTGGGAGAGATTCTTACCCTACGCCGAGTTCTACAACAACAGCTACCAAGCGAGTCTGAAGATGTCGCCGAATGAAGCACTATTTGGTCGGCGATGCCGAACCCCATTGATGTGGTCTGAAACCGGTGAACGGGCTGTGTTTGGACCCGACATAATCTAGGAAGCCGAGGAAAAGGTCCGTCTGATCCGGGATCGACTAAAGGTAGCCCAGTCTAGACAGAAAAGCTACGCGGACACTCGCAGAAGGGACTTGGAGTTTAATATAGGCGATTATGTGTACCTGAAAGTCTCCCCGCTGCGAGGTACCAAGAGGTTCAAGGTCAAGGGAAAGCTTGCGCCAAGATACGTGGGACCATTCCCGATAACCACCAGAAGAGGCGAAGTGGCCTATCAGCTAGTGCTACCAGCGAATATCTCTGACGTACCTCCTGTGTTTCATGTGTCACAATTAAAGAGGTGTCTGCGTGTGCCGGAAGAGGAAGCTCCCCTAGAGAATATCCACCTCAGTAGTGATCTCACATATCCCGAACATCCGGTAAAAATATTGGATGAGGCAGAGAAGAAAACCAGAACCAAGACATGGCGCATGTACAAGGTGCAATGGAGTAATCACACCAAGGATGAGGCCACTTGGGAGAGCGAGGACATTCTGAAAGCCGAGTGCCCGCACCTGCTCAACAACCAGTAAGAAATCTCGGGACGAGATTTATTTAAAGGGGGTAGGTTTGTAACACCCTGAAAATTCGACTGTCGAAATCGAAACCCTAAAATACCAAGTTTAAAGAAAAAGAAGAAAAAGAAACCTTATAATTAAATTTGCATCATGCCGCATTTTATGGCTTGTTAATTTGAATCTTTGTTTTGCGGGAATTAAATTTATCGAAATCTATTTCGATGCACAATTACTGTGCATAAATTAAAATAAGGTTCTAGACAAGATTGCTATGAAGAAAATATTTTACCTAAATGTCACGAATTTATTTAGATAGCATAAGTTTGATAATTATCCACACATATAGATGGGCGTAACGAATATAGATATAATTAATGGATGACATAAAATTTCGGGCAAAATTTTAGGGTAGAATAATCCAAATATCGAGTCTAATCCATTCGTGAGAAAGTTATAAATTTTGGGAAAATTCTAAATGAGGAATCAATCAACATTTACAAAAAAAATAAAAAAAGAAAAGAAAAGAAAAACACAGTTCATCTTCCCCAACCCGCTCGGCCGGACCCCTAGCTGCCTACCGCCGCCCCGCCCCACCCTGCGCGCGCCTGCGCCGCCTGGGCCGCCTCGCGCCCCACGCACCACTTCCGCCTGTGCGCGTGTCACCATCGCCTTGCGCCCCGCGCCGCGCCGTACCATCCCGGCGCCGCCTCGTGCCCCGTGCGCCACGCCCTCCTGTCGCGCGTCGCGTCCGCCTTGCGCCCCGAGCCGCCGCTGCCGCGCCATCCCATCGTGCCGCGCGCGCGTCACCGTCGTCCCGAGCCCCGCGCGCCGCCCGTCGCATCGGCCATCAAGCCGGCCCCTTCCCCGCCCTATAAATGCCGCCGCGCCCTCCCCTTCAGTCCCCCACACCGCGGGAGCTCCCCTTCCTCTTCCCGCACTCCTCCTCCTCCTTTCCCCTCGCCGCCGCATCGCCGTGCCCCATAGCCGGCCTGCCGCCTTGCCGCCGGCCGCCGCCGCTTGGTCGCCGCCGCGTCGCCGCCCCTAGCCGCGGCGTCGCCGCCCTCCGCTGCCGCCGCCGCCGCCGGTGAGTGCCGTCCTCCCCCCCTTGCCGACTGCCGCGCCCGAGAGAGAGAGCCAAGGGAGTATCGGGAAGAAGAGGAAGAAGGAGAAGAAGAAGAAACACAGAGAGAGAGAAAAAAAGGGAAAAAAAGAAAAAAAGAGGGAGAGAGAAAATAGAAAAGAAGAAGAAAGGACAAATGGGGAATAAAATAGGGATAGAGAAATTTAGGGAATTAGGAATTTAATTTTATCTATCTAGAATATATGTGTACACATGCTAGATTATTACAAAATGCTAATTTAAGAAATCGGTAAAATCCATCGACGTCGACTATTTTAGAAACTCATGAAATTAAATCAGATGATTTAATTGCGACTTGAATTATTCGCTTAACTAGATTATTCATTTAAATGATTAATCCTTAGCGGGATACTTAGCCAATTATCTAAATTTTCATTCGTAAAGTTTCGCTAAATCGTTTATATATGTTAAACGGAGGATTTATCTACCCTTATTTCTAAAACTTCCAAATTAGTCGTTGCCATTTAAATACCTATTAAATAATCCGTTTGATCGCTATTTAGTTAATTTTACTCGTTGATTAGGTTATCCGCCTAATTAACCATTGCGACTACTTAGTCAATTATTAATCACCTAAGGTTAAGTAATATTATCGGGATCTAATTTATTCGAGACACGTAAATTAAATCGGATTAATACTCTAAATTGGCTGACGCTAATATTTTTTGACAAAGGTATTAAAAATCAAAATAGAATTACTTCATAAATAAAATGGAATCGATGTCGACGTTCAACGCTCACGCTCGATCTTTTCTTTAATTGGATTTTGTTGGATTTTAATTGAATTCTAAGTGAATTCAATTTCTTTCGCACGTAATTTTAGACACCGAGGGAGTTGCGAGTCTAATAGAGGATCAAGACCCGCAAGACTTCGAGCAAGGCAAGTCATCACTATTCCTTGAACATATTGATCCCACATTGCGAAATTATTTTGTTTACAAATAAAGATGCATGCAATGATGATTATCCTACTTGCTATTATGCCATGCCTTGATTATTGTTTATCCCATATCCCTTTTGTAACCATAATTACGTATGAGTTCCTAGTCAATTATGACAAATGCTTAGTGATGCTATTCTAGAATCATGCATACTCATATTATCAAATGCTTTATACTTGGGCAATTACCTTGGTGAAGGTAGTTGAGATACGGCATGTGCAGACATGAGCGCCACATTGCCATGATAATGATGACATGATTCGTGAAAAGAAAATAAAACTAAACAACCGTTTTCGACTGGGGCGGTTGGATGACTTGGGTGGTGTCCGGTAAAGGCTAGTGCCGTCCCTAGTCAATTAAGGACCGAGCCACGAGCTAAGCATGAAACGACCCCCGTTCAACCGTACTTCTCGAATGGGCATAGACCTAGCGGAGTAAATAGCCGAGCAGAGGCAGTATCCCCGCATAGTGGTTTTTCTTTATGTGTATGAGGGGCAGGGCCTACGGTGGAGTAGCCACTGGTAGGACCGCCACGTGTAAACCTAAACTTTATTATAACTTGATGGATGTGTGAGTCTTCCCCTTCCCGGGAGCGCTAGAACTCCCCTCACTGCTAGAAACCGTGTACGCCTAGAGTGCATGAGGATGTAAGTTCATGGAGCGGGTACTGCCAATGTGAGGATATTGAAAAGCTTTGCCGTGACGCGTCTCATTCGTTGGGACTTCGGCTCTTGTGTTGGGCAAGTCACGGAGTACGGGTAAAGTGTACATTCACTGCAGTGTGAGTAAACAAAACTATTCGAATAGCCGTGCTCGCGGTTACTGAGCATCAGGACATGCATTACACTTGGCTAGACTCTAAATTCTTAAATTAATTGGGATGGGCATGCATAATAATTTTTATGTGCTGGTGGTTCAACTTCTCGAGGAACGAGAAGGGGTAGACCCCAGAAAACCATGACGATAAAATGGCGGGAAGCTATCCTTGAATCACAGTGGATGGTGGATAGAACCGTCATTGATTAATAAACTATGGTATTAAAACTTGATCGGTCTATGCTAGGTCTTAGGTTTGTGAAAGGAATTACAAAACTGGCTTTATGCAAAGTACCACAGCCGCTATTGACATTCCCCTATCATGTGCATTATTGTTGTGGTGGCTTGCTGAGTACGGTTGGTACTCACCCTTACTATATACAAAACATTCAGATGTAGGCGATGAAGTTCCCGAAGACCCGTACGAGTACTACCAGGAGGGTACGGAAGACGATGGTGCCCAGTAGGTCTTAGACTCGGTCGTTGCCTGTGGCAATGGCGTGCCGCTGCCTTACCTAAATTCTGCTTTTGCTTGTAATCCGGATCTGTCAGTCCCCTGTTCTAGACTATTGCCTTCGGGCCTATTATTGTAATATTTTGCGAAGACGGTTGTGTATGCACTCTTGATAATTTGGCAATGTAATCGTGGGTACCAGACTACTTGATCCAGGAAAATGGTACTATGAACACGAGTGATTCCTGTTACGAAAACGGGGGTCCACAACTAAAGAAGTTAATAATTACATTATACTTTACTTTGGCTTTCTTTCATGTGATCAGATATTTATAGGATTAATAATAAGTTTTGTATCGTTGTAAATTTTAGCTATTACCCATGTGTGCATCTGTAATTTGATTCCTCGTTGTGACAATTCACGGTTGACCAAGCAATAAGAACCATAATAACCAGCATAATGCAAAAAGTTTTAAAAAGTTTAAAGTTTTAGTGATTTTTATTATTAAGAATTTTCAGGATGTTACAAGTGAACCATCAGATGTGAGGGATTACGTACCCGTGAGTCTATATCGTCCATATTGATTGTTGGAAGCGTACCTAGTGCAAGCTAACAGGTAGCTAATGGGTATAAAATTCTATAGTCTACTCTACTGTATAATATAAGTAACATATTTTCATCAATTTAAAGTTGTAGATCCTATCGAGTTCTATAATTTTCATACAAATCTTGTTAATTATTTTGTCTGACACTATAAAAAAATGGTTAATAGGACCGTCTACATTTTTGAATTGTTTCCTTAAGCTAGAATTCGATTTTGACATGTGTTTGAAATCAATTGTTAGATAAGTGAGATGGTGAGCTGGCAATGTGTGGAGGGGGGTGCCATTGGTATCTTTATACCACACACGCGTATATTTACATTAAATATCAGGTGACTCGTGACTTTGTATGCACAACTGTGTTTAGAAGTCCGAAATTAACTTCCGCAGGTGGACTGTTTGAATAAAATGATTTTCACGGATAGTCTCAACTGCCCCTGCAAGCATATTTTATAAGCATGTGTAAGCGTTCCCGTAGCAGTAACGGCAGTCTATCAAAATCATAATATTGATAGCAGTTTTACAAAAGTTTTACATGCCAGATTAGTTACACGATTGCATACCAACTTTAATGCGTCCAAAGCAACTTATGTTCAAAAGTGATCTTACAACTCTGACAAACAACACAAAACAAGAGACAAGGATATATCTAGACATCCAACCTTCGCCTCAAAATCCATCCATGCTTAGAGAAGAAATCCAAAATTCTTCCTTCCAATAAAGTGCGCCCCTCCTTGACTTTGTGTCTATCCTTTTCCTTGAGTAGCAAAGACCATTAGCATATCCAATACGTCTCCTTGAAGATTACTTGCACAAAGGAGTTAGTTTTGGAGTCATTAAACACTCGTCATTTCTACAAAGCCAAACCACCCAACACAAAGTTACAATGCCAACAATAAATTGATGTTTAAGCCTTGGTTGAACACCATTTAGCCAAATACAAAAAAGATTAGCAATGCTGGTAGGCGGATGGATAGCAAAGTTATAGACACAACATTCCAAATTAATCTAATCAATAAAAAGATGTATTGTTTCGTTAGAATCACAGAAGCAACACTTAGTGCTACCTTTTCACCTTCTTCTTTTAAGATTATCCTTTGTTAAAGTAACCCCTTTTCTTCAGTTCCACAAGAAAATTTTAAAACTCAATGGAATTCTAAACTCCCAAAGGAAAGATTTCCTTTAAATTACTCAATTAAACATGAGAGTCCTCTACATGGAGTTGACGGTAAATTTTTCCTTTTTATTGGCTTTCCGCACAAAGACATCATTTTGTTCTGTAAGGTGAGTTGATATAACTTTTGAGACCAAGTTATACCATGCTGCAGGTTATCCCATACAATAGCTCTTGACATTTAGAGGCACCTTTTTAACACTTCAGCCACCATTACATTTTTTTCTAACTAGATTATACAACGAAGGATATATCGTATCAAAAGAGGAATCACCACTCCAACAATCCACCCAAAATCTCAGTTGTATGCCATTACCTGCATGAAAAGCATTACAAGAAAGAAAAGTAGTTCTTAACCTCCATTAGCCTGCCCAAAATTGAGAATCCCCTGGTTATTTTTCTACAAGTGTAATTGTTCTCATAGCCAAGTATTTTTTTAGTAAGTACCTTTTGCCAAACCCCATCCTCATTGATAAGCTTTTACAACCATTTACTCAGCAAACATTTATCTTGCACATCTAGATTCTGTATTCCAAGACCCCCACACTCCTTAGGTGTACAAATCAAACACCTTCTCGCCAATCTATATTTTCTTTTATGTCCATCACTTTGCCAAAAGAATCTAGGCCTGTAGTAGTCTAACTTCTTCAGGATACCTTTAGGTACCTCAAAGTAAGACAACATAAACCTGACCAGGCTAGTCAATACTGAATTAATCAACACAAACCTTCCTCCTACTGAGAGACATTTCCCTTTCCAACTACTCAACTTCCTCCAAAATCTCTCCTCGATAATTTGCCAACCCTTATTAGAGAGTTCCTTGTGGTGCATAGGAATTCCTAGGTATCTCATGGATAAGTCCCAGTTCCACACCCAAAAAGCATGGCATACTCATTCTCTGCTTCTTTTGCCTTTGCCTTGCTATAACAAAACAATTCAGTTTTATGAAAATTGATCTTTAAACCCGCAAGTTTCTCAAATGTACTTACTACAAGTTTGAGATTTTTCGCTTCATCAAGATCGATGAAGCTGAACTTTCTTAGTGGAAACGAGAGGCTTGAGGAAATTACCACTACACCAGAATAGGTCACCTTTGACGGTGCCAAACCCTCAGCTCTGATGGGTTCGACCCTCGTCAGAGATTAGTGGTAAGTGATGACTCCACTCACCTCTGACGGGTGGAAGCCCGTCAATGGTTATTGTCACCTCTAACGGGCTGCAACGAATTAGTTCGTCAGTGATGACGAGGTCTGTGATGGCCCTGTAAAAACCACCCGTTAGTGATGGCATTTACCATTGATGGCTTGATAGCTCTAACCCGTTAGAGACGTGAAAATTCCCCGACAAAAACAAGGCGTAAAATACAGCCCAACCTGGGGCAACTGATGGAATCAGAACAAATAAGCCATGATGTACACGAGAAGCAACATGTTTCATCTTTCAGCATCAAGGAATTCACAACATGTTGATAAATTTGATGAACATCCTAAACACAGTACGGAATACACATAAAACAAAACATTTCAGCAACATATCTACTAGCACAAGGAGCGGTATCGAAGCTCGGGAAGGGGAGACAAGGAGCGTCGACATGGGGAGGCGTAGTTGTCACCGCCATTCCTCTGCTCGTTGTTGCCGCTGCGCTCGTCACCATGGCCACCACTGTCACCCACCCAGGGGGCGAGGGACAGAGATTGGTGCCGGATCTAGCCAACGCAACGTTAGGGATGGTCAGATCCAGTATCCCCCGACCTTGGGGAAGATGGATCTAGCATCCTGGTTAACCCTTTTACACGGAGTGATGATAAAATTGTAACTGGGGTAATATTTGTAAGTGGGCGTACCCATCGGATGTGCGGGTTGTTACAAATGGTATCGGAGCCAACCCTCGTGGTTGCACGTACCAGTCGGTGTGAGAGCATATGGCACATGTGGGCTCTATGTGTGGCACATATCATGGCATATGGCGCTGACACTGGACGAAAGGATATGCGCTAAGAGGAGGTGCATTCCTGGAAATTTGTCTATATGACTGTGTGGTTGTATGGGTATGTTTGACCAATGTACCCTGTTGCTAGTTTAGCAATGAGAGAACCAAAAGAGACGATAAAAATGTAAGTGAGGTGATATGCGTAAGTGGGACGCCCGTCGGATGGAGTGGGCTATTGTTGACGTAAAACACGGTGGCCTGAGAGATTTGCTTTACTCAAGTACAGGTCCAAAGCTTGCTTTCGGGTTTAAGGGTGTACCAGTTGATTTGACCCAACAATAAACAGGATGAAACATGCGAACAATTTTAGTAAACGACAGTCGATTTGCTAGAAAGCTGATGCTGTATCATAATGTAACCTAGCCGATACATTATACGATGAATCAGCTGTAAGGTGTATCTATAGTAATACCCTAAACTTGGTCCATCGGCTGTAATCTATAAATCAATATTACTTTGGAAATCGACAATTGGGATAGATCAGACTTAACCGAGATAGTATAAATTACCTAAATTTAGGATAACATGAAATAACGATTATATGTGTTTATGTCATAGCCGATATCCAAATTTAAGCATGTATCGGCTATAGCTCCAATACTACCTTATATTATACTAGGATATCATCTTAAAGTAAATATATTAAACTAACATCAATTAGATTGATAATAAGTTTAATATATTTATATTATTTGAGGTCCCAATATAAGGGGTCGATACAGTATATCAAAAAAGACATGAATCTTATGTAAAACAACTATATCAGTTAAGATCGGCTGAAACCCCGATACTATCCTTATTAATGACCATAAAAAAGGCTAGGGATTATGACCCTAAACGTGACTTAGTAGATCAAACTTAACTGATACAACACTAAGAATGAGAAGAAACATAATATCTAGACAATCAAACCGATGATCATCCTTTCGGGATGGTGGATACATTAAATAATCTAAGCCAACAAGATGGTTTAGCCGTTATCGGTAAAACCCTAAATAGAGACGAGCCCATACAAGTAGAACACATTGTCAATTTGGATTATATAACGTACATGATAAGTCAGAGAGTAACAAAACAAGATTAGAGTATCATAATGATGTAAACACTAATCCCGATAATACAAACCGCCATAATAAGCTTTACCTCTTGTCGAAGATTGAAACCGATAAAGCACGACTCGAAAGCAATAACTCGTCGAAACAAAGTAACCAAAATGGTTGGCGATGCACCGAGATTGTATTGAACTGATGTTAACTATTTACAAGACTTCGGGCATACATTTATACCCGAACATACAAACTTGTCCATAACGGACACGACTCATACTTCCCTATTACGACTCTAACCGACAAACAAGTCCCTTAGGTGGACTCTTACCGGAAATATCTATAAGGAAATTACATAAAATCCTAATTAATAGATATAATTGCCTATCTTGGACTTTGTCCTCGCCTGGCAATATCATCAAAGTCCTTCCTTCGAATCCGACATTGATCACGTAACCAATCTAACCAATATCAGCTGTATCGGCCAAACATATCAAACCAGTTATCGGCCGATACAGACTTCCAGCCGATACGCACTCTGTTCCAAGATTTCCAAATATCTTTAAATCCGCTTCGGATTGGATCTTGATTCCGATTCATATGCTTACCAAATTCCATCATCAACTCATGCCCCCCAATTCCTAAGTTTTATATAATGCAACGGAATTATCTCGTCAATCCTGCAAATATCTAGGGCTTTCCCTTTTGACCGTTAACCGCTCTCCCTTTGAATAGTAACTGCTCTTCCAGAAATTTCACGATGTTAACTTCACTTTTCACCGCTCTAGCCATGCAATCTTGCTCTCGAAGATCCGGTGACTTCCTCGGTGCTCCGGCGCTCCTCATCGGCAACTCCAACCTTCAGCAGCAAACCTCTCCATTTCTCTTCATGGTGACCTCATCGGAACCAACCTCTCCAAGCCAAACAACCCCAACCGAGTTTCCCAAGGTAAGGTTTACCTCATCCCATCGGCTCATGCCCAGATCTTTATTTTTTTTCTTTTTCCTTTTTTCTGTTCATGCTCGATTTTTATTTCTCTCCTATCACACCAAATAGCCATCCCAAGCCTAAAAGAGCCAAATCACTTTTTCTTGCGTCTGATAGGCGATAAAGATCCAACCATCTTTATCAATGCAGAAACATATAGGATCCCTTTCAGCCAAACAAATCCAAGCCTAGCTCATTGGTCCACTGCTTGCGGATCCTAGCCATCGCAGGTCGATGGATGGACAGATTGGCACAAGAGAATGGAAGCAAGTAAACAGGGCCATTGTTATAAGATGGGAATAGCCCAATGCCTATCACTCTCAGTAGCTGATATGACAAAAGATGAACCAATGATATCGATTGCCACCTACTTTTGGTCTCACACCCTGAACACTATGATGTTCAATCATGGGCTGATGACCCCTATTCTTCTTGATGTTATCATGATCATTGGTTTAGATATCACAACATCGGCCAACCCCATTAGCCTGAAAACCAAATGTGCCTACAGATTCAAAACTAAAAATATTTGAAGCTGGTCAGGCTTTATTTCTGACAACATGGCGACAGGTCCAGTATCGGCCAAAGAACATGTTGTTTTTCTCCTTATGTGGTTAGACAAATTCTTGTTCTGTTGTTCTACTTTGGTCCAATAGGAAACTGGCAACATTTAGCCAAAGCCATAGTAGTAAAGAGATAATTCTCTTTGGGCAAATATCTCCTTGATTCAGTATATCAGACGTTGAACCAGTCATTGACCAGAATCATTATGGACACAAGCATCCGTACAACATTGGTTGTTTGTGCAGCTCTGGTAGTTTTTGTATACTTTGAAAGTAGCTCACAGAACAGTACTTCATGAACCCAAATTTCCATATCTTGCTGACCAAGAGGATAACGATGATGAGGCAGTTATAACTCGTCGATGTATGTCCTTTGAAGAGGAAGCCTCAACTTATAGTGGTTCAGGTCCATCGGCTGAACACTTCCAAAATTGGTTCAGAAATTTCTATGATGGATTGCCAAGAGATAACATGATTTGGTTTGTATATGAATCCTTCTCTGAGTATGAGTTGCTAGCCGACTTCAGAATGGATGAGATCAATGATGAGAGATTTGAGAAACCCAGAGATGTCTTAACTGCAGCTATCTCTCCTTGTATCCAGCAGTAGGCATCTTTCAAGGCAGATATGCGCGGCCATCCTATGAATTTTATCATCCAATGGTTACTGCAGGTCAACTTGGCATGCGCCAGCTCTCCATTGGCTTGTATTTTTCTGACAAGATTCAACCTAGAGGAGAAATTGCATCGGCCTTAATCATGGATAAACTATCGAGCATCCCTAGGCCTCCTCGTGGTAGTGTTTACAGATTTAACATAATTCTGATGAGAAGTATCCTTTTTGATAAATGGTGGTCTGAAAGGAAGATACATATTTTCCATCTATCGGCTCAGACATACTTGACAAAGATACTGCCTGATTTGATCACTCAAGTAAGTCACTTCCTTTAATTCCTTTCAACATATTGCAATGCTAATAGTCCACCTATGCTTAAAGATTCCCATTATACTTACAAGTATCTGACTTATCTCCCCCTCGCATCAGCCGAAGTGGTCAGCCGATTGAGTATGCCGCTGCAAAACTTCCAAACGGAGGTGGCATAACTCCTATTATCGGCTACAATGCCCCAAAAGTAGCTCCTCTTCTTCATGGCCAAGTCAGAGAGCCGATACCATCTAGTGGAAAACGCAAGAGGACTAAACAGGCTGCCAAACCTTCAACCACTCAAAAGAAACCTATTAAAAAATCCAAAACATCAACTGACGAAGATCTGCCCTTAGATCTAGATGTTGAAGAATATCTGAAGGGAATTGAGATGGAAGAAGCTATAGATGAAGCACCAGCCAAAATGAGTGAAACGGGAGAAGCTGCAATTGAACCCCCTCGAGCTGATACTCCTCCAGCCGATCCATCTAGCCCAGCAAAAACTCCAAGTCCTCCAAAGCGATACCTCCGTAAAACACAGGTACTTACTCTCCTCTTTATGATTTGATTACAATTTACGCATAAGAACTAGCAAAGAATTCCTTTTCAGCCGAAGAAAAGGTTAGTCAAAAAGAAACAGTCGACTCTACCTGCAACGGTATTCCTAAAAACCTTTTTTATTTCACATTCTAATCTTCTATCGGCCAATACTAAAATTTATCTTATTACATCCTTTTATTGTAGCCTTCTCGAGCTCCATCTCCTCCTCAACCTCAACGGTCTAGTGAGCATACAGCATCGGCTCAAGGAATCCATAATGAAGAAGCTGTCATGATTCTAACTCCGCAAGTCCCTGTAAGTATAAATCCAAATTCTCTTATATCGGCAAATCTGGACCCATTATTCATAATCTCTCTCTTTATCTGCAGGCTTTAGCCGATATGTTTCTTTCAATATAAGGCAGTTATTGGATGAGAAGGAAGTGGATACAACAAGTAGGGACAAATCACCATGATCTGAAAACTTGAAGACAAGGCTAGCTGTCATAGCTGATCGTTGGGAGTCTCACTAGATGCCTTAGTCACAAACTGTGGGCCGATTAGGGCAAGGTTCCAAGAAATACAAAATCAAATCCATGAAGAACTTGCAGATGAAGTATCTCCAGCTGTCTTCCTTGAACAACACAGAGTCAAACTTGAAAGAGCAAGACAAAGACTTGCAGATCGGCTGGAGCGTAAGGTTCTTCAAGCAAACATCCAAACCAGTCGTCAACAAGTAAATGATGAAAAGATCAAGTTAGATGAATTAATGGTTGGTCCAGACTCAACTTAGCAAAGTATTGCCAATCTGAGAAAAGAAAGAACCCAATCTGATGGTAGAGTTAGAAAAATGCAGAGCTGAAATTGGTTCTGAGTAACAAAAGTTAGCCGATCTACCACAAACTATTGAATGACAAAAATCAAAGCTGAAGTCCTCCATCAAGTATTTAGCAGACCTCAACAAATCTCTCAAACCAATTACAGGAACCGATGCCCAAGCTATCGACGAAGTAGAACAAATTCGTCAATGGGCTATATCGGCCATCCAGAAATATCTGGGATGATGTAATAGAATTAACTCGAGAAACAAAAACATTCCTTCCTTGCCGTAATATATTCATTGGCGAACGAGCCGATTTGGACTTAGATTTAGACTTACTCTTGATGTGGACTTTCAAATTTGCATTTTAAATCAAAATTTTATGCCCCCATCCCCCGAAGTTTGTAGTAGGGAACACCATGCTGCAAACTTAGAGCAAAACGTCCAAGCGCGATGATTTATATCGGTCATCCAAAGGCGATGCAAAACATCCGCTATTAACCACACATCAGTACAGTCCAGCCGGTTATGAGCCAATCCAAACATTGGGTAATATTTCTTCAAATATTTTCCGTTAAGAGCTCTTCCAAACACTTCTCCGTCAAGTCCTTTTAGCACGTAAGATCCTTTTGAAACACCCTTATGAATCTGAAAATATCCTTCCCAATTCGGTGACCATTTACAAATTTATTATCCCTTGTACCTATCAGCAACACTAACTTCCACACAAGTTCTTCCCCGTCAAAACATTTTGCTACAACCTTTTTGTTATAATGTCTATCAACTCTTTCTTTGTGTTTTTTGAACTTCTATAGGGCTCGCAACCTTGATTGAACCAAATCTTCCGATTCATCAACCATCAGATTGTGATAGTCATCACTGTCAGCTCATCTTGTAAAGAAATCCTCCTTGAGACGATGTTAGTCTTCCATGGCAAAACAGCTTCATACCCATAAACTAGTTGATATGGTATGCCATCCGATAAGACCACAATGCTTCCGCCAATATAGTATTCCACTATTTTTGGATATTCAGCAAGCTTTCTCTTAACCAACGTGATCAAACTCTTGTTAGATGTTTCAGCCTACCCATTAGCTTGTGCATAATATGGTAAAGAATTTAACAATTTAATCCCCATGCTATCAACAAACTGAACAAACTCATCGGACACAAAAAAAGATCGTTATAGTTTGTGGCAACCCGAATCGGTAGCTTCATGCATATTTAACATCCACTTTCTTAAGAGGAATAGCTTCAACCCACTTGGTAAAATAATCAGTGGCTACGAATATAAATTTGTGTCCTTTACTTGATGGTGGATTAATCTGGCCGATCATATCAATTCCCCAACCTCTAAACGGCCATGGCTTGATAATTGGATTCATATCCGATGCTGGTGCGCTCTGAATAGCTCCAAACTTCTGACAATCATGGCAACCCTTATAATATATAAAGCAATCTTCCAACATAGTCGGCCAAAAATATCTAACTCTCCTAATCAGCCATCACATCTTGTGGGCCGATTGATGAGTACGACATATACCCTCATGCACTTCACACATGACAACCTTGGCTTCTTCAAGATTTAAATACATTGATAAAACTCCATCGATCGTCCGATAGTAAAAATCATTTTCCCAAAAAAACATATTTGATACCTTTATACTTCAATTTCCTTGATGTCGATCAAGAAGGATCCTTCAAATATTCAACAGTCTCAAATCTCCAGTCATCAGCTTGCATACATGCAACCTCTATTTCTACATCTTTTAACATCGGCTTTTATCCTGATGCACCTTGAGCTAAGTCACTGGCTTTAGCATTTTGTTCTCGAGGAATATTCTTCAAAGTAACCATCCTGAAAGTTTTCATCAATTCTTGATATTTCTCATTGTAAACCATCGAGACATCATTCTTGCATTCATACTCTCCATATAGCTTCAACCTCTTTTAATAACTGCAAACCTTTCAAAAGTGCCTCATACTTAGCTTGATTATTGGTATAATACGGATTGATAGTAAAGGCAAACTCAAAACTTGCCCCCCTAGGCGATATGATCACTAAACTGATACCACATCCATGAGTACAAACCGATCCATCAAAAAAAAGTCCATGGCATAATCTCGACATATTCAATGGAATCATTCATGTGTTCAACTATGAAATCGGTTATCGCATGCCCTTTAACTATCTTAGCCAATTCATACTTCAAGTCAAATTCTGTTAAGGCAAAAATCCATTTCCCAATCCTTCCCTTCAAAACCGATAGCATATATATTACCACATCGGCTTTACAAACTATTGTGCACTCATTGGAGAGTACATAATGTCTTAACTTTGTACAGGAAAAATATAAACATAAGCATGACTTTTCAACCAGTGTATATCTGCTCTCAGCATCCAAAAGTTTTCTACTCAAATAGAATATAACTCTTTCCTTAGCATCAACATCCTGAATTAAAACTGAGTCAATACTTTTCTGATCGGCTGATTAATACAACTAAAAAGGGATACCCTTTTGTGGTGGAATAAGAACTGGAGGGTACTCAAATACTCCTTTATATTATCCCAAGCCTACTACTGCTTGATAAACCCTGAGCTCCACTCAATGCGCTCAAGGCTATGATTTGTCCGATCTTTCGGTGAGTTGAGATAACTATGATTTGGGAGACACGTTGATGATCCGACTACAACCGTACGAGACGTTGTTGTGTTGCGCCTTAGCGATCGATACACCTCTCTGTGGGTTGTTCATCTTGCCGGTGTAGATCAACCTTATTCATGCAAGCAAATCGAAGAAACAAGCAAGAACAAGATAAAAGCAATCTGAATTGCAAATAGGAATTGAATACAAATGATAAGTTGGGGTTCCGAAGAATAAGCAGACGGACGGTCTAGCCGACACGCGCGCTGCTAGCAAGTAGCAGTGGCTAAACTTTAATCTAACAAAACCCAAGAAAGTTTAAAGGGGTACCTAGCTATTTAAGTAGGTGGGAGGACGACCAAGGGAACCATAGGGTCGTGCTCCACCTAATTGGGGCGCACCTCACAAGGGCCCCTCATGGGCCGGGGTTCCATATGAAGTTACAAGCCCATAGGCCCATTATAGGTAACGCAGCACCTTGTTTATATAATAGCGACCAACTGGGATGGAATTTGGAGATGAGGCTAGATCCATTGGAAAGAGGACTCCGAGAGCTTTCCATCAAGTACTCACGGGCCAAAAACGGAGCTCGCATGATGATTTGGCGGCGGTTCGAATTCAACGTTGCTTCAGGTGGCCGAATTAGATTCCAGCACTTGGAGGACTTTATCTTGCTGTCTTCTTGTTGATCCATGATGTGAACAACGGTTGTATCCCTAGTAGCCATGGTCACAACACTGCTTCAAACAAACTATCCAGCCGATACACCAAAAGCACATTTGATAGGGTTCATCCTTAATCCTTATTTCCTTGCCCTTTCCAAAACCTTTCATAAATCAGCTATGTGCTCATTAACTTCCTTTCATTTAACAACCACATCATCAATATAAATTTCAACCAACAACCCGATGAGATCATGAAATATATAATTCATTGCTCTTTGATACGTGGCACCAGCACTCCTTAACAACCCATTTATACAAGCCGATTGCACCAGGACACCTAAAAGCAATCTTGTGGTGTTGGCGACCAAATTTGGTAATTCAAGTATCAGAGATGAAGATAGAATCGAAGAGGATCGAAGAGATTAAATCATATCGGAAACAGAGTGAAAATCAGCTGAAGTCCGAATCGGCTCTGAACTGGATCGGCAAAGTCAGAGTCGAACATGGTTAGCTGATTGAGCCGATTTTGATAATATGACTTGGTACACGTCATCGGGTTGTGTTAGCGTGTTTCATATGGATTGCCATGCACGGATAAAGTCCTAAGGAGGCAATTGTATCTATTAATTAGGATATTTTATGTAATTTCCTTATAGATATTCTCGGTAACAGTCCGCCTAAAGGACTTGTTCGTTAGTTGGATTTGTATTAGGATAATATGAGTCGTGTCCGTGATGGACAATGTTTGTATTTCGGGTATAAATATAAAACCGAGGTCTTGTAAATAATAACAACAGACGTTCGATCAATCACGGCGCATCGCCACTTTTGTTTTCTACTTTCGACAAGCTTGTGCTTTCGAGTCGTGCTGCATCAATTTGATCTTCGGCCAAAAGGTATATCTTGTCATGGCAACTTGCATCATTGGGATTAGTGCTTACATCTTTATGACACTCTAATTCTATCTTGCAAGTTTCCGAAGTTATCATATATGTCATATAGCTTAGATCGACAATGCTATCTTCCTATATCGGCTAGATCCATTTTAGAGTTTCATCGATATCGGCTAGTTTACTTTGTTGATTCATGTTATATGATGTATCCACCATCCTGATTTGATGTTCATTGGCTTGTTGCATGTGATGCTTCTTTTATGCTTGATGCTGCATTGGTTAAGTCCAACCTATTAAGTTGTTTTAGAATCGTGATCTATAGCTTGCTTTACGATTGTCAATAGGGATAGTATCGGAGTTTCAGCCGATCTTATCTGTTTGAAATATTTAACATGGTTTTATGCTTTGTTTTATATTCTATGTTCAATCCTCAATGTTCTGTCATGAGATTGTATCGGATTTACAACCGATATGCAGTTAGATCTGGATATCGGCTATAACATCAGTCTTATGTGATCATTATTTCATGTTGCGATAGATCTGGATATCGGCTATACCAATTGTTTATCTCTAAAGTAATAATGATCTCTTGGTTGCATAACATTGATATCTACAGCCGATATACTAATTTTAGGGTTATTTTTCATACTTACTTAAATCCTTACAGCCGATTCATGCTTTATTGCATCGGCTAGGTCACATACGATATGAAATCGGCCCTATGGCCGATTGTCTATCGTTTACTAACATTCTTTGCATATTTTTTCTTGTTGATTGCAGGATCAAATCAACTGGCACGCCCTCGAACCTAAAACCCTAATTTTGGACCTGCACTAGAGTTAAGCAGATCTCTCAGGCCAGTGTGTGTTTTTTGCGTCAACACGCTTTTGGCACACCCGGTGGGACCAAGTGTCATCATGTCGCCAAACATCACTGAAGTTTCGGAGGACAACGTCTTGCCGGTTACGATCGAACAGCTGAGCGAAGAGCAGAGAGAAGAGATGCAACAGATGTTGAATCAACTCCAGAACCAATATCTGCATTCGTTCACGATCACACGGCAAGGTACAGTCATTCAAAGAGCTAAAGTCAAGCTACCGATGATTGTGAAGCAAGATCCGAGCGCTTCTGGGTCAGGAGAAGAGAAGAATAAACAGATCAAAGTCGAATCAAGTGATGAAGAACTCCACACATTGCAAGATCGCATTGATTCGGCTGTTCACCATGCTTTGGTCAACCAGTCTGGAGTGTTTGTGAACACATTAACGAACATGATCAAGTCGGTGGTCGATGGAACGATAGCCGAGGAAAAAGCTAAAAGACCTATATATTTGCCTGACGGCACGTTCCCAGGTTACAGAATTGTGAAGACAAACATCGGCAGGAATCAAACGAGTCAACAATTGCTTCAAACTCAGGCTCCATCGGCTCCTTACTCAAGCTCGAATATCCCATCTATTTTAACCAGATCACAACCGATCGCTGGGGGGCAAGCATCAACTCAGTTAACACCGGAGCAATTGATGAGTATTCTACATCCAAAACCGCCGGCTGTTGACACATTTTATCAAATTCCTTCGGTTCCGTAGCAGCCGATTGGAATTACTCAGCCGATGGGCCAGCAGTACAGCACAGAACAACTCCCATATGTGCCACCTCAAGGCATATCGACTGGCTTCAATCACCTTTATCAACCTCACTCACCGCGACCTCAGCCGATCCAATACAGCCAAATGGATCCACTTCAGCAGCAATATGGTGGAGCAACACCACATCAACCCTGGGTCGATATGATCGCTGATGTCATGAGGGAACAGTTTGGGCTCAAGCCAAAAGACAATGGCAACATGTATCGGCACCCATACCCAGAATATTTTGACCGGGTTCCACTACCAAACCGATACAAGGTGCCATACTTTTCTAAATTTTCAGGACAAGACAACGTATGTACTTATGAGCACGTTAGCCGATTTCTAGCTCAGTGTGGTGAGACATCGGCTACAGAAGCCCTCAGAGTTAGATTGGTTCCACTGTCATTATCTGGATCGGTGTTTACGTGGTTTTCATCTCTGCCATATAACTCAATCAGAAGTTGGGCCGATCTAGAGAAACAATTTCACAAATACTTTTTCAGTGGAGTCCAAGAGATGAAGCTATCAGACCTCACAGCAATCAGGCAAAAGTCAGACGAGTCAGTTCCAGATTATATTCAACGTTTCAGAGATGTGAGGAATAGATGCTACAGTCTAGCCTTGACAGATTCTCAGCTAGCCGATTTGGCCTTCCAAGTTTTGTTGTCGCCGATAAGGGAAAGATTTTCGGCCCAAGATTTTGGGAGTTTAGTTCACTTGGCTCAAAAGGTATCGGCTCACGAGACAAGATTTCAAGAAGCAAGAAAATTCATCAAAAAGGCAAACAATGTCAATAATGTCTACAGTTATGACTCTGATTCCGAAGATGATGAACCTGAGATCAATGCAGCCGAGTGAGCTAGGAACAAGAAGATGGTGGTTTGTCAATGGGTCAAGAATGCAGGAAAGGAGGAAAGATTTGATTTCGACATCACCAAAGCTGACAAGATTTTTGATCTTTTTCTCCAAGAAAAAAAGATTCAACTGCCGGCAGGACATGTTATCCCATCGGCTAAGGAGTTGAAGAAGAGGAAATACTGCAAGTGGCATAATACAGGATCTCATAATACTAATGACTGCAAGATTTTCAGGCAACAGATCCAGTTGGCTATCGAACAAGGCAAGATTAAGACTGATGAATCCAAGAGACCGATGAAGATAGATGGACATCCTTTTCCAGTCAACATGGTGCACTCTGGATATAACCGGAATACAGCCGATGGAGGTAAAAATTATAACAGGAGCATCAGATCGGCTGATATGATCAACAAGTACCAAAAAAGGCGCCAAGGGGAAGAGGAGACATATTCCCATGAGAGTGAAAGATATTTTGATCCTCATTGGAGTTGTGAATTTTCAGATTTTGCTGGAATAAGGGTATGAGGTTGCCATCTATTGAAGATTATCCTGGATGCAGTGATTCCGATGCACAATTCATCCAAAGACCAAGCCAACAGGGACCAAGTATACATCGGCCGATTCAGACAAGGTTCCCAGTTCATGAAAGACTTGGGCCGATGCAACAAAATAATGATGAGGACGACTCACCTGGAGAATCCAAGCCAATTTATCCTCAATGGTGCCCTTCTGGCATTTTTACCAAAAATCAGAAAAGAAGAGTCCAAAGGATGAGAAACAGGGAGCAATTCCAGGAGGTCGAAGGGGAAATTGAACATCGGCTAAGGCAGAGAACGAAGAAAGTCTAGCGCGTGATGAGCAAAGTGGTGCCAGCTAATGAAGTCAAAGCCGATCGTAACAAGAATCAGCAACATAAGGGCAAAGAGGTGATGTCATCTGACATAAACATGGTTTTCATGTTACCAGCCGAATATGCAGTAGAGCAAGTCGTCGAGCAATAAGAAAATCTGCCAGCGGCTAAATTGATGTTATATCCACAGCAAGCCGTTTTTGAGAAGGCCGAGGGAACTGATCATCGGCACCTCAAGCCACTTTATTTTAAGGGATTTGTCAATGGTAAGCTGATATCAAAGATGCTAGTCGATGGAGGAGCAGCTGTCAATCTAATGCCATACACAACATTCAGAAAGCTTGGGAAGAATTCAGAGGATTTGATCAAGACTAACATGGTTCTAAAAGATTTGGTTGGGAATCCATCTGAGACCAAAGGAGTTTTGAATGTAGAGCTAACCATCGGCAGAAAAACAATTCCTACCACGTTCTTTGTTATTGATGGGAAGGGCTCTTACAGTCTGTTGCTGGGAAGAGATTGGATCCATGCCAATTGTTGCATCCCTTCAACAATGCACCAGAGTTTGATTCAATGGCAAGGAGACCAAATTGAAATCGTGCCAGCCGACAGGTCAGTCAATGTAGCTAGTGCCGATTTATCTGTTAGGGAGATGGAGGGAATTGATTGTTTATCTGGAAAAGTTTGGCAAGGAGAGTACTTACAGCCAACAGGAGATGGAGAGCCCGAATTCTTGTTTTGAGGGCGCCGTGGAGGGTTCCAACTTCTACACAAAGGACACTGTTGATTATCACGATGGCAAGCTGGGACAAGGTTTTATGTCGGCCGATGAATTAGAAGAAATCGACATCGGACCAGGTGATAGGCCTAGGCCGATATATATTAGTAAGGGTTTACCAAAAGAATTTAAATGTAAATTAATTGCACTCTTGAAAGAGTATAGAGATTGTTTTGTCTGGGAATACTATGAGATGCCAGGACTTAGCCGATCGATAGTTGAACATCGGCTCCCTATCAAACCATGATATCGGCCATACAAAAAACCCCTAAGACGTTGTAAAGCTGCAATGTATGATGCTATTAAGGCCGAAATTACAAGACTTTATGATGCTAATTTTATCAGACCATACCGATATGCTGAGTGGATTTCTAACATAGTGCCCAATGTCGGTAGCTGATCAACTCGTAGATGTAGCATTTGGACATAAAATCATCAGTTTCATGGATGGCAACGCTGGTTATAATCAAATTTTTATGGCTGAGGAAGATGTTCACAAAACTGCCTTTAGATGTCCTGGTGCTATCGGCTTATATGAGTGGGTAGTTATGACGTTCGGCTTGAGAAGTGCTGGTGCTACATATCAGCGGGCCATGAACTATATTTTTCACGATCTTATCGGTAGATTGGTGGAGATATACATCGATGACGTGGTGGTTAAGTCTAAGGAAGTTGATATAGCCGATTTGAAACAGGTCTTGGAAAGAGCTAGAAAGTATGGGTTGAAGATGAATCCTACTAAGTGTGCTTTTGGCGTATCGGCTGGTCAATTTCTTGGGTTTTTGGTACATGACCATGGGATTGAAATTCCTCACAGGAGTATTGAGGCAATTAAAGATATAAAACCTCCAGAACATAAGACCAAGTTGCAATCATTGATCGGCAAAATAAACTTTGTTCGGCGTTTCATATCAAACTTGTCTGGCCGAATAGAGCCGTTTACTCCTTTACTAAGATTAAAAGCCGATCAAGAATTTGTCTGGGGAGAAAAGCAGCAGCAAGCATTGGATAATATCAAGGAATATTTGAGTACTCCTCCAGTTCTCATACCACCACAGAAAGGGATTCCATTCAAATTGTATTTGTCAGCCGACCACAACTCTATCGGCTCAGTTTTGATCCAAGAGGTCGAAGGGAAGGAAAGAGTTATATTCTATCTCAGCAGACGTCTTTTGGATGCAGAAACAAGGTATTCGCCTGTGGAGAAATTATGCCTGTGTTTAATTTTTCCTGTACAAAATTGAGACATTATCTGCTGTCCAACGAGTGTATCATAGTATGCAAAGCCGATGTGGTGCGGTACATGCTATCGGCTCCAGTTCTGAAAGGGCGAATTGGTAAGTGGATTTTTGCTTTGTCAGAGTTCGACCTCAGGTATGAATCGGCTAAGGCAGTTAAGGGGCAAGCGATAGCCGATTTTATAGTTGAACACAGGGATACTGGTGTGTACAATGTTGATATCATGCCGTGGACTTTATTCTTCGATGGATCCGTTTGCACTCATGGTTGCGGTATCGGCTTGGTAATTATATCGCCTAGAGGGGCAAGTTTCCAGTTTGCTTTTACTATCAAACCATACTCTACAAATAATCAAGCAGAATATGAAGTTGTTCTCAAAGGATTGCAATTATTGAGAGAAGTCGAAGCCGATGCTGTTGAAATTATGGGTGATTCATTGCTGGTAATAAGTCAATTATCTGGAGAATAAGAGTGCAAAAATGATATCTTGATGGTCTACAATGAAAAATGTCAAGAGCTGATGAGAACCTTCAAGTTAGTTACGTTAAAACATATTCCTAGGGAGCAAAATGTTGAGGCCCATGATTTAGCTCAAGGTGCATCCGGCTACAAACCAATGTTATAAGGGATTGAAGTAGAAGTGGCCTGCATTCCAACCGATGATTGGAGATTTGATGTTTTTGAGTATTTAAAGAATCCCTCCAGATTGGTTTCAAGGAAATTATGGTATAAAGCTGTCAAGTATGTTCTTTTGGATGATGTATTATACTATCGGATGATTGATGGAGTTCTTTTGAAATGTCTAAGTATGGAAGAGGCAAAGGTTGTCATGTGCGAATTTCATGAGGGTATTTGTGGGACACATCAATCGGCTCACAAGATGAAGTGGTTAATTCGGAGAGTTGGATATTTTTGGCCGATAATGCTGGAGGATTGTTTCAGATATTACAAAGGTTACCAAGATTGTCAGAAATTTGGAGCAATTCAAAGAGCACCAGCATCGGCTATGAACCCTATCATCAAGCCATGGTCGTTCAGAGGTTGAGGTATTGATATGATCGGCCAGATCAATCCACCATCAAGTAAGGGGCATAAATTCATATTGGTTGCAACGAATTACTTTACCAAGTGGGTTGAGGCAATTCCTTTGAAGAAGGTTGACAGCAAAGATGCAATAGATTTTGTCAAAGAACACATCGTATGCAGATTTGGTTTGCCACAGACGATTACAACCGATCAGGGTTCTATATTTGTGTCTGATGAGTTTGTTCAGTTTGCCGATAGCATGGGAATTAAGTTGTTGAATTCTTCACCATATTATGCACAAGCAAATGGACAGGCTGAAGCATCTAATAAGAGCTTGATTAAGTTGGTTAAGAGAAAGATAGCTGAATATCCCAAGAAGTGGCATACTATTCTGGCTGAATCATTGTGGTCCTATCGGATGGCTTGCCACGGTGCAATTCAGGTACCTCCTTATCAATTGGTTTATGGGCATGAAGCTGTGTTACCATGGGAAACCAACATCGGCTCTAGGAGGATTTCTTTACAAGATGAGCTGACAGCCGATGATTATCATAATCTGATGGTTGATGAGTCAGAAGATTTGGTCCAAGCTAGGTTGCGAGCTCTTGAGAAGGTTAGGAAAGACAAGGAGAGAGTTGCCAGGCATTATAACAAAAAGGTTGTGCCCAAATCTTTTAAAGAAGGCGAGCTTGTTTGAAAATTGGTGTTGCCGATAGGGGCCAGAGATAATAAATTTGGCAAGTGGTCACCGAATTGGAAGGGGCCGTTTCAAATCCACAAATGCGTTTCTAAAGGGGCCTATATGTTAAAAGGGCTTGATGGAGAGGTATTTGGAAGAGCACTTAATGGAAAATACTTGAAGAAATATTACCCAAGTGTTTGGATTGGTTCGTAATCGGTTATGGTTTGCCGATCTATGGTTGATAGCCGATGTGTTTACATCGCCTGTAGATGGCCGATATTTTTATCGCCCTTAGACATATAAGTTTGCAGCATTGTGTTCCCTACTACAAACATGGGGGGCATGGAGGACGAAAGTTAGAAATTTTTTGAGCAAATTCACACAAGTGATTTCCTTACGTTAGAGAGGTAATGCTAGATAGCCGATAGCGCCCGTTGTCGAATTTCTTCAACTTCTACGATTGCTTGGGCATCTTGTGCATCGGTTTCAGGAATCACCTTCCGGGACTTGGTCATGTTGGCCACATTCTTTATAGCCGATCTTAGCTTTGCTTTTTGTTCTCCAATAGCCTTTGGGAGATCGGCTAAGTTTTGCTTCTCTAATGCAATCTTAGCATTGCATTCCTCCAGTTTGGCCAGCAAATCAATCCTTTCAGCCTCCAGCTGATCTATGGTAGATTTAATCGGTTCTTCGGCTAGCAGATCAAGCTTATTCTTCTCATCATGTACTAGCTGCCGATTTGCTTGAATGGTGGCCTCGATGCTTTTCTTTTCCAGTCGATCAGCTATTCTTTGTCTAGCTATCTCCAGCTTGAATTGATGTTGCTCAAGGTACATAGTTGGGGTAATAATATTGGATAACTCATCCGGGAGTAGAGCTTGAATTTCTTGGAATCTTGCCCGGAGAGTGCTGCAATCGACTAGCAGGCTGTCCAGAGATGCTTCCAGCCGATGGGAGATGTCTTCAAGGTTTCTCTTTACATCATCGGCTACAGGAGCTAAGGATTTGCTCGTTGCTTCTCCCTCTGCTTCTTCATCAAAGTAGTCTTTTATATCAAAGGAGAATAAATCGGCTAGGACCTGTAAAGAAAGGAAGATAAAGAGGATATAAGTCAAAGAATATTTTGTATAGCCGATTTGATATTTTTAAGGATTTGAGACTTACAGGAATTACAGGGGCAGCAACTTCTTCTTCTACGACGTGGTGACTGCCTACAGCCGATGCAGTATATTCACTGGAAATTGGTTGCGCTGCAGGCGATGGTGGGGAAGGAGGCTGAAAATTTTGGGTATTTATGTAAGTGTTAGATAGTATCGGCTAATGAAATATTTAGAATTTTAGAAGATTAAGACTTACCAAGGGAGCTTGAACGGTTGGCTTAGCCGATATTGGTGCTGGTTTCTTCTTCTCGACTGGTCTTTTCTTCTGCAAAATATGAAGTTTGGAAATTTAGATTGATAATGAATAAGGTGGTTTTATATCAAAGAAGATGAACTTACTCTAGGTTGCCGAGTGAAGACTGCTGGGGTAGCAGGAGTTGTGGGAGTCTGTTTTGGAGCCGGAGAGGCTGGAGGTGTTCTTTCTCCCACGTCACTAAGTTCAGCTGCGACTTCGTCTATTGCCCGCTCAATGGATGCTTCTTTCAGAGCTTCGTCGATGTCATCGGCTGTAGGAGGTGGTTGCTTTTTAGTCTTTTTCTTGGCAGCTAGTGGCATGGCGGTTGGTACTTTGGCTTTTCTTTTTCTGCCCGCATCGGCTGGTTCCCTTAGTTGTCCTTGGAGCAGGCTTGATGTTTTAGGGGCATGATAGCTGATGCTAGGAGGAGCCAGACCACATCCATTTGGTAGCAGCCCTGCAGCATATTCAATATCTTTGCCACTTTTGCTTGTGCGAGGAGGAGATGAATCTGTGGTCTGAAAAAGCAAAGATAGTTCATAAGTTAGAAATAGAATCGGCTGATATATTTAAAACAGGAAAAAGACAGAAGAAATAGAGGAGTTACCTGAGGGATCATGTCAGGAAAGAGATCTGTCATATAGATTGAAGCCGATTGATGGAAAAGGTGTTGTTTCCATTCGGCCCACCAAGAAGTGAAAGCTTTACTCCTGAACATGGCTAACTCAATGTTGTTGATGCTGCCAAGGGGAGGCCCTGGGATGTTGAGTAGCCGATCCATCATCAGGCTTGATGATATCTCTCCTCTGCACTGGATCTTGTCGGCAAACCACAAGCCGATTGGGAGTTGCCCCATACCAAACTGTCTGGCTGAGCTCATGGGGTGGTAAAACTCATATGATACTTTTATATTCCTGCCTTAATGGATGCCGACAGGAAGGATGCATGGGCTGATGGTAGTGGTATATACTTCTCTGTACTTCTGGAATTTGTCATGGTTGATTTCTTCACATCTGAAGTCAGATGACAGTTCAAAGTTGATTGAGTCTTCATAAAAGAACCAAACTCTGGCATCTTTTTGAAAACCATCGCAGAAACTGAAGAACCAATCCTTCAGTAACTCAGCCGATAGCTTTGCTCCAGCATCGGCTGGTGTGTTAGCATATTCTCCAAAGGATGTACACCTCCGATGGGTTATCTCTTCTCCATCATCATCGGTGATCGGCTCTAGTCTTGGGAATTCTGCGTTAGTCAGGGATGACCGATTGACAGCTTTCATTGCTACCAGGTTTAGCGAAGTTTGGAGGAGCCACCATGGACCACCTGCACTGACCACTGAGCCGACAGCTAGCTTGGCCGATGTATTGTTTAAGGTCTGGTATAGGTAGCCGAGCAAGATTTTTCCTAAGGGAAATTGCTTTTTCTCCTCAAGTGCTTTGGCTATGTGCTGCCAGTTGGAGGTTGGGCCACAGCTGGATCCACTAAACAGGAATTTCTCTAGCCACATCAGCAAGAAGGCAGTGTGTTCTCTGGGAGATACTGAACCCTGACCCATGTTGGCTGAGATAAAACCAGACCATACTCCTATGCATCATGGTCTTAAAATCAAATCTATTCTTAGAATTCAGCATCATGGGATTGGCCGATGAGGTGATATCCAACCCAGTTAACATGGTTATATCCAATAGATTTGGGGTCATTGGTCCTTGATTGAACATAAGTGCATTGATGGTGTTGGACCAGATATAGCTAGCAGAAGCCATAAGTGGCTCATCTTTAGCTGAATTTGCCAGAGTGAGAGCTAGGGCTTGGCCGATTCCGAGTTCATCCCAGTGGTTTAGTTTACTAGCCGATATGTGCTTATACCTTGCAGGCCAGCTTTTCTCTAGGGATGGCCAAGATTTAAAGGTGTTTTTCCAATGCCCTAGGTTTGGGTTTGCTAGCCTGAAAGGGATTCTGTTTGTTTCGGCGGTAATAAATTCGGTTGGGTCCAGGTTGCCGATTGGTCCAAGAAAGTAGTTGTTTTCATGGTTCAGACTGGGAACCGCAATTAAGTTTGCAAGGTGCTACATCAACAAAAGCAACAGAGATAGAAAGCGGACTAAGATTGCGAAAGATGAGATTTGATGAGCAAAAAAGAGATCTAGCCGATGGGACTTACCTCTGCGTACTCGGCCGACGGAGCAGCGGACGGAGTGGATGAAGACGACATTGGCGCTGGCGGAAGTTGGGCAAACAGAGGGATGCGTGAGAGGTTGACTGCTTGCGCCGAGGGGATCGCCGGAGTCGGGACAGACGAGAATTGTAAAAGCGGTGGCAATAGTATAACGGTGTGAAGTTTCTCGGGGCCGTCGGTTAGGTATTTAAAACAGTGAGGTAACGGTCAAAAACGGAAAGTGCGATATTCTCTCGGACATAAGATTTGGCAAATCCGAAACATTACCAAATATTCCGGACTTGGGGGGCATGTGTTGACGACCAAATTTGGTAATTCAAGTATCGGAGATGAAGATCGAATCGAAGAGAATCGAAGAGATTAGATCATATCGGAAACAGAGTGAAAATCGGCTGAAGTCCGAATCGGCTGTGAACTGGATCGGCAAAGTCAGAGTCGGACAGGGTTAGCCAATTGAGCCGATTTCGATAATATGACTCGGTACACGTCATCGGGTTGTGTTAGCGTGTTTCATATGGATTACCATGCACGAATAAAGTCCTAAGGAGGTAACTATATCTATTAATTAGGATATTTTATGTAATTTCCTTATAGATATTCTCGGTAACAGTCCGCCTAAAGGACTTGTTCGTTAGTTGGATTTGTATTAGGATAATATGAGTCGTGTCCGTGATGGACAATGTTTGTATTTTCGGGTATAAATATAATCCCGAGGTCTTGTAAATAATAACAACAGACGTTCAATCAATCTCGGTGCATCGCCACTTTTGTTTTCTACTTTCGACAAGCTTGTGCTTTCGAGTCGTGCTGCATCAATTTGATCTTCGGCCAAAAAGTATATCTTGTCATGGCAACTTGCATCATTGGGATTAGTGCTTACATCTTTATGACACTCTAATTCTATCTTGCAAGTTTTTCCGAAGTTATCATATATGTCATATAGCTTAGATCGACAATGCTATCTTCCTATATCGGCTAGATCCGTTTTAGAGTTTCATCGATATCGGCTAGTTTACTTTGTTGATTCATGTTATATGATGTATCCACCATCCTGATTTGATGTTCATTGGCTTGTTGCATGTTATGCTTCTTTTATGCTTAATGCTACATTGGTTAAGTCCAACCTATTAAGTTGTTTTAGAATCGTGATCTATAGCTTGCTTTACGATTGACAATAGGGATAGTATCGGAGTTTCAGCCGATCTTATCTGTTTGAAATATTTAACATGGTTTTATGCTTTGTTTTATATTCTATATTCAATCTTCAATGTTCTATCATGAGATTGTATCGGATTTACAACCGATATGCAGTTAGATCTGGATATCGGCTATAACATCAGTCTTATGTGATCATTATTTCATGTTGCGATAGATCTGGATATCGGCTATACCAATTGTTTATCTCTAAAGTAATAATGATCTCTTGGTTGCATAACATTGATATCTACAGCCGATATACTAATTTTAGGGTTATTTTTCATACTTACTTAAATTCTTACAACGGATTCATGCTTTATTGCATCGGCTAGGTCACATACGATATGAAATCGGCCCTATGGCCGATTGTCTATCGTTTACTCACATTCTTTGCATATTCTTTCTTGTTGATTGCAGGATCAAATCAACTGGCACGCCCTCGAACCTAAAACCCTAATTTTGGACCTGCACTAGAGTTAAGCAGATCTCTCAGGCCAGTGTGTTTTTTGCATCAACATGTGGGTATCTTCTTCAGCCATAAAATTTTGATAATATCCTGCATTGCCATCCATAAAACTGATAATCTTATGTCCAGATGCTACATCAACTAATAAATCAGCAACGGCATTGGATATTCATCTTTAGGATTAGCTTTATTCAAATCTCTAAAATCAATGCAAACCCTAAATTTTCCGTTTTTCTTGATTACCGGTACTATATTTGAAATCCAGTCAGCATACTGGCATGGTCTGATATAATTAGCATCATAAAGTCTTGTAATCTCGGCCTTAATAGCATCATACATTTCAGCTTTACACCATCTTTGAGGCTGCTTATTGACCGATAGCCTGGTTTAATAGGAAGCTGATGTTCAACAATCGATCGGCAAAGTCCTGGTATTTCGTAATATTCCCATGCAAAACAATCTCTATATTCCTTTAATAACTATTAGTCTGCATTTAAATTCTGCTAACAAATCCTTACTAATATACATCGGCCTAGGCTATCTCCTAGTCCAATATCAACTTCCTACAACTCATCGGCTGACATAAATCCCTATCCTAGCTTACCATCGAGATCATCTACAGTGTACTTTGTGTAGAAATTTGAACCCTCCACAGCGCCTTCAAAGCAGTAATTGAGGCTCTCCATCTCCTATTGGCCGTATATCATAGTCAGACACTTTTAGATAATCTCGTTGCCAAACTTTGCCGTATAAATAATCAACTCTTTCCATATCCCAAATAGATAAATCGACACTAGCTACTTTAACTGACCTGTCGGCTGTCATGATTTCTATTTGGACTCCTTGCTACTGGATTAAACTCTGAGACATAGTTGAAGGAACACAACAATTGGCATGGATCCAATCTCTTCCCAGCAACACAATATAGGAGCCCTTCCCATCAATGACAAAGAACGTGGTAGGAATTGTCTTACTGCAGATGTTTAACTCAACATTTAAAACTCCTTTAGTTTCCGATGGATTCCCTCCAAAATACTTCAAAATTATGTTGGTTTTCATCAAATCATTTGTAGTCTTACCCAACCTTCTAAAGGTAGCATATGACATCAAATTTACTGTTGCTCCTCCATCGACCAACAGTTTTGACATCGGCTTGCCATTAACGAATCCTTTAACGTACAATGGATTGAGATGCCGATGTCCAGTCCCCTCTAGCTTTTCAAATATAGCTTACTGCGGTGACAACATCAATTTAGCCGATGGTTCCTCACATATTTCTTCTACAGCTTGTTCTGCACCAAACTCAGCTGGTAGTACAAAGACCATATTTATCGAAGATGAGGCAATTGCTTTTCCTTTGTCCGCAAAAAGACTTTTGTTCTTGTCGGTGTTGACTCATCGGCTAGCACAATCTTGCTCTTGACGCGCCACTCCTTTCTTGTTCGCTTTAGCCGATGTTCAATCTCTTCTTCTACTTCTTGCAATTGCTCTCTATTCTTCATCCTCTGAACACGTCTTTTCTAGTTCTTAGTGAAAATGCCAGATGGACACCATTGTGGTTTCATGGTCCTTGATTCATCCCCAAACTCATCTTCGAAGTATTCTTGATGAATTGGCCCAAGTCTTTGGTGAACAAATAATTTTTTTCTGAGGGGGCCGATGTTCACTACCGATTTATCGGCTTGGCCATCCCATGTACCTTATGTTAGGATCACTGCAACCAGTGCAATCCTCAATCGATAGCAGCCTCATCCCTTCGTTACAACCAAACCTGAAGAATTCGCAACTCCAATGGGGATCAAATCAATTGCCATCGTTGTAGTCATATATCTCTTCTTCTCTCTAGCATCTAGTCTGATATTTGCTAAACATACTAGCCAAATCAAACCTCCTTTCCTGATATTTGTTTCTATCGTCTCGATTCCTATCGGCTCCAGTATGTACCATATTTACTGGGAAACGGTGCCCATTAATCTTCATTGGCTTTTTGGCTTCATCAAACTTGATCTTGCCTTACTCTATAGCCGATTGAATTTGTTACCTGAATATTTTGCATTCATTAATGCTGTGTGATCCTGTGTTATGCCATTTCTCCTCTTCAATTTCTCAGTCGATGGTCTCACAGGTCCTATCGGCAGTTGAATCTGTTTCTCTTGAAGTAAATCAAATATCCTGTCGGCCTTGGTAATATCAAAGTCATGTCTTTCCTCCTTGCCAGAATTCTTGACCCATTGGCATAACACTGTTTTCTTATTCCTGGCCCACTCAGCTCCATTGATTTCTGGGTTTTCATTCTCGGAGTCAGAATCATAACCGTAGATATTATTAACATTGTTGGATTTCTTGGTAAACTTTTTAGCCTCTTGGAATCGTGTCTCATGAGCCGATACCTTTTAAGCTAGGTGTGCTAAGCTCTCAAAGTCCTAGGCAGAAAATCTTTCCCTTATTGGCGCCAACAATCCCTGGAAAACCAGATCGGCCAGCTGTGAATCGGTCAATGTCAGACTTCAACACCTATTCCTTGTATCTCTGAACCTTTGAATGTAGTCTGGAACTGATTAATTCGAATTTTGCTTAATAGATGTTAAATCTGACAGTTTCATCTCCTAAATCCCACTGAAGAAATATTTGTGGAATTGTTTTTCTAGATCTGCCCAGCTCCTGAGAGAATTATAGGGTAAATAAGAGAACCATGTGAACGCCAATCTAGAGAGTGATAGCAGAAAAGATCTGACCCTGAGTACCTCTATAGCCGATGCCTCCCCACATTGTGCTAGGAATTGGCTGATGTGCTCGTAAGTCGACACATTGTTTTATTGTTAGGTTCTTTGTATCAGTTTGGAAGTGGCACTCGATCAAAGTATTCAGAATATGGATGCCAGTACATGTTGTCATTATCCTTAGGTTCGAGCCCAAACTGCTCCCTCATCACATCAGCGATCATATCGGCCGAAGGTTGCTGTTGCGCCCCTCCTCCATACTGCTGTTATAGTTGTTCGTACTGATTATGTTAAGTTGGGTACTGAAACTGTGGTGATCTTTCTGGCCAGTAAATAATGACATAAAGATAATCGGCTGATGATAATATAATAAAACAATAATATAATCCAGTAGAAGCCAATCAGCTCGTAATGATAGATTGAATAAGCACTGATCTGAAGATTAAATCATTCATCGGCTGGATGTCCGATGTCAATAAATCCAAACGATTAGATAAACAGTGAAAACTTTATTGCCATCGGCTAAAGCCAGATTGTAAGTAATCCTTATAAGCCGATGCAACGTCAAGATAACTCATCGGCTGAAACCTCGATGAAGCCCTTATTGGCAATTAAGAAGCAGGCTAGAGATTATGGTTCTAAGCACGACTTAGTAGATCAAACTTAACTGATGCAACACTAAGTATGAAAAGAAACATAATATCTAGACAATCAAGCTTTTAACTGATTTTCGGGGTGGTGGATACATTATATAATCTAAGCCAACAAAGTAATCTAGCCGATATCGACAAAACCCTAGATGGATATCAGCCGATCAAAGTAGAAAATATTGTCAATCTATATTATATAACGCATATGATAACTTGACAACTTACATGAACAAGATTAGAGTGTCGAAACGATGGAAGCACTAATCCCAATAACGCCAGCTGCCATAAAAAGCCTTATTGGACATATTTATACACCGAAGTTGTATTGATTGAGAGATAATTTACATGGACCCTGGGTGTATATATTTATACCCATGGGTAGATACTAGTCGATATCGGACACGACTCAAACTTTCCTAAAGATAAAAGGAAAAACATAAAGTCCTTATTGGACACAAAACACACTTTCCTAAAGATAAAAGGAAACTAACAGACTCTTCCTAATTAATAGATAAACTACCATGCTGCATCCTCCTTGAACTCGGTCGCTTTTGGATAAGCTTCCTTTAATATATTAATTTCCTTAACCGAATTTGGTAAGAATCCGACTATTGGCGATTGAGAACTTTCATCGGCCCATTCCGGAACTCTGAAGCTGATACTGACTCTAGGCCGATGATGACTTCGAGGCTTACCAAATTTCATCGTCAACAGGTTGATATTGATAAAAATTACCCCCTAACCCTTGTTGTGGTATGTGCAGAGGTGGCTCTGATATGTATTGCTAGCCGATCGGTTCAGTCATTCAGATTGGCTGCTGCAACGGTAGTTGTGATGCCATAGGTTGCGACATCGAACGGATGTGAGGGGTCGGCTCAGTAATCGGTGGTTTCATCTTTAACATGTTGATCAGCTGCTCTAGTGGAAGCTGAGTTAAACTCTGCCCCCCATGTATCGGTTGTTGCCTTGTCAGTAGTGTCGGAATAGGCCCACTGGATGTGGGAGGTGATGGGATCTGAGTCGATGTTGAAATCATATGTTGTTTCCTACCAATTTCGGTCTTCACAGCCCTATAACCTGAGAAAGTATCTCCTGGAAGATAAATAGGTCCTTTTATTTTTTCCTCGGATATAGTATCATCTACCACTGTCTTGATCATGTTAGTTAACGTATTAACAAGCACACCGGATTGGTTGATCAAAGCATGATGTAATCGATGCGATCCTATAATGTATACAGTTCCTGACTGCCTGACTCTATTTTAACCCCTTTGCCTTTATTATCATTCATTTCAGACGTACTTGGCTCCGCATTCCCAGTTGGTGGCAGCTCAACTTTGGTTTTTTGAATCACTGTGCTATGTCGGGTCACTGTAAATGAGTGCAAATATCGGTTTTGGAGGTGATCCAACAACTTCTTCATCTCTTCTTTTTGCTCCTTGTTCAGCTGTTCGATTGTTACAGGCAATACATTATCCTCCACAACTTCAGTAATGTTGGGCATCATGAAGATGAAGTCTCAGTATTGGTCCCACCGGGCATGCCAAAAGCATATTGACGTAAAACACGGTGGCCTGAGAGATTTGTTTTACTCTAGTGCACGTCCAAAACTTGCTTTCGGGTTCAAGGGCGTGCTAATTGATTTGATCCTGCAATCAACAAGATGAAGCGTGCGAACGGTGATAGTAAACGATAGTCGATCGGCTAGAAAGCCGATATCGTATCATAATGTAACCTAGTCGATGTATTATAGGATGAATCGCTTGTAACGTGTATCTATAATAATAAATAAACCCTAAACTTAGTCTATTGGCTGTAAACATCAACATTATGTAATCTATAAATCAATATTACTTTCGAAATCGGTAATTGGGATAGATCAGACTTAACCGAGATAGTATAAATTACCTAAATTCAAGATAACATGAAATAACGATTATACGTGTTTATGTCATAGCCGATGTGCAAATTTAAACATGTCCAACTTTTAAACCATGGGCACATTAAAATTGTGTGCGTATATTTATCTTCAAACATATGCAGTAGTATATATTTGTCTGAAAATACATCCCGTTTGTTAATTCAGTCCATAATTAATACCACGGGCGGGCCGCTCGTACCCGGAACAAAACGTATGTACCTGGGCAAGCTGTGTGTTCCCTATTTTATTGCATTATCAACTTGTCGCTATTTCTACGATGCGTGGTCTAATTAATCAACAGTAAACAGTGCAGCGTGTGATGACGATTAAAATAGTAAAATCACGTAAATGACAAATAATCAAGAATAGTTTGCTAGCTATAACGTTATAGTCGATGCTAGTGAAGGAAAAAAGAATCTTCACAGGTCACTAATCTTTCAGAACGTAAAAATACAGTACGTACCCGGCTCAATACCGCATATATATACACCTTTTTTTCGAGGATACATACATATATATATATATATATAACAACGAATTAGCCAATACTGCTCTAAACCTCCAGAATTAACCAGAATCAGGCTGCAAGACATGTCTTTCGGAGGAATCTCCGACGGCCGCAGAGTGAGTTGACTTGCTGCCGATCGAGAACGTGCAATCCTGCACACAAACTACTCAGAGCATTGCCGAGACATAAAAAAATACAAATATATTGATTAAATTATCGTAAAATACATATTTGAAATGTTGTATCATAAAATTGTAGACTTAATATCAAGTTTATCAAAAAAATACAAATTTAAGATGAAGTATTGCAAAAACTACAGATTTTGTGATAAATTTATTGTCAAATCTGTAGTGTGATACAACATCTTAAATCTATAGTTTTATAATAATTTAGTTAAAACTTTTGTAATTTTGTGAAAATTACTTAAAACGGTACTAACCTAAATCTCCTTTTGAGATTAAGTATTTATGATTTAACAATTAAAAATATATTTTTTCAATTGATAGTTTAAATTTGAACCCCTAAAATAAAAAAGTGTGCCACATATCCAACTAAGCTACGACACACACCTTGCGCGCGCGAAGTAGCTAGAGGCGATCCAAGGATTGGGAATGGGAGTTCTCCCCTTCAAGTGGAGAGGGATGTATACAGGATTGAACACAAGAATTTTTAGACTAATTTAGGTGTGCTTTGTATCCATTTCTTTCCAACAAAACTCATCCACTGGGAATAGCTTGTATGAGGAAACTGTTGGCCATGCTATAAGTATGCACATCGGTCTTTTGGGCACGTACCATTCTCTCCGTCGTATTAATTCATTATACTCCGCTGTATTCGTAAAACACCACAAATAGAAAAGATATAACAAACACCCTTAATCTTTAATTATTTTGTCAAAACATAAAAAAATGGACAAAATATTCCTTAGTTAACTCAAATGAGTTCTTCGATGGTGATTTATAGAAGTACAGGTTATCTTGCCAATGGCAAAACACAGAATTTCTCTAATTATTTCATCACTTTCAAGTTCAAACATTTACTGTATTAATTTTGATAAATTCAACTAGTTTTGTTAATGGCAATTTGTTGTATTCATTTGGCGTATCCATCCGATCACCTTCAATTTTGATTGACCTAATAAAGTGGCAGTGGCACATGCAACTTAAAAAAATCACCTTACAGTGACAAATGACATTTATTCAATTCAAGTATATAGCAGTACTATGTTTATCGTACAATAAAGAGAAAAATAAGAAAACGCTGTTACAAATTTCATTGGTTTGTCCTAATGGTCTGTGGTTGATACAGCATGGCTAATGTCTTGGCGTTATAATTGTTATCGGATGGCATATTTCGTGCGCCGTTTGTTTCGAATAGGAGCGACATATATTAACAGGACGAACAAAACATTGTACTAGTGGCATATTTACCGTATTATAGAGGTGGAAAGAAGCTGGTATGTTTATATGATCTTTCGCATTTATAAAATCACTTCAAAATTAGTATAGATAAGATCGATTCTATTCTTATAATTAATCTACCACATGCATTCAGATAATTAATTAGCAAACTCTCGGTCAAAATTTGCAAAGTCAGAAATATCAAATACGTTGCCGCATTATAAAATGTGACGAAGGAACATATATACTGCTATGCCTACCCTAAATCCATTGTAAAGTTAGGTGATGATCTTGATTTGCTAGTACTGCGCACAGTAGAGTCAAGCATGGGGCGTAGCCTCGCACTGTCGGCGATGCTAGTAGCAGCTGTTTCGATCCTCAGCGTCCATCTCCTCCACCCACCGCTGGTCTTGTCGGCCGCCCGCCCAATCCCGAAGCTCTCCGGCTTCGTCGCCATGGCGCGCCCCTGGATGCGGAGCTTGGTCACGAGCTTCCTCAAGGACATGTTGCAGCTAGAGGCGTACAACGTCGTCCAAAACAAGCTATCGGGCAGCGACGGCGCCGGACAGCAGCTGGGCGGAGCGGCGGCCACAGGCACCGCCGCCTTGCTCGTCATCGACATGTCCATCGGCACACCGACGCCGCAGAACGTCTCCGGGCTGGTGCATATCACGAGCCAGCTCGTGTGGGCGCAGTGCTCCCCATGCGCCACCCGCGCCGCCTGTGCCACCGCGCCGCCGACGGACACCTTCCGTCCGAACAAGTCCGCCACCTTCTCGCCACTCCCCTGCGATAGCGACATGTGCCTGAGCGTGCTCAGGGAGACGTGCGGTGCCGGCGATGCCACGACCGGCAACTGCGACAGGTACATCGCGACGTACGGCTCAGCCGTCAACACCTCCGGCTACCTCGCCACCGAGACGTTCACGTTCGGTTCGACGCGCGTGCCCGGCGTCGTGTTCGGTTGCAGCGACAAGACCAACGGCGACTTCTCCGGCGCGAACGGCGTCATTGGCCTCGGCAGGGGGCCATTGTCGCTCATCTCGCAGCTCCAGCTCTCAAGGTTCTCCTACCAGCTGTGGGCGCCCCATGATTCCAACTCCAAGAAGAAGTCCAAGTCGTCCGTCGACGGCAGCATCATCAGGTTCGGCGACGACGCCGTGCCGAAGACAAAGCGTCCCCGGTCCACGCCGCTCCTGTCGAGCACCCTGTATCCTAACCTCTACTACGTGAACCTCACCGGCATACTCGTCGACGGCAAGAGGCTGAGCGCCATCCCAGCGGGGACATTCGATCTTAAGGCGAACGGCTCCGGCGGGGTTTTCCTCAGCACGACCGTCCCGGTGACATACCTCGAGGTGGCCGCGTACCGCGTGGTGCGGCAGGCGCTGGCCAGCGGGATCAGCCTGCAACCCGTGGACGGCTCGGCAATGGGCCTCGATCTGTGTTACGCGGCGGCGCTCATGGCGAAAGTGAAGGTGCCGAAGCTGACGCTGGTGTTCGACGGCGCAGGCGCGGAGATGGAGCTCGCCGTAGCGAACTACTTCTTCAAGGACGACGACACAGGGCTGGAGTGCCTGACAATGCTGCCGTCGGTGGGTGGATCGGTGCTAGGCAGCCTGCTGCAGGCGGGCACCAACATGATCTACGACGTCGACGGCGAGCGGCTGACGTTCGAGCCGGCGTGGGCTGCTCGCTTGGCGGCGGTGTCGCTCACGATGCTACTGGTACCTCTCGTTGCATCTGTGCTGCTGTTCTAACCAACTTATGGCGGTTGACGTTTATGTATGGTGCGTGTGGGGAGTTGCTCTCTCCATCTCCATCCCAAAATATGTATTTTGGTTGGATGGGAGTATTAGTGCAACTGTGCAAGTGCACACCTTCTGTCAATCGTCATAGTCACTTTAAAGCCATACTATCGATTTGTGTGTTGGGGAAGTAATTCTATCGGATGTCCCCTCTTTTTTTTTTATTCGCCATCATATTTGTAAGCAAATTAATAAAAAGGAAAAGACTTTATGTACTAACTTTATGTCCCCTCTACATTTTCTATGATTTTTATTTATCTAAATCAATCTGTTGATATGATTGCTAGTAAAAATTTAGTAAGAAAATTTTATTACGTGTAACAATGCTCATAAAAGAAATAGCATATAATATATTCTCCGTAACTTCCTAGAAAAAGCCATCACCACTGGTTATGACCGACATCACTGCTGGTTATTCATCAGTGGCAGTTGTAGTCGAGGCCGCTACTACCAGTTGCTGAACCAACAACAATGCCTAGTAGCACCGTGGGTTCCACGACGCTTAAACCGGAAGTGCTGCTTAGAACAAAAATAAGAAAAAACAGACGATTAGCATTAATATAACTTAACTTGAATGCACATATCTTACATAAATACATACTCCCTCCATCAAAAAATATAACTTCTAAGAATGAACTTGAATACATGTTTATCCTGATTCATGAAGTTATTTTTTTGGAACGGAGGGTATACGTTACAGTCGGATATTTCCCACACATAACTATACAAGAGCAACAAGAATATCAGATGAAGATCATCCATACTTAAATAGCTAGAACAAGAAGAACATGGATACACAACAATGTAGAGCAAGAAAACATTTGATAGCAAGGGTAAATGGGACAAAACAAGAACACAACACGAGGATATCCAACTGCTTTTCCCACCCGTCGCTATCAGCAGATCTAGTCCATACCGTACCGTGAGCAATGGCCCTTCAAATCAAATTAAGGCAACATCAAGGAGGACGGTAGCAGGAGACAAGCTACTTGACTATTGGATCTATCATCTCTTCCCTAAGGGACGGAGCCCAATGGGCCGGAAGGGGTTCCCATGCACCCGGTCTATTTTTTAAAGTTAGCCCTTATCTCCTAATTTTCAACATAAGGGAACCTGTTGACTCGGTGCACCACCCTTTAGTCCATACGCAGCACAGGAAAAGAGAAGGCTCAGAGGCAGGACACAATCGTTCGTCTTCTATGGTCACCAAGGAGGTAACGCCTCGATCACTTCGCTGCTATGTCACATCGCACGCCCGTAGAGGCGAACCTTCCTTTTCTTCTATTTTTCCTTTTCCTTGCACTCCAAATCTGATTCGTTCCATCATTGTACCTATTGGACTGTCATGTCACTGGCACCTCACCTTGTCATGCTCAAGCCCCTTCACCGTCAATGCCATTTGGTCTAGCTAGAAGAATCGATTGGCAAGGCAAGATGCAGTTCAGTTCAGTCGACAACCCCACACTTTTTTTAGTTGCCTTCTCTAGCTAGACTACTTCTATTTCTTGTGTAAATAGAGTTAGATGAAAATTATCGATCATCTTCCTCTCTGCTAGACTACTTCTACTTCTCGTCTAAATAGTTACATTCATTCCAATCGCCAGGGACAGTCTACAATTATTTTTGCAAAATAACATCTTTCCCGCACTGCTAGCGCTGTCGCTTCACCTCCCCGCTCAGCGTGCCGCTTCGCCTCGAGCGCATTTGAGCTCGGTAAGCTCACCCTGCAGCGTTGTCGCTTCGCCTCCCCACTCAGCGCACCGCTCCCAGGCCTCACCGGATGGGCGGAAGGCGTGCACGACACCAGCGAGCCCCCACCCACCCTCTCCTCCTTCGCAAGGGCGGTGCCGGCGAGGTACCCTTGGCCTGCCATCATACCCGTCTACGGCTGCTCCCCGCCACCAGGGTTGCCACCACCCGCTCGATTTGTTATGCCTAGCCACCAACACTAGAATATCGTCCGCACCTGAAATCGTGACTTTAATGCTACCATTGGCGTCTCACCGCCCACTGATGTCCACCAACCATGGACATCCTCTAAGCCCCACGTAAACCCCCTCCCTCTCCCCAGCTCCCCCCTCCTACCCAACCCCAATCCAAAACTTAACTCTAATTCACATGTCGTCTACTGGAATTGGGGCGTCACCAGCGCCGGAGAAGAGAAAGAGCTCGCAAGAGTTAGAGGAGAAGAAGCCAACACATGAATCTTGTCACGATTCCGACATCCAAAATCTGCTAGGTGTCATCCCAAATTTCTATCACGTGCTATTTAGCAAATCTAATATAATATACTCCATCCTTCCCAAATTGATCATTACACAAGGAAAATTAAAATTTCTCAAATTGATCATCATATAAATGCATCGACACGAATTTCATCATAGTACAGTTAATACTACATTATTGGAGAATATGGTGCATGCTAAGGGTATAATTATGAATTGTGTTTTAATCGATGTATGCATTGTGGGGGAATGTGTGCATATTGTGCATGACGTCTTGATCGATGCGGTTTAAATAATCCTTAATCTTGGTGCACAAATATAAACATTATATGATAATCAATTTGGGATGGAGGTAGTACTTCGTATTACAAGGACAAGACTCCTTTCAACTCGGCAACACACATCCCCACAAAGGTAACTGTGACACCGCATATATATACACGACCCCATAGCCCCATAGCTGGATTATTGACTTTACTAGCAACAACAAATCCATGCGCTTACCCCTGACAGGACAAGAAATGCAAGAAAAATCAGTATTACCATCCACAGCGGCAGCTTTGTCGACCCTACCGGCTCGAACGTCAGCTGCTCGCCGGCGATGTCGTAGATCTGTTGATGCCTGCCTGCAGCAGGCTGCCCAGTACGGAGACACCCATCGACGGCAGCATGGTCAGGCACTCCAGCCCGGTATCGTCATCCTTGAGAAAGTAGTTCGCCACCGCGAGCTGCATCTCCGCGCCAGCGCCGTCGAACACCAGCTTCAACGGTGGCACCTTGACCTGCACCATGGACGCCGCCGAGTAGCAGAGGTCGAGGCCGAGCGCGGAACCGTCCACGGGCTGCAGGTTGATCCGGCTCGCCACCACCTTCCTCACGACGCGGTATGCGGCTGCCTCGAGGTATGTCACTGGGATGGTGGTGCTGAGGACAACCCCGCCGGAGCCGTTCGTCTTGAGGTCGAACACCCCCGCCGGAATGTCGTTCAGCCTCTTGCCGTCGACGTGTATGCCGGTGAGGTTGACGTAGTAGAGGTTAGGGTGCATGGTGCTCGACAGGAGCGGCGTGGACCGGGACGCTTTGTCTTCGGCACGGCGTCGTCGCCGAACCTGATGATGCTGCCGTCGACGGACGACTTGGACTTCTTCTTGGAGTTGGAGTCATGGGGATAGCCCACAGCTGGTAGGAAAACCTTGAGAGCTGGAGCTGCGAGATGAGCGACAATGGCCCCCTGCCAAGGCCGATGACGCCAGAGGCGCCGGAGAAGTCCCCCCTAGTGGCGTCGCTGCAGCCGAACACGACGCCGGGCACGCTCGTTGAGCCAAACGTGAACGTGTCGGTGGCGAGGTTGCCCGACGTGTTCGCGACGGTGCCGTACGTCGAGACGTACCCGTCGCAGTGGGCGCCGGTTGTGTTGTTGCCATCACCGCACGTCTCCGGCCTGAGCACGCTCGGGCACATCTCGCTGGCGCTGGGGAGCAGCGAGAATGTGGCGGATTTGTTCGGCCTGAAGGCGTCCGCCACAGCCGGTGCCGTATGCAGGGCGGAGCACCGCGCCCAGACGAGCTGGCTGGAGATATGCACAAGGCCAGAGACGTTCTGCGGCGTCGGCGTGCCGATGGACATGTTGATGACGAGCAATGCGGCGGTGCCGGTGACCGCCGCTCCGCCCAGCTGCCGTCCATCGCCACCCGATGGCTTGTTCTGGATGACGTCGTACGCTTCCTGCTGCAACAACGCTTTCAGGAAGCTGGTGACCACCCTCAGCACCCATGGCCGTGCCACGACGACGAAGCTGGAGAGCTTGGGGCTTAGGTGAGCGGCTGAGGTTACCACCGGTGGTGGTTGAAGGAGTTGTAGACTGATCAGGGAAGAAGCGGCTACTACCAGCATCGCTGAAAGAGTGAGGCGACGCCCCATGCTTGATTGTGTTGCGCACTGGAATCAAAAGGCTAGCTAGCAGCAGCTTTTCTTATATATTCATCAGTCCTGTGGCCACTTCAATTCCTCCCTGGTTTTATAAGCCGCAGAAATGGATTCGAAATGCTCAAATCTTTTCCTAGTCTATAGTATACTCCTTTAAAAAGAATTAGTGATGGTCTACTCTTTTGGTAGTTTTTATAAATTAGTCTCTTATATTCTTTCTAATATTATATATATGAAACTGTCCGGTATTTGGTTCAAATAAGTGATACAGACATATTAGATAAAAAATGTATATTGTGTATGATGTACTGTAATAACAAGTTTTCTTTTACACGTAAGCATTTTGCGAGTGTTTATAAATAATTATATGGATGACTATCTAAGATTCATTATACGAATGGAGTCATATATCAACATGAAATTAATTACATATAATTAGTTACAAATCTTGCTAGTCTTCTTCGTTTACGTGCGACTAGTCGTTTCCAGGTGATTTTAACCATTTTACCTTCACACACGTGCCACTCTATTAATTATATTTTGATTCTTATTAATTAGAGGACCCATAACACATAGTAATTAACAAGTCATGAAATAAATTAAATAGGGCAAAACTTAACGAGAACATTTTGTTTGGTACTAGTATTTGTCGAAACAAACAATAACCAGTACTTGTGGAAACGCATATTAATTTGGTATGTATTTAGGCAGAAACAAACATCAATTAACCGATATCTATTGTAATTACCGACCGAATTAACAAATTATGAAAGTAGTTTACAAGATTATATACTACTTGTGCCATTTAATTTTAAATTACTTTCTACTCATTTTTCCAATTTTTTGTTTAAATTTTCCATTGTCTCATTTGTTTCCGTACGGCTTGTGAGCTGAAGCAAACAAATATCGAAACAAAGACATCGTACGTATATATCCAATCTAGTGGGCTAGGTAGATGTCGGGTCCACCTTATCCGTAACCCATTTTTAACACCGATTGAGAATCTTTTTAAGTAGCAGTTGTAGAACCGGTGGTAGCAAATCAGGTTGAAATAACTGGTACTCATAAGAAGTCAAAAAATGTTTGTAATGTGTAATTTGAACTTAGAATTTCTCAGCTCAACACTCACGCATGTTACCATCTCACCTACCACACACATCTGAATTTGGATAGAGATGCTTTCTTTTTAATTAACGCTGGAGACATAGTCTGGGTTGGTGTTACCAACCGGTACGTTAGTAACATTAACTGGAACTAAAGAATCATAATTTTAGTCGAGGTTGGTTTTACCAATCGATACTAAATATATTTTTAGAACTTGGAATTTTAGAACCGGTACTTAAAAAAAATATGTTTAGTACCGGTTCTAAATCGGTTCTGTGTTTTGGGTATCATGATAAAAGATCAGATCAGTTGTGTAGTACTGTAAAATTCTAACAACAAATTGAATGGCAAGATTAATTCCTTGTTATGCTTTTGTTGTTCTATGATCAAATAAAAGCTATTTTGACTACATTTTAAGTCTTTGCGTCGATAACTTAAAAATGCTAATATGCGTACAGAGACGGTACAGACTACAGAGGTTATTTCGATTTTTTTAATAAAAAATAAACTAAGGACGTTTCCAAAGCTTTTCTATGCAACCGCGGAAAAGAAATAAGACTCTTCTTGAGGGCCGCATGAATACGATGATACATGCCAAATCTGGGTGCGTCTGTAGGTTGAACATGGTTTGCAAATGTGGTTGCATGCACGTTCTCGGCAGAAGTTGATCAACCGAGTGCCAACGAAAATATACTACTCCTTGCACCCAACGATAAAAGCATTTGTAAGTGGGTAATTTTATCATTTTTAAGAGAGCACTGGAGGTACCATTCTCAAATGTAAAACTTTGATATACATTTTTTATGGTAAATTTTGATACCTCCAAGTCCAAATAGTATAAAAACTGGAGTATGAAACCTTTTAACTAGCGTAAACTTTTTCGTAGGTATAATCATAGATATTTTCAGAACGTAAAATTATCTCTCTTTGTAATTTCTTTTAATTACGGCTCAGAAAGAAATACTTCAATATCTCTTATGAAATGAGGACTAGTGGGTGGCAGGGTAATTGCAGTAAGATGAAAAATAAAATAAAATTAGGTATAGAAAAACTATATGAAACCCTAATTCAAATGTTAATTTCAAATACTTATATTGTTTGACACCGGGAGTAAATAAGATTCTCCAAACTGTGGCTAGCTGTTTGCAGATTATCCTCCGAAACATTGGTCGCCTCTCGAATTCTCAAGGCCCCACTAGCTGATTCTGGCTAATTCAGAGGTTCAGATCAAGCTATATATACATCCTCTCGAAATTCGGTTGCCATATATATTTCCCAGGAATCGTTGGACCAGGTGGCCGTCAATTAACTAGACTACGCATTGCCTGCTACCAACTGCCAGGTCGTTGAGCACCCACGGCGCCGATGTTTTGCCGGGCCTGGCAGCTAAAGATCAATGTGCGGTTAATTAGTACCTCCGTTTCATATTATCAATTAATTGATTGTTTCTCTTAGTTTAACTTCCTTAAATTTAATTGAAATTTAGTTAAGTTTATAGAAATGACATCCAGTCACTGGGGAGCCCCCGCATCGCTCCACAGGGGCGACACGGCCGGTGACCCAACTCACTGGCCAATCACCATCCTCCCTGGCCGCCACTTGAGCGGGCTGCTAGAAACCGCACGATCACAAGGACGGCGGCGGCGGGGCCTCTTCTCTCCTGGTCGGAAACCGGTGAGCAATGAGCTCGGGGTCCGTCGGGACTTTGTAAGAGCACCGGTGTCCACGAGGTGGTGGAGGCGGAGGCACCTGTGACGAGGTGCAGCGTCGGAGGCGACTGCAGCTAGGGGCCGCACTTAGCAGCTGGATCTGGACCTCCACGGTTGGATCTGGTCATGCGGCGGCGACTGTGGCCAGATCTGGCCGAGGTCCAGTGGGAGGCATGGCACAGCTGGCGGGCGCCAGGAACAGCCTCGGGTGCCGCTAGCCGACGCCGTTCTCGGGCGCTACGTGGCCGTGGTGGCGAGACCATGGTCGGTGCGGTGTGCAGCGTTAGGAGGGAGGCCATGGGTGTGGCATGGTGTGGCAGATTTGGCCAGTGGCGGTAGTAGGGCGGCCATGGGTATGGTGTGGCGCGGCAACGGGCGTGGAGGTCGGTGAGGACGACGACGAGCGCTGACCACCCGCACCGACAGCAGGGGCTGGCAGCAGCCGTGGCTAACATGTGAGCTATCGGAGTTAGTTCATCCATGATAGCCAGTCGTTTCCATCTTCTTCTCCAGGGAGCTCCTCCGCTGCTACGGCCGATTCCTTTCGGTTGTGGGGACCCCTTTTGGTGAGATGGCGGCAATGGCTGTTGGGGGATGACGATGGTGATGGGGTTTTCCCCTGCTGGTTAGCAATGGCGGCAATGGCGGTTGGGGGATGACGATGGTGATGGGGTTTTCCCCTGCTGGTTAGCGATGGGAGCCGCGAGCTTCCCCTGACCTGCTGCTGCGCCAGTGGTAATGGTGGCTCCAGTTCATGGAGGACGACGTCGCTATAATGTAGGACAGAAAGCCAGCTCGGCACGCTGTGATGGGCTAAAATACTTGCTTGCACACTTGTGAGCGGACACACTATCGGCAGTGGAACTATCTGCACAGTAGGTTAGTGGAGGCCAAGGCAAAACCATAGAGGTGATGCCTATGGACGTCGTTTCCTCTTTAGAGGCATCCTTTTTGTCTCCTTTGTTGTGCCGTGTTTGGATTTTTCGGGTGTAAATCTAGCTCAACTATTGGGCTGATGATGGCGGCATAGCTTGGCGTGTCGTGCCGTTCCTGAAGGCATCATTGAGCTAATCCTTAGCAGTTCCATAGTCTAGCTCCACCTTGACTTTCAAGGATGGCCTTTGAGAAGTTGGACATGCTGCGTCGAACCGGTCGACGAGCTTGGCAACGATAAATCAAAGCCTTGGTTGTTCTCAAGCGGGGTTTGGCAGTTTTCCTCTTGGAAGTCAGAGCTGTTGTGTAGATGCGAGCTTGGGAACGATGATAGTCACGCCCCGATCTGGCCCCGAACGGGAACTAGAGCGGGACGCTCCAAATAAACCTGTAAGCCGATACCAGTCCCAGAAAAATAGTGTTGGTATCACAGGAAGACGAAATATCACAACCACAGCAGTCTCTTCATTAAGAGTAGTCTTACAGTCATGTTGGGCAACGGACAGACCCCGTGCTCACAACTGCATTACAAAAGGGAAAGGCGGAAGCGAAGACTGGACCAAGACCACAAGCATAACTTGGGAACTACGTCGAAACCCTAAAACTGCTCGAAGCCATCCTGCTCCTGGAAGAACTCCTCATCAGCGGGGTCCACCTCTTCTTCTTCGAGATCTGGGGGGGTTTATTTATATAGAGCAAGAGTGAGTACGGAGGGTACTCAGCAAGTCTTGGGAATTAAGTGTATATTGCAAGCTTCATAGAACGGCTGTTTGTTTTCGCAATTGATTTGGTTTCAAACTTTTGAAATGATTTCTAGAGAAGTGCTTCTCAATGACTCGAGCCTGATAGTGCATCAAGCTCACTCGGAGTTTGTGCAATGTATCAATCTTTCAAGAATCAAGTTTTGGCTCCCGGCCAAACGGTTTTGGCGGCCTCCCTGGCCAAATGATTTTGTTGGCCTCCCTGGCCTAGCTGAACCCGTCAGCCACAATTGATCACAACGTCATCCAACCCATCAAATCAATTTCACAAACAGTAGTAAAACAAAACTACGCTAAGGAATCACCTCACATCGGCCCATAACCGTGGGCACGGCTGTTCGAACAGTTTAGTAACCTCTGCAGAGGGGGTATACTTTACCCACACGACGTTACTAGCCTGGGTCACCCAGCCGTGCAGTACAGCCACGTCTGGTGACTTTGAGGCTTTCACGACAAGGCATTTCAAAGCCGACACAAGGTTACCATATGCCAACGGGAGGGGTCCTCCGGACCAACAACAGGTTAGGTCCCAGACCATGCTGTGCCAGGAAGCCTAGGGGTCCTCCCCGACACCACCCCGGCGAATCCACTTGTCCCTTGGCATCAAGGCTTCCCAGGCCCAGCTAGTTACTCAGCTAGGGGTGTCCCATTTCACCCATGTGGTCGCACTATTTATGTTTGGATGAAATCCCAAAGGATTCGGTCCTTAAGGGCAAGTACGGGAAGGCGCACTCCCGGTGCGTTCCCGCACCGCGATTTTAGAAATCACTTTATTTTGCAGACACCGACCCAAGTGTCGGGTTTTTCCAAGTATTTCATAAACCCAAATTTTACCCATCGTTGACAGTTTTAAATTTGAGAGAGTCCCCGATGTACGTGCCCGAGGGCTCGGACATCGGGAACCGGCAGTTGACAAAGGTGGTACGGGTATTCAATAATCAAGGTAGGTATGTGCATCAAATGGGTTGGACCGGTAGGTTATCTTGCAAACCGCGGTCAAAAACAAACAGCTGTGACCTAATCGTGCATAGTTTACGAAATAAAAATACTTAGTTTTAAATTATGGGTGCAAGATGGTCAAAGTTGACTTGCCTTGCTCGAGGTCTTGAACTTGTTCCTCGAAATCCGCACACTGCGAGTCTTCGGGCTCCGATACTATACGCGAAATGAAAAGACTGAAGAAACAGCGAAAAGAAAGCCCTAATAGTAACTACTAAGTGTGCCATTAAATAGATCTCGAATTTTGAGAAATTTTGGAAGTGGAACGGGGTAAATCGGACGAACGGTTGAAAAGATATGGATTTTCTAAGGTTAAATGGTTTTTCTGTCTAAAGGAAAAGGAATTATTAAATCCCCTTGGAAAAGAAAAGGAAAGAGGGGCTGCTTTTGGACTTGTTCGGGCGGCGTAAGACGTGGCCCAAGGCGGCGCGGATGAGAGCAGGCCGAGAGGGAGCGAGCGGGCTGCGGGGATGCGGCCCACGCGGAGCGCGTGCGAGGCCGGGGCGAGCAGGCCGGCTAGGACGGCCCAGCGAGGCGGCCCAAGACGGGTGGGTGAGAGAGAGAACCGGGGAGAGGGGCTAGCGGGCCAGCGGAATGCGGCCCACGGCGGAGTGGGAGAGAGAGAGGGAATTGGGGTGACCGGTCAAAGGGGTGGGGCCCACCGTGGGTCCCACCGAGGTCTTCTTCTACCTCCATCTCTTCTTTTCTTTCTTCTCCACCATTCTTCTTCTCTTCTTCCTTCGTTTCTTTTCCGTCGGATCGAGGCAGCGAGAGAGAGGAGGGGGAGCAACGGCGGCCGGCGGTGGGGCGGCAGTGCGACGGTGGCTACGGCCTACGGGAAGCGAGGGGGAGGGGAGAAGGGGGCGGCGAGGTGGGGAGTTACCGCGAGGGAGAGGCGGGTGCCGAGCCGGGGAAGAGGAGGCGGATGGCGCGGCCGGTGTGAGCACCGTTTTGCGCGTCCATGGCGGCGACTGGCGGAGGGAGGCGGCGACTCGGAGGCGGCGGTGGCGCTCGGATGCGAGAAGGGGAGGGCGGCCGAAGAGGGGAGGAGAGGGGCTTTATAGGGGGCCGAGGGTGGAGAGGCGGGCGGCATCACGGGCGCGCGCGCGAGGGCTAGCGCTCCAAGCGCTAGCGACCAAAGCGGCGGCAGAGAGAGGACGATCTCGACCCCGAGATTCAGCACCTAAGGGAGCAGCTCCGGAAACTCGGCACGGAGGTGATCTTCTCGTTCCCAGGTTGCCTCATCCTCGGTATGATTACTCCATTGCACCTTGTAGAACTTGGTGGTCTTCCGACGAGTCTGACGTTCTGCCACTTCAAGAACTCTGAGCGGTCTTTCCGTGTAGGTCAGATTCTTTTCCAGTTCAATGTCCACTAAGGGAACCTGTTCCTCTGGAACACGAAGACACTTCTTCAACTGAGACACGTGGAACACATTGTGCACATCTGCGAGACATTCGGGTAGTTCAATCTGATAGGCCACTTCTCCACGCCTAGCAGTGATCAGGTAGGGGCCTATATATTGGGTTGCCAATTTGCCAGACATTCCAAATCTCTTAAGTCCACGGAGTGGTGACACTCGTAAGTACACATGATCTCCCACAGCAAACTCGAGATCGCATCTGCGGTTGTCGGCATAACTTTTCTATCGGATCTGTGCGGTCTTTAATCGGTCACGGATTAGTTTAACTTGTTCTTCAGCTGCCTTGAGTACATCTGGACCGAACACTAGGGCTTCGCCAACCTCATTCCAACACAATGGGGTACGACACTTTCGTCCGAACAGAGCCTCATTTGGGGACATTTGTATGCTGGACTGATAACTGTTATTATAGGAGAACTCGACATAGGGTAGGCATCGGTCCCAAGTACCTTCAAAATCCAAGGCGCAAGCACGAAGCATGTCCTCGAGAATCTGATTAACTCTTTCCGTTTGACCGTCAGTCTGCGGATGATAAGCAGTGCTGAAATTTAGATTAGTGCCTAGGGCTTCATGCAACTGCTGCCAGAATCTGGAGGTGAACTGCGTGCCTCGATCAGACACAATCTTCTTAGTACACCCATATCGGCAAACCACGTGAGTCATATAGAGGTTGGCCAGTTTCTTTCCATCGTAAGTAGTTTTCACGGGCACGAAGTGAGCAGCTTTCGTGAGACGATCCACGATCACCCAGATGGAGTTGTACCCACAAGACGTTCTTGGTAACCCAGTGATGAAATCCATACCAATTTCTTCCCATTTCCATTCTGGGATCCTTAGTGGTTGTAGCAAGCCGACTGGCTTCTGATGTTCTGCCTTGACTCGTTGGCAAATGTCACATAAGGCCACATATTCCGCAACATCACGTTTCATTCCGGCCCACCAGAAGTATCCCCTAATGTCCTGGTACATTTTGGTACTTCCCGGGTGAATAGAGTAAGCCGACTCATGGGCTTCCGCCAGAATTAGGTTTCGTAACTCCTTTTTGGCTGGCACACAAATACGCTGCCCAAACCAAACGGTACCTTGGTCGTCTATGGTATATCCAGTCACTTTCTTTTTACTTATTTTCTCCTTTAGTTCCTTTATTCCCTCATCTTCTTTCTGAGCCTCCCGGATCTGAGACTCCAGGGTGGGCTGTATCGTCAGGTTGGCAAGGGCACCTGACGGAATTACTGTTAATTTTAGCCTTTCCAACTCTTGACACAAACAATCCTGAGTTGGCCAAACCAAGGCGACGTTGCAGTAGGTTTTGCGACTCAGGGCATCAGCGACCACATTAGCCTTTCCAGGATGGTAATGGATTCCCAAATCGTAGTCCTTGGTCAGTTCCAACCATCTTCTCTGCCTCATGTTTAATTCGTTTTGGGTGAAGATATATTTGAGACTTTTATGATCCGTATAAACTTCACATCTGTTTCCGATCAAGTAATGTCGCCAGATTTTGAGGGCATGCACTACGGCTGCAAGTTCTAAGTCATGAGTGGGGTAGTTGGTTTCGTGAGGCCTTAGTTGTCTGGAAGCGTAGGCTACCACTTTTCGGTCTTGCATCAGGACGCAACCCAAGCCTTGCCTCGATGCATCACAGAAGATCTCAAAATCCTTGTGGATGTCGGGTAAAATGAGGACAGGTGCAGTCGTCAATCTTTTCTTTAACTCTTGGAAACTGCGCTCACAAGATTCTGACCAGTCAAACTTCTTTTCCTTCTTTAGCAGTTCAGTCATGGGTCTGGCCAGCTTGGAGAATCCTTCGATGAATCTCCGGTAGTAACTGGCTAAGCCAAGGAAACTACGGATCTCTAACACATTCTTGGGTGATTTCCAGGCAAGGACTGATTCCACTTTGCTAGGGTCAACTTCGACACCGTCGGCGGAGATGAAATGACCAAGAAAGGCTACTCGATCCAACCAGAATTCACACTTTGAAAACTTGGCAAACAACTGATGTTCCCTTAATTTATCCATGATCAACCTCAAGTGGTTAGCATGCTCTTGTTCATTCTTCGAGTAAATAAGGATGTTGTCGATGAACACTACGACAAACTTATCCAGATATTCCATGAAGACTTTGTTCATTAGGTTCATGAAGAACGCCGGTGCATTCGTGAGTCCAAACGACATCACGGTGAACTCGTACAGACCATACCGCGTCAAGAATGCGGTCTTGGGGATATCTTCGGGTCGTATCTTCAACTGATGGTACCCAGACCTTAAGTCGATCTTGGAGAACACTTTTGCTCCTTCCAGTTGATCAAACAGATCGTCTATTCGGGGCAACGGGTATTTATTCTTTATGGTTACCTCGTTCAAGGCTCTATAATCAATCACCATCCTTTCAGAGCCATCCTTCTTCTTAACCAAGAGCACGGGGGCTCCCCAAGGGGATGTACTGGGTCGTACGTAACCCTTGTTTTGCAACTCTTCAATTTGTTTCTTAACTTCAGCTAACTCGTTAGCAGCCATTCTGTAGGGCCTCTTAGCGATCGGCGCGGTGCCTGGTGCTAGTTCTATGGAGAACTCAATTTCACGGTCAGGGGGCATGCCGGGTAACTCTTCTGGGAACACGTCGGGATACTCACTGACCACGGGCACTAATTCCAATGGAGTAGCTTGTACACTGTTAAGCATCGAGCGACTCACAGAATGAAGGTAAGGGGTAAAACAAACTTGTTTCCCTCCAGGTCCTTGCAGGGCGATGGACCTCTTAGCACAATCTATCTGTCCTTTGTGCTTAGCCAACCAATCCATCCCTAGGATGATGTCCAGACCTTGGGAGTCTAGAACTATGGATTTGGCTAAAAAGCTTACACCCTCGATTTTAATTTTGACTTCGGGGCATAATTTAGTTGTCCTTATATCCCTTCCAGGGGAGTGTATTATCATGGGCACTTGCAAATTCTAGGTTTTCCAACCATTTCTTTTCACAAAATCTTGTGATATGAAGGAATGCGAAGCTCCGGAATCAAACAGTACAATTGCAGGTATGGAGTTGACAGAAAACTTACCCATCACAACGTCTGGGGCTTCCTGAGCTGTTTCAGCTTGAATGTGATTCACCCGGCCTCGTCCGAAGTTGTTGGAAGCACGGGAACCTTGACCACTGGTCTGGGTGACAGATCGGGACTGTGGGGGAACTGGCACCTTAGCTGTGCCGCCATTAGTGTGTCCTGAACTGGTGTTTCCCTGATTCTGGGGGCACTGCCTGGCGTAGTGGCCCATTTGGTTGCACGTGAAGCACTGCACATTAGCCATTCCAGTTGGTGACTTGAAGGAGGAGACACTGGTGGTCACTGTGTTACCAACGGGGGCACGCTGCTGTGGCTGCGGTGCAGGACGTTGCATTGGAGGGCGTGGAACATAGTTCTGCTGGCGATTAGCCTGAGGGGCAGGCTGGTGATACTGCATTGGCTGACCAAAACGAGGGCGTGGCGCACCTCGAGCATTCCCTTGATGAGTGTTCTTGCGCTTCTTGTACTCCTCTGTTGCCTCTTTCCTAGCGTCTTCCAACAGGAGAGCTTTGTTGACCATTTGTTGGAAAGTAGGAAAGTCATGAGCGAGGAGCTGGATTCTCAAACCCACTACTATCCCTTTCAGAAACTTCCTGATCTTCTTCTTGTCAGTGTTTACTTCCTCAGGAGCATACCTCGCCAACCTGTTGAATTGGCTTAAGTACTCGTTAACACTTCCTGTACCTTGCTTGAGCCTGTTGAATTCCTCTTTCTTCATGTAAATGGTACTTTCTGGCACATGAGCTGCGCGAAAAGCCTCAGCGAATTCAGTCCAACCAATGTTGGTGGCGTCAGGGTGAGCATTGCAGTAATTCTCCCACCAATCTGCTGCGGGACCTCTTAGTTGATGAGCTGCATAGAGCGTCTTCTCAATGGGTGTGCACTGCACCAAGTTAAGCTTCCTTTCAACATCCTTAAGCCAATCATCAGCCTCAACGGGTTCGAAAGTGTGAGAGAACTCAGGTGGGTGGGACCTCAGAAAGTCGGTCAGCTTGGATCTGTTGTTGGGGTTGGGCACATACTGCGGAGCTTGGGATTGCACATTCTGCTGAAATCCGGCTATGGCCTGAGCTAATCCTTACAAGATTTGAGTCTGCACTGCCATCATATGCTGAAAATCGGTCCGAAGTGGTGGGGGTGGAGGTAAGTCAGGAGCATTGGGGTCGTTCCCGGCTGAGTGATTTGTCTGAGTGGGATCATTGACCGGCTCGTTCTCTGACTCAAGATCTGCCTCTGGCTCTACTCGGTTTGAACCCAAACGGACTGGAGCACGAACCACGCGACGGGGACAGCCAGCCATCTAATCTCCCAGAAAGGGCGAGGTGAGAACAGAGAAGGACATAAGGAAAGGAGTACAGTAAACGAAAACAGAGAGCACTCACCAAGCATAAATCAAGTTCTCAAATCATAAAACATCTGATACAACGGGTGTGGACAAGTCACAGAGCTACGCCGAGCTTGACTGTACGCACACCACCTCAAAGATGCAGACTACCAGACAACACCCACATCAACACCCACACGCACTACCTCGCTACGACTCCAAAAGAGTTGGCGGCGGTACAAAAGGTCTAGCAAACGAGCCCCTGCAGTAGACTGCCTCTACTGCTCTCCTGCCTGGCTGGCTCCAGTGGTCGGCTCCTCAGTCGAAGAGACATCGATCGGCTCACGTGAAGGGACCGGCGGAACCTGTCGAGGGCTGGCAGCAGTACGGACTGCTGGCGGTGGGGGAGCTGGGTAGTCAAACCGGAACACCGTGCAAGAGCCAACGACACGCTTCCGCGCAGTGCGGATAAAGCGTGGGCCACGGCGGGAAGAGGCAACTGGGGTGTGTCCAGGGGTCTAGGAGGGGCTGACTGGGTGTGGGTAAGGAGAGTACACTGGTGAGTACGGAACACGCGGACTGGGGGAGCGCGGACCGCTGGGAGTACGGGCTGAGCCGCGAGAGCTGTAGAAGGATAGGTGGCTGGAGTGGCAAAGGCGTCCAGAGTCCCAGGAGGTAGTGTCCACGGAGGTGACACCCTCCTCAGCAAGGCGGGCCTCCAAAGCAGTGCAGCGGCGAGCCAGGCGACGGTAAGCCTCAAGGAGAAGGTCGTGCTGAGTGGCCTGTGCGTCAGACAACTCCACCAGGCGAGTCAGGGCAGGGTGCGACTCGTGGTACGGACAAGGGTACCTGGTGTCAGTGCGGCCTGAAGGGAGCTGTGGGATCAGCCGGAAGGCGGAACCCATGAGGCGGTGGCGGTAGTCGTAGGCTAGACGACGGAGTGCAGTCCAGGAGAGGTCCTGGTACGCAAGCTGGAGAGTGGGGCGAGCCACGTTGAAGTGGTGGGGGCGAAGGCCTGTGCTGTGTGAGCCTCGAGGGTAGAGGTACACGGACAGCTCACAGCGAGAAGGGAAACGGTACACAGAGTACCCCGAGTACTCCGGAGTGGCAAAGCCAAGGAAACGAGAAAGGTCGCTCAGCTGGTCGACGTGGTGACCCTCACCAACGCCGTGGGAACTGTGGGTGGCATTGACTGCCATCTACAATTTTGAAAGAGGGAAAGAAATTAGTAAAAATTTTTAAATAATTAAATTACTGAGAAAGAAAAGTAAGAGAAACTCTAGTTTTCGCAAGTAGCTTTTTAGAACTTAGCGTCCTTAAGGTCGTCCTAAGTGTCGGGTTTCGACCTAGGGCCAAGCTGGGCTCCGATACCATCTTTTGTCACGCCCCGATCTGACCCCGAACAGGAACTAGAGCGGGACGCTCCAAATAAACCTGTAAGCCGATACCAGTCCCAGAAAAATAGTGTTGGTATCACAGGAAGACGAAATATCACAACCACAGCAGTCTCTTCATTAAGAGTAGTCTTACAGTCATGTTGGGCAACGGACAGACCCCGTGCTCACAACTGCATTACAAAAGGGAAAGGCGGAAGCGAAGACTGGACCAAGACCACAAGCATAACTTGGGAACTACGTCGAAACCCTAAAACTGCTCGAAGCCATCCTGCTCCTGGAAGAACTCCTCATCAGCGGGGTCCACCTCTTCTTCTTCGAGATCTGGGGGGGTTTATTTATATAGAGCAAGAGTGAGTACGGAGGGTACTCAGCAAGTCTTGGGAATTAAGTGTATATTGCAAGCTTCATAGAACGGCTGTTTGTTTTCGCAATTGATTTGGTTTCAAACTTTTGAAATGATTTCTAGAGAAGTGCTTCTCAACGACTCGAGCCTGATAGTGCATCAAGCTCACTCGGAGTTTGTGCAATGTATCAATCTTTCAAGAATCAAGTTTTGGCTCCCGGCCAAACGGTTTTGGCGGCCTCCCTGGCCAAATGATTTTGTTGGCCTCCCTGGCCTAGCTGAACCCGTCAGCCACAATTGATCACAACGTCATCCAACCCATCAAATCAATTTCACAAACAGTAGTAAAACAAAACTACGCTAAGGAATCACCTCACATCCGCCCATAACCGTGGGCACGGCTGTTCGAACAGTTTAGTAACCTCTGCAGAGGGGGTACACTTTACCCACACGACGTTACTAGCCTGGGTCACCCAGCCGTGCAGGACAGCCACGTCTGGTGACTTTGAAGCTTTCACGACAAGGCATTTCAAAGCCGACACAAGGTTACCATATGCCAACGGGAGGGGTCCTCCGGACCAACAACAGGTTAGGTCCCAGACCATACTGTGCCAGGAAGCCTAGGGGTCCTCCCCAGCACCACCCCGGCGAATCCACTTGTCCCTTGGCATCAAGGCTTCCCAGGCCCAGCTAGTTACTCAGCCAGGGGTGTCCCATTTCACCCATGTGGTCGCACTATTTATGTTTGGATGAAATCCCAAAGGATTCGGTCCTTAAGGGCAAGTACGGGAAGGCGCACTCCCGGTGCGTTCCCTAACCGCGATTTTAGAAATCACTTTATTTTGCAGACACCGACCCAAGTGTCGGGTTTTTCCAAGTATTTCATAAACCCAAATTTTACCCATCGTTGACAGTTTTAAATTTGAGAGAGTCCCCGATGTACGTGCCCGAGGGCTCGGACATCGGGAACCGGCGGTTGACAAAGGTGGTACGGGTATTCAATAATCAAGGTAGGTATGTGCATCAAATGGGTTGGACCGGCAGGTTATCTTGCAAACTGCGGCCAAAAACAAACAGCTGTGACCTAATCGTGCATAGTTTGCGAAATAAAAATACTTAGTTTTAAATTATGGGTGCAAGATGGTCAAAGGTGACTTGCCTTGCTCGAGGTCTTGAACTTGTTCCCCGAAATCCGCACACTGCGAGTCTTCGGGCTCCGATACTATACGCGAAATGAAAAGACTCAATAAACAGCGAAAAGAAAGCCCTAATAGTGACCACTAAGTGTGCCATTAAATAGATCTCGAATTTTGAGAAATTTTGGAAGTGGAACGGGGTAAATCGGACGAACGGTTGAAAAGATATGGATTTTCTAAGGTTAAATGGTTTTTCTGTCTAAAGGAAAAGGAATTATTAAATCCCCTTGGAAAAGAAAAGGAAAGAGGGGCTGCTTTTGGACTTGTTCGGGCGGCGTAAGACGCGGCCCAAGGCGGCGCGGATGAGAGCAGGCCGAGAGGGAGCGAGCGGGCTGCGGGGATGCGGCCCACGCGGCGCGCGTGCGAGGCCGGGGCGAGCGGGCCAGGCCGAGCGGTGGTAGCAGGCTAGGAGGGGCGAGCAGGCCGGTTGGGACAGCCCAGCGAGGCAGGCCAAGACGGGTGGGTGAGAGAGAACCGGGGAGAGGGGCTAACGGGCCAGCGGAATGCGGCCCACGGCGGAGTGGGAGAGAGAGAGGGAATTGGGGTGACCGGTCAAAGGGGTGGGGCCCACCGTGGGTCCCACCGAGGTCTTCTTCTACCTCCATCTCTTCTTTTCTTTCTTCTCCACCATTCTTCTTCTCTTCTTCCTTCGTTTCTTTTCCGTCGGATCGAGGCAGCGAGAGAGAGGAGGGGGAGCAACGGCGGCCGGCGGTGGGGCGGCAGTGCGACGGTGGCTACGGCCTACGGGAAGCGAGGGGGAGGGGAGAAGGGGGCGACGAGGTGGGGAGTTACCGCGAGGGAGAGGCGGGTGCCGAGCCGGGGAAGAGGAGGCGGATGGCGCGACCGGTGTGAGGGAGGCGGCGACTCGGAGGCGGCGGTGGCGCTCGGATGCGAAAAGGGGAGGGCGGCCGAAGAGGGGAGGAGAGGGGCTTTATAGGGGGCCGAGGGTGGAGAGGCGGGCGGCATCACGGGCGCGCGCGCGAGGGCTAGCGCTCCAAGCGCTAGCGACCAAAGCGGCGGCAGAGAGAGGACGGCGAGAGAGAGGGAGAGAGAACAGGAGAGGGAGAGAGAGAATGACTGGGCCAACAGGGATTGGCCCAAAGAACATGAGGGAGGCCAATGAGACTTTTTGCTGAGAATTGATTTGGAGGGATTTGGATTTTAATTTGAATTTTTGGGGATGATATTTGGACGGCGAGTCACGAGATGTTGGCACACACACATAAACAGAAACAAACAAAACAAAAATGCGAAATTTCGAAATTAGGGTTTTAGGAAATTAGGTTTTTCCCCTAAAACTAACGCCGCGATGGATCGGCCGTTACAATGATCCAAGTAGGACCTCAGCATTTGAGTTTTCGCTCCAACATGGGGAAGCAAGCTTATTAGTCGGCAAGGCTTTCCTGACCCTGGCATTTCCTTGCAAAGTCTGACTCGCCCGTGATGGTATGATGATGATAACACTGTGTATCTGCCCGTGCGGGGAAGCCTTGTTTGATCCTCTAGCTTGCTACTTAGTTTTGAAAAACTTGTGGTGAATGGCTTTTGTTTAACCATGCTTTTCTATTTGTCGTAGCATTATAGTTTTTTCTATTTGTCGTAGCATTATAGTTTCGGTTTGTCAGTTTCTATTTGGTGCAGTAGTTGTGGTTTTGGTATAGTTTTCCCTAATTAATTATGCATTGTAAGGTTTGCTCTCGTTTTATCCATAAAATGAGATAATTTCTTCTTTACATGAAATGTCGGTAACAGCCTGACTGTTTGAAAAAAGATTAAGTTTATATAAAAATATAATAACATTTTCAATACAAAATAAAGATATTATATAAATATATTTTATGTTAAATTTAATTAAACTAATTTGGTATTCATCGGTTTGCATTAAGAGTTGTCCGTCCTCACCGTGAGAGTGTGAATCTTTCCGTTTCATCCACGCGACAAGTGTTTATCCATATTTCTTCCAGACCAGCTGGTTTTGACATAAAAAACATCTCGATCGAGATTGTTGGTGACTCCAGCCTGAATCACCGTAAAGGATTAGGTGTCCAATCGTGATTAGCGACATGGCAAAACAAAAGTTGCCAACACCATCTATTATTCATCGTTTGCTGTTTGGCTTATAAGCCGTATCTATAATTAAAATATTCAAAGTTAATTTTACCATATTTTAGACATTTTCTCAACGTGGTGTGTAATTTTTCCATATCTTCTTGTGTTGTGCAATTTTTCCATATCTTATTTATTTCCCTACGGCTTGTGAGAAGGAAACCAATATGAAAACAAAGCATCATATATCTCCCATCTAGTGGGCTAGGAAGACGATGGGCCCACCTTATCCACTTGGCACATCAACTAATCTAAAGCCGGTAGTTTTGACGGAATTCTATTGGTCCACTTGGTCTCCTCTTGAGAGTTTTGACTGATTTAGGGATCTCTGTCGATTAATCCGGATGTCGCACCGTGAAAAAAAAAGAAAAAACTCTCAAGGGCACGCCACACGCACTGAGCTGCGATGGAGCCCAATCATGCTTCCTTGGCCTGGTTGGCTGGTCTTATGGGTCATCAAAGGAATAAGCTCACCTGACGTGTCAATTGTACATTGAGTTTGTTTGAGATTCCATAACCATAATATTAGAAATATGTATACTCTAAACTATATGTATACCCCTAAACTATGTAAAATCGTTAAAAAAAAGTTCTCAAGACAGATAGATACCTGACTTTACGGATGTGGTATCCTAGTTAGTAAACAATAAAAAAAATGAAATGTAGGGCTCACATATAAGTGAGAAGGGAAAATATGGGGCTCACGCATCAGCATCATCTTTTTCGTTTCGTTGACATGGCATTCTAGTTGAAAAAACTAAAAAAGTATATGGAACCCACATATGTGTGCAAAGAAAAAAATGTAGGGTCCACATCTTTTTTTCCCTTCTCTTTTCTCTTTCCTTTATTCTCTTCTCCTCTTCAGCCGAACGGCGGTGGCAGCTGGCGGCGTGCGAGAGTGGCGGTTGCGGCGGCCGCCTCTTTCCTCCTCTCCCATCGGCGCGGTCGGCATCCTCAACCCCCCTCTCCCGTCAGCCTCATCTCCCCCACTCAGGCTAGCCTCCTGTCCTCCTTTACGATCATGCCGGCCATAAATGGCTAGCCGGTCTGACCGACAGACTCCGAGTCCGAAGCGAATTTCATCGTGTCTCGAGTTTTCTTACTCGGGAAGATATGTTTCGGGTATCCATTGGTTTCTACCCTGAGTTAGATATGGAGGAGTACCTGTAGGAGGCAAGACTAACCCTTTATAAGGGCCAAGTCCGGTTCGATTGATAACCCCAATGTCAATCTACAAAATCGAATCATTCTTTTAACTTTATGTTTCAGCGATATCTTCTACTGTACCTTAGTTTCGTCCATCTACTGCAGCCCGTGCTCGGAGCCACCGCCACGCCACCCACGACCTGAGCCACCACCAAAATCCACCTCCCGCGCCTCGAGCCGCCCGGGAGCCTCTCCGTTGCTGGATCTATCGCCTGCGCGACGCCGCTGAGCTACCCCTCCCCCACCGCTTCGTGCTACGAATCGAGAGAGAGAGAGAAAGAGCGGGGAGGCCAGATCTGGGAGCGGAGAGGAGGCACCGGATCTGGCTCTCCCCACCATCACCGGTGCTGAACATGGTCGCTGCCGCCGCACACAGTCGCCGCCGGTGGGGAGGTAGGAGGAGGTGCCGGATCCGGCTCTCCCCACCATCACCGCCGCTGAACGGGGTCGCCACTGCTGGAGAAGAGCCGAGCCGCCGTCATCCTATCGTCGCTGGTGAGGAGGGAGGGAGGAGCGGGAGACGGTGGGTGGAGAGGAGGAGATAGAGGAAAGAGGCAGTCGGTGGGTGGGTGAAGGAAATATCTCGCGCGCATGGTTTTAAATGCCGTCAAAAATTTTTAGCGTAGCTCGGTTTTTCGCTGGCGGATCTCTTTAGTAGCCGCCAGCGAAAACACCGATTTTCGCTGCCGAACATTTAAGAGGTCCGCCTCGAAAAATTGAGTATTTTTTATGGCGGACCTCTTATCATGGCCACTAGCGAAAATCGGCTTGCGTTGGCGGTCCTATACCCCTACCGCTCTCCTTACGTTTTTGCTGGCGGTTTTAGCATATGACCGCCAGTGAAAATTATAGTGTGACGCCATGAAAAATTGTTTTTCTAGTAGTGGGGACAAAGATGGTTGCACCAACCACGTGGCGCTACTATCTTTAGTCTCGGTTGGTGTTATCAACCGGAACTAAAGATAGCTCCTTAGTCCCGGTTATTTTACCCGGGACTAAAGATGGGTATCTTTAGTTCTGGATTTGTGATCTCGGTTGCATAACCGGGATAGACTAGAGAGGGTTACGAACCAGTTAGGAACTCTTCTACACCAGTGGAAGTAACATCAGGAGAAACGACGTTGAGATCAATCTCAGCATGTTCAATGGGTCAAATCTTTGATCCGGCCATCGTCGTCGTCTACTCTGGCGCCTAGTCGTGTCTGGCCGAGTGCTCTTCTCCTCCACTACTTGCAGACGGACATGCTTGACTGCAGCGTACATGGCAGCATGCACGACCTGCGTGAGCAAACAGAAGCAATGCAAAACATGGACGTTGGGGATCCAAGTTCCTGCCACCAGTGCACATTGTTCTTTTCGTTGCTGCAGGCAACAGAACTCGCCGCGTGGCATGCTCATGCTCTGCAAACCATCAAGAGATAAACCTGATTAAGCATACCATCAAGAGATAAATCTGACCAAGCAGCACACACTGCTTTTTTTAAGCCCATAGAGATCGGCACCTATAGTTTTTCCCTCACATAAAACCGACACCTTTAATTAACTACAGGTACCGCTTCTAATGAAAAACCGGCACCTATACAAACCGAGCCGAGCCGCCAGCACCTGGCTTATCCATATCGCGCGCGCACCTCCCATCCTTATCCACTCCCTCTCTCGCCCTTGTCTCTCTCTCGCTCTCTCTCGCCTCTCTCTCTCCCTCTGTCTCTCTCTTCATCGCTCTGCCTCTCTCTTGCTCGCTCTCTCTCGCCTGCCTCTCTGTAGCGGCCAGCCGATAGCCCAGCACAGCGGCGGCGGCTCAGCGGAGCGGCGGTGGCCCGGCGGAGCGGCGGTGGCAGCGGCCCGGCGGAAGTGGTGGCGGCACCCTTGCCCTCCCCTCCGCCAGATCCGGCGGGAGGGAGGCCGTGGGATGGGAGGCCGCGGTGGCGCCAGTGATGGTGGCGGCGGCGCTCACACCCTCCCCTCCGCCAGATCTGGCGGGAGGAGAGGTCACGGGATAGGAGGCTGCGGTGGTGCCGGTGATGGCAGTCGGGCGGTGGTAGCGACCGGTGGCGGGCACCTCACGGGCGGCGGTGAGTTCGACTTGATTCGAGCCGGCTCTTTTTCTTTTTTGGCTCGAACAAAACTAAAGGTGCCGGTTCTATTTTCTCATAGGTGTCGGTTACATGTATTGGTGCCGATCAATAGGTGTCGGTTGGAAAACCAGCACCTATAGTCGGTTCCTAACCGGCACCAATAATAGTTTCTGTACCAGTGACATGTCGGGTAGACCACGCATCGGACTCGGCTATACATACTCCGGAATCTGGCTATATACAGTTCCTGTTTGGTCCCTTTGACTTGGGCCAAAAAAAAAAAAAAACAACAATGCACGTCTACTCTCGGAAGGTTGACAAGGTCAACGCATATAAAGCTGATGAGAGAACGTGGATCACTTACCAGGTTTATCGTTTAAAATTTACTCACATAAATTATATCAATTCACAGATCATTAATATCTTTCACCTGTTATTTTTTATGCACGTACGTGGTTGCTTCTACTACTGCTGATTGGTGTCTTCACCTTCATGCTTGGTGTACTCCAACACCGTTGTTGATAGCAACATCATCTTCATCGCCGGTTGTCATTATCATCGTCGACTGATTTCTTCACCTACACGGTTGATGTATTCCACTACAGTTGTTGATGGTGATATCGTCGTCACCACCGGCTGCCGTCATCGTCTCCACGGTTGGTGTATTTCACCACTGTTGCTGATGGTGACATCGTCCTCACCGCCGGATGTCGTCATCACTGCCGACTGGTTTCTTCACCTGCACGGTTGGTATATTTCACCACCATTGCTGATGGCGGCATCATCTTCATCGTCGGTTACCGTCATCGCCGCTGACTAGTTTCTTCGCCTCCACGGTTGGTGTAGTCCGCCGCGCTGTTGATGACAACGTCGTCTTCATCGCCGGCCGCTGTCATAGCCGCCGTCTAGTGCTTTCACCTTCATGACTGGTTTATTTTGTCGTCGTCAATGGATGATCTTGTTCTCACATCAGTCATCTTTATCGTCACCAAGGGAAATACCACAAAGCTAAATCATCATTAATTTTCTTCTTTATATGATGTTTCTCCTTTTCCTCTGGCTCACTACATCAACTGGTTCTCTATTGAGTAGTGAGTCGGGGACTACAGATGTTATATCGTATTTTTTAACAATTTTTATAATATTGGAAGCTTAGACTGGAGGTACAATCCATTAGGTTTACCCTAATGGTCGGAGCATCCAAAGTGTGGTTATAGAGATCACTGTCAGGTGGCTACCTACTTTGCATAACAAATATTTGGTATGAGATATTTCATCTGCTCCAACATAGACAACAACTTCGTTGTCTGTCTTATATTTTTCCAATTTCGCTAGCATCTCCATAATATTACTACCCTAACTGAGTAACTACGTATATTTCTCAGGACAATCCAAGGAGGTGTGGATTCATATTGTGGATCGATAAAAAAATGTCACTCCAACATATCATGGTGAAAAGATAACTGAGTCTAAAACAAATGATTGAAGGAGCATGAAAATGAAATACTCGTTGAACAACATAGAAGGGGTTAGTAGATAAGCTTATGCTCGATTCGTTGAAACCAACAAATTTGTATCGTGTATCCATGACACTTCTATACTATTTTATGATAATAAGTTTAATTATGATGGTGTGTTATTTTATGCGTCACAAATTATAAATGATTATATAATTTCAATTTGCAAAGTTCCTTTGACGCCCCGATGCATTGTATTCCTTCTAATTTAAATTAGTACATGCTTATATTTTCGTAAATTCTACCTTCAGTTGTGTACATGATTAAATGATTCAATTTAATCGAGAATTATACGCAACTTACCTAACTTACATTTTTGATAGAAAAAACCCCTTCTCGGGATCCAATCCGAGTGAAAAATAAATCATTGCAATTGTAAAATAATATTCCAACTTCGTTCGTTATCAAAACAATGATTTACTGAAAATCAACTGTTCCAGTTAACAGTATAAAATCATACTCTGGGAGGGTAGCAAGGAGGCCGCCTGCAAAAGTACCACCCCGACTACCCTTTAAGGAGACGGACCGCACACTTTGAAAAAATCACAATCTGGGAAGGCGGCAAGGGGGTCGCCTGCAAATTTTTAACACCCTCATTGGCCTGCTGTTGGGCGAGGGCCAACGGCCATGTGTCTTGTCGGATAAATCGTCCTCTGGGAGGGTGATTTTTAAATATGGCCCACCCAGAGAGCGATGAGCGATTAGTTTTGTAAATTTTCAAAATAGAAAATTATTTTTAAAATATTTTAATAAATAAAATTGAAAATTAAAAAAGTCCTCTGGTGTATTCATATTGGCCCAATTCAGCTTGTTGCAGTATGTGCTCTTCAAGTCACCATGACCGGGTTCTTTTCCCATTTCTTGGCCTGTGTGGCCCATAAACTCTGATACGCTTATATATACAGCTTTCTATAGAAAAAAAGTTTACTCCCTTCAACTATGTAATAGCACCAATTAACCGATATTTTTTCATTTATTTTTACACAAGTTATATTTTAAACTTGTTATAGCCTAACTTTTTTTTTTAAAAAAAATGCTTTGGCGTGGGATCTTAGTAATACGAAAGGATTTTAGAGAACATATCAGAACTCAAATCATTCAAATCTGGACATAAATCAAATCAAAAGTTTCAAGATACTAATTTTTTAAGAGCGTCATGTATTTAAAGTGAGAGTAATTAACCAACAGTTATATATTCGTAGGTACTGCACACTTCATGGTCGACATGCACATACATCAAAATCAAAATCGAAATCACATCTCGAGAAAACCACTTAATTTCCAATAAACATGACAAATCGGCCGTGATAAATGGTATAATCACACAAAATTAATTATAGGACAAACACAACATGACAGTCACTAGCTTAATTCGGGAAGTTCGAAGCTTAATTAGAACAGCAGCAGCAAGGCAACGAGAGGGACGAGCATCGTCGTCATCCGCGACACTGCCGCCGGAGCAAACCCCGCCGCCGTCTCGAACGTCAGCCGCGCGGCGTCGACGTCGTAGATCATGTTTGTGCCCGTCTGCAGCAGCGTTCCCAGTACCGAGCCGCCCTGCGACGGCATTATGGTGAGGCACTCCAGCCCGCTGTCGTTGTCGATGTAGAAGTAGTTCGCCGCCGAGAGGTCCATGTCGGCACCGCCGTCGAACACTAGCGTCAGCTTCGGCACCTTCACCTTCGCCATGGACGACGCGTTGTAGCACAGGTCGAGCTCGAGCGCCGCCGAGCCGTTGACGGTCGGTAGATTGATCTTGCTCGCCACCGCCGCCCTCACGACATCGTACGCCGCCTCCTCGAGGTAAGTCACCGGCGTCGTGCTGCTGAGGATCACCCCGCCGGAGCCATTGGCTTTCAGGTCGAATGTCCCCGCCGGAATGGCGTCCATCTTGTTGCCGTCGACGCGTATGCCGGTGAGGTTGACGTAGTAGAAGTCAGGGTACAATGTGCTCGACAGCAGCGGCGTGGACCGGGCGCGCTTCGTCTTCGGCACGGCCTCGTCACCGAACCGGATGACGCTGTCGGCGCTGCCGTCGTCGGACTTGCTGTCCGTGGCTTCCGGCGGCAGTAGCTGGTAGGAGAACTTGCCGAACTGGAGTTGCGAGATCAGGGACAGGTTGCCTCTCCCGATGCCGATGACGCCCGACGCGCCGGCGAAGTCGCCGTAGCTGGTGTCGCCGCAGCCGAACACCACACCGGGAACGGCCGTCGAGCCGAACGTGAACGTGTCGGTGGCGAGGTATCCCGACGTGTTCGCCGCCGACCCGTACCTCAAGCTGTAGCTGTCGCAGCGGGTGCCGGTGGCGTTGGCAGCGGCGCGGCCGCACGTCTCCCTCAGAACAGGGACGCACATGTCACTGGAGCAGGCGAGCGGCGAGAACGTGGCGGAGTCGTTGGGCCGGAACGTGGTCGCCGGCGGCGGGAGACACCCGCCGGCGGCGCAGGGTGCGCACTGTGTCCACACGACATAGCTGGTGATGTCGACGAGGCCGGAGAAGGTCTGCGCGACGGGCGTGCCGACGGAGATGTTGATGACGAGCGGCGGCGCGTCGCCGGACGCCGCCTCGCCGCCGAGCTGCTGCTGCTGCTGCTTGTTGCCGCTGTTGCGAAGCTGCTTCTTGAGGAAGCGGGCGACCAACTTGGACACCCATGGCCGACTTTTGGCGGAGTAGCCGCCGACCTTAGGTCTAGCGCGGACGGCGGCGGCGGAGGCCACCGGCGGCGGGAGGAGGAGGTGAAGGCTGAGGAGAGAAGCAGCAGCTAGTAGCAGCATCGTCGAGATTGCAATGCTCCCGCCCATGTTTGAATGTGTTGTGTTTGCCTCTGAAGGCAGGTAGCTATGTACGTAGCTCGCTGTTTATATATGATAATTAACCAAACTAGGTGGGATGTTTGATTAACAAAGCTAGTTAATGAGTATATATATAGGGTTTCTGGTCCTGCCACAGCTACCCACTGGCAGAATTTAGAATATATAATTGTTCGATTGTGTTGACATTTTATTTACTTCATCGTGCTGAACCATAGTATGTCGAACAGTAACATGTGATGTATCGAAACAGAGTAACACTGTATACACGACGTTTATCATCTTAAATGGTCGACGTTAAACCTTAAGTTGCAAACGTCGCAACTAAACAAATACAAGGTGTAGTTTAAACATCATCTTCCGTAGACGCGGCCAGGCTCCCACCCTATCGCACCCACCGCGCATAATGTAAAATACTTTTGTAGAAACCGAAGCGACCCACCTCTCCTACCCATACCCCTCCCAAAATTAACATCATATAAAACTAACCAGAAAAACGAGTGAATAGCCAATTCAGTCCTTAAACACACAGGCTCCCACCCCATCGCACCCACCGCGCATAACGTATAATACTTTCGTAGAAACTGAACCGACCCACCTCTCCTACCCTTACCCCTCCCAAAGTTAACATCCTCTAAAACCAACCAGAAAAACGGGTGAATAGCTAATTCTGTCCTTAAATATTCTAACACTGTGTTTCCTCTGCCTTTCCTAACTTATCTCCCTTGTATTTCGCGCGTATGCTTTTCAATCTGCTAAACGGTACGTTTTTTTAAAAGGTTTCTATATGAAATTGTTTTAAAAATCATATTAATTCTTTTTTAAAAAATAATAAATACTTAATTAATCATTAAAAAATGTGTCGCTCCATTTTGCGTGTCCTTGATGTTTTAAATTATCCAAACTAATCCTTAAAAATTATCAGCTGACTTAATATAGTCCTTAGACCCACTTAAAACACCACATCGACGTACCACGTCATTCGTGCATGTAAAGTCAATATCCATTTCCCTTACATTTCTATAGCGAAAAGAAAAACATTAAGAAAGCAATCATAAAACAAAAGGAAAATACCACATTCTTAAGTTACCACTGCAACATATTTTTGCCAATGGCCGAATGCTTTTTTTTTCTCAACAGTTTTTATTTATTTCCTATGGAAAAGATAAGGGTTGAATGGCCATTTAAATGTTGGATTTGCATGTAGCATGTACTACACGTGGAATTTTTAGCGGGTCCAAGGACACTATAAAAACCTACAATAAAGTTCAGGGACTTGTTTGGACAATGCAAACACCAGGGACTAAATTGATCCTGAAGTGAAAGTTCAAGGATCATGTTGGTTATTCACCCCAGAATAAAATACTAAACCTGATAAAACCATTATATTGTATATTTGTCAAGACTATAATGCACCAGTATATTACTGGTAGTACAGAAAATGGCAAATATAGTACAACGAACAAAAATTTCTTGTTCTCTTTATTTGTTAGTTCCTTAAATAAGTTAAATGTTTTCGAAGGTACATTAATCATATATATATATTTTCCATACCAACCAGAATAAATAGCAACGTAGAATTGTTTAATGAAAATTTATAGTACAATTTTCAATGTTTCAAAACAAGAAAAACCATAAACATGAATTAATGAAATAATCTACCGTTAAAATTTAAAAATATGATGATTGATCTGGAAAACAAAGAACCACTTGAAAAGAGGCAACTCTTCTAAAATACTTTTAAATTGTAATAAGGTTTTGTTTTATTCACATCAAAATAATTTTTAATTGCAATAAGAGCTTTCTAGTACCATCAATTACTTTAGGCTTCCGTAGGAATTACTTGAATTCCTTCGAAAAATCTTCAAAATACATATACGTTCTAAGATGGCCTTAATTTGTTTGTTTAACTCATATGCTGTATACATATCCGAGGCTCTACTAAAATTGTAGCACTAATTCAAGGAGGTGCAACAAGTTATAAATCCTCACGTTAATAAAAATAAAAATATTAATCACTAATTTGATTTATTGCATGTACAGCTGGGATCAAATATAATTTGTAGGATTGAACACAAGAACCAAGTCAACTAGAGGGGATGAATGGTTGTAATACCAAAAAATTAAAAAACTTTTAGCGCAAATAAAAATTACCATTGTAGGCGATGACGATCTTAGCGTAGACGGTCTAATCGCCATGTGCGCACTAGTCTGACCGCTCCCAAATCGCCGTTGTTGACTGGCTGGTCGAACCGCTGCCTCCTTTCTTATCGCTGCTCATCACCGTCGTTCTAACCGGTACCACGCCACTGGTTGGACCGCTGCTACCCTACCGGTTATACTGCCACTTAACCGTCGGTCAAACCATTGAGATATAGAAAGCACCGGTAGATGAACATTTAAAGATGTAAATTAATCGATCTTAACTTTATTGCATTAAATAGTGTTACAAAGTGCACCAAAAACACTCCTCACCGAAATCTCGAACTAATCTCGAAACCGTAACCTATCTCTCAACTCAACTCTCTCTTAATCGACACCAGAAGGCTACAACCTCCCTCTCTATATATACCCGTAACATGGTTGCCCCTATCCACGAATCTATCTCATACAAGAATTCCTAATCCCGTAGAAAACCTTCCCGTACAAGGAATAAACTTTACAAACTCTAATCTTCCCAAACTTGGACTCCAATGCAAATTTCCGCTTTCAATACTCACACAACACGACGTACATGCCATATGGAAACCTTCACATCCATGTGTATTGTTCTCTAGCCTGAGCATCCCGCGTGATATTCTTAACCATGTGGACATCAACTTCTCGCAAGCCTAGTCCCAATCCATTACCGGCAATACTCCCATGGCCTCCAGCAACACCTACATATGGACAACAAAGAAACTCCATATCCGAGTACAAGTTCACACTAACTTGACTCACATCAGCATATAATAGTATCACATACGAATAGAAACCATCTAGAAGTCATATCCATGAAGCAATCTAGAAATTACACAAAAACAACCCGAAACCATCTCCTTCCTAGAGTGTGTCAACCCGAAACCATCTCCTTCCTAGAGTGTGTCGGTCTGACCGTCGGGTTACCCGGTCAGACCGCACGAACACCTTCGGTCTGACCGGTGCCTCCTGCCCGGTCTGACCAGCATGTAGTGCCGCCTCTGCATTTTTCACCGACCGAAAACCCGATCCACCATAATTTCAACAAACACTCACCTTTGGCAATTGCCCATCATCAAGATTAATCATTATTTGATTCCACAATCTCCCCCTTGATGAAAACATTGGCAACATTGAAAATGCAATTTGGTGTTTTTGAAAAAAGGAAAAACCAAATGTAAAAGAAAAAAAATCTCCCCTTTTTGAAAGAAAGAATTTATCCCCTTTAAAGAAGCATTCATTTGGTATATTTCTCTCCCCCTTTGACAATGATTTCATAAATAATTTCAAAAGAAAAACATAACCAATAAAGCATCAATGCCATGATGTCACTTGTGAAAAACCATTTCTTTTTATTTTCAATTTTCTGATTTTTTTTCCTCGAGAGCATTGAAGTGTACCTAACATAATTCATGGTCATGTGTTGCAAGACAAGTGAGATAAATGCATTAACGATTTAACAAGCATGCATTAGAGTATAAACATGAATTAAAGATATTACAATTAACCTCAAATAAACCATAAAGATTCATGATTTCAACAAATTATAATGCAACATATTCACAAGTACATAGATGGAAAGAAAAACCCTATACATATATACCTATTGCATTTATTACTCTTTCTCAAGTTAGCTCTATCATAATAACAACCAAGAGAATTTTTAACATTTATTTGAGCCTTTTTTCCATTTTTTCTCTTATTTAAATATTTTATTCTCTTACACAATGAGAAAATGAAAAGCAATTTGAAGAATAAAAATCTAAGAAGCAACTATATTAGCATTAGTCATCCAAACTAAGTACTTGCTTCAATATTGCATATTTACTTAATTCAAGTAAAAGAATTAATATAATGCATCATTTCACTTAAAAGCAATATCTAAACCTCATGTAAAAATTAAAATGCATACAAGCTAACATAGCAATAAATAGACCTCAATTATTTTACTAGCATGCACAAGAATATACTAGAGGTATAAAATAAAGCTCTTCTTTTACTAATTTTTATTTATTTTTAGATTAAGAGCAATGCAAAAAAAAATAGAAATGAATGCACCGAAACAGCACAAACTCCCCCTCAAATAAGCCTATAATTCTCCCCGAAGAAAAATCAAGAAGAAATCAAATATTTTGAAAAACACATCCAATTGCCAATGATATCAAATGATATCACTAAGGTTCTTATCAAAACTACTACTTCAAACATTAGCAAGAAAAGCTAATAAACGAAGAAGTAGACCAAAATTATGTCAACTCAAAAGTTCATTGTTGTTACCTTAAAGAGCAATCACCGTCTTCACATTGAACGCACATGGGGATTGTGCTGCAAAATACCTACGAACAAGAAGATGTCGAGACCACCGTGTTGGGTATAGTCATAAGAAATTTTGGAATCCAACACTGAGTTACACGACCAATAGAACCAATAGGTACATATGCACGATCAAAATCATAACCAAACTTACCCGTAAACTTACATTGTCGCTTCACAAAAATCTAATTTGAATGACGCGCAAAATCACCCCGGGGCCGTTCTGACCGCCGCTTTTTTCCCTGCGGTCGGACTGGCATCCGGTTCACCTATAGTCTGACCGCTGGACGGTTTGACCGCTGGACGGTCTGACCGACTGGTCAGTGTCGGCCTGACATGCTCCTTGAGCCAAAACTCCATCTTTCGCACTGACATTTTGCAAAAGCAATTTCTCTTTCATTTTTCCATTTACAAGCAGGACTAAAAGAAAACCAACCTAATGTCCATCTTTTCCACCAAAAGAACACGTATACTTCTCACGACAAGTTTGTGAAGTAGATGGTTTTGAAATTGATGCTTATGCAATAAAAGTCTTTTTCTCTTGAATCGTTCAAGAAAGAGACGGCAAAACTCCAGAAGTTTTAAAAATCGTTTTCTTAAGGTCAGGTTTTGTCAAAACTTCACCTTTTCAGATATGCTCAAAACAAAAGATTGGTGATCAGTAAAATAGGCATTTGTATTAAAACCTACACCACGTTTGTAAATGCTCACTTTTGATTGATCGAAATAATGTTATGTTCTTTTTACCATCAGAAAACTTTTCCAAAGAACTTTTCAAATAAGAAATTTCTTTTGTCAAATTTTCACAATTTACACAATCAACCAAAACACATTGGTTCTTGCGACACTTAGAACAAGAGAACTCCTCATTAGATTTCACATGATCCTCCATATACTCAACACGCCCTAAAGCATCTTTCAATTTCATCTGACTCAAAAATCACTTTGAGCAATATGGAGAAATAAAAACATCTATGTGTTGTTTAATCCTTTCGCACTCAAAACATTGAACAGAAAACTCGCATAAAAAGCAACTTTATATTTTTTGAAAATGTTTTTTGTCAAAGTCAACTCATTAACAACATGAGCATACAAAAGCAAATCCAAGAGAAAAAGAAGACTTAAGCTGTTTAGATTTTTCAACCTTTGATTCCAATCTCGAGCAATTAATAGAACTAATATCTCGCAAAGCAGTAATTTCAGAAAAGAAAGCTTCACAAAATTTGCAATCATCAACATTAGGAATCATAGATTTCAATCTAACAATTTCAGCATTTGGAACCTCAATAATGTGATTACTATCATTAAGCAAATTAGAACATGTTTTCAGTTTCTCAGCAAATTCAAAAGCATAATGTCCTAATTGATCATAGCTAAGCTTTTCTTCACTATCAGATTCATCAACATCGGAGTCTGCATTGCGAGCAACAAAAGCCAAATGAACAACTTGCTTATCTTTGCTATGACTCTCATCTTCATCCTCTAATTCATCACCATCAAAAGCTTCTATCAATTCTCGGATTAGCCTTTGCTTGTGACTCTCCTTGCTCTCCTTCTTGTTGTCCTTCTTGTCCACTTCCTCCTCCTTGTTTACCTTCTTACGGTTAGGACAATTAAACTTGATGTGATTTAATTCACCACACTCAAAGCATCTTACGGGTCCTCCTCGCTTCCTGTTTTTAACTTTTTCAAATGCTCGAGAAAGCTTGTTAGTAACCAAAACTATGTCCTCCTCCTCGAATGGCTCGAGTTGTTCATCGGACATGGCATTAATAACATAAAGAACTGATGAAGAAGAAGCACCAATGGAGGAACTCGAAGAAGAGATGAAGGCACTAGTTTTAGGATCAATCTTGTGGGAAAGAATATTCATCTCATGAGTTTTAAGCTTGGTGTAAAGAGAATCCAAAGTCAAAGCAAACATGGTAATAGATTCCTAAATAGAATTCACTTTCATCTTCCAGATTGACATATCAAGACTATTCAAAAAGTGTCGAAAAATTTCAGATTTTGTGTAATAGGCATTATAAGAATTATCAACCGATGTGAGATTACTCAAAAGTTTATTAAAGCGTGCAAGATAGTCATACAAAGCCTCTCCAGGTTTCATCTCAAATTTTATGTAATCCTTTTTGAAAACATCTTTACGCGGTTCCTTGATATTGGAAGTATCTTGGTGAAAATCAAATAAAGCCTTTCAAATCTTATGCAGCTTTAAGATGAGAAACACGATCAAAATCTGAACGAGGGATTACAATGAGGAAAATATTGCGAGCTTTGCAATTGTTTTCAAAATCGGTCTTAATAGCATCAATAATAATATTCTGAGTGAGAATTTCATAAGGATTTGCACCTTTCTGCCAAATATCATAACTCTCAAATATAATATAAGATTGCATCTTTTCACACCAATAAGGAAAATCAACTCCATCAAAAACATGTCGCTTGGTCGAAAACTTTTCAGCCATGGCAACAAATCTAATGACCGGTGAAGATCACAAAGAAAAATGTGGCTCTAATACCACTTGTAGGATCGAACACAAGAACCAAGTCAACAACCAAAAAACCAAAGTAACCTCGTAGTTGATGAAGATCTCAGCATCGCTGGTCACCGCCGTGTGCACACCGGTGTGACCACTCCTATGCCGCTGGTCCGGTCGGTATTATCCGGCTAGTCGGACCGCTAGCTGCTTTCTTGCCACTGCTCGCCACCACCGGTTAGACCGCCGCTACCCTGCCGGTTGGACCGCCTCTTTGCTGCTAATCAAACTGTTGAAATCCAGAAAACACCGGTAGATGAACACTTAAAAATGTAGATTGATCTATCTCGACTTTATTGCATAAAATAGTGTTTACAAAGTGCTCCAACAACACTCCTCACAAAAATCTCAAACTAAACTCGAAACCCTAACTTTTCTCTCAACTCAAGTCTCTCCAAATCGATACCGGAAGGCTACAACCTCTCTCTCTATTTATACCTATAATATGACTGTCCCAAGCCACAAATCCATCTCATACAAGAAGTTCTAATCCCCTAGAAGACATTTCTCATACAAGAAACAAACTCTGCAAACTCCAATCTTTCCATATTTGGTCTCCAATCTAATCTTTGACTCCACTTTCGATACGCACACAACACCACGTGTATGCCATATGGAAACCTTCACCTCCACATGCATTTTTCTCTAGCCTGAGCATCCCGTGTGATAACGTTAACCGTCTGGACCTCAACTTCTCCCAAGCATAGTCCCGATCCATCACCGACTATACTCCTATGGTCTCAAGCAACACCTACACATGGACAACGAAGAAACTCCATATCCGAGTACAAGTTCGCACCAACTTGACTCACATCAACATACGATAGTATTACATACGAATAGAAACCATCTAGAAATTATATCCACGAAGCAATATAGAAATTCCACAAAAACAATCTGAAACCAACTCCTTCCCAGAGTCTGCCGGTCTGACCATTGGGCTACTTGGTCAGACCGCATCAACACCTCCGGTCTGACCGGTACCTCCTGTCCAGTCTGACCAGCATGCAGTTCCATCTCTGCACTATTCACCGACGAAAAACACGAGCCACCGTATTTTCAACAAACACTCACCTTTGATAATTATTCGTCATCAAAATTAATCATCACATGATTGTACATAATTGTGTACATGTACGTGCTGATGTCAAATGTATACATCATGAATATGGTAATATTTCTTGGTGTGAAATGGAACTTCCATCTATTGCGCCATTCGCATATCTGCTGTCGTAGGATGTTCATGAGACACACGTCATATTGCTAGTATGCGCTAGCTATATGTTTTGTTTATATGCTATATATAGTATATATAATTAACCATTAGTTCAATAATGCCTACTTTTAGGCTCTTAGCGAGTAGTGAAGACGACAAGAAGAACGAAATATACGATCGTCCAAATCTGCGTGCGTGTGGTCTTCGTTCCGGCACGAGCTAGTTTAGGTTTACCTTGAAAGTCAATCGCGTCGACGTCGATAATTAAAGATATAGAGAGAAGATGACGATGCTGACTCTGTCTAATACTTTCCTCTCAGTGTCACCTTTCGTTAATTAAAGCTGCGTGACCACTGACCACGTTGAAGAGGGAATGGGTTATAATTGATATCTCCTCATATATTTTTTTAATCCAATCTAAATCTTTATAATTTTTTTTAGAAAATGATATAGAATATAATGATAACTTCCTCTGTTTCATATTTCATATTTTAGGTCGTTTTAATTATTTTTCTAGCTAAACTGTTTTATATTAATTTGATCAAATTTATAGAAAAATATACTAATATTTTTAACATGGAATAAATATATTATCAAAATATATTAAATACTAGTTTTAATGAAATTAAATTTGTTTCCAAAATGTTGATAAACTTATCTATAAATTGGTCTAATTTTTCTTAAAGAAAAAAAATCAAAATGTTATAACATTTTGAACGTAGTGAGTAGCATTTAAGTGCAATATTTTGCGTAGCTAAATTTTTGTGGTGAAGATATATATATTTTATCAATCTTTTTAAGAATTACTAATAATTATTTACATGAACTTATATAAAACAAGGATATTAACTCAAGGGATGAAACGATATTAAATGAAACTCGAAAACAGTATCCTATCGCAGAGAACTACATCTTCTGACCAGGTTGATCCGTTCCATTATTTTGGCATACATGCATGCAAGTTTCCCAATTGATCGATAATTCACCAAATTAATGGCGATACGCCGATAAGTACGTCGTCCTCATCTAGCCTGCAGCGCGCCTATCTGCTTGTCAATATCATATCTATCGTTTCGTCCAGCGGCGCCGCTGTTTTCGCGAAGTGATGGGTGTGTATAGTCAGCAGTTGGGCGCTGTTTGTTTAAATTGATTGACCGGGTGAAGGTGCATGTGTGCTTCCTCGTGTCTGAAAAAGGAAAGTAAGCATGAATCGGTAAGTCAATCACCTACTCCATCCTAAAATATAATTATTTCTAACACATTATCTGTATAGCTATTCCTGCAACTGTACTCGCCTTAACCAATTATAAGTATAGTCGTCTACACATGTACTGCACGGAGATATTTTTATAGTTAGAGTATTTCTGAAGTGCAACTAGTATAAACTAGCATAAAGGTAGACGCGATCAATCAGGGAGCGCTACCTGTCAGCTGAGTAAACAATCACTAGTTCCAAACTTGTTATTTGTAATGGTCTTTTCCGTGTCTGAGAATTACGGACCGTCACAGTATCGTCATCTCTAACGGTCTAAAATAAACACCGATAAAGATATACTCGTATAGATATTATCCATATACATGTATTTCGAGCCCGTCACCGATGAGACCTATTAGTGACGGGTTTATGTTTAGGCCCAAAAAAGATTATCTTTGTAATCTTTGTTGGGCCCAAAAAACATAGACCCGTCATAGATAGGTCTCATCGGTGACGGGCTCTAATCATGACTCGATAAAGATGATATATATATAGCCCCGTCGCCGATGGTGGTCATCGGTGACACGCGATATTAGGCTCGATAAAGATAACTAGATGCCCATTACGGATGTCCGTTCGTCGGCCATTACCGATATCTATTGCATATTATAAATACTCCAGCAGATTAAAGAATAGTTATCCCACTGTTCACTATTTTGGTAGGAGGTGTAGGGGCGAATTTTTGTCTATTTTTCAAGGAAAAACAGAAAATTCAAAAAAGTAATTGAAAAATAGTAAACAATTCCCATAAATTTATTATAGTACTTATCTTACAAAATGTTTATTTAATATTTCTTCATTTTTACGGCAATGGATCGAAAATGGTGGATGTATGAGACCGCGACATACCACAACGCATAGAAGTAGTGTTACAAATTTTATAAACGTCGCGGAGGAAGACAGGAAAAGAAAAAACAACCATTACATTATTTTTCCATGTGATGATTGTAGAAATGAGATAATGCTTGATAGTAGAGTGGACGTACACGCTCATCTAATACGTCGAGAATTCATGAAGGGATACACATGTTGAATGAAGCATGGAGAGCAAGAATCAGTCGACGATGTTGCAGTTGCAGCTAGTAGTGGAGCACAAAATAAGGAAGATTTGATGATAAGCATGACATGCTTTCACCATCTCCATTGGGTGGTGAAATGGTTGATGTGTATCACGATCTGCTGCAAGATATGTTGCGTGACATTGAGGACCCAACTTACAATGAGAGAGATTCCATGAAGTTCACTAGGTTGGTCAGTGACTCGGAGACACCACTATATGCCGGATGAAAAGCAAAACACATCAAATTACCAGCTACCTTAGACCTAATGAAGCTGAAGGAAAGTAGTGGATGGACCGATAAGAGTTTCATAGATCTTTTTGGAATATTGAAAACCATGATTGCTGAGGAGAACACATTGCCTGAGACGATATATGAAGCAAAGTAGGTTTTGTGTCCCCTGGAGTTAGAAGCCGTAGAATCCACGCTTGTCCAAACGTCTGCATATTAATGTATTATAACCTACAATGAGCACTTCTCACAGCACTTGACCAGTTCTTATTGCAAACTATAACCTACCGCCATGATTGTGCTTCAAAAGGAAATACATTATGTTGTCCCTGTTAATCCAAGGTCCAAAACAACCCGGCAATGATGTTGATGTATTCTTGGAGCCTGTTATGGATGATCTAGAAACTCTCTGAAAAAAATGTGTGAAAACTTGGGATACATATGGTCAGGAGAACTTTAAGCCACGAGTTCTATTGTTCTGCACAATTAATGATTATCCCGCACTTTGTAATCTTTTTGAACAAATTGTCGAAGGAAAGAAGGCTTGCTCCGATTGTATAGTAGATTACTGAAGAAATCATGAAAGATGGTTTACATGGGTTATAGAAGGTGGCTCCCGCTACGTCACGCATTTAGAAGAAAGAAGAAAATTTTCAACGGTGAGAGAGAACTTCAATATGCTCCCAAGGATTTGACCGGAGATGAAGGGCATAACTAATGAGTTTGGGAAGAAAAGGAATCGTTGTAAGGCAAAGGACAAGGGTATGCGGCAGAAAAAATCCATGTTTTCGTGACCACCTTACTGGAAAGATATTGAGGTCCGTCATTGCATTGATCTCATACACGTTGAAAAGAATGTGTGTGAGAGTTTGGTTGTTGTACTATTGAATATACCTGCAAAGACAAAGGCCGGGTTGAACAAGCGCCTAGATCTACAATAGAAGAATATTCGTAGTGAACTCATGTCTGTAACCGATGCAAAGATAGGAAGAGTGTACATTTCTCCAGCTTGCCACACCTTATCGCAGGATGAGAAGATCGCAATGTTATCCTGCTTAGAAGATATTAAAATTTCATCGGGTTATTTAGTAAGGATAAGTAAGTATGTTTCATTGGGTGATCTAACAGTGGTTGGAATAAAGTCTCACGATTAACACATGCTAATTACATAGCTCTTACTAGTTTCTATAAGAGGTATTCTTCTACCCAAAATCCACCACACGATAATGCATCTGTGTGCCATCTTCTATGCAATCGGTCAGAAGGTTATAGATTCGGAAGATCTTGATGGATTCTAGGCAAATATTGTCAACACCCTCTTTCACTTGGAGATGTATTTTCTACAGTCTTTCTTTGATATCATGATTCATCTCCCTGTTCATCTTGTGAAGCAAATAAAATTATGCGGCGCAACTTTTCTAAGCGAAAATTACCTGTTCGAGAGGTACATGGGAGTTCTGAAGTCGTACGTTCGAAATTGAGTAAAACCAAAGGGGAGCATCATTGAAAGTTACACGACCGAGGAGGTTATTGAGTTCTACGTCGACTACATGTCCGAGTCCGATCCTATCGGAGTTGCGGCGTGTCATCACGAAGGAAGGTTGTCAGGTGTTGGCATAGTAGGCAGGAAAAGAATTGTGCCTGATCAAGCGTCATATGCGTTGGCCCATTTCGCTGTGCTCCAACATATGGCATAAGTTGCCCCATACTTTGATGAGCATTTAGCGAAAATCCGACAGGTGAACTTGGGGTGATCGAATACGTGGATAAATAGAGAATGTAACTCTCGCTACAGCGAATGGTTCAAGAATCGTATTACAAGGTCGACCGATGGCCCAAATGAAACAATACGGATGTTGGCAGCGGGACGGTGCTGAGATGTTCAGACATAGCAAGGATATGATATTAGTGGTACACATTTTACACCGTTAAACAAGATGACAAAAGCACAGTGCAAAACAACAGAGTCCGTATAGATGCATTTCAGGATCAATCTGGGTCTAACACATACTGTGGCCACATAGAGCAGATCCGGGAGCTAAACTAGGTGAAGTTCAAAGTCCCATTATTTCGTTGCCGTTGGGTGAATATACGCATAGATGTGAAAGTCGACAAGGAAGGTTTCTACATAAAACAAACCATTCGTACTTGCGAAGTAGGTCGAATAGATTTTCTACATAAAAGACCCAAACAAGAAGCTGCACATCGTGAGGGATGGCAAGCGAAGAATTGTTGGGGTTGACAACATCATCGATGAAGAATAATACAACAAGAATCCTCAAGTAAGACCTCACATCCACCTTGACGAGATCCCGAAGAGGATGTGCCATATGCTTGTTCAGATAATAGGGATGGCATATCCTTGTATCTAAAGACCTTGTATTAATTTGATTTTCAGTTTCTTGTAATGAATGAAGTATTTTGTATCAGTGTCGCCCGGTAGTATTTTACAACTGTCTACAAAGAGATGACTACAACTATCGTTTCTTAGTCCATGGCGAAGCATCAGACATGCACGATGATGGAGACAATCCCGACGATAAGAAATAAGGAATAAGTGAAATTCCAAACAAAACAATGGTCAACTATGATAGAGAAAACAAAAATAATAGTAATTTGTTTACTAAAAAATGGAAAAAAAAACCTATCTGAGTCGGGCTTAGACTTAAGCCCGTCACGGATGATGTCATCTCAATCGGGCTTAAGTTTAAGCCCGTCATCGATGAGCTCAACTCAATCGAGCTCAAGTTTAATCCTGTCGCGGATGAGCTCATCTCAATCAGGCTCAAGTTTAAGCCCGTCAAGGATGAGCTGCCAATCAGGCTTAAACTTGAGACCATCACGGATGACTGTCATCCATGATGGCCATAGCTTTAACATCCATCACGGATGTGGTTTGACCATATTTAAACTAGGGATCTTGTCACTCTCAGATCTATGCATCGAAAATATCTAAGTCCCACCAGCATGAAACCCTAGCACCGCCATCGTCGCCACCTCCTCCCACAGCTGTCGCCGCCATCCAACGAGATCCTCACCGCAGCCGGATCGATACCGTCACTGCCCGGCACCATCATCCTCCCTCGCCGCTGTGCCTTTCTCCGAGCACAGCCATTGTTGCCACCGTCGCTGCACCCTCTGCTCTACCACCGACACCACGCCGTCGAACTTCTCCAGGAGCTCCTCAACGTCGTTCCCCACCTTCCCCGAGCCCATGCCTGTGAGCCCACACCGAGCCCAACGCCGCCACCCTCCACGCCGACCGTTGCCCTCCTCCATGCCGGTTAGTCCACCTCCTCTACATTGTTATATGTGATTTGTGATGAATTTGTGATGGTCAGTACATATGGATGAATTTTTTGTTGAAATTTGTTGTGCAAATGGATGAAATTTGTGATGTGGATATATGTGGAATTTATATTAAGATAAGATGTCAATTAGTGATTTTATTGATTTTAGGGACTAAGTGAATGGATATCGTGAATTGGTGAAATTTATCCATGTATGCCGTAATGGATGAGATAGATACTGACTTGTTAAATTTTTATGCATGAACTGTGACAGATTATTTTAAGAATTTTTACGCATGAACTGATTTGCTATTTACTAAATTATTACGATATGTTTGTGAATTTATATTTAGATAAGTGAAATATTAATGTTTGTTTTTACTTTCTATCGTACACAAGTTATTTAGAAAATGTCTCAGCAAGACGACTAGTGAGACCACATCGACCCAGAACCCTATGACCTAAAAATATGCTTCCTAAGGAACGAAGGACAATAACAGAGGTCAACGCCCTAGGATTCCCTGTAGCTCCTAGGAAAGTTGTAAAAAAGTTCATGTCAGTTTGCAAGGTGCTAGGGAGGCAACACTTCACCATTTTGGTCGACGATGTCAAGCTTGTCCTAGCTGCTAAAAAGGAGGAAGGTTGGGTGCAGTTCAAGTTTAGCTTCGAATATGCTAAAGAGAACGAGGAAGGCCTCAAGTATCATGCTATCCAAAAGATGTGCACCGTGTGGAAAAATTTCAAGACAATGCTGGTCGGCAAGTACGTCAACCCCAACAACCCAACACCATATGAAAAATACCCGTGGATCACCGAGACCGTCTGGGAGCAGTTTAATGCTAGGGCACTGCAGGCTAGAAACCTACAGCCTCACCAGCTTAGCAATGGAGGATATAGTGAAAAGCAGGAGCAGTGGCAGAAGGAGGATGACGCTGGTGTGCAATCTAACACCCCGCCGCCATTTGCTGATATCGCGGACAACCGAGCAAGGAGTTGGGCCAGGGCAAGGGCTGTTAGGAATAGCGATGGGACAATTACGTTCCCAAATCCCGAAGATCAAGTAGTGTACGATCATATAGTAAGTAAAACATATCAAATATGTTTCCTTTGTTTCTATCATATCCATGATTTAACATGACCTTAACTGTACCACAGATCTAATATGTTGCCCAGAGACTGTCCTCGTAAGACGAGAGGATGACATCCTCACAAAAGCGTTGGGCACCCAAGAAGGTGTTGGCTCCAATATTCCATGGAAGGTTGGGTTAACCCAATCCATGTGGCAGTACAAGAAGCGGAAGATGACAAAGGAAGAGAAAGATGCTCGCATGAAGGAACAGATTAGAGAGGCGATCAGAGACGAGCTCCGCTCTGAATTCGATGAAAAATTGGTAGTGTGGAGGCACACATCAGGGCTGAGTTCTAACAACAAATTGCTGACCCCATCACCGCTCCCAGAGTAGAAGCAAGCCCCACGCAAAGGCGTAGCAGTTGTGCATCAACTGAGTCGACGGAAGACTAACCACCAGTCCCTGCTGCAGTCGACCACATAATGGTAAAACCAACAAACAATGAATGTGTTGTGTTCACAAATTCACATATTTTATTGTTTTCTAAGAAGATGGTTGAATCTATCACAAGAACCTACACAGTGCACTCTAGTAGTTAGGGTGCCACCAACATTTAAGCTCCCAGCCGCCGAGAGTACTACATTTAAGCCTACGCCCGAAACCCGAGTCCATGGGGTGCAATTGATGGCTGAGTAGGCTAAAGTACAAGTGGACTTGGTCAAGACAGACTAGGTTAGCTAGACTCTGCAGCATCCACCGAACGACGAAATTTTGACCCTAGGAGCTACACGTGGGACCTTTATCCAATGGCCGGAGGACCTCATTGAGATAAACATGATTCGTAGGTCAAATGCACCAAGTACTCGTCCGTTGCCAATTCCTAATCAAACTCTTCCTTCAGCCCCTCATGCCATTGAAGAACAAGATGAAGATATTCAATTGCAATATAATACAGATTTTGGGCACGATCATATGAAGGCCAACAACAGGGCTAACATTCCCGTCCTATCAAAAAGAGCAGGAAGGTGCATTCTTCTCCATCATTGGAAAAAATGGCAAAAAAGCTGTTGCACGGGGGAGAGGAAGAGGAAAGCTACGCACCTCTCTTCTGACTCCAAAGAAGCTAGATCTAGGCAAGGCACCATCAATTCCTACTAAGAACCTTGCTCCAATTATCTTCCAATTAGGCATATCATCGGTTGTAGACCATGAGTTAGTGAAGATGGGCCCTGCTTGCAAGGACTTGCACGGGTACTACATGGAGAAGTCCAACATAAGGAGAAAGAATACAGAAACCTCCATAACAGACTTTCACGGTCCACAACCTTTTCTTGGGCCAGAAGCCTATATTGTGGTTGACTTCGTGGATCTCTTTGACCTCTACAGGCTACAAGCATTGGACACCAATCTCCTTAAGTGATACTAATTGTAAGTATTCTTGCGTACAAAATATGATAATAACAATCCATATAGTATGCTTATACTGGTCTTTGTCCATGATGTAGGTTTTGTTGGAAGCATGCACAAAGAAATCGCATCGATGTTGCCTTTCTAGATACATCTCAAGTCAACGAGACAAATCTGCAGCACGATCTAGGAGGAATGACAAATTATATCATGGACTACTTGTGGACCCGGTAAGATAAAGAGTTCATTATGTATAACCAACAGTAAGTGTGTACCCTAATTAGCTACCCCTCCACGATACGTATAGCTTTAGTATTTAACTTGCAATATATTAATGACGCAGGTACCATTGGATTCTTCTAGTCTTAGTGCCGAAGTGGAGTATGGTATACAACCTTAACTCAATGAGAAATACGATTGGTCCAAAATTGAAGCTGCACTCAATGATGCGTGGGGTCAATATGTAAGAAAAGGAGGAAGGCATAAGCAAGGCAGCCCCATGCTCTGTCACAAAAAAGATTCCCCTGTCACTCAACAAGTTGGTGACCAGTGTGGGTTCCACATGTGTCACAACAGGATCACTTTGTTGGAACAATGGGACATTGCTCAACCTTGAGGTTTGTCTTTCTATTTTGTGTACAATATATATGTACTAAGTACTTTGAAGTATATATACATATACTAACTTGGCGCCTCACACGCAGGAAAAAAATTCCAACATTCAGGTAGCTTCGAACCAATTAGAGAGGATATAGCACGTTTCATACTTGGTGAAATCTTATCTTCCAAAGGAAGCTTTAGAGTACAGTCGTAAGTCGTCTCTAAATGATTGAAATATTTTCCAATGCTTGTCAAAAACATGAGATTATGTATCATTTATGTATATATTATATGTAATACAATTCGATCTGATGTTTCTGTATATACATGCAATGCTAATTACATATAAATTTTTTCCAATTTATAACTCGGTTTTGCAGGTTTTTATACTTAACTCTTGAGGATGTGAATGACATATGTGAATGGATGTGTGAATGTGGATATAATCACTGAATGTCAATTGATTTGTGAATTGCTGTGAATGGGGTTGCTGGGAAAGGGAATATATATATATATCTGCTTTTATTATTTTGCAGCGGGCATGGCTAGCAAAGGCCTTAGGCTAGCCAAAAAACAAATTTTTTTGGGTAAAATACTTATTCGTGAAGAGCTTTAACTAAACCCCGATTGAGATGAGCTCATCCATGATGGGCTTAACTTTAAGCTGGATTGAGCTGAGTCATCCGTGATGGGCGCCATACCATACCATGTCAAGTACGAGCCCGTCACGGATGAGATTATCGGTGACGGGCCCTAGTTTAGCCCTAGTTTGAGTTGTCTACTTGGTCAAACCTATCAGGTGATGGTCTTTAGTTTTGGCCCGATAGAGATGAATGCCATCCGTGACGGCCAAATGCAGAATACAGATGACTTCTCACATCAGTGACCTTTGGTTCGTGACGGGACCCGCTCGACACTGATGAGGCTTGGCACCCGATTAAGATGAGATATCCCATTGTAACGAATGCGCTTAAATCACCCGAGGGGTATTAAGTTCATTTGGACATCGGCTTAAACTTGGTTTACCCTAATCATTAGTATACTGTAATTGTGATACCACACCGGAGGAACGTACGCGGTGATTGTATTCATCGAAGAAGAGAAAGAGAGCCTCGCCGTTGCATCAGCTAGGTTTACGCACGATTCCACAAAGATTACATCACAATCTAAATATCGATAAATTACGTGCGGACTCTTCGTAGGGTGACATGCACATCATGGAATGGCATTCCGGTCACCGCAAATCTCAGAGGTGAGGGGAAAGTTGAATTACTTGCCAGTTATATGGTTTACTGGATATCGCGCTGCTACTTTAGATCGCGTTAAAGAAAGCCATTTGAGTTTAAAAAGAGAAAGAAAGCCATTAAGGTACGTGCCACAGAATATCCAACAACGTCGTTTACTATAGATACCTTTGTTATTACGCTGATATTCCTTCGCACACGTAAATAGTGATAGTGGGACAGATGATTTGATGTAGAAGATCCTAACTAAAAGCAAGCGCTTACTAAATAGTGATAGTGGGACAGATGATTTGCAGGTTTTTATCAAGGTTTTGCCCTCGGGCCACCACTATCCCCGGATTGCAGACGTAAACACATCGACTGTACGCATCTTTGGGTCTGTATTATATGTTCGACGTGCCTGCTTATTTGCGCAATCCCATCATGTACGTAAACCATCCACGTACACCGTTAACGTTGAGCGTACAGTGGTTCGCGAGTACGTTAAAGACTTTAAAGGTAGCCTTATCCTTCGACTGTCGTATGTTATTTTACTTCCCCGCCGTACACGACTTTGACCCAACCCATTCGACGTTTCTCATCGAACGTAAGCGTACACCGTTCACGGCCTCACGCACGTCTCATGAACCACGACACTCTACACGTAAACATTTGAATGAAAAAAAATAAATAGGCTCGATTTGTTGACGTCCACGATCACCACGACACTTGTACCCTCAAGACATGTCCCACGAACAACATGAATCCCTCTACCTAGTTTACGCGTCGAGTAGGACAAGAAATTAGGTGATTGGCAGCAATACTCATTTCGTTTTTAAACACCTCGCAAAGTAAACCACTATTTTCCCTACGTGCAAAACCTTTGTAGCTTCGCAGCTTTATTTCCCAGCCCATTCGACAGGTCCACATACACATAACGAATTGGGTTTGTGCCTCCAACAATTATCACATTTGGGTTAATCATTTAACACATCACGAGGACATGGGCCCGTCCATCACTGGGGTGTTATGTCGTAAGTGGGCGAACTGCCAACCTGGAGTAGACCATTCATGGCTTCACGTATGTCGTGACCACGCCCCTGTAAGTGTGAACCTCGATGTATTCTTTTTATAAACAATAAGACTGTTGTCGAAACGACAACCGCATACGTCGAAGGACGTGGTCACTCAACAGTTGTTGGGAAAAATAAAGTGTATTAAATTCAGGATTTAAATTGGGATCCCTTTTACATGGCCCTAGGGGGCTATTTATAATCCCATTACAGATCCCCCTATTAGCGTTTAGGGCTATTACAAGGGAATTTACATGGTCACCCTTGCAAAAAGGACACTTACATGGGTATTCAATGTAATTAAGATATGTGGGCCTTTAATGGGCCATCAGGTTACTATTGGCCCACTGGCCAGTAGGTCGGGGCGATTGGGCTGGCCCACTGGGCCTTCTTGGATCGGGCTCAACCTGACAAAGTCATCCTCCTTCGGCGTACGCCTTCGCCATGCAACCTTCGCCCAGACCAGCAGGGACCCGGTGCGACTCTTCGCCCTTTGCCCCCTTCGCCCCGTTGTCTTCGCCATGGGGCTTCGCCCCGACGGGTCTTGGGCGCCTTGAGTTCGACGGGTCTTGGTTGGTTTCGGCAGGTTCGGTCGAAAGGTCTCATGGCATACTGCCAACAAGCCCCTCACGGGCAAGGGTGAGATAGGAGCTTCGGTCGAGACCGTGCAAACCATGTAGTATGGTATGACGCGCCCCCTTTCGACCGATGCTCCTGCCGAAACCTGTCCTTTGCTCCTGCAGAGAATGTGTGTATTATATGTGTTTTTGCTAAAATTCTTTTACGTATAGCTTTCGCCTCTCGCGAGTGACGAAGTTATCTTTACTATCTTTCTGGGCCCGAATGAATAGTGATGGGCCTTCGCCTTCCGTAAACAGCGAAGTTGCCCTTACTGTTCCATTGGGCCGTAGTGAACAGTGATGGGACTTTCCCGAGGGCCCGCCACTACACGGCCTGGTCCATGGGATTTTACCGTTTCGCCTACCCCGTGACATGTGGCCGTTCCTGATTGGCCGGGAAGGCGAAACGTCGCCTGGTAGGCTATATATTCTTACTTCCCCCTTTTCACTGCCATTACCCTCGTCATTTTCACCGCAGGCGCTCTCTCCTCAACTTTTTACTCGCGGCTCTCTGACTCGAATGAACCCATTCGCCAGCTAAACCCCTTCGCTAGTACACACTCGCTGCGCCATGGCCCTACGCAAGCCAAACTCCGTTTCCACGACAGGTCCCGACCCTGGCCAAATCGATGAAGATACCACCGCGTTTCTAGGAGTGTCACTGAGAGACGAGGATGAGCTGGCGAGGATGGTTGATTCAGGCTTGGTGGCGGAGGGGCGGGTGTTCGCCCCCGGGATGCCGAAGTGCCGAAGCCCGGCGAACACCACACGGTCGTGTTCGCCGTGTTCTTCGAGGCTGGTCTTCAGTTTCCGTGCAACATATTGTTGCCGGAAATTCTTCGCCTCTTTCAGGTGGAGCTACCCCAGCTGAGCCCTTCGGCTTTGGTCCGCATCGCCATCTTTGATTGGGCGTGCCGGACCGCTGGGTTCGAGCCCAGCACCAAGCTCTTCGGCGCTATCTTCTCGGCCACCGTAAACTCGAAGACGGTGGTCACCCCTACCGGGACCAGGAAGACAGCGTTCGGGAGTGTGAACTTTAATGTTTGCCCCGAGCGCTCCGACTTGTGGCCGGTCAACGCCGCAATGTCGAACTGGGATCGCTATTGGATGGTGAAGTGGTTTTACCACTCTATCCCCTTCGAAGCTGGGTCCGAAGCGGCGAAAGCCATTCGCTGGCGGCTCCAGGCGATCTCGCCGGTCCGAAAACCGAGAGTCACCGTCAGCGGTGCTTTGGAGGCACGGTTCGCCCTGCTCCGCAAGGTTTGCGCCCGACTGAGCTGCCGTGACTTAGTTGAGGAGTTTTGCATGCTTCGCCCCCTCTCCCAATCGTGGCAGGTCGAGGTTGATCGAGACGAAGGGGTCGATGGCCTGCCGAAACTTGTCATGCCCACCGGGGCGAATGGTAAGTTTGTATTCTCCTCTTTGTTTCTTTCGTTTGTTCGACCTCTTACATAACCGCCAGCCTTTATTCAGTGTTGAGCCTTGCCTAGGCCGACACCGAAGCCCGCAAGCTGATCGGCGATGTGTCGGTCACTGGGAACCCGACAAGCAGCTGGCCGGGCGAACCGGGTCTACGTCGGCGAGCTCCCCGCTCAGGCGAAGCCATTCAAGGCTGATGGCGAAGCGGGCCCGTCTCGGAAACGTCTGTGGGGGCAAGTGAAGTTCGCCCCCCACAAGCGACAGGCCCCTGCCTCCCCCGACTCCGACATCGATGATGAGCACTGTGTCGAAGAGCAGGAGGACGCGGGGGAGACCGAGTTCGCAATCGAAGAGGTCGCGGATGAGGCTAGCGACAGCCGCTCCGGGACGCGCGACTACACTCCGACTCCCAGCCCGGAGCGCGTCGAGACCGGGGCGGAGTCAGTCTCCTCTCCCCTTCGCCGCAAAGACGTGGAGGGGGCGAAAGCCTTGGTTGCGGTCGCTGCGACTAAGGTGGCGAAGGGGGAGCCTGCTAAGAGGGCCCCCAAAAAAAGGGGTCACCGTCATCGCTAATGTCTTTAGTGATGATGAGTCATCCGACGGGACACCCACTTTGCCCGCCGGGCGAAGCCAAGGTCTGACGACCGCCCCTGGAGCAGCTGGCGGGGCTGGACCTTCGGCTTCAGCCGAACAAGTAGTGAAGGTGGCCGCCCGGGTTTTTAATAGCCCTGTTCGCCGGCCGATCATTTCGCCGCTTGCCCTCGATAAGGGCAAGAAGACGGCCGAGATGTCCGGCTCCGACTACTCCCAGGCGCCGCACCGCTTCACCCCCGGCGACTTCGAGACCCGGGCGGAGCTCATTCCCTTTATTGAGGGGGTGAGCAATATCGTCGCTCCGGCCGGTGGCCCTAGTCTCTTCGCGGAACTTAACGAGTTCGACGAGGGCTGCTCTGCCGTCAAGAGCCTGGCGGTTCGGGTAAGTTGACTTCTTTTTTATTTTATGTTCTCTTTTTGTGTCGTTGTTTTCGACATCCTGACTTATCATTTGCCCCCCTTTTTTTCTTGTTTCGCCAGATCCTTGCAGCCCACTGTTCGACGAAGCGAACAATGCGGGCTTGCCTTGATGGCCTGAAGAACCGTCTTCGGGCCAAGGACGACGAGCTGAGCTGAAAAAGCCTGGAGATGGAGGGCCTTGCTCAGTCCCTCCGGGAGGCAAAGGTGGAAAACAAACGCCCCCAGGCCGAACTGGATAAGGGCAGCGTGGCGAAGGCGGAAATTGATCACCTCAAATCCGAGCTGGAGAAGGAGCGGGGGCACTCCGCCGCCCTCACCGATTATTACAACCTGACGGAACCAAAGATGGAGGACCTTCGTCAGGAGGCGAATAGGGCGGAGGCGAAGGCCCAACGGCTTGCGCGAGAGGTGGCGAAGGCCACTGAATCCGCGAAGACCGCCTGCCGCACGCTTCGCCTCGCTCTCACCGGCATGGGGGCGAAGGCGCGGGGTGTCCCGGCGAAGGCGCCTCTACGCTCGAGTTCTCCGAATGGACTCAGCAGGCTGGCTGCGCAGTTTCAGACTGCGCCATGGCGTACGGCGATTGCTGTGCGTGCGTGTCAGCGGCTTTCGCCCTGGGCCTGCTGCAGCAGTCTGGATGCGAGCACATCGCCCAGTTCCCCGACTTCGCGAAGGGGGATTGGGAGGTGAGCGCCCAGGACATTTCGTCAGCGCTCCGTGCCTGGTGTAAGCAGTTCTGGCAGAAGGTTGGCCGATCTGCCGCCAAGGCCCGTCTACTCGAACAGCTGGCGAAGGCGGAGGCGGCGAACGAAGGCGAAGAGCCTGCAAAAGAGGGTGGAGGCGGTGCCCAAGACCACCCAGAGGTGTGAGGCCCTCCGCCCGTAAATATGGCCGATGGCCCACCTTATTGTAGAATGTCTTAATGCTTGGAATATACAACAATTTTCACCAACTGTGTTCGATGATGTGTTTTTTTTGTACTCGCGCTGTTTCACATAATCTTTTGCCCGATTTATGTGTTCCAGTTTCGCTTTCTGTGTTTCTCCACATGACTTCCCTGCTGTTTGCAGGGTCTATACCGAAAGCTGTGTGTTCAGCCCCCCTTTGGGGATTTGTGAATTAGGAACGAGAAGTTTGTTGCGGTAAAGAATTTGCCGAAGGCCCGTTACCTGCTTCGACCTGTTTACCGTGAGATGATGATTAACGGCAATAGCTACAAAGTTGTGAACGTTGCTAACTGGATGCGAACACACCCGGGCGAACACTGGAGGACTACGATCGTGTCCACGCGGCGCGTTTGGAGGGCATGGCTCGCTCTGGCGAAATCATCAACGGACTGATCGGCAGGAGGCTATCGCCCGACGCCGCTATAGTCTTTCTCTTGTTTCGCCCCCTTCCCCCCTTAGGATAGTTTACAACATTAGTAGTGACGACGAACCCTGTTCGCCAGATCATTACATTGGAAGTAGTAGTTGTTTTGGGGGCGAAGATGTAATTTACTTGTAAGCTAAGTTGTAGATTATTTGTATTTCTTTCGCCTGTACCATGTTGTACGATATATACTCTTCGATTATTTTCCCCGAAGTTAATAAAGGTGTGCTTTTATTTCCTTTTTGCTATTTTTTGGATTGTCACCTTTCGTGCTTTCGTTGGGCTGGAATATATCGGCCCCTTTGCGTATATTAGCGAAATAGGTCCGCTGACGTTTTAGCTCTCGTCTTCCGTTATCGATCTTTGGTACTCCGCACTAACAGCGGCACACTTTTTTGTGTAGATCGACTATAACGGTGTTCGGTTTAGTTACTTTCCGAAACAAGCTGTCGCGGTTTCAACGTTCGGCGAGCGATGCTTCGGCCGATTCGTTTCGCCCCCCTGGCGTTTTCGCTGATCGGGCATTTGCTTTGGGGTTTTTTTCCACGAATTATCATGCACACAAGTAAAAAAGGGGAAAGACACAAGAATTTTATACATTGTGGATAATAGCCCTACGTCCAGTTTTTTTTTCTTTTCTCATTTTCTCCTTTTTTTGTATTTTTGCGCCGGAAGGCTTACATAATGGCAGATGCCGAAAAAGCTACATGGCAGTATGTACATTTTTACATTCTGGCGAATGGGGTGTCACCCTTTCTAAACATAGAAACGCTTAAGAGAAGCGGCGTTCCAGGAGTGATCGAACTCTTCGCCTTCCAGCGTTGCTATGCGAAAGGAGCCCGTCCTTGATCTGTGTTTGATGAGATACGACCCTTAACCTTTTTGACTCAAGCTTCCTGACCGCTACTGGGTTCGCCTTCTTCCTAAGGACAAGATGGCCAGGTAAGAGCTCTATTGGGCGAACCTTTTTGTTGTAGGCTGCCGAAGTGCTTGTGGCCTACTTGCGCATGTGTTCTAGTGTTTTGACTCGTACTCCCTCAAGGAGTTCGAGCGGCACCTCGCGCCCCTCTTCGCCCCCAGAGAACATCACCCTTGGTGAGTTAGCCCCCAGCTCTGTTGGGGTCATCGCTTCATCTCCATAGAGGAGCATGAACGGGCTGAACTTTGTTGGCCTTGTGGGAGTTGTCCGGAGGGCCCAAAGAACAGACAGCATTTCGTCTGGCCATCTACCCTTCGCCGCCCCCTCAAGCCTTTTCTTGAGCGCCTCTAAGATCTTGCCATTTGTGCGTTCGGCCGCCCCGTTCGACTGTGGGTGTGCGACCGACGTGAACCTGATTTCCAGGTTTAGCCCGTCACACATTTCTCTGAACTTGTCAGAGTTGAACTGCTTGCCGTTGTGCATGATGAACTCCTTCGGCACTCCGAAACGGCAAACAATGTTGTACTGCTGCCGAAGTGATCGCGCCGAGTGGTTCGGCCTCGATCCAACGCGAGAAGTATTCAATGGCTACAATTGCGAAATTGTACCCATTTCGTGCCACGGGGAATGGGCCAATGATGTCTAGCCACCTGGCGAAAGGCCAGACCGGTGCGATAGGCTGCAGCTCATTGTTGATGCAAAAAACACACACTGGCCTGAGAGGTTTGCTTTACTCTAGTGCAGGTCCAAAATTAGGGTTTCAGATTAAAGAGCGTGCCAGTTGATTTGATCCTACAATCAACAAGAAAAACATGCAAAGAATATCAGTAAACGATAGACAATCGACCATAGGGCCGATTTCATATCGTATGTGACCTAGCCGATGCAAGAAAGCATGGATCGGCTGTAAGGTGTAATCAATGATAAAATTAACCCTAAAACTAGGATATCGGCTATAAAGATCAATGTTACATAATCAATATATCAATATTAATTTAGAGATAAACAATTGGGATAGATCGGACTGAACCGAGACAGTATAAATTGCCCAAGTCTAAAGATAACATGACGTAAAGATTATGTAGATTGATGTCATAACCGATATCTAGGTTTAAGTATGTATCGGCTATAGCTCCGATACAACCTTATGTTAGGATATTCTCTAGTAATAAATATATTAAACTATAATCAATCAGATTGATATCAAGCTTAATATATTTACATTAGATTAGATCCTGATATAAGGGGCAGATATAGAACATTAAACAAAGCATAAGACAATGTAAAACATCTATATCAGGTAAGATCGGCTGAAACCCCGATACTATCCTTATTAACAACCATGAAGCAGGTTAGATATCATGATTCTAAATACGACTTAATAGGTTGGACTGAACCAATGCAGCATTAAGTATAAATAGAAGCATGAGATCTAAAGAATCAAGCCGATGGTTGGCTTTTCAAGATGGTGGATATATTATATAACCTAGATTAACAAAGTGATCTAGCCGATATCGATGAAACCCTAGAAAGGATCTAGCCGATACAGGTAGATTGCATTGTCGATCTAAGTTATATAACATATATGATAACTCGGAGAATCACACCAAAGAACTAGAGTATCATAGAGATGTAAGCACTAGCCCTAATGATGTAACTCGCCATGACAAGATATACCTTTTTGCCGAAGATCAAAGTGATGCAGCACGATTCGAAAGCACAAACTTGTCGAGAACAGAAAACAAAGATTTGGCGATGCGCCGAGATTGATTGAACGTGTGTTGTTATTCTTTACAAGACCTCGGGATTATATTTATACCCGAAATTACAAACCTTGTCCATCACGGACACGACTCATATTAACCTAATACAAATCCAACTAACCAACAAGTCCCTTAGGTGGACTCTTACCGAGAATATCTATAAGGAAATTACATAAAATATCCTAATTAATAGATACAATTGCCTCCTCAGGACTTCATCCGTGCATGGCAATCCATATGAAGCACGCTAACATAACCCGATGACGTATACCGAGTCATATTACCAAAATCGGCTCAATCGGCTAACCTAGTCCGACTCTGACTCTGCCGATCCAGTCCACAGCCGATTCGGACCACAGCCGATTCTCACTCTGCTTTCCGATACGATCTTATCTCTTCAATCCTCTTTGATTCCATCTTGACCTCTGATATTTGAATTACCAAATTTGGTCGTCAACACATGCCCCCCAAGTCCGGAATATTTGGTAATGTTTCGGATTTGCCAAATCTTATCTCCGAGATAATCTCGCTCTTTCCGTTTTTCTTACCGTTACCACAGTGCTTTAAATACTTTAACCGATGGCCCCGAGAAACTTCACACCATTATTTACTGTTACCACCACTTTCGCAATCTCCGTCCCCCTCAACTTCGGCGATCCCCTCGGCGCAAGCAGTCAATCTTCAAGTAATCCTCCGCTCACTCAACCGCCGGCGAGAAGATGTCTTCGTCATCCGCTCCATCTGCTGCCCCATCGGCCGAATACGCTGAGGTAAGTCCCATCGGCTAGATCTCCTTTTAATTCATCCAATTTCATTTTCCCGTAATCTTAGCTCGCTTCTCTTCTCTCTTACTTTGTTGATGTAGCATCTCGCAAACCTAATTGCGGTTCCCAGTCTTAATCATGAAAACAACTACTTCCTTGGGCCAATCGGCAATACAGACCCAACTGAGTTCGTCACTGCCGAAACCAATAGAATCCCCTTCAGATTATCGAACCCCAACACAGGACACTGGAAAAACACATTTAAGTCCTGGCCATCCCTAGAGAAAAGCTGGCCTGCATGGTTCAAGTGCATATCAGCTAGCAAGCAAAGTTACTGGGATGAGATAGGAATCGGCCAAGCCCTAGCCCTCTCTCTGGCAAATTCGGCTAAAGATGAGCCGTTAATGGCTTCTGCAAGTTACTTCTGGTCCAATACCCTCAATGCATTCTTATTCAACCAAGGGCCGATGACACCAACTCTCTTAGATATAACCATGTTAACTGGACTTGATATCACCTCATCTGCCAACCCAATGACCTTGAACTCCAAGAATAAATTTGACTTTAAAACAAAAAGCATAGGAGGATGGTCTGGGTTCATTTCGGCTAACATGGGTCAGGGCTCAGTTACCCCAAGAGAGCATACTGCCTTCTTGCTGATGTGGTTGGAAATATTTTTGTTTTGTGGATCAAGTTGTGGCCCAACCTCAAACTGGCAGCACATAGCCGAAGCCCTTGAAGAGAAAAGACAATTTCCTTTGGGAAAAATCCTGCTCGGCTATCTGTATCAAACTTTAACCAATGCATTTGCCAAACTAGCAACCGGCTCAGTAGTCAATGCAGGTGGCCCATGGTGGTTATTGCAGACTTGGTTAAACTTGGTTGCAATGAAAGCTGTCAATCGGCCATCTCCAACAGAATCAGAATTCCCAAGATTAGAACCAATCACTGATGATGATGGTGAAGAAATAACTCATCGGAGGTGTACATCCTTTGGAGAATATGCCAGCACACCAGCCGATGCAGGAGCAAAGTTATCAGTAGAATTGCTCAAAGACTGGTTCTTTAGTTTCTATGATGGCTTCCAGAAAGATGCCAGAATCTGGTTCTTCTATGATGAATCAGTCAATTTTGAGCTGCCAACGGACTTCAGATTTGAAGAGATAAACCATGACAAATTTCAGAAGTCCAGAGAAGTTTATACTACAGCCATCAGCCCATGCATTCTCCTTGTCGGCATCCACCAGGGTAGGAATATTAAAGTCTCATATGAGTTCTATCATCCCATGAGCTCAGCAAGACAATTTGGTATGGGCCAACTCCCAATCGGCTTGTGGTTTGCTGACAAGATTGAATGCCGAGGAGAGATATCTTCAAGTCTGATGATGGATCAGCTGCTGAACATTCTAGGCCCCTCTCTTGGCAGTATTAATGATATTGAATTAGCCATGTTCAGGAGCAAAGACTTCACCTCATGGTGGGCTGAGTGGAAACAACATCTTTTTCACCAATCGGCTACCATCTACATGACAAACCTCTTCCCTAACATGATCCCCAGGTAACTTCTCTTTTATTCCTGTTTCAAACATATCAGCCGATTCTATTTATAACTCATGAACTATCTTTGTCTCTCAGACCACAGACTCATCTCCTCCTCATACCAGCAAAAGTGGCAAAGAAATTGAATATGCTGCAGGGTTATTTCCTAACAGATGTGGCATGACTCCTCCTGTCATCGGTTACCATGCCCCCAAGACATCAAGCCTGCTCCATGGACAAATGAAAGAAACAGCCGATGCAGGCAGGAAAAGGAGAACTAGAGCATCAACTGCTGTGCCACCAGCTACTAAGAAAAAGGCCAAGAAACAACCACCTCCAACAGCCGATGACGCAGATGAAGCCCTAAAAGAAACATTCATTGAACGGGCAATAGATGAAGCTGCAGCCGAATCTAGTGATGTGGGAAAAGAAACACCTCCAGCCTCTCCAAAGCAAACCCCCACAACTCCTATTCCAGCTGTCTTCACTCGGCAACCCAGGTAAATTCATCTTCCTTGATACAAATTTTCTTTATTCACCCTCAACTTAATCCTCCAACTCTTGCATTTTGTAGAAGAAAAAACCAGCCGAGAGAAAGAAACCAACACAAGCATCGGCTAAACCATCAATTCAAGCTCCTCTGGTAAATTTCAATCTTTTAATCCCCTGAATACTTCATTAGCCGATATTATCTAACACTTGCATGAATATTTTCAGCCTCCTTCTCCTCCATCACCTGTAGCACAACCGGTCTCCAGTGAACATACTGCATCGGCTGTAGGCAGCCATCACGTCGAAGAAGAAATCGCTGCTCCTGCAATCTCTATAAGTCTCATTCTTAAAACCTCTCAAATTGGCTATATAAAAATATCCTCTTACTTGTATTCTTTTCATCTTTCCTACTTGCAGGTCTTAGCCGATTTATTTTCTTTTGATATAAAGGACTACTTTGATGAAGAAGCAGAAGGAGAAATATCAAGCAAATCCTTAGCTCCTCTCGCCGATGACGTGAAGAGGAATCTTGAAGATATTGCACATCGGCTAGAAGCATCTCTAGACAGTCTGGTGGTTGACTGCAGCACTCTCCGAACCAGATTCCAAGAAATCCAAACTGTTCTGCCAGATGAATTATCCAATATGGTTACCCCAGCTATGTATCTTGAGCAGCACCAATTTAAGCTGGAGAAGGCAAAACAAAGGATAGCCGATAGACGAGAGAAAAAAGATATAGAAGCCACCATTCAATCCAATCGGCAATTAGTCCATGATGAGAAAACCAATCTCGATCAACTAGCCGAAGAGCCAATTAAAGCTTCGATAAATCAATTAGAAGCCAAAAGAATAGATCTGCTAGCCAAGCTTGAAGAGTGTAATGCCAAGATTGCATTGGAAAAGCAGAAATTAGCCGATCTCCCTAAAGCCATTGGAGAACAGAAAGCAAAGCTGAAATCGGCTATAAAGAATGTAGCCACCATGACTAAGTCCTTGAAGGTAATTCCTGGAACTGACGCCCAAGATGCCCAAGCCATTGCAGAAGGTGAAGAAATCCGTCAACGGGCATTGTCAGCAATCCAGAAATATCTTGCGCAATGATTTCTTGTAATAAGGACTTAGAAGAATTTTGTGTTCAATTCTATAATCGGCTAAAACATTTGTCTTGTAACATAACCTCTTAACTTCCTTAAACCGATTGATACTGTTGCTTGCATATAAACCAATTATATACCTGGCAGACTTGGTTGTATTCCAACTTATCAATTTATACTAAATTTTGCTCAGAAATTTCCAACTTTTCATCTTCTTCCATGCCCCCCAAGTTTGTAGTAGGGAACACAATGCTGCAAACCTACATGTCTAAGGGCGATAAAAATATCGGCCATCTAAAGGCGATGTAAACACATCGGCTATCAACCATCAACCGGCAAACCATAGCCGATCAGGAACCAATCCAAACACTTGGGTAATATTTCTTTAAGTATTTACCATTAAGTGCTCTTCCAAAGACTTCTCCATCAAGCCCTTGTAACATGTATGCCCCTTTAGAAACACATTTGTGAACTTGAAACGGTCCTTCCCAATTCGGTGACCACTTGCCGAATTTATTATCTCGGGCCCCTATCGGCAGCACTAATTTCCAAACCAGCTCTCCTTCCTCAAAAGATTTGGGTACAACCTTCTTGTTATAATGCCTGGCAACTCTCTCCTTATCCCTTCGAACTTTCTCAAGAGCTCGCAATCTTGCTTGAACCAATTCTTCTGACTCATCAACCATCAAATTATGATAATCATCGGCTGTTAACTCATCCTGTAAAGAAATCCTCCTAGAGCCGATGTTGGTTTCCCATGGTAAGACAGCTTCATGCCCATAAACCAGTTGATAAGGAGGTACCTGAATTGCACCATGGCAAGCCATCCGATAGGACCATAGTGATTCAGCCAAAATAGTATGCCACTTCTTGGGGTATTCGGCTATCCCCACAAATACCTTCATGAACCTCACACATAACAACTTTAGCTTCTTCCATACTCAAGCACCTCAAGAGAACTCCATCTATCGTCCGATAATATAATGAATCATCCAACAAAACATACTTGAGAGCTTTATACCTTAATCTTCTTGAAACTGGTCTTGAAGGATTCTTTAGATACTCAAAAACATCAAACCTCCAATCATCGGCTGGAATACAGGCCACTTCTACCTCAATCTCTTGTAACATCGGCCTATATCCTGATGCACCTTGAGCTAAATCATTGGCTTCAACATTTTGCTCCCTAGGAATATGCTTCAAAGTAACCATCTTGAATGTCTTCATCAGCTCCTGGCATTTCTTATTATAGATTATTAAGGTATCATTCTTGCATTCATATTCCCCAGATAATTGACTTATCACCAACAAAGAATCACCCATGATCTCAACAGCATCGGCTTCGACTTCTCTCAATAACTGCAACCCTTTGAGAACAGCCTCATATTCTGCTTGATTATTCGTTGAATACGGTTTAATAGTAAAAGCAAACTGAAAACTTGCCCCCCTAGGTGATATTATCACCAAGCCGATACCACAACCATGAGTGCAAACTGATCCATCAAAGAATAAAGTCCATGGCATGATGTCAATATTATCAATACTAGTATCCCTGTGTTCAACTATGAAATCGGCTATCGCTTGCCCTTTAACTGCCTTAGCCGATTCATATCTGAGATCAAACTCTGACAAAGCAAATATCCACTTCCCAATTCGTCCCTTTAGCACTGGAGCCGATAGCATGTATCGTACTACATCGGCCTTGCAGACTATAATGCACTCATTGGATAATAGATAATGCCTCAACTTTGTGCAAGAAAAATATAAGCATAAGCATAACTTCTCCACAGGTGAATACCTTGTTTCTGCATCCAACAGACGTCTACTAAGATAGAATATAACTCTTTCTTTTCCTTCAACCTCTTGAATCAAGACTGAGCCGATAGAATTTTGATCGGCTGATAGATAAAGCTTAAATGGAATCCCTTTCTGTGGTGGTATAAGAACTGGAGGAGTACTCAAATATTCCTTGATATTATCCAGAGCCTGTTGCTGCTTCTCTCCCCAGACAAATTCTTGATCGGCTTTCAACCTTAGCAAAGGAGTAAATGGTTCTATTCGGCCAGACAGATTTGATATAAAACGCCGAACAAAATTAATCTTGCCGATCAATGATTGTAGCTTGGTTTTATCTTCCGGGGGTTTAATATCTTTAGTTACCTCGATGCTCCTCTGAGGAATTTCAATCCCTCTCTCATGAACCAGAAATCCAAGAAACTGACCAGCCGATACACCAAAAGCACACTTGGTAGGATTCATCTTCAGCCCATACTTCCTTGCTCTTTCTAAGACCTGTTTCAAATCGGCTATGTGATCATCAACTTCCTTGGACTTAACCACCACATCATCTATATATATCTCCACCAATGCGCCAATAAGATCGTGAAAGATATAGTTCTTGGCTCTTTGATATGTAGCACCAGCACTCCTCAAGCCGAAAGTCATAACTACCCACTCATACAAGCCGATAGCACCAGGACACCTAAAAGCAGTCGTGTGAATGTCCTCCTCGGCCATAAAAATCTGATTGTAACCAGCATTGCCATCCATGAAACTGATAATCTTATGTCCAGATGCTGCATCTACGAGTTGATCGGCTACCGGCATTGGGTATTCATCCTTCGGTGTAGCTTTGTTTAGATCTCTGAAATCAATACAAACCCTGAGCTTGCCGTTTTTCTTGATAATAGGTACTATATTGGAAATCCACTCAGCATATCGGCACGGTCTGATGAAGCCAGCATCATAGAGTCTTGTAATTTCGGCCTTAATAGCATCATACATCGCAGCTTTACAACGTCTTGGAGGTTGCTTATACGGCCGATAACCTGGTTTGATAGGGAGCCGATGTTCAACTATCGATCGGCTAAGTCCTGGCATCTCATAGTATTCCCAGGCGAAACAATCTCTATACTCCTTTAAGAGTGCAATTAACTTACATTTAAATTCTTTTGGTAAACCTTTACTAATATATGTCGGCCTAGGCCTATCACCTGGTCCAATGTCAATTTCCTCTAGTTCATCGGCCGACATAAAACCTTGCCCAAGCTTGCCGTCGAGATCATCAATGGTGTCTTCTGTATATAGGTTGGAACCCTCCACGGCACCCTCAAAACAAGAATTGGGGCTCTCCATCTCCTGTTGTCTGTATGGCATCATCAGAAACCTTTAAGTAATCTCCTTGCCAAACTTTACCAGATAAACAATCAATTCCTTCCATCTCCCAAATAGACAAATCGGCACAAGCTACATTGACTGACCTGTCGGCTGGCACGATTTCGATTTGGTCTCCTTGCCATTGAATCAGGCTTTGATGCATTGTTGAAGGGATGCAACAGTTAGCATGGATCCAATCTCTTCCCAACAACAGACTATAGGAACCCTTCCCATCAATAACAAAGAACGTAGTTGGAATTGTTTTACTGCCGATGGTTAGCTCCACATTCAAAACTCCCTTGGTTTCAGATGGGTTCCCGCCAAAATCCTTCAGAACCATATTGGTTTTGATCAAGTCCTCTGAATTCTTCCCAAGCTTTCTGAATGGTGTGTAAGGCATTAAATTAACGGCTGCCCCTCCATCGACTAGCATCTTTGACATCGGCTTACCATTGACAAACCCCTTAACATAGAGTGGCTTGAGGTGCCGATGATCTGTTCCTTCAGGCTTCTCAAAAACAGCTTGTTGTGGAGAAAGCATCAATTTAGCCGATGGCATATCTTCTTCCTGCTCGACAACTTGCTCCACTGCATATTCGGCTGGCAACATAAAGACCATATTTATCTCAGATGACATCACTTGCCCTTACGTTGTTGATTTTTGCTGCGATCGGCCTCGACTTCATCGGCTGGCGTCACTTTGCTCTTCACGCGCCATACTTTCTTCTTTTTCTGCCGCAGCCGATGCTCAATTGCACCCTCAACCTCCTGGAATTGCTCTCTGTTGAACTCTTCTCTTTTGATTTTTGGTGAATATCCCAGAAGGACACCATTGGGGATGCATTGGCTTGGATTCTCTATGTGAGTCATCTTCATCATCATCTTGGTGCATCGGCCCAAGTCTTTCATGCACTGACAACCTTGATTGTCTTGGCCGATGTATAATTGCATGTCGTCGGCTTGGTTCTTGAATGAATTGGACATCAGGATCACTGCAGCCAGGGCAATTTTCGATAGATGGTAACCTCATACCTTCATTCCAGTAGAATCTGAAGAATTCACAACTCCAATGGGGATCAAAATATCTTTCTTCCTCATCAGGGTATGCCTCCTCTTCCTTTTGGCGTCTGTTTTGATACTTGCCGATCATACCAGCTGATCTGATACTCCTAGTATAGTTTTTATTTCCATCGGCTGTGTTCCTGTTGTATCCAGGATGCACCATGTTAACTGGAAAAGGGTGTCCATCTATCTTCATCGGCCTCTTTACCATGTTAGATCCATCAATCTTAATTTATCCTTGTTCGATAGCCGACTAGATCTGTTGTCTGAAAATTTTGCAATCATTAGTGTGATGAGACCATGTGTTGTGCCATTTGCAGTACTTCCTTTTCTTCAACTCTTCAGCCGATGGGATGACATGTCCTGCCGGCAATTGAATCTGTTTTTCTTGAAGAAGGAGATCGAAGATCCTATCGGCCTTGGTGATGTCAAAGTCAAATCTTTCCTCTGTAGCCGAATTCTTAACCCATTGACAGACCACCGTCTTCTTATTCCTAGCCCATTCGGCTGCATTGATATCTGGGTCTTCATCTTCAGAATCATAATCATAATTGTAGACATTGTTTACATTATTAGCCTTTTTGATGAATTTCCTAGCCTCTTGAAATCTTGTTTCGTGAGCCGATACCTTCTGAGCTAAATGTGCTAAACTGTCAAAGTCTTGGGCCGAGAACCTTTCTCTGATCGGCGCCAGCAAACCTTGAAAAGCTAAATTGGCTAGTTGAGAATCCGATAAAGATAGGCTGTGACATCTATTTCTCACGTCTCTGAATCGTTGAATATAATCTGGACCCGACTCGTCTGATTTCTATCTAATAGCTGTGAGGTCCGATAGCTTCATCTCTTGGACTCAACTGAAAAAGTACTTATGGAATTGTTTCTCCAAATCGGCCCAGCTCCTGATTGAATTATATGGCAATGATGAAAACCAGGTGAAAGCTGATCCAGATAGCGAGAGTGGGAATAAGCGAACTCTGACAGCTTCTGTAGCCGATGCCTCACCACACTGAGCTAGAAATCGGCTAATGTGCTCGTAGGTTGATATATTATCTTGTCCTGAGAACTTGGAGAATCTGGCACCTTGTATCGGTTCGGCAATGGAACCCGATCAAAATATTCTGGATACGGATGCCGATACATGTTGCCATTATCTTTCGGTTTAAGTCCAAATTGCTCCCTCATGATGTCAGCGATCATATCGGCCCAGGGTTGATGGGGTGTTGCTCCACCATACTGCTGTTGTACTGGATCCATCTGGCCGTACTGGATCGGCTGAGGCCGTGGTGAGTGAGGCTGATAAAGATTATTGAAGCCAGCCGATATGCCTTGTGGTGGCACATAAGGAAGTTGTTCTGTACTGTACTGCTGGCTTATCGGCTGAGTAATTCCAATCGGCTGTTGTGGAACCGAAGGAATTTGGTAAGATGTGTCGACAGCTGGCGGTTTTGGATGAAGAATAGTCATCAGTTGTTCTGGTGTTAATTGAGTTGATGCCTGCCCCCCAGTGATCGGCTGTGATCTGGTTAGAATTGATGGAATATTTGAACTTGAGAAAGGAGCCGATGCAGCCTGGGTTTGAAGCACTTGTTGATTTCCTTGATTTCCACCGATCTCTGTCTTCACGGTTCTGTATGCTGGGAACGTGCCGTCTGGTAGATAAATAGGTCCTTTAGCCTTTTCCTCGGCTATCGTTCCGTCGACCACCGACTTGATCATATTTGTTAAAGTATTGACAAGTACCCCGGACTGGTTGACTAGCGCATGATGTACAGCCGAATCGATGTGATCTTGTAATGTGTGCAATTCTTCGCTACTCGATTCGGTTTTCACCTGTTTATCCTTTTCTTCTCTTGGTCCAGAAGTACTTGGGTCTTGCTTCACGATCGTCGGTATTTGGACTTGAGCTCTTTGGACGACCGTACCTTGCCGGGTGACTGTGAAGGAATGCAAATACTGGTTTTGGAGTTGGTCCAGCAGTTGTCGCAATTCTTCCTTTTGTTCATCATTCAGCTGCTCGGGTGTAACCGCGATGATGTTGTCCTCTGCGACTTCAGTGATGTTTGGAGACAAGATGACACGAGTCCCACTGGGCGTGCCAAAAGCGTGTTGATGCAAAAAACACACACTGGCCTGAGAGGTTTGCTTTACTCTAGTGCAGGTCCAAAATTAGGATTTCAGATTAAAGGGCGTGCCAGTTGATTTCATCCTACAATCAACAAGAAAAACATGCAAAGAATATCAGTAAACGATAGACAATCGGCCATAGGGCCGATTTCATATCGTATGTGACCTAGCCGATGCAATAAAGCATGGATCGGCTGTAAGGTGTAATCAATGATAAAATTAACCCTAAAACTAGGATATCGGCTGTAAAGATCAATGTTACATAATCAATATATCAATATTACTTTAGAGATAAGCAATTGGGATAGATCGGACTGAACCGAGACAGTATAAATTGCCCAAGTCTAAAGATAACATGACGTAAAGATTATGTAGATTGATGTCATAACCGATATCTAGGTTTAAGTATGTATCGGCTATAGCTCCGATACAACCTTATGTTAGGATATTCTCTAGTAATAAATATATTAAACTATAATCAATCAGATTGATATCAAGCTTAATATATTTACATTAGATTAGATCCTGATATAAGGGGCAGATATAGAACATTAAACAAAGCATAAGACAATGTAAAACATCTATATCAGGTAAGATCGGCTGAAACCCCGATACTATCCTTATTAACAACCATGAAGCAGGTTAGATATCATGATTCTAAATACGACTTAATAGGTTGGACTGAACCAATGCAGCATTAAGTATAAATAGAAGCATGAGATCTAAAGAATCAAGCCGATGGTTGCCTTTTCAAGATGGTGGATATATTATATAACCTAGATTAACAAAGTGATCTAGCCGATATCGATGAAACCCTAGAAAGGATCTAGCCGATACAGGTAGATTGCATTGTCGATCTAAGTTATATAACATATATGATAACTCGGAGAATCACACCAAAGAACTAGAGTATCATAGAGATGTAAGCACTAGCCCTAATGATGTAACTCGCCATGACAAGATATACCTTTTTGCCGAAGATCAAAGTGATGCAGCACGATTTGAAAGCACAAACTTGTCGAGAACAGAAAACAAAGATTTGGCGATGCGCCGAGATTGATTGAACGTGTGTTGTTATTCTTTACAAGACCTCGGGATTATATTTATACCCGAAATTACAAACCTTGTCCATCACGGACACGACTCTATTAACCTAATACAAATCCAACTAACCAACAAGTCCCTTAGGCGGACTCTTACCGAGAATATCTATAAGGAAATTACATAAAATATCCTAATTAATAGATACAATTGCCTCCTCAGGACTTCATCCGTGCATGGCAATCCATATGAAGCACGCTAACATAACCCGATGACGTATACCGAGTCATATTACCAAAATCGGCTCAATCGGCTAACCTAGTCCGACTCTGACTCTGCCGATCCAGTCCACAGCCGATTCGGACCACAGCCGATTCTCACTCTGCTTTCCGATACGATCTTATCTCTTCAATCCTCTTTGATTCCATCTTGACCTCTGATATTTGAATTACCAAATTTGGTCGTCAACACTCATATTGTGGTGCAGTCTGGCTTCGACCGTGTCGTTGGCAGCTTTCGCACTTTTTGGCCTGCTCAACGCAAACTTTCAGCACGGTGCGCCAATATACTCCCTGGTGAAACACCTTGGAGGCAACTGTTCTCGCAGCTTGGTGTGCACCTCACAGCCCCTGGTGTATTTCCTTCACCATTTCCTCGCCTTCGACAAAGGAGATGCATCGAATCAGAGGTTGGAGCACTCCAGAGCGATATAGTTGGCCTGAGACCAGCTTGTATTGTCTGGCCCTGATTTGTAAGCGCTTCGCTTCTGCTTCGTCCTCTAGAAGCCAGGCATCCCTGAGGTATTTTACGAACAGAGTTCGCCAGTCCTTTGGATCTTCGCCCAGATTCGCTTGGTCGATGACCATGATATCCAGGGTTTCTGCAGGCACACTTGGTGCATACAAGACCTCAAAAAAGATGCCTGGTGAATGCGGTCCCCCACAGGCGGCAGATTTCGCCAGGGTGTCTGCTTCCTCATTCTGGCCTCTAGGTAAGTGTTAGACCGTTATCCCGGCGAAGCACTTTTCCATAGATCGAACAGCCTCCAAGTACTTTTTCATTCCTTCGTCTTTTGCCTCAAAAGACTTGTCAACATTACACGCCACCAACTTGGAGTCTGTACGGATGAGTAATCACCGAACGCCCAAAGCCTTTGCTTTTCTTAACCCCAACCACACCGCTTCGTACTCTGCCATGTTGTTGGTCGTGTCGAACTGCAGCCTTGCGGCATACCTGATCGGCACGCCCCCTGGCGAAGCGAGTACAGCCGCGGCGCCCGCCCCCCTGTGTGACCACGAGCCATCGGAGTGCATTATCCAAGGCTGTTCGACGGGCTGAGGCTCAGGGGCGGACGCCAGTGTCCATTCTGCCACGAAGTTAGCTAGGACTTGGGATTTGATAGCAGTGCGAGCAACGAAATGCAGGTCGAAGGGGGATAACTCCGCTGCCCACTTGCTGAGCCTACCAGAAATTTCCTTGCCTCGGAGCACTTCGCCCAAAGGATACTGTGATGGCACAGTAATTTTGTGGGCCTGAAAGTAGTGCTTGAGTTTGCGCGACGCCATAACTAGGGCGTAAGCGAGCTTTTCCATCTCAATGTACCTTGTTTTCACCCCTTGCAAGGCTTCAGAGATGAAATATACTGGTTTTTGTCCTGACTCTGTCTCTTGGACAAGGACTGCACTGACTGCCACTAGCGAAGCCGCTAGATATAGCAGCATTTCGCTTCCTGGGATTGGGCTGACCAGGGCAGGCGGGCTTTGCAGATACTGCTTTAGCTCGTCGAATGCGGCCTAGCATTCGGGGGTCCAGTTAAACTTTCCTGCGCCCCGGAGGGTCTTGAAGAATGGCAGGCCCATTTCGGCTGCCTTTGAGAGAAAATGACTGAGTGCTGCAATTCGGCCCGCGAGCTTTTGTACTTCACGTACGCTCGACGGTGGCCTCATTTGCTGGATGGCATCAATTTTCTCGGGGTTCGCCTCGATACCCCTTTCAGAGACAAGAAAACCCAACAACTTGCCCACGAGAACTCCAAAAACACACTTCTCGGGGTTTAGTTTCATACCCACCGCGCGCAAGTTGTCGAAAGTCTCTTGTAAGTCGGACGCATGGTCGAAAGCCTTATGGCTTTTTATAACGATGTCGTCGACGTAGGCCTCCACGTTTCAACCCAGCTGCCTGCGAAGCACCTTGTATACTAGCCTGGCGAACGTCGCTCCGGTGTTCCTTAGGCCGAAAGACATCCTGAGGTGACAGAAGGTGCCGAACAGCGTGATGAAGGCTGTCTTGGGGATGTCATCTGGGTTCATGTGGATTTGGTGATAACCGGAGTATGCATCCAAGAAGCTCATGAGCTCGCAGCCAGCCGACGAATCAACAAGCTGGTCGATCCGTGGCAAGGGAAGGTCATCTTTCAGGCACACCTTGTTGAGGTCTGTGAAATCGACACACATGCGCCACTTCCCGTTCGACTTCTTGACCAAAACCAAGTTCGCCAGCCACTCCGGGTGGTCGATCTCCTTGATCACCCTGGCCCTAAGTAGCTTTTGCACTTCGGCCTTTGCTGCCTCCTGGCGATCTGCGGACAACTTACGCAGCTTCTGCTTTCTTGGCTTGGCGTCTGGCTTGACTGCCAGGTGATGCATAATGAGTTCCGCCGAAACACCTCCCACTTCGCTGGAGCTCCAGGCGAAGATGTCAATGTTCTTCTTGAGCACCTCTAGGATTTTCCCAGCCTCCTCTTCACCCAGATTGCCCCCCAGCTGGACGAACTTCGCTGGATCAGCATTGTTGATTTGCACCTTGATCACCTTACCGTGAGGGGCTGGCTTCGGCATGCGTATAGCATGCGGTTCGGCCTCAACATTGTGTACTGCCCTGCTGATCACGGCCAAGTCACCTTTTGACATGGTTGGAGGTTGAAGCCCTTTAACGATGATCACTCGGGCCGGATCGAGCATCTTGAGTTTGAGGTAGTTATGGTGGGAGATGGCTTCGAAATTGTTCAAGGTTGCACGGCCGAAGATGGCGTTGTAACTGTATGGGATGTCGACCATGTCGAACAGTATCTGCTCATCGCGCCTGTTTTCACCTGTGCCGAAAGCAACCATCAACCATGCCTGGCCGAGAACTTGAACTGCCTCTCCGCCGATGCCGCGAAGCAAGGCCGGCGCTTGGGTGAGGGCCAGGGTTGGTTGCCCCATCTTGGCGTATGCCTCAGCGAAGATGACATCGGTTGAGCTTCCCCCATCGACCAGAATCCACCGAACTTCAAAACCGGCTACCTCGGCTGAGATTACCAGGGGGTCTTGATGTGGGAACAGCACCCCTTCGTCATCTTCCGGCCCAAAAGAAATTCGCTGGTTCAAGTACTTCGTGACCCCTTCGCCTGCGGCAGTGATGTTATGCACCATTTGCAGCTGCAACTTTTTCTGCCGTTTTGACGGTTGAACTGGTGGATTGGCCCTCGTAATCACTTGAATGACTCTGCGCTGCATGTCTTGGCGCTATTCGGCTGGGGGTGATTGCTCTCGGGCCGCCTCGCGAGGCGCTTCGACAGCGGCTCCTTGATGCGGCCTTGGTTCTTGAGCGTTGCTTCGCTGACGAATGTTTCGGCATTACTTGGTGGTGTGCGAAGATCGCCCATGATAGGCGTAGTAGAGGTCCTTTCTGACCTTCTTGCGAACAGGCTGCTGGTGGCTGCCACCCTGCTGGGTGTCGAACTCCTTGCGGAGGGCTTGTACTTCATCGACAGCCATCACAGCCTTGCCCGTACGGTCAGTTCTGAATTTTCTCCAAGTCATGGGAGCTTGGCCTGGTCTCAGCGGCTGCCCCTGGTTCGCCGACTGGGGTTGACGAACGGCGGGGGGAGCCGGTTCGGTGACCTGCGCTTGCATCTGGGCCTGGGCAGCTGCGAAGGAGGCTTTTTCGTACTCAGCTCGAATTTCCTGCGTTCGCTTGGAGTCCTCTTCGCCCCTTGCGTACCCATCAATGATGCGAAGCAGGTGCTCGAGAGTTTGCGGCTCCTTGTTGGCGATCTTCCTTGTGAGTTCGCCTTCGAGCAGCCCGGCCGAAGCGGCATTGATGACATATGCTTCTGTTATATCTTGAACTTGGCATCGGACTTGCGAGAAGCGACGCATGTACTCCCGTATTGATTTGCCCGGCCTCTGGCGAATGCTGAGCAAATGTTGCTGCGTCTTCGGCTCCTCATAGGTGCCTCGAAAATTAAGGATAAAGACATCGCGCAATTGCTCCCATGAGTAAATTCTATTGGATGGTAAATTGAAATACCATGAACGGGCGATGCCGTCTAGAGCGAGATGGATTACCTTCGCCTTGGTATTTTCGTCGCCGTGAGCGGCTTCGATCGCGGACTCGTAGATAGAGAGAAACTCTTTTGGGTCCGTTTCGCCCGAGTATCGCCGAACGGATGGGAATTTGAACTGAGGTGGGATCGGACGGGTTTTGATTCCCCCACTCAGCGGCAGCCCCTTTTCACCCCCTGCCTTACTCATGACGCCCTGCAGCGAGGGCCCACTCAGCTGCGGATACGGTGTGGCGAAGGGCGAAGTCACAGCCTGCGCGTGTGGTTGGGCTACAGCGTTCCGCAGCCCGGTTCCGAACGGTGGCGCTTGGGTGGTGTTGTAGAAGTCGAACTGCGGCCCTTGACTCCACGGCGAAGCCCCTGGCCCGGGTTGGTTCGACGGCAGCCAACCGGGTGCGCCCTGGCCGGTGCCTCCCTCCGGTTGGGTCGAAGGGGTTGTGCTTGAGATGTTGTGGGGTTGATTGAGTTGCTGAAGGAAAGCTTGAAGCTATGCTTGCAGGGCCGAAGCCCCCTCCGCCATCACTTGCGACATGTGACCGGGTGGTGAGGGGTGCACCTGGACCACTGCCGGTCGAACCTACACGCCAGGAAGCGAGTGCGCTACTGCGGCCGAAGGTTGCCCGGGGAAATACATCGGTCCTTGCGCGGCTTGCGACGGAGGGGCTTGGACCGACACTTGCTGGTAGGCTTGAGGCGGGATGTAGCCTGCCCAATACTAGAGAATTGGGGCCGAAGCGACCTTGGCTTGCCGTGCTGCTTCGTATGCTTGCTGTTGCTCTTGTATCTGGGGAAGCATGTCTTGGAGCCGCGTCATATTCTGCCGCTTGGCTTCCATGCTGGCTTTGGCTTGCGCCTCGAGGTTGGGGTCGGCCTGCACAGCAACGAGTGTGGTCGAAGGCCGCTGACTTCTGAAGGGATCTCTAGCACCTGCGTAGCGGCCGGGGCTGAAGGCGGTGGTTGCGACGTGGGCGTCGTAGCCGACGGCACTGCCCCAGCTTCGGCGATGGGCGCCGAAGGTTCCGCTCCTTCTTCGGCGCCCATCGCCTCTTCTGCTACGCTTTCCTTTGGGTTAGCAACCCTCTCCTTTGAGACCTTCTTCGGTGGCATTCGCTCTCAGTGGTTTCGCTCGGAGGTCCCCACAGTCGGTGCCAGCTGTTGTCGAAACGACAACCGCAGACATCGAAGGATGTGGTGACTCAACAGTTGTTGGGAAAAATAAAGTGTATTAAATTTAGGATTTAAATTGGGATCCCCTTTTACATGGCCCTAGGGGGCTATTTATAATCCCATTACAGATCCCCCTATTAGGGTTTAGGGCTATTACAGGGGAATTTACATGGTCACCCTTGCAAAAAGGACACTTACATGGGTATTCAATGTAATTAAGATATGTGGGCCTTTAATGGGCCATCTGGTGACTGTTGGCCCACTGGCCAGTAGGTCGGGGTGATTGGGCTGGCCCACTGGGCCTTCTTGGATCGGGCCCAGCCTGACAAAGTCATCCTCCTTTAGCGTACGCCTTCGCCATGCAGCCTTCGCCCAGACCAGCAGGGACCCGGTGCAACTCTTCGCCCTTTGCCCCCTTCGCCCTGTTGTCTTCGCCATGGGGCTTCGCCCCGACGGGTCTTGGGCACGTTGAGTTTGACGGGTCTTGGTTGGTTTCGGCAGGTTCGGTCGAAAGGTCTCATGGCATACTGCCAACAAAGACAATTTCCCATGCATTTGCGTAGGCTTCTTTCCTAGTAACATAAATGATCACTTTTTGCAACAATCAACACATCCAACATCCAAACTACTTAACACCTGAAATATTAATACTAGTTTAACTATATAAACTACAATCTACTTGTATTTTTTCTGCTTCTTCGTCGGTGGCAGGTCTCTAGATGAACCATCGCTGTCGTCCATGTCCTCATCCTCATCGTCCTCCTCCTCGTCGTCATCATCATCATCATATGATGCAAGCGGAGGGGTCTTCTCGTCGGTGTTCCAGTTGTCATCTTCGTCTTCCTCGTCACTAGGGTTGGGTGAACAGTACTCGTCTGCAACTAACCCTAGATCCTCCTCCCACTGCTCCTCCACCTTAGAGGAGATGATTGTCCCGCCCAGAAATTAAGAAGTAATTTATGAACTAACTTGTGCATTAAATCCTCATCCAGGAATTAGCCGAGGTACACAAACGACAATTTAATATACAGATTCATCAAAAGGACTAAAGTGATAAATACTTACACAAAAGACACTTAGTCCTCACCACGAAGAAAACTAAAGCGGAAAAGAAAATATAGCGAAGCTTCAACTCCACTCCCACAGGCAGCTCAATTGGGATCTAAGCCAAAGGTCTTCTCCTTCTGGATCCTTCTTTAACTAAGGTTTAATGATTATTGCAAGGTGAGTATATGGAATAATCTTCAAGTCACACAGCTAGTATGGAAGTGCACAAGAATAACAAAATATGGGAATAATAGGGTTCATTTGCGAAAGCAACATTTGGCAAAGAGTTGAGAATTTGTAAAACAACAGAATAATTAATTAAACAATATTAATCAACACCGAACAACACCCCGGGTTGTATAGGCCCAAACCATCACGGGACAACCATGCTTGGTTGCACAGACCCAATCTACATACCAGCAATTAGCGATTCCAAACTAGATACTGAACCAATTATCACCATTTATCACATTATTAGCATTCAATGAGTAGTCTGGGACTAAAGACAAAAAACATTGTTAGACCCACCCATAACCGCGCGCACAACTATTCGAACAGTTTTACTCTGGCCAAAGATGAACCATTGTACCCACAAGACATAGCCCCACAACACGTTGCCATGTGCCTCAATACCACCACGATACCTTGGAAAGGAGCTATGACAATACCCTCCGCATAACACAACTCACCACAGTGCACCGTTCCCGGATTATAGTCACCCCTTTTAGCTAAGGTATGGACTCCCTAGAGACCCTGTGTGCTTTCTCTGCCACTTCAAAGTCTGGTGCCCCGCAATGAACCACGCTATGCAAAAGGTAAAGCCGTTGCCCAAGCGAACAATACCTTGAGGTTGGTATGCTTAACGTTTCACAACAGTAGCTCGTGAACCGGTCCTTAATTGTCATGAGCACGACCATCAAAACCATTTGCTCACACCCCACCATGAATCAAGTTTTAATTAGCAAATTAATTATTTTACCAACCACGATTGACCACCCTGAGCTATCATTAAATATCCATCAATGAGATATATGTGAAGCATTAATTATCCCAATAGCGTGCTAATGTTTCTAAATATGGCTAAGAAATTATATCTCATATCTAGCAGAACCAATATATAAGGCCCAACCTAGTCAAATTATAACCCATAGGATAATCAAGTCATTTTCTGCCATAACATAGGGAAAGACTCACATCCCCAATGCCATTCGAAAATAAATGCATATTTGAAATGAATAGAGAATTTAAAAATAGGTTCAACATGTTCAAAGGAATTGTGTTTGGGATTTTTGTGACTTGCCTTTCAAACAAGCATCTTCAATTCGTCTTCAGGAACATCTTCAACGAACGAACGATCCTCCGAAATTACGGAAAACTAAGCCTAGAACGCAAAATTAGGAAAACACTAATAAAAACCAAATAAACAGTATAAATAAACTTAATAAATGGGTAGAACTTGAATTTATATGAATTATGAGACTGGAACGACCTCATTCTGAGTTCGTATGAATTAGTTATGAATTATTAAAGTTTTAATCAATTATAACCTATAAAGAAAACAAATAAATGAATTATGACATCTTATCTAGTTATTTATGAACTGAGAAAGAAGGTATATCACATAAGCCCTAGAATTGGGGAGAGAAAGGGTTGGTGATAGGTGGAACCCACTACTCATAGAGACAAAAGATGGATCAGTTCACCATGGACCAAGTTCATAGAGGAGGTTCCTGGGACCACAAAAATCGATGGCTCAGATCGGATCAACCCAAGTTGAAACCGATCTAGGGTTTTAGGGCTGCCACGCGGGATAGGAGATGACATGGCGATGAGGTTGCGGCTGACGACGCGACGACGTGGTAGATGACAAAGCATGCCACGTGGATAGCCACGCGGGCACGACGGCCGGCGACCGTCGGTGACAGCAGCGACGACCAACGGCGGCGCGGCGGTGGAAACCGAGAGCACGGGGAGAAAGAGGAGGACGCGACGATCCTTGCCACTACTTACACGATGAAGGATGGCGAAGGGAGACATCGGCGGTGAGCTCCGAAGGGCGGCGAGGTCGGGTCGGCGGTGGTGGTGGCTTTCCGGTGACGGGCTGGCGACAATGAAAGGGAGGTCGGGCTTCTCCTTGGCGTTGTGATGCCAACGGATGAGATGGTGAGGTCTGGCAACCACTGGGCTGAGAGTCTCGGGTGCACGGTGACGAGGGGATTCCAGCGCAATTCGGTGCAAAAGAACAGATGGCCGGGGTAGCCCTTGCGCTTTCGAAGCCGAAGGAGGCGATAACACAAAGCGGCGTTGATGAAAGCGGTAATGCGATGCGGCCGGGGTTGGCGGCGGTGGTGGAGAGAGAAGGTGAGCTCGGGAAGAGGCGGTTAGGGCACGGGGAACTCGGGCTAGGGTTGGAAACCGGAGAGGAGACACGGGGCATGCTATTTATAGGCTCGAGATGGATTGATCAGATCGAATACAAGAGGATTTTGCGAGGGGAAAACTATGGTTTATCCTGAGTTCGTTGGGATAAGAATGGGGCCAAAATCAGCGGGATTAAGCACGAGTTTGTTGGGGCTTTCTTGGGGATAAGGTGGAGAAGATCGAGAGGATTCTGTTCACACAACCAATTACGGAAAATATGCAACGGAATGGCCGGATTTGGTGGAGGTGGTAGTGTCAGCACTGTGCACTAACACGAGAGAGAGGCGGCTGGAGGAGGACGATGGCAATGTAGCAGGGACGTGAAGCAGACTTACTGTTCTCTTGCGGGCCGTTAGATAGTGGGACATCTGGACTTTGGTAGAGGGAAGGAGAGAGGTTGCCCGCACGGGCTGGGCCAGCAGGGAGAGAGAGGAAGGAAGGGAATGGGCCAAAAGGATCCCAAGCTGGGGAGAAGGATTTTAATTCCTTTTATTTTTAAATAATTGCTGAAATGATGTTTCATTTATTAAAAATACTTCCGGTGCTCAATTATTTAGGAAATTATGGAAAAATCCAGAAAATACTTGGACACCCAAAGTATTTAGGAAATTTCATCTCGCTCAATTTGATGTTCAAATTTTTCATAAATTTTATTCAAACACTTACTTTAATTATTAAATAATTTTTAAAAATTCCTTTTTCACAACAATTTATAATTTAGCAATTTTTAGGGTGTGACAATGATGTAGATTATTCGAACCTTGAGGAAAACCTAGCATTCGTGGTGAAACTGATGGAGACTCTGTCCAGGGTGCGATGAGGCCACGATATCACACATGGGTACCATTCCTCCTCGCTAGAAGATGAAGAGGAAGAAGATGGTGAGGATGAAAAACTAGACGAAGAACACTTGGTGGCAGTTGTGATTTCTTGTTTAGTTGTAGAGTAGATGAATGGATGATCTAAGAGCACAACACGTCTATATATACATCACATGGTATACGCTCGGCGAGTAGATTATCACGATGCGTCGAAACAACATGGGGTGCAACGCTTCATTAACCGTCCATTGTCCCACTGTGAGCGTAAATATTGTACGCGTAACCCATTCACATCTATGCTCGCGTCCTTACTCAACAAAAAAATGCATCCTACGCTAGAAATGTTTACACGCATGCACAGTGCCCGTATGTTGTAAGCGAGACGTGCGTGATGCCTTGCACGGTCTACACGTACGTGGGGATCGCGAGGTGCCTAGCTACATTGTTCACGCCTACCCGGGGATTGCGCACGTAAACACTTCCATTTCTACACCTAAATGTTTTACACACACAGTATCATTGTATGAGACACGTGCGTGAAGCTGTGCACTGTTTACGCTTACGCTAGGGATCGCAAGTTACCTAAGTGGTTCACTCCTACCCGGGGATCGCGTACGTAAACACGTTCATCCTAATCCAATGCTCAAAATTTTTACGCTCACAGTGCCGTTGTGATTGTTCAGGGCAAACCAACAAGAGAACTCTAACTACTTCGAAAAACCTCAAACTTTGATGTTGTTGGGATATGCGTATGTTACTACCGAAATTTTTCTACCGCGTAAACCAGGAACCATGCAAATATGACATGATGAATCATTAACAATCAACGTGCTATGCAGCGGAAGTTGGTGTTAAGAAGCCGAAGGAACGTCGGCGATGTAACACGCGTCGATGTAAAGGAAGTAGTCAATCGCAGCAACCCAGCCTTCTCCTCCTCGTGCATTCACCTCACCATTCTCTCACGCTGATCAGCACTGTAAACCAGCATTGCCTCTACCAGTATCGAAACGTCCAGGGACGGAACACCATGTGCGCCTGCGTGTGGCTAGGGTTTGGATCGGGAAAGGAGTGACGGCTAGGGTTTCTCATGGGACACCAGTCACATCACCTCTAGAATATAGACATCCTACTCGGATCCATATCCGAATTGAGTACATATTGGATCTCTATCCAATCTAGTTATTTCAGCCCGTTAAGTGTGCGACCTCGTAGGTTCATGTAGACTCGGCTGCAACCTAAAACTCCTTTTCAGTCCACGTGTCAACAATGGCTCCGAGCAGAATATATTGATCTAACGGGCATACTTAAAGATCATATCAGCTGAACCTCTAGTATACACTTCGATGAACCCTTTGCCTCATGATAATGATTAAGCTCAATGGTAGTTATGTACCATCCTTTAATACTCAATCATTCACTCAATCCTCTGATAGATTATTGAACCTGTAATTGACTCCTCAATCATTTCTGGTATAGCCATGCACTTTCATAATCTATAATATCGATGGGCCTAGAGATATCTCTCCATAGGAGGGTCAAATCCCATCTTGATTATTCATAGCATAGCCGAAGACTACTATTATAACTACCCACTTTCGGAGTAGCGTTTGGCAGTCCCTAATTAAGCTATTACTTATGTTGGGAACCATGATAATCTCATGTCTAAGTGTTCTACACCAACACCAATCAGATCAGTGATGACACATCAGATATAACTCTTTGCAGTATCTAATATTGTGTCTATCCAACAATATGTTCCCAAGATATGTCAGCACTACAAAATTGATTTTTCATGGCATCACCCTATTATTTTCTCTAGTGACCATACGCAAAAACCGCAAGCAAAAATACAACAGGAGGTTCCAAGTTAGTACCGCCATTGAAAATCTATTTTCGCAAGCGATCGTCTTAAGAGCAAAGCAATTAAAAAAACTATGATTTTTACAAATGGTGCTCTTAAGATTTTCCTCCCTCTAGTCCTAGATCCAGAGGTCTCCCTCTTTCCCTTTTTTCCATCACTCCCAGATCCAGCCGAGGCAACAGCAGGGGAGGGGGTGGCTCCGGCATTCGGCGGAAGCGGTCCGGAAGAGGGGGCAGTAGCGGCGCAAGGAGGGGACAGCAGCGGTGGCTGGGAGCAGATCCGGCTCAACGGCGGCAGTGCGGGGGAGTGGGGTCTCGGTAGCGGTGATTCTGCCGTCGGCCGGTCACACCCTTCCTTGGGAGCAAGGAGGGGCAGCGGCATATACATTGTGGATGTAAATAATTAAACAGCCAATATGCAAGGAGGTACTGAGATAGGCTTCAGAGACATCATGAACTCTGCTTTGTGGCATATTCATTGTGCATGTAAATAATTAAAATGCCAACCTGGGTAGCCTCTCTATTACTCATGGGCAAAATATTGTTGTAGCTGTGCTCCTCTTTTGTTCAGCAACGGAAACACATAGAAGATGACCGTGGTACATGCAAAACATGTGCATTGGGCATAGAAGAGGCTGTACGCCTTGTAACAGTGAACTCATGGCTCAGTCGAGGTATTTATGTTTTCCTTCCTTCGCAGTATCTTCTTTTCTATATGTTTATCAACGGGTGCTACTAGTATAGTGCATCGTTTAACAAAATCATAATGACAATAATATATTTGGGGAATCCTAAACCTAAATTCTGCCCTATTTTTGCATCCTATACCTACATCCCCTACACATAAAAATGAGTTCGTATATGATAAGCATGTAGATGAATAGGGCCTGTATTGGCACGTTGGCATTGTGGTAAAAGAAATATTGAAATTTCTATTAGCATGGTCCATGTATAACTTAAAAGATTTTCCATGGCCCATGAGATTAATTTACTTTCTTGTACATTATGACACAAACTACTGAAATAAAAAAAATTATGAAGGTGACTTCCACACTTATATAGCGACCATTAAATAGAAGAAGTGAAATTAAATAATCAAAATTACAAAATTACAAAAAAAATTACACAGACACAGAGACACATAGACACATATATGTACATAGACACATGAGCAAAATTACAACTTGACTTGCACTGAATTTTACAGGTGTTCTCCAAACGATATTTTCTGCCAAAATGGAGGTCCCAGTCACAACCACTTCTTGTTCCTACTGCAAGGAAAATTAATGCATTTTTGAGATACGATACATCATTCCTTATCCTGACCTTCATACTAACGTGGAAATGCTAGCAGATATGTTGGAGGATTGAGAGATACCAGGAGTTCAGTTAATAGAGCGCTGACAAGAATTACTGTCCAGGCAATAGCTGATATCGATCTGTTTTTTTTCACTGGATGTATGCTTCGCCAGAAGAGTTTAACATAATTAGTGAAGCATAAATAAGAAATCAACTAGTTGCTCAAACGCATTTTATTCCACGGTGCCATTTATATATTTTCACGGTATGTGTATTGGTATTCTGAATAAGAGTGTCACTGATTAGGAATGTCATTTACTAGTTGTGTGTTCATCTGAACAGGACCTAACTGTAGTCCTCAAGTAGAAATGCAACATACAGCAAGGGCCTATCTTTGAGCCATACAGGACCGGCACACTCAGATACAATTTTATATTCACAGTAAAATAAGAAAAAAAATCTCTTTGTGGAGGCATCTAGGTAATTCTGCTAAGAAAACAGTTGCCCCAGCCCCTAAAATGTTGGTAGTGATTCATCTCAACAATTTGTGACCAACCATGACCCAAGCATCAACTCTGTTCCTCATTAATATAAACAGCTTGGATTTTGAACTGACTTTTGCATGGAAACATCTCGATCCATGTTTCAATCCGGTAATATGAAAAAGGGTAGCACACGAGACCTAAAAGTGGATGGATGCGAAGACAAGGATTTAGACAGGTTCAGGCACTCTCAATGAGAGGTAATATCCTACTCCTATTTGAGGATTATATCTACTGGGTGTTGTATTAATATGACGATCTATTGCGTGATTATGTCCCCTATAGGGCCTCCTACACACCTTATATATGATGGGGGGCAGGATTACAAGATAGAAAACTTAACAAAATACGGTATCGGTTTCATGCTACTACTTTACAATATTGTAAAACCAAGATTTTAGGCCGTTCCGTAATACATAACGAAATGTAATACCCAAGTTATGATCCGTTACATATTACAAGGATATAAGCTATCCCCTCAGATAACCATATCGTGTGGGCATAGGGTACCCATAATCTCCACAGTAGCCCCTGAGATCTTCACAATCGAAAAGATAATATTCTCTCGAACTAGTTTACTCCAAAGCCGAGTGCTTCAATCATCTTCACCATAATCTCTCGAGTACTGTTACCGAAACAAAAGACTGTGGAGGGCTAAAAAATAATAAAATATAAACTTAGGTGCATCGACTAGATGCACCTATTAGGTGTAGCCCCCGACTATGTGGTTAGTTGCACAAACTAAGCATATAGTCAACGAATAAATAGATTAACCAGGCAAGTGGTTTTGAGCCACCTAAGTAGCATAACGATAGCACATACGGTATGAATCCCGAGTAAATAAGACTCAAGTAATAATAGACCGACTGCTTATGAAGCATGATGCATGCAACCTAAAGTTACCACATCTTTGAAAATTCACATAGCAAAAACAGCTATAGAAAAGCTTGTATGCCGTGAATAAAGAAATTTCCAAAGCACTAGGCATACACCATGCACACACTGCTTTAACAGATGTGCTTAAGTCCCTAAAAGATGCACGGCTTTACCATAGTTGAAAACATAAGGGATATGTGGTATAAAATCCGAGTAAATAAAACTCATAAAGGATTTCCCAACCACCAAAGAATGACCAAAATATTTAATAAGCCTAACCCATAATACTTGGTATTTAAATAAAAATGTACACTTACGCGACAGAAACAACGATATTGCATCCAATCAATTGCTTTATGAAACCAAACAGTGCCATGACTTATATAAAAAAGTGAGAAGGGCAGCTATGTATAAAACTTCACTGTTTGCCACCTTTTATGATGCATTGTACTAGCTCCTAAAACGTTGAGTAACTACATTATAAAAGGATTTTAAGGTATTGGGTACTTGATCACATGCACTTTTGCCTAAGAAAAAAACAAAATGCCCATGTACCTAAAAGAACGTGACAGCCACACCTGAAAATACGGGCTACAGACATATTAGGTCAGACATATTAGGTCTAGAACAAAAAATATGCCTTCGATACCCTTAAGAGGATGACGCATGTAGCATGCCTCTTGACATGATCCCGAGTGATAAATCTTCCGGGAGATGTAGACCAAGTGCATCTCATCCGAGTGGCTTCTGGTCCAAATAGTTATCCCTCATGGGGTACAATGAAGTAAATATGATAATTAAATCCCTACTGGCAAATACTTGACTTATAGCCCTAACGAGGAATAATAACTGGTCCAGTCTTTGAGCATAGAAATAGATCCACGACCATGAATTGATGTTAAGCTAACAAGCCCCTGAGTATGTAGCTTGTCCTTCTTTCGCAATAGAAATTATCCATTGGTGATAGTTGATGCATTAAACGAGGTCGCCCATTCAGTGGCGGCATGGCAGTGTAACAGGCCAACCATGAAGGCAAAACAGCAAGTTAGCGACAACGTAGGCAACTGAAGGCGATGACGTTGTAACCCATTAGCAACGGCGAAGATATCGGGACTGATGAAGTAGAGGCGAAGCCAAAGAATCTCATTGACGGCAGTTGACCAGAGATCACGATAATATCGATGAAGAAGGTGCTGGTGATGATTTCAGTGACAATAATCCATCAAGTTATTGAGAATATGTCGAAGCTCGAGTAGTTTCCTTGACGCTAACGCTTGCATGATGAAGATTGATGCAATACCCGTTGATTTATGACAATGACAGTAGAACTTTGTGTTATAACTGTTGCAGCTGCTTCACTTGGAGGAAAGTAGATGTTGTCCAACTCATCGAATCTGAATTGATTGGTTGACAACTCCAAACTCCCAGACATACATATTAAATATTGAACTGGATGCTTGAGAAATTTGGAGTAAATTGTGGTAGCATCCAGAAATCAAAATTATTAGTGAAATAATTGGAGATGTTGAAGTAGAAAGCCTGCTCTGTGTCGAAGACGAAGATAATGACTTTCTGGAGTTGACTCGTTGGCTGATTAATTAATTGCTTTATCTTGATATAGTGTCTATCCAATTTTGAGTCTTGTATTTGTGTAGCGCTCGACTCTATGCTTAGTTGGGAAACAACTGATCATAGAGTCAAGAATTGTAGCTTGTCGGGGAGTAACCATCACTTGAGTGAACATACGCATTGAGGATGTCCGAGTAGAAATCTTGAAGATTGGAACGCCATTTGTTGTAATACATTAGCACGGCATCATATTTGGTGGCACATGCCAAGATGTCAAGGCCCTTGGAGACGTCGTGATTAGTGAAGTAGCGAAGCTTCCGAAGTAGTGGTAATAAAGTTTGCCGATGCCGAAGACAATGAAGATGAAGTCGATCCACAATGTTGATGGAGTTGTATAGCCGTAATGACATGAACACAAGTCGGCGGCAACATAAGTAAACCACTGGCAAAGACGCATAGTCGTGAAGATAAAAAACACCAGTCGGCTGCGGCAAAACCAGTCGGTGATGGACGAAGCTGAATGATGGTGCAAACGAAGACGTCCATCAACGACGACATAATAGGCCAGCTGCGAAGGTGAAGATACTAGTCGGCGGCAGCCGACACAAAGCTGGCGATGAAGACTTAGACGCCTAACTACGGTAGTATAACCAACCAACCGCAAAGGCGAGCTGATGGTGAAGACATAGACGCCCAACAACGGTGGTGTGACCAACTGTTGATGTGAAAAACACACATTGGCTAGACAGATTTGCTTTACTCTAGTGCAGGTCCAAAACTTTCTTTCGGGTTCAAAGGCGTACCAGTTAATTTCATCCTGCAATTAACAAGATGAAACATACAAATTTTATTAGTGAACGATAATCGATCGGCTAGGAAGCCGATGTCATATCATGATGTAAACTAGCCAATGTAGTATAGCATGAATCGGCTGTGAGGCATATTCGGTAATAAGCTAACCCTAAACTTGGCACATCGGCTGAAAATATCAGTACTATATAACCTATAGATCAATATCACTTTAGAAATCAGCAATTGGGATACATCGGACTTAACCAAGACAGTATAAATTACCCAAGTCTAAAATAACATGAAATAAAATTTATATGTATTCATATTATAGCCGATGTCCAGATTTAAGCATGTATCGGCTATAGTTCCGATACAACCTTATACTAGGAAATTCTCTTACTGTAAATATATCTAACTACCACCAATTGGATTGGTAATGAGTCCAATATATTTATATTAGATTAGATCCTAGTATAAGGGGTATATATAGCAAATTAAACAAAGTATTAAACTATGTAAAACAACTATATCAGATAAGATCAGCTGAAACTCCGATGCTATCCTTATTAACAACCATAAAGCAAGCTAGAGATAATGATTCTAAATACGACTTAATAGATCAAACTTAACTGATGCAACATTAAGTATGAAAAGAAACATAATATCTAGACAATCAAGCCGATGGTTGCCTTTTCAGGATGGTGGATACATTATATGATTTAGACTAACAAATCAATCTAGCCATTATCGACAAAACCCTAAATAGAAATTGACAGATACAAGTAGATAGCATTGTCAATGTAGATTATACAACGTATATGATAACTCGGAGGTTCACCTTATAGAATTAGAGTGTCATCAAGATGTAAGCACTAATTCCGATAATGCAAACCACCATAACAAGCCTTACCTCTTTGCTGAAGATCAAACTGATGCAGCTCGACTCAAAAGCAAGAACTCGTCAAAAGTAAAAGAGTGTCACGTCCTGATTTTTCGTTTTCCGTTATTTTCACCTGGTTGCGAAAATTCACATTTGGTTTGATTGTCTAAAATAGCTTAATAAAAATTTCTTCAATCAAAAGGATTTAATATGATTAATTAATTAACGACATCGTTGGCTTTGTTGTATTTTAATTGGGTCTGTTGGATTTGATTCGTATTTTGGAAGTGGAGCTCAAATTCCAAATCAAATTATATCCAAATCCGAAATATATTTCTTTTCATTCCTATGTATCCTAAATCCTCCAAAAAATTCCAGATATTTTATGTTTGGAATTTTCTAGAAAAGCCCATGCCTTTTTCCCATTTTCCCTTCTCTCTTTCTCTAGTTTGCTCTTTTGCAGTTTGGCCCTCCTCCTTCATCCTTTTTCTTTTTCCCCCTTCTTCTTCTTCCTCTGGACAGGGAGCCACTCTCTCTCTCCTCTCTCCCTCTGCAGCCCAGCCCGGGGAGGCCAAGCCCCGAGCCCGCGCCGCCTCGGCCCAGCCCCCTCCTCTCCTCTCGTCGCCCTCGGCCCACCGCCGCCAACCGAATTCCACGCCATTGCCGCGCCGCTACCATCCGGAGCCGCCACCATATCCTGCAAGAACCACTGCCGCCCTTCCTTAAACCGCGCCAGTGTCATGCCCTAACCCTAGTCCTCCTCCTCTATAAATGCCGCCGCCTGCCGCCCTGTTTTTCCTTTTTTTTCGAGCCACCGCGCCACCACGTCTTCACCGTGGGCAGCCACCGCCGCTGCCGTTTCGAGCCGCCGCCGGGAGCCGCGCTGCCGCTGTGGCCGAGTCCTCTTCTTCCCGTATCGCCGCCACCGCTGGTGAGCCCGGGGCCGAGCCCTCCTCTCTTGCCACGCCGCCGCTTTCTCTCTCCTTCCCCAACTCCGGTGAGCCCGTGCGCCACCTCCTCGCCGTCCCGGAGCCCCGTGCCGCACCACCGGAGTCGGCCCCATCCCATCTTTCCAATGCCGCCGCCCGTTCTCGCTGTCGGTCGTCGTCGACGCCGAACGCCGCAGCAACGCCGGAGCGCGTCCACAGCACCATGGCACCATGGCTGGGCCGTGGAGCAGCTGCTCCCTCCTTCTCTTAACCCTTTTGTGGCACTGACATGTGGGTCCCTCCATCCAAAATCTCCAATAAAATCTGAGCCGTCCAATTTGTTAGATCCAATCTCCACCCTTGGATCTACATAATTCCACCGCATGCCACATCAGCCCTAGATCCATCCATGTCATCGCCACATCATCCTCTTTTGCCTATGTGTCGCCACGTGGCAGTCCATGTCATCCGGTCCACCATACACCAAGTCCATCATACACCTAGCCACTGACCAGTGGGTCCCACCCTATTTTCCTACTCAAAAATAATTCAATTCTCGGGATTAAATATTCAGAGAATATTCCCGGATTATTCCTTTTTCTTTTATCCTCGGATTTTCTCTGAATTCAAACTTCCGGAGGTCATAACTTTCTCGTCCGAACTCCGATTCGATCCATTCTTCTTCCTAAAGTCTTCTAAAATCGAGCTCTATCTCTTGGTTTTATTTTTAATTTAATTTGATGTTATTTAGCTAGCCTTTTCTTTTATTTAGTTGTCTCTCGTTTGCGATCGTGTAGACGTTGGAGCAAAGGCGTTGTTCGCTGCAGAAGACGCAGTGCAAGGACAGTACTTGGATGTAAGGCAAGTGCACTCTTTGAACATATTGAACCTATTTGAGAAAATGCTTTGCTTTCAACATGCATGATTTTATTTATAAATTATCAATGGGTAGTGCGACCTAATTGTTATCGTATCCCGCCTTTGATTAATATTGATTCCCTATGATTCCTTGTCACCATAGTCTTGGTGAGTTGAACATCGGGCTCAACTCAAGGTAGAGTAGTTATGCTTAGCTCCGCTAAAGGTTGTTTTACAAGCAAAATATAATCTTGATTAATCATATACATATAATTATTTTTATATGAACTGTGTGGCTGTGTGCTATCATTCCGGTAGCATGTGTTGCACCGTGTAGTAAACAACCGGTGGATAAAATGATTTGGACTGGGGTGATGGGTGGTTCTGTGTGAACCTAGTTAGGTGATAATGTATCTGTGTGATCATTATCTGGTATGGTCTCTATGTGAGCCTACTATCAAGCTGTGTGCTATTTAGTTGCTCAAAGGGCCAACTTCGTGTCCTTAATCTGCTACCCTATGTTGTGTGCTACTGTAGTTTGGGATGTCACCCTGGTCAATTAAGGACTTCACTTCATAAGTCATTGAACTGAGCCTAACGTGCAACCACATGTTCTCATGGGAGGAACCTGGCCTAGTAGGATTCCGAGTCTCGGCACTATCGGCCCAGGTGGCTAGATGATAGGTCTTAAGGTTGACCATGGGTACTTTCTTGTCTGTGTCAGGGAAAGTTGTCTCATGGGGGAAGACAGTGTTGAGGCGGAGTTTCTAAAAAGCATTGTTACAGACTCCTTGGCCGTACACAATCTAAAGTGTGACATTACTAGTTGGCCGTTAAAAGGACGATGTATCTTGTGGGTCAGGCTGTACAACCTCTGCAGAGTGTTAAACTAATCTATTCGAATAGCCGCGTCCTCGGTCACGGACATGCTCGGTTATATCTCGTGAGGGGTAGTTTGCGAAAACTGGGAATGATCTGTGTGCAGGTTGATGAATATAGCTAAGTGGTCCTGTGTGGACAAACCTTGTGTGGATGGTTGGTTGGTAACACCCGTTATTTATAAATATTTTTTTAAAAATATGTTTCTATAAATTATTTATAATCACAATTGCTGTGTTATGCAAAATAGCCGTAGCCCTTCTTTGTCAGTCGTGCATATGCATATTTCCGTGTACTTACTGAGTATTCCATGTACTCACCTTGCAATTCCCCCCAACTCCAGAAGGAAGGTCCCTGCTGTTCTTTGAAGAGTTTGCTGCTGAATTCGAGGACTAGGGCATGTGCCCCAGTTGACTGCCTGTGGCATGTTGAATGGAGCTTCCGCGCATTTATCTTCTTTTCCACTGTGCGATCTTATTTTTGTGTTGCCCTTAAGGTAAATACATGTAAGTGAGCCGTAAGGCTCATCACAGTCATTTTATCAATAAATGTTAGTTTTCCTTCGTGATGTTGGCTGTGATATTATCTTTGTTTCCGTGTGTGCTAGCTTGATTCTGGACTAGCACGTATAAACAGGAGGTCCTATTTTGGGTCCTCACAGAGTTGGTATCAGAGCCTCGTCGACTGTAGGCCGCAGCCTTAGTTAGCATAGTCGTATTTCAAAATGTTTTTAAAGAAACACAAAACAATATAAATTGTTCTCTCTTTCCTTATTCTTTCTGGACTCTCCCTGTTTCTTGAACATTCTTCTATCTACTTTAATCTCTATCGCCAGCTATGGAAGGATGATCCACACCAGTGCTGCGTTGGTTTCTCGAAGGAGTTTCGTTGTAGACCAGGTTTAGTAGTAGGAGTGGCTCTTGTCTTTGAGTCACTTTGCCTTTAGTTAGCAGGTTCACGTTAGTAAGACGTTAAGTTTTCGTGTAAGAAGCGTTGCTTGTTCTGTTGGTTTTTGGTTCTATCGGTTTGTCGTACGGTCTGCTTGTAGCCGTCCGGCTTATAAACAGTCGTATGTGTGTTTTTGTCAGGATGTGCACTCAACCCTATCTAGTAGCCCTCTTTAGAGTTGTTCTTTTCTTCTTAGCACTTTTCTAACCATCCAACAATTAGAGGATTGATCTGATAACCCTCAAAGGAGACTTGGATGATCCTGAAGCCCTGAATTTTGAGGACTTTGGTGCAGCTCTTGGTAGTTACTATGTCCGAGTTGGTTGTCAATGAGTTGAAGAAGGAACAATATCATGCTTTTCAGTGGAACAACAGAATAGTGCCGCAGTACCAGTTCGTTGCTCTCGCCTGCAATTCGTCAGGAGGTGTTGCTAGAGATGTCGATCACTATAGACAATCCTGGAAGGTTTCACCCATGGTCACAAGGTTGTACTTGTGGATTCAAGACTACAAATGTTCTAGAGCCGTGTGAACAAGACCCAGTTCTTAAAGAGGAACTCATAGAGAATGTTAAGGATGACAAATGCAATATGAATCGCAAGCATGTGGTCCAAGTAGGTGACATCGTGTATTGTTCCAACAATGCTATCATCGATCCATCGCTCCACATACCAGGACTATTCTGTAGACACTCTTCCTAACATCTAAGGTATCGCGTCAGTCTATTTCAGCTCAACCGGTGCACGATGCAGAGAGGCAAGCAATTTCACATCAGTGCTATAATCTCAAAGACATGGTGCCAATCACTGCCTCATCCCAAGGATAGTAGTCTGATGATGATCAACGTGGGAAAAAACGTCTGCCAAGACGTCGACACCAGAAAACAGCCCAGTCTGCTAAACTAAAAACGCAATAGTGGTTAGAGGATGCGTGAACCATGTCACTACAGGAGAAGTTTATATCTCTACAGATATTGTTTTGGATAAGTTCCTAGTGAACTCAATACTTGTAACAGTTTTATTGGATTCTAGAGCTTAGCATTGCTTTGCTTCTCAGTCTTTTGCTTCTTAACGTCAGTTTCCATCAAACTCGAAGGTGTTCTCGGTTATCCAAATATTGGGATCAGGAATAAGGTTCCCAACCAGTTATCCTAGTGCATCACACAAGGTTTCTGATCAAAAGAGGGTACATGTTGGAGATTATTGAGATGTTTTCCCAGAAGCATTGCTAGTCACATCACCTATATCCAGCACGCTTTGTCGTGTAACAGCTAATGAGTTTGTTTAAATAAAGAAGCAGTTGCAACAGAAGCAAGAAAAAGGTTTTGTTAGATCTAGTTCATCACTATAGGGAGCCTAGTTAACATCGTCAAGAAGAAAGATGGAACATAAGGAATGTGTTTTGATATCAGAAACTTGAAAGATGTGATCATCAAGAATAAGTATCCTTTGCCACAGATTGATGACCTCTTTGATCAGATGAAAGGAGCAGAGGTTTCTCTAAGATTGACCTCAGATCCGGATATTATCAGTTAGGAACAGAGTAGAAGATATCCTGAAGATTGTATTTCTCTACCTGATATGACCACTATAAGTTACAGTTATATCTTCTGGGTTGACAAATGCCCTTGTGTATTTCATGAACGTAATGAATAAGGTATTCATGGAATATTTGGACAATTTTCTTTCTGCTTTCGTCAACGACATTTTCACTTACTCCAAGGATGAGGAAGAACAAGAGAATCATTTGAGACCTGTATCAAGAAACTAAGAGGACACCAGTTATAAGCCAAGTTCAGTAAATGTGAGTCTTAGATCAAGAGGTTGAGTTTTCTTGGACATGTTCTGAATGTCATTGGAGTTGCAGTTGATCACAAGAAAAGTGAGTACAGTTATCATTTGGCAGCCACTCAACACATGATACAATTTCGCAATTTTCTTGATGTGGTGAGATACTACTGAAGATTCATGCAAGGTTTCTCCAAGGTTGCTTGTCCGTTGGTGCAATTGATGAAGAAAATGAAGAAGTTTGTGTGGACACCAGACTGCCAGCATAGATTTGAAGCCCTGAAGAAGAGATTGACATCAGCAAGAGTGTTGGTTTTGCCAGATATCAGTAAGGGGTTTGATATCTACTGTGATGCCTTTCGTTTAGGATTTGGTTGTCCTGATGCAGGAAGACAAGTTTGTCGCTTATGCTTCCTGACAGCTACACCCACAAGAAGAGAGTTATCCATCTCATGATTAGGGTTTGCCGCAGTGGTACGCGTATTGAAAATATGAAGACCTTACCTGATAAGCAATCAATGCCGGGTGTATACAAATCACAAAAGTCTGAACTATGTTTTTACTCAACAGGGTTTGAACTTGATACAAAGAAGATTGTTAGAGTTGGTCGAGGGTTATGATGAGGTAATCGACTACAATCTAGGCAGCGCTAAGGTTGTTGTTAATGCCTTCAGAAGGAAAAGCCAGTTGTCAATCTATCATAAGTTTGTAGGGTTGAATATAGAGGTAATTCCCAAGGGTTATCTGACTAACCTAGAAGTTAGACCCATGTTGAAAGATCAGATCAAGGAAACTCAGAAAGACAATGAAATCATGCTCAACACAAAGAAAGGAAAAGTCATTGGGTTCACCAAGGGTGAGAATGGTGTTTTATGGCTACAAGGGATGTTGGTTGTATTGGATCAGTCAGAACTCAAGAAGCTAATATGATCTGAGTGACATGAGTCCTGTTATTATCATCCTGTTAGTACAAAGAAGTATCAAGATCTCAAGAGAAAATTTGATGGCCTAGTTTGAGATCGAGCACGTGGTCCTTTGTGGAGTTTGCTAGCGAGTCAAGACTGAGCAACAATAACCTGCTAGACCTCTCCAACCAATAAAAGTATCAGAGTGAATTTGGGAATGAAACTGGTATGGATTTCATCACTGGTTTGCCTAAGACTCAGTCAGGGTATGATTCCATTTGGGTTATAGTGGATCATCTTACTGAAGTGGCTCACTTTATTCCAGTCAAGATAACCTATTCGGGTGACAAATTAGCATAACTTTATGTGAACCGGATATGTATGTCTACATGGAGTACCACGGAAGATAGTCTCAGATCGAGAAAGCCAGTTTACCTCGCGTTCTGGCAAGCTCTTCATGAAGCGATGGGTACTCGCCTTAATTTCAATGCAACATATCATCCACAGGTGGATGGATAGATAGAAAGAGTTAATCAGATCTTGAAGGACATGCTTCGAGCTTGTGCTTTAGCATATACTTCAAATTGGGACAAAAACTTACCTAGGGTTGAGTTCTCCTACAACAACAACTACTAAGTGAGTATGTGCATGTCACTATTTGAAGCTTTGTGTGGACAATCTTGTGGAATGCCCTTGAATTGCAATGAGACTGGAGAACAAATGTTTTTTTTTAACAAAATGTAATCCGTGAGGCTAAAGAGAAGTTGCTCTGATCTGAGAAAGATTAAAGGTGGCCCAACCTTGTTAAAAGAGTCATGCAGAAAGTCGTTGAAGGGATTTAACCTTTGAATAGGAAGAATATGTGCGTTTGAAGGCAACCCCATTGAGAGGAACCAAGAGGTTTCATTTTAAAGAAATCTAGCCACAGTTATGTTGGTCCATTCTGGATCATTGCACGCCGAGGAAAAGTTGCATATTAGTTGGAACTACCATTAACGAGGTCTTGCATTCATGAAGTGTTCACGTGTGTCAGTAGATGAATTGTCTTCGCATGCTAGAAGAGGAAACGATGCTGCTGTCAGCAGTGTTGCAACCCGATTTGATTTCCCGTGGGCATCCAATCAGAATTCTTGGGATTTGCAGAGCGAACCACAGGGGATGAGATCCTTGCTTCCAATAGAGTTCAGTGAAGTCATCGTACAAAAGCCGAAGCTACAAGGAGTTGTCAGAAAGATTAGAAGGCAGAGCTTCCATAGTTGTTCCATAGCTTGTTCGAATCTCGGGGTTGAGATTCTGTTTAAGGGGGTAGGTTTGTCACATCCTGATTTTTCGTTTTCCGTTATTTTCACCTGGTTGCGGAAATTCACATTTGCTTTGATTGTCTAAAATAGCTTAATAAAAATTTCGTCAATCAAAAGGATTTAATATGATTAATTAATTAACGATATCATTGGCTTTGTTGTATTTTAATTGGGGTCTGTTGGATTTGATTCGTATTTTGGAAGTGGAGCTCAAATTCCAAATCAAATTCTATCCAAATCCAAAATATATTTCTTTTCATTCCTATGTATCCTAAATCCTCCAAAAAATTCCAGATATTTTATGTTTGGAATCTTCTAGAAAAGCCCATGCCTTTTTCCCATTTTCCCTTCTCTCTTTCTCTAGTTTACTCTTTTGCAGTTTGGCCCTCCTCCTTCATCCTTTTTCTTTTTTCCCCTTCTTCTTCCTCTGGACAGGGAGCCACTCTCTCTCTCTCCTCTCTCCCTCTCCAGCCCAGCCCAGGGAGGCCAAGCCCCGAGCCCGCAAGAACCGCTGCCGCCCTTCCTTAAACCGCGCCGGTGTCATGCCCTAACCCTAGTCCTCCTCCTCTATAAATGTCGCTGCCCGCCGCCCTATTTTTCCTTTTTTTTCCGAGCCGCCACGCCGCCGCATCTTCACCGTGGGCAGCCGCCGCCGCTGCCATTTCGAGCCGCCGCCGGGAGCCGCGCCGCCGCGAGGCCGAGTCCTCTTCTTCCCGCATTGCCGCCGCCACTGGTGAGCCCGGGGCCGAGCCCTCCTCTCTTGCCGCGCCGCCGCTTTCTCTCTCCATCCACAACTCCGGCGAGCCCGTGCGCCACCTCCTCGCCGTCCCAGAGCCCCGTGCCGCACCACCGGAGTCAGCTCCATCCCCTCTTTCCAATGCCGCTGCCCGTTCTCGCCGTCGGTCGTCGTCGACGCCGAACGCCGCAGCAACACCGGAGCGCGTCCACAGCGCCATGGCACCATGGCTGGGCCGTGGAGCAGCTGCTCCCTCCTTCTCTTATCCAAAATCTCCAATTAAATCTGAGCCGTCCAATTTGTTAGATCCAATCTCCACCCTTGGATCTACATAATTCCACCGCATGCCACATCAGCCCTAGATCCATCCATGTCATCGCCACATCATCCTCTTTTGCCTATGTGTCGCCACGTGGCAGTCCATGTCATCCGGTCCACCATACACCAAGTCCATCATACACCTAGCCACTGACCAGTGGGTCCCACCCTATTTTCCTACTCAAAAATAATTCAATTCTCGGGATTAAATATTCAGAGAATATTCTCGGAATATTCCTTTTTCTTTTATCCTCGGATTTTCTCTGAATTCAAACTTCCGGAGGTCATAACTTTCTCGTCCGAACTCCGATTCGAACCATTCTTCTTCCTAAATTCTTCTAAAATCGAGCTCTATCTCCTGGTTTGATGTTATTTAGCTATCCTTTTCTTTTATTTAGTTGTCTCTCGTTTGCGATCGTGTATACGTGGGAGCAAAGGCGTTGTTCGCTGCAGAAGACGCAGTGCAAGGACAGTACTTGGATGCAAGGCAAGTGCACTCTTTGAACATATTGAACCTATTTGAGAAAATGTTTTGTTTTCAACATGCATGATTTTATTTATAAATTATCAATGGGTAGTGCGACCTAATTGTTATCGTATGCCGCCTTTAATTAATAATGGTTCCCCTATAATTCCTTGTCACCCTAGTCTTGGTGAGTTGAACATCGGGCTCAACTCAAGGTAGAGTAGTTATGCTTAGCCCCGCTCAAGGTTGTTTTACAAGTAAAATATAATCTTGATTAATCATATACATATAATTATTTTTATATGAACTGTGTGGCTATGTGCTATTTTTCCGGTAGCATGTGTTGCACCTTGTAGTACAGAACCGGCGGATAAAATGATTTGGACTGGGGTGATGGGTGGTTCTGTGTGAACCTAGTTAGGTGATAATGTATCTGTGTGATCATTATCGGGTATGGTCTCTGTGTCAGCCTGCTATCAAGCTGTGTCCTATTTAGCTGCTCAAAGGGCCAACTTCGTGTCCTTAAGCTGCTACCCGATGCTGTGTGCTACTGTAGTTTGGAAAGTCGCCCTGGTCAATTAAGGACTTCACTTCATAAGTCATTGAACTGAGCCTAACGTGCAACCACATGTTCTCATGGGAGGAACCTGGCCTAGTAGGATTTCGAGTCTCGGCACTGTCGGCCCAGGTGGCTAGATGACAGGTGTTAAGGTTGGCCATGGGTACTTTCTTGTCTCTGTGAGGGAAAGTTGTCCCATGGGGGAAGATAGTGTTGAGGCGGAGTTTCTAAAAAGCCTTGTTACAGACTCCTTGGTCGTACACAATCTAGAGTGTGACATTACTAGTTGGTCGTTAAAAGGACGATGTATCTTGTGGGTCAAGCTGTACAACCTCTGCAGAGTGTTAAACTAATCTATTCGAATAGCCGCGTCCTCGGTCATGGACATGCTCGGTGATATCTCATGAGGGGTAGTTTGCGAAAACTGGGAATGATCTGTGTGCAGGTTGATGAATATAGCTAAGTGGTCCTGTGTGGACAAACCCTGTGTGGATGGTTGGTTGGTAATACCCGTTATTTATAAATATTATTTTAAAAATATGTTTTTATAAATTATTTATAATCGCAATGCTGTGTTATGCAAAATAGTCGTAGCCCTTCTTTGTCAGTCGTGCATATGCATATTTTCGTGTACTTGCTGAGTATTCCATGTACTCACCTTGCAATTCCCCCCAACTCCAGAAGGAAGGTCCCTGCTGTTCTTTGAAGAGTTTACTGCTGAATTCGAGGACTAGGGCGTGTACCCCAGTTGACTGCCTGTGGCATGTTGAATGGAGCTTTCGCGCATTTATCTTCTTTTCCGCTGTGCGATCTTATTTTTGTGTTGCCCTTAAGGTAAATACCTATAAGTGAGCCGTAAGGCTCATCACAGTCATCGCAAGCTCCTCCTCGAACCCAATATTGATTACACAACCAATATCGGCCATATCGCCTATCCATATTAAACCCAGCTCCAGCCTATATGCACTCAGTTTCCAAGAATCCGCGCATCTCCAAATCCGCTTCGAACTAGACCTCGTTTCCGATTCATACGCTTGTCAAATTTCATCGTCAACACCAACCAACCATGTAGGTAGAGACACCAGTCGGTGATGACGAAGGCGAGTCGGTGGTGAAGACGTAGACGCCCAACAATGGTGGTGTGACCAACCACCGTGAAGGCAAGGACACCAGTCGGCGATGGTACAGGCGAGCCGGCGGTGAAGACGTAGACGCCCAACAACGGTGGTGTAACCAACCAACCGTGAAGGCGAGGACACTAGTCGGTGGCGTTAAAGGCAAGCCAGCAGGGAAGATGTAGATGCCCAACAATGGTGGTGTAACCAACCAAACGTGAAGGCTAAGACAGTAGTCAGCGGCGGCGAAGGCGAGCTAGCGGTGAAGATATAGACGTCTAACAACGGTGGTGTAACCAACCAACCGTGAAGGCGAGGACATGTCATGCCCGGAAATTCACTAGTAATTTCCGAACTAATTTGTGCATACAATCCTCATCCAGGAATCAACCGTGGTACACAAATCGACAATTTAATAAACCGATTATTACCAATTATCACCTTATATTATTAATGAGCAGTGTGGGACTAATCACGAAAAACATTGTTAGACCTGCCCATAACCGTGGGCAAGGCTATTCTAATAGTTTTACTCTGGCCAAAGGTGCACCACTGTACCCACAAGACACTGCCCCATAACATGTTACCATGCTCTCAGTACCACCAAGGTACCTCGAAACGGGACTCTGATAGGACACCCAACATAACCCAACTCAATGCAGTGCACCGCTCCCGGATCATAGTATCCCCTTTTAGCCAAGGTATGGACTACCCAGTGAACCCCCGTGGGCTTATCTCCGCCACTTCATAGTCTGACACTCCACATTGAATCGTGCTACATGAAATGTCAAGTCATTGCCCACGCTGGCTTGTGGTTGGTACGGTTAATGTTTCACAACAGTAGCTCACAACCCGGTCCTTAATTGTCCTGAGCACTACCATCCAAATTGCATCTCCAACAATGTGCTCACAACCCACCACTAGTCAAGTTTTAGTTGACAATTAATTAATTTATCAATCACAATTGACCATCGTGAGCTACCATTAAATAGCCATCATTAAGATATATGTGAAACATTAATTATCCAGTATAAAATGATACTGAAGTTTCTAAGCATGGCTAAGCAATTATATCTAATATCTAGTTGAACCAATATATAAAATCCAACTAGTCAAATTTATAACCGAAGGTATCAAGAAATAGGGTAAACAATGCAAATTGGCTAAAACAAAGGAATAGATTCACACCACCCGGTGACATTCAAAAATAAATGCACATTTGAAATAAATAGAGAATTTAAATATAGAATCAACATGCTCAAAGGATTGTGTTTAGGATTTGTGCGACTTGCCTTGCAATAATCGGTCTTCAATTAGTCTTCTGGAACACTTCCGGTGCACTCACGAACCTTCGAAACGACGAGAACGACAAGCTAACACGCAAAACGAGGAAAAACACGGCCTCATTCCGAGTTACGGTGAATTAGTTATGAATTTTCTAAGATTAAACAACAATTAAGATTTATTTTAGAAAGAAAAAGGGACATGATGACATCATCGGTGACATCATCACCGGTGTAGCTCAAGCTCCCTGGTTGCCGGCGAACGAAGGCGAAACGGGGCAAACCGAGAGCACCACTATGACGAGGAAGATAAGAGGAACTCAACGGTGGTGACGGCGAGGAAAATCGGTGACGGGAAACGGCCAGCGACGAGGTCCTTGCAGCGGCGGCGTCGGGTCGACGACGGCGGCGGTGCTAGAGGTGAAGGCGGCGGCCGGGACTTGAGGGGAACTGTAGAGGGGAGCTAGGGGTCCTTTATATAGGCACGGCAGAGAGAGATCGGGCTTGGAACGCAAGGAATCGCACCGGGAAAAACTAGGTTTCGGTTTAGGGAGATAAACCCAAATCGAGCTCAAATTCGGGTCGGATTCAAAGGGATAAAGCCTGATTTTTGGGGAGAAGGTAGAGGAGGATAAGGGGTACAAATATCCTCAACTAATTTTGAAAATAAACGAGAGAGGAGGCTGGATTCGAAGGAATTTGGCTATGGAAAATTTGATTTATCCCGAGTTCACCGGATAAGAACGAGGCCGAAATTCGTGGGATTTAGCATGAATTTGATGGGGATTTCTTGGGGATAAGGTGGAGGAGATTGAGGGGAATCCGTTCCCGCAACTAATTTTGGAAGGGGAGCAACGGGGAAGCCGGATTTGACGGAGGAAGTGGTGGCAGCACTGTGCAAGTATAGGCTCGGCTGGCTGTCTGGAGGAAGAAGATGATACTGTAGCACGAGGGATGTAAAGTACAGTTTTGGGTAAAAGGCCAGCCAGAAAGAAAAAGAAAAGGAAGGAAGGGAGGCAAAGCAGACTTAGGGAGGGAAAGAAATAGGCTGACCACAGAGAAGGGTCAGAGGGACAGAAAGCAGACTTTTCTAGATTTGGCCCAAACTTGGAAGGGAGTATTTTTAATTACTTTTCCAAATAAATTAATCACTGAAATGATCTTTGAATTTTAAGAAAATACTTCCGATGCTCAAATAACTCCAAGAAAAATCTTGCAAATAGTTAAACACCCAAAGTATTTAACAAAACTATAACTAGACCATTTAACCATTAATTTATTATTTAAATAATTACTGAAATGTTCTTGGTATGTTAAAATTAGTAATTGAGCTCTGAAAAATCCGAAAAAATTCCAAAGAATATAATTAACCAGGGAGAATTTAATAAAAATTAAATCCAACCATGTTTTATTTAGGAATTTTTATTTCCCACATTTAAATTCACTTGTAAATTAATGACATTTAATATAAATTCTAGGAATAAATTATTAAAAAATTGGGGTGTGACAGGACACCAGTCGGCGGCGGTAAAGGCGAGCTAGTGGTGAAGACGTAGATGCCCAACAACAGTGGTGTGACCAACCAACCGTGAAGGCGAGGACACCAGTCGGCGGCGGTGAAGACGTAGACGCCCAATAACGGTGGTGTAACCAACCAACCGTGAAGGCGATCACACCAGTCGGTGACGACGAAGATAGTCCAGCGGTGAAGACGTAGACGGTCAGTACCAGTCGGCGGCGGTGAAGACGTAGACGCCCAATAACGGTGGTGTAACCAACCAACCGTGAAGGCGATCACACTAGTCGGTGACGACGAAGATAGTCCAGCGGTGAAGACGTAGACGGTCAGTAACAGTGGTGTGACCAAGCAACCGTGTAGGTGAGGACACCTGTCGACAGTGGTGAAGGCGAGTCGACGGTGAAGACGTAGACGCCCAACAACAGTGGTGTAACCAACCAACTGTGAAGGCGATGACACTAGTCAGTGACAATGAAGGCAAGCCGACGATAATGTTTTGACTGATCCATTCCCAAAGCGTAGGAGATAAGCTTATTTCCATGAATCCCTACTATGCATATCTAGATTTGGATCCTGCAGAATAAACATGTAGGATGATCTCACGCCTAGAGATTCGTTAACTCGAATTCCAAACAGAATGTGCATTCAACCCTTGTCCAGGACCAGCCAGGGTACACAAATGACAAAGTTGACATACAGCTCCACGTCTTACAAACACCGTAAAAGGTCTTACAGAAAATACAGTGGAAAAAATATAAACAAGCTATTCTAGAATACTAGATGCTCGCAGCGTAACGACTCCAATCCATGGGCATCCTCGACGGCAGCCACAAGCCTACTTCTCCGAATAGCCTCCATCAGAAATGTACTCCAACTCTGGTGTGGGGGAAGATAGAGAAAGACTGAGTACTACCCACTGTATCCAACAAGTCATACCGGAACTGGGAAAAATGATGCAAATAAACCAAAGGAGGGCTAGAGGTTCACTTGCATAAGGTAGTTAGTTAAAGACAGCTCTTGAAAGCAGGAAAATAGTTGTAGTCATTAATCAATATTAAACAATCACTGCCCAACGCTACACCACGTTGTGACAAGCCCAAGCCTCCACCTGAACTACACTAGTTCAATTAAGTCAGGTTATTAACAGTTGGACTAATCACAGCGAATTTGGTTGATCGCCTATAACCGCAGGCACTGCTATTCAAATAGTTTCTCTTATCAGAGGTGTACAACAGTACCCACAAGACACAGCCCCACAACACATTACCGTGCACCTGCATACCACCACGGTACACCGAAAAGGGACTGTGACAGGACCCTTTGCATAACACTCCCTAACCATGCGCACCACACCTCAGGTTTCGCCCCTGACTTTTAGCCAAGGCAGGCAGCCTCCTCTCGTGCCTACGTGAACCCGGAAGCCGATCAACGAGTAAACCCCCGCCGACCCAACCCCATCACGCCCACCCTTGCCTGGATGCATCAGCTAGGAAAAGCTGCATTACAAGCCCAGCCGTTGCCCATGTTGCCTTGTGGAAAGCACGATAATTCTTCTATGGTTTCCGTGAACTGGTCCTTAATTACCATGGGTGTGACTAGCAAAATCACGCACCCACTGCCCACCATTTGTCATGTTTTAGTTTAATTGGTGCCACGGTGGCACTTAAATGAAAATATTATTATAGGGACTATGCTAAATAATTAGGTGGAAAGACCCCCTTTGGTGTGTTATTTGATGTAAGCAGGGCTAAGCATTTCCTAAAGTAGCAACTACTCAAATTATTTACCAAGCTATCAAAGGAACAGGATAATCAAAACATAAGGCTAAATACAATAGGTAATTAAGCCCATTAATGACATTCTAAAATAATGCAATATTTAGAGAAAAATAAGACATTCGGAAATACCGGAATCTAAATGAAAAGAAAGCACACAAGCAAACAGGCTATAAGTCTACTGGAACAGAGAACAAAACCATTTTTCATGGATTCCTGGCATTTTTATGAATTTTCAGCAACTTGAATGGATGCAAACGGAGCACGGATGAATTAGCTATGGATTATAGAAGATTTACTATGTTTTACTATAAACAGAAAAGTCCTTGTTTAATTTATTGCGCAATAAATCCCAGGGCTGACGTCATCGGTGGCGTCGATAGGTGGGCCCCACCTATCAGTGGCGCAGGGCCCCGGTCCATGGTGGAACGAGTCCACGGGACCAGTGGGGTGCAACATGGCGCACGCGTGGCACCGACGTTGCGGCCACGGGCAGTGGCGCGGTGACGGCTAGGCAAGATCGACCGGCGTGGGCAGCGGCCGAGCGGGCGGCAGCACGAGCGGCGATCGACATGGAGCGGCACGGACGGTGGCCAAGCGCGGGGCAGCGGCACGGGCGATGGCCGAGCAGGGTGCTAGAGGGCATGAGACCGGACGGTGGTTGGGGGAAAAGAGAGAGGGGTGTGCGGGGATGGTTTGTATAGGGGCGTGGAGCTCGGGGGTGGCTCGTTGAGGCCGGATTTCTCGCCGGGGTAGTGGGGGAGGTAGGGAGAAAGAGAGAGGTGGCCGGGATTCGAAAAACGAATCCCGCGCCTCTCGCGGCATGCGGGCGACAGTGGTTTGCACGCGGGGTGTGCAGGGAGTGGGGTAGGTGGCGCGGAAAGCAGAGGGGGATGCCGAGGTGGCACGGGAGAAGTGGGCGGCGGTTGCCAGCACGGGCTCCGCTGGTCGGACGAAGGAAAGGGCCCGACATGTGGGTCCGACCTGTCGGTGGCCCGGGAGAGGGAGGGAGGTGTTGCGGACTTCGATGAGGAGGGGCGCGGCGCGAGCCGTGGCCTTGGCCTGGCCCGGGGGAGGAAGGGGAGGCGTGCAGGGGCGCGCAGGGAGGGAAATGGGCCGGCGGCCCAAAGAAGGAAAATGGAGGGAAAAAGAAAAGGATTTTTCCTGGGATTTAATTATTGCAGAGAGGGTTTTTAATTGGTTAAAATTATTTCTGGGGCACTGAAAATTCCACTAAAAAACCATTCACCCCCTCTGGTTAGCTTAGTTATCATTATTCGATCCTATAAGTGGTACCAAAGATGTGTTTTCTTGTTTGGATCTTTATGGATCTAGAGTTTTTGCCATGGCTCACAAGTTTTCAACAAAGCCCCTTGTTTACGAAGGATTGGATTTTCCTTACTGGTGTGAAAAGATGCAATGTTTTATTATGTCTAAGAGTTGTGGTATTTGGAATAAGGTTGCTAATCCCAATGAGATTACTGATGCTGGCGATACTATTGCTTTAAAAACTAAGTTTGTAAACAATTGTAAAGCTCGCAATATTTTGCTCAAAGGAATTTCTCGTTCTAATTTTGAATGTGTTTCTCATCTTAAAACTACTCAGGAGATTTGGAATGCTCTACGTAATTGTCATCAAGGAACTGACAATATCAAGGAGTTTCGAAAAGATCTTTTCAAAAAGGATTACATAAAATTTGAGATGGAACCTGTAGAGGCTTTGGATGATTATCTTGCTAGATTTAACAAACTTTTTAGTAATCTTAGATATGTTGATACTTCTTATAAAACTTATTACACACAATTTAAGATTTTTCTATACTTTTTGAATGATCTTGATATGTCGGTTTGGGAGATGAAAGTTACATCTATTTAGGACTCTGTTAATATGTCTACATTGACATTTGATTCGCTTTACAGAAAACTCAAAACCCATCATATGAATATTCTTGCTCGTAAAGTTGATCCAAAATCTAGTGCTTTGGTTTCTTCTTTGCCTTCTCTTAATGATGGTTCCTCGACATCTACTCGTAGTGCTTTATCTACTATTAATCATGTTATGTCCGATGATCAACTCGAATAGTTCGAGGAGGACTTGGCTTTGGCTATTAACAAGTTGTCTCGGGCTATGAACAATGTCAGGTTCAAAAAAAGGGGAGGTCGGGTTCGTTGCTTCGAGTGTGGAGAGCTAGATCACATTCGCTCACACTGTCCCAAGCTAGGAATAGCGAAGAAAGAAGATAATGGTGACAAGTCCAAGGATATCAAGCCGAGGAACACGTTCAGTGGAAAGAAATCCAAGGAGGCTCTCAAGAAGTTGCGGGATCAAGTTCTTGCAACGTTTGCTCCATCAAGTGACATAGATCTTGAGAGCAATGATGAAAGACAGAACATCTCCGGAGTATCATTCATGGCGTGTAGTAAGTCAGAATCTGATTATGAAGAGAATGATTTAATTTTTACAAAACTTCTTGAAGAGATTATCCACAGTGTTGCTACCGAAAACAAGATACGTGAAAAAAGATTAAAAACAAGAGATTATAATTGAATCTCTAAATTCTGAAATTTCTACATTAAGATCGCTTATTCCTAATGATTATGATTGCAATTACTGTGAGGTTTTAATTAATGACATTTTGAGAATTAGAGATGTTAATGTTTCACATGATTTGAGATTGAAATCCTTTATTGCTCTTGGTATTGCCATGCATACTCGCACCTTGGATGAGTTGTTATGAACTACAAAGTTGTTAAAGAAATATCAAACTGCTATTTATGCTATCTCGATGTTTAATATGACTTGTGCTAAAAAGTGAAAACAACAATCTAGTGTTTTGAATTGCTCAACATGCTCACTAAACAAGTTGAAACTAAAAGATGCCTTAGGTCGTGTTGAGTACATGGAAAACATAATCAAAGCTGATAAAGTGCTTTCTTGCTCTAGATGTCGTGAGAAGAAAGATGTTCTGATTGATTGTAAAAATTGTATTAAACTGTCTAATGAAGTTTCTTATTTGAAAAGTTCTCTGCAAAGATTTTCTGATTGTAAAAGAAACTTGATATGATTTTAGATTAATTTAAACTGACTCACTACAATTGGGATATAGTTTTTGATGTTCATGATTACTACAACAAACACCCACCTTCTTTTTGAGTGTGACTGAACGTGGTGAAATTTTGATAAAACCTCCACCTAAGAAATTTATTTTAAAATTTGTTGTAATTATCCCCCTCTTTCTACCATACTAAAAGAAACAAAACTTAATATTTCAATACCATCTACTTCTCGCGAAAAATATACTTGCTGGTCTTTTTGGTCCTCTTGTTGGTCTTTTTTCAGATTAGCTCGTAAACAGAAAAAGGAAATAGAAATTGCTTCTACAAAATCGAAGTGGCAAAAATACGGTTTTTCCTCGAGGAGATCGGTTAGACCACAGTGGGTATCGCAGTCAGACCGGTACCCGATCAGATGGTCTCCAGCCAGACCAACTGCAGCACTTCGGTCAAACTGAGCTCGGATAGATTTTTCTAAAAATTCTCGTATTGTTTTCTCGCGTGGTTCTATGCCTATTGCATCTACCGGTCCTGTGTCTCAGTACTGGATTCCTAAATTTCTTTTATCTAACCACAAGACTGAGGCTTCGACATATTTTTATTTGTAGGCTTTGACGACGAGGATGGGGAACATGTGGATCGTGGATTCCGGTTGTTCGTGGCACATGACCGGTGATAAAAGTTCGTTCTCCTCCCTCAAACATCCAGGACAGAATCTATTATCTTTGGTGATGCTTCTACTAGTGTCGTTCTTGCTACGGGATCCGTCAAGGTAAGTGATAAGTTTGTATTGAAGGACGTAGCTTTGGTAGAGGACTTTGGTGATGCTTCTACTAGCTTTGAAGTATAATTTGCTTTCCGTTTCACAAATGGTGGATGAAAATTATGAGGTTCATTTTAAGAAAACTAGAAGTTAAATCTTTGATTCATGTGGTGATTCTATGTTGGGTATTTCTTGCTATGGAACAGTTTTTAAAGCTGATTTTGAAAACCCGGTTTCATCTGAGATCACATATTTGGTTGCTAAGTTTACTAAAGATTTGATGTTTTAGCATCGTATACTTGGACATGTTGGTTTTGGTCATTTCACTAGAATTAGCTGCTTGGATCTTGTTCGTGGTTTGGCTAAACATAAGAAGGATCTTGATTTGGTCTGTTCATCATGTCGTTATTCTAATATGATTGCTTCTTCATATGCTCCTATTATTTCTGTTATGATGGATACACCAGGACAGCTATTACATATGGACACTGTTGGCACAATTAGGGTGCAATCAGTCGGAGAAAAGTAGTACGCGTTGGTTATTGTTGACGATTATTCTCGATACTCTTGGGATTTTTTATGGCAACTAAGAATGAGGCTTTTGAACACATTTGGGATTTGTATCTACGTCTGGATCTTGAATCTCCTTGTTCTTTGAAGGCAATTCGAAGTGATAACGGTGGTTGTTGGCAGTATGTCATGAGACCTTTCGACCGGAACTGCCGAAACCAAACAAGCAGCGAGGATTCGGACTCAAGGCGCCCAAGACCCGTCGGGGCGAAGCCCCATGGTGAAGACAACGGGGCGAAGGCGGCAAAGGGCAAAGAGTCGCACCGGGTCCCTGCCAGTCTAAGAGCGCTCTGGGCGAAGGCTGCATGGCGAAGGCGTATGCCGAAGGAGGATGACTTCGCCAGGCTGGGCCTGATCCAAGAAGGCCCAGTGGGCCAGCCCAATCGCCCCGGCCTACTGGCCGATGGGCCAATAGTCACCAGACGGGCCATTGAAGGCCCATGTATCTCAATTACGTTGAATACCGGTATGAGTGTCCCTTTCATAAGGATGACCATGTAAATTCCCCTGTAAAGGCCTAAACCCTAATAGGGGGACCTGTAATGGGATTATAAATAGCCCCCTAGGGCCATGTAAAGGGGGGATCCCAATTAAATCCTAGATTTAATACACTTTACTTTTCCCAACAACCGTTGAGTGACCACGTCCTTCGACGTAAGCAGTTGTCGCTTCGACAACAGCTGGCACCGACCGTGGGGACTTCCGAGCGAAACCACTGTGAGCGAATTCCATCGAAGAAGGTCTCAAAGGAGAGGGTTGCTAACCCAAAGGAAAGCGTAGCAGAAGAGGCAATGGCCACCGAAGAAGGAGCAGAACCTTCGGCGCCCATCGCCGAAGTTGGGGTAGCACCGTCGGCTTCGGCGCCCGCACCGCAACCACCTCCTTCGGCTCCGGTCACTCCGGTAGAGCAAGTGTCGGAGATCCCTTCGGCAGGTCAACTAACTTCGACTACACTCGCCGCCGTGCAAGCCGACCCCGGCCTCGAGGTGCAAGCCGTAGCGAGCATGGAAGCCATGCGGCAGAACATGACTCGACTCCAAGACATGCTTAGCCAAATGCAAAAGCAACAACAAGCATACGAAGCAGCACGGCGAGCCAAGGTCGTTTCGGCCCCAGTCCTCCAGTACTCGGCGCGCTACATCCCACCTCAAGCCTACCAGCAAGCGCCGGCTCAAGCCCTTCTGTCGCAAGCCGCGCAAGGGCCGATGTACTTCCCGGGCAACCTTCGGCCGCAGCAACGCACTTGATTCCCGGTGTGCGGCCGTAGGTTCGACCGGCTATGGTCCAGGTGCACCCCTCACCACCCGGCCAAATGTCACAAGTAATGGCCGAAGGGGCTTCGGTCTTACAAGCACAGCTTCAAGCTTTCCTTCAGCAACTCAATCAACCCCACAACATCTCAAGCACAACCCCTTCGGCCCAACCGGAGGGGGCACCGGCCAGGGCGCACCCGGTTGGCTACCGTCGAACCAACCCGGGCCGGGGGCTTCGCCCTGGAGTCAAGGACCGCAGATCGACTTCTACAACGCCGCCCAAGCACCACCGTTCGGAACCGGGCCACCGAACGCCGTGGCCCAGCCACACACGCAGGCCATGACTTCGCCCTTTGCCACGCCGTATCCAAGCCGAGAAGGCCCTCTCTGCAGGGCGTCATAAGCAAGGCAGGGGGCAAAAAGGGGCTGCCGTTGAGCGGGGGAATCAAAATCCGTCCAATCGCACCTCAGTTCAAGTTCCTGCCCATTCCGCGGTACTGAGGCGAAACAGACCCAAAAGAGTTTCTGTCCATCTACGAGTCCGCGATTGAAGCCACTCATGGCGACGAAAATACCAAAGTGAAGGTAATCCATCTCGCTCTAGACGGCATCGCCCGTTCTTGGTATTTCAATTTACCATCTAATAGCATTTACTCATGGGAGCAATTGCGCGATGTCTTTATCCTTAACTTTGGAGACACATACGAGGAGCCGAAGATGCAGCAACATTTGCTCGGCATTCGCCAGAGGCCAGGCGAATCAATACGGGAGTACACGCGTCGTTTCTCGCAAGCCCGATGCCAAGTTCAAGATATAACTGAAGCATCTATCATCAATGCCGCTTCGGCTGGGCTGCTTGAAGGCGAACTCACAAGGAAAATCGCCAACAAGGAACTGCAAACTCTCGAGCACCTGCTTCGCATCATCGACGGGTACGCGAGGGGTGAAGAGGACTCCAAGCGAAGGCAAGCAATCCAGGCTGAGTATGATAAAGCCTCCATCGCCACTGCCCAGGCCCAGATGCAAGCACAGGTCACCGAGCCAGCTCCCCTCGCCGTTCGCCAACCCCAGCCGGCGAACCAAGGACAGCCGCCAAGACCAAGCCCAGCTCCCATGACTTGGAGAAAATTCAGAACCGACCGCACGGGCAAGGATGTGATGGCTGTCGAAGAGGTACCAGCCCTCCGCAAGGAGTTTGACACCCAGCAGAGTGGCAGCCACCAGCAGCTTGTTCGCAAGAAGGTCAGAAAAGACCTCTATTGCGCCTATCATGGGCGATCTTCACACACCACCAAGCAATGCCGAAACATTCGTCAGCGAAGCAACGCTCAAGAACCAAGGCTGCATCAAGGAGCCGCTGTCGAAGCGCCTCGCGAGGCGGCCCAAGAGCAATCACCCCCAGCTGTTCCCACATCAAGACCCCCGGTAATCTCGGCCGAGGTAGCCGGTTTTGAAGTTCGGCGAATTCTGGTCGATGGAGGAAGCTCAGCCGATGTCATCTTCGCCGAGGCATATGCCAAGATGGGGCTGCCAACCCTGGCCCTCACCCAAGCGCCGGCCTTGCTTCGCGGCTTCGGCGGTGAAGCAGTTCAAGTTCTGGGCCAAGTACGGTTGGTGGTAGCTTTCGGCACAAGTGAAAACAGGCGCGAACAGCAGATACTGTTCGACGTGGTTGACATTCCGCACATTTACAACGCCATCTTCGGCCGTGCAGCCTTGAACAAGTTCGAACCATCTCCCACCACAACTGCCTCAAGCTCAAGATGCCCGGTCCGGCAGGGGTGATCGTCGTTAAGAGGCTTCAACCTCCAGCCATTTCAAAAGGCGACTTGGCCGTGATCAACAGGGCAGTACACAATGTTGAGGCCGAACCGCATGCTAAACGCATGCCGAAGCCAGCCCCTCACGGTAAGGTGATCAAGGTGCAAGTCAACGACGCTGACCCGGCGAAGTTCGTCCAGCTGGGGGGCGATCTGGGCGAAGAGGAGGCTGGGAACATCCTAGAAATGCTCAAGAAGAACATTGACATGTTCGCCTGGAGCCCCAACGAAGTGGGGGGTGTTTCGACGGAACTCAACATGCATCACCTAGCGGTCAAGCCAGACGCCAAGCCAAGAAAGCAGAAGCTGCGCAAGATGTCCGTTGATCCCCAAGAGGTAGCGAAGGCCGAAGTGCAGAAGCTACTTAAGGCCGAGGTGATCAAGGAGATCGACCACCCGGAGTGGCTGGCGAACCCAATTTTGGTGAAGAAGTCGAACGGCAAGTGACGCATGTGCGTCGATTTCACAGACCTCAACAAGGTGTGCCCGAAAGATGACTTCCCCTTGCCGCGGATCGACCAGCTTGTTGATTCGACAGCTGGTTGCGAGCTCATGAGCTTCTTAGATGCATACTCTGGCTACCACCAGATCTACATGAATCCAAGCACATCCCCAAGACAGGCTTTATCACGCCGTTTGGAACTTTCTGCCACTTCAGGATGCCTTTCGGCCTAAAGAACGCCGGGGCAACGTTCGCCAGGCTGGTGTACAAGGCGCTTCGCAAGCAGTTGGGGCGAAACATGGAGGCCTACATAGACGACATCGTCGTAAAAAGCCGTAAGGCTTTTGACCATGCGTCCGACTTACAAGAGACCTTCGACAACTTGCGCACAGCGGGTATGAAGCTAAACCCTGAGAAGTGTGTTTTTGGAGTTCACGCGGGCAATTTTTTGGGTTTTCTTGTTTCTGAAAGGGGTATCGAGGCGAACCCCGAGAAAATCGATGCCATCCAGCAAATGAAGCCACCATCGAGCGTACGTGAAGTACAAAAGCTCGCAGGCCGAATTGCAGCGCTCAGTCGTTTTCTCTCAAAGGCAGCCGAAAGGGGCTTGCCATTCTTCAAGACCCTCCGAGGCGCAGGAAATTTTAGCTGGACCCCCGAATACCAGGCCGCATTTGACGAGCTAAAGCAGTATCTACAAAGCCCACCTGCCCTGGTCAGCCCAACCCCGGGAAGCGAAATGCTGCTATATCCAGCGGCTTCGCTAGTGGCAGTTAGTGCAGTCCTTGTCCAAGGGACAGAGTAAGGACCGAAACCAGTATACTTCGTCTCTAAAGCCTTGCAAGGGGCGAAGACATGGTACATTGAGATGGAAAAGCTTGCTTACGCCCTAGTGATGGCTTCGCGCAAACTCAAGCACTACTTTCAGGCCCACAAAATCACTGTACCATCACAGTATCCTTTGGGCGAATTGCTCCGGGGCAAGGAAATTTCTGGTAGGCTCAGCAAGTGGGCAGCGGAGTTATCCCCCTTCGACCGGTATTTCGTTGCTCGCGCTGCTATCAAATCCCGATTCCTAGCCGACTTCGTGGCCGAATGGACACCGGCGTCCGCCCCTGAACCTCAGCCCATCGAACAACCTTGGATAATGCACTCCGATGGCTCGTGGTCGCACAGGGGGCGGGCGCCGTGGCCGTACTCACTTCGCCAGGGGGCGTGCCGATTCGGTATGCCGCAAGGCTGTAGTTCGACATGACCAACAACACGGCAGAGTACGAAGCGGTGTTGTTGGGGTTAAGAAAAGCGAAGGCTTTGGGCGTTCGGTGATTGCTCATCCATACAGACTCCAAGTTGGTGGCGTGTCATGTTGACAAGTCTTTTGAGGCAAAAGACGAAGGGATGAAAAAGTACTTGGAGGCTGTTCGATCTATGGAAAAGTGCTTCGTGGGGATAACGGTCGAACACTTACCTAGAGGCCAGAATGAGGAAGCGGACACCCTAGCGAAATCTACGGCCTGTGGGGGACCGCATTCACCAGGCATCTTTTCTGAGATCTTGTATGCACCAAGCGTGCCCGCAGAAACCCTGGATATCATGGTCATTGACCAAGCGGATCTAGGCGAAGACCCAGAGGACTAGCGAACTCCGTTTGTAAAGTACGTCAAGGATGGATGGCTTCCAGAGGATGAAATAGAAGCGAAGCGCTCTGGGGTGCTCCATCTTTGCTTCGATGCATCTCCTTCGCCGAGGGTGAGGAAATGGTGAAGGAAATACACCAGGGGTTGTGCGGTGCACATCAGGCCGCAAGAACAGTTGCCTCCATGGTTTTTCGCTAGGGGGTATATTGGCCGGCGAACTGGGCTACTGAAAACCCGGGCCACCGTCTTCACTACTTGTTTGGCTGAAGCCGAACTCCAGCCCCACCCGCTGCACCAACGGCGGTCGACAGATTCCGGCTTCGCCCGGCGGGCGAAGTACGTGTCTCGTCGGAGGACTCATCATCGCTAAAGACGTTAGCGATGGCCACGACACCTTTTTTCGGGGGCGTCCTCCTAGCAGACTCCCCCTTCGTCGTCTTAGCCGTAGCAATCGTGACCAGGGCTTTCGCCCCCTCCACGTCTTTTCGGCGAAGAGGGGAGGAGATCGACTCCGTCCCGGTCTCGACTCGCTCCGGGTTGGGAGTCGGAGTGTAGTCGCGCGTCCCGAAGCGGCTGTCGCCGGCCTGATCCGCGACCACTTCGACCGCGAACTCTGTCTCCCCCACGTCCTCCTGCTCTTCGACACCGTCCTCGTCATTGGCGTTGGAGTCGTGGAGGCAGGGGCCTTTCGCTTGCGGGGGGAAAACTTCACTTGCCCCCGCAAACGTTTCCGGGAGGGGCCCGCTTCGCCATCGGCTTTGAATGGCTTCGCCCTAGGGGGAGTTCGCCGACGTGAACCCGGTTCGCCTGTCCAGCTGCTTGTCGGGTTAACAGCTGGCTGTATTCCGTGACCAACACATCACCGATCAGCTTTCGGGCTTCGGTGTCAACCCGGGCAAGGGTCAACACTGAAAAAAGACATATCATTATGTAAGGGGTCGAACAAAAGAAAGAAACAAAGAGCGAAACATAAAGATAAGGAAAATACAAACTCACCATTCGCCCCAGCGGGCCTGACAAGCTTCGGTAGGCCGTTGACCTTGAGAGAGGGGGCATACGCGAAGCATGCAGAATTCCTCCACCAGGTCATGGCAGCTCGGCCGAGAGCAACCCTTGCGGAGCAAGGCGAACCGTGCCTCCAAAGCACCGTTGACGGTGACTCTCGGTTTCCGGACTGGCGAGATCGCCCGGTGCCGCCAGCGAAGGGCCTTCGCCGCTTCGGACCCAGCCTCGAAGGGGATAGAGTGGTAAAACCACTTCGCCATCCAATGGCGATCCCACTTCGACATGGCGGTGTTAACCAGCCACAAGTCGGAGTGCTCAAGGCGAACATTAAAGTTCACACTCCCGAACACCGTCTTCCTTGTCCCAGCAGGAGTGACCATCGTCTTCGAATTCACGGTGGCCGAAAAGATAGCACCGAAGAGCTCGGCGCTTGGTTCGAACCCAGCGGTCCGGCATGCCCAATCGAAGATGGCGATACGGTCCAGAGCCGAAAGGCTCAACTGGGGAAGCTCCACCTGAAAGAGGCGGAGAATTTCCAGCAACGGTATGTTGCATGGAAACTGAAGCCCGGCCTTGAAGAACACGGCGAACACAACCGTCTGGTGGTCACCGGGCTTCGGTACTTCGGCATCCCCAGGGGCGAAGGCCCGCCCCTCCGCCACCATGCCCGTACTACCTATCTGGGCCAGCTCATCTTTGCCTATAAGCGACACCCCTAGAAACGCGGTGGTGTCTTCGTTAATTCGGCCGGGGTCAGGACCCGTTGTGGAGACGGTGTTCGGCTTGTGTGGGGCCATGGCGAAGCGAGCGCGTGCTAGTCGAAAGAGGTTAACTGGCGAAAGGGTTCGGTTGAGTTAGAGCGCCGTGAGTAAGAAGATGAGAGAGAGCACCTGCGGTGAAAATGATGAGGGTAACGGCGGTGAAACGGGGGAAAGAAGAATATATAGCCTACCAGGCGACGTTTCGCCTTCCCGGCCAATCAGGAACTGCCACGTGTCGCAGGGTAGGCGAAACGGTAAAATCCCATGGACTAGGCCGCGTAGTGGCTGGCCCTCGGGAAAAAGCCCATTACTGTTCACTTCGGCCCAATGAAACAGTATGGATAACTTCGCTGCTTACGGAAGGCGAAGGCCCATCACTGTTCATTCAGGCCCAGACAGACAGTAAAGATAGCTTCGTAACTTGCGAGCGGCGAAAGCTATAATAAAACCAAAAAAAGAATATTTCAACACATACAATGCACACATTCTTCACAGGAGCAGAAGACATGTTTCGGCAGGAGCATCGGTCGAAAGGGGGCGCCTCATACCATACTACATGGTTTGCACGGTCTCGGCCGAAGCTCCTATCTCACCCTTGCCCGTGAGGGGCTTGTTGGCAGTATGTCATGAGACCTTTCGACCGGACCTGCCAAACCAACCAAGCAGCGAGGATTCGGACTCCAGGCGCCCAAGACCCGTCGGGGCGAAGCCCCATGGCGAAGATAATGGGGCGAAGGTGGCAAAGGGCGAAGAGTCGCACCGGGTCCCTGCCAGTCTAAGCGCGCTCTGGGCGAAGGCTGCATGGCGAAGGCGTACGCCGAAGGAGGATGACTTCGCCAGGCTGGGCCCGATCCAAGAAGGCCAAGTGGGCTAGCTGAATCGCCCTGGCCTACTGGCCAATGGGCCAGTAGTCACCAGACGGCCCATTGAATGCCCATGTATCTAAATTACGTTGAACACCGGTATGAGTGTCCCTTTCATAAGGGTGACCATGTAAATTCCCCTATAAAAGGCCTAAACCCTAATAGGGGTACCTGTAATGGGATTATAAATAACCCCCTAGGGCCATGTAAAGGGGGATCCCAATTAAATCCTGAATTTAATACACTTTACTTTTCCCAACAACCGTTGAGTGACCACGTCCTTCGACGTATGCAGTTGTTGTTGTCGACGTATGCAGTTGTCGCTTCGACAACAGTGGTGAATTCAAAAATGCTTCTTTCGAACAATTTTGCAATGAAAAAGGTCTTAACATCAGTTTTTGCCTCATCAAAAATGTGCTATTGAAAGCAAAAATCGTTCATTGATTGAGATCACACTCCTAGAAAATTTTGGGCTGAAATTGTTAACACCACGTGGTATTTTTCCAAGCGTGTTTTCTTGAGATCAAAACTTCAAAAAACGCCTTATGAGCATTGATACATCAACCCAAAGTTTCACATTTACGTGTGTTTTGTTGCAAGTGTTTTGTCTTAAAATTTTGATAAATTTGTGGCACATTCTACTGATGGGTTTTTTTCTTGGTTATCATGCTCATTCATGTGGGTATCGTGTACTAGTTTTCAAGACTAAAAAAATTGTTGAGACTTACGAAGTTACTTTTGATGAGGCTAGTCCAGGTATTAGACCAGAAATTGCATGTACTATGTCACAGGTCCATGGGGAGGATTGTCACGCCCGGAAATTTAGCCCAATTTTCTAAACTATTTTGTGTATAAATCTATGACCAGCAATCAAGCCCGGGTACACAAAACGACAACTTAATATACAGATCCAAACATAAATAAAGCATAAATACCTACGTACGAGGCACTGAGTCATGACACCACAAGAAAACAACAACAGCGGAAAAAGGCGACGATCCTAACGGGCTTCAGCTCCACTCCAGAAACAATACTCAACTGGGGTATAAGCCTTAGTCCTCTAACTTCATCTTCAGCTCAGAAGCACAACACTCTTGAAAAGGGGGAATAATAGCAAGGCTGAGTACAACCACCGTACTCAGCAAGCCACACCAATGATGCAGACCTGCAGAGGTAGACAAAGGGATGGTTTGTGCCTGTTGGCGGTATGTCATGAGACCCTTCGACCAGACCTGCCGAAACCTAGCAAGCAACGAGGATTCAGACTCGAGGCGTCTAAGGTTCATCGGGGCGAAGCCTTATGGCGAAGACCACGGGGCGAAGGCAGCGAAGGGCGAAGAGCCACGTTGGGTCGCCGCAAGTCTTAACATGCCCTGGGCGAAGGCTGAATGGCGAAGGCCGTATGCCGAAGGAGGGAGACTTCGCCATATCGAGCCTTGCTCCAAGAAGGCACGAGGGGCCAACCCAACCGCTCAGGCCCGTTGGCCGGTGGGCCAATAATTGCCAATTGGCCCATTAGAGGCCCATGTGTCTTAATTACACTATATACCCATACAAATGTTTCTTTCATAAGGGTGACCATGTAAATTCCCCTGTAAAACCTAAACCCTAATAGGGATACCAGTAATAGGACTATAAATAGCCCCTAGGGCCATGTAAAGGGGGGATCCCGAGAAAAATCCTGAATTTAATACACTTAACTTTTCCCAACAACTGTTGAGTAACCACGTCCTTCGATGTATGCAGTTGTCACTTCGACAACAGCTGGCGCCGACCGTGGGGACCTCCGAGCGAAACCACTGAGAGTGAATGCCACCGAATAAGGTCTCAAAGGAGAGGGTTGCTAACCCAAAGGAGAGCGTAGCAGGAGAGACGATGGCCGCCGAAGGAGCAGAGCCTTCGGCGCCCATCGCCGAAACTGGGGCAGCGCCATCGGCTTCGGCACCTGCGCCGCAACCACCGCTTTCGGCTCCGGTCGCTTCGGTGGGGCAGGCACCGGAGATCCTTCCGGGAAGTCAGCTGGTGGCGCCCCAAGACACTTCGTCACAACCAGCTACGACTCCGACCGCGCTCGCCGCTGTGCAAGCCAACCCTAACCTTGAAGCGCAAGCCGAAGCCGGCATGGAAGCCATGCGCCAGAACATGACGCGACTTCAGGACATGGTTCACCAAATGCAAGAGAAACAACAAGCATACAAGGTAGCACGGCAGGCCAAGGTTCTCCAGTATTCGGCGGGCTACATCCCACCTCAGTCAAGGACCATAGTTCGACTTCAACAACGCCACCCAAGCGCCACCGTTCGGGACCGGGCTGCCGAACACCGTGGCCCAGCCGCACACGCAAGCCATGACTTCGCCCTTTGCCACGCGTTATCCAAAGCCGAACGGGCCCTCGCTGCAGGGTGCCGTGAGCAAGGCAGCGGGCGAAAAGGGGCTGTGATGAGTGGGGGGATCAAGATTCGTCCAATCCCACCCCAGTTCAAATTCCTACCCGTTCCGCGATACTCGGTGAAACAGACCCAAAAGAGTTCCTGTCCATCTACGATCGAAGCAGCTCACGGCGACGAAAATACCAAGGCAAAGGTATTTCAATCTACCATCTAATAGCATTTAGTCATCAGAGCAATTGCGCGATGTCTTTGTCCTTAACTTTCGAGGCACCTACGTGGAGCCGAAGACGCAGCAACATCTGCTCGGCATTCGCCAGAGGCCGGGGGAGTCAATACGGGAGTACATGCGTCGTTTCTCGCAAGCCTGATGCGAAATTCAAGATATAACTGAAGCGTCTGTCATCAACGCCGCTTCGGCCGGGCTGCTTGAAGGCGAACTCACAAGAAAAATCGCCAACAAGGAACCGCAGACTCTCGGGCACCTGCTTCGCATCATTGACGGGTACGCAAGGGGCGAGAGGATTCCAAACGAAGTCAAGCAATCCAAGCCGAGTACGATAAAGCCTCCATCGCCGCTGCCCAAGCCCAAATACAAGCACATGCCACCGAACCAGCTCCTCTCACTGTTCGCCAACCTCAGCCGGCGAACCAAGGATAGCAGCCAAGGCCGAGCCAAGCTCCCATGACTTGGAGAAAATTCAGAGCTGATCGCACGGGCAAGGCTGTGATGGCGGTCGAAGAGATAGAAGCCCTCCGCAAGGAGTTCGACGCCCAGCAAGGTGGCAGCCACCAACAGCCTGTTCGCAAAAAGGTCAGAAAAGACCTCTATTGCGCCGATCATGGACGATCTTCGCACACCACCGAGCAATGCCAAAACATTCGTCAGCGGAGCAACGCTCAAGAACCAAGTCCACAAGGCTTGCTGTCGAAGCACCTCGCGAAGTTGTTCAAGAGCAGGCACCCCCAGCCGAACAGCGCCAAGAAGTGCAGCGCAGAGTAATTCAAGTGATTACAAGGGCTGACCCACCGGTCCAACCATCGAAGCGGCAAAGGAAGATGCAGCTGCGAATGGTGCACAACATCACCGCTGCATGCGAAGGGGCTCCGAAGTATTTGAATCAGCAAATCTCTTTCGGGCCGGAAGATGCTGAACGAGTGCTGTTCCCACATCAAGACCCCCTGGTGATATCAGTCGAGGTAGCTGGCTTCGAAGTCCGGTGAGTTCTGGTCGACGGAGGAAGTTCAGCCGATGTCATCTTCGCCGAGGCATATGCCAAGATGGGGCTGCCGACCCTAACCCTCACTCAAGCACCAGCCTCGCTTCGCGGTTTCGGCGGTGAACCAGTTTAAGTCCTAGTCCAAGTACAGTTGGTGGTAGCTTTCGGCACAACTGGAAACAGGCGCGAAGAGCAAACACTGTTCGATGTTGTCGACATCACATACAGTTATAATGCAATCTTCGGCCGTGCAACCTTGAACAAGAATACAACAGGCTTTACAGCTTAGTTTACAAATAGATTACATCTTCGCCCCCAAAACAACTGTCACTCCCTAAGGAATAATCCGGCGAACTCAGTTCACCATCACTACTAATGTTGTGCACTGCCCAAAGGGGAGAAGGGAGCGAAACACAAGCTAGGCTATAACGGCGCTGGGTGATCGCTTCCTGTCGATCGATCCTCTGGTGATTTCGCCAGAAGCGAACCATGCCCTCTAGGTGTTCCGCATGGACATGGTCGTAGTCTTCCAGGGCTCGCCCGGGGTGCATTCGCATCCAGCTAGCAACATTCACGACCTTGTAACTATTGCCGTTTATTATCATCTCGCGGTAAATAGGCCGAAGCAGATACCGGACCTTCGGCAAATTCTTTACCTGTTGATGCAAAAAACACACACTGGCCTGAGAGGTTTGCTTTACTCTAGTGCAGGTCCAAAATTAGGGTTTCAGATTCAACGGCTTGCTAGTTGATTTGATCCTGCAATCAACAAGAAAAACATGCAAAGAATATCAGTAAACGATAGACAATCGGCCATATGGCCTATTTCATATCGTATGTGACCTAGCCGATGCAATAAAGCATGAATCGGCTGTGAGGTATAGTCAATCATAGAACTAACCCTAAAACTAGTATATCGGCTGTAAAGATAAGTGCTACATAATCAATAAATCAATACTACTTTAGAAATAAGCAATTGGGATAGATTGGACTGAACCGAGACAGTATAAATTGCCCAAGTCTAAAGATAACATGAAATAATGATTATGTAGATTAATGTCATAGCCGATATATAGGTTTAAGTATGTATCGGCTATAACCAATTAGATTGATATCAAGCTCAATATATTTATATTAGATTAGATCCTAATATAAGGGGCAGATATAGAACATTAAACAAAGCGTGAAACAATGTGAAACGTCTATATCAGGTAAGATCGGCTGAAACCCCGATACTATCCTTATTAACAACCCATAAAGCAGGTTAGATATCATGATTCTAAATACGACTTAATAGGTCGGACTGAACCAATGCAGCATTAAGTATAAATAGAAGCATGAGATCTAAAGAATCAAGCCGATGGTTGCCTTTTCGGGATGGTGGACACATTATATAATCTAGATTAACAAAGTAATCTAGCCGATACCGATGAAACCCTAAAAAGGATCTAGTCAATACAAGTAGATTGTATTGTCAATCTAAATTATATAACATATATGATAACTCGGAGAATCACAACAAAGAACTAGAGTGTCATAAAGATGTAAGCACTAGTTCTAATGATGCAACTCGCCATGACAAGATATACCTTTTTGCCGAAGATCAAACTGATGCAGCACGACTCGAAAGCACAAACTTGTCGAGAATAGAAAACAAAGGTTGGCGATGCGCCGAGATTGATTGAACGTGTGTTGTTCTCATTTACAAGACCTCGGGATTATATTTATACCCGAAAATACAAACATTGTCCATCACGGACACGACTCATATTAACCTAATACAAATCCAACTAACGAACAAGTCCCTTAGGCGGACTCTTACCGAGAATATCTATAAAGAAATTACACAAAATATCCTAATTAATAGATACAATTGCCTCCTCTGGACTCTATCCATGCATGGCAATCCATATGAAACACGTTAACATAACCTGATGACGTACACCAAGTCATATTACCGAAATCGGCTCAATCGGCTAACTCAGTCCGACTCTGACTCTGCCGATCCAGTCCTCAGCCGATTCGGACCACAGCCGATTCTTACTCTGCTTTCCAATACGATCTTATCTCTTCAACCCTCTTCGATTCCATCATTATTTCCGATATTTGAATTACCAAATTTGGTCGTCAACACATGCCCCCCAAGTCCGGAATATTTGGTAATGTTTCGGATTTGCCAAATCTTATCTCCGAGATAATCTCGCTCTTTCCGTTTTTGACCGTTACCGCATTGTTTTAAATACCCTAACCGACGGCCCCGAGAAACTTCACACCGTTATTACTGTTGCCACCGCTTTCGCAATCTCCGTCTCTCCCAACTCCGGCGATCCCCTCGGCGCAAGTGATCAACTCCAAGCAATCCTTCACTCATCCAACCTCCGCCGGCGAGAAGATGTCTTCGTCATCCGCTCCATCCGCTGCCCCATCGGCCGAATACGCTGAGGTAAGTCCCATCGGCTAGATCTCCTTTTTGCTCATCTAATTTCATTTTCCGTAATCTTAGACCGCTTCTCTTCTGTTTTGCTTTGTTGATGTAGCATCTCGCAAACCTAGTTGCAATTCTCAGTCTCAATCATGAAAACAATTACTTCCTTGGACGAATCGGCAATACAGACCCAACTGAGTTCATCACTGCCGAAACAAATAGGATCCCCTTCAGGCTAGCAAACCCTAACTTAGGGCATTGGAAGAATACCTTTAAGTCCTGGCCGTCCCTAGAGAAAAGCTGGCCTGCATGGTATAATCTTCTATCAGCTTGCAAGCAGAGCCACTGGGATGAGATAGGCATCGGCCAAGCCCTAGCCCTTAATCTGGCAAATTCGGCTAAGGATGAACCGTTGATGGCCTCTGCTAGCTACTTCTAGTCCAACACCATTAATGCCTTCATGTTTAATCAAGGACCAATGACACCAACTCTCTTGGATATAACCATGTTAACTGGACTTGATATTACCTCATCTGCCAACCCAATGATCTTAAACTCCAAGAATAGATTTGACTTTAAAACCAAGAGCATAGGAGGATGGTCTGGTTTTATTTCGGCTAACATGGGTCAGGGGTCAGTTACCCCAAGAGAGCACACTGCATTTCTGTTAATGTGGTTGGAAAAATTTCTGTTTTGTGGATCAAGTTGTGGCCCAACCTCAAATTGGCAGCATATAGCCGAAACACTTGAAGAAAAAAGACAATTCCCTTTAGGAAAGATTCTGCTCGGCTATTTGTATCAAACTCTGAATAATGCATCAACCAAGCTAGCTGTCGGCTCAACAGTCAGTGCAGGTGGTCCATGGTGGCTACTCCAGACTTGGTTGCACTTAGTCGCAATGAAAGCTGTCAATCGGCCACACCTGACTGAGGCAGAATTTCCCAGACTAGAGCCGATGACCGATGATGATGGAGAAGAAATAACCCATCGAAGGTGTATGTCTTTTGGAGAATATGCCAGCACCCCAGCCGATGCAGGAGCAAAATTATCAGCAGAACTGCTCAAGGACTGGTTTTTTAGCTTCTATGACGACTTCCAAAAAAATGCTAGAATCTGGTTCTTCTATGATGAATCAGTCAACTTTGAACTACCATCGGACTTCAGATTTGAAGAGATAAATTGTGACAAATTCCAGAAATCCAGAGAAGTATATATACCACAGCCATCAGCCCATGCATCCTTCCTGTCGGCATCCATCAAGGCAGGAACATAAAGGTCTCATATGAATTCTATCACCCAATGAGTTCAGCAAGACAATTTGGCATGGGGCAACTCCCAATCGGCTTGTGGTTTGCTGACAAGATTGAATGCCGAGGAGAAATATCTTCAAGCCTGATGATGGATTGGCTGCTGAACATTCCAAGACCCTCTCTCGGCAGTATTAATGATATTGAGTTAGCCATGTTCAGGAGCAAAGTCTTCACTTCATGGTGGGCTAAGTGGAAACAACATCTTTTTCACCAATCGGCTACCATCTATATGACTGACCTCTTCCCAGACATGATCCCTCAGGTAATCCCTTTATTCTTTCTAACTCAGCTTCATTACTGTTTTAAATACATTAGCCGATTCTACTTTTGAACTTATGAAACATACTTGACTTTTCAGACTACAGACTCTTCTCCTCCTCATACCAGCAAAAGTGGCAAAGAAATCGAATATACTGCAGGGCTATTTCCTAACAGGTGTTGCATGACTCCTCCTGTCATCGGCTATCATGCTCCCAAAACATCAAGCTTGCTCCAAGGACAAATGAGGGAACCAGCCGAAGCAGGTAGGAAAAGAAGAACTAGAGCATTAACTGCTGTGCCACCAGCCACGAAGAAAAAGGCTAAGAAACAACCACCTCCAACAGCCGATGATGCAGATGAAGCCCTAAAAGAAGCATCAATCGAACGGGCAATAGATGAAGCCGCAGCCGAATCTAGTGATGTGGGAGAAAAGAAACCTCCAGCCTCTCCAAAACAAACCCCCACAACTCCTTCTGCTCCAGCGGTCTTCACTCGGCAACCCAGGGTAAATTCATCTTCCTTGATGCAAACTTTCCTTATTCATCCTCAACTTAATCCTCCAACTCTTACATTTTGTAGAAGAAAAGACCAGCCGAGAGAAAGAAACCAACACAAATATCGGCTAAACCATCAATTCAAGCTCCTTTCGTAAATCTCAACTGTCTAACACTTTGAATATCTCATTAGCTGATACTATCTAACACTTGCATAAATATTTTCAGCCTCCTTCCCCTTCATCACCTGTAGCACAACCGGTTTCAAGTGAACACACCGCATCGGCTGTAGACAGCCATCATATCGAAGAAGAAGAAATCGCTGCTCCTGCAATCCCTGTAAGTTTCATCCTTAAAACTCTTCAAATCGGTTGTATAAAAATATCTACTTACTCGTACTCCTTTCATCTTCCCTATCTGCAGATCTTAGCCGATTTATTCTCTTTTGATATAAAAGACTACTTTGATGAAGAAACAGAAGAAGAAATAACAAGCAAATCTTTAGCTCCTCTAGCCGATGACGTGAAGAGAAATCTTGAAGACATTGCACATCGGCTAGAAGCATCTCAGGACAGCCTGGTAGTTGACTACAGCACTCTTCGATCAAGATTCCAGGAAATTGAAGCCCTAATGCCAGATGAACTGTCCAACACAATCACCCGAGCTATGTATCTTGAGCAGCACCAATTCAAGCTGGAGAAAGCAAGACAAAGGATAGCCGACAGACGAGAAAAGAAGGATATCGAGGCCACCGTTCAAGCCAATCGGCAGCTAGTGCATGATGAGAAAACTAAGCTCGATCAACTAGCCGAAGAGCCAATTAAGGCCACAATAGACCAATTGGTGGCTGAAAGAATAGATCTGCTGGCCAACCTTGAAGAGTGTAACGCCAAGATTGCACTGGAAAAGCAAAAATTAGTCGATCTCCCGAAAGCCATTAGAGAGCAAAAAGCAAAATTAAAATCGGCTATAAAGAATGTGGCCAACATGACCAAATCCTTGAAGGTAATCCCTGGAACCGACGCCCAAGATGCCCAAGCCATTGCAGAAGTTGAAGAAATTCGGCAACGAGCACTATCGGCAATCCAGCACTACCTCGCTCAATGATTTATTGTAATAGGGCATAGGAAATTTTGTAATCACTCCTGTAATCGGCTAGAACACTTGTCTTGTAACACATACTCTTAACTCCCTTATGCTGATTGATACTTTTGCTTCTATATGAGCCGATTTTATACCTGGCAGACTTGGTTGTATTCTAACTTATCCAAGATTTTGCTCAAAAATTTCTAACTTGTTTCAAAAATTTCCAACTTGCTCAAAAATTTCCAACTTTTCATCCTCCATGCCCCCCAAGTTTGTAGTAGGAAACACAATGCTGCAAACTTATATGTCTAAGGGCGATAAAAATATCGGCCATCTAAAGGTGATGTAAACACATCGGCTACCAACCATCAACCGGCAAACCATAGCCGATCATGAACCAATCCAAACACTTGGGTAGTATTTCTTTAAATATTTTCCATTAAGTGCTCTTCCAAATACTTCTCCATCAAGTCCTTTTAACATATAGGCCCCTTTAGAAACACATTTATGGATTTGAAACGATCCTTCCCAATTTGGTGACCACTTGCCGAATTTATTATCTCTGGCTCCTATTGGCAACACCAATTTCCAAACCAGCTCACCTTCCTCAAAAGATTTAGGTACAACCTTTTTGTTATAATGCCTTGCAACTCTCTCCTTATCTTTTCTAACTTTCTCAAGAGCTCGCAATCTTGCTTGAACCAAATCCTCTGACTCATCAACCATCAAATTGTGATAATCATCGGCTGTTAACTCATCTTGCAAAGAAATCCTCCGAGAGCCGATGTTGGTTTCCCATGGTAATACAGCCTCATGCCCATAAACCAGTTGATAAGGAGGTACCTGAATCGCACCATGGCAAGCCATCCGATAGGACCACAATGATTCAGCCAGAATAGTATGCCACTTCTTGGGATATTCGGCTATTTTTCTTTTTACCAACTTAATCAAACTCTTGTTAGATGCTTCAGCTTGCCCATTGGCTTGTGCATAATATGGTGATGAATTCAACAACTTAGTTCCCATGCTATCAGCAAACTGAACAAACTCATCCGATATAAATATAGAACCTTGATCAGTTGTAATCGTCTGTGGTAAACCAAATCTGTAAATAATATGCTCCTTGACAAAATTGATTGCATCTTGACTATCAACCTTCTTCAAAGGAATCGCCTCAACCCACTTCCTAAAATAATCAGTTGCAACCAATATAAACTTATGCCCTTTGCTCGATGGTGGATTAATCTGGCCGATCATATCAATACCCCAACCTTTGAACGGCCACGGCTTGATAATAGGGTTCATAGCCGATGTTGGTGCTCTCTGAATTGCTCCAAATTTCTGACAATCTTGACATCCCTTGTAATATCTGAAACAATCTTCCAGCATTGTCGGCCAAAAATATCCAACTCTTCGAAGTAACCACTTCATTTTATGAGCCGATTGATGTGTCCCACAAATACCTTCATGAACCTCACACATAACAACTTTAGCTTCTTCCATACTCAAGCATTTCAACAGAACTCCATCAATCGTCCGATAGTAGAGTGCATCATCCAAAAGAACATACTTAAGAGCTTTATACCTTAATTTCCTCGAAACCGATCTGGAGGGATTTTTCAGATACTCAAAAACACCAAATCTCCAATCATCGGCTGGAATGCAAGCTACCTCCACTTCGATCCCTTGTAACATCACCTTGTAACCTGATGCACCTTGAGCTAAGTCATTGGCTTCAACGTTCTGCTCCCTAGGAATATGTTTCAAAGTAACCATCTTCAATGTCTTCATCAGCTCTTGGCATTTCTCATTATAAATTATTAAGGTATCATTTTTGCATTCATATTCCCCAGATAACTGACTTATCACCAACAAGGAATCACCCATGATTTCAACAGCATCGGCTTCAACTTCTCTTAATAACTACAACCCTTCGAGAACAGCTTCATACTCTGCATGATTATTTGTAGAGTATGGTTTAATAGTAAAAGCAAACTGGAAACTTGCCCCCCTAGGCGATATAATTACAATCCGATGCCACAACCATGAGTACAAACTGATCCATCAAAGAATAAAGTCCATGGCATGATGTCAATATTATCAACACTGGTATCCCTATATTCAACTATGAAATCGACTATCGCTTGTCCTTTAACCGCCTTGGCCGATTCATATCTAAGATCAAATTCTGACAAAGCAAACATTCACTTCCCAATTCGTCCTTTTAACACTGGAGCCGATAGCATGTATCTTACTACATCGGCCTTGCAAACTATAATGCATTCATTGGATAATAGATAATGCCTCAACTCTGTGCAAGAAAAATATAAGCATAAACATAACTTCTCCACTGGTGAATATCTAGTTTCTGCATCCAACAAACGTCTGCTGAGATAGAATATGGCTCTCTCTTTTCCTTCAACCTCCTGAATCAAGACTGAGCCAATAGAGTTTTGATCGGCTGATAGATAAAGTTTAAATGGAATCCCTTTCTGTGGTGGTATAAGAACTTGAGGAGTACTCAAATATTCCTTGATATTATCCAGAGCCTGCTGCTGGTTCTCTCCCCAGATAAATTCTTGATCGGCTTTCAACCTTAACAAGGGAGTAAACGGTTCTATTCGGCCAGACAGATTTGATATAAAACGCCGAACAAAATTAATCTTGCCGATCAATGATTGTAGCTTGGTCTTATCTTCCGGGGGTTTGATATCTTTGATTGCCTCAATACTCCTCTGAGGAATTTCAATCCCTCTCTCATGAACCAGAAATCCAAGAAATTAACCAACCGATACACCAAAAGCACACTTGGTAGGATTCATCTTCAACCCATATTTCCTTGCTCTTTCTAAAACTTGCTTCAAATCGGCTATGTGATCATAAACTTCCTTGGATTTAACCACCACATCATCTATATATATCTCCACCAATGCACCGATGAGATCGTGAAAAATATAGTTCATGGCTCTCTGATATGTAGCACCAGCACTCCTTAAGCCGAAAGTCATAACTACCCACTCGTATAAGCCGATAGCACCAGGACATCTAAAAGCAGTCTTGTGAATGTCTTCCTCAGCCATAAAAGTCTGATTATAACCAGCATTGCCATCCATGAAGCTGATAATCTTATGTCCAGATGCTGCATCTACAAGTTGATCGGCTACCGGCATTGGGTATTCATCTTTTGGTGTAGCTTTGTTTAGATCTCTGAAATCAATACAAACTCTAAGCTTGCCGTTTTTTTGATGACTGGTGCTATATTGGAAATCCACTCAGCATATCGGCATGGTCCGATGAAGCTAGCATCATAAAGTCTTGTAATTTCGGCTTTAATAGCATCATACATTGTAGCTTTACAACGTCTTGGAGGCTGTTTATATGGCTGATATCCTGGTTTGATAGGGAGCTGATGTTCAACTATCGATCGGCTAAGTCCTGGCATCTCATAGTATTCCCAGGCAAAACAATCTCTATACTCCTTTAAGAGTGCAATTAATTTACATTTAATCTCTTTTGGTAAACCTTTACTAACGTATGTCGGCCTAGGCCTATCACCTGGTCCAATGTCGATTTCCTCTAGTTCATCGGCTGACATAAAACCTTGCCCAAGCTTGCCGTCAAGATCATCAATAGTGTCTTCTGTATATAAGTTGGAACCCTCCACGGCGCCCTCAAAACAAGAATTGGGGCTCTCCATCTCCTGTTGTCTGTATGGTATCATCAGAAATCTTTAAGTAATCTCCTTGCCAAACTTTGCCGGATAAACAATCAATTCCTTCCATCTCCCAAATAGATAAATCGGCACAAGCTACGTTGACTGACCTGTCGGCTGGCACGATTTCGATCTGGTCTCCTGTCACACCCTGGAGTTTCCCCTTCTAGCTCTAAATTCATAAAATAAATTGCCTAGAAGAAACTGTTCTTTTAACCAGGAGCAAACCCTAAATTAACAATGCACGTAATAATCGGAATCGTCGGGGAGAATTCTTTTTTTCGAATTCTCTTTGCTTCAAATCATTAACAGGACTTTCAGCGAAATATTCAGAGCAGAGGAAGTAATAATGTTAACTTAAAATGTCAGGATTTGAATTAATAATTCATTCCTTCCCCTCCTTTGGTCGTGAACCGTTCCCGGTTCACTCTCCTTGTTCGCGGTTCATTATATCCGCTGACCCCTTTTGTTGCCACGGTTTCGTTTTGTATGACGAGCCAAGTCTTACTCCTATTTTCGGTTCAGATTCTTGTTTCTTTCCTAAAATGGCACCGCATTTGTTTCCACCACCTTTCCTTTTTAGGCATCCTTTTCTCTTGTATTTCTTTTTCCCCTCCCCCTATGCCGAGCGCTTTCTCCCCTCCCCCTGCCGTGCGCCCCCTCTTTCTTTGGGCCGGCCCAACCCGCACCCCCCTCCTCCACCTCTATAAAAGCCACCCCACACCTCCTCCCCTGCGCCCTAACCCTAGCCACCGCCTCCCTGCGCCGCCGTGTCGCTGCCGGGTTGCCGCCGGCTGTCCTAGCCGCCGCCGCCGCTGTCGCGCTGCCTCACCGCGTGCCGCTGCCGCTGCTGCGCCGCAGCCGCGTGCCGCTGTCGCTGCCGCTTCACCGTGTCGCTGCCGTGCCGCTGCCATACCGTCGCTGCCGCTGCTGCGCCGCAGCCGCGTGCCGCTGTCGCTGCCGCTTCGCCGTATCGCTGCGTGCCGCTGCCCGCTAACCTGCCGTGCCGCTGCCGCGCTGCCTTGCCGCTGCCGCGTGCCGCTGCCGCGTGCCGCTGCCGTGTCGCTGCCGTGCCGCTGCTGTGTCGCTGCCGTGCTGCTGCCGCTGCAGCCGTGCGCGCAGCCGCTGCCGCGTGCCGCCGCCGCTGTGCGTTGCCGCGCGTCGCTGCCGCTGCTGCGCCGCAGCCGCGTGCCGCTATCGCTGCCACTGCCGTGCCGCCGCTGTGCTGCCTCGCCGCAGCCGTGTCCGCTGCCGCGTCGCTGCCGTGCCGCTGTCACCGCTTTGTTGCACACGGTAGCCGTGCTGCCGACCCGTTACCGTGTCGCTGCCGCTTCGCCGTGTCGCTTGCCGTGTCGTTATCCGCCTAAAACCCTAGCTACCTAGCAGCCGCCTAGCCGTGTCGGTTTACCAAACTCGCTACCGCCGCACCTAGCCATAACCGCAACCGTGCCCTCGTCGGGGTACGCATGCATTCTCTAGCCACTCGCTGCTTACGCTCGCACGTAGTGTGGCGTAGTGTCATGTAGGTTTGGTTGTACCGAGTCGTTCTAAAACCCTAGAGCCTTTCTGAGCCGCCGGTTCTGTTCGCCGGTTCGGTTGACCGTTTGCGTGGTCCCGTGCCACGGTAGGTTGACTCGTCGAGTCGCTGACCCGTGAGGCTCGTTAACCGGGGTTTTTTTTCTGTCAACCTTGTCCGTTCGCGGGCATTTAAGCTATCAATCAAGTAAGGTTTTTCGGTTAATAGTAATTACATAGCTCATATTCTAAAATTCATCTAAAATTGAGCTCCACATGTTTGTTTACTTTTATGTACTGTTTATTTGGTTTTTATTAGTGTTTGTCCTCGTTTTGCGTGCCAACGTGTAGATTCCACCGTTTCGGACGATCGTGTTCGCGAGGAAAAGAGTTCGGAAGATCAATCGAAGAAGCAAGGCAAGTCACACATTTCCCTTGAGCATTTTGATCTCAATTTATAAAACGTTTTACCGTTTGCAGTACCATGGTGGTATTTCGGGGCATGGCAACATGTGTGAAATCGTGTCTTGTGGGTACAGTTGCGCACCTCTGGCCAGAGTAAAACTATTCGAATAGCCGTGCCCGCGGTTATGGGCGATCAACCAGATTCACCGTGATTAGTCCTACTCTATTAATTAAATTGACTTAATGAACTGGTTTAGTTCAGGTGGATTGGCTGGGCCTGTTCAACGTGGTGTAGCGTTGTTCAGTGGAGATGTTCAATCTTGCCTTAATTAATCAACTGTTTTACTGTTTTCAACTATAAATGTTTACAACTGCTTTTATGCAAATAGCCACAAACCCTCCATGTCTTCCCTTGCACGAATGCATCGTTGGTGTGGCTTGTTGAGTACGGTGGTTGTACTCAGCCTTGCTATTATTCCCCTTTTCAGAAGTGTAGTGCTTCTGAGCTTAAGTTGAAGTTAGAGGACCAAGGCTTATACCCCAGTTGAGTTTTGCCTGTGGAGTGGAGTTGAAGCCTCGCTAGGATCGTCGCCTTTTTCCGCTGCTGTTTTCTTTTCGGTGTGTGGACTAAGTGCCTCTTTTGTAAGTATTTATGCTTTATTTATGTTTGGATCTGTATATTAATTTGTCGTTTTGTGTACCCTGGCTTGATTCTTGGACAGGGATTTATGCACAAAATTGTCTGGAAATTTGGGATAAATTTCCGGGCGTGACATCTCGTTGCCATTGAAACAAACTTTGGTGCATTGTTGAAGGGATGCAACAATTAGCATGGATCCAATCTCTTCCCAACAACAGACTGTAGGAACCCTTCCCGTCAATAACAAAGAACGTGGTTGGAATTGTTTTACTGCCAATGGTTAGCTCTACATTCAAAACTCCCTTGGTCTCAGATGGATTCCCGCCAAAATCTTTCAGAACCATGTTAGTCTTGATCAAGTCCTCTGAATTCTTCCCAAGCTTTCTGAATGTTGTATACGGCATCAAATTCACAGCTGCTCCTCCATCGACTAGCATCTTGGACATCGGCTTACCATTGACAAATCCCTTAACATAGAGTGGCTTGAGGTGCCGATGATCAGTTCCCTCGGGCTTCTCAAAAACGGCTTCTGTGGAGATAACATCAATTTGGCCGATGGCAGATCTTCTTCTTGCTCGACAACTTGCTCTACTGCATATTCGGCTGGCAACATAAAGACCATATTTATCTCTGATGACATCACCTCCTTGCCCTTGTGTTGTTGATTCTTGTTGTGATCGGCTCTGACTTCATCGGCTGGCACCACTTTGCTCTTCACGCGCCATACTTTCTTCATTTTCTACCGCAGCCGATGCTCAATTGCACCCTCAACCTCCTGGAATTGTTCTCTGTTCCTCATCCTTTGAACTCTTCTCTTTTGATTCTTGGTAAATATCCCAGAAGGACACCACTGGGGATGCATTGGCTTGGATTCTCTTCGTGAGTCACCTTCATCATTGTCTTGTTGCATCGGCCCAAGTCTTTCATGTACTGACAGCCTTGATTGACTTGGCCGATGTGAAATTGCATGTCGTTTGCTTGGTTTTTGGATGAACTGGACATCAGGATCACTGCAGCTAGGACAATTCTCGATAGATGGTAGCCTCATACCTTCGTTCCAGCAGAACCTGAAGAATTCGCAACTCCAATGGGGGTCAAAATATCTTTCTTCTTCCTCAGAATATGACTCCTCCTCCCGTCGGCTCCTGTTTTGATACTTGCCGATCGTGCCAGCCGATCTGATACTCCTAGTGTAGTTTTTATTTCCATCGGCTGTATTCCGGTTGTATCCAGGATGCACCATGTTAACTGGAAAAGGGTATCCATCTATCTTCATCGGCCTCTTCACCATGTTGGATCCATCAATCTTAATTTTTCCTTGTTCGATAGCCGACTGGATCTGTTGTCTGAAAATCTTGCAATCATTGGTACTATGAGATCTTATATTGTGCCATTTGCAGTACTTCCTTTTCTTCAACTCTTCAGCCGATGGGACGACATGTCCTGCCGGCAGTTGAATCTGTTTTTCTTGGAGAAGGAGATCAAAAATCTTGTCGGCTTTAGTAATGTCGAAATCAAACCTTTCCTCCATTCCTAAATTCTTGGCCCATTGGTAGACAACCGTCTTCTTGTTCCTAGCCCACTCGGCTGCATTGATCTCAGGATCATCATCTTCAGAATCGGAGTTATAACTATAGACATTATTGACATTATTTGCCTTATTGATGAATTTCCTAGCTTCTTGAAATCTTGTCTCGTGAGCCGATACCTTCTGGGCCAAGTGTGCTAAACTGTCAAAGTCCTGAGCCGAGAACCTCTCCCTGATCGGCGCCAGCAAACCTTGGAAGGCTAGATCGGCTAATTAAGAATCTGATAAGGATAAGCTGTAACATCTGTTTCTCACATCTCTGAATCGTTGAATATAATCTGGAACCGATTCATCTGATTTCTACCTAATAGCTGTGAGGTCTGACAGCTTCATCTCTTGAACTCCGCTGAAAAAATACTTATGAAACTGTTTCTCTAAATCGGCCCAGCTCCTGATTGAATTATATGGCAGGGATGAGAACCAAGTGAATGTCGATCCAGACAACGAGAGTGGGAATAAGCGAACTTTGAGGGCCTCTGTAGCCGATGCCTCACCACACTGAGCTAGAAATCGGCTAATGTGCTCGTAAGTTGATATATTTTATTGTCCTGAGAACTTGGAGAAGTCTAGCACCTTGTATCGGTTTGGCAATGGGACCCGATCGAAGTATTTTGGATATGGGTGCCGATACATGTTGCCATTGTCCTTCGGTTTAAGTCCAAATTGCTCCCTCATGACGTCAGCGATCATATCGGCCCAGGGTTGGTGAGGTGTTGCTCCACCATACTGCTGCTGTAGTGGATCCATCTGGCTGTATTGGATCGGCTGAGGTCGTGGTGAATGAGGTTGATAAAGATTGTTGAAGCCAGCCGATATGCCTTGAGGTGGCACATAAGGAAGTTGCTCTGTACTGTATTGCTAGCTTATCGGCTGAGGAATTCCAGTCAGCTGTTGTGGAACCGAAGGAATTTGGTATGATGTGTCGACAGCTGGTGGTTTCGGGTGAAGAATACTTATCAATTGTTCCGGTGTTAACTGAGTTGATGCTTGCCCCCCAGTGATCGGCTGTGATCTTGTTAGAATTGATGGAATATTTGAACTTGAGAAAGGAGCCGATGGAGCCTAGGTTTGAAGCATTTGCTGTCTTCCTTGATTTCCGCCGACCTCTGTCTTCACGGTTCTATATGCTGGGAACGTGCCGTCTGGTAGATAAATAGGTCCTTTAGCCTTTTCCTCGGCTATTGTTCCGTCGACTACCGACTTGATCATGTTTGTCAACGTATTGACAAGTACTCCAGACTGGTTGACTAACGCATGATGTACAACCGAATCGATGCGATCTTGTAATGTGTGCAATTCCTCATTACTTGATTCGGCTTTCACTTGTTTATCCTTTTCTTCTCCTGATCCAGAAGTACTTGGGTCTTGCTTCACGATCGTCGGTACTTGGACTTTAGCTCTTTGGACGACTGTACCTTGCCGGGTGACTGTGAAGGAGTGCAAATACTGGGTTTGGAGTTGATTCAGCATTTGTTGCAATTCTTCCTTCTGTTCGTCATTCAGCTGCTCGGGTGTAACCGCGATGATGTTGTCCTCAGCAACTTCAGCGATGTTTGGAGACATGACACGTGGACCCACTGGGCGTGCCAAAAGCGTGTTGATGCAAAAAACACACATTGGCCTGAGAGGTTTGCTTTACTCTAGTGCAGGTGCAAAATTAGGGTTTCAGATTCAAGGGCGTGCCAGTTGATTTGATCCTGCAATCAACAAGAAAAACATGCAAAGAATATCAGTAAACGATAGACAATCGGCCATAGGGCCGATTTCATATCGTATGTGACCTAGCCGATGCAATAAAGCATGAATCGGCTGTGAGGTATAGTCAATGATAGAACTAACCCCAAAACTAGTATATCGGCTGTAAAGATAAGTGCTACATAATCAATAAATCAATACTACTTTAGAAATAAGCAATTGGGATAGATCGGACTGAACCGAGACAGTATAAATTGCCCAAGTCTAAAGATAACATGAAATAATGATTATGTAGATTAATGTCATAGCCGATATCTAGGTTTAAGTATGTATCGGCTATAACTCCGATACAACCTTATACTAGGATATTCTCTAGTGATAAATATATCAAACTATAACCAATTAGATTGATATCAAGCTCAATATATTTATATTAGATTAGATCCTAATATAAGGGGCAGATATAGAACATTAAACAAAGTGTGAAACAATGTGAAACGTCTATATCAGGTAAGATCGGCTGAAACCCAGATACTATCCTTATTAACAACCCATAAAGCAGGTTAGATATAATGATTCTAAATACGACTTAATAGGTTGGACTAAACCAATGCAGCATTAAGTATAAATAGAAGCATGAGATCTAAAGAATCAAGCCGATGGTTGCCTTTTCGGGATGGTGGATACATTATATAATCTAGATTAACAAAGTAATCTAGCCGATACCGATGAAACCCTAAAAAGGATCTAGTCGATACAAGTAGATTGTATTGTCGATCTAAATTATATAACATATATGATAACTCAGAGAATCACAACAAAGAACTAGAGTGTCATAAAGATGTAAGCACTAGTTCTAATGATGCAACTCGCCATGACAAGATATACCTTTTTGCCGAAGATCAAACTGATGCAGCACGACTCGAAAGCACAAACTTGTCGAGAATAGAAAACAAAGGTTGGCGATGCGCCGAGATTGATTGAACGTGTGTTGTTCCCATTTACAAGACCTCGGGATTATATTTATACCCGAAAATACAAACATTGTCCATCACGGACACGACTCATATTAACCTAATACAAATCCAACTAACGAACAAGTCCCTTAGGCGGACTCTTACCGAGAATATCTATAAAGAAATTACACAAAATATCCTAATTAATAGATACAATTGCCTCCTCAGGACTCTATCCGTGCATGGCAATCCATATGAAACACGTTAACATAATGTGATGACGTACACCAAGTCATATTACCGAAATCGGCTCAATCGGCTAACTCAATCCGACTCTGATTCTGTCGATCCAGTCCACAGCCGATTCGGACCACAGGCGATTCTTACTCTGCTTTCCAATACGATCTTATCTCTTCAACCCTCTTCGATTCCATCTTTATTTCCGATATTTGAATTACCAAATTTGGTCGTCAACATTACCGCAACAAACTTCTCGTTCTTCCTCTGCCAATCCCCAAAGGGGGGCCGAACACATATTTTCGGCGTAGACCATGAAAACAGTGTAGAAAATCAAATGGTGAAAGGCAAAATTAAAGCTAAGTAAAACATGCAGAGTGGGCGAAAAGGGTAACCGCTCCTTCGTATGCGAGGCGATGCAAGCACAGGTGCAAAAGGCGTCAAACACAATAGTTGACAAAACTTGTCATATATTTCAGATGTTAAACAAGCTACAATAAGATTAGCCATCGGCCATATTTACATCATTCGCCCTCTACGGCAAACGCCAAAAAAGGAAAAATGTCAAAATCTACAAAAGCGAGAGGAGGGCCTCACACCTTTAGGTGGTCTTGGGCATCGCCTCCACCCCTTCCGGCTGGCTCTTCATCCTAGTCCACCGCCTCCGCCTTCGCCAATTGCTCGAGCAGACGTGCCTTGGTGGTACATCGACCGTCCTTCTGCCAGAACTGCCTACGCCAGGCACGAAGCGCAGGCGAAACGTTCTGAGAGCTGACCTACCAGTCCCCCTTCGCGTAGCCGGGGAATTGGCGATGTGCTCGCATCCGGACTGCTGCAGTAGGCCCATGGCGAAGGCCACCAACACGCGCGCACAGCAATCGCCGTACGCGGTGGCACAGTCCGAGACCGCACCACCAGCCTGCTGAGTCCATTCTGAGAACTCGATGGCGGAAGCATCTTCGCCCGGCACACCCCGCACCTTCGCCCCCATGTCAGTAAGGGCAAGGCGAAGTGTGCGGCATGCTATCTTGGCAGACTCGGTGGCTTTCACCACCTCCCGCGCAAGTCGTTGCAACTTCGTCTCTACCTTGCTGGCTTCCAGGCAAAGAGCCTCCATCTTCAGCTCCGTAAAGTTATAATAGTCCGTCAAGGCGGTGGAATGTTCCTACTCCTTCTTGAGCTCAGCCCTGAGGCGCACGATCTCCACCTTCGCCTCACTGCCCTTTTCCAGCTCAGCCTGGAGCCGCTTATTTTCGGCCTTCGCCTCTTTGAGGGAGCGGGCGAGGCCTTCCATCTCTAGGCCCTTGCGGCCCAGTTCGTCGTCCTTGGCTCGAAGGCGGTTCTTCAAGCCGTCAAGATGGGCCCGTATAGTTCGCTCGGTCGAACAGTGGGCCGCGAGGATCTGGTTAAAAAAATGGGGGAACGTTAAGACAGATTGTCGAAAATGGCGATATAAAAAAAAGTCAACCAATCAACATACCCGAACCGTCAGGCTCTGAAAAGCTCTCGTCGAACTCGTTCAGTTCGGCGAACAGGCTAGGACCCCCGGTCGGAGCGACAATGTTGCTCACCCCCTCGACGAAGGGGATAAGCTCCGGTCGGGTTTCATAGTCGCCAGGGGCGAAGCGGGGCGGCCCAAGCGAGCAGTCCGAAATGGTCATTTCAGCTCCCTTCTTACCCTTACCAAGGACAAGGGGCGAAACGAGCGGCTGGCGAACAGGGCTTCCGAAGACCATGGCCACAGCCTTCACGACCCGCTCAGCCGAAGTCGAAGCCCCAGCAATGCTTCCTCTCACCCCGCCCGCAGCGCCAGGGGCAGTTTAGAGGCCCAAGCTTTGACCGGCGGGCGAAGTTGGGGTTTCGTCTGAGGACTCATCGTCGCCGAAAACAGAAGCGATGTCGATGAGCCCCTTCTTCTGGGGGGTCTTCTTGGCTGACTCCCCCTTCACCATCTTGGCCGCGGCGATCGCGACCAACGCTTTCGCCCCCTCCACATCATTCCGGCGAAGGGGAGAGTAGTTCGACTCCACCCCGGTTTCGACGCACTCGGGGCTTGGAGTTGGGGTGTAGCCGCGCGTTTCGGAGCGACTGTCTGTGGCCTCAGCCGCGGCCTTTTCGACCGCGGCCTCCGTCTCCCACACGTCCTCCTGCTCTTCGACGCCATCTTCGTTGTCAGCGTCAGAATCGGTGGAGGCAGGGGGCCCCCATTTTCGGGGGTCCAACTTCACCTACCCGCACAACCGCTTCCGGGAGGTACCCTCATCGCCGTCGGCCTTGAAGGGCTTTGCCCGGGGAGGGAGCTCGCCGATGTGCACCCGGTTCGCCTGGCCAGCTGCTTGCCGCGTTAGCAGCTAGCTCAACTCGGTGACCGACACATCGCCTATCATTTTTCGGGCTTCAGTGTCGGCTTGGGCGAGAGTGAACACTGAGAAAAAGAAAAATGTCATCGTATCAGGCGTCGAACAGGGAAAAAAAGAGCAAAACAAAGATACACTTGAAAAGTGGACTCACCATTCGCCCCCGCATGCATGATAAGCTTCGGCAAGCCGTCGACCTCCTTCTCCCGGTCGACTTCGACCTGCCACGACTGGGAGAGCGGGAAGATGTGAAGCATGCAAAATTTCTCCACCAGATCGTGGCAGCTCAGGCGGGAATAGACCCTATGCAGTAGGGCGAACCGCACTTCCATAGTCCCGCTGATGGCGACCTTGGGCTTCCAGTTTGGCGCAATCGCCCTGCGCCGCCACCGGAGGGTCTTCGCCGCCTTGGACCCGGCCTCGAAGGGGATGGAGTGGTAGAACCACTTCGCCATCCAGTGGCGATCCCACTTCGACATGGTGGCATTCATCGGCCATAGATCGGAGCGCTCGGGGTGAACGTTGAAGTTCACGCTCCCGAACGCTGTATTCTTCGTCCCGGCCGGGGTGACCACCATCTTCGAGTTCACGGTGGCGAAGAAAACGGCGCCGAAGTGCTCGGCGCTCGGTTGGAACCCGACGGTCTGACACGCCCTGTCGAAAATGGCGATCCGGACAAGCACCGATGGGCTCAGCTGGGGGAGCTCCACATGGAAAAGGCGAAGGATCTCCAACAACAATACGTTGCACAGAAATCGAAGCCCCACCTCGTAAAAGACGGCGAATAACACCGTCTGGTTGTCACCCGGCTTCGGCACCATGGCCTCTCCCGGGGCGAAGGCCTACCCTTCCGCCACCGTGCCAGAGCTGACTATCTTCGCCAACTCGTCGTCGTCCATGAGCGATGCCCCTAGGAAGGCGGTGGTGTCATCATCGATTCGGCCGGGGTTGGGACCCGTTGCGGAGGCAGGGTTCGGCTTGCGAGGGGCCATGGCGAAGAAAGTGCGCAGTGGCGAAAGGGGTTAACGGGCGAAAGGGTTCAGTGACTCAGAGCGCCGCAAGTAAAGGATGATGAAAGAGAGTGCTTGCGGTGAAAATGACGGGGGTAGAGGCGGTGAAAAAGGAGGAAGGGGGGATATATAGCCCAACTAGGCGACGGTTCGCCTTCCCGCCCAATCACGAGCCACCATGTGTCGCAAGGGTAGGCAAAACGGTAAATTCCCATGAACCGAGCCGCACAGTGACGAGCCCTCGGGGGAAAAAGCCCATCACTGTTCATTTCGGCCCAGTGAAACAATAAGGACAGCTTCACCGTTCGCGGAAGGCGAAAGCTGCAAAAATATATATATATAATTTTACGTACACACAACGCATACATTCTTTACAGGAGCACAAGATAGGTTTCGGTAGGAGCATCGGTCGAAAGGGGGCGCCTCATACCATACCACATAGTTTGCACGGTCTCAGCCGAAGCTCCCATCTCACCCTTGCCCATGAGGGGCTTGTTGGCGGTATGTCATGAGACCCTTCGACCAGACCTGCCGAAACCTAGCAAGCAACGAGGATTAAGACTCGAGGCGTCTAAGGTTCATCGGGGTGAAGCCTTATGGCGAAGACCACGGGGCGAAGGCGGCAAAGGGCGAAGAGCCGCATTGGGTCCCCGCAAGTCTAAACGTGCCCTGGGTGAAGGCTGAATGGCGAAGGAGGGAGACTTCGCCATATCGAGCCCTGCTCCAAGAAGGCCCGAGGGGCCAACCCAACCGCTCTGGCCCGTTGGCCGGTGTGCCAACAATTGCCAATTGACCCGTTAGAGGCCCATGTGTCTTAATTACACTGTATACCCATACAAATGTCCCTTTCATAAGGGTGACCATGTAAATTCCCCTGTAAAACCTAAACCCTAATAGGGAGACCTGTAATAGGACTATAAATAGCCCCCTAGGGCCATGTAAAGGGGGGATCCCGAGAAAAATCCTGAATTTAATACACTTAACTTTTCCCAGCAACTGTTGAGTAACCACGTCTTTCGACGTATGCAGTTATCACTTCGACAACAGTGCCTATTTGCATAAAGGCGGTTGTAAACATTTAATATTTAATATAGTAAAAGAGTTGATTAATTAAGGAAAGATTAAATCTCCACTGAACAATGTTACGCTACACTACGTTGAACAGGCCCAACCAAACCACCTGAAATATACCAGTTCATTAAGTTAAGTTCATTAAAGGTGTGAGACTAATCACGGTGAAGCTGGTTAATCGCCCATAACCGCGAGCATGACTGTTCGAATAGTTTTACTCTGTCCAGAAGTGCACAACTATAAAATCTACTAGCGTGTCACCGTTTTAGGACTGACACGCCACCATGCCGAGTGATTGTGACAATACTCTTCGCATAACTCCCCCTAACCAATCGTACCCTCCTCAGGTTTCGCCCCGCTCCTGAATAGGCAGTGGGTAGCTCCCCTCCTGCCTAGGTGAATCAGGAAGCCGCATAGGTCATTGCAGGGCCCATCCAAACTCCATCACACCCACCCTTGCCTTCGTACGTCAGAAAAGGGAAAGCTATATTACAAGTCCAGAAGTTGTCCATTCTTGCTTGTGGTAAGCGCGGTAAATGCTATATATATAAAGTGTGATTATCCCATAATGCGAGCTAGTGGTAATTAAGCATGGCTAAGCATGATATAACCCTAGCAAGATCAACATAAGTGACATGAGCTAATCAAATTATCACCTAATTTTGACAAAGGATGGATATCAAGTAAACATGGTACAAGCGAGCAAATAGGTAATTCCCAAAATTACATGTAATTAGCAAAACATGCAATTTTATTTGTAAGCAGTAAAACATTTGTAAATTAGGTTCAACATGCTCAAGGGGAATGTGTGACTTGCCTTGCTTCTTCAATTTAATCTACCGAACACTTCTCCTTGCGACGCGATCTTCCGAAACGATGCAAACTATGCGCTGGCCCGTAAAAGGGGAAAACCCTAATAAAAACCAAATAAACAGTACATGAAAAGTAAACAAACATGTAGATCTAAATTTTAGATGAATTTTGCAAGTTGAATAGCGCAATTTGGAGTTCGAATGAATTAGTTCTGAATTTTAGAAGTTTTGAGCCATTTAAAGCTATTCTGGAATTAAATATTAAATATGATATATTCCGCATTTAATAATGATTTATGATGTCAGCCGACTAGAGAGATGGTGTCGACAAGTAGGCGCCACCCATCGGTGACTCAAAGGAGGCAGGTGCACGACAGACCGAGTCCACGCGCGCACCATCCATGGGTGCACCACCTGGCGCACATGTGGCGGCCACAGCGAATAGGGAGGGTGAGGTGGCGCCAACGTGGGGCGGAACCGGTAAACCACAAGGATGCCCTAGATTCACCCTGAGTGAATTTGACGGCACGGGAACGGCGGCAGCGGCACGGGCGCGGATCAAGCCGGCCCGGCCGAACAGGCGAGGTGGCAGCGCGATCGCTCGCAGCGACGCACATGGAGGTGGCGGTGCACGGCTCGGGTGGCAGCGACGTGGAAGAAAGTGTGGAAAAACAGAGAAGGGAGGAGGAGTCCTCACCAGAATGTGGCAGCCGGTGCGTAGGAAGACGATGGCGACGGCTACGTTCCAGCAGCGTTCTGCGAAGGGGAAGGTGGGGCCGAGGTGGAGCTCAGTGTGGCGATGCCAGCGGTGCAAGTGGAGCAGCGCTACAGTGGCTAGGACAGTGGTGGCGTGCGACCGGAGAGGGCGTCGGGAAGTCGGTGGAGCTCGGGCCCGGCGTGGGTAGATCGGGAGAGGGCGTCACGAGCTAGGGGAGTTTGGGAAAAGGAGGTACAGAGCTCGGGGGTTCTTTTATGGGTGCGGAGATGCGGGATTGCGGCCAACAGAGCTCGGGGATTGCGGTAGCTGGCGCCGGAGTGGGAGAGAGAGAAAGTGGCGCGGGAGGAGGTTTCGTGGCCGGATTTTGGGGGAAATATAGGGGGAAGTGGGTGAGGGGTGGAGGAGGTGGACTCGTCCTCCGGCGGGTGAGACGTGGGTGCGGGGAGGTGGCAGATTTGGTGGTGGAGTGGGCGGCATGGTGGTGACGGTTGCCGACCGGCTAGAGGAGGAAGAAGGGCACGACTGGTGCGCCCCACATGTCGGGTGGCTCGGGGAAGGAAGGGAGGTAAAGAGGACTTGCATGAGAGAGAGGGTAGGGGCAAGCTGGCCGGACCGGGAGAGTAGGAGAATGGCTGGCCCGAGAGAAGAGAGGAGAGGAAGGAGGAGCTAAGCGGGCCAAGCGGGGAGGGACAGAGGACTTGGGTCGAAAAGGCCCAGAAGGGGGAGATTTTAATTGTTTTTTATTTAATTAATTGATTAAATGAACTATGTGATATTAAAATTAGATATTGGGCTCCGAAAATTCACAGGAATATCCAGAGAGTACTTTAGAGCACGGAAAATATCACAAAATATTTCCCACCATAATTTTTTATGGAAATTTTAACTCCCTCATTAATTCACTCGATTAAATTGGTTTTAATTTTAATATAAATTCAAGATATGTATTATTTATTAACTTTTAATCCCCCCTTCAGGAATCTCGTCCCAAAATTCGGGGATGGCTAGAAAGAAATCTGAGGTATAGGCGGCGGTGAATTGGTCAGTTGATTTGTGCAGTTCCTTTTTGACTCACACTGACTGATTGACCAAATTTGCACAACTGACCTGTGTGACATCGAAGTGGGTGATCTGTTGCTTTCTCAAAAACTGCACCCACTGGTTCAGCTTGATCTGACACATATATCAAGGAATCAAGCCAAGGTACACAAAACGAAAACTTAATGCACAGATTCAAACGTATATAAAGCATAAATACTTATATAAGAGGCACTTACTCCTCACACCGAAAGAAAATAGCAACAGTGGAAAAAGGCGACAATCCTAGCGGGCCATCAACTTCACTCCACAAGCAAAACTCAACTGGGTATAAGCCTTGGTCCTCTAACTTCATCTTCAGCTCAGAAGTACAATACTTCTGAAAAGGGGGAATAATATCAAGGATGAGTACAACCACTGTACTCAGTAAGCCACACCAATGATGCAGTCGTGCAGAGGGAGACAAAGGGAAGGTTTGTGGCTATTTGCATAAAGGTAGTTGTAAACATTTAATGTTTAAAACAGTAAAACAATTGATTAATTAAGGTAAAAATCAATCTCCACTGGACAATACAACGCTACACCTTGTTGAACAGGCCCAACAAAACCACCTGAACTACACTAGTTCATCAAGTTAAGTTCATTAAAGGTGTGCAACTAATCACAGTGATGCTGGTTGTTCGCCCATAACCATAGGTACAGCTATTCGAATAGTTTTACTCTGGCTAGAGGTGCACAACTGTACCCACAAGACAACTTCCACCGGCATGTCACCGTGTCAGGACTGACACGTCTCCATGCCGAGTGATTGTGACTAGACCATTCGCATAACTCTCCCTAACTAATAGTACCAACATCAGGTTTCGCCCCCACTCCTGAACAGGCAATGGGCAGCTTCCTCGTGCCTAGGTGAATCCGGAAGCTGCATAGGCCGTCGTAGGGCCCATCCTAACTCCATCACGCCCACCCTTCCCTTGGTATGTCAGAAAGGGGAAAGCTATACTACAAGTCTAGAAGTTGCCCATTCTTACTTGTAGTAAGCGCGGTAAGTCTTTCAGTGTTTCCCGTGAACTGGTCCTTAATTATCATGTGTACGACTAGCAAAACCATGTACCCACAGCACACCATTAAGCCATATTTTAGTTGAATAATTATGACCAATTAAACATGGCTAGATGTCACGAGCTTATAGCTCAGCCAAATGCTATATATATAAAGTGTGATTATCCCATATTGTGAGCTAGTGGTAATTAAGCATGGCTAAGCATAATACAATTCTATCAAGATGAACATAAGTGACACGAGCTAGTCAAATTATCACCCAAGTTTGAGAAAGGATGGATATCAAGTAAACATGGCACAAGCGAGCAAATAGGTAATTCCCATAATTCCATGTAATTAGCAAAACAAGCAATTGTAAAACATTTGTAAATTAGGTTCAACATGCTCAAGGGGAATGTGTGACTTGCCTTTCTTCAATAATTTAATCTTCCGAACACTTCTCGTCGTGACACAATCTTCAGAAACAATGCAAACTACGTGCTAGCACGCAAAATGAGGATAAACCCTCATAAAAAACAAGTAATGAGTACATAAAAAGTAAACAAACAGGTAGATCTTAATTTTAGATGAATTTTGCAAGTTGAATGACTCAATTTGGAGTTCGTATGAATTAGTTATGAATTTTAGAAGTTTTGAGCCATTTACATCAATTTCTGGAATTAAATATGATTTATTGCATAATTAATAATGATTTATGACGCTAGCCGACCAGAGAAATGGCACAAACAAGTGGGCCCCACCCGTAGGTGACTCAAATAGGGTGGGTGCACGGCGGACCGGGTCCACCTGCGCACCATCCGTGGGCGTACCATGAGTAGGTGATGTGGTGCCGACATGGCGCTGAGGTGGCGCCAACACGGGGCGGCACTGGGAGGCCACAAGGACGGGGGACTTGGGCAAAGGAGTTACGGAGCTCGGGAGTTCTTTTTATGGGTACGGAGATGCGGGATTCCGGTCGAGGAGGGCGGTAACCAGATGCGGAGTGGGAGAGAGAGGTGGTTTCATGGCCGGATTAGGGGGAGAGAGAGGGGGAAGTGGGCGCGGGGTGGAGGAGTTGGACTCGGCCTCCGGGGCGTGAGACGTGGGTGGTGGGAGGTGGTGGATTCGGCGGCGGAGTGGGCCGCAGAGTGGTGGCGGTTGCCGGTCGGCTAGAGGAGGAAGAAGGGCGCGACAGGTGGGCCCCACCTGTAGGTGGCTCGAGGGAAGGAAGGGAGGTAAAGAGGACTTGCGTGAGAGAGGGTAGGGGCAAGCGGGCTGGGCCGGGGGAGTGGGAGATAGGCCTGCCCGATAGGAGAGAGGAGAGGAAGGAGGAGGTGACCGGGCCGAGCTGGGAGGGAGAGAGGAGTTGGGCCGAAAAGGCCAATTTTAATTGTTTTTCTATTTAATTAATTTATTAAGTGAACTTTTTGATATTAGAATTAGATATTGAGCTCCGAAAATTCATGGAAATTCGAGAGAGTACTCTAGAGCACGAAGAATATCACAAAAATATTTCCGGCCATAATTTTTAAAGGAAAGTTTTAATTCCCTCATTAATTCAATCGATTAAGTTGGCTTTAATTTTAATATAAATTCTAGAAATGCATTATTTAATGAGTTTCAATCCCGAATGAAAATCAGGGCATGACAAGGATGGTCGTATTTTTGAAGACGAGAGCTACGACGTGGACAAGGTGGGCTCGGTCGGTCAGACCGGGCACCTCCGATCAGACCGGCTCAGGAGGAGCGGTCAGGTGGTTCAGCTTCTGGTTCTGCTGAGATTGATTCTAATGGACATCCAAAGGCTACAACTTCGACAAGTGAAGTTACATAACATGAAATATCTTCTGAAGTCACAACTCCTTTGCATATTCAACGACGACATCCACCGGTGAAATCATTGGTAATATAGGTGAGTATACTACAAGGTCTAAGGTAAGAACTAATGATATTCCTGGTAATTCTGCGTTTGTTGCTTTTTTGAACACAAAGATGTTACTCATGCATTAACTGATGAATTGTGGATTAACCCAATGCATTAAGAACTGTAAAATTTTGAGAGACAAAGTTTGGACTTTAGTTGAACCTCCTTCTGGTCATAACATTATTGGAACTAAGTGGGTTTTCAAAAATAAACAAAATGAGGATAGTTTGATTGCGAGAAATATAACTAGACTTCTTGCTCAAGGTTTTACTCAAGTGGAAGGTTTGAATTTTGATGAAACTTTTGCTCCTATTGGTAGGATTGAGGCAATTAGAGTTTTTTTGGCTTTTACTACTTCAAAAGGTTTAAAATTTTATCAAATGAATGTGAAAAGTGCTTTTTAAATGGTTTTATACAGGAGGAAGTTTATGTCAAACAAACACCAGGTTTTGAAAATCCTAATTTTCGCAATCATGTTTTTATATTATCAAAAGCTTTGTATGGTTTGAAACAAGCACGTAAAGCATGGTATGATAGACTTAAAAACTTTTTGCTTGAAAAAGGAATTGAAATGGGAAAGATTTGACAAAACTCTATTTGTTCCACAGCCTGATGATAATCAATTGTTTGTTCAGATTTATGTGGATGATATCATCTTTGGTTGTTCAACTCGCGCAGGGAATTTGAGATGAGTATGTTGGGTGTGTTATCGTACATTTTGGGACTGCAAATTAAGCAAACACCTCAAGATACGTTTGTGCATAAAACAAAGTATTCCAAGGATCATCTACGGTGCTTCAAGATGTAGAATTGCAAGCCAATTTCTACACTTATTGGTTCTACTGGCATGTTGGATCCTGATGAAGATGGTGAAACTGTGGATCAAAAGGAGTATAGAAGTATGATTGGATCTGTGAGCACGCCAATTTATACCGTCCGGTGCCATTTGTGACCACCACATGATTTTGTATAAGTGAGATCCATACACTCATAAATAGCTACTCAAACCTGAATGTGTCCATGATCACAACTTAACACCATTCAATATAAAATCCATAATGCCGAAGAATGAGCAATGGAGATGTTGCTAGGACTTAGCGTGCTAGTCAACCTCAGCCTGAGACGTGCCCGTCAAACCACACAAAGGTAGCGACCAAATGTGTTACACATCCCAGGAGACTTGACTTAAATCGCTTAATCTCTACAACATCTCAATTGCTCATAATTCTTAATCATTCTCACCTAGCCCCAGGAAGTTGCTAGTTTTGCACTTTCATCTAAGCCATGTTATTAAAATAAAGTACACAAGAGATAGCTTAGATATAAATAGAGACAATTAACTAGATTACTTAAGTATGATCGACTGGCCAGATAAATATCGATTCACAAAAGCTTGGCTACCCAATCCACAAGCAAACCGACTAGGGGTAGACCCCTTTCAGAATCAAGCCCTAAGTAAAACAACAGTACCGAGCACTGAATCAATCCAACTAAGTCTATACCTGCAAAACAAAATTAAATATATACATAGCAAGAGTTAGTACATTAATCGAATTAATGTATTGGCAAGCACAAAATGAATCCTAACGTACAACATGTAAAGGTTGCAATCAAGGAGGGCTATTTGTAGCACAATTTAGCATAATAGCATGTTTTATTTCACAAGCATTTGCAAAGAAATTTTACAAAGCAATTTTAAACATGAATATAAGTAGATCACTATAATTGTCATAGTAATATCATATATACACTCTTGCTGCCCTCCTCGACAACATATAACATATCCAACATCATAATCATCAAAATCAACATAAATCATCATTTTCAGAACCCATTTTCACAAGCACATTTAAAACACAAGTCTATGCTCATCACATTTCACTATGTCGCTCATGATTGTGAGCACGGCTAATCGATTAGTTTTAGACTATGCAGAGTTTGTACAAAACCACATTATATAAATCCTCTGGTTTGTCTTCTGCTGGCCAAAGCACTACCACACTCTACACATTGAATGTGGTCTGGAGGTCATAACGTGGCTGTTATATTACCTACCACCTAACCTTGCATGAGCACGATGCATGATACTCCACACTAAGCCTAGAAACTTAGTATCGTCAGGATGGTTGGCCGACCGACCCTAACACCGTGGTGTAGCATCCCCTACCCATGAGGCACTACATCATTGTATTGGACATGCTCAAACGCTCATGCCGCTAAGCGAACATCAATTCCTTTGCTAGAAAACATGGGTAGCTCCTATAAACTATCAAGTAGACTAGCTCATACTACAATGGCCTCCCGAATGAAAGGTTAGACGAATAAGAAACTTGATAAGCCTAGGCTAACCCCATAAATAGCACATGTGGATGTATGGTAAAAAATAGTTGGTGACAAAGTTCAGTCCTTAATCAACTCAGGCGAACACTCCCCCTATTGGTGTGCAATTACCGCCATATGCATACCACTTGCCGCCCAAGTCTAAAACAATTTTATCTCATTTTATTTCAAAAATAAGTATGGCTTACATTTCTGAAAATAATTCCTAAAACTCAATATATGAAGTGACCATAATATTATTTTGCAAAACCTAAGCATAACTAAGCATATAAAAGCTTAATAGGCATATACGATCCTAAATGAGCACAAATTAAGTACTCTAATCATCCCCAAGTATAGCAACAGTAAGAAAAACAATACCAAAGGAGGATCATGCAGCAATTGGGTCAGAACTATTGATTACCCATATTTCAAATATCGATAGTTGGAAATAAGCATGCAATTTATAAACAATACATTTCATCTCCCAAATCATGGGTTTCATTGTGATCAACGAAAGGGGCAGGGAACTTGCCTTATTCTTGGGTAACCTGGACAGCACCTAAATCACTCGTTCACCGTCAATGCAATTAATCTATACAAATGACACGATATGCAAATAAAATACCGAGAAATGTGAAAAATCCAAAATGCTCTAAAATGTATGACTTGTGTACAGTTATTAGGTCCTATCCTTAGATGAATTTAGCTGAAAGAATTTTGATTTTATATCTTTTATTTTGGGAGATATGAATTTTACAAGTCTTAGCCTAAAAATACGCCATTTTGGCCTTATTCGAATTTAGAGGTAGTTTCTGACCATGTACTTTCCAATTAATTTTAGTTTATAACAGCATTCGACACGATATCTTGGACTCATCTCGAAATGATTTATATTTGATTTTATATAGATCTTACAAGTTAGGATATGTTTTATGTTGATAATCGGCAATACTAATTTAAGAGGTATTAAATGTACCAAGTGTTCCATGTTTTGGTTAATATGAGTACAGGGCATAATTATGTGAGTCTAACCAGATCTTTAATCACCTTAATTTACTTCACTATTTAAAAGTTAGACATATTCTTTACATTAAAAGTACTATATTTCATTTTACAGTGCATAAGAGTACATTTTTATGAGTTCATAGGAATTTGAATTACTGGAAAAGTAAAGGAGTGCATGCATGTGATCACACGTTGTTAGTGAGGTCTTATGGATACTTCAGGTGCAAAGAATTGCAGCGGGCCTCACCGGAATGGCCGGAATCAAAGATTGATGCCGGCGACCAGAGTTGGGGAAGAAGACGCCAATCTCCCTTGTCGATTCACCGATCCATGTGGTTCTTGTGGCATCTTAAATAGGAGGTTGGGATGAAGCTGATGGCGAAGGCGCTCGGCCAAACATGGTCCACGGTGGCTGGAATATCGACGAGGTCGTGGCGTGGTGCTTGGTGCGTGATCCAGGGCATCCATGTGCGAGGCAGTGTTCCCGTCGATTCGCTACATAATAAAGGTCAAGTTTAGAGGGGATGAAATCGGCGTCTTGAGGAGATTGTAGAACGCAAGAAGAGAGGAGACGACTGATGCTCGATGGTGATGGCGCGGTGGTTCTTCCCGGCGGCCGGCAGCGAGAAAGAGATGGAAGGGGACAGCTGGAGGTCTCTCCGTGGGTTTCTCTGGTGCTATAGTGGAGAGGAGGAGGTCGACATAGAGAGGGACGTGGTGTGCTCGGCCGGTGCTCCGATGCGTGGTGGGGGTGCGTGTCGCGTGTTCCTTAACGTGGGGTGACCTGGCACGTTCTGTCACACTTACAGGTGGGTCCCACATCGCCGTGGGGCCTAGTGGCAGTGAGAGAGGTGGACATCTCTAGGAAACACTCCAAGTCTATGAGCTGCAGTACGGTTCGAACTTTGACTCGAATTTTATTTGTGTCGCTGTGGTTTAAATGGTGGTGGCCTACTGGGAAGTGGTAGAGGGATGTTTGTTGCACAGGTTGGACAAGGTTTCAAGCCAAATTGAATTATGGTTAAATTTTGAGAGAGTTGCAAAGTAGGTTAACTGAAATCTGTAATTTCCAGATTTTGCTGCTTTAGATGATTTATTTGAGTTATCAAAATGAGTGATAAAATTAGGTAAAAAAATTACATTGGTTTGCACTTATTGGATAGTACTTTTGGTGAATTTTTCCATGATTTTATATTGCTCCAATTAGTTTTAGAAATTCACCAAGGCTATCTTGTTTATGTGTTACTATTATAGAAATGCAACTAAGTGTTTTATAAAAATTGTATTTAGATTATTCTCTACCTGAGATGATGTTGTTAGGCTTGATTTTCATTCCACCATACACAATCCCATGTGATATTTGTAAATTTATTTATTTATATATTTGAATTAAGTTAAGTGAAGATTATGGTGAGAGCATAATACATGGGTGTCAATATATACAATATATACTTATTAACTTTTATGACTATGTCGTATGTTCAGATGAGAGACCAAACTAACTTAATGAAGTTTGTCATTACTAACGTTGTAATATTTTGGTTGTAGGAATTTTAGGGAATGCTTCCCATTCTTGACATTAGGTGTTCCTTAATTTAGTTATTGCTCCTAGTTTTGAGTAATACGCATGACACCTATTATGAAGTGCATTTAAAATTCAAAAACACAAAAAGAAAGACCCAAGTCACACTCAAAACATTATGCATATGCAAGTATAAACTATATTTTATTTCCTTTTCAGGTTATTAAGGGAAAAGTTTTAAATTGTTCCCAAATTTTCATATGTGTACTAGTTAAATTACCCTTGTATAGGTCTTAGATTCAAAATTTTAAGGTTTTTATGTATGAAAAGCATTTTCACCAATTTTAGATGCACAATTTGGAATTCAATTTTTGGGTATATTACAGGATCATTCTTCTATCTCACTCCTTCAAGACCAGACATATAGTTTGTTGTGTGTTTGTGTGCTCACTTTTAGCTTCTCCACGTGCTTCACATCGTTAAGCAGTCAAGCGGATTATGAGGTATTTGAATAGTACACTTGAGTTTGGTATTTAGTATTCTACATCGTCATCTATATGCTTGAGTAGTTATTCCGATGTTGATTTTGCTGCTTGTAGAATTGATAGAAAAAGTACCAGTGGAACATATCATTTTCTTGGTACATCTTTAATTGCATGGTCTTCTAGGAAACAATCTAGTGTTGCTTAATCAACTGCGGAATCTGAATATGTTGTTGCTGCTAGTTGTTGTTCACATATTCTTTGGCTTATATCAACTTTGAAGGATTATGGTTTTCCTTTTGAGAAAGTTCCTCTCTTTTGTGATCACACAAGTGCTATTGACATTGCCAAGAATCCTGTCCAACACTCACGCACAAAGCACATTGATATATTCGTTTCATTTTTTGAGGGATTATGTTGAGAAGGGAGATTTTGGGTTGAAGTTTTTTGGATACCAAGTTACAACTTGCTGATATTTTCACGAAACCATTGAATGCTTCACGCTTTGCTTTTCTTTTCGTGGATAATTGGGAATTGTTCATCCTTTTACCATGATTTGAGTGGAGTTTGTGCTTTTGGTTTTATTTGTTGCTAGTATAGTTTGTATGCGTTCTATTCTTTTCATGAGGTCTAGATATTGCTTTTAAGGGAGATGATGCATGAAACTTAAATTCTTATATTTGAATTAAGAAAATATGCAATATTGAAGCAAGTGCTTAGTTTGGATGGATAATGCTTATATATATGCTTGTTGATTTGTTATTCATCAAGTTGCTTTTTAATTGCTCATTGTGCAAGAGAATAAAATATTTGTATGAGAGAAAAAAGAAATACCGAATTCTTGGAAACATTCTTGACGGCAAATACGTATTCGATATGAGTAAAAATAATGGGTGCCGAATCCTTCGAAATAGGCTTAACGATAAGGACGTACCCGGAACAATTGAGAGAAAAAATGAGCAAAATTTAAAAGCTCAAACAAATATGAAAAATTTTCTTGGTTGTTTTGTGATAGAGCTAATTTGAGAAAGAATGATAAATGAAATAGGTATATATGTCTAGGGTTTTTCTTTCATCCTATGTGCTTGTCAACATGTTGAATTATAATTCACTTGAAATCATGAATCTTGATTGCTGATTTTGCTAGTAATATCTATGATTCATGGTTATACTCTAGAGCATGCTTGCTATCTAGTTGATGAGTCTATCTTCTTTATATTGTGACAGATGAATATGAATTGCTCTATGTATAATTCGAAACTCTTGACATAGATGTACTAAATGCATATGCTCGATGACATCATCGTCAAAAGGGGGAGAAGAGATACAAAATGTGCATGTTTTCAATTGAGGGAAATTTCTTTGTTTTCAAAAGTGAGAGAAGTTTTCTTTTAAATTTGAGCACCCCGATGTTTTTTACCACTTCTTTTGTTTTGCTTTTTCTAAACACTAAAATATTTTGTCGAGTTTGCCAATGTGTTCATCAAGGAGGACATTGTGAAATCAAAGTGCGTCTCACTGATATTTTAGGGTGTACAATTAGCATGTGAGATTATTAGTTTTGATATTGGGATATTATTGGTGAAGTGGTTTAAGAGATGATTGGATTTTCAGATGATAAACAAAAACTATCAGTTTTAGGTCCAGTCAAACCGGTCAAGGGTTACTGGTCAGACCGGTGGTATGTGCACGGTTATACCGGTCAGCCCGCGGTATGACCGGCCGATGCTGTGTCGGTTTTGGTTACGGGTTGTTATTTTGGATGTTCGTGATTATTCTATGATTATGGCTTCTACATGGATGCTATGCGTATATAATACTATTGTGTGCTAACAGTGAGTCAAGTTGGACATAACTTGTGCTTGGATATGGTTTTTTGGTTGATGCATGTGTAGGTGAGTCTCGACGATTTGGGAGAGCGTAGCCGGTGATGGATCAGGAGTTAACTTGGAAGGAGATAACATCTGGATGATCAGGATATCATGTGGGATACATAAGCTAAAGATGAATGCACGCGGTTACTGAAGATTCCATATGGTCTACGACGGAGATATTGTGTGCATATGGAATGCAGAGTGGAATTTGGAGGGAGTCCAAATTTGGTACAATTGGAATTTGTAAAGTTTGTTTCTTGTATAGCAAGGTTTACAAGGAGATTAGTATGACTTGTACAAGATTGGTTTGTGGCTTTTGGCTAGCTACCTCGGGTATGTATAGAGAGGGAGGGTTTAGCGCTCCGGTATTGATTTTTAGTGTGAAAACTAGAAAATACTAAGAATTCTTTTCAGATAAAGATACAATGAAACAAAAGGTTCACTAACTTCACTGAATTGAGTTTGTTCTTCGAAACATGTTGTCCATGATATCACAATATGTAATTGCTAAAGGTCGATATCATTATGTCAGACCTAAACAAGGACGCTCCTTGCTGTCTACACATTCAGTTCCCTCAATATATATATATAGGAAGTATCATCCAACACTCACCTCAGATTGCTACCGGCTGTGGTCTAATCATACAACACCATGGATGATATAAGTTGGCTTGCGTGCTTCACTCTGACTTCGCTCCTTTACCACAATTGACACATTCTGGCTTATTCATTGTGCCTGTAAATGATTAAAATGCCAACCTGGTTGGTCTCTCCATTACTCAGGATGGAAACAATAAACCTGCTGTGCTCATCTTTTGTTCAGCATACTGGAAGCACGTCGAAGATGCATCACTGTGGTACATGCAAAACAGGGAAGTTTTAGTTGAAACTCCATGTTCCAGTGGAAACATGGAACCCTTGTTATGTGCCGTTCGATCTAGAATGTGCAGATCAGATCGTCAATTCTTCTTAGCCTTTGCAATTTGCATTTTGCTGCCCGCCACCATCGGTACAGTTTACAAATGAATGTAGACGTTTAGAAGGAACTAGGAAGGTAGTACGTGCATTCGTGCGGGTATGCTTTTATTTCATTTCGAAAACAGGTCGAACAAAATAAGTTTAAATTCGTGAGGTATTTCCCTTCTTCATAGAATGTTATTCTTTATTTTTTCCTTTAAAAATCTTGAGAAATTTTAATTGCTCATAAATATATATTTTTTACCATGGTGCTATCTTATTTTTTAATTGATCAAACATATATATCTTAGATAGTGCTTCTTATACGTAGGATCCTACAGTATTTTTAAGAAAAATAGCTAATCTTAAAATAAAAATTTAGTAGGAAATTTCGAATCATATATCATTATAAGAAATGCTATTGTTTTTGTATTTACAACTTAGAGGCATTTGCATGCAAGCAGTGGAATTTAGTGTACTCGTTTTATTATCATTGACCTTCGTCTCTTTATGTGTCAAAGCGAAATATGATTTGTATGTAGTGAAGCATAAAAAGTTTAAAAGAATAAAATATCATTAGGATGTAGAATGAGCTTTTTTCCCGTAGCCAAGGGAGTAAATTGATTCAATACTACATTTGCGGGTTAAGTGTTCCAGTAAAATAGTTCTCTGTGTAAAAGCTTCAATTACCTTGTGGGTTAAGTACTCCATTAAAATAGTTCTGCTTAAAAACATTTACAAGAGTTATTTCTAAAGGTAGCCCGTCACATAGGAGGCTACACATTTGAATAACATGTGAAAAGTATTCTCGTGGATATCATTTGTTTAGGATGCAATGAACATAATTGTTCATTCAATTAAAAAAGTTGGATAAGTGGCTTAAAGTTGTCATTTCACATTGATTGGTTATGAAAATGATGGTACATACAAATCTTTGTGCCCATATCATTGTTTGCCAACAATCAATAGAACTTCATATAGTTACTCTTGCTGTTTCTTTTGGTATGTAGCAAATTGGCTATATATTATACAACTTACTGTATCCTTTGCTGCGAGCCTGAGGTGCACCTGCTTTTTTTCTATGTACACTTGACTGTCCCATTTTTACTATACATGCCTTGGATGCATGTGACACTGTATATATTTCAAATTAAAATCCTTTCTCGAGTCTAAATTGATTTCGCAGTGTGGGAGTGTGTGAGATTCCACTACACGTAGCATAGCAGGAACATAATTTCATAGCGAAAAATAACTCCGCATGTGTGATTATTATGTAGTGTGTTATGATGTTGTCATGATTTAAAATATTTTTACTCTAAAATTTATGATTAAACATTAGGAATTTACATAGTGCAAACAATCACTCTGTTATTTTTTAGCAACATGCATTGGACCTTTAGTGATTATGTTTATATTGCATAATCCTAAATACGAAGCCTACAATGCTTACCGTATTTTATCTTTTTTGTTTGAAAGAATTGGCCATTTATACAACCATGGTAGTTTAAATACTAAATAGTTTTAAATTTTTAAATACTAAAATTATTGGTAGATAAAGCTTTTAGCTAGGGCATCTGTGATAGACACATGTAGTCGCAAGCTAATTTGCCCCCTCACGTTGACGGTGTCCAGAGTAATGTCGGTGGGGGCACTGTGACCGATCAGGAGTCTTAATTATTTTCAGTTCCAGAAAGAAAAATGAATCTCGATTTTTTAGACTATGATCCAATGACTTTTACTCCATGTGTACGAACGAAGCTATAAACGATCTCTTTTCCTTTACGTTGTATCTATGTACATGGAACACACCATTAATTTAGGATGGCTAGCGCACGGGATACCATATAGTTGTCACGGGATAGATTAAATGAGCTAATTTCTCCTGACCAGATGCTGATCTCCCACTCTGGCCAAGATCTTTCTCCTCGTTATCGCACGCGCGATACCTCATCGGGTCCAGCTCCACGCACGATACCTCACCAGCAGCAAGTCCTTGCAGCAGCTCCACGCGCGATACCTCACTAGCAACGAGCCCTTCCAGCAGCTCTGCACGCGATACCTCATCGGCGGTGAGTCCTTGCGGTAGAATCTAGCCTGAAGCAGCTTGTTCTCTCCCCCCCATCAGGAAGGTGCACGATACCTCAACGCAGTGACTCGCTAACTAACTGTAACGCCCTAAAAATTCGACCGATAAAATCGAAAACCCTAAAATACGGACCTTCAAAAACTTTTAAAATAAATTGCATCATGTTGGATTTATTCGCACGTTTTATTTAGATTTTATTACGGGTTAATCAATTGTGCATTATAAGGAAGTAATTCGGGATAGCCCCAAAGTGAGTAGCCAAATGGTTAATCGAGATACACTCTAAGAGATAATTTGGCGAAGGATATAATTACAGTGCAATTTAGAATGATGTTTTAAGCTGGGTTTAAACAAATATTACACCTAGTAAATACTATGATTTTAGGAGGAATTATAAGAATATATAAGAAATATGGTGACATAAATACAAGCGGACATATTTTACCAATATATAAATATGTATATATACATATGAGGCTAGGTATAAATCGTAGGTATAAATATATATAGGCGTACGTATGAATATGTGAGGCTAATGGGTAAGAGAAAAGAAAGAATAAAATATATATAAATAATAAATAAATTATCGCAAATATTAAAAACATTGATCACATTGATTTGGTTGATTTTACAAAATTTTTAAAATGAATTTTAGTGGAAAAATTAACCAAAAAGCCAAAACAACCTGGCGGCATTGTTCATCGTGCGCCAGGTGTTCGGCCCCGTTTCGCCGCGCGCGCCCGCGCCGCATGCACGCCCACGCCCCACGCCGCGCTCGGACCCGCCGCCGCCGCGCCCTCCCGCCCACCCGCGCCCACGCCCCCACGCCGCTGCACGCGCGCCGCCCACCCGCGCCGCACGCGCGCACGACGCCGCCCCGCGCCGCCCGCCGCCGCCTGCCGCCGCGCGCCTCGCGCCCGGGCCGGACCCGCAGCCGCCTGCTGCCGCGCGCGCCATGCCGCCCGTACCCTGCCCACGTCGCGCCGTACGCGCGCCATGCCGTGCACGTCGCCGCTGTACGCGCCCGTTGCCGCCCCACTCCGCGTCACGCCGACCACACCGCGGCATCCCTCCTCCCCCGCGCTATAAAAGGTGCCCGTGAAGCCCCCCTTCCCCCGCACCTCCCCCCACTCCCCTCGGCGCCACCGCTCGCCGCCTCCCCGGGCCACCGCGCGCCCTCACCGCCCCGCCACCGGGCCCCTACCCCGGCCGCCGCCGTCGCTGGTGAGTCCTCTCCCCCCCCACCGCCGTGTTGCCGAGCTTGAGAGAGAGAGGTGGTAGTGAGGAAGAAGGCAGAGGAGGAAGAAGAAGGGAGAGAGAAGGAGACAGAACAGAGAAGTGGAGGGAGGAGAGAGAGAAAAGAAAAGAAAAGAAAGAAAAAGAAAAAGGAGAAAAAAATAGAAAAGAAGAGGAGAGGGAAAAATAAAAATAAAATAGGGAGAGATAAATTAACGGATTAGGAATTTAATTTTTGATTATCTTGAATATAGGTGCTAGATTAATATAAAATGTTAGTTTAGGAAATCGATATATCCGTCACCATCGATTATTTTAGAAACAAGTAAGATTAAATCGGATATTTAATTGCAATTTAAGTTATTCACCTGACTAGATTATTCTTTTAAATGATTAATCCTTAGCGGGGTACTTAGCCGATTATTTAGATTTTCATTCGTCAAGTTTCGCTAACTCATTTATATATAATCGGAGGATTAATTACCGGTCATTTTTAAATTGCTATCGAATGAATGCGACTGTCCGTTATCTATTTAAATATCTATTTAGTCGGTATTTAGATAGTTCTTACTCGTTTAGGTTATCCGCCTAATTAACCGTCGCGACTATTTAGTCAATTATTAATCACCTAAGGTTAAAGTATTATTAGCGGGATCTAATTTATTCGAGACGCGTAAATTAAATCAGATTAATATTCTAAATTGGCTAGCGCTAATATTTTAGGACAACGGTGTTAAAAATCGAAATAGAGTTACTTCATAAATAAAATGGAATCGATGTGGATGTTCAACGCTCGCGCTCGATTTTTCTTTCTTTTTCTTTAATTGGATTTTGTCGGATTTTAATTGAATTCTAAATGAATTCAATTTCTTTCGCACGTAATTTTAGACTCCGAGGGAGTTGCGAGTCTGACTAAGGACTAAGGATCAAGACCCGCAAGACTTCGAGCAAGGCAAGTCATCACTATTCCTTGAACACATTGATCCCAATTACGAAATTATTTTGTTTACAAATAAAGTTACATGCGATGATGAACATCCCACTTGTTATTATGCCATGCCTTGAATATTGTTTACCCCATACCCCCTTGTAACCATGTTTACGTATGAGTCCCTAGTCGATTATGACAAATGCTTAGTAATGCTATTCTAGAATCATGCATACTCATATTTATCAAAATGCTATATGCTTGGGCAATTACCTTTAGGAAGGTAATTAAGATGCGGTATGTGGAGACATGAGCGCCACATTGCCATGATATGATGACATGATTTGTGAAAGGAGAAATAAAACTAAACAAGTGTTTTCGACTGGGGCGGATGGTGGATTTGGGTGGTATCTGGAAAAGGCTAGCACCGTCCCCGGTCAGTTAAGGACCGAGCCATGAAGTTAAGCATGAAACGACCCCAGTACAACCGTACTTCTCGGATGGGTATAGACCTACCTGACTAGATAGCCGAGCAGAGGTAGTATCCTTGCATAGATGGTTCACCCCAGTGTGTAAGGCAGGTTCGCTACGACGGAGCAGCCGTTGAGGTGGGGACGCGATGCGTACCCTACATCGGTGTCGCTGTTGGTAGGACTGCCACGTGTGTGAGAGTGAGAATCGAAACTTAAGTTATAAACTTTGCGCGTGTGTGAGACTCCTTTCCCCGGGAGCGTCAGAACTCCTCTCACTGCTAGAAACAGATACGCCTAGAGTGCACGAGGATGATAGTTCATGGAGCGGGTACTGCCAATGTAAGGTTATCGAAAGGCTTTGCCGTGACGCGTCTCATGTGTTGGGACGAGGCTCATGTGTTGGGCAGTCGTGGAGTATGGGTAAAGTGTACATCCACTGCAGTGTGAGTAAAGCAATCTATTCGAATAGCCGTGCTCGCGAATATTGAGCACCGGGACATGCATTACACTTGGCTAGACTCTCAATTCTTAACTTGTGTGGGATGGGATAATGCATGATGAATTTTATGCTGTTGGAGCCATTTCCTGAGTAGAAAGGAAGATGGACGTCCACAGAAAACCATATCGGACCAATGACGGGAAGCCATCCTTGGGATAATGATAGATGGTGGACAGAACCATCATTGCTAAAGTAAACTCTGTAATAAAACCTGATCAGTCATGCTAGGTCTTAGCTTTGTGAAAAGGTTTGCAAAATTGGCTTTATGCAACAGAACCTATGCCTTGCCTTGGATGAAACTTGTCATATGCATTGTTGCCATTGTGACTTGCTGAGTACGGTTAGTACTCACCCTTGCAATTATAAACTCCATCAGAAGCCGAAGATGACACTGCGGAGGATCCATACGCCTACTACGAGGAGGACGCGGAAGAAGAGGGTGCCCACTAGGTCTAGATACGGTCGTTGCCTGTGGCAATGGCGATGCCGCTGCCTTCGCTCCGCTGCTTATCTACATTCTACTTTTGGACTGTATTCTGGACCATTTGGTCCTTTGTTCTAAGACAATGCCTTCGGGCCTATGATGTAATGATTCGTACTCGACGCATATGTATGCGCTTTTGGTAATTCAACTGTGTATCGTGTGTGCCGAACTACTTGATCCAGGGAAATGGCACAGAATACACGAGTGATTCCTGTTGCAAAACGGGGGTCCTTACACTAACCCAAGCAAGTGTGCTCTCCGATGCCACGAAGTTCCTCCTTCGTATCGCCACGAAGTTACCTGGTAGGGTATCATAGCATGGTTTGGCCATCTGTTTGGTTTGGGCTGTCCAAAGCACTACGTGTCACCGGTATGGGCTAGCTCTACATGGTTCTAGATTTGTTGTAAACAGTTGTAGCTACTACTATAACTTATTGACTGAATAATACGATCCTATCGTTACTTGAGTTATTTCATGGTATTTTATGATACATATGTATGTACTAGTTGAGCTGTTAGTTAGATCGGATTATCAAATCTTGATACTTGAGTGGTACCCATGAGATTCGTATCTATGCTTTGTGAAAACTGCGTAGAGTCGTACCAAATTGGTACCCATGGAGCATCTCTTGTTGTCATCACCACCGTTCAACTGTCTGAGCATCAGTGTGCCCTTTTGCTCTATACACTCAATTTGTCGGTGTAGGAACCAAGAAGGAAGAGAAGTGCTGCAAGTATTGTTCCATCTCAATCTAGCCTAAGGAAGAGAAGTGCTGGCAGTATTGTTCCATCTCAATCTAGCCTAACCACCTCATAGCACCACCCAAATAGTGACTGAGTCTAGGTAAAACTGATTAGGTTTCCAATCAATTCACCTCCAGGTTACCACGTTCTAAGCTAAATCGCTTCGACTCTTCACTTTTATCAACTAGTACTTGGTACCCATAAGATATCAGATATAATATATAGGTATCAGACTTGGTTCTAGTGGGTATCAGAGCTGATACCCATAAGTATCAGACCTAATACACGTGTATCATCCCCTAGTACCTATGTATCATGTCTGATACATGTAAATACCATGCTTGATATAGCAGATTACATGCTACCTTTAGGTACCATATATAAATAAATATCGAGAGGTACTACAAAGTGTTATTGGTATCATGAATATCATGATACATGCAAAGTCAATAACACTTGGATGTACCACGTGATATCATGATACCTTATGTAACATGATACTAAGAAACTACTATGATACAAGAAAGTATCATGAGATACCATGGTACCGATACCTATGATATTTGAAGGTACCACAAGATATCATAGTACCATAAGTTTTATGGGTATCGTCTATATTTAATGTATGTATCATAGATATTGTAGATATATCCAGAAAAGGTCGAAATTTCAGTAATTTCAAAACTTTTGGAATTTTTTGCACGAAATTATAAGAATTTTAACCAATTTTGACTAATTTCAATAAAATTTGACCAAATTCACAAAATAAATTGAAGAAAACCCAAAAAATCGGACGAGATATATATCATATAGATACATAAGAAAAAAATTGGCAAGTAATGAAATTTGAGAAGAAGATAATAGGGGAAGAGTTGGTCTGGATTGGTTGCAACTCTTTTTGCAGGTGATACTTAAAAATAGTTAGGATAGTAATCTAACGCTAGCCTATAGCTACTAAAATGAAAAGAATAGGTAGCACAGTAGCGTGCAGCTAGCATGTATAGCTAGCAACACATGCATGCATGTTTCTAGGCATACTGTTGCCCTCTACTTTAGCTTTAGCGTTGGCTCAAGCACATTTGGCCACGTTGGTCTCCCCTTTGCTACACCGGTGACGTTGGTCTCCCCTTGGCTAGACAGGTCCCCTTGGCTAGACAGGTGTGCATGTGTCGTGCGGCCTTAGGCGGATGGCTCGTCTCAGCTCGGTGCACCGCGCGTGAGATGTAAAGATGGATATACATCAATAACTATATTATCCCTCGGGATACAGTTATATAGTTTTTCTGTTAATTTATATATATCTAATGGTTAAAATTAATAGGTCCACCGATTTAAATGAAAACCGATAATAAGATATTTTTTTTTAGAATTTATCAGATTTTATCTAATTTATTAGAGCATCATGTGAAGATTTAGGAGCTTTTGTAGATTGTCCACGTGATGGTTGGAGAATGTTTCTCGGAAGTATAATGGACTTTTAATATTTTTTTTCAGTTTTGGAAACAAAAATGAATCTTGATTTTTTAGACTACTATTCTATGTTTTCTTCCGTACGTGTATGTACGAAGCTATAACCGATCTCATTTCCTTTACGTTAGATGGATGTAGCTGGCATGCGTCATTATATTATTTTACATAGATTTAATGGATAAAATTAATTGGTCACCGATTTAAATAAAAATCAATGCTAAGATATTTTTCTTTTTTCTTAAAATTTGTAGGATTTTTTCTAATTTATTAGAGAGTCACGTGGTGATTTAGGATCATTCATAGGAATGTTCACGTGATGGATTAAGATTGTTTCTCGGAAATATAATGAACTTTTAAGATTGTTTCTCGGAAATATAATGAACTTTTAGTATATAATTTAAGATACGCATAATTATACTATTTTGACATACCAATAGTTGTAGAATGGGGGGAGTAATTTCTTTTGGAACATCACTAATGGTTAGGTTTATTCTAATTTAATTATGTGAAATTATGTTCGATGATAAAATATACATCATTCACTACTACGAAAATAGTCTTTCGTGGTGATCATTTTGGGTTTTCACTGGCAGCAATTAGCGCTACCACAAAGTAAAGACCAGTGAAGATCAAGACCTTCGCTAGCGGTTATAGACCGCTAGGCAAGACATATCTTCGCTGGCGGTCACCTTGTGTCGGCTGCCAGCAAAGAAATATTTTCTCTAGCGGCGTTTTTATGTTGGCCGCCAGCAAAGCCATGTCTTCGCTGGCAGCCGCCAGTGAAAATATTCTTCTCTAGCGGCTTACACTCTTTTAGAACACGTGACCCGCTAGGAAAAAAGCCCACCAGTTTCTGGAAAAGGACACGTGGCCCGCCACCAAAATAGGACATCGTCCTATTTTTGACATGTGGCCCACCTGCGAAGATGCAATATTTATAAAAAAAGTTGAAACAATATTATATATTATACGTAAATATTCGCTCAAATAGGAAAAAATACACAACACTCACAAAGTTATTTTCATAATAATTGTTCATAATACACAAGTTACTAAAAATACACAAGACACTATAAATACTGTTCATACTAAAAATTGAAAAAAATATATTCAACATAGTCAATCCATCCATCCATCCATCCACCAATCAATCCAAAAAATGAGCACAAATTATTCACATAATTTGAAGACGAACTCACAAAATTTGTGACGGCACGCGGTGAGGTGGCAGCTGGCGTGGTGATCAGTGGCGGTGGCACGGAGGAGGCGGCGACGGCGGTGAGGTGGCGGCGGTGCCGGTGTGCTCCGAGGGAAGGAGGAGGCGGCCGGTGGCGTGGTCTTGTGCTCGGCGATGGCAGTCACTTGGCGGCGGTGGCGCAGAGGAGGCGGCCAGCGTCGGTGCTCGGAGGGGCAGGAGGAGGCGGCCGCGGGCGTGGTGGTCGGCGGTGGTGGCGGTGCTCGGAGGGGTTGGAGGAGACGGTCGGCATGGTGCTCAGCGGCGGTGCCGGGGAGGAGGCGAAGACGTCAGTGAGGTGGCGGCCGGGGCGGTGCCATGGAGGAGGCGACGATGTCGGTGAGGCCGGCGTGGTGCTCCTCGGCGGTGGCAGCTCGCTGGCGGCGGTGGCGCAGAGGAGGCGGCTGGTGTCGGCGAGGAGGCGGCGGCGCTCAAAATTTTGACAACCTGGCGGTAGATCTAGGGTTTTCGCACCTTCAGGACTTAGGAAAATTTGGGACTCCCGCGCGCCCATGCTTATAGGCAAGACATTTTCGCTGGCGGCCGGCTTATGTGGCCACTAGCGAAAACCATTTTCGCAAGCGGCCACATAGGCCGGCTGCCAGCGAAAATGGTTTTCGCTAGCGGCCACATAAGCCGTCCGCTAGCGAAAATGGTTTTCGCTAGCGGGGAAGTGACATCAACCGCCAGGAAAAACTTTTGGCCCACATATTCCAATATTTATTTCTTTCCACAACTAAATGTAAAAATATCCATAGAACTAATTATAAAAGGAGACAGTGCTCCACTGCAAAGTGAGTTTATATATATGTATGTATGTGTATATGTATATGTATATATGTATGTCTATATATACATATACATATACGTATATAAATATATACACTAAGTATATGTACGAGTTATGTGTGCACTGTATATACACCATCCCATATATATACAGATTTCAGACTTTCAGACCTGATTTATTTTAAAAAAATGAATGACAAGCACTTAACATGAGTAATTGTATTTCTTTTCCAAAAGCCTTGGCATAAACAAGTCAAGGTCAAGTCAAGGTCAAGCACTCTAGTAATTGTATTTCTTCTCTAAAAGCCAGTCTTTCATATAAAATTCATCATCCATCACATAATATAAAATTCATCATCCATACAAATAATCACCATCCATCGATAAGTCACCATAATTACATATATAGAATAGCCTTTCACATTCTTTCCTACTCCCTTATTCCTCTTGTATGGCTTCGAGGATTCACCAATCATTGCTTCTGTGACCTTAATATTGTGTGTAAAGTCCGTGAAGAGTATCATGTTCTCGTACTGACTATATGCCTCAACATCTTGGACATCATCAACTCCCAAAATCTTTTGTTTTCCCGAGACAACTATGTCTTTCTTCAACTGAGATGGATCAGTCACATAGAAAACCTGAGCGGCCCGATCGGCAAGTACCCATGGGTCATTCTTGTGCCCTACGTTGACGAGGTCGACGATTGTTAGCCCAAAATTGTCGACAACCACGCCAGATGGGTGTTTAACCCATTAGCACCGGAACAGTGGAATTTGCATGTTGGATCCATAGTCCAGTTCACAGATTTCTTCTATGAATCCATACTATGTGCTCTTTTGCCCAGCTGTGTCGATTGCCTCTACTCAAAGGCCACTGCTTTGGCATGCACTCCTTTGGTCTTTCGTTTGGTATAAAATTTGTACCCATTCAGATCATATGCTTGCCATGAGGTGTAAACACTTGATGGCCCGTCAGCCAACCTCTTAATAGTTATTTCCTCCATAGTATCGCCATCTAGTAGGCCGAGGTTCTTGAACCATTCGGTAAAGGCAGCCCTGTGTCGCTTCATGATCCATGCATCAGAACACCCCACATTCATTGCTTGTAATTCCTTAAGGTGCTGATCTATGTACGCCTCCACTATCGCGAGCTGTTGCAGCACAGTGAAATGATCTTCTTTGAGTCTCTTGTAATCATCGTCGTGAATTCTTTTATGTCCTTTTGTCCCTCTTCCAGATAATCTACCTTCATGTCGAGTTACCGGTAAACCAATTGCTTTCCCCTCTTTTACGTAATCAATGCAACACTCAACGACTTCCTCGGTAGTATATCCCTCTATCATCGATCCCACTGGGTGGGCACGGTTCCGTACGTAGCCTTTTAGAATGGACACGTACCGTTCGAATGGTCACATTTGATGCAGGTACAGGGGACCAAGTGCAATAATCTGAGGCACAATATGAACTATGAGGTGTTCCATCATATTGAAAAATGACGGTAGGAAACACATCTCAAGCTCGCACAAGGTCTCTATAGCGAAAGTGCGGAGAGGAGCTAACTCGTCAAGATCAATTACTCTCTGTGAGATTGCATTGAAGAAGTAACACAGCTTTGTGATGACCACCTTAACATGTATTGGTTCAATTGCTCTGCTGGCGATAGCGAGGAATACTGTGAGCTTTACATGGCAATCATGGGAATTGTAGCCTGAAAATGACAAATCCTTCATCGACACCAGTCGCTTAATGTTTGATGAGAAACCAGTAGGCACTCTCACCCCACGTAGGCATTTGCACATTGCCTTTTTCTCCTCATTTGTCAAGGTGTAGCAGGCCGGCGAAAGATACACTTTTCCATTACCCTCATCTACAGGGTGAAGCTCTTTCCTTATCTACATATTCCCGAGGTCCTTACAGGACTTCAGCCCATCCTTTGTCTTGCTTGGTATATCTAGTAAAGTACCCATGGTGCTATCGAAGACATTTTTCTTTAGGTGCATGACATCGATAAAATGATGTATCTCTAAATTTTGCCAGTACGGAAGGTACTTAAAGAAAATGGAGTGCTTCTTGAATGGCCCGCTGGCGCTTGCTGGATCTTCGGCTTCATTTCTCTTCCGCTTATTGGTTTCCTTCTTTTTCGCCTTCCCAAAAACAACCTTGAGCTTTTTCGTTATTGTGAACACTTTATCATCCTTCCATGGTTCTGGTGGATCACCATCGTCAACAGTGTTGTCGAAATATTCTGCTTCGAAGCGGTATGGGTGATTCTTTCTTAAGTAACGTCGGTGCTGCATGTACACTAGCTTCTTCGATCCCTGAAGATACCTGTACACTATACCATCAACACAAATAACACAGCCTGTCTTCCCCTTGAGTTGTCTTGATAGGGAAAACAGTGCGGGCAAGTCGTTGATGGTGACAAAGATAATTGCGTGAAGCGTGAAGTAATTCTGCATGAATTCGTCCCAAACCCGGACCCCGTGATTCCACAGATCAGCCATATCCTCCAGCAAAGGCTCCAAAAACACATTCATGTCATTGCCAGGTTGTCGTGATCCCTGTACAAGGATGGCCAACAAAATATACTTCCTTTTCTGACACAGCCACGTAGGGAGGTTGTACATGGTTAGGAGTATTGGCCACGTGCTGTGTGAGCTGCTCAAGTCATCAAATGGATTCATTCCATCGGTGCTCAATGCAAACCTTATATTTCTTGGGTCCTCTGCAAACTCATGATGCTTTGTGTCAAATTCCTTCCACTGTCGAGCATCTGCTAGATGTCGAATCATCCCATCCTTTTTCTGCTTTTCATGATGCCAGCGCATCAGTTCGGCATCCCTCGGGTTCGAGAACAAACGCTTCAATCGATCTTTCAGCGAAAGATACCACATGACCAACTGGGGTATCTTCTTCTTGTTGTTGTCTTCTACCTCGTCTTTGGTAACATCCTAACCCTCGGACTGCCTACGGCTTGTTTTGTATCGACTAGTGTTGCACGTTGGGCATCTGTCCAAATCCTCGTACTCTTTATGAAACTGTATGGAGTGGTTAACACACGCGTGTATCTTTCGCACACCTAGAGATAAAGGGCAAATAAGCTTCTTCGCTTCATAGGTGCTGGTTGGCAGGGAGTTGGGTTGCGGAAATAGTTCCTTGAACAGAACCAACAAATCGTTGAAACTATTGTTCGACCAACCGTTTCTGGCCTTCAATCTCATAAGTTCAAGCATCGTCCGCAACAATGTGAAATCCTTCTTGCAACCATTTGCCTCATCGTACAAAAGATCCTTCGTTGCCTTTTTTAATGATTCGAAGTTCTCCAACCCACGAGCGGACCCAGCTACAACCTTAGGTTTAGCATGACGCAACATCTCTTCCAAACCAAAATTACCATCATCTACGCAAACATTACCATCATCGACATCATCAACTATACTGTGCTGACCATCATCACCACCAACATCATCATCAACATTAATAGGCTCTATTTCCTCTTCTTCCTCTTCTTCTTTTGCTACTACCATCAAATCCTCGTCCCAGTTGAACACTTCATACTGTACTATCGCCCGGTTGGAAACTTGTTTGCTTGAGATCTCTCCATGATGTCACCAATTTGTGTAGCGTGCAACAAATCCATGCGTCACCAAGTGCTGCTCGATTATAGATGGGACGATCCAAATTTTATGATTCTTGCAGTGTAAGCATGGACATCTAATTTCCTTCGTCTTCTTAGATGCAGCATTCTTCTTAGCAGCTTTCATGAATATGTCAACTCCTTCAATGTATGAGGCGCGATATCTCTCTATACATCCATGCTCTGTCCACTATCTATGCATTATTTGCGAAAAAATATGTACAACTTCGTCACTTTATATATTTTTGATAATATATCACATTAAAATTATACTAATTAATATTTATAACCGCTATAATCTAGACAAGATATTTAAAGCTAGCCAAAAATCTACAAACTACAAACAACTAGAAAAAATAAAAAAACTAGCTCTTTTTATCTTCTTCTCTTCGTTCTCTAAACATATCAGAACTAGATATATATATGGAACATCGATCATGCACAATATTTCTTACAAAGTTTGCCCATTTTAAGCTCCAAATAACAAATAAAAAATACTCTTCTTCCCCCGTGTCACATACTTTTTGCTATGCGAAATCTCAACAAACAACCTATAAAAATGAAAAAAAAACTTGACAAATAGAGTAGAAGAAAGTATATGTAACCTCTGGTGCAGTAGATCTTTCAAAATATTGAAGATCAAAACCTTGCCCCCTATGTATTTGTTCATAAGAGAGAGAAAATCGTGCTCAAATGCCATACCTGCTAGCTGTACAGGTGATATAGGTGATGGTATTTTCCCTGGCGGTAAACATATGTCGGTTGAGTATAACCGCCATAGAAAATATTTAGGGGTAGCGGTGGCTTAAGTGGCCCGCCAGCGAAGCTGTATGAATCTTCGCTAGCGGGCCACATCAACTTACCGCTAGCGACGATGTGATATTTTCGCTGGCGGCGTCTTAAGATGGCCGCCAGAGAAAATACCACATGTTCTTTGGCGGCAAGCTTTAGGAGGCCGCCAGCGAAGATGTGTTTTCGGTGGCGGCCTGTGACCCCCGACCCCTCATATTATTTGAGCTGGCAGTTTCACCTCGTAGCCGCCAGAGAAAAGTTTTTCCATACGCCATGAAAAATTGTTTTCGTAGTAGTGATTATTTCTTTCATAATATTTTAGAATTATTTAAATGGCACGTAAAAGTCAGAAATTATAACCAAAATGTGATAGTCTTTTTGAACGTTGAAATATAATGAATATGGCCTTTAACCATATTTTTTATCATAAATAATCTAAAAATATAAACAGATAAAATATACTACCTCTAAAAAATTATAGAAAAAATTAGTAACATTTAAAATATAAAATTAGTTTCATTTAGTCTAACATTAAATATATTTTGAACCTTTCTTCAAAACCAAGCGAGGGGTTGAAAAGTTCAATTGGACCTCCGAATACTAGTATGCTTTCGACGAACTGAAGCAATATCTCCAGAGCCCTCCAGTGTTGGTCAGCCCAACGGCTGGAGGCGAACTGTCATTATACCTGGCTGCTTCATCGGTCACGGTCAGTGCGGCCCTGGTGCAACAAACAGAGTCCCAAAAGCCCGTGTGCTTCATCTCTGAAGCATTGCAAGGGCAAAGACACGTATGGAAAAGTTGGCGTACGCTTTGAAAAAAATGAAAAAATCATGAAAGCTAAAGCATTGTTTTCAAGCCCACAGAATTACTATGCCTTCGTAGCAACCCATTGGCGAAATACTGCATGCCAAAGAGATCACCGAGCGATTGAACAAGTGGGCGGCTGAGTTATCCCCTTTCAACCTCATCTCTGTGTGGAACAGCCACCAAATCTCAAGTCCTAATTAATTTTGTGGCCGAATGGACTGCAGCATTTGCCCAGAGTTTGAACCAGTCAAGCAACCCTGGGTTATGTATTCTGGTGGTTCGTGGTCTCATAAAGGGGTGGGCGCTACGGCAATTCTCATTTCGCCAAAAGGGACCATGATCTGTTATGCTGCCAGACTCTAGTTTGATACAACGAACAATACCTCAGAGTATGAAGTTGTGTTGATGGATTTGCAGAAGGCGCGAGCTCTAGGCGTCCGTAGGTTGCTTATCTAAACGGACTCCAAACTTGTTGCTGGACAAGTTGACATGTCCTTTGAGGCTAAATATGATGAAATGAGAAAATATCTGGAGGCCGTTCGGTCGATGGAAAAGTGCTACATCGGCATCACAGTCGAACACTTGCCAAAAGGGAAAAATGAGGAAGCAGACGCCCTGGTGAAGGTTGCAGCTTTAGGGGTCCCCATTCGCCAGGCGTCTTTTTTGAGGTCATTCACATTCCAAGTGTACATGTTGCTTCAGAAGAAGTAATGAGAATTAACCCAGGAAAGCCTGGCGAAGATCCCGATGAGTGGCGAACACCTTTCATTAAGCACTTAGACATTGGCTGGTTACCAGAAGGCAAACCTGAAGCTCATCGCTTACAGTTGAGAGTTGCCAAGTACAAGTTGATGTTGCAGCCTTTACTTCAGTGCATCTCGTTCGCAGAAGGTGAAGAATTAGTAAAGGAAATCCACCAAGGGCTATGTGGAGTCACCAAGCTGCAAGGATCGTGGCGGCAAAAGTCTTTCGGCATGGCGTATACTGGCCAACTATTTTCCGCACTTGCATCGAACATGTGAAGAAATGCGAAACTTGCCAGCACAACGGCTGAGGTAAGGTAGCTCCACAATATGAGCTATAGCCGATTGCCCCAATATGGACATTTGCCCGGTGGGGACTGGACATTATCGGCCCTTTCCCCACGACAAAGAGTGGATACCGTTTCGCCATTATTGCAATCGAGTATTTTTCTAGATGGATTGAGGCAGAGCCCCATGGGTCCATCATTTCGGCCGCAGTGCAAAAGTTTGTATTGAAGAACATCATTTGTCGTTTTCGCGTGCCTGAGGAGTTCATCACTGACAATGGGAAACAGCTCGACTCTAAGAAGTTTAAGGAAATATGAAAGGGGTTGAATATGGAAATAAAATTCGCTTCGGTGGCACACCTGTAGGCAAAAAACGGGGCAGCTGAAAAGGGAAACGGAAAAATAATGGAGGCTTTTAAAAAGAGCTGGAAGGAGCGCCGAAAGGCAAATGGCCAGACGAAATGCTTTCGATACTTTGGGCCCTCCAAACCACGCTAACAAGACCAACCAATTTTAGCCTGTTTATGATCTTGTATGTTGACGAAGCCATGACTCCAAGCGAGCTAGGGGGAACTCGCCGAGGGTTATGTTTACCAGAGGCGAAGATGATCGAGAAATCTCGCTTGAACTCCTGGAAGGGGTCGGAGTCGAAGCACTCGAACATAAGGTGAAGTACACAAAAGACACCTTACTTTGTTGCGACAAAAAAGTCCGACCAAAGGAGATATTGCTTGGCTAGCTAGTGCTAAAGAAGAAGGTGAACCCCGTGGCGGTAGACAATCTGGAACCGATATGGGAAGGGCCATATTTGGCCAAGCACAGGTCCAGGGTTGGGACATTTTGGCAGGCAACCTTGGATGGTGAAGAACTAAGCCACTCCTGGAATGCACCTTTCCTCAAGTGCTACTTCGTCTTAGAAAAGGGTGGCACCCATTCGCCATGTGTAAATATGTAAATATGACTATGTAAGCTTTCGGCAATGAAAAAAAGAGGAAAAAGAAAAAAGGAAAAAAAGAAGAAATTGGAGTAGGGCTATTATCCATAATGGAGGTTTGAACCAGTATAAAAATTTCTTGTGTCTTGTCTCTTAGGTGTGATATCGTGAAAAAATCCCTAGGCAAACGCTTGCTCAATGAAAAAGGCCAAGGGAGTGAAGCGAATCGATCGAAGCACTACTTACTTAATGTCGAAATCGCAATAGCCTTGTTTTCGATTCATTTCGATCGTCGCAACATTGAACTTAAACCGAAGTTAACAAAAATTTTGGCGTGTAAAGTACAAAGGGAACGCTAAAGGTTGTGAAGCACACATTACATGCTACGAAACAAGACCAAAAGCCAAAAGTGGCTAAGGCGGTCGAAAGCAGCCTAAAGCCGAAACATGCGAACAAGCAGTTTAGGCAATATAGAATGTGTATTTCATAAGTCGATAAAAGTGTACAACATATGCTTTAAGCATAAATTATTTACATAAAGATTGTAAAAATTACAGATAAATTACTTCATCGACCAAAGGGCATTCGGGTTCATAGCCTGCTTCATCAGTACGTCTAGCCCTCGCTGGTGAATCTATCCCCTCATCGCTGATCAAATCGACAAAAAACCTAATACAAAAACTATGCTATATCGATGCAGGGCTATAACAATCTGGCAGTTAGACATAGTAAAATTAAGCCAAAATGAAGACATCTCCTCACGGCGATGGTAGCAATAGCTGTCGAAATCCTCAAGGGTTCGCCCGGGGTGCTCTTTCATCTATTTCACCACCTTCAAAACTTGGTAACCACGCTCGTTTTTATTCTTTTCGCGATAAATCAGCGTGCGGGGATATCTGACCTTAGGATGACACTTGATGGCAAAAAAATTTTAAGTTCATATTTCACCATTCCTTAGGGGAGGACGAACGCATGACTTTCGACGCATAACTTGTGAAAGGAAAACATAATCGCTTATTGCATAAAAGACGCTCTCCCCCGGAAAGACAAAATACTATGGCAAAAGCTTTGGATATTAATTACGGCACAAGGTGGTGGTTAATTTTTACAAAAGAGGGGGATCGCTAAAGGCGACAACCGTAAGAGTTAAAAAAGCAAGGATGCTAAAAAAGGCTAAGACCAGAAAGCAAATATACTAAGGAAAGAAGGGAGAAAAAGCCTCACACCCTAGGGTGATCCTCGGCACCTTCTTCGCCCCCATGGCAGCACAATTCGCCTCTTCCGCATCCGTGTCCTTGGCTAGTTTCTCCCGAAAGCGATCCGTGGCGATCAACTTCCCTTCAAGCCACCAGGAATGAGGGCGAAAGGCTTTGAGCTCAGCCTTAACGCCACTAGCATTTTTGGGCAAAAGATCCTTGAGGATCTGAGGGAAGTTGGTGTCATGTTCGCATCCATGCTTCCGAAGCACGGATAGAATCACGCCAGCAGCAATCCGAGCGCATCAATCGCCATAGATGCCAATCACATCTGTGACTGCGCCGCTAGCCTGCTGGCTCTTTTCGGTGAAGTCCACCACCAAAGCATCTTTGCTAGGGGGACCGTCGACGTTAGCGCCCAATTATGAGAGGGCCAAGTGAAGGACATAACTTGCCTCCTTGGCTGAATCGGCTTCATCCATAGCACGAGCCAAAATTAGCTTCGCCTATTCAGCTTCCTCGTGAAAGGCCCTGGTCGTCCCCTGCTCCAAGTCTTTGCGCTTTTGCATCCTTGTCGACCGCTCGAAGACGTTTTTTATAATCGTCGAGACGGGCGCGAGTGGCTTGCCCCACGCTGCTGTAGGCTGACAAGGCATGAGAAAAAACGAAAGGGTGGGGGGCGGTTAGCTTCGATGTCATTGAAGGGAACCAAAATAGGAAGGGTGCTAAAAAGACGAGAAAGAGGGGCGAAGCTTACCTGGACGAGTAAGCCCTTAACCGCCATCCCGCCCTCATTGAACTCGTTAACGTCCGAAAAAGGGTGAAGGCCAGTCGGGGGCAAAATGAGCTGTGCCCCATCAAAATGGATGAGTTCAGCCCGCGTCTCGAAGTCTCCCGGTTCATACCGCGGTGCAGAGAGGGTATTGTCTGAGACCAATGAATCGGTCATTGGTTGCTTGCCGTCTCGTTGGTGGAAGAGGGAAAGCATCGCCTCAACTCCTGTGAGGGTGAATGTCTCTGTTGCCGCCTTCTTGATCTCGCTAGTGTTGCCCGAAGGACGTGCCTCGAGGGAAGGCAATTCGGCTATAGCATTGGGCGAAGGGACGCTTGCAGTAGTTGGCGGCGGGTACGGTGCTTGAGAGGTGGCATACTAGGCGAAGAAGATTCACTATTGCTGAAAACGCTCCCCAGCTTAACACCGCCCTATGAAAGTGATCCTGACCAGCTTCTTGCGGGTAGCAATAGTAGGGGTCGGCCCCCTCGCAGCGATCTTGACACAGTCTAGCGGGCAATCGTCGCCAAAATCTTCGCCCCATCCATATCTTGAGGGCGTAGAGGTGAAGGGGAAGATGTCGCCGCGGCTGAAACAAAGCGAGGGGGTTGGGACTCGGAGTGTAACCCCAAGATTGCTCGTCCTTGTTCGTGTCAGAGCGGGCAGAGTCATCGCCGACTCCCGCATCATCGTCTGCCCCATCCTCAAACGCACTATCCTTGTTTTCTATGTCCGAACCCGTAGAGGAAGGGTGTTTGGATTTAGCAGACTTGCGGATCTTCGACCAGTAGGTCGAAGCACCCTTGGCAACAGCTCTCTTGCGTTTCTTGGATGGCTCGGTGTAGTCACCGATAAAAATCATCTTGACCGAGTTCACTCGAGCGGGGTGTTTACTGGCATGGAGTCGGTTCGCCCGACCCTCAAGCTACCGTGCTAGCAGCGAACCGTATTCTCGAGGAATGAGGTCCCGGAGCATCTTTGTCGCCTCCTCTTCGGCTTCATCCAGCGAAAGGACTATAAAGCGAAGAAACTTTATAAGACCGAAGGAAAAGAAATTGATGTAAAAGGATGAAGTAACTTACTGTCCGCGCCATCTGGGTGGACTAGGCGGGGAAGGCCATAAACTTTCCACTTCGAATCCAAGCCGATCCGCCAGTCCTGCGAAAGCGGAATGATCCTAAGCATGCAAAATTCTTCAATTGGATATCGGCAACTTAGCTTAAGTGCAATCTTCCGAAGGAGAATAAAGCATGCCTATATTGTCCCATCTACCCCACATTCGGCTTGCAGTCAGGGGCGATAGCACGGTAGCGTGTCCGGATGGCCTTCGCCCTATCCGATCTGGCTTCTTAAGAGATGGTTTGGTAGACACACTTGCTCATCCAGTGGAGATCCCACTTTATCATAGAGGCAAAAATCGACCACAAATCTGATCACTCGTGGCGGAGGCTAAAATTCGCACTCCCGAAATCTATCATCTTCAGCCCCGCTGGAGTACCCACCATCTTGGTGTGGATGGCGACGGTGTAGAGAGAGCCAAATAGTCTTGCACTGGGGTGAAGCCGGTGGTTCGATACATCCAGTCGATGATAGAGATCCGCACGAGGGCTTTGCACGTTGTTCATGCAAAAAACACACACTGACCTGAGATATTTGCTTTACTCTAGTGCAGGTCCAAAACTTGCTTTCGGGTTCAAGACATGCCAGTTGATTTGATCCTGCAATCAACAAGATGAAACATGCAATCTGTTCCATCAAAAAATAATGTCCATACTCAGCTTGATTATTAGTACAATAAGGTTTAATAGTTTAAGCAAATTGAAAACTTGCCCCCATAGGCGATATAATCACTAAGCCGATACCACATCCATGAGTGCAAACTGATCCATCAAAAAATAATGTCTAAGGCACAATATCAACATGATCAATTGAATTATCTTATGCTCAACTATGAAATCGGCTAGCGCTTGCCCTTTTACTGCCTTAGTCGACTCATATTGCAGACCAAACTCTGTTAAAGCAAAAATCCACTTTCCAATCCTTCTCTTCAAGACTGGAGCTGATAGCATATAACGCACTACATCGGCCTTACATACTGTAGTGCACTCATTGGAAAGCAAATAATACCTCAACTTTGTACAAGACAAATATAAGCATGAGCACAACTTCTCCACCGGTGAATATCTGGTCTTTGCATCCAAAAGTTTTCTACTTAGATAAAATATGACCCGCTGTTTACCTTCAACCTCTTGGATCAGGACAGAGCCAATAGTGTTCTGATCGACTGACAAATACAACTTAAAAGGAACCCATTTCTATGGTGGAATGAGAACTGGAGGAGTACTCAAATATTCCTTTATGCTGTCTAAAGCCTTTTGTTGCTTCTCTCCCCAAACAAACTCCTGAGTGGCCTTCAATCTAAGCAATGGAGTAAACGGCTCTATTCTACCAGATACATTGGATATAATTCGTCTAACAAAATTAGTCTTTCCGATCAACGACTGCAACTTGGTCTTATCTTTTGGAGGTTTTATATCCTTAATAGCATTGATACTCCTCTGGGGTATCTCAATTCCTCTTTCATGAACTAGAAACCCAAGGAACTATCGAGCCGATACTCCAAAAGCGCACTTTATTGGATTCATCCTCAATCCATATTTCCTTCCTCTTTCCAAGACTCTTCTCAAATCGGTTATATGTTCATCAAACTCCTTAGACTTGACCACCACATCATCAATATAAATCTCAATCAATAAGCCGATAAGATCATGAAATATATAATTCGTCGCTCTCTGATACATAGCACCAGCACTTCTCAAACCAAAAGTCATAACAACCCACTCATATAAGCCGATTGCACCAAGACATCGAAAAGCAGTCTTGTGAATGTCTTCCTCGACCATAAAAATTTGATTATATCCTGCATTACCATTATGAAATGATAATCTTGTGCCCAGATGCTGCATCAACCAATTGATCAGCAATTGGCATTGGGTATTCATCGTTAGGAGTAGCTTTGTTCAAATCCCGAAAGTCGATGCAAACTCTAAGCTTGTCGTTCTTCTTGATTACTGGTACTATGTTTGAAATCCACTAAGCATATCGGCATGGCCTGATGAAATTAGCATCATAAAGTCTTGTAATCTCGGCCTTGATAGCATCATACATCTCAGCTTTGCAACGTCTTGGGGGTTGCTTATATGGCTGATAGCCAGGTTTGATAGAAAGCCGATGTTCAACAATCGATAGGCTAGGTCCTGGCATCTCATAATATTCCGAGGCAAAACAATCTCTATAGTCTTTTAAAAGTGCTATTAGTTTATACTTTAATTCCTTTGACAAACCTTTACTAACATATGTCGGCCTAGGTCCAATATCCACTTCTTGTAGCTCATCGGCCGACATAAACCCTTGTCCTAACTTAGCATCAAGATCGTCTATAGTATCCGTTGTGTAAGAATTAGAACCCTCCACGGCGTCCTCAAAGCAACAATTGGGGCTCTTCATCTCCTGTTGGCATTATATCATAATCAGAAACTCTTAGATAATCTCCTCGACAAACTTTTCTAGACAAACCCTTCCATCTCCCAAACAGACAAATTGGGACTAGCTACGTTCACTGACCTATCGGCTGGCACGATTTCTATGTGGTCTCCTAGCCACTGGATCAAACTTTGATGCATAGTCGAAGGAATACAACAGTTAGCATGGATCCAATCTCTTCCCATCAGTAGATTGTAGAAACCCTTCCCATCAATGACAAAGAATGTACTAGGAATTGTCTTGCTGCCGATGGTCAACTCCACATTTAAAACTCTCTTAGTTTCAAATGGATTTCCTACAAAATCTTTCAAAATCATGTTGGTCTTAATTAAATCCTCTAAATTCTTTCCCAGCTTTTTAAAAGTTGTATATGGTATCAAGTTAACAGCTGCTCCTCCATCAACCAGCATTTTCGGACATCGGCTTCCCATTGACAAACCCCTTGATGTACAAAGGCTTGTAGCGCCGATGGCTAGTTCCTTCAGGTTTCTCAAAGACGGCTTGCTATGGAGACAACACCAACATGGCTGATGGTGGCTCAGATGCTTGTTCCATGACTTGTTCCACGTCATACTCAGATGGTAACATGAAGACCATGTTTATTGAGCATGAAGCAACCTCTTTTCCTTTGCTTTCAGAAAGACTTCTATCGGCCTTGACTTCATCGGCTGGAACGATCTTACTCTTGACGCGCCAAACCATTCTTATACGCTTCAACCTATGCTCGATCTCATCTTCAACTTCTTGGAACTGCTCTCTGTTCCTCATCCTCCGGACACGCCCTTTTTGGCTTTTAGTGAAAATTCCAACAGGACACCATTGAGGTTACATAGTGTCAGCCCTTCCTTGTGATTCGTCTTCGGAGTAATTTTGCCGAAAATCGGCCCAAACCTCTGATGTACAGGCAATTTTCGCTGAATCAGTCGATGCCCATTATTACTTTGTCGACTTGGCCTTCCAACATACTATACATCAGGATCGCTGCAGCCAGGATAGTCCTCGATAGATGGTATTCTCATCTCTTCATTCCAGCAAAATCTAAAGAATTCACAACCCTAATGAGGATCAAAACAACCTTCATTGTTACAGTGGTAAGCCTCTTCCTCTCTTCGGCATCTATTCTGATATTTGTCGATCATACCAGCCGATTTGAACCCCCTTACCTGATACTTGCTTCTATCGGCCTCGTTCCTATCAGTCCCTGTATGAACCATGTTCATCGGAAAAGGGTGACCATCTATCTTCATCGGCCTTTTAGCTTCGTCGAACTTTATCCTTCCTTGCTCTATGGCCGATTGAATCTGCTACCTAAAGACCTTGCAGTCATTAGTACTGTGTGATCTCGTATTATGCCACTTGCAATATTTTCTTCTTTTCAACACTTCAGCCGAGGTATCACATATCCTATCGGTAGCTGAATCTGCTTTTCTTGGAGAAGAAGATCAAATATCTGGTCAGCTTTGGTAATGTCAAAGTCAAATCGTTCTTCCTTCCCCAAATTTTTGGCCCATTGGCACACCACTGTCTTCTTGTTTCCAGCCCACTCAGCTGCTTTGACTTCTGGATCTTCATCTTCGGAATAAGAATCATAACTGTAGATATTGTTGATATTGTTGACCTTCTTAGCAAGCTTTCTGACCTCCTGGAATCGTGTCTCATGGGCCGATACCTTCTTGGCTAAGTGTGCTAAACTTGCAAAGTCTTGAGCTGAAAATCTTTCCCTTACCGGTGTCAATAGTCCTTAGAAAGCTAGATCGGTTAATTGTGAATCAGTCAGTGCCAAACTATAACACCTGTTCCTCACATCCCTGAATCTCTGAACGTAATCTGGCACTATTTCATCTGATTTTGTTTAATGGACATGAGATCCGACAACTTTATCTCTTGAATTCCACTAAAAAAGTATTTATGAAATTGTTTTTCTAGATCGGCTTGGCTCCTGATGGAGTTATAAGGTAAAGAAGAAAACAACGTAAACACTGATCCAGATAATGATAATGGGAATAATCTAACTCTAAGCGCTTTTGTAGTCGATGCCTCCTCGCATTGTGCCAAAAAACGCTAACATGTTCATAAGTTGACACGTTGTCCTATCCCAAGAATTTTGAAAAATCTAGTACCTTGTATCGATTCGGCAGTGGTACCCGATCAAAATATTCAGAGTATGGATGCCGATACATATTACCATTGACCTTAGGCTTGAGCCCAAATTGCTCTCTCCTGACATCGGCGATCATATCGGCCCACGGTTACTGCGATGCTCCTTCACCATATTGTTGCTGTAATTGATCATACTGACCGTATTGCGTTGGGTGTTGGAGCCGTAGAGACCCCTCAGGCCGATACTGGGCTCGTGGAGAATGAGGCTGATATTATTGGCTAAGATTGGCTCCTAGGCCTTGAGATGAGACGCACGGTGGTGGATCTGACATGTACTATTGGCCCATCGGCTAGGTGGTTCCAATCGGCTGTTGTGAAACCGAAGTAATATGATATGCTGGTTCAACGACTAGCGGCTTTGCGTTGAGTATGTTGATCAACCATTCCGGCGTCAGCTGGGTTGAACTCTGCCCCTCAGGGATCGGCTGTTGTCTTGTTAATATTGTCGTGATATTTCAGCTGAGCATGGGAGCAGATGGAGCCTGGGTTTGAAGTGAATGCTATTTCCCGCCAATTTCTGACTTCACAGTCCTATAACCTGGAAAGGTATCTCCTAGAAGATATATGGGCCCTTTTGCTTTTTCCTCCGCTATAGTGCCATCCACCACTATCTTGATCATATTTGTTAACGTGTTTACGAGTACACCGGATTGGTTAATGAGGCATGATGGACTGCCGAATCAATACGGTTCTATAATGTGTGGAGCTCTTCGTCGCTTGACTCGGCTTTAGCTTATTTGCCTTTATCATCGCTTGCTCCAGACGTACTTGGTTATGTTCTCTCGATCGGCGGCAACTCTACCTTGGTCTTCTGGATTATCGTGCCTTGGCGGGTCACCGCAAACGAGTGAAGGTACTGACTTTGGAGTTGATCCAGTAGTTTCTTCATCTCTTCATCCTCGTTCAACTGCTCGATCATGATTGGTAGAACATTGTCCTCTGTGACTTCAGTAATGTTGGGCGTCATGATGACACAGAGGTCCCACTGGGCGTGCCAAAAGCATCTTGATGCAAAAAACACACACTGGCCTGAGAGATTTGCTTTACTCTAGTGCAGGTCCAAAACTTGCTTTCGGGTTCAAGGCGTGCCAGTTGATTTGATCCCGCAATCAACAAGATAAAACATGCAAGTTTTATTCTAAACGATAATCGATCGGCCAAGAAGCTGATGTCGTATCTAATGTCCCCTAGCCAGTACAGTGTAGGGTGAATCGGCTGTAAGGAATATTCGATGACAAGCTAACCCTAAACTTGATTTATCGGCTCTAAATATAAGTATTGTATAATCTATAAATCAATACTGCATTAGAAGTCAGCAATTGGGATAGATCAAACTTAACCGAGACAATATAAATTGCCCAAGTCTAAAATAACATGAAATAACGATTATATGTACTCATGTCATAACCGATCTCCAGATTTAAGCATGTATCAGCTATAGCTCCGATGCAACCTTATACTAGGATATTTTCTTGGAACAAAATATATCTAACTATCACCAATCAGATTAATGGCAAGTCTGATATATTTATATTAGATTAGATCCTGATATAAGGGGCAGATATAACATATTAAACAAAGCAAAGAACTATGTATACCAGGTAAGATCGACTGAAACCTTGATATTGTCCTTATTAACAACCATAAAGCAGGCTAGAGATTATGATTCTAAGCACGACTTAATAGATTAAACATAACTGATGTAGCATTAAGTATGAAAAGAAGTATAATATCTTAGACAATCAAGCCGATGGTTGCTTTTTCAGGATGGTGGATACATTATATAATTTAAACCAATCAGACAATCTAGCCATTATCAACAAAACCCTAAATAGACATCGGCTGATGCAAGTAGATAACATTGTTAATCTAGATTATATAACGTAGACAATAACTCGGAGAATTCACAAGATAGAATTAGAGTGTCATAAAGATGTAAGCACTAATTCCGATAATGCAAACCGCCATAACAAGCCCTACCTCTTCGCCGAAGATCAAGCCTAATGCAGCTCGCTCGAAAGCAAGAATTCATCAAAAGTAAAGAATAATAGGTTGGCGATGCACTGAGTTTGATTGAACTGTTGTAGTTTATTCCTAAGATCTCGAGCTTTTATTTATACCCAAAAATACAAACATGTCTAAGATGGACACGACTCATATCGTCTTAATATAAATCCAACTAGCAAACAAGTCCCTTAGGCGGACTCTTACCGAAAATATCTTTAAGAAATTTACATAAAATCCAAATTAATAGATATAATGCCAATCCTGGACTCTATCCTTGCTTGGCAATATCATCTCAAACTTCTCCTCGAAGCCGATATTGATTATGCAAATAATATCGGCCAAATCGGCTATCCATATCAAACTCGGTTCCAGCCGATACGATCTTCCAGCCTAGACCCCCTCTGTTTCCCAGAATTCCACGCACTTCCATATCCGCTTCGAACTGGACCTTGTTTCTGATTCATATGCTTACAAAATTTCATTGTCAACACATGGTCTTGACCGAAGCTCCCTACTCATCCTTACCCGTGAGGGGCTTGTTCGAGGCATGTCCCAAGGGCCTTCGATCAACCTGCCGAAACACCATCCATAGCCGCCTGGGTGAAATGCAGGCAACAAGGCCCGAGGATCGCGGAGATAAAGACTTCGGGGCGAAGTGTTTGGCCGATGCCAGGATCTACACCATAGGTCCAAGTCTCTTCGCCCTCAAGCCCGGGCGAAATGAAGGTGGCAAAAGTCTGAGGATCCCGAAGATAGAGGGTTTGGGGTGAAGGGCCACGCGAAGTTGGGATCTTCGCCACGGGACCAACTCCCTTTGCCCTCAGAGCTACAACCTCAATAGCCGAGCAGGGCGAATGGCTCCTAGAGGCCCATTTAGTGGCCCAAGTAAGGGCTCAAGGCCATATTGTCTATAATTGTCCTCGTAAATATCAGTAACATGAGGGTAGCTATGTAAATTCCTCTATACTTAGCAACCCTTGGGTGCTTGGGTCTGTACAAATCTTATGTGTAGGTCCCACAGGGTATGTATGGGTGGATCCCAAGAATTTCAACAAAAATATTAATACATTGCTTTACTTTTCCACTAAGAGTGAACCCTATCCTTCGATGGAAGCAACATCAACTTTACCTCCTAGGTTACTATTGCACACCTAACAGTAAAATGCATTTATTCATTGTGCTAATGGAGCTGAACTAATGGCTAGACAGTGGCCATGACAAACAGAGAAAAACACTTATACGATGACATTTCGTAAAATTCGCAGTTATCGATTAATTCGTGGAACCAGTCACTTGTCATTTGATTAACATATATTTTGTTATAAACAGAATTTCCAAACTGTGTTAGAATTTCTTTGCAAATAAATTTTATAATTCTTGGCTCCACCATACCACTAGCATGTAGGAAATAATACAGTGCTGTTTAGCTGGTAGAAGCCGAGATGTGAAACATCTCCATCGTCTTCTAAGAATTCTACGTTGCTAGAACGGACACTCATGACAAGTCAGACAAGTATGACAGAAGAAGGCCTCGTCAATGGACTGAGGACAAATGAGGGACAATGCATTGACATTGCAAAAGTATCTCCAACATGTACCTAACACTGAAAAAAAAGAATCTCCAATCTGTATTAATCCTACCTATCTAAACTTTGATATCAGCGTAGTTTTCTCTGGAAAGTAGGCATATATATATTTGCCTCTACCATCCATTGATGCATGATCCATCCACCTCTAAAAGCTGCCATTTCGAAATCTCCCCCAACCAACAGTCGCTATCAGCATCACATATATATGTTAGCTCAACTAACAAATGGCAACACCGTCAGATATCACTCGCAAATCTTACTCAAACCTACATATATCTACTCCGATCAAGCTGGCTCCGAGGTTAGTCAACCACCTCACATATCACCAACGCTATAAAATGTTAACTACCTTCCCTTAATTATTACATGAATGGCAGCCTCAGGGTGACACAGACAGTCAGCCACTGCTTCACATCGTTTGTGAGTTCGTCGTCGGATTACTAACTCCGGCGCCACGTCGTCCCCGTTCGTCGGCTCGCAGCCCGGCCCGCTGCGAGCTCCCCGCGATGTCCAAGCGACAGGCGATCCTGAAGACGATTTGGTCGCCGCTCACCGCCGTCTTCAGGACCAAGAATTGTGCTGCGACCACGAGCAACCTCGTCGTCGCCAATGCCGGCGGGGAGATCACCGGCGGCGGCTGTGAGGATGCAATCGTAACGAGAAAAGCCCGGTCTAGCCTGGAGGACCTCCTGAAGATCGAAGCGTCAAGGAATCCTCCCGAAACGAAGGCCGCCGACGAACCGCAACCAGGCATGGCGACGCCGGCGATTAACTTGTCGAAGGAGAGCGAGTTGCAAATAGTGATGGCCAGCTTCCCCGAGAACGGCGGCGGCATTATCGCGGGCCGTCCTCCGGCGTCTCTCTCCGGTGGTGGCGCCGTCGTCGTGCGGGCTCCAACGGTGAGGGTGAAGGTGAACAGGCTCGTCGTTGTCGTTCCAGCAGCTCTGCGAGCACGGTCGGTCGCCGCAAAGATGGTGGATATGGCGGCGCTGCCGACGAAGCGCAGCTCGTACTGGAGGATCACCGGTCACCGCGCCGGCGCCGGCAGCGACAAGAGTGAGCTGTTCTACCAGCGGCCGATCCCGTTGGGTCGGAGATGCAGGGTACAACACCTGGAGGAGGTTACGTTGTCTGATAATTAATTAAGGTCCATCGCAAGGTGCATATGCTTTGGCTTTGCAAAGAAAAATACCGAAATATTATAGTGGCTTGCTACTATACTACTAGTGCAGAGTTTTTGTAAAACTGTAATATACAACGTGCTAATTAACTAGTTGTTGTAATTATATGACAATACAAATTATAAGATATAATTGTTGCGATGTATTGATCTCCGCCAGGAATCTACTAGTGTGATGTAATTTTCATATATAGGGGATAATCTAGTGCATTGGCATGACTTGGTATCCAAAGTATTTGGCCGCTGGCGAAAACAAAGTGGAAAGGAAAGGTAGCTAGCGTTACTCACATGGAATATAGTGTTTAGAACATTTGAAGCACAACCGCCTACTGATGTTACTAATCATTTTCGATGTACAACCGAGCGTAAAATATAAAATCTTTGTGGGGATCATAGCTTTATGTTGAACGATATGGTTAAGTAGAAACGAAGTGGCCTTTTAACTACTCTAAAACTAATTCATTTTTATAGCTTATTTACATCGGAACGTTCCGAACACAAAAATATAGTAAAGTTGCTTGATCAGAATCGTAATAATTTGAAAGAAAAATGCAGGATGTTGGAAGCTAGAGTTTTATTCAAAGTTTGGATGGAAAGTTAGGAGGAGATTGGAAGCTTAGATTGGAAGCTACTCCCTCCGTCCACAAAAGCCCACCTAGGCAAGGATGAGAGATAACCTAAGATAACTAATCTAAACATTGCTCATGTCCAGATTCATTATTCTAGGTTATGTAACATCATTGCTTAGTTTTGTTTTTTTACGGAGGGAGTAGAGTTTTATTCAAAGTTTGTGCAGAAGCTTACTGTCAATCTGGCACCGGCAGTGCTCTTCCCAAGTGTGCAACGGCATCGACAGCTGAGGGCTGCGACAACGACAATGACATCGAGTGACCGACGATGACGGAGACATCGAGCGCACAATGACTACGACGGGCGGCAACCACGGTCAGGCTCGGCTCCCAGCCTCCATCTCCTACTGCTCCTCTAGTCCTCTTCCCTTCCCTCTCCCGGATCTAGCGTGTAATGTAATTTGTTATTTTGGGAATGCTATATGAATTTGGAATCGAATTTGTGAATGTGAATACTACTAATGTTTTGGGATTGAATTTGTGGTTTGATTGAGATTCGGTGGCTGGATGGGGCGCAGTGTACGCTACGGATTTTTTTATCACTGAAAATCCTGCTAAAATTGATTTTTCCTGACAGACAGTATAACTTCACTACCTGGAAAGTTGATTTTCGCAGGTGGCCGAGACGTTCGCCTGCGAAAATACCTTATTTTCTCAGGCCTTTACATACAAGCTTCGTATCTGGCCGCTTACGAAAAGCTTTTTTTGGCCATCTGTGAAAATGTTTTTTCAGTACTGATGAGATGTGATATATAGAGGGGTTGTTTATGTTATATTCTTGTCAATCCTATTTGAAAGAGATCTGGTCTAAGCGCTTCTGTATTTTCTTTGGGTGTGTACCGTTTTATATGTAGGGGACTTTTTATAACCCATTTTCTAACAAACATGTTAATTTGATTAGTATATTTTATTTTTTCCCGTCGGAACTTGTACTTAGAGTATGCCAAAAGCTCTTGAAGATTTTCAGCATGCGGAGTTAGATGGAAAGGGCGTTTCTTTTCGGAAAAGCAAAACTGCGGTTTATGATATACTTATTTGGATTAATATATATGGCAGCTTAGCAACCAAAGCCAAAGTGGGCTGTTAGTTGGCGGATTAACATCCGCGCAGAACGCTCGTCTACAAGAGCAAACTACATTTTCGCTGCGAGTGGAACGCCGCGGGACCTTACGTACGTGCCGTGGGCATATATATACTTCCTTCGTCTTATAAAACTTAAAAGATAACATCAGATGTAATACTATAAATCCAAAATGAATCGGGACACCATAACAATACTAGATTTGTTTTTAACTGGTAAGGAAGGGAGGATTGTTTTTTTAATTGCCAAGAAGGTACAGACATAGGGTTAGGCTTAAGAGGTTCTGACGGATCCAGAAAAAAATAGTAAGGGTCTGAACAAATTAGAACAAAGCTACAACCCTCTATTCATCTATGTCTGTTAAAAAAATTTGTGGGAGTTTCGTGGGGTCTCCCATGATCCTAACGCAAGTAGTAAGGCTCAAACCCCCACCATCCCCATGTTGGATCCACCCCTATTCAGAGGCATGAGCAATTGTACTATGCGGTATACTCCCGAACTATTCCTTTAGCATATAAATCACTGTGCATGTACATAATTAAAATAGCAGCCTAGCTAGCATTTCTTTCACTAGTGCAGATCCTCTCATCTGTGACGAGCTGTAACATAACTGGATTTTACGGGCTGTCACAAAGAATACATCTCAAACGGGCCTAAAAAGAGACCGATTGAGATATGGTCGGAGAGACATATTAAATGTGCATAAAACTGAAGCCCGTCAAGGATGACACATATCTTTGACGGGCCCAAACTAGGGCTCGATTGAGATAACCTTAAATATCTCAATCGGGCTGTAGTTGGAGCCTATCACAGATGTTTGGGGCTGTAGTTGGAGCCCATCACAGATGTCAAACATCTGTGACAGGCTCCAACTTGAGGCCCGTTTGAGATAACCTTAAATATCTCAATCGGGTCGTAATTGGAGGCCGTCACAGATGACAATCATCTGTGATGGGCCCCAGCTTGATGCCCGTTTGAGATAACAATAAAGCCCGTCACAGATGGCACTCCTCTGTGACGGGTTTTTTAGCCCGATAAAGATAACTTATATGCCCGACAGAGAAGTCAGTTTTTGGACCGTTACAGATAGTTATTGCACACTATAAATAGTCGTAACTGTCAGTGTAACTGTATCCCACTATTCACAATTTTAGTGGGAGGTTGGAGGAGGTGAAATTTTATTTTTTTTCCAAAAGAAAACAGTAAATTTATAAAGGTAAGTGGCAAATAGTAATCAGTAATTTAGAAAATTCATCAATTCTCATTAATTTAGCAGTATTTATCTTATTTCATTTATCTGATTCATAAATGATGTTTCTCTGATTCTTTTTCATTTCCGTAGCGATGAATCGAAGTTGGATGTATGTCAAATCTATGAAACGTCATAGTCAAGAGTATAGAAATGGGGTTTTAATTTTATAAACACCGCGGAGGAGGATAGGAAAAAAAGAAACAGCGATTGCATGTGTTGTCCATATGCAGATTGCAAGAATGAGAATATGTTTGATAGTCGAGTGGACGTACACGCTGATCTGATACAACGAGGATTTATGGAGGGCTACACATGTTGGGTCAAGCATGGAGGGCAAGAATCAGGAAGTGGTGCAGCTGCAGACAGTACTGGTGCGTAAAATCAAGAAGATGAAGATGAGCATGACATGTTTGTACTTTCTCCACTAGACGGTGAAATGGTTGATGTTGATCATGATCTGCTGCAAGACATGTTACGTGACGTTGAGGATCCAGCTTACAACGAGAGAGATTCCATAAAGTTCAGCAGGTTGGTCATTGACTCGCAGACGCCTCTATACGTCAGATGCAAAGCAAAGTACACCAAATTATCAACTACCTTGGACCTAATGAAGTTGAAGGCAAGTAGTGGATGGACAGACAAGAGTTTCACAGAGCTTTTGGGAATTTTGAAGGTCATGTTGCCTGATGGGAACACATTGCCCGAGACGACATATGAAGCAAAGCAGGTTTTGTATCCCCTGGGGTTAGAGGTCCGTAGAATTCACGCTTATCTAAATGACTGCATATTGTACCATAAGCAATATGCGTAGTTAAATGCTTGTCCTCTCTGCAAAGCCTCTCGATACAAGTGAAAGAAAAGTCCGGACGAAGGAAAAAAATCAAAGCGGGGTGGTCCCGCGAAGGTTGTGTGGTATCTACCTATCATTGATCGTTTCAAAAGAATATTTGCAAACCCCAAGGAGGCGAAGTTAGTACGTTGGCATGCCACGGAGAGAAGGAACGACGGTATGCTAAGACACCCAGCGGATTCGATTCAATGGAGGAATTCGATCGAAAACACAAAGACTTTGCTGCTGACCCCAGAAACATGAGGCTATATCTGTGTACAGATGGCATGGATCCTTTCGGAGAGATGAGTAGTACACACAACACCTGGCCAGTTCCTATTTCAAACTTTAACCTACCGCCATGGTTGTGTTTTAAAAGAAAATATATTATGTTGTGCTTGCTAATCCAAGGACTGAAACAACCAGGCAATGATATCGATGTGTTCTTGAAGCCTGTTATGGACGATCTTGAGATGCTCTGGAAAGAAGGTGGTGGAAACTTGGGATGCGTATGGTCAGGAGAATTTCAAGCTACGAGTTCTACTGTTCTGCACCGTTAATTACTGTCCCGCCCTCGGTAATTTTTCTGGCCAAATCGTGAAAAGAAAGAAGGTTTGCTCCGACTGCATGGAACATACTCGTAGCCGGTGGTTGAAGAAATCACGAAAGATGCTTTATATGGGTCATAGGAGGTGGCTCCCGCTACATCACGCATTTCAAAGGAAGAATAATATTTTTAACGGTAAGAGAGAACTTCAGCCTGCTCCCAAGGATTTGTCCGGAGATGAGGTCCACAACTTGGTCAAGGACATAACCAACGAGTTTGGGAAGAAAAGAAAACGTAGTCAGGCAAAAGACAAGGGTATGTGGAAGAAAACGTACTAGAATGATCTTGAGGTCCGTCATTGCATTGATCTCATGCATGTAGAAAAGAATATGTGTGAGAGTTTGGTTGACCTGCGGCTGAATATTCCCGGCAAAACAAAGGACGGGTTGAACGCGCGCCTTGATCTACAGGAAATGAACATTCGCAGTGAACTCCAGCCCGTAACAAATGCAGAGACAGGTAGAGTGTTCCTCCCTCCAGCCTGCCATACACTGTCGAAGGATGAGAAGATCGCAATGTTATCATGCCTGAAAGATATTAAAGTTCCATCGGGCTATTCAGCGAGGATTAGTAAGTACGTCAAATTGGAAGTCCTAAAACTGGTTGGAATGAAGTCGCACGATTGCCACGTGCTAATCACACAAATCTTGCCAGTTGCTATCAGAGGCATTCTTCCACCCAAAGTCCGTCATACGATCCAACGACTGTGCGCCTTTTTCAATGCAATCGGACAGAAAGTTATAGATCCCGAAGATCTAGATGGGTTGCAGACCGATATTAATAATACCCACTACCACATGGAGATGTTTTTTCCACTGTCTTTCTTTGATATCATGGTTCATCTCCCTGTTCATCTTGTGAAGCAAACAAAACTATGTGGCCCAGCTTTTCTAAGAGAAATGTACCCGTTCGAGAGGTACATGGGAGTTCTGAAGGCATACGTTCAGAACAGAGCAAAACCGGAGGGGAGCATCATTGAAGGCTACACGACCGAGGAGGTCATTGAGTTCTACGTGTATTACATGTCCGAGACCGAACCTATCGGAGTTCCAGCGTCTCGTTACGAAGGAAGATTGTCAGGTGTTGGCACAATAGGGATGAAAAGAATTAGGCCCGATCAAGCTTCCTACGCGCAGGCTTATTTTGCTGTGCTCCAACATATAGTAGAAGTTGGCCCATACTTTGAGGAGCACTTAGCCAAAATCTGGTAGGAGAACCTGGGTCGGTCTGAGACGTGGATTAACAGAGAACATAACTCGGTTCAACGCATGGTTCAAGAATCGTGTCACAATGTCGAAGGATATCCCAAATGAGACAGTACAATTGTTGGGGATGGAACCGTGTTGGGCCATAGACACATGGCAAGGATACGATATTAATGGATACACATTTTACACTGTCCAACAAGATGACAAAAGCACAGTACAAAACAGCGGAGTCCGTATAGATGCCTTCCAGGATCAAGTTGGGTCGAACACATACTACGGCCGCATTGAGCAGATCTGGGAGCTGAACTACGTGAAGTTCAAGGTTCCTTTGTTTCGATGTCGTTGGGTGAATATACGCACTGGTGTTAAAGTCGATAAGGAAGGTATCACTTTAGTAGATCTATCCAAAGTTGGATACGCTGACGAACCATTCGTACTTGCGAAACAGGTCGAGCAGATTTTCTACATTAAAGACCCCGCAAACAAGAAGATGCACATCGTGAGGGATGGCAAGCGCCGAATTGTTGGTGTTGACAACATCGTCGACGAAGAAGAGTACAACCAGAATCTTCACGTACGACCTCAAATCAACCTTGACGATGATCCACAAGAGCCTGTGGCGTATACTCGATCAGATCATACGGAAGATATAACCTTGTGATTTTAGGTGTGGTTATTTGTTATGTTGTTTTTGGATAATTTTATTGTGAAATTAGTAAATTTAGTGAATTATTGTACTTCACTTAATTATTTGGGATAGTAAATTAATTATTGTGAGTTTAGTAAAATGAGCTCATTTTCATTGTGAAGTATTGTATTACAGTTATTTATTTTCAGTTCAAGTCAACGATGAACAGGAGTCAAATGTCATCTGTGATGGGCCCAAGTGTAGTCCCGATAAAGATGACAACATCTCTATCGGGCCTACACTAGAGCCTGTCATAGATGTTGTCATCCGTGACGGGCGCTGGTTTACAGCCCGATAGAGATGATGTCATCTCTATCGGTCATTAAAACAGAGCATGTCACGGATGTTGTCATCTGTGACGGGCTGTAGTGTGGGCCCGATAGAGATTGATTCATCTATATCGGGCCTACACTAGAGCCCGTCACAGATGAGTCATCCGTGATGGGCTTTTGTTTACGCCCGATTGAGATGTTCACTTCCCGTACTAAGATAACCGCTCTGGATCTGGATCTGGACTCGAAAATTTTTCTAAGTCACCGAACCCTAGCACTGAGAGCTCGCCGCCGACGACCAAGATGCCGGCCACCTCTTCCCAAGCTGCCGCCTCCTCTCCAAGCCGACGCCGACCGCCTCCTCCCCAAGCCGCCGTTATCGCCAAGCCGCCGCCGGCTACCTCCTCTCCAACAATAGTGTCGGCCGCCTCCTCCCCAAGCCGCCGCCGGCCGCTTCCTCTCCAACCCTAGTGCCGGTGAGTTGAAATATTACAATGTGCAATAGTGAAACTGTCACGCCCAGGGATTCGCTAACCCGAATTCCAAGCAGAATGTGTATTAAAACCCCCTGTCCAGGACCAGCCAGGGTACACAAACGACAAAGTTGATATACAGATCCACGTCTTACAAAACACCATAAAAATATCTTACATTAACGCAGCGGAAAAGCTAAATAAACTAATCTAAATAGCAAGTCGCTCGCAGTGTGGCATCTCCAATCCACAGGCATCCTCGACGATAGCAGCAAGCCTACTCCTCTGAGAAACCATCCTCTGACACATACTCCAACTCTGGTGTGAGGGTAAAAATGAAGCAAGACTGAGTACTACCCACTGTACCCAACAAGTCATACCGGAACGGAAGATAATGATGCAAATAGTTCCAACGGAAAGGCTAAAGGCTGATTTGCATAATATAAGCATTTTAAAACAACAGTTGAAAGCGGTAAAACAGCTGAATAAATTAAACAATATCGAATCATCACTGTCCAACGCTACACCACGTTGCAACAGGCCCAACCCATTCCACCTGAACTACTCCAGTTCCATTAAGTCAAGTTATTAAGGTTATGACTAATCACGATGAATCTGGTTGATCGCCCATAACCGTGGGCACGGCTATTCGAATAGTTTTACTCTGATCAGAGGTGTACAACTGTACCCACAAGACACAGCCCCACAACACGCTACTGTGCGCCAGCATACCACCACGGTATACTGGAAAGAGAAATGTGACAAGACCTTTCGCGTAATCGTCGTTAACCAAGCGCACCACACCTCAGGTTTCGCCCCCACCTTTAATCCCAAGGCAGGCAGCCCCCCTCGTGCCTAGGTGAATCCGGCAGCCGATCAACGGGTAAATCCCCCGCTGACCCAACTCCATCACGCCCACCCTTGCCTGGATGCGTCGGCTAAGAAAAGCTACACTACGAGTCAAGCTATTACCCACGCTAGCTTGTGGTAAGCACGGTAATTCTTCCAGGGTTTCCCGCGAACCGGTCCTTAATTGTCATGAGTACGACCTTCATAACCATGTACTCACAATCCACCATTTAGCAAATTTTAGTTGAACCAATTGGTTAACCACTCACGGATAACCATCATGAGCTACCATTAAACATTATATTAAATAATAGAGATACCTCAATTTTCCCATTGGTGTGCTAAAGTTTCTAAGCAGGGCTAAGCATGTCCTAACCTAGCACTAATCATATTGATCCCCAAGCTATCAAAGGTACAAGGTAAACGGAATTACATGGCTGAGTACAGTAGGTAAATAAGCCCATAAGATGACATTATAAAACAATGCAGTATTTAAGAATAAATAGAATATTTGCAAAGTAGGTACAATATGATCAAACAAAAAGTATGACTTGCCTTGCTCCGGCGCGAAAGGAACCTCGGCAACGACCTCGAAGTATGTCGGAGCGTCGGAACTATCGGATTCTACACGACAGACAAAGCAAACAAGCAAAACAAACTATAAGACTACTGAAACAGGAAACAAAACTATTTTTAATGAATTCTAGGCATTTTTATGAATTTTCTGAGACTTGAACGGACCCAAACGGAGTCCGTATGAATTAGTTATGAATTTTAGAAGTTTAACTGCATTTTAAACTAAACAGAAATGAAGGAAAAAAATAAATAAATAAATTATTTGCTAGGGCTGACGTCAGCTAGGGCTGACGTCAGTGGCTAGGGCTGACGTCAGCCGCAGCCCTAGGGCTGACGTCAGCCCCGCGCGCGGGTGCGGCGGCGGCGGCGGCCGTGCGGCAGCGGCGGCGGCGGCGGCGGCGCTCGCGGCTACGGCGGCCGAGCGGCGGAGCAAGGCGGTGGCGGCGCGAGGCGGCGTGCGCGGCGGCGGCGCCCTAGGGGCGGCCGGCCGAGCGGCGCGTGCGGCGGCGCGAGGCGACGGTGGCGGCCGAGCGGCGGCCGGCCGAAGCGGCGGCGCGAGGCGGCGGCGGCGGCCGAGCGACGGGAAGGCGGCGGCTTACCGGCGGCGGGTGATGGCGGCGGCGGCGAAAAGGAGAGCGAGGAGGGGCGGCGGCGCGGCTTTTATAAGGCACGGCGGCCGGGAAGGGCGGAGGCGGCGGTTGCGGGCGGCGGATACGGTGGCGGCGGCGGCGGCCGTTACGGGCGGCGGATTCGGCGGGGAAGACGGGCCCGACAGGTGGGCCCCACCTGTCGGCGGCCCGGGCACGCGAGGGACGCGGCGCGGACCTCGGCGCGGCGACCTCGGGCCGGCCCGCGAAGGAGGAAGGGGCGGCGGCCCAGGAGGGGAGAGGGGAAGGCCGCGCGGCCGGGCGTGGGCCGGCCCAGGAGGGCGCGGCAGGCCGGTGGCCCAAGGGGAAAGAGGGAGAGAGGGAGGGGCGGCCCGGGAGGGGAGAGGGGCTGAGAGGGGGTGGGAAAAAGAAATGGGCTGGTGGCCCAAAAGAAAAAGAAAAAGGAGGAAAAAGAAGGAAAAAGAAAAGAAGAAGAAAAAAAGAATTTAGGGGGATTTAAAAAAATTGCAGTAGGAGTTTTTAAATTGTTTAAAATTATTTTAAATGATCTAAAAAATTCCAGTAAAAATCCTGTTAGTGCATTTTAACAAGGGGAACTCAAGAAAAATCCCACCTTGCTAATTACAATTAATTAAATATACTTTTTAATTAGAATTTGCTCTAGGTTAAATAGACAATTTATTTTAAGCCATTTATTTTATGAATTTAGAGCTAGAAAGGGGAACTCTAGGGTGTGACAGAAACTTAGTGATTTAGGTTTAGTGAAATTAAGGTTCAGTGATTTTAGTGAAATTTAGGTTTAGTGAATTTAGTGAAATTTAGGTTTAGTGATTTTAGTGAAACTTAGTGATTTAGGTTTAGTGATTTTAGTGAAATTTAGGTTTATTGAATTTAGTGAAATTTAGGTTTAGTGAACTTAGTGAAATTTAGTTTTAGTGATTTTAGTGAAATTTAGGTTTAGTGAATTTAGTGAAATTTAGGTTTAGTGATTTTAGTGAAACTTAGTGATTTAGGTTTAGTGATTTTAGTGAAATTTAGGATTAGTGAATTTAGTGAAAGTTAGGTTAATTTATTGAAATTTAGGTTATTTTAGTGAAATTTAGGTTCTTTTAGTGATTTTAGTGAAATTTGTATTTAGATAGGATGGCACTTAGTGATTTTATTGATTTTGGTGTTAGTTAGGTTATTTTAGTGATTTTAGGGTACTTTAGTGAATTTATGGTATTTTATTGATTTTAAAGTAATTTAGTGAATATACTTTACTTTTAGGCTCTATTTTTTTATGCATGTAAGTATTTATGTGAATAGTTAAAATGTTAGATATATACGTTATCAAATTATCGTAGAATCCGAGGTGCCTAGGGTCTGACGTTGGTTTGATCGAGTTATATGTGAATTCACAAAACCGATTAAGACATCGTCAGACACCGGTGCACCTCGGTTTCTGCCTTTTTTGGTAATTAGTCATCTCTAATATTAAAGTTAGGATGTACATACGTAATTTGTGAAACGCATGTGAAGTTCGAAATAGCGGACTGATTTTAGTCTAGATAGTACAAACATTATCAAATCGTCGTAGAATCCGAGGTGCCTAGGGTCTGAAGGTAGTTTGATCGAGTTAGTGCATTCACAAAACCGATTAAGACACCTTCAGATCCTAGTGCACCTCGATTTCTGTCATTTTTTGTTAATTACTCATTTATGTAAGGACTTTGTTCCTAGATTATCAAAACGTCATAGAATACGAGGTGTTCCGGGTGCCAAGTTGGTTTGGTTGGGTCAGTACATGTACGGAACCATCCAAGACACCTTGGCAACCAGAACATATCGTAATCTGTCATTTTTTGATAATTAAGAAACTTGTAAAAAGAAGCGAGGAGGAGCCAAAATCAATTAAACTAGAATAGTTCAGTTCGAGCGAGTGATTTTAGCTATGTTAGTACTTAGTGATTATAGGTCTTAGTGATTTACGGACTTATGTGCTTCCAGTGCCAACGGTCTATAATATCAAAGTTACTACTTACATACGTAATTTGTTTACAAATTTAATTAACTTTGTTATTTTGTAAGTTATTTAGACGATGTCTCAGCAAGGTGAACCAATGTCGACGACAACTAGTGGCTCCTCAAGGGCACGCGGTCGTAGGACAGGGAACAGAATCCCTAAGGAACGGTACACAATAGTAGAGGTGAACCAGGTTGGACTGCCGACGCGTCCTCGTAATGTTCTTGCCAAGTTTAGGTTGACCTGTGGTGTCGTAGCGAGGGAGAACTTCACAATTCTTGTGGATGACATCAAGCATGTGCCCGAAGCAGAGAAGAACGCAGCTTGGCTCAAATTCAAGGAAAGCTTCGAGTATCCTGCAGTCGACGAGGCCAGGGTCAAGCAGGCTGCTTTCAAGATTATGGGCAATGCTTGGAAGAACTTCAAGAGCAGGCTGGTCACGGAGTTTGTCTTAAATCCCATGACCCCGGACCCAATAGAGCAATGGCCCTTCATCACGGCTTGGGAGCAGTTCAACGAGAAGAAGTCGACCCCCAAATCCTGGGCTAGAAGCGAGGCTTATTGAGCATTGCAGGCCAGGAACGTGCACCCCCACCGGCTAGGCACCGCAGGATATGTCGGGAAGCTAGAGGAATGGCAGGAGAAGGATGAAGCGGCAGCGCCAGCGAACACACCGCTGGTGTTTGCCGATATCCCACACCCACGGGCAAGGAACTGGGCACGGGCAAGGTACTAGATGAATGAAGATGGGACAGTTTCGCTTCCAAATCCCCAAGATCAACAAGTGTATGATAATATAGTAAGTGCCTAATCTCAATATTTATTAGTATTGTTTCCACTGAACTATTCATTAAATCCGAGCTCAATTGTACCGCATTAGGAGTTGGTTGCCTCCCAAGAAGCCTCGCAAGAGGGCAGCTCTCAAAGACGCGAGGACGACATTCTTAGTAAAGCGTTGGGCAACAAGGAACACCGTGGACGAACAAGGGGACTTGGCACCAACGTGCCAGGGAATGTTGGATTTCCGGACTACGCGTGGCAGTACAAGAAGCGGACAATCACGAAGGCGCAGAAAGATGTCCGCCTTGCCGGGGCAGATCTGGGAGCAGGTTAGAGCCGAATTGAGCTCTGAATTCGACGAGAAGCTTGAATCGATGAGGGCCTGTATCAGGTAGGAGATTCGAGAATAGCAACATATCCCGGAGGCTGCCGCTGCTGCTACGCATCAAGATTTAGCAAGCCCCACGCAGTAGTTGTGCATCAACTGAGGCGGGGGAAAATCAGCCATCGGTCCCCGCTGCCATCGACCAAATAATGGTACATCTCTCATCCGCAACGCATAGAAGTCTTAACTAAACCATATGGTAAGTACTATTCTAAAAATATTTATAGCAGGAACCAACTAGCTACACCCTGACAGTAAGGGTGATGCCAACCTTCTCGGTTCCTGCAGTTGAGGGCCATGCTTTCAAGCCGACCCCAGAGACAAGAGTGCATGGGGCGCAACTTAGGGCTGATTGTGCAAAAGTGCAAGTCGACTCGGTGGAGCCTGAATTCGATCATTTCCCACTCAGGCATCCACCGAATGATGAGGTCCTAACCCTTGGAAATGTACGTGGAACCTTCATCCAATGGCCAAAGGACCTCATTGAGATAAGGGTGATCCCGAGGTCAACCACTGCACCAAGCTGTCGTCTGCCAGTACAACCTGCCCCTGCTCCTTCAGCCCCTCCACCTCCCGCTCGCCATGAACATATTGGTGATGTCGAGTTACAGTACGACACAGACTTTGGGGACGAGCCTATGGAGGCCGACAGCATCGCGATCACTAAACCCCCACCCATGAAGAAGAGCAGGGAGGCGCATTCTTCCCCTAGAGAATAGCTATCGAAAAACCTGCTGCAAGGGGGCGAGGAAAAGGAAAGCTGCAGGTCTCACGTCTTGCTCCAACAAAGCTAGATATGAGCAAGGGGTTGGTTGTACATAGCAAGCCCGTACCTCCATCGTCTTTCCAACTAGGCATACCATTGGTTGGAGACGACGTGCTAGCAACGATGAGCACCGCCTGCAAGGAGCTTCACATGTACTACATGGAGAAATCTAATGTGAGGAGGAAGAATAGGGAGAATGATATAATAGGCGAACACGCCAGAGCGCCATTCCTTGGGCCACCAAACTATATCGTGGTAGATTTCAAGGATATATTCGACCTCTACAGGCTCCGCTTGGTGGACGCAACCCTCCTCGAGTGCTACTCCTTGTAAGTACTCTTGCTCACGAAAATTAGTCATGTCAATTCATGTAACATGCTTATAAGAGAGTTTGTCTTACGTGTAGGTATAGTTGGAAGTGGTGTCTCAAGCATGCTCTGGAAGTTGCCTTCCTTGATCCTCAGGTAGTCAATGTCACAAATCTTGAAGGGGACCGTCAAGGAATGGTAAACTACTTGTTTGACACCTTCTGGGCCCGACAAGACAAGGAGTACATCATGTACGCCTACAATCAATAGTAAGTGTGTTCCCTAAATATATTGCATTACACGTCTAGCTTTAGTATTAACTTTAACTATTTTAATGCCGTAGTGGACATTGGATCCTACTGGTAATAAAGCCTAAGTGGAGTACATGCCACTCCTTAAACTCCAGAATTGACAACAAAGCATACGATTGGACCCCGATTCAACTCGCAATAGATGAAGCGTGGGGCCAATATATGCAAAAAGGAGGCCTTCGAAAGATAGGGCAGGACACACTTATCCACAAGAAGGACTTCCCAGTAAAACAACAAATAGGCGACCAGTGCAGATTCCATGTCTACCACAACATGCGCCTTCTGTGCAAAGATAAGGTGAAGACTTTGGCTGAATTCGAGGTTTGTGGTCTCATTCGTGACATGTTCTAACTAAATTGAAGTACACATATATATGTATGTAAAGATCGTTCGAATAATTTCGAATTATGTACAAGTAGGACAAATTTTCAAAGGATCTGGGTAGCAGCTTTGAGGATATTCGTGAGGAGATTGCCAACTTCATCCTCCGCGAAATTATTCACCCTAAAGAAATGTTTAGGGTTAAGATTAAGTGATGAACATTTTTTAACTTCCTATTTGAATTGTCAAACACATGTAATATTGATGTTTGTTATATTTGTTATCTCTATGTAAATTCTTCCTAGATAAATATTGCAGGTTATGATGCTTACCACTTGAGCAATATGCATGTGTGAAATTTGTGAGCAATATGGATGTTATTTTTGTAAAATATATGTGAATGTCATATGTGAATGGGGATGCTGGGAATATATGTGAATATATCTGTTTCTATTATTTTGCAGCGGGAATGGCTAGCAAAGGCCTGAGGCTAGCCAAAAAACAATATTTATTTTTTTGTGGTCATACTCATCGGTGAAGGGCTATAAGTTAAAGCCTGATTGATTTATAGTCAACCATGACGGGTCGTAACTTAAGGCTCAATTGAGAATATAGTTATCTGTGACGGGCTATAGTTGGGGCCCGATTGAGAATAATAGTCATCTGTGACGGGTTTCTATTTTGGCCCGTTTAAGACAGACAGTCATGTGTGATGGGTGCTAGTTGTAGCCCGATTGAGATAGGTCATCCGTGATGGGCTCTGTTTGACTGGTCGTCTAGGTCAAAGCTATCGGTGACGGGCATTAGTTGAGGCCTGATTGAGATAACTTCATCCGTAACGGACTTATGCCCGTTTGAGATGAGTTCTCACATCATTGACCTCTACGCTATGTCGGGGCGCTATACCCGAGACAGATGTGGGTTGCAGCCCGACACAGATGTGGGTTACCGTTGTAGTGTCTCTTCCTCAGGCTCATAGCCTTCTCCTTTATTCATGACCACTCATGAGTCATGATTGTGTTCAGCCCTGAAGACACCAACACTAATACCATATCTGGAGCCAAACAGACACCTACGAAAATATAAACCGGGGTAGAGCTCGTCGTTCGCCTACAAAGATCACTTTTTTCGAGCGGACCACTTAAGACATCTGCCTACAAACGTACCATTATTTTCGCAAGTGGTCCTATTAAGTGGTCCGCCTGGAAAAATATGATTGTCACAGGCGGAACCTTTTGTGGTCCACCTGCAAAAATCATACCTACAGCTCAGCAGGTGGACCTCTTAAGTCGCCCTCTCCCATTTCTTATCAACCACGCATTTGTTATCCTCCCTCCTCTCTCTCCCTCTCCCTCCCTCTTTCACTCTCTCCCTCTTCCTCTTTCACAGCCACGCGCGTGACGAGATGAGGAGCGACAGCGACAGAGGCGCGACCAGACACAGTGGCAGTGTCGGCCTTAGCCAGCGATGGCGGAGGGGCTGACCAGAGCTGTCGCTGGCGGTGGATGAGGATCACTTCCCCTCCCCTCCCCTTTCCTTCCTCTCCCTTCTAGATCTGGCGAAGGAGGAAGCTCGGCAGGCGGTGTCCCCCACCCCTCCCCCTCCCACCAGATCCAACAGAGGAGGAAGCTCGTGCACTGGCAATGGCGATGGCGGCTCGGACGAGTGGCGGCGTTGGTGGTGGCTCCCCACGGTAGTGGAGCGGTGTCAGCTGCGGCTCCGACGAGGAGTGGGCGGTGACGGCTTCACAGCCAGTGACCGGACGGGGGATAAAAAAATTTTTTGTTCATGGAGTATATTTTCGTACGCGGGTGGTTGCATCTCCTTCAAAGATGTCGAGGCCACGTGCGAAAATGATTTTCGCAGGTAAAGCCGATACACATGTCTTCACTTGCAGGCGGGGTGGATAGCCGCCTGAAAAAATCTATTTCGTACGTTTGTGTTCTAGTAGTGCGAGAATATGACCTGGCTACAGAGTACCATGGCCTTAGGCATCGATTGGACCGGATAAAGTTTTGCGTCTACAGTAGCGGATTCATGTACTTACTGCTCGGTTCAATTTAAAGTAATTCCTGCCATTTAATATTAGTTATGTAAAAATAAAAATGCCACTAGCTCGTCCTTAGTATAAATACCTGAATTACTTTGTTTCATCCTCAAGCACAAAACAAAATGTTTTGCACATAGAAAAAAGTTAGCAGCACAAACGTTGTAATTGCAGTGCAGCCACTGCAGAACTAAAAAGATTTAACACGGGATCCAAATAATCACTCATACACTGCAAAGACAAAAAAAAATATAAATAGATATAATACTATGTGCTATAATGCTGCTCCATTCCATTCGCAAAAATGTATCATCCTACAATATTCATATACAAATTTTCAGGCCAATTGTTTTGCTTATTCGTGGAATAAGCCAAACAATATATTTGTAAAAGAAAGTAATATGTGAATAAAACTTCGATATATGTGTTCTCAGCGATATAGGAGTAATGGCTAAAAAATAAATTTCGCTAAAAAACCTCAAAATCAATTCCAAATTTAAGATCAAAAATTTAAATATTAGCCAATAAGAATAAGTATAAGCGTAAAGATGAGACCCTTCGCCAGCTCTTGTTTCAACAATAATTTTGTAGATTCTTTTTAAACATAACCACACAATTTGAGGCCTCCGTATATGCTAGCATTGCAAGCTGTAGCCTATAGGTCACCTTCACGAAGCTACAGGAACCTATGGCAAATCAATACATATTAGGCCTGTCAATGGAAATCGTTCTGCGACTTTGTGAAAAGCAATTCTTCAATGTTTGATGTCCCATGGGTAACTAATCGATGAGAGAAATGACTAAGAGATATATTGGATTGGGAGATACCAAGAATTTAGGGAATAGGAATTTGGTCTATTACCGTGCGGGAAATTGGCCAATCCCACTATAGGGTTTTGTCTGATAGTTATGATTTGTAACTTAAGTAGCCCAGGATGTTCTCGAATTTTACAATAAGATATTAACATTTACTATAAAAGCATAAATTTTTGAAACTAAGATTACTGTAAAAGCATAATTATTTCAGAAGCTTAATTTCATATTGTAATTGAGATATATATGAAGTTTGGCTGCACCGTTCCATATCTCAATTATGACATCCCAGGATGTAATTGAGATATCATGATTGTGATTTGTAATTGTGATATCGTAATATATTGATATTTTCTTTTTGGATCAATTACATCCTGGGATGTGGTAATTGAGACATGAAACTATCTTTTTGGACACCCTTTCATTAATTATGACTAACAATTAATATGAGCAAAAAGATCCTCAAGATAAGAAATGCTAGAATTGGCAAGTTAAGAAACTATGAAATATTTATCAACAAAAAGATACAATGAATCGGACAAAACAAGGTGCAATGTTTGTTGTTCTATGTGTGATGGTGCAGACAAGTTGTTTTGTGCTGCTGGCCAGTTTATTCAGTCTATTGGGCACACTTGCTATGCCGAACTGTTGGATTGTAAATGGGCAGTTGAATTGGCAAAGGAGATGGGTGCAGATAGGCTCTGATCCTAGAGACCGACAGTGCAGGGGTAGCGAAATTGCTTCGAGAGTGAAGTCTGGACAGGTTGGCTTATGGGCATTTTGCATAAAAAAAGGAGAATCTCTACACCTTCCAGGAAGCGAAGGCCGTCTGTGTTCGACGGATGACAAATTTAGTTGCGCATGAATTAGCATAGTATAGCTGTGGTCATATTTTTTCTATACCCCCTTATTTATTGAGGAGAGTCTCTTGCAAGACAGTGATTCTAATTAATGAAGTTTACAATTTCTCAAAAAATCATTCATATAGCCAATAGCAAGAGACAACTTCTTGAATACGGATGTATCCTTATTGGTTTTAACTTTGAATTATTGGCTAGTTGTTTAATTTATGCAGTTTGGTTCATGCTCTCTTAAAAGTATTCTTGGGTTTGTGATAACTCCTTCTCATAGCGTTTTTACTCTACAACAATGTGCGTACAATAATGCAGAAGCTTGAAATGTAATATTGTTTTTTATTGTCGAACAAAATATACCATGTAGTTATAACCATCTCTTGTACCTTTCAGGTCGATCAACACTACCATTTTGCTGTCAAATATTTCGAGGCTTAAACTTGGGGGACCATGCTTGCACAAAGTTCTCATCTAGTCAGCTCTTACCAGACCCTCCATTATATACCTTCTTCGTATATGCAAACCAAACGAACCATAGGTTGGAACCATAGCTCATTCTGCTGCTAGCTATTGCAAGTTCGCAACCAGTTGATCAATCAGTACTCAGTGACAAGCAAATAAAGCAATGCCAGTAGGATGTGAAAAGAGAGGCAAAGGATTAGGCAAATATACCCAGGCGTAGGAGACATAGGTAATCCCATCAAAGCTTTCAGGTTGAAAGCATCATCATGAAACATGGTCCAGTGATTAACATATCATCACAGAAACAATCACCCATTGTAGTTGCTCAAGGTGTAGGATCGAATAAAAAACGAAACCAACCAGAGGGGGTGAACAGTTATAACACCAAAAATAAAAAAACTTTAAGCGAAAATAAAAGTTACCCTCAAACAGACGAAGTCGTCGGCGTAGTCCAGTATGACTGCTAGATCAACTCTGGTCTAACCGCACTACTACCACTGGTCTGACCGCCTTTCAACCATCAGTCTGACTGCTACTTTGCCACCTGCTGTTGCTCACCATCGCCAGTCTGACTGTTCCATGCTGCCAGCAAGACCGTCGCTACTATACTCGTTAGACCACCCCTGTGCCGCCGGTCAAACCGTCGGATGAAACTATTAAAAGTAGATCAACTTTATTAGATCAATATATGTTTACAAAGTGCATCTAAAGCACTTCTCTCTCAACTCACGAACTAGTATTGGAACCTCGAAGCAAACCCTAACTTTTTTGTCCCAAAAAATATCTCTTCAGGCAATCTCCTTCTAGTCTCAACCCCTTATCTATTTATACCAATAATGTGCACTAGTAGAGAAATGATTTTTAGTACCGATTCTAAATCCCCATTAATCCCGGTTATAGCAACCGAGATTAAAGTTCTTAAACGGTTCTAAAGATACATATCAAGTAAAAAAAATATGTGGGATATGGGATTCAAACTCAAGAACTCTTACCTCAACCCTCACGCGCATTACCATCCCATCGATTATACACATCTAACTTGGATAGAGATGCATTCTTTTTAACTAACCCGGGAGGCATATTTAGTGATGGTTGATAACACCAACCAGAACTAAAAATATCTCTATTCTAGGTTGGTATTACTAACCGGTAATTTTTAGTGTCGGTTGGTGTTACCAATGGGGACTAAAGATCCTCCTCCAGCATTAGTTTTGGTTGGTGCTACTAACCGGTTCTAAAGATATATTTTTAGTACCGATTGGTAACATCAACCGGGACTAAAAATATTTCTAGGGGCTAAGACTTTGAGAACTAATACTAAAGCATCTTTAGTATCGGTTCTTAATCTAATCAAGATATTTGTGATTTTTGGTACCACGATAAAAAATCAGCTCTGCAACAGTGGTGGCTGCTCCTAGGTATGAATCTAACTAAATCTAAGAGTTCTAATAACATACGAAACCTATCAAACCATGGAAACAACATCCCCATACAACTCCAAACTCCACAGTTCCCAATCTTGGACTCCAATGAAAATTTAACTCCTCTTCCATACGCACACAACACCATATGTATGCTATATGAAAATCTTCGCCTCCACGTGCATTATCTCCTGCATGATATCCTTGACCATCTGGACCTCAACTTCTCCCAAGACTAGCTAGTCTCGATCCGTCAACGGCTATAGTCCTATGGCGTCAACCAACACCTGCACATGAATAACAAAGAAACTCTATATCTGAGTACAAGTTCGCACCAACTTGACTCACATCAGCACACAATAGTATTACATACGAATAGAAACTATCTGGAAGTCATAAACATGAAGCAATCTAGAAATTACATGAAAACAACCTGAAACATACTCCCTCCTGGAAACTATCGGTCTAACCGTCTCTTCCATCAAGGATATTCGGCATTGCCAGGGCTTTCGTGAGGATGTCATCCTCGCGTCTTTTTGACCAAACCTCTTGTGAGGATTGTGGGTCAGAAGCAATTTTGATCTGCAGTTAAGTGAGGGTCAGATTAAATGAAGGCTACAATACAGAATTGTGTAATAGTTAACATCTGATATCACTCACCATTTGCTGGTACACTCGATTGTCTTCTCCTCGTCCTCTTTGGCCAAACTGATTTGGTGATAGCTGGAGTATGCATCGAGGAAACTTTACAACTCGTAGCCGGCTGTTGAATCCACCTATTGGTCGATACGAGGGAGAGGGAAGTATTCTTTGGGGCACGCCTTGTTGAGATCGGTGAAGTCCACGTACATTCTCCACTTGCCGTTGGCTTTGCAAACCATAACTGGGTTGGCGAGACACTCGGGGTGGAAAACTTCTCTAATAACGCCAGCTTTGAAGAGTTTATCCAGCTCTTCTCCGATGGCTTGTTTTCGGTCTGGTGCGAATTGACGTAGCTTTGGTTTGACCAGCTTGGCGTCGGGTCGCACCATAAGTTTGTGCTCAATCACCTCTTTGGGGACCGCGGGCATGTCAGACGGTTGCCATGCGAACATGTCTGCATTGTCGAGGAGCAAGGTGATGAGCTCGAGTTCCTATTTTCTATCCTGTGTCGCCCTGATCTTGATGGTCTTATCGGAGTTGGTGCTGGTAAGTGGGATTATTTTGATGGCGCCATCTGGTTTGGGCGCCATGTTGGTCTTGATCGCTTTCTTGGGTGGCTCTGTATTGGTGGGCAGTGTAGGAGTGTGCTTGACTATGTTGAGGCTCCGCTTATCACACTATTGACCGTCCTTAAATAATAACATCTGACCGTCAATGCCTGCATATCATGAAATAAAATATGGTATCCAACTTACTGGTAGGGATTATTACTAAAAATTTCTACTAGTGTTGGTGAAATATATGTATGCAGGTATTTTACGGAGAAAATACACCTATCATGTGCCAAAATACACCTCCGGACAATCAGGACGCGATGACATGGATTGAAGGACCCATATGTCAATCAAAACCACTTACAATTTAGCCCAACCATAGTACAAGTTGTTGGGGACCTATTAAGCAACCTCCCAGCCAAAGGGAAGGCCAGGAGGTGGCCCAGAAGTTCGGCTGAACCGCCACTGAGCTCAATCGCGATCTGCTTCAAAGTGTACGCTCTTGATGACTCTCCAATGACCGTGGAGGGACGATTCTGACATTTCCAACTACCAAAACCGTCATTTGGTGGCTATAAAAGGAGGAGCACAAGTCACTTTCAACACATAACTCTTATAGCTGAATTATAAGAGGCTCCATTGTATCTTTTATACATTAGAAAATAGGTATAGAGTGAGGAGAAGCTCTGGAGGAGTGCCCGGAAGTTTTGACTATCTCCGCCTTCTACCTCGGCGGATGTAGCTTTCTAGGAGGAATTTTGGAGGAGTACCGGAGCTGTCATTACACTCTGCTCCGGTTTCGGAGAAACTTCTTCTATAAAGTAAGCATTCGGGATCCTTTCTTATCTTATTTAATTACTTAGTCTATGTGAGATAGATTTCTACCTTTGCAGTTTCATTGTTTAGTATTCGTACTAAGTGCTCTAGTACTAGGATTCTGGATAAAGAAGGAAGTTCCTACGCAAGTATTAGAGTAGTAATTAATAACTTAGGCGTGGTGTCTAGGTTAGAGATTACCTTTGTTTGTTCTGTATCCCACGGATTTATCAGAGGTAGATGGCAGGTGGTGACAGCCCTGAATCTCATCCTAGTAATCCTCCACGTTCGGATACATCGTAGAGCTATAGCCCGAACCGCACTAGCAGACCAGCAGGGATGGTGCCCGAAGCAACAGATATGAAATTACCTTTCACTTAGCTTAGATAATTAAAACACATAGAAAGTCCTCTCTAGCCTAGCTAGCCTACTAGTAGTTATTGTCCTTGGATATTCTTAGCCTTAGGTCAATTACACACGTTCCCTGAGTTTGATATCCTTTTGGCTTCATCCGAAGGTGAAGTGCTACAACGGTATTCCGTGCGCTTGCGGATTTATCTGTGGACGTAAGAAATACCAACACGCACTGTATCACTAACTTGGCATTCCCGAGAACCGTGATTGTCCCATTTGGTCCTGGAATCTTGAGCAATTGGTATGCATAGTGAGACGCTGCCATGAACTTTGCGAGTGCAGTCCTTCCCAAGATTGCATTGTATGCAATGCTGAACTCTGCTATATCAATGGTGATCCGCTCTGTTCGAAATTTGTCGGCCTGGCCGAAGGTGACGGCTAGCGTAATCTTGCCCAATGGCTTGGATGAGGACTCGGGAGTGATTCCATGAAAGGGCTGATCAATAGGAGTCAACTCGCTTCGAGGAATACCCATTGCATCCAACGTCCATGAGAAGAGTAGGTTGATGGAGCTGCCACCGTCGACGAGAACTCGTGCGACCTTCATGTTCCAAATTGTGGACTCAACCACTATCGGGTATCACCCCGGAAGTGTTGTAGTCGTCAGGGGGTCTGCTTTAGAAAATTCGATCTTCTGTTGAGACCACTTCATCATAGCAGCAACTCCCTGTGATGTGGAACAAACTTCACGTTCTATCTTCTTGTACTCTCTTCGAAGAGTACGCTATATAACCACCGAAGATATGTGTGATATGAATGTCGAAATCTGGGAACACGGGTTCGTTGTCGGTTGATAGATCATTTGCGCTCTTCTCGACCACACCAAATCGCTTTCCCTTTTCTGCTGACATCTGTCTTGCTAACGCCTTAGTGAATAATTGACATTCCTCCAAGGTGTGAGTATTAGTCTTGTGTATCGACTACCATTGTCGTCGGGGTTCATTTCCTTGAGGGGCTAGGCGCTTAGTGGGTCGGTCCGCTTGGTCTGTGGCGAGGACCTCGGTTGATGTTTTGCGCTTCCCATTCTTCTTGTTCCTCCTCTTGCTAGACTCTAGTGCATCCTTATTGTTTGGTTTCTTGTCGCCACCTGCCTTATTTTTTCCATCTTTCGTCCTGAGGGCGTCATCCGCGTGAGCACATCTGTCGATGATTCCGAAGAGCTTTCGCGTGGAGGTGATTGTCTTTGTCACCAACTCCTGAGAAGTATAGCAATCTCAGATACCTGACTTGAATGCGCGTATAACTAAGGCATCTGTGATTTCAAGGATTGTATTCCGGCATTCATTGAATCACCGTATGTAGTCCCTCATTGTGAGTGCGTTGTCATCATCCCCTATGGCATAGAGAATTGTGGAGTAAACGTGTAAGAATTTGTCACGTCCTGATTTTTCGCTTTCCGTTCTTTTTGCCTGATTGCGAAAATTCACATTTGGTTTGATTGTGTAAAATAGCTTAATGAAAATTTCGTTAAGTTAAAAGGTTTTAATGTGAATAATTAATTAATTAATTACGTTGTCGGTTTTATCGTATTTTAACTGAAGTTATTTGAATTTCATTTTGTATTTGGAAGTGGAGCTCAAATTCCAAATCAAATTCTATCCAAATCTAAAATAATTTCCTTTCATTTGCTAAATATCCTATAATCCTCCAAAAATTACAAATAGTCCATATTTGGAATTTTTCTAGAAAACTCCCCAGCCTTTTCCCTTTTCTTTTTCCTTCCTCCTATCTCTAATCTACTCTTTTGTAGTTAGCCCTCCTCTTTTTCCTTTTTCCTTTTTCCCTCCTTCATCTTCTACCTCCAGCTCTCTCTCCTCTCTCCCTCCCCAGCCCGGCCTGGGAGGCCAACCCCTGAGCCACACCTCAGCTCGGCCCAGCCCGGCGCTCCTCTCCTCGCGTCGCCCTCGGCCCACCGCCGCCAACCGAGCCCGTGCCGGCCCAGCCGCCACTGTCGCCACCAAATCACGTGCCATTGCCGCTGCTGCCACAAGCTGTGTCGTGTGCCACCGGCCAAATTCCACAAAATCCAGCCGTCGCCTTCCAAAAACTGCCGCTAGCCCTAGCTTCTCCTCCCCTATAAATAGCCGCACCACCACTTCTTTTCTTCCCTTCCCAAAGTCACCGCTAGCACTACCGCCGTCGCCTCTTTTAGTGCCACCGCCATCGCTGCTTTCTCCATCGTCCCTGCTCCTTCGGGCTACCGCCAGGAGCCGCGCCACAAACGTCACCTTCTTCCGCCCGCACTGCCGCCGCTGCTGGTGAGCCCGAAGCCGAGCCCTCCTCTCCTTAACCGCCATTCTCTCTCTTCGCCAACTCCGGCAAGCCCATGTGCCGCGTCCCCGCCGTCCTGGAGTGTCATGCTGCGCCGCCGAGCTCACCTTCATCCCCTCTTTCCAAAGCTGCTGCCCATCTCATCGTCGGTTGCTGTCGACGCCGAACGCCGTCATGACGCCGGAGCGCGTCCATGGCGCCCATGGCACCGAGCTGGCAGAGGAGCAGTTGCTCCCTATCTCTCTCCCTTGTGCCACCAACATGTGAGCCCCACATCTCAAAATCCTCAAACCAATCTGAGCCATTCAATTCCTAGATCCAATCTCCATCGTTGGATTTCCATAATTCAAACCGGTGCCACATCAGCCCTAGATCTATCCAACATCATCGCCACATCATCCCATCCAGTCCATGTGCCGCCACGTGTTAGTCCACATACACCTAGTCCTCCATACTCCATGCCACTGACAAGTGGACCCCGCCTATATTTTCAAAATAATTCAATTCTTGGAATTAAATATTCCGAGAATATTTTCAGAATATTCCTTTTTCTTTTATCCTCGGATATTCTCTGAATTCAAACTTCCGGAGGTCATAACTTTCTCGTCCGAACTCCGATTCGACCCGTTCTTCTTTCTAAATTCTTCTAAAATCGAGCTCTATCTCCTGGTTTTATTTTAAATTAATTTAATGTTACTTATCTAGCCTTTTCTTTTATTTATTTGTTTCTCGTTTGCGATCGTGTAGATGTTGGAGCAAAGGCGCTGTTCGCTGTAAAAGACGCAGTGCAAGGATAGTACTTGGATGCAAGGCAAGTGCACTCTTTTAACATATTGAACCTATTTGAGAAAATGCTTTGTTTTCAACATGCATGATTTTAATTATAAGTTATCAATGGGTAGCGCGACCTAATTGTTATCGTATCCCGCCTTTGATTAATATTGATTCCCCTATGATTCTTTGTCACCCTAGTCTTGGTGAGTTGAACATCGGGCTCAACTCAAGGTAGAGTAGTTATGCTTAGCCCCGCTCAAGGTTGTTTTACAAGCAAAATATAATTTTGATTAATCATATACATATAATTATTTTTATATGAACTGTGTAGCTGTGTGCTATCTTTCCGGTAGCATGTGTTGCACCGTGTAATAATCAATGGGCGGATAAAATGATCTAGACTGGGGTTATGGGTGGTTCTGTGTGAACCTAGTTAGGTGATAATGTATCTGTGTGATCATTATCGGGTATGGTCTCCGTGTGAGCCTACTATCAAGTTGTGTGCTATTTAGCTGCTCAAAGGGCCAACTTCGTGTCCTTAAGCTGCTACCCTATGCTGTGTGCTATTGTAGTTTGGCAAGTCGCCCTGGTCAATTAAGGACTTCACTTCATAAGTCATTGATCTGAGCCTAATGTGCAACCACATGTTCTCATGGGAAGAACCTGGCCTAGTAGGATTCCGAGTCTCGGCACTGTCGGCCCAGGTGGCTAGATGATATGTGTTAAGGTTAGCCATGGGTACTTTCTTGTCTGTGTGAGGGAAAATGTCTCATGGGGGAAGACAGTGTTGAGGCGGAGTTTCTAAAAACCCTTGTTACAGACTCCTTGGCCGCACACAATCTGAAGTGTGACATTACTAGTTGGCCGTTAAAAGGACGATGTATCTTGTGGGTCAAGCTGTACAACCTCTGTAGAGTGTTAATTAATCTATCTGAATAGCCGGGTCCGCGGTCATGGACATGCTCGGTGATATCTCATGAGAGATAGTTTGTGAAAACTAGGAATGATCTGTGTGCAGGTTAATGAACATAACTGTATGATCCTGTGTGGATAGGTCCTGTGTGGACGGTTGGTTGGGAACACCCGTTATTTATAAATGATGTTTTAAAAAATATATTTTTATAAAATGTTTATAACTGCAAATTGCTGTATTATGCAAAATAGCCATAGCCTTTCTTTGTCAGCTGTGCATATGCATATTTCCATGTACTTACTGAGTATTCCATATACTCACCTCGCAATTCCCCCAACTCTAGAAGGAAGGTTTCTGCTGTTCTTTGAGGAGTTTGCTGCTGAAGTTGAGGACTAGGCCGTGTGCCCCAATTGACTGCCTGTGGCATGTTGAATGGAGCTTTCGCACATAAATCTTCTTTTCCCCCATGCAATCTTATTTTTGTGTTGCCCTTAAGGTAAATACATGTAAGTGAGCCATAAGGCTTATCACAGTCATTTTATTAATAAATGTTAGTTTTCCTTCGTGATGTTGGCTATGATATTATCTTTGTTTCTGTCTGTGCTAGCTTGATCATGGACTAGCACGTATACACAGGAGGTCCTATTTTGGGTCCTCACAGAATTCTTCAATGTCTGTGCTTCCGTCATGCTTCTCTACGGCTCTAGAGCGAAACTTCTCGGGCCAACGTACTTCACGTAATCCTAGGGTGAACGCCCTACATCTGCCTCCAGGTACGATCGGTTGTGAACACCTACGTGGTCATCGAGAACCGCTTGCTGAAGATGATGAAGACGACGAAGGATCACTGTGGTCTGGAGTACGACCATTGGGCCTACGCCCCTGGTCATGGTTTCTCCGAGGACCCGGAGATCGTTGAGTCACGGTGTCTCCTGTTGTCGTTATGATGTTGGTGACCTCGACTGCTTACGTCATGGCGAGTCTGGCGATCCTGCCGGTTCCGGTCCTGGCGGTGTTCTTGGTTACCATCATTGTTGTTGTCATTGGGGAGAATGTCATTGTCGGCGATGAGCGTTTTCTAACTCATATCGATCCCACATACATCCATTCAAGTGATTGCTTAGATCACGATTGTTCTAGGGTGGGGTTTGTCGACCATGTCTTCTTGGTGACATGTTGCGAGGGTTGTGGCCTGGGTCTTAGCTTGGGTGCTCGCTGTGGACTTCTTTGACATCAGCATCAATGTTCTTAGTATCGTGCTGGTTTCCACCTCGAGCTGCAAGGTGAGAGCATGCCGCATCCGTCGGTCCGGCCACCGCCTGGAACACACTATTGAAGTTCGCCATTGTGGAGCATAGTTTTCCAACCCAGTGGTCGCCTTCAGGAAACGTGACTAGATCGAAAGGACTTTCCAACCCAGTGGTTGCCTTCAGATGTTTAGCAGGGGTGTCGACGGGTTCCATGCCTCCTCGAGAAGGCGGGTCTTGTGGAATCCTGTCTCCTTCAATAGCATATATGTCGTGTGAAGTGTTGAATACCGAAGATTCTTGATCATCTACGCTTTGTAGAACTAAAGGTTCGTAGGGGACGGGTTCGACAACTCCTACGAAGTGATCTGACGACTCCTCCATGTTCTCATCCACTGCAACAATCTGAGTTTGATCTTGTTTCTGTTGGGTAGGGGAACACGGGTATGGAGTCATATCTTTAGTAGCATCGAGAAAGACCTTGCAACTCGAAAGAGTATTTTCTTTGTTCGGTGGATTGGGCACCCGGGGACCTTGGTTGGTGAGGCATGCTGAATATCTCGTTCTTTGCAAGCGTCAAGTTCAGCCTTGACATGGTGTAACACCTTACAGTCCCTCAGGGAATGGTTGGTTGTCTAGTGAATAGCGCACCAAGCGTGGTACATGCGGGAAGTTTTCCTTGTCGGCGCTTGGTCCTTAGTTGGTAACAGGGGCTTGGCCGCTTGAGGTCTTTTCCCTAGGTTTGAAGCACTAGTCCTCCTTTTTCCTGACTGGTCAGGAGGGGGTAGCCGAAAGATTGTCCCTCGTTGTCGCGGTTGCACGGTTCTCGTTCCCAACATGTACTGGGTCAGACGAAATCAGTGTTGTAACATAGACCGGGAAAATGATAGATCCGACTTGAGTCGACATCAACATTGCCAGAGTTGGTGTAGATGTTGTTGTCGGGATAGCTTGAAGTCGTCCCGGTAAAACCTTGAGCACCAAGATCCCCTACCGAACATGCCACTGTTGATGAGTGTTGTCGAAGCGACAACTGCATACGTTGAAGGACGTGGATACTCAACAGTTGTTGGGAAAGTAAAGTGTAATAAATTTTGTATTAAAATCGGATCCCCTTTTACATGGCCCGAGAGGGCTATTTATAACCCTACTACAGATCCCCTTTTAGGGTTTTAGGGCTATTACAGGGGAATTTACATAGTCACCCTCATAAAGGGGGCCCTTACATGGGTATTCAATGTAATTAAGGCGTGCGGGCCCTCCATGGGCCGTTTGGTGGCTGCTGCCTCCTTAGTCCATGGGCCAGGGCGATTGGGCCGGCCCACTGGAGTCCCTCGAATCAGGCCCGTCCTGGCGAAGCCACCTTCCTTCGGCGCGCTCCTTCGCCATGCAGCCTTCGCCCAGGCAGATGGGTGCCCAGCGTGACCCTTCGCCCTTCGCCCATCGCCTCTTTTGCTCCGATGTCTTCGCCACCGGGCTTCGCGCCAAGAGCCTTGGGCGCCTGGACTTCGGATCCTTGTCGCCCAGCCAGTTTCGGCAGTCTTGGTCGAAAGGCCTCATGGCATATCGCCAACAAGCCCCTCACGGGCAAGGGTGAGATAGGAGCTTCGGCCGAGACCATGCAAACCTTGTGGTATGGTATGAGGCGCCCCCTTTTGACCGATGCTCCTGCCGAAACCTATCTCCCTGGGACCTGCAAAAATTTGTGGCATACAAGAAAAAAGGATTTTGGCGTGTGGGCTTCGCCCGTCGTGAGCAGTTGTGGGTTTTTTTTTTACCGGTCCTAATGTGAGCAATGTTGGGCCTTCGCCTTTTTATGAACAGTGGAGTGGCCCATATCACTCTGTTGGGTCTTAGCGAATCAGTGATGGGCCATTGGACTGCGGCGAACAGTAGTGGGCCTTTTGTGTTGGGAACCCGTTACCGCACGGCCTGATCCATGGGATTTTACCGTTTCGCCTACCCCGCGACACGTGGCCGCTCCTGATTGGCTGGGAAGGCAAAGCGTCGTTTGGTGAGATATATATTCTCACCCCCCGCTTTCACCGTCGCTACCCTTGTCACTTTCACCGCAGTTACTTTCCTCTCCACTTGCTCTCGGCTAATCTCTGAGCGACCTACTTCGCCCAAGTAACCCTTTTCGCCAACAATCTTCCTCTTCGCCCATGGCTCCCCGCAAGCCGAACCCAGTCACCGTGACCGGTCCCGATCCCGGCCGGATCGACGATGACACCACAGCCTTCCAGGGGGCTTCGCTCGTCGATGATGATGAGTTGTCCAGGATGGTTGACGCTGGCTTGGTGGCGGAGGGGCAGGCGTTCGCCCCCGGAGAAGCCGATGTGCCGCATCCTGGCGAACACCAAACGGTGGTGTTCGCCGTTTTCTTTGAGGCCGGCCTCCGATTTCCGTGCAACATCCTGTTGCCGGAGATCCTCCGCCTCTTCCAAGTCAAACTGCCGCAGTTGAGCCCTTCGGCCCTGGTACGGATCGCAATCTTCGACTGGGCGTGCCGGACCACGGGGTTCGAGCCCAGCGCCGACCTTTTCGGCACCATCTTCTCCGCCGCCGTCAATACGAAGACGGTGATAACCCCCGCTGGGACCCGGAAGACCGCGTTCGGGAGTGTGAACTTCAATGTTCGCCCCGAACGCGCCGACTTGTGGCCGGTTAACGCCGCCATGTCGAAATGGGACCGCCACTGGATGGCGAAGTGGTTCTACCACTCCATCCCCTTCGAGGCGGATTCCGAAGCGGCGAGAGCGCTGCGCTGGCGGCGCCGCGCGATTTCGCCGGCGCGGAAGCCCAGGGTTGCCGTTACCGGTACCCTGGAGTCTTGCTTCGCCCTGCTCCGCAGGGTGTGTTCCCGGCTGAGTTGCCGGGACTTAGTAGAAGAATTTTGCATGCTGCGGATTTATCCGCTTTCGCAAGCATGGCAGGTCAAAGTTGACCAAGGCGAAGTGGTCGACGGCCTGCCCAAACTTGTTTTATCCCAGGGGCGAATGGTGAGTTTTTATTTTTCTTCCCCTTTGCCTTTTCGCTTTATTTTTTGTTCGGACCTGACATGGGCCTTCGCCGTTTTTTGCAGTGTTGACATTGGCCCAACCCAACACCGAAGCCCGAAGGCTCGTTGGGGATGTGTCGGTGGCGGAGTATAGCCAGCTGCTGACTCGGCAGGCAGCTGGTAGGGCGAACCGCGTTTATGCCGGCGAGCTTCCCCCAAGGGCGAAGCCTTTTAAGGCGGATGGCGAAGCCGGCCCTTGACGGAAACGCCCGCGGGGGCAGGTGAGGTTCGCCCCCCGTAAGAAGAAGGCCCCCATCCCGACGGACTCCAACGTCGAAGAAGACGAGGATGTCGAAGAGGAGGAAGCGGAAGAGGCCGATGCTGCGGCCGAAGAGGCTGGTGACGAGGCGGGCGATAGCCGCTCTGGGACGCGCGGTTATACGCCAACCCCCAGCCCAGAGCGTGCCGAAACTGGGGCGGAATCGGCCTCTCCGCCTTTGCGCCGAAAAGACATGGAGGGCGCCAAGGCCGTAGTTGCCATTGCCGCAGCTAAGGCGGTGAAGAGCGGCGCCGCGAGGCCTGCCCCCCGGAAGAAAGGGGTTGTCGCCATCGCCAGCGCCTTCAGCGACGAGGAATCGTCGGGCTGCACCCCCACTTCGCCCGTGGGGCGCAGCCCTAGGGCGACTGGTGAGGCCGGGGCTTCGGCTTTGGCTGAATTGGTGGTTGAGGCGGCCGCCTGGGTCTTCACCAGCCCGGCTCGTTGGCCCCTTTCGCCGCTCGGCCTCAACAAGGGCAAGAAGGCGGCTGAGGGGTTCGGCTCTGAGCACTCTAAGGGACCGCCTCGCTTCGCCCCCGGGGACTTCGAAACCCGGGCGGAGCTCGTCCCCTTTGTGGAGGGGGTGAGCAAACTCGTTTCGCCGGCCGGCGGCCCCAGCCTCTTCGCCGAGCTCAATGAGTTCGACGAGGGGTGTTCCGCCGTGAAGAGTTTGGCTGTGCAGGTAAGTTTTTGTAACCTCCCTCGCTCTCCCCCTTTTTTTTTACTTGGCTAACATTTCGCCCTTTCTTTTTTCGGCAGCTTCTAGCGGCCCATTGTTCTACCGAACGAACAATGCGGGCCCGCCTGGACGGTTTGAAAAACCGGCTCCGGGCAAAGGATGATGAGCTAGGCCGAAAAGGCCTCGAGATGGAGGGACTTGCCTGGTCCCTCCGGGAGGCGAAGGCGGAAAACAAACGCCTTCAGGCCGAGCTCGACAAAGGCAGCGAGGCGAAGGCCGAGATCAATCGCCTTATGGCCGAGCTGGCAAAGGAACGGGTGCAAACCGCCATGCTCGCAGCATACTACGATTCGGCGGAGCCCCAGATGGAAGCCCTTCGCTAGAGGGTACGCAAGGCGGAGGGAAAGGCAAAACACCTTGCCCAAGAGGCAGCCCAGGTGACCGAGGCGGCGAAGGCATCATGCCGCACCCTTCGCCTTGCCCTTACGGACATGGGGGCGAAGGCAGGCGGTGTTCCCGGCGAAGACGCCTCCGCCCTGGACTTCTGCAACTGGAGCCAGGAGGTTGGCTGCGCTGTCTCTGACTGTGCCACGGCGTACGGTGATCGCTGTGCGCGCGTGTCGGCCGCCTTCGCCCTGGGGCTGCTTCAAGAACATGGGTGCGAGCACGTCGCTCGGTTTCCCGAGTTCGCAAAGGGGGACTGGGAAGTTAGCTCCCAAGACGTGTCGCCCGCCCTTCGCGCCTGGCGAAAGCAGTTCTGGCAGAAGGAGGGCCGTTCTGCCGCCAAGTCTCGCCTGCTTGAGCAGCTGGCGAAGACAGAGGCAGTGGACCAGGGCGAAGAACCAGCTGCAGGAGGCGGAGGAAGAGCCGAAGACCACCCTGAGGTGTGAGGCCCTCCGCCCGTCTTTTCTTTTGTAATTTCTTCTTTTGATCTTTGTCTTGTAGGGCGAATTATGTAAATATGGCCAAGGCCTTCTATGTTTTTTGGATGTTAAAACGGTTGAAATATATGACTTTTTTTTTGCCATATGTGTCATTTTTGTGTCGAGACGCGCGAAATACATCCGAGAAGTTTGTGACCCTTTCGCCCAGTTTTGTTCGCCCCCGTTCGCTTTCATGACTTACCCGTTTCTTGTAGGGTCGGTGCCGAAAGCTTTGTGTTCGGCCTCCTCTTGGGGATTGGCGAAGCCAGAACGAGAAGTTCATTGCGGTGAAGAATTTGCCGAAGGTTCGATACCAGCTTCGGCCTATCTACCGCGAAATGACCATCAACGGGAACAACTACAGAGTTGTAAGCGTCGCTAACTGGATGCGAGCCCATCCTGGGCGAACGTTGGAGGACTACGATCGTGTCCATGTGGCACGCCTGGAGGGCATGGCCCGTTTCTGGCGAAACCATCGGCGGACCGATCGGCAGGAGGCGATCGCCCAGCGGCGCTATGCCCCTACTGTAGTTTCGCCCCCCCTCTCCTCTTAGGGTAGTGTACAATATCAGTAGTCATGACGAACCATGTTCGCCGGATCACTCCTTTAGTAGTTGTCTTGGGGGCGAAGATGTAATTTTCTTGTAAGCGAACGCTTAGATCGTTTCGCCTGTATCGCGTTACACAATGTAAGCTATTGAGTGTATTTTCAACGTTTAATAAAGATGTTCTTTCGTTTCCTTTTCGCATTTTGTCACATTTTCGCCTGTATCGCCTGCATTGTCACATTTTGTGCTTTTGTTGGGTCGTGATGTATCGACCCCTTTGCGTGTATTGGCGAAATAGGCACGCTGACTTTTCAGCTTTCGACTTCCGTTGTCGATCTCTTGCGCTTTGCGTTTAGCGGCTTGATTTTGCGTGGATCGATTATAACGTTGCTCGGTTTTTTTTTCTTTTTCTCCCGAAACAAGCTGTCGCGGTTTCAACGCTCGGCGAGCGATGCTTCGACCGATTCGTTTTGCCCCCCTGGCGTTTTCGCGGATAAGGCGTTTGCCTTGGGGTTTTTTCCACGAATTATCATGCACATAAGTAAAAAAGGCGAAAGACACAGAAATTTTATACTGGTTTGGGCCTCCAGGGTGGATAATAGCCCTACGTCCAGTTTTTTTCTTTGTTTTCTCCTTTTTTTTGGGATTTTTGTGCCGAAAGGCTTACAAAATGGCAAATACCGGAAAGCTACATAGCAATATGTACATTTTTACATGTTGGCGAACAGGGTGCCACCCTCTAGACATAGAAACGATTGAGAGAAGCGGCGTTCCACGAGTGATCGAACTTTTCGCCCTGTAGTGTTGCTAGGCGAAAGGAGCCCGTCCTTGACTTGTGCTTGATGAGATATGGCCCCTCCCATTTTGACTCAAGCTTCCCGACCGCTACTGGGTTCGCCTTTCTCCTTAGAACGAGGTGGCCCGGTAGGAGTTCTGTTGGGCGAACCTTTTTGTTGTAGGTTGCCGAAGTGCTTGCGGTGTACTTGCGCATGTGTTCCAGTGCTCAGACTCGTACCCCTTCCAGGAGTTCGAGCGACACTTCGCGCCCATCTTCACCCCCTGAGAACATCACCCTTGGTGAGTTAGCCCCTAGCTCTGTTGGAGTCATCGCTTCGTCCCCGTAGAGGAGCATGAAAGGGCTGAACTTGGTTGGCCTCGTGGGAGTTGTTCGGAGGGCCCAAAGGACAGACAGCATCTCGTCTGGCCATTTGCCCTTCGCCGCCCCCTCAAGCCTTTTCTTGAGTGCCTCCAAGATCTTGCCATTTACGCGTTCGGCCGCCCCGTTCGACTGCGGGTGCGCGACCGATGCGAACCTGATCTCCAGGTTTAGCCCGTCGCACATCTCTCTGAACTTGTCAGAGTCAAACTACTTGCCATTGTCTGTGATGAATTCCCTTGGAACTCCAAAACGGCAAATGATGTTTTTCCAGACAAACTTCTGCACTGCCGCCGAAGTGACCGTGCCGAGTGTTTCGGCCTCGATCCAGCGAGAAAAGTACTCGATGGCCACGATCGCAAATTTGTATCCATTTCGCGCTACCGGGAACGGGCCTATGATGTCCAGTCCCCACCTGGCGAAGGGACACACCGGAGCGATCGGTTGTAGCTCATACTGTGGCGCTGTCTGGCTTCGGCCGTGTCGCTGGTAGCCTTCGCACTTTTTGGCGTCCGCGACGGAGACTTTCAGCACAGTGGGCCAATACACTCCTTGGCGAAACACCTTGGAGGCAACAGTTCTTGCGGCCTGGTGCGCCTCGCAAAGCCCCTGGTGTACTTCCCTCACCATTTCCTCACCTTCAGCAGTAGATATGCAGCGAAGCAAAGGTTGGAGCACTCCAGAGCGATATAGCTATCCTGAGACCAGCTTGTACTGTCTGGCTCTGATTTGTAGGCGTTTCGCCTCTGTTTCATCTTCTGGAAGCCAGCCATCACTGAGATACTTTACGAATGGCGTTCGCCAGTCCTCTAGGCTTTCGCCTTGGTCTGTCTGGTCTATGGCCATGACATCCTCAGTTCTTTCGGGCACACTTGGTGCGTACAGAACTTCGAAAAAGATGCCTGGCGAATGCGGTCCTCCGTAGGCGGCGGACTTCGCCAGGGCATCTGCCTCCTCATTTTGCCCTCTAGGTAAGTGTTCGACCGTTATTCCGGCGAAACACTTCTCCATTGACCGAACGGCCTCCAAGTATCTTTTCATCCCTTCATCTTTTGCTTCAAAGGATTTATCCAAATGACAGTCCACTAGTTTGGAGTCCGTTCGAATGAGTAAACGCCGAACTCCTAGTGCCTTCGCCTTCCTTAGGCCCAGCAGGACTGCTTCGTATTCCGCCGTGTTATTGGTTGTGTCGAACTGCAGCCTTGCGGCATACCGAATTGGCATGCCTCCCGGCAAAATGAGCACGGCCGCGGTGCCCGCCCCTCTGTGCGACCACGAGCCATCGGAGTGCATGGTCCATGGCTGTTCGATCGGTTGAGATTCGGGACCGGACGCCGGAGTCCACTCGACCACAAAATCGGCCAGGACCTGAGATTTGATGGCGGTGCGTGCCACGAAATGCAAGTCGAAGGGGGATAGTTCTGCCGCCCACTTGCTGAGTCTGCCAGAGATCTCTTTGCCCCGGAGTATTTCGCCCAGAGGATACTGCGAAGGCCCCGTGATTTTGTGGGCCTGGAAGTAATGCTTGAGCTTGCGCGAAGCCATTACCAGGGCGTAGGCGAGCTTTTCCATCTCAATATACCTCGTCTTCGCCCCTTGTAGGGCTTTGGAGACGAAGTACACTGGTTTCTGCCCTGATTCCGTCTCTTGGACTAGGACTGCGCTGACCTCCACTGGCGAAGCCGCTAGATACAACAACATTTCGCTTCCTGGTGTTGGGCTGACCAGGGCAGGTGGGGTTTGCAAATACTGCTTTAGCTCTTCGAATGCGGCCTGGCATTCGGGTGTCTAGTTAAATTTGCTTGCGCCCCGGAGGGTCTTGAAAAACGGCAGGCCCCTTCGGCTGCTTTTGAGAGAAAGCGACTGAGTGCCGCAATTCGGCCCGCGAGCTTTTGTACTTCGCGTACGCTCGACGGTGGCCTCATTTGCTGAATGGCATCGATTTTCTCGGGGTTCGCCTCGATACCCCTTTCGGAAACAAGAAAACCCAACAACTTGCCGGCGCGAACTCCAAAAACACACTTTTCTGGGTTTAGTTTCATACCCGCCGCACGCAAGTTGTCGAAGGTCTCATGTAAATCGGACACATGGTCGAAGGCCTTGCGGCTTTTCACGACAATGTCGTCGACGTACGCCTCCACGTTTCGCCCCAGTTGCTTGCGAAGTACCTTGTACACCAGCCTGGCGAACGTTGCTCCGGCGTTCCTCCGGCCGAAAGGCATCCTGAGGTGGCAGAAAGTGCCGAACAGCGTGATGAAGGCGGTCTTGGCGATGTCGTCTGGATTCATGTGGATCTGGTGATAGCCAGAGTAGGTGTCTAGAAAGCTCATGAGCTCGCAGCCAGCCGTCGAATCAACAAGCTGGTCGATTCGCAGCAAGGGGAAGTTGTCCTGTGGGCAAACCTTGTTGAGATCCGTGAAGTCAACGCACATACGCCACTTGCCGTTCGACTTCTTTGCCAGGACCAGGTTCGCCAGCCACTCCGGGTGGTCGATCTCCTTGATCACCCCGGCTTTGAGGAGTTTTTGAACTTCGGCCTTCGCTGCCTCCTGGCGATCAGCGGACATCTTGCGCAACTTTTGCTTCCTTGGCTTGGCGTCCGGCTTGACAGCCAGGCGATGCATGATGATTTCCGGCGAAACGCCCTCCACTTCGCTGGGGCTCCAGGCGAAGATGTCGATGTTTTTCTTGAGCACTTCCAGGACCTTCGCAGTCTCCTCTTCGCCCAAGTCGCCCCCCAGCTGGACAAGCTTTGCCGGGTCCACCTCACATACTTGCATCTTGACCACCATTCCATGAGGGGCCGGGTTTGGCACACGGTGAACACGCGGTTCGGCCTCTACATTCTACACCGCCCTGCTAATCACGGCTAGATCGCCTTTCAACGTGGCGGAAGGCTGAAGCCCCTTGACAACGATCACCCCTGCTGGGCCTGGCATTTTGAGCTTAAGGTAGTTGTGGTGGGAGATGGCTTCAAACTTGTTCAAGGTTGCGTGGCCGAAGATGGCGTTGTAGCTGTACGGGATGTCGACGACGTCGAACAATATCTGCTCCTCGTGTCTACCCTCGCCCGTGCCGAAAGCGACTTTCAAACGCGCCTGGCCGAGAACTTGAACCGCCTCGCCACCGAAGCCGCGAAGCGATGCCGGCGCTTGAGTGAGGGCCGACGTCGGCAGCCCCATCCTGGCGTATGCCTCGGCGAAGATGACATTGGTCGAGCTACCTCCGTCGACCAGAATGCGCCGGACTTCGAAGCTAGCCACCTCAGCCGGAATCACCAGGGGGTCCTGATGCGGGAACAGCACCCCTTCGGCATCTTCTGGCCCAAATGAAATTTGCTGGCCCAGGTACTTTGGGACCCCTTCGCTCGTGGCGGTGATGTTGTGCGCCGTTCGCAGCTGCGACTTCTTCTGTCACTTCGACGGCTGGACTGGTGGATCGGCCCTTGTGATTACTTGAATAATTCGGCGCTGCACGTCTTGGTGCTGTTCGGCTGGAGGCGACTGTTCCCGGGCCGTTTCGCGGGGCGCTTCGACAGCGACACCCTGATGTGGCCTTGGTTCGTGGGCATTGTTTCGCTGGCGGATGTTTCGGCACTGCTCGGTGGTGTGCGAAGACCGCCCATGATAGGCGCAATATAGGTATTTTCTGACCTTCTTGCGAACAGGCTGTTGATGGCTGCCGCCCTGTTGGGCGTCGAACTCCTTGCAGAGGGCCTGCATTTCTTCGACAGCCATCACCGCCTTGCCGGTTCGGTCGGTCCTGAACTTCCTCCATGTCATGGGAGCTTGGCCTTGCCGGGGCGACTGCCCCTGGTTCGCCGGCTGGGGCTGGCGGACGGCGGGGGGAGGTGTTTCGACGACTTGCGCTTGCATCTGGGCCTGGGCTGCAGCGATAGAGGCTTTGTCGTACTCAGCTTGAATCGCCTGCCTTTGCTTGGAGTCCTCTTCGCCCCGCGCGTACCCATCGATGATGCGAAGCAGGTGTTCGAGAGTTTGCGGCTCCTTGTTCGCGATCTTCCTTGTGAGTTCGCCCTCGAGCAGCCCGGCTGAAGTGACGTTGATAACGGATGCTTCCGTTATGTCTTGAACTTGGCACCGTGCTTGCGAGAAGCGACGCATGTACCCTCGTATTGATTCGCACGGCCTCTGGCGAATGCCGAGCAAATGCTGCTGCGTCTTCGGCTCCTCGTAGGTGCCTCGGAAGTTGAGGATAAAAACATCACGCAATTGTTCCCACGAGTAAATGCTATTGGACGGCAGATTGAAATACCAAGAACGGGCGATGTCGTCAAGAGCGAGATGGATTACCTTCGCCTTGGTGTTTTCATCGCCGTGAGCAGCTTCGATCGCGGACTCGTGGATTGAGAGGAACTCTTTTGGGTCTGTTTCGCCTGAGTACCGCGGAACGGGTGGGTATTTGAACTGAGGTGGGATCGGACAATTTTTGATCCCCCTACTCAGTGGCAGCCCCTTTTCGCCCCCGGCCTTGCCCACGGTGCCCTGCAGCGAAGGCCCGCTTGACTGCGGATACGTCGTGGCGAAGGGTGAAGTGATGGCCTGGGGGAGCGGCTGGACTGCGACATTCGGTGGCCCACTTCCGAACGGTGGCGCTTGGGTGGTGTTGTAGAAGTCAAACTGCGGCGCCTGCCCCCAGGGCGAAGCCCCGAGCTGGTTCGACGGCAACCACCATGGAACGCCCTGGCCTGAGCCCCCCTCCGGCTGGGCCAAAGGGGTTGTTCTTAAGATGTTGGGTTGGTTGAGTTGTTGAAGGAAAGCTTGGAGTTGGGCCTGTAGTGCCGAAGCCCCCTCCGCCATTGTCTGCGACATTTGACCGGGTGACGAAGAGTGCACATGGATTGCGACTGGCCGAACCTGTGGCCATGCGCCGGGAAGCGGAGGCGCTACTGTAGCCGAAGGCTGGTTGGGTATGCACACTGGTCCTTGTGCAGCTTGCGGCGAAGAGGCTTGCTGATAGGCTTGAGGGGGACTATAGCCTGCCGAATACTGGAGGACTGGGGCCGGAGCGATCTTGGCTTGTCGTGCTGCTTCGTAGGCTTGTTGCTGCTCCTGCATTTGGCGAAGCATGTCCTGGAGTCACGCCATGTTCTGCCGCATGGCCTCCATGCTTGCTTCGACTTGTGCGTCGAGGTTGAGGTCGGCCGGTGCAGCGGTGAGCGCGTTCGAAGCAGGCTGAGTTGCCGAAGGGGCCTCCAGTACTTGCTCCGCCGCGGAAGTCGGAACTGAAGTAGACGGTTGCGGTGCGGGCGCCAAAGCTGACGGCGCGGCTGCCCCTTCGACAGGTGCCGAAGGCTCCACGCCTTCGCCGGTGGCCATCGCTTCCTCCGCTACGCTCTCCTTCGGGTTCACAACCCTCTCTTTTGAGACCTTCTTCGGTGGCATTCGCTCTCACTGGTTTCGCTCAGAGATCCCCACGGTCGGCACCAGCTGTTGTCAAAGCGACAACTGCATACGTCGAAGGACGTGGATACTCAACAGTTGTTAGGAAAGTAAAGTGTAATAAATTTTGTATTAAAATCGGATCCCCTTTTACATGGCCCGAGAGGGCTATTTATAACCCTAATACAGATCCCCTTTTAGGGTTTTAGGGCTATTACAGGGGAATTTACATAGTCACCCTCATAAAGGGGGCCCTTACATGGGTATTCAATGTAATTAAGGTGTGCGGGCCCTCCATGGGCCGTTTGGTGGCTGCTGCCTCCTTAGTCCATGGGCCAGGGCGATTGGGCCGGCCCACTGGACTCCCTCGAATCAGGCCCGTCCTGGCGAAGCCACCTTCCTTCGGCGCGTTCCTTCGCCATGCAGCCTTCGCCCAGGCCGATGGGTGCCCAGCGTGACCCTTCGCCCTTCGCCCATCGCCTCTTTTGCTCCGATGTCTTCACCACCGGGCTTCACCTCAAGAGCCTTGGGCGCCTGGACTTCGGATCCTTGTCGCCCAGCCAGTTTCGGTAGTCTTGGTCGAAAGGCCTGATGGCATATCACCAACAATGAGCTACACTCTTAGACCGGATAAATAGGGTATTGGAGTATGCTGGTAAAAGGATCTATCGAGAATGACATCAAACACAAGAGACACAGAAATTATACTGGTTCAGGCTGTATGCCCTACGTCCAGTTTAAATGGAGTTATCAAGAATAAGCATAACGATTACAAAGGACAACTGGAACAGAGTACCGACGGACTCCCGGCGAGACAGATCGGTGAGATGGTCTTCGAATCCTCCAAACGCTCTCACTTACAGCAGATATTATGTAGCTATGATTCAATACCTGTACCCCCCTCCAAAGGGTCTATATTTGTACCGCAGATCACCTTAGTCTCACGTAGAACTCGGAAACAACGGACCTCGTACGATATGGCTAATATCCTACCCTTTCCCGAGTAGGACTCCGCTGATTTCCGCTTCTCATACACGATTTCCTTAATCTGACAAGTTCTTTCTGTATACATACGAGTATACCGTATCCGTATATTAACATGACTCGAAAGATAGAGGGTATTCCTTGTCCGTAATCCTGACAAATTGTGCTTAACGCTTAAGACTTTTTCAGATACTCAATACCTAATTAATATGTATAATGGTGACGGTTAAAATGCTACTATGGGAATGTACATTTTTAATGTTTTCCCGTGGATTCTCCTCCTTTACTACTTTTAGTAAGTATATGCATATTTAGATAGTAACATATGTTCCATACTATTTCACTGTATCAACTAAAATACCTGATGAAAATTTATAGGTTTCTTAGGAAATTAGAACTGTGACAACCAAATTAAATTTTTTCTGCCATCGCAGGGCATTGTTTTCTTCGAATTTTTTGGCCTTCTTTTATACAGATTTGGAAGGCCTTCGCTGTTTGCTTAAGATTGATCAAACCTGTTTACTTAGAACAAAAAATTGATGGTTGTGGGAAAACATTCATCTTTTGATTCTTTAGCTTCACCTAATTTTTAAGTATCTTGTAGTACATGAAATTGCCATTACTTTTACTTACTATAAAGTAAATGCCGTGCATTTGCAACTTTGTTATACAACGAATATATCAACTGGTTTGTGAGCAATGTTTTGAAAATTAGATTATATCATGTAAGTATTTCATCTCTTTTTTTACTAAGACTATCTCATGAGATTTTAGCCTGTGTTTTGTATTAAAATCTTGATGTTTTCATGCAGTCAATCTTGACAAGAATGCCACTATCTTTTTTTTGCCATGGATTTCATTGTTATGCTGTAATCTGGTGTGGAATATGGGAATGATTACTTTGTACATTATGAATATATACATGTACCTTTGTTGGCTGCAAGGTAGTGTGATTCACCAGAAAGGATTTTATAGGAATCATCCAAATTGTCATTCTACTATGATGTCTAAAACTCTATTTTTACCTCGAGATTTTTATGGAGTGTACTTCCTTTTTAGGTCACAATTGTTCTCTCTCTACATACATACATACACTACTACAGAAAGGGTTATTGGTACCGGTTCGGAATGGCTATTAGGTGCCAGTTTCGGTCCCGGTACCTTTTGCTCGGCACTAATGATCATAGTTATTAGTGCCGGTTCTTAACCGACACCCATTTATTTGTATAGGTGCCAGTTTTAGTCAATAACCGGCACCTATAGTGGTCCAAGGTGTGTTGTGCCGCAGGTATATAGGTGCCGGTTATTGACTAAAACTGGTAGCTATACAAAAAGGTGCCAGTGCTCAAGTATTATATAGGTGCCGGTTTATGTTAATAACCGGCACCTATATTCCTGTCGGAAAAAAATATATAGCCAGTTCTACCAGTCTGTCCATTCACATATCATTGCACCATATGTACACAAAAAGCCCACATCAATTCACAGGAAATTTGTAATTCATCTCGGAACATCAATATATTCACAGATTCACATCACCGGCCCAAATCCAAACATACACACATAAATTGTATCCAACTCCACACATGCAAGTTACCATCAATTCCATCTCCAAATGTTTTAATTTGAAGTTAAGCAAGTGTACCATTAATTCACTTTCAAACAAAGGCAATACAAAGTTAACTTGAGAGAAAATTTAAGTTGAAATAATGAAGCAAGCCATCACCTTGTTAATCTTGTGTGAATGTCCAACACTAGGTGCACAAGTTTTATCCATTCTAGAATCATGATTCTAGGAATTTATATGGCTGAATGAGAGAGAGAGAGTGTGAGAGAAATATACATTTGCTAAAAACAGAATTAATAATAAAGCATGATAAAAAAACTAACATAAATTGCAGTTGGTATTGAACATGGAAACTCTTGCTTTCATAGCACAAATACATGCACACAGCATGTCATGAGGTTAGCAAAAGAAAAGTACCTAGGAAGATATAAGTTTTTCATGCCAGGTACAGTTAACCGCGGTGCCTAGAGTAGATAAGTGTCCAAGGAAGCAAGTAGATAAACATATTACATCCATCTTAGTGAAATCATGGTTCAGACATTACGAAGAACACATCAGTTCAAATAACTAATATACAAAATATTTAGAATATGTTAAGAGGGTACGTTATGCCCACTAAATCTAAGCCTGCCTATCCTGGGTTGTTGAACGGGTATCTAAAGTATCACTAGGGCAACCAGCCTCGATGAAACCCACTAGCCCAGTAGGAGCTTTTGAAATGTTGTACGCGCCATCCGACGAGATGATATGATTGAAGATGAATCCACATAGTTGTTCAGCGAGGTCCAAGCAAGCATGTGACAACAATTTACTTGTCGGGAGCTTTAATTTCTGCAAATGGAAGGATTCAAGATATGAAAACGTACTATGTGTTAGAAACTTGGATTTACATCTTAAGAGCATGGAGAACCTCGGCATCCGAAATGTCCCAGATGCCGTCCTCCATGAAAATCCATATAAACCTCATCACGTAGAACCCACATGTACTCGTGCCCGGATCCTGGCGTAAGCAATAAGGGTGGGCCCAAACCCTAAATGTATTCGCACACGGAGCGTGTCGAATACACTTCTTCTTATACTTCACAAGTGCCTTATTGAGGGTGTCAATGACAGATTGGAACTTGGCTTGTGGGGTCCTCAGTCCATCTAAGACGACAATCTTGGAATCGTTTAAATGGATCACAAGGAGGATCCAGTGAGGCCTACATACAAGGACATATAGAGCAATTAAAACTTAAGATATAAATGGGAAGTAGAACGATATATGCCACACTTACTTAAAGTGGTAGGGCAGAAGGATGGTATTCATGCCCTACAGCTTGACAAAGGATGCGTACACGTAGTTGATGACTGCTTGTGTGGACTTTTCGCCTAGCTGATCAATATTTTTGGAATTGATTATTTCTGGATCGAGTAAACCTAGTTTGCTATGTGTCGTTCTACAATCAAGCGCTGCCATTTTGCATAACGAATGAAAATTAGATGAAACAACGACGATATGTTCTTAGAAAAAATAGCAAGGTGTCGAGTATACTTACAATGTCCATAACCGAATTAGCGATACGTCTATCTCCCTCAGATTGTATAGTTGAAATAGTTCTTCAAATGGGACCCAAATTATACCATCACAGTGATGAAAGTCCTCGTCCTTGTAAAAGACGGGGAACATCTCCTTACCCTCCTTAGCCATCTGTAAGTACCACTCTTCTACCCTCCTCATCTGAGTACAGTTGCCAACGATGTTGCGATATTCATCGGTAGTCAAAGGATGACCTAGCATGAACTGAGCTGCCAATGGGGCACTCGCAATATTGTCTACATCAAATAAACTCTTCAGCCCTGAACCTTCTAGAAATTCTTGAACAGTCTTGTTAGCCTTTCCTTTCTCGAATTCTTCCTTGGAAAAATCTTGCAGTTTCTTTTTCTTGATCGTGCGTCTGAAGTCCGAAATAGGTACCGGTTGGGCAGGTGGCCTTGCCATGCGAATGAAGTGGTCCTGTACTGCAACTGGCACTTTCACATTTGCCTCGTCCTTTGTTTTCTCCCCTTTACGTCTAGGGAGCGATGTTATGCTCCCACACATCTCTCTCTTTTCCTTCAAAGTTGGCTCGGACATGTTAGGCAATGGTGCCTTCTTGGTCTTCTTCAGAGATGGTGGTTCAGACATCTGGGAATTTTTACAGAGGCGCCCCCTCTTCTTCGGCGGGTCTGAAGAACGTAGGCCCGTACGTTCTATCGGTGGAGGAGATGAGCTCTTACGTTGTGCCGGTGGAGGAGACTGGCTCATACATGGCAACGGTGGTGGAGTTGGCATCCTTCGGGGAGAGACACCTTGCCCTTCAGAGCTGGACCCACAATCGCTGGGCTCCTCATCACCATTTCCCGAAGGGAAGACAATGAAACGCTTGCGCCACAGTATTATGTTGTGGACGGCTTCTCCAAGACTGTTTACCCCCTCTTCTGGACCAAAATCAAGCTGGACTACCCTATATCTGCTCGGCACATCCTCCACTTCGACCTTTGAGTACCCTGTTGGTATCGGATTACCATGTATCACTCCACCCTCTATGACAGGATGTGCCATACCGCGTGCAACCTCTTGAGTGATGTTCTAAAGTGGCACATGTAGCCTGCATGTCACGCCCGGAAATTTATCCCAAATTTCCAGACTATTTTGTGTATAGGTCCCCGTCCAGGAATCAAGCCAGAGTACACAAAACGATAAATTAATATACAGATCCAAACGTAAATAAATCGTAAATACTTACAAAAGAGGCGCTTAGTCCTCACACCGAGAAGAAGCAGCAGCGGAAAAAGGCAACGATCCTAGCGGGGCTTCAGCTCTACTCCACAGGCAAGACTCAACTGGGGTATAAGCCTTGCTCTTCTAACTTCGTCTTCAGCTCAGAAGCACTACACTTTTGAAAGGGGGAATAATAGCAAGGCTGAGTACAACCACTGTACTCAGCAAGCCACACCAACAATGCATTCGTGCAAGGGGAGACATGGAGGGTTTGTGGCTATTTGCATAAAGGCGGTTGTAAACTTTTATAGTTGAAAATTATAAAACAGTCGGTCAATTAAGGCAAGATTAAACATCTCCACTGAACAACGCTACACCACGTTGAACAGGCCCAACCATTCCACCTGAACTAATCCAGTTCATTAAGTCAAATTATTTTAGGGTGCGACTAATCACGGTGAATCTGGTTGACCGCCCATAACCGCGGGCACGGCTATTCGAATAGTTTTACTCTGATCAGAGGTGTACAACTGTACCCACAAGACACAGCCCCACGACACGTTTCCGTGTGCCGGTATACCACCACGGTACCCCGGAAAGGGACTGTGACAGGACCCTTCGTATAACCCTCTCTAGCCAAGCACACCACACCTCAGCTTTCACCCCCGTCCCCAGCGGGCAACGGGCAGTCCCCTCTCGTGCCTAGGTGAATCCGGAAGCGACAGAGGCCGTCGTAGGGCCCGCCCCGCTCCATCACGCCCACCCTTGCCTGGGAGCGTCGGCTAGAGAAAAGCTACACTACAAGCCCAGTGCCCACGCTGGCTTGTGGTAAGTACGGTAAGTTCTTCCAGGGGTTCCTGTGAAGTGGTCCTTAATTGCCATGGGCGCGACTAGCAAAACCATGCACCCACAGCCTACCATTATACCATATTTTAGTTGGATAATTACGACCAAAGAAACATGGCCGACATGTCTCGAGCTCGCAGCTCATCAAGATACTACAAATAGATAATGTAATTATCCCATATTGTGAGCTAGTGATATTAAGCATGGCTAAGCGTAAAATAACTCCAGCTAGGTCAACATGAGACACAAGCTAGTCAAATTATCACCCAGTTTGATAAAGATAGGACATCAATTAAACATGGCTCAAGCGAGCAGATAGGTAAACCCTATTCCCGTGTAATTAGCAAAACATGCACTTTATTTGTAAATGGTAAAACATTTTATAAATTGGGATCAAAATGATCAAGGTGAATGTGTGACTTGCCTTGCTTGTTCGACTGATCTTCCGAACTCCTTTCCTCGCAAACGCGATCGTCCGAAACGGCGGAATCTACACGTTGGCACGCAAAACAAGAAAAAACACTAACAAAAACCAAATAAACAGTGTAGAAAAAGTAAACAAACATGTAGAGCTCAATTTTAGATGAATTTTGCAATTTGAATGGCTCAATTTGGAGCTCGTATGAATTAGTTATGAATTTTAGAAGTTTTGAGCCATTTAAATGATTTTCTAGAATTTTACCCCATTTATGATGCAATTAATAATATTTTTCTCAAAGCAGAAGGGGGATTATGACATCATCAAGGGAGGGCTGACACTTACACGTGGGCCCCACGGTAGCCGGTCAAAGGGAGGAGGAGCTGGCCCATGCTGGGCTCGGTCCACCGCGGCCAAGTGGGCGCCGTGGACCAAGTCCACCGGTCCACGGGCAACCGGCAGCCCAGACCGACCCGGGACCAAGGCGGCGGCGCAGGTCTGCGACGAGAGGCGGCGCAGGTGGCGCGACGGTGGCGGCATGGGGCGGCAGCGCGGGTGGCTCGGCGGCGGTGGCGCACGGCCGGTGGGCGGCGAGCGGCGGTGGCACGCGTGCGGGCGTGCGGTAGAAGCGGCGCGCGGCCACGGCGGGCGAGGCCGAGCGCGGGCGGCCGAGGCAGCAGCGCGGGAGGCGGCGCACGCGGGCGCGGCGCGGCGCGAGGGCACACGCGGCGGCAGCCGACCGACCGGGGCGCGGTGGCGGCTGGGTTTCGCAGGAGAGAAGGGAGAGGTGGAGGAGGTGGGCGGCGACGCGTGTAGTGGGGGCGGGCCGCACGAGCGCGCGAGGTGATCGGCGTCGTGGAGGTGGTGGCCGGCTGGAGGTAGGGGAAAGAGCTGACAGGTGGGGCCGCTGGCCCCACCTGTCAGGGAGAGGGAGAGAGGGAAACGGTTGGGGGAGGCGAAATAGACTTCGGGGAGAGGGAGGCAAGGCCGAGGCTGCCTTGGGCCGAAGAGGGAGAGGGCGTCGGCCCAAGAGGAGTAGGGGGAGGAGGAGAGAGAGGGAAGGTGGGCTGCGGGAGGGAGAAAGGCTTTGGGCCGGAAATGGCCCAAGGCAAAGGAGGAGGGATTTGTTTTACTTTTTATTTAATTTGATTAGATGATCTTTGTGCTTTTAAAATTATTTCTTGAGCTCCGAAAATTTCACGAAAAATTCCAGAGAGTATTTCAGGGCACGGAGAATATTACAAAATATTTCCGGCCATGATTTTTAAAAGAAAATTTCAATTTCCCTCATTATTTCACTTAGTTAAATTGGCTTTAATTTTTTTAAATGAATTCTAGAAATGCTTTATTTAATGATTTTTAATCCCGATCGAAAATCGGAGCGTGACAAATCTACCCCCCTTACAGGAATCTCGTCCCGAGATTCGGGGATGGCTAGAAAGAAAGCTGGGGTGCAGGGGTGGTGCTGGACTGGTCTGCTGACCTCTGCGGTTTCCTTCTGACTCACACAGACCTGACTGACATCCAACTGAGCTCCCTGTTGCTTTCTCCAAGAACTGCACCCACTGGTTCTGCTCAATCTGACACTGGTCTTGATTGCAGGTGCACGTAGATCTCACTTTCTGTGGACGAAGTTGATAACACTGACACACCTGATAATCTGCTTAAACCGAACGTTTAGTGTCATCGCCTTTGATAACCTGAAGATTCACGACGTAGACAAGGGGTTGTTGGTGCTTCCTCGAAATCTTGCACTGACTTTCATGAATTCACCAACTCTGTACTTGCTTCGAACTGCCCCTGACTAGAACCATGAGTCTCCCAAGGAGTTGCTCGATCTCAACGATGATTATACCAAGAAGTTACCCGATCTGATTTTCGTTCGGATCACGGGTTCTGGATTGCTGCTTCTCTAAGCTGGACTGTCAATGCTTTGACTTGGGGCACTCTGGAATTCAGCCTGTTGACTCGAGGTTGTTGACGTTCGATTGGCACATTGAGGCTGACTTTTGGTGGAACCATATACTTTGGATTTGCTTGAACTGCTTCGATCCGAATAATAGTGCTACAACAAACTGCTTCAGCCTACTTTTCCGCTAGACTGCTTGGCCCTAGGTCGTTGCTTTTGTAAGATGGACAATTGATACGACAACTCGGGTATGCCTGAGAACTCGATATGTTCGCTTGGGGTTGGTGTAGCTCTGCTAAGACTTCGCAACTGACTTCTTCATTTGGACCCCATTTCGCGTAACCTGGTTAGACCTCCAAGCAAAATTGTTACGAGGTAAACCTATTTTAACTCCAAGATTTCTTTACCGAGGTCGTTGATCTTTTGACTGGCTACGAACTCTTAAACTGTTATCTTTGAGAATACCCAAACTTCTTTGGTTTTTCGTGTAGCCCTGACTTGGAACACTTTATGCGTTATCGGTTAAACCCAATGAGACACTGATGGTGCCCTTCCATTCTAGGAAACTTGGAATCTGATCCGTCATTGATGACATGAAGGCTCACATAAGAGTGACTCTAATTCGGCTCATGAATCTACAAACTCTTGATCAACACTTCCATTAGCTCTGACTGCTGAAGTGACTGTTCTGTTGGTGTCATGACTTCGGCATCGACTGCCTAAATAGGTCAATTAGTAGGTGTCTGTTGAAACAAGCATAGATCACTTACCTGATCATGCCCACAAGAGTGTTCTAACTACTTCCCATTTCACTTGCTCTCTCGCCACTGATTGACGCCTCTGTATCTGATAGAAATCAACTTCGCTGTTGCTTACATGCCAACATCGGAGCATGTACAACCACTTTAAACTGCCCCTGAGGCTGCCAAGACTATGTGCTTAATGATCAAACAAGTTCACTTTCAACCCTTCAGAAGAGATGATTCACCGAGAGAGATCCGTTGTCATACACTCCACTCTGCTGACTACACCTTTCTGGACCTGACTCTTGTATCCATTTACTCAGGCAAAGGTGGCAGGCAAATCTCTTGTTGACTTCCTCGAAATTAACCATGATTGCCAAGATGGTAGATATGTCTTTCGAAACAAGCACAAATCACTGGCTGTATCAGCTCAAGAGGTTATTCCCACGGTACCACATTTCACTTCTTCGCTTCTTCTTCGCTGGCTCCTCTAGATTGATAAACTATAAATTATGCGGTTGCTTTCCTACAAATACTGTGTCCTGTACGACTGTTGGAGACTGACTTCGATGCTGCCGAGAGTTTTCTGCTCTTTGATCATTTGGTCATAATCACTTCACTTCCAAACCTCGGTTAGAATTGGCTCACTGGTGAGGGTTCTGTGTCGCTTAGTCTGTTGGTTGTATTCTCTGGCCTGACATTCGCATCCATCTTCTACGGACCGATGTGGTGATACCATTCCATTGGCATCTTCCAAGAAACTATGAGATGCTTTCTGTCATAGTCTCTGTTGGCTATATGTTTCGGGAGATGACTTTCATAGCTTTTCTGACTCATGTATGGGATGATTTCTTCGCTGACTTCCAAGAAACATTGAGATGGTTTCTGTAAGCTATATGGTTGTCTTAAATCAAGAATGACTGTTCTTGATCCATGTTCCCACCACTAGGGTGTAGTCCCTATTTACCAAACTCGGAAGAACTTCCAAAGTTACAGCGTTCCGTTAATTCTTATATGATGTCATACTCAAATATTTACTTCCATCCTTTCATCATCCTGGGGTACCACTGATACTGTCCTCCAGAAGGACCTCATCTTGTTTGGGTGTTACTGTGGTCCAACTATTTTCACTTCATTGGTCAACCATTCCTTTATTGACTGGTCGTTAGGTCCTGGAGCTCAACAAAGCAACGATGAGCTAGGGAAGAAACTCTAGGTTTCTCGCGACACTGACAGATGCACAAGTTAACTTGCTTTTGGATATTCAAGATGAATCATCAGAGAAGAAGATTGTCTGACTCATACTTTATTCAGCTTTCCCTTTTCCTTACTTAACTGCCATGGAACTTTTCTGCACAAAGGAGGTACTTGAACACCAAAGACTAGTGCACGATTGATGACCCTTGCTGACAGAATTGTTGATCAGGTAAGACTTTGACCGTTTGATCCTGCCATGGTTAACTCGCTCCATCGTTACTTACTAGCTGGGGATCTCACAAGAACGATATCCTGACTTCTGATACTCCTCAGGAAAGAATCAATTTTCCAATCTTCTTGGTAGCAAACAAAACCTTCTTATCGTTGGTGCCACTCTCTTGTGGTTGCTGCAGGCATCTGAGTTGAAGCAACACGAGGTGCATGGCTGATGTTGACAGCCATGTTGATGTCTGGTACTGGAGACCTTGACTGCGGTCGATACTAAAGAATTGAATTGTCTCACTGCAGTTAAAGTAGACCACTGGTTTTCTAGCATGACTTGCCCTGCTATACTGATTCTGTAACCTTGAAGCAGTTGCTAGTGAGACAATAGAGAGCTTGTCGGTGTCCTTAATGACAACTCGCTGTGGTGGAGATTATACGTTGCAACTGATCATCGGCATCCACTGACTTTCTGGTGTCTTTAGGTTGGATCTGGCTACTTTGTGTTGAAATTGATGTAACTTGAAGGGCAGGGTTGTTGGGACCGAAACTGTTGACTTGATCATACTGACCCTGTGACATCGAACAACCTTTTGAGAGGTGACATGCCTTCTTACAATTGAAACAATGGTACACCATCTTCTTTGGCCCTCCAGGCGAACATCCTCTGAAGTGGGCGTCCTGGCTCCAAACAGCTGAAACAACACTGATTTGATTGACCATGATGTGCATTCTTCTGGGTCGGCTCACTTGCAACTGGAGCAGGAGCAAGGAGAGACTGATGAACCTTGTTGAGGATGCTTCTGCAACCACTGTTGGTCTCCCCTGGGGTTGGAGCTGTAGTGCACCATAATTCTTTGCGATCAGTTGGCTTGAAGCTTCAGTCCTTCTGGGCACTGCACCTCATCTTCTGCCGGTGACCTGACGTACACCTTCCATGGACAGTCGGACACTTTGCAAAAACTGCCCTTGTGAACCATGACCATAACCTGCATCACTGATTGCTTCATGGATTGGCGGTGGCTTGGGTGTACCCGTCTGCTGGGGACTTGGCGGTATACTGGCTGAAGTTACGGGTGCTTACTCTTGAATATACTCGCTTTGACTCTGATCCTGACACGGAGTTTGCATCTGAACTTGCGTCCGTCGTTGCTGGAGTCACTACCTCTGCAGCTAACCTTGCATCGAGCTTTGCATCTCCTACGCTAATGCACTCATCATCTGATCTTGGACACCAAAAGTTGATCACGGGTGGGGGTTCATCTGGTATTGAGGGTACATTGTTGCTTTCGACTGGACCACTGATCTGTGACTTTGACTCACTGATGTTGTTGTTGCTCTTCTCCTTTCTGACACTGACCATCTGCTGCTGGGACAGCGAGAGAAGAGAGGGGGTTGCTAAAGATAAGACCTTAAACCACTTGATTACTGATCTGTTGTAAGTAGATCTTTATTGTTCAAGTTGCTTAAGCAAACAACCTAGCATGGTCGCATCCCCACCACTGATGCAAACCATACCCCTACACACAAGCAAACAACACACGTTCTAGCAGCTAACGAAACTACTATTTGGGGAAGATTGGGTTTAGGTAGGCTCCGGGGAAACCTTCACTTGATCTTCACGAAACGATGGCTCTGAACTGCCCATCTTGCTCCTTCCAACTTGAAGCTTGAAGGCTAGACTTGACTTCCGGGAGTAGACGTGAAACCATCGGTTTGCCCTCCAGGTTCAACAACTAGAGAGTTGGGGGGGGGGGAAGGAGAGACATTTGATAAACCATTTTGCAAAGAAATGCCGAAAGGTGAGAGGAGACAATTTCGCAATTAGGGTTTTCGGAGAACTTGTCCTTAGGGTTTGACCATTTGGCTCAACCTACAGTCGAGTTGGCTCTGATACCACTTTGTCACGCCCGGAAATTTATCCCAAATTTCCAGACTATTTTGTATATAAGTCCCTGTCCAGGAATCAAGCCAGGGTACACAAAACGACAAATTAATATACAGATCCAAACGTAAATAAACCGTAAATACTTACAAAAAGAGGCGCTTAGTCCTCACACCGAGAAGAAGCAGCAGCGGAAAAAGGCAACGATCCTAGTAGGGCTTCAGCTCCACTCCACAGGCAAGACTCAACTGGGGTATAAGCCTTGGTCTTCTAACTTCGTCTTCAGCTCAGAAGCACTACACTTCTGGAAGGGGAAATAATAGCAAGGCTGAGTACAACCACCGTACTCAGCAAGCCACACCAATGATGCATTCGTGCAAGGGGAGACAAGGAGGGTTTGTGGCTATTTGCATAAAGACGGTTGTAAACTTTTATAGTTGAAAATAGTAAAACACTCGGTCAATTAAGGCAAGATTAAACATCTCCACTAAACAACGCTACACCACGTTGAACAGGCCCAACCATTCCACCTGAACTAAACCAGTTCATTAAGTCAAATTATTTTAGGGTGAGACTAATCACGGTGAATCTGGTTGACCGCCCATAACCGCGGGCACGGCTATTCGAAGAGTTTTACTCTGATCAGAGGTGTACAACTGTACCCACAAGACACAGCCCCATGACACGTTACCGTGTGCCGGTATACCACCACGGTACCCTGAAAAGGGACTGTGACAGGACCCTTCGTATAACCCTCTCTAGCCAAGCACACCACACCTCAGGTTTCACCCCCATCCCCAGCGGGCAACGGGCAGTCCCCTCTCGTGCCTAGGTGAATCCGGAAGCGACAGGCCGTCGCAGGGCCCGCCCCGCTCCATCACGCCCACCCTTGCCTGGGAGCGTCGGCTAGAGAAAAACTACACTACAAGCCCAGCTGTTGCCCACGCTGCCTTGTGGTAAGTACGCTACACTACACGCTGGCTTGTGGCGCGACTAGCAAAACCATGCACCCACAGCCCACCATTATACCATATTTTAGTTGGATAATGACGACCAAAGAAACATCGCCGACATGTCTCGAGCTCGCAGCTCATCAAGATACTAGAAATAGATAATGTAATTATCCCATGTTGTGAGCTAGTGATATTAAGCATGGCTAAGCGTAAAATAATTCCAGCTAGGTCAACATGAGACACAAGCTGGTCAAATTATCACCCAGTTTGATAAAGATAGGACATCAATTAAACATGGCTCAAGCGAGCAGATAGGTAAACCCTATTCCCGTGTAATTAGCAAAACATGCACTTTATTTGTAAATGGTAAAACAACCCCCTCCTCTGTTGCATAACCCTCTACGATACTACCTTCGGGGCGAGCTCTGTTACGCACATACTTCTTTATGATCCCCATGAACCTCTCGAAAGCCCACATGTTATGAAGATACACTGGGCTGAGAATCTTTGTCTCTTTCACGATATGTCACACGAGGTGAACCATTATATCAAAAAATGATGGTGGAAAACACATCTCGAGCTGGCAAAGGGTAATGATTGCATCTGTTTGAAGGGTGTGCAGCGTGTGTGGATCGATCACCTTCTGATATACAACGTTGAAGAACGAGCACAGCTTTATGATTGGGTTTCGAACCTTATCTGGCAATATACCTCTAATCGCAACAGGAAGCAACTGTGTCATTAGCACGTGGCAATCATGTGACTTCATGCCCACTAATTTCTTCTCTTTCATATTAACAAGCCTTTTAATATTCACGGAGTAACCAGACGGGACTCGGACACTCTGCAGGCACTCCAACAGGCTTATTTTCTCTGCGACACTAAGGGTAAAGCACGCAGGAGGGAGGTACTGCTGGCCATTTGGACGTTCTTCAGGATGTAGCTCGGACCTGATGTTCATGTCTGCGAGGTCTCTCCGAGCTTTCAACACATCGTTTCTCTTGCCAGGTATGTTGAGAAGGATCCCAATCAAACTCTCACACACATTCTTTTCAACGTGCATCACATCGATTGCATGGCGGACATCCAAATCTTTCCAATACGGTAGTTCCCAAAAGATAGATTTCTTCTTCCAGAGAGGTTTCTCACCCCCCTTGCTCTCCGCACTTGTATTGTCATGCCCCTTACCAAATATACATTCAATATCTTTGACCTCTTCGAAAATCTCTCGGCCAGTACGGTGTGTTGGAGCTGTATCGTCCTCCACCGTGCCATCAAAATCTCTTGTATTGCTACGGTATTAGTGGTCGGCTGGTAGAAACCTCTGATGGTGCATGTACACGGTCTTTCCGGAGTACCTCAACCACCTGCTCGCTGTTTCCCGCATACACTGCACACATGCACAAGCACCTTTCACTGTTTGCCCTGATGTGTTGCCAGCCGCAGGGTAATCTTGGATGGTAACGAACAACACGTCCCTTAAGGTGAAGTACTCTGTTTTGTACGCATCCCAAATCTGCACACCACGGTCCCATAGTAATTTAAGATCATCCACTAATGGCCTGAAGTATACATCGATATCGTTGCCAGGTTGCTTGGGCCCTTGGATTAGAAGTGGCATCATGATATACTTGCGCTTCATACACAACCAAGAAGGAAGGTTGTAGATAACAAGTGCCACTGGCCACGTGCTATGCCAACTGCTCATGTCACCGAATGGATTCATCCCATCTGTGCTAAGCCCAAACCTTATATTCCTAATCTCGTGTGCGAAATGCATTTTGTACTTCCTATCTATCTTTCTCCACTGAGATCCGTCGGCAGGGTGCCTTATCATGCCATCCTTCTTATGCTCTTCATGGTGCTAACGCATCATCTTTGAATTTTTTTTGTTGGCATACATGTGTTCAATCCGAGGGATTATAGGAAAATACCACGCAACCTTAACGGGCACTTTCCTCTTCTTCACGACGGGGCCACCATTGTCATCATCAGCATCATCATCGTTATGTCCACCTTTATACCGCGGTGCTTTGCAAACTGGAGATGTTTCCAAATCTGCATAGTCACCTCGATATAGGATACAGTCATTTCGACATGCGTGAATTTTCTGCACTTCCAAACCGAGTGGGCAAACAACCTTCTTCGCTTGGTATGTTGTTTCTGGCAGTACATGTCCCGCTGGAAGTAGGTGTCCGATCAGCTGTAGAAGCTCTGTGAAGCTCTTGTCACTCCAACCATTAGTTGATTTCATCTGCAGCAATGAGAGTACAATGTGCAACTTGGTGTGCTCCTCATTGCATCCTGGATAAAGTGGGGTTTTTGAATCCTCCACCATGGTCTTAAACTTCTCGTATTGTCTGTCATTGTCGTAGGTTGTCTCCCCATCGCATAGCATCTCATCCAATCCATCTGATTCGCCACTGGCATATCCACCTCCATTAGCAGTCAACTCCACATTGTCTCCGTCCATTACATCGCCCTGATTGTCCACTCTTTCATTCCCATCTTCACCATGATTGTCCTGATGTGTGTCATTACGCATAAAACCCCTTGTTAGTAGATGCTCGTGAACTTGTTTTGAAGGAAACTGTCTCTCTTTCTTGCAATCAACGCATGGACAATGCAAATATTCCGTCAAGCTCAACGATCCGGAACTCGTTTCCGCAATCACGAAGTTAGTTACTCCCCTAGCACACTCCAAGGTACCGCGCTTCGCACCATTAAACCCTCCTTCATCCATCTATCCTACGAAAATTCTTAAATTAACCGCTCACATACATCTATCAATCAAATCCATAAATCAATCAAAAATCTTAATTACAAATCTTAATATCTAAAATACTCGATGATTTAATACCCTTTGCATTACTCAATATTGAAAAATATCTAAATAGTTACATTTACTCATAGATTACTCCAAGATTAATAACTCATTGGTCTTAAATCATCATCTCGAGACAAATTAAGAATGAAATTATGGGTCCAATTCAACAAGACAAATTACAAAAATACCTTAAAAAAACTCATGCACTATACCATCTACATTACAAATCAATGATTTTGAGGAGAAATTACATAGACAATCCCAAAAATGAATAAAACTTACATAGAGATTCATGATAAACTAACCTTTAAACATGCAAACACATAAATCTCTTGATGTCCACGCAATTTTTCGGCAAAACCTCCTCCCCTTGTATGAGCAAGAAGAAGAAGACCTCCAAATGGCGAGCTCACATCAGGGAGAGTATGTATAGGGCTGGGCAGGGTCATAGGTGCCGGTTCCTTATGGAACCGGCACCTTTAAACCCATATAAGTGCCGGTTATGTATAGAACCGGCACCTATACCAAAGGTGCCGGTTCTTCCCTATTACGATTCTTGGTGGGCGTTGGCGGAAGAGTAATAGGTGCCGGTTTTATAGTAAGACCGGTACCAATACTATTTTCTCAGATGGATTTTGGCGGGAAACGCCTAATAGGTCCCGGTTTTTTATAACCGGCACCTTTAGGCCGGTCCTTATGCACGTTTTTGTAGTAGTGATAAAACCAAAACGTGCCTTATATGTGCACGATAACTAGTAATCAGTAATCTATAAAGTATAAACCCATTTGTTGTGCCTCACTAGCAGAATACAAAGTCTGAATTGATCTATTGGCTTGAATTTTGTACCTTTTTTGCATACATTGCTGAGAAAAATAGACAAAGATGATTTGGTTCAGTACTTTTATGTTTAGTACTCCCACGTTTCATATTATAAGTCAGTTGACTTTTATTCTAGTCAAATTTTTCTAAGTTTGATCAAGTTTATAGAAAAATGTATTCAGAAAAATGTATTTGTATTTTTAACCTAAAATAAACATATTATAAAAATATATTCAATATTATATTAAATGAAACTAATTTGATATTTTAGATGTTGCTAATTTTTTATTAAACTTAATAATGTTTAACTAAGAAAAAATTAAACGACTTACCACATGAAACCGAGGGAGTACGTAAGTTATCTAATAATTCTGAGGGAAAGGAGAATTAGGGTATTCATATTCTATTCTAGATTGCTAATAATATCTGTTTATGACAGTTCCCCCGATTTCAATACGCCGTTATTCATACAATTTATTTATTTGTGACAACATTATCGAACTCAATTGCTTGATTTCTCATAGATATGATGGACGCCAGCTCCTGATTTGAACCCAAACGTGCACCTTCCACTGTACCCATGATAGTCGGACAAACTGTCTATACAATTTCTGACAGATACTTTGAAGTAAAAAATTTGTAATAAATAACAAAGCTTTGATACACGCCAAAGCATGTCAGGAATCAGTACCGAAGAGAAGTGGAACACTTGGCTATGTTCGGGAGGTAGGTTGGGAACTCACCTCCGGTGCACGTAAAACGGACTATCGTATTTTCTTATGATTAATTAAGTATTTAATACGTTTTAAAAAATAGATTAATATGATTTTTTAAAACAACTTTCGTATAGAAATTTTTTTTAAAAGACACCATTAATTTAATAGTTTGAAAAGCGTACGTGCTAACACGAGGGTATGAATGTTGGGAAGGATTGGGAAAAAACACAGCCTAATATTGAACCGCTCAGCCAGACTGCAGCACTATCACTGACATGTAAGCCGGCCAATGGTTTGAAGTCCAACCCACAACCAGCCCAAACCAAAGTAGTAAGCTATACAAGTCCAAAGCACTCCAATCTATTTGTCTTCACTTAAAATCCAAACCAGTCCAACCCATTTCCTATTTTAACCCAAACCAAACCAACCCATATCATCTTTATGGATTTAGTTCCCTTCCTCGATCCATTTCAAATCCACGCCAACAACTTAGCTAGCCGAAAGGTGTCTGTCATCAACAACATGCCGCCGCCGCTGGTAGCGACTTGGTTGCATCGGCATCGCTGCCAAGAAGGTGAGGCTGGAGGAGGCGGCAGGGCGCCGCAGCCACCAGCGGCGGTGGCGGTGGCGATGGTGGCGACCTGGTTGACTGCACGGGAACTTGACGCCGTAGTTGTCATCTTTTATGCTAGGGCCAACAACGAGACCTTCAAAATGGTGCGAGATGGTTCGCAACCTGGTTCGCGATATTGTTCCGGCACTGTTGCCGGCGAGGTAGCAGAGGGTGGTGTCGAACGACGGGACGTCGCTGCCTAGGTGGTGCTGGCTCTTGAGGTCGTCGAGGAGCACAACGTCGCGAGTCCGTCTTCGCAGGCTGCCAGGCAGCGGTGGTCTGGTGCGCAGCAGTAGTTGACAGACAACATGGCCACCGAGCATACCACGCAATCCGGTGGCATGCCGCATCACACGCCGAGGATACCACGGAGAGGAACACGAACTCGCCACCGTGGAAGAAGACAATGACGGGGAGAGGCAGCTCTCCTGCACCCTCGTCCATCGCGGGGAGGAAGAAGCTCGCACGGAGGTGGTGACTGGGTCGAGCTGTCAAGGACGAGGTCGCGGCTGGAGACGCGATGGACGCACGCATGAAGGACGGAGAGCACGAGATGGTTTAGCGTGCATCGATCGGCTTCCGACGCGGCGGCGTCGATATGGCTGTCGATAAGACTACCGATGAACTGATGGCTGGTATTTTAGGGCTGTATTTAATTGAAATCCATGGACTCCATCCATTTTAGACCCAAAACTTATAACCAAAAACCAATCCAATCCAACCCACCGTCATCTCTCATCCAAGCCGCTCCAGTCCATCAGCTATCTCAACCCGTTTACACCCATACCAAGTCGATCTAAATTGAAAACCAATCCATTCAACCCATTCCCATCCAACCCAATGGGAGACCTACGGACATGTGCTGGGTGCGAAAACCCAATTTGGTGCAGTTAACCACCATTGAACGTTTTCACCTGCGGCTGTAAGTAGATAATTGGCTCTACTTTCGAGCGTTCTTTGGTGGTTTCTCTATCCATGGTGGTACATGACCAGTAGTGATTCTCATTGCCAGACTATCATTCTCAGTGCTGGTTGATAACACCAGTACTAAATAGTAGAACATATCCACTGGTATGTCACCCTAGGCAAGAGTACTGCAAGTTCTATGTCAACCACTCCTTCGAGAAGTAGTGGTTGGAATTCCCTATGTCTCCAATGCCTATAAATTTGTTTACCTAACTATGAACTGTGCCAGTAAATCAATACAACGGGCAAGGTAAGTTCGTGAGTTGGCTAAAAAAGAACAGCAGATTGTTAAACGCTTCCAAAGAGCAGTAGGAATGAGGTGATGGTTATATATTCAGTACTGCTGTGGGCAGCACAATGTGACAATCGTGCGGTATCTTTTTTTCTATAAAAATACTTGATATCTCTATGAGAAAATTACAGAATAAATGTAGGTGAAATCACCTGATATCTCCATTATTTAATTATATATTTTTTCTCAGCAACTACTGTTAATAGTCTTTGAATAGTTTCATTTGTATTCCAAGTTGTTAAACGCCTGATATAATACTCAGTTGTTTTGAACAACAACATCATGTCCAAAAAACAAAGTTTTTTACCTTTGTTTTTTATTACTATATATATAAAAATACCAATAAATATATGATTTTATTGAAATACTTTTCAAGACTAATCTACACATATGGTCTCCATATTCGTAACACAAATATTTAAAATGTTATTTTTCTGTCAATGTTTTTAAAGTTTGACAATAGACTGGTCTACGATAAGTATTATCAACCCGAGGAAATATAATCCACAGCAGCTCAACAAGCATATCTATGTGAAAAAACTTGTCATTTTCAAAAGAAAAAAAATCACGTGCAAGATAATTATCAATTATAGTTTAGCACATCATAAATGAAACCACCATTCTTGGTAAATCTTCCTGCTTTGACATGCGGAAAACTTGAGAATGCTGGAAATTGGCCCATGTTTGGCCTATTTTGTAAATTCTAAAGCATGCACAACAATAGTCCCATATTGCTAAGTCAAGGAGAGGTCGCCTTGCTTAAATATGGGAGTCTTCTTTCTTAGCAAAAATAGATGCATGTGAAAGATAAGGAGACTATTGATACACGCACGCGCAGCCCGCGCATTTTCGCGTGAATTATCGCGTGACTTGTGACTTGCGACGAGCGCGACGCGTATGTGTACAACAAACTGTTTCATGTGCAATTTTTTTTTAAATATTTGTGCTGTGTTGATGGCGTTTCAGTTACTCCTTTTGATTGCATCAGTTTTTGCTGCGTTATGATGGCAGTTTCTACTGCAATCTAATGGGCAGTTTTAGCCTGTTTAATGAGAGGGGAATTTGAAGCGCTTGATGGAGCCTATAACATCAGGAGACGTCTTGGTGGCTAAAAGGAAGAAAACACGGTCACTTCACCTCCCACGCGTACGTTGTTCTGACCTCTAGCTACTGCGCTTCGTCGACCTTCAATCTCGGCGTGCACCGGGCTTGGAGGAAGCGGGATCTCCGAAACCACTGCCGCGAGACTCCTGCACGGGGCGGCAATCAGGTTTTTGGGCAGCGTACACACGCGACCGCTTGAGGAATCTGCAACTACTTCGTCGACAAGTTCGTCATCTTCTTGCGCAAGAACTGTGAGTGATTTCAATATGTGTTTTGTGTTTGCATCTTTCTTGTTCAATATGCTTTTTCTCAAATTTAAATCTGGACAGTACATAATTAGGCTCCTCTTTTTAACAATCCAAAAACCTGATTTCGCCTATTTTTGTTATCTAGCAATGGCGGGTGCATCTGATGCCATGAAACCTGAGAGGTTTGGAGGTGAAAACTTCCGTAGATGGCAGACAAGGGCCAAGTTTTGGCTCATGTCGTTGGGAGTGTGGTGGGTGATATACCCAATGTATCCCTTCACAGAGGAACAACAAGCTCAGTTTGATAATGCGAATAACACCGCATTAGGCTGTCTCCTCACCATCTTGGCAGATCAACTCTACGATGTGTATATGAATTACACGTCGGCCACTGCCCTGTGGGAGGCTTTGGAGCAGAAATATGCTGAAGCTGAAGCCGGTCGCTGGTTGTATGTGTGCGAAAAGTTCATTGATTTCAGCATGGATAATGCTAAATCAATTGTAACCCAAGCACACGACCTCCAGCTTCTGGTTGGCGAAATTGCACATTTGGGATGTGCTCTGCCTCCAAAGTTTGTTGCGGCAACGATTGTTGCAAAACTTCCTGCAGAGTGGCGTGATTTTGCTACATCTCTAAAGCACAAAAGAGAGGAGATTTCTATGGAGGATCTCATTGCAGCTCTCGATGTGGAAGAGAAGGCAAGGGCAAAAGATGTGCGGGTCAAGAACATGCAGAACAGTGCCAATTTTGTGCAAAAGAAAAAACAATTTAACAAGAAGAAGGGCCCCAAGCAGAACAAAACTACTAGCTTTAAAAGGAAGAAAACAGAGAAGAAGGATTTGAAGAACCTCACCTGTTTTGTGTGCGGTAATCCTGGTCACTTTGCCAAGGATTGTCAAGACCGCAAGGACAGGACCACTGAACTTAGCAAGAAGTTCACTCATGTGACCATAGGCGAGGCCTCAACTTCTGGAGGGTACGGTAATCCTTCTGTTGTCTATTCTGCATTTCAGTCTATCGACTGGTGGGTTGACACTGGTGCAAATGTTCACGTGTGTTCTGATATTTCATTGTTTTCTTCGTATCAGGCAGCAGGGGCTTCCAGCGTCCTAATGGGGAACGGATCGCGTGTGTCTGTTCTTGGTGTTGGTACGGTAGATCTGAAGCTTACTTCAGGGAAAACCCTCCAATTGAAGAATGTCCAGCACGCGCCAACAATAAACAAGAACCTGTTGAGCGGGTCTCTCCTGTGTACGAGTGGTTATAAGCTAGTTTTTGAGTCGAATAAATTAGTTGTGTCCAAATTTGGGGTTTTTATAGGAAAAGGCTATGACAGCGGAGGCTTGTTCCGCCTAAGTACTGTGGACTCTTGTTATAATTTGAATGTTAGTACTATTTTGAATAAAAATCTTGCTGATGTATGGCATTCAAGGTTCTGTCATGTTGGCTTTGATACAATTGCTAGAATGTCCAGATCTGAGTTAATTCCTAAATGCAATATAGTCAAAAATTCTAAGTGCCAAACTTGTGTGCAAGCAAAACAACCTCGAAAGCCTTTCAAGGCATTAGAGTTTGAAAAGATTTTGACACCTCTAGATTTAATTCACACTGATCTATGTGAGATGAATGGTGTTTTGACTAAAGGAGGAAAAAGATATTGTCTTACTTTTATTGATGGTGCAACACGTTACTGCTATGTCTATTTGCTGAAAACAAAGGATGAAGCGCTTAACTATTTTAAGATATATAAGGCAGAGGTTGAGAATCAATTAGAAAGAAAGATTAAGAGACTTAGGGATGATAGAGGAGGAGAGTATACCTCTACAGACTTTTCTAATTTTTGTTCTGAGCATGGGATCATTCATGAATTCACACCACCCTATTCACCACAATCAAATGGTGTAGCTGAGAGGAAAAATCGGACGCTTATAGATTTGGTGAACGCCTTATTACAAAGTGCCGGTATGCCTAACATGTGGTGGGGGGAAGCAATCTTGACTGTAAATTTCGTGCTAAATAGAGTGATCACGAAAAGAAATGACATAACTCCATACGAGGCATGGAGGGGAAGAAAACCCAATGTCAACTTTCTGAGAACATGGGGATGTTTGGCGAAAGTCAATATTCCGGAGCCGAAGAAGAGAAAGCTTGGGCCAAAAACAGTCGATTGCATTTTTATAGGATATGCTCAGAATAGTCCTGCCTATAGATTCTTGGTAGTTAAATCCGAAACTCCAGAGATGATAGTTGATACTATAATGGAGTCTAAGGATGCGTCTTTCTTTGAGGATATCTTTCCTATGCGACAGACTAGCAGCAGTTTAGAAAATGTGGATGTAGTCATTCCAAACTTTCCTCATTCTGAACAAGTTGAGAACATATCTCTACGAGAGGATGATGTTGATGATAATAATTTACAAGAGGCCAATGAGGAGGATAACAGTTTAGTCATCACTCCGCGCAGGAGTAAGAGACAAAGGGTTGAGAAATCCTTTGGAGATGACTTTATTGTATACCTTGTAGATGATGTGCCTAAAACTCTAGCTGATGCTTATGCATCTTCAGATGCAGAGTATTGGAAAGAGGCAGTCCGTAGTGAGATGGACTCCATCATGGCAAATGAGACTTGGGAAGTCATTGAACGTCCTGCTGGGTGCAAACCCATTGGATGTAAATGGATTTTCAAGAAAAAGATGAGACCAGATGGCACGATCGACAAATATAAAGCGAGGCTTGTGGCCAAAGGCTTTACCCAGAAAGAAGGTGAAGATTATTTTGACACATATTCACCCGTGGCCAGGTTAACCACTATTAGACTGCTCATTGCATTAGCTGCTTCCTATGGTCTACACATTCATCAAATGGATGTAAAGACAGCTTTTCTTAATGGAGAGTTGGAGGAAGAAATCTATATGGAGCAACCTGATGGTTTTGTGGTTAAGGGACAGGAGGGTAGAGTGTGCCGATTGCTGAAATCATTGTATGGTCTGAAACAAGCACCCAAACAATGGCACGAAAAATTTGATCAGACCTTAACATCTGCTGGTTTTGTTGTAAACGAAGCAGATAAGTGTGTTTATTATCGCCAAGGTGGGGGTCAAACGGTGATCTTGTGCTTGTATGTTGATGATATACTTATATTTGGGACTAACACTGCAGTGATTGATGAGGTCAAATCATTTCTATCCTCATGCTTTGACATGAAGGATCTGGGAGAAGCAGATGTTATCCTGAATATTAAGTTGACAAGAAATGAGAATGGTATTATTTTAAATCAATCTCATTATGTGGAAAAATTATTGTGTCGCTTTGGTTTTGAGAATGCCAAAGTAGCCCCTACGCCCTACGATGCGAGTGTAAAATTAAGGAAAAATAAGGGCGAAGGGTTGGACCAATTGAGATTTTCACAAATAATTGGGTCTCTCTTGTACCTTGCTGGAGCAACACGTCCCGACATCTCTTTTGCTGTGAGCAAATTAAGTCGATTTACTTCCAATCCAGGGAAGGATCATTGGGAGGCACTAGAGAGAGTGCTACGTTACCTAGTAGGTACAATCGCATATGGAATTCACTATACTGGTTATCCATCTGTACTAGAAGGATATAGTGATTCCAATTGGATCTCCGATGCAGATGAGATTAAAGCCACGAGTGGCTATGTATTTACACTAGGAGGTGCCGCAATATCATGGAGATCATGTAAGCAGACCATTTTGACGCGGTCAACCATGGAAGCTGAGCTTGTAGCACTTGACACAACTACAGTTGAAGCTGAGTGGCTAAGGGAACTACTCATGGACTTGCCACTGGTAGAGAAACCAGTTCCTGCAATCCTTACGTACTATGACAATCAAACAGTCTTGGCCAAGATAATGAGTACTAAGGATAACATGAAGTCCTCGAGACATGTGAAGCGGAGGCTTAAATCTGTTAGAAAGCTGAAAAACTCCGGAGTAATTGCTGTGAATTATATTCGCAGTGAGAAAAATCTAGCAGATCCCTTTACAAAAGGACTTGCACGGACAGCAATATCTGTTGCAAGTATGGACATGGGACTGAGGCCCATTTAGTTGCAAAGTAATAGTAACTCATTTCCTCTGAAAGGAGATCCCTTATTTGGAAAATGAGAAAAACAAAGTTACTATTGTAACGGGGAGTACAATTCATCTAAATACCTATGTCCATAACGTGTACTCTCTTCTGTATGGAAGGCTGGCTATAATGCCTTAATGTGTTCTAGTGTCTACCGAGAGAAAAGGTATCGTCCTACAGGATACCTATAATGAACACACCTATGTGAGCTAAACTGTTGGGTCGCAGTTCATGAGAGTGGGGTGCTCTCTGGAAAGCTCATGAGAAGATCGGGGAGCAAGACCTTTAAAGCTCCGTTTAGACTTGGCGTTTTGGTAGCCTAGTACCAGATAGGTCTTCATGAGAAATCTGATGGCAAAAAGCTATGAATTCAAGGCTTAGTCCATTCACAAGCTGCTGGTAGATGGACCTTGTTGATCTAGGTGTAAGTTCAACCCGTACGGGACTTATACCGAAAATCTGGTATATAAAAGTGGTTTAGAACAGCAACTGCTTTAGAATTGGTGGGGGAATGCTGGAAATTGGCCCATGTTTGGCCTATTTTGTAAATTCTAAAGCATGCACAACAATAGTCCCATATTGCTAAGTCAAGGAGAGGTCGCCTTGCTTAAATATGGGAGTCTTCTTTCTTAGCAAAAATAGATGCATGTGAAAGATAAGGAGACTATTGATACACGCACGCGCAGCCCGCGCATTTTCGCGTGAATTATCGCGTGACTTGTGACTTGCGACGAGCGCGACGCGTATGTGTACAACAAACTGTTTCATGTGCAATTTTTTTTTAAATATTTGTGCTGTGTTGATGGCGTTTCAGTTACTCCTTTTGATTGCATCAGTTTTTGCTGCGTTATGATGGCAGTTTCTACTGCAATCTAATGGGCAGTTTTAGCCTGTTTAATGAGAGGGGAATTTGAAGCGCTTGATGGAGCCTATAACATCAGGAGACGTCTTGGTGGCTAAAAGGAAGAAAACACGGTCACTTCACCTCCCACGCGTACGTTGTTCTGACCTCTAGCTACTGCGCTTCGTCGACCTTCAATCTCGGCGTGCACCGGGCTTGGAGGAAGCGGGATCTCCGAAACCACTGCCGCGAGACTCCTGCACGGGGCGGCAATCAGGTTTTTGGGCAGCGTACACACGCGACCGCTTGAGGAATCTGCAACTACTTCGTCGACAAGTTCGTCATCTTCTTGCGCAAGAACTGTGAGTGATTTCAATATGTGTTTTGTGTTTGCATCTTTCTTGTTCAATATGCTTTTTCTCAAATTTAAATCTGGACAGTACATAATTAGGCTCCTCTTTTTAACAGAGACCAGGTTGTGCTACATTTTTTTGCTCATTTTGATTGTCTCTCCATGCCACTGTATGCTCGATGATGTTCGAACAACGCACATAAAAGTATATCTTTTGAACTACTGCAACTGGACTTCCAAATTCTGAAGGCTGTGTGTATATGTTTGTTCCCAGGCAAACATGAAATATCCGATTCCAGGGACTAGAGGTTGTCGATATTGTGACAGCACCACCACCCTATTCAAGCTATCCTACCATTGGAATATACGGCAATGGCTCAACTATGGCATGTTCTGCGCAGTGCCTCAAGAATCCGAGGTGGATGCATCCATCCTCGCAGGAGGAATGGGAAGGGGTGGTATTAAATGTATTCCCCATATCTCCCAAGCCTAATAAAATATCTTTGAACTAAGCTCTATTACTGAATTTCTTGTGCATTGATGATAGATGAATGTAGTGGAATTCCATTTCGTGACTTGTGAGATAAACAGACTGTGCTTCCTATGCCTATAAATGAACTCTCACTAATACGGGATGGCTTATCTTAATCGGTCGGCAAGCCTCATCTATATCGGAGACAGGTCCCGTCACAAACCAAAGGTCACTGATGTGAGAAGTCATCTGCATCGGGTACTTTCCCTTCACATATAGCAATAACCTTTATCGGGCCAAAACTAAATACCGTCACTGATAGATTTAACCCAACAGACAAGTCAAACTAGCGCCAAACTAGACCCGTCACCGATGATCTCATCCGTGACGGGATCGTACTTGAGATGGTATCGTATGGTATGGTGCTGTTGACGACGAAATTTGGTAAGCACGAAGTTATCATCGGCCTAGAGTCATTATCGATTTCAGAGTCCTCGAATCAGCCAATGGGCATTATCAATCGTCAGCAGTTGTATTCTTCATGGATACGGTTAAGTAAATTAATTAAGTAAAGGAAGTTTATCCAGAAGAGTTTATCCAGAAGAGTCCGAGTTCAAGGAGGATGCGGTATGGAAGTTTATCTATTAATTAGGCAGAGTTGTTAGTTTTTTTATCTTTTGGAAAGTGTGGTTAGTGTCTGTTGGCGGTATGCCATGAGGCCCTTCGACCAAGCCTGCCGAAACTAGCCAAGCGGCAAGGATCCGAACTCTAGGCGCCCAAGGGTCTTGAGGCGAAGCCTGGTGGCGAACACATCAGGGCAAAAGAGGCGATGGGCGAAGAGTCACACTGGGCTCCCATCGGTCTGGGCGAAGGCTGCATGGTGAAGGCATGCGCCGAAGGAGGGTGACTTCGCCAACACGGACCTGATTCAAGGGGGTCCAGTGGGCCGGCCCAATCGCCCCGGCCCATGGACCAAGGAGCCAGTAGCCACCAAGCGGCCCATTGAGGGCCCATACACCTTAAATACATTGAATACCCATGTAGGGGCCCCTTTATGAGGGTAACCATGTAAATTCCCCTGTAATAGCTCTAAACCCTAATGGGGGGGTCTGTAATGAGGTTATAAATAGCCACCTCGAGCCATGTAAAAGGGGATCTGAATTTAATAAAAAATTTATTACACTTTACTTTTCCAACAACCGTTGAGTATCCACGTCCTTCGACGTACGCAGTTGTCGTTTCGACAACAGCTGGCGCCGACCGTGGGGATCTCTGAGCGAAACCACTGAGAGCTAATGCCACCGAAAAAGGTCTTAAAAGGGAGGGTTGCGAATCGAAAGGAGAGCGTAGCGGAAGAGGTGATGGCCACCGACGAAGGCGCGGAGCCTTCGGCGCCTGCCGAAGTGGCGGCTGCGCCGTCGGCTTCGGCGCCCGCGCCGCAACCACCAACTTCGGCCCCGACCACTTCGGCGGAGCAGGTACCGGAAGCCCCTTCGGCAACTCAGCCGGCTTCGATTACACTCGCCACTGCGCAGGTCAACCCCAGCCTCGACGCGCAAGCCAAAGCAAGCATGGAGGCCGTGCGGCAGAACATGGCACGACTCCAAGACATGCTTCGCCAAATGCAGAAGCAGCAGCAGGTGTACGAAGTGACACGACAAGCCAAGATCGCTCCGGCCCCCATCCTCCAGTATTCGGTAGGCTACATCCCGCCTCAAGCCTATGAGCAAGCGTCGGTACAAGCCCCTCCGCCACAAGCCGCGCAAGGACCAGTGTGCTTCCCCAGCCAGCCTTCGGCCACAGTAGTGCCCCCACTTCCCGGCGCACGGTCGCAAGTTCGGCTAGCTGCGATCCAAGTACACTCTTCGCCACCTGGTCAAATGTCACAAGCAATGGCGAAGGGGGCTTCGGCACTGCAGGCACAGCTTCAAGCTTTCCTTCAATAGCTCAATCAACCCCACATCTCAAGCACAACCCCTTCGGCCCAGCCGGAGGGAGGCTCCAATCAAGGTGCACCGGGGTGGCTGCCGTCGAACCAGCCCGAGCTGGGAGCTTCGCCCTGGGGCCAGGGGCCACAGTTCGACTTCTACAACACCACCCAAGTGCCACCGTTCGGAAGTGGGCCACCGAACGTCGCAGCCCAACCGCACCCCCAGGCCATCGCTTCGCCGTTCGCCACGCCATATCCGCAGCCGTGCGGGCCTTCGCTGCAGGGCGCCATGGGTAAGGCCGGGGGCGAAAAGCGGCTACCACTAAGCGGGGGAATCAAAAGCCGTCCGATCCCACCTCAGTTCAAATTCCCACCCGTTCCGCGGTACTCGGGCGAAACAGACCCAAAAGAGTTCCTTTCAATCTATGAGTCCGCGATCGAAGTCGCTCACGGCGACGAAAACACTAAGGCGAAGGTAATCCATCTCGCTCTGGACGGTGTCGAAACTAGATTTCGGCAATAGAAAAAGGGGGTGGCTATCAAGCTAGAAAAGTAGATGGGTTATGAGACAAAGGATTTAGATAGGTTCAGGCCTTCACGAAGAAGTAATACCCTACTCCTGTTTCGGGGTTTTGCCTCCGAGTTGTGTATTGATCTTATGAAAAGCTTATGTCCCCAAGGGACCCCCTATCCTCCTTATATACCCGGAAGATAGAGGTTTACAAGATAAGATCCAGTCCGACACGGCTTAGATCTTTCATAACCGGTATACAATCTTACCATAATAGGCATCCGAGTTCTAACTTGTCATACAAGACAATATGTTACCCGAATCCTAATACACATCATATTCTACTTACATAACATACCCCTACTATCAGTCGGATATTCCATGTCTGTGGGTATATGGGTACCATAATATCCACAGTAGCCCCTAAGACCTTTACAGTCGATGAGACAATCTTCACTTCAAACAATAAATCATCATCTTCAAGTACTTTAATCATCTCTGCCATGATCTCCTGGGCGTCGAATCCAAAATCACGCGAGTGTGAAGGGCTAAAAATTAAAAAATATTTCCAGGTGCATTGAATAGATGCACCTAATTAGGTGTAGGCCCCGACTATGTGCTTAGTTGGAAAAAACTAAACATATAGTCAGAACTAGTATATAAGCCGAGTGGTTTTATGAACCATTATAGCAGTAAAGTGACAAAAAATCACATCTATAAAAAATATAAGGCACTTGCGGTATATAATCCGAGTAAATCAAACTCATAAAGGATTTACCAACTGCCAAAAAGAATGACCAAATATATTATCAGCCTAAGCTTGAATATAGGTCAATAAAAATATTCACTTACGTGATAACTCGTACACTGACGTGCACATTTATGAAACAAGGCATATATGATAGAAATCTTTAACAAGATTCTCTAATCACCTATTAAAAACCAAAGTAATAATACTTGGTTATTTTATCATGCTCACTAACGTGGCAATATATGCACTTATTGCTCTCCAAAGAGATTAAATCGCAACTGTGCTAATATGATTAATATTCTCTTCCCTGCTCATCACATGGAAAGACTGAGCCCCCGAGGGCATATACCAGACTTTCCAAATCTTGCGGCTACCGTATATCCAAAATTTACGGCCCATTTAGCGCTCAAAACGCTCATCCAACCATTATAGGAACCGCCGCTCCGTCTTCCTCGTTTATTTCGCTCAAAATTCCCCAAACCGCGCACAGTACTAGCGATTTAGGGTTTTCGATCCACACTTGCTCAAACTCCAATCCTCAATCCCTCGCATCAAGCTTTCTTGCGGTCCACCTCCAGCACAAACTCCCCTCCATCACTTCCCAAAAAACCCTAACATACTGCCCAGATCCAGCCGCACTCATGGCCGAAGAGAGAGAAATCCCCTTTGAGCAATGGGCAAAGTCCGATGTGAAGGAAACACACTTGCTGGAGATGGTGAAGGACGGAGTCCTACCCGCCAAGGAGATTATCTGATGGCGTCCGGCGTACGGCGAGGAATTTCCAATCCCCGACACCGGCGAAGTCGTGGTATTCACCTCATTCTTCTACTCTGGTTTCGCATTGCCAGCTTCTTCTTTTTTCCGTGGTCTTCTTGCGTTTTACAAAATCCAAATCTACCACTTGAATCCCAATTCCATTCTTCATATTGCCAACTTTATCCACCTCTGCGAAGCTTTCCTCGGCATTCAACCACACTTCGCTTTCCTCGGCATTCAACCACACTTTGCACTGTTCCGCCGCATCTTCTACCTCAAGCCCCAGCCTGACAAAAATAACCCTTGTGTAGTCGGCGGGTCCGGGTTCCAATTGCGAGGAACTCTGACTCAAAAATATTTTTCTCTTCCCTTCAAAACTTCCAACAAAGGATGGCACTCGAACTGGTTTTATATCTCAAATCCTTCCCCCAGTCTTCCAGAGTTCGTCGGTCTTCCACCCATTCCCCAGGAAAACTGGAAAAATTTCCCAGACAGCACTGAGTTAGCCCAAGCCAATGAATTGCTTCTCCGACTGGTTGAGATCAAACAACAGGGCTTGCAAGGGGAACAAATCACTCGGCACTTCATCAAGTGCCGACTGGCCCCGATCAACGAGAGGAATAAGCCGGCTTACGAATATGAGGGCCAGTTGGATCCCAATCGCGAAGACCCGAATTCCATTGATTACAAAATCATGTGCAACCGGATGTACAAGATGTTTTCTTCTGGGATTGCGATCGACTACAGCCACAAACTGCCGGTCACTCCATATGGCCTGGTTCGGCCTCCTCCTGAGGTAAAAATCCACCACTTGGTTATTTGTCTATCTCCAGTCTATCTATTACTTTATCTTTTATTGACTTGATCCTACTAAAAAGCATAATAAAGGATTCTCTTCAAATCCCCCAACTCCTGTCTTGAAAGAAACTGCCCCAAAAAATCCACTCCCGACTGGTGGTCCAAAGATCGACTCAACTGGGAAGAGCAAGCGGGGTAATGAAGAAAATATCCCCAAACAGAAGTTGAAGAAAAGAAAACTCGCTGTCAGCGACTCCGAGGATGAACAATCCGGGCCGCAAACGAGCGACAAACCGGCTCAAGCCAAATCTCCAGCTGGTCGGCCTGTGCCAAAAATCCGGAGATCAACAAGGTAACACTCTCGCCAGAATATCATCATTGCTGGCTTCTTGAAAAATACTCATTTAGTTTGAATCTATTAATCTCCAGGAAACCCCAAAATATTGATTTGGGTAAAAAGGGTGATGTGCCGCCTATTCCAGTCGAACCACACCGAGAACCCCGAGTTTTTAGTCAGTCGGGGAAGCTTGTAGAAGATGCCGAACTCCAGCCCCCGACTGGTAACCAGTCGGAGCAAAATTCCAGCATGACTGAGACCGCAGCTCCAGCAGAAAATCAACAAGGAAACAATGACATCCTGACTGATGCACCTACTGCGCCTGCCGAGCCAGCAGAAGCAATTCCCATAAATCCTGACCAAGATCCGGTTGTGGCAGAAACGAACGCAGTGGCTGATCCAGTCGGGGAGCCAAACCAAGCTTAAAAAAAGAGCTCCAAAATTATCTCTGGTATGTTGTACTGCTGTATTCCAGTTTGATCTATCTGTCGTATAGCTTATTTTGGATAATCTGTAAATTAGGCCCACTGGCTGATGACACAGAGGAAGAAATTTCAAGGATTAAAGCTGCCGAAGACTCCCTTCCTCCAATCAAACTTCTATGGAGAGATAGAGATGGCACTCCTCAAGGCATCATCGTCATTCGTCAGGGTGAGAACGAGGAGCTCAAATCATTGAAGAAACATCTGACCGAGTCCACCCGTCTCATGAATGTAAGTATAAATTATACTCTTCTGCCTTATTCACAGCGTATTGCTTATATGGCACATTATCAAGAGAATCCATATGAGGAATGAGGCAAAAACAGATGCCTTAGAAAAGCTTGTGCCTCATCTTGAAACCCTCAATCAAGTTCAAGCAGAGCTGGCCAAGACACGTGAAGATGCTCAAGCTAAGGAGCAGAAATTGAAAAGTCAGATCAATGAGCTAATGGAAGCCAGCTTCAACCACAGGGGCACCATCGGAGGTATAAATCCTTCCATTGTCTTTTGCTGTGAATCCATGCTGTAGACTTGACCTGATTGCTTTTAATCTCTCAGCTCAAGCCTCGATGATAGAATCTCTGACAGCCCGAGTTAAAGAACTCGAGAAGACCAATACTCGGCTAGAAATTGGCAAGCTTGAAGCTGAAACTGCCCTCGAAGGTAAGATAATAGCTTTGAAAGATTCATTTAGTATAATGCCGTGTCATTTAAGAATCGTTCCATCTTGGATATATGTAGAGCACAAAGTCAAGACTCGTGCCCAATTTGAAGTGTTTGCCGAGAGGATCAAAAAGGCCGAAACTGTCAGAGACGATATCGCCAATGCTGCTACCCCAGTGCTAAATGCAATCTTCCAAAACGGACTCGGGAGCAGTGAAAAAGATGTAGTCCAAATATTTGAAGGCCTCCGTACTGCTCCAACAAAATATTTCAACAATATCAAGGATGCTGCAATGATGGGTGCCAGTCAAGCAATGGCAATCATGAAGTCCGTGTATCCTCGAATAGAGATTGAAGCAGTCGGGGATGGCTTTGCAGATGGGATCACTAACGAGCAGGCCATTGAATTGATCAACCAAGCTCAGGACTCGGCCGAGAAGCTCGCAGTAGATGTATTGGAAAATTTCCAATCTTGAATGTTGTAGATTCTCTTGTTTCAAGCATTGTACAGTATTCTTAAGCAATGTATGATGACTTATTTATGCCATGAAATAGACTAAGGACCCAGTTTCAAATTTCTTAAAATTTTTGTCTGATTGGTTCAAGCCTAGAACTTGTTGCAATCATCGAAAAATTTTTAGTCCTTCTCTGCTGGACCCAAGTCTAAACAGGGCCAATGACAAGTCATAAACAAAACAAAAAAGATACTACATTATTATCAGTAGCCCCCGACTAACCACTCGGCCAACATAGGTGAGTGGGTAGTCTAAGGCAAAGATGTACAAAAAATAACTCTTAAGCATAAAATCTTCGAAGATGCTCTATATTCCACGAGTTATCCACCAAAGTTCCATCTTCACGCTTGAGTCGGTAGGCTCCCGGGCGAGTGACTTCTGCTATTATAAACGGCCCTTCCCAAAGGGGTGATAGTTTGTGCCGGTCTTTAGTCGTTTGAATCTTCCGTAGAACCATGTCACCAACTATGAAAGCGCGTGATTTGACATTGCGATTGTGGTAACGTCGTAGGCCTTGTAAATATCTGGCCGACTGGATTAGCGCCGCTTCTCTTGCTTCTTCCAGTCGGGTGAGATCATCGATTCTGTCGGTGTCGTGATGTTCTTCATTGAAATTGCGGACTCGCAAGGATTCGAACTCCATCTCACTCGGCAACATGGCTTCTGCGCCGTATACCAAGAAGAAAGGTGACTGGCCCGTAGCCCGACTCGGGGTTGTGCGTAGCGACCATAAAACTGAAGGTAACTCTTCTGTCCACCGGCTAGCATACGGGCGTAGTCTGTCAAAAACTCGAGCTTTAATTCCTTGGAGTACCATACCATTTGCGCGCTCAACCTGGCCATTACTCATTGGGTGAGCGACTGAGGCGTAACAAATCTTGATACCAAAGTCTTCGCAGAAATCTTTGAAAACGCCACCAGTAAATTGTGTGCCATTGTCAGTAATAATCCGGTTCGGCACGCCAAAGCGGTGAACAATGTTGATGAAGAAGTCGCGCGCCTTTTCCGCAGTGATAGTTGCCACCGGTTTTGCCTCAATCCATTTGGAGAATCTATCCACAGTGACAAAAAGATAAGTGTATCCGCCTTGCGCTCTCTTGAACGGGCCCACCATGTCTAGTCCCCAGACCGCGAAAGGACAGGAAAGGGGAATAGTTTGTAGCTCCTGTGCTGGCAAGTGGGTCTGTTTTGCAAAGAATTGACAACCTTCACATGTGCGGACAATTTTGTTGGCGTCGCTGACTGCAGTAGGCCAGAAAAAGCCTTGTCGATATGCCTTCCCGACTAAGGTCCTTGCTGCCGCGTGATTCCCGCACACTCCTGAGTGAATATCATTTAGAAGTTGAACGCCGTCTTCAATGGAGATGCATCTCTGCAATATTCCAGATGGGCTTTTCTTGTATAATTCCTCCTCCACAAGGGTGTAAGTTTTGGAGCGGCGATGAATCCGTTCAGCTTCGTTCTTGTCGGGGGGCAATTCTTGATCCTTGAGATACTTAATGAAAGGCGTCCTCCAGTCGGCGTCAAGTAGCAAAACTTGTTCCCCAGACTCGTCTTTAGCAATCGATTGATTCGAAACCGTGGGTTGGTAGAGATGCTCGACGAAAACATCTGATGGAGCCGCTTCTCTTTTTGAACCAAAATTAGCCAGTCGGTCGGCTGCTTCATTGTTGTGCCGGAGAACATGAGTTAACTCCAAGCCATCAAACTTGTCTTCAAGCTTGCGCACTTCTTGTCGGTAGGCCGCCATGTTGTCGTCGAGGCATGTCCAGTCTTTCATCACTTGGTTGACCACAAGTTGAGAATCCCCTCGAACTATTAGCCTGCGAATCCCTAGGGATATGGCGATCCGTAATCCATGCAAGAGTGCTTCATATTCTGCCACATTGTGTGATGCTGGAAAATGAATCCATAAAACGTAGCTAAGGCGTTCTCCAGTCGGGGAAATCAGAACAACCCCTGCTCCGCATCCTGAAATTCTTTTTGATCCGTCAAAGTGCATCGTCCAGTACTCGATTTTTTCTGCAGGAACGTCTTCTTGGCACTCGGTCCACTCGGCAACAAAGTCGGCCAGCACCTGGGATTTAATTGAAACTCGAGGCTTGAAAGTTATGTCCAAAGGCATTAACTCTAAGGCCCACTTTGCAATGCGACCAGTAACTTCTTTGTTGCGGAGGATTTCGCCAAGTGGAAAAGATGTGACAACCGTGACCGGGTGACTTTGAAAATAATGAGCCAGCTTCCTGACCGTGATTAGAACTCCATAAAGTAGTTTCTGCACTTGAGGATATCTTGTCTTTGAATCAACAAGGACTTCGCTAACGAAGTAGATTGGTCGTTGAACTTTCTGAGTGCGGTCTTCTTCTTCACGCTCAACAACTAAAACCGTGCTCACCACCTTTGCAGTTGCGGACACATATAGCAATAGTGGTTCTTGCGGCCTTGGTGAGGCTAACGCCGGCTGAGTTGTTAGAAAGGTCTTGAAGTCGTCAAATGCCTTTTGCGCTTCTGTCGTCCATTGAAAATCGTCGGTCTTCTTGAGGAGCTTGAAGAAGGGCATTCCACGTTCTCCAAGTCTTGAAACAAATTTGCTGAGTGCTGCCATGCATCCCGTGAGTTTTTGAACATCCTTCTGAGAACTCGGCGGCTTCATATTCAATATAGCATTGATTTTTTCCGGGTTGGCTTCAATTCCTCTCCGAGAGACCATGAATCCGAGTAGCTTTCCTGACGGTACTCCAAAAGTGCACTTCTCGGGGTTCAACTTCATCCTGAAGGCGCGTATATTGGCAAATGTTTCCTCCAGGTCCTGAATCAAGTCGTCTTTCTGCTTGGTCTTAATGACGACGTCGTCGACATACGCCTCCACATTCCGTCCGAGTTGTGTCGCTAGGCATCGCTGAATCATGCGTTGATATGTAGCCCCTGCGTTCTTCAACCCAAAAGGCATAGTAATGTAGCAGTAGGCGCCGAACGGTGTGTTGAATGAAGTCTTCAGGCAGTCGGACTCCTTGAGGCTGATCTGATGATAGCCCGAGTAGCAATCGAGAAAACTGAGCAGTTCGCAGCCGGCTGTTGAATCCACCATTTGATCTATCCTTGGTAAACCGAAAGGATCTTTGGGACAAGCTTTGTTCAAATCTGTGTAGTCGACACACATGTGCCATTGACCAGTCTTCTTGCGGACCAATACCGGGTTGGCTAGCCAGTCGGGGTGGTAAACCTCCTTGATGAAACCTGCTGCTAACAGCTTGGTTAATTCCTCCTTGATAGCTTCTCTTCTGTCCTGTGCAAATCGGCGGAGTCATTGCTTGATAGGTTTCGCGTCTTTTCTGCAATTTAAAGAGTGCTCAATCACCTCTCTAGGAATACCAGGCATATCAGATGGCTTCCAGGCAAAGATATCTTTATTAGCTTGAAGAATGGTGATGAGCGCGCTTTCCTATTTGCTATCTAACTCGGCGCCTATTACAGCAGTTTTGGTAGGATCAGAAGGATCTAAGGGGATTTTCTTTGTCTTGGCATCGCCTTCTCCGGTCCTGGCCACTTTGCTGACTGGTTTTTCACCGTCTTGTGATGTTGATGCAGCTAGTCGGACTTCCTGCTGGCCGAGTGATCTCTCACGAGATTGGGCCAACTCGCAGCTGTCCTTGTCGCATGTGAGGGATTGCTTGACATCGCTCCATAGGGATATGACTCCGCGTGGCCCTGGTATCTTCATCATCATGTAGGTGTAGTGGGGAATCGCCATGAACTTGGCGAGCACCGGGCGACCAAGGATAGCGTGGTAAGCTGTCTCGAAGTCGGCCACCTCGAAGCTGATGTTCTCTGTCCGAAAATTCTCCTTGGTCCCGAAGGTCACTAGGAAAGTTATTTGACCAAGTGGTGTTGAAGATAACCCTGGGATAACTCCGTGAAAGGGGGCATTACTCGGCTTCATCTCGGATCGAGGAATCTGCATCTCATCCAAAGTCTTGGCGAAGAGAATATTGAGTGCGCTGCCACCATCGATGAGGGTGCGCTTGAGCTTGACGTTGCAAACGACTGGGTCTAGTACCAGGGGGTACCGCCCCGGGTAGACCACTCGGTCGGGATGATCCGAGCGGTCAAACTTAATTGGGACTTCCGACCATCGCAAATACTGGGGGGTTGCAGGTTGCGCCGCGTTGACCTCTCTGTCGGTGAGCTTCTGTTTCCTCTTGGACTCGTAGGCAAGTGGGCCGCCGAAAATATGGTTGAGCTCGCTCCTGGGATCTTGATACGCTCCTTGACTTGGCTCCTCGTCATCTTTCTTTTTCTGAGTTGAGGTATCTTCTCCTTCGGTCGGTTTCTTGACTTGGGCGGCATATTTTTCTGCAAATTGCTTGTAGATGAAGCAATCCTTAGCAGCGTGCCCCTTGCCGGGATAGATGCGTGCATGGCCCGTTCATGATCTTGTCGTAGAAGTTGACTCGAGGGCGTTGGCTCTGATAGTTTTGGTTTGAAGTTGCAGCGACCAGATCCTCAGGCTTGCGCTTGCGCTCTCTGTGTTTTGTGTTGCTCCTACTGGGCCCTGGTGCGGAGTGGTGATCCTTCTTCTTCCAGGTTCCTGCCGACTACTTTGATGCTTTCACTCGGTTGCCTTTTCAAACATCTGCTTGACTGTCCTTGGAGGTTTGCGGCTGAATTTGCCGATCAGGAGATCGTTGCGTAGTCCCCGAGCGGATGCGGCGATGATGTTGTCGTCGGTGATGTCGGAGATCTTGTTGCGTTTCTCGGAAAAACGCCGTATGTACTCATTGAGGGTTTCGTCCGGCTTCTGGACGATGTTGTAGAGCTCGAAGTGGGTCCCAGGACACTTGAAAGTGCCCTGGAAGTTGGCGACGAAGTGATCGCGAAGTTCGCTCCAAGTGTCGATTGTGCCTTTCGGGAGTCCAGCGAGCCAGTTCCTGGCTGAATCAGTCAGTGCGACCGGAAGGTAGTTTGCCATGACTTTACTATCGCCTCCTGCTGCGCGAATTGCGAGCGTGTAGACGGTTAACCATGATTCTGGATCGGTTTTACCATCGTACTTCTCGATGCTAGTCGGCTTAAAACCAGTCAGCCAATTCACTCGACGCAGATCTCGGGTGAAAGCTGGAACCCCGTCGCAGTCATCGTCGTCTTGGATTGTGATACCCCTCTCACGTCGTCTTTGATTAAGGGTGTCTCTCAGGTCGATTGAAGCCCTGGGTGGACTGTGGTAGTCGGATTGAATCCGCCGGTCTCTGGCATACTGTGGTGGTCGGGTTTGGTTAGCCGGGGGAGAGTGTACCGACTAGTCTCATCGTGCTCTGCTATGGTCGGCGCGTGAGTTGGTCTTGCTTCTGCTGTCTCTGACTCTTGACGGAGGGGCGCGACTGCCACTCGGCGCTTTGGAGGTTGACTGACTGGGTCGCCGACTGGATTCGGCACGTGGTACTGTGGCTGCGACCAAGGTCTTGACTTGATTTATCAGCGGAGTAACATGTGCTGGCGCGACAGCTGCCAAAGAATCAAGGAGGGTAACTGCGCCGACTGCATTCTGCAGCGGTGTGAGGAAGATGTTGGTATTGTCGACCACTGTTTGCCCGATTGCATCCCTCGCCCTGCGACCTGCCACGGCCAGATCTTGAAGTCTTCGATCTTCGTCTTCTTTACGTCTTGCCTCCTCAGCTTCTCTACGTTGCCGCTCTTGATCTGCTTGGGCTTGGCGTTCTTGTTCGAGTTTCGCTCTATCTTCTTGAAGTCGGGCGCGTTCTTGCTCTAGTTGAATTCTTTCTTGTCCGACTCGGGCTGCTTCTTTTGCTTGTAATCTTGCTGCTACCTCAGCATCAGTTTCATTGTTGGCCATAAAAACACCGTTGAAAACTGGTGTGTAGTTGTCGTCTGAAGTGGCGTCGTCTGCAGCGTTGGTGTCGGGTGGGTTACCGTGCACGCTTTCTTCCGAGGGGCTAGCGTACGCGGTGAGTTCGGTGGAAGAACACGATCTGAGTTTTGGCAGAACAACATTGACGTCCCTGAAGCCGGACCCAGAAATTGGATCCGCTGGTAACTCCATGGTGATGATGGTGGGGTAGATTAGATCGTCTTGAGGAGTGCTTGATGAAGAATCCGAAGTCAATGTAGTCATACTCCCGAAGTGAATCGTCGTCTTGCAGCTGGAAAAGATCTTGATGCTAATCTCAGCCATGTTCGGTAACCCGAGTGGCTGGGAGATGCGATCTACTCCCGATTGCGTCTTGGTGCTGATCCTGGCCATATTCGGTAACCCGAGTGGCCAAGAGATGCGATCTACCTCCAACTGGTTTGAAACCGAGTCGGAGAGAGATATCTTGCCGAAGTCGTCGGTGATAAAGTCGAGGCTGCCGAAGCGATACGCCTGCCCGGGAGGAAAGGCGAAGTCGTCGATACCCGATGAAGATCCCATCCTACTTGATCGGCGATGAACTTGACGCACCCCTACCTGGCGCGCCAACTGTCGAAACTAGATTTCGGCAATAGAAAAAGGGGATGGCTATCAAGCTAGAAAAGTAGATGGGTTATGAGACAAAGGATTTAGACAGGTTCAGGCCTTCACGAAGAAGTAATACCCTACTCCTGTTTTGGGGTTTTGCCTCCGAGTTGTGTATTGATCTTATGAAAAGCTTATATCCCCAAGGGACCCCCTATCCTCCTTATATACCCGGAAGATAGAGGTTTACAAGATAAGATCCAGTCCGACACGGCTTAGATCTTTCATAACTGGTATACAATCTTACCATAATAGGCATCCGAGTTCTAACTTGTCATACAAGACAATATGTTACCCGAATCCTAATACACATCATATTCTACTTACATAACAAACCCCTATTATCAGTCGGATATTCCATGTCTGTGGGTATATGGGTACCATAATATCCACAGACGGCATTGCCCGTTCTGTGTATTTCAATTTACCATCCAATAGCATTTACTCATGGGAGCAATTGCGCGATGTTTTTATCCTTAACTTTCGAGGCACCTATGAGGAGCCGAAAACGCAGCAGCACTTGCTCGGCATTCGCCAGAGGCCGGGCGAATCGATACGGGAGTACATGCGTCGCTTCTCGCAAGCACGGTGCCAAGTTCAAGATATAACGGAAGCATCCGTCATCAATGCCGCTTCGGCTGGGCTGCTCGAGGACGAACTCACAAGAAAGATCGCCAACAAGGAGCCGCAAACTCTCGAGCACCTGCTCCGCATCATCGATAGGTACGCAAGGGGCGAAGAAGACTCCAAGCGGAGGCAGGCGATTCAAGCCGAGTACGACAAAGCCTCTATCGCCGCAGCCCAGGCTCAGATGCAAGCGCAGTTCGTCGAACCAGCCCGCCCCACCGTTCGCCAACCCCAGCCGACGAACCAGGGGTAGCCGCCTCGACAAGGCCAAGCTCCCATGACATGGAGGAAGTTCAGGACCGACCGAACAGGCAAGGCGGTGATGGCTGTCGAAGACGTACAAGCCCTCCGCAAGGAGTTCGACGCCCAGCAAGGCGGTAGCCATCAGCAGCTTGTTCGCAGAAAGGTCATAAAAGACCTCTATTGTGCCTATCATGGGCGGTCTTCGCACACCACCGAGCAGTGCCGAAACATCCGTCAGCGAAGGAACGCTCAAGAACCAAGGCCGCATCAGGGTGCCGCGGTCGAAGCGCCTCGCGGGGCGGCCCGGGAACAGTCGCCTCCAGCCGAACAGTACCAAGACGTGCAGCGCAGAATTATCCAAGTAATCACAAGAGCTGATCCACCGGTCCAGCCGTCGAAGCGGCAGAAGAAGTTGCACCTGCGAACGGTGCATAACATCACCGCCACGGGCGAAGGGGTCCCAAAGTACTTGGGTCAGCAAATTTCTTTCGGGCCAGAAGATGCCAAAGGAGTGTTGTTTCCGCATCAAGACCCCCTGGTGATTTCGGCTGAGGTGGCCGGCTTTGAAGTCCGGCGTATCCTGGTCGATGGAGGTAGCTCGGCCGATGTCATCTTCGCCGAAGCATATGCCACAATGGGGTCATCAACTTTGGCCCTCAATCGAGCGCCGGCAGCGCTTCGCGGTTTCGGCGGTGAGGCAGTTCAAGTCCTCGGCCAAGCACGGTTGAAGGTTGTTTTCGGCATGGGCCAGAACAGGCGCGAAGAGCAGATACTGTTCGACGTCGTCGACATCCCGTACAGCTACAACGCCATCTTCGGCCGTGCAACCCTGAACAAGTTTGAAGCCATCTCCCACCACAACTACCTCAAACTCAAGATGCCAGGTCCGGCAGGGGTGATTGTTGTCAAGGGGCTTCAACCTTCTGCTGCGCCGAAAGGCGACTTGGCCGTGATCAGCAGGGCGGTGCACAATGTGGAAGCCGAACCGCGAGTTAACCGCGTGCCAAAGCCAGCCCCTCATGGTAGGGTGGTCAAGGTGCAAATAAGCGAGGCGGACCCGGCGAAGTTTGTCCAGCTAGGGGGTGACCTAGGCGAAGAGGAAGCTGGGAAAGTCCTAGAAGTACTCAAGAAAAACATCGACATCTTCGCCTGGAGCCCCAGCGAAGTTGGGGGCGTTTCGGCAGAACTCATCATGCATCGCTTGGCTGTCAAGCCAGACGCCAAGCCAACAAAGCAAAAGCTGCGCAAGATGTCCGCCGATCGCCAGGAAGCAGCGAAGGCTGAAGTCCGAAAGCTTCTCAAGGCCGGGGTGATCAAGGAGATCGACCACCCGGAGTGGCTGGCGAACCTGGTCCTGGTGAAGAACTTGAACGGCAAGTGGCGCATGTGCGTCGATTTCACAGACCTCAACAAGGTTTCCCGAAGGATGACTTCCCCTTACCGTGGATCGACCAGCTTGTCGATTCGACGGCTGGCTGCGAGCTCATGAGCTTCTTGGATGCCTACTCCGGCTACCACCAGATTCACATGAATCCGGACGACATCGCCAAGACCGCCTTCATCACACCGTTCGGCACTTTCTGCCACCTCAGGATGCCTTTCGGCCTGAGGAACGCCGGGGCAACGTTCGCCAGGCTGGTGTACAAGGTGCTTCGCAAGCAGCTGGGGCGAAACGTGGAGGCATATGTCAACGACATCGTCGTAAAGAGCCGCAAGGCTTTCGACAATGCCTACTCCGGCTACCACCAGATTCACATGAATCCGGACGACATCGCTAAGACCGCCTTCATCACACCGTTTGGCACTTTCTGCCACCTCAGGATGCCTTTCGGCCTGAGGAACACTGGGGCAACGTTCGCCAGGGTGGTGTACAAGGTGCTTCGCAAGCAGCTGGGGCGAAACGTAGCGGCATATGTCGACGACATCGTCGTAAAGAGCCGCAAGGCTTTCGACCATGCGTCCGATTTGCAAGAGACCTTTGACAACTTGCGCGTAGCGAGCAAGTGTGTTTTTGGAGTTCGCGCTGGCAAGTTGTTGGGTTTTCTTATTTCTGAGAGGAGTATCGAGGCGAACCCCGAGAAAATTGATGCCATTCAGCAAATGAGGCCACCGTCGAGCGTACGCAAAGTACAAAAGCTTGCGGGCCGAATTGCGGCACTTAGTCGTTTTCTCTCAAAAGCCTCCAGGGCGCAAGGAAGTTTAGCTGGACCCCCGAATGCCAGGCCGCATTCGAAGAGCTAAAGCAATACTTGCAAAGCCCACCCGCCCTGGTCAGTCCAACACCAGGAAGCGAATTGCTGTTATACCTAGCGGCTTCGCCAGTGGCGGTTAGTGCAGCCCTAGTCCAAGAGACAGAATCAGGGTAGAAACCGGTATATTTCGTCTCCGAAGCCCTATAAGGGGCGAAGATAAGGTATATCGAGATGGAAAAGCTCGCTTACGCCCTGGTGATGGCTTCGCGCAAGCTCAAGCACTACTTCCAGGCCCACAAAATCACAGTGCCTTCGCAATACCCCCTGGGCGAAGTACTTCGGGGTAAGGAAATCTCTGGCAGACTCAGCAAGTGGGCAGCGGAGTTATCCCCCTTCGACCTGCATTTTGTGGCACGCACCACCATCAAATCCCAAGTCCTGGCCGATTTCGTGGTCGAATGGACACCGGCGTCCGCTCCCGAACCTCAGCCTTTCGAACAGCCTTGGATAATGCACTCCGATGGCTCGTGTTCACACAAGGGGGCGGGCGCCGCGGCCGTGCTCATTTCGCCGGGGGGCGTGCTGATTCGGTATGCCGCAAGGCTGTAGTTCGACACAAACAACAACATGGCAGAGGACGAAGCGGTGCTGCTGGGGTTAAGGAAGGCGAAAGCGCTAGGGGTTCGGCGCTTGCTCATCCGAACAGACTCCAAGCTAGTGGCCTGTCATGTTGATAAATCTTTTGAAGCAAAAGATAAAGGGATGAAAAAATATTTGGAGGTTGTTCGGTCGATGGAAAAGTGATTCGCCGGGATAACGGTCGAACACCTACCCAGAGGACAGAATGAGGAGGCGGACGCCCTGGCAAAGTCTGCCGCCTGCGGAGGACCACATTCGCCAGTCATCTTTTTCAAGATCTTGTATGCACCGTGTGTGCCCATGGGAAATGAGGATGTCATGGCCATACACCAGACAAACCCGAGCGAAGACCCAGAGGACTGGCGAACACCGTTCGTGAAGTACCTCAAAGACGGCTGGCTTCCAGACAACGAAGCGGAGGCGAAACGCCTGCAAATCAGGGCCAGGCAGTTGTACCGCTCTGGAGTACTCCAACCCCTACTCCACTGTATTTCCTTCGTCAAAGGCGAAGAGATAGTGAAGGAAATACACCAAGGGCTCTGTGGCGCGCATCAAGCTGCGAGAACTGTCGCCTCCAAGGTGTTTCGCCAAGGAGTATATTGGCCCACTGTGCTGAAAGTCTGCGTCGCACAAGCCAAAAAGTGTGAAAGTTGCCAGCGACATGGCCGGAGCCAGACCGCACCACAGTATGAGCTGCAACCGATCTCACCAGTTTGGCCCTTCGCCAGGTGGGGGCTGGATATCATCGGCCCATTCCCACCAACGCGAAATAGATACAAGTTTGCAATTGTGGCCATTGAATATTTTTCGCGTTGGATCGAGGCCGAACCACTCAGCGTGATCACTTCAGCGGCAGTGCAGAAGTTTGTCTAGAAAAACATCGTTTGCTGTTTCGGAGTTCCAAGGGAATTCATCACGGACAATGGCAAGCAGTTCGACTCTGACAGGTTCAGAGAAATGTGCGAAGGGCTAAACCTGGAAATCAAGTTCACATCGGTCGCGCACCCACAGTCGAATGGGGTGGTCGAACGCGCAAATGGCAAAATCTTGGAGGCACTCAAGAAAAGGCTCGAGGGGGCAGCGAAAGGCAGATGGCCAGACGAAATGCTGTCTGTCCTTTGGGCCCTCCGAACAACTCCCACAAGGCCAACCAAGTTCAGCCCGTTCATGCTCCTCTACGGAGACGAGGCGATGACCCCAACAGAGCTAGGGGCTAACTCACCAAGGGTGATGCTCTCGGGGGGCGAAGATGGGCGCGAAGTGTCGCTCGAACTCCTGGAGGGGGTACGAGTCGAAGCACTAGAACACATGCGCAAGTATGCCACAAGCACTTCGGCAACCTACAAAAAGAAGGTTCGCCCAACAGAGCTCCTGCCCGGAGTCAAAATGGGAGGGGCCATATCTCATTAAGCACAAGTCAAGGACGGGCTCTTTTCGCCTAGCAACACTGGAGGGTGAAGAGTTCGATCACTCATGGAACATTGCTTCACTCAAGCGTTTTTATGTCTAGAGGGTGGCACCCTATTCGCCAGAATGTAAAAATGTACATATTGCTATGTAGCTCTTTCGGCATCCGCCGTTTTGTAAGCCTGTCGGCACAAAAATACAAAAAAAAGGAGAAAATGGAAAAAGAAAAAAAACTGGACGTAGGGCTGTTATCCACTCTAGAGGCCCGAACCAGTATAAAATTTCTGTGTCTTTCGCCTTTTTTACTTATGTGCATGATAATTCGTGGAAAAACCCCGAGGCAAACGCCTGATCAGCGAAAGCACCAGGGAGCGAAACGAATCGGCCGAAGCATCGCTCGCCGAACGTTGAGACCGCGATAGCTTGTTTCAGGAGATAATAGGGAAAAAATCCCCCAAACACCGTTATAGTCGATCTACACAAAATCGCGCCGCGAACGCAAAGTGCCAAAGATCGACAACGGAAGTCGAAAGCTGAAAAGTCAGCATGCCTATTTCACCAATACACGCAAAGGGGCCGATACATCACGACCCAACGAAAGCACAAAGTGTGATAATGCAGAAAATAACGAAAAGGAAATAAAAGGACACCTTTATTTACTTTGAAAAATAATCAACAGCACACATTGTATAGCATGATACAGGCGAAACGATTTAGACGTTCGCTTACAAGTAAATTACATCTTCGCCCCCAAGACAACTACTAAAAGAGTGATCCGGTGAACTTGGTTCATCATCACTACTGATATTGTACACTACCCTAAGGGGAGAGGGGGGCGAAACTACAGAAAGCGCATAGCGACGCTGGGCGATCGCCTCCTGCCGATCGGTCCGTCGATGGTTTCGCCAGAAACGGGCCATGCCCTCCAGGCGCGCCACATGGACACGATCATAGTCCTCCAGCGTTCGCCCAGGATGGGTTCGCATCCAGTTGGCAACATTCACAACTTTATAGTTGTGGCCGTTGATTGTCATCTCGCGATAGACAGGCCGATGTAGGTAGCGTACCTTCGGCAAATTCTTTGCCACAGTGAACTTCTCGTTCCCACTTCGCCAATCCCCGAAAGGGGGCCGAACGCAAAGCTTTCGGCATCGACCCTACAAAGAATGGGAAAGTCACACAGGAGAACATGGAAAGAAGAAGTTGGGGCGAACGGACTGGGCAAGGGGACCACGTAAAACAAGCGCAAGCATTTCAAACATGTTTCGCGCACTTCAAAATGGAAATATGACACAAATGGCGAAAATAGTGATATATTTCAAATGATTTGACATCCTAAAACAAGGTAGGCCTTGGCCAAATTTACATAGTTCGCCCTACACGGTAAACATCAAAAGTAAAAACAAAATTACAAAGAAATGGGCGGAGGGCCTCACACCTCTGCGTGGTCTTCGGCTCCACCTCCGCCCCCTCCGGCGGGATCTTCGCCTTGGTCCATCGCCTCTGTCTTCGCTAATTGTTCAAGCAGGCGGGTCTTGGCTGCAGAACGGCCGTCCTTCTGCCAAAACTATCTTCGCCAGGCGCGGAGGGCAGGCGATATGTCTTTGGCGCTGACTTCCCAGTCCCCCTTCGCAAAATCGGGAAACTGGGCGACATGTTCGCACCCATGCTGTTGAAGCAGTCCCAGGGCGAAGGCTGCCAACACGCGCGCGCAGCAATCACCGTACGCCGTGGCACAGTCGGAAACTGCGCAGCAAGCCTCCTGGTTCCAATCACAAAACTCAAGGACGGAGGCGTTTTCGCCTCGGACACCGCGCGCCTTCGCCCCCATGTCCTTGAGCGCGAGGCGAAGGGTGCGACAGGATGTCTTCACCGACTCGGCCGTCCTGGCTGCCTCCAGGGCGAGGCGTTGGGCCTTCGCCTCTGCCCTGCCCAACTCCTGGCGAAGGGCTTCCATCTGGGGCTCTGTTATGTTGTAATAGTCCGTAAGGACAGCGGAATGCCCCCGCTCCTTCGCCAGCTCGGCCGTCAGGCGATCAATTTCGGCCTTCACCTCACTGCCCTTCTCGAGCTCGGCTTGATGGCGCTTGTTCTCCACCTTCGCCTCTCGGAGGGACCGGGCGAGTCCCTCCATTTCCAGGCCCTTTCGACCCAGCTCGTCATCTTTCGCCCGGAGGCGGTTCTTTAAGCCATCAAGCCGGGCCCGCATTGTCCGCTCGGTCGAACAATGGGCTGCAAGAAGCTGGCGAACAAGAAAGGGCGAAAAAAAGAGAGGAGCGCTTATCACAAAGTTGACTTTCCCGAACGGCCAGCCGGTGCAACAATGTTGCTCACCCCCTCCACAAAGGGAATGAGCTCCGCCCGGGTTTCAAAATCCCCGGGGGCGAAGTGGGGCGGCCCCTGGGAGTATTCGGAGCCGGACCCCTCAGCCATCTTCTTGCCCTTGTTAAGGATGAGCGGCGAAACGGGCTGGCGGACCAGGCTGTTGAAAATTCTGGCGGCCGCCTCCACCACCTGTTCGGCCGAGGCCGAAGCCCCAGTCCCGCCAGTCCCCCGAGGGATGTCGAGGATCCCTGGCTACGCCCCGCGGGCGAAGTAAGAGTCCCGTCGGACGACTCCTCGTCACTGAACGCGTTGGTGATGGTGACGACCCCTCTCTTCCGGGGGGCGTTCTTCGCGGCGCCGCCCTTCGCCGCCCTAGCCGTAGCGATAGCGACTAAGGCCTTGGCGCCCTCCATGTCCTTCCGCGTAGGGGCGAAGAGGCCGACTCCGCCCCGGTTTCGACGCGCTCTGGGCTGGGAGTTGGTGTATAACCACGCGTCCCAGAGCGACTAAGCGCAGGGCCCTCGCCGCGTCGAATCTCGCCTCAAAAGGGATGGAGTGGTAAAACCACTTCGCCATCCAGTGGCGGTCTCACTTCGACATTGCGGCGTTGACCGGCCACAAGTCGGCGTGCTCGGGGCGAACGTTGAAGTTCACACTCCCGAACGCGGTCTTCCGGGTCCCGGCGGGGGTGACCACCGTCTTCGAGTTGACGGTGGCCGAAAAGATGACGCCGAAGAGGTCAGCGCTGGGCTCGAACCCAGCAGTCCGGCACGCCCAGTCGAATATGGCGATGCGGACCAGAGCCGAAGGGCTCAGCTGGGGCAGTTCCACCTGGAAAAGACGGAGAATTTCCAGCAACAGTATATTGCACGGAAAGCGGAGGCCGGCCTCAAAGAAGACAGCGAACACCACCGTCTGGTGTTCGCCAGGCTACGGCACCTCGGCATCTCCGGGGGCGAACGCCTGCCCTTCCGCCACCAGGCCGGCGTTGACCATCCTCGCCAACTCATCATCATCGATGAGCGAAGCCCCTAGAAAAGCCGTGGTGTCTTCGTTGATCTGGCCGGGATCAGGCCCGGTCGCAGCAATTGGGTTCGGCTTGCGGGGAGCCATGGCAAAGCAGAAGTGGGTGGGCGAAAGGTGTCAGTTAGGCGAAGCAGTTCGTTCAAAGTTAGCCGTGAGCAGATGGAATGGAAAATGACCGCGGTGAAAATGAGAGGAGTAGCGACGGTGAAAACGGGAAGTGAGAATATCTAGCCCACCAAACAATGCTTCGCCTTCCCATCCAATCGGGAATGGCCACGTGTCGCAGGGTAGGCGAAACGGTAAAATCCCATGGGGCAGGCCGTGCAGTAACGGGCCCCCAGAGAAAAGGCCCATCACTATTCGCCACGGCCCCATGGCCCATCACTATTCATTACAGCCCAACAGAGCAATATGGGCCACTTCACTGTTCATAGAGGGCGAAGGCCCAACATTGCTCACATTAGGACCGGTCACAAACACCAAAAAAAAAACCCACAGCTGCTCGCGGTGGGCGAAGGCTATACATAAGAATCCTTTTTCACACGTCGCAAATTTTTTGCAGGACCCAAAAAGACAGGTTTCGGCAGGAGCATCGGTCGAAAGGGGGCGCCTCATACCATACTACATGGTTTGCACGGTCTCGGCCGAAGCTCCTATCTCACCCTTGCCCGTGAGGGGCTTGTTGGCAGTATGCCATGAGGCCCTTCGACCAAGCCTGCCGAAACTAGCCAAACGGCAAGGATCCGAACTCTAGGCGCCCAAGGCTCTTAAGGCGAAGCCTGCTGGCGAAGACATCAGGGCGAAAGAGGCAATGGGCGAAGAGTCACACTGGGCTCCCATCGGTCTGGGCGAAGGCTGCATGGCGAAGGCATGCACCGAAGGAGGGTGACTTCGCCAAGACGGACCTGATTCAAGGGGGTCCAGTGGGTCGGCCCAATCACCCCGGCCAAAGGACCAAGGAGCCAGTAGCCACCAAGTGGCCCATTGAGGGCCCATGCACCTTAAATACATTGAATACCCATGTAGGGGCCCCTTTATGAGGGTAACCATGTAAATTCCCCTGTAATAGCCCTAAACCCTAATGGGGGATCTGTAATGAGGTTATAAATAGCCACCTCGAGCCATGTAAAAGAGGAGCCGAATTTAATAAAAAATTTATTACACTTTACTTTTCCAACGGGCCTTCGACGTACGCCGTTGAGTATCCACGTCCTTCGACGTACGCAGTTGTCGTTTCGACAACAGTGTCCGATAAGGACTTTATGTTTTTCCTTTTATCTTTAGGAAAGTTTTTGTCGTGTCCGATATGGACTAGTTTCTACGCATGGGTATAAATATGTACACATAGGGTCCCAGTAAATTATCTCTCGATCAGTATAACTACTTTCAGCGCATCGCCACCCTATTTCCGAGGTTTTACTTATCAACCGGCGGAACTTGGCACCAGACGCGGGGCTACCTCGCCTTTCGATCAACGGCGAAGGGGTAAGTCCTACGTTCCGTCGAGCTCTGGTGAATGTATTGGCTACATTGGTGTTGTTCAAGATTGCATCGCTTCGATCTCTTGGATTGCTCTGGTTCGGTTCACATATTTGCCAACCTGATATTTCAATTCTGTTTTAATTTCATTGTGTATAGAGACACATCGGTTTAGTTGGGACTGTCTCGATTAGGTCTGATCTTCTGTCTTAGCTGATATATCTCTACAATAACAATGTTGTTTTAAATATATTTGTTATATCCATCACATTAGACAGATCTATCGGTTCATTAAGTATTTGATTATTATATACAATCTCGTGCTGTATCGATTAGGTTCAACCGACTAGATTGTTGTTGATAATATAAATCTTGTTAAGCCAATAGGTTCATGCTAATGCTTTATCGGAGTGCTAGCCGATGAGTTATCATATACGTTATATAATCCAGATTGACAATGTCTTCTACTTGCATCGGCGGATCTCCATCTAGTGTTTTATCGATATTGGCTAGATTACTTTGTTGGCTTAGATTATATAATCTATCAACCACCCGGAAAATCAGTCAAAGGTTGGATTGTCTAGATATTATGTTTCTTTTCATACTTAGTGTTGCATCCGTTAAGTTTTATCTACTAAGTCATACTTAGAACCATAATCTCTAGCTTGCTTCTTGATTGTCATTAAGGGTTTCATCAGGGTTTCAGCCGATGAGTTACATGGATGTTGCATCAACTTACAAGGATTATTTACAAATTGGTTTCAGACGATGACAACAAAGGTTTCACTGTTTATCTAATCTTTTGGATTTTATGACATCGTACCGATGAATGCTTTAACCATTGGATCAGTGCTTATTCAATATGACATATCACTATTAGTCGAATGGTTTCTACTTGATTATATTATTATTTTACTACATTATCATCTATCGATTATCTTTATGTTATAATTTACTCAAGTATCAAGATCTATACTGGATATCAGCTATAATTACTCCATCGGCTTGTCAGCTGATTGGTTGTTTTATCTGTTGTTTACATATCTTGTCAGTTGCAGGATCAAACTAACTAGCACGCCCGCTTCTTATTATTATTTTGGACATGCACTGCAGCTAAGAATATCTCCCAGGCCACTGTGTTTTACGTAAACAACCGCCCGTCACGGATGACTCAACTCAATCGGGTTTAAACTTAAGCCCGTCACGGATGACTCATCTTAATCTAGTTTAAACTTAAGCCCGTCACCTATGAGCTCATCTCAATCGGGCTTAAGTTAAAGCCCGTCACGGATGAGTATTTTAGCAAAAAAAAATTTTGTTTTATGGCTAGCCTCAGGTCTTTACTAGCCATGCCCACTGCAAAATGATAGAAGCAAATATATATATTCCCGACAACCCCCATTCGCAGGGATATACAAATCAAACATTCAGATCACATCCACATTCATACATCCAGTCACATATGACATCAAACATTGACAATCCCGTCCACATTCACTAATAACCAAACTGCCGGCATGCATATTCAAGAGTTAAGCATCAAAACCTGCAAAACCGAGTTATAAATTGGAACAAATGTAATTAGCATTGCAAGTATATACAGAAGCAATAGACCGGATGGTATTACATATAATATATAAATAAATGTTACATAATCACATGTCTTTGACAAGTATTGAAAAATGTTTAGCCATTTATAGATGAGCTAGCTACGACTATAATCTAAAGCTTCCTTTGGTTGAAAATATGTTGTCTAGTATGAAACGTGCTATGTCCTCTCTAATGTTTTCGTAGTTATGAGGCGGAATGTTGGAAACTTTTTTCTTGCGTGTGAGACACAAAGTTAGTGCATATATACTTCGAAGTACTTAGAATATTTAAGCACACACACAACTTAACCACAAACCTCAAGGTTGAGCAATGTCACCTTTTACAAACAAACATTAATAATTCACGGGTCTAAATATAATTCACTTAATACTAAATATATACCTAAAATCAATAAAATCACTAAGTGCCATCTTATCTAAATATAAATTCCACTAGAATTCATCTAAATTAACTAAAATACCCTAAATTCGACATATCTCCCCATATTACTAAGTTCCATCACACAAAACAAATCACACATGGACATCACAAGTCCATCTCAAATATGCATACATAAATAATTACATGCATAAAAAATTATCCCCAAAAGTAAAATACAGTCACTAGAATACCCTAAAATCAATTAAATACCCTAAATTAAGTAAAGTACACATCTCACATATATAAAAATCAACATCCCTAAAAATCAACATATATAAAAATCCCTAACTCACAAATCAACATATATAAAACTGAAGTGTACATCTCACATATATAAAAATCAACATCCCTAAAAATCAACATATATAAAAATCCCTAAGTCACAAATCAACATATGTATGACTAAAGTGCACATCTCACATGTATAAAAATGCACAAATCAACATATATATTACTAAAGTACACATCTCACGTCCCTAAAATCCACTATCAGTGAGGAGGTCGACGGTGGCGGTGGTGCAGCAGTGGGCGGCGCTGGGCTCACAGACGACGGCGGTAGGGCGGATGGTGCTAGGGTTCGGTGCTAGATCTGCGAGTGAAAACCCTAGTCTAAATGCGGTCAAACCACATCCGTGATGGGGGTTGAAGCCAAGCCTGTCATGGATAACAGTCATCCGTGAGGGGCTTAAGTTTAAGACCAATTGAGAGCTCATCCATGATGATCTTAAACTTAAGCACAATTGAGATGAGCTCATCCCTGACAGTATTCAACTTAATCCCTAGTTTCCACACCTTCTTTCCAGAGAGTTTCTAGATCATCCATAACAGGCTCCACGAACACATCAATATCATTGTCCGGTTGTTTCGGTCGTTGGATTAACAAGCACAATATAATGTATTTCCTTTTGAGGCATAACCATGGCGGTAGGTTACAGTTTGCAATAAGAACTGGCCAAGTGCTGTGAGAACTGCTCAAGTCTCCGAAAGGATTCATGCCATCTGTACACAAACATATCCTCATGTTTGTGGGATCAGCTGCGAATTCTTGATGTTTTCGATCGATATTCTTCCATTGAATCAAACCTACAGGGTATCTGAGCATACCATCATTCCTTCTCTCCATAGCATGCCAACGTACTAATTGCGCTTCCTTGGGGTTGGCAAAGATTCTCATGAAATGATTAATGATATGTAGATACCACACAACCTTCATCGGACCACCCCGCTTTGACTTCTTTCCTTCGTCAACACATTTCTTTCGCTTGTATCGCGAAGCCTTGCAGACAGGACAAGCATCTAAGTCCGCATATTGCTTGTGGTATAATAGGTAGTCGTTTGGACAAGCGTGAATTCTATGGTCCTCTAACCCTAAGGGGCACAAAATCTGCTGTGCTTCATATGTCGTCTCGGGGAATGTGTTCTCAGGAAGCAAGACTTTCAATATTCCAAAAACTATTTTCCTTCAGTTTCATTAGGTCCATGTTAACTGACAATTTGGGGTGTTTTGCTTGCATCCGGTGTATAGAGGTTTCTCCGAGTCACTGACCAACCTGGTGAACTTCATGGAATCTCTCTCGTTGTAAGCTGGGTCCTTAACGTAACGCAACATGTCTTGTAGCAGATAGTGATCCACATTAACCATTTCACCATCCAATAGAGAAGGTACAAACATATCGTACTCATCTTCATCTTCCTGATTTTGTGTACCACTTCTATCTGCAGCTGTGACATCGTCGACTAATTCTTGCTCTCCGTGCTTCACCCAACATATGTAGCCTTCCATGAATCCTCGACGTATCAAATGAGCATGTACGTCCGCTCTGCTATCAAGCATGATCTCATTTCTACAATCTGCACAAGGACAAACACATGTAATAGATGTTTCTTCTTTTCCTATACTCCTCCGTGGCGTTTACAAAATTTGAAACGCCACTTCGATCTATCACAGAAAAAGTGAAAAAATATTAGATAAACATGTTGTAAGATAAGTATTACCAAATTTATGGGAATTGTTTAGTATTTTTCAATTACTTTTTATGAATTTTTTTTTTAGAAAAAAGAAATAAAAATCGGCTCCCTAAACCTCCCACCAAAATAGTGAATAGTAGGACAACCATTCCTGTGGCAGTTGGAATATTTATAGTGTGCAACAAATATCGGTAACGGTCAATGAACGGTTATCGGTAACATGTTTTGCAGTTTATCTTTATCAGGCCTATATGTGAGCCCATCACCGATGGTTGATCGGTGACGGGCCGAAATATTATCTTTGTCATGTATATATTAGAGTGTTGATGCGAAAAACACACACTGGCCTGAGAGATTTGCTTTACTCTAGTGCGGGTCCAAAAGTTACTTTTAGGTTCAAAGGGCGTGCTAGTTGATTTGATCCTGCAATCAACAAGAAGAAACATGCAAATTTATTAGTAGACGATAGCCAACCGGGCAGCTAGCCGATATCGTATCGTGATGTAACCTAGCCGATACAATAAAATATCAATCAGCTGTAAGGTGTTTATCAATGATAGAACTAACACTAAAACCGGTACATCGGCTGAAAAGATCAGTGTTACATAATCAATATATCAATATTACTTTAAAAATAAGCAATTGGGATAGATCGGACTGAACCGAGACAGTATAAATTACCCAAGTATAAAATAACATGAAATAACAATTATATATACTCATATCATAGCCGATGTCCAGATTTAAGCGTGTATCGGATATAGCTCCGATACAACCTTATATTAGGATATTCTCTTTCGACAAATATATTCAACTATTATCAATTAGATTGATAGTAAGTCCAATATATTTGTATTAGATTAGATCCTGATATAAGAGGTAGATATAGCATATTAAACAAAGCATGAAACTATGTATATACTAGATAAGATCGGCTGAAACCCCGATACTATCCTTATTAACAACCATAAAACAGGCTAGAGATCATGATTCAGAACATGACTTGGTAGATCAAACTTAACTGATGCAACACTAAGTATGAAAAGAAGCATGATATCTAGACAGTCAAGCTGATGGTTGCCTTTCGGGATGGTGGATACATTATATAATTTAAACCAATAAGATAATCTAGTTGTTACCAGCAAAACCCTAAATAGAGATTGGCCGATACGAATAGATTGCATTGTCAATCTAAATTATATAACGTATATGATGACTCGGAGATTCGCAACATAGAATTAGAGTGTCATAAAGATGTAAGCACTAATTCCGATAATGCAAACCGCTAGAACAAGACCCACCTCTTCATCGAAGATCAAATTGATGCAGCTCGACTCGAAAGCATGAACTTGTCGAAAGTAGAAAACAAAAGATTGGCGATGCGCTGAGATTGATTGAACTATGATTGTTTTATTCATATGACCTCGGGTCTATATTTATACCCGAAAATACAAACATTGCCCATCACGGACACGACTCATATTAACCTAATACAAATCCAACTAGCAAATAAATCCCTTGGGCGGACTCTTACTGAGAATATCTATAAGAAAATTACATATATTCCTAATTAATAGATACATTTGCCAATCTTGGACTCTATCCTTGCCTAGCAACATCATCGCAAACTCTCTATCGAATCCGATACTGACTTCACATGCGATATCAGCCATATCGGCTATCCAAATCGGACTCGGTTTCCAGCCGATACGGTCTCCAGCCGATGCGCACTCTGTTTCCGAGATTTCCACATATCTTCGAATCCGCTTCGGATTGGATCTTGTTTCCGATTCACAAGCTTGCCAAATTTCATCGTCAACATAGAGCCCGTCACCAATGATACACATCGATGATGGGCATATGTACAGTGCCCGACAGTGATTACAAATATAATCTTTGTCAGGCCTAAACAAAAGCCTGTTACCGATAGGTCTCATCGGTGACAGGCTCGAAATACATCTGTACGAGTATATCTTTATCAGTATTTATTTCGACCCGTTAGAGATGATGATGGTGTGACTGTCCACAAACCTCAGATACCGGAAAACCCGTTACAGATAAGAAGTTCTGTACTAGTGTCTACACGAAGCGTGAGTGGACTATTGGTAGTGCAGGTCGATCCTTCGTGTACAATGACTTCAAATCAACACAATGCAAGGTGAGTGGACATGCTGGTTCTGGACCATATATAGGAAGGAGGCGGTGCTTATATATTTAGAAGTGTTATGGTGTGATGAAATCCATATTTACTATTTTCATGAAAGCAGTTGCATTATCTATTGGGTTCTACAGAATATGTATATGTGATTTGTTGGATTTGATCCTTCAAATTTCGCACTTCTTAACTGACCATCTGTATTTGAGTTAAATAATTGGAGTCATCTGCCAGATTATTAATTTCCATTATGTAGTGTACAACTAGTCTCATGTTTACCATTATACAGTTTTGAATTATTTCATGCATGTGACCAGCAGCTATGATATCCTTCGGCTATAACACCCCTACATATTTCCTCCGTTTTTTGAGCTGGTTTTGACTCCGCGGAGAGATGTACGCGTGTTGTCAACTTTGCAAAGAGCTCCTCGTGTTTGAACAGAATGTCGTATATGTCCTCAGACCACCTGACATGCTGTTATGTTTCTTCTGGAAAACCCCTCGTCTTTCTAAAAAATACAATGCAAAGAAGAGAAAATTCCGTTTATAGGGTTAGCACCGTAAACATGCAAAACACAGGTGCTTTTCCGAAAAATAACCACATATATTATTCCATACCCAACCCTAATGAGCCGCCTCCCACCTCTGCCGCTCGCGTGCCGCCTGCGCCCCCCGCGCCGCCACGGCCTCCTCCCACCTCCTCCCCACCGTGTGCCGCCGCCATCCTCCCGTGCCGTGCCCATGCCACCCGTCAGAGCCGCCACCGGTGCCCTATCCCTCCCCTTGTGGCAGCGGGGGCAGGGGTAGGGCGGATGCAGCGCTGGTCGGAACCGCAACCGATGTTCCCTTCTTCCTCCCCTCTTCACTTGTGTCAGCGGTGGTGGCGGTGGTGGGGCGAGGGCGGATCCAGCACCCTTCGGAGCTGCCACCGTGCCCCCCTCCCCCCGGTCCCCCGGCCACACGGGCGCTGCGTGCATCGGAGCCAGCTCCGGCGCTCCCTCCCCCCTTGTTCTACCCCCGCAGCCCCAGCCAACCCCCGGCGACGATGGGGCCTACGACGGCGACGGAGCCGGCTACGCGCTCTCAAGGGCGCCGCGCCACTGCCGCCCATCCGAGCCAGTAGGGGGACACGGGATTAGGCGAGGAGTATAACAACAGCTCAACAAAGCGCACAGATGTAAAAGCCCGCTAATCTTATAACTTGTCGTTTTGAAAAGATAAAAAAAACCACAACATGATAATGGTCATTCATCACTTTATCATGTCACAAATAAAATTTCCACACCTGTTCAAAGAGTCAAACGGAACTTCCAATCTTCTTATAAATTTTCTAAATTGAATAAGTGATGGATTATTATGCCAATTTTTGCGACTTTGATAGTCTGTTGATATATCTGTGCTCACCTTTTCCCAGTATATATTAGACACAAATGCAGATTGATAGTTCTGCATAGGATCCACTCCGCATCGGGATCGAAGGCCCTCCTCCAGTGGGGAAGCCCAGGTCGCCACCAGCTGCCGCCACAGTTTAGACCCTGAGCTGGCTCTCTGAAGCCCTCTACCAAAACATGTACGTCGTATTGAGCAGTTCCGAGTGAGGGTCCAACCAAGCATGAAGCTGTATTCGTCGTGTTCCACGCGTATACTTTTTAAACGGTTAAACGGTCTATTTTTTTTAAAAATTCATATACGAAAATTGCTTTAGAAAATCACTAATCCATGTTTTTTAAAAAAACTTAGTAAATACTTAATTAATCATGTGCTAATGAGTCGCTCCGTTTTTCATACGGAGGGAATGAGTTCACAACTCACCCAAACACATCAGCTTTATACTGTTCCCCAGTAAACTCGAACCATACACATCAGCTTTGTACTGTTCCCAGTAAACTCGAACCATCACCCTTCTAGGGAGTGGCAGCTCAATTTGGAGTAATCATTTACTTTGTTACTGAGTGCACCACCCTTCTTCACTGGATACATGCTGCTGCATGCTGGAGGCATGGAAGAAGTTACCACAGGGATTCATGATATCTCCCAAGCCTACTATAGCCTGTACATGTTACTAAATGTTTGCTTGTTTAATTAGATTTTCCCGCAAAGAGGTGCAGAGTGAAGTGGTATGTTTGGCATGTTCTTCAGTAGTATCAATTCTAGGAGATTGTCAGTTTCCTGGTCCAAAATAAAAAAAACATTCTGCTGAATGCTGAGATATTCAGGCACATAAAGTCGGTGCCGGAAATAATTCAGTGCTAATTGTAGGATCAAACAGAAGTAACCAAGCACCAAGCATAACAGATGGGGTGAATCATATATTACGTCAGCGGAAATCAAATAATCGAACTATGTTAGATCAAAACACATCCTAACCTAAAAACCAATGGAACACACTTACGGAGGTCTATCCGACCTACTAGGGTCGGTCTAACCGCAAGTCCTCTCGTGGTCTGTCCGTCAGGCTAAAAACAATCTAACAATACTTCTGATTTCTCTTAAACCAGCCATTGCATCAAGTTGCAAACTTGACAGAATAAACTAGACAAACCAAGTAACAACTCCACCGGAGGGATTTGCAAACTAATAAACTTTTTAAGAGAAAACACTCTCTAAAGTCAGATGTCTCAGAATTTCAGCAAACTGAACAAAACCAAATTTCAATCAGCAAAAACCAAGCAACGAAACTTTCCAGATCTAATTTATGAAGTATTAGAAAGGTTTTGGATGGGTTAACTTGAACAAAATCGTAGCAAAACGAATAATAACAAGTTAATACCAAAACCGAACAATAACATAAAACATACGACACTGGAAAAGATCGTCGATGCCTTAATGATTGAATATGATTTTTATTGTTCAAGTATATTGTTCACACGGTATAGCCACAATGCCGCCTCACAAATTTCTTATAAAACCCTAATAAAAAGAGATCTAAACTCTCTATCTCTCAAACTTGGGTTACCCTTAAGGCAAATCCTCTCTCTATTTATACTAAAAATCTCCTATTCGGAATAGGGGTACAGCTCCTAGTTCCACTGTAACTCTATATCTCAATTTCCAAATCAAATTACTATTTACTGAATTGTAATTCTCTCTTTCTCTCCAAAAACTACAACTAACTCCAGCCGTAGCAGACCGCGACCGAGTCGGACACCTCCTGCGCGCTGCCTCACAATTTCCTTCGCAAACACCGACGCTTGCACGCACACCTCGTGAAGCCTGCTGCGAAGATCTCTTCAACACGGTGTCCATCTACCGTTTATCATCTCGTATTCAACTTCGTCACCCAGTATCCTTGATCATCTTGACCTTAACTCCTTTCTAATTCTAATCCCGATTCCAACGTTGACTGAAGTTGATCTCCAAGAATCCGGACTCTAGTTACATTCTGAAAAGGGTATCTCAACCGCACTAGACCTCTGTGTCTCCCTGAGCATAGTCCCATCCCTCACCATTGATCAAGGCTGATCTCAAGTCACCTGCACACAATTAGACAAAACAAGTGTTTCTAGGTACAGACATCGATCACAACTTGACCCACATTAGTCACACGCACTCACATTAACATCCACACATATTCTCAAACCAATTCATCAAATAAATCATTTGCACAGTTAATTGTTCATCACAAATATTAATCATGACACTGATTTCATACTAATGCTGAGATCGTTGTCAGTAGGATGGAGCACGTGCTTATGTATATTCAGTAGGGCTATGTGTAGGATATGGTAACAATATTCTGGTTGTATTTTCTTATGAAAACACTTTCTATCTCTTTGACGAGCGATAGAATTAATATAGGTGAAAACACCTCATATATCTCTACTTATAAAGATATTCAAGAAGAAAAAAAATCATCTTATAGATGCATAAAGTAACAACCTTTCCTTGGCAGGCAGCGATATACTACACAGGATACTCGGTGTTGTGTAATCACTATATTGGATGTCTATCCCTTAGTTCTGCCATAGATCATTCTACATAAGCAGAAGATGATCATATATAGAGTTGTATGATGATTTAATATTATGTGATGAACAAATTGTCAAATGTAAGTGTCTATGAAAATATGATGAATAGTGTTTTTGGATTGTGAATGGTTTGTGGTTTGGTTGGCTTTGGGAGGCCGGTCATACCGGGTGGGCACCGCCTATCAGATTGCTGGTGTTGGTGCGGTCTAACCGGTGTGCCCGACAATCGGACCGACAGACTCTAGGCGGAAGTCGGTTCTGGGTTGTTTTAATGGATTTTCTAGAGTACTTCATGTTTATGACATCAAGATAGTTTCTTTTTGTGTGTGATACTATTGTGTGCTGATGTGAGTTAAGTTGGTGCAAATATGTACTCGGATATGGAGTTTCTTCGTTGTTCATGTGCAGGTGTTACTTGAGGTTATGGAAATATATCCGGTGATGGATGGGGACTATGATTGGGATAAGTTGAGGTTCAAATGATCAATCATATTGCACGGGATGCTCAGGCTAGAGAACAAAGCACGTGGAGGTGAATATTTCCATATGGCATACACGTGGTGTTGTGTGCATATGAACAGAGGAGTCAAATTTCATATATTGGATTCCATGTTTGGGTGGAGTTGTATGGGGATATTGTCTCCTTGGTTTGGCAAGTTCCCTATGTGATTAAGAGTTATGGTTGTAGTTGCTTTGGCCGGCTCCCTATGCGATTTGGAGTTATGGTTGTGGTTGGATTCATGGCTTGGGGTAGTCATCTTTTGGATATAAATAGATGAATGGTTGAAGATAGAACATATAGACTTTTTGGTAAAGAATAGTCAGGGTTTGCTTCGAGTTCTTCAATCCTAGTTCATGAGTTGAGAGAGGAATGCTTTTGGATGCACTTTGTAAGCACGTATTGATGCAAAAGTCCCCAGAAAATGACGAGGACGGGGTAGAGGCTCCAGTGGGGTTGCCCACAGTGGATCCGGAAGGACCTGCATCACTAGTTCACCCCAAACAGTGGTTCCCTATAGCCCTCGGCCTTAATAGTCGATCTAATTTCAAGAGTTTCATCGATTTGTGTTTTTTTCGGATCTCGACGGTCAGATGAACATTAGGCAAGCGGTCTATCCGGCTGTTGGTATTTATTATGAGCACAGAATAATCTGCAAGCGCACATATAGCATTGTAGTTTTCACCCAAGAGTAATCAAGGGTATCTTATCCATAGGGAATGTGTGAGTATAATATAAGAACATGATTCTTCCAAGGACAACAACTAAATGGTAAGCACAGGATAGAGAGAATTCCTATGGATTAAAGTTCTTATTTAAGTTAAGGTCAAACTCTATCAATTGCATCGGACATCGGCTTACTCCTGGTCTACAATGGAGACTATGGCCTACTGCTCTATGATATACCCGAAAGTGAAGGATTACAAAGCTCTAACCCGTGGAGCACAAAAAAGGTAACCACCAGCCTTGACACTGTGTCTATGCTATTAATTACTAACCTAATATCGACACTATGCTTAAAGAAGATTATGGTACTCTACCTAAGTTGAGCGATGAACCTGCAATGATGAGAATATATCTTACTTAATAAGAAAAGTAAATACCTAAGCAGACACAAATACTTACTTATAAAATAAGCATACGTCGAGGTACTAGATCAGCGAGAGTGCCAACATTTCCGGCACTCCTCCGGAACATCCCTGGAAGAACGCCGACATCTGCGGCACTCCTCCGAAACTTCCTCGAAGAGAACTCCGACATATAGGGCACTCGTTTCAGAGTTTCCCCTCACTCTCTTCCAATGTTCTAACTCTACTAGAGAGTAGCCTAAATGTGAGTTCTACTCCATTTGTTGTTCAATTTTTAGAGTGAGAGCTTCTCCTCCTTTTCGTAGCTTCCAATGACGGCGGTTTAAGTCGGTAACTATTGGGAAACCAGGCATAACTGCCAATGGGGAGGCCTGAGGAAGCGACACGTGGATGTTGGGGGCGATCAGCCACTATGGTAGTTCGGCCGAACTAGTGGTTCGGCCAAACCACTTTGATCGCCATTCTCCCCCGTTTTCACCTGAGTCATTGTCCCATGGGAACTCATGACGGTGCATGGTGGTTGGTGTCAAATATGTTGGTTTCGCTATGGTTTTTGGGCCCTCCAATTTGTGTACTCGCATGTTATTGGCCGGAGATGTGTTTCTTCGCATGGCCGTTGGTTTTGTACAAAATTCACCTGCATATAAATAATCACCAATACTTATGGAAAAGGTTAGTAATGACCAATACCTCTAAGTTCGGTATTTCATTTGCTATTATGCAGCAAGTGACGGTCGAATTCGGTACTTAAGGACCATCAACACCGGTGGGAAGCAACTAGTCATACCGGTGGCGGTGAGCAGGCAACAGACAGGGAGCAACGATCAGACCAGCCGGATAACACCGGTCGGACCGGTGGCGAAGGTGCGATCACACCATTGTACACTTGGCGGTTAGACCGGACTTTGAGGGTAACTTTTATTTCTGTTAAACGTTTTGGTTTATGGTGTTCCTACCATTCACCCCCTCTCATTGGCTGATGAGTAAAGAGTACAGGATTCATGACTATTCCTGATATCTCGTAAGCCTACATATCTTTGTCATAGCCTGTTACTGATTTGATGCACATCCTCTAATTGGTTTTTTCAAGCAAAGGTCCTTGCATAGATATAATGGAGCTATTTGGATTTTCTACCTTTTGTGTAACATATGAATTTCATTTGCTTTTGATCAATGCCTACATATTTTCCGTTTGAATGAGAGTCAGTTGTGCCCTATCCTGCGTAAATCAAGCTTACATGCAGTGGTGTTTGTCTTTGGTGTGCATGTTGGAAGGAGCCAGTACTTCTTTTGTATGTACACCAGGTAGTGCTATAATGGAGGGTAAATCTAGGCATGCACATCTCCACTGGTGGTGGAAGAGGCGGATCCATTGGCGGTGGCCTTAGGAGCGGTGGATTTGTCGGTGGCGGTGTCAGGAGAGGTGGCACTGTCGCTCTACCTGCCTCGAGAGCCTGACAATGGTGGCTCACTCTGGATCTGAGCCCGAGTCGATAGCAACGAGCACATGAGCCCAACCCATGGAAGCAGTTGTAGTGCTAATACTTCTCCTGGATGTGGCACCCCATACTCGCTCGCCTCCCTCAAACTCCAGGTAAGCAGATCTCGGGGCTCACCGCGGGTCTTCTTGACAACAGTGAGGTGTCTTGTTGTTAAGTAAATCCCGACTGTGAGATCTGTAATGTGTGATCTGTGATGGACTTAATCTGATGCCTGAATTGATTTTAATTTGTGTAAATGAACTCTGGTTTTTGAGATATGTGAAGTTCATGGCTTGTTGTTATGACCTTTGATGTTGCTGCTTGTGAGCTGTAGTGGCTAGTAGGAAATATATTTTTTCTTCCTTTTTTACCTAAAAACCGTTTGTCCAAACGATTTTTCTATGCTGTCCACTTAACAAACTCATCTGCGAAAATCGATTTCTTACTGGTAGTTTTAACAACCATCATTGAAATTTTTAATTTCCACGGTCATTTTTCGTAGAGACGGGTCATAAAATTGCCTCCACAAATGGATTTTGTTTGCCTGGAGAAATATCTTTTACAGTAGTGTAAGTTTCAAACTGGAGTCAACAAATAAAGTGACGCATATATGTGTATTGCAGATGTCTTTTATATGCTAGCAAGAACAGATCATTCCATAAGTGCAACAACTAGTTATCTGCTTTTTATGAAAATAAAAGGCAGTTGTTTGCACTGCATTACAATTAATTTATCACAGTTCCCTGTTTTCAATACATCGTGCCTAGAATTGTTGTTATTCATACTATTTATTTGTTTGTGGGAATATTATCGAACTCAATCGCTTAATTTCTCATATATAGATGGACGTTAGCTGCTGATTTGAATCCAAACGTGCACCTTCCACTGTATGATATCATACCCATGATAGCTGTACAAACTGTCTATACAATTTCTGACAGATGCTTTGATATAAAAAAATTGTAAAAAAAACAAAGCTTTGGTGACCAGTGTAATTACCCTACCTATATAATATATTGCCAGGAATTCTCAACAAATGATTTTTATGGAATATCAATCTCTTTTACAGCCTTGACGGTAAGACTGGGTAGTGGATTGTGAAAAATACCTATCACCGCATAGCATATACTATAGTCTACAGTGATGCAAGGCCGGCCATCAGGCAGTGCAGGGCTATCAATAACACGCTGCAAAGCAGTACTGATTCTCATTGCCAGATTAAGATTATCATTGCTGATTCACAAAACCAGTAGTAGGTACTAGTACCTTTTCACTGGTATGTCACCCTAGGCAAAAGTTCAGTGGTTCCATGTCAACCACTTCCTCCTGAAGTAGTGGTTGAATTCCCTATATGTCTCTGATGCCTATAAATTTTGTTTACCTAACTATGAACTGTACCAGTAAATCAATACTACGTCGCAAGGTGAGTTCATGAGTTGGCTAAAAAACAAGAGCAGATCATTGCCAGTAGGGAAGAAGCTTGAGCTTAGGGCACGAGGAATGTATATGGCTCAAGTAGTCATTATGGTGGGTCTCATGTGGACCCCACTAGAATATACAACCTCCTCAACAATGTATATAGCAAGAAGTGGGTGTTAACATGTAATATCCTGAAAATTCCTGATAATAAAAATCATTAAAATTTTGATCTTTTAAAAATTTTGCATCATGCTGATTATTATGATTGCTATTGCTTACCAAAAGCATAAATGATCACAATGAAAATGAAAATAAGGTAAAGATCTATATTTGTAATAAATATAATTTACAAGAATACATTATTTATTATTAACCCTATAAATATTTATGCACAAGAAAGCAAGCCAAATAAAGTACAATATAGTTATTAACTTCTGCAATATAAACTAGAAATCAAATAGTAAATACTTAACCATGTGATGAGTGTTATATTTCAATATAAGTACACATGAAGCAATGGTCATCACTGTAGTGACCCTATTTATACATGATTGTTTCACTAGAATATTGTTATTTAAAACACTTTATCAAGTCTTTCATGCCATAATTCACTCATATAAAATAATTGGTCATTAACCTCTATATATAAAATAGGTTTATGGGAGTATTTGATTCAATATTTAGATCAATATTATACTAAGCCTCAGAATGCCTTCATTGAATAAAAATCAAATAGATTAAACCTATCTGTGTAAAATACATTGCTATACAAATAAATTTGACCAATGTGCTATTGTATTAATAGGGTCAGATCGGAATATTTAACCCAACGTTACTCTCAAGTCTCCAAAATATATGAATTCATCTTGGGTCAAAAATCCAAATTAATCTAAAACAATTCATTTGTGGGAGAAGTAAATAAATATTCAAACAAAATATTTGAATTCTTAAATCCAAAATGTGTAGAGTTACATCTCAATTCAAATTCCAATCTCAGGCATTTTGCGGATTAGCCCTCCCTCTTTCTCTTTTCCTTTCCTTCTTTTTCTTTTCTTTTCCAGCTAGCACAGTTCATTGCCTACCATCTGATCGATCTGGGCCCAACCTGACCGAGCCGCTTCAGCTAACCGTGCTAGCACCTCCCTCCCCTCGCGCTGGACCACGCCATGTTCATCACCCGCACCGCATCCGCGCTCATACCCGTCCACTAGAGGTGCCGCACCACTCCGCATTGCACTCTCCCAGGCCCGTGCGCCGCATCCGCCCCGAAACTCCACATCGACCCAGTGCTGCGTCGCACCAAACCCGCGCTACGCCAAGTCTGCCCCCTCGCCATGAATCCCGGCGAGATCCCAGGCCCCTGATCCCCTCCGAGAACTCGGGACCCCGCCATCTTGTCGCGCCGTCCCATCCTTGGGATGCCGGCGCCGCGACCCTGTCATCTTGTCATCATCATCATCGCCATCCCCTCGTTGTCCCCTCACCCATCTCCTCGTGTCACGTCGCCACAGGAGCGGGACGTTACGCGTGTCACCATCGATGTCCATCCGACGTTGTGCACATCACCTCGCTAGCTTGGTCTCGCCCCGTCTCCCGGCCGTAGCTTCCAGAGCACCTATGCCGCCGCATCCCCGGGACGCCTATGCCCTAGCAACCCTATCATGCGCCGCCATCGCGTTACCTTAACCGCGCCGCATCAGCCCTATCACCTTGGCGGTAGACAGCCATCGAGCGCGCAAGCTGAAGCTGGCTGGCGAGCTTATCCTCCACACTGTCATTGGCCTCCATCACAAGCCATCACCACCCATTAAAGCCCTCTCACTCTTTGTCTCCTCCTTGAACCGAAGCTAAATCACCATGTCAAGCACCTTGTGTGCATGCTCGCGCCGGCGGTAGAAGCCGCCGCCACTGGAGCCAATCAATGTGCATCGCTTTCCCCAGTAATCGAAGCCCTAACTCACCAAGAAATAGGGCCAGGGAGCTTCTATGACACCACAGCATTTGGTCGAACATTTGCGAGCGCGTCATCCTCGACATCATCTACTTCATTGTCGCCTCCACACTGCAATACCGCATTTCGACGTCTCGCCGTCCCATGGAAAACCCTCGTGCCCGTAGCATCCTGTAGCATCCTATTAACTAGCGCTTCCTCCAATTTTGGCGTATAGCGACCATAGAAGTGCTGGCCCTGGCCGCCATTGAGCTGCCGGCGAGCTCACCGTGGGCATACCACCCCGGAAGTCCTCTCACCTACATTGTTAGCAAAATAAAACCTCTGTACACCATAGAAGCTCGAGAACCCATTAATTTGGCCGGAGTCCTGCCTATCGCCGAAGCCCCCTTTTAGCCGAGCTCGGGCCCATGGTGATACTGGGCTTGACTGCCGTCTACGCACCGCCGTACGCCGTTGCCGCCGGCGGGAGGTCTCCGGAGCTCCTCCGCGCCGCCCCTGGCTGTCGCCGAACCGCCCTGGCCCCGTCGTGGCTGCGCCGCGCGGAGCCGCTCGCGCTACTGCCGCTCGGCTGGAGGTAGAAGAAGATAAGAGAGGGAGAGCTCCAGCCGGGCCCACCTGTCATTGACTCTATGCATTTTTCCATAGAAAAATAATTCGGTGGAAAAGCAAATAAACCTGGAGTCCCACTTGTCAGCCACCGTAAGTTGTAGATAATGTTTCGGAATGAACATAAATCAATTAGGAACAATATCTTTTCACAGTTTCTCGAATTAATTCAAATTTGAATCTTTGAACAATCATGCCTTATTCATTTTAGCTCCGATTTGACTGAGACTTGAACCTAAATAGTAACCATAGCCATTCCTTGTATTACCCTGTACATTACTGCATTTTGTGTGGTGGCTTGCTGAGTACTTTTGTACTCATTGTTGCTCGATATATATCTTTTTAACAGAGTGCTTGAAGAGAAGCCCTTATTAGTACGCTTGCGTACCTAACAAGATGATCGGAGTGCGGTTCTGTTCTAGGTCTCGTTCCCCAATCGACTGCTTGTGGCATGTCAACCGGGCCCTTGTATTATTTCATCTGCCACTGTTATTCTCAGATAAGTGTTGGCTTGCCTGGCCCTAATGTAAGCATATAACTCTTTAGCCCGAATTCATTCGTGATATGTTGTGATTCGATTATGTATATGTGTACCAACTACTGATCCAGAGATTGGTACTGATAAACACAGAAGATTTTTGATTTCCAAAATCGGGGGTCTACATAAGCTGTGCCCCATGTTCTACCATCCCAACTACCCTTATTTTCCCTCACCGTTCTATATCTTGTTTCCAAATCCTGAAACCATCCTTCCCAAATCTGGCAGCAGTGTTGACGGCCGCAGGAGGAAGAGAAGTTCTCGGCGCCGCCAGTGGGAGGAGGAGGCGGTGGAGGCACCCACAGCAGTGACTCATGGGTGGAAGTCCCTGACTGCGGCAACTCTCGTGTCAGGAGGCGGTGACGGCGGTGACTCACGGGAGGAAGGAAGAGGCGGCAGTGGTGACCTGCATGAGGAGGCTGCGGCTGTGGTGGCAGCGGCGGAGGCAGCAGCGGCGCCCACACCAGTGACTCACGGGCAGAACTCCCACACTGCAGCAGCTCTCGCGGGAAGAGGCAATGGTGGTGACAACCTGGGTGAGGGGGCCTGTGGAAGGTGGCACCGACTCATGGTCGGAAGGTAGTGACTTGCGCGAGGAGGCCCGTGGGAGGAGGTGGCTGCAACCGCGGCAGCAACTCGCGGGTGGAAGGAGACGACGGCGGTGATGACCTGCACGATGAGGCCGTGGCAGCAGCAGCGGCACGCGCGAATTCATGACGGCCTACTGCGGACTGCGTTTTCGCTCTCTGACGATCCTCCGGTGGCTGGGGAGATGGCTCTCGGGGGTGGATCTCTGGTGGCCTTGTCTCGCGGGTGGCCTCCTCTCCTTCCCGGTTCGGTAAGCAACATATTAGTGAGACAAAGGAGAGTTCCACTAGAGAGAGAAATAATGAGTTTTGTATTCCATATGGGCAGTCCTTAGCTTTAAGGATGGCTCATCCAAAAGATACCTTTAAAGTCCTTAAAAATGGGTTTCTAAAGAAAAAGCGAAGCACAGAGGCATCGTGTAATCAAGTAGATAACCTGCATCGTGTAATCAAGTAGATAACCTGCAGACGAGAAAAAACACAGTTTCTTTCAAAAGACACTTCTTTCCTAAGAAGCCAAATAGACTAGCAGGTTGTGGCCGCCCCAAGCAGTGTTAAAGGTCTAAATTTTGACGGTTAATTCAAAATCCATTATCCAAACATATGTGACACATTCCAGATGTAAATACAATTTAGCCAAGTTATCTTGTGTTAACACCACACCACGATGTAAATACCACAAAAAATATTTAATTTAAGAGGGGCTTTTAGATTCCAGATATTTTTGTTAATATTGGGAACACATGTATGGACTAAAGCAAGGTAATCCCATTTAATTGAGAATCCACCATTGGCAGTTAGATTCCATTTAAATTTATCTTCGTCATGAGACAGTACATTGATAGCAATATGTGGGAATAAATGATTCTGTACCACCAGCTTAGAGCCAACAATATCTCGACGCTTGGTGAAATTGAAAGGGGTTGGTTGAAGGATATCTAAAATGGTGGTTTGTTTATATCCTAGTACGACATTGTAAATACAGGGATATTGCTCACGCCAAATTGCATCATCCAGCCATTTATCTTCCCACAACCAAACTTGAGTGCCATCCTTAAGAGTGAAGAAGCCAAATTTTAGAAAATCCAGTTTGGCCTTCATAAGACTAGCCAAAAAGTATGAATCCTCTAACTTCCACTAAACTTGAGATAAAGGTTGTGAACCCAAGGATTTGATATGTAACAATTGTTGCCAAACTCCATCAGTTGTAAGAAACATAAACAACCATTTGCTAAGAAGAGCTATGTTCTTACAAGCCAAATCATGCATACCCAATCCCCCTAGCTCTTTAGGATGCAATAACACATCCCATCTCACAAGTTGATACTTACATTTATGAGCATCTCCTTGACAATAAAATCTAGATCTAAAGTAATCAATTTTCATGATCACCACATTAGGTATTGCAAACAAGGACATCAAAGACATCGGGACACTTGCGAGCATGGAATTAATGAGTTTGAGTCTCCCCCATGTGATAAAAGCTTTTCTTTCCATCTAGCAAGCTGTTTCTCAAAATGTTCTAGAACTTCGTTCCAATCTAAAATACTTAGCTTTCTATAATGTACAGGGATTCCTAGGTGGCAGAACAGGAAGCTACAAGTGGCACATCCAAAGGGAATAATACATTGACCTTGCATGACTTCATTTTTTAACTTCATAATTGTTCGAAATCATTAAGCAATGTTTTCAAATTACATGCTTTCCTTAAATTATGTTACATGAAAAGAACAATGTCATTTGCTTACTGCAGAATCGAGAAGCCCCCATCAATCAAATGAGGCACTATGCCATCAATTTGTCCTTCTGTATTCACTCTTTGATTAAAACAACCAATAAGTCAGCTACCAAATTAAAAAAGTATAGGAGAGAGAGGGTCTCCTTGTCAATGATCTTGCTTTTTTGAAAGAAACGTCCAACATCGTCATATACTATGATAACTATGCTTCCTCCCGAAATGAAAGACTCAATCCAAGATATCCATTTCGCCGAGAATCCTTTCACATCGACTTTGTAGCAAAAAATGTCATTTTACTTTTTTCATAAGCCTTCTCAAAATCAATCTGAAGAATGACCCCACTCAATTTCTTATGGTGTAACTCATCGACGGTCTCATGTAGGGTCACAACGCTATCTATGATTTTGCACCCTCACATAAAAGTTGTCTAAGTTGGACACTATGCAGTCATCCACAAAATTCATTTTATTAGTGGGAACCTTAGTCAAAATTCTAAAGTTGACATTCAAGAGACATATTGATCTGCATGGATGTAAGAGAGACATATTGGTCTGCATGGATGTACGCAGTTAGCCTCCTTTACTTTGGGTATCAAGGTGATTACCCCAAAATTGAGGCTAAACATTGGAAAATCTCTGTCATGAATTCATTGAACATTTGCAATAAAACATGCTTAAAATATCCCAAAATTACTGGTAAAATTTAGCCGGAAAGCCATCCAGGTCTCCCGCTTTATTTGTTTCCATACCAAAAATCGCCTCTCTTACTTCCTCCTTGGAGGAAGGGGCAATAAGATGATCATTTTCGTTCAATAACACTTGGGGGATGTCATGTATTCTGGTACCATCGAGAGAAAGGGAATTCACATCTGAACGTCTAAAAAGTATTTTATAGAATTCTGTTATATAAGTTCTTTTAATAGAATTGTGTGATATAAGTTAACATCTGGTGGACAGTGTATTACATTAGCACCGTGATGCCACTGAGAGGATCGATCTTCTCCACTATGACATATCACTGTGGTCAATAAATTCTCAGAAATCTCGTTTTCCCTTCAAATCTTTTAGGCTTTAACATACAATTTTATCAAAATAATATATACAATCATAATCTTTTTGGGTCTGAAGAGATTTTTTTAGTTTTGATATAAAAGTGTTTATCTAGCGGACTTCTAATTTTTGTCTCAAATGTCTTTGTACGCAGGGGTAAAGTTTAAACTGTGAAAGTAAATCATATGATGGGACACCATGGCATTTCTTCCTTTTTTGTAAGCTAGCAAGTAATCTTGGTTGGTTCTATTAAAGTTTCTTTGGTTGGACGTAATGTGTTGTTTTCATGTGATTGGAGACTCTAAACACGCTTGTATCAAGGTTATTCCCACCATAATAACATTGTAGGCATCTACTGTTGTGATCAGTATATATTAACTATGTCGGTCCTTGGAGGATACTTATCGTTTGGAGGGGTTAGGAACCCCTCCCCTCCACACGTAAAACGGAGTGATGGATTAACAAGTGATTAATTAAGTATTAGCTATAGAAAACGTGAAAATGAATTAATATGATTTTTTAAATCAATTTTTTTATCGGAACTTTTTGGAAATAAAAATACTGTTTATCAGTTTGGAAAGCATGCACGTGAAAAACGAGGAAATGAGTTGGAAACTTAGGCTAAAGAACACAGTACACAAAGCCTGTTATCTGTGTTGACCATCATATACCATTTTTATGAAACTATAGCATTTTATGATGCATATGATACGATCATTGTATTCTAAATGTTGTGAGGGTATAACAGATATTTTAATAATATAAATATTGACTAGGATTAACCATTTGGCACATCAAGTGAGTCCAAGGGTGAGTTTGAACCAAAAACGAATACTTAGAGGATCTAAATGATAAAATGTAACTTAGTGAGACTTGAAGAACTAGATTAGCTATTCACCCTAGTTTTTTACATGAATTTTAAAGTTCAATTGTCGTCTTCATGTTGTTTTGTTTGCAATTTCATTACTAAACTAGTTGGATGCCCATGCGTTGCAATGGGAAAAAATTACACCAACTTTAAATCTTGACGAACTGATGATAAATAATCATTTTTATTACAATAGACAACATTATTTTGGCATTAACAACAATTACATCTAATCTTAATGGTCTTTACATATTTAGCAATAGAAACAGTGAAATATTGTGATACAAATGTGATAAAACACGCCATCAGGCCATGGCGATGCAGCACTATCCTCGGACCAAGAGTTGTCGAGCGATGTGGGGTCATCTTCGGCACTGTATACGGTGACTTTCACTTTAACGTAGCCCGGTGGTTGTGGGGTCCTTATAGTAATTATTATTTTTAAAAAAACCTTTTACAGTAGAAACTCCCACCGACGGAGAGAGAACGCCAATAGCCCAATAGCCCCTGTTAGTTCTTCTTGGCCCACATCCCAGGCTCATCCACATTATTTGTATTTTTTTAGAACTATATTATTTTTTCTCAACTCTGAGTCTCCCACCAAACAATGTCGATTAAAAATCAGCACCTATGAAAAACCGAACTGAGCCACCGTCCATCGACTTTGTTCATTACAGTTGGGAACAAATCTCATGTAAAACGGAACGGTTTATTAGCACATGATTAATTAAGTATTACTTTTTTAAAAAATATATTAATATGATTTTTTAAATAATTTTCGTATAGGAAATTTTTGCAAAAAAGATGAGTTGGGAAAGCTAGAAACGAACTCAACCTTATCCAATCTCTCTCGGCGCTCCCTCTTCTTATCCTCTCTCTGTGTTGGCGCGCTCTCTCTGTGGTGGTGGTGGGTGCCGACCACCAGTCCTCCACCAGCCCCACCGCCTCCTCTCCTCTCCCTTCCTCTCCTCTCTCTCGATTCGAAGGGGAGTCGTCACGGCGGTGACGGTGGCAAGGGGAGCTGGCGGCGTTGAAGCTCAATACGCAGCACGGCGGCGGATCCGGCGGCGGTGAAGCATGGGACGCGGCGCGGCGACGGATCCGGCGGCAGCTCGGGGAGAGGGCAGCGGATCCGGCGACCGTTCAGGGCGTGGGCGGTAGAGCTCGAGGCGTAGGCGGCAGATCCGACGGTGGCTCCGGCGCCCGCTCGGTGACCAGGAGCTCTCGGTCGCTCTCCCACTCCTCCTCCATATTCTCGCACTCCCTCTCACATTCTTTGCGACGGCGTGACGGGGAGGGCGAGAGCGGCGGTGGTAGCACGTCGACAAGGGCGGCAGCGAGCTCAGGCGGCGACGGTGGCATGCTACTGTGAGGATCCACTGACATCCGTGACGGGAGGGCCGGATCCGGTGCCTCCTTCTCCTTCCCCATAGGCCGAGCGGATCCCGCCACCTCTCCTTCCCCCACGCACGCGGACCCGCTGGTGGAGGCGACGGGAGGAGCGGTTCTAGCACCTGTTCCCCTCCCGCGTGGATCGCGGCCACTGCCTGTCTGCCTCTCAGGCACATGGATCCAGCACCTGCTCCCCCTCCCACCGACAATATGGGCCCACAAGTCAGCCTAGCACTTCGGTGGGAACGGACAGCACGGTTGCTATCTTTTTAATATGGTATAGATTTTGCCGTAGCGTTAGCACATGCATATTACTTTGTGTACTATCTAATCAGTTATTCACTCATGTCACAGGAAGCTAAAATTCATGGCTGCCCAACAAGCATATACATGTCAAAGAACTTGTTATTTTCAAAATACAAAGAGTAAACTAGAAGATAATTATCAGTTATAGTTTACCACATCATAAATGAAACCACCATTATTCCTAAATCTTCCTGTTTTCATATGGGAAATTTGAGATGAGGTTGTGCTACAATTTATTGCTGGTTTTATTAGTCTATCCACATATGCTCACCTTCAAACACTGATATGCATGTATTCTGCTACCTACTTGTAAAAAACAAATACAGCTATGTGCAAAGGTGAAATTATTTGTACTACAGCAACTGGACTTGTTATTCCCATGTGAACTCGCTATCTCTGATTTCCAGAGATGAGTTGTCCATCTTGTGACAGAAAAATCACATTATTTAAGCTATCCTGTGGTGGGAGTATAAGGCAATGGCTCAACCGCCCCCTACACATCCCTGCTGCCAGCATCAGCATTAATCAGCTTTGTATTGCTGAGGAACTGAAGAACAAAGCAAATACTTGCTGATCCTCGTAGGAGGGATGTGTATGGATGGTATGAAAGTATTCCCCATATCTCCCAAGCCTAATAAAATATCTTTGTCTCCTAAATTTATTGTGGATTTAATTGGTATTTTTCAATTAAAGTTGTCCACATGAGTGTAGAATTCCTGTTAGAGAACATACTGTTCCCAATGCATATAAATGAAGGGTGAGTGGAAACAAACCAGTGCAGTTCCATCGGTAGTTTATATGCATAAGCAGGACAGCAGTCAGCTGGAGCACCACTTCTTTTATAGGGTGTTATTAATTAAGTATTAGTTATTCTACAGCAGTCAGGACAAACAGTCAGTCAGCACAAACATGACAACCTTAATTGGTAGCGTCCCGGGTCGGTCACTACCACAAAGTACATCATCACTACCGGTACAAATGGGCATCATAACCAGTAGTTGAACTGACTATACACTACCAACATTGCTTCTCATGTGCAAACTACAAGTTATTGAACTGGCAGTGGTACACATTATCATTGTTGGTTCACAGCTTGTAACGGCATTAATTGAGGTGTACCATGTTTTATTTTTTTAGCAGAAAAAGTTCACAAAAATATTTTTAATTTTATTAGGCATCTACACATCGCCGCACACCTTAGGTCACAAGTGGTGGATTTTTTTTGAGCAAAATACAGTATGAAGCATCTGGACCCTGAGACCTCACTCTCCGCAAATAGGCTTTTTCCATCACACCAATAAGTTTTTCGGGAGTAGCTATATCCATGGTGCCATATTTATATTTTTTAAAAGAAATAGTCAGCATGTATTTACATTGTAAGTTACTAAATTACACATGTAAATTTAGTGTATTTACAATGTAAGTCTCAAAATTACATACTAATTACATATGTAGATGTGGTGTAACTACAAAGTTTAGTGTATCTACAGTGTAAGTTTCCAAATTACATATGTGAGTCCTAAAATTATATACTAATTACATATGTAAGTGGTGTGTAAGCGTGGTGTAACTACAGTGTAAATTTGTATAAAATATATAATTACAAAAACAAAGGAAGTTGTTTAGCACACCTGAACGTACGCATGCACGAATCTTATGGAAAACAAACGGTCTAAAATCGGACTAAAATGTAAAAAAAATGTGTCACCACAAATATAGCAAAACTTTAGTTTTTCTTGTTTCAAACTCTTCTTTTCCAAAACTTGTATTGTATATTAGACACTACATGAACTCAACTGAGAATAACATCAACAACAAAATTATAGATATCATCGAGAGATAGAGGTTGTCTTCATCCAAAGTCATTTAAATATTTGTACTTTTTGGAATTTCAGCTAATAACACATATTTGGGCATACAAATGAATTCAGATGAAATGGTAGTTAATGAAGATGATGTAGATGTTGTCAAGATATATAATTTTTAAATATAGATTATCTTCATGCAAATCATTTAAAAAAATCAAATATATTATCCAAATAGTTAAGAAAACTTCAAACAGATATGTGAGCCTGCAAATTGTCAGTGTTACACATATGGCATACCCCATATATTTACATTTAGTATCATTGGGAACGTGTATCAGGGCGTGTACATGTATTGAACTGACCACTATGTCCTTGCCTCGTTGGTTTACGTCAGTTCTACCTTTTGAGTGAATTCCTTACACATTCTATAGTCGTTTTCTGGAAATTAATGTCACGCCACACGCCGTTAAATATCGTTCTCTTCAATTGTTATATGTCAAAAATTCTGTAACAGTGATAGCAATAGGAAAGAAATTTATATGTGCCAGAGGTTGTTTCCGTTGTTGAATGTCGAGTCAATTTTTTGATATCCAAAAATTGGTACATTCATGGAGCGCCAAGAACTACTTGATAAGCTGCGGCCCAGCTGCCAGATGCTATTACGGAGTAGCACTCAGCTGTAGAAGGGCCAGGGCATTGGAATCGTCGAAGTAGGGGAGGAGCGCTCTTTCACCTGGCGGCAAGACTCAGGCCTGAACTAACATGTATTTGATGACAATTTGTGTTCAGCAATATTTGCTGTTGTAAACTTCTTGTAATTCTCTCTGCACTCTTAATAAAACATGGTTAAAGAACACTGAGTTAGACTTGAAAGGAAGAAATCATCAACAGAGCAACCAAACAAAAATATAGTGTTTTTTGCATATTACGTTTGTTTCTTGGCTAATTTCCCACTGATAAATTATTCTTGTCTAGTTATTCATCAAATAAGATCAGTATAGTCACATAGTCCCCACCCTTGTTTGGACCAAAAAGAACATAATGATCCCTAGTGGTCCAACGAGATTCAGTGAGTTGGCACAGAGGGCTCTTATTGTTCAGCGAACCCCATGAAAGTCAGCGGACGGGGAGTGCGAGGCTCAACTCTGAGTTAGCCTGTACTAAAAAGATAAAACTGAATCCTATAGTGGTGTGAGTAGATTCAATCAGCTAGCACAGCGGTCTGTGTACAGTTCCCATGCAAACTTATCCCATCCCACTGCTAGGAAGTGGCAGCTCAGCTTGGAGTTACCATATCCGATGCTCTCTATCTACTACTCCTCTATCACTGCAGCACATAGTTGCTCCATCATGCATGACTCCAGGAGCATGAGTGTAGAAGTTACCAATGGGATTCCTGACATCTCCCAAGCCTACTAGCCTCTGTCACTCATTTTCTTTTTCCTTGACTATTCAGCTTGTTCCACAAAGGCACTCGTAGATAAAAATTAGCATTCAATAATTCGCTATGGAAACTGTATGAATAGTCGTGCGGAAGTTGTCTTCACTGTGTTATCCTTTATAGTTGTGATACTGACCTTCACTCGCTGATCGGTAGGTAGCTTGTTATGTTGCAGCATTTGTTTCGAAGATGGGGACAACATTTGTCAAATTTCCTTGGGATTGTCGTTACGTTCTCCCAGAGAAAAAACGAAGAATCAGTACTGAATATGCTGAGATACACCCTGGCAAAAGTCTGCTGACTGGAGATGTTTAGTCCCAATAAAACTAATTTGGATATTTTCCAATAATGGGAATAGGTTACCTTCGCGGCCTATGCCAATTGGCACACAGCCACAAGGTCAAGAAAGATGAAGGAATAAAAACTGAATAAGTAATAGGACGAATCCGCAACTTCTGCCAATAAAAAGATCACCCAATAATATTTTCAAATTTACATAGATTCTAGCACGAAATTTTGTAGATGCTACGAATCCAAACTGGAATAAAAGATTCTTGGTTACCAATTTCAAGTGTGCAGTATCATTACGGATAATATCATATTATTCTTGTAATAGCATTATACATCAAGAGTGGACCAGTTGAAACACATGAAAATAACCAGTATAATATTAGACTTATAATAATTCTTCCATTTCACTGGTAATACATAAATTGTTGCCTAATTGAGCTCATCTACGAATTCACCATGTCGTTCCCTAGAAACCTATCTTCCCTTTTGAAGAGACCCAGCTGTGCACTATATATGACTGCAAATCAACTCGATATAAATAGTGAGCTGATTTCAACTTCATAAAAATAGTGACATGTTTTGCAGATTGGATAGGAGCCACACCATGCTGGCCCATAAGTTCTTAAATCGCTATCACAGAACACCCTTTATGCTAGGAACACCACACATAGGTACCCGATTCCTAGCGAGCATCACAAAAGCAGCACAGATGGGGGGACTCGTCGGTGGTAGGTTGAGAACTTGCAGCAATATAGTGCATGATTTCAAAAAAAAAAAAAAGCCTGGCCCGGCTCTATTCTAGCCAATACTTCAATTCGACAAATTGATGAAATCAATCCCAAAAATGTTCTTCATCAGTAACAACTTGTTTTTCAACATCAAAATCGAAGAAAACTAATCATAAATTTTGGCATAATACAAGGGTGTATTAGTTCTATAGAAAATGTACCTAGCTATTACTACTGAAGAAGTGATCTTTACCCGGATGGCAAAACTCGCAATAGTCCTGATTCGAATAGGAACCGGGACTAAAGATCATTTTTAGTCCCGGTTAAAAAATCCAATGGGTCTTTATGATCTTTAGTCCCGGTTAGAAATACCAGGGATTAAAGATCATATTTAGCCATGGTTGAATAGCTGTCAGACTGTGTGAGGCCCTAACGATATTTAGTCTCGGTTGATAACACCAAGCCGTACTAAGAATTGATTTTTAGTCCAGATTGGTAATACCAATCAGGACTAATGATATCTTTAGTTTCGATTGGTGTTATTAACCCGGACTAAATATGCCTCAAGGGTTAGATTAGAAAGAAAGTATCTCTATTCAAATCAGATGTATATAGTAGATGGGATGATAACGTGCATGAGGCCTGAGGTGAGAGATCTTGAGTTCGAATCCCACATCCCACATATTTTTTTTACTTAATGTGTATCTTTAGTACCTGTTATTTGAACCGAGACTAAAAATATACGTTATTTCAACCGGGACTAAAGATGCCCTATCTTTAGTCCCGGATTGGGCTAGACTAAAAAGGTTGTTAACCGGGACTTTAAAATCCTAGTGTATCCATTGCATTCATGAAAGGGAAAAACAATAACAAAAGCTAACGAAGATAGGGAAAACAAAACTGACCAGCTCGGCGATGGGAAGGGAGAATTCACTTCTGCTGTTGGTCTCTTCCATTCGTCATGGTGGCATCTGTGCTATTGCTCGCCATTGGTGAAGTCCACCCAACCACTCACCAACATGGAGCGCCCCCCCCCCCCCCCGCACTTCATGGATCTAGCCGATGGTGAGGTGGAGACCAACAGAGCAACTGGCAGGAATGCACAGTTTTTTCATGGGGAATGCAGGAGGGCACTGGTATTAAATGAGCGGAGATAGGTGGGGGTCACCTCAAGATCGGGTAGCATGATCTAGCAGCCCCTAAGCTCATGGCGATAGATCCACTGGCATGGTAATCGGGGAGAGGAGAGGGGCAGGGGATTCATGTGGTGACAGTGGAGGCAGTATAGCCGGTGAGGGTGCGAGACAAGTAACGTGGGGAGAGAGCGAGATAAATAATGTGTTGGAGGACTTAAAAAAGTGGAGGCAGTGTAGCCGGTGAGGGTGCGAGACAAGTAACGAGGGGAGAGAGCGAGATAAATAATGTGTTGGAGGACTTAAAAAACAGCTCAGCACCAGAATGGTCATTCATCACTTTGTAATGTCAGAAACAAAAAAGCCATTCCATTTCAAACTTTTCCATACTTATTGAATCTTCTCAATTCGATAAGGGAAAAGTAACTATGATTGTGTCACTTTTGTGTCCATGATGGATTAGTATGCCATTTTTGTGGCTTTGGTAGTTTGCCGACAAATATGTGCTCACCTTTATCATTATACCTGCAAGTTATACCATATTTTTTAAACAAATTGCAGGAGGCAAAGCATGTTACTGTTATGTCCTAAATACATGTTGAATTTGCAACATCCGAACCTGGAGAGATTTCATTGAGAGGGCCGAGGCCTACTGGCCAACCTGCAGCCCATCTCCCACGGTATTTCCCACCCATCTACACTGAATTAGGCTTGTAAAGAAGAAATTAATCATCAATATAGAGCAAACAGGCCAAGGATGTCACCGTTTATATTCTTGTTTATTTGATAATTTACATGAGCAAAATTGTTGTCGTCTAGTTACCAATAAAAATAGAATAGAATATATACAGTTTGTTCCAGTGGTGCAACTGGATTCGCACAGATGCCTGCGAATCGCCAGCAAACTCGTCCCATGCATCTCCCTGCAGCTAGGAAGTGGCAGCTCTCAAATAAGCATTTCCATTGTTCTTGAGTGCACCACCCGTCTTCAGAGGATACATATTTGATAGAACTAATCATGACTGTCATATGTCTTTGGTCTTGCATTAGTTACGTCGCGTGCAGAGAGGAAGGTGATAGGTTCAGGAGATGGATTTTTATCCCTGGATGGGACATTCTCTCGTTTTACACATATCATTGTTATCAAAAAAAATTTGAAAAAAATTAATAAGATAGATCAATATATAATATATCTTTCCACAAACAGAAAAGTTAAAATTTAACTTATACAATTTGAAACAAAAATAACAAATTTAACAACGAATTACGCTTTCTATTCATTGTAAAATTTGTTGTTTTTGTTTTTATTTATATAAGTTGAATTTGAACATGCTTGTTTGTGGAGTGATATATCACATAGTAATCTATTTTTTAAAAAAATATTTCGATAACTTTTAAGCTGTTGGCAGTATGCCATAAGACCCTTCGACCGGACCTGCCGAAACCAACCAAGTAGCAAGGATTCGGACTCAAGGCGTCCAAGACCCGTCGGGGCGAAGCCGCATAGCGAAGACAACTGGGTGAAGGGGGCAGAGGGCGAAGAGTCGCACCGGGTCCCTGCTGGTCTGGGCGAAGGCTGTATGGCGAAGGCGCACGCTGAAGGAGGATGACTTTGCCAGGCTGGGCCCGCTCCAAGAAGGCCCAGTGGGCCAGCCCAATCGCCTTGACCTACGGGCCAGTGGGCTAGTAGTCACCAGACGGCCCATTAAAGGCCCACATATCTTGATTACATTGAATATCCATGTAAGTGTCCCTTTTGTAAAGGTGACCATATAAATTCCCCTGTAATAGCCCTAAACCCTAATAGGGGATCTGTAATGGGATTATAAATAGCCCCCTAGGGCCATGTAAAAGGGGATCCCAAGAAAATCCTGAATTTAATACACTTTGCTTTCCCAACAGTCGTTGAGCATCCACATCCTTCAACGTATGCAGTTATCGTTTCGACAATAGCTAGCGCTGTCCGTGGGGACCCCGAGCGAAACCACTGAGAGCGAATGCCACCGAAGAAGGTTTCAAAAGAGAGGGTTGCTAACCCAAAGGAAAGTGTAGCAGAAGAGGCGATGGCCACCGAAAAAGGAGCGGAACCTTCGGCGCCCATCGCCGAAGCTGGGGCAGCGCCATCGGCTTCGGCGCCCGCGTCACAACCACCGCCTTCGGCCCTGGCCGCTATGACGGAGCAGGCGCCGGAGATCCCTTCGACAAGTTAGCTGGCTTTGACCACACTCGCTGCTGTGCAGGCCGACCCCAACCTCGAGGCGCAAGCCGAAGCCAGCATGGAAGCCATGCGGCAGAACATGACGCGACTCCAGGACATGCTTCGCTAGATGCAAGAGCAACAACACGCGTACGAAGCAGCACGGCAAGCCAAGGTCGCTTCGGCCCCAGTCCTCCAATACTCGGCAGGATACATCCCGCCTCAAACCTACCAGCAAGCGCCGGTCCACGCCCCTCCGCCGCAAGCCGCGCAAGGACCGATGTACTTCCCCGGGCAACCTTCGACCGCAGCAGCGCACTCGCTTCCTGGCGTGCGGCCGCAGGTTCGACCGGCTGTGGTCCAGGTGCACCCCTCACCACCAGGTCAAATGTCACCAGTGATGGCGGAGGGGGCTTCGGCCCTGCAAGCGCAGCTTCAAGCTTTCCTTCAGCAACTTAATCAACCCCACAACATCTCAAGCACAACCCTTTCGACCCAACCGGAGGGGGGCACCGGCCAGGGCGCACCCGGTTGGTTGCCGTCGAACCAACCCGGGCTGGGGGCTTCGCCTTGGAGTCAAGGGCCGCAGTTTGACTTCTACAACACCACCAAGCGCCACCGTTCGGAACCGGGCCACCGAACGCTGTAGCCCAGCCACACGTGCAGGCTATGACTTCGCCTTTCGCAACGCCGTATCCGTAGCCGAGCGGGCCCTCGCTGCAGGGCGTCATGAGTAAGGCAGGGGGCGAAAAGGGGCTGCCGCTGAGCGGGGGAATCAAAACCCGTCCAATCCCACCTCAGTTCAAGTTCCCACCCGTTCCGGGGTACTCGGGCGAAACGGACCCAAAAGAGTTTCTCTCTATCTACGAGTCCACGATCGAAGCCGCTCACGGCGACGAGAATACCAAGGCGAAGGTAATCCATCTCGCTCTAGACGGCATCGCCCGTTCTTGGTATTTCAATTTACCATCTAATAGCATTTACTCATGGGAGCAATTGCGCGATGTCTTTATCCTTAATTTTCGAGGCACCTATGAGGAGTCGAAGACGCAGCAAGATTTGCTCGGCATTCGCCAGAGGCCAGGCGAATCAATACGGGAGTACATGCGTCGCTTCTCGCAAGCCCGATGCCAAGTTCAAGATATAAATGAAGCATCCGTCATCAATGCCGCTTCGGCCGGGCTGGTCGAAGGCGAACTCACAAGGAATATCGCCAACAAGGAACCGCAAACTCTAGAGCACCTGCTTCGCATCATCGATGGGTACGCAAGGGGCGAAGAGGACTCCAAGCGAAGGCAGGCAATTCAAGCTGAGTACGACAAAGCCTCCATCGCCGATGCCCAGGCCTAGATGCACGCGCAGGTCGCCGAACCGGCTCCCCCCACCGTTCGCCAACCCCAGCCAGCGAACCAGGGGCAGCCGCCAAGACAAGGCCAAACTCCCATGACTTGGAGGAAATTCAGGACTGACCGTACAAGCAAGACTGTGATGGCTGTCAAAGAAGTACAAGCCCTCCGCAAGGAGTTCGATGCCCAGCAGGGTGGCAGCCACCAGCAGCCTGTTCGCAAGAAGGTCAGAAAGGACCTCTATTGCGCCTATCATGGGCGATCTTCGCACACCACCGAGCAGTGCCGAAACATTCGTCAACGAAACAACGCTCAAGAACCAAGGCTGCATCAAGGCGCCACTGTCGAAGCGCCTCGCGAGGCGGCCCGAGAGTAGTCACCCCCAGCTGAACAGCGCCAAGACATGCAGCGCAGAATCATCCAGGTGATTACAAGGGCCGATCCACCAGTTCAGCCGTCAAAGCGGCAGAAGAAGTTGCAGCTGCGAATGGTGCACAACATCACTGCCGCAGGCGAAGTGGTCCCGAAGTACTTGAACCAGCAAATTTCTTTTGGGCCAGAAGATGCCGAAGGAGAGCTGTTCCCGCATCAAGACCCCCTGGTAATCTTGGCCGAGGTAGCCAGCTTTGAAGTTCGGCGAATTCTGGTCGATGGAGGTAGCTCAGCCGATGTCATCTTCGCCGAGGCATACACCAAAATGGGGCTGCCAACCCTGGCCCTCACCCAAGCGCCGGCCTCGCTTCACGGTTTTGGCGGTGAGACAGTTCAAGTTCTCGGCCAGGCACGGTTGATGGTTGCTTTCGGCACAGGCGAAAACAGGCGCGAAGAGCAGATACTGTTCGACGTGGTCGACATTCCATACAGCTACAACACCATCTTCGGCCGTGCAACCTTAAACAAGTTTGAAGCCATCTCCCACCACAACTATCTCAAGCTCAAGATGCCCGGTCCGACAGGGGTAATCGTCGTTAAGGGGCTTCAACCTCCAGCTATGTCAAAAGGCGACTAGGCCTTGATTAACAGGGCAATACACAATGTGGAGGCCGAACCGCATGTCAAGCGCGTGCCGAAGCCAGCCCCTCATGGCAAGGTGATCAAGGTGCAAGTCAGCGACGCTGACCCGGCAAAGTTCGTCCAGCTGGGGGGCAATCTGGGCGCAGAGGAAGCTAGGAAAATCCTAGATGTACTCAAGAAGAACATCGACATCTTCGCCTGGAGCCCCAGCGAAGTGGGTGGTGTTTCAACGGAACTCATCATGCATCATCTGGCGGTCAAGCCAGAGGCCAAACCAAGAAAGCAGAAGCTACGCAAGATGTCCGCTGATCGCAAGGAGGCAGCAAAGGCCGAAGTGCAGAAGCTGCTCAAGGCTGGGGTGATCAGGGAGATCGACCACCCGGAGTGGCTGGCGAACCCGGTTTTGGTGAAGAAGTCGAACGGCAAGTGGCGCATGTGCATCAATTTCACCGATCTCAACAAGGCATGCCTGAAAGATGACTTCCCCTTGCTGCGGATCGACCAGCTGGTTGACTCAATAGCTGGTTGCGAGCTCATGAGCTTCTTGGATGCATACTCCGGTTACCACCAGATCCACATGAATCCAGATGACATCCCCAAGACAGCTTTCATCATGCCGTTCGGCACTTTCTGCCACCTTAGGATACCTTTCGGCCTAAGGAACGCTGGGGCAACGATCGCCAGGCTGGTGTACAAGGTGCTTCGCAAGCAGTTGGGGCGAAACGTGGAGGCATATGTCGACGATATCGTCGTAAAAAGCCGTCAGGTTGTTGACCATGCGTCTGACTTACAAGAGACCTTCGACAACTTACGCGCAGCGGGTATGAAGCTAAACTCTGAGAAGTGTGTTTTTGGAGTTCGCGCGGGCAAGTTGTTGGGTTTTCTTGTTTCTGAAAGGGGTATCGAGGTGAACCCCGAGAAAATTGACGCCATCCAGCAAATGAAGCCACCATCGAGCGTACGTGAAGTACAAAAGCTCGCAGGCCGAATTGCTACGCTCAGTCGTTTTCTCTCAAAAGCAGCCGAAAGAGGCTTGCCATTTTTCAAGACCCTCCGGGGCGCGGGAAAGTTCAGCTGGACCCCTGAATGCTAGGCCGCATTCGACGAGCTAAAGCAGTATCTGCAAAGCCCACCTGCCCTGGTCAGCCCAACCCCGGAGAGCGAAATGCTGCTATATCTAGCGGCTTCGCCAGTGGCAGTCAGTGCAATCCTTGTCCAAAAGACAGAGACAGGACAGAAACCAGTATACTTCGTCTCTGAAGCCTTGCAAGGGGCGAAAACAAGGTACATTGAGATGGAGAAGCTTGTTACGCCCTAGTGATGGCTTCGTGCAAACTCAAGCATTACTTTCAGGCCCACAAAATCACTTTGCCATCACAGTATCCTTTGGGCGAAGTGCTCCGGGGCAAGGAAATTTCCGGTAGGCTCAGCAAGTGGGCAGCAGAGTTATCCCCCTTCGACCTGCATTTCATTGCTCGCACCACTATCAAATCCCAAGTCCTAGCCGATTTCGTGGCCGAATGGACACAGGCGTCCGCCCCTGAACCTCAGCCCGTCGAACAGCCTTGGATATTGCACTCCGATGGCTCGTGGTCGCACAGGGGGGCGGGCGCCGTGGCCGTACTCACTTCGCCAGGGGGCGTGCCGATTCGGTATGCCGCAAGGCTGCAGTTCGACACAACCAACAACAAGGCAGAGTATGAAGCGGAGCTGTTGGGGCTAACAAAGGTGAAAGCGTTGGGGGTTCGGCGCTTGCTCATCCGAACAGACTCCAAGCTGGTGGCGTGTCATGTTGATAAGTCTTTTGAAGCAAAAGACGAAGGGATGAAAAGATATTTGGAGGCTGTTCGATCTATGGAAAAGTGCTTCGCCGGGATAACGGTCGAACACTTACCTAGAGGCCAGAATGAGGAAGCAGACACCCTGGCGAAATCTGCTGCCTACGGAGGACCGCATTCACCAGGCATCTTTTTCGAGATCCTGTATGCACCAAGCATGCCCGCGGAAACTCTGGATATCATAGTCATTGACCAGACAGATACGGGCGAAGACCCAGAGGACTGGTGAACTCCGTTCATAAAGTACCTCAAGGATGGTTGGCTCCCAGAGGATGAGGCAGAACCGAAGCGCTTACAAATCAGAGCCAGGCAGTACAGGCTGGTTTCGGGCTAGCTATATCACTCTTGAGTGCTCCAACCTCTGCTCAGATGCATCTCCTTCGCCGGGGGCAAGGAAATAGTGAAAGAAATACACCAGGGGCTGTGCGGTGCACACCAAGCTGCAAGAACAGTCACCTCCAAGGTATTTTGCCAGGGAGTGTATTGGTCCACTGTGCTGAAAGTTTGCGTGGAGCAGGCTAAAAAGTGCGAAAGCTGCCAGCGACACGGCCGAAGCCAAACCGCACGACAATATGAGCTGCAGCCTATCGCACCAGTCTGGCCCTTCGCTAGGTGGGGGCTAGACATCATTGGCCCATTCCCTGTGGCGCGAAATGGATATAAGTTTGCAATCGTAGCCATTGAATACTTCTTGCGCTGGATCGAGGTCGATCCACTCGGCGCGATCACTTCGGCGGCAGTACAGAGGTTTGTCTTGAAAAACATTGTTTGCCGTTTTGGAGTGCCGAAGGAGTTCATCACGGATAACGACAAACAGTTCGACTCTGATAGGTTTAGAGAAATGTGCGACGGACTAAACCTGGAAATCAGGTTCACGTCGGTCGCGCACCCATAGTCGAATGCGGCGACCGAACGCACAAATGGCAAGATCTTGGAGGCGCTCAAGAAAAGGCTTGAGGGGGCAGCGAAGGGCAGATGGCCAGATGAAATGCTGTCTGTTCTTTGGGCCCTCCGAAAAACTCCCACAAGGCCAACCAAGTTTAGCCCGTTCATTCTCCTCTACGGAGACGAGGCGATGACCCCAACAGAGCTAGGGGCTAACTCACCAAGGGTGATGTTCTCTGGGGGCAAAGAGGGGCGCGAAATGTCGCTCGAACTCCTTGAAGGGGTACGAGTCGAAGCACTAGAACACATGCGCAAGTACGCCACAAGCACTTCGGCAACCTACAACAAAAAGGTTCGCCCAACAGAGCTATTACCCAGCCATCTCGTCCTGAGGAAAAAGGCGAACCCAGTAGCGGTCGGGAAGCTTGAGTCAAAATGGGAAGGGTCATATCTCATCAAGCACAGGTCAAGGACGGGCTCTTTTCACCTAGCAACACTAGAGGGCAAAGAGTTCGACCACTCCTGGAATGCCGCTTCTCTTAAGCGTTTCTATGTTTAGAAAGGGTGGCACCCTGTTCGCCAAAATGTAAAAATGTACATACTATTATATAGCTCTTTCGGCATTTGCCATTATGTAAGCCTTCCAGCACAAAAATACAAAAAAAGGGAGAAAAGAAAAAAAATGGACGTAGGGCTATTATCCACTCTGGAGGCTCGAACCAGTATAAAATCTTTACTTGTGTACATGATAATTCGTGGAAAAACCCCAAGGCAAATGCCTGATCAGCGAAAACGCCAGGGAGGCGAAACGAATCGGCCGAATCATCGCTCGCCGAACGTTGAAACCGCGACAGCTTGTTTCGGAAAGTAAAAAAACCGAACACCGTTGTAATCGACCTACATCAAAAACGTGTGCCGCTCCCAGTGCGGAGTACCAAAGGTCGACAGCGGAAGACGAAATCTGAAAATTCAGCAGGCCAATTTCGCTAATACATGCAAAGGGACCGATATATTCTGACCTAACGAAATCACGAAAAGTGACAATGCAAAAATAGCGAAAAGGAAATAAAAGGACACCTTTATTAACTTCGGAAAAATAATCGAAGAGTACATGTCGTACAAGCATGGCACAGGCGAAAGGAATACAACAGGCTCTACAGTTTAGCTTACAAGTAAATTACACCTTCGCACCCAAAACAACTACCACCTTCAAAGGGGTGATCTGGCGAACTAGGTTCGTCATCACTATTAATGTTGTAAATTACCCCAAGGGGAGAGGGGGCGAAATAAGGGAAAGACTGTAACGGCGTTGGGTGATCGCCTCCTGCCGGTCAGTTCTTCGATGATTTCGCCAGAAGCGAGCCATACCATCCAAGCGCGCTGCGTGGACACGGTCATAGTCCTCTAGCGTTCGCCCGGGGTGTGTTCGCATCCAGTTAGCAACGCTCACAACTTTGTAACTATTGCCGTTGACCGACATCTCGCGGTAAAAAGGTCGAAGCGGGTACCGGACCTTTGGCAAATTCTTTACCGCAACAAACTTCTCGTTCCTGCTTCGCCAATCGCCAAAAGGGGGCCGAACGCATAGTTTTCCGCGTAGACCCTGCAAACAGTGGGAAGTCATGTGGCGAAAGCATAGAAGCCGAGGCCGGAACACATAAACCGGGCGAAAAGGCTTTGCGAAGCAAGCACGAGTACGAAAAACATTGAACACAATTGGTGAAAATCGTCATACATTCCAAATATTAAGACATTCTACAATAAGGTGGGCCATTGGCCATATTTCCATTGTTCGCCCTATACGGCAAACATCAAAAGTAAAAACTATTAAAATTTTCAAAAACGGGCGGAGGGCCTTACACCTCTGGGTGATCTTGGGCATCGACCTCCACACTCTTCTGCTAGCTCTGCACCTTCGTCCGTCGCCTCCGTCTTTGCCAGCTGCTGAGTCCACTCGCAGAACTCGAGTGCGGAGGCGTTTTCGCCCGGAACACCCTGCGCCTTCGCCCCCATGTCGGTCAGAGCGAGGCGAAGGGTGCGGCAGGCGGTCTTGGCGAATTCAGTGGCCCTCGCCACCTCCCGTGCAAGGCGTTGGACCTTCGCCTCCGCCCTGTTCGCCTCCTGATGAAGAGCCTCCATCTTCGGCTCTGTCAGGTTGTAATAACCGGTAAGGACGGCGGAGTGCCCTCGCTCCTTCTCCAGCTCGGCCTTGAGGCGATCGATTTCAGCCTTCGCCTCGCTGCCCTTATCAAGTTCGGCCTGGAGGCGTTTGTTTTCCGCCTTTGCCTCCCGGAGGGACCGGGCAAGGCCCTCCATCTCCAGGCTCTTGCGGCCCAACTCGTCGTCCTTGGCCCGAAGACGGTTCTTCAGGCCATCAAGGCGAGCCCGCATTGTTCGCTCCATCAAACAGTGGGCCGCAAGGATCTGGCGAAACAAAAAAAAGGGGGGCAAATGATAAGTCAGGATGTCGAAAACAACGACACAAAAAGAGAGCATAAAATAAAAAGAAGTCAACTTACCCGAACCGCTAGGCTCTTAACGGCGGAGCAGCCCTCGTCGAACTCGTTTAGTTCGGCGAAGAGACTAGGGCCAACGGCCGGAGCGATGATATTGCTCACTCCCTCAATAAAGGGAATGAGCTCCGCCTGGGTCTCGAAGTCGCCAGGGGCGAAGTGAGGCGGCGCCTGCGAGTAGTCGGAGCCGGACGTCTCGGCCACCTTCTTGCCTTTATCGAGAGCGAGCGGTGAAACGATCGGCCGTCGAACAGGGCTATTAAAAACCCGAGTGGCCACCTTCACTGCTTGTTCGGCTGAAGCCGAAGCTCCAGCCCTGCCCACTGCTCCAAGCGCAGTCGTCAGACCCTGGCTTCGTCGGCGGGCGAAGTGGGTGTCCCGTCGGACGACTCATCATCGCTAAAGACATTAGCGATGGCGACGACACCTTTTTCCGGGGGGCCTTCTTAGCAGGCTCCCCCTTCGCCGCCTTAGTCGCAGCGATCGCAACCAAGGCTTTCGCCCCCTCCACATCTTTACGGCGAAGAGGGGAGGAGACCGACTCCACCCCGGTCTCAACGTGCTCCGGGCTGGGAGTCGGAGTGTAGTCACGCGTCCCAGAGTGGCTATCGCTAGCCTCGTCCGCGACCTCTTCGGCCGCGAACTCGGTCTCCCCCGCGTCCTCCTTCTCTTCGACGTCGTCCTCGTCACCGATGTCGGAGTCGGGGGAGGCAGGGGCCTTTC